>OX376073.1:12001676-14676676 GCA_947361185.1 Charanyca ferruginea | reverse complement strand
CAATTATTGAGTTATTATTGAACTTTGATTATCCACCTATACTAATCCATACTTTATATACTTAATTATTATTGTTGTTGAGTTGACGACACGGTTGGCGCAGTGGCTGAGCGATCGACATCTGCGCAGCGTGTTGCGGGTTCGATTCCCGCCCAGGGTAAACATTTGTGTGATGAGCACTTGTGTTTGCCTTGTGTCTGGGTGTTGTTTATCTATAAATGTATGTATTTACAAAAAAAAATGTATTTGTGTATGTATATCAGCTGTCTGACACCCATAGTACTGGGTCTCCCTAGTTTGGGGTCAGATGGCCGTGTGTGAAAATGTCCCCACGTATTATTATTATTATTATAATTATGTCATAAATGCGAAAGTAACTGTCTGTTACGCCTTCACGATGAAACGGTTGAACTAATTTTGATAAAATTTGGTATGAAAATAGCTTGAATCCTAGGGAAGACTTTTCAATACGCGACTTCATCTGCATCCGCGATAGTCGATATTCACGGGGACAAAGTCGCGGACAAGAGCTAGTTTGCTATATTAAGAGCGCCCAACCCGTCATATTTCCCATACACACGCTCGTACGCGATTACGGCGGCGGCGTTATAACAAATTATTTTCCAAATATTTTTAACACACAGGTATCTTATGATTTAAATCTAGGTTTGTATGAAGCCAAAAATAAACTTTTTTGAGAACTAAATTCAGTAAACACGTCCGAAAATCAGCTTTTTTTCACAATTTTATCTGAACTTTGGTCGGTCATAATGCACTCATACATTGAAAAATTTAAAAAACGGCTTCATAGAAACCTTGCATATGTAATGGAGATTCTAAATTACAAACAGTTTTACTAAAAACTAGTAAGGCTTTTTCAAAAACACGTATGGCCTGGAACAAGTTTTGTGAAATTTCCGCGCGTAAATTTTCCTGGGATGTTATCGCGTTCTCACTCACTCGTTTGTTTTCAAGCTTTACGTTGGTTGAAACAAAAATTTTTTTCAATCACGCCCGCGTGTAAGTTTGTTCGATGGGGATGGGCGCTCTTAAGAAGACAGTTTTCGAGAAGGGTAAAGCTTTATCCACACATATCAGGGCCGTGCCCGAGACGGGGACGGTCCGTGTCCGTGAAAAAAATAATAATATATATATACATAACAAAATGGTGACTGAGGGGTACAGATGGAAGGTCGCGGCCTGTCCACGGTGCGGTCACGTCCCTGACGTGTGTGAACAAAAAGTCCCTGACGCAGCCCTGACGGGGCCCGGATGCACCGGATACCATTATTGTCAACCTTTAGAGTCAGTACAAACCAAACTGCAAAATGCTCTCGCATTGTCGAGCAAAATTTTGACTGCTCGAACATGCAGGCGGCATGCTCGGGGCCTCCATGAGCAAGCTCCGTTGAAAATGCTCTGGGTTGCCAGGCGGGCGTGCATGCCCAGTTTGATGCCATAATCCGACGTTGGCAGACTTGTTCAATATGGTTTATTGGAACTTAGTAATTATGGCCCTTTTGGTTGAGTATAAGGAACATGAGGAATAGGTATGTAAATAAAATAAGACGTCATAAAATGAGAACAGTATGGGGAGAAGAAATGTGGCGGGGAAAGATGTACCTTAGGCGAATATTATTTTCTCGCTGCGCCAATACTGAATCTAAGAGCGGGCGGCGCAGCGGGGAGTATTCCCATCTGACCCCGAGTGTTTGTCCCCACGTGGGGACAGATGGGAACTTTTGTGTCATCTGTCCCCAAACTTTCATCTGCACCCGAAATATTTTTTACTTAAAATGTCTGTCCCCGAATGGGGGCAGATGGGAATTTCCCGTGTCATCTTCCCCCGAATTTATAAATAGGGACAGATGAGAATGAAAAGTTTTATCTGACCCCGAAATATTTTTTAATTTGAACATTATTATAAAAGCTGAGTACTATCGCGCTCAGCTGTGGCATGAACAGATTATCAATAGGAATAACGTCGTAGGCGAACGATAGGTACAGAATATGGTGTTGTAACTTCATTTTGTTACAGGAATGAATAAAACGATGTAGTTTTCATAGTGGGCTATATGGGTATCGTTATTATGTAATACAAAATTTATGATTTTTAAAATCAGTTTTAGTCATTCAAACAAGTTTAGGAACTATTTCTTTTTTTTTTCTTTTTTTTTGCTTTTGTTATCAATATTAACAGTGAATATAAAACTATGCGTAAATTAATAAACGACACAGGACTTAAAATTAAGATAGTATTTCTCTCTTAGCGTCATGCCACGAGTGCCAGTGAAAAAGTCTGACACCCCTATTGTTTTGCGGTGAGTGACACTGGTTTGGGGGCTGGGGATTTAGTTACCTGTTTTCTGTGTCAGAGTGTGGTAGTGTTAGCTGTGTTTTATCAGAATTGTAAAATGTAAGTGCAATTAGTTTCTAAGTATTCTGTGTTCGTGGGTTAAATCTACAGATAAGCTACTAATAACTCACACAATTAATACATACAAATGAGTCAATAAATACATAATAAAAAAAAAACTGCGTTATGCTGTAAATTAATATATATATATATATATATATAACATAAATATACATAATATATATTTATACAACTTATATAACACACAATACATAGATTAAGTATATACTTACTTCTAAATTAAAAATATATTTAATTATTGCTCAAATTAAACAAAAACAAATAAAATCAAATACTCAAAATGTTTTACAAACCATGTATGTGCCCAAAATATAATAATAGTATAATAAACTACTAATAAAGTAGTCTTAAAATAACAAAACCATACCATAAACAAAAACTCGCTAAAAACAGACTATGCCACCAATGCCACATCTAGTAAAAATCCAATTTATACATCCATGTAGTGCTTGGTTAAAACTTATCTGTTTACCCACATTTTTTCTTTTTTTTTTCTCTTTACTATTTTGTTTTGTAATTTTGTATACGTACCTCTGTGCGTTCTAATTATTAACCTTAGCTTTAGTGTTTCTCAGTAAGTGAATTATGTGTAATTCTTTATGAGAAATAAAGTTGTTCTTAAACCTAAGATAAAATAAATAACGCGTAAGTACCTACTTAATCTTTTTATGACAAAATTTATAAAACAAACGTAGCATTAGCATACGTCTAGATTGGATATATTATTCTATGCTTTTTAGACATGATACTATTTAAATGATAGGATACTTTTTTTAATCATCAAATAAAAAAATTGTATTGTAACGTTTTTTGTACATATAATTATACTTTCCTGTTATGTCGTTCATATACACAAATAAATGTGTAACAATATTATACTTTAGGTAAATATGTCTACTGATGAACCAAGACCAGAAAACTCAAAAAATAATATTGAATTAAAAATACTAAATCGAGGAGGGGGTACAACTTTATTACGTGCGGGTTATCAATACCATCGAAAACGACAAAACAAATCTGGTTCAACAGTGTGGGAATGCACAAGTAGAAGAAAGTGTAAATGTTATGGAACTTTGATAATTAAGGTGAGCATAATTTCTACAACTCCTCCATAACTTAAAAATAATCTATTGTTGTACCGTCACCCGCGACAATAAGAACACACTCGCGCACTCTCTCTCTCTCTCTCTCACTCTCGCTCTATCGCATCACTCTAAAAACTGATGTTGAATATCTTGAGACTGGATTATTAAATCATTGGCCTTAATCATTTCATTACAATGCGCTATACACATACCTATATTCATAATAATTATAAATTACAGGATGACACAAGAGAAAACTTACACAACCATGCCCCGGATTTTGAAAAGAATGACGTTGACGTGGCTATACGAAAATGTAAAGAAATGATTCATTCAGATCCAAGCCATGCTGTTCCTGCCGTATATAACGAGTCAATGGCTGAACTAGAAGATGCGGGACTGAAGATTCTAGAAAAAATACCAAGTTTGGAAGGTATTAAATCAACTTTATATAGAGAAAGGAATAAAGTGGCAGGGGTTAATAAGCTAGTAAACAAGAAAGTTTCTGACGTGGAAGTTCCTCCCAAATTTGCACCTTTTTTAATGGCTGGTTACTACCATAACGGCACTCGAATATTAGTTTTCTGTTCGGAGAATACCAATAGCTTTTTAGCCAATACCAGAGACTACTTAGCTGATGGTACATTTAAAAGCTGTCCACCCCCATTTGAGCAATTATACACCATCCACGGCGATGTGGATAGCGAGGGACCAGGAACTAATATTGTACCATTATTTTATGCACTGATGAGTAACAGAACGCGTCATAGTTATTCAGTTTTATTTCAACTAATAAAATCAAAATGTCCAGAATGGGAACCAATCACATTTAAAATTGATTTTGAAAAAGCTGCAATAAAAGCTATAGCAGACATTTTTCCAAAGACTGAGATTAAAGGGTGTTATTATCACTTCAGGAAGTGCATTTGGAGAAAAGGGGAAAGTCTCAAACTAATCAAATCCAAAGTTTTACGTAGACAGGTAGCTCTTAGCGCAGTTCTACCGCTGTTGCCAGAGGATAAAATTATAAGTGGGTGGTTTTATGTAGCTGCTGAAAGTCCTAACGACAAAGGTAGTGAACTATTTAGAAAGTATATGTTGAAAAATTGGATAAAAGATGACTTTTTAAAAATATGGTGTGGGTGTGGTGGTGGTACGGTTTACGCCATAGAACGACAAATTTTCTCGAAGGTTGGCACTATCGACTAAACAGATCGGTAGGAAAGAAAAATCCAAACATAATACAATTATTGGAAATTTTAAAAAAAGACTCTTCTTTTTACTTTGCGAAATCAAAACAAATTAAATTAAGTATACCAAAAAAACGAACACATAAAAGCTCTGATGAATGACTAACTATACGATACGATACGATATATACTACTCAAAACAAAATAAGGGCCACAAGGTATTTTGTCTGTACCATGAAAATAATAAAACCAATATATATTTTTTGTCTCCATAACGAAAACTAATGTTGTTTTTACCATGTAGACCAATAAATTTATTCAAATAATAATGATTAAAAAGTTTATTTGCTTTTGAAAGAAAAAACACATTTTAGGTTTAGCTACGCACTCCTGAGGCCTGGAGTGCATGCTCTCAATCAAATGCCTGACATTTTCCATTGAAATCTCTTCCCAGGTCCTTTTCACAGCGTTGATGAGTTGCTGTTGGTTGTGGATTTCCTGATCACCATCTCTAACTCTTCGTTTCAACTGATCCCACATGTGCTCTATTGGATTTAAGTCCGGACTGTTCGCCGGCCACGGCAAGACTTGAATTTGAGAGTCTTCCAGTACAAACCGAGTCGCTTGAGCCGTGTGTGCACGAGCATTGTCTTGCATCAAGATGAATCCAGGACCCGCTCGCTGTGCAAATGGGATCACATGTGGTCTGACAACTTCCTCAATATACCGCTGAGCAGTAACAGTACCCTCATTTAAGGGGGTACCGAGCAAAATCATTCAAAACAGTCGTCACTGTTAAACTGATATAATCAATACTTTTACCATAATTGCCATAAAAAATATGTAATGAATACCACAGTGAATGTGTTAACCGATTATCGTTGGCAAAAAATAAGAATACTGTTTAATTTAATAAACAAAAATACGTAAAGTTGTACAAAAATCTTTAAAAAAATCTCGTATTTAGTTGAGTTTTGTTAGTAAACTGTATTTTTTTATCACAAACTTGAATTCATATTAATCTTTAACATTCATACTACAATTTGTAGTTTTTACATTTTCGAAATGTCGCTTAGTTATTTTATTATTAATTTTTCGCGCTGTTTTGAATCATACGCAACGTATGTATGTATGATTCAAAACAGCGCGTCAATTAAAACAAAAATTAATAATAAAATAACTAAGCGACATTTCGAAAATGTAAAAACTACAAATTGTAGTATGAATGTTAAAGATTAATATGAATTCAAGTTTGTGATAAAAAAATACAGTTTACTAACAAAACTCAACTAAATACGAGATTTTTTTAAAGATTTTTGTACAACTTTTCGTATTTTTGTTTATTAAATTAAACAGTATTCTTATTTTTTGCCAACGATAATCGGTTAACACATTCACTGTGGTATTTATTACATATTTTTTATGGCACTTATGGTAAAAGTATTGATCATATCACTTTAACAGTGACGACTGTTTTGAATGATTTTGCTCGGTACCCCCTTAAAATAGCTAGCTCAGTTTTGCCGTGTAAGCTTATCTCGCCCCAAATCATTACATTTGGACCACCAAAACGATCGACTTCATGGATGCAGGCTTCTGAAAATCTCTCGCCGCGTCTTCTCCATACACTAATACGTCGATCGTCGTTAAAAAATTTAACTTTGCATTCGTCTGTGAAGAGCACCATAAAAAAATAAATTACACCAAAATGAAAAAATACCTCGTGGCCCTTATTTTGTTTTGAGTTGTATATAAGAGAATGTCAAATGCAGTTTATAAATGGAGAAATAACGGTTGGTCACTTTCTGGAAAAATTGAGGTAGCTGATTGATCTCATAGAACAGTATTTTATAGTTTGTATTATATACTAATTTTTTTTTAAATTACTACTTTGTGATTGTGCACACTGTGATTTTAATTAATTACTACATATTTTGTGGTTTTGTATGTTGAGATTTAAAGAAATTGCAAACAGTACTTTGTTATTTAATATATAATAAATGTTGTTGATTTTTATTAAAAAAAGTATATTATAAGTGTGATTTTGATCTGTGATAACTTGATAAGTAAAAAAAATATAAGCAAAGATTATTTTTACGATTATTTAAACATGTTTTTTATTGTAATAGGATAGTATTTTGTAATTTTATATGTACCCGTTGCAAGAGACCGAGAGAAAAGTACTGTCTTAATTTTAATCCCTGTGTATGTTTATTGATTAACGCATAGTTTTATATTCACTGTTAATATTGATAATAGAAATAGTTACTAAAACTTGTTTGAAAGAATAAAACTAATAAAAAAATGTGTTACATAATAACGATACAGCCCTAATAAAAAACTACTGTAAAAGATTGTAACCTTTGTTGACTTTATTAAAATCATTGGTTGATTATCAATGTCGTTTTATTCATTTATCAACAAAATTAAGTTACAACACCATATTCTGTACCTATCGTTCGCCTACGACGTTATTCCTATTGATGATCTGTTCATGCCACAGCTGAGCGCGATAGTACTCAGCTTTTATAATAATGTTCAAATTAAAAAATATTTCGGGGTCAGATAAAACTTTTCATTCTCATCTGTCCCTATTTATAAATTCGGGGGAAGATGACACGGGAAATTCCCATTTGCCCCCATTCGGGGACAGACATTTTAAGTAAAAAATATTTCGGGGGCAGATGAAACTTTTAATTCCCATCTGTCCCCATTTAAAAGTTTGGGGACAAATGACACAAAAATTCCCATCTGTCCCCACGTGGGGACAAACACTCGGGGTCAGATGGGAATACTCCCGCAGCGGCGCGGCGGCGCGAGCGCGCTCGCGCGTGGTCAAGCATCTAGTTTGGACGTGTATTTAATTTTGCACTGTATGCTATAGCCTCAAAGTAATTTTTTCAGTGGTTTCAAAAAATGCTCTGCTCTGCTCTGCTCTCGGTGTGTGCCGAGCCTTATTCAGTAGTTTTACCGAGTGAAAGTAGAGAGAAAATGGGGAAGAACCTGTTGAAAAGCATAATTTATTGTGTCAGTACTTGGTATTGCCTCCCCTAGCTCTAATCACGTACACATACGTCATCATGTGATCTGATCAATTTTCTCTTTTTATTTCTATCATACATAACAAAATCAAATAATAAAAAATATAACTATTTATGTTTTTTTATTATTTGTTTTTGTTGTGTTATTAGACAATTATAATATTCTTTGTGCGCGCCGTGCCGAAACAGCGTCTTTTCGTGTCCACAGGGAGGTCCCAGAACTCATGTAGAGAATTATTCTGTGTTTTATGCTGTGAATTACGCTGAAAGCCAGCGACGTGATTTCGCGCTACGCGAACCACGGCATTTTATGCTGAGCGTCAGCCGTTTCGCGCGGCAGTGTCACATATTTCCGTCTTTATTTTTTTCTAAAATATATACCTATCCACATGTTTTAGTTACAGGTTTTGTTATAAGTCCAAATGTTTAATAATGTGCGTCACTTTCTCGTGTTTTTCTTTCTTAAATCTTTCTTTTTTGACGGGGCCTTGAGGAATTCCGTCTCACTTCTCTAATAACACCTTCGATTCTTCTATGGTCGAAGGGACTAGATTTCTGGCTTTAAACTACTTTTGAGCTCGTCCCATAAGTGTTCAATGGGATTCATATCTGGACTGAGTGCAGGCCAGTCCATCGTCCTTATATTCATTTCGTCCAGGAACTGCCGAGTGATATGCACCGTGTGGCACCGGGCATTGTCGTGAAATCCTGCATAGGGAAACAACGTGGTCCTGGAGAATGTCGGTAATATACCGATCGTCAGCCTTTCTCCCCGGCCTCCCTAAGGCATGACAACGAGACCAGTTTTTTCCCTCTAAAAAGATATCAGCCCACATCATGCAGGCACCGGCAAAGTAAGCAACCGAATGTCGGTCACGGCGGCCAATCTCAGTGGAGATCAACCAAGTACGCAGAAGATAGTATAGTGCACAAGTGTGTGTACAAACACAGATGCACTCCCTCTTCTCTTAATCTCATAGTCCGGTGGGGGCGCCATCCGAGACGACCGGGTCGACCACGACGTAAAACCAAGAATATTTCCAGTTGATTAATCTAGAGTTGAGTAATCTAGAATATCTTGCACATTTTCAATAATGAAAAGTTATTGCCGCCCATAAATTAACGCCACAAATAGACAACTTAATTAAATACAGAAGATGTCAAATATCTGGCAAAAGAAGTTAATGTTTCTACCAGGGTTGTTGTGATGCATATTTTTTTTCACATCAGCGAAAGCTGATGCTAATTCTAATTATTTTCTTAAAAAGCAGGGAACGAGTAGTACCCATTTTGAATATGTATCTAAAAGCTCCACACATTTCCTTGGTAGGTATCTACTTAAATAAAAGATTGTTTGTTTTAATAAAAAATATAATCAAATTAAGAAGTAACTGTAGTAATAAACAGTACTAGATTAATAATTAAGTAGGTACTTAGACTACTTAGTGCATGCCTAGTGCTTCACCATTAATACTGCATCGATCAATGCGAATGCACGCGGCTGACGCTGATGCTGATGTTGAAAATGATGCTGAAGTTTCACAACAACCCTGGTTTGTACTTTATTGTAATGTCCTTATTATTGGAAATTTCATAAATTTACTTGTGCTGTTTATTAAGGTTATTTGGTAAGGTTTTCAGTAGTTTCTTTTGTTTAAGATTAAGTTTCGCGGTTTACCTAGGCTACGGTCTTCATGCTTTTAGCCCTCCAGTGACTTTGAGTTTGACATGACTGATGTAAACCAACTATGTTATAAATATATTTTAAACATTATTATTGTCAAAATAGTACGGTTCCTTACTGTGCTTTACTGCTTCAAACGCTTCAACTCTTCAACTCTTCAAAAATGGCCTAAATTGAGGTCTAAATGTCCTTAGGTGAGTAGATAAGTACACGCACAGACGTGACACATGAGTAAGAAAGAAACACTTTCGTAAGTCAATGCCACATTTTAGAGACCATAGATGAATTACTAATTATATAACTTTTTGGAGTTGGAATTTTGATGTGACACTCCGTCATGGAAGTAGTCAAATTATTATATCATAGGCACCAACCTACTTCCATACACTCAAGCGCGTTCCTAAAGGCTGGGTCACGGGGTCATGAACACCCCATAATTATTCCCAAATCTTGAGCTGTTTACTCGTCTGCATCTAAGGTACTCGTTCGATATACCTAGGTACGGTAGGGTATAATATACCTCCTCAGCAACGAAGTATACTATAATCAGGTCGTTAGGTTAGTAAGTAATACATGAAATACCGTAAGCTGTTTCGATACTCACTGGTGTTCCTCCAGTCGATCTTGAGCTGCAGCGCCGTGCTGCAGTGTACTATTAAGCGCAAGAAACCATAAACACATTTAAAAAAAAAAAACAGACCGTGATTATATCTCTAGATTATTTAAACTGCAGAATGACGATTGGGCGGAACTAACAATCCGAGTGGCAATGTAGGTGGGATTATTCTATTAAGGGCCGACACATCCATCAGTTCTTTCCATCCGTTTGTGAGCAGCTGGCTAAGACACGGTTGGTGGTGGACCACTGTGTTGCCTAATTTCTCACAGGTCATGGCAACTTTAAGAGTAAATTATTTTCTTTCAAGCTTGTTGCTTCTCCTTTGTGTCAATGTTCTAAATCTGACTGTAAATACGAACAATCTGCACATCATATCTTATGGGAGTGTAGGTATTCTTTGGCAGGCACAACGCTATATTATGTTAGATAGTGTTCAGGTTGCATCCGGAGCTATTTATTCACATGCTGCCGGCAGCTGTCCGGCAGGCCGCACAATAAAAGTGACAGCAAAGCACTTGATTCGAAACCGTGGACCATCAACCGTTTAGAGGTGACGCTTCGCCCGCTCTACTCGTTCGATGATGGAATGGGGATAGGGGAATTAAGTGGGTGCGTCTCATATCATATAAAGTTATTTGGTATATTTTTATATCAATAACGTTCTCAAAATATGATAAACGTGAGATCTACCAATCCTACTTCCAACTTAATATTATAAATGCGAAAGTTTCTGAGGATGGTTACACAGATTTTGATAAAACTTTACAAAAATATAACTTATACATCAGAATAACACATGGGCTACAATTTATAAAGATTTCGTGTAATTTGGCCATAATATTACGATAAGTATCAAGTAAGTCGGAAAAATATCTGCTCTCTAAGAGCTATCTTGGCGTGCGCTGCCAAAAGCGTTGGAGTTACATGAAGACAATGTATGGTAGGATCGTTTGCCTTAAAAAGTTCTAAATAAAAGTCCGCGACAGCATATATCTACCTCTTATGTGGAAGCCAATATATCCCAAATTATGGGCCATAAATAAATACATTAAAATTAAATACTTTTTTTGCAATGCACATTTTAGATTATTTAGCAAATTCTTATCAAAATTGATACATTTGTCGCTCAGAGAGTATGCTCTGCAGCAGAGCCACACTTAATGTCTATTTTATCATTACCTGATGCACGTACAGCGATAACGGTATATGTACAGAGGCCAGCAGATCAAGCTACAACAATCTGTCAAATTTCGTTGATAGATTTTCTACTTAATTACAAAAGGATAAGATTCATATTCAATTGGGAAAATTTGACAGTTTGGTATGACTTGATGTGCTGGTGTCTGTACATTATGTACGTATGACGTACATCATTTTAAGACATGTTTGGTCGGTTTTACATATATATAAACACAACTTTTTAATCTTTTCGCATCGCTATATCTCCGGAATGGTGATTCAGGGGAAAAAGTATAAGATCAATTTTCGTAGGTAATTGCATCGCCTTACTTGGATAATACAAAATAGACTTTATTTCAATAACTGTAGGGTATACTTTGTATTATCCAAGTAAGGCGAATATTTGTATAAATACGCCATGTGAAGTGCCGGCATAACAGTATTCTATCTTCATACAAACGGTCGGAACGCGAGTCGTACCTACACTATTCAAGTTAGTAGGGAAATTAGTATACCGACAGTCTCGAATGCGCCTCAGTGGCGAATATATTGTGTTGTTTTTGGTTGCTTGAATTCGTCAATAACACACCCAGAGATAACATTTTTTAAATTAGGTACCTGGAAACTCCGAAAGACTATGAAAAATGACTACCAGACTATAGGTACCTACTAGACTATTAAAAAAATGATATACCTACTATAGTCCGTAATTTGTTTCTTCTTTTAAAAGGTAAGTATTTCGCTTTTTCTACCGAGTAAAGTAGGTACCTACCTGGATTAATAAACAAATAAGTGGATAGGGTGAAAAAGCAACCTACCTACGCTCGCGTTAAAACGAACTGGTAAGTACCTAGGTAGTTTCTTAGGGTACTAGCTACTTACATATATTATTGAATTTAACAAAATATCATTAATAATAATAATAATAAGCCTGATATAGTGGTGATAGGTCGATTAGACCGTCGCGCAATGATTGTTGATATAGCGGTTCCGCATGACGAGAACCTCGTGAAAACCGAGAAAGATAAACAAATTAAGTATCTTGACTTGGCTCGCGAGGTTGTCGACATATGGGATGTGAATACAGCAGTCATTGTGCCGATAGTCGTTACGGCCAATGGACTCATTTCCAAGAGCCTCGATCAACACCTAAGGAGGCTCTCGTTAGGCAGCTGGATCATGGGGTTGATGCAGAAAGCGGTACTCCTGGACACGGCGCGTATAGTCAGGAGATTCCTCTCTCAGGAGCCCTGACCACCGGTAGCTTGGACCCTGTTCCCGATACCGGTGGGCTACTATTTTTTATATTTTTAAATGTTTTTATTTATTTATTTTTACTAATATTAAAAAATATAATGAAATATGTAAATAAATGAATAAATGAGAACAGTAATAATAATCTTTATTTAGCCAAAAAATACAGTTTTATATAGCAATTTTTAGAGGTGAGTATACAAACAAAGTTCATGCCGTAGATCTAATCTGTACAATAGTTATCACTATACCTCTTAAACTAGGTTGTACCCATGGTTGTACCTGTATCTTAAGAGGTAGTGCTGGCCGGGGTAAAACAATAAAAGAAAAACAACAAAAACTTAGCAAGAGGACTGTGTCAGTCTACCGTCTGGCTTACAAAATTAAATAAAATAACAAAAATAGGAGAAACGTACAAAAACGAAAATAGAAAAATTATATTACATTCTCTATGTTTAGGAGAGTGTGTATTGTAAGGTGGTGTGTATGCGTGAGTGGTGTGTATGTGTGCGTGAGTGTATGCGTATTGTATATGTGATGGTGTGTGTGTCTGTGTGTAATGTGCTTACGATGTGTGTTATACATTGTATGTTAGTAAAGACTCTGTATAAGAATAGTCCTTCAGTTGGAGCCAATCTGTTAATTTAGTTTTTAGTTCATGTATGTTCAGGTTTGTGATGTTTAAGTGTTTATTAATTTTGCAATAAATATGTGTACTTAGTGTATAATATTGACGTGTCGCGAAAGTGGTCTTGTGTTGAGTCGATGGTGGAATATATGTACGTTTATTTGGATCTCGGGGTGAAAGGGTACCGTGCCTTCTAAGGGTGGATTGGAGCACAAAGAGTTGTCTTACCGTGAGAACTTTGTAGGTAGAGTACAGTTCAGTTGTGGGGAACCTGTATGGTTTTTTTGTGATTACTTTAAGTATGGCTCTCTGTGCTCTCTCCACCCGAAGAAAGCTAGTCTTTGCGGCACCTCCCTACGCAACAATACAATATCCAATGACTGATTGGCACAAAGCGTAGTAGACCATCTTTAATGTTTTGGGACTCGCCGACTCTCTAAGTGACTTGAGGGTATGGATGAGGCGCAGCGTTCTGGTGGTGATCGCATCGATTTGTTTATCCCATCTCAGGCCGTCATCTATCAGTACTCCGAGGTACTTTACATGGTCTGTTCTTGTAAGTGGAGAACATGTGCAGCACGTGGAAGCGCCGGTGCATGAGTGGGCCGTTATAAAAAATGCAGGAGAAGGCCTTGTATCACGTCGGATCGCAAATGGAATATAGGTGGTTTTTTCGAGATTTAGGGTCATAAGGTTTGTATTTAGCCACGACATAACTTTAGACATGGCTGTCTCCGCGTTTATCGCAACAGTTTCCCATGTATGTCCTTCTACGAGGATTGCGGTGTTGTCTGCGTAGGTATAAATTGAACAATTTGGAAGATTCAACCTGCAGAGATCATTGACGTAGATCTGGAATAACGTGGTGGAAAGTATGCCCTCTTGGGGCACACCGTAGGACACTGGAAACTCATCACTAAGGTACGTATCTATCTTAACGCATTGCTTACGATTTTTTAAATAATCCATAAACATTTCCAGAGATACCCCACGCACTCCAGTACGTTCCAGTTTTTCGATAAGTGTGGGAACAGAAACTGTGTCAAATGCCTTGGAAAGATCTAGAAAAATACCTAGACATTTACGATTTTTATCTAGGTTTGAAGCCACTTATTGCGTAAAATCTAGGACCGCATCTTCTGTAGAGAGTTTTTTCCGGAAACCATACTGGTTATTCGCAATAATATTGTGTTTGTCAAGAAAACTTCGTAGGCAGTTGTTTAGAATCTTTTCAAGGATTTTAGACAGAGCCGGTAATACTGAAATTGGTCTATAATTATTGACACAGTTTCTGTCCCCTCGCTTATATACAGCTTTTTTAAAAGCTTCCGGAAACACACCTACTTGTAGGCATTTATTGAATAGGTAGGTAATTAGAGGAATCAGGACATGCCGAGAGTTTTTCAATATTGACGACGATACCATCCCAACCTACAGCACAGTCGTTACGAAGCTGAAGAATTATTGACTGGACTTCAGCTTCGTCCACTTCCAGGATGGTAAGGGAATTTACTGGAGAGTTTTGTGTGTCGTCTACTGTAGGATAGCAGTGATCATTAACGGGGACTGAAGTGGTAGGTCTCTCAGTTAAAATTTTTGTTGCCAAATTTTTACCGACGTTGCTAAAGTATTGGCCAATCTTATTAATTGAACATTTAGGGTTGTCTAGTATTCCGAGCAGCTCCACAGGACTAGATTTTGCAGACTGGGTATTAGTTATCTGTTTGATGGTTTTCCACAATGCTTTGGGGTTGTTGTTGGCTGGCTTCGTGAGCTATTTTTAATTTCCTAAGCAAGCCATTGCAAAAGTTGCGATAGCGTAAATATGTGGTTTTAAGAATGATGTTGTCCGGTAGTTTTTTAGATTTTAGATGCATGTTATCTTTATTTTTAATACATTTTAGAAGACCAGGTGTTATCCATGGTTTGATAATTCTCTTTTTCCTAGGGATTATAACTTGTTATGAATGTTTTGATATTACAGATTTGATTACTTATGAATTCATTAACAGCCGCGTTTATGATATCTATCTGATATAGCACTGAGAAATCAACGGTTTCTAATTCCATTACAATAGCTTTGTGGTTTACGATAGATGTGGTGTATGCTTTGTCAAAGTCAAAGTCAAAGTCAAAGTCAAATCATTTATTTCAATTAGACCATTATAAGGCACTTTTGAACGTCAAATGAGAAAAAAAAAATGATTCTAGGTGCTCATTCCAAAAGGTAGTTTTGTATGGAGAAGAATGGGCAAGAAACTCCACACTTACTCTTTTAAAAACGATGTTAACAATATTTGCATTTACAGGAATTATATAATTATACGTGAATACGATGTACCTTGCATAAACACACTAGGTATTTGAAAGTGTGTACAAAGTATCACAGATTAAGGAATGACAGACTAAGTTATATGTACATAGATACACAGTGTTCACATATTATTACAAATGTTGAAACAGTAGACGACCACTCCTTATATTTTAACAAACAATTAATCAGTATGTGAGCCTGAGCAGTGTATAAAAAAAGAGTCAAATATATATAATTATGTACATATTTATACTAAGTATGAAATTGGGTATTTTAAATTAGCAATCGGTTCGATTTTGTCTAGACTGTCGATCGTCCTATGGAGCTAGACCAGCATGTTTCCAAGCATTCTTATCTTGAATATAGTCCTCTAGATTATAATAAGCTTTTTTACACAGTGTACTTTTAATATATGATTTAAATTTTGTTTCACTTAGTTGTAATATATCACTAGGAATTTTGTTGAGCAGTACAGTACCCCATAAAAGATGTATGGATTTTAGACAATCTAAAATATGGTTGAGCTATTTTGTCCTTGTTTCTAGTATTAAAGTCATGTCTATCACTTACTTTATTAAACATTATGTAAGTTTTTTCTTACATACATAATATTTTCATAAATAAATTGGCAAGGCACTGTCATTATATTAATATTTTTAAATAGTTCCCTAAGAGATTTGCGTGATGGATTAGCGTTTTTGAGTGATAAAAGTATAGGTTTGTGGTCTGTCACATGCGCCTCTAAAACTAGTGTGATAGTGGTTAAATGGGATTTAAGAAGAAAGTGATCTATGCAGCTCTCTTGTCGAGTGGGAAATAGGTGAGTTGGCATAAGGCCGTGAGAGGCATTTAGTGTGAGATATTCAAGGCTTCGTTCGTTCATATTATTTGGACTTATATCTATATTTAGATCTCCTACAAGCACGGTGTCCGGGCAGGAAGATTTAATGTCATCATAGACTTTTATCAGACTAGTTGTGAAGTTACCGAAGTTTTCTCTCGAATTTAATGAGGGTGATCGATAAATTGCTATCACAGATAGTTTTTTGTCTATTTGACACACTAGACAATTACCACCAGCAAAACACGGTTCCCATACATAAGTTTGTAGACCTAATTTTGTATAGATAATAACACCGTCGTTTTGATTATAGTTTGATACCGTCGAGTGTGACTCAAAGCCATCTAATATTGGTATATTGTTAATTTTACACAGTCAACATGACAATTATGTCAATATCAATTTCCAGCAGATTTAATAGTACTTGCAGCTGACTAAAACTTGCTTGGATAAGATGGAAGAAGTATAAAAATCATTCTGAATATGGGCGTCGCCAGCCGATGGCCCAGGGGGGGGGGGGGGGGGGGAAGTTGATATACCTATATATGGAGGATGGAAATAGCATGAATTTTAAATACAGTCAAAAGCATATGAAGCCTTACTAAGCGTAGGCGTTCGATGATCATATGCGCAGCGCAGACGCCGCGGCATCGGCGTTTCTTCTCCAGATATTTAAACGCTGCGCTAGCGCGGCGCAGGCGTCGGCGGTATTATATTATAGTATACCGAAACGATAACGAAATTGTGTGAGGTCTCGGTGCGTCGCGTGCCGGCGCGCGTTTCTACGGAGCGCTGCGCATACGTTCATCCAACGCGTAGGCGTTCGATGAACGAATCGAACGTATACGTAGCAGTTGTCCAGCGTAGGCTAGACAACCGCTGGTGTGAAGGGGCTCTAAGAACGGTACAAAGTCCGATGTGTAAAGTTCCACAGGCTCTTCACTATACAATTCAGTGGCGTAGCTACGTGACAAGGGGTCCCGGTGCGACAAAAAAATTAGGACCCTATTAAAACCGGTTACGTTTCATTTTATCAAGTAATAAAAACTTTTTTGAAAAAAGAGAACCGCCTTAAATAGCCTTTTTTTTTCATTTATGTTGTACTCGTAATTAAACGGTTACTCATAACAATTACAATCTAGACCTTGAGGCTAATAAGTAATTTAAATTTAACTTAATTTGCTAAAATCTTTCATGGTTAAGAATGTGTCCATTAGCACTTTTCTTATTGTCTCTATTATGATTGAAAGACACTTTTTCTTGTGTTAAAAAAAACTAAAAAGTGATAAATGACTTTAGCACAGACCACACAAATGACTTTAGTTTCGGAAGTCGGTGGCAATACAAAACCACAAACAGAACAAAGCCACCGGCTTTAAGGCGGTTCTCTTTTTTCAAAAAAGTTTTTATTTTCCACTTTTTGGTGCCTCCTTGTCACCCAAATCCATAAAGGAACGGCAACACAGTTAAAACAGAGATTGAAAGATGGAAGATACGAAAACGTCTTCTCAGTTTTTGTTGTTTTTCAAAAAGCGCTAAATAAATTTATGTTTTTTGTATACTAAAACCTTCTCCAGAATGTAACAAACACTTTTCTGCAACCGCATCAAAATCGGTTAAGCCAAACGGGAGATAATCGCGGACAAACATACATACATACAAACATACGGGTCGAACTGAGAACCTCCTTTTTTTTGAAGTCGGTTAAAAACGTAAATACAAATAAAAAGAAAGGAAGTTTATAAGATGTCTTGGCTTATTTGTGCTAAAATAAATCAGCCAGTCAGTGGAGGTCGTTCTAATATCGAAAGGAAGCATATTCCAGAAAGGAATGGACGGAACATAAAAGGAGGAATGAACAAAATCAGAAATATGGGAAGGGCAAAGCAAGATAAGATTGTTAGAAGACCGTAGATTCCGTGAAGAACATAGATATTGAAAGTGGGATATTAGATAAGATGGAGGGGAGAAACAGTGGAGCAGGGAGGAAAGCATTGTTAACGCACGTAAACTATTTGGCGAATGAGAAATTATTTTAGCTCGGACCTGTAGCTTGACACATGGTCATATTTCCTGGCGAAGGTACTCGAGTCACTATTTCAGTGGCGCGAGGAAGCCCGGGCGCGGGGCGAGCGACCGATGCAGCGACATATGGAGCTGCGTCGGTCTCAGCTTCGCGAGGTCCTGGTGGCGGAATGGCGGGCCAGGCGTTCGCGCCCTATCGCCGGCCTCGCCGTCATCGAGGTGGTCCGGCCAGTGCTCGAGCGCTGGTTTGGGAGGAGGCAAGGCTCCCTGTCGTTTCGGGTGACGCAGGTGGTCTCGGGGCATGGTTGCTTCAGGAAGTACCTATGCCTCATGAACAGAGAGCCGGACGCCCGGTGTCACCACTACGTCGACTGCCGGGAGGACAAGGCGCGGCATACGCTGGCAGAGTGTGCCGCTTGGGAGGAGCCGCGCCGTGCCCTCGTTTCAGAAGTAGGCAGTGACCTGTCGCTGCCGCCGTGTTCGAATCGATGGTCGGCAGCGCAGAGTGGGGTCGCGGTGGTTTCCTTCTGCGAAAACGTCATGTCGCAGAAGGAGGCTGCGGAAAGGGAGAAGGAGATTACAACCTCCCACCCGGCCCGCAGCAGAGAGAGTGCAGGCACCGGGCGCCGGCGGAGAGCGGACAACGCCCTCTTCTAGCCCCCCTAAATGGGTCCAGGGGCGGGACGTCTTTCGCCCCCCACGTACATCAGGACTAGAGATGGCGGCGCGTAGTGTTCCACGCGCGCCCCTCTTAGACGTCCGGGGGGCAGTCTAACACCTTACTCCCTTCCCTGACCCGAGGAGTACTAAGTCGAGCCACGTGTGCTCTGAGATATTGAAATGAGTACGTAGGTTGTAGAGGAAGTACATCGAGACTAACAGACTCGATGATGTGTAGCAGTTTGCGGGAATAAGGGGCATACGAGTATTGACGCAACGTGCATGCTCTGACAATAGACAACACCAAGTAGGGTTTTAACACATTTGATATGGATCTCCAGAAAGAGGTACCTACTCAGCGAAGGCACAGCTGTAAAGTGAAGGAGAAGAAGCAAAGATTTTATTAAAAGGAAAATCGCTACGAAGACAAATAGCAACATCATCTCCTTCGTTTCCAGTTGTATAAATACGGATAAGAACGAAACCGGAAAGAGGGTAGGTTGTAGACAGAAGATGAGGTTTGAGCCAACTCACAGAAATCAGAACGGTGTGCGTGAACGTAGACATCAGAAAAGGTCTCTCAAGTGACTTGACAAATTCATAAATCGGTTGCAGAACAGCTGATTGGTTGAAGTGGCTAGACACAAAAACCTACACAACACAACAGAAATAATCCTTATTTATATTCTGAAGGTAGAAGAATTTTTTGCTAGGTCAGTTCAGGATTTGCTGGCCAGGGGCTGGGGGCCCCCTGAGCTTGGGGGCCCCGATGCTTCGCACCGCCTAGCCTTCCGATAGCTACGCCACTGTGTACAATAAATAAATAAATATTGTAACGGATTTTATTATATTTGTTACCATTAAAATAGTTTTCGCAAAATATAGAATAGGGGATAAAAGGAATTTGGAACCAATTAAATATTCAATTAGGTGCAAGATTTTAATATCTTTTTGATCAATTTAACTATTTTTTATTTTTATTTTTTTGAGTGTCTAGGGGGGGCAGCTGCTCCTACCTGCCCCCCCCCCCCCCCTGGCGACGCCCTTGCGTCGAAGACAGCATTTCTAAGAATATAAAGCATTTGTGGTCCTACATTTCATCTAGGAAAGGAAAAGTCAACTATCCGGCTAGTATGTATTTCAGAAATGTTTCTTGAATCTGTTTTCATCTTTCTTTTCTTCTGTCTACGAACCCTCTACTTTGGACCCTGTAAAATGGCAGCCATCTGGTGACTATGCAAATAACTCGTCTTGCATATCTGAAATTTTTCTATCCATGGAAGTTGTACGTGCGGCTTTATAGTACATTATGCATCAAGGGGATAAAGTAGTGTCTTATGTAGCGGGCGCCGTATTGAATCCCGAGCAAAACGAAGGATTCTAGCGTTAACTCCTGAGCGGAGCGAGCCTCGCTCCGGAGAGTTAACTCCCGAGCAAAGCGAGGGAGTTAAGATAAGAATCCTGAGTGCAGCGTGGGATTCAAGGTCGCCCAAGACGAAGGCACCTTTATCCCCGAGGAGCATACTCTACTTTTCACACCATCTACGAGACAATAAAAACAATAGTACTAGAATTAAGAGTAGGTAGATTGTTGGTAATACCAATGGCTTAAATTCGGATTTAATGTACTCCGGAGTCAAATCACTATTGTCACTCTACATTTTTGTGAGAATTTGCTGATATGTAATTTGTTGTATTAGGCTTAGCACGCACTGCGATTAAACGCCCGCGGTTTAGGAATAGCTGAAAACGCAAAAACGCGCTTCAACACGCACTGCGGCTAGCGTTTTGCTTAAATTGATTACATTTCACCATGGATTTCTGGCGAGCAGCATGTGTCGTAGCTTTGATATTGAAATTAAAAATGAAGATACATGGTAGATTAGATTTTACTAAGAATGTATTAATCTACCAAAACATAAAACGGTTTCAAAATAAGTATTATTAAAGACCAATTTTGTGGGTCTTTCATACTTTTTTTAAATGTTGGCAATGTAAATATTTCTGCCCCTCTTCTACATTCACCCATGGATACAAAGTTGACACCCCCTGGTCGAGACTGAATAAAAACCGAATGCGATTAATCGCCGTGCGTGCGCCACAGTACTGTTACTATGGGACACAAAAAAACCGCGCGTTTTCAAACCGCGGTAAAAACGTAACAAGTTGCGTTTTTAAAATCAGTCACTGAAAAAAGTCACTAATGCGTGCACTTGTATAGAAAGCTATGTGTTACATTTTTTTACGGTTTCAGACCTGCGGTTAAACGCGGGCGTTTAATCACAGTGCGTGCTAAGCCTAAGGGAGGGCGCCCACGAGCAACTTAGTTGTCCGGCAACTTTTTTGTTTTTGTCGCTGTCTCCTCGCCGAGATTTGGACGATGCGCACACGGGAGCGATAGCAACTAGCAACGCGAGTTTTTCGTGAAATTTTGCCGCATTCATCAACATTGATTTCGAGGAGACGGCTGTGGTCTGTGCGCTTGTTTTAAGATGAAATCAAAGACGACAACGAAGAAGGCAAAATTGGGTGCATCCATTATAGAGCGACAGACTAACATTATGAAAATTTCATTTCAGATAATTGAGCATTTCCAAAAAATATGCGATTGGCTGTCTCACCAGAGGAAAGACTGGCTATCACACAGTATCTTTGTGTGACAGCCTTTCCTCTTGTTTGCGATTATTATTATTACTAGCAATAAGAAATCAGTTTATAAATCATTTTTTTTACATAATTGTTTGCTCTAGCACGAGGGGTAACAAAAAAATAAATACTTTCAACCGACGTCAAAAAAAGAAGGAGGTTCTCAATTTGACACGTTTTTTTATGTTTGACCACGCGTATAATTTTTGCTATGTATAGTCCGATATGTACTTGCTTCGGCAGTACATATACTAAAATTGGAACGATACAGAGAAGATTAGCATGGCCCCTGCGCAAGGATGACACGCAAAATCGTGAAGCGTTCCACATTTTTAATGTTTAAAGAAAAAGAATACTGCTCCAGGAAATGATAGGATAACATATTCGATGATATATAATTTACCAAAGGTCTGTAAGGTTTTCTTGCTTCATTTCTACAATACTGTCTTTGCAACTGGCTCAATACCAGATCAGTGGCGAACATTTCTGATTATCCCAATACCGAAAGCATCGACTAATCGAGCTCAGATGTGAAATTAAGACCTATATCTTTGATGTCATGTCTGTGCAAGATTTTCCATAACATGTTGTTGAAACGAATGGAATGGTACGTTGAAAAGAATTTAATTTTGTCCCGTAACACATCAGGATTTCGTAGAGGTCAATCATGTTTGGATAACTTGGCCAGAATAATAACACATATTCAAATAGGGTTCACGAAGAAGTTATCGACTGTTGTTTTTTAGACGTGGAAAATGCATACAATAATGTTCTTACTGAAAAAGTTATTAAAAAGTTGGATGAATTGAAATTCGGTTTTCGCATTTGTAACTACATATCGACATTTCTAAGTGCGCGATGCTTAATGATAAAGGATAGATTTACGAATGAGATTACTTGTGCTAGGTGGACTGCCATGGGCCTAGCCCAGGGGGACCCACTTTCTCCTCTGTTATTTAATTTGGCTACGTATGATATATGTCAAGGTAATGAGAATCCACAAATCATGATATCCCAATATGCAGATGACTTTGTCTTTTATATGAGTCATAAAAATCCAAATAATTGTAAAATCAATTTGCAAATATTATTAGAATCTGTTGTAAATAAATTAAATTGTATTGGCCTTGAGATCTCTTCACAGAAGTCTAAAGTGTGTATATTTACCCGGAGACGCAAAGAACAAATTATTGATTTGACGATAAATAATAACATTATTCAGTCTTTGGAGTGTATTAAATATTTAGGTATGTGGTTAGACAAAGCTTTACTATGGAGTAAACATATCAATGAAGTAGCTCAGAAAACTTTGAGAAACTTAAACTTGTTAAAAATGTTATCGGGTCCTTCATGGGGCGTGCACCCTAAACATTTGCGTAATCTTTATATAGCCTTATTACGAAGTAGGGTCGATTACGGTTCTTTTTTATATGACAGTTGTGCAAAATCCCACATATATAAACTAGACAAAATTCAAAATCATGCACTAAGAATTATTGGTGGCTATATCAGGAGTACTCCCATACATGTTATGGAGGCTGAGTTAGAAGAAGATTATATCTCGCCTATAAATATTGTGTTAAATGTATGGCTTGGACTAATAATAATACAATAAGGCTGATAGAGGAGTTAACCACTTTAGGACATAACCAGTACAGGCGGAATAAAAGAAAACCCTTAATCTGTACTGCCTACAATGATTGCAAACTGTATGATATTGAATCTTCCTACCCACTGAATATGTTCTCATTAGACGTTTAGACGGCATATATAGATGAAAAAGAAATTATTCAATGTAACTTAGTTTGCGTTAAAGAAAGTAAGAGGAATTTAGAAAATTCAGTAATTTATTCTGAAATTGTCAAAGAACTAAATGAAAAGTTTGGCATAAAGTTTTCACCGATGGGTCCAAAACGGATAATGGTCAGGGAGCCGCTTATTATGATGCAAGACAGAAAACATCAGTTATGTTTAAAGTTAATAATTGTAACGCATCGATTATGACGTTGGAACTCATTGCAGTTTTGGAAGCAATTATTAACAATAGCAGTAATTTATTATGTAATAAAATGGTGATACTCACTGATAGCAAAAGCGCTTTACAGCATATAGCTCGTTGCGCCTCTGGTCACAGAGGTGCATCGCTAGCTTATGCAATATTGAAGCAAATGTTTATTTTAAAAAACAGCGGCCGCGACCTAAGACTGCAATGGGTTCCGTCGCACGTCGGGTTAAGTGGTAACGAGGAGGCTGACAGGTGTGCAAAATTAGCAACAACGAATGGTAACGAATATAAGGTAAAATTATTTTATACTGAATATCTAGCGCAAATAAAAAAAAAGTGTTACCAGAAATTTAAAGAGTATTTTGATGAGAGAAGTAAGGAGAAAGGAATTTGGTTTAAAACCATACAATGTCATCCTCCTCGAATACCATGGTTTATGGATTATAAAATATCAAGAAATATTATAGTCATAGCAAATAGATTACGTTCAGGACAATATCCCTCTAAGAAATTTGGACATTTAATGAATAAAGTTGATTGTCCCAACTGTGAAGTATGTGGGGTGTTGGATGATGTACAACACTTAATTTTGAATTGTCAAAAATATGCAGTAGCCAGAGAATTCTGGTGCGTGAATTTAAATTAAATATGATGGATGTTGGTACATTTACATCAGTTCTAGCAAATCCTACGTCATCCGCTGCTGCCACTTTATTTAAGATGTTCACGCATCAGTGAGGTCTTGTTACTTATATCTGATTGATATAATATAATATGTTGTGTAATTGAGATGTGACTTAACGGGGCTGACATGTTCACGAGAACAAAAGCCCCTAAAACAAAAGATTAAAAAAAAAAAAAAAAAAAATAGTCCGATATTGACTTCGAGCACATAGTGCTCTAAGGATTTCGATGAATATTTTTTAATTAATAGTGTATACCTTAAAGTTAGTCCCATATAAATGTCAAGAAAATATTCTACCCCCAAGGGTAGAAAATTAAGGGATGACTGAAATTATCTGATGTCACCGTTTCGTAATTAATTTGTATGAGAAGTAGGCACTAAAAAGCGAAAAAAAATAACTTTAATTAAATTCACAAGTCGGTGGCAATACAGAACAACAAACAAAACCAAAGCGAATTTAAAGTTATCTTTTAAGCGGTTGTCTTTTTAGTAAAAAAAGTTTTGACTTGTGTGATTTCAAACATTTAAGAAAAGTATGAATGCAGCGGCATACTTTCATTACTGCATGGAGACAATAATTATATTATCTATATTATCTTGTTCAGAAATCGACGACCTACAAAATATATATTTTATAGAAGAATAGCGAATAAAGACGTTCGGTGAAGAGACACGCTTTGTCAACAAGGGCGGAGCGGGAACTGACTGACCGGCAACTTTTTTGTCGCCGTGCGCGCACTTACATTGCAACCAATAGACGTGGCAACAAAGTTGCTAAGTTGCGTCGCCGGCCTGTCTCCAAACCCGCGGACAAAAACGTCTCCCGACTGTCGTGTCGCTACGTGCGCGCACTTTCATACTAATCCGTAGACTTGATATGAGAGACAAATTAGTTGTGGAGACAAAAGTTGCTCGTGCGCGCTAGCTCTAACGAAGCAAAGCAATTTTCAGTGTTTGCGCCTCAGATTATGAAACAAAGGGTAGATATACAGCGCGGAACACTGAGAGTGAAGTCAAAAAAGCAAACACAATCACGAGATTGTAGGTAAGTACTTATTCGCTATTGAATTAGTATTTGCTTTTTTGGCTTTACTCTCAGTATTCCGACAGGTCTATCTGGGGAACCGATCACTTTTCCGAATTATTTTTGTCCGAATTTCATTTTACCAAAATCTATTGACCGACGTCTTTTTTGTTATATGCATTATTTGACATATTTTTAGATCATCGAAGTATCATGTGTCATACGTATTATTTTACCGAACTATGTTTCTCCGATTTACAAAATAACTTTTTCCTATTGGCCAAAGTCTCTTTTGAACTATTTTCATTTGCCAAATGATTTATTTGCCATATTTTCACCCCGTCAAAACAACATTTCGGAATATTATTTGATCTCAAATATATAGCCAGGGTAACCTTTTCAACATTAAATTAAAATAGTGTCATAAAAAGTCAATACGTTACCAAAGGCAATTGCCATTTTCGGCCGAGCGTATACAAGTTGATCAGTAAAAAATATTTTAACGAATAGATGTAAATTCCCAAACAATTATTGATGCAAACGAAAAGTATTCCGTAAATGAAGTTGTGATAATAATTAATGGGTCATTCTTTTGGACAGGTTTTTCAAGCGGCTTTACTTAAAAATAATAGAAATCGAAAAGTTAGCAAGCCACTTTTTTTTTCGCGCAAACCTTAGATCCTCTCCTAACTGGTATACTAATTATTATTCAATTATCTTTATAATTAAATATCATTAAAAAATAAAATACCCCCATTCTTTGATTTTCGTGGAGTGTCCCAAGCCCCGATCTGGTCACTTAGTAAATTATATATTGAAAACTAAACGCTACATGCTTACCAAAAAAATAACACTAAGTCCTAAGAAGTTTACAATGCTGTGAAAAATTAGACCATAATTCTAAAAGAACTACATTTCCTAAAAAAAATTAAATGTAACTGTCCCGAGGTAATTGCTGATTTGCGTGGATTATTATAATTTCACTAGCACATCTCTAAATTCGCGGCCCGATGATGCGTCATCATAATTAAAGTTACGACTAGTCGCGCTCCGACGGCCGGGCAGAGTTGTTGAGCGATGGTGCGTCGAGTTTTCAAAAAATAGATGGTAAGAACTTCGTTGCGTGGGTTTGGTTTCTCAAAACTTTGATTTGCGTGGTACAATTATATCGGTGTCTGTGGATTTATTTATTTAATAAAATATTGTAGCGAACAAACATAACGTAACGTAACTTATAATCAAAACACAGTTTATTTGCTTAAAAGGTTTTTGTATATTTTTAGCATAACGGATTTATTTTGATTTCCGTGGTCGTGATTTGCGTGGTTTACGTGGTAGTTTTGACCCACGCAGATCAATTTTTGACCATGCAAATGAAATAACTTTGAGTTTTGTACTACTTAGTTATGAATGAAAATATTTTTTATTACTTTGGTTAAATGTAAATTAGTTTAAATCAAACTTAAAATGTCACATTCGATGAGTTTCTGACTTTATAAGTACCTAATAATATTAAGAATAATAATAATAATAATAATATAAGTTAGAGACGGACATGACCACATACAGAAAACAACTACATACACTATTCACACAACAATACCCAGAAATTACAGTAACAGAACAAAGAATCTCAGATCAAAGAAGAACTATAGTAAGAAATAAACTCTTATCTCAAGAAGCAGTAGATAATTTAAGAGAAGAAGTACGTACACAGTTATTACAGGAAGATTCAGAAAGTCATGTGAACACTATCACTACACAAAACACAAACGAAAATAGCCTACAAGAACAACCACAATCACTCACTCAATTACAATCTAGCATTGAATCTCAACCATACAACCAGTCACAAACATCATATACAGTCACACAACCCGAATTTATAACACTAACGCTAGAAAATGATATTGAATCAGTCGCCGTGGATCAAAATTCCATTACAGACATATATACACAAGAAGTACATGACAAGTTTAAAACAACGCTAACACAATACTCAGGGATGGACCCAGCAGCTCGACCAAATCTACCTAAACTAAAATCTAGTCCTAACCTTTTCCGTTTAGTTAATTTATTTAATGAAGTTATATTATAACACTTTTTATCCGATGACATACAACTTATAGACATACACACCCTTATTTATTGCACAGCGGTTGTTATTTCTGAAGAACTCAACTTTAAAATCACTGATTATACAAGAAACGTTAGACAAAATGACAAAGTAATACCACCATGGCAATACCGGCTAGAAAAAGATATAGAAAAATTAAGAGCAGACTGTGGCAGACTCACACATTATATCAATGGTATCAGATCTCATAAAGTAGTTAAGAGAGTTAAAGTAATATTTAAAAACTATTTTACTCACACCAGGCACGAAAATAGTAATAGGAAACCTGAAGAGTTTCTGGACACCTTAAAACAGAAACTAGCCCTTAAAGTTCATAGGCTTAGGAGATACATGAAGGCACAACAGCGAAAGAATGATAATGGTATATTTGCTACGAATGAAAAAATGTTTTATAGGAATATACAGAAACCACACACCAACTCAACAACAGAGAACGACACAGAAATACCGTCAAAAGAACACTTAGTAACATTTTGGTCTAAAATATGGGAAGACCCGGTACATCACAACGAAACAGCAACTTGGATTTCTGATGAAGAAACAAAATGGAGAGCAATAGATCAAATGGAGTTTAAAGAGATAACAGAGTCTGACATTTTAAACATAACAACTAGATTACATAATTGGAAGTCACCAGGTTTAGATAAAATACAAAATTTTTGGTATAAAAAATTAACGATTCTACACAAATCCATTGCAAAAAATTTTACAGATATAGTTTTAGGAGAACAAAATATACCAGAATTCATTACAACAGGAATAACTTACATGCTACCTAAAACTAAATATACATCAGAGCCTTCCCAATATAGGCCAATCACATGCCTACCCACAATTTACAAAATACTAACATCAGCGATTACTAATAAAATCAACTCACACATAGAACACCATAATATTATAGCAGAGGAACAGAAAGGATGCAGACGAGGCCACATGGGGTGCAAGGAACAATTAGTTATAGACTCTACTATACATAAACATGCCACTAGAAAATAAAAAAAATATAAACTTACACTGCACTTACATTGATTACCAAAAAGCTTTCGATAGTATTCCACACTCTTGGCTGATACAGATTTTAGAAATATATAAAATTAATCCAAAAATAATAGAGTTTTTACGCATTATAATGACACATTGGAAAACTACACTTCACTTAAATAACCGGCTTAACACTCAGATCATCACTAGGCAGATATTTATTCGGAAAGGTATATTTCAAGGTGATTCCCTAAGCCCTTTATGGTTCTGTCTCGCCATAAACCCCTTGACTAATTTACTCAACCGGTGTCGAGCCGGATATAATATTAAACACAATATCGAAGAAACTATTATCTCACATCTTATATATATGGATGACATTAAATTATATGCTAAAAATGAGAAAGAAATGAAAACTCTTATAGAAGCGACAACAACATTCAGTCAAGATATTAATATGCAATTTGGATTAGATAAGTGTAGAACATTGCATATTATAAAAGGCAAAGTAAAACCCGGCGACTATGCAGTTAGCGACACCGACACAATAACAGCTATGGAGCCAACAGACCTATATAAATATTTAGGATATAAGCAACTCAAAGGACTTGACCATACAGCAATAAAACAGACATTAAATACAGAATACCGTAGGAGAATTAACGCAGTTTGCAAAACGCAGTTATCTGGAAAGCATCTTATAAAAGCTTTGAACACTTTCGCCATACCGATATTGACCTACTCATTCGGAGTGATAAAATGGTCAAAAACAGACATTGAACAGTTAGAAAGAACAACACGCACAATACTTACAAAACACAATAACTTACATCCTAAATCTGCGATCGAGAGACTCACCGTCAAAAGACAGAATGGAGGGAGAGGCCTAATCGACATCCATTACCTTTGGCAGAAACAAATCACTAGGCTCAAAACATTTTTCCATTCAAAATCTCGCACTAGCGCCTTACACAAAGCTATTACTTATAATGACGTCAATTATACCCCGCTCAATTTAAATGAACAAAATGCACAGAACACAAGCAACACTGACCCACAAAGCCAAAAAATTG
Source organism: Charanyca ferruginea (assembly GCA_947361185.1). Classification (NCBI taxonomy): domain Eukaryota; kingdom Metazoa; phylum Arthropoda; class Insecta; order Lepidoptera; family Noctuidae; genus Charanyca; species Charanyca ferruginea. The sequence continues at coordinate 14,647,165 of OX376073.1, read as the reverse complement.
AAAACTGGAAAAAGAAAACCCTCCACGGTAGACACCCTCATGACTTAGAACAATCTCACATCAACACAGTAGCGTCTAATAAGTGGCTTAAAATAGGAAACCTGTTCCCAGAAACCGAAGGATTCATCATAGCCATACAAGATCAAATTATAAACACGAAAAACTACAGGAAATATATAATTAAAGACCCTACTATCACAAACGATAAATGCCGCAGGTGCCACACTCAATCAGAAACTATACAACACATAACTGGAGCTTGCACAGCTCTCACACAGACAGACTACACTTACAGACACAATCAGGTGGCAAACATCATTCATCAAAAACTTGCACTCAAACATACTCTCATACAAAACACTAATACTCCTTACTACAAGTACACACCGCAAACTATCCTAGAAAATGACACGTACAGACTGTATTACGACCGCGCCATACTCACAGATAGGACCATCCACTATAACAGACCAGACATAACCCTACAAGATAAAAATAGAAAAATCACCTACCTCGTAGACATTGCCGTTCCAAACACACATAACTTACAAAAAACAATAGCTGAAAAAATTAGTAAGTATACAGACCTCAAAGATGAAATAACTAGAATATGGCGAAAAGAAAAAGTTTATATAATTCCTATAGTTCTCTCCACAACAGGCGTTATCCCAAATCATCTTCTCCATAGCCTTAAACTACTTGATTTAAAAGAAACTCTCTATATTACCCTACAGAAAGCTATAGCATATTAAATACATGCCGAATCGTGAGAAAGTTCATGCAGATTGATGAACACGAAGTAGGACCCCAACACAATACACCCTTAACATAACATTTACACACCACACGCTACATTTACTTGGCTCCGGCTCGTAAATGCAGTTGAAACCAGCCAAAGAGCTGAGAACAAACAAGACCCCCCCCCCCTGTACTATGGGTGTCAGACAGCTGATATACATACACAAATACATTTTTTTTGTAAATACACAAGGAAAAACAAGTGCTCATCACACAAATGTTTACCCTGGGCGGGAATCGAACCCGCAACACGCTGCGCAGCAGTCGATCGCTCAGCCACTGCGCCAACCGTGTCGTCAAAAATAAGAATAGAACAATAGAAATAGATAACTGGCAGAGAATGGCATATGCCATTAAGTTCGCGTTTGTACATTAATCGTGCATAAATACATAAATAAAACAAATGAAAATAGCGTAAGATTAGCCACCTATATTCATGTTTAGAACAATTATAACGGATTATTAACATTTTAGACCAAAAATGCCATTAACAAGAGAAGAAAAATTAGAGGGAAAGAAGTTATCCGAAAGAAGAAGAAGAGAGAGGATTAAACATGAAGAGTTCAAGGCCAAAAACCGGGCGAGATATTATAATAAAATAACTTCTTTTCAATATGAAGTAACAATAAGTAACTAATTTGAGAAAGTTAAATTAAAGTTTTCATTTTCGTGGGGTGTTTTGTGATTTCCGTGGCCTCCATTTTTTTAAGCTCGATTATCTCTGTAAGTATATCGCTCTCTGAGGTGCCTTTTCTATTAAAAATATTTATTTTACGTATATTTTATGAATCTGATACCAATTTAAAAAAAAAAATTGGATTTGAAAATTGCCACGAAAATCACCAAAGAATGCCTTACTCGAAGAACCACCCTAATCTCGCCGATTGCACGCATAAAACGCCGCCATCTTTTAGGCTTGAAGACTAGAAATAAAAATCGATTTCTAGTAAATATACGTTTCTAAAAAAATAATTATTTTATCTTGAGTACGTTCACTGATCAAGTAATTTGGTATAGGTAGATTATTTTTCAATCTATTACCTTTTTTCTGTTAACTTTATTTTCTCACCACAATAAAAAAAAAAAGAAAAAAAAAAAAGAAATGAAAGCCGAAGCTGCAGTGGTGAGCGTTAAAACCATCTGCGACGATAAGCTCGCGTGGGGCCGCCCAGAGCAAGTTGCTGATGGATAATCCTGGCCACAAGGTTGTGTCTATGCAAGTACTCTTCGTTAGCAAGACGAGAACTTCCAGAGATAATGTGACGGATTGATTCTCCCGGTCGGTGACATGCCCGACAAATGTCAACCGTGCCATCCTTCATAATAAATCTCCGGTAGTTATTCGTCATAATAACTTCGTCCATAATTGTACAGACAAAACCTTCGGTTTCTCCAAATAGATCACCGAATCGTAGCCAGGATACGGACGCTAAGAAATCGACATCGGGCCCGTGCAGGGCCCGCAAAAAGCGTCCGTGAAGCTCCTTACACTTCCAAACCTTCTTTCTTGAGCACTACAGGTATGCACCAGTTCTCTTTAGCCAAGGAGAGCGGGGTGAGGCCCTTGTCCACTGCAACTACATCTCGATGCATCCCCACGTCGGCTTCTAGGAAATATTCCCTGAGACTGCATATCTCACGGTTGTGCAGGGTCTTAGCATTTAAGAAGCCACGACCGCCACACTTCCGCGGGATATACAGTCTCATCACCGATGACCGTGGGTGATGCATCCGATATGCTGTCAACAATGTACGGACTCTCCTATCCAGGGCATCGAGTTCCGTTTGTGTCCATTTGAGTATGCCGAAAGAGTACATCAGGACTGGCATGACCCATCCGTTGAAGGCGCGCACCTTGTTTCCGCCTGACAAAACACTATATTTAAATACTTTCTTCAGGCGGCCAAAGAAGCGCTCCTTCAACGATTGTTTCATGTTATTATTATTATTATTAAGATCTGCCTCAGATTATGAAACAAAAGGCAGATATACCGCGCGGAACACTGAGAGTGATGCCAAAAAAGCAAATACAAATTCAAAAGCGAACACCTACAACGCGCTTCGTGCTGTACTGACACGAGTCAGTATAGCACGAAACGCCGCATCGTTAAAAAAACAAATGAAAATACAAACACAAATTCAAAAGCGAAACAATCACGCTTTTTTGGCTTCACTCTCAGTGTTCCGCGCGATCTATCTGCATTTTGTATCATAATCTGAAAAAATAAATTGTTCGAAAATCGAACTGGCCACCACTAGTAGTATATAAATAAAATAAAAATAGGGCACAAATTAAAAAGAGGCGCGAATCTCAGATTATTAAACTAAAGGCAGATAGACCGGTCGGAACACTGAGTCTGAGAGTGAAGCCAAAAAAGCAAATACAAATTCAAAAGCGAATACTTACCTACAATCTCGTGATTGTATTTGCTTTTTTGGCTTCACTCTTAGTGATCCGCGCTGTATATCTGCTCTTTGTTTCATAATCTGAGGCGCGAATACTGAAAATTGCTTTGCTTTGTTAAACAACAAATTACATATCAGCAAATTCTCACAAAAATGTCGAGTGACAATAGTGATTTGACTTCGGAGTACATTCAATCCGAATTTAAGCCACCAACAATTTACTCTTAATTCTAGTACTATTGTTTTTATTGTCTCGTAGATGGTGTGAAAAGAAGAGTATGCTCTTCGGGGATAAAGGTGCCTCCGTCTTGGGCGACCTTGAATTCCACGCTGCACTCAATATTCTTGTCTTAACTCCCTCGCTTTGCTCGGGATTCAATACGACGCCCGCTACTTAAGACACTACGTTATCCCCTTGATGCATAATCTACTATTAGATTCCTCTAAAGGGGCCGGACCTGATGGCTTACCACTCAGCTTCTTCATAGGAAAACGCGACTGTTTGTGTACTGCATTATTTATAATATTTAATAAGTGTCTGCGAGAAGAGTTTTTCCCGCAGCTTGGAAACGTGCTTTCATAACTCCCGTTTATAAAACTGGTGACAAGAACAATGTAGAGAATTATCGCCCCATCTCTGTTCTCTCTAGTTTGTCTAAGGTTTTTGAGAGTTTTGTCCATGGCGCCTTGCATCCCAACATTCATCAGCTTATTTTACCCGAGCAACACGGTTTCGTCAAACGTCGTTCAACTGTAACTAATCTGTTAGTATTTACCAATTACTTATTTGAAAAATGAGATCAAAAAATTCAAGTGGACGCTGTGTACTCGGACTTTCAGAAGGCCTTTGACAAGGTGGATCATACACTGCTTTTAGAGAAAATAGCTTTCAACGGTATACGTGGTAATTTGTTAAGGTGGTTTGTTTCATACATTTATAATAGAACTCAAAAAATTGTTGTTAATGGTTACGAATCTGACCCTATAGTTGTAACATCTGGCGCACCGCAGGGATCCATTTTGGGCCCTCTTCTTTTCATTATATTTATTAATGACATTAAACAATGTTTTATAAATTCTAAGTTTCTAATGTACGCCGACGACATAAAAATCTATAGATCTTGCAAAAATATACAAGACTGTCTTCTTCTTCAAATGGACCTAGATAGATTATATGCATATTGTAACAATAATAAGCTCTTTCTCAGTCTACCCAAATGTCATTCCATCTCATTTACCAAAAAGAGAAATAGAATTAACTTTAATTATTCATTAAATAACGCACATTTAGATGTAGTTAATTTTGTTCGTGATTTAGGTGTTACACTGGATGCTGGTTTGCACTTCGACACACGGCATATGCAATAACAAATTTGATTGCATTGACCTAACGAACAAATTGTGTTACAAGGTACCCAGAAGCGTTTTTCGAAGGGGGGTGCGCGTGCCTCAACTGTTCCATACAGACGCTAGACGTGTGTAGGACTAACGCGGGGGAACGAGTACCTCTTCGTCGCCTTGTTGATTCTTACAACACGCATTTCATACATTGGACATTCGGACATTGTCTGGCGAGTGATTTATGTGTATTTTAAGTTAAGTGAAATTAAGTTAAGCTAAGCATAGCATAAGCATAGCATTTTTGATGCAGCGATTTTCATTTTGATTTTCTTTTTTTATTTTTCACTTGTCTTGCTCTTCTTTTAATTAACCTTTTGTTAAATCGTGGACAATGGTGTGGGTTACATGTTTGTTAATTCTTAATTAAATATTTCTTTCTTTAATAAAATAAAATAAAATAAAATAAAATAAAATAAAATAAAATAAAATAAAATAAAATAAAATAAAATAAAATAAAATAAAATAAAATAAAATAAAATAAAATAAAATAAAATAAAATAAAATAAAATAAAATAAAATAAAATAAAATAAAATAAAATAAAATAAAAATGTAAACCTAACCTAAAGTAAGACATTTAAGACCAAAAGTCATTTGTATTGTACTGAATTTCATTATGACCCGCTGGTCATTAATGGGATTTCAATTTGGAACCTTTAGTAGAAATCGCATACGAACATTTACGAATATACATACGAACATTTACGATCTGCACTAAAAAATAACTTGTTCGAAAATCGAAGTGGCCACCACGAGTAGAATTATAAATAAAAGAAAAATATAACACAAATTAAAAAGAGGTGCGAATACTAATAATAATAATAATATTTTTTTGGGGACATTAATAATATTTGGGGACATTTTCACACACGGCCATCTGACCCCAAACTAGGGAGACCCTGTACTATGGGTGTCAGACAGCTGTAATACATACACAAATACATTTTTTTTGTAAATACACAAGGAAAAACAAGTGCTCATCACACTAATGTAACAGTTAGTCGCCAGCTGTGCAGCCGTAGCCACAGAGTACATTGGGCCGTAGCCCAGGAAGCTTCACTCTACTCGCCTCATCGTCAAGAATAAACGGCTAACGCCATCTACTGACATTGAACACAACTAGTATAACAGCAGCCATTAAGATCTACTGATGCAAACTATCCAATAGCGCCATCTATCAATTATTAGAGACACCATAATGTTGTGGTCATTTTAAATATTAATAACTTTTCCTTTTTCTCTGAGCATTCATTTATTAATTGGGAAATATTACATACTGTAAATCATATTCATTTGTAAAAGTCTACTTTATAAAACCTATAGCTAATATTGTTATGATTATTATAATAAGTAAGTCAATTTATGTAAGTGTTAAATTTAAACAATAATAAAAAGGGGATGTGTGTGGACTTCCTGTTGGCGGCAGTACTTTTTTCGACTAGCGTAACTGGTGGGGACAGATGTTTGTAAAAATACTTACGACTAGAAAAATATAGATTATTAGAACTCCAGCGCGGGCTTCTTATTTAATTCCTGCTTCTGAATACCCGTTATACTAATGTTTACCCTGGGCGGGAATCGAACCCGCAACACGCTGCGCAGCAGTCGATCGCTCAGCCACTGCGCCAACCGTGTCGTCAAATATACTGCTTTGCTTTGTTATAGTTACTACAAATTACAATTTACAATTGCAAATTCTCACAAAAATGTCGAGTGATGATAGTGATAAAGTATTCTCCTCGCGGTTAAAGGTGCCTTCATCTTGGGCGACCTTTAATCTCTCGCTCCGCTTGGGAGTTACCGCTAGAATCCTTCGTTTTGAAGAGAACATAATAGTAGATTATGCACTAAGGGGATTAAGTAGTGTCTTTGTGTGTGTCACTACTTTATCCCCTTAGTGCATAATCTACTATTATGTATGTCTATTCTGTTACAATCTCCCTCGGTGAACACCTAGGTGAAGTGAGCTGTCATCCTGTCTGTCTCTGTGTCTGTGTCTGTCAGTCTGTCTGCTTTGTCCACACCACAGATATAGAGACCTAGATAACGCAAGAGCAACTACTTCGCGTGCCTAGCTTACGTATAAAAATACGTAAGTAGTAAGTAAAAAAAAAGTAAATAAGTAAGTAAATAGTAAGTAAAAAAATAAAGTAAACGTTTCCTTCTATCGGTAAGTCATTTTGTGATTAATATTATGCGTAATTAATTTAAAAAAATAATTATTTTTAATCTAATACCCTCAGTAATACCTGGTTATATCAAATTTAAGAAAAACAAAACGAAATGCGAACGAAACGGTTGTGGCGTCATAATAGGTAGTCAAAAAATGGCACGCTTGGTTTTCATATAGATCGTGATACTTGCGTTATCTAGGGTCTATCTATATCTGTGGCTTTATCAATACCTAGCATCGGGACGGATGACTCCCGATCTCACTTCACCTAGGTGTTCACCGAGGGAGATTGTATCAAAATAGCTCTACAGCACTGGGTTAATATTCAAATTCTTAAATAAGGTGTTTCTTTACTAAGACTCGATTGTAGGATTTCTCCGAACTAACACTAATACAACGTATAAAACATTTTTATTTTATTTAATTACATTATTCCTTCTTATTTTAATTTTTATTAACTATATTATCCCTCCAGCATCCGTTCAGTACAGTATTTTGGAAAAGTGACCACGTCTAGCGCAAACTCTGCCACACCCTGCAATCAAAGAACATATATGTTAATTATGTAGCTATACACGTGGCCTGTGGGTAATGCCCGTTTTCGGAGGTACTTTTTTCGGTAGTTTATCTATTCATTAGCGCTATTGGTTCGATAACTTGTGGAAGTGCGTTTCTAAACACCGTAATGCAGGGTTTCTTAAACTTTTTGTAGTCACGGACCACTTTCACAATTTAAACAATTATACGGACCCCTGTTAACGAATATTTTAGGAAAAGAAAACAAGGTTACAAGGCTTATTTCGTGTTCGTGGCTTGACCGCAAAATGCTGAGTTTAGGTACTACACAATTTACTTAATTTACACAGTAACTGACCTACTGTGGACCCCTGATACACGTGCTACGGACCCCGTTCAGCAGCGAACTGAAAAAAGCATCGATTAAATGTTCATGGATGGGAGAAAGGATATCATTTAAAATCAAAAGAAACTTCATTTTAACAATAGCTGTTTATTAAGAAACTCTGCCGTAATGTAAGAAAATCTCCGTTTCAAGTTAAGTTAACTGACCAATATTGGCCATTTACCTGAGATAGAACCAATCAATCTTAAGATAAACGTAGGCATCCTAACTCCACTGATACAAAACTATACACTCCTCTCGAGCAACCAGGAGTTCGACGAAATTAAGAAGCAACTCCGCATTCTTAAAACAAGAAAAAGTTTGCCAAATCAAGTTTCTTATCACGATATCCATCACACTACACAGTATTTTATGTGGTAATCGGAGTTGTGTTAGTGGTAGGAGCAGGCGTCATGGTGCCACGGCTACGTAACAGGCGAACCGCATCTCTCGCGGTGGCAAGGGCCGCATTGGCGAGTCTACAGACCTCGCAACACGCTACACCGGCACGGGCAGAGGCTGGGGGCTCATCGTCCACGGTTCAATATAGTGTTAGTGCGCGTAATCAGTGTGAGATTCCATGTGTATCCGATTACAGTGAAATTTCAAAAGTGCATAAGTTAGACAAGTGTACAGTGCCTATGTCTCGTAAAACGCAGTTCAAGTAGAGACTCTAAACATAGAATAAGGATCAATTGGAATCACCTTGTCAATCATTTAGTATAAGGACCAATTGGCATCACCTTGTTACTCGTCCTTTCACGTTCATCTCACATTCATCTTCCCGCTCGGAAGCATGTACGGTGCAACCGCACAATCTGCAATTCAGCAGTTTACGACACATTCATTTCAACTCATTACATTTAGTTCAGTTCGCGTTAGGCTATCTATACAGCCGGGTGTTCTCGTTACAGCCAACAACCTCCATCTAATAGTAATGTATGGTCTAACAAGGGTCATACAAAAACAATTAAATTTTTCAACATGTTTTAATCGAAATGCTGATAATAAGCAGCATGGTATGGTATAACGGGTTGCGCAACTGGGTAATTCTACCGAGTGATAAAAAAATAAAATACTTTTTTAATTTCATTTAATCAGCTTTTTATTATGTTACTAGCTTCTGCCCGCGACTTCGTACGCGGATCCTGTTGCTTACGCCAGCGACAACGGGGTCGGCAAAATCGAAGATCTGAAACGTCTGATGTCGAATTCTAAGAGCCCGGGGACAAGAAAACAACGGGATGCGCGAGATGATTCCAGACGTACAAAAAGTACAATTTTGAATCATACCTCCGATGGCAGAATATGTGGCGTAGTCAATCATAGGAGTATTCGTAAATGAACTCCGTTCCTTACCAACTTGGGTTGGTAAGGGTCGGAGTCATGGCGACCTTCTTTGGAGAAGGTCGCCATGACCTACGGCTATATCTTGAGACACATCCGATTCTTTAGATGATATCGACATTCTGTTCAGAGAATGTCGAAGTCGATCAGAATTCAAACGTTCGTTGCGCTCTTCTTCTGTCTCTTCATGCCGTACTCCAGCAATTCTTTTTCTCTCATTTTCTAACTGATTAAGAATATTTTGTTGTGTGCGTGTTCGGGACAATCTATACTATAATATTATAAAGCTGAAGTTTGTTTGTTTGTTTGGTTGAACGTGCTAATCTCAGGATCTACTGGTTCGAATTAAAAAAATATTTTTGTGTTGGATAGTCCATTTACCGAGGAAGGCTATAGGCCAATGCGAAGCTGGGTCGGGTCGCTAGTGTATGATAATCTCGATCAGCAGTTAGTCGTGCAACACGTTCATCATTCGGTTCAAAAGACCTGTTAGTAGATGTGCGAATACGCTGAGAACTCAAGCGTGATTCTGTATCGGTAAACGTTTCCGATTCGCGAGACAATGCATGTCGCTCACGATCAGCGGACAGTCGCGCATCACGTTCCGCAGCAGATGCGTAGATACGCTGAGAACTCAAGCGCAATTCTCTATCCGTGAACGTCTCCGACTCGCGAGACAATGTATGACGTTCACGATCAGCGGTCAGTCGCGCATCATACTCTTCACTGGTCTCTAGAGACCTGGATGTAGATGCGTAAATACGCTGAGAACGCAGGCGTGCTGAAGAGGTTTCCACGGAGCGAGTTGCAGCCTGATGTTCTCGAACAGCATCAAGTCTCTCCTGACGCTCTTCGGTAGATTCTTGGGATCTTATGATCCTCAATCTTTTAGCTCCTTTGGAACATTGGGAAAGATTTGACCTCTTTCTAGCCATGGTTATAGTTTTATTGTAAAGAAGATATCTGATCAATTAAAATCTAAGTGACTGCTCCCCTGCGTTTCCGGGTAAGCTACCGTGTCACGAAGATAAATGGAAAAGGAAATTAAACACCCAAATAACATAAGCCCGAAGGCATATTTATTCGATAAAATAAAAAAATAAATGGGAATTTTGGCCAGTAGAGTCAAATTTTCAATGATATACCGTCGTCATCAAAAATCAGTCCTAAACTGTTACCGCTTTCACCGCGTGGAGGTACTTCCAGCGTATGTTAATTTAAAACTTATGTTGTTATGCTCCCAGCTTATGTTGTTTTTTTAAATTAGTAATAGCTTTGATTTTCACATCAGATGTTTCTGATCTTCGATTTTTATAAGTCAACAGGAAATGCCCATCAGACCAAACCACTTTTGCTAAGACGTCATTCCTATATGTGTCATGGTGTAGCTGGGCTCTTGGAGTTCCGTATCAGGTGTTCCAGATCTTCAAATTTATTCTCTCAGCAGAAAATGCTCAACACGTGGAACAATTTTTGCGATGGTACCATTTTTGTATCTCTTATAGTTTAGCTGGTCTGTTGCGGTTCTGCATCAGGTGTTCGAGTTTCCAAGATAAATTATAGCCTATATGTTGCCCAGACTTAATACCTATACAACAAAAGAAAAATCATTCAAATCCGCCCAGTAGTTCCGAAGATTAGCGTGTACATACAAACAGACAAGCAGACAAACATACAGAATTTTTTTTTTGGATTCGTGCTCTATTACTATTCTTGGGATCTTATGATCCTCAATCTTTTAGCTCCTTTGGAACATTGGGAAAGATTTGACCTCTTTCTAGCCATGGTTATAGTTTTATTGTAAAGAAGATACCTGATCAATTAAAATCTAAGTGACTGCTCCCCTGCGTTTCCGGGTAAGCTACCGTGTCACGAAGATAAATGGAAAAGGAAATTAAACACCCAAATAACATAAGCCCGAAGGCATATTTATTCGATAAAATAAAAAAATAAATGGGAATTTTGGCCAGTAGAGTCAAATTTTCAATGATATACCGTCGTCATCAAAAATCAGTCCTAAACTGTTACCGCTTTCACCGCGTGGAGGTACTTCCAGCGTATGTTAATTTAAAACTTATGTTGTTATGCTCCCAGCTTATGTTGTTTTTTTAAATTAGTAATAGCTTTGATTTTCACATCAGATGTTTCTGATCTTCGATTTTTATAAGTCAACAGGAAATGCCCATCAGACCGAACCACTTTTGCTAAGACGTCATTCCTATATGTGTCATGGTGTAGCTGGGCTCTTGGAGTTCCGTATCAGGTGTTCCAGATCTTCAAATTTATTCTCTCAGCAGAAAATGCTCAACACGTGGAACAATTTTTGCGATGGTACCATTTTTGTATCTCTTATAGTTTAGCTGGTCTGTTGCGGTTCTGCATCAGGTGTTCAAGTTTCCAAGATAAATTATAGCCTATATGTTGCCCAGACTTAATACCTATACAACAAAAGAAAAATCATTCAAATCCGCCCAGTAGTTCCGAAGATTAGCGTGTACATACAAACAGACAAGCAGACAAACATACAGAATTTTTTTTTTGGATTCGTGCTCTATTACTATTCCTAAACCCCCCTCAATATTTTTTTTTAATATTTTCAATGTACAGACACACTTTTGTTACTGTTTTATTATATGTATAGATTATAAAGAGTTTTTATGTAATTATCTTCTAAAAAATAAAATCAGAGTTCAATCATTAACACATTCTTGATACGGCTAGTACAAATAATCAAATTAAGCAAACATAACAATCTGAAAAATAAATAATAATTTTCTACAGAAGTGACGATATCGTTCCTGTAGAACTTAAGAGGCAATAGTGGATATTTTCTAATGTTCCTATATACACTTAATAATAACGTTTTCTCTAAGGGGCGTCTGCTTCCTGATTTCAAAAACCTCTTCATCAGGTGAACCATCAAATTCATAGCATTTTCGATCAAAAACTATATATGTACGTGAGCGGTGCTTTGAGTTCTAGCACGTCATACTCCGATTGTGGCGACCGATCGTAAATGAGTTGTTGTCCTCAAAACTGTTAATTCCTTGTTCTTTGTAAGTAACGTAAATAAGTCCAATTTCATGATGTGAGCATATCCGATTTTTTTTTACAAACGCTGAATCTTGTAGTGTCTGTCGTGTAAGGTGTTAGGATTGGTCTTATTCCATGCAAGTTGATGAACTGAAAGAGTACCTACCAGTACAGGGTCTCGTTGTACTAGTACCGAGTATGGTATAGATGTTATCAACATAATTTTCACCGATTGGCAAAATAGTTACACCTTTACATGTTTCTTCTAAATAATACATCAACGCTTAAAAATCTGGGATATCTACACCGGTTGCTACAAATGCATCAGCTGTTCGTTTTACGCATCCCCCAATGCCATCAGTAAGCACAATAATGAGCATAAGATAAGCGCAAACTATCACTTCTATAGAAAAACATCACTTCTGTAGAAAACTATATCGACAGAAGTGAGTTCTACAGAAGTGAGTTTTATCATAAAAATACATAACGTGTACAAAATGTAAGGTTGTGAGACTGTAATTCACTTGGCTTCGGTAATTGGCCAACTAATTATTAAGGCTATAGGGAAATCGCATGCATAATTAACTTACTTGCTTTATTTAATTGAGTACAGAGGTGATGTATCAACTTTGACAATGATATAGAAAGCAGCTTTAGCTTTATTTTTCTCGGCACTGTAGTCACTGGCCGAACTATGACTGACACCGATATTGACAGAACACGGTAAAGGGTTTCCAGAGATAGAATATAACATTGCAACTTTAAAAAATAAATATATTATCATTTTTGCAATTCATTTCTACAAGAGTGATTATTTTTTACGAACATTGTAGAATGTTGAATAAAGTTAAAAATTAAGTTAAAATTATTATTATTGCTTTTTTATTACATGCTCTACTTGTTACTTCATGTGATATGTGCATGAAATATTTTAAAATATTTTTTAGACACACCTTAATGCTGTAACCTGCGATGCGAACATTCGACAGGACGTGAGCAATCACGTACTGTAACACAAAAAAATAGAAAAATAATTAAATAATTAATAGGATTCTTAGCTAAACTGTTAGATTATGTCACAAAGTTTATAAAATAATTATTAGAAAGAAAAAAAAACTTAGGAGCTTGGAGATATTTCAAGCGAACACAATTTTACTGTCTCTGTAGAATGACCCAACTCCACGTCTCAGCGCGTACTGAAAAAAAACCCAAGAGCTGGCCAAGAGCGGTCGGACTCGCGCACAAAGGGTTCCGTACCATTATGTATACAACATTAGACATCGAGCAAAAAGACGGCTTAAGAGCATGTATTCGATTCGTGACGAAAACTTCATGTTTTCGCGTTTTGCCCAGAGCAATATCGTAATTATGTGAGCAGATTATTTAAGGACAATTACAGTTTTAGAAAGATTAAGTCTTGATTTCATTGGTTTCCTTTGGCAATGTTACAGACATCCTTCGAAATTACTGTATCGTGACAACCTTATAGAATCTGCTGTTGGCTGTCAACAAGGTGACCCTCTTGGGCCAGTGATTTTCAGTCTAGCCATTCTTCCAATTATTCGACAACTAAATTCCAAATTTAACGTATGGTATCTCGATGATGGGACCTTAGGGGGTGATGTAGATAATGTTTTAAAAGATTTGGTTTTCTTAAAAAATTAACTGCATTTAATTGGCTTAGAACTCAATCTTTCGAAATCTGAATTATATATATCGGACAATACTGACAGACAAACAACACTTTCAAAATTTAACGCAATAGCCCCCAATATCAAAATTATAGAAAAAAGCACTCTTCGTCTCCTTGGGTCTCCAATCTTTGAGAATTCCTTTCCTATCTTTATTGAAGAAAAAATACAAAATTTCAATGACATTTCGGAAAGACTGCTAGAAATTAACATGCATTCGGCCATCACCATAATTCGTTACTGTTGTTTTGGCCCTAAATTAAATTACTTCCTTCGTGCTACCCATTTGTGGAAACACATTCACCTTTTAGATAAAATGGACCAAATTATCCGTCATACTTTAACCTCCATTTTAAATTTAGCAATGGACGACCGTGTTTGGGCCCAAGCTACTCTACCTGTTCGAATGGGGGGCCTCGGCGTTCGCAAAATTTCAAGTATCCTCGGTTCACGGCACTGAGAAATTAACCAGGAATATTCTAGCTCCTACACTGGTTGATTTTGATGTGCCGTGCTTCGCCGAGGCCATAGACGCCTGGAAACTTGCTTGCCCGAATACTGATTCACCCGACAACCCGTGTGCTCAGAGACGGTGGGATGAGCCGCTCTGCAGGTTAGTACAGAATAATTTACTTACCACTGCTGTAACTACTGCTGAGCGAGCGCGTCTACTGGCTGTGGGTAAATGGGAGTCGGGTCTTTGGCTTCTTGCACTTCCGTCGTCAAACCTCGGTACTATGTTTGACGATACTTCTTTTCGCCTCGCTGCTTCCCTTCGCTTAGGAGCTTCGTGCTGTTCTCCTCATCGCTGTCGCTGTGGGGAAGCTGTCAACAGCCTCGGACATCATGGCCTGTCGTGCAGCCGGAGTGCGGGTCGCATAGCGCGGCACGCGAATATTAATGACATTATTCGTCGTGCTCTTGTCGCCGTCGGCGTTCCGGCTGTCTTAGAACCCAACGGCTTGGCACGCGACGATGGCAAGAGACCGGACGGAATGTCTCTATTCCCCTGGAAGTTGGGTAGGCCTTTAGTGTGGGACGCTACGTGCGTCGATACTCTTGCGCCATCCCATCTTCCTAGGTCAGCGTACTGTACTGGTGCTGCGGCAGCGGCTGCAGAAGACCTCAAACGGCGAAAGTATAGTACCTTGGTGTGAACATTATTTTCGAGCCGTTTGGGGTTGAAACCCTCGGGTCGTGGGGTCCGAGTGCTCATCTTCTTTTTAAGGAAATGTCCAAAAGGTTGGTTGACACTTCCCGTGATCCAAGAGCTGGTTTTTACCTTGGTCTGAGATTAAGCATTGCCATCCAACGTGGCAATGCCGCCAGTCTCTTGGGTACATTTCCAGATGACGGCGATGTGGACGAATTCTATGATGCCTTATTGTGTTAGTTTTTTTTTAGTTTAATATTATAGGTTTTCTTTTTTATTATTCTTGTAAATATTATTGATATGTTTGAAATTAAAAGTTGAGTATGGTTATAAATAAATAAAAAAAGTATAATTTTTATTTATAGTTTTTTAAAGCGAAGACAATCCTTTCATAGCGTTTTACGAAAATAGACGTCAGAGTTAACTTTCAGGATGAATACAACCATTACAGTGTGTCAAAATATTATGTTTTATGCGTTTTTCCAACACGATATGCAGTCTTAAAGTCTACTACAGAGCCAAAATTACGAAAATATTACTACCTATTCTTTTTATATATTATTACTTTATTTATTTTATTAAAATAAAGTTTATGCAATTATGTAATAAGAATATTTTTCAGTCCGGTAGACGGACTCATTTATTTTAGACAATTATTTTAAAAAGCGGCCAATTGCGAGTCGAACTCGCCCATGAAGGATTCCGTAGCAGCAAGTAAGGTAAATTGCGGTTTACGATTTATGACGTATTAAAAAAAACTACTTACTAGATCTCGTTTAAACCAATTTTCGGTGGAAGTTTATATGGTAATGTACAGTCACCAAAAGAGATAAGTATCCATGTCGTCGGGAATAGTTGAAGATATCTTAGAAACCAATGGAGACTTTCAAATTAAATATTATTAAATCATTGAACTGTTTATTTTCCATTAATTGTATTTTATTTTATTCGTAAACACCCATCGGTTTCTAAGTAAACTTCAACTATTTCCGGCGACATGGATACTTATCTCTTTTGGTGACCGTACATCATATATTTTTTTTAGTTTTATTATTCTCTTATTTTAGAAGTTACACATTTTATCACTTTGGAAGTGTCTCTCACGCAAACTATTCAGTTTAGAAATATATCAGAAACCTCAATATCATTTTTGAAGACCTATGCATAGATACGCCACACGTATGGGTTTGATGAAAAAATTTTTTTGAGTTTCAGTTCTAAGTATGGGGAACCCCCAAAATTTACTGCATTTTTTTTTTCTATTTTTGTGTGAAAATCTTAATGTGGTTCATAGAATACATCTACTTATATTTCTACTTCTACTATAGTTCTTATAGTTTCGGAAAAAAGTGGCTGTGACATACGGACGGACAGACAGACATGACGAATCCATAAGGGTTCCGTTTTTTGCCATTTGGCTACGGAACCCTAAAAAGCACTGTAAAACATCGCGCGCTGTCGTTTGCCAATCAATTTCAATAATTCGTGCTTATTTCGTGCGTATTTTTTTTCTGATGCACACAAACAGACCATTGTATTATACTAGTGTGTGTCAATGCTGCTACGCCGTTCTAGCAATCGTTTAGATTTTGAGTTGCGCTAAATCGAATACGCGCCCTAAACGGCCATATTGTATTTGTATTTTTCACTGCAAAACAAGCGATATGAAACAGAAAGAATTTTTGGAAATACCTACTCGCGCCGCGTACCTCACAGTTGGCACAGCCCTCTTAATAAAATTGAATATTTTTTCTCAAGCGTTTTTCTTTTCGGATTTATTGCTGTAGGTACCTGTTGGACTTCGAATTTCATATTGCTGGACATCTTTCAACCTCATTGATGAATTTTTGAACACAAAAACTATATGCGTACCGTCACTAGTCAAACGATGAATGAGGTAATTATTTCAGAATTACTGTCGCAAAGCACATGTGATTGTACTTTGCGAAATTAATGTCCGCATACGGCGCCTAGGCCTGGAGGTAGCTCTAAACCAGTCGGAGGCCGCGGTGTTTCATGGCCGCTGGTGGGTCCCGCCGCCCGGATCACACATCGTGATCAGTGTGATCACACATCTAATCACTGTCGAGTCTACCATGAAGTCCCAGGGATGATTCCCTATCCAATAGCATAACATTTTAAGACTTAATATAACTTAGCATACTTTTCTTTCTCCTAATTATATTTTCGCATAACATTATTTACGCATAACAGCTCACGCATAATTATTTAAGCGTAATTTTACATATCATAAATTAATAATGATATTAAAACATATTTTTACCATGCATGCAGCAAGCATGTAAACAAACATACACCATGCATGCAAGCAACCATGCAACATGCAGCTGGCATGGTTTCTGTCACGGCTCCGGCGCTGCGGGGCTCCGGCGGTCTCACGCGAGCTTATTGTCGCAGATGTGTTTTACGCTCACCACCGCAGCTTCGGCTTGCTGGCCGGCTGTGCCTACCAACCTTAGCCACGGCAGCAAGCGTTAAAACCGCCTGCTCCTCAGCTCGCGGGCCACCTCGCCACTCACACTCTAGGGGTAGGGCAGAGAAGACTACGTGGAATCGGTTTTGCAGCGATTTATTTCTGGCACTAACAAGGTTAGTGCCAGAAATTATTAAATTTTTACACAACTTATTAAATTTTTAAGACAATACTTTAGCGTGGCACAATAGATTTGCTCATTATATGCCTAGTAACATCATGCGAAATAAGTTTATGTCAAAAACAATGGCAAAGTATTATTATGGCAAAACAAATTATACCAAAACAGTTATGCTAATGTATATTAGGAAAAAGAACATCATGCGAAAAGAAGGGATCCCACCTGGGATTGGTGCTCGACAGCCGGTGGGATTTCTGCCCCCACTTCCAGACGCGTGCGCCCAACTTGTTGGACGTGACTGGGGCGCTGTCAACGCTGTTTCTCAATCTGGAGGCCCGAGCGCTGCCTGTTGGTGGCTCTACGGGGGTTCGTGCGATCCATAGCCCTGGTGTACCCCATAGTAATAGAACATGGAAAAGAAAGCAGAATGAAAGCTTCATACTAAAGCCGCACGCAGGAGCACTACCATACGCACAGCTATGTGTACGTGACCTGTCACCGACTGTTTCCTATACACTTGTATAAACTTTTAAGACCTAATATAACTTAGTATTCGTTTGTATGAGATCTTAATTATATTTTAGCATAACATTTTTTACGCATAACAGCTTACGCACAATTTTTAAAGCATAATTTCTCTAGTCAATATAATGATTGACTAAGCATAAATTTATTTACGCATATTAAAATCGTCGATCGTCGATCGTGCGGTACCCCCTGATGACTGTGACGGCTATCGCTCGCTGCAGCTTTCGCAGAGCGGCGATTGTTCCAGCCGTCACGTCAGCTGCCCAGATCGGGTTCCCGTACAGAGCCATCGATCGCACGATCCCCACGTAGTGCCGCCTACAGTTGGCACTCGGGCCCCTTAAATTGGGGAGCAGCGTTGACAGCCGCACCCAACAACTTGGGCGCCAGTCGCTGGAAGTTGCGGCCGAAACCCCACCGGCTGTCGAGCACCAATCCAAGGTAGTTCCTACCACGATATGTGATCCGGGCGGCGGCGCCCGCCTGGATGCATGAAAAAACACAGCCTACGACTTGTTGAGGGTCACCTCCGGGTCGAGGCGCTGTATCGACCTGTGAGACCGCAGCCTTCCGGATGTAAGGCTGAACAAAAGACTGTACAAAAGTAAACTTCTGCCTAGGCAGAATTTCCCTAGGGTAATTATAAAAATGCCAACAGTTATGTTGGAGGTCCACTAATAATATGCCGCTCTACGCTCTAGCGAAAACATCCTGTCCTAGAAACGTTCTATCATCTGCTTCCGGTATGACTAGGAAAGTGATGGGGATAACGCGTCCCTGAACGGTGATGTTCATGTCACATAATTGAGCTGCGTTCCATCGGCGTGGCCGAGGTTGCGACCTGTTTTAGTGAAAGTGGTCCCACTGTTTAATAATAACTAGTTTATACAGTCTGGGACTAGCGAGCGAGACTCTCGGTAGCGCCTGTAACCAACACTGAAACATGTTTTTTTGTTGTTTTTTTTGTTCCGGGGTGGAAAATCCTCATGGATGTCCTGTCAGACTCTTACTGACTAAAAACCACCCCGCTGTTCCATCTCACACCTACGTCGGGGGTCGCGGGAACTGAAGATACTTCCGCAACCCCCGACGGGTATCTCGAGTCAGGGGGGAAGTGAGGTGTTAAGACTCCCCCCCTCGACGTCTAAGAGAGGCGCGCGTAGTACACTACGCGCCGCCATCTCAGGTCCTGATGTACGTGGGGGGCAGACGTCTCCGAGCCGTCCCTGGACCCATTTAGGGGTCTGAAAGAGGGCGTTGTCCACCATCTGTAGCCTCCTGCGACATTACAGTTTCGCAGAAGGAATCCACCGCGTCTTAAGTCTCTGCGCTGCCGACCATCGACTCGACCACGATCGGTAGCGACAGGTCACTGCCTACTTCTGAGAGCGTATGCCGCGTCCTGTCTTCCCGACAGTCGACGCAATGGTGAGGGGGCGTCCGGCTCCCTGTTTATGCGACACAGGTACTTCCCGAAGCAACCATGCCCCGAGAGCACCTGCGTCACTCGTAACGACAGGGAGCCGTGAACACTGAAACATCCTATCTTAACTGTAAGATGTGACAGGTCAGGCTCCTGAGTTTAAAGACTGAGACGCTTCGGAAACTCACCTTGTCGACTGCATATTAATATCTTGGTCATCCGACTTTATTTTAATTTTGCATTCAGCTATCGAAAGAACAAACCGTTTACAGAACGCGCAGCGTGGTCGAACACATTTCGTATTCGAATTCATATCGTAACAAATATTCAAACTAGAGTCTGACACAGCGCGCGATAGGTTAGGTACTTTGAAATCGCCTTCGGAGGTTTAATGTAGGTATACATTTCGAGATTTCGCGATACTTGCAGTGTTCTTACTGGTATTCGTCGAGGTACTCGCGTTATGGGACGGAATTAATTGTCTCAACGTACCTTGCTCGCTCGCAGGACACTGCTTACACTATTGTGTACTTTTACGGTACTTACGAAGTATACGAAGTAAGAATATGTCTACTTGCATTACATCTGGTTGATTATATGATAAATACGCGACAATTCTTGCCTTACTCGCGATATAAAGGAATCGACACTCTCGTTCTCACATTGTTCTCGCGCAAATATTTTTCAAAAGATATGATGGTCGGGGCGCGTTGCGCCGTATATAAATTGAAGAAAGCGTATCTCGCTGTCTCAGTCCTCCACGGTAAGTAGATATCACGCCTTGCCACCACACTGCGGCGTTTCCGGTCAGCAACATTTACATAGGCAGATCTTGAAGGGTATGTTCGTCGGATACACTTGCGCACTCTTTGTAGATACCTAAGTACGCTCTCGATAAATGCTTATTGAACTTCGGTATTGCGGGCAGCTCCGTCAAAGCGGGCCGTGCAACGGGTAAAGTTGCTGTGCATACCATACACGATCGGACAATGCGTGCAGCGATGGGTTACGACGCAACGCTTCTCATGATGTTGGATAACAGTCGTGTGAACACCTCGGACATGGAAATAATGTTACCACAGTCATGTTGTCGGGGTCGGTGTAGCCGTTGTGGTGGCGTTCACGCTCGCAACCATTGTTTTGCTCCTAGTCTGTGCAAATGGTAAACGGATTTTTTTTAACATATTCGATCGTGTTAATGTAAACGTTCGCTTACATCAATTTGTGTTTTCTAATGTTGCCACTAGACAGCACCGTTCCAGTATGAGTAGATACAAATTTACGTTAACGCAGTCGAGTACATATAAAACTCGTACTTGGCACTACAACTTGGTACTACGCCACTACGGTACACGGATTACTCGATCCGTGAATATGCAGAACACTGTTCGCTTGGATTTCGTTTGCACTCTTTTTATTTCTTAGGTAGGTAGGTACCTACAGTCAGTCAGCAAGTCGTTGAGCATAATTTGTTTCCAATATTTCCTAATCATTATTATTTTGCATAAGTTAATGACTAAAGTAAAATACAAAACAAACTTGTCATAATTGAACTACAAAAGTCGTTGAACTCAGTTAAACCATTAATTGCTATACATTACTACCGACAAAGTTTTATGATCCGTAATAAATACAAAAATCGCTGAGCATAGCTAGTTTCCTACATTTCCTGTTCGTTCAACCCGCTTGCTTCAACGCACTATTTGGCGAAGCGCAGCACACCGCATTATTTTAACAAATCAAAACATTGCCGTATAAATGTCGCAGGCAATTTGTATGATTCCGCCGTTTACATACGGCGTCGTCATTTAATAAACGCTCGCAGTTATGTATAATGCCGAAGGCAAAATCTATATTGCCGTGTCAATATATAAAATGCCGAAACATTTCATTGACAATTTAAACGCCGTATACATAATGCCGCGGCAAATTGAAGAATTTAGTTCTGATTGGTTATCCGGCACCTCAAAAACGCTAGGGTGTCAATCGAATCTGGTTCTCGGAGAACACCTGCAGAATACTATTGATTTTGATTGATTTAACATGCAGCAGGCATGGTTTCTGTCACGGCTACGGCGTTGCGGGGCTCCGGCGGTACCACGCGAGCTTATCGTCGCAGATGGTATTCACGCTCACCACCGCTGCTTCGGCTTACTGGCCGGCTTCGCCGGCCAGCCTCAGCCGCGGCGGCGGGCGTTAAAACCACCTGCTCCTCAACTCGCTGGCCGCCTCGCCCCTCCGCGCCTACGCGAATTTAAATTACACTCTAGGGGTAGGGCAGACAAGACTACGTGGAGTCGGTTTCACAGCAATTCGTTTCTGTCATTAACTTTTGTAACTACGAACTACTTCTCTTCGAACTACATATATATGTTAGACTTTAGCACATAATTTTATTAAATTAATCTTGCTTGAAATCTTCATTAGTTACCTGATTATCGAAATAAAGTTGATTTGTCCAATCTGTGTTTTATCGTGGTCACCCTAAAACTACAACCAACGTCGAATTATTACAATTGAACGAGTTATCAATTTGCCTTCGGCATTATACATAACTGCGAGCGTTTATAAACTGACAACGCCGTATGTAAACGGCGGAATTATACGATTTGACTGCGACATAAACACAGCTACTACTTCAGAATATAAATTAAATATAATTTTAATAATAATAATATCGATACATATTGAAAATAAAAACTAGGACAAAAAAAAATCACTTCCCTTCAATCATTTGTTTTGTTTGTTTGCAGTTTATTTATTTATTTCATTACAATTAAATAAACTTTGTTTGAATTTCTACCATATCTTTAATCTATATGTCGCAGCAAGCGATAATTTAACGATAAAGAGGAATCAAATTGATTATTATAGTACCTACAAAAGAAATGGTAAACGCCGTGACGTCAGCTATCGGTTAAAATGGCGCCATGTGGACAGAGTCGTGTTGGAGAGTGGGGACCGTGCCAAGCTCACTTTTGCTCGAGACACCAAGCAGGCACCGACACTCATCTAATACGAAACTGTCGGTTTACCTATTTGAATTGTGTTGTACGATCACATTGAATAAAGTAAGATAGTTAGTACATACTGCATTGAATATTGTTATTCTACAATGAACCCGATACCACCGAACCCGAACGATGTCGGCGCTACCGCTCAGCCATCGCTGACGCCGACATCAGAAGTGGAATCTGAAACCCACTCGCACACAATGTTCGAGATGCAGCTAAGGAATATGATGCAGGTGATCGAAACATCAAAACTCAATCAACTGCGGGTAAATCGGCGCATAAGGCGGTGAACTATCGCAAAAATCACATAGCATCTAACGGAACGTCGCAGGAACAATCTAAAGGTCAGAGTGTTGATTTATTATCAAGTGAAAATAACCGTTGGAAACTTTTATTCGAAATGCAGCAACGCTAAATAATGGAATCAATTCACGGGATTAAAGAGCCTAGTTCAGAATACAATAAGCCATCTTTACCTGAATTTTATCCCGAGTTTCGAAATAGTGATACTAGAGTTTGGTGCCATACCCTTAATTCGTGCAATCAAAAAGAAAATCTAACAGTTGATTAATTATTAGAATGAGTAAAGCCCTTAATTACGGGGTCGACTGCTTCTTGGTTAGCTTAGAATACTTTACCTGGAATAACCTGGCATGTCATGGCGTTGCTACAACTGTGGCAATCGAGCGATATGGCAAATTAATGCTCGAATAAAAGCTATCGCGATTCTTCTGCTAACTCTCAATTTCAGTTTTCAGGAAATAATGGATCGCAACGGGCCAGAGACAGCGTTTTTAAGAAAGTATCGACGCCGATGACCTGTAATGACCTTCTCTGGCAAGCCTGGGTACATGGCTACACGCTGTCCAAACAAGAAGGCTGACTCCGTTAACAGTCAAGTTGGAAATCGAGTGAATATTTGTACCACTAAGCCAGCTACTGATCTATTATCTACCGAATCTGGTGAGTCGTATTATTTTAATTTTGTTTCTGATGCCGAATGCTCTCTTGTTAAGCAATCTGTTAGCCGTAACTTCGTAGGTAAACGTACCTACATTTGCTTGTTCGTATACAGGGTAATAGGTTTTGCTAAAGTAGACTGTACTGAACAAATTCTTTGTGACGTATTAATTGATGCTAATCTTTTACGATTTTTATTTCATGTGTTACCTGGTTA
Source organism: Charanyca ferruginea (assembly GCA_947361185.1). Taxonomy (NCBI): domain Eukaryota; kingdom Metazoa; phylum Arthropoda; class Insecta; order Lepidoptera; family Noctuidae; genus Charanyca; species Charanyca ferruginea. Next base: position 14,623,507 of record OX376073.1, on the reverse strand, counting down.
TTGTTTGAAATATAATGTGATGATTGGCTGACTTATTTTAAGATTTAGTTTTACAATTAACGTGTCTATTTCGTGTAATAAGGGCAAGCTCATTTAAGTTTTTGATATGGTGCGTAACCAGGCCATTAAATCTTTTAACTTTGAATAATACAGAACCGGAAATAGGCATTAACAAGACAATAGAGCAAGCGGCAACGAATATGAAAGTGAGTGTTTCAAATTTTATTTTGATTCTGGCTTTGAATGTTCTTTAATGATGGAGAGTATTTCTTGCAAATTTAGAGGTCGAAGAGTAGCAAGCGATAATTTAACGATAAAGAGGATTCAAATTGATTATTGTAGAACCTACAAAAGAAATGGTAAACGCCGTGACGTCAGCTATCGGTTAAAATGGCGCCATGTGGACAGAGTCGTGTTGGAGAGTGGGGACCGTGCCAAGCTCACTTTTGCTCGAGACACTAAGCAGGACACTCATCTAGTACGAAACTGTCGGTTTAGCTATTTGAATTGTGTTGTACGATCACATTTAATAAAGTAAGGTAGTTAGTATGTACTGCATTGAATATTGTTATTCTACAATGAACCCGATACCACCGAACCCGAGCGATGTCGGCGCTACCGCTCAGCCATCGCTGACGCCGACATATATAATAAAAAATAATCGTGGTTCGTTAGTATCGCTAAAACTAGATAACGACTGGACCGATTTCACCAATTTTTTTCTTGAAATGTTTGTGGAAGTCCAGGCAAGGTTTATACAGTATCTAAAAAAATTGAAAAATCGATTGACAGGACAACGTCGGTCGGGTCAGCTAGTGTTTAATAAGATTAATAGAAAACTACAAACATCACATGATTTACCATGTTTTAACCATTAAGAGATCCCTTTCAAATCGGTGATTGAATTTTTTTTTGTTATGCCAACGCAATGTTCGAAAACAAACGAGTGAGTAAGAACGCGATAAAATCGTATAAAATTGGCGCGCGGAGATTTCTCAAAACTTGTTCCAGGAAATACGTGCTTTTAGAATATCCATTATATGTGCAAGGTTGTCTAACAAAGTGTTTTTCTTTTTTTACTTTTACGGGACGGGACGGGATGGGACGGGACGAGACGGGACGGGACTAGGAATGAAAATTGCCGAATATTTCCGAAACTTATCAGGAAAGATTCCAATATTGGCGGAAAGTTGCCAGAGTTCCCATATTACATAGGGTTTTTCAAATGCCATTTTCAATGTTTTTGCGCTCATGAGATTTTAAGTAAAATGGTGTAATTATACGTATTAGTAGTGGGCCTGTATAATTAATTGTTAATTATTATTAATTTGTAATTATCCTTGCAAATATTTGAAGATAAATTTAAACTATGACACTGGTAACTTCATGATAACTAACCCCATACTTTTTTAAGAATTTCACACATCATTATTTATAAAAAAATAAACAGGTTATGGATACAAAATGAAGTAAATATAAATCATACAACTGTGTCATTTTGTAAAAAAATTGACTTTTCGTAAAGTAACTTCATGTCATCTGCCTAGCCTTTTTCCCAACTAAATTGGGGTCAGCTTCCAGTCTAACCGGATGCAGCTGAATACCAGTGTTTTACATGGAGCGACTGCCTATCGGACCTCCACAACCCATCAGTTACTGGGTAACACGATACCCCTTGGTAAGACTGGTTGTCAGAATTTCTGGTTTCTGACTACCCATAACGACTGCCAAAGATCTACAAATGACAGCCGGGACTAACGGCTTTGCGTGCTTTCCGAGGCACGGAGGGAACTCGGTATTGAAGGGATGGTCACCCATCCACAGACCGATGACCTTTGACCGATCGATCTGTACGGTTTTAACTTCATGTATTTGTAATAATATTATATTTTGTAATAATATATTGTGTACAGTAGGGAAGGACTTGCGATCACGGTGGAAGAGCCTCCCATCACAGAAGCTAATGCCCTACTTATTAAAATAGGATGTGATATTGCCATCATCGCAATATACCGATCCCCTTCCTATACAAATTTAGACCATTTTTGTAACTCTTTGTATAATAACTTGGAACAAATTAAACATTTTAAAACTATCGCTATAATAGGAGATATCAATATTGCAATAAATTCGGACAAACCACACCGTAATTTAGATCAATACTTGACGCTTGCGGCCTATCACTCACTGCTACCAGCCCACTCCTATGTCACCCGGGAAGCCAGTGGCACTTGTATTGATCATGTGTTACTAAAAACTAAATATCTGGCAACTACGTTAGTCATCCACGCCACACTGACGGATCACAAACCGGTGTTATTATGCCTATACAAAAAACAAACGCGTAATTACTCTGTAAAAACTATAAATAAAATCAATTTCGAACAAGTTAAACTTGACATAGCTAAAATTTACTTTACTCCCATATACGAATCATCAGATCCAGATTATTCTTTGAATTACTTTATTGAATCTGTGACATCGGTTATAGACAAGAATACTCAATCAATACCCTTAGCAGGGCGAAAGAAAATTATAAGGCCGTGGATAACTCCGAGTTTGATGCGTTGCATGCGTAATAGGGACCGTTTACATTACAAACTTAGGAAATCTCCTAATAACGAAATCCTCAAAACCACGTATACACGCTACAGAAATTACTGTAATCTAATATTAAGGAAAGCAAAAAGAGCATTTGACAAAGATCAAATATCTAAAGCTGGAAATGACAATAAAAAAATTTAGCAGGCAATCAAGTTAATTACTAACACAGCTAAAACAAACCAGGCTCCAGACACTTTATTAAAAATAGCTTCTACTCCACAAGACTCTGTACAGTTAGTCAACAGTTACTTCGTTAATGTTGGCAAAACTTTGGCAGAAAATATTTCCAGGAGTAGTAGGCACACTAATAACCAGTGATAGGAAGTAGTGCTTATTAGCCTAAAGTTTGAAGAACAGAGACAAGAAACGGAGACTTCCTTACTACTATATTTTTTCCCGGACATCTGCCCGGACAACACTTGGAATAAGTTCGTGTTGTTTACCTAAAGTTTGCGACTAGACATAACATAACACAGTCGTTACAACTATCAAATTTTCCGAAAGTTTTCTTTTTGGAGAACATTTTGTAAATGACTTGTTGATCTTAAAACTATGAAACGCAGTCTTTGTTTAAAGAGCCGTACACGTTTCGAAGTAAATATCTGCTTTCTAGCTCGCTCTTGGCCACGTTTGTTGAGATTTCTAAAGTTCAAGTGTGTAATTGAAAAAAAAAAACTGATAATTGTTTTTAAAATAATAAAACGGTAATTTTTATCATTTTAGCATTCTCTATACGTATTTTGGATGGAGATAGAGTATTTATCATTTCAAAAACAAAAGGTAATTGTCTTTTACCTTACTAAAATATATTTCAAAATGTGCATAATGTTGGGTCACATTGTTTAGTAACACACTTAAACTTTAAAATCTTTAAAAACACCATTTAATCTTTATTGCACCGAAAGTACAATGGGCGGACTTTTACGGCAGCGCATTTCGTTATCTATTGTTAAACTCGGCGTGGTCGCATACCCGTGCGGCGTGGGAACGCTCTACATACCTTCCCCCACCGCCGCGTGACGGCGCGCCGCTCAGGTTATTCTCACTCCTGTACTTCGGTCTGTTGAGTGCGCATCTCCTGTATCACGTATATTGTTTCTGTGAATATTGTTTTTGACCCTCGCATGTTTTTTGGTTTATTTATTGGATCTTCCTAAAACGACTACCTTGGCTTGAATTTATGGATTGCGATTTTCTGCAATAAGATTGTTCCTGTCAGTCTACATCAAATAATACGGTAAGTCAACCTTTAATTAGTTTTGAATGTTTTGACTAAAGTTATTTATTTTATTTCTTGTAACAACAAATTCAATAACAATCACGTGGCTACGCGTGTTCATATTTGAGCTAGAAAACAGATATTTACTTCGAAACGTGTACGGCTCTTTAAACAAAGACTGCGTTTCATAGTTTTAAGATCAACAAGTCATTTACAAAATGTTCTCCAAAAAGAAAACTTTCAGAATATTTGATAGTTGTAACGACTGTGTTATGTTATGTCTAGTCGCAAACTTTAGGTAAACAACACGAACTTATTCCAAATAACATAATTTTTTAATGTATTTAAGTGTTGTCCGGGCAGATGTCCGAGAAAAAATATAGTACTAAGGAAGTCTCCGTTTCTTGTCTCTGTTCTTCAAACTTTAGGCTAATAAGCACTACCTATTCCTATCACTGCTAATAACGCTTCCAATAACTCTTCTATGACATCATATTCTTTTGCACTGACGGAAATTGATCAGAATGAAGTTACTAATATAATTTCAAGTTTAAAAAATGATTGCGCACGATACAAATTCAAAAACGAGTACTTACGCTTCGTGCTGTACTGGCACGAGTCAGTAAACGTCGCATCGTTAAAAGAAACAAATAAAAAGTGCTAGCGTCCTATCTAAGTGTGTAGCGGGAGCTGACTGCCTACACGAGCATTGAACAAACGCCCGGGCAGACAGCGGCAAGAAGCGGGCAAAGCATCCTCATACATACGAGTACCGCGTGACCAAGTTATATTAATTTCTGTTTAAAGAGAACCGCAATCCTTTTATGCATTTAATGTGTCATCACTATTAATGAGTTTGAATCTCGTCTTATTTAAGTGGTTCTCCATGATAGTCATTAAACTGAAAGTATATGAAATTCAATACTTTTGTTATTGTGTCGTTTAAAAAAGATTCAAAAACAGTTTTTCGATAAAGAATCATCATCATCATTATTTCAGCCGATAGACGTCCACTGCTGCTGGCTGGACATAGGCCTCCCCAAGGGGGGTTTTGCCATAATCATATGGCAGGCGGATTGGCGATCGCAGTATGGTTGTGTAGGGACACATGTATGTATGTAAGGCAGAGTGCAAGGTTAGCAAATTGTATGCGCGCGTGATGTATGCATGGGAACGACCAGTTACTGCGCACTGGTTCGGGCGAACGGTCCTCTCTCTCTCTGGGATCACGCGAAATATATTCGGTCAACATAACCCGATTTTCATTGACTCCTGAACCCCGACCCAGAAGGAGCAGCGCTCAAGTAGGGATTACCGTGGACACTCACCGTGTTGTATAGTCCCTAAAGTGGTGACCCCCGTATAACTATACACGTCTTACAATATTATAGTGCGCGTTTATAGTACTTGCCACGTGGCTACGAACTAATAAAAATGATGCAACCAGTGTTACCACCGCAAACGATGGCATCAACGCAGCCGACTGCGCCAGTGAAATCCGAGGACGGCGATTTATCACAAATCACCATCAAGACACAGATTCCTGAGTTTTGGGCAGACGAGCCACGGCTATGGTTTGGTCAGTTCGAGGTTATAGTCGCAGACCAGAAAAAAGGCGAAAAGGCGAAATTCAACTTGGTAATCGCAAAGCTGAACAAGGACAATGTACGACAAGTGTCAGATTTAGTGCTGGAACCACCTGCAGACAAACCTTACACAGTGCTGAAAGAACGACTGCTGAGCATATACGAAGAATCAGATACACAGAGAGTGCGGAAGTTGCTAAAAGAAATAGATCTAGGAGAACAGAAACCCTCGCAACTACTGCGAAACATGAAAGACCTGGCTAGGGGCAAATTTCCAGAGGACACCCTGCGCATGCTATGGATTGGACACCTACCAGCGACGGCACGAACGGTGTTGGCGGTCAGCGATATAACGGACTTGAACAAGCTGGCAGAACAAGCAGACAAGATCACGGAAACAGCAGAGCCGAGAGATACAATTTCCGAAGTCGCGGCCAATTCTTCCCCGTCAAGCACAGATTTATTGATCGCAGAGGTATCGAAACTAAGCAAGAGTATCCAGGAAATGCACAGAAGCAGTCAGAGGGAAAGAAAACCACGATCGCGATCGCCGTCACCAGGGAGGCGTTGGAACAACTCGTCGCAACGGCGGGACAGAAGGAGATCGGCGGACTGGGTGTGTTTCTACCATTTCCGGTTCGGGAAGAAAGCTAGCAAGTGCGAACAACGGTGTAGCTGGAAGAAAGGTGCGGCATCGTCAGGAAAACAGCATGCGGGAAACTAGCCACGATGCAGTCAACGGTGGACCACTGCATCGACTTGTCAAACCACCGGCTATGTGTAAAGGATACAATTACGGGTATGTGGGTTTCTGTCTTACCGGTTACCAAAAAACCATATAATATAAGTGATAGTACTAATTTCAAATTATATGCAGCCAATGGCTCAGAAATACAGACGTATGGCACAAGAAATGTAAAATTAAACCTTAATCTCAGTCAACCTTATCAATGGACCTTCATTGTAGCAAATGTTAAACAGCCAATTTTAGGAGCGGATTTTTTACGTCATTATAAATTATTAGTAGATTTAAACGCGCAAAAATTGGTAGATAAGAATTACAAACCTTTAACCAGTGGTAGCATGGTTAAATGTTCGGAACCCTCAGTCAGCATCGTAGACAGTGGCCATCCATTTCACGAGCTATTATCAGAGTACTCAGATATCACTAAACCCACGCCTTATAGGAACGACGATACCGATAGCGAAAATGACAAAATATTGCATCACATCGAAACGACGGGACCACCCGTACATGCGCGTGCTAGACCCCTTCCCCCAAATAGGTATCACAAGGTGAAGGAAGAATTTAGGTTAATGCAGGAAATGGGGATCTGCAGACCCTCTAACAGCGCGTGGGCCAGCCCGCTACATGTGGTGGCGAAGAAAAACGGGGATATCCGGCCGTGTGGCGACTATAGGCGCCTGAACGCCATCACGAAACCGGACCGATACCCAGTACCACGGTTGCACGACTTCACCTACGTACTGTCAGGTAAGAAAGTTTTCTCAAAACTTGACATTAACAAATCATACCATTGCGTGAAAGTCGCGAAGGAAGACATCGAGAAAACGGCAATCATAACCCCCTTTCGGTCTATTCGAATTCCCGCGCATGACCTTCGGTTTACGTAACGCGAGTCAGACATTCCAACGTTTTATGAACCATACAGTACTGCAAGGGTTAGACTTTTTATTTAGCTTTGTCGATGACGTCATCATAGCGAGCGACTCAATAGAAGAAAACAAAAGGCATCTTAAACAGGTTTTCGAAAGATTTAGGCAGTTTGGCATCACCATTAATCTATCGAAGTGCGAGTTTGGAAAATCTAACATCGAATTCTTAGGATATGAGGTCTCGACGAACGGTATTAGACCACTAGACCATAAAATTAAGGCGATCTTAGATTTCCCGCGACCTCAAACCGTAGAACAATTAAGAAGGTTTTTAGGTATGATCAACTTCTATAGAGCAGGCATTCCAAACGCCGCCAGTTATCAGGCAAGCCTCAATGAATTTATGAAAGGCGCCAAAAAGAAAGATAAAACTAAGATACAATGGGATAGCAACTCGATTGAAGCTTTCGAGAAGTATAAACAAGGTTTAAAGAACGCAGTAATATTGTCACACCCTAAAGCAAATGTACCCTTAGCACTGATGACTGACGCCTCAGACACTTGCGCGGGAGCTGTGCTGCAGCAAAAAATAGGTAGAGCGTGGCAGCCATTAGGATACTTTTCGAAGAAGTTTACAAAAGCTCAACAAAAGTACTCTACGTATGACAGAGAATTGTTAGCCATTTACATGGCAATTAAGCATTTTCGGTATCTTTTTGAGGGCAATCAGTTAACCATCTTTACAGATCATAAACCCTTAATCTATGCATTCACAAAACTACATAGCAATTGTGAAACGCCAAAACGTACGAGGCAGTTATTATTCATCAGCGAATTCACAACGGACATTAGGTACATACAAGGCGAAAATAATACCGTAGCCGACACATTATCACGCGTTGAAACAATACACTGCCCGACTGTACTCGACTTCACAGAATTAGCGATAGCGCAAGACGGCGACTCTGAACTCGCACAATTATTAAGCGCAGGAAATAACAACTTTTGTTTAAAGAAATATCATATTCCAAACAGTGACGCACAAGTTTATTGTGAAATCTCGACCAATTCGTGTAGGCCTTATTTAACAGATAATTTCAGAAAACTTGTATTTAACACGGTACATGACGTCAGCCATCCAGGCATAAGGGCAACGCGTAAATTGGTCGCACAACGTTTCTTTTGGCCAGGGATAAATCGCGACGTCGGAAGATGGGCAAAGACATGCTTACAGTGTCAAAAATCAAAAGTTAATAGACACACGGTATCGGACCTGCAACAGTTCCCAGCATGTGACCGCTTTGAGCAAACTCATATCGACATAGTGGGCCCCCTCCCCACGTCGCGAGAAGGGCATAAGTATCTAATCACCATGATCGACCGATGTACGCGTTGGCCGGAGGCCATTCCAGTAAAAGAAATCGCGGCAGTCGTAGCAAAGGTATTTTATGCGTCATGGGTTAGTAGATTCGGTTGTCCCAATAAACTGACGAGCGACCAAGGGCGGCAATTCGAGAGCTCGATCCGAGTCGTTCGAGAGCTCGTATCTATATAAATGCGACCATGTATTTATCCGCAACGATGCGGTACGCAAACCATTAACACCTACCTACGAAGGCCCCTACCAAGTTATAGAAAGAAAAGGCAAAGTATTTGTAATTCAGCTACCAAACAGGAAAGCTAGTGTGTCCATTGATAGGCTGAAGCCAGCATACTTATTAAATGAAGAACGTAACGACCAACAATCAGACACTTCTGTAGATAATTCTCATAAAAACACAAACTCAGAATCGAACCCAACACCATTGTTACCGATTCCCATCGTTAATAAGCCTCAGTCAAAGACAAGTCGCAGTGGTCGCACTATTAGACCACCCGTAAGATTCAATGAGTAGGTACTTCGTATAGTAATGTCCCAACATGTCAACATTATTTTTGTGTTTTTTTTTTTGTAGCAAATTTTTTATTGTTTTGTTTGGCGTTGTCGTAACAGAAGCGGCCGGCCTTTAAGGTGTCATTATGTTATTGCAGCGTGGAAGTTACGGCAACTACCCTTAAAACCTAGATGTAAGTTTTTGTATTGCCAAATGGAATACCATTAAGTCGGCTCCTGAAAAATGGATGACCGCACCCTGTAACATAACTAGTATAGAAATAATGCCGACTACGCTATGGCAATTTTATGTAAACAAGATTGAACATTGTTTTAAATATCGATGTGTGCAAACTTTAATTCTACTTCCTTTAGCCTCGAAGCGAATGAACTTTGAAATTGCTTACACATGTACCTATACTTATTAATTAGTAATGCTTACTGCAAGAAGCACTGAGTTAAATATCATTCATTATCATTCCGAGTAGCGAGACTTACGTAAAAATTGTACACCATGGGCAAGTCGTACAGCAAAGAAGAAGTTGTCATCGCCCAAAATAACGCGATAGAGTCAAAAGTGACGAAGTACGAGATCGGTTTCGCAGTCATGGCAACCGCGGTCGCGCTCATCGCAGTGCTCGTGTTGTGTCGTCATTTTCGTCATCGCGTCAAGAAATTGGTACATAAAGAAATTAAGAATGCATCCGGTATTGTGACTGTGTTGCCCGGGCACGTAGAGACACGCAGCGTTCCACAGCAACCGCCACAAGCCAGCTACGCGTAATAAGATCCGGCCACCGTGCATTGTTATTATTCACAGAGACCAGTGCTTATCGCAATAAGTAACCATTTATAGCGTAAGGTTTACACTTTGTATGTGACTAGGCTTAATGTTTATGATAAGTGTAGTAGATGTAAGAATTTTTTTGTAAAATTTTGGGGGGAAGTAGTGTAGGGACACATGTATGTATGTAAGGCAGAGTGCAAGGTTAGCAAATTGTATGCGCGCGTGATGTATGCATGGGAACGACCAGTTACTGCGCACTGGTTCGGGCGAACGGTCCTCTCTCTCTCTGGGATCACGCGAAATATATTCGGTCAACATAACCCGATTTTCATTGACTCCAGAACCCCGACCCAGGAGGAGCAGCGCTCAAGTAGGGATTACCGTGGACACTCACCGTGTTGTATAGTCCCTAAAGTTGTTACAAAGGCACAGAGAACGCTGCTGCCCATTCTCTGGTAAGTCCCTTAGTCGCCTCTTACAACACCCACGGGAAGATATGGGATGGTGCTATTCTACACGTCCGACACCAAACGGACGCCCACGGAAGCCCACGGATGCCCACGGATAAAGAATAATAATACCAAAAATTATAAAGCATAATAAGTAGGTATGTACATTTTGCTTAAATGTAAATTATATTTCTAAGACCTCTCGTGCCTAAACTAACGCTACATTAATAAAATATAACAGGTTTTTCAATACCTACTAACCTCACAAACTTCAAGACAAGGCACGCAGGCTACGCTAAATATGTAGAATGGAGCAGCTAAACCAGCTACCCAAAATGAAACGAAAATGAGGACAAGGAACCAAAGGATCGACATACAGACATTGCCCATTATCTGAAAAAGAAAAGAAAATATTAGAGCCGTTCAAACTCAAGTTATAAAAAACCTTACAGACCTCGTGAAAGGGAACAAATAAATTTTGGAATATATTCATTACCTAATTTCTTTTAAGCAATTAGGAATTATTGTTAAATATTGTTTAAAGTTGAATTAGGAAAATATTATAGGTCACTGAGATAAAATATTAAATATGTTTTTAAGTAAACACTAGTACCTACCTACCTCTTATTAATGTAAAAAAAAATGTAACCTTCGATCGAATTTCGGTCACGGCGCCAATCTCAATGGAGATCAGCCAAGTACGCAGAAGATAGTATAGTGCACAAGTGTGTGTGCAAACACAGGTGCACTCCTTCTTCCCTCAATCTCATAGTCCGGTGGGACGGCAATCCGACACGACCGGAGAGAGATCAGGCGCAGAACCAACGGCTTTACGTGCTTTCCGAGGCACGGGGGTGTTTTGTTACACCACCAACTTCCAAACTACGGGCTGTTACTGAGAAATTCTTAATAGAAAAACCCAATAACACTGCCCGACCTGGGAATCGAACCCAGGACCCCACACTTAGCAGTCGCGCTTGCGACCACGAGACCAACGAGGCAGATATTAATAATCGTGTTATAAAGTTACGCCAAGCTTAAACCACGGAATACGTAGGTATGGTTAAACAGCCATTGACATTTGACACATCAGTTGACTCGGCAGGATGTTGCAATTATAACGACATGAAATAAATCCATCAACCAATATTTTTGTATTTATAGATAATAGTTTCAAGGTCAAAAATGAGAATATTACTGATTGTTGTAACAGAGCTTCTACACATAAATAATTTTAATAAAATAATTTTGTGTGCTTTCCCCTATTTTGAACACATAACTTAGGGGCCATTCAAGTATTCATACTTTTGAATGCAAAATTTGATAGATTTTCAACTTTATTATACAAAAGAATATACAAAAGGATAAGGTTCATATTCAATTGGGTAAATTGGACAGTTTGGTATCGCTTGATGTGCTGGCGTCTGTACCTTGAAATGATTTTATCAAAATATTCTAGGTAACTAGGTATTTTATCCAAATTATTAGAAATTGAAATGTTTTTAGAAAAAACCTGATTTGATAATTATGATAGTTAACTATAGTGTGGGCAGTTGCTTTATTAATAGTAACGCTATGTCGCGTGGAGGCTTTAAAATATAAACAAAGGAATGACTTTGTTGGCCTATCGGTTGACCATTGCATCGAACTATCCTGTGTCGAGCTGGATAATGCATACAATGTAAATAAAAATAATTATTGTTCTCACATAATTAATCAGTATCAAACAATCAGTTTCCAATTCCATCTCAGACAGTGTTGAAAATGGGTACACTACATAAATACGAAAAACTTTATTCCGAAAGTCAGAAATACGAATTTCAAAATACCGATTTTCATAATTCCGAATAGTTCAAAATTCCTAATATGGCAACTCCGATTTATCATTCATCCTATTTTTATAATACTAAAATTTCAAAATTCCGAACGTTTATAATTACTATTCTCAAAATACCGAGTTTCAAAAGATCGAATAACAAAAAGTCCGACATAATGAAAATTCCGAACATCAAAAATACGAATTCCGATTATTAAAATTCCGATTATTAAAATTCCGATTATCTTTATCGATATCGTGCAATCGTTTATCGTGCAAGCAAGCATGCAGCGTGCAAGCAAGCATGCAGCATGCAAGCAAGCAAGCATGCATCATGCAAGCGAGCATGCAAGCGAACATGCAGCAGGCATGGTTTCTGTCACGGCTACGGCGTTTCGGGGCTCCGGCGGTACCACGCGAGCTTATCGTCGCAGATGGTATTCACGCTCACCACCGTAGCTTCGGCTTACTGGCCGGCTTCGCCGGCCAGCCTCAGCCGCGGCGGCGGGCGTTAAAACCACCTGCTCCTCAGCTCGCTGGCCGCCTCGCCCCTCCGCGCCTACGCGAATTTAAATTACACTCTAGGGGTAGGGCAGACAAGACTACGTGGAGTCGGTTTCACAGCAATTCATTTCTGTCATTAACTTTTGTAGCACAACATATTGACTTTTTAAGATTATTTTTGTTATTGTCTTTCTTTTTATACCTATATATTTTTGTTGAAATAAATTCCATAGAAAAATACACCGAATAAACAATATTTGTTAAAAAGTAATTCTACTGTTTGATAAGTTTGTTAAACAAAAAAATTTGATTAAAAATTCTTTGAATTGTGTTTCTGTGAAATATCAAGTAAATAGTCTTTGAAACAATAATAGTCGAAATAAAAATACAAGAACCAAATATTATATGAAACATTTTCTGGGAAACGAAATTCTATGAAATTTCTGTCTGCGAAACAAGGGGACACCATTTTGAATATATATGCGTAGCTGAATTGAATCAGAGTCCTAATTTTAACAGTTTATTCGGAATATTGAAATTCGGAATTTCGTTTTTCGGACCGAGAACTCATCGAGCATTTGATTCTTCGAACATATGAAAATCGGAAAACAAACAAATCGGATTTACGACATTCGGTAAAATAACTTTCGTGATTTTAAATAATAGAGATTATAATTTTTAGGTATTATGAAATTCGGACTTTTGAAAATCGGAATATCGAAATTCGGAATAAAATATTTCGGAATATTTGGGTGTTCCCGTTGAAAATGGTTTAGTAATATGAAGAACGGTTACAGATTCACTCAGATGTAAATCTTTGGGTAACAGTATGTCTATTCTGGTACAATCTCCCTCGGTGAACACCTAGGTGAAGTGAGCTGTCATCCGTCCGTTTCCTTTGTCAATCCTTAGCATCGGGACGTATGACAGCTTACTTCACCTAGGTGCTCACCGCGGGACATGGTAACAGAATAGCACTGCAGATGTATCTGAAGCAACTGTCGTCATCATAATCGGGGCAAGACACTAAATGTCACGTTGAACCTGCGGTGTTTTCTGATGCTGAGTGATAATCAAGATGCTTACTATACTTACAATATTCAGTATTAGTTAAAAACGTCTTTTTGATACAACTACACGGGACTTCACCAAACGATAGATGCATTTTTTATTGTACGCTAATTTGGACAACGTTTGTTTAGCTTATCTTTTGCAAAGATCTTATATTCGATAATAGTATCTACTACAATGTTATTTAAGTTTGGTTTTAACGATTGTGAAACAATTGACACAATCATCAGCAAAACGCTTTACAATAGCTCCCACGCCACATGGAACTCCATTTTTGCGTTGATATTATTTTTTGCAGCTGATCTCTACTTCTTTCTTAATATTTTCTGTTGTCTTGGTGTCAAATTGTCTACAGACACTACTTTTGTATCATTTTTTTCATCAGTTTAGAAACTTTCATACTTTTACGTATTATTTTCTTACAACAACTCTAGATTGTTCTTTCGGCTCTTGTCTTCTCTAGCTCTCGGGGTAAAATTTCTTCTCTTTTTACAAGCTTTTATTTAACTTCACTTTTGTATGTTTGTATGTTTACAAATCTTGCAAGGAAGATTTGAACCACTTTCAATAGACCGATTGAGCTGAAACTTGGTATACCTACGTAACTTGGATGACAATACAATAATATGGTACCATGGAGCTGGTCAGATGATGAGGTTGGAAGGTGACCATAGAAACTTCGGTTCTTGTGGACCGATTGAGCTGAAATTTGGTATAAAGAAAGAAAGAAAGAAAGAAAGAAAGAAAAATGGTTTATTTGTAACCTCGTACAGGTAAACACAACATAAAAAAGGGTTATATAAAACAATAAAACATAAAAAGAAAAGCCTTATGAAACCTGTACGAGACCAAAAAGGCTCCTGTCTCAGCACAATGCTACGACATGAAATGTCGCAGCGCTGGTATTCTGACAGGGCCTTGCAGAGATGCCACGGGCGGCCACAGTCATGACTTAAGGTAAAAAATAAATAAAAAAGTTGTAATAAAAAATATCTACAAAAATATGCAAGCTAACATTATGTAAAAAATATGTAATATGTAAACCCGACATAACTATTAATTATATAAAGTTATTAAAACAATAAATAAATAAAAGTGAATACATAATATAGCATTTTTCCTTTTTTATTTTTTTATTTCTTTTTTAATGTTGCAACTATCGGCCAATGTGTTTCCACATTGTTTGTCTATGCCGCTGGCGTTGTGAGAGGTTTATTATATTACTCTGTGGTTGTGAGTTTGTGACAAACGAAGGGACACCGACGACTCAAATTGACAACAAATAAAACTAAAAAAGTGTATTATGTGTATGTAGTATTATGATAAGTTCATGTATAATAATTATGTACTGTAATCTCTTATGTGTGGTGTGGATCACGACAGGGAATTTGGTCAGTGGGTCGTCTTAGTTCTTAAAGCGAAAAAGAGTTATTCCTTATGTTAAAGCGAACAACAAGTATTATTAATAACATAAAGCGGTATACGGTGATCTGTATGATTAAAAGGAATAAAAGAAGAGAAGACACTCGCTGCCGAGTTTCACTGAGGTCAGCATTCCCAGCTACGTGCAAACCAAAGGTAAAATACTTCAGCTATTATAGTCCTTTTGTTTTTGTAGTAGGTGTTTTTTATATTTTAAACTAAAGGTATGGACTGTTTTTATAGCACGAAAAGGAGGTGGCAAATCGTTCCAGCAGCGAGTGGCAGCAAATTTGAAACAACCGCGAAAGGCAGCCGTTCGATGCGTTCCAGTTAACATAAGGTAGGTGGACGCTCTGGTTTTGATTTTGTTTACATCACGCGACCAAGCTAGCTTATTATGTAGGTAAACCGGTGTTTTAGTGAGAATTACGCCAAAGAGCAGGGTAGCCAGATGGAGTTTTCTCCGTGCTGACATTCTCATCAAATTACCCTTGTTTAAAAAAGGAGTGATGTGGGATCTGGGAGGGACATTATAACAGAACCTGGCACAAGCATTCTGCACTCGCTGGAACAGTTTCTCACTTCTGCCGAGAATATACGTCCCATACACAGTGTCAGCGTAGTTAAGTTTGGATAAAACAAGTGACTCACATAACATAACACGCATATCCACACTTATGTAAGGGCGAACACGATACAAGAGTTTCAGTCGGTAGAAGCAGTTACGTACAGCTTCCATGACATGGGTCTCAAAATGCAGTTGGCTGTCAAAGACTACCCCCAGGTTACGTGCTTCTTGTACCTGCTCCATGCTGCAATCATCTATGCTCAAATCCAATCTGTAAGCCAAAATTTTGTTAAGAAATTCCCTGGAACCCAACACAATAAATTTGGACTTACTCGGATTAAGAACCAGAGAATTTCTTTTTGACCAGTCAGAGACCTTTTCCAAAATTTCGTTCATTCTGTTCACAGTTTCAACGGTGTTCTGGGGACGAAAGGGGAGGTATATTTGCAAGTCATCAGCATAGAGGTGAAACTTTGCATCGCCCAGACATTTGGTGATATCAGCACTGTATAAAATAAACAAAAGCGGACCCAAGATTGATCCCTGTGGCACACCCCTATCCACGCGCTTAAGGTTGGAGGACACAATATCGCCATCACTATCCCTCGTCAACTGTACAAGTTGCGAACGGTTATTAAGGTAACTGCTAAACCATTTAATTGTATTTGTATCGCAACCATAGTAAGACAGCTTAGAGAGAAGCAATGACACATTTATAGAGTCAAAAGCGCGGGAAAAGTCCAGCAGGACCAACAGGGTTCCCATACCCTGGTCTCTAGCCTCCAGTATATTCCCAACCACATCTAGTAGGGCTGTTGCTGTGCTGTGCCGCTTGCGAAAACCGGATTGAAACTCTGGCAAAATACTATTCCGTTCTAAATATGATCTAAATTGGTTACAAACTACCTTCTCTAGAATTTTGGAGAGACATGGCAAGAGGCTAATAGGGCGAAGGTCTTTTACACTGGTGGGATTAGGTACCTTTGGGATTGGTCTAACTATTGCCATTTTCCACAGATTCGGGAAGGAAGAGGTAGCAATCGATTTATTAATGATAGTCGTAATGACCGCGAGTGTACGAGGAAGTGTCATCATCAGCATTTCTAAAGAGATGTGGTCGGAACCCTGAGCATTGGACTTAAGACCACGCAGAAGCTTTAGCACGTCGTCTTCATGAACTTGCTCCAACTGAAAATGACTGCTACTACTATGTCTGTGTTGCTCAAAGTATGTTAAATCTGTAGCCGCAACATTTCCCGTGCCAGGTACATCCAAAAAGTGCTGATTTATAGTTTCTGGGTCATTGCAAAAATAGGGCAACCTGTTTTCTGATTTTCGTGCAATGTCTATAGTTGACTTGAGATTTTTCCACAATTTCTTAGGTTGTTTAATATTTTTGTTTATGTAGTTCTTAAAGTATGCACATTTCTCGCTATGTAAGGCTGCTCTAACCAGATATTTAAGTTCTTTGTAGGACTTTATGAGGCGCTCTGATTGAGTAGCTTTGTACTTAGTATGGCACTTGTCACGCAGCCTCATCATATCTTTAACAGTATCAGTTATCCATGGGCAAGATTTTTCTTTTATTAAAACTCTTTTAAGGGGTGCATGTAAGTCAAATAGTGTAGTAATATAATTATTAAATGTCATCACCATTGTGTCCACATCATCAAGACTTTCTATATATTCCCAGTCCATTTTGTATAAATCTTTATTAAAGAATTCAGGCAAGATGTCTTTAAGCGGCCTATATGTAACCCATTTTGGAGTAGGCTTCTCTATTTTAAAGTTCAAATCAACCGAAATAATTGCATGATTACCGAGCTCCGGTATGTGTGACACTGACACCCCACACACTCGGGCATTGGTACATACCACGTCAATTAAAGTTTGACTATGATCGGTAAAGTGTGTTGGCTCTTGTATAATTTGATTAAGGTTGCAGTAATTTAAAAATGTTTTAAGTAATTTGGTTTTGTTATCATTTATATTTAGGATGTCAATATTGAAGTCACCAAGTAAGACAACCTTGTCCGCGCTGGCAAAGGAGGCAAGGGAATCGGTAATCGCATCAAGAAATACGTTCACATCCAGCCACGGTGGCCTGTATGCAGTACCGATGATGATCGAGTGTGCATTGATGCTCATTCTGAGCCACATCTGCTCGACCTGCGGCGCGGGCGGGTGCGGCGCGGCGCGCACGCGGACTCCGCGGCGCACGTAGAAGCCGACGCCGCCCCCGCGGCCGCCGCGCACGGCGTCAGGGCGCGGCACGTGCCGCAGCTGGTAGTTCGGTACCCTCGGCGCGCGACCCTCCTCTCCCTGCCTGAGCCAGGTCTCATTTATTGCCATGATGTCAACTGATAGGTTACTCATAGCCACCACAAACTCATCCTGTCGCGTGCCTAGTGACCCTGCATTGAATAGTCCAACTCTTAAGTTTTTAGTTTTATTCATTTATGGTAATTAAGTTGTATGTAAATAGTGTGATTTATATGTATAATAATATGAAATATAGTTTGTAGAATAAAATAAAGCATAATATTTAATGTATATAAGCATGTATAATAATTGTGATAAGTATTAGTAAGTGAAGTTTGTAAAGATGGGTAGAGTATTGTAAATATTATATATGTATATATAGTTTGTAATGTATATAAATGACAATAGCTGATCCGTAAAAATAGAAGTGATAGTGATAGGAAATTTTGTATATAATCAATGATTATTCGGGCAACTTGGCTAAAAAAAAGTACTGCATTACATTGAGACAGGAAGATTGCCGGTCTCGCACAAAAAAAACTCAAACAATTACAAAGAAAATTACCAAGTACATTGTAGCCTAAACAGCTATACATGCAAGGGTCAAGAAGTCTACACAACATTTTCAGGCGATACTTCCAGACCAAAAACCCGAGAGATGTCCTCCTCCGAGCGGATGCAGTGAGTGGGCTTGCCATCACCCTGCTTGGCAAGAATACGCCCGAACCTCGTCCACGTGTATCTCCATCCAAGACGGCTCCCAGCTTCACGTACCCTGTAGAACAGGTACTTGTTGGTCTTAGTGAGCCTCTCGTTGAGGAAGAAGCGACGAGAAGGCCCGGGTAGCCCGAGGTCCGCAGTGGTGGCGCCGCGGCGCACACGCGCGCTCTGCAGCAGCTCGTCGCGCGTCGCGCGGCGCGCCAAACGCACCACGATGCGCCGCGCGCGCGCGCCCGCCGCCGCTCCGCCCGCTGGACTCGCCCCACCGCTCCCGCCGCCGCCCGCCGCCTGCGCCTCGCGGTCGGCTCGCAAGCCCACCCGCTGCGCGAACACTATGTCGCGTTCCTCGAGAGTCACGCCAAGTTTAGCCGCCACCAGCCCGACAGTGTGTATCACGTTCTCACCAGGGACTTCCGGGATGTTCGCTACCTCGAGGTCGGAGCTAAGCAGTTCCTGGTCGCGGTCGTTGATCTCGAGCTGCAACTGGGTGACCAGGTGTTCCAGCTGGTTAACCTTGATGTCAGGCTGCGCAGCACCCTGCCTACACTCTAGCGCCTCGATTCTAGCCTCGAGGGCGTCCACGCGCTCGGTACAGGCCCCCAGCGATGAGTGCAGACCGGCCATCTCGCGACGAAATTCCCTCATCTCGTCCCTGACCTCCCGCAACTCAGACCTGAAGAGCCTGATTTCCTCCCGAAGAGTCAGCTGCGCTTCAGGCGAGGGCTCACTATCTGTGCCTTGTTCACTCCCGGTTCTCGACGACATCTTGCTCGCCACAACAAGGCGCTCGGCCACTGCGCCCTGTGCAGAAACCGGCGCTACAGGTGGATTAATGACGGCGCCCTGTGAAGACCCATCCACAGGGGCAACCGCTATTACCGTGGCTTGAGAGGGACCACTACCCAAGTCTTTAACTGGTGTGGCACTGTTATCCCCCCTTGGCAGTTTTTTCTTGCAGTCGGGGCACAGCCAGTTATGACCTATCGCAGTACTCTCTGAAACCATCAAACATGCCAGGTGGTATCTATTATGGCAGGCGTAGTTACTACAAGTGGCGCCCCCTTTTGAAGGCAGGAACTTGCCGCATGCTGCGCACTTCACCATCGTGGCTATCGTAGTACGGCTGGTTTACAATAGATGGCGCAACCTCCCAAGTAACTTCACGGCGGTAGATGTCGCAACTTGCGAAAGTATATTATTGAGCCGACTGACAGATCTACTGTTCAAAGATCATTTACACCGGTCACTTAAATCACACTTAAGGAGGTACTAGTGGCACATAAAATTTTAAGTAACCTCAAGTTGAGAATAATAATTTGTACTATGTGAGTTATTTATTACAGTATATGTTTTTAAATCACTGGGCTTTTTTTGTAAACACTCACGCACGCTAAGGACACTTATTAGAACCGGTTTACACGAACTTTGCGCGAAATAGTAAACTGTTTTAATATTCTTGTGATAAAAACACGAACAGCTGATTCGTTCCGTGGACCGACCGTGACGTCCCGACGACGGATTTGGATTTGATTTGGTATGACTTCGTAACTTCGGTAACAATACAAAAATATGGTATCATGGAGCTGATCTGACGAAGAGTTGGAAGATGCCTATAGGATCTCCGATTCCTGTGGTCCAATTGAGCTGAAATTTAGTATGTCTTCGTAACTTCGGTAACAATATAAAAATATGGTATCATGGAGCTGATTTGATGAGGAGTTAGAGGATGCCCATAGGAACTCCGATTCCTGTGGTCCAATTGAGCTGAAATTTTGTATGTCTTCGTAATTCATCATAACCGACATTCACGCGGACGAAGTCGCGGGCAAAAGCTATAGCTCTATAAAACTGTAGATAGGTTATTTAGGTATCACTCCCTACCACTACATAATTGTTATTAACTCGTTTATTCTAATGAATTTCAACAAGAATCAAGATAATAATGTTTGATGAACGTATTCGGTGTCGTCTGCATCCACAATAACCTACTTTCACGCGGACAAGTCGCTGGCAAACGCTAAAGCTCCATAAAAATGTAGATTGGTTATTTAGGTCACACCACTCCCTACATATTGAAGGTAATTATGACGGTTATTCTGATGAATTTCAACAAGATAATAATGTTTGATGAACGTATTAGGTGTAGGGAACCTAGGCTATGTTTAGTATAGTAAACATACAACCAATATTATTATAAAACTATATTTTAATTAACATTATTATTGTCAAAATTGTAGCTACGGTACCTTTCTGTGGTTTCCTGCTCCAACTCTGAATAAACGGCTCTGTTTGCCAATTAGGAGGTAAGTAGACACAGGAGAGAAGAGACATGGGTAGCAGTTTCGAAAGTCAATGTCAAATTTTGTAGACCATAGACGAATAACTTACCTACTTGCTTACTGTAAACCCTTCATAACTGTTGGAATAACTAGAAATTATGACATGAAAATGACACTCTGCCATGGAAGTAGTAACTTAATTGTTATATCATAGGTACCTAGTTCCATGCAGTCAGTTGCGTTCCTAGGAGCTGGTCAAGGGATAATGAGCCCCAAAATTATTCCCAAATCTTGGGCTGTTTACTCGTCGGCGCCGGCAATTCTTTGCGAGGCCTTTGTCGTTTTTGCTATGTAAAGTCGCGAGCATAAATATGTACGGAGGCCAGCACATCAAGCTACTACAATCTGTCAAATTTCTTTGATAGATTTTCAACTTTATCACAAAAGCGTAAGGTTCATATTTAATTGGGAATATTTGACAGTTAGGTATGGCTTTATGTGCTGGCGTCTGTACCTAAACAGATTGCAAAATTCAAAAGCAATTTTCTCGTGAAATAACTATTTCAACTTAATTTATACTTAGATAAAACCTATTTTACAGTAGTTTGGGATCAAAAATTCCCTATTCGTAACCCTAGAACATTTCAATCGTTACCTAGTTTATGAAAAAATCAGTTTAGAATAACACTAACTGTTGACGTTTTTGCTCGTGAATGTTCATGCGTATGTGAACCGTAAGTAGATATTTTTAATGATACAGACCACCAGAAATGCAAAAGTTACAAATTAATTTATGTTGAGTTTAAAATTATCACGTAAGTACAATATAAACCTAAAGATTACCAATTATAATGAAGGTAAACTTAGGTGTAGACAGAGTCATATACTGGGTACCTATATACCCCTCACGCATTCCTTTGAATAGGGGGTAATCAGCTAATGACGCTGTCCGTACATAAAATGCCTTAAACGATATTCGTTGTTGCAGTTAGCCAGCAAATGTGTTTCATCTTCCGCAGGATACCCCTTTCCGATATTTTTAGTGGGTGCGTCTCATACCATAAAAAGTTATTTGGTATATTTTCATTTCAATAACGTTCACAAGATATAATACTCGTAAACGTGAGATAACTAGGTATACCAATTTTTGATATAATTTCTTTACATACCTACTAGTTTTTCCAAAAAAAAAAACGAAATATGTGTTAAATATCCAAATTGAATATTTCGCCTTCGAAGTTACGTAGCAAAAATTTTTTTTGACGCATTTGCAACATCTTTTTTAAGTTAGAAGGCGCCATTCCGAATTTTACTGACAGGTTTGCATGTCGAACTAACCGGTAAACCCATTTCTCATCACCCGTAACAATGCGTTTTATGAATGTAGGGTCTTCGTTACTAATCGAGCGGCAACGCGTTTCATGCCAAAAAAATCGTTTGAAACGGTACAAATTGATTCTTGAAACACAGAAATTTCATCGGCTTTCTTTTTTAGACTTAAACGATGATTTTAAGTCACCATTTCCTTTACTGTAGCGATGTTAAGTTTAGTGAAAGACGTTGATGGCCAACCAGAACGAGGCAAATGTTTGACCACATCTCGACCGCTTTAAATAATATATCACATAAACGCACGTGTTTTTGATAAAGTTGATCCACTGAAAGACTTATGTCACATTTTCACCGCTTCAGTACTCGAAATTCTATTTGCATTGCAACATTTAAGATGAATTCTTTGTTCGATATATTTAACCATAGTAAAAATCGCAAAACACACTTGACATGAACTGACAAAACGGCGCAACGTAAGCAAACAGAATGAGCAGTGACGATAGACCTCCGCGTGAGTAAAGAAGACAGTCGTGCCAAGTTAGCGTCAAAAAAAATCCTAAAGGGATTTTCTAAATTCTTTCTGACGCTAACTTTGTAACCTTTGTAACTTTTAGCTTTTTAAATGATCGATTCCCGGTACTTTCTTGACAGAATGTATATCTAACATTTATATACGGTACTCTAAAACTTATTTCGTATAACGTTATTGGATATAACGTTTATTTAATCGGTAATCATTAGGCACACATATCGTTTAAAATATATATTAATTATGATAAAGACCCCGATTCAGAGCAATCTGACTTGGATAGGTTAGGTTAAAACCGGGTACTGCCGGGTACTGAAGTAGAGTTGTTGCGCAATGCTGTTGAGGTAAATAGGCCGCCTGATGCCACCAACGAGACCGCACGTCACGCAGCGGGAAACGCTAGCGTCGGCAGTTTTGATTCAGCGAGCTCCACTGCGTCACCCGCTGCTGATATCGCATGCGTTGCAACATGCGCCGCCGCCGTCGCTGACTCAGCGCCGGTCGAGGTAGTGACTTGTGTAGGTACGTCGACCCCTAAACGTGCCTACGCTGATACCGCCGCCGCCGCCGGCAGGACCCATTATGCTGCGTCCGGCAATACCTACGATGCAGCTCTATGTGTCCCGGCTGCATCATACCACGAAGGTTGAGGAGATCGTGGAGTATGTCCGATCGAAGACCAGTTGGACCTTGAGGGTCGAGAAGTTGGAGTCGCGCCACAATACTAACTTCAAGTCGTTCGTGGTGCGAGTTCCGACTCAATATATCGAGACCTTCCTTAAGAATGAGTTTTGGCCGGAAGGTGTCGTATTTCGGCGATTCCGCGGAAGGCTACGCGACACCA
Organism: Charanyca ferruginea; assembly: GCA_947361185.1. Classification (NCBI taxonomy): domain Eukaryota; kingdom Metazoa; phylum Arthropoda; class Insecta; order Lepidoptera; family Noctuidae; genus Charanyca; species Charanyca ferruginea. The sequence goes on along the minus strand of OX376073.1, from coordinate 14,600,025 downwards.
CGCAGCGCAACACGACGCCGTCGCTTCGTGTTCAATAGTTTAACTATATTTTTTGTGGTTTTTCACGTGACAACGTCTTATAATTCGATAGAGCCGGCTGCACGCACGAAAAAGCATGACTCATGCGGCGTTACGGCGTTACAGCGTTACCTCGCTCTGAGGTAACGCCGTAACGCCGTAACGATAATTCCATCAGTATTTTCTTAAGACGTTGTCACGTTCAACTATCGTCAGTAAACCGACTTTACAGACAACCAATTTTTTTTATAAGTATGTATGGTAAGTAGGTATGTTCTGTAAGGTATTAATATTATGGGTCTTTGATACCCTAAATAAATGGTTTATTATTAAAACAGTGGCCATTAACGCCAGATCCCCTGTATTGTTGGTGAATCCTTTGGGTTAGGTTAGGTTATACCTACCCGCCCATAGGTCAGTCGAGGGACACCGTGGTGGTTTTAGGTGGTTTAGGTTAGGTAGTCCGGCAGCCTGAGGATTTCCCCACGTTAATCGTTCCAATCGTAGTTTCAAACCGTTGTTTTCGTACTTCAAACTTATCAATAATTAGACTACGTTATAATGTGTATTAAGCAATAATTGTGCTTTGTGTTGTTAACTAGGCGTTTTTATCATATTTAGACTATATATGTGTGATGTCTTTGAGTGGTTTATACGGTTTACGGTTATAGAAAATTTATTTCGCCCAAAAAGAATACAATAATTCACTACCTACTATGAGGAAAAACATAATAATTAAGATGGCGACGATTTCGCTTGTTAATAAACTAAAAATAAGGTATAAAAACGGTAAAAACTTACAATTTATGCATTACACATGTGGTGCTTTAGTAGCTTTTTAAAAGTTGGAAGTGATTTGGATTCCTTAATAACTTTAGGTAAAGAGTTATAGAGTTCAGCCCCCTCATATACGACAGTCTTTCTACCGTAGTTTGTCCTTGGTGCTCTTAAAATTATATGGTTTGCCTGCCTCGTCATGCGTCTGTTTTTGTAAATGTTATTTATGTATGTGTGTCTCTATTAATTATTTTAACGACGCGTATATCACGTGCATACTTGTGCGTCGCGACGCACAAGTATGCACGTGATATATTTATAAACTTGATCAATATTCATTAGCTTTGTTTCTTTTAAAACCTTTTAAGTAGATGCTAAATAAACATAATTGAAAAAGACTTTAATCATTTTAATTTAAGATGTTTGCATTTTTTAACCGACTTCAAAAAGGAGGAGGTTATCAATTCGGATGTTTATATATTTTTTATAATGTATGTTCAGGCATAACTCTGTCATGTATATAGACGGATTTGCAAAAATATTTTTGTTCGAATGGGGTTTATTCCGAAATGGTCCCATATTAATTTTACCTAAATTGATCCAGCCCTTTTTGAAAAATCAACAAAATCCCAAAAAAATACTTACATAACGTTTTAGTTTCTTTAATCTTTGGGGAACTTACAATCTCTTTTAAGTGTGTCACCGTTTCTTAATGGATTTGGATGTTAAGGCAATACTAACAAGCGAAAAATAAAAAGTTTTTTTAAAAGAAAGGAAAACCGCCTTCAAAAACTAAAAAGTTATATGTAACTTTAGCACAGAACACACTTACTTTACTTTCGGAAGTCGGTAACAATAGAAAACAACAAACAAAGCCACCGCCACCGACTTCCGAAAGTAAAGTAAGTGTGTTCTGTGCTAAAGTTATTTATAACTTTTTAGTTTTTGAAGGCGGTTTTTTTTTTAAAACTTTTTTAAGGTGAGTTTTTGCAGCACTTTCCAATATTTTGATTAAATAATCGAGATGTGGTTGGTAACCATCGAGTTATAAATAGTAGCAATAGCGAGTTATAAATAGTAGTAATAGTAGTAGTATATACCTGATGAGTAATGGGAGTATCAAGGTGGACTGTATGTGTTGTTATGTTGTTGTAGGGTCTTGAAGACGTAGAGGTAACGTTTGCGAAAGAAAGCAGAAAGTATTCAGGTAACATACGTTTATTGACGATTTCAGTATAGGGCAGAGAGAGTGCGCGGGAGTAGAAATCAGAGTGACGAGTGGCGCGGACCCTCCCTGTATTTATAGTTTGATCCACATAGTAAAGTAGTGGGAGGCGTGGGGCATGGTTCGAGGCGCGCGCTCGGCCAATAGGAGCGTGGCTCTATTTGCCTATTTACTTCGACTTAGTTACATCTATGAGCCCCATTTCTGCTGAGAACCATGCCCTTAACCTTTATTATCTTATTATCTAAGGGAAAATAACTTATAACACCTACTCTCTTTACATTGCAAGTTATTCCCTACTATCAAATGGTTTTTATTTGTAGGTAAACCTTAAATAACATTTATAAAACTTAATTATCATTTATACACCTTAAATAACATTTATATTTATTCCTTACATATGTACAACTAAAATATCATTTATTTATCTTATTTTTAAGTAAGCGAAGACGTCCGTAACATCCTCCCCCCGGCGCAGGGATGCCGTAGCCTTATTTTTCCCCGCCGAGGACGGCTAGCTTCGTCGCTGGTCGCCGGAGAACGCCCGCTGTTGTCCTGACGTCGGCCGCTCGCACCTTGCCGTCTGGTCCCTGGTACACCGCCTCCACGACGCCACAGGGCCATGTGCCTCGTGGGAGAGAGGCGTCGACGATGACGACCAGGTCGCCTATTTGTAGCGGTCGTCGCTGGTCATCTGATGCCCCCCGAGGCACCAATGTTGGTAGGTACTCGCCCACCCAGCGCCGCCAGAAGTGGTCGGCGAGCGCTTGGGCGGCCCGCCATTGCTTGCGGCTGGCCTCCTCGCAAGGCCCAGTTTGGGGAAGGCCCGAGGAGGTCCCAATGAGGAAGTGATTGGGTGTGAGCGCCTCCGGATCCATGGGATCGACAGAGACGTGGGTGAGAGGCCGAGAGTTGATGGCATGCTCGGCCTCTGTCATCAGTGTGAGCAGCACCTCTTCCTTCAGCGCCTTTTGGTACAACGTCGCCCCCAGCGCCGTCTTAACGGAGCGTACCAGCCGCTCCCAAGCTCCCCCCATATGCGGCGCCCCTGGTGGGATGAATTTCCACCGCATCCTATATTCGAGGCCGAATTGAGGAAAGTGTTTGGCCCATTCTTGATACGCTGACCGTAGCTCGACGTCTGCGCCCCTGAAGTTGGTACCGTTGTCCGAGTACATGACGCGGGGCCACCCCCGCCGTGCCGCCATTCTTCTTATAGCCATTAGTGCCCCGTCGGTAGACAAACTGGATACGAGTTCTAGGTGTACCGCCCTTGTGGATAGGCAGGTAAACAGGGCCCCCCACCTTTTTTCGTGTCTTCTACCTATTACGACGGTCATTGGCCCGAAGTAGTCGACTCCGCAATAGGTAAAAGGTCTTTGCGCTTCCGTTAGTCGCTCCGTAGGTAAGTCTCCGGTGGTTGGCTTCCTTGGTGTCGCTTTTCTGACACGACAGAGTTGACATCGCTGTGCTATGGCTCGTACCGTAGGTCGTAGGTTGACCACCCAGTAGCGCTGTCTTAGGTCGTTGATTACCCGCTCGTTGTTCGCGTGACCGGCCTTACGATGCGCGTTCTCCACTAGTAGCCTTGTAAACTGGTGTTTCCCGGGCAGAATCACTGGCGTCTTACTTATGTCCGCGACCGCCGCGTGTCCGATTCTTCCCCTGACTCTGAGAACGTGATCTTCTATGTAGGGGTCTAGCTTATATAGACTACTGGATTTAGGTATTGGTTTTCCGCTTTTAATTGTTCGTATTTCTTCACTGTATGCTTCGCGCTGCGCTTGTTTGATCCACGACCTTTCGGCCCTTTCAATAAGGTCGACATTCATTTGACTGGTCCTGTCCGCGCATTTTCTTCTGAAGAGAAGTGGTACAGCTGTTGCTCGTAATAACTTTTCATATGATGAAAACCTCTTGATGTCGGGCAGATGTGACGGTCGTTCCCCGGTTGCTTCGACGTTTGCGTACACTACTTCGTCCTTGTTTTCGTGTTCTTTGGCTTTTTCCCTCGGCCAGGACTCTTCGTGCTCGTACAGGAACTCGGGGCCGATGAACCATCTGTCTTCAGGTCTCGCATGTAGTTCGTAATCAGGACGTGTTGCGTCGTCCGCCACGTTGTGTTCGGTGGGCACCCATCTCCACTGACTGGCTTCGGTCAGCTCCGCTATTTCACCCAGGCGATGCGCGACGAACGGGGTGTACTTCACGGCGTCTTTCTCAATCCATCGCAGAACCGTCTGTGAGTCCGTCCAATATGTCACGCTCCTGGGCTTGTCTCGGTGTTCCTTCAATATCACGTCAGCCAGTCGCGCGCCGATCACCGCTGCCTGTAGTTCAAGTCGCGGGATGGTGACCGGCTTTAAAGGGGCCACTCTAGCCTTTGCCGCGACCAACCTTATTGTTACTCGTCCGTCCGACTTCTGGATGCGCCAGTAGGCGGTCGCTGCGTATGCTTGCTCGCTCGCGTCACAGAATACGTGTAGGTCGGTGAGGTCGCTTGGGTCGCCGCCATAATACCTTGGTATGCGGAGTTCAGTTATCCTATTTAGACTTCGCATCCAATCTTCGAAGTGTTGTGCGTCTTCTTCTGGGATTTCTTCATCCCACCCCACGCCTTGTTTCCACAAACTTTGTAGTATAATTTTCCCGGTGATGGTAAAATGGCTGATGAGACCCAGGGGGTCATAGACCGCCATCACTGCTCCGAGGGCCTCGCGTTTTGTGGGCACCCTGCTGTTGCTTTTCACCTCGGGTGACAGACGGCTCAGGCCCGTGTTGAACCCTAGTTCGTCTGAGCCTGTCTGCCACAGCAAGCCAAGCGTTCTGTCGGTGTTTTCTTCACGTTGTCCGAGTCTGACCTCGGTGTCACGTACTTGAGTGTTCGGTGCGATGTTATTCAGTACCTCAGGACAGCTCGAACACCATCCCCTTAGGTTGAAGTGTGCGTTCCGGTGGACTTCTATTACTTCACGCGCAGTCTTTATCGCCTCGCCTTTCGTCGCGAAGCTATCTACGTAATCATCCATGTAGTGACTGGACGTGATTGCTCGTACGGCGTCCGGACATCGATCGGTGAACAGCTCCGCGTTGGCGTCCCGCACCGAGTGTGCGATGAATGGAGAACACGACGCCCCGAAGATCATAGACGTCATTTTGTACCGCTTCGGTGGCTCGCTCCGGCTCTCATCTCGCCACAGGAACATCTGCGCAGCCTGGTCTTGACTTCTGATTTTTATTTGAAGAAACATCTCTTGGATATCTGCGGTGACCGCTACTGGGCGCTCTCTGAACCTGAACAGGATCCCCGGTAATGACTGTAGGAGATCGGGTCCCTCCAGTAGACAGTCATTAAGACACATCCCGCTGTACCTGTGCGCAGCGTCGAACACCAGGCGCATCTTCCCCGGCTTGTTGGGGTTTGTGACCGCGAAGTGTGGCAGGTACCACGCCTTATGGTTATCGCCTTCAGTCCCGTCGCACTCTTGAGCGTAGCCCTTGTCTAACAGGTTCTGAACCAGGGCGCGGTACTGCGTCGCGAAGTGCGGTGATGCATCCATTTTCTTCTCGATGGTTCTAAGTCTTCTGAGGGCACTGTTGTAGTTACTTGGCATGGGGGCGTCTTCGTCACGCCACGGCAACCCGACTTCAAAGTGTCCTCCTACCTTCTTCAGCGTGTTCTGGACCACGGCGACCGCCTTCTGATCTTCTGGTTTCACTTTTCTGGCTAGAGAAACTCCTAGGGCGTCGATCCTGTAGTGTGATTTCACCAACTCTTCTACACGACGTACATCATCCGTCCGCGTGGCCGCAGACACGTCGTATAGGTGAAGCACCACCTGCCCCTCTTGTTCCTGTAGCGTCGCGCGTGGTGCAGTTCCATGTATCACCCAGCCCAGTTGAGTATAGGAAGCCGCGGGTTCGTTTTTCTTGCCTGTGCGTAGTTCCCGCGTCACTATTAAGTGCCAGTTATCCGCGCCTATGAGCACCTTGGGTGTGGCTCCCTCGAAGAATGCGCCTGCCTTTAAGTCTTGGAGGTGTGGATAGTTAATTAAAGTCGCTCTATCCACCGTCTGGCCGTGCAGTTGAAAGTCCTTCATGGTTCGCGCGCGTAGTTCTTGGTACTCGCCGCTCTGCCCGCAAATCTGCAGCCTAACCTCTTGGCTTCGCTCTTCTTTTTGTTGTGACGTCACACCTTGTATACGTAGAGTTGAAACCGGCCCGTTGACTCGTATCTGACGCGCTAGTTCTTCGTCGACGAGTGATATTGTAGAGCCTTCATCCAGCAGGGCGAACGTATTTATTTGTCCGCCGGGCCCTTTCAGCGTCACTGGACACATCTTCAGCAGCACTCGTCGCGATGCAGTGCCCGTTGCGGAGACTGTCATGACAGATTCCTGTTGGTTTTCGGCGTCGGCTGGTTTACCTGGTTCTTCTGACTGAGTGTTCTTGCTGTCCGGATCCTTGTGTAATAGCGCGTGGTGGGGGCGGCTGCATGTTCCTTCTCCGCACCTCTTTGCTCGGCAGTGCTCACGTCGATGACGATTTATAATACATTTAAAACATACCTTTGCAGTGCGCGCCCACTCCCACCTCTCGCTGACGTTCATCTTAAGGAACTTTCCGCACTTTGGTACTTCATGATCACCACCACAACACAAACACTCAGTCTTCCGTTCCGTACTTGAAGTCGCGTACACAGTTTCCCGGCCCGGCTTCTTCCTAGTGTTCACTTGCGGTGCACTTCTTACTTCTTTCTTCATCGCGGGCGCGGGTGTCATATGCGTGAAAGCGTACTTCATCGCTCTATCCGCCTCCCGCATCAGGAACCGGGATAACAGTATAATTTCCGGCTCGCGTGACGACTCCAGAGCTTCGGAAGCGAAGTCACACCATCTTGACTTTATATGCGGGCTCAGCTTCTCGATGACGTCACGCACTAACATAGGGTTCCATATATATCCTTTGTTATCCATCTGAGATAACACACACACTATATTTTGAAGTTTCACTGCGAAAGAATTCAGATCACTGGCCGCGCTTGTGAGCCGAGGTAGCCTTTTCAAGTCTTCCATAACTCGATCCATAAGTATTTCCGGCCTTCCATAATACTGCTCAAGGGTTCTCACGACTACTTGTGGGTCCGAGGCGGTGTACAGGAGCGCTGACACTGCTTCACGTGCTTCTCCCTTTATGCAGTTCCGTAATCTTGCCATGTTTTCAATCGCAGAGAACTTGTACATTGTTGACGAGTCGTTGTATGCCGCCTTGAACGGCAACCACTCGGTGGCCGCTCCCGTGAATGTAGGTAACTCGATCACCTGTCGCGGCGGCGGGCGTACATGCATCATTTTTTCCAGGGTATCGGCCAGCTGCTCGATACCTCTTCCGACACGGCGTTCCCCTCTGGTGGGCGATCGTGATACCGACCGCGGTCTTCGCTGTCCGTGTCTCGCGGGTGTGGTGGCATTGACACACGTAGCAGGTTCCATGTGGGCGTCGGCCTCTTGCGCTGCGTGCTCGGCGAATGTTCGCGGGGGCTGCTCCCTCTGCAGCCGGTCCGCTCCATGGGGGTGACTCCGGTCGACACTTTGGAGCCACTCGTCCACTCTATCCTCAACCGTATGCACTGAGCCTTCTTCTCGGGCCTCTGCTTCTGCCTCAATCACTGATACCTGGTACTCGAAACGCTTGTTGACGAGCGCCTTTTCTAATTCCAGCTGCTCGTTCCTTATTGCCACGATTCTCTTCTGCGCCTCGTACTCCGCCTTCTTGACTCTGGCTACGTCGCTGCCGTACGATCTTCTGGACCGTATTGTACTCGCTGTGTCCCTTATTGAAGTATCACGCGTAGCTGTCATGTTTCTTGAGTCCATTGTCCTGATCGCGGCGGGCGTCGCTGGGTAACATGACGCTGACGGGGTGACGATCGACTCCCTATGTTCGCACGCGGTCGCGGTGGCTCGACTCGCCATCGGGCGTGGAGCCTGTGCGGCACGCGGGCCGTCGAACACGGTCGGCGCAACCTTCTCCGTCGCGGCGGTGACGGAGGGTGCGTTCGCGAACGCGGGGGCGGCGGGCACGATCCCGGCCGCGGGCTCACCTTGCGAGGTGCGCGGGATTGCGGACGCGATGGTCGACGGTGATCTCGGGGGTTCTTCGAACGTTCGGGGACGGCGACTGTCGTATCCTGACTCCGATCCGCTTTCCTTGGCCGCAACGCTTCTAGTCTTCATGCTTGAATCTTGATTATTATCCGGCTCGAATCGGACCAGCTATCAAGGTGGACTGTATGTGTTGTTATGTTGTTGTAGGGTCTTGAAGACGTAGAGGTAACGTTTGCGAAAGAAAGCAGAAAGTATTCAGGTAACATACGTTTATTGACGATTTCAGTATAGGGCAGAGAGAGTGCGCGGGAGTAGAAATCAGAGTGACGAGTGGCGCGGACCCTCCCTGTATTTATAGTTTGATCCACATAGTAAAGTAGTGGGAGGCGTGGGGCATGGTTCGAGGCGCGCGCTCGGCCAATAGGAGCGTGGCTCTATTTGCCTATTTACTTCGACTTAGTTACATCTATGAGCCCCATTTCTGCTGAGAACCATGCCCTTAACCTTTATTATCTTATTATCTAAGGGAAAATAACTTAAAACACCTACTCTCTTTACATTGCAAGTTATTCCCTACTATCAAATGGTTTTTATATGTAGGTAAACCTTAAATAACATTTATAAAACTTAATTATCATTTATACACCTTAAATAACATTTATATTTATTCCTTACATATGTACAACTAAAATATCATTTATTTATCTTATTTTTAAGTAAGCGAAGACGTCCGTAACAGGGAGACATCGGACAACTCCTTTAAGTACACCAGTCAGTGATGATATCTTTTTTCTTACTTTCTCAATGTGAGGTTTCATTGAAAGTTTATCGTCCAGAGTAAAACCTAAATATTTCTCAGTATTTGTTTATAATAAGGGCTGACCATTTATATTTTATTCATTATGTGTAAAAAGTTTTTTTATTTTTAGCACTAAATTTCATGTATTTGGTTTTACTAGCATTTATTGTGATTGCATTGGAACCAGATGGCCAGTCTATCAAGGTCACTTTGTGCTTCTTTAACAATTCCTTCTATATTACTGCCAAAGTAAAAAAGACTAGTATCGTCGGCATACAATGAAATAGCTCCTTTAAGTCCGATTTCACTAATACTGTTGATATTGATAAGGAATAATAAAGGCCCTAGTATAGAACCTTGTGGTACTCCACAGGTAATGGGTTTGGGTTCACTTCGATGTTCACCAATACCGACAACTTGGTTATATTAGTAAGATAAGACTGTAATATTTTTAATGCAAATCCACTAATACCGATATTTTCTAGTTTTTTAAGAAGAAGTTTGTGACTTACAGTGTCAAATGCATTTTTTAAATCAATGAAGATCCCAAGAGCTATGTGTTTTTATCAATGTTAGTTTTTAAGTTAGTAAAAAGGTTTGATTTCTGTCGGAAGCCATGTTGGTTTTTGAAATAAAAGTTATAGAATTTAAGTAAGCTTGTAACCTATTATGAATTATTTTTTCATATATTTTAGAAATATCGGTAAGACCGAAATTGGACGATAATTACTCACATCTGCATTGTTTCCGGTTTTACGTATCGGTGTGACTTTGGTGATTTTTAGAGTATCAGGAATCAGAATCATTTATTTGTATAACATAGGTAATTACATTAAATAGATCTTATAAATAGTAGGTACATACTGCGCTATGTTTTGCCAAATGACATACAAATATAAACATAGTTTAAGAAAATTTATAAATAGTTTAAGTATGAAATATTTTGCACAAGTATTTTACTTACACTACACAAGTACACACTCCACAAGTAGGTTATTAATTAAATTTGTCATTCAAAAATTCGTCTATAGTATAATAAGATTTTTTTCAACACACTTGCTCATAAAATGGCTCTAATTTCACCGCAATTAGGCACATAATGACACCTGTAATCAAACTGTGACTTTTTCATTGCTATTATTCACAAGTGAGTTATAGGGTTCTTTTTTTATTTTATTGGTTGAGTTGCTTTGTTCTTAAAAAAGTTTCGATACAAAAAAGATCGTGTTCAATAGTACAAATAAATTAATGTACCTATTGCTTGCTCATTTCATGCAACTTCGTATTTAAATAGATAATTTCAACTTGTACGTTTTTAATAAATACAACTTTCACTCAAATATAACTTTTCTTTTCTCTGTAATAAAGAAAACTTTGAATTTCCCACTTTGTACGTGGTTAGAAAGCCTAGAACGCTATCCGCGAAAATATAAAAAAAGAAACCTCGTTCTTTTAGTCTATGACCGATCGCCATTGTTTGATGCGCGCGCATAGGAAAACTGATTAATTTTTCCCGCCATTGCGAAAAAAATTCACAATTTTCACTGTTGAAAATGATTTTTTAGTATTATTTTCTTCACAAGTGTGTTGAAAAACGTCGTATGATACACGTGTGTATTGATGATTACCGTCCTCGGCTCTCTTAAGACCCTCACCTAACGGCTCGGGTCTCAATGGCGCCTCAGCGGTAATCACCAACATTACACACTTGTACCATAATGTACTATTATGTAGCAGTTGGTGTAAGGCAGTTTTAAACTTTTGTACTGGCATACATTTAATTCCATCTGGTAATTTGTTATACACTTTGGGAACAATACCCAAAAAACTTTTCTTCAATAATGCAGTTTTACATTTCAGATTGCATAATGTGTTCATGTATTGAGAACGTACGGGTATTTTCTTTACAACAGCCAGTTTTTTTAATAAATGGGGATTCTTTTTTACAAATAATGCAGTTTCAAAAATGTACAGAGCAGGGAGGGGTAAAATATTATATTTTTTTAAATATGGAATGCAACTGTCAGTCTTTTTTAACCCATACATCGCCCCTCTTTTGCATCTTCAACACATTTTCTCGATTTGTTGACTGTCCCCAAAAAATAACACCATACCGTAAAACTGACCATACCAATCCATGATACGCCGTTAAGAGTGTCTCAACATTTACCTTTTTGGACAGTTGAAATAGAAGGTACGCTGACTTACTTAATCGTTTGCATACTTCTTCTAGATGTGGTTTCCAAGTTAATTTGTTATCTATCGTGACACCCAAGAACTTTGCTATGCTGGCTTCTTCTATACTAGAATTATTATAGCTAACATTAACTGGAATATTTTGAAGCAGTTGGTGGAAGTGCATAATTTTGGTTTTATTTAGATTAATTACTAGATTATTCTGTTTAAGCCAATTAATTATTTTAGAGTGAGTATTATTAATGTCAAGTTGGTAATTGTCTGGATTATTGCATTTTATTATAACCGTGCTGTCATCAGCAAAAAGTACCATTTCATGATCTGTAATTTTGGGTAGGTCATTAATATATATCAGGAATAATAGTAGGGGTCCCAAAACACTACCCTTAGGCACGCCATAATTAATTCGCCTTGCTTTAGAGATATATGTTGTTTCTAACTTAGTAAATGGGCAAATTCTAGTGATTTCAGTGCATTGTAACCTGTTACATAAGTAAGATTCTATAAGTTTAAGAATATTCCCTCTAATGCCATAACAATATAATTTTTCTAGTAAAATTTTATGATCAACAAAATGAAATGCTTTCGTCATATCTGTATATATAGCACATACCCGATTTCTTTTATCAACAGATGTCAAGACACTTGATAATAGATCAAATAGCGCCATATTGGTATTGATATTTTTTCTAAATCCTTTTTGTTCCTTGCAAAATAGTCAAATTTTTTCAAAATACGCATATGTGCAATTATAAATTACTTTCTCTAAGATTTTTGAAAATATAGCATGTTTGGCAATTGGTCTATAATTCTTTAATTCAGTTCTGTCGTCTTTTTTAAAAAGAGGCTTTATTATTACTTTCTTTAGACTAGTTGGGAATATGCCATCAGAAATACAGAGATTTATTATATGCGAAAGTAGCGGCGATATTATGTCTTTAACTTCATTGATCACCTTAGTCGATATGTTATCGTATTCTACAGTATTCGTATTTTTAAGACTGCTAATAATTTTAATTATATCATCACATGTGACTGGTAACATGAATAAGGATTGTGATGAAACATTTTCTTTAAAATTATACTTATTACTCTGTGTATTATTATTATTATTATTTGTTTGAATATTATTTTCGATGACTTCAATGAAATATTGGTTAAATTCATTGGCAATATCAATAGGGTGTGAAAAAATCAAATTATTATTTTTAAGGGAACGAATGCTCAAGGTTATTTGCTCAGGGTACCTGAGCAAATAACCTTGAGCATTCATTCCCTCTGTGCCGCGCCGCAAGAGATACAGTAGCGAACACGCTCAGATTTTAGAATTAAATCTTTATTAAATTACATTTTGCGATTTTGAAAAAAAAAATCTACCAAAATGTTCATTAATAAATTGCCTATCCATTAGTGTTAGTAAAAAATCGAATTAATGGTTACTTGCCGAGGAGATGCATGTTTTCAATAATTATTTCTCATTTCTGTGGTTTCGTTGTGAGGAGATTAGTTAAATACTATACTTCGTAAACAAAAATCAGATCTACCATTTTGGAGTCAAGAATATGTAGAAATTTAATCAATTTTTTGTTTGTTGATATTTCTTTTGGATATAGAGTAGTAAGGTCCGAAAAACTGAACAAAAAACGGCTAGCACTGCGCTTTGCACAGGGACGCGCCTTAATTCACAGAATTGGTTCTTGTGGTACGCAATTTTTCGATTTGTTTATTACTTGCCAGGCTGCTTTCAATTTATTTCGCGAAGTACTAATGTGATGATTATTTTGGACTTTCTGACTTAGTTTTATAATACGCCTGTAAAGCTCGGAATATTTTTTAAAAATTACTTTATTTTTCATGCTGGGATTTAGCCTATATGCCCAAAGTAGTTTTCTCTGTTTTTTACTGCATAGTTAAACGAGACAACCATTTCGTTTTCTTGTTGGTATTCATCAGGAAATATTCCTTCCTGAAGACTTTTGTTAATGCATTTTGTTAAGTCATCCAAAAGTAAATCATAACTATGCAATAAGTAAATCAATAGAATATAACGTTTTGTAACATACAAAAAGTAAACATTTTTCACCAGTAGGTAAGCAAGAGGATTTTACTCAAGATAATAATGCTTGGAAGTGTGTATTTCATTGTTTGTAGAAATATAAGGAGTGTACAGTTTAAATATTTTTAAATATATGAACACTTTGTATGTATAGTAAGTATAAGCACTATATAACTACATAATTAATATATTAACTATACTTTAATGCCCATTATTTTCTACACAAAACAACCTTTTGGAACAGACAAATTTTAATTTTTCATGTAAATGACGTTCAAAGTGCCTTAGATGGTCTAATAATTGAAATAAATAATTTTATTAACTGAATTGTATTATAATAATTTGATATTGATTTTGAGGAATAAATTTCTTATAAAACATAAGCTCATTTCAGATTATGCTATATTATACTAGCTTGTAGCATATAGTTCATAGCCTTTCTTTGTTCGATTAAGGACAGATTAGGTTTACGACACGGCTTACGACAGATTCTGTATCGCTCACCATACATTTATTTAGAACACATTCACACTTTGCTAGGCTATACTTAATATTATGTATTGTGTTCTAAATAAATGTATGGTGAGCGATATGGTTGTGCTATGAACTATATATAGGGTGACTGGTAATTAGTGTACGATACTTAAACACGTAATTGTGTTCATGATAACAAACAATTTTCTCGAAGAAAAAATGTTTTTTGTACTGGTTCACTTTTATCACAATAACACAACAGCCGTATTACGCGCGCGCACGCCTGTGACCTAAAGTGAACCAGTACAAAAAAACATTTTTTCTTTGGGAAAGTTGTTTGTTATCATGAACACAATCACGTGTTTAAGTATCGTACACTAATTACCAGTCACCCTATATATGCTATAAGCTATTATATATTATAGCGTAGTCTGAAATAAGCTTTAAGCTTGTACCTAAAACATTATATTATTTTCAAATTATACTTTAATAATTATAGGTAGTACCTAATAAATAAAATAATACTAATAATGGTTTTATTTTTATTTTTATTTAAAAATGTTTCTATTTTAATTTATCTATATTCAAAAACTTAATACACAAAAGCACACACAAATTATTAGCGTAGATTTCCGTCTATTAGTAGACGAATCTGTTCAGTCAGAGCTTGCAAAGCTTCAACCAGGGTCTCTATACTTAGATAGATAGATAAAACATTTATTCGGTGCACACAAAAGACACATTACTACACATAAAATACAAATCAAATGAGGATTATAACAAAGTGAGGTGTGTGTCTCAGGGTTGCGGTTGCACCAAATAGGAGTCCACCTCAGCATGTGTTCGGCAATATCAGAAGTATTAAAATAAAATGACTGTGTTCCGTTAAGCGATGTAATGTAGAATGAATTGACAAAACTTTTTACGATGTACATAATTGGTATATGTCGGTGGTTGTAAAAAAATAATAGTACATATTATTATGTAATATGTTGTTCCATTGACAGACGACATGGCAACTAATTGGGGTCCTTTGGATTGCTATAATATTTGGTCAGGCGTTGTCGATTCTGAACATTGCCCGGCACGTTGAAAGCTCGTCTTTCAACCAACCCTAATTTATTCATAATTTTGAAGAAGCGGGCAAATTTTATTGAAAGCCCTTCGGACTGTTCCATTCACCGTTTTTACGTCGGCGACGCGGTTGACACCGTCTTTGCCAGGATACACTGCGAATATGCGACCCAGTGTCCATTTGAGTGGGGGGAGGTGATCGTCCTTTAGCACGACGAGAGTATCCTTCTCCAGCTGACCAGCACCTGATCGCCATGTGACACGTTGTTGCAGTTCAGCGATATACTCTTTGCTCCAACGGTTCCAGAAATGCTGACGTATTTGCTCGATCCTTTGATAGCGAGACAAGCGAGAGGTAGATTGGTCGTCGTAGTTGGAAGTGGGTAATGCAGTGAGTGACCGTCCTATGAGGAAGTGCGCAGGTGTCAATGGTGAAATATCGTCAGGATCCGAAGAAATGGGCGACAGTGGGCGTGAATTAAGAAGTGCCTCGATTTGCACCAGGACAGTGTTAAGCTCCTCGTATGTAAAATGACAATTGCCCAGTACTCAGTGCAAGTGAAATTTGATTGACTTTACACCCGCCTCCCAGAGACCACCGAAGTGAGGAGAATATGGAGGAAAAAAATGGAACTTAATCCCTTCATTGGCGGTACTTTGAGACAGTAAACTACAATTATTTTTCAAAAACTTACCGATCTAATTGTACGCACCAATAAATGAGCTGTACCGTTATCTGAATAGATGTGTTTCGGCTTTCCTCTGCGAGACATGAATCTTCGCAAAGCTAATAAAAAAGTATTACTCGTTAAGTCACCCACCAGCTCGGTATGAATAGCCTTAGTAGTGAAACATATGAAGATAGCTATATAAACCTTCACTAGCCTACAGCCTCTCCCCTGTCTACTGGCAGCTAAAATAGGACCTGCGTAGGCTGCGTAATCGATCCCTACACTTTCAAATGGGTAACTGGGTGAGAGACGCTGTTGCGGTAAGTTCCCCATCATGGAGGCGACAGTCTTTCCCTTCATACGGTTACACAAGACACATTGACGGTAGCATGACTTTGCCAAGTTACGACCACCGATTGGCCAGTAATTTTCCCTTCTTGTAGCTAATAGTAATTGAGGGTTTACTAATGTTTGCCATAATTTAAAATGCCATAATTTGATATGCCATAATTTTATTTGCCATAATTTCATTAGAAATAATGCTTCAGTTGCTATAATCGTTAAAATACATAAAATCATTTTCACTAATTTCATTCGTCATAATCGATCAAGTGTCATAATAATGTTAATCCATAAATTTATTTGCTATATTTTTTATTTTCAACAATTTCGTTTTCCATAACATTTATTCACCATTGCCCATACTAGTATGTTACGTGCAGCTGCATAAGGGAAATCGCCAACTCAGCACTCAATACTTTTATTATAAAACTATACGCTGCAATTAAGCGAACGACAGAAACGCCGAGCTGAGATAGCATTTTGTGACGCACGGACCTAGTTTAGCCAATAATTGTATTTCGTAGTTTTTAACATTCCATATTCATACTTCGAATAGGCACTTAGGCTAATTTAGCAGATAATTACTGTAATTCTTTTATTTTAAAATAAATTAAGTAAATAATTTTTTGGTTTTTTTTAAATCCTCCGATTGCAGCTAACGTAATTGGCGCAGTCGGTAGGATATTCGCGGGCCGGTTCGCGAGCTTTAGGATCTCTAATATCGATATCCGCGTACGCGAATCGCCTGGGTGGCTATCGAGCCCCGGCGCCGAATATCCGAATCTACGGTCCAGCTGCAATTCCGGAAGGAGAATCCAGACTTCGATTCACGAGAGAACCAGAGATGAATAATTTGTAAGTACACTTGAATTGTTCTTGTGTTGCTTCCCTTTAGTCCTAGTACCACCCAACTTCCAAGATTTTTCACCCGAAAAACTCCAATTCCCAGAAGCCCGCATCTCGTACGGCTCGCTGGAGTGCTATAGATAACAGTAGAGATTTAAATAGTGATAGTAGTATAAATAGCGTAAATATGGCCCACGACCCGGATGCAATTTTCAAGACCCTTCGTATGGTCCCGGAGTTCGATGGGAACCCAAATATTTTAACTAGGTTTATTAGAATATGCGATCAAATAGTAACTCAGTATGTTAGTAATGCCCCGGGTAGCGAATTAAATAACTTATGTTTATTAAATGGCATCTTAAATAAGATAAAAGGCTCCGCCGCTTGTACCATCAATTCCAACGGCATACCTGAGAGTTGGATAGGGATTAGAACAGCCCTAATCAATAACTTTTCGGATCAACGAGACGAAACAGCTTTGTATAGAGACCTTTCTTTAGCCACACAGGGAAATAAGACACCTCAGGAATTCTATGAGGAATGCCAAACTTTGTTCAGTACGATGATGACGTATGTAACATTACACGAGCAAATTTCTACTACAGTGGAAGCGAAACGTACACTGTACAAAAAAGTTACTATGCAGGCCTTTGTAAAAGGATTGAAGGAACCATTAGGGTCCCGTATAAGATGCATGCGTCCCGATACGATTGAAAAAGCCCTTGAATATGTACAGGAAGAACTTAACGTAATGTATTTACAGGAACGTAGTGAATTTTCAAAACCCACTACACAAAAGAATTCTAACCCTGTAGCGCTTCACGCTAATACTAACCCAGTTCCTCCGCGTAGTAATAATTTCGCGGTACCAATTCCCAACTGGCCCAATCCCATAGGCATTAGACCCAACCAACTACCACCACCACAACCATTTAGGTTCAACCCTAATTTTACTAATCAGCAGTCCCAAAATCGCATGCCTATTCGAACCCAGCAGATATTCCGTGCGGTACCTCAATCTTATAACGCTCAAAGTAACATGTTCCGGTTGCCACCTAGAAACATTCCGATGCAAAATCAAAATCAAGGTCCTAGACCTATGAGTGGGGTACAGCATTTTACACCTAGACCCATGTTATCTGGCCATAATTGGCAGAATTCAGGCAATCCGCCACCAACAAATTATTTTAAAAGTCGCGAAATGAACATGAATGAGTGCGCGTCATACGACGACTCATATTACCCGATGGAGTATTATTACGAGCCGGTCGGTTTTAATTACGATAACAATTACTACGATTATAACCCGTTCGCTGCATTAGAGTGCAACTATGATCCTACTTTAAGCGATGTAAGTGTTCAGGATAATATTACAGGACTAACTGAACCTCAGGCAGGTCCAAGTCAGGTAAGTCAGGATTTTCAGGAGGGCCAGAAATCAAAAAAACAAAAATAGAATTAAATCTACAAACTCAGCGTCAGTTACCGTACATACTAATTTCGGAACCACCTTTGAAATTGCTAATTGACACCGGCGCGAATCAATCTTTTATAAGTCCAGAGGCTGTTGAAAAATATTTTTCGAATTTTCCTTTAAATTACGACCCTTTTGAAGTCACTAATGTACACGCGGTTAGTAGAAATAATTATTCTATAAGTTTACCGTGCTTCGCGGAATTTAACGATCCGGAGTTTATCAAATTATTTGTATATCGTTTTCATGAATATTTCGATGGTTTGATTGGTTTAGATCTGCTAACTAAATGGGAATCCAAGATAGACTTAAAAGATCAGAAGTTAGTAACGCGCACATCATCAAATCCTATCCGTATGTATAATTCCTGCAATGTTAACTTGTATGAAGACATAATACCTGCTCAGTCTTCGAAGTTAGTTAGAATACCGATCGACACTCCAAACGGCGCAGCATTAGTTAGCGAACAGACTATATGCCATTGTACTATACGTGAGTGTCTTACTATTGTGGACAATAACCGCGGCTACTTAGAAATAGAAAATACGAGCCCGAATGATATTATAATATCACTTGATCGACCAGTGCACGCGAGTTTATTTAATATCGAGTGCACGCGCACCGAACAACGTACCACGCGAGTTCAGGAAGTTACAACGCGATTACGAACAGATCACTTAAACGAGGAGGAGAAAGTCAACCTTATAGCTCTTTGCTCGAAATATGCTGACGTGTTTTACATCGAAGGCGAAACGTTAACCTTTACCAATCGCATAAAACATCGTATCAAAACTACAGATGAGGTCCCGGTGTACACAAAAAGTTACAGATATCCGTTCATTCATCGTCAGGAGGTTAGGGAACAGATTTCAAAAATGTTAGACCAGGGAATAATAAAGCCTTCAGAGTCTGCATGGAGCTCCCCCATTTGGGTGGTCCCCAAGAAAATGGACGCCTCGGGCAAGCAAAAATGGCGTTTAGTAGTTGACTTTAGGAAACTCAATGAAAAAACTATTAATGACAAATACCCCATCCCGAACATTAGCGATGTTCTCGACAAACTAGGTAGGTGCCAATACTTCACCACTCTAGACCTGGCTGGCGGCTTCTATCAAGTCGAAATGGACCCTCAGGATATTCAGAAAACAGCTTTTAACGTCGAGCATGGACATTTCGAGTTCCTTCGAATGCCCATGGGACTTAAGAATTCACCATCCACTTTTCAAAGGGTTATGGACAATGTCCTCAGGGGTCTCCAGAATGACATATGCCTCGTGTACCTAGATGACATCATAGTCTTCTCCACGTCACTACAAGAGCATATGACCAACCTCGAGAAAGTTTTCGATAGACTTCGGGAATCGAACTTTAAAATCCAAATGGATAAATCCGAATTCCTAAAGCATGAAACTGGTTATCTCGGACACATAATAAGTAGTGAAGGAATAAAACCTAACCCAGATAAAATTCATGCAATAAAAAAATACCCCATTCCAAAGACTCCGAAAGAAATTAAGCAATTTTTAGGCCTTGTAGGTTATTATCGTAAATTCATTCCGGATTTTGCAAAGATTACAAAACCTCTCACAGCATGTTTAAAAAAAGGTAGAAAAGTTGTACTAAACTCCGAGTACGTAAACAGCTTTGAAAAGTGCAAGATTCTCTTAACAAATGACCCCATACTACAGTATCCCGATTTTGATAAAGAGTTCATACTGACGACAGACGCTTCGAACGTTGCTATTGGTGCCGTTCTATCTCAAGGACCTGTAGGTTCCGACAAACCTGTGTGTTTTGCATCCCAAACCTTAAATGAAAGTGAGCTTAACTACAGCACCATAGAAAAAGAACTTCTTGCCATAGTTTGGGCCACCAAGTATTTCAGGCCGTACTTGTTTGGTCGTAAATTTAAAGTATTGACAGATCATAAACCTTTACAGTGGATGATGAACCTTAAAGAACCCAATTCGCGATTGACTAGATGGAGGCTGAAGCTTAGTGAATACGATTTCACAGTCATCTATAAGAAAGGTAAAACTAACACGAACGCCGATGCCTTATCTCGGGTGGAGATTCACAACGAAGATACTAACACCTTAATAGACGAATTATGTTCTTTGATTCCTAACCCATCAGAAAACCCGCCATCTGCGAACTCATCCACTGCAACCGTACACACCAGTCACGAACACCCCATACTAGAAGTCCCGATCACAGACGAACCCCTTAACAGATTTCATAGACAGTTATGTTTTACGATAGTTGAAGACGTCAAACGCAAACCAGTAGTTACTAACCCATTCGAAACTCACACGCGCGTAGCAATCCAGATATCATCATCTAAATTAGAACAAGATGTAGTCAATGCCCTCAAGGAGTACGTAAACCCAAAAGTAAAAACAGGTATCCTAATAAATCCACCTCTTGCCATGTATTCCATCATACCAGTCATACAGGACAAGTTTAAGAGCTCATCTATGAACTTAGTACTAGCTAAGATAGAATTAGAAAATGTTAAAGACTATCTGCGTCAGCAAGAGATAATTCAACACTACCATGACGGCAAAACTAATCACCGAGGAATTACCGAATGTTATTTAGCCCTCTCAAGGAAGTATTACTGGCCCAAAATGAAAGACCAAATAACCAAATTCATCAACGAATGCATTATTTGTGGGCAAGCTAAATATGACCGGAGACCTATTAGACCCCAGTTTAATATTGTACCCCCGGCAACAAAACCATTCGAAATAGTTCACATGGATTTATTGACTGTTCACAATGAAAAGTATGTTACATTTATAGATGTGTTCACCAAATATGGACAAGCATACCACCTTCGAGACGGCACGGGCATTAGTATACTCCAATCATTATTACAATATTGCACTCACCACGGAGTTCCCTTAACTTTAGTGACAGACAACGGAACGGAATTCACCAACCAACTGTTCTTAGAATTCACACGCCTTCACAAGATAAACCATCACAGAGTCTTACCGCACTCACCTAACGATAACGGTAATATTGAACGCTTTCATTCAACTCTCCTTGAACATATTAGAATATTAAAATTACAACACAAAGAGGAGCCTATCGTAAATCTTATGCCTTATGCTATAATTGGTTATAATTCCTCAATACACAGTTTCACCAGGTGCAGACCTTTCGATTTACTAACTGGACATTTTGACCCACGTGATATTCTAGACATAGACTTCACACAGCAATCGTTACAACAGTACGTTCATAATCATAGGGCGCAAATGAAAGAAGTCTATAACATTATTAACGAAACTTCCTTATCAAATCGTACTGCCTTAATAGAAAGTAGAAATAAGAACCGCGAACCTGAGATAGAATACGTTCCCCAACAACAGGTGTTCATTAAGAACCCTTCCGCAAGTCGACAGAAAACGGCACCGCGGTATACCCAAGATACCATCCTGGCTGACTTACCCATACACGTTTACACGTCCAAAAAACGTGGACCCGTAGCCAAAAATAGAATAAAAAGAGGTCCTAAGGAACCTAACTTGTTACAGGATTCTACTATTGCTGGTACTTCACGGGACCCAGTCATCGGAGATAAAACTTGAAAGCTTGGCCAATGGACCCGGCTTACTACCGTATAAACTTGGATCGACAAGAATGACCACCCATCATCATACATTCCTCCAGTACGTGAATCTAAGGGACATAGAAAATCATATTACAACGCTACAGTATCAGATATCAGATTACAAAAGTCGACTTAGTAATGATACTTATACACTATTTGAATTCCAAATTAGTTATCTTACTAACAAAATTGGCAAAGTATCTAATCAATTAAAATCTTTAGAACCTGATCGTGTAAAGAGAGGTCTAGTAGACAGTCTTGGATCGGTAATTAAGAGCCTAACCGGAAATCTAGATTACACAGATGCCTTAAAATACGAAAATGCCATCAAAATCCTACAGATTAATGATAATAAGTTAGTTAACGAATTTAACAATCACATTAGCCTCAGTAAGGAATGGATGTCTAAGCATAATAACGTATTAATACAGTTAGTCGAAAACCAAAGTAAAATTAATAGCACCTTAGATTTACTGCTAAATAACACCCATACAACAGGTAACTTAATAAATTATGCAAAGTTTGGTCAACTTATGGTTATTATTAGCGAAAATGTAGAAGACTTAAGATTAGAGTTAGTTAGAATAGAAAATATGTTAGCGTTCATACATGCATCAAGCACTGTTCATTCTATGATAGATGTAGAAACACTTAGGTCTATGATAAATAGGTTAGAAAAAATATACAGTAAGGATGGGATACTAAGTCTAGAGCTCAGAGAATACTACGATATAATCAGACCCGGATCGTATTTCAACGAGAAACAGATAGTTATAGCTTTCAGATTTCCTATTATTTCCAAAATTGTTTATGATTTGTATAACTTATCTATAGTACCCAATAAAAACCGTCAAGCCCTTATTCCTACCTATCCCTTTATAGCAACTAATGGAAACTCTTTCGTGTACATAGAAGCAGAATGTTCGAAGTTTAATAACTGGTATCTCTGTGAAAAGGAAATAACCCATCAAATACGAACAAAAACTGACTGCATACAAGAACTTATCACGAACCAAGCCCTGAAGAGCTCCTGCCAATTCAGTACAGTATTCCTGGAAAAAGAAGCCATGGAAAAACTAGATGACCAGCATTACGTGTTATCATTTCCAACTCCAACGAAAGTGCAATCAGTCTGTGGAAGAGAAGACTTCAATTCTTCAAAAACTACAAGGAAGCTACCTCGCTACCATACCTATCAACTGTTATCTTCGCACAAAGGAACTTACTATAATCAATGACAACGACATAATACAAGGGCAACCGTTGAAACTAATGAACATTCCCTACGACGCGGAGACACCGGGAGCTGCACTAACCCAAGTTCATCTCAGTTCAATCGACCTAGGAGGACTACACAGCATCCAGAATCAAGTCATGACGAGCCAGCCGATACAACTTGACCAGCTGCAATCAGATGTCATATATCATACTACCATACCTTTCTACATTTCATTACTAGGTGCAGGCGCACTTATCATAGCCATACTGGGCTATCGCAACAAATGGTTTTGCAAACGCCCCGAAACACCCAACACCAAGGGACATACCTACGAGGAACCTGGGAAAACAGAAGATCGCGCGGCCAGAGGACATATTCCAGAAACATTTTCTCTCAAAGTTCTAAAATAGTTTCTGATCTGCGGGTGGAGATGTTACGTGCAGCTGCATAAGGGAAATCGCCAACTCAGCACTTAATACTTTTATTATAAAACTATACGCTGCAATTAAGCGAACGACGGAAACGCCGAGCTGAGATAGCATTTTGTGACGCACGGACCTAGTTTAGCCAATAATTGTATTTCGTAGTTTTTAACATTCCATATTCATACTTCGAATAGGCACTTAGGCTAATTTAGCAGATAATTACTGTAATTCTTTTATTTTAAAATAAATTAAGTTAAATAATTTTTTGGTTTTTTTTAAATCCTCCGATTGCAGCTAACGTAATTAGTACAACAACACTAGTTCAGTACGAGTACAACCGCCTGCAATGTTGATGTTAAATGATCATGATAACAGATACAGATTTTTTAATCACAAGGAAACCTAAAAATAAACCTTCTCTATCCATTTGCATAAAATTTTAAGACCTAATATAACTTATCGTACATTTGTTTCTCCTAATTATATTTTTGCAATAACATTATTTACGTATAACGTATATAAATATTGATTAAGCATAACATTCTAAAGCATAAATTTATTTACGCATAATGATATTATAACATATTTTTACCATGCATGCAGTAACCAAACAAACATGTAAACAAGCACACACCATGCATATAGCAAGCAAGCATGCAGAATGCAAGCAAACATGAAGCATGCAGCAGGCATGGTTTCTGTCATGGCTCCGGCACTGCGGGCCTCCGGCGGTCCCACGCGAGCTTGTCGTCGCCCCTCCGCGCCTTCGCGGGCTTAGATTACACTCTAGGCGTAGGGCAGATAAGACTACGTGGAGTCGGTTTTGCAGCGATTCGTTTCTGTCACTAACTTTTGTAGCACAACTTATTGTTTTTTTTTAAGACAATACTTTAGCGTGGCACAATAGATTTGCACATTATGCCTAGTAACATTATGCGAATTTAATTTATGCCAAAACAAATGTCTAAATATTATTTGCTACGCAAATGACGACATCAGGCGCTCGGCGGCCGCTACCGCGGCACGCTCGCTACGCTTACTCGCCTTCGCGCGTTGTGTGGTCACAACCTAACCTAATCTACCCGTTTCGATTTTTACTAACTTTTTATTGTCTAAAGATTGCAGATTACTGTAATAAATCATTTGGTTAGTGGGTGGCCTTAATGACATTAATTTTTGTACAAAACAATAAACGTTTCTAAATTATATTAAATGTTGCTTATGTCAAGTAACGATTATAACATATGTTATTATGGCAACTAATTTTATGGCAAATGAAAGTTATGACTAATAAGTTGATATGACAAACGTTATTAGTATAAATGATAATAGTGCAAGTAAATATTATGACGGGGGACGATTATGGAAAACAATAATAGTACAAATGATTTTATGGAAAACAAGACAATACCAGTAATTGAGGTCCAGCATGCATTAACTTTTGATGTTCAAATCTAAATAGTAACTTAGTGAATGGATGAGTGGACTGAATAATTAAGGGATGTTTCTTGTCATAAGAGTAATCTGAGTTTTCCAGTCGACCTCCCACACGCATTAATTTATGGTTGTCAAGAAAAATATTGAATTTAAGCAGAGGGTTTTTTGCTGGTAATCTTTTGCCTTGTGATAGAAGTTTGTACTCAGGAAAAGAATCATTTTGAGAAAGTCTATTTAATACATTTAATGCATCCTGTAATTCACCAGCACTTAAATGTTTAGATGGAATTGATTGTTTTTACACATAGCAATAAATCTTAATACATAAGCCACCGAACGCTTCTTGTTGTTAGGTTCAGTGACAACACATAACGTTACTTCAGGTTTGACCTCAGGCAGCCCCTCAGGGGTCCCAGGAATCGATGGCCAATGAGATGGTTGTCGCGCTAAATACCCTGGGCCATGCCACCACAACTCTGAAGACTGAATCTGACTAGGTTCGACACCGCGTGAAATTAAGTCAGCTGGATTCCCGTTTGTAGGGACTTACCTCCACGTACAAAGTTCAGTTTTTTCGTGAAGTGCAGCTACACGATCCCTAACGAAAGGTTGTAGTTTACTTGGTAGGATATTCAACCATCCTAGCACTACCATTGAGTCAGTCCAGAACGTAGTGTTCCTAACTTTAACCCGAAGTGAGCTTACTACCTTCTCGTACAAACACGGTTGGTGACGACATGGTTGGCTCAGTGACGACACGGTTGGCTCAGTGGCTGAGCGATCGACTGCTGCGCAGCGTGTTGCGGGTTCGATTCCCGCCCAGGGTAAACATTTGTGTGATGAGCACTTGTGTTTGTCTTGTGTCTGGGTGTTGTTTATCTATACATTATGTATGTATTTACAAAAAAAAAATGTATTTGGGTATGTATATCAGCTGTCTGACACCCATAGTACAGGGTCTCCCTAGTTTGGGGTCAGATGGCCGTGTGTGAAAAATGTCCCCACATATTATTATTATAACATGCGCCTACCAACGCGCCACAAAGCTCGAGCCTGGGTATTGTAACAGGTTTGATGGGGGTTACTCTGATTTTAGCTATAAGCAAACGCACTAGCACGTCACCATTGTGATTGATACTTCTCACGTATACACAGGCTCCATAGGCACTTAGTGAGGCATCTGAAAAAATATGCAAATCTATATGCATTGGGGAGTCGCAGATGAAACGTCGCATTTAAAACTGACAAACCTTTTATTGGTGGGACTTATAGTATGAATCGAGAAACCAAGTTCATCAGACTCCGAATGCCATTCCAGCCCCAACGTCTTACTTGGCTCTTTGGAACCTATGTTAAAGTCAATTGGAAATTGTGAGTCTGACATTCAACGCGTTTGATTTGATCTTTCTCAATGGCATTCAAACGGATGCCAGTGCGGCGGTAACTTTATGTTTTATGTCCTGGACTTCAGCGATGGAACCCCCCCCCCCCGTGAGCAAATCATCGACGTAAAAATCATGAGTAATCATCTCAGCAATTTTTGCGTCATCACACTCAATGCATACCTATTTGTTTAAGTCATCTAATGGCCAAGAAGGCCGCACTTGACGTGCCATAGGTTACCGTGTTTAACTTTAACTGGTATAGGTACTTTAAGGGCATATGATGTATCATCACGCCAAAGAATTTGTTGTAGATGCCTATCATTTGGATGTACAGCTACTTGTCTGTACATCTTTTCTATATCAGCGGCTAAAATATATTTTTGTTGCCGGAAACGAATAAGTATAGAAAATAAATCGTCTTTAATGGTAGGCCCTACCATCTGAATATCGTTCAGTGAAACTCTTGAACTAGTAGGTGTACTAGCGTTGAACACCACCCTTAGTTTGGTAGTAGTGCTACTTGAACGCAAGACAGCATAATGAGGAATAAAATAATTTACGGTATCTGGGTTTAGTTGCCTTTCAGACATATGACCAAGTGTAATATATTCAGATATGAAATCGCAATAGCCCGCTGCAGTGAGTCACCTAATATATCTTGACTCTGCTTGAGTGGGATGCGCACGCAAAATCGGCCATCCGCTAAACGAATTGTGTTTTCATTAAAATGCTGTTCACACCGTTGTTCCTCTTCAGAATAATACGACGACTTAGGGCTAACCTCTTCAAGCTGCCAAAATCGCGTTAATTGGATTTGTAAATCATCGTTTTGAGAGTCACTATCATTGTTTACGGTAGTATAATTGCATTTCATATTATGAGACGAGTTCGATACATGGCCGCCACTAATAGTGTCAGAAACAATCCATCCAAGGCTAGTTTCATAAAGTACCGGGTTGCCGTCTCCTAATTTGATACTACGAGGTCCCAGTAAGTCCCAGAAAATATCAGCGTCCAGTATTAAATCTACTGTAGACGGTGGTCCGCCAAGCAAATATCACTCGGAATATTTAGAGTCGGATATGTCTATTTGACGGCTAGGTACACATTGTACACAATCAGTGATAGACAGTAACACAAAACAAAGCAATTTGTTTGAATAAGATTCACTTAGCGACTTCATTGGTATGTGTATCATTTTTCCTATACGCGACACTGAATTAATAATCCCTATAACAGATTTATTTACACTGTGATAAGGTAATTTTAATCTTCGAGTAAGTCATCTGTCATCATGAGACACGAAGTACTTCCGCTGTCGAGCACGGCGCGAACAATATGCGGCCGATTATCATTATCATATAATTTTACTAACGCGGTCGATAAGAATACCGAGTCGTAAACAGAACGCAAAGCAGCTACACATGACAACGAAACATTAGTACTAGACTCATTAGTAGAAGTCGGTTTGGTTAACGACACCTGTTTCTCAGCGCCATCTGTGCGAAGAAATGTGTTCTTATGCTTAAAATCAGCTACACGTGTGTGTTATGTTTACGTTTACGTAGCCTGCAACCGTTTGACTTACAACAACAAACAATTAAAGCATGTTTTTAGAGTCGGTAATAATTGTAAGCTTTGATCTGTACTAAGTGCTAAAAGCTGAGGACAATTCTGTGAGATCACCGTTACATTAACGACATGAATTAGTTGACACGCTAACACCCTGTGCGCGTGTCTGATGTTGTGTATTATTGACTGACTGAGTGACCATACTTTTTATTTTTTCATTTTAATTATTAGACGTCTGCTGGTTGCTCCGTGATAACTCTAATGTTTCAATTAAGTCTGCCCTGCTACGCATGAATTCGAAGAACTGACATAATGTCATACGCTTGTCTTTGTCTAGCCTGCCTTTAAATTCCTCCCACTCACGGAAAGTCTTAGCGTCGAGTTTATGAGTCATAATGTGTATGAGGAGCAGCGTTGCCAACTCTACGTCTTTTTACGTAGATCTACGAACTTTAGGCGTTTTCTGAAAACCTACGAACTTCATTCACAGAATCTACGTATTTTCTATCAAATTGTACAAACTGGTAAAATAACATAACTCATTAGGCTGAATGGGCATAACTTCCTTTTCATTTGCGAAAAAAGTTTATTATCGTTCCGTTTCATACTAAATCAGATCAAAAATCGCTTCCGCTTTAAAGATGTGCACAGACAAAGGCTGAAAAACTCATGGTATACAAGCCCTGACACATTGCTGGACCCAAATCCAAAAAGTTTATTATCGTTCCGTTTCATACTAAATCAAATCAAAAATCGCTTCCGCTTTAAAGATGAGCACAGACAAAGGCTGAAAAGCTCATGGTATACAAGCCCTGACACATTGCTGGACCCAAATCCAAAACGTTCTGATAACTAGTCGAGCAGTTTTGTAAGTTTAGTCGAGTCGATTCATTTTGTTCTATTTTTTCTTCGGGTACGGAATCCTCAAAAATAAATTCGGGAATACAAAGGATCATGGCAGGATTTGTATAGCTCAGTTGGGGCTAATGTTTCCAGGTATTTATTTTCTCATTAATTATTTATTTTTTTATTTATGGGTCGAGTCTGCTGCTCTTTAACGTTTTGATTTAATTTGCTTAATTTTCAGGTTTATGTCCAACAAATTTGACGGATTACACAGGAAATGGAGGACTCTAAAAATTACAAATCTTCCATTTGAAGAAGAACAGTTAGCAGACGAGTTTAGGCATCATAATTCAAAAATAAGAAAGGGTGATTCGTCTCAAATGTTTCCTAAATTTTGACCCAATTTGCACAAAATTTATTAATATGCCACATAACAGTGCCAATGTCGAGCGACTGTTTTCTGTGATCAATTTAATGAAAACCAACACTCGTTTTATTCAATTTTACCTACCCTACCCTCTTCATTTTACTCGGAAAAAAAGTACGTAGATCTACGAACTTTTCGGACGTAAATTTTACTAATTCTACATAATTTTCTAATATGGGCTACGTCTTTTTCAAAATCCTAGTTGGCAACACTGATGAGGAGTGTGGCCCAGTGGTCAGTGGGCTCACCTAACGACTCCAACGATTGTTATTTAATTGATCGATAATACGCTTTATACTATCGGAGGACTCTTTAGTCATAGGATCAATGTTGAATAAGGCGGTGACATGGTTTTGAATGAGTAGACGTTTATTATCAGCGATTCCCAAGCTACTTGATAATTTTTAGTGCAATAACCACGGAAAAGGGCCCAATTTATAGGCGTATTTTACCTAATTAAATATCTTTAGTAGACTTGGTGAACACCGTTTTGACCTATAACGACCATAAGGTCGAGCAAACAGTTTTACGTAGTCCAACTACCTATAAAGTTGGACTACGTAAAACTGTTTGCTCCCGCGAAGCTAACTATCAGCGCTTTATGGAACCAAAAACGACAATAACAAATCTCTTACATGCTCATACAAACTGTTGTGTATTGATGAGTGCTGCTGCGCACATTTGTAAAGATTAATAAAGGTAAATTGTTCGTCCATTTCTTATTATACATATTATCTAGAATATTAATTATGAGTAAAGTGTTACCAATAAGTCAAGATGTTATAATATGTTTGAATCTGCATGGCGCATGAATATTTTCGGTGAAGTATAATAAGTTTTTCAAAATTTTAACACGCCCCTTGATATTAACGTTTTTATTAAGTTGAATTTTAAAATAATGTTGATTTCAGTAAGACATACAACGAAAAGTCGCCATCTTGACAAAGTTGGTTTTCCCAAATACATTAACAAACCGCAATATGCGAACTTTGTTTAAAAATGGTAAATAACAGAACCATTGCTTGGCCATATTGTCTGTAATTAGAGTTCCGTAAATATTTTTGTAACCGGACTGTTATTTTATATTGCTATTATGTACCTACCTATGTCTGATTTTAATGTTTTTTGTTTAGGTTAGGTCGGCATTGAAAATAGTAATGTTTCTGGACGTCGATCTCTTTATGACCAAAAGGGACTTTCGAGCCTTGGAACGAAACACACTTCTTGTTGTCTCACAAATGTCGTGGTTGTAACTATAAAGTTTCAAAAAGTTTTGCAAGACGGCCACGACACTTCTCCACACTACGACATATATTTTGATTGATCCCACTCTAAATGGAAGACAAAGTATTCAAAACTATTAATGTTCCTGTATATATGGCCGCCGTACTGTTGGAAGCTGCGCGCATGTCGCGAGGGTGGTGCACTTTTTATCGTGGGCAAGACATCAGGGGTCTAAAATGGCCACTTTGGGTGAAACATTCGTAATATTATTTGGAATCCACATGAAGGGAAATATGCTCTAATGATTGAAAAAATACAACGTAAGTTTGCTCGATGGATTTACGGGAAACAGTACGGATACTATCCCTACCTATATCCTTCTTTATTTGTCTTGGGTATGGTGGACATGGAAACTTTAAAATTTAGAAGGGCTATGTATCAAGTCGCGCAATATCTGGCGATTATTCGTAACAAAGTCGATAGTCCCCAAATATTAGAGCGGGTCCGTATCTTGGTCCCCGGGAACATTCCAATGGACTCTGCGGGTCAGGTAGCGCCGCGCCGCCGCCCGCGCCTGCTGGAGCCGCCAGTCGCCCGCACCGAGCGCGGCCGACACGCGCCCACCAACCAATAATAATAATCTTTATTTCATAAAAACAATACTTAGATTTTGTTACAGTTTAGTGCTATGTTAAAAAACAGAAGTACAACAAAAAGTTTTAGCATCTGCAGCCGAACTAGGAGGAACCTGTATTTCGGCTAACAGCGCCAATCCCCTCGAGTTACCTTAAATTAGAGTTCTTAAATGCTAGCATTTTACAATACAAGGAATAATAATAGTTCTAAGTTAATAATAATATAATTTATGTGGACACATTTCATACACAGTTCTATTTATGGTATGTATGTATGAATGTATATATGTGTACCTCGCTTTGTGTTATGTGATGTAGTGAATGAGTGCGTGTGAGAGGGAGTGTGAATGTAATTATGTTGTTTTGAGTGAACACATGAATTTGTGAGATACACGGAATACAGAGAACATGCCTATAAAATATATGTATATTTGTCTATGTATAATGATTTTTAGTAACATTAAACACAATTTACTGGTTACGTAGGTATTTTTAGAAGTTCCTCAGTCTCTTCATATGTGAGACCTTGTAGGAATTCTGCTACTTTTTTCTTACAACGATCTGTAGGTACAGAGTGGATAAATATTAAGATTTTTATTAAGTTTATTGTAGATGTAGGGACCGAGAAAATTAAAAAAATTGTTACTAAATTTAGTACTAAGTATACGGCCTGTGTTGTGTACAAACCATATAACTTCTGCGTGCATTCAAAACCTGGGGGTCGTAAATTGTGCGAGTGTGTTGCATAATAATTATTTTCAATATGAATAATTGTCTGACAGTTAGCACTCCACACAACTGATAAAGCAAGGTGGTAGAGAAAAGTATTGGTTTGAAGGTACTCACCTTTAATATTGCTCGTTGGGCAACCTCAATAGACTTAAGTGTAGTTTTTGGAGCACCTCCCCAAACGGATATACAATATGTTAATAGAGATTGGCAGAGAGCAAAGTATATTCGTTTCAAGATATGAGGATCAGTGATGTGCCGTAACGTTTTAAAGATATATATGAGTTTCCGAACCCGACCCGATAACGTTTTTATGTGTTCCTTTAAGTTAAGATTTTTATCTATGGTTACGCCTAAATACTTGATGGAGGAATCAACCCGTTCTAGTTTAGCACAAGAGCACGACCCATTCGATGTACATTCATGAGGAATAATGGCATGATCCTTATTAATCCCCACGTCTGATCGAATACTAAAGCAAATGTATTTAGTTTTGCCGATATTTAACGTTAGAACATTGTCATTTAGCCATTTCCTTACGGTATCAAATCCAGATTGAGCGGCATCAAATACTTCGTTCCAGCTGTCAGCAGAAAAAAGGAGTGCAGTATCGTCCGCAAAGGAGATAGTTTCGCCATTCAATTAATTCATCATTGTAATTTATTGTTATTATTATTTAAAGACTTTGACATTATATTGCTATTTTATAATATTCTATTGTATAATGTGACGAGCATGTGGAATTAAGTCATAATTGATTTGAATTTTAAGTAAACTAATCATATGAGCGTTTTGGATGTCAAATCTGTTAGCTCGTAAGATCAATTGAATAAAATAAATAAATAAATATGAATCATTTGACAGATCGTATCAGAACATAAGCAGCTTCTGCTAAAAGTCGTGAAATGATCGTTTTTTTTTAATGTATATATTTACATAGTAAACCTAAATAGGTTATTAAAAAAAATCATGTTACCAAACAAACAATATTATTTTCATCCCACCATCTCGGAAAGAGTATTTTTAATCTTCAATATCTGAGTGGAAAAGCCGTTTTTATTCTCTAGAGGATAAAGTAAATTTATCTTCAATATCTGAGTGGAAAAGCCGTTTTTATTCTCTAGAGGATAAAGTAAATTGAATTTAGAACATCGTGTGCACTAAGTTTGTGAATTAAAAAAAAACATTAAACCTATTTACTGCTACCTCTATGGTGCCGAATATATCATACAACTTTTTTTTAATTTGTTAAAAACTCAGACTTTGTAAACGTTTTTTTTTTGCATTTAGTCATTTCCTCGCTGAGGTGGAATGAAAAGTTACGTGTTGCACTCGAGTCCTCGAGTGCAAAGATTTTTCACCTCGTGCTCTTTTGATTCCCTCGCTAATGCTCAGGATTCTAATTTTGAATCACTCGCTGCGCTCGTGATTCAATTTTAGAATCCTTCGCTTGCTCGGTCATCAAAATTGAACACGCGGTTAAAAAGCAACTTTGCACTCTTGTATAACAAATAACTATTATGCTTCTGTGCAATAATCCAAGATGGGCGAAATTGTTTTATGGACGACGACTTTCTTTATTTCCCGATTTATATATGTTTCATAGATTTGACAGTTTTGATGAAAATTCGTAAAATGGTCCAATAAGGAGAATTGCTTAAATGTCAATAATTACATGAAATTTTAGAAGTTAAGTACTCGGGAAGCAACATCTTTTGTTCATTTTATTTGATTGTTGTGAGTTATTAAGCGTGAAAATTGTAGTCAATTGAAAACATTGTAGTGACGTACAGTAATGGCAAACTTGGGTTTGTATGAGATTTTTGTATATATTTGGTAGCTCTGAGAATAGGTCGAAGGCTATTTTATTTTATTTATATGGTAAAACAAAGTTTGCCGGGTCAGCTAGTATAACTATATAATTATTGTTTGTGTGTTGACGTGTTTTTTTTAGTACATAATGTTAGGAAAGCAATTCCAGTACAATTCTATGAAGTCTTCCCTTCCAGATTTATTTAAGATCTGTGTATTTCGTTGCTAGGTTACTGTTGTTTCTATTTCTATACGTCATTTTGGCAGATGATATTAAATCGTTCATGAATCATTAAAAAAAACGACCATTTTACGACTTTTAGCAGAAGCTCCTACCATCTGTCAAATGCTTCAAATTACAGATGTTTTACCAAAGTGGTATTTTTAAACCATGTATTAGCGCGCTAAAACCCTTTGATGTACCGCCATCCGCGCTATAGCGCATGTTCGTAACGATAGCCGATAAATGGGCGGTCACATCAGCGTGTATCGTGTCATGGCGCGAAGTAATTAAAAATAAAACATAAATATGAATCATCTATTGTGGCCATTTTGTGATTTATGAAATGAAACATATTATGATCATATTATGAAACACCTATTGTGGCCTTTTTAGACCCCCAGGAAGGAATAGATGCACCAGCAAGGTTTTTAGACGATGTTACGATTGATATTGATTATATTAAATAAAATGTGAAAATAAAGTGTTTTACTTCTGATTATCCTACTTAACAATCTAAAATTAATGTAGGTAGGTAACTATTTTCAGGTTTGTTCGAGGATTACTCTTAAACTAGTATTTTTATTGATAGGATAGAAAAACTCCTAAACATTCTTGGACCTTTTTAGGAAAATCATTGTGCATTTTTGTAAGCATTTTCTATATATTTAAAAGGATAGGTATGGATATACGAAAATTCGTTCTATTTATATTAATCTTTGTTTGATAAAAAAAATCCCATCGTTTTGGGGAATGTAACTCATCTCATTGGGTAGTTAGTATTCATGGTCTTTAACAATCGGGAGTGGGAACTCGTTTCGTTAGTGGTCGCTGGTGGGTCACAGGTCCGAACAAAATGCCCGTTTATCTTTTCACAGTAGGTACCTAACTATTTTGTACGGAACCTTCTCCTATTTCTACGATTCGTTCGTCGCCAGATACAAAGGTAGAACCCGACGATATATCTAAACTTTTCATTTGTAATAACCACTACTTTTTAGCCGTTTCCATTTATATAGATCCATTTTTGAAAGAAAAGTAAATAGAACACCATGTCGGCAACGAATACGAATACGACACAACAAAATCAAAACATAACAGCATTTGCAAGACCAATGTATTCTTGTACAGGACACCACGGATATAGTTTTGGATATTAAGTATAATATGTTATACCTTTATAATCATATTAAGATTATAATAATATTGGTTTATGCCACTATAAAACCGCTCCGTTTTACTTGTAAATGTTCTGAAAAGTGAATTTATAAACCCTTATAAAACCAAGTAATAAATGCAAATAGTTCCCAGTATATTTAGTTCTGTTTATCACTTTTATTGGCGTACTTTACTTATAGTACCTAGTTCTATAATGCGTCTCGTTGTTGTTATAAGTATAGCTTACCAGTTTATTTACTCTTGAGTGCATTTTCACCCTCGCGATACTTTTATAGGTCACCCAAGCTTATACTGCACCCTTAATTTCGTCCTATTATAAGTAGTTATAAGTTAATGTATGGGATTAGATATACTATAAGGCCCAACTCACTCCATGCTTGCTATTATAAGCGTGGCAGCAAAAACTAGAACCGTTAAGAGAACATTATAAGTGTTGGAGGCCTATAACATCTGCACTATAGGATAATTTTGCTGCTTGGGCTATATCCTAGTTCGAATGTATAAGAATGTGTAAAAAGTATCGTGAAATTCTAGCCAGTTGTCATACGAGGGCTGCACTAAAAGTATCGGGAATGGAATATTTCCACTGTTCCTGTCATATTAAAATCTTTTTAATTGAAAACTCCTTGGTTTAAAAAATCGAATACCATTTATTTATTTAAAAAAATATTCTCGGTCTTGTCACAAGGTTTGTCAAACTTGTTTAGTCGTTGAGAAAAAAAGACAACCGCCTTCAAAAACCAAAAAGTGAAAAATAACTTTAAAACAGAACACACATGACTTTAGTTTCGGAAGTCGGTGGCAATACAAAACAATAAATAGAACAGCTAAGCCACTTAACACTTTTTGGTTTTTGAAGGCGGTTGTCTTTTTTGTAAAAAAGCTTTTTTATTTTTCGCTTTTTAGTACTTACTTATCATCCAAATCCATTAAGAAATGGCAACACAGTCAAAACAGAGATCGAAAGTACAGACGTCAGCACATCAAGCTACTACAATCTGTCACACTTCTTTAATCGATTTTCAACTTTATGGTTAAAGAATAAGGTTCAAGATTGATTGGGAAAATGTGACAGTTTCGGGTAGGTTTACCTGCTGGCGTCTGTACATTACAACATTATCCATGTATTTTTTTTGCTTTCTGTCGATTTTTCCAAAAAGTGCTGAATCAATTTCGATAAAATTTATATGGGACCACCCTTGAGGCATACCCTATCCATCAAAAAAAGAATTTTCAAAATCGCTTCACATTTGCCGGAGAAATCGCGTAACAAATATACAAAAAAAAAAAACATAGACGAATTGAGAACCTCCTTCTTTTTGAAGTCGGTTGAAAATGGAATTGACTCGAGAAAATTCAAGAGCGATGGTTTATTATGACTTTCGAATTGGTTTATCACAAAAACACTGTGTTGACCGGATGATTTCTGCATTTGGTGATGAAGCCCCATCCAAAACCACAATTTATCGCTGGTTTGCTGAATTTCATCGTGGACGTGTCGGTGTCCCCTTGTTTCGCAGACAGAAATTTCATAGAATTTCGTTTCCCAGAAAATGTTAAACATAATTTTTGGTTCTCGTATTTTTATTTCGACTTTTATTGTTTCAAAGACTATTTACTTCAAAATTCAAAAACAGAAAGAAAAATGACTAGAGTCACTGATTCGTACGCAACAACATATCCCAGCTGAAAAACGGATGCTTCGCCTGAAAATTTCTTGCCTTGCAAACTTTTTTATATTTAACATAGTTTCAAGATTTAGTTTTTTGTTTATAATATTTTTTAACATGCATGCTTATACACTAAATTTCAAGTACACTCGTACCTCTCTATTTACACAATACACGATATCATTACACAAAACTACAAATACCAATCACAGTGTACCCATTTCATTATACCAATATTTTAATATACACATCTACATTTGTATTACGGTGCTATCGACATCACAGCCAATACTACCAGGTAAGTACTCTGCTTATTCTAATTTCTCGTTTAAGTTATTTAATGTCGCTGCCATTGATGTCACTATTTCATTAAATCTTAAAATTCGATCATAATATAAATATAACAGAAGAAGTAGATACAGTTGACCCAATTGATTGCATATCCATTAGTGACACCAGTCTTTGCCCGGAATTGTTTGATTATAATCTTCATACTCACGATGCAACAGCAATAATAAGTATTAACATTAGAAGTATTAACTGCAATTTTGACCTTTTGGTGGCCTTTATTTCCGCCCTAAATATGCGTATTGACATAATAGTCTTAACTGAGTGCTGGACAAACTTAAACAATCCACCTCCACATATGGATGATTACAGATAGTATTGGATCAGAACTAGCTTAAACCAAAATGATGGTGTGGTAGTATATCTGCGCACTGATATCGTGGCATGTGTCCATGAGCCTAAAATTACTGAAGGAAATTGTTTAATTGTTACAATTAAGCCCGAATACACAATCATTTGTTCGTATAGGCCACCAAGTTTTAAAAATCCAAATCCCTACTTGGAATCACTTGATACTATCCTATGTAATTTCCCGGCAAAAAACGTAATTCTCACCGGAGACATAAATATTGACATTTTACCTCAGAATCGGTCTAATATAACCCAGGATTATCTAAACCTGATGGCCATGCATGGACTACGACCAGGCATAGACAGACCAACACGTGTTAAGACATGTATCGATCACTTCATGATTAAATGCTCGTATCATTGGAAAACAGCAGTTTTTGAGGAGCCTATAACAGACCACTCTCCGATACTTCTATATATTAACCACTCTAAAATACATAAAAAAATTGAAGTGCACAATAAAGTAAAGGTCGATTACAGTTTAATAAAAAACACACTCACTGACGAGTCCTGGAATAGTCTATATAAAGTTACTGATACTAATATTGCAGCTGAAATAATTACGTCCAGACTTTTAAACATCATTACGAATAATACTAGTCGATCGAAATGCGCGAACTAAGGCGCGAACGTATCGGTGAGACTTCGTGTTGCCACCGTTACGCGACAGATGGAGCTGATTTAAGAGGTTTTTATTTATTGATAGTAATTACTCGTGGATATAATATTAGATATCAAAATAAATTAAAACATGATAATAAATATTTATCTGAGTTGTAGGGTAGGCAATGTCTATGTGTCTGTATGAACCGCACGCCACTGCTTGTACCGTCTGATACGGTTTGCCCATGCACAGATCTTCTGCTTCATTATTATTATTAATGAAGAATATTTCACAGAAACACAATTCAATGAAATTTTAATCACATTTTTTTTGTTTAACAAACTTATCAAAAAGTAGAATTCTTTTTTAACCGACTTCAAAAAGGAGGAGGTTATCAATTCGAATGTGTATATTTTTTTTTTTATGTATGTTCGTGCATAACTCTGTCATATATGGACGGATTTGCAAAATTCTTCTTTTGTTCGAAAGGGGTTTATTCCGAAAAGGTCCCATATAAATTTTATCAAAATTGGTACAGCCCTTTTTGAGAAAATCAACAAATTCCCAAAAAAAATACTTAGACGACGTTTTAGTTTCTTCAATCACTGGAAGACTTACAATCTCTTTTAAGTGTGTTGCCGTTTCTTAATGCGGAAGCGGAAGCGGAAGCGGAAACGGAAGCGGCAGCGGCAGCGGAAGCGGAAGCGGAAGCGGAAACGGCAGCGGAAGCGGCAGCGGAAGCGGCAGCGGAAGCGGCAGCGGAAGCGGCAGCGGAAGCGGCAGCGGAAGCGGCAGCGGAAGCGGCAGCGGAAGCGGCAGCGGAAGCGGCAGCGGAAGCGGCAGCGGAAGCGGCAGCGGAAGCGGCAGCGGAAGCGGCATCGGAAGCGGCAGCGGAAGCGGCAGCGGAAGCGGCAGCGGAAGCGGAAGCGGAAGCGGAAGCGGAAAGTGGAAGCGGAAGCGGAAAGCGGAAGCGGCAGCGGAAGCGGAAGCGGAAGCGGCAGCGGAAGCGGCAGCGGAAGCGGCAGCGGAAGCGCAAGCAAATGTCGATTTTACATTTGTTTTGCAACAACCCGTACTGAGGTAAAAGACACTACAGATTGGACAATTACATTAGACAACACACACAACACATTAGAAATTGTAAATAAACAGTTACAAGAATTAAAACATCTACAAAATTAGCAAGACAAGATTAACTTCCTCAATGCCTTTTGTTTTTTTTTATATCGACGTAACAAAAATCCACAGATCTCGTGCCTCTCTGAAAGGGAAGTCAGGTTCTACTCTATCAGTGGGTAAGTTTCCCATTATATTGGACAATGTTGTCCCCTTGAAGCGACGACAGACAAAACAGTTTCTAGCTACGTCTCTAGCGAGCTTGCGACCTCCTATAGGCTCATGGATAGAAGAGAGTAAATGTTGTGGTCCAGCATGCAAGAGCTGGGTGTGCTTAGATTGAAAAATTAGTTTTGTTAAATAGTGATCAGATTTTAGAACAATAGGATGTCTTTTTTCATAGGGGTAGGCAGACGTATCAATGCGTCCACCAACAGCGGAAGCGGCAGCGGAAGCGGCAGCGGAAGCGGCAGCGAAAGCGGAAGCGGCAGCGGAAGGGGCAGCGGAAGCGGAAGCGGCAGCGGCAGCGGCAGCGGAAGCGGCAGCGGAAGCGGCAGCGGAAGCGGCAGCGGAAGCGGCAGCGGAAGCGGAAGCGGAAGCGGAAAGTGGAAGCGGAAGCGGAAAGCGGAAGCGGCAGCGGCAGCGGAAGCGGAAGCGGAAGCGGCAGCGGAAGCGGAAGCGGAAGCGGCAGCGGAAGCGGCAGCGGAAGCGGCAGCGGAAGCGGCAGCGGAAGCGGCAGCGGAAGCGGCAGCGGAAGCGCAAGCAAATGTCGATTTTACATTTGTTTTGCAACAACCCGTACTGAGGTAAAAGACACTACAGATTGGACAATTACATTAGACAACACACACAACACATTAGAAATTGTAAATAAACAGTTACAAGAATTAAAACATCTACAAAATTAGCAAGACAAGATTAACTTCCTCAATGCCTTTTGTTTTTTTTTATATCGACGTAACAAAAATCCACAGATCTCGTGCCTCTCTGAAAGGGAAGTCAGGTTCTACTCTATCAGTGGGTAAGTTTCCCATTATATTGGACAATGTTGTCCCCTTGAAGCGACGACAGACAAAACAGTTTCTAGCTACGTCTCTAGCGAGCTTGCGACCTCCTATAGGCTCACGGATAGAAGAGAGTAAATGTTGTGGTCCAGCATGCAAGAGCTGGGTGTGCTTAGATTGAAAAATTAGTTTTGTTAAATAGTGATCAGATTTTAGAACAATAGGATGTCTTTTTTCATAGGGGTAGGCAGACGTATCAATGCGTCCACCAACACGAAGTAGACCTGCATCATCTACAAAAGGATTTAATGAGCACAGGTGAGTATTAGTTTTAGAATATATGCATATATTCTAGTAAAAGTAGGTGACTGCTCTAGCGGTCTACTGCCAATCAACTTCGGTATTCCTCAGGGCAGTACTCTTGGTCCGACTCTCTTCGCTTTCTACATGAACGATATACTTAACGCACCTCTCCACAATTCCGAAATTATTTCTTATGCAGACGACACGGCAATCTTATTCCATGCCAGATCATGGGAGCAGGTGTATCATCTGGCAGAAAACGGTCTACTTACAATTTCAGAGACTCTCAATAAGAACCTTCTCACCCTTAACTTAAAAAAGACAAAGCTAATCACTTTCTTTAAAACCTCAGCTTCTAGTCCTCCTCATCACTTGACTCTTAAGTTCCATACATGCCACAACGACCACAATTCACCAATCTCAAATTGTGCATGCACTTCCATAGACCGCACTTCCTCCTTAAGATATCTAGGTATTACATTAGACGAAAATTTATCATTTAAACCTCACATTCACTTGCTTGCGGGCCATGTCAGGAAACTAATATATGTCATGAAAAAGTTACGCGATTGCACACCGTTTCAAATTCTCCGAACAATATACCTAGGCCTGTGTCAATCAGTACTCCAGTATGGAATCTCCGTCTGGGGTGGAGCTGGGAAAAGTTCTTTTATCGAAATCGAAAGAGCTCAGAGAGCCGTTATCAAAGTGATGCTTAAAAAGCCTTTCAGGTTCCCGACTGATCTGCTATACGATGATTTTCCAGTCTTTCGCGTACGTCAGCTATTCATCCTCAATGCCACACTACATGCTCACAAGTCCTTAAAAAACAGACCTGATTACCATAGCCTACTTTCAAAACGTATTCTACATATTCCTCTCCCTAACGCAAACAGTCTTCTGGCCAGAAGGTGCCCCTCTTACTCACACATACATATCTACAACAAAACAAACAAGCACTGTGAAATCAAAGCTCTCACCAACTATTCATGTAAAAGAGTCACAAAAAGTTGGCTCCTCTCTCTGTCATACAATGAAACCGAGGAAATATTAACCTGATAATAATATTATTTTTGTGCAAGTCCTCCTCACATAATTATTCACAAGCTCCCAACCACAATACTCTCACTCACACACCACCTCACCATCACATTCTCACATCTTCTCACCTTTACACCATGACACACTTTGACAATTTGTAATATCTACTTTTAATTTAATTTCTTGTTGTTCAATTATATTATTAATTATCGTCCGTTTTAGAATATTTGATATAAAGTATAATAGACTAGCGCAACTCGGGCCCCCAAGATACAGGCGCTGCCTAGTTTGGGGACCACTACAAAAATTGTAATTAATAAAATAAAAATAGTTACAGTAAACCTACCACTATAATATGTTCATATTATTAAGGTTAATGTTTTATTATAAGTATTTCTGTAACATTGGACAATAAAAAAAAATTATTATTATTATTATTATTATTCTTTGTAAAGAAATTAATTTAGAGTATTTTTCAAAATTTACTAAGGGCACCTCCGGTGGATCCTCCGCCACCAAAGCGGGCAACGATTTCATTTCTGGTAAGGTCAATTACTTTTCCGGCTGAAAGGGAAGACCATGCTGATTCGGGTTCCTTAAGAAAGGCAGGCCCATGCCACCATAAGACTGAATGTTGTACGTCTTGGGGTTCCACACCTCGTGAAATCGTACAAAGTTGTTCTTATTTTGCTAGAATAATAAACTATATTAGTTTAAATAAGACATATTATATTTAATATGAACATACATGTTGTATTTTCTTACAATTACATAATACCACAAAACACAATATAATACAAATGCAAATATAATAAACAACAATAACTAATGTATCAAAATAGTATTTACAATTACATAATATGTACTATGTACATAACACAATACAAAACGAATCACAAATACGAAACAATAATAACTAATGTATCAAAATAATATTTACAATTACATAATATGCACAATACACAATATAATACGAATCACAAATACGAAACAACAATAATTAACGTATCAAAATAATATTTACAATTACATAATATGCACGAAACACAATATAATACGAATCACAAATACGAAACAACAATAACTAATGTATCAAAATAATATTTACAATTACATAATATGCACGAAACACAATATAATACGAATCACAAATACGAAACAACAATAACTAATGGATCAAGATAATATTTATAATTACATAATATGCACAATACACAATATAATACGAATCACAAATACGAAACAACAATAACTAATGTATCAAAATAATATTTACAATTACATAATGTGCACGATACACAATATAATACGAATCACAAATACGAAACAACAATAACTAATGTATCAAAATAATATTTACAATTACATAATATGCACAAAACACAATATAATACGAATCACAAATACGAAACAACAATAACTAATGTATCAAAATTATATTTACAATTACATAATATGTACAAACACAATATAATACGAATCACAAATACAAAACCTAAATAGCAAAAGTAGTATAATATATTCAATTTCAATATTATATATTTATTTTAATTTCATGTATTGAAATGTCGCCTATGTTACCCGGGCCATAATAACAAATCGATTGACATCTTATTCATAGAAATCGGATGAATAGTTTAGAAGCTACGGAGGAACATACGTAAATACAAACATATATGGACTGCTAAAATCATAACCCTTCCTTTTGGCTTCACCGTAGTCGGGTAAAAAATAACAATAGACAATATTAGTTAAACTTATAACAATAAACCAAGAGCACAATAAAGTTGTAGACAAATAACACAAAACAATTTTAAATTTTACAATTTACACAAAATACAAGAAACCAAACTTTTAATAATAAGAAATCACTAGAAATACACCTATAAATATTTTTTTAAAGAAATAAAAAATTTGGAAATAAATAAAAAAATACAAAATAAATATTTATATTTATTTTATTAACATAAAAAGCTTTGAACTGTACAATAATCAACAAACTTCAATCATACTACTTATACGTAAATCCTGCGCCGCGCACGCACGCCTCCTGCGGTATGCTGACATTTCGCTACATAAAGGATAAGCCACAGCCTAGACCGTAAGAGATAGAGAGGTCCAGTTTTTTTTTAAATGTAGCCTTACTTAATACCCCGAGGGCTTTTTTTCATTTTTCCTTATCGCTTCTCGTTTTTGATAAATTGTCGATTTAATGCGAAAAGACACCGAAAAAATTAGACATTTTTCTACATTTTTGCGAGTTTTGAAAAAAGTTTTTGAGTTTTTCAAATTTTTTTTTCACCATATTGTAGCCCTTGTTAAGACACATCTTTTGAGACCTAGAACATCTAGGTAGCCCCAAAACTCACGAGACCAGGGCGATGTCTCACTCTGACGGAAATTTGGGGGCTATACTGAAGCGATCGAAAAAACATTTTCAATGTTAAAAATCAATCAATTAATTATTTCTTGACGTGACCGAACTGTTGACAAAATAAGCAACGAACTACCTCGATATCGTCTGTAAAACGGCAAGTGGCCCAGTCAATGAATAACTTATCCTTGGTGGACACAAGATGTTTTCGTATCGCAAAGAACAATGGCAGCCGCCCATAAATTGTTTTAGTTGAGATTAAATTCCTACGTATTTAAATGAAAAAAATCTTATTTAACTCAGCGTCACTTTCTGAACTAGTTTGTGCAAAATTTTTTGTTCGAGAAGGCCGAGAATAATAGATATTCGGTCATGAACTTTTGTAGGTTATGTCTATGGTAACTTTTATAATCCAAATTGACGAAGTAAAAGGGCAATATCGCAAAAGTATTTTCTTTACATAGTTAATTCAGAATGAAATATCTAGTAAAAATATTGTATAAGGTTGGTAATCCCAGTTGCAATGCAACATGAACATCAATATCAACTAATCAACGCAACAGTTGTCAATAATATCATTTTTACTCTATGTGTGACTGACAGATCTGTCTACGACTGTTGGTCAATTACCAAGCTATTTTTTTTTAGATTTTGGTTACTAGTCTTTTTGCCAGTCATTAATCGAAACTAATTTATTTATTTTACAACACAGTATTTTTACCTACCTGCAAAAAACACTTACACTTATAAATAAACTGTATTGTCAATCAATTACCCCGTTTCATTGTAATAACAAACTGATTACAATATTTTTATGCTGTACTTACTGTCACTTGGCAGAATAAATATAAAATGTCAAAAAGTCAAATAAG
The DNA here is from genome assembly GCA_947361185.1 of Charanyca ferruginea. Taxonomy (NCBI): domain Eukaryota; kingdom Metazoa; phylum Arthropoda; class Insecta; order Lepidoptera; family Noctuidae; genus Charanyca; species Charanyca ferruginea. The sequence goes on along the minus strand of OX376073.1, from coordinate 14,555,551 downwards.
TTTTCATTTAATATACATTTTTTATCCGGCCCTAAATGGTTAATGTGATACTTTGAAAAATCGTAGAAAAATGATGGAATTTCTTTCGTATATAGTCACTTTTAGACACTTAAATTTAAGTCAGCTAAGATTTCGCCATTGTTCTTTCAATAATGAGTGAGCTATCCGCGTAGTTATACCCCGTTATACCTCGAAAGAACGAACAATAACAAGGCATGTTTTTAAATACGTTTGAACAAAAAAGCATCACCCGTGATTTTTTAATGCCGTCTAAAAACAGGTTTCATAAATCTTTAAAAAAGTTTTGACTTTAAAATATGTCTGTTAAAAATTTGTCTCATCACGCAGATGCCTTTATTATATTTTATTAGATTGCTTACCCATTATTTTGACCAAACAAAATAAAAAATAAATGTCACCTTTCAAATGTGCCATTATTTACAACTAACTGCAATATTTTGGGATTGATCATCAAAAATCATTAAAATTATGCTAAAAAAAATTGTCACACTTCGGCTAAGACAAGTTCGGTTCAAATGGTTATGGTTGGTTGGCTCCGCTTTTACGGCTTTGCATCGATCTACCAAGTACCAAACATCCTGTATAATAAATTTCTTCGTTCTGAGTAGGTACTGTAGAGCTTTGCCCAACGAGGGAGGCTTTATGTAATGAAGCCATAACTATTTAGTCTATGGTTAGAACCTTCTGGATACCTTAGAATTATATTTGAATAATGTAGAAGGATAGTTTTGATATACTATGACATGTGATGTCAGTGAGACCCAGCTAAGCTCAGAGACGCGGTCTACCTAAAGTTCCTCTGGCTAATCTGATTAATATAGTCTTCTACAAGTCGATAATATCTTTCATTCAACGTAGCTTAGACTCTCAGTATTTCGTACATAGTTACAAGTGTAGCTCAGGTACTACAAATTGGCGAGAGGCGCCGGTTAGAAGTATTTTTTTCAGATGCGCAAAGCGAGTGCTCGCCCCCAGAGCATTTAATATTCCAGCAGAGATAGCTGGAAGGCCTAATTAGTAAGGCCAGATTGATGATTACGCTGGTGTAGCAGCGAAGAATTGTACGTATAAACATTCTATTTTATAAAGTGCAGTGCAGACGAGCGATTTTTCGGCATCGCATAAAAGGAAATACAGAGAAGTATTTGTGTCATTTGTCAAATATTATTATAAACCACGATGAGTCGTCATGATCGTGATTATTTCCCTGGGGAAGATATGCCCTATTATTATGGTCATCAGGGTTTGGAGTTCGATGATTCCCTCGAACAGTTCAAAGCAGTTGCAGAGCGCAAGGAATGGGAGGAATCCGGTTATCCAGTACTTCTGGGTTGTTATTTGAAGAGTACTGCAAACGCCTACTACCGACTTTTCTTCGTGTTTGGCATGTCTTTCGAGGAGACTTGCGATAAGTTAAGGGAAGAATTCGCTGAAGACTGGCCCGCTAGAAGGAAGCGGCAACTTTTACAGCAGCAGGCCGTAACTCCAGTAGTGGAATCGGCGAAAGAAGTTAAGTCTGAGGATATTAATGGTTAATTTTCCCATAGAAATGAAAAAGATGGCTGCCAAGCAGGCAGTGTTGAAAAAGATGTGGTTGCTGTGTCTAGCTGTCCAGAGAGCAGCCTAGATGAAAATGAGGCACAGAAGTCGGTCTCGTCCCCTCTAGAACACGAGGAAGAGAAAGATGAATCGGGTCAGTCCGTTCCGATTATTTTAGTAAATAGAGATCTTTCAGAGCAACCTGATGTCGAGGTGCCGAAAGAAGAAGAAGTAGTTGATGTTTCGTACCAGCAGGTACAAGATAATGTTGTCACTGACGTTCTGGAAGAGAACTTGGTGATGGTAGAATGCAAGACGAGTGTTAAGGCATTCGTTGAAATGGACGAAAATGTTGTCGTCGAGTTGTCGCGAATTGATTATGATGTTGGTCCGGTTAACCAAAATGTGTTAGAAGAGAATGTTGTCGTCGAGTCCTCGCGAGATATTGTGTATAATGTTGGTTCCGATAGCCAAAGTTTTATTAGAGCGAATAGTAAGGTCACGCGTGATGTGAAATTATATAATATGGTTCCGCAACCTGCTGTGATAAATAAATATATAACACGTATGAGTTTGAAATCCTTATTAATTTCGAAGAATAGTGAAATAAAAATGAAATATATTAATAAATATATAAGTCGAACTGAGAACCTCATTCCGTCGAAGTCGGTTAAAAATAATTTATTACGACTAGCTTTGATGAAGAAAATATTCGGTAGTATGAACTCTCCTTTAGGTAAATTTTATTATTGTCAAAAATGAAAGATGATTTTATTTTTATTTTTATGGCTAGCTCTAAACAGTTTTGTATCATAATATCTTATATGGATACAATTGAATTGAAACATTTTGTTTATAATAATTCATGACATATATAGGTTACGACAAAATTAAATAGAAACTTTCTGTCAATAATATTTCTAGGTCATTTTATTAATTATTGGGTGTTATACAGCATAGTTATTTAGGCCTGTCATGATGGACAGTTGATGCTAGGTGTATTGTTATGTATTTGATTAGAAATATTTCGACATGATAATAATGCGTGTTTTTTTTGTATTTTCATATTTACTACGAGCTGAAGACTGATGGGTGAATGGTGCCCACATTTCTTGAAGTCTAATGGATTTCAAGATTTTGTTAAAAAGTGTGTATCTTATTCCTTTTTTTTACTTAGCAGATTATTTAAAGTAGTAGTAATAGTGTAGAATAGGACTCCTACAGGCCTCGTTCACTGACGTAACCAACTACGCTAACGGAGTATAATCTTCGCGTAGGGCGTCGAATCGACACGCATGGTTTATTAAGTGAACAAAGTTTGTTTCGAGTTTAGTCTTTTCTCATTTAATTGTAAACCTCGTATAGGAAGAAATATAGGTCACCAAGAACGGCGGATATGGATTTGGCCATATCATTTGTCTAGTGGGCTGTTCATAAAGTTTTAGTGTGGTTTTATTAATGCAAGGTTTAAACATGATGTCGTTATATTTGAGCTGATGCACGGTCGCATCTATTGTTTTTATTCTATTTCCATATAAATTTATTTATTATTTTATTTATTTATTTATTTATTATTAACATTTCCCTTACTATCTTTACAGGTGTGCACCCAATGCGATAGCAGGGTCTAACTATTAATTAAAAACTAAACTAAAAACTAACAAGAACAATATTGACAATCCTAAATTACATAACACTAAACACAATAACAATCGTAACACAATCAAATATCTAACCTATCCTTATCTTAATTATAACACAAAATAAATAGTAGAAGTTTTGCTAATTCACTCAAAGGACAGGTGAACACGTCAATCGTGATATGAAGATCGTTTATAGCAATCATTGCTCGGGTTAGTGGTGCCTTGGCGAGAAGGTTGGTTCTGGCCGTCGGGATAGACAGCAGCGGCGGACGCCGTCGCCTCCACACATAGCGGTCCGGTACACATAAATCCAGGCGCTGCAGTACCCCCGAGTTATGCTCAATTCCACGTAGTAATTTTATAACATACGCTACCAGCGCAAACTCCCGTCGTACCCTCAGTTGATTGTACCCGACCATACCAAGCACAAATAGAGTGGGGTACATCAACGGGTAAAATGGGTATACCCCATACAGTTTCTTGTACAAGTGGCGCGTGAACTTGTTCTGAACGCGCTCCAGCATTGTAGAGTACTTAGCCTCATGCGGAGCCCAGATGACAGCACTATGTTCCAGATGACTCCTGACTAGTGCGTCATACAGGACCCTGACTGCTGTCATGTTCGTGAAGTGCTTTGTTTGTCTCAGAACAAATCCCAAATTCCTAAACGCCCGTTTACAGATCTTAACAATATGGTTGCGGAACGACAGGTCAGGAGTCACAACAACCCCCAAATCCCGTACCTCCATGACTCGTTGCATGGGCGCAGCGTCTACTACGTATTCGTGCAGCAGAGGAGATCTCGCGCGCGTCAAACTCATCACCGAGCACTTCGACACATTGAAGTGAAGCTTGTTGTCGTGACTCCATTCCACTATCCTATCAATGTCTTCTTGCAATCGCTCACAGTCGGACTCGCTGTGGATCTCAAGCAGCAACTTAAGGTCATCAGCAAATAATAGACATGAGCCATGTCTGACGACTTCCGGTAAATCGTTTATCACTATTATGAATCCGAGAGGCCCCAAATTGCTGCCTTGACTCACCCCGGACCAGGTGTAATAAAGGTCAGATTCACATCCTTTGTAATCCACGTACTGCTGCCTATCTTTCATGTAGCTGGCAAAGAACTGCAATAGATGCGGTGTGCAGCCGACTCCTGCGAGCTTCTGAAGTAGGATGTCATTATCGACAGTGTCGAAAGCTTTTTTAAAATCAAGATAGGCAGTGTCAACCTGCAACCCCGCATCTACCGCCGGCACCACCTGAGCCATAAAGTTAAGTAGATTGGTGGCAGTGCTGCGCGCCGTCCGAAACCCGTGCTGCGCGTCTGAAAGCTGCCCGTGTACCTGCCCCTGCACGCAGCGGTGGATAGCAGACTCAAACACCTTGGCCGGCGTTGACAGCACGGCTACCGGTCTATACCCACTTATGTCCGATCCCGCCTTACCCTTGGGTACTGGAATGACTCGCGTGATCTTCCATCGGGCCGGAAACGTCGCTGATCGGAGACAAATATTAAAAATATGAAGTAAAGGCTCCGCCAGTACCCTACCACAATCTCTAAACAAGAATGCCGGTATACCATCGGGGCCCGCTGAACGCTTTGGTTTCAGGCGCTTGAGTGCACCCCTGACGTCATCAAGACTCAGTTCGTTAAGCTGCACCCGAGCACTGCCACCCGCCCCCGCCGCTGCCGCCGCTTGAGCGTCAAGTCGCGGTGGCTCATTGCTATAAACCGATTCAAAATACATTGCGAATTGTTTTGCACACTCGTTATCAGATAGCTGCTCACCATCTTTAGTAATTGTTGGTTTGCTAGCTGCACTTTTGTGTGATCGAATGTATTGCCAGAAGGACTTCGGATCTTTTGCAAACTGACACTGAATTTTCTTTTGGTGCTGGTTATGAGCAATTTCTATGGACTTTTTAATAAGCGCCCTATACTTAGAATATCGGGCATAATCACTACTAAGTTTAGTTTTTTTAAATTTGCTATGAAGTCTAGCTTTAGTCCTTAAGGCTTTGATTATTTTACGCGTGTACCATTCTGGATAAATGTACCGTGACTCTATGTTAGGTTTTTTCCTAGGAACGCATTCGTCCAAAATTATATTCAGAGTACTATAAAAAAAATCCAATATTGCTTCCAAATCACTCATCTCATACATGCTTCTCCAATCAATCGAAACTAACTTAGAATACAGCAATTGATAATCCGCTTTGTAAAAGTTCCATTGCGGTCTATTGTCACTTGCGCCAGAACCGGGCGTGAGAGTGTCGTGGGCGACGGCGGGGGAGGCGGCAGGGGCGCCGGGCGCGGCAGTGGCGCGTGCACTCGCGAGGCGCACGCAGACCGCGAGCGGCGGGTGGTGTGCGTCCACCGGCACGAGCATGCTGTGGTAACTTAGAACAAACGGCACGGTACGCTGTAAGCACTGCCATCTATTAGCTGCTTCAAGAAAAAAAAGGCTGTTTGTAATTTTTATCAAACAATTTCACTAGATGGCAGTTGTAACAAAATCTCTGTGAAATAACGATGACAATAAAGTGACGTTGACATTTGACATTTAAACGTCAACATTTTGAATTTTTCACAAAAAGTATCTTGTTGGCGTAATCTGTTAATTTTCTTGTGTTTTCTCGGTTTTATTTTCATTCGGTGCGTTGATTGAATTTTGTTACTCCGGCTTTACTTGAAGATTGCCATAAAACACTAATCGTGAACTTCACTTGTTACTCAATAAGTTTAAGATGGTTCTCAAAGGTCTTGTTGTGTTTCTGGCTGTTCCACGCTGTTCCACGAAACTTGGAAGCGGTAAGTTGTCTCAGTCCTGAGTATATTTTTATTTCAAACCCATTCAGCTGTTGAAGTGCGATTGAGTAACAAATCTCTAGACAATTTAAAATTATTGACTTTTTAACAAGATTAAATATTTTGTTAACTAGAAAAGTCAATAATTTTAAATTTGAGGATTTAATTATTTTTTACCAAACCAAGATACAAGTTGTGTACTCAGATTCTTTCCTTTTTTATGTTTGGTGAACATCTTGTAACAACTTTTTAATTATCATGTTTTAGGATTGCCGTTGCACCGGATTCCAAATCCAAACAAACTTGCTCAAATAGAACATTTTCGCATGTGGGTTATGAAAATTTGGAGGTGATATTATTGGAGAAGATAATGAATTCATTCATTCAGACACAGAAAAGTGTATCATAAACATTTTGAAGATGTTTACTTATTCCCAAATATAAGTCTAACTGCATTGGCAATTCCAGGTAAAATTTGTTATTTTTTTTAACATTCATGGAAAAACGTAATTAATCCAGCCATGTCTTGTTTTATAAAATACAAAATAAGGCAATGTATAAAAATAGAAACTGACTTCGTGAAGAAGTTTTTAAGCAGATTAATGTTGAATTAGAAATAATGTCTTATAGTAGATTATGCATCAAGGGGATAAAGTAGCGTCTTGTGTAGTGGGCGCCGTATTGAATCCCGAGCAAAACGAAGGATTCTAGGGTTCACTCCTGAGCGGAGTTAAGACAAAAATCCTAAGTGCAGCGTGGGATTCAAGGTCGCCCAAGACAAAGGCACCTTTATCCCCGAGGAGCATACTCTACTTTTCACACCATCTATGAGACAATAAAAACAATAGTACTAGACTTAAGAGTAGATTGTTGGTCATACCAATGGCTTCAGATTTAATGTATTCCGGAGTCAAATCACTATCGTCACTCGTCATTTTTGTAAAAATTTGCTTATATGTAATTTGTTGGTTATCAAAGCAAAGCAATTTTCAGTATTCGATTTGAGCCTCTTTTTAATTTGTGTTCTATTTTTCTTTTATTTATATTCTCTTAGTGGTGGCCAGTTCGATTTTCGAACAATTTATTTTTTAGTGCAGATCCCTCAGATTTTGATACAAGATGCAGATAGACCGTGCGGAACACTGAAAGTGAAGCCGAAAGGGCAAAAACAAATTCAAAAGCGAATACCTACAATCTCGTGATTGTATTCGCTTTTAAATTTGTGTTTGTATTTTCATTTGTTTTTTTTAACGATGCGGCGTTTCGTGCTATACTGACGCGTGTCCGTACAGCACGAAGCGCGTTGTAGGTATTCGCTTTTGAATTTGTATTTGCTTTTTTGGATTCACTCTCAGTTTTCCAAGCGGTCTATCTGCCTTTTGTTTCATAATCTGAGGCAGATCTTAATGGTAAACGTTCGTATGCTATTTCTACTGTTCCAAATTCAAATCACATTATTGACCAGTGGGTCATAATGAAATTCAGTACAATATTATTGCCCTGCTAGACCTCAGGTCTTAAATGACTTACTTTAGGTTAGGTTTGCATGACATATAATTTGACATTGTCGAGCAGGTGGTGTGAAAAAATATTTATTTTCATTAAAGTAGTCAAAAGTTCTTTTAACTTAATTGATGATGATAATGGCTTCCTAAGAATGAATCCTTTTATTCCAAATGTTTAAGGCGTTCATCCTCATTAAAATTTACCCTATAAATTTCAGGTGTGCATGTTGGTGAGCGCAGGCATATTGAACTGCCATCTATGCCAATTCAAATGGCGACAGCCTCCTCTACCACACCCATTCTCATGGACACAGATTTATCTTCAAGGCCAGGTAAATGATACATTACAGATACTTATAATACCTAATGGAAATATATAACATTATAAAGCATCAAGGCCATTAAAGTCAAATGATTGTGAGGGTTAATATAACATTAATAGACTTGTTATTATTTGTAAAATGTAAAGTGTTTTTAAGTGAAGGTTTCGGCGTCTTGAGAGATTCTTAGTAGAGGTTTAAAACTTACCTTTGGATTCCGTCACCATCACTGACATGCTAATGTTAACAGTATCTCTAAGTACAGACGCCAGCACATCAAGCCATACCTAACTGTCAAATTTTCCCAATTAAATATGAACCTTAGAGTTTTGTAATAAAGTTGAAAATCTATCAAAGAAATTTGACAGATTGTAGTAGCTTGATGTGCTGGCCTCTGTACATATAACGTGTTGCGCTTGGCCGGTAGTAAAAGTAAAGATAGGTAGGTAGGTAATTCATTTGAACGTAAAAAAAATACTGTTATTTCAGAGTTTTAAGTTTTCACTTCTGTCGGCAGTGTTTATAAATAACCCAATGTTTAAATTTGTGTTTATTATGTTCTTACAGTCATGAATATTGAACTGCAATCTACTTCAGTACAAAATAAAGACAGCCTCCTCTACCACACCCATTCTCATGGACACAGATTTATCTTCAATGCCAGGTAAATGATACATTACAGATACTTATAATACCTAATGGAAATGTATAACATTATAAAGCATCAAGGCCATTAAAGTCAAATGATTGTGAGGGTTAATATAACATTAATAGACTTGTTATTATTTGTAAAATGTAAAGTGTTTTTAAGTGAAGGTTTAGGCGTCTTGAGAGATTCTTAGTAGAGGTTTAAAACTTACCTTTGGATTCCGTCACCATCACTGACATGCTAATGTTAACAGTATCTCTTAGTACATATAACGTGTTGCGCTTGGCCGGTAGTAAAAGTAAAGATAGGTAGGTAGGTAATTCATTTGAAAGTAAAAAAAAACTGTTATTTCAGAGTTTTAAGTTTTCACTTCTGTCGGCAGTGTTTATAAATAACCCAATGTTTAAATTTGTATTTATTATGTTCTTACAGTCATGAATATTGAACTGCAATCTACTTCAGTACAAAATAAAGACAGCCTCCTCTACCTGATCAGTTGAAATGGACACAGATATATCTTCCAGGCCAGGTAAATATTTTACAGTCGGTCAGAGATAGTGTTGACCAATTTTGCTGATAGATTCTTTGCAGTTGGTAATCGACACACAATACAATGTTTAATTTTGTTTTTCTTATGTGATTACAGTAATGAATGTTGAACTGCCATCTTCTTCACTTCAAATTGAGACAGCTGTCTTTGTCTGTTTGTCTGTCCAGACCAGTTCAAATAGACACACTATCTTCCTATCGAGGTAAACAAAATCAACACAATTATTAAATGTACCTACTTTATGTAATTAATATTTATGTAAGATTTGTAAACAATTATTTATAGTGATGTTCGAAGTAAATATTCTATATTATACTAGCGACCCGACCCGGCTTCGCATGGGCCTACAGCCTTCCTCGATAAATGAACTACCCAACAGAAAACTAATTTTTCAATTCGTACCAGTAGTTCCTGAGATTAGCGCGTTCAACCAAACAAACAAACAACCTCTTCAGCTTTATAATATTAGTATAGGTATTCTAATTATTACCCAATGTGTAATTTTGTTTTTATTTTTTCAGGTTATAAGATTTCTATGCCTTTGACTGCAACAGAAAAGAAGCTGAAAAATATAATATCCGTAGTAAAAGCAAAATTGCGCAAAGCTTACAATACAAACAAAAAGCTAAGAATGCAAATGCTGATGGTAGAAAAAATTAGTAAGTTGAAAAAAGCAATTTGCAAAGAAACCTGCAGGGAGATGTTTTACCCTAGCAACACCGTTGGCCTGACTATGGGATACATAGCAGGTTTGTTTTTTCATTGATCATTTTAGCATTTAGCACTGCGTTAATGATTCATATTCATTAACGCGTTATCTAAACGACTAAAACTAACGACGACGACGACTAACGACGTTAAATCTTAGACTGGCCAGTCGGCCATTGATGCATAAAATCACGATGAAAGTTAATTAAAAACTTTTTCTTTTCAGATGAAGGGAGACTCCTGAATGAAAGTGTGGACACAGCCAATCTCATCTTATACCTACTTACAAATTATTTGACTCTGTCATTTCCATAAACCTGACTTAGGAAAAAATTGTAGATGTGCTGTAACTTGGCAATCTCCACATCATAGATGTGGTATAAAAGTTTAGCAATATTGAAATCCATGACTTCCATCACAAAAACTGGTAACAAAGCAACTGTGCCGTCTGTAAGGAGTTGGGTAAAAAGTATAGAAGCTTTTTTCGCCTTGCCAAAGTATTTACATTCTGCAGGTTTGAAATCGATACTGCTGCGCCATATTAATCAAGACCCCTTAGAAAATTTCTTTGGGGCAATAAGAGCGCATGGTCTCCGCAATAATATGCCAAGTGCTCATACTTTTATTAGCGCTTACAAATGATTACTGATTATTATCACAGATAAGAGGATATGTAATATAACATCATACAAATTGGTTGGGGTTAAATGTAAAGAAGACAATTTAAATTATTGCATTCATAACAAAAAAATAACTGAAAAGCCCCAACCAGAAACAAGCAATTTCAAATTTGAAATAGCTGAGGACCACTTGTGCGTTAAGTACGCAGATGTAGATTTATTATCAAATCCCGAAAACAAAGATAAATGTGCAGCAGTGGCATAGCAAAATATTGGGAAGGATTGTCAAACCTGCAGACATGATTTCGAATCTGAAGAAATGCAAGACTATCATAAATATATTAAAATTAAAGAGTATGCACAAAAACTTTACTTTCTTACCCAAGTCGTGAAGCATTTTCATTTTTTTTTATTCACAAAAGATTGCGATAGAAATTCAAGAGACTAAATATAAATATAATATAAATGCATATTTAGAACTAGAATTAACAATAAATATCAATTATCAACTTTAATTTTATTAAATGTAACCAGCATAGAAATTTATTAATAAAATATGATTTTGTTATTTTTGAACAGTTGATATCTGAAAAAACACGTTTTGGGATGAAAGTGATGTTAAAAAAGTGGTAGCTATTAATTACGATGTAACTCATAAAACCCGAAATAAAAACTAATAACTTAAAACATTGTTTTTTTTCTCTCTAAGAAAATGTCACGCATTGTTTACAAGATTGCATTATTTTCAGGGGAACATACCCCCGAAAATAATGCAATAAATAATAATAGCTATAAAAGCTGGGTACGCTATACGGCTGCACTATATCCTATCTATATTTATAGATATGTAGGGCAGTAGATTTAGTTCGTGAAGCAACCACTAGACGGCAGCACTTTCGCGACCTCGAGCGAAGCCGAAGTTACCTATCTATAATAAAGTATATTCATCTATGAGCATGGGCACGAGCGGCTCGTCCGCCGCTACTACCGACACCTCTTCGCAAAAACCTGAACTCAATACCAAATCGAGCTGCCTATTTAAACAATTGGGTACCTTATTACTTTGATTGAATTCGCAAAACGACAAAATATTCATAGTAATTACTTACATTTAAAGGACACGAATGTAAATTAAAATCACCTATCACAATCATTTCTTTATACCTAGTGCATAGTTTTTCAATTATACTAAACAAAAACATATAGTCACGTTCCGAACTACCGGGTGGAATATAAATCACCGAGCACAAAAACAAAAATCTATTATTTAAGTGTACTGTAGCACAAACCATTTCAAAAACACAGATGTCAATAGAGATGTCTGGAACAAGTACTTGCCGTAGCTCAAACCGGTGTGTGGCTACTAAAAATGCGCCTCCCTGTTTCCGTCCATCCGCTCGGTCACAACGAAATATGTGATATCCCGGAGGAATAAATTCAAGATCTTCGATGGATTCGTTGCAGCCAGATTCCGTGACAGCATATAAGTCATAATTTAGACATTCAATATTAATTCTGAACTCCTCCAGCTTAGTGCGAAGACCACGTACGTTTTGATATAATATATCAATATTATTAATTTTTTGTTCGTGTGGTGTCGGACGTAAAGAATAGCACCATCCCATATCTTCCCGTGGGTGTCGTAAGAGGCGACTAAGGGACTTACCAGAGAATGGGCAGCAGCGTTCTCTGTGCTTTTGTAACAACCATACTGCGATCGCCAATCCGCCTGCCAAGCGTGGCGATTATGGCAAAACCCCCCCTTGAGGAGGCCTATGTCCAGCAGTGGACGTCTTTCGGCTGAAATGATGATGATGATTAATTTTTTTGCCAACGTTAGGCGCCGAGAGACGCTTCCGGAACATCCTTGTCTTGCTCTTTAGCGGAGTGCCATCGATTGTTTCGCTTCCGAAACCACTCATTAACTCTAGCATTGAGCGGCCAATTTTCCCCCTTCATGAAAAATCCAAATAAACTCTCCGGCACTGTCACTATGAAAGACGCATAATTGTTATGCTTCAGCGTCAGTTTTTCCGCCGTAACTAAGTCCTCACCTAGTGGATTTTTCCTAATCATATAGCTTACAACTTTCTCAACTGTAGTGTCAGCTTTAATGGACCAAAGGTGAAGTCTCCTCAATCCTTCTACAACTTGCAAGTCCTCATCAGCCTTCCCTTCGCCACGAATTGTAGCCCGACGACGTTTCTGGTTTGTCACCATCGTCCAGCCTTGGCCTTCCAGCTCACCACTTGGTTGAGAAGGCGCAGTCAACGCATTGACGTCCCCGTTTATTGACTCCCTCGGTATTATTTCTGGGACCGAAAGCATAGTTGTACAGTGATCTTGTGAGCTCCGTGTAGCGTTGACCATCTCTCTCTTACTGCTTTTCCGAATACCAGACTCATTGGGTAAGCCTGAGGTCACTTTGCTAAGGTTTTTCGAAGTAAGAACTTCTGGCTCTGACAACACCCTGTCATCTTTGTTCACTGGCAACTTTATTGCAGCGGTTTCAAGCCTCTCCTTTTGCAAGTGCCTAATTTCCGTACGCAATTCCTTAATCTCCGCCTCCAGGGATCCAATGATCCCTAATTTTCTATTAGTGCCTTGTAGTTCGTCCCTCAAGCTTGTTATTTCATCCATCAGCAGGCGCACATTATCATTGGAACCGCGAATCTCACTCTTAAAAATGTCCAAAGCAGATTGCATTTGCTGAAGGACATCCTGACCAGTTAGGTGGGGCATCATCTTTGGTGAATAACGCGCTTCATCCATTGCCACATGATCTACTTTATCTGATTGAATTGGAGAGTGGCCTTGTGCATACTTTGACTTGGAGCGAACAGTGACATTTGTGATTATGGGCGATTGTGTTGGCGGCGAGCGCCCCGTGATGGCAATGGGACTCGCCAGTCTAGTCGGTCTGATAGGAGTATTAGAGTTATCTTCCTTCGGTCTACTGCTTAGGCAGCTAGGACACTGCCAGGTGGATTTATGTTTGATGTTCATACTTTTGAACACCTTATCAAGAACATTAGCACATAATAATTCATACCATTGGTGACAAATAGAACATTTTATGCATTCTTTGCTGTTAAAATCGTTCAAACACCCAGCACAGCTTTTTGTTGACATTTTATAAGTACTGATTCAAATTATGAGTCTAGATAATAAAGCGCTTGCAGTAACTCTCAGAACATGCAGCGTCTAGTGGTTAAAATCAAAATAAAGCGGTGGATTACTTGAAGCGCTGAGCGGCGTTGAGTAGTATCTCGCTTTAAATTTCGCGACCGTAAGGACGTAACCGCCGTGAAATGGGTGTCACTTACGCGTTTCAATCAACACAAATTTTGAACTTACACCGACACTGATAATTATTAACGGCTAATTAAAGGATTTTTTTTGTATGGTTTAATGTTACTTAACTGGTTTTAATCACTACCAAAACTTAGTCACTGGTCTTATGTAATGTTTATTCACATGTAATACTCACAATAAAGTTAATGTTTACACTTTGAACTATAAAGAAACAATTATTTACGCTTAGCAAACGGTTACCGTCATTACGCAATAACGAAATGTTATAACGTCGTACGTCATGAGTTAAGCCACCTCAAGAGAGGCAGACCCAATGTAATCCACACATAAGTAGGGACTTTGTTATAGGTTTAGGTAGTTGTTAGGTTAGTTAGTCAATTACTTCGTAAACTAGTATTGGTGTCCAGAACGTTCAGAACATGAATAAAAGCTACTAGTCCCTTTTATTCATGAAGGGGGCGTAGCTGATGTAGAGCTTTGCCCAACGAGGGAGGCTTTATGTAATGAAGCCATAACTATTTAGTCTATGGTTAGAACCTTGGATACCTTAGAATTATATTTGAATAATGTAGAAGGATAGTTTTGATATACTATGACATGTGATGTCAGTGAGACCCAGCTAAGCTCAGAGCTGCGGTCTACCTAAAGTTCCTCTCGCTAATCTGATTAATATAGTCTTCTACAAGTCGATAATATCTTTCATTCAACGTAGCTTAGACTCTCAGTATTTCGTACATAGTTACAAGTGTAGCTCAGGTGCTACAGTACGCGGTGTGGATTTATTATGCTAGAAAATACTTCCGACTCGTCGATAAACAGTCCGAAAGAGATCTTCTATGATTAATCCATACTAATATTATAAATGCGAAAGTAACTCTGTCTGTTACGCTTTCACGATGAAACGGCTAAACCGATTTTGATGAAATTTGGTATGAAGATAGCTTGAACTCTGGGGAAGGACATCAGACATACTTTTTATTCCGCGACTTCGTCTGCATCCACGATAACCGAAATTCACGCGGGAGAAGTCGCGGGCAAAAGCTAGTGTAGTAAAAAGTACAGACCGTATATATAGGTCAAATCTTCATAGGTGTACCTACCAAATTTCATTAAAATCGGATCATCTGCCGCTTTATTGTCAAAGCTCTATCGAATTTACGTAGGTATAATATTTGTAGGGATTAAATAAAACAGCGTTGTATTATTAAAATAAAAGGTGTTTTTATTTTTATTAACATTTTACGTTTACTATCATGCATGTAATAGCCAACGAACAACAAATTGAAAATATTACGATTATTCATGTATGTTTCGACATTTGTAATTCCCTTTCAGAAACCATTGATAATGAAGCAGTGCGGCGGCCATGGCGGTACTGGAACTAAATCGTTCCTGATATAACGCTGCGTTCTCGGGAACGTTTATATCTACCTTGCGTTAATAACGTGATTTTGTTTTGTAGTACCTACCACTATAAAACACAGAAGTGGCTAAAAAATATACCATAAGGCAAATGGAATTTTTTAACGCATTTAGCATTACAAAATTCCATCTACCACTTGGAAAAGTGCTAGATTGCTAAAAGCTAGAATGCTAAATTTACGAAATTAATCCGGAAAAAATTTGAAAAATAGACTCTGTCAACCGCTGTTTCTACATTTATCTGTAGTGATAATGGTGGCACGTCATCGCAACAGCTGATTGAGATGAGAGAAATCATTGTCGCATCTATGCAGACTTAAATATATGTCAGTATTAGTTAACGCAAGTCCATAATAATAATTTACACGGCAGTGGTTATGCGTAATTATATAACGATAACGCTAAGTATTATGTTTTTGAAATTCGCGGTAAAACTTATCGGACCTACTGTGTAGAAAGTTAAATACCTTCATGAAAATATAATATTTTATCAAGGAGTACATCTGTGGCATAATGAAAGAAAATGAGTCGTTACAAAATATACTCTGAAACGAATTTTGACTTGGGTGTCAAATTCTACAAATGCTTACATTAATACACGCTGAAATTTAAATAGTTGTTTTCCCGCGGTAGAACGATTTGCCCTCAGTACCTAGAAAAAACGATTTTTATTTTTCAAATAGGTACTAAGTACCTAATTAAAAAAATATGCATCAAGTCCTCTTATAACAGTCCTAACCCCGTAAAAGTGTAAAGGAAATATTGGAATAACTTTGAAGTATTGTGTTTCGTTAACACAGGACCTCGCGTAGGTACTCAGCCGTTCGCGCTGTATCACTACTGGTTCGGGGGCTAGTTTTCCACAATTCTAAATCTGCCGTTTATTAATAAAAAAAAAACAATAATTACTCGTTTGTAGGCTACCGAGACAAAATCATTTCGGTTCGGGAAAATAACCACAAAAATTTCAGCGTGTATTATCCTGTCGTGTCTTATCGTGTATTATCTAGCTACCTATTATAGATAACTATTATGCTTAATCTCAACATCTACACAGATCTACACTTACACAGTATATAATCAATTATTTTACTTACAGATCAATGTGAAATCAAACTGAAAACTACCTATGCTGTGAACTTACTTTAGTGAAATCAAATTGTAATTTTGTGACATTACTCTGAATATAACCGCAGTGCCAATGATGCCATTATAATAGTGAATAGGAAATACCAGGTACAAAGGAAGTATTCAATACTTTTTTAGATCAATGCTCACAAAATTAAAATTAAATTTCACCTACATAAGTTCACCCAATTTTCAATTAAACTCTAATCGCAAGTCGCTTAATCTAAATATTGATGGCACTTTCAACATTAATTTATTATTGTAGGTAGGGACAAACTGATAAGCTAGTCGGCAGGTACCTATTACCTATTAGGTTAGTGGGTAAGTAGTGGCGCGCTAGCAGCGCGATTGCAGCGCGCCAGCAGCGCTGCTTTGTAAATCTATACAAATAAAGTAGCCCTAAGTCTCTCATGCAGGAAGTTGTGGGTTCGCAATTGGGCACGAGCAAGTACCAATGTGGCTTTTTAAATTTCTTTTCTAACTTTATCTTGGAGATCACTGACATCATAATCATCTGCCTAGCCTTTTCCCAAGTATGTTGAGGTCGGCTTCTAGTCTAACCGGATGAATACCAGCGTTTTACATTTAGATCACTGACATCGGCGTTAATTAATATAATCTAACTCTGAAATCGCCAATCCGCCTTGAGCAAGCGTGATAACGCTCGTGCCTTCTCTGTATGAGAAGAGGCCTTTGCCTTGCAGTGGGACAATAATAGGGTGATAATATTATTATTATAAATAGGTACCGGTATAATTAGAAATAGGCCATGAAAGAAAACGGCCCTCATTCTGTTCCCACTAAACTTAACTTAGAATAGGTTTATTGCTATCTATATTTTGCTCTCATTCTCACATAGGTACAGCAAGATACATAGGTGTAGGTGTAAGCTTACAAGTTTAGACATAGGAAGCAACCTAACGTTAGAACATGCCTTTCACACGGAATATCCCCACTTCCCCACCATTCGTTAAATTGTTAATTTAGACTAGATACTTAGATTACTGCTTAAATTATCTAATTAAATCCTTTTCCCTCCATCATCCCTTGAGCACAATATCTTGGGAATTGTACCACTGACAGCAAAAAATCTGTAAGACCCTGCAATCAAAAAGAACATGTCATTTATGTAGCTATAGTCGAACAGTAGGTAGTATACACAAACTGATTACGTAAAGTAAAGCCAGGTATCCACTTTGTTCGCGAACCTCTTGCGCTCCGCGCTGTTATACTGTTATAATCTGTTATAATTTTACTGTGTGACTGTATGTTTGTCTTTACTTTGCTTAGTTATTTACTGCGCAAGTACATCTGAATAAACGCACCACGCTCCTGCAACTGCTCCACATTGGATCCCCAGGGTGAGAATTTTGAAATTAAAAATTTTAAAGAAGACTGCTGGTTGGAAATCTTTTGACGTCTTTTCTTGTAAATGCCAATTCTCAAAAGCGAGGAGGGCTTCTATAGTCTTCGAGAAGAAAATTAAATGAAACAAAATATATGCTGCACTTGCTAGCCACTAATGGTGACGACATGTTAGCTCAATGTTTGCAAGGGGACTGTGGACTATACAGATGCGGGTACCGTCTCCATCAGAGCGCTTGCAAGAGCGTGGAGCGCAAGAGGTTCGCGAACATATGGAGCGTCTCCATCAGAGCGGTTACAGGAGCGCGGAGCGCAAGACGTTCGCGAACATATGGAGCGTCTCCATCAGACCGGTTGCAGGAGCGCGGAGCGCAAGAGGTTCGCGAACATATGGAGCGTCTCCATCAGAGCGGTTGAGGGAGCGCGGAGCGCAAGAGGTTCGCGAACATATGGAGCGTCTCCATCAGAGCGGTTGAAGGAGCGCGGAGCGCAAGAGGTTCGCGAACATATGGAGCGTCTCCATCAGAGCGGTTGAAGGAGCGCGGAGCGCAAGAGGTTCGCGAACATATGGAGCGTCTCCATCAGAGCGGTTGAAGGAGCGCGGAGCGCAAGAGGTTCGCGAACATAAAATATGGAGCGTCTCCATCAGAGCGGTTGCAGGAGCGTGGAGCGCAAGAGGTTCGCGAACATAGTGGATACCCGGTTTAATGACTATAGGTCTGTACGTACGTAATCTATGGGTCTGAGTAGGTACGTAGTCTGATTTTTCAGATGGAACTTTAACCTTTTAACCTTATAAGATCACTTTTTGTCTGTCACAAGGGGGTTTTTCTCAAGATCTTTTATATATTATATATGTCATGTAGGTTTATCAGATTTTGATAACATCGTGTATTTTTCACCTAAAGGTTTTTAAAATAATTATTTGGCCATTCAATACATAGGTTATAGCTCCAAATTTAAAAAAAACGCCTTATGTCCTAGGTTTGTAAAGTTACAATTTGATTGTAATACCTATTATAAGTTATTGTTTAAAGATAATTGATTCTAATATGTAAAAAATGGTTGGTTTTATGGTAAAAATACTCACCGTTAATGCTTCTATACAGACTGTGAAGGGTAAGACAATTATGTAAATACCAGCAGCAATACCAGCTATCCAAAATGATATAAATATGAGGATTATTAACCAAATTATCGAAAAGATGAAGTTGCCCATTTTCTGAAAAAGACCAAAAAGAAATTATTACCTTGGGCGGTACTGTATGTTTATAATTTATTTTATCATCAGCGTGAACAATCCGGAAACAGGATTAATTCTACCCGGTTAATGGCATACTCCTTATTTAGGGTTACTTATAAGGTAACGGTAACCCCTTAGTATGCAACTTAAACACACCTACTTAATATGTGGTTACTGGTAAACATGAAACCTCAGCCTAACCCTTTAGGGAATACTATCGTGGATAATTTAATTTGTAAGTTAGGAAACTATTATAAATAGATACGGAAATAACCTTTCAAATTAGTCTCTCACATTTATAATGACTGTAATATGAGTTTTTAATTTACATTTAATAACCAGTTATTCTATAACTTATGTAATTATCAAATGAAATAATTAAAAGAATAATTTCCATTTAAATCTACTATATTTATACAAAGAAGTAAAGTCTTGGTAAAAATATAACCTTCCCCCTTAACCCCTATAACCCCTTATCTCCAAAGTTTACAAAGCAAAGAATCTGAAATACATAGATTGTTCTTGGAGGTACACGAAACATAAATTGAGAACTGCCTGACTGACTAGCTCATATATTTTTTAGAAATCAAACCAACTTAGAATTTTATTGTAGCAGCCTCGGCCATTTTTTTTAGGCCGTAAACGTATAAATTTGATATTATTAGGTAAGTAGGTACCTATGCCTCTCTGATCATGCTATTAGCACGTCTTATTATTATTATATTTATTTTCAGCCTGAATTTTTCCACTGCCGGGCAAAGGTATCTCCACTCTCGTTCCAACTCTCTCCAGTAAGGGCTATTTAGGACCAGTCTTTGTCGAAGGAATCCAGACCATCCCTCCAGACATTTCTTAGGTCAAGTTAATTGTATTGTAGGTGGGTTAATATGGTACCTACTCGTGGTAAATACCTACTAATAGGCGATCTGATTAGTGTGGGTGTGTGAGGGAGGATGGTTTTTTCAATCAAAACATGATGATTCTCCCTAAAATTAGTCTTCACGATTGTTCTACATGATGTCACGAAAACGAGGTCAAGAAGCCGAGGTGGTAATTTGTTGGTAAATGGTAGATAACCCACTTTTTGAAAATAATGGCCGTGGTGGCGTGCAAAAATGTGTCATGATTTACTGATCTAGTTAATAGGTAGATGTATTTTACCTACACTACTAAACGTAGTAGGTAGGTATTACTCTTTAAAACAACATACAGACATAGTAATAACAGCGTGCCAATACCTAAACCAATAACAAAAAATAGGTAATAATAGTACTTGTAAACCAAAAACTAATTATAAATTGTCTAGAAGTTTTATAATGAACTTAGTTTTTAAAATTTAGGTAGGTAGGTATACTGCTGTCAGAGGGTTTTAAACTTCTGGACTTGTTTATTTTCTTTTCAGTCGGGTTAGGTATTTACTTTTCAAAATCAACTTTTTTTTACTTAATTTGCTATGATAATTATGCTAATTTAATGCAAATCATTCAATTGTTCAAAAATCCCTTAACTAAGATTAAAAATCCCCTTCGCCTTCCAAACTAGGACAAATTCGGGGAAACCCGAACGGATGGCAACCCTACCCCGAGGGAACAAATCCAAAATCTGTGAATGCAGTTAGCGACCACTCAAAATGTTAAGCAGTCTTCTAGTAATAGGTACCTAGCTAATAGATTTTCTACAAATTGTATACTTAGTGTAATAAGCCTAGTACACTATACAATTTGTAGAAAATCTATTTAGGAACAAAAGTTGTTAGCTAGTGATCCCACTACACTAAATTAAGTTCTAAACCGGACCAATTTAGAATTCAATTTAGACTAACCACCAATTTACACTAAATTGGATCCAATCTGTTCTAAGTGCGATTACACCTGCCGATTTCCTAAATAGATTTTCTACAAATTGAATAGTGTAATAAGCCTTTAACAATCCACCCTGAAAATTGAAATTGAATAGATAGGTCTTTGTGTAGGTGACATAAATGGTAATTTGGAGGTAGTTTTCATTTCATATTAATCAGATAAACCATGACGTGATTCTCAAAGAAGAAACTTCTCTCGCGGTTGTTTATCTACGCTGCGTTATCTGTGTGACATAACATGTAGGCAGGTACCTATCTACTTACGAATTATAGGTACAACTATTTTATTTAGTAGGTGTGTGTAGGTACCTTCCTACACCTATAGAAGCCAAAGTCAGCACTCCCACGTAATTATAAACACAAGCCAGGGTCAACGAAACCATTTAGCCGTAGTTCACTTCTTCAAGTTGGTTCTACGTGAGTTTCCAAACTCGAGATAACTATGGTTACTCAATTAATCAATAGTAGGTATGTTGTATTCGTTACCTTGAAGTGGTCGTGTAAAGGACGGTAACTTTTGAACATTTACCTAATTTATTATCAGTAGTTAGTTAGATAACCGAAGTAAATAATTGTGGCAACAGCGATTATATTTATTTTTAGTATTTGTTATCCCTATTTGGGTATAAATAACATAGGTACTGCAATTTAGGCAAGCATGCAAATGCAACTTTATAATAAAAAAAAATTGAAATCTATTTCTCAACGTTACCTCCTTCCCTAGAACAAAAATAAGTATGATAACTAGCAACCCGTATATTATATTAGTACTACCAATGTACCTAGTATTAATGTGGGCTAGTGTAGAATGATTCATAATATTATGATTATGTTTAATAGACCTACTTAGGTACCTAGTTTAAAAGATCTAAGCGTGCAGTTAGCGGAAGCGTTAAGATTATGTCATACTGCCTACTTAACAGGAAGTTTCAGATTTCCTTATAGTTTTTAACCAATTTCAACGAATCACCTATGCTACTTATTACCTATTTATCTGATAAAATGCTAGTAGTAAACAATCGAAATGGGAAGGATATTTAAGGGACCTACAGATAAAATAAACCACCTCGTAAATTTGTTGCAAACAAGTAAGTGTAATAATAGATATATATATATATATATATAATATAAAACCAAGGATAGGTAGGTACCTAGATGCAACTTTCAACAAATATTTATCGTATGATATCATCAAAATATCGTTGTAAAACTGTAATATTATTCATTGTAATAACCTTGAGACGAATATACGCACTTGTAGTCTAATAGAACGAGTCGTGGTTTCTGATGCGATATTTTAAATAGAACATGTACACAAACATCTTACCGGTTACTAGTGTAGCGCAGCGTATATAACACGAATTTAATGAACCACGACTTCGGCGACCAGCCTCGTCACTTTCCACTTAAGAACTGACCTGACTGACTGTGACGACGTGAAACGAATATACATTTGAGTAACACTTCGCTTACGGGCCGAGCGTACCTTATCTGAATGACGGAATGTTGGTTTTTAATGTGCTGTGCTTCATGATGACCGGTTGTTTTGCGTTAGTTGTAAACTTGTGAGTAGGTACTTCTTAGTAAAAGATAAGTAGTGAACTGAAAATCATTACAATTTTCCAGTAAGTAAACCAAAAAATATATCCTTGTAGTAACAAGGGTAAATCGTAGTAGATACATGTCTACTAATAACGGTAAAACTACAAATGTGAAGAACAGGTTCTGATTCGTTAGTTTCTTACTTTTACCGTTTTTGGCATTCTAATATAATAAAGTAGGTAAGTAATTATATCACTGGCTTTGGTGAGTAAATAGGTACTACATAGTACATAGGTGTGCAATAAATCATGCGTAGATTAACTGCTAATGATAAAGGAATTACGTCTAATTCATTCTTTATTTCATTTAAATGCGACTATTATTAAGCATTATTTTTGTAAAGCGTGATAACTACAGATAGGTATCACGCTTTACCAAAACTAAATTTTGTCTACATCCGCAAGATCGATTCAGAATTTATGCAGCATTGCTGTCATTACTGCTAGAGACCAGAGACTGGGTCAGGACAGGCTTGGTAACCTACCTAAGTATTTCATTACAATAGCTTTAACATCTGACCAAGTAACCATCTAGTTCTCCTAGTACCTATGAGAGGTGAAACTTGTTCAAACAACTAATTTCAAACCGGCTGAACATTTTAACATTAATAATAAATTGTGGCATATAAAATTGAACTCTATCAAATCCAAAATACCGTTTTTACTGGCGCAAAGTTAACGTTTAATTAATATCTTTGTAATTAGAGAAGAAGAACAATACTGCATTATTTCCTACATACTTAACTAGGTATTTAATTTATGTACCTATAAGATAAAATCGGCCCTAAATGAAATATGACAAAAAAGTGGATATTGTTGATTTCCACATGCATCTGACAGATCTTAATAATAATAATAATATGTGGGGACATTTTCACACACGGCCATCTGACCCCAAACTAGGGAGACCCTGTACTATGGGTGTCAGACAGACACCCATCACACGACAGATCTGACGCTTATATATCGTTTCTTCGCACTGTAAGAATATTAAAATAAAAACTAAGGCGATTCGCACACTGCCCCGCATCACGCAGCGGGGTGCGGGAGTACGTGTTCTTACGTTGCTTGAAAGTATCTCGTTTTGTATTGAAACACGCGTAGTACAACACACAGACGCATTCACGCACAACGCATTCACGCGCGGTGTTGCAGATCACGCGCCTACATGCAGACTGTGCGTGTTTTCCATACAAACGGAGATACTTACAAGCAACGTAAGAACACGCATCCACGCGCTACGCTGCATCATGCGGGGCAGTGTGAGAATCGCCTTAATTGGGTCGCGGACGTACACAGTAAGAGCGGCCACCTAGCGGTCATTACCAAAAACAATGACGCCATACACTTATTACAGCACTCTAATTAGTCCATCCAGAGTACAGTCGGCTTTAGCGTTTTTAGAAACTGGCTTTCTTACTTTAAAATAAAACGGAAGAAACGAATCCAAATTACTCCGGGTTCGAACTATTATATACCTACTTAGCAAGCATGTCAACCTTTACACGCCCTTTACTGCTGTGCATAGCTCTCCCCCAAAAAGAGGTACAGCCGTAATCGCCATGCTTGGCCGATGCATGTCGGTGATTGATCCTCTGGTCAAAATGTCTCTGTCGCTTTTTACGATACCTACGGGTAGAAATGGGGTGGTGCGCCACACGGCTAAGTTAGCAATATATTAGGTCTAAATACCTTTCATCCTCAATAATCCAAGAAAATCTAATTTGTCTTAATGTAATCTAAAGTGGACTGTGGTGGACTGTGTATGCACTCCACTCCACTTCCAGAAACACCATTTGTGGAACTGGAGTGGAGTGGGTAAAGAGGTAGGCAGTAGGTGAGTAGTTATTTCAATGATTCTACACGACACGTTTTTTCCAAGAGCTGCTCCTAGAGGGGAATCTCATCTTAAATAGACATCATCATCATCATCTACCTAGCCTTTTTCCCAACTTAATTGGGGTCGGCTTGCAGTCTAACCGGATGCAGTTGAATATCAGTGTTTTACATGGAGCGACTACCTATCGAACCTCCACAACCCATCAGTTACTGGGTAACACATAGCCCCTGGTAAGACTGGTTGTTAGACTTTCTGGTTTCTGACTACCCATAACGACTGCCAAAGATCTACAAATGACAGCCGGCACCAACGGCTTTACGTACTTTCCAAAGCACGGAGGGAACTCGGTATGAAAGGGATGGTCACTCATCCTCAGACCGACCGCGGCTAGCGTAGCTTAACCTTTGACCGATCGATCTGTACGGCTTTAACTTAGCCACGAGCTCCTCAAAGCAATCTAAGCTAGCTAGCTAAGTATTGAAATAGTGTTGATCTAATAAAAAGTAAGAAAGACGAAAATATTTCAGATAGAAGTCAATACTTAATAATAGGTACAAAATTCGTCAACGTAAAGCTGTGGTCGCATGCCTCTATAGGCTCCATACCATGTGGGTGCCAGGAACACCTACAACATTATAATGGCATGCGACCATCACCTTATCTTGTTAATACGTAAGTATATATATACAATATTGCAGATCTGATGGCAGTACCAGCATTGATAACCGCTAAATACGCTGATGTTACAGCCATTCTAGCTTGGAATAAAAACACTGGTGCCCTGCCGAGTCAGAAATGCTATAAAAAGGCCTTGATGAAAAGAGTAGCTACTCTAAACAAAAGCCAATGTCACCAAATCGGTTCAAGTAATATTTACTCTCCACTCTGACTACTTGTTAGTGACTGCTCACAGTGCTCACCATGCCACGCGTTTTTACTTTTGGTAATAATAAACCAACTCATAGCGATAGCGTACGATACCTCGGTATGCATCTGGACCGCCGGCTAACCTGGAAGAACTATATTAAAAGTAAAAGTGATGAGCTTAACATCCGCCTTATAAAACTGTATCGGTTAATGGGACGAAACTCTTTGTAGTTTAACTCCTGACCTACAAAAGACCAATCTGGTTATATACCTAGTATCTAGATGTGGAGAAGTGCTAGTGACTCCAATATAAACATTTAGAACAACTTCAAAACATTATAATTACTCAGAACAATAAAAAGTGCTCCATGGTTTGTTACAAATGCCGAGATACTTAGGAACATGCAAATTAACACCTTGAAATAACAAATCCGATGCAATATTGAAACCTACAAAAGTGACAAGCAAAATCATCCCAATTAACTAGCAATCCAGCTATACAAACTAAGCATGCAACCCATTTGATACAGTGTGTGTATGTGATCCTGGCACAGACCAGGTTTAGCCATTCAAGATGAGGAGCTGCCTTCATCACACTTCGTAGTACTTCGTGCAACGCACATACCAAAGACATACATTAATTATAAAAGACTGTCGTCTAGTATCACATGTCTGAGATGAGCCGCAGATAGATAACGAGACTCGATGCGGTCTCGAAATTACCGGGAATAACGAGACTTTCGAGACCAGTTCAAAGTAGGCTTAATATTTATTGTCTAGACATTTAATTAGTTAAAAGAAGATATTTCAATCAAGTACTTCTTTAAACATACAGTAAAAAACTCAAATAATAAAATCAAAAATTATGTACAAGTTCTTATTTTACAACAGACTTTAAAAAAACGAAGGAGGTTCTCAAT
This sequence comes from Charanyca ferruginea, assembly GCA_947361185.1. NCBI lineage: Eukaryota > Metazoa > Arthropoda > Insecta > Lepidoptera > Noctuidae > Charanyca > Charanyca ferruginea. Next base: position 14,529,619 of record OX376073.1, on the reverse strand, counting down.
TCGACACGTATATATTTTTCTTTTATCCACTCATAACTCTTTTCAGTGTAGTCCGATTTCGATGATTATTTTTTATTTGACAGTATATGAGTGGAAAATTAAGGGATGACTGAAATTTTTTCGTAGCACCGTTTCTTAACTAATTTGTATGATAAGCAATATGTACTTAAAAGCGTATAATAAAACTATTTTTCAAAAAAGTCAATGGTTTTTCTATTTTTAAAGTGTGCACGTGAGAAACAAAGGGCGTTTAATATCGTTTCAGAGATAGAGGATCTGCTTTTATTACAAATGTAACCTGCGTTAGTAAAAGCTCGCTCTGCTTCTACGCTAGTGGGGGATAGATAGGTTTAGGTACTTCCCTCTATCGTCAAGCTTTGCACCTTGCACGTGGACAAAGCTCTCTTAGGAAATCTTTTGTAAGTCATTTATTTATTAAAAATGGCACGTCAACAATGTAAACATAATAAATTACAAACAAGGGCATATAAATTTATTGAACTAAAGCTAGTGTTTATATCTATTACATGATATCATGTTATAGGTAGACATGAAAGTTTTATTCTGTCCTTTGTCTTTTTAGGGGTTTAATAAATCATTTAGCTCATATTCCAGCTGTGCCTATGTCGTTATACTTGTGAGCTCCGAGCTAATTTGGATGACTGGTATTTGCAGAATAATTGTCAGATTTGACAGTTGTGATTTCAATATTTCACCTTTCATACAGTTTTTCTGAAACTATAATTATTTACTTCGTTGCTTATCGTTTGAAAGGCTATTGAATCCCTTTTGGAAATTGAATTCCTTTAAAAAAACAAAGAAGAACTGTAAGAACTTGAAGTCTCGAAAGCCTCGTTATTCCTGAGACCGAAAATATCAGTCTGGAGTCTCGAAAATACCAACTAATCGTCGAGACTCTCGAAATTTTCGAGACCGATATTCCCGGGATGAAATCCCTAGTGCACATGCACCGATTGTGCGACGGCCCGTCAAACACGAGCTATAATAATATTCCGCACCTCTGTCTATTAATATATCGATACCTCTGGGCTCCAAGGGCGTATAGAACAAAACAGTGGTTTTCAGGAGAAGGAAAAAACAAAAAAAAAAAAGATTTTCCCTTATATCTCTCTCAGTTTTAGAGCTACATAGTAAGCAAGTACTCGTATCCAAGAGACAAAGCTCTTAGATTTTAGATGTGTTTTAAGAAGGTTTTTTCAAAAATGGTTTTGTATTTACTGAGATAACATGTGCTTTACGACCAAAAAAAAATAATATAAGTCCAATACACCCCATAAAAATACGCTCTGACCAGGTACACAAGGGCGTAAGCCCAACTTTTCATAAATTATGCAAAGACACAGGGTCGTATAAATTACTTGAATTGTTGTTTAACGTTGTAAAGAATAATATTATACAATGATTTTTGTAATTTATTTATTTTATTTATTATGTAAGCGACTGTTCTTGAAAAAACTAATAACTTGAGAAATAAACCTTGTTTCTTTCACGTTTATATTTAAAAAAAAAACAAAAAATACTAAAACTTCTTAAATATTTTTCAGTTTTTTCATATTTTTTACAGAAGTCCCTTATTTTTTTCTGTTTTTATGCTATGTAATCAAGTATGCCTCTCTTTGTTATGATCTGCTATGTCTTTCTTATTCAATAGTTTTAAGCTATATAATCAGGTCTCTTAATTGTCATCTTCATTAGTTTTCAGTTTTATTATCATAGTCATAATCTTCTTCATTAGTTCTATGCTTTATAATCAGGTCTCTTAGTTATAATCTTCTTCATTACTTTTAAGTTTTATAATCAGGTCTCTTAGTTCTAATCTTCTTCATTAGTTTTAAGTTTTATAATCATAGTAATAATCTTCTTCATTACTTTTAAGTTTTATAATCAGGTCTCTTAGTTCTAATCTTCTTCATTAGTTCTAAGCTTTATAATCAGGGCTCTTAGCTATAATCTTCTTCATTAGTTTTAAGATTCACAGTCATCATTAGTAAATAAAAAATTCGGTTCTCTTCTTCTTTATTCTGTTCTCTAAGAAGATTAAGTCTTGATTTATTACTTACTTACTTACTTGAATAAAAAAAAATTTAAAACCCATAACTATTAAACAATAAATAAACTAATACATCAAAAAATTCCTCCACATCGCCGTCATCTGGGAATGTGCCCAAGAGACTGACTGCATTGCCACGTTGGATGGCAATGCTTAACCTCTGCCCAAAGTAAAAACCAGCTCTTGGATCACGGGAAGTGTCAACTAACCTTTTGGAAATGTCCTTAAAAAGGAGATGAGCACTCGGACCCCACGACCTAAGGGTTTCTACCCCAAACGGCTCGAAAATAAAGTTATCACCAAGGATACTATACTTTCGCCGTTTGAGGTTTTCTGCAGCCGCAGCAGCAGTACCAGCACAGCACGCTGAGCTAGGAAGATGGGATGGCGCAAGAGTATCGACGCACGTAGCGTCCCACACTAAAGGCCTACCCAACTTCCAAGGAAATAATGACATGCCATCCGGTCTCTTGCCATCGTCGCGTGCCAAGCCGTTGGGCTCCAAAACTGCTGGAACGCCGACGTCGACGAGAGCACGACGAATGATGTCATTAATATTCGCGTGCCGCGCTATGCGACCTGCACTCCGGCTGCACGATTGGCCGTGGTGTCCGAGGCAGTTGACAGCTTCCCCACAGCGACAGCGATGAGGAGAACAACAAGATGCTCCTAAACGTAACGAAGCAGCGAGGCGAAAAGTAGTGTCGTCAAACATAGTACCTAGGTTTGACGATGGAAGTGCCAGAAGCCAAAGGCCCGACTCCCAGTTACCCACAGCCAGCAGACGCGCTCGCTCAGCAGAATTAGAAGAAGTGGAAAGTAAATTATTCTGTACTAACCTACAGAGCGGCTCATCCCACCGCCTCTGAGAAGATGGATCGTCGGGTAAATCAGTGCTCGGGCAAGCAAGTTTCCAGGCGTCCATGGCCTCGGCGAAGCACGGCACATCAAAATCAACCAGTGTAGGAGCTAGAACATTCCTGATTAATTTTTCAGTGCCGTGGACCGAGGATATAAATGCAGGCAAACTGATACTTGAAATTTTACGGGACGCCGAGGCCCCCCATACGAATAGGTAGAGTAGCTTGGGCCCAAACACGGTCGTCCATTGCCAAATTTAAAACAGATGTTAAAGTATGACGGATAATTTGGTCCATTTTTTCTAAAAGGTGATTGTGTTTCCACAAATGGGAAGCGCGTAGGAAATAATTTAATTTAGGGCCGAAACAACAGAACCGAATAATGGTGATGGCCGAATGCATGTTAATTTGGAGTAATCTTTACGAGATGTCATTAAAATTTTGTATTTTTTCCTCAATAAAACTGGGAAAGGAATTCTCGAAGATGATTTTTTTGGGACTCCCGTCCCAAGGAGACGAAGAGTGCTTTTATCTATAATTTTAATGTCTGGGGCTATTGCGTTAAATTTGGAAAGGCTGTTCTTTTGTTTTAAACTTTCCAATTATAATAATAATAATATGTGGGGACATTTCACACACGGCCATCTGATCCCAAACTAGGGAGAACCAAAAGAAGGAGAAGTATTTGTGTATGTATATCAGACAGCTGATATACATACACAAATACATTTTAAATACATACATATATATAGATAAACACCCAGACACAAGGCAAACACAAGTGCTCATCACACAAATATTTACCCTGGGCGGGAATCGAACCCGCAACACGCATATTCATCTTCGTCAGTTTGATTTAATGTGTCATCTTTTGGGTATAGTCCCGTTGTCGCAGAGTCGTATGAGATCGCATTTAGCAGTTGGTCTGGATTTATCTTTTTAAATATGACTGTGTGTCTAATTTCTTTAAATTTTAATGTTTTAATATCATTGGTGAGAATGTGTTGGTAGCTAGTTCATCGAAGTCAAGGAAATCTTCATCATCCATCGCAATGACTTTCTACGGTCTTGGTCTTATGCGAGCTGTCTCATAGTGAGTAGCCCATTGTGAGAGGCTCCACACAATTATTTTCTAGACTTCTCTTTCAATTATTGCATGCACCGAATCTACAGGCTTGGATAATTTCCAAATTAATTGCGGTTTTCAAGAAGTAGTTCATCGCAGATAATACAAGCACCGCCAATTTTCGAATTGAATTAAAACGACAAATTTTTTTGTTACAAACTTTAACATTTTAACGGGGTAAGTAAATCATAAAGAAATAAAAAATGATAATGTTTATTGGGAGTAAAGGATAGGTATCTTCATTTTATATTAAAATGAAGGTCGTATAGAACAACTATATTTTAAAAATTACGATCTTACACCCAAAAATTGGTTTATAACCTGACAATTATTGTGAAGGCAGCAATAGTTCCTTAAGCCCCTTATTTTCAAATAAGTTGTGATTACGTAACGAAATTTAAAGGTTGTATTCGACTTTTTTTGCGAATAACGTCACGTGGAGTATACAGAACGATAGAGAATCAAAAACTGAGTGAGAATATGCAAAAGTGTCAAAATGCCCAAAATGTGCTATACGCCCTTTGAGCCCAGAGGTATCGATATACGTGTAGTATTGCTTAGCTCTGCTATGACGCGACTTTATCCGTGCCCTCAGTAGAGACATACTACCAGTTTCTGCTTCTATTCTGAATTAGGCCGCATTATCACTTAAGATCCTGGCTATGTTAATATAGTATGCGCCCATTGCAACGAGAATATGATGTTTCTCTTCCAACTGAGGTAAATCTTGAAATTCAAGTATGTTAACTGCCATACGGACAAAAATATGACCCTCTGGCGATTTAAGTTTTTTTGAATGACCTAATCTGCCAAGTAGTTTTCCAATTCCATCCTTCCGTGAATTATCTTTATAATTTGGTCGGCATATGCATTATCATTTATTGGCAAGTGAAAGGCATTCAGCAGTGTTGCAGCAATGCGAAAGTGATATACTTAATGATGAAATGCATTATCGTTTTATTCGGCGTAATTATTTTGCTTTAACTTGATTTTGAGAAATATCTCTGGAACCCCATTACCTACACCATAACAGCCATATAATAAAAAGAGGTAGGTACACACAATAACCTTTTCAACGACGTATTAATTAATAAATTATTAGACATTACTGTTGTAGTAAAGTAATAACTGAATTTAGTAGCGACTGAATTTAATCGACTTAATTTAGCCAATTTGGCCAAAAGGCTTAAAGTCTACGACTAATATTTGCAAATTGCAAACTCAGTTCGAATAACAGACTTATCTGTGAAATGAGTCGTTCAAACAAACGATGAGGATGACCGCCAGGAGTAATAGTGTTCTGTGATGACCGCCTTTTACAAAATATTAGTTCTAAAAACTGCCATTTTACATCTGTGGTTAGTACCGCTGTACCATGGACATATTAATACAAACCGCTGTACGTACACACCAAGAAGCTTATATACCTATAAGCTTACCACCACCAGAGTGGCCAGAGTGGCTTACCAGAGTGGAGGCAACTGAACAGGAACATGTAAGTGAAACTAACTGTGGGCAGACGCTCTCTTTCTGAATGCATACATAAGATAAAGAAAACGCATATCACTGTCTCGTTCTTATGTATGCATTCAGAAAGAGAACATCTGCCCACAGTTGGTTTCACTTAGGTGTTGCCTCCATTTTTACCTATATGCTTCTTGGTACACACAGAGAAGAAGAAATTGAAGAAAAAGTGACAGTGTCAGTGTCACCGATTTCATGTCACTGTCAGATCAGACGTCAGTGTGCCATATTTTAATATTTATCAATTTCTAATTTCTCATACTCATTCTACAATATTTTGATTTGTGATTTGACGAGGTCCCTAGAAGTAATACTGGTCTCTTTGGTTGCGATTTTTGTTGTTTCCTCATTTTATCTTCTACTATATTTAGATTGTTAATGTACCGACATTATACATAAGTTAATAGGGGCACTGCAACGTCTGCAACAATACTGCAACAGATTTCATTTGTGCTTCAACGTTCAGTAAGCAGTGTACAATAAGCAGTGATTACCATAACGCACTCTGTGTGTTATAATGGCCGGATATTATGAAGAAATGGGTTGGGCAGAATTGCAAGATGGTCAACAACCAAACCATTTATTAGATATGGCCAGATTCCTCATAGATTTTGGTTTTTATAATGAAGATATTATTGGAGAGTGGCCAAGGTAAGATTATTTATTTGAGTTTGACGGACCCCTAAGATGAACCACTGCCCGGACTTGGAGTGTGGGTGCTGAGGTTGAGGTTCTGGGTTCGATTCCTAGCTCAAGTAAAGTGTTCTGGGGTATTCCCAGCAGCCTGCAGTTTGAAAACTGGTGGTGTGTATGATCGGACTATGAGAGTAAGGGCAGAGATATTTCACTTTTGTGTTGTGGTTAGTAGCACTAACTCACCATTTATGATTTGTTCTAAAAAAGATTAAACTGAGACTTGGTACCTTTTGACCCCCAGGTCAAAAAAACAAAAACATGGTCAACAGTATTAATTCATACTTTAATACCTATTTCTATAATTGGTATTCATTTTTGTCATCTTATGTTAATATAGATGAAATATAATGAAAGAAGTTCAACTAATATAAATTGTAATGAGTCAATAAACGTATTATTAGCAAAGGAAATAAAATAACAACGTTGTTTTATGATCTTTAATTATATCATGTTGTGGTCTTACAGGGAAGAGCTTGGGAGTCAGTATTACTTTAACCCTTAACCAGGCTATGGATTGAGCATTTCCCACATTGATTTTTTGAAGTTGTTACCAGGCTTTGGTAAAGAATCTACCACAATCTGTCAAAAGCGCCATCATAGAAATGTAACCTATGGTTACACGAAAAAAAAAAGTGGAACTGTACGCCTAATGTCAGTTTTGCAGCCATTTCTTCTGTGGTCGGCCATTGAACGGTTATTTTTGTGAAAAGTGCACCGTATTTTATTCATATTGGCGAATCGGAGAAAGGTAAGTCGTACAATTTTTTGATATGTTGTAGAATTTGAGTTTTTCTAGTGATTTGTGCATAAATTATAGGTAAATACTTCTAAAATATCATGGTATAACGAAATAAAGCATGTGGGGAACCATATGACCTTTGCCTGTGAGTATCTAATTATTGTGGGACATATATGTTCATTGCCTGGTGAATTGAAATCTTTATTTTATACTAGCTTTTTGCTGTGGGTTTTATTTTGGTTTTACACACGATCATTTACATTATGAGTAAAAAAGGAATTAAATTTGATTTTATCGTAATAAAAAATGTGGGTAGTGGTAAACTTTTGTCGTCATTATTTGTCAGTCAATATTATACTTTAGTGTATTTTTTGTTATTCAGGTATTGCAAGATCATCAGCTCAAAAATATACTAATGAAATAGAGGATGAAAATGATGAAGATGAAGACCCATATTTAGATCATACTTTTTCATTGTATTATTTACCAATCTTTTTTCATTGTATTATTACTGAAATAAAGAATAAGTGCTTACATTACATTTTTCATTTGAACAGTCGATTAAAAATGCGAACCAAATGACCATCGTTTTTATTTTATATATAGATATAAAAGTCGACGTCTAGACAGGCAATGGGATTATGTTTTCCCACATGTTTTTTTTCAGGTTTTCAGCTAATTATCTAAATATAATTGATAAAATCTCATACAAAACATTACCACTCAAATAAATCTATGAAAAAATCACTATTACTGCAGGATTTGTCCGTGGCCTGGTAAAGGGTTAATACATTTTTTGAAAGAAAATAACTTGAAAAATCTATCTTAAGCATCTGAAAAAATATCAGAATAGTTTAGTACACTATAAACATAAAATTAAAAAACCGGCAGTAATAAAATTTTACAGAGCCCAGTTTTTTCGTCCTTCTGTGACTCTTTCATTCTATCTTTTCTTACGAGATTTTCACTCAAAGGCGAATATGTAATGGTGACCCTGGTGTACTTGACACACTTGATTTGTCATCTATACATGACTGGCGGTCAAAAGGTTAAAACCTGTTGAAGTCTGGAAACTGTTTAATACTTGCTACTTTTTCAGTTTTTTTTTTCAAATTAAGTGTGAAATTACAACTTTTAATTGATAACTAATACTTTATTACTTATACTTTGTGTTCTAGGCTTCCTCCAGCTGCATCACAAGAAGCAGTTTCAAATTTACCAGAAATTACTATTGACAGTGAGGGTAAAAGCTGCCCCATTTGTTTGAAAAACTTTAGTGTTGGAGAAAAAGTAAAGGAAATGCCATGCCATCATCAGTTTCATACAAAGTGCATATTGACATGGCTTGACAAGGTAATTATTTTTATAATTCATAATAATAACATAATCTAGCTGTTGCTTGCATATCCTAGGAACCACCACTTGACAGTGGCGAAGTCTCCATATACATAAAATTAATTCCAACAGACTTCCCTTGGGAAGTTTGAAATGAAGGGCACAGTCAATAGCATCTACTGTTTACTATTGACATATTATTATATATTTAGTCAGACAATAGATGGTGTTAAATTCAAAAAAGAAAAATTGTACAGGTACCTATAGCCCAACCACCTGAGACTGAGGGTCCTGAGGTAGCAATACGGTGCGGGAGTCATGTGGTGACATGTGCGAGAGATCCTTGATAGATTCACTTGTGACAACTGTCACCCCTTCCCCTCACTGGGCAGCTACCTCAGGAAGATATGGCCTCAGTTAAGTGGTTGAGCTGTAAATAATTAATTGGTTGCTCAGTTTCCCTCATATGAAAATTTACCCTTTGCCTATGATTTGATATGCTTGTGATTAGATATTCCTTGAACCCTGAACAACCCTGTTTTAAGTACTTTTCTTTTTTACAGACATGTTCATGTCCATTCTGTAGATATGAACTGCCCACAGACAATGAAGAATATGAAGCCTATAAAAAGGATAAGAAACGGAAGGAACAAAGGAAAGAAGATATAGAAACACTGCATAATTCAATGTTTAGTTAATTTTGATGTCCATTTGAGACATTGTTTTATATTGTATACATATTTTGTGATGGTTAAATATATTTGTATTCTTTCAAAGTATCCTTATGTCGACATAATGAATTTATGCTGTTTATTTTTACACAGTACTTATACCACAGCGTAGGTAACTACATACTTACTTTGGTTCTTTGCTCATAAAGACACAATCTTAATTCATTAGCGATGCTACACATTTAAATACAAACAAGACAAATAGATCATTTAGTTAAAACTGAACTAAACAACTTTGCTTTTTAGAGAGTGTGATTTTATCAGTTCAGTAATAACGTTTCAGTGTTTCAACGAGCGGGCAAGCCCCTCCCATCACATAGTTTACATTTACATTCTGAATAAATTTAGTAGGTACCATCAACACATTCTTAAACATATTCTTATTGATAGGGTTATAAGTCTTATTATGAATAAATCGGACATAACTTAAACAATTAAAATTTTTCCACTGCCTTTAGATACTGGCAACATATTAAAACACAACAGAAACGTTGCGATATTTACTTCATCATTATTTGCAAGAAACGTGTGTAGTATCCTTTGGACCTACCTATATCCCTAACTGCAATAAGCTCAAAAGCTCCGCCCACTTAGGGGGTAAGTCCCAACCACCTGTTTCATTTACTTCGTGGTCCCGACTGATTGCTCGGCACGATTGCGCTAATATTCCCGATGGTTGAACCACTGTTACTAGTTATACACTGTATTCAAATAGTACACGACCATGATAAAGGCACATCAAGTTTTAGAAAAATACTTTGTAGATTGTTGTCTCTGCCTCTTTTACCTGTATGTTGGACTATTAATTTTTAATTATTGATGTGCTATATTAAGGCCCGGAAAAGTGTTATATGTATTATAAAGTATATCAATCAATATTAATTATACTTAGTTTAGGCTTCTGCTTATAAAACGGTGTGTGGATGAAAGGAAGGAAAGGAACTAGATATTCTTATAAACTATTATAAAGACAATATAATTATATTATTTATTAACAGTATAAGGATGTTTTCTTTAAATACTATAATTATCTGTTTATTTTTGAATGTATAATGCTAAGTTAGCTTAGCTTAGCTGCTTTTTTATATTAATTTAAGCATTAGTGCAAAGGTCGCGCATGTATTTGTAATATTATTGCCAGAGTTGTTTTCAGTATAAGGCCGTGTGCAGACGTGTTTCCTAGCGGCTCTGTCGCTTCGGTATCAGCGCTTCGTGTGCAATTTACCTCCTTCCCCCGCTTTTGCTTTTTACATGGTCGTGTAAAATTGATTTAGTTCTGTGGCGCTTGCTGTTCGGTGGCTGCGTTTGTGCAGTGGGAAGGCGTAGTCTACGTGGTTGCGGAGTGTACATGGTTCCTCAGCGTAGCCATGTAAACACGCCCTATTCAAAGTAGGTATTGAAAGCAGACCTACTTGATTTATTTTTCTTAAAATTAAAATGTTTTGAAGTTGTCATGTAGTAAACATCAATCAAAACAGACACATTTTTTTCTTAGTTAGATAAAATAAAATTTACAAAAAAATTATAAAGTTTGATAAAATGAGTAAAAAGAAAGGGTAAGTGCTATTTCATGATTCCAGTCGCTGCTTTTAAAACATTTAAACTAATACGGTTTACAAAGTTAATAAGAATAATTTACCATTTAGTACAATCTATGTAATACATACTCTAAGTATAATGACAGTATTGTTGATAGTTTCTCTGATTTTAAGCAAATTTTGACGCAGTGGCTGAGCGATTGTCTGCTGCGCAGAGTGTTGCGGGTTCTATTCCCGCTCAGGGTAAAAATTTGTGTGATGAGCACTTGTGTTTGCCTTGTGTCTGGGTGTTGTTTATCTATATATGTATATATTTACAGTACAGGGTCTCCCTAGTTTGGGTTCAGATGGCCATGTGTTAAATGTCCCCACATATTATTATTATTTTAATATTTATTCATTTACAGAAGTTGTAAATGTCCAAAAGAATTGCAGAAAATTTGTAAACATTCAAGAAGGAAAGGAACTGATTCAAAAGATATGGCTGATATTATTCAGGCTCTTGCGTTTGAAGACTATGTTGCAAGTGAGTATGAAGTAGTTTAGAAGAAATAACACTTTGTTTGTTACAGGAGGGCAATGGTAGAAAGGTACATACCTGCTCAAGAAGATTCCCACTGTGTCGTGACAATACTTAGAACTTAGTAATTTTTAACCGACTTAAAAAAGGAATGTCGTCTGTATTCTGCCATTGCTCTCCTGCTGTGGTACACCTGTAGCAACATTAAGTACGTCTTCAGAACACAACAGGCTATGACACGGGCAAATGCACTAACAGTGGCTAGAATTTGATATATCTTTACATAGTATTAAAACACTCTGCTGTATCTACGCTTAGATCTTTTAAACTACGATATTTAGAGAGATTTATGTAGAGTAATTCAAGAGGAAGGTTTATACGTATAGTTTGATCTACATTGTGCGAAGAAGGGGCTCTTTTCATATCTGTCTATAAGGCTTCGTTGTTCTTCTAAACAAGACAACACAGTTTGATGCGGTTTTTTAAAGAATTAATTTCTGGTAAATTTGAGTGTACATTGCGTAGGTACACTAATACAATAACAATTTACACATAAAAAAATAGATACGTAAAAAAAATGTCTGTGCTGCAGTAATAACTAAGTAATTGATTATAACACAGAAAATCAAAATTTTTGACATCCATAGGTTATTGAATAAGATCGTAATTCGTAATTTATGCATTACTAGCACTTTCCCCGCGACTTCGTTCGCGTTACAATATAGCCTATGTTACTCAGCGATAATACAGCTTTCGATTGGTGAAAGAATTTTTAAAATCGGACCGGTAGTTTTTGAGTTTATTCATTACGACTGAGCCGCGCGGGTACCTTACTCACAGATCTAAACTCCCCTCCCGCACGCGCACCCCCGCCTTGGTGACGCCCACTTCGCAACGCGCCGTGCAGCAGAAATCGTAATATTTTAATTTCGCCATAACTTCAAAACCAAACGTTCAATTTTAATCATTCAAAGACCAAATATTATCTACATAAACTGTACTTAGTGATGAAAAAAATTATTTTGATAAGGATTAATAGCATGACTAAAATAAACGCGCTTAAATGTAGTCCAAAAAAAATTCAAGATTTTTAAATAAAAAAATGTTTGTTGTGCCTCACTCGACATAGATAGATATAGTGTGTCGCGGACTTTTTTGTAGATATTTATAAGATCAACAATTAATTAGAACATTTTATGGTTCTATCTTTTATAGTTTAGGCAGCGTACGCAAAATAAGTAACTTTTCTGGTTGATTTTTTACACCTTGTGGCCGAAAAACCCAAATATCTTACGGAACCCTATTTTTCTCCAAAATAAAATATAGCCTATGTTACTCGTGGATAATGTAGCTTTCGAATGGTGAAAGAATTTTTAAAATCGGTCCAGTAGTTTTTGAGCCTATTCATTACAATCAAACAAAGTTTTCCTCTTTATAATATTAGTATAGATAAACTTCCGCTATCATTACCTACCTTTTAAATAACTAGACCGTCTGCTTATGCATAATGCTTACTACAAGGTTTGCTGAGGTAGCAGCATACATTATTATTATTCTAAAAAAAAGTATCGCTTTTACTAGTTGGAACTTCGAGAAGTGTTCACAATCTGACGGCAAAACACGGATAGATTATAAACTACCGAACTTCTAACGATATGACCTGACACACGTTGTCCTGTCAATAGATTTTCAATTTTCTTACCGTTTAAACCTTCCCTGGATTTCCACAAATATTTCAAGACCGAAATTAGCTAAATCGGTCCAGCCGTTCTCGAGTTTTAGCGAGACTAACGAACAACGATTCATTTTTATTATATAGAAGATGCAGATGGTGTATGAAAAAAAATATCAGCATTATTATGTGTATATCCTGTAGTAAAGTATTCTCTATTTCAGAGTGTAAAAAAAAGAAAAGGCCAGGGCCACCTAAATTTAAACTTAAACCGTTTGTACCGCCGCATTTTAAGGACACATGCGTGCCAATGAAACCTTCTATGCACACAAGGTTAATAAATGTTTTAATAATTTAGATAGGTAATAATATATCATGTTGATGCGTGATGTAACACTGTGTTACATCATGCTGGTATTCCTGAAGGTAAGCAGTAGGCAGAGGCAAGGTTTGATTTGGAGGAAAGTGAAAATATGTTTTTCTTACTCCTCCGCTGTTCTTTTCTGATTAATTTCGTTGTGGGATCCAAGACAGTTGTAATGTTTCTCCGGAACTCGTCGAGCTTCATTACCTCGACGCTATTCTAGTGGTCGCCACTGTTGATTCTAGCTTTCAGGAGTTGTAGTGGTTTGGAAATGGTGTGACGGCCAGGTCGCAAAAAAAAAGTAGGCAGAGTCATTACTTGTGTTCAAATAAGGTCATGCATGTCACGTCCATGAACGGTCCATGGTAACTATTTGACACTGACAGCGCCTTTATGTCGTAGCATTAAGGGCGGTTATCGTAGGTTAAGTGTTACCGCTTACCTACCTGTGACGGTTTCTATAGTGCGGACTTTCTGACGTAACCGGTCATAAATCCGGAAATTCTAAAAAGAATAAATTGCAGTTTAAATTCCCATATAACCTCCATAGTTGCATCGATACATGATTCAAAATCGGTTGGCACTTCCCTTTGTTTCAAATATTAACCTGCTTTTTGACAAATAATGACCTCCGCCCCTCTCTTCAATATTCGACAATGGCAACGTTGAATAATTGGACTGGGTCGTCACTTTCTTCACCCTTCATTCACGGTCCATTTCAAAGCTAGGGTTTATCATTTACCCAAATATGATATTAATGGAATTTATGTTACAGGTTAAGATTCATAGGCCATTGTCCTTTGGAACCAGAACGCTTCGATGAAACTGCAAGGTATGCTTGATTTTGTGGTACGTAGGTAGTATACCTACTTATGGTTAGGTTTCCTTTAGGCTTCTTTTAATAATGATAAGAACCTATCTAAGGAAAGCAATGGTCTGTGTGATAAGTACTTATTATTGATTATAAGGCCTCTGCCTCGAATCTTGCGGGCAGCGGGGCGGCGGCGGCAGCGGCGCGGTGGCGGGGCGGGCAGCACAGACCCGTTCTCGAAACGAGCGGGCAGATCGAGCGGCACTATAGCGGCGTAGTGTTGTGTTCGTGGTTGTGTCGTCGAGATATTTGTTTTTATTCGCGAACGAAATGTTTGAATAACGGCAAAAACATCTTTTTGATTCAAATTTATTTCCTAACGCTAAAAATAAATTGCACAACACAGCAATGCAGACGCGCGGGCGGTCACCGCTTGACTGGAGTGCACTCGCGCCGCTGCCGCGCCACTGGTTTCGAGGGCCGGTCTATCCGGTGATTTTACCCATTAGATCCTGCCGCCGCCGCCGCCGCCGCCCCGCTGCCCGCAAGATTCGAGGCAGAGCCCTAAGTAATATGTGACACATAGGTAATTAACTCAGAGTAGTAGTAGCGAACTGCAAAGGCGCGGGCTCTGGACCCCACGTAGTGCGCTCAATAATAACATTTTTATTTTACGAGCTATGAGTATGTATCTAACTAAATCACCAATTTATGTTATTCCAGGCAAATATATTCTAAATATTCTTTTCCTTCATCATCCGGAGAATCTGTAGTGGATAATGGTGGAATTTTACGAAAAGATCGTAAAAAATCTAATAAGAAGAAGGTCCGGTACTATGATCTAACGCCTGCTGACATATTGCTTCCTACTCCCGAACCAATTGTTAAGCATACGCCGTCGGATAAATCAATCTTGAGTGTAAGTTTCATTCGTCTGTATTTGGTCTCAATAAAACCTACCATAAGAAGCCAATCTGAACAGTTATATGGCAGTTTGTTCTGATCGGATATTCGGATGCGTAGGTTCACATACAGTATCGTCATGTTCATCAGCTTGTAGCAGTCCACAGGCCTCTCAGTTGAAAGAATTAGCTTCAATTAATATTGCTTCAGTCATAAGATCCGCTAACCTGTTAATTGCCTTAACAAAATTAATAAAAATTGAACCTAATCTACGAGTCTGTATTACTTTCTAGGTACCTAGTCCAAAAACAAGTGGCGAAGTCATTCGAGCTGAAAGAGCTGCCGTCAAACCATCGCAAATGAGACCACCTCTACCCCCAAAATCTGGACACGAGTAAGGAATCATTATCAGTCACTAAATTATAGCTAGGTACTAGCTGAAGCACTAAGCAGTTAAGCCGTCAATGCTGGGGAAATAAACATATTATAGTAGGGGACCCCAATAGGGGATTTTGGGATTTGCCCAAGCGGGACAGTCCTCTACCTCCTCCATGTCATAACTAATCTGAAAATTTGAGCGTGATGTAAGGGAGCGTCACAGCGTTGCGAAGAAAAAAACGAAATCTTGAAATAATCGATCGCGTCCGATGTTTTTATTGTTTTGATGGAAATAATTCAAGAATAACTAGAAAAATAAAATCTGCCCCATTTTCACAAATAACAAAAATCTACAATAAAACTAGTGTGCAGCACTAGTGAGGCATGTAGGTATTCCCCCACTCCAAGCCTCTTTCTCCCTTTCATTCTTTCTTTCTCTATCAAGAGATAGAATAAGAATTCTATCTCACACTGTCTCTGAGCTACTTTCCGTCGCCATGGATGACCCCATCACAATCTGAAGTTTTTTTTCTTGAAACCGAAAACCCCCCCAAATTCAGACAGATTCAAAATATAGTTTTTCGTTACAATTTCGAAAATTATTTTTAATAGTCAAAGCGTTTATTTCAATTAAACCATTTACAGGCACTTTTGAATTGTCAAAGAGTCAGTTAGTTAGGCAGAAAGTTAAGCTAGTTGCTCGTTCCAAAACGAGAGCCGAGAGAACTACCCTAGTTCTCTATGGAGAAGAACGAGCAAGAAATATGGGTTTCTTGCTCGTTCTTCTCCATAGAGAACTAGGGTAGGTCCTCACGACGGTCGAGCAAATTACCATTTAGCATCGTGGGCTCCCCCTTCCCTATTACCCCTAACTAGCTTCTACTCGCGACTTCGGCTTGGAAGTCAACTGACATAGCTTTTGGCTCATACATATTACTCGCCGATAATGTATTTTTTAAACCCGTTAAGTATTTGTTGCGTTTATCTATTACAAACATACAAAAAAAAAAAACAAATAATTTCCCTTTTTAATATTAGTTTAGTTTATAATTCAATTAATCATCATAATTTAATGAATCGTTCATAATTTAATTACTTATATTTATTATTTTGAATCGATCTTAACAGGCTGCATGCTGGCTTGATACTAAACCTGATGTATTTCACTTCTAATACTTACTAATCCATTTTTTTTCTTTCAGGCTATACAAGCCGCACAGCGGGATTGTCCTCAATAGGGATCAAACGTTTGTTCCTGATGTTGTACATGTACCTGGCACTTCAGGAGATGTGAAAAAGTATGTGTTTTTCTGTATTTCGTTTATTTTGCTGTTTCGTTTTTTAGCGTTCCGTACCTCAAAAGAAAAAAACGGAACCCTTATAGGATTACTTTGTTGTCCGTCTGTCTGTCTGTCTGTCTTTCAAGACCCTTTATCTCGGGAACGCGTGGAGGTAAAACCATATACTCAAGTCTACAGTCCCTTGAAGCTATGAAAAAATCAAGTTTCTAAGTTAACGTGAAAAATAGATACGGCCATTTACGCCGCAAAAACGTAAATTTCGACACTCTCAAGGGAATCAAAATTTATATGGTACTTCCCGTTGACCAAGAACTATGAAATTTGGCAAGTAATATCGTGTTATACTACAAGTACAGGGAAAAGTCTGAAAACTATACATTTGTAATTAAATCATAAAAATATAGTCTATATTTAAAGTACCTAATTTTACATTATTTTATTTATTACAGATCGAAGAAATCCAAACCTTGCTACAAGGGGGGGTAAGTGTTTTCATTATTAGGTACCTATTGCCTGTTTAAAAAGTTACATATTAGATATATAAAAATAAAGTATGCTAACTTATTCAGTCATTCGCGTCCAGTGTCATGGTAAGCCTTGCTGAATGGACCAATCAGCGGGCATCCCGCACTGAGGATGGTAGGTCTGCAATACAGTCTGATTATTCGGAGCTACGTATGGTATTCCGAAATACCGCTCACCGAAAGGACGGTTTTCCGATAACACTCTACTCCGACGGTTAGTTAAACGAAAAAATTATTGGCCGATGAAACGTTTCGCCGATAATATTATTCATCGACGGTTGGTAGTCCGAATGAATCCTTCGCCGATGTAACGGTTCACCGAAAACA
Source organism: Charanyca ferruginea (assembly GCA_947361185.1). Classification (NCBI taxonomy): domain Eukaryota; kingdom Metazoa; phylum Arthropoda; class Insecta; order Lepidoptera; family Noctuidae; genus Charanyca; species Charanyca ferruginea. The sequence goes on along the minus strand of OX376073.1, from coordinate 14,512,199 downwards.
CTCTTCAACGACGATTGGTTAAACGAACGAATCTTTCGCCGATAGCACTCGTTGTAGGGGAATTCTTTTGCCAAATGGATAGTTTTTCTTTCAGCTTGACAACACCCTTAGGTCTTGTAGAAGTCATGTTAAAAATACAGGTAATAATAAAATAATACATGGAAGAGTGGCAATAGAAAAAAAAAACAAAGTTTTTATTTAACAATAAGAAAATTCATCAAAAAGGCAAATTTATGTTGTTTTTTACAATAAACAATATGATTATGATTATTATGATTTCTCTATTAGAACTGCGACAATAGAAAAAAATTAAATAAACTGTGCGAACAAAGCAAAAAACAAATAAAAGTAACACAACGTGATAAATTTTTGAAGTTATAGTAAATTGTGAGTTATTATTATTATTTGTACTTATAATTGTTATAATTCTTTAATACGTTAACTGCCGGCTCAAAAACGTTAAAGGTAAAACCTCCACTAGCGTCGAACACACGGGGACACCGTTGTTCGCACAGTTTATTTAATTTTTTTCTATTGTCGCAGTTCTAATAGAGAAATCATAATAATCATAATCATATTGTTTATTGTAAAAAACAACATAAATTTGCCTTTTTGATGAATTTTCTTATTGTTAAATAAAAACTTTGTTTTTTTTTCTATTGCCACTCTTCCATGTATTATTTTATTATTACCTGTATTTTTAACATGACTTCTACAAGACCTAAGGGTGTTGTCAAGCTGAAAGAAAAACTATCCATTTGGCAAAAGAATTCCCCTACAACGAGTGCTATCGGCGAAAGATTCGTTCGTTTAACCAATCGTCGTTGAAGAGTGTTTTCGGTGAACCGTTACATCGGCGAAGGATTCATTCGGACTACCAACCGTCGATGAATAATATTATCGGCGAAACGTTTCATCGGCCAATAATTTTTTCGTTCAACTAACCGTCGGAGTAGAGTGTTATCGGAAAACCGTCCTTTCGGTGAGCGGTATTTCGGAATACCATACGTAGCTCGATTATTCGAGTACTCGGAACACGTGCGGATCGCGCATATAACTTATCGTGTTTTCTTTTAAATGAAACCTAGGGTAGATCGATTTATCGCCCATCGTATATTATATTATACTAAAAACAAATGAACTATGTTTTCAAAAAAATGTTTTCAGAGTCTGCAAAAGAAAAAAGTGCAGTAAAAAGAAATGTCGGTATGTATTTTTTGCAGTAATATTATTATTTGATCCTTTGATTATGTAAAAATTACACATTATTAATTCTATTTTTTTCAGACATTATGCTAAATTGAAGAAGAGAAAGCTAATTACTTATTTGAAAAGGTAATTTAATGTTTTCCATTAGCAATGAATAATCGTAGTATTTTTTAAATTTTGAATTATCGAATGTCGAGCCGATAGCGCGCCCCGTACAAACTAAACATCCAGGGTAACATTTTTAACACCGTTTTTAAGGGTGGTTTTTGTTATTCAAGTAATAGTACTGGAGTGCGGTCGCCCCTATTTCTTACGGTGACATATTTCGACTTGCCCACCCGTACACTAATCATAATTATGTTATAATTCCTAATCATCGTTGGCTTGGACAAACTCGTTGTGGGAGGAGCTTTATAAAACAGTTTAAATAATATTGCACTTACCTATTTTAAAATATTTGTTGTACTTTTTAGACATCCACACTCGTCGGCCTCTCTTGGCGCTACTGATGGAACGCCACGAGCGAGAGGGAAACATAAGTTTATTGCAGATGATAACGATTCAGTCTGTGGCTTGGATGAAATACCTAAACAGGATCATGTAAGTTAGAACTTGTATTCACGGGGAAACAAAAGTGTCACAACTTTGTTTCAGCAACATATTTATGTTTTCCAAGTACTTTGTTGCTGGTTCGTCCCTAATCTATAGTATTTATGATACCTCAAAGCGGTGCAATACGTCGTTTTTGAAGTCAGTCAGCAAAAAAAGTCATTAAAGACAATTTTATTTTTTGCCCTTCAAAATCTGTCCATAATAAATGTCGTCCCATTTTGTAGCTAATTGCACTTGATTACAGTGCAGTTGCAGCATGTATACTTAGTTCGTTTTCTAAAACTTTTCATCAAACATTTCATATTCCAGATACATATACCACTGAATTTAAAAAGAGGAACAATACAAACACATTCTCTTACTGTAGTCCCGTGTTCCAAAGACAAGAAAACTAATATACACTACGGTATTTTGACGGGATCATTTAATATGTATGACACTAAGTTCAGTAAGTTTTTTTTTAATATATATACTAGTTCTTTTTCGGCGTAAATTTTCGATAAATCTACTACAATAACTTTAACACCTCATGTCACCCCTTAGGGTTGAAATTCTCTGAGGAATAAATAGTATATGAAATAAGTATAATTAATATTCGAAGATGGCGGGATGAGCTTGACGCTTACAGGAGGGATTGATCAACACTAACTCTGAGCTAAGAGAGGTTTTAAAAGAAGAAAGGGAAGCCTTTGCCCTGCAGTGGGACAGGCTGAAAATAAAGAAATAATATGCAGTGTTTAAAATACTAATGGTTCCTTTTTGAAGCTAGTCGGACCACTTGATTCTTTAACTAGTTTGACTCGGACTAGTTTAACTATTGGTGATATCACACTAACACTTACATATCAGCATTTATCTGTATCATTTCCTTTTCGACCTCTCGAAAACACCCGCAAATATTGACTTTAAAAGTGTGGATGGACTTCTCGTTATAGCCTGTTATGTATTCTGAGCTATAGCGAAGGACACCTACAAAGTCTGTACACTTCCTCAAGTATAGATTGAAAGCCATTTCATATAGATTGAATCAAGTTTTACTGCCTACAGTAAAAGTTGAGCATTGTTCTGTAATATGGACCTAAGTGGCAAAAGGAAATAAAGATAGGCACTGAAAAAAATTGTGAAATATTTTGTGCTTCTCTAGTCTGAACATATTTTGTTGTATTAAAGGTGGGAGATCAAGAGGTCGGCAAGCTCTGCCGATGAGCGTTATGGCTTATTGTTTAGCATTTCATTATCACCCCAAACAATGGACAATGAAGTTAGTCGACAACTTGGTGGACGCTGGTGATACATGGTACAATTCTACAAATATCTATCATTCATCTTAGTTACTTTACGTTATTATGGTAAATATTGCAACTTTAAGAAGAACAAAAGCTGCATTAAGTTTACCGTGTTTGGTTTCGCCGTATGGTGCCGGGCCGTGGGTGTCGTAGAAGGCGACAGAGGGATATTGACCAGAGGATAGACAGCAGCGTCCTTCTGAGTACCATAACACCAACTGCGATCGCCAACATGCATCGGCCAAGCATGGCGATTACGTCTGAATCCCCCTTGGGGGAGACCTATGCCCTGCATGGGCGTCTAAAGGTTGACATGATGATTACGTTTACCGGACGTTATTCATATTTGAGTAGGTAGGTACAGACAGCGACATCAACTGCTTAGAAGAAATTTTAATGCGTTGGGGGTAAGCAGTTGATGACGCTGTCTGTACAACATGAGTTCGGCTTTGTAAATCGTCGTCATCGCTTCCATGCATAATAGTCTCTGTCTATAACTGTGTATCGTGGGTGCGTTTACAAACATAGGAACTCATAATTATATGTACAGACAGCGTCATCATCTGCTAACCCCCTCTGCGAAGAAATTTCAACGCGCGGGGGGTTAGCAGTTGATGACGCTGTCTGTACCTACACTGAAGATACAAATATTAGTTCCGTGTGGAAATCGAATTTAGCAAATTAACTATTAATTTAGCATTTCATATTGCCCTTTCCCTTCAGGTATCTTCAATGTTTAGATAAAGTTCACGATCATTCATCAGTTCAGGGTATATGCGAAGTATTACCATTTGGGAAAAAACAAATAATGGTGTTGAATGGGAAAAGGATGCAAGTTTTGCTTTGTGAACCCGACATCGTGGGATACACGATGTCGATAGATCCCACGGTATACAACTTGTGCAGAGGATTGAAAGCTTTCTTCAAGGAAAATAGAGCAGGAATATTGTTATCAAGGTAAGACAGCTGCATTGGTCTGCTTATCATGTATAGGAAAGTAAAATTATGAATGTATGTATGATTTGAGTTCTTCTTTCGAACAGGGTCCTGAAATTAGTGATATGGAAAGATAAAGTGTGCTATTACATTTTCGACCCAGCCGGCAGGGACACGAGAGCTTACTCCAATTTCGCTCACGGTCAAGCTGCTCTCATGAACGTACAAGATATCGTTTCAGTCGCTGAAGTTCTTTTAGCACGCAGCATTTTACAAGACCAAAAATTCGTTTTGGCTGCTGTTAAAGTTCTTAAAATGGCTAACGAGAAATGCGATGAGGATTTCGAATCTGACAAAGAACTCACTCAAGCTGAAAAAGCCATGATGGGATACAGAATGTTAAGCGAAAAATGTGCCATTGTCAATGCTAATATGCATTTAGGGGATCGATGCTTCGAGGAGGCAAAGTTTAGGCAAGCATTGCCTAATGCCGTTGTCGCGATGACGTACGCCAAAATATCACCACCTAATACCTGGTTTTCAAAGACGCTGGACAAAATATTACGACTAGGCAATAAGCTGTATGTTGATTGCACTTATCCAAAAGTAATGATTGATATAACTATTGATAATATACCAAATGAAATAATGATAGGTCCCTATGCCTGTGAGATAATAATATACAGAGAAAGAGTTAAAGGACAACTTTTCACAACAAAGGAATGCTTGTTCAATATTAGGACTGGACTCGCAGATTTTTTCAGCCATGAGTATAATAGCGGCATATTGGAGTTCAATAATTATGTGCTTGCCGTTTGGAGGCAGAAGGATATGTTCTATTTATTTGACCCTTATCCGCGTACTACCGACGGTGCCAGATCCATGCAGCCTGGTAAGGCTTGCTGCTTGATGCTGTTAAACCCGGATGCTATGGCAGACGCGTTTATTAGAAATTGGGATTATTTACCGGCCACTACACAATTCTACTTGCATGCTTTTAAAGTGTTAAAGTTGAAGAAAAAACAGCCAAAGGTAAAATTGGAATGACTTTTTGTTTTTATGTTGTTACTAGCTGACCCGACAGAAGTTGTCCTGTCAATTGTTATTTAATTTTCTCACCATTTCAATCTTCCCTGTACTTTCACAAATATTTCAAGACCAAAATTAGCCAAATCGGTCCTGCCGTTCTCGAGTTTTAGAGAGACTAACGAACAACGATTCATTTTTATTATATAGATAGTACTTACTTATATTTTTTGTGTCAATAAGACACATTTACAAAAAAACAATAAGATCTTTGTATTTGATTAAGATGTGGTTTCATTTCAGATACAATTAATGTGTAAACTAAGCGAGGACGATTGGCCAACAAAAAAGCGAAAAGTGTTGCCTAGTAAGGAACACGGTGATGGAAAAGAAATCTGCCAAGACGTTTTGCCGGTAGACATTTTGGATCCAAAATCACCTAAAAAAGTAAGTTCTAGTATCAGTAAATGCCCTTATCAACTAGAGTATACACTTGATGACTTATCTTGTAAGCAAACATGACCTGGTGTGGATTTTGAGGAGAAATTAATATAATATAATAATATGTGGGTACATTTTCACACACGGCCATCTACTCATACTCATACTCATATTATTTATTGCATTCCACAATGTTTTGAGTTGTTTACATTATCGCTTAGAGCTAGGCACAATCGTGGACCCTGTAGGGCACAGCAACATTCCCCCCCCCCAACCCCAAACTAGGGAAACCCTGTACTATATGGGTGTCAGACAGCTGATATAAATACACAAATACATTTTGAATACGTACATATATAGATAAACAACACCCAGACACAAGGCAAACACAAGTGCTCATTACACAAATATTTACCCTGGGCGGGAATCGAACCCGCAACACGCTGCGCAGCAGTCGATCGCTCAGCCACTACGCCAACCGTGTCGTCAAAATCTGCTTGTTGTATTTTTAAAAGAATAAAATCACGCATTTTCGGTTTATTCACACAAAGATAAATTATTAAGATACATTTTCAAAGAGGTGTTTGATTTCATGATTAATAAATAAATAAGCAATCAAACGAAAAATGAAAACTGTTATTTAGGTAACATTTAAGGATAAATACATTGTATGTAGTTACAGAATCAAGTAGACGAGGAACAAATGGGTGATATAATATCGTTAGTAGACAGCATACAAGAGGATTACGTTCCAGCAATACCAATGAGGCATAAGAAACATATAGACGACCCAGTGCAGATAAAAGTGGGTAAGTGTCTTAGGGTGATACCAGACTAATCGATCCATCGTCGATCGAAGGCATCGATCGATGGTAGAATAGATTAGTCGACGTTGATCGATAGTTTCTACCAGACTTGTCGATCGGCGATCGATCGATGGTAGAATGGATTAGTCGACGTCGACCGAGCTGCTTGATTATTATTAGTGATGCATTAAAGCCGGGGTCAATCGATCAACGTCGACCGATGTCATCGACAGGCAATCGATCGACTAGTTAGTCGAACGGTATCCGTCGAGCAGCCAAAGCTACCACACCAATCGATCAACGTCGATCGATGTCGACCGATGGCATCGATCGATGATCGATCGATTGGTGTAGTAATACCTTTAGAGGAGAATCTTGTTACGATAAACGAAAGTTACTGTGTTGTTACAGTACGGTCAGCAACGCAACACGATTAATATATAAAAATTTTAAATCATAATTCTTGAGCAGAAGGAAATACGGACAGGATAGATAATCAAGATAAAATAAACTCTTGACTATGACATGAAATACTGTAAAGTATTACTTACATCATATTTGTTTTTGTGTCTTTTTAGAGGATATGAAAATGTAATAGTGTTAATATAGGTACTTTGTTTAGTGACCATATCAACAGCGCGCTTCCTACGAAAGTAGACTAGTAGTCACATTTCATTCAATTTGTAATTGAACTCGATGTAATTATGCTTCGGGTCAAATATTTTCAATATGATACGTAATTCATAACCTCCTATGATATTAAAAAAAATATTCTTAGATCATTGTAAAACGTTTGGAATTACAAACCGCCAGCCATCCAGACAATTCACTGGAAGGTTTATTATTTTGAACGGTATTCCGACTATGATCATTATGATCAAGCTCGATCTTTGTGTTAAGAACTTTATCTCAATCGGTATAAAGTGCCAAATACAATAACTTGCTTGGCCTAAAATTATTAGGTACTTATTTTAGTGGCAATGGAATGCTAATGACGTTGTTAGGCTGCGTTTCCACCAGAGATGAGCGAGGATGCATTGCGAGGGATGTGTTTGTTAAGAACCAATTTAATAGAATCACCTAATTTACATAGCCTCGCGCAGCTCTGGTGAAAACGGCTTAGCAGAGCGAGGTTTTCTTACGTACAAAAGCGAGTTCAAGCGAGGGATGTGCGCGTGGAATGTGTGCAAAGGATGGATGCGAGCGAGGAACTATTAATCAGTGGAATCGCTCGCATCTGAAAAGAGCCCGCTACACATTCTCGCAATCTTATCTGCGCACCGTTTCATAGTGTCGCTACGCATCTTCGCACCACTCAGCTGCCTTGCACATCTCTGGTGGAAACACACATCGTTCCACAGCCTCGCTAGGCACCCCCGCACCGCTCATCTACCTCGCACATCTTTGGTGGAAACGCAGCCTTATTCTGAATTGAATGTGTTGCAGTGAATTTGGACTCGCCCACTGTGTCGGTGACGCAGGTAGTCCCGCCGTGGCCGAAGCCCCGCGACAAGACCAACGAGCCGATCGAGCCCGACCCGGACCCCATACCTACCCCGCCGCCCACACCACCGCCTCCGATGGTGAACCACTATTTATTTACAAGCTTTTGCCAGCGACTTCGTCCACATTCTTTTTTCCACGGTTCTCTCATTGTCTGTTCCGTACGTCCGAATTAAAAACAGAACCCTTATAAGTGTCAGTCTCTGCCTCTCTGGCCATCTGACACAACCAATTTGTTCCGAATCTACTGGACTATTCCGTTGAAATTTGGTACACATTTAGAGGTATGATGGACAGAGTGTAAAATTCCTCATCCTCTATAGAAAAGGGAGGATCCTCTGACCAGACGGGTGTTGTATCTGGTGGGCTACTGCCCGACGGTTGTAGTCGGGATTTTGTATATATGCTAATGTCGCGGAAAATTCTGCTTGCGCGATCTAGGAAACGTCAGTTGTAGTACGTTCCATGTGCGATAGATGTCGCCAAACACATAAAAGATCATGGCATGATTTGTACAAAAAAACTAAAGATGTTTATAGAAGTTGAAATTCTAATTTTTATACTTTTGGGTACCTAAAGAGTATCTTCCGACATTTACAATATTTTAAAAACGCGCAATAAAAATGGATGTATAAAGTGAATAGTTTAATTAAAAGCACTTTTTTTCAGAACGAAATGCCGTTTCGCAGGTCTTACTCTGAAATTGCATCATTTTATAGGAAATAATAATATTATGTGTGTGTAATTATGTCACAAATAATGAATAATCAATGTACTTTTTCAACTCCGCCATTGTAAACAACGGCTTACACTCACTTGTTCGTCACTTTGATAGATACATTACTGTCACTTGCCACTTTCCTTTTTTTATAATATAAAATGGCCAACGAGATGAAACTAAAAACTGTAATTTTAATTTCAAAATATTTTAGTTATGCGGGCGTTTAAAAATATTTTAAGTATCAATCTATGATACTTAATCTCTTGTTTTTTTCATAAAAATGAATGTATAGATCTCGCCATGATTCTTTCTGTTCTTATTCCTATTGACTTAACTCTCTCTATATGTATAATTTACATTTTCGTATCTTATTGACTGTCCATAGATTTATAGTAATATACTAATTTTGAAATTCGTTTTCAGCCGCCAGAAGGTGCAGAAGAGGTAAGCATTATTCACATCCAAATCTTTATTGTTTCTTGAAAAAATGCTTTTGTAATAGTATTATTATAAGTGGTCAGATGAACTTTGAACTACAGACGAGATTAGATGAAAAGAGTGAAGAGTCGTTGTAAATGGTTTCATAATTTTGAGCTGAGTGCAATAACACTGGGTGAAGTCTACGAGAAAAACTAAGAGCTTTATAGAAATGTTTTTTGTAATATTCCATCTTAAGAACTCACCCGATTCATGTACAATCACGAGGATACCTAAATAGGTATACAGATTGCCAAATTCGGAAGCAATTTTCTCGTGAAAACGAATTCAACTTGTAGATAAAACCTATTTTATACGAGGCATGCCTTTTAAGTCTTGTCGTTTGAAGAAAGAAAACCTCCTAGAACCTTACAGTATTTTTTATTGGTTTTTTAAGTATTCACCACGTAGTTTAATACAATTTTCCATTGGCTCGAACCAGTTATTAAAACATTTTGCCACTCCCAAAGTGGGGGTGTTTAATATGGCTGACTTGAAAGTTTCGAATGCTTCTTCACCGGACTGGAAACTTTGACCATGAAGACTATTCTTAATTTTAAGAAATGTAAAGGAATCGTTAGGGCTCAAGTCTGAACTGTATGGAGGATGGTCAAGGATTTCTACGTTTTCCTGCTTCAAATACCCAATCGTTCAACGTGCACTGCGTGAGCTTACGTTATCATGCTGTTGGATGATGCGTCGCTTCGGGTTATATTTTTGTAGTTCGGTGATGATTTATTTTATGCTTCGAGAACGAACGACTTTTGTTGATTTTGACCACCCAGCGTGTTGCGGGTTCGATTCCCGCCCAGGGTAAACATTTGTGTGATGAGCACTTGTGTTTGCATTGTGTCTGGGTGTTGGATATGTATGTCTTAAAAAAAATGTATTTGTGTATGTATATCAGCTGTCTGACACCCATAGTACAGGGTCTCCCTAGTTTGGGGTCAGATGGCCGTGTGTGAAAATCTCCCACATATTATATTATATTATTATACCTATATAAAAAAAAAAAAAACTTTTTGGAGATGCTTCGAGAACGAACGACTTTAGTTAGTTTTGGCCGGCCTTGGAAGACCCAGATTGTGGATTGTTGTTTGGAATTAGGATCGCAGACATAGATCCAAGATTCGTCACTATTGATGATGTCGTAGACGTGATTTGACTCTCCTCGGTTAAACCTTTGAAGAGTTTTCTTACACCGTCTGACGCGGGCCGATTTATGATCGTCGGAAAGCAAATGCGGGATCCAACGGTCAACTAGCTTTCTCACACCAAGCGCCCCATGCAAGATCTTTTGAATGGTTATCCCTGAGATGCCTAATAATGCCTCTATCCTTCGATATGACACATGACGATATTAGTGAAATAATTGTCTCACAGCAACGATTTTATCTTCAATGAAGGCGGATTTTGGGCGTTCTTCACGAGATTTGTGTTTGTGTGTGTGTGTGTTTGTTTGTGGATATACATCCACGCTGGAATTATAAATACCAGCGTTCGACAGTCTGCAGACACGGGGTGTAATCATGGAACACAGATCTTCGAAACACTTAAACTGTGTTAGGCCTCTTCGAAAGTTGTAGAAAGTTATTGCACAAACATTTTCATTAGCAACTAACAACTAACTAAGATTAATGCTGTGACTAAACCATAGCTTTAATCTTAGTATTTTCAATTGTTTTAACATTCTAATTTCAAACAAATTTGAATATAACACAGTTCCTAATCCAAAATTGCCAGTATATATTGAAACGACAAAACATAAAAGGCATGCCTCGCGTAATAAGAAGTTTGGGATCAAAAATAACATATTCGTAGCACCATAACATTTCAATGAACAGTTTTGGAAAAAATCAGTTTAGAATGAAACTTACTATTTACATGTTTCTGCTCGTGACTGTACCTAGTAGCAATTATTCTAGCATTCGTATTTATTACGTTATAGGAAGAAGCAGGGGGAGAAGAAGAAGAAGACGAGGATTCGAAAGGAGAAGCGGCTAGGAGGAAGGCGGAGGAAGAAGAAGCGCGGCGCAAGGCAGAGGAACTGCCGCCGCCCATGGCTCCGCCGCCGCCTTCACCGCAGCCCGAGGCCGAAGTGCCTGTACGTCGTATTCAAAATCAATATTTTATTGTAGAATACAATATATATTTTTTTATATATACTAGCTGACCCGACAGACGTTGTCCTGTCCCGATCTACCTACTTACCTGCCTATTTACCTACACCGTACCCTACACCTACCCTACACCTACCCTACACCTACCCTACACCTACCCTACACCTACCCTACACCTACCCTACACCTACCCTACCCTAACCCTTAACATTTGGATGGGGGATGAAAAAGGGGATGAAAAATAGATGTTGGCCTATTCTCAGACCTACCCAATATGCTCAATAAATTTCATCTGAATCGGTCAAGCCGTTTCGGAGGAGTACGGGAACGAAAACTGTGACACGAGAATTTTATATATTAGATATATTTATATAGGCTTGCGTTTGGCCGCAATTCATCTAGGGGCCAAGTCTGCTATTTTTTTTTTATAATTTCGTCATTCCAACACGCTCCCATTGTCATTTTGCTAAAAGTTCGTAATTTGCTAAATTCATAATGGTCGATCATTGGTCGGTCGAATTATAAGCAATGACTGCACAATGACGTTCTAATGGTAGGTCACTGATCAAAGGAACTGTCAAAGTTTTAGCAGATTACCGCCTAAGTCAGTCATTCAGTTGTCATTTTGTACGAGATTACCATTCTATATCATTTCTTTCAATGGCGTGTCAGTAGTTGACCATTGGAAAATCATAATGACGCCATTATTTAAGAGACGATTACTTGTATGTTCCTATCTGCAAAATATTTGCAACAACTGTTGGTGAACCATAAATAAATAAACTATATTAGTAGCTTACCGAACTTGTCAAAATCAACAATTATGAAATCAATGATAGACCATTCTGACACTATTGTAATAGCAGGCTTGACGCCCTGATCTTAAGTGACAATGCGGCCTAAGGTGGAGCACGCTTGCCTAGAATAAACCGGTTCACTCGTGCCTTGAAGATACCCAGATTATATGTCGCGGGGAATAGAGAAGCGGGCAATGAATTCCATAGTCTGGCAGATCGCACAATAAAAGTGGAAGCAAAGCGCTTGGTTCGTGACCGTGGAACTTCAACCGTTTAGCGGTGACGCTTCGCCGTATCCCTGCTCGTCCGGTGATGGAATGGGGATGGGGGAATTAAGTTGTGCAATTCCAAAGCACACTCTCCGAAATGTACCCGATAAAAGACCGATAGGCTTAGCCTTTACCAGGAAGTCGTTGTCTGTGAGCCTCTTGGCACGTCTTTCAATAACTTCCAACGCCTCCAGCTGGTACTTGGCAGATCCATCCCAGAGGTGCGAACAGTACTCCATGCACGATCGAACTTGTTCTTGGTATAGGTTCAGCATCTGTTCCGACGTGAAGTACATTCGCACCAGTACTTACAGTATAATTGTAATTGCGGGTAGGTATACTTACAAATCTTCAGTCCGCGCATAAAACTTTGCCACAACACCTTTCAACACCAATATTATCTCATCTGCTCGTCGGCCGTATGTCACTGCAGGAATTTAGCAGAATATCAGTATCAGGTATATTTGCCTGACACATGCTGAGCTGGACTCCCCATTTGGTGCAACCATGAGACACACTCCTCACTTTGTCCTTGTCCTTATTTTATTTGTATTTTTTGTTTGTCTTTTGTTTGCACCAAATAAATGTTTTATATTATAACCAATTAACCGCCACTCCGTGCCCTCAGCCAATGACGTATTCTAAATAGACGCGTGAGACACGAACATTAGTGCACTTCAAAACGGAAACAAATTATAAACTTTAGATCTACATACCAGTAGGTACATACAATTATACGTGCGAAGAAAAGGTCAGTCTGTCTCTAGGTTTGCCTTTGTGTAATATGTGCATCGTTTATGCACACATGAAGGCACCTTTCTTGAAATTGTCACAAAATTACGAGCGATGCTAACGTATAGCCGCGACACTGGGTGGTACGTGACTAAGTGAAACTCTGGCAATTGCCTTGCTATTGCCAATGTTGAGCGCGGGTAACGCATCTAAGTGTATAATATATCATTGCCCTCGGCGCCAAGTTACTAATTACTACTCTATGGAATTACTTTTCTATACTTAATTACATAGAGTAGTAATTCGTAGTCGTGACTGCAGCGTGCTGGGCACATTTTGGTTTGTCATCTATACATGACTGTGACAGTCAAAAGGTTAAACTTAGTTTTGAAAAGATAGTTTGTTTGCAAAACATGTGTAAACACAAGTTTATTGGATGTTGAGTTAGTATTACTTGACCTACATGTTTTGCCATATATTATAGCGTACAAAGTACCTAATAATTTGTTTATGTATAGGTACACGAGTACGATTCAAACTTAATGGCGGCTGTGAACACGAGGCGAGTCGCTGCGCAATAACAATTTCACGTGTCAGCGGGGGTGAGGGACGGGGTACTGCACAGCCTGTAGCGCACTTCTCAGCCGCCATTAAGTTTGAATCAAACTGTATCTAATAAAAAGTTACATTAGACAAAATAATAATAGGTAATTGGTATGTATGACACTTGTACTCACGCGTACTCTCGTTGTAGCTGGCGCCAATGTACCCGGCACCACCTCCAGCACTAGAAGAGGAAGACCAAGCCCTGCCCGCGCTTCACGTTGATCGCCGCGTTCTTCTCACAGAGGACGCTCAAAGACGCTTCAAACTGCGACAAATTCGAAAGAAAATTACACCTCCGTTAATGGAACATGACTCTGATGCCGATGCCGAACAAGAGCTCAAGAAACTGAGTAACTTCAAGGACCTACCAGACACTTCACAAATTATTCGAGGAAATACCAGTCTTACGGTGGAATCAAATTCAGAAACTACTGATAAGCTGCCGTTTGGTGCAATCATGGCGATAGTGACATCTTACAAATACGCAATCCATACTTGGACACGCGGTATCGTGGATTTTGTAGTAGATACCGCTTCAAAGCTGTATACCAACAAAAAGCAGAGATTTCAGCTTGCTCCTGTACATATTATTCCTAAGATTGCGCTTGGACATCAGGTTCGTTTGTATTTTAAATTGACCCGTTGTACGTTAATCAGCAAATTTTGTGCGGTAATACAGATTTGGTTATTTTGTTTGTATTTACAGGCATTTCACGCTACTGTTGATGTGATCGGAGAAGGTGCTACCTGGAAAATGGAAGATATATTGACTCGAAAATTCTTTAACAAATATGATAGAGGCATGATAACAACTGCTTCTTACAGTTGTGCAATTTTCAAGAAAAACAAGCTTTATTATATGTTCGACGGCAGTTCTTGTAATGCAATGGGTTTAAGAGATGCCAAAGACAAAAAGGGGATGGCTTGCTTTCTAAGATTTCATACAGTACGAGACCTAGTGAGCAGGTAAATACTATTTCTGTTTTCATGAAGCACTTTCAGCGTTGTAAAGGACAAACGTAAGAATCAGCTTAGCCAATGGGCTAAGACATACATTTTCGAAGCCGTGTTAATAAACTAGGCTTCGAAAATGTTTGTCTTCAGTTTTTTAAGTCCTATGTTTGACTGACCATCAGAGGGCTAATTCACGTAATTTTATGACGCGCCGATGAAGTTGTAGTGCAGTTGCAGTTAAGTTCAAGTTTGAGTGATAAACTGTATTCTTGTAATCTTTGAACTGCGCGTACAGTTCATGCGCGTAAGCTGCGCATGAACTGTACGACAACCAAACTACCAAACTAACCTATGGTGTAGCCACATGAGAGAAAAAATATTACTCCTTAAATAATTGAATAGAATCTGAATATGACGTTATTAAAATATTAAAATTAAATAATGATTTCATTATTTTTACAGAATCAATTACAATAAGGGAGGAAAATCAGATGATCAACAATTTATCCTTAGTACAATATTAGTCAGAAAACTACTAAAAGACACCCGAACCACATTACCTGAAGATCATGACTTTGCAACTGGAAAATCTGGACCTAAATCTCAACAGACTATTATCGAATCCGAAAAAGACCCAGCAAAGCGCAAGTTAGATGTGAGAGAACCGAAGAGCGAATCAGTGGCCGGCTATCACCTCGTCGATGGCGTTTACAGAATAGAAGGAACTAGTGCACTGAGTGCCAAGTCATCGGGCTCAGGAGTAAAGTCTTGTCACTTCGTTTGTCTAATCGCAATGATAATGGCAGCGATGCATCCAATCAGAACGTGGGACCCCGTCATGATTGACATCTGCATCGAAAAAGGTTTAGAAATACATGAAAAGGCTACAAATTTTAATGTTTGCGAGAAGAGGGTAGTAAAAAACGTTATTCTGGACGGGAAATTCATGAACATAAACATTAAAAAAATTTTAGTTGTTAATGAAAACCCAGAGAAACGACTGGAGCAATATTTAAATGCAGTATTGAGAAGACTGCGTTACGTCATAATAACATATCCTGGAACCAATTTAGTAATATGTCAGACAGATGGATATTTTCACCTTTTCGATCCTTATCCGCCACCAAGTCATGATGCCAAGGAAAAGGAACGAGGTAAGAAAGGGGAGGTGAAAGGTCCTTCCACGGTAGGAAACCAAGTGGCATCGTGGACGTTATATCGCAATATAGATGGATTAATTCGACGAATAAGGAAAGTAGCAACAGGAAAGGCAGCAGATAACCCCGAATTTTACACTTTTGAATTGACTTCCATAAAGACTGCGCCACGCCATTCTGCTCTAAACTATAGATTAAGTCCTCTCTTCAAACCTGACATTAATCCGAACTCACCTTATTTGAAACGTAAACGGCCACGGGCTAATCTAGTAGACGAGAAGATGTACTGGTTAAATATCAGCGCGATACCGTGGTCGCGAATGAGTGCCGTGAATGACTTATGTCTGGATCGAAAAACACCTCAAACTATGTGGAAAGATTGGGATATTGAATTCCCAGGCGACTTGTATTCTTTATGGGGTACTAAACATCCATTGGATGAAAGTTTTAATGAAGACGTTCGCGGTAAACAATACCTTGCATGCTGCGTGGTTGCCATTTGTATGACCCAAGCATGTAACATTAGCGCTTGGACGAGTGGGTTCCTCGATGGAATAATCATTGGCGGTAATAAGTACCACCGCAAGTGTGTGGAGAAAATAGGACAAACTCCTAATCATGAAATTTCACTTTCCGATTTGGATTCCAAATTTGACGATATGTACCCATTTTCATTTGAGGTTAACTTTGATAAAATAATTTTTGGATTTGTGTACAACTTGTATCCTGATCGATTCAATTTAAGTAAAGCATTATCTTATTTTTTTGAAAATGAAAGTAATGTTCTTGGAATACTAACAAGTCCAAGTAAAAACTTGGCGTTTGGAAAGTCTGTATGCCTACCATGTACCACATGTAAGCCTTCATATTTTATGTTCGATTGTCAAAGTTTTGGCGCACCGATATTCTGCCCTGGTCAAGGAGCTGCATATATATTGAAATGTGAAAGCCTAAATAGACTTATTTACTGCATGGCTATAACTTTAAATATTCGAAGACATGGGCAACAGTTCCATTTGTACAAAGTAACTGTAAAAGTCTCTGAACAAAATCCAAATGCGAAAGCCTAAATAGACTTATTTGCTGCATGGCTATAAATTTAAATATTCGAAGACATGGGCAATAGTTCCATTTGTACAAAGTAACTGTAAAAGTCTCTGAACAAAATTCAAATAAAGTAATCTTTTTTTTTGGTAGGAGTTGTTTTACTGTAAAGGTTAATTCACACCCGGTCGGCAGCGCAGTAGCGCGGAGTTTTACTGACAAACCATTTTCAACTTTATCTCTAGACCGAAAGGCATAGTATCGCTTAGAGACGAGCGGCAGCTCGCGGCGCCATGCGCTCCCGCGAGCCGATGACCGCCCCCATATAACTTTAAAGTTATATCGCGGGTGTGGTTGTGGTACGTCTGAATAGACCCTAGCCACACCACATCACAGCGACAAAAGATGGTCAAGCAGTGGTTACGTGTGAAATGTGTCGCTGCGGATTTTCGCAGTTGCGTTGTGATACCGACAAAATGTGGATGTGGTTACGTTGTCGCCAATAATTACGATGGGGTTGCGTCTTGGCGCGCGGCTCCACTATACAACACAAACTAATAATTTTTATAAGAAATAGTGCTCGACTAAGTGTTTTTGTTGTGGCGTGGTTGTAGTACAGTCACGAGCATAAATATGTATACAGATTGCAAAATTCAAAAGTAATTTTCTCGTGTAGTAACTATTTCAAACCACAATCAAATAACCCCATAACATTTCAATCAATAGTTTAGGAGAAAATCAGTTTAGAACGAGACCAACTGTTTACATGTTTTTGCTCGTGACTGTACGTCTGAATAGACCCTAAAAGCGACGACGCGCATCTCGGTGTAAATTGACCCCTAAGCTGCTTACAAAGTAATTGTAATAAACAGAATAGAATTAAATATCGATTTACTGAGTGGGCGATGTACTCGAATTACATGGAAGGACTTCTTTCAAATCCTACTAATATTATAAATGCGAAAGTTTATGAGGATGGATGGATGGATGGATGTTTGTTACTCTTTCACGCAAAAACTACGGAACGGATTTTAATGAAACTACAGTAATAGGCTGTAGCTTATCACAGAATAACACATCGGTCATGGTTAGGGTCCGTTCACACAGACCGGCTCGGAGAGGAAAGCAGATTTTTTATATCACGTTTAACGAAATAAGTTTTGATTTATTGTAATAAGGTTTATTTTTAGATGTCACTTCTTGAGAATGCTTGAGGGCAAACCTAACGCGCTTAGTGTGAAATAATAAGAGGAGCCGACCGGCTGCCTCTGATGACGTAATTTTCCACGCTCGCGCAGCCGAATGGCTCCGATAGCGTCCTCTCTCGCTCCCGCGACCCGCATGCGCCGACGTTGTCGCTCAACTGGAGGTACACCGCCAGAGCACCCGTTCGGCTTCGAGCGCATCCGTCCGCTACGAGTGCATCCGCTCCAAAACTGTTCTTCTAACCGGTCTATGTGAAACGGCCGTCGGCTCCGGCCAGTTCCAAGCGTATAACTCGCGGGATCCCTTCTTTTCGCATAATGTTCTTTTTCCTAATATAACTACTTTGGCATAACTGTTTTGGCATAAATTGTTTTGTCATAATAATACTTTGCCATATTCTTTTTTGGCATACCTACACTTTATGTTGGCATAATAATCTTTAAGGCTAATTTGTTTTGGCATAAATTTATTTCGCATAATGTTACTGTGAAAATTTATTGTGCCACGCTAAAGTATTGTCTTAAAAATTCAATATGTTGTGCTATAAAAGTTGATGGCAAAAACGAATCGCTGCAAAACCGACTCCACGTAGTCTTCTCTGCCCTACGCCTAGAGTGTAATCAGCCCACGTAGGCGCGGAGGGGCGAGGCGGTCCGCGAGCTGAGGAGCAGGTGGTTTTAACGCTCGCCGCCGTGGCTGAGGCTGGCCGGTGCAGCCGGCCAGCAAGCCGAAGCACGTGCTTTTTAAGAGATTATGTATAGTTTAATTAAAAAAAAGCTCGCTAGAGGAAGTTTTTAAGTAAAAAATGTAGATATTTTTTGATGGTAATTACTTATATCGTACCTACGCTATTTTTCCAAAAAAATCGAAAATTGGGCTAAGTTACTACGGGGGTAAAACGTTATAGTTTTTTGTATGAAAATTTACAGCCTCACAATCCTCCTAGTATCGAAATTCGTGTCTTGGATAGCAGTAAAGCCATTGCGTAAAACCGTCGGTCCCAGATGTCATTCGTAGATCTAAACTACAAGGTGTCCAAAAAGAGTATCGGGTATTTGTTTCAGCGTTGAAGTTGACACGAAGCGACGAGGGAGCGCGGGGAGGGGATTGTCAAGTCCGCTGTTTTTTGCAATTTTAGCTGCAATGGAGCAGTACATCGTGCATCGCGCATTTTGCGTACGAGCGTATTATCGTAACGGTGATTCAATAGTGACTGCTCAACGTTTGTGTCGTACGAACTATCGTACACGCAATGCACCAAGTGACAGTGAGTGAATGGTCATGTTAATTAGCAGAATTGTCGATACTGGGCAGAGGAGAATCCGAGGCGAAAACATGAACGACCCCTGCACAGCCCAAAAGTCGTTGTGTGGGCCGCTATGTCTGCTAAAGGCATAATTGGTCCGTATTTTCATGAAGATCGACGAGGCCGAGCGCTCAATGTGAATAGTGACCGTTATTGCGATATGCTGCAAAACTTTTTGGGTCCAGAGTTGCAGGAGTTTCAAGGTTTCAATTCAAGATCGTGGTTCCAATAAGACGGGGCCACTTGCCATACATCAAATCAATCAGTTGAAGCTGTTTACGAATTATTCCCTAATAAGGTCATTTCACGTAGAGGTAACATCAACTGGCCTCCCAGAAGCCCCGACCTTAGCCCACTTGACTATTTCGTATGAGGATACCTTAAAAGTAAGGTTTATGAGAATAATCCGTCGAACCTAACGCAATTGAAACAAAACATCAGGCCAGAAATGGCAGCACTATCGAGGGCTATGTGTCAGCGTATCACCAATCTTCGTTCCAGATTAGAAGAGTGCCAGCAGCGTAACGGTCACAATTTGGATAACATTATCTTTTCGAAATAATTTTCCATTTTGTATTCTAATAATGAACATTAAAAAAATACTTTATTACTAGTAGTTTTTTTTTTATTGAGCAAACAAATACCCGATACTCTTTTTGGACACCTTGTACAATTTGTAAAGATTTTGTATAAAATTAAAAAAAAAATGCAAAAAACGTCGCTATATTAAAATCGCGCTTACAGCTAGGCGTCAGGTCTATCCACATCAGGGCCGTGCCTGGAACGTGACAGGGCCGTGGCCGTGTTAAGACCGGACCGTGCATCCGAGTACCGTCAGGGTCTCCTCAGAGACTTTTTGTTTACAGTTACACTCGTCAGGGATGTGACCGGATCATGGACAGGTCGCGATCTTCCATCTGTGCCCCTCAGTCACCATTTTGTTTTACAAAACGTTAAATC
The DNA here is from genome assembly GCA_947361185.1 of Charanyca ferruginea. Classification (NCBI taxonomy): domain Eukaryota; kingdom Metazoa; phylum Arthropoda; class Insecta; order Lepidoptera; family Noctuidae; genus Charanyca; species Charanyca ferruginea. Next base: position 14,492,031 of record OX376073.1, on the reverse strand, counting down.
GTACATAACGCTAAATATGCGTATCACCTCTATTAAAAACTCGTCATTAAATTTTTTAAATATCGCCAACGTGCTAGGGAAATAGCGGCTACCCATGCACGTCACGGCGTCGGCCCGGGCACTGAATCTCCGTCGCCGGCCCGGATAGGGACGTCTGTGAACGAGTTCATATAAAATCTTCACGTTCACACCGATATTTTTTTGAGCACGTTACGTGACACGGTCCGTCCGTCCACGTCCCTAGCGGTGTAATATTGGCACACCCTGCAAGCCGTCGCCATGCGGTCCCTCCGACGACGGCGTCACTGTTCCGACACCGCCGAGCCGTCAGCCGCGGAGTTGCTGCGACTGCTGCGAGTGACACGACATACGTTTTATTCTTCTTCAGATTGCCTAGTTCAGGAATGGGGAGGGGATTTACCGGCTGAAACTATTTGGTGTTGAATGAAACGAACTAGCACAGCAGCTACTTTACGACATATCCACTGCCTATTTAATATAGTATAGCATAGCAATTGGTTGCTAGACGAGCAAGCAAATACCTAACAAATTAGATTTAACTTCAACCAACAATACATATTGATAAGCAGGCCACACATTTATCCTACTACAAATTATAAATTCGAAAGTTCATGGTATGGACGACTCTTTCACGCTTAAACGGCTGAACAGAATTAGCTGAAATTTGGCACTCATAGATATTGATCTGACCTAACACAAGATAATTTTTATCCTGTTTTATGTTCCTCTAGGACAAATTATTTTGGGACTTAATTTTGTAGTCTATACATACAGACGAGCGGGCAGCAGCTATAGTACCTACCTATCTAAACCGCAATATTATCGACCAAACTAAAGGCGGAAATTTCGAGTTATATCGGGCTAAAACATACCTACATACGATACGAGGTCGCATGACACGTTGCGACGAATTTTTAATTAGGTAGTCCATATGCTTATAGTAATTAGGTATTTAGGTAAGTACTTACATACTGCACTGCAGCTGGTATAAAAATGGATGAATTGTGACAAAATTTTAAGAGATTTCCTCATTGAATAGGAATATTTTTGTTAGTAGGTAAATAAGACAATTAATCTCCTATGTAGGTAGCTATAGTAATTGGTTGCAATTTTTTTTATCCATCTATTCCCTACCTTGTTAATGGAAATATATATAAAAAGTACCCCATTTTATGATAGTATCACATAACTAAATTAAAAGGTATATAGGCTTTACTGTATGCAGCCGTGCTATGGATTTTGGTTTATTGATTTATGATAGGGGATTTATGATGTTGCCGCTTTATATGTGTGAGGAGTAGTGTCTGTGTCCAAGTGGTGTCTTAGTGAGATATCCTTTTAAAATGCAGATGTTAAATTGGTGAACTGATGTTATCAAGTTACTGCTTTAATTAGTCACTGTAACATTTACTATTTTACTAACTACAGAAAGTAAAATATTTTGAAATGAAATAAGACAATGGAAAAATTTAAAGGGTTAGTATCGGTAAGTATCATTGAAAAACATTATGCTACTTAACTCTTCTTGAATATATTTAAATTAAATATTTCCTAGCTACAGATAAAACTTGCTAATTTGCTTTAAAGTGAAAAACGAAATGTGTGTTACAGAGGCATTGATCAATGATTAAAATGAATGTAACATGTTCATTTTATCAGTGATTTTATTATAACTGTAAAAACCTTATACATAATGTACTTTCCATGCGTTAAAATATAAGTTTTATCACTCTGGGGGTGTTATTCAAGATCAGGTAAATTTTCATCATCCGAGTCCGTTTCTAAATCATCAAACGAGGGTTTGTCAGCCTTATCACCGCCGCCGCCGCCCATAGACCGGAGCATCTCTTCTATGTCATATGAATTGCCGCCACCATTCTCGTCTTCATCATCTTCGTCTTTCCACTTATTGAAATCTACCTTGAGGTAATGAGGTTTCTTTTTGTCCTTTGTTAATGATGGCCAGTAGGAAGAATCTTTCTTTTCCTTGCGAAGAATCATTTCTATGCATCTGCCTTTATTTACGAAAGCACTTGTTTCAGGGATCACAGCATCGTATAATGATATAGTTACCTCATTTAGTTTATTGTCTGACGCATTGATGCCTTTAAAGTAAACCGAGTCTTTTTCTATTTTAATAGTCGGGTTTTTGGATTCGATGCTAAACGTGAGAAAAACGTCTTCTTTGCGCTGAGCCCACAATACTGCAGGAGGGACAGATCCTTCGCTAGACATGTTTAATATTTGTGGCACTGTAAATTATCGTGCGAATAAATGTAATAAACTTGAACTTCTAGACTAGATTCACTATTCGACTCACGAAAATTGATAGTCTTTCTATGTCGCCGCCTCGCCGCTGCACCGATTCATTTATGGAAGACGGATACACAGATAATAAATATGACTTCCGTTATTTCGTCCATGAATATCATCTGTGTTGGTAATACGTACTCGACTAAACGTACGAAAACATTTTAGTCGACTTTTTTGATGAAATAATTCCGAAAAAAATTTCGAGCATAAAAAGGATAAAATACAATACAACTGTCACTCAGACCATCTTTCTCGTCATCATAGGGTATTAATGTTCTGTGCTCGTCATCGATTCCCTCCAAGAAGCTTATAGATAAAAGTGGAGGCAACACTCTAAATACCTAAGTGAAGCCAACAGTGAGCAGACGCTCTCTTTCTAAATGCATACATAAGATAAAGAAAACACATATCACTGTCTCGTTCTTATGTATGCATTCAGAAAGAGAGCATCAGCCCACAGTTGGTTTCAAGCTTTTGTTCTAAGTGTTGGCTCCATTTATACCTATATCTTCATGATTCCCTCCCTCCAGAGTGGCATTCATCTCTTACCCCAGTGAATATATTAAAAAAGAAAATACCTACTCAAAAATTTCCGAATTTCAGTCGAGATCTGTCTGCGTCACACAGTCAGGAACAGGCAAACGACAAAAGTCGTGATTATGTGCCAGTACCTTCGAGCTTAAAACCTTGTAAGTGTAAATCCAAAAGTTGAAGATATTTTTATTACCTACAACTTTGCCATTCAACTTTTTTCCATAGGACTTGTAGTTTTGCTGGAAATCGAGAAAAACCGTTTTTTACTTTAAAAACGCACCCCCATCCACTTCCCGACCTCAGATCGCCCGTAAATTATTTTTCCTTTCATTTTTGTTATACATATTCTCTTCCTTTTCCAGAGGGTTTAATTCTACTTTTTTTTTCACTTTCTACCATTTTTAAAGGTATCGGCACTAAGTCCAGAGAGAGAGATCGTGGTACAGACGCCACATCAAGCCTACCAAACTGTCAAATTTTCTCAATTGAATATGAACCTTATTCCTTTGTAATAAATTCGAAAACGCATCAAAGAAATTTGTCTTATTACCCCGTCTGCAAGGAAAGGGTTACCTATGTTTTTGTAGTAGCTTGCTAGCCTCTTAGAGCATATCTCTGTACATTTAACATTGCTTGAATGTCATTCCACATAATCACATAGGTACATACCTATGTGATTATGTGTGTGTGTGTTGTGTTACTTTGTGTATGTACATACACGAAGTAAATATAATTACTTCGTGGGTACCTACATACCACACTTAGATCACTGCTCTGTATCTCGAATACGCTAACGGTTTTTACAGCTACGAAATAACAGGTAGTAAGGACCAGACCCTTCTAGCCCCTTTTCCACTTCTCTATGAAATACCTTTTGATGGGCTAAAATTTTCCGTAGCTCCTCAGGTATATAAGATTATCTTAAAATAGCAATAAATGGGCATCTACGCATGAAGCGTTGTGTGTTTGTGTGTAGTGGACTTTGGTAAGGACAACAGCCAGTTCGTTAATAATGAAATATAATCTCACCAAATCAGTTTTTGTCTATGTCGCAATAGGTCTACTCCTCATATTGTCCATAGCGAAACGACTATGTCGCAGTAAACCTATTTCTCACTATGGTCATTTAGCGATATGACTATGTCGCAGTAAACCTATTTCTCATCATGGGAATTTAGCGATAAGACATTCACGAGAGGCGAATGTTCAATACAATAAAGGGGATCTGGCGATCGGCGGCCGCTGCCGCGGCTCCGCTCGCACACCTTCGCGCTTTAATGGTCACAGTTCTAACCTAACCTAACCCAAACGACCCACCATACCATCAGGGGTATGGCCTGTGGTATGATGGGCCCGCACTGAAACTAAAAGCCTTAATTTGCTTGCCTCGCTCATAACCTAAAGGTGCGCACGGATTAGAGGCAGCCTCGCCACGCAAAGCTCGTGAAGGCACGCCTCGGGCTGAGGCGAGTACGCACTTGAGGCAACAGGGCGAGACGTGCGTGCCTCAGGCGAGGCTGCCTCTAATCCGTACGCACCTTAACGCTTAATATACCTACCTCGCCCTTGAGCTAATACGCACTGAACCAAAATCTCAATTTACTTACTTCGCTCATTAACTAATACGTAATGGGTCTAAATATCAATACGCCGATCTCTCGTTAGGTCTAGGCATAACGCGAAATTGGCAGACTGCGTTTTAGGTAATCAGCGACTAAAGTTTTTTATTATTCTCAAATAAGTACTTACTGCATTCTTTGTTATCTTCTTTGCTATGTTAGATAGTAACTTAGACTGTGGACTGTGGTCACAGTGTGACCATATATAGTGCCCAGGGTAAAGTTCGATTTAAAAAATGATATCGGCCTAGGCTACTGATCACAAACTTTTTTTGATGTGTGTACGTAAATAAAGCTCATAAAACAACATTGTATTTCCTTTATGTTCTTTGACTAGGTACTCCTAATTTATACTAGTTGAACTTCTTTCTTCATAATTCAGCTAAGTACATATATTACTAATAATTAGTAATATTGTATTGTTATAGGGTATTTTACCAAAAAAAACCTAATTAGTCCGTCAGATAGATTTCCAAAAAATATTGGCACAAAGTACGTAAGGCTCCGTCGCGCCCGAGCAGAGAGACCACCAACAAAGAGTATAATATAATCACTACCTTGTTTTTATTATTCCGTGATCACTACCAATAGGGAACATATTTACTCTAGTGAGCAGACCACTCAGAACAAACCGCCATTTTTAGCACGCACACATTGACATTACGTTTTAAGCATTCTCAAAGCAGTTTCAAGCAGACTTTAGTCTCGCTCGACTGTCACGTGTTGTCAAAATGAATAAATGATGTAATTGACGTTTCACGACGAACAAGAAAATTTTATAAAAAAATTGCAAAGAGTTCCAAAACAGTGTGAATAAAACATATTGTCACAAATAAAACCTACTAAGACAATACAGTAGCAGCCAGCCCTACTGTCAGTCTGACAAAGTGGCAAGTTGAGGTAATCATTTTTGAAGATGGCGGGAGCGGTTCTTGTGGCTTTATATTTTGTGATATTGGACACGTGTTTTTTCTTTTTACAGACATATTTAAATTTCTTTTATAGATTAAATAATTAGAGCAACTAAACAATGTTGCCGGTTTTTTTAACATTTGTCAAAAGTACCTGGCTGGGCAAAATCAGATTAGTTGGGCAATTTTGTAAGGTTTTACGGTACATCCAAATACGTGAACAAGGGTTGTCACTTTTAAATTCTTAATCAGTGTTTTTTTTTTAAATACACCTGTTATATAAATACACATGAATGATCGAATATCCAAAGCGAAATCTCACTTAAATTCGAAAATATGATGATAGGCAATGTAAAATTAGGTAGTTTTCATATGATAACAAATTTTACATTATGAAAACTAATTTTACATTGCCCATCATCATATTTTTGAATTTAAGTGAGATTTCGCTTTGGATATTCGATAATGCATGTGTATATATCATAAAATAACAATGGTAAAAAACTTACTTACCTGTTGTAATTACAAATTAAGTTTTAAAAAAAGGTTTTCACACATTTGGCGCGCAAAATACATCAAAAAATTCAAAACAGTTTGACAGCGGACTGAAGTGAGTTTAGGAAAAATCAGTTACGTAATGTTGCCAGACATATTTAAATTTCTTTTATAGATTAAATAATTAGAGCAACTAAACAATGTTGCCGGTTTTTTTAACATTTGTCAAAACTAGTCAAAAGTACCTTGCTGGGGCAAAATCAGATTAGTTGGGCAATCTTGTAAGGTTTTACGGTACATCCAAATACGGCAATTATTTGTCAGGTTAGCATCCACAATATCGTCCTAATTCAAAACAGATGGAGATAATCAGGGACAAAATTCACAACACGATTTTTCTTCTTCTATTGTTTTTAATTAAGTTCATTTAAAATACTTTCAGTATGGACAAACATAAGTAAGTTCCGTATGTAAGAGATAAGTATCCATGTCGTCGGGAATAGTTGAAGATTTCTTAGAAACCTTTCAAATGAAATTTTATTAGGTAAATCATTGAACTGTTTATTCTCTATTAATTGTATTTTATTTTATTCATAAACACCTATCGGTTTCTAAGTAAACTTCAACTGTTTCCGGCGACATGGATACTTATCTCCTTTGGTGACCGTACGTATCAAGTAAACCAGAAACGTGCCAATATGTAGGTACCTAGTAGATAGGTATTTACATAATACTCTCTCTGGCAATGATATTATATTAGAATAATCGAGCTACCATGCATGTCCATGGGTAACAGGGCTTCATTTTTAATTCTTCAGATCACTTTTATCCGAGGAGTAAATATTAGTTTCATAATAAAATATGTCAAACGTCGTATTTATTCTTCCGATAGGTTCAAATGATTGAAAAATGATTCCAAAACATCTAAATAATTATGAGTCCAGTTTCGAAATTGATATACTGGCTATCAATAAAGATAAGCTTTTCCACTCTGTATATATCTTTATGTAATGCAAAAAATACAATGTTAATTGATTAGTCCAGGGTTTCCTAAAGTGGGGCCCACTGACCCCTTTAGGGGTCCGTAGCACCCCTGATACAGTTAACTCAGTCTAGTAAACTCTGCATTTCTCGGCCAAGCCAGGAACACTAAATAAGGCTTGTTTTTTTCCATTCTTTGACAGGGGTCCGTGGAATAGTTTAAATTGTGGAAATGGTCCGTGACTACAAAAAGTTTAAGAAACCCTGGATTAGTCCATTTGGCATAGCATAGAGCATTTCCCCCGAAGTATACAAGGGGTGTTATTGTTGTCGTAAATAGCTATGCTTTTTTTTAATAGATCGGAAAAGCCACCTAATCAATTAGTAGGTAGCTACTTAGAGCATTTCAAGTAAATTCACAATAAAATCACAGCCTGACTAATTAATTATACAGATTTATAAATAGCGTATGGTAATGCAAACACACATATTGTGTTTTCATTGAGCATTTGTTAGCTGAAACATAATTGTTTATTCATAGTTTGTTCATGTATTTTCAAACGCAGTATGTAGTTTGTAGGTTTTTTTTTTTCGGGTACTTAGGTACTCCATACAGTATTTTAAAACAAGATCACAACTTTGAGACGTTTCCAAATAAGTAGTAAAGTGTTGGTTTCTAAAGAATCATCAAAACTAAGTTAAGATGAAATAATAGGAATCTATCATAAAATATTATAGAAAAGGCGTGAACTTTCCTTAAACACACTATTAATTATCTTATTCCTACCTGGCAGTTTTAATGGACATTCAAAGATATTATACATATGTAATCTAATAAAATGTAGTTCTATACAGTTAACTAGCAAATATATTGTAAGAAAGCACTACATTTGCAATGTATTTAGGATGCTATTTAAAGGTCCTACACATTATATTATATATAATAATTAAATTACATGAAAATTATTGTTAAATGAGGTGTGGAAAAAAAAGGATACCTACTTACTAATAAAAAGGTATTTCATTATTAAAAGCTTGTAAAATAAATTATTAAGATAAATGTCCTAAAGAAAAAGAAAAAACCATTGATTACACAATAAAAAATGATATTATGTACATCAAACATAATAAAGCTTTCTTTTATATAATTATCCTCTATACAATATAAGAAATAACAACTTTAATTATTGACGTTCATAAACATCCATAAATATTGACATGACATACTATTCCTAATGGAAAATTCACAATCACAGTACAGAATTATACTCACAAGACAACTGTGACTATAATAATTATTACACTTGTTAAAATTGCAAAATCCTGTTATTATCTTTGGCCAGCCTTTTCTCTATCATGTTAAAAACTCCTGTCCTTGCAACAATTTCATCTCATATCATTTAAAAGCGAACATCATACATAGTGTAATAGGTATTGCAGAAATAGGACATAATATAACAAAACAATTTCTAACAAATTCTAATTTTAGACAACTTCAGGTTGAAACACGACGAATTCCTTTACGAACGTATCAGAAGATTGCCAGCAGCTTTGTGAACAGGTGAATATCAGAACAGATAAGAAGTGTAAATGTGCAAGGGACGCGTTGATCGGTAATAAGCGTAGTGTTTCTGCAAACTCCGGAACTAGTTGTAATTCACAAAATAGTCTAGCGCCGCAGCGCGTGCAGATGGTTGGAACGCTTGGTGACTCTGGAGTGCTCGCTGTACTTGGCAGGGGTGCTCCAAGAACTGGCGGCTCTTCCCTCGAATACCTATAAATTATACTGTTTTCAGTCAACTATACATGGACACTTTTAAAATCAAATCGGTTTTCATTCACTGTACTTAAGTACAAAGTAAGTTATTCTACTTTAGTACCTGAGTATTTGTCCTGGATGATTGCGGAGTCGCGTCAAGAAGGCGTGGAACAAACGGTCGCCATGTAATGGAGCCGCTTCCTCATAAGGTTCATCATCGGATCCGCCGCCACCTCCAACTTTGTCACCTCCACAAACTTCTATTTCTAAAACAATTAAAATAATAAAAAATAGTGGAGCATCTGTATTGCAACAAATTGTTATTATATTATTATAACATTAAATGCGGTTTACTGTCATTATAAAACTATGAATAATGGGATTATTTAGAAAGTTAGAAATTATGAAGACAAGTCATTATACAGTTACAATCACGTTACAATTCTCAAAAAAATAAAATTTTGGTGATTTTTGTAAAACGATTAAATGTAGTCAAGGTCTGAAACATTCCTTGTGTAATTAACATCCATGATCCCACCAAAAACATTTACATGTAAAATTTTGCCAGGTCAAGACCATATGGCTCGCACTGCCAAAAAGTTATCAGATCTCAGGTAGGTAGAGCCAAGCTTCTAACTCTACACGCCCTAACCTACAACAATTAAGTATTCTGTGCCTACAAGCCCTAACAGTGAATACATTTTTCACCTTACGCCCATGTGACGGTAGCGAAACGGCCTAGCTACACATTTTGACTAAGCTGTAGAGTTCCAATAATTGTAACAGTTAGTTTGTCTCAATACTTTGATGCTGACTGACTAATTTATTATACATTTTAAATTTTTTTCAGATAGATAAAACTTTTAATGGATGGGATTAAAAGTTTGTTTTGTATCTTTTTTAACTAAGTTTAAAATGCATCGATTCTGCAGTGATTCGGGATGTTTGCTGATGCAAGTGGATGACTTTTATGCATTAATGTGCAAGGACTCAGCTTCACTGATACATCGATTTAGGGGCAGTAAGAATAGAATCCTAAGGGCATTCACTGAAAGACCAGAGTTGGCAGTGTCAAATAGGTTCATCAAACTGCATAATTTATGAATGAAATATGAATTTTAATGGAATTATAGTCCATAACTGTTATTTTTGTGACAAATGTAGATTTAAGTTTGCTGCTACTACCATAATCTGGGCATATAAGTATGAATTAAATGATTTGGATTTGAATAATAAACTAGTAGTCATTTTATTCTCCTTAAGTACGTACCATTTTCAATCTTATACTTATTGAGCAATTCATTGGCTCTATCGTCATTGGCCATTGATTTCTTCCATTCTTCTTCAACATATATAAATTTCGGCACAAATTGTAACGGTCCACACATTAGTCGACTTCGTAAATCAGGTGGCAGTTCGGCAGTCTGAAATAAATAAGTAAGGTTAGCTTACAAGCATTCTGTTTACCACTCACTCACTACTAAGCAGACACAGCAGTTTAACAGGTGAATAGGTGTCAGTATGGCCCAATCAGATATTTATGCACATATGCCTTTATGTCTGATCATTTACGCATGGTATGGAAAGTTGGCCATGAGATGCCTAAATATTTGGACATTGTTGGTTCAAGCTTGTATGTATGTGTGTGTCTTTAGGTATCTCACAAAGCGACACGTCTCAAAAATAGCAGCACTATATTATACATAATATATGATTACTAATAATAAAAAAATGGATGCTTTGTTTGCCTATGGTGTTAGAAGACAAGCAGTCAAGCAGTGGATATGTATTGGCTAATAATAATGGCTGTTAAGTTTTACTATTTTAGTGGTCCTCAATAATTCAATTTTAATTAAAATACATAGGTACTTGATGCAGTAATGCTTCAACATCATTAGTGGGAGCTGAGGGTGTGTCCACAGTAACCATGCCTGGTTCATCTCCTTCCTCTAGTTCTGCTGCTGCTACAGGCGCTCCAATTGCACCCATAGCTCCTGTAACATGTACCAAACCAATTATTGTAAAATTGTTTTGTGTAATACAGTTACCGGCACGTAAGTTGGCCAGAGATTTTGTAGTGGGGGAAGTTCGCGCATGTAAAAATGTATGAAATTGTGCGTGCGCGAACTTCCCTCACTACAAAATCTGTGGCCAACTTACGTGCCGGTAATTATACTATCATAAAAATTGGCTGGGTACATCAGCGAAAAAACGAATACCTTGTATGGGTGACATATTCGCATTGTGTGCATCAAACACTTTCAGATTTCCAAGAGCTTGTTCCACATGGTCCAATTCAAATGAATTGCTCTCCTCATCTTCATCGGAGTTTCTGTTAATATATACATAGTAGTAGTTTAAAGGTCACAAAGGAAGATAATATTACTGACTGTGTTACAGACATTCTAAACATTAATTGTAATAAAACAATTTTGTGTGCTTTCCCATATTTTAGACACTTAACATACAGACAAAATAATTATATACATATGTTAAATAAACATGTGCATCTGCTAGTAAGTCACTATAGTGATAAGCTTATATTTTTTGACACCAACAATTTTGTTGAAAAATTTAAATCGATTAGGGATACTGTGTATCTGCCCTTTAGGTTTAGACATCAAATAGCGCGGCTATTAGCTTATAGTATTAACTCAGACATAAGTAGTATGTCGAAGTCATGTGTTATTAGCACCACATCAATTAGTTATACAAACTGTACGAAGGAGGATCCATGTGTCATTATGGACCAGCCATCTATTGATGTGAGTTGCACAAGTGATAGGAACTCACTACCCATTGAAGTCCGTGGTCAAACTCCGGATAATAATTTAAACTAGTTCGTAAGACAATATAAGGTACCAATAATAATTTAGTTATACCTACAAACAACAAGGTACCTTCTTGCTCTCAAAAAGTTAAATTGCAAAAACAGCAGAATACCTTGAAATTATTTCATCAAAATATTCAAGGTATTTCATTCAAATTATTAGAAATTGAAATGTTTTTAGAAAAAACCATGTTTGACATTGTTTGTTTTACTGAACATTGGTTAAAGGATTACCAAATGCTAATTAACTATGAAAACTCTATAGTTTTCAGTTAGAGTTTTCATAGTTAATTAGCATTTGGTAATCCTTTAACCAATGTTCAGTAAAACAAACAATGTAAAACATGGTTTTTTCTAAAAACATTTCAATTCTCCTCCACGCGACATAGCTTTGCGATTAAAACACTATTGTTTTAATCGCAAAGCTATGTCGCGTGGAGGCTCATTGATCTTATTAAAAAATAGTTTAAAATATAAACAAAGGAATGACATTGTTGGCCTATCGTTTGCACATTGCATCGAACTTTCCTGTGTCGAGCTGGATAAGCATATTATAGTGTGCGTGTACAGACCCCCAAGCTACCGAAAATTATTCTTTATGATTGATTTTAATATTAATATTTTAGAAAATAATTTGAATAGTAGTCGATTATTAAGCCTATTTAAATCATTTAATTTGTCGAAGGTTTTCATGGAGCCTACTAGGGTAACTCCAACTACTGCTACCTGCATCGATAATATTTTTTGCGATTGCGACTTTGTAGATAAAGCTATTGTTAATTATTTACCATCAGATCATATCGGTCAAACGGTAACTTTTATGTTCAAAATGCCTACTACAAAAGTGCAAATACAATTTAGACCAATAACAACTGGTAAATTTAATAAATTTAATAATACCCTACATAATAAGTTAAGCACTCTGGACCATAATAATAACGATGCAAATAAATTGTACTTATGATGATTTATTTTCTGTGGTCCATACTGAATTCAATAAAAATTTTGAAAAAAAGACAAAACATATTAGCCCTAAGTTTATATTTAGTGACTGGGCAACTAAGGGTATTAGAAAAAGTAGAGAAAGACTGTTTGAGCTGTATGGCCTTAAGCCTTATACTGGCCTTATACTGGCAAGCCTTACACGGAAACTTTCAACAAGTATGTTGCTACTTATTCTAAAACTTTTAGAAACGCTTGCAAGGTGGCGAAGGCTCTATACATTAGTAACAAGATCAAATCGGCCGACGATAAAATAAAGACAGTTTGGAAAGTTATATATAACGAAATTAGCAAGAAAAAAGTTCGTAACGCAGAATACACATTGGAGACATCACATGGTCCCATAAGCTCTAACATAGAAGTAGCTCGTGAATTTGTAAATTTCTTTACTAGCATACCAGCCAAGACCACGGAAACTTTGAATTCCTCACCTGACGACTCAATTGCGTTATTAAAAGCGAACGTTCCAGGCTGCCCAGTAGAATTTCAATTTAAACATATTGACCCCATGACCGTTTTAAAAGCTTTTCGGCAAATCAAAATAAAATTTACTGAAGATCTGTGGAGAATGTCTATTAAAGTTTGTACATCTATAATAGAAACAATAGCACCTTATTTGGCTTTAATATTTAATATGTGCGTAGACCAAGGTGTTTTCCCAGATTTAATGAAATTTAGTAAGGTCATACCTCTTTTCGAATCCGGGAATAGTAAAGATACTAACAATTATAGACTCGTGTCCGTGTTGCCAGCTTTCAGCGAGGTTTTTGAAAAGATTATGCTTAATCAGATGCTTGCTCATTTTAACACAAATGGCATATTACACGAACAACAGTATGGTTTCACCAAAGGATGTTGTACGACTGACGGTGTCACTTTATTAAAACACATATTTACTGCGTGGGAAGAGGCACAAGATGCCATAGGAATCTTTTGTGACCTCTCCAAGGCATTTAATTGCGTAAATCACGAGACATTACTTCTGAAACTTGAGCATTACGGTCTAGGCAAAACTTGCGCTTTGTTTAGTGAAATCCTATTTAAATGATAGATAGCAGCAAGTTCAAATAAACGGGGTGAATTCACATGGTTTAAAAGTACAAATGGGAGTTCCACAAGGCTCAATTTTAGGTCCTTTCCTCTTTTTAGTTTATAATAATGATCTTCCCCGGTTATTCAAAAACCAACCACAAATGGTGTTATTTGCCAATGACACTTCTTTAATTTTTAAAATAAATAGACGGGTTCAAAATCTTGACAACGTAAATAACGCCTTACTTGAGGTACAAAAGTGGTTCACGGCTAACAATTTAGTATTAAATGAAAAATAACTAAGTGCATCAGATTTGTTTTGCCAAATGTTAAAAGTAGTAATTGTGACATAGTATTGAATAAAGAGAAACTGGAATTCGTCGATAAAACCGTTTTCTTAGAAATGACGCTCGACTCAAGGCTACAATGGGGTCCTCATTTAACATCTCTCGCGGGGCGACTAAGTTCGGCAGCATATGCTGTCAGAAAGATCCGGCAATTTACTGATGTGGATACCGCGAGACTGGTCTATTTTAGTTACTTTCATAGTATAATGTCTTACGGTATTTTATTGTGGCGACGAGCTGCAGACATCAATTCTATTTTTATTCTGCAGAAAAGAGCCATCAGAGCCATTTACAATCTGCGTTTGCGCGATTCTCTAAGGGAACTGTTTAAGGAAATTAACATAATGACGGTGCCTTGTCAATACATCTATGAAAACATCATGTACGCTAGAAAAAATCTGCATCTTTTTGATAAAAGAGGTGACAGACATAATTATAATACTAGAAATAGGGACCAACTAGTTCTAGTTCTAAAACAATAGTGTTTTAATCGCAAAGCTATGTCGCGTGGAGGCTCATTGATCTTATTAAAAAATAGTTTAAAATATAAACAAAGGAATGACATTGTTGGCCTATCGTTTGCACATTGCATCGAACTTTCCTGTGTCGAGCTGGATAAGCATATTATAGTGTGCGTGTACAGACCCCCAAGCTACCAAAATTATTCTTTATGATTGATTTTAATATTAATATTTTAGAAAATAATTTGAATAGTAGTCGATTATTAAGCCTATTTAAATCATTTAATTTGTCGAAGGTTTTCATGGAGCCTACTAGGGTAACTCCAACTACTGCTACCTGCATCGATAATATTTTTTGCGATTGCGACTTTGTAGATAAAGCTATTGTTAATTATTTACCATCAGATCATATCGGTCAAACGGTAACTTTTATGTTCAAAATGCCTACTACAAAAGTGCAAATACAATTTAGACCAATAACAACTGGTAAATTTAATAAATTTAATAATACCCTACATAATAAGTTAAGCACTCTGGACCATAATAATAACGATGCAAATAAATTGTACTTATGATGATTTATTTTCTGTGGTCCATACTGAATTCAATAAAAATTTTGAAAAAAAGACAAAACATATTAGCCCTAAGTTTATATTTAGTGACTGGGCAACTAAGGGTATTAGAAAAAGTAGAGAAAGACTGTTTGAGCTGTATGGCCTTAAGCCTTATACTGGCCTTATACTGGCAAGCCTTACACGGAAACTTTCAACAAGTATGTTGCTACTTATTCTAAAACTTTTAGAAACGCTTGCAAGGTGGCGAAGGCTCTATACATTAGTAACAAGATCAAATCGGCCGACGATAAAATAAAGACAGTTTGGAAAGTTATATATAACGAAATTAGCAAGAAAAAAGTTCGTAACGCAGAATACACATTGGAGACATCACATGGTCCCATAAGCTCTAACATAGAAGTAGCTCGTGAATTTGTAAATTTCTTTACTAGCATACCAGCCAAGACCACGGAAACTTTGAATTCCTCACCTGACGACTCAATTGCGTTATTAAAAGCGAACGTTCCAGGCTGCCCAGTAGAATTTCAATTTAAACATATTGACCCCATGACCGTTTTAAAAGCTTTTCGGCAAATCAAAATAAAATTTACTGAAGATCTGTGGAGAATGTCTATTAAAGTTTGTACATCTATAATAGAAACAATAGCACCTTATTTGGCTTTAATATTTAATATGTGCGTAGACCAAGGTGTTTTCCCAGATTTAATGAAATTTAGTAAGGTCATACCTCTTTTCGAATCCGGGAATAGTAAAGATACTAACAATTATAGACTCGTGTCCGTGTTGCCAGCTTTCAGCGAGGTTTTTGAAAAGATTATGCTTAATCAGATGCTTGCTCATTTTAACACAAATGGCATATTACACGAACAACAGTATGGTTTCACCAAAGGATGTTGTACGACTGACGGTGTCACTTTATTAAAACACATATTTACTGCGTGGGAAGAGGCACAAGATGCCATAGGAATCTTTTGTGACCTCTCCAAGGCATTTAATTGCGTAAATCACGAGACATTACTTCTGAAACTTGAGCATTACGGTCTAGGCAAAACTTGCGCTTTGTTTAGTGAAATCCTATTTAAATGATAGATAGCAGCAAGTTCAAATAAACGGGGTGAATTCACATGGTTTAAAAGTACAAATGGGAGTTCCACAAGGCTCAATTTTAGGTCCTTTCCTCTTTTTAGTTTATAATAATGATCTTCCCCGGTTATTCAAAAACCAACCACAAATGGTGTTATTTGCCAATGACACTTCTTTAATTTTTAAAATAAATAGACGGGTTCAAAATCTTGACAACGTAAATAACGCCTTACTTGAGGTACAAAAGTGGTTCACGGCTAACAATTTAGTATTAAATGAAAAATAACTAAGTGCATCAGATTTGTTTTGCCAAATGTTAAAAGTAGTAATTGTGACATAGTATTGAATAAAGAGAAACTGGAATTCGTCGATAAAACCGTTTTCTTAGAAATGACGCTCGACTCAAGGCTACAATGGGGTCCTCATTTAACATCTCTCGCGGGGCGACTAAGTTCGGCAGCATATGCTGTCAGAAAGATCCGGCAATTTACTGATGTGGATACCGCGAGACTGGTCTATTTTAGTTACTTTCATAGTATAATGTCTTACGGTATTTTATTGTGGCGACGAGCTGCAGACATCAATTCTATTTTTATTCTGCAGAAAAGAGCCATCAGAGCCATTTACAATCTGCGTTTGCGCGATTCTCTAAGGGAACTGTTTAAGGAAATTAACATAATGACGGTGCCTTGTCAATACATCTATGAAAACATCATGTACGCTAGAAAAAATCTGCATCTTTTTGATAAAAGAGGTGACAGACATAATTATAATACTAGAAATAGGGACCAACTAGTTCTAGTTCTAAAACAATAGTGTTTTAATCGCAAAGCTATGTCGCGTGGAGGCTCATTGATCTTATTAAAAAATAGTTTAAAATATAAACAAAGGAATGACATTGTTGGCCTATCGTTTGCACATTGCATCGAACTTTCCTGTGTCGAGCTGGATAAGCATATTATAGTGTGCGTGTACAGACCCCCAAGCTACCAAAATTATTCTTTATGATTGATTTTAATATTAATATTTTAGAAAATAATTTGAATAGTAGTCGATTATTAAGCCTATTTAAATCATTTAATTTGTCGAAGGTTTTCATGGAGCCTACTAGGGTAACTCCAACTACTGCTACCTGCATCGATAATATTTTTTGCGATTGCGACTTTGTAGATAAAGCTATTGTTAATTATTTACCATCAGATCATATCGGTCAAACGGTAACTTTTATGTTCAAAATGCCTACTACAAAAGTGCAAATACAATTTAGACCAATAACAACTGGTAAATTTAATAAATTTAATAATACCCTACATAATAAGTTAAGCACTCTGGACCATAATAATAACGATGCAAATAAATTGTACTTATGATGATTTATTTTCTGTGGTCCATACTGAATTCAATAAAAATTTTGAAAAAAAGACAAAACATATTAGCCCTAAGTTTATATTTAGTGACTGGGCAACTAAGGGTATTAGAAAAAGTAGAGAAAGACTGTTTGAGCTGTATGGCCTTAAGCCTTATACTGGCCTTATACTGGCAAGCCTTACACGGAAACTTTCAACAAGTATGTTGCTACTTATTCTAAAACTTTTAGAAACGCTTGCAAGGTGGCGAAGGCTCTATACATTAGTAACAAGATCAAATCGGCCGACGATAAAATAAAGACAGTTTGGAAAGTTATATATAACGAAATTAGCAAGAAAAAAGTTCGTAACGCAGAATACACATTGGAGACATCACATGGTCCCATAAGCTCTAACATAGAAGTAGCTCGTGAATTTGTAAATTTCTTTACTAGCATACCAGCCAAGACCACGGAAACTTTGAATTCCTCACCTGACGACTCAATTGCGTTATTAAAAGCGAACGTTCCAGGCTGCCCAGTAGAATTTCAATTTAAACATATTGACCCCATGACCGTTTTAAAAGCTTTTCGGCAAATCAAAATAAAATTTACTGAAGATCTGTGGAGAATGTCTATTAAAGTTTGTACATCTATAATAGAAACAATAGCACCTTATTTGGCTTTAATATTTAATATGTGCGTAGACCAAGGTGTTTTCCCAGATTTAATGAAATTTAGTAAGGTCATACCTCTTTTCGAATCCGGGAATAGTAAAGATACTAACAATTATAGACTCGTGTCCGTGTTAGCCCTAAGTTTATATTTAGTGACTGGGCAACTAAGGGTATTAGAAAAAGTAGAGAAAGACTGTTTGAGCTGTATGGCCTTAAGCCTTATACTGGCCTTATACTGGCAAGCCTTACACGGAAACTTTCAACAAGTATGTTGCTACTTATTCTAAAACTTTTAGAAACGCTTGCAAGGTGGCGAAGGCTCTATACATTAGTAACAAGATCAAATCGGCCGACGATAAAATAAAGACAGTTTGGAAAGTTATATATAACGAAATTAGCAAGAAAAAAGTTCGTAACGCAGAATACACATTGGAGACATCACATGGTCCCATAAGCTCTAACATAGAAGTAGCTCGTGAATTTGTAAATTTCTTTACTAGCATACCAGCCAAGACCACGGAAACTTTGAATTCCTCACCTGACGACTCAATTGCGTTATTAAAAGCGAACGTTCCAGGCTGCCCAGTAGAATTTCAATTTAAACATATTGACCCCATGACCGTTTTAAAAGCTTTTCGGCAAATCAAAATAAAATTTACTGAAGATCTGTGGAGAATGTCTATTAAAGTTTGTACATCTATAATAGAAACAATAGCACCTTATTTGGCTTTAATATTTAATATGTGCGTAGACCAAGGTGTTTTCCCAGATTTAATGAAATTTAGTAAGGTCATACCTCTTTTCGAATCCGGGAATAGTAAAGATACTAACAATTATAGACTCGTGTCCGTGTTGCCAGCTTTCAGCGAGGTTTTTGAAAAGATTATGCTTAATCAGATGCTTGCTCATTTTAACACAAATGGCATATTACACGAACAACAGTATGGTTTCACCAAAGGATGTTGTACGACTGACGGTGTCACTTTATTAAAACACATATTTACTGCGTGGGAAGAGGCACAAGATGCCATAGGAATCTTTTGTGACCTCTCCAAGGCATTTAATTGCGTAAATCACGAGACATTACTTCTGAAACTTGAGCATTACGGTCTAGGCAAAACTTGCGCTTTGTTTAGTGAAATCCTATTTAAATGATAGATAGCAGCAAGTTCAAATAAACGGGGTGAATTCACATGGTTTAAAAGTACAAATGGGAGTTCCACAAGGCTCAATTTTAGGTCCTTTCCTCTTTTTAGTTTATAATAATGATCTTCCCCGGTTATTCAAAAACCAACCACAAATGGTGTTATTTGCCAATGACACTTCTTTAATTTTTAAAATAAATAGACGGGTTCAAAATCTTGACAACGTAAATAACGCCTTACTTGAGGTACAAAAGTGGTTCACGGCTAACAATTTAGTATTAAATGAAAAATAACTAAGTGCATCAGATTTGTTTTGCCAAATGTTAAAAGTAGTAATTGTGACATAGTATTGAATAAAGAGAAACTGGAATTCGTCGATAAAACCGTTTTCTTAGAAATGACGCTCGACTCAAGGCTACAATGGGGTCCTCATTTAACATCTCTCGCGGGGCGACTAAGTTCGGCAGCATATGCTGTCAGAAAGATCCGGCAATTTACTGATGTGGATACCGCGAGACTGGTCTATTTTAGTTACTTTCATAGTATAATGTCTTACGGTATTTTATTGTGGCGACGAGCTGCAGACATCAATTCTATTTTTATTCTGCAGAAAAGAGCCATCAGAGCCATTTACAATCTGCGTTTGCGCGATTCTCTAAGGGAACTGTTTAAGGAAATTAACATAATGACGGTGCCTTGTCAATACATCTATGAAAACATCATGTACGCTAGAAAAAATCTGCATCTTTTTGATAAAAGAGGTGACAGACATAATTATAATACTAGAAATAGGGACCAACTAGTTCAACCAGGTTTCAGACTGGCTAAAGTAGATTCATCTTTCATGGGGTACTGTTTAAAGTGTTACAATAAAATACCTCCCCACATTGTTTAACTTAATGAGACAAAATTTAAGTCTTGTATTAAACGCACACTATGCAGCCGAGCATATTATAAATTGAGTGATTACATCACTGACAAAAATACTTGGCTGGATGCTGATCCAGCCAAGCATTTTTATCAGTGATGTAATGGCTGTGGAGCTAGATGCTGGTCTAGCTCCACAGCCATAAGGGTTCATAGATTAATTGATTAGCATTTTCAACTATTTTTGGAGCTGCTGAAGATGTAGATCTACATTATCTTTGCATTGTATAAACTCAATGTGTTTGTATTATATAATTTTTCGTAGCACATACATGTGAGCACTATGTTCTTTAAAGCTACCATTTACGAGGTATACCTCTCATTGACTTGAATATGCCCTGGCGGTTGGGAGAGTGATGCTCACTTGAATGTCTCGCTGACGGTGGCGCATGTGTTGGATCATTCGGTTCCCTTCAAAATGGTTGAGCTAAATGGTGCCGATCCATGCGTCATGTTCGTGAACGGACGCCGTCAGTTGAGACTGGTCATCTCTTAGCTGCCTCGGTTATTTTAAATTTTGGTTTGAATTGTTATCATAACTATGTTTTTCTCTAGACTCTTTTAACATGCATGACTTGTTACATTGTTCTTACATTGTACCCTTACATTCAACATGAATGATGTAACCTACATTTGTAAAATATAACTGATTTTAAAAGAGTGTTCATGGAGTTTCTTGCTTGTTCTTCTCCATAGAAACCTACTGTTTGGAACGAGCAACTAGCTTCAACTTTCTGACCGACTGACTCTGACAATTCAAAAGTACCTGTAAATGCTTTAATTGAAATAAATGATTTTGAGTTTTTGATTTTTGAGTAACATATATTTTATTGATCTTAGAATTCTATAACCTCGGCTCATATGATCATATTCTGTTTTAGACCGAGTGTCCACAAATGAACATGAATAATAATTAAATTATCTTGGGACATAACAAAGGGTTAATAATGAATGTATTAAGCTTAGCAGTAGTATCTTAATAGTGAGGATGGATTTAAGACATTGACACCATTATTTCTAGTTCAGCCATTAATTCACTAGAGATTTAGAATTCAAGTAGCAAGTTCTTAATTTTTTTTTAAGAAATAATTTAAAAAGATGTATCACCTACCTTTGCACTGCATTGTTGGGACTAGGAGCATTATCAACATTCATAAAGTTTCCATTGGCAGTATCATTGTCATTCTCATCCCACTCATCAGCATCCTGGCACCATGACAGTGTAGTGTCAGCACTGGGTATGGTAACAATAGCCCTCGAATCCTTTGAGGAGTTCTCTTGGCACTGACTTCGAACACATAACCAACTAAAAATAATAATATAACGTATTATCGGGGACAGTTATCTACAAAGAATTTCTAGATTTTTTAAGTGTAGTTATAGAATGGTTTATTTAATTATATAATATTGATTTACCTTTCCGATTGGATCCAACAATTAGGATTTATACAGGCGTACACGTATAAAGTACGATGATAAATGGAATTTTCGAGCGGCGCGTAGCATTGTACAATAAGCAGCCTGTGTAATCCACAGAGAGGACATTTAGTAGAGATCTGTAAATTCTCTAGCGGTGGCCAGTCCTGTTGGAAACAAAATTCTTAGGGCATCACAAAACATGTGGTCGATAATGTTTTCATAGTTTATTTTACAGACTACTATAAACTTACAGGTAGTCCACCGATTTTGTTTACTCTATAGTTCAATAAGATTTGATTTTTGTCAGTAATTACTTCATCTTCATACCCTAAATATGTTTTCCCCTGTTGTTTTGCCATTATTTCTATTCAGATTTCCAGAATTCCAGATCAATAAATACGCGAATCGGAAGAATAAGCACAGCTGTCGCTGCACAGCAAGTTGCGAAATGTCAAAACCGACCGACTTTTTCAATAGGGGGAGATTCCGTCTGTCACAGGCAAAGATAACTATTTGACAGCCAGTTCCAGTTCAGCAAAAATATTAAAACTAATTTATAGAATAATAAAAATATTTATTTTAAGGTAATTACTTACTCAGTTTTGAAGTGCATACTACACCCGTAAACTAAAACGTAGTTTATTAAATAGTACAACACCGGGCAACTCCATAGGGTTACCGGGTTGCAGTAATTCGCAAGTCGGTGGCATTTGGCGATACTTAAAACAACAAACAAACCCAAAGCCTTGCGAATTTAAAGTTATTTTTTACTTTTTGAAGGCGATTGTCTTTTTTTTTTAAACTTATTTTTCAACATTTTGAATAATATTAATAACGGAACGGTGAAACCAAAAATAAAACAGTCTTCCCTTAATTTACTACCCGTAGGGGTGGAATATTTTCGTGAAAATATGGGACCAACTTTGAGGTATACACAAGAATCAAGAATCTTCGAAATCGGACTACAACGTAACTTAACAACAACGAGAGAACCTCCTTCTTTTTTTAGAGTCGGTTGAAATTGAAAAAAAATAATGTTGCGCATAGTGCGAAAAAGGTGGTATATTTTCATCACTACACGCATCGTTGAACTTAAATGCTCTTTTCGTAACAGCAAATCCTTTTTAAGTGCAACAGTCATCAATTAAGCAAGACGTGAATCCCAAGACCCACTTCGTGCCCATTTCGTAAACATGTAGGTTGATATCTACCTACCTATTTTGCTTAAATTTCTTCATCATAACATATGATTTTCAAGGACATACGACGTTACGGATAATATGACCCATGAATTTATTTTAGATTCGCTCCCACTAAGAGAGGGATCTCGTCTAGGGGTTTATATATTATTATTTAGAATACCTACAGGTAGGTACTTACCAAGGTATTTTTAGACCGTTGAACCGGATCCGAATCCACTCTATTTTTAACCGACTTCAAAAAGGAGGAGGTTCCTTCTCAATTCGATTGGTATTTTTTTTATGTATGTAGGTACACTAATTACGCTTACATTTGTGATCCGATTTACGTGATTCTTCTTTAGTTTAATGCAGAATAACAGCATATAAATGTAACATAGTTTGGCCCAGTAGTTTTCATTTTACGAACCTTTTTTTTTATATATTTGACCATGCATATCTTTTTTCAGTTTAGTCCGATTTCGATGATCCTTTTTTTATTTGATAGTGTATACCTCAATTTGGTCCCATATAAATTTCACCCGTAAGGGTAGAATATTAAGGGATAACTGAATTTTTTTGGTGTCACCGTTTCGTAATTAATTTGTATGTTAAGAAGTAGGCACTAAAAAGCGAAAAAAAAAGACAACCGCCTTCAAAAACTCGGCTTTGGTTTTGCTTGTTGTTTTATGTAAGTATCGCCAAATGCCAGTGCCACCGACTTGCGAATTACTGCATGCAACCCCGTAACCCTATGGAGTTGCCGGGCGTAGGTACTAGGTATTTAATAAACTACGTGTTAGTTTACGGGTGTAGTATCTATGCACTTCAAAACTGAGTAAGTAATTACCAGAAAATAAATGTTTTTATTATTCTATACATTAGGTAGTTTAATATTTTCCTGAACCACTGGCTGTCAAATAGTTATTTTTGCCTGTTATTTTTTACTTTTGAAGGCGGTTGTCTTTTTTGTTAATAAAAACCTTTTTTTTTACTCTGGAAATCTTTATTTTTGTGTAAATTGTTCGTATTTTAGATTTGCACGTAAATAGATATTTTATACCTAATGCTACCACTTCTCATGGCGTATTTGTGCAAATATTCGCCTTACTTGGATAATACAAAATAGATTTTATTTCAATAACGATAGGGTACACTTTGTATTATCCAAGTAAGGCAAATATTTGTCAAATACGCCTTGTGTTAAGAGAGATTTAGATGTTTGACAAATGAGCCAAGGCAAACTAGACTGGCCAACGATAGGACTATACTAATTACAGCTGTATATGTCAATCGGATCATTCCGTCCTTATAAATACGTACCATAATTTCATCTCGTCTCATTAATTATCTTCATACTGCCCACCTAATACCTACCGTACCTACCTAATGTTTTATTTGGAACCGGCGCAGGCGCAGTACATCATTGTCTTCCGTACCTACATCCCATCTTCAGTTACTAGTATCCATTTTACTGTATAAAAATCACCAAGATTATTTTCTGTATTTTAAGGACAATAAAGATTTTAAATTTTCTTAAAAGGCGCGGTCATTGCCTAAGCATAGAAGTCGCATTTCACTTTTGCGTGGGAGCTCCCAATTTTGTGTTAACAATACGGTCAGTGTTACACTCAGACACGATTCGGACACATAAGCGAAAAGTATTGCATTTGACAAACAAATTAAGTACATATAATATTCCGAAAAGTGTAAAAAAAATACTTATTAAAAAAATATGGACGCAATGGGAAAATATTTCTGTATTTTTTTAACGGTACCTACATAAGTTAGAATTTTAAAGCTAGTGTCGAATGTTTTGTACCTAAATATTTTAATTGCCTTTCGTCTTTTTAAATAGGTATACTCAATTGTGGTTGAATTAAATGCTGTGACAGTCAATCCATCGTTGTGCCCCACGAACAAAATTGCCCCACACCGCCGTCAGGCTACTTGGGAGCAGAGTAGACCTCGGACATTGGGGTTGATATACGATCTATTTGGACATGGAAAACCACATAGACCGCAGCTGGATCCGCTCAACGATTTGCAAGAACAGTCCCAAGAAAATGACCAGGACGACTGCGGAGAAATAGAAGATTATGACGAAACAGACCTTAGCTCCGGTAAGTCTCGTAGGTACTTTCACTGAAACCTAAAGGTGTGAGTAATTAATCATCTCCAAAAAAGGAGGAGGTTCTATTTTCGTCTGTATGTATTTTTTTACTCACGTGTGACGAACCTTCGAACCTACTATGAAGAGTAGAGGTAAGGAGAACCGCCTCTGTGTATATGCAAAAGTGTCGGTTAAAATGTGTTAAATAAGGGTGGCGCTAGCGACCGGATCTGTTGGCCCCGTCGGCTATGTCCCCATTAAAGGGGACAAAGGGAATTGAATAAAATAATTAAAATTACTTCCCGTTATCCCCGTTGCATAGAAATAAGGTGTGACTTACCCCCACAAGTAGGACAAGAAGAAACTACTGATGCGGCAGTGCTGCTTACCCTCTTAACGTAATCCATCGGAAGTATTTTGATACAACCTTTGATACGAAGTAAATAACTAGATACCTACCTACTTACTAGGTAGGTAGACGCAATTACAAAAGCTGTTTACATTTTCAGTTACACCAAACGGTCCAAGGAGGAAAACAGACAGGAACGATCGTCATTTTTTAACTAATAACTACATTCAAACATATAACCCTGGGCACAATAGACCACCATATACGCCGCATCGACCACAGAGACCCACACGACCACCATACAATTTTGAGGGTTATTACGGGCCTAATGGTTATAGGCCACCATCTCATCAATATCAAGGAGGTAAGATTCAAGGCCACATCTCTAAATCGTTTTAATCTCATTCAATTCCTCTGATCTTGATCAACTAACAGGGACTTGCTTGTCTATTTATTCATAGAGTAAGTTTCAAAGTTTTCAACTTTAATGGTATGAGGTACTTACTTACCTACTTACCTAACTACGAGAAAGAGGCTGTTCTATATTTTTTTACAATATTAATATATTTGCAGACCACGTTAAGCCTGTGAAGGAGGATACTCTGGACCACCCTCAGGAAGTCTACCGACCCGGCCTCATTGGTGGTCTTCTTGGACACATAGTTGGTTTTCCATCTGTGAGGCCTCCTACAGAAGACCCGCCATTGAGAGAATTCAACTCCCCATTCCGTTTCCCCGTAAAGTATTCAAATACGAACAGACGTCAAAGTAAAACTCAACAAACAAACAAGTCGATCAGTATTATAGGATCATTTGTAGATTTGTTCTTCCATTAAATAATTTTATTACCTACAGCTGTGTTTCTTATTTTTTACCGGATAATGCATGTTCTGATTCCTATACTAAAGTAGATGTTAAAAGCAACCATTTAACATAACGCAGGTCGCAGAATCACATTGACCTTTACCTCAACGTAAATGGGTGGGTAATAGGCGCGGCGCCCAGGAAAATCAGGAACCAGCTGTCCGTTTTCTGCTTGGAGCTTCTTACAACGTCATATTTATAAGTCTATCATTAGGATGTAGCAGTAGTAATATTGTATATACTTATAAATCATATAAATAAATGTAATTTGTATGAAGATAGTTAGGAGCTCAAACGATCGACATTATTGGTATTGGAATAAGGTATTGGTATAGTGCGTGCCACGAAAGACGAGACACAGACTTGATTTGTCTTGAGCAGTACTCGATTTAAAGGTTTTCTTTAAATCAAGTACCTACTTAGGTAGGTACTGCGCTAGTTCTCGCAAAGTCGCGCAATAATATACTAGGCAGGAGAGGTAGTCTAAGGAAGGATCGTCTTCAATTTAAAGTGAGGTAACGTAGGTATTGAGGACGGGGTAAGCGAGGGCTATCCGCTACCTATGTGTCCTCAAAATATCGTAATTGGAGCAAACCCTAATTAATTTTGTCAGTCCTTGTAGCCTTGTAGACTGTACTGTATCAGACCATGTAAGTGAGTAAGGTAGGTATTCCGTGCCCTGGTTACTTACACGTTGCATAAACTAGAAGACTTGAGGTGATATAAGTAGATTGCCATCAACATATAAGAAGTAGTTAAAAAGAATATACTAGACAGGGCCGGCCCTACCATAGGGCGAACGGAGCGGCCGCTCCAGGCGTCAAGTCTCAGGGGATGCCTCAGTCAACTTTTATTATAGCACTATGCTAAGTATAAGAAAATGGGCCTCCTGGTTACGGTGGCCAAAGGTGAACGTAGTTTCAGCAAACTTCAGCTAAATTAAACGTTCCTGAGGTCGACTCTTGCAGAAGAAAAGTTCCCTGATCGATCAGGGAACTTCGCCTTGTTGTCGATTAAAAATGATATCTATGTAGCTCAGACATTATCTTAGGAGGTCAAAAAAAACAATTGCAAATGTGCGTAGGCAGCGATTTAATTAAAATGTGTTCTCCATTTCAATAGTTTATTATCAATTCATATGTTATTATTAGGAGCCTGCAAGGTGAAACAGCACTGTTACATGAATGATTAAATTTAAACCATAACGTAAAAGTACTAGCAGTGCTATTCTGCTACAATCTCCCTCGGTGGTCACCTAGCCTAGGTGAGCTGTCATCCGATTGTAGTTCTTTGAAAATCCCTAGCATCGGGACGATGACAGCTCACTTCACCTAGGTGTTCACCGAGGGAGATTGTAACAGAATAGACATACCTACAGTTCTAAAGTTGATTCTGGTTATTGATCTCATTAATTAATGCTGACTTAATTTTGTTTTATTGTCTGTTGTTGTCATGACTGATTACTTTAGTGGTTGATGATAGCGAGGATGTTTGTCAAGATCTTCCCAGTTCCAAGCTTACACGTGCACGCTCAACTGGTATACTACTGTGTCAAGAAACTACCGGAAATTATGTATATATTAAATATTGTATCGCCTTCAAAGTTGGTCCATTCCGTAATAATACACTAACGCCAACGAATAACACAATCTTCAAAACATTTTTTACGTCATCTTTTTCAGTTAGAAGGCGCCATTTCAATTTGTTGTTGACTGGTTTGCATGTCAAATTCGTAAACCCATGTCTCGTCATCAGTAACAATGCGTGTGGGGTCGGAATTGACTCTTTCTAACACGTCTTCAGCAACCTTTACGCGATTGATATTTTGCAGACGATTCAAATCTTTCGGCTCTACAGCGGCAACGAATTTCATGCCAAAACAATCGGTTAAAACCATACGAATTGGTTCTTGAGATACAGAAATTTCAGCAGCTATCGCTCTGAGACTAAAACGACGATTTTCAGTCACCATTTCCTTTATTATAGCAATGTTAGTTCAGTGAAAGACATTGATGGCCGACCGAAACGAGGCAAATCTTACACCACATCTCGACCACATTTAAGTGCATTATACCACTCATACGCACGTGTTTTTAATAAAATCGATTCACTGAAAGCCTTATGTAACATTTTCAGTGCTGCTGCACACGAAATTCTATTTGCAATGAACCATTTAAGACGAATTATTTGTTGTTTGAATTGTTTGGCCGCATTATCACTTAGATCAGGTGAATTGCGGTCAAACACAAGCCTATTTGATAGTAAAAAAAAAAAAATTGTTCGATATTTTTAACTACCTACTTATAGTAAAAATCGCAAAAAAAAAAATTACAAAAAAGACTACCGCCTTCAAAAAGTAAAAAATAACTTTCAATTCGCAAGTCGGCGAGGTATACCTACACTATCAATTAAAAAAAGAATTATAGAAATTGGACAACACTGAAAAAAGTTATGCGTGGTCAAACCATGAAGATATTAGGTATAAATGGAGCCAACACTTAGAACAAAAACTTGAAACCAACTGTGGGCTGATGCTCTCTTTCTGAATGCATACGTAAGAACGAGACAGTGATATGTGTTTTCTTTATCTTATGTATGCATTTAGAAAGAGAGCGTCTGCCCACAGTTGGCTTCACTTAGTTATTTAGAGTGTTGCCTCCACTTTTATCTATAAGCTTCTTGGGTCAAACATACAATAAATATATAATAAAAAATAAAACATAAAATGAAAACTACTGGGCCAAACAATGTTAAATTATTATGGGACCAAATGGCGACTACTACGAATCAAACTAAAGAAGAATCACGTAAATCGGATCATAAATCTCAGAGTAATCGATGTACATACATAAAAAAAAACCAACCGATTTGAGAACCTTCACCTTTTTGAAGTCGGTTAAAAACACCGTTGACATGAACTGACAAAATGGCGCACTGTGAACAAACAGAATGACCAGTGACGATAGAACCCCGCGTGAGTAAAGAGGACAGTTGTGCCAACTTAGCGTCAAAAAGAATTTAGACAATCCCTTTAAATGCCATTCCCGATACTTTCTTGACAGAATGTATATTAGGGGCAAGCACCTTCACCCAGACGACGCTGAAACTCTCCTCCGAGAGCAATAGTGCTGCTAGCACGTTCAGAACCTTTAGTCGCTGATTACCTAAAACGCAGTCTGCCAATTTCGCATTATGCCTAGACCTAACGAGAGATCGGCGTATTGATATTTAGACCCATTGCGTATTAGTTAATGAGCGAAATAGCCGAATTGAGATTTTGGTTTAGTGCGTATTAGCTCAAGGGCGAGGTAGGTAAGCGTTAGGTTATGAGCGAGGCAGGCAAACTAAGACTCAGTTTCAGTGCGGTGTACGGGCCCACCATACCACAGGCCATACCCCTGGTGGTATGGTGTGTCGTTTGGGTTAGGTTAGGTTAGAACTGTGACCATCAAAGCGCGAAGGCGAGCGAGCGCAGCTAGCGATGCCGCGGCAGCGGCCGCCGAGCGCCAGATCCCCACTATTGTGTTGAAGTTTGTATTGAACATTCGACTCTCGTGAATGTCTTATCGCTGAATTCCCATGATGAGAAATAGGTTTATTGCGACATAGTCATATCGCTAAATGACCATAGTGAGAAATAGGTTTACTGCGACATAGTCGTTTCGCTATGGACAATATGAGGAGTAGACCTATTGCGACATAAACAAAAACAAACTTAGTCCCAACGCTTATTTTAAATGACATATTGGCATAACGCGAAATTGGCAGACTGCGTTTTAGGTAATCAGCGAGTAAAGGGTTCAGAAAATACAAAAAACAGAGGGTTATTCCCACACACCCCCAAATGGTCTGCCCCCGCGGTGGTGGATGGGATTTCTTTTTTACTAAAATTTTTAGTTTCGGGGGCAGGTGGCAATATGTTTTCCCAACTGCCACCATTTTTAAACTTTTATAAATTCGGGGCAGACTGGGATAATTTCCCATCCACCACCGGTGGGCAGGGCAGACCATTCGGGGGTGTGTGGGGAATAACCCATTGTTTTTGTATTTTCTGAACGTGCTGGCAGCACTACTTATTGCTCTCGGAGGAGAGTTATAGCGGGGGTATAAGCCAAAATTGAACGCCGTCATTCCGTCCTCGCCGCCGAGGCCCACCGCGTCGCCGACGCCAACGGCCCCGACCGCGACTCCGACGGCCCCGTACGTCCTCGTTGACCTGCGAGATGCCACTCCGAAATAAAAAAGGGGGCGCCATAATTGGATCTCGCTCCATAGAAAAACTTGCCTCGGGCCGCCACTGAATATATAAGTAGACACAGTATACTAAATGCGGCTCAAAATCACGGGCTCTCGCCACCCAGAGACGTACCGATATCAGCTTTTTGGCCACTTTCGCCACTAGTATAATCTACCTCTTAGAATAATTTTCTAAGATTCAATCAAAATTCTAAGATCTACCTAATACGTGGATAAAGTACCTAAAAAGGAATCTATAAATAACTAAATATATGAATTTTTACAAGCTTTCATTTTAATTTTCAATTATTTCATGAATAACGCGAGCATTTAGATTTACGCACTCTTAAAATAATTGTGTTGTTTTTGTTGGGAGCGTTTTAGTCATAGATATAAAGGTTTTAGTATAAGTTGCAATCTGACCTTCCATTGTTAACACGGTGTGGAATTTCAGTGGGAAAAAGAAGGCAACGAAATTAACAGACAGCAATCTTGTTTACCCATGGTCTCCACTCTCCACGTGTACTTGAACAAAAACAGAGAACGTACAGTACTTATAGGAATAAAAACTAGTGTAAAATAGTTCATCGAGTTCATACCTATAGGCAGTACGTATTCGTTGTTCACCTACGTAATTCTCCAATGAGAAGCGCGTGACATACTCTAAAGCTGCGGATATACTCCAACTCCTGTATATAGGTATCTAGCTATTTTTTTTTTGTTGATTTGTCTCATTAATTCATTAGAGGAATATATGTACTATGATATCACCATATGGCGTGTGTTTAAAACGATGTTAATCGTTTACAAGTGACACTAAAGCGCACATGTGAGTGATAAAAGTGGGTGTAGTTTTTAAAAATTAAATACAAAATGAATTTATTTACAATATGGATTACAACAGCGCTTTGTGTTATGGCAGAAATAGTGTATGAAGGTAAGCAATTTAACCCTAATACTTATTCAACTCGCGTTAATTACCAAGAAGTTTTTCTGAAGATTTAGAAGAATCATTTTAGGCGCTAAGGCCGGGAAGAGATGTGTCGTGAAATCTCGTTCAACGGTCGTACGTTCGGTATTTCGGTTAGAGCGTCGTCTTACTCGTCTTAGTTCAAAGGGAGCGCTTTGCAAAAAAAATACGGACTGGAGATTTGTATTTTAGGCACCTGTTCTGTTCTTACAAGAAAAAATTAGGATCTTTAAGGGAAAATGGATACATGGGACACATGACAGTTTTGTGACCTGTATTCTCAATTTGCTTCGGGGAATACCGTCGAAGCTAGTGTACGTACGTACCTACCTACATAATAGGAGGCGAGCTTATCAACCGGAAAACTGAATTTGTGAATGACATATTTTATGTAGAATCATGATCACATGATTTATTAGTTACCTAATCAGAAGTATGTTTTTATTGCAGAAAACCCTTATACGAGAGCTCTAAAAGGCAATAAGCAGTGGCATAATGTACATGGTTATATACAAGTACGCCCAGGAGCACACATGTTTTATTGGTTCTTCTTTGCAAATGGAACACAAGTTAACGCAAATCGTAAACCTATCATAATATGGATACAAGGAGGACCGGGCTTTGCCGCAAGTGGCATAGGAAATTTCGCTGAAATGGGGCCTTTTCATATGGACATGCAACCTCGCAATCATACTTGGGTATGTTGATGATGCCTTATCAACAGTTAGGACATGCAAAGTACACTACATTTTTATATTTATGATCAATTTGGTAACTCTGGTATATCAACGATCATTGCCGTCGAGCTCCAAGTTTTCATCCATTCCCTGGGCGAAATGGCATATGATGCAGCTTGCTCAATAACACTGACGACACAATAAACGAAGATGACGACAAAGGACTTAGGTAGCTGGTTGTTTAGCGAGAACTGCACGCGTAGCATGACCAAGCTATATCTACGGAAGAATAGACATACTGACAGTAAGAATAGATAAGTCAGTACAGTTTGTCTATTCTTCCGTAGACATAGCGTGGTCATGCTACGAGTGCTGGCATAGAATTAACCGATAAGAAATAAAGAATATCGAATGCATGATCGAGTACTTAGAAATTATAATAAAGTAAGTACTTAGCTTTTGCCTGCGACGTGTTTCAGCCTCGCCAGTTGTTCTTATCTGACGTCTTCCTATAAACTATTTAACTGTCTTCCTAGTTCCTACTACTTACCTAGTGCAATAGTAGTTTCATAGGCCAAGTAAGTAGTTTTTGAGATATTTAGTCACTGAGACTCCCGAAAAATGGTTAGGCGTAGGGAATATATTATCCCTAATCATGTTTTATGCAACGAAATCCGAGAAAAAACACCAGTTACCAGTTATGTTTACCACATATCATCTTTACGGAAGCTATTTTATATAATCATGTCATGATGCTGTAATGTAACACGATTCGCGAGGTAGGTAGGTATAGTGAGTGATCTACTTACGCCTCTTGGATTAATGAATTTAGACTTGTTTAGGTACGTAGAAAATTATATGCTGACCTATATGGCGCAGTCATTACTTTGAATGCTATAGGCACCCATTGTTTATTGTGATAAAAAGGTTTTTTGAATGCAGGCTGCAGGAGAGATGGGGAGTCAGTGTCACTCATCTCAACTAGTCACCCTGTAATATATTTCGCAAAGACAGCATTACGGTTTGTTTCAATTTCAGGTGAATGGAAGAAACGTGCTGTTCATAGATCACCCTGTTGGCACTGGATTTAGCTACGTCACGAACGATTCGTTATTGGTGAAAACGGATCGAGAAATGGGTAATATGTTCTTGAAAATAATCTAAGATGGTATTTAATTTAGGCTTGTATCATGTACCTAAAGCGTTTTTAATGTTTTTTTTTTTTAACACAGCCATGGATTTAGCAAGGGCAATAAAAGTGTTTTTCAGGAGACACAAAGACTTCCGTAGGACACCAACATATTTGTTCAGTCAAAGTTACGGCGGCAAAGTATGTCCAAGACTGGCATTTTACTTACACACGGTACGTATCTTTGCAGGGAATTGATACAAATGGATATTTGATCAAATCCCTAAGGGATTTGGACAAATCACGGAAGATGTTAAAATAATGACTCTGTGCGGTCATTTTCATAAAGTTAGCTTAGTTGTTATTTTTTTTTCATATCCCTAAACTGTTTCAATGAATTAAACAAGTCAGGATTCGCATAACTCTATTATTAAAATAAATACTGTGTGCGTCACGTCAGAAGCGCGGCGCTATGGCTGCTGGCCCGGCACAGACGCGGAGGTGAGTGGTGAGGTAAAGTGGAGATGTAACATGCTAACCATTGAGTCCTGAGAGGTTTGTCTATTTCATTAATTCACTAAAATAATATAGGAATTTAATAAAATCATGAACTTTATTCTGTGAACTGACCGCACAGATTTATTTTAAAATCTTCTGTGATTTTACCAAATTCTTAGGGGATTTGGTAAAAATCTACAAAAAAAACAGGAACAGATTTGGGTTAAAGTGCTTTCACATTGGGTATATGCTGCGCGAGCGTCGCAATAGCGTTGCACTTGCAGCACATAGCGTGAGTATGCTGGATATAAGTTTGAAGAATACCAACGGATGATGGATCCACACAAGAAGTCTGAGGACTGTCAGCAGACGCAGTCGCAACGCAGCCCAATGCCAAAATTATGAAAAAGTTATAT
This sequence comes from Charanyca ferruginea, assembly GCA_947361185.1. NCBI lineage: Eukaryota > Metazoa > Arthropoda > Insecta > Lepidoptera > Noctuidae > Charanyca > Charanyca ferruginea. The sequence goes on along the minus strand of OX376073.1, from coordinate 14,458,125 downwards.
TGTTAAACGTATCCGGTCCGTTTGCAGGCAATTGAGAAGAAGAGTTTGAAAATAAATTTCAAAGGAATCGGTATTGGTGGTGGTTGGGTGGATCCCAAAGAAAGCGTTTTGATGCAGCCGGAATTTTTATATCTCTCGGTATGAGTTTTAGTTTTATTTGTGCGTACATAACTTGGTATTTAATAGAAATGAGAATGGTACATTACTTATCGAAATATTTTAATTCCAGGGAGCGATTGATCGAAATTTGTATTTGTCTTCTTCGAAACTAGCTAAGAAGCTTGCTCGATCTATAGAAACGCAAGAATATTCCCAAGCGGATCTTCTGGACGATATTTTATTTAGAACTTTTAACGAACAAGGCGAATTAAATTTTAACAATGTGTACGCTCCCAGTCCTTACCCTGCACTTGATGAGTTAGATAACAAGATGAACCGATATGTAAAGCCTACATTGGCTGCAGTGAACAAAACGATAAAATGGACGTATTTATCAGCCAGTGCTTACCAAAGTTTAAAACAAAGTTTCCTTGTGCCATCTGTTTCTTTTTGTAAGTATAGCTACTTTACAAGTAATCGTAGGTATCAGTTTGAAACTATTTTTTTTTTAACAACGATTTAACATAATAAATGTTTTTGTTTCATAACAGTAGAAGCACTCTTGGATAAAACGAAATTGAAGATAGCAATTTATAATGGAAACTTGGACGTAGTCACACCATTGGGCGGTAAGGTCTTGTATGTTATTTCGATATAGGTAGGTAGTCAATCGCTCGTTAGTGGTAATATTTGAACTGCAGAAACCGTAAGGCTACGAGCGCACTTGGCGACCAGGTATCAGCGGCCAGTGAGATCTAGCTATTTGTTCATAACTTCAAATACCGCGCGCATTTAGTGACAAGCGGATAATGTGCGCGGTATTTAAAGTTATGAACAAATAGCTAGATCTCACTAGCCGCCGTGCGCTTGTGGTCTAACGCTATGACTTGGGTCACTGTACCTACCAACATAATACAAAATAGAAAAAAAAAACAGATGTTACAGTGTTGGCAACGGCCACTCTTTTCTGATCTTACAGGCCGTATCCTAATGCGACAGTGTGGTTACGGTGGTAACTATACTGACGTACAATAATATTCAACTAAAAATTAATTAATTCAGCTTCATGTACCTAAGCAGTCGACTAAGTATAGCTCTTTTATTTATCTTACATAACTAATTTAATAGAACTCTTGCGAATTCACTCAAACTGTACGAAAAGCATTAGTCTCACGTGGACTTCACGTTCACAACACGGATTGATACGGTGAACTGTTTTCGCCAGTAGGTTGGTTCTGGCCACAGGCACTTTCAGTAGTTGCGGATGTGGACGTACCGGTTCGGCTGTCATGCTGAGTATAATAACCCCACGCAGTAGCTTCACTACATACGCGGTAAGACTAAATTTCCGGAGCACCCTGAGCTTATTTATGCCCCCACCATAGCCAGTATAAATAGTGTAGGGCACATCATCGGCTAGAACAGATATACCTTATATAGTTTCAAATAAATCCCCTTGTAAATTTGTTCTATACCCGCTCTAACATGGCACTATATTTGGCTACATGTGGACCGCACAAGATGGCTTCTGATTAGTGCGTCATACGACACTTTGGCGTGGTAAACCCCTGTGACTGTCTCTACGAACCTAGACTTCTGTACGCCTTCTCGCATATTTTAACGATATGTTCCCTAAAACTGAGGTCTGGAATGAGAAATACCTACATCTAGATCACGTACCTGAGATACTCTTGCATTGGTGCCGTTTCGACCTTGAACTCTTAGTACATCGGGGACCGCGCAAGAATGAACCTTATCACCAAGCATTTTTCAACATTGAAGTAGAGCTTATTATTATGGCTTCACTCTACCACTCTATCTATATTCTCCTGCAGCCGTTAATAATGTGACTTATTCGTAACCTCGAGTAGCAATTTATGGTCACCTGCAAACAATAAACATAAGCCATGTCTGTCCGACCTCCGGCAAGTCATTAAGTATAATAAATTCCAAAGACCCCGAATTGCTGCCTTGGCTCACTCCGGACCTGACCTTGTGTGACAGGGTTTGGACTCAACTCATCAAACGCCTTATTAAGCTTATTTAAATAATAACGGGTGTGAATTTTCAACTGTTTGGGCTAAATAATAACATAGGTCAGCGTAGTATTCCTAAATGAGCTTTATTAAAATTTTTGCTTGCCAATATTCTATGCCACTGGGCCATCACGACATTTTTAACAGATATTATTTTCTATTTATATATCTGTCAGTTCTTATTGAGCTACTAAAAATGTTTCATTCACTACGATAACATTATTGTTATCATTACCATTTGATTTTAATAAAACTCAAAACTTTTTAACAATGTTAAAAATTAGATTAGTTTTAGTTTAAAACAGAAACAAAACTCACTCAGTATTTTTTAATAACGTTTCCGTGTATAACACAAGCTTGAATATTTTAAAATTGAATTAAATACCAATAATAAACAGGTACCTATATCCCTTAGGCGCTTCCAATTGGGTCCACAAATTGAAATGGCATGGTGCTGCTGAATTTGCTAAGGCCAAAAGACATCCGATACGTGGAAGCAGAAATGGATATTATAAAGAAATGAAGAGATTAAGCTTTTGGTGGGTCTTTGGAGCTGGTCATTGGGTAAGTTACAGTTGGACATGTAATTTTGTCCTATTAGAAAAAATGCCATGTACAGAGGCCAGCACATCAAGCTACTACAATCTGTCAAATTTCTTTGATAGATTTTCAACTTTATTACAAAAGCATAAGGTTCATATTTAATTGGAAATTTTTTACAGTTGAGTTTTTTGGCTTGATGTGCTGGCGTCTGTACCAAATTATTTTTTAAGAATACGAACTGTATCTTCACCTCTATATTAGTTAAGGTAAACGTTACTTGCAGATAACATATTTCCGCATTAGGAAGTCCCACAAGTCAATTGATCTGATAGCATATAAAAACAACTTATGACTTAAATCTATACTAATACTAGCTGACCCGACAGATGTTGTCCTGTCCCTATGTATCTACCCTACCAAACTACCTACCCTACGCCTCCTGTACCTATTCTACCTACAATACGTACCCTACCTATCCTACTTACCTACCCAAAATTTTTGGGTTGAACCACCCTTATCCCGTCCGAACCGTATTATTAATGTAAGTACTTATTCGTTAGTCGCTAAATTGCATTATATAAATTTGAAAGCTTGTAATTAGCAAAAGTTTGTTGAAAATATTGGTATTTAAATATGTTATTAGTCTGTAAGCTTTCTTCAAAATAAATAAAATAAAATAATCACTTAAGGGTATGAAAAATAGTTTATGTCCTATTTTAAGACCTACTGAACATACACACAAAATTTCAAAAGAATCGGTCAAGGCGTTTAGGAGGAGTTTTGTTACAAACATTGTGACACGAGAATTTTATTGTATACTAGCTGACCCGACAGACGTTGTCCTGTCCTTATCTACCTACTTACCTGCCTATTTACCTACACCTACCCTATCTTTCAAGTTGGATCAAACTGCACACGGTGTACAAATTTCATTAAAATCGCTTCAGTAGTTTAGGAGTCCATCGCGGACAAACATCGTGACAGGAGATTTATATATATTAGACTAGCTGACCCGACAGACGTTGTCCTGTCCTTATCTACCTACTTACCTACACCTACCCTATACCTACTCTATCTTTCAAGTTGGATCAAACAGCACACGGTGTACAAATTTCATTAAAATCGCTTCAGTAGTTTAGGAGTCCATCGCGGACAAACATCGTGACAGGAGATTTATATATATTAGATTAGATATACTAGCTTTTGCCCGCGACGTCGTCCGCGTAAATGTCGGTTATCACGGATGCAGTTAAAGTCGCGGATTAAAAAGTAGCCTATGTCCTTCCCCGGGGTTCAAGCTATCTTCATGCCAAAAGAGTTGTTTCAAAATGTATGGAGCCTGGGCAAAAAAGACAACCGCCTTCAAAAAGTGAAAAATAACTTTAGCACAGAACACACATTGACTTTAGTTTCGAAATTCAGTGGCTTTGTTCTGTTTGTTGTTTTGTATTGCCACCGACTTCCGAAACTAAAGTCAATGTGTGTTCTGTGCTAAAGCTATTTTTCACTTTTTGAAGGCGGTTGTCTTTTTTGTAAAAAGCTTTTTATTTTCCGCTTTTTAGTACCTCCTTCTCATCCAAATCTATTAAGAAGAGATTGAAAGTTAACTACTACAAAGATTGATAAAACTAAAACGTCGTCTATGTAAAATTTCTGGGTATTTGTTGATTTTTCAAAAAGTGCTGAATCAATTTCGATAAAATTTATATGGGACCACCCCTGAAGCATACCCTATCCATAAAAAAGAATTTTCAAAATCGGTTTACGTTTGCCGGAGAAATCGCGTAACAAATCGCGCACATACTTAATGCAAATTTAAGACTTATACGGTTTTCTCATGGATGCCATTGTCAGAACTGGACCAAATTAAAATGGGACCACACGGGAAGCACTAGCTTTCAAATAAAAAACGAATCATCAACATCGGTTCACCCAGTCCCAAGAAATCAGGTAACAACCTCCTCCTTTTTTGAAGTCGGTTGAAAATAGGAAAACACATTTCAAATAGTTCTCAACTGTCCAATTACTTTAAAATGGCTCTATGAGCAGGTACAGTACGGTCAACGTATCTTGGCGCGTGTGAAGTTAGCCGATTAGCTGCGCAGTGGACAATTTCGTTCCTAAAAGTTCCATTGCGCAGCCAAACAGCTAACTTCAGACGCGCCAAGTTACGTTGACCGTATTGTAAAACACCAGAAATTGCACTTACAATTGCAACACACAACAATAAAACAGTCATGGCGGTTAGCTGTCATTTTGATTGATTAATGACGTTTGACATTTATAATTCTGATTTTCTGCGTCGATTTGTGGATAGCCAGGTAAACGGATTGGAAAGAAACGGTGTTAAATTAAAAAATACGAAAGTAAGGTTGTTTAAAATAACTCCAGAAACTAGAAACAAAACAAAACGAAAGCACAGAACATATAGACGAAAGTGACACTGTTGTGACACTGACATCTGACAGTTCTCTTTCTGTAATCAATGGTCGATCTATGGTTTATAGAGAAGCTAAATCTGAGTGGCGCCATGTTGAAAATGCATAAAAATAATAGTAAATATCAATTTAGTACCACAACAGTATTCATTTAAATGAATTATCTGTATTTTTCCCGGATTCTACGGATTTTTCTCTTTTTTTTTGAAGTGGTGTAGGTACATAGACTGAGCCCATTATGAAACATGTCCTTTCATCAAAATCGGTTCAGCCGTTTAATCATGAAAGCGTAACAGACACAGTTACTTTCACATTTATAATATTAGTATGGAAGTATGGATTAGATTATAAAGAGGTAACATTTCTTTGTTAGTTTGTATGTAGGGGGTAATCTCCAACCTACTCATCCGATTTCATAAATTCTTTCACCAATATGAAGCTACGGTATTCCTGAGTCTAATAGACTATATTATCACTATCAAAAAAATAGGGATCGTTTAGAAAATTTACGCGGACAAACTCGAGTGCAAGTGCTAGTACAAATTAATTGACATGATGGCATCGTACAGTTACAATCCTCAATGAGTCCATTAGCACACCTACGACACTCCGTATAAACGTAACGATTTAATTACCTACACTACTACCAAAATAACAGACTGTACAAATACCTGCGTGTGTGTGCGTGTCTTCGCGCTGCGAGACATAAAAGCAGTTTCGAGAGTACGTTTGACGCGGGAAGAGGAGCGGAACAATGTTTCGGAGGGAGGCGAGGCGTGTCGCTACTGTACGGTAGTACTAATATTTATACTGTGCGAGTACCATTTCTGTTTTATAATTTCAGGTGCCAGAAGAAAACCCTGAGGCTATGGCACACATCATGGACTACGTCATGGCAGAAGACGTAGAAGAGTCACCGAATTAAATATTTTTGTACAATACACAATACAAGGCCTAAAGATAGCCAAAACAGCCAAAGGAAGATTTTTAGTTAAATAATTAAAAGAATTCCAACCTATTATTGTCTTACTGCAGGGCAAAGGCCTCTGCTCATACAGAGAAGGCATGAGCACTGATCACCACGCTAGATCAAAACGGATTGGCGATTACAGACTTATATTAATTTAAAGTTTAGGTTTTCCTCACAATGTTTTCCTTCCCCGATGTCAGTCATGTCAAAGACAAAAGAACTTAGTCACATTAGTACTTCCCCCGTATCATACTGGCAACTGTAGTTTATATTGTAATATTTAAAAACACATTTAAAAAAATATATTATTAGTAATAATCTAATAATAAATAATATTATTATAATACTAGCGACCCGACCCAGCTTCGCATGGGCCTATAGCCTTCCTCGATGAATGGACTATCCAACAAAAATAATTTTTCAATTCGAACCAGTAGATCCTGAGATTAGCGCGTTCAACCAAACAAACAAACAAACTCTTCAGCTTTATAATATTAGTATAGATTTAAAAAAAATGTCTAAGGGCGCCTTCAAATTAGTCGCGCGACAGCAGCGCCGTAGCCCCGCTGCTTTGTAAGTCCATATAAATAAAAGTCGCGCGACTGTAGCGCTGCAGTCGCGTTGCGGCTGCGCGACTTTTATTTATATGGATTCGCCCTAATGTTGCGTTTTAAAAGATTGACTTTGTGAAACGTATTGTTTGAGTTGATTAATGTTTTGTTTGTTTAATCAGTAACTTTTAACGAATGTTGTTTTTTTATTATGTACTATAATTTTTTAAATATATTTATAAAGGAATTCTGTACTTACGATTTGTATGAAATAAAAATCGATATGCATATATTAAATTCGGTTATTTTTATGTCCAGATTACGTTTTCATAATTAATATACAAACAGTAGTATATGTACAATATTCAATTATGTGTATTTAAATACCATTAAATATAATAATATACACACTCATAATGACTTAAGCACCACACTAACAATATCTATGGACAACAATACATTTTGGCAAACGATTTTTAAACTATTAAATGAATGAATAAGCCACAAAGGACATTACCCATTATGTATAGCGATGGTTCCTTCAAGTGCAAAGAAAACTTGTGCCCAGAATGGGTGATGTCCTAAACCAAAAACGAATTTTGCGGCAGCCCATTTAGTTACAACGATATAACAACGGCTTTCAATTATAGTTAAGCAGTTGAACAGCTAACGAGAAACAACTGTCATAAAATCAATTAAAAATTACATTTATGTTTATAATTAGAGAAATAAAACTTGAATCGTTCACAGTTTAAACCTTCTTAGGCCAATTTATTGTACTTGCAGATTTAAAACCAAACGGTTTCTATGCTCAATTATTTAAAATTCGATCATTCGACATTTAAAAACTCTAAATTTATTATTTTGATTATTTATCAATAACTACACAATGACATACTCCTTGGTAAATAATTGTAAAAAATATAAAAAATGAATTAATTTGGAAATTGTACATACGTATTGTTTTACGATTTTTAATACATAGATTTAATATCACAAAATAAGAAATAATAATGTCTTGTACTAGAAATAAACATATCCTAAGATTTAGGTATCAACCTAAACCTATGGCTATGTTTTATTTGTGGACAAGGACCATGGACAATATACTTTGTTTAAGCTAATAATATAATAACAGAACACATATTTTTTATAATATCATTATTCATAGCTCTTTGTTCTAATTTCCATAGATCTACGAGATCTATAAAGTTGACCTTGGGGTCACATTGTGACCTCAACCACTCTTTGTGTACTACAAAAAATCGTAAAGGCCTAGATCACAAATCGCTGAACAGAATTTATTACGAAAATGGTCAAAATTTATTTTTTGATAATCCTATGCTTCGTAGTTTATCAACTCCTTACAGTTATTATATTCGAGCTAACACATTGTTTGACCTCACGCATTTTTTATTGGATTGGATTTACTACGAAATTGCATTATGTGCTTCAGTATATTGTATTGTACATGATTTTGTCGATGTAAATATTTGAAAAATTCAATGATTCGCAATATGATTTAACTATAACGATTCATGTAGGTACTGAAGTTTTACATCAGTCTTAAAAACCAGTTGTGTCAACATTCAATACAAATTCGTTGGTAGGTAAATTGTAAAAACGTTTTAGATTACGTACGACTACTTTTAAGGATACGTTCAAATTGCACTATGATTTAAGTGAATTAAAAGTGTCGCACGTAAAAAGAAAAAACACTATTGAGGGATAAAATTACCCAAGGAATATTTGATTTACACTTGTGTCGGAATACTTAATTACAATGGCGTAGAGTGTTGTAAAACGGAATTCCAACAATAAAACTTTGTTTTGTTGCCAGAACTAATAAAATCAGTAAGTTATTCAATGTTATAAATAACGAAGCTGACCACTACTGCATTTTTAATGACAAAACCACTCCCATTTAAACATTTTCAGTTCACCAATTTGGTCAATTGGAATAAATCAGTGCTTATCTATAAAATTGTGTTAGCTACGTTAGTCTCACTTCAGCGTAGCAGGCATCGCACACACGCACCGGCTTGGTGTTGCCAGCTAACGCGACTGCTTTGTCACTGCAGGACGCGCAGAATATATGGCCACACCGACGGCAGTGGTGCTGAAAATAAAAACGTATACCATGATAATGATGATACAAGTAACCGATGATCATTTAAAAATATTTAAGTTAAGCACTACTTTTTGTGGAGGTCAAGAAACAAGACGTAGTTTTGACAAATAAACTTGTCCTTTTACTGACGTTATTACATAACCTTTGATAAAAAGCCCTTACAAATTTGTTGTTTGATTGAGATTACTTGAAAATTTAAAAAAATTATATGTGTTTGGATTTTAAATAACTTACTTTCCGCCTAGCGATTGAGAATTCTTTGGCACATGCAGTACAGGCCGTGGCGTCTTTGTCAAGCATCCACGTCGTGGTCTCTTCAGTGGTCTGCGTTTGCGCCTCCCTCTCTAAAAGTTCTGCTAGTTGCAATTTGTTTTCACTCAGTGTTGCACCTACTTCTTCTAGAGTCTTCTGCGCTTCAACATACTGTGTTTTTAAGACGTGCTGCTCTTCTTGTAGTGAGAGGTATTTCTGTAAATCGGTGATAAAAAATTAGAAAGTTTTTTTTTTTTTTTGAAGATTTGACTTTGGCATTGTACGGAATCCTTTCCACGCGAGTTTAACTCGCACTTGGCCGGATTCTTTTTAATTATACTATGCACATGCCATGTTGTTTCTTCACCACCCCTGGTTGACTGGTAGAGAATGCTTAAGAAGGCGTTAAGTTTGCCAAAATTCCATAGTGCCTGAAGACTAAGGTTTATAACCTGTGTGTGTCGCCAGTGTTGACTTATGGCACAAAAAACGTGGTCCTTCCTGTTCCTGCTGGCCTTTTACAGAAGCTCAAAGTCACGCAGCGAGCCATGGAGAGACTTATGCTAGGAGTTGCTATGCGTGATAAAATCCGGAACGAGGGAATTCGCCGATTCACCGACATAGCTCTCAGAATATGCAAGTTGAAGTGGCAATGGGCAGGCCACATCGCTCGACGAACCGATAACCGATGGAGAAGAAAGGTTCTCGAGTGGCGACCACGAACCGGAAGACGCAGCGTTGGTAGGCCTCTCACCAGATGGACCGACGACATCGTTAAGGTCGCGGGTTAAACCGGTGGATGCAAGCGGCAGGTTTCCGCTCGTTGTGGCGTTTTATGGGGGAGGCTTTTGTTAAATAGTGCATGAGGTATAAATAAATAAACTAATAAAAAAAACAAAAGAATTGTTGAATGAAGGATGCTACTGCCCGTTCCTTTGATAATAATTCTTTAACTACAGCAGCCTAGCCGATTATACGCAAAGACTAATTCTCTTGAGTTGTGGTTTAACACGTTGAACGCCACGTAGGTCACCGGTGACCTACGCTAGTGGAGGTTTTTTTAAAGGCTTAATGTAAATATCACCACACAAGCAGTGGCGTGCCTAGGGGTCAAAGTTAGGGCAAGCCCAACAGATTTCAGAATAAAAACCCGGTGATTTTCTTCAAAATTCATCGTTTCGCAAAATCACACACTTATTAAAAAAAACATTTAATTATTGTGCCCATTTTAAAACCAACAAAAACACATACCTACGTATTTGATTTAAGAGCCATCTATTAACGTTATTGGCGCAAATCTGCCCTTCGAGTTCGACTCGAACGGCAAATAGATGACGCAAAAATAATTTAATGATCTTTCTATCTAAATAAGTACGCATTGTATCATACATAGGTATCAGTGATAACCACGTACCTTCTGTGGCTTTGACAAAAGCCGTTCGAAATTATAAAAAAAATTATTTGCGAGTCGTTACACACACTCAATTACAACAAGAAATATTATTCACAAAGGAATGTAATCACATACGTTAAAACAACTAGTAAAGGTAAATACAAAATATTTAAATAACGGGTAATTAAAAAATATATAAAAAATGCAACAACAACAGTGTCAACAATATATTTAAAGTTCCTAACAACAAACGACAACTTACAGCACAAAACAAAATTTGAACTAATTTGAAAATGTAGGTACCTATCACTTATCGAAATACGCAACTTTGCGCCACACAAACAAATTTCACTTGTAAACAAACATTGATCATCTATTGCATCTCACGCACACATATATACATAATCCCGGCTTTTCTGTTCATACATTGTCGCCACAATCGGCGGCCGGTGTGCGAAGAGTATTAACACAATTTGTAGACAAAACTATCAGATATCAAAAGCCACATAAGAAGCCGATGAGTGCGACCGAGATAGCAATATACGCTCAGTCACACATCAAGATTGTTACGTTGCGAAGTGAATGAATGATTGCGACAAATATACGATCGAGTAGCATCGATTATCACGCGCGCTGAATTACGCGCGGAATTTAAAATGTTTATTGTTGTCAATTCTTATGAGTTTCAATACCTACTTACAGGTATTTTCTTTTTGTACTTTCTATATATTTATCGTCTCGCATTATGGGTTACAAGCCCGGCTTATAGGCTTCTATGGAAGGCACGCCACTGCACACGAGTATCCACATTTACACAAGACATACCCATTTTACATCAAACCATTATCCACGTTCAAGCAATTTATAACAAATAGTTAATCAATTATTTATTTTGAATTGCTTGATTATCAGATAAAATTATGAGTAATGAGTCAAATTATTAAACAAGCATCGTTTTGTTTACCTGGCCTATTGATTTGAGAGATTCCACTTCTTGTGTCAACATTGATATCTTATCGCGATCCCGCATCATGGATTCCTATAAAACAGTGATTAATACATATAAACTGTACAAGGAAAATTAACTAAAAAGTTATTACTTAGTATAGTTACAAATAACGTGCGTGCGTCATGTGATTTTTATTTCGTTGACATAAAGTTTAAAATGCAATGATTGACGTACGTTAGAGAAATGTAACCACAATGTTTCAATACGTCATTCAGTGAGACCTTTATAAATTGTATAACAATGCGATTTGTGGTATTAAATATGAATTAATGAATACTTTGTAGGTATATGTTTACTATAGTAAAGTCATCTCATAATATTATTACGTCACCTCACAGCAGATCCAACCTGCGTAACTATACTCCGTTCACAATAAGATTAGACATATACACAAACCTTTTTTACAGTTCGTTCAACCGATTTTGACTTATATTGCGTTGGTGGCATGACAAATGGCAGCTGCAAAAAACAGTTGTTATTGTAACCACTTTTTTGCCTCTAATGTCATCCTTAAGCCTACGGAATAGAAGTCAAAATCGGTTGAAGGGACTGTAAAAAAAAGGTTTGTGTAAATGTCTAAACGGAGTATAGTTACATTATCTAGCAACGACGCACAAACGTTTAGCTCTACTTAAATACTATCCATAAAAACCAGTTTCACAAAAGTAGTCATGACTGATTCTACCCCTGTCACTCAATGGTGTAATTGTACCGATATGAACAATCTTAAGAATTTCTTGAAATTAAGCGACATTAAAGAATTTCAGAAAAGATCTATCAAAAATACAGGTAGTGCACTGAAGCCTTAAACCTATATAAAAAGACAGGTACTTACTTGTAAAGACACCCTCCACTCCCGTTCTATCCTAAGGTCCCCCTCTGCAGCCACAGCTCTCGTCTCTGCCGCCGCTGCCTTCTGCCCCAGTGAACGGGCACTGTCTTCTAAACTCTTCCTAGCTAACTTATCTTCTTGCAACCTATTCAGTGTGCAAATATCTTTAACCTGTTGACCGCCACATCAAAAAAACAAAAACGTCGCCAAGCTACGAACTACTACTCTTTGGAAGTACGTTCCTAAATTCTGAATGTAGAGTAGTAATTCGTCTGTCATGTAGTTGTGACCGTGGCGTGCTGGGCACATTTAGGTTTGTCATCTACACATGACTGTGGCGCTCAAAAGGTTAACACAAGATCATTTTTTTGTACAGTCAGCAACAAAAGAAGTTTAACTCCGTCTAAAGTATAAGAAAGATTTATGAATTTAAATTTGTTTGTAACGAATTGTTGAATAATACTTTAACTATTGTGATATAATTTAATCAATCATTGGAATATATTTCTTGTTATCCAATTTTTGAAATTTAGATATTAATTCGCGGCTTTTGACGCTGACTGGACCTTTTGCATATTGGGAACAGTGGTGAGGTTATATTTAGAGATTCTGTGCCAGTGTGTACTAGATTTACTTTAGCTTTTCTGTTCATGTTTTGCAAGTAATTACTCATAATTACTAGCTGTCATAGGATTAAATGTAAGCTCATTACTTGACTCACATGTTTGACTTTGTATTCATCATTCTTCTTACCAAATTTAAGTTGGTAAGAACTTATCTGTTTGCTTATGATAAACTGACTGAAGGCTTTAAAATTAAATAAATATAAGATTAGATCATAATCAGAAGTCAACTGATATTATGCTATGCAAAGAAAAAATAAATTTGATAGGATCCCACTGAGTTAACTGGTGGGTAGCCTTGATGACAAACAATTGTCAAATCATGACAATCATTCGTGAGAATTGTAAATATTGTTTTAGATTCCAGGAACATACAGACGCTTAGTATGTTAGTATTTAACACAATGAAGATATTGTTTAGTCACACAAAGCCTGCAAACATAGGGAGATTGATAATGGCAAACCTACACAATAAACATAAAATTAAAACAAGCAAGTCCATTGGAATTCGAGTTCAATAAAATACAAAATGCGACTGAATATGCTTTATTATAAATAAGGCTTTTACATAACTACCGCCTCGTAACCACAAAACTATTAAAAAGAAAATAGGTATCTAAATTATGTTTTATAACATTTGCTGCTGCATATTGATGAGCACAATATTTGGATACAATCATAAAATTAAATTGTTCAAGCACATGTAGCTACCCAAATGAAATGAGATCAAATACCGTTTTTAAGTTATAATTCAATATTTCTATACAATGTAACTTTGACAATCACTGGAAAAGTATACAAAATACCACTCTTTTCATTAGCACTACCAAATCCTCACGCTCTCTATTCTACTAATACAGGTACTTTTAATTAGTTTTGTTACATAATAATTATCAAAATGTACAACTCAACTGTTTTTATCAAAGTAAATAACAAATACAACACAGATATATTCTTAACATTACCTAATAAATAAGATTTTATTTTGTGGGTACTGGAAACACCTACAGCACATATTGAACACTTTGAATTAACTTTATCAAACAAAAAAAAACCTAACATAAACTCAAAGTGAATTAACAAAATGGTACAACTGGATATTTATTTGAATCACAGCAAGTAAGCAAAAGCAACAGTAGCATTACGTTCAATAATATGATCATTATCATCGAATTTCTTTATAATTAATCAAAATACAGATTTTTGCATTCACTAGGTTCATTGTGAGGGTTTGCCAATATCGAGCGAATGGAAAGAGTTGCCGCTAGTTGACAGACACACGCAAGCTGTGCATTGCTCACACCTAAGTGCGTTCGAGTACTGATATGTCAAGCGCTTAGTTTACATTCAACAGCGTAATATATTATCCAGGCACTCTTTCGATCCAGCCGGATGAACGCAGGCCGTAACCCGCCTGATGCGATGTCATAGTAAAAATTTGTAAAACCTACTTCTCATCGAGTTGATGTATTGTGCTGCCCATTGATTCAGTCTTTGCTTCCAATTTGGCTATTAGCTCTGTTTTATGTTTCAAGGAACTTTCACATTCCTAAAACAAGGCCAATACGGTTTAGCTGAATAAAATGACAACTCATTGGAGCGGATGTTAGATTATTTCTGTTAGTTTAAGCAGATAAGTACAGGACAGATCACGAGATGCTATTGTTTATTAGTTTCATACTAATACATTTAATTTATAAATATTATTTGAGGTTAATACAGTGGTTTAGTGAAGATTTAAACACTGAAAATGCATAGTATAACTTTGTAACCATTATATTATCCTCAACGTTATCACTATCACCATATTATTAGAATGTGTTAGTAGATAATACATTAATAATTTTCTAGGAAACAGGAAATACCACCTGAATTGTGATTTTGGAACAATTTTATTTACAGTATAGAATTAATGTTGACTACTCCGGGATTTGATTGACTGTTTTGTCTCTTATATTATTCTTACGGAAAGGTGGTATTTCCTGGAGATTCAGTTTCTTATGAGGAGGGCCTTCATCCTTAGACTTTGTACCCTTTTGTGCTTTCAATTTTTCTAACTTCTCTCCTAGATTATTTTCATTAGTTGTAGGAGACCTGAGAGCTTTGACTAAGTCATTATCGGGTCCTAAGAAGTGGTTATATTTCTCAAGGTTGTGAAGTATTTTGCCAATTTGTTCGGCTTTCCCCTGGAGCCTCGACACCATTTCGCCCTTCTGCGTCAGTTCCATCTCGCATTCCTTCCGTACGACAACCGCGGCATTGTGAATACAGCATGGTATTAGTACAGGTTATATAAATAATATCAGCAGGTTAGTGAATAATACAAATCATAAACAAGACAAATAAATAACTAAACAGAATACGAATATATACATTTTTATTTAAGCGAAACATGTTTCAATACAAATACAATACAAACGTCGAAGACAAAGAAGCATATTATTAATTAATCTGATTGGTGAGATAATGAGAATGCATGGGCGAGAATAAACCAGTGTTAGATGGAGCACCCACGCAGACGAGTGACCTTCGCGAGGCATCGTCTTTGTTACACGACATTATCGTACATAAAGGTATCGTGCACTGCGTGTCATACCAGTTAGTATGCTAAAACCGGAGTAATTTAGATAATTTCTAAGTCGAAAGTAAGAGTCAGTGTCACAGTTATCTACCTACTTGTTAATCATCAACAGACCATGAAGTACAAATGAAGAAACTTCAGCAACGATTGACGCAAGCGCGAGTGATTGGTCAACCACTACTGATAGAGTAAAGGGTACAAAATCCTATAAGACAACATGCTTATTAAGGAACTACGAGTAAATAACTCACCTGTAATTTTTTATACATCTCTAGGTTAATTAGTTTTATATCGTCGAGTTGCCTTCTCAGCGATATAATTGTGTCTTGCTTATCGTGTATATCTTTCTCCAGCAATTTCATAGCCACCTCCATTTCTGCTTTGAGTGAAATCTGAAGTGTACATTATAGAGAGTATTATTTATTTTTATTTTATTAAAACTAGCCTTTCCCCGCGACTTTGTCCGCGTGAATGTCAGTTATCGCGGATGCAGACTAAATCGCGGATTACTAAGTAGTATATGCCCTTTCCCAGGGTTTAAGCTATTTTCATACCAAATTTCATGAAAATCGGTCCAGACGTTTCATCGTGAAAGCGTAACAGATAGAGTTATTTGCATTTATAATATTGAGTATGGATAGTATGGATTAGTTATTAGGTATGGCATCCAATTGGAAGATAAAACATTTCTATGAGCTGTAAATTAGACTTCGTAAACTATTAAACAGACAGGTCATTTCCTAATGGAATAAAGTTATTGTGATCCGACTGCGACCATCAACTATTATGTTTCGACCTTGAAGCCGTAGTGCGAGCCATAAAAAACAAGCTGACGATGTATTCCTACCGACAGTATATACTATTTACCTGTAAATCTAACTCCCTCTGGAGCTCCAAATACTTCTTCCTTTCTTCCTCTAAATTCTTGCTAGCCTCGCTATCATTTTTGGATTTATCTGAGGCGATGCTTTTGACGCTACGTTTTTCCTGTAAAGTGACACATTTGTTCTCAGTGGACGCTGGAGTGTTAATTTATTGGCGCTATTTTTAAAATATCTCATAATGCTATTCTATTTATATTTGGTTAAACCGCGAAGTCGTAATACTATTTTTGGTATGGGAGAAAGTGTTTTGTTATCGAGTCTCTCTTATAAAGACAAGACGTAATATCTTGGTCATATTTGCAATATTTGAAGTGATATATCTACGATTATACTGTCTTATCGTTGGCTATTTAATCGCTGATATTGTCAAAACAAGGGTACGAGAATATCTTTAATCAGTAGATAAAAAAGTTTAAAGACGTCTTTTTACACATGAAAAAAAGTATTACTTATAAAAACTAAACTAATTATTAATATTCCGAATGTAAGTGATGTGCATCATAAACGTATCGGCATTTTCAATAAGGAAAAATATAAATAAAAGAAGTTTCAATGGAGGAAACCCTGATGTATAATGATAATGAATTATATCGTAGTTCAATTATTTCGTTATAATTTGGACGATAGTTAAAATGTGTGACAATGTGCAATGGACTAATACTTAAATGTAAGTATAATTATTATTTTGAAAATATTTTCAGTAGTAAATTACTTATTCATAAAAATGATAAAAGGCAATCTAAATAATGAAAACAAATAAAAAATGATCTTACCTCTTCATCAGATTGCAATTCCGTTACTTTCATCCTTGTATCTTTGGTTATATCTTGCCCTGCACAAAAAATGCACACGTGCTTAAACAAAATACAAATAAACACACATTGCAGCGTGATATATTTACACTGGCATATAAATAACTCACAGGATTTGGTCCAAAAAGTTTGTTTAGTTTGACTTTTTGCTGTAGAATTGCCCATTAATGCAGAGTTATAGCGCATAACGGTTGAACGCCGTGGTTAAATAATAATTGGCGTTAAAATAATGACGCGGGCGTCAAGTCCGGCCCAGGTACTAATGTCTACTAAGCTATACAATAGCGACTGACTCATCACTGCAAGTAAGGTGTCTTATCTGTTGGATTTTCTATTATTCGCGCTTCGCGTTGTGTTTTCGATAGTAAAT
Organism: Charanyca ferruginea; assembly: GCA_947361185.1. Classification (NCBI taxonomy): domain Eukaryota; kingdom Metazoa; phylum Arthropoda; class Insecta; order Lepidoptera; family Noctuidae; genus Charanyca; species Charanyca ferruginea. The sequence continues at coordinate 14,440,601 of OX376073.1, read as the reverse complement.
ACCGATGACCATGAGTGGTTTCCCTTTCCGGCGACTACTGTTATATTTGATAGAGGTTAATGACAACAAATTCGTATTTAGGACATATTGTTGACAGTAAAAATAAACCTCGAATACCATTATACCTTTTTTTTAAAGTGAATATTATAAGTATTTAGATACGGAAATGTCTTCAATTTGGGTTTAGTTTTTCATTCATGTAACAAAACTCTGAACGTAAACGAAACGTAGGTAGGTACAGTTAACTGTAAATGTTATGTCAAGTGTCGGAGTACTTACCAAGCGCATGTTTTAGTTGATTGTTTTCCTCAACTAACTGAATCATCGTGTTTTTGGAGATTGCTAAGTCCTCCTTCATGAGGGCATTGGTCGTTGTCAAGCTCTCGACCTTGGCTTGAAGGTTCGCTACAGTTGCACTAAAACAAAATGAATTAGCATAAGAATACATCTTATAAAATGTATTTTCAACTTCTTAGCGTATTGGTTGCCACCATTGTGCTGGAAGTTAATAAAATTAATTAGGAGTATGAGAATCGTAGCATGGGAAATAGGCGTGAATTCTTGAGGATTAGGCAGTAATATTGACTTTGCTAGACATATTACCATAGTCACTACAAGTGGTTTGTGTCTGTGAGTAAATATGTTTGTAAACGCGCCCGCGATACAGGAGAAATTAGTATAGCGGAGGAAGCAAAAAAAAAAGAAATGCCGCATTGAATTATTGAATTGCAGTAATATCAGAGCAACCAGACAGTTAAGTACACTTGACTATGGTAGTTATAATAGTTTAGTAGTATTGCGAGTCAAATCGTCATAGGTCTATGAACTGGGTTAAATATAATGTTTGCTACTCTTGACCTTATTATTTACGAGTTAAGTTAACCTTCAACCAAACGATTTGTTTACAAATAATGAATATATTATTAGTATATATTACAGATACGTCTCATTCAAAAACATTTTTTAAAAGGTGTGTGTGCCTTCAAAATTTTCGGAAGTCGGTGGCAGGCAATACAAAACAAGCAACAGAACTAAAGACGCCGTTGTCATTTTGGAAAAACTGTTTTATTTTTCGATGTTATGTATCTACTTTAAGGCATTCGTTCAATTAAGAATCAGTTACACTAAAAAAATTAGTTATAAATACCCTAATTTTCATCAATTGAAAAAAGAATTTTCGAAAGCAGCGTCAACGTTGGCAATTATAAGATTACATGATAATCTCTAAACAGAATGTAAAATGGTACATTTCGTTCAACGCAGGCTGTTAAAATGTGAATGAACGATAAAACACACATTAAATTGCATATTGTCGTTCCGAATAGGAACAGCGAAGTAAAAATTAGACATTCTTGCGAAGCGCTAGTAAGTTGATTAATGATGTCATTTACTAATGAGGCGCACACTCTTGCGAGAAAAAACTAGACAGAAACTATTCGGTAAAAGAAGACATTAAACTGCCGAGCTTTATTATTAACGTGAGAACTTCAAAACAATAGATATAATAGATTCGAAACTCACTTGAGATGTCTGTTGAGCTCCTCGATGTAATTCTTCTGGTCTAGCATTGTGTTGATATGGCGTTGTTTCGGTTCGGAATCACCGTTTCCATTGCCGGCTAGATCATTTGACGAGCTACTGCCGCGTAAGTAAAGCGAAAAATCTATTACACCTTGTTGACTGTCCAAATCTTCCTCCTGGGTGAATCACAATGATTTTAAAATTTAGTTAGATGAATAATATCCTCCTGACCCAATTTCGGTTACGATAGTGTACAGTTATTTCACGGTACACCAATTTCGGATCAAAAATGTACGGACAAATAAATTATTAGTTGAGTCATTTACGTAAATTGAATGTACCTACCTAAAAAAAATATACATGTGGGATATGTTGACAAATAATTACCTTCACACACAAATTACAATCCACAACATTCAAGCCGACCAGAAGACCAGTTATAATGACGGCTTCTTCATTCAGCATCAGAGCATGTGGTTCGAAATATTCTTCCAACGTATCTTCACGGTGTTCTAAGAGAATACGTAGATAGTCAGCAAGTCTTTTCTGCATCAAAGCCAGCCTCAGCCAGGCCCGAGCACGACCCATTGCAGTCCTAAAAAAAATGGAAAACCTTAAATTTATACGAATGTAAAATTACCTGTTTTTATTGGTAAGGGAATTCACATCTCACCATTTCCATAAGTAAATAATTATAATTATGTCTGTTAAAAGTTACATGCGCATTATAATGTGTCGACAAAACAATATCTAAACGAGTTTCAATACAAGTGAGGAAATTACCACATTAACATTAATTTGAAAACTGGATAATAATGAAACATAGGTACATTTGTTTCTGTTCAAGTGAATGCATGATGGTATTGTAACACTTTAAGAAACAAATGTACTTATGTTAGTTATTTTCACTACCGTCAATTATTATAACTGAGAGGGAAAATATTGTTTTTTTTTTATAGAAAGAAAACAGCGCTATGCGCTATCGCATCATCTATTTCTATCGGGCGACTTTTAACACGTTATGCTGGCACTTCACATGGCGTATTTGTTCAAATATTCGCTTTATTTGGATAATACAAAATCCACTATATTTAAAAAATCATAGGGTATATTTTGTAGTAGGTACCTATCCAAATAAGGCGAATATTAGTGGAAATACGTCATGTTACGCGCCAGCATCATAATGGATGTCGGAAACTCGGAACAGTTAATACCTATAAGCTAGCTGGAATATGCTGATTGATGGCTAAATTTCCAGTTACGTACTTAGTATATTTAGTGACTTACTTGACAGTGGGAAGATCTCTGACACTAGCCGTGATGTCAGCAGCTTCAGGCGAATATTTTTCCACCATTTGCAAGATGTCCCATAGCTCTTTTTTAGGTCCAAGCAATCCCTGCAAATGCTTACATTATGAATAGAGGCTTTTTCTAACGGCAGGTTTTGTTAAAGTGGTTTATAAATATAATAAATGTTTAACACGTTTTAAATGACCATCATTAATTAATGCAATGACTAAATATTAGGTTTAAATAATTACCTTCTTCGGTTTGAGTCCATGACGCATCACATGCTCGAGAACAATGAAAAAGTGATGCAATGGCAAGTGATCACTGTCAAGCATCCTACCATATCGCAGCGACTGTTCGATCAGCTCCTTCACAATTAGTTTCGAGATGTTTACAAGATTGCTGCGTTCGATCACAACAGGATCTCGTGCTACAACAGATGACAATAATTTGTTTTTATTGTCATTACTATTTACATTTATAGCATTTGATCGTCGCATAAATTTACCCATCAAAGTATTCATCGGATCGTCAGGCGAAGTGATGGTGCCTTGAGCAGATGGACGATGGAACGAATCCTGCATTTCCATATCGTGCAGTTCTTTCAGGCAGAGCCACTCGCCATCCACGGAAACGCGGAAATTGCACAGGTAGATAGTGTCCTGTGCGCCGGCCATATCACCGTCTGGGTTGCCGTCACCCTGATGTTGAATGGCAGATGGAATGCCTAACTCGGGCAAGGGATCCACCCCATGAATGGCAGCAAGTGAACGCATAATAAAGCAGCAAATAAACTATCAAGCGAAACAATCAACAGTGTTGCGTAAATTTTGATCACCCCTTTATAATCATTTCACACGATGCGCAACTTTGAAGGTCAAGTTAGTATGTGTTTATTAAATCACTTGTCGCAATACCGAATAGCGTTGGTCCGAATTTAAAGATGATTTGGTAAGTAACCTTTTTTATAATAATATAACTTCAGCACGAGAAATTTACACGAACTGAACGTGATGGTTTTTCCCGTGCGTACCTACGTCCAAAATATTGATTTCCCGGCAAGCGCTACGACGTTACGGACTACCTACAACAGCGGGAAAATCAATACTCGGCGCGCATACCGCCATCTGTTCGACAAGAGAGAAAACTTGTAGGTAACACAACAGCCAAAAGCAACGCTTGCTGTTTGGAAAAAAAAAACATTCAATTTGAGCTGATGATGTGGGAAGGTATGGTCATATGTCGTCGCTTTGCCGGTTATCTTTTTAAGAAATAATATTTAATCTCCTGGGCAATTTTATTGATTTAATATTATTGTGTTTTCACCCGACTACGGCAAAAGCAAAAGGTGGGTTATGATTTTAGCAGTGTATGTAGCTCTACAACATTATCCTTCGTATATTAACGAATGAGGTATCGATGTAAGGGTATTGATTTTCCGCTGGATATAGACTATATTATGATGTCACAAAAATAGGGGCAAAACGCACGTAGTTAAAAAATAAAATTAAGTAAGTATATTATATCATGTTTGATGTTTAATGAGCATAGTTCGAAACTGCCCCAAATTAAATTAAATAAAAATTAAAGTTAAAAAATTGGTTGTTTGTAAAGTCGGTTTAAGTATGGACAATAGTTTTACGTGATAACGTCATCAAGAAACATATTGGCTAACATAAGCAAATAATGCCTTCCGTCGATGTGGGTGGAGCTTATTGCTGGGGCCGATCGTGCCTCTCTGTCGCTTGTTCCGCGCTCTCGCTTGCACACTCAGGCTCAGGTGGAACGTGACAGTTTTTCATGCGGGCAGCCTGTGTTCATCGGACTTATTAAAATAATGTCACAATAATGTGACAATAATGTCAAGTCTATCCTTTAAGTGCCAAATTTTTCTTTTTTTTTTTCGGGTCTTTTTGGGTCATGTCCTGCACACACACTTTTCCCGACCATTGCAACTGCTGAAAGCCAGAATCAACAAACAGCCAGAGTTCTGGAGAAACTATTTAAGTCATATACCTCGCAACAGAATTAGTCAGAAAAGAACAGCAGATGTGTAAGAAATGGAAAACATATTATTATATTAAATAAACTTTTTGTTTATTTGTTATATTATATTTATAACTAATCATCAATTTTAATCCTTTGTCTTGCATAGTTTGTGCGTAGTTTATTTAAGTTTCTTAAATAATAAGGGATCATCATCTGTCTCAACAATGTTGGGGTCGGCTTCCAGTCTCACCAAATGCAGCTGCAGCAGAAAACCAGTGTTTTACATGGACTAACTGTCTGTCTGACCTCCACTACCCTATTTACCCGGTAACATGATGCCTTGTGGTAAGACTGGTTGCCAGAGTTTCTGGCTTTTGAGTACCAATAACGACTGCCAAAATTGAGTACCAATAACGACTGTCAAAAATCTATGAATGACAGTCGGGAACAAAGCTTTACGTGCTCTCTAAGGCACGAAGGGGTATCGGAAATGGAAATGGATGGTCACCCATTACGTGGTTGGGTGGGTGGGTTAGGCGGGGGTCTATGTACAGCTTTTACATGGCCACAAGTTAATACCGTTATTACTTAAGAAACATACAAAAATCATTCTTTAAAGCAACATACCTACATCTACCATGCAGTACACTCCATTCATACACAGATGTCTATTGTCCACAGATGTTACTTTGGATAATAATAATGGTATTCATTTTGTAATATAATGAGTTTTAGAGGATATTGTGTACATCCAGTAGATTTAAGAAAAGTAGGTAACTAAGTAGGTGTTTTCTTGCTAACTACAAATTGTACAAAATAGTAAGAATGTTGCTGCCCATTTTAAAACTTGTGGAAGTCAAGGATACCATAAAATATAGCATATGGAACCTTTATGCTTTTTACCAATTTGACTTTTTTGAGTACTAATTTGAGGCCTTCCTCTTAATAAGTACCTCTTACAAACAAAACAAAAACAAACTAAATTTACAACTTTATAATATTTATAACTTTTTAAGTATAAAAAACAGTCTTATTGGGACGGAGGTAATAAACTTAAATTGTTTTAATTTACAAGTATAGTAATAATAAAAAAAAATGTTAGGTAGAAAAGATTGGAATAGCAAATGGTATTTACTTGCATTTAAATAGCATTGTAACAACTATCAATCTGCCCAGTATCAAAAAAAATTAGGCTTCAGTGTATTTTCAATTGGTAATGGCTATGTTGGATGTTGGCCACAGGTTGAAGATTAGTTTTTAATTTAAAGAAATTGTAATAACTTTTGATGATGTCAGCAAAATAATATTTTTCAAAGACTACAACTGTTTAGTGCAAAAATACCACTATCTTTGTTGGAATGTAAAAACAAAGTGCCCGTTACCTTATCAATGTAGTCAATGAATGTAGCGGTCACGCGATATCCACAACAAGATACAAACATTGTATATTTGTTTAAAACGAATTTAAATTGCTTTATAATTATTTATCAACTCACTATTTGGTCAGTGGGTCGTCTTAGGGGCATTTTTTCTATGAAGAACGCTGATTACGTATTAGAAGTAATAATGAAAAATAAAAACTTACTATTCGAACTGTAGTAGTAAGATTTGTATGGCCTGGATATCAGAAGTTCCGGCCATTTATCCTCTCTCGACGATGAAACGGACGGAGATCTTTCAAAAAACGAAGATTTCACTGAAGACGTTGAAGTTGCTGGTGAAACCTGAACATCTCTGTCCTTAGAAGATGCCATCATTTAGACACAATTAATTACTTCCCACATTTCGAGATAATCAAGCAAAATACAACAAAAAGTAAACGCGTCAGAGTTATGTCACTTACTCACTTTGCCTGTGTCATTATCAACAAATTGACAAAATTGTCAATGTCAACGTCAACAAAATTTTACATAGACTAAACCAAGAAGCTTATAGGTAAAAGTGGAGGCAACACTCTAAATACCTAAGTGAAGCCAACTGAGGGCAGATTCTCTCTTTCTAAATGCATACATAAGAACGAGACAGTGATATGTGTTTTCTTTATCTTATGTATGCATTTAGAAAGAGAGCGTCTGCCCACAGTTGGTTTCACTTAGCTGTTCGGAGTGTTGCCTCCACTTTTACCTATAAGCTTCTTGGACTAAACCAAGAAGCAGAAGCATAGATTAAAGTGGAGGCAACACTCTAAATACCTAAAACCAACTGTGGGCAGACGCTCTCTTTTTGAATGCGTACATAATAACGAGACAGTGATATGTGTTTTCTTTATCTTATGTATGCATTTAGAAAGAGAGTCTGCCCACAGTTGGTTTCAATTAGGTGTATAGAGTGTTGCCTCCAGTTTTATCTATAGGTAAGGTCCTTGGACTAAACCGTCACAACATCATTTGTGAAATAGGATCTAGAATATCCAGAATCTCTACGTGGGTAGGGCGGTCCAAAACTCCAAACGACACGGGCCGCAGTAGCCATTCTCCTGTTGAGAGCTCAACTGTCTAATTAGCAGATACAATAGTTAAACAATATTGACGCGAATCTGCTGGAGATTTCGTAAAAGACATTAGAGACATAAAAGTTTCGAATAAGAATCCTGACAGGGCACGGGGCACGGCAATATATGGACTGTAACTGAAGCCCTCTATCGCTGAGATTTAAGATATTACCTGTCACACTGTAGTGAATCTTAGAGGATTTATTTATGCTCTATTTTATGCTAAGTTGTGAATAGATAAGTAACTGTTTGAACTTATTTTTATATAGTATTTGCGTATAAAAATGAGTTCAAATATGTTTAAATTATCTTATTCCTCCTCCTTGCTGCTTTTCTGATCAATTTAGCTGTGGAGTAACATTTCTCCGGGACTCGTTGAGCTTCCTGCATCGACGTTTTCCGGGTGGCCACTGTCGATTCTGGTTTTCAGGAGTTTCAGTGGTTTGGAAATAGTGTGGTGGGTTTGTCCCAAAAAAAGGTAACACCATGGAATTTGATCATGTACCTAGGTAATATATATATAACATAGGTAGTATATTTTTTAAACATACGCGGGAGATAAAATAACTTGCTTAAAAAAATAATATTCAGATAAAGCAGTTGGATTTATTGTGTCAATAAAATATACAGCATGGAAGGAAGTGAACTGATAATAGAGATCTAAGGAAGACATAGTCATACGGGCCGACGACGACCCGTGCGTGACTGACCTCAATAAATGTATTTGGATAATATTATTAAATGATGACCCAGAAAGAGGTGCCGAGTGTACAGTTAGAGTTGGTTTGCAGCACGTGAAAAACTTACTAGGTACTTGGAAGGACTAAGGGGAGGCATTTGTCCAGCGATAGGAGAATAAATAGATAAGGTGAAAAAAGTGGTATTTCAACCGGGTATTCGTAGCTGCCGTGCCGCCATAAAATTTGGGTGTTAACATGACTGACATGAGACACACAATCTTAATCATTTGTAACGATAAATGTAGTCCATTTCTTATTAATTTAGGTTGCATGGTGAATGATTGTGTGGCTCAGTGTGTTGTTTTCAAATAGGTAATTTGTTGCTCGGTGTCTGGCTTCTTAGTGTCTATGTCATCGCATAGGTGTCGCTAGACGACTAATAAAATCGTGTGCTGCAATATAATATCATTGTACTGCACAATGCAATGCAATTTATTTTCAGCACAAATGAGCAGAGTCGTCTCATAAACCTCTTTTCTTTTATTAATATAATATATATATATATATATATTATGAGTATGTATTGTGTATTTCGGGGTATATATATTCCATAATATTATTATGTATGTGTAGTTTTTATATATATATAAATATATCTTTTTTCACTTTTTAAATATTACTTTTTGTAATGCACCTGCCTTGTTATCTCTTCACCACCCTTGGTTGACTGGTAGAGAATGCCTAAGGCATTAAGTCCGCCTTTGTACGTTTGTGCATGAAGTATAAATAAATAAATAATAAATAATAATGCCTATCCAAGAAGAACCCTGCCAATCTAAGAAGTCCCATTTGACATAGTTTATTTGAATATGAATCAACGATTAAGGGCGCGTATTCGATTTAGTGCTACTTAAAACCAAAACGATTGCTAGAACGGCGTAGCAGCATTGACACACACTAGTACAATACAATAGTCGGTTTGTGTGCATCAGAAAAAAAAATACGCACGAAATAAGCACGAATCATTGAAATTGATCGGCAAACGACAGCGCGCGATGTTTTACAGTGCTTTTTAAAATAATTGTCTAAATTAAATGAGTTCGTATAACGGACTGAAAAATATTCTGTATATTAAACATAACCCTTATCTTCATAATATAAATAGGTATATCAGTTATGTTTTTATTCAAATACTGGTGAAAAACAATTGTTAAAGTGAATCGATTTTGTACTTTTTCAACATTGTTTTTTAATACATAATAGTAATATTTTCGTAATTTTGGCTCTGTAATACACTTTAAGACTGAAAATCCTGTCGGAAAAACGCATAAAACGTTATATTTTGGCATACTGTAATGGTTGTATTCGTCCTGAAAGTTAACTCTGACGTCTATTTTCGTAAAACGCTCTGAAAGGATTGTCTTCGCTTTAAAACACCATAATTAAAAATTATACTTATACTCTGTAGCTCCCTAAATCAAGACTTAATCTTTCTAAAACTGTCATTGTCTTTAAATAGTCTGCTCACATCATTACGATATTGCTCTGGGCAAAACGCGAAAACATGAAGTTTTCGTCACGAACCGAATACACGCTCTTGAGTAATTTGTGTTTTTGAGTGCATTTTTTTCAATATAAAATTAAACTTGATGAATGATACTCGTAGTTATAGTGTATGGGTAACATAGTAAATAATTAGGATAATTAATTTTATTTTTCAATTTCTTACGTACTAGTACAAAGTAGAAACGTCAAATGGGACTTCTTACGTTATCAGGAGTTTATGTGTAAATTTTAAATCATTTAAATTATGGAGGGTAGAGGTACTTACGGAGCATTATCTCTATGGGGGGAGAGTTGAAAAAGTGTCCAGCTCTAAGCAGCAAGTAACGTATGGTTTGCTTACTTGCTGCCTTACTTGCCTTACTTGCTGTTTAGAGATGGACGCCATACGGTATGGTGTATATAAAAATCCGTTGACGGATTGAAATAAGCCGAGTAAGACAATTTTTACCCGGTTGCGATTGTAGCGCCACCCTTATGTGGCACATTTTAACGGACACTTTTTCATACACAGAGACAGTGGTCCTTAGTGGTCTACCCTCCATAATTTAAATCCTAATCCTAATCTGTTCGGTTCAATATGAAGTAATTCAAAAACTGGGGCTGAGCACACTTTTCAGAAAAAAAATCTTTACCTTTACCAATATATTTTTTACTTCTTCATTCGAGTTGGTTTTGGGACCTCGTTTTCATAATATGTAGATAATACAGTTTTTTTTCGATATCTGTCAGACAATATGTCATTATCTATTTACGCATTAAAAACTGTGATTTCAGTAACTGAACTGGAAACGGCGAAACATGAATTTTCAAACGATTCCGTTCATCCAACCTTTGAGAGTTATGATAATAAATCCACTGTTACCAGCGTCACAGTTAACTATCAGTAAAATATTATCTGGAACAATTTTTGGAAAGACTCAATTTATTGACTTGATATTAGTAGTTTATTCGAATGAGGCGGAACAAGCAGAAGAGTTAGCACTAGGGTTGACTGCTTGTGCTTTTCCTTATTCCAGCACAATAAAAGTTACGTCGGATATACCTCGGTATGCTTTTTAGAATTAAGTACCTAGATAGTTTAAGTTCTTGCAACATGTAGGTAGGTACGCAGTAACCAGGGATAGTTAGTTTTCTTAGAAACCAATGACTGTTTTCGAATGAAATTTAATTTTGTTAGTAGAAAATAAACCGTTTATTCATCATCATCATCATGTCAACCTTTAGATGCCCACTGCTGGGCATAGGTCTCCCCCAAGGGGGGTTCAGCCGTAATCGCCATGCTTGGCCGATGCCTATTGGCGATCGCAGTAGTTTAGGTGTTATGGTACTCAGAAGGACGCTGCTGCCCATACTTTAGTCAATATCCCTCTGTAGCCTTCTACGACACCCACTGGTAGAAATAGGGTGGTGCTATTCGTGGTCGGCACCACACTGCAAACCGTTTATTAATAAACGTCAACTATATCTGTTAACCCTGGTTACTTGTTTTTTTTTTGTTGAACTAAGGTACTTACCTACATCTAGTTTAAAAATCTACTTATCACGTATTACTTTTTTCAGTTTAACAGACGCTGACGTATTTTGCTTCATGACAAACTTTGCAAATCCAAATTCTTTTGATTTTGAGAACATGGATTCTAATGAGCAGTTCGATAATTTATTCCTAATTATACAAATTGCTATTAGTTTCGGAAAACCTTTGTCAGATAAGGAACCAAGAGATGGTCTTCAGGAACATCCAAAAGAAATCCGGAAGCCTATAATTGTTGCTGATGGTTTACTGGTCATTGACGTTTTAATGATAATAGCAAAAAAACTACCTATACCTGTATTAATGTTTTTCGCTACACCTTTGAGGTCTATTGCAAAATTAATATTGAGTGACTTCCTGAAGGTTATACACTTTTTATTTTTTTCCAGTAGTACAATATTCTAACAAGTGCCTAAGTAGGTAGAGGAACGTAGTTTAATTCAATAAGTTAGCAGCCTAGATATTGGTAATTTGTTATGAAACTTCATTTTTATCATAAACCCTCAATAGTTCGTAGTTAGCTTTCGTTATGTATGATTTATCAGGTATGTAGTTCTTTATTCACCGACCAAATCGGCCAAGTCTTGCCTTGGTTTGTAACAAGACGATCACTTGTTTTATATATTCCATAACTAGTTTTGGCCCGCGACTTCGTCCGCGTGAATGTCGGTTATCACGGATGCAGCCGAAGTCCCGGATTAAAAAAAAGCCTATATGTCCTTTCTTGGGGATCAACCTTAGCCTGATTTTTTTTACCAAGCTATAAGTATTCTATCAAGTTTTATGTCTTTAACTAAATAAATGACGGAGTTTCATACAAACTTTCGTTCCCATTTTACACCCTTTCAAAAATCCTTTCTTAGTGCCTATATCATAAAAGGACCCCATGTGCAAAATTTCACGTTCCTATACCCTGTTCACAATAAGATTAGACATTTACTCAAACCTTTTTTACAGTCCGTTCAACCGATTTTGACTTCTATTGCGTTGGAAGCATGACAAATGGCAACTGCAGTAAACAGTTGTATTGTAACCACTTTTTTTTCCTCGAATGTCATCCTTAAGCCTTCGGAATAGAAGTCAAAATCGGTTGAAGGGACTGTAAAAAAGGTTTGTTTTAGGGTTTATGTCGTGTGTTAAGGTTTATGTCTAATCTTATTGTGAACAGGGTATAGTTCCACTTCAAGTAGTTTCGGCTATGCGCTGTTGTGTCATGCGGTCAGCCAGTCAGTCAACCAGTCAGGTTCTCCAGAAAAATCTGTATCAAAAAACATGAATTGTATGAATTTTCGGCTCGGAAACTTTTATTCTATCGATTAGTAAATACGCTATCTTACTTGGACTGTTAGTGTCTTTCTCTTCCTGTTTGTGAAGCTTTAGAAATTGTACCTAACATTCTTGACCTAAACTAAGTAGTCTTGTGTAGGAACATTATGTTGTTCTTAAAAAGATTTAATCTATTTAAGGTGAAATGTTCGGAGATGAATAAGGCTTATGTTTGGGCTGCAAACGATTTAGTGTTTCATACTGATTTTGAAGTGCCGTATTTGAAGGGCGATACATTAAACAGACAATCGCCGTGTGAGTGGAATGCATTTTCCCTTGAAATGTTGGAGAAACTTAAAATGGGGCACACTCGTTTCAATGCGGCTTGGATGAAGACAGAATTCATAGATATGGTATAAATTCGTATTGTACTTAATATGATTATTTGGTCTTAAGTCAGCCAGCTAGTGAGGCAGTAAATGAGCAATAATGCTGAGTATGCAGACACCATATCCTTTGGCGACTATCATCGCTGCGAGAAGTTTTTCGCCCCTGAATAGGGCGCCTAAATATTTATTTAAATAATTAAGTTGGTTCTAAACTAGGAGGTACTCTGAATTGCAACTTACTCATATTTTTCCTGAGATGTGATGGCCTAGTAGTTAAGGCACCCAGTAGTCAACCATGGGATTGTATGTTTAAAACCGAAGAAGTACCAATGTGACATTTTCAATTTATAATTATGTACGGTCAGCATATCTCGGTCGTCACTGACATTGGTAAAGGCAAACATCGTGAGGAAACCTAGACTTAAAGTAATATAAGTTTGGAATCGTCGTTGAGCAAGCACGGTGATGAACGTCATATTTTCTTTTTATAGGAAGAGGTCTATACCCTGCAGTGGGACAAAATAGGCTGGAATCATCATTATTTTTCCTAATTCTCACTAAGCTAAATATATTTGTTCACGACGATAGAGCAACAGGTAGTAATTGCAATTGTTGCAACTAAACGTCTATCGCTCACTAGAACTACGCTTGCTACAGTTGAGAAATTGCCGCTTCAGCCTTCTAACTCTAGGGGCCTGTATTTGGCACATTACAATACTTATTTGGCGGAGAATAGTACCACCCCATTTTGAGAAAGGCGATAGAGGGATATTGACCAGAGGATGGGCAGCAGCGTCCTTTTGAGTACCATAACACCTATTGCGATCGCCAACATGCATCGGCCAAGCATGGCGATTCCGGCTGAACCCCTTGGGGGAGACCTATGCCCAGCAATGGGCGTGTAAAGGTAGACATGATGATGAATACTTATTTACCTATGTTTCCTTCAAGATGCGTCAAGCTTCTTCGTCTAACCCTTACGGCTGCATATTTAAGTCGACAGAAATGGCAAAAACCTTGCATAGCATTTGGAAACCGCGATCCATTGATCATGGAGTAGATATAAAATTTAGCATGGGTGTCATAAGTGATGGTTCCCTGGGAACGATTAGAGGTAAGATTATAAAAAAAATTGCACTTGCCTTGTTGGATTATAATCAGTGAGGAGGAATATGGAGATGTGGAACATAATTATACAGCTTAAGTATCGTCCAACTAAGTGGCTGATTATTTTTGTATCTTGTATCTCTGCTTGGGTTCGTCAGTACAGTTACATGACAATAGAGTTGCTGGACATCATTGAATTCATCACTGGAATCATTCATACATACTTGGTACATAATATGTTTTTCAAATATGATGCCAAAGGCAGATCAGGTAAAATTGACTATCAGCTAGTTAAGTTTATTGTTAATGTTCCAGGGCTGCCCTATGTTTTACCTTTATTCATATCTAAAAATTCATGGAGTGTTAACAATATATATGAAGATACCAGTTATTTGAGGCAAGAAATCAAGAGAATAAACGCTGCGGCACTGGAGCACCATAGAAAAGTGAGATTACCACAGGATCCTTATACTTAATTTAGATTTCTGTGGGACTTAGATACATTCCCTACGGGCCTTATCTTTTTGTACCTGTAACGCAACTAATACTACGTTCTTCTGAATGGGCATGGGTTGAATTTACCATTCATAATATTAGTATAGATTTAATATGATGTGACTAATATTTTTAACCCTAGCCGTCTTCAGGGCCCAAAAATCATTAAGTACTTGTATAAATAAATAAATTATGGATATTATTTAAACGTTTTCAGACTTTGAAGACTCAACTAGGTACATTTAATATGTAGATATATACATAGTTGAAACTTATTTATTCTTATACAATGTACAATATTATATATATACACGAAAATATACAAAAGGAAAACATATAACTATTAAACTAAAAAAAAAACTAAGACAATAAGGCATCAAAAAATTCCCCCACATCGTCGTCAACTGGGAATGTGCCCAAGAAATTGGCGGCATTGAACTTTATTCCGCCATCCATAAGTGAAAATGAGAGTATAAATTCTTCTGGGGATCATTCTTCTCAAAGCACACTTCAGGACGAGGATGACTAAAAGATAATTACGTTGATTTTAACTTAGGTTTTCACGTCTGTTCATTACTTATTAAATGATAATAATATGTTTGGTTACTATTAACTTTTGCCTGCGTCTTCGACCGCGTGCAGTCAAAGACCCTCTTAATTGGGCCCTGTCGCACAATTTGTTCTTACCTGACATCTTCTATCTATATCTATCTGCCAGGTCAAATAGATGATCGGGGTTTCTCTGGTGGATAGAATTCGTAATGAAGTCATTCGCCAGAGAACTAAAGTCACCGACATTGGGTGTCGAATCAGCACGCTGAAGTGAAAGTGGGCCGGCGACGTCTGCAGACGGACAGACGGTAGATGGAGCAGAAACGCTTTACTTTAGAGTGGAGACCGCGCTCACGACCGCGCTCACGACCGCGCTCACGACCGCGCTCACGACCGCGCTCACGACCGCTATCAGTGAAATATTTTTTGTAATTGAACCAGTACTTTCAGAGATTACCTGCTGTATGCAGCCTTATAATCTTAAATAATTGGTCTAGTATAGACTTACTTAAAACATGAAAATAATGCGATATAAAACTAGAAAAAATGTACCTTGGTAGGTACTTGTAATTAAGTCGTTCCCGGTTCAATTGAGATTGTCACTTATTCACACTGCCAGCACAAAGCAGCTAAAGGAAAAACAAATAAAAGCGCATTTACTAAGCGATTAATATTCGACGGACTACGGTCTCGGCTCCTGACCGCATCGTTTGTTTAACCTCTTCTGTCAATTTGATTTCCGACCTCGGGGGTATGTAATTTCCATTACGGAGGCCAGACGCTTTGTTTATCTACGAGCAGTCCAATAAGCCTGGCGAGAATCTCTGTTTCATCTAAGTAAATCTTTATGTATTTTTATTTAGTTCTGCTTTATGTGAAGATGAAACATGTTTTTGCTGTTTGAGTAATTCAAAGGTGGTCTTGTGTTTAAGTCAATTTCTTTATTTTTTGCTATTTCTTTATTTTTTGCTATTTTATATTCACTTAGTTAAACGAGGGCAAATAATATAATTTGTACAATATTGCAAATTGTTATAATTATAAATTAATGAGTAGGGTAGTTCTAATCATTTTAAAATTATTATTTTAATATATCATTTTAGGTACTTACCTCCTTACCGCTAGTGAAAAATTTAGTTAGGAAGGGATTTTAGTTAAGGAACTCGGTGATTTATTATGTTAAACGTGTTCCAAATCTAGTCTATCTTAGGAACTAGAATTCAGTAGTGTGTATACATAAATTAACGGTGATCGTATTTCATTTTACAAAAATCCTGATTCTTATTTGCTTGTAAGTAGTAGTCGCGACCTAGGAGCTATTCAAAGAGGGTGGCTACTCCCAGCGCGGCGGGAATTCGAATCAAACTCGTCTCATTAGCCAGTAAAGGAAAACTTGGATTAGTTGACCAACTTCCAGAAGTAGATTGCGCGGTGCGTTCGGCATGCGGACAGACTGTGTGCTGCAACTTTCCCCCTTAAAATTATAATTAAAGAACCTTCTCAAGATTAAGATTAGGCTTGAAACTACCACTAATATGAATGGTGTCTTAGTTACTAGTTTTAGTTCCTATCATGCATAGTGGTAGGTTTTATTATTATGTTTATGACTTTTAATTTGTTACAAATGGTGGTCAAAGTGGTAGAAATAACGTCAGTTAAAACCATGAAAAGGATATTTAATGCAGCATTTATCTAGCTGGGGTGGCTACCACCTTCAAGAGATATACGATTTCCGCAGGCAATGATTCGAAAACAGCAATTAAGATCAAAATATTTATACGCTTTTGTGTATCGATTTATGTTACAATTCCTATAGCTAGTTAGAGCAAAAAATAACTGGGATATAACTTTATTTAAATTACTATACTTCTTCAACATGACGATCTGTCATCTCGATCTTTTATCTGCCGATAAAAATATTTATTTTGTTATATTAAAATGGTAAGCCACAAACGAAATCTAATAAAAACAGCCCACCTAGGTATGTACTTGAGTAAATCAACTTTTATTGTCTTTAAAATAAAAAGTAAATATCAAAAAGTTCGTTGGTTGTTTCGTGTTTCGTTCACTTGTTCGAGTCATAGAAGGACTAACTGTCACATAAGCATGGGGAGGTGGAGCCGCGTGATTTTTCTACCACCGTTTCAACGGTGTCGCGTCTCTTTCGGGGACATTCGTTATCTGCTCCAGCTTGGTTCTAGGATTTATTGACTTTTTTCCCTGCCTTAATTTCTAGAGATTCGGTCGAATGGCCCACGCCGGCACCGGAACATTAACGTTACCCTTGGGAAATATCTTTTGTTGTGTACTATTTTTTAAACGTCTTTAATGCATTTAAGCTTTGTCTTTGCGGTTCTTTTTAATCCAATTAAACTGTAGGTACCTACAACTATTTCGTTTTTTTTTGCAAATATGTTAAAGAAAAATATAGATTTCATCTTTAATAAATTAAGGATGATTTAATTAGATATTGATAATATGGATTTATGTTTTCTATCCCAACGATTGCCATTTTTTTATCCATAACTTCATAAACAATACCAAAATGTAATCAAGTCTAAAACTATGTAAAGGAAATTATTCATGAAGGTTTTAATGGTGTAATAACGTTCTAATCCTATAACATAAAGTGGGTTCCTGGGCCTGGGCAGCGGGTCGAAAAATTTGTTTAAAAATTCAATACCGTCTATAAGAAAGTCTGTTCTGAGAACGCAACGGCCTGCGAACATTCCCATTTTCCTTTAATAACATGGGAGAAATTGCTCGATTAGTGCGGAAGGGACTACCTCTACCGGTACTTTCGATTGCGATACGTAGACCGAGACGAAGCTTTCGATAAATCGATTTTAAAGGGGTGCAAAAATAATCATTATATTTAATCATGTTGAAACCTAAGATCTATACATATAACTCAATGGATCTATACTTTTTTTTTGGAATTCACTAGCTTAATAGTAAAGGAAATCTTTAAATATGTTAATTTACAAAACGACGTAAACAGGAAACAAATACAAACTTGATTAAAAATCTATAAATACGAGTAATCAATGAGAGTTGGACCGCTGTACGTTTCGGGATTAGTCAATCAGTGTGATACAGACTTTTCTTTAGTCGATATAGGTACATAAAACGGGTGCGTCTCATATCATATAAAGTTATTTGGTATATTTTCATTTCAATAACGTTCACAAGATATACTAAACGTGAGATATACCAATAAAATTGTTGATATAATTTCTTTACATATAACATGTATATACTATAAATGACAATGCCAGATCCTGCCCCACCCACGTACAGAAAAGTAAATTAATGAAAATAATTGTAATGAATAAAGAACTTTTCTATACTAAATTGTTTTTCTTTAGAACTTGCGGATTACGAAATACCTAGCCCACAAAATACAAACTCATTTTACCTAAAATACAATTTAACCTATATTCAAAGTCAGTATTGTTTTTTTTTTTTTTTTACTATTAAATAGGCTTGCGTTTGACCGCAATTCACCTGATCGTAAGTGATAATGCGGCCTAAGTTGGAACACGTTTTTAGATTTAAACGGAAACCGCAAGTTCTACAGTCACTAAGACTAATGTTTAGTTATCAGCAATAAATAAACAGTAAGATGCTACATATTGCACATGACTTTTATTGAGTGGGGCAAAGTTCTATACAGTTTCTGGCATTGCCTTTATTTAATATAACGTTATTGGATATAACGTTTTCTAAAAAGATAAAAAGGCTTTTATGTCTTTATAATATGCTTATAAAAAATAGTTATTTTAAAATTATATCAATTGTTTATTATATTAACTGATGATTATATCAAATAAAATTATAGATTCAGTTGTTATATCTTGTAAATATTAGATATTTTAATTATATCTTAAAATAATTATATCATTATATTACTTACCCACATAAAACGATAGTAGGTAAAAGATTCGTTTTCTTTTCTCAGTCTATGTTGTAACCATACATTCTTTTCAACTTTTGGCGTTAACTTAGGAAAAATATAATAGGAAATTCAAATCAAGTCGTTGGTTGTGTTCTCTACCTTATGTTAAGGAAAGAAAACTGACGTCGAAACCAGCAACGTCGTTGGTGCTACAGGTTTTGTGCTCAAGGGTTCATCATCATCATCATCATTTCAGCCTAAAGACGTCCACTGCTGGACATAGGCCTCCCCAAGGGGAGGTTTTGCCATAATCGCCACGCTTGGCAGGCTGATTGGCGATCGCAGTATGGTTGTTACAAAAGCACAGAGAACGCTGCTGCCCATTCTTTGATAAGTCCCGAAGTTCAAGCTTTATTTACTGACAATAAGACTCGTCTTGCAGACCGTCAAAACCTTCTGGAATGATGTCAACTCTCCCTATACTCGTACATATTTAAGAAAAGTCAATTTTAACGTCAAGTCTTCTACATTCGTTTCTGTAGAAAGTACACCATATTTTAGCCAATAAAATCCTTTCTACAAAAACGAATGAATATGTAACAACCAATTTTGATAAGTTCATACTAGTTAGATAGGTGATTGCACATTGTTGCAAAAAACCGTGTGTGCAATCAGCATGCTTGCAATAATATGATTTTATTTTATTTTTCGTTGACTTGATACTTTACTCACTTTCATTTGGGACACTGTTTTCTTGCTATTTCATAAAATGTAGGTATTTTCTTGACCGTGTGGTTTGGGTGCATTTTTATTCTGAGAAAAGAGATTAGCACTACAGACTACCGTAAAAAAGAAAGTGGTTTAAAAAAAAGAACTTAGAATTCGAAGACGCCGCATACTAAAGCAAAATCCTATCTTAAGAAAAAAGTGGGGGAGTTGGCCGGATTAAAAGCATTCAATTTAAATATCCCAGACCTTTGTCCAGTGAGTTTCCGTAGGCAACCGGCCGTGAAATTTCATTTAATCGCCGGAGAGAAGTGCGTCTCGGCTAATGCAGATTGCGAGGCTCGCCCTCGGGGCCCGGTTAATTTATAGCCCAACAAATTTTTATTCTTTCTTGAACTGCTCAATCGTCCATTTTTTTCTTAAGTTAATCAACCGGATTCTTTAGATTAGTCGTTTTTATCAAAGCTGTTAAAGGGTAAAGTGGAATTACTTTCCTTAAACCGTTAAATATCGCCGTCATCCATATTATTATTATCTTTAAATGTAAATGGCAGTAGTGAATGTTTTGTTTATTTCTGGAGTTATATTTTTCACTGATCGTATAAGCCTCTTCTACTGTTGTTTCTTTTAAATTTATATCATCAACTAGCTTTTGCCCGCGACTTCGTCCGCGTGAATGTCGGTTATCGCGGATGCAGACGAAGTCGCGGATTAAAAAGTAGCCTATGTCCTTCCCCAGGGTTTAAGCTACTTTCATACCAAATTTCATCAAAATCGGTACCGCCGTTTCATCGTGAAAGCGTTAGACAGAGTAACTTTCGCATTTATAATATTAGTATGGATTAAACAATTAAACAATAAACAATTAAACATATTAAACATTAAAGATGGATAAGCTGATTACTCCTCCCTATAGTCACAGTTACAATCAACACGTGTAGAGACCTAACAATAGGTAGATGAAATATAACATTCATTTAAGCCGAGAAGAAATGATTATAGCCGTGGGAATGTTGGAAGCTGGTTCTCGGCAACGTGCTGTGGCAATCGCTCTGGGCAAGTCAACTTTGGACACGTTACCGCATCACAGGCAGCGTATCAAAGCGACATGGAGCGACATGCTCGCATCACCGTGCGCAGACAAGATAAAACACAAGAAACACTAGACGAAATGGTATAATGACTAAGGCTTATAGCTCTTCAGAATGGAAGGGTTAAGTGGACAAAGGTGTTAACTAGCAAATCGTTCGAAACGAGTAATGAGCGTTTAAAAATAATAAATAATCAAATGAACTTAGCAAATAAAGCTTATAGTTTTAAAATACAATATTACGCTTACTTAGACAATATTAATTATTTTATATATTATATTAAAAAGTAGGTTATTCTATGCAAATTTATTAAAACTATTCTAACTATTTGCTAGTTAACATCTTTGTCCACTTAACCCTTCTTCTGATTCTGATTTCCAGCGATTTCTTATGGTTTCATGAAGACAATCTCCGTTCCCGAAGATCGCTACGGGTATCATCTATTGAGCCGGTTTACAATAGGCTGGACATAGTAATTGGGCAGAAGAGTGGAGTTTTCTGTGTTTTCTGACAATATTCTTTGGTATGAGGCCAGATATTAGCCGTACGAATAATCATAATATACTCATGTGTTTGGTCGGCTGAAGAAACAAACTGATTTGGATTAGAGACAATCTCAATGCACAGATTTACGCTGAAACGATAGTATCAAATGTTGTCGTTCCTTCATGGATCCTATTTGCGGTAGGTCTTACCCTTGGAGCGGCCAATAGTAGACGGATTGTTTCAATTTTTTACCTAGGCAAACAATTTATGAATTCATACTTACAAGTCGGCGAGAGCATAGCATTAAGCGCCATGATGTTTGTCTATAGAGTAGGGTATAAACGTATTATCGGTTAAAAAACAATGTGCACCTAGCTATTTAAACTATTTATGTGTGTTCTGCTAGATCAATTATTACAGAGCCGTATATAGTAAAACGACACAGTTTTACTATATACGGCTCTGTAATAATTGATCTTTCCAGCTATGAATTGTCGATTTGCACGTGTCGTGAATTTCACATAATCCGATTTAAGTTTAAGCCGCGAGTGAAGCAGGTTCTAGCCGGCTTTGTCGAATGGATGCGCTAAGAATTACCTACTTAGATGTCACTTACCTAACTTAAATGGCACGTTCGTGGTTGAGCAGAAAATTGGACCACATGTACATTGTATCAATTCATTCTATTTCCCAAACTGTTATGGCAAATTGTTTTAGGTAATGGTTTTCGTTTTTTATGCATCATGTCAAGACGCAAAAACGTGTCTTTTTCTATTTCGACTCGAAATCAACGACGTTAGATATTAACCGGAATTGTTAGAAATAAGTGTGTATTGTAAGAGGTCCATCTGTAGGGGGGCCTCTTACAGTACACACTTATTTCTTAATATAGGTAACTATGTTTGTACCTATGTTTGATTTATAGTATTTAGTTTCCGTACACAAGTACCTCCCACAGTACTAACTCAGTGAGCATTGGGTGTAACATCAGATAGAAATAAGACAATCAGAAAATACATGAAAACAAAACTAAGTATATATCCTAGGTTAACAAAGAGTTTGAAAAAAAAACACGAGTTTGCGGAGTGTCCCCGCGGACATGGTGACCTTTTTTGTTGACATCTTTATCGAACGATTTTCAAGATGTGAAGGCGTGGAAAAGTTAAATAAATCCAAAGAGAACATTAGATAAGGGAATGGCTTTTGTAATGTCTTCGGGACGCCGTAAATGCAACCGATGTGCCATAGATATCTGTCGGAAACATATGCTCTAAATTCAAACATTGTTTCGGTGTATTGTAGAGTTTTGAGTGTAATAACTACTCGCTAGGTATACCAAGTACTTAGTTATTTTGACAGAACCTCTACGATTAAGTAGATCTTCGTAAGAGTAGATTGTTCCATAAAATAATATTACTAATGTTATTTACAGTCAACTCCAAGTACTCCAAGTTATTCCAAGTTACTCTAAGTTATTATTATTGGGTAGGTAGGTATTTTTTTTACTGTTTTATTTTGTGAACCGCTGCCCCACAATAGGAATTTCTCCTGTTGGATCGTGGATGCGTTTACAAATATATAAAGTCACATACACAAAGACCTATACCCCGAACAATTATCTGTAGGCAATACTTATATTTGTTCCGTGTGGGAATCGAACCTGGTACACACAGCGCAGCAGCCAATCGCTCAACCACTGCGTCAACCGTCTCGTCAACAAATATGCGTGGGCCATTCATGTTATGTCAATATCTAGATGTACCTAAGTGTAGATTCTCATAAGAGAAATTACAAACAAAATTACCCGAAAAATACCAAACCATGTCACTGAAACGAACGTCGTAAAACACTATTTCATTCCCATACACTGATAACATGACCGCGTCATTTTTTAACAATTTCCCCTCGGATGTCATTATTTGCAAAAAAATTAACGGCTTGTGTTCAACGCGCATGTCGTCATCGGATGACTGCAGTGGACTCTGGAGTACAATGATGGAGCTATAAAACAACAGGGCCGGACATGCATCGCAGATAAATCACACCATTTGTATCTACACGCGTGACAAGAGGCGAGCCTCGGCGATTCGATGTTTTCATTGTGTCCATGCGAGCTAGTATTTTATTGTGAACACGTAGTTTTGTTTGTATGTAATATATGTGTATTGAACTAGGCGAGAATTGTGATTTGATTGTGCCGGTTGCATAGATTAAACAGTTTAGTTAGCGCTGTGCATGCAAATCCAAACAAGCGCACCGTTAATCCTCTATTTTTTTCTCTATTTACTTTTGTATATATTTCACAGTTTAAAAAAAAGATCTGTGTAGGTTCAGTGCTACTGTTTGGCGCGCGACGGTTTCGGTGGGCTTGAAAAAGGGTTCCTGTAAAATAACAAAATTTTAGTTAGATAGAACATTCTACGTTTTCACATTATAGATAAATACGGACTTTCAGGCAGATAAATAATGATAAAAAGTACCTACAGAATGATTTAAGAGCGCCCAACCCGTCATATTTCCCATACAAACGCTCGTACGCGATTACGGCGTTACAAAAAAATATTTTCCAAATAAGTATTTTTAACACACAGATATCTTGTGGTTTGAATCTAGGTTTGTATGAAGCCAAAAATAAACTTTTTTGAGAAACAATTTCAGTAAACACGTCCGAAAATCAGTTTTTTTGCACAATTTTATCTGGACCTTGGCCGTTCATAATGTACTCATACATTGAAAAAGCAAAAAAACAGCTTCATAGAAACCTTGTACTTGTAATGGAGATTCAAAATTACAGCCATTATTACCAAAAATTTGTGAGGCTGTTTTAAAAACACGTATGTCCTGGAACAAATTTTGTGAAATTTCCGTGCGCCAATTTTCCTGTGATGTTATAGCGTTCTCACTCACACGTTTGTTTTCGAGCTTGGCGTTGGTTGAAACAAAAAAAAATTCTATCACGCTCGCGTTGAAGTTCGTTCGATGGGGAAGGGCGCTCTTAAATGAAGCTACAAATGTTATTTTTAATTTTCGCTGGTCTATAATGGCCCTCTGTTGGGCCTCCCCTAAGTCCTTGCAGCACGCGTAGCATGACGCTATGTCTACGGAAGAATAGACATACTGACAGGAAAAATAGACAAACTGTACTGACTTGTCTATTCTTGCTGTCAGTTATCGCCCCTCTTTGACGTCCGGGGGGGGGGGGGGAGGGGGAGTCCTACACCTCACTCCCCCCTGACGAAGTATCTCCAGTTCCCGCGACCCCCGACGTAGGTGTGAGATGGAACACCAGGATGGGTTTTAGTCTGACAGACCCCTCCGCCCGGCCCATGGTGGAGGACATCCATGAGTATTTTCCACCCCGGTACAAAAAAAAGCCCCGGTAGTACACGTCTAGGTCAAACCAATTAATGTAGCAACAGGTAATTATAGCAATTAAAATAAGTTTCCTATTGAATCTAGAATGACTTTCAAATTACAAAGTAATCGAACGAAATTTTTTATTTGATTTCTAAAGGTTGACAGAACGCCTTGGAAGGCTTCCTCAGGAATTGGCGAAATGAGACATAACATCGGAAGAAGTGGAAGGAATGGGAGGAGGCCTTTGCAAGGAGTGGTACAGTAACAGCTAGAAAAAAAGGTTGACCACTATTTTAACAAAACATTAAATTCCCTTCCGAAATCTAACAAAATTATCTTTATTTACACAATAAAAGTTTTTTCAAAAAAAAGAAAAAAAACTAAAAAGTGATAAGTAACTTTAGCACAGAACACACATTACTTTACTTTCGGAAGTCGGTGGCAGTGGCTTTGAGTTTGTTGTTTTGTATTGCCACCGACTTCCGAAAGTAAAGTAATGTGTGTTCTGTTATTTATCACATTTTAGTTTTTGAAGGCGGTTTTTTTTTTTTTTTAATTTTTTTTTTTCGCTTTTTAGTGTTGCCTTAACATCCAAATCCATTAAGAAACGGTGACACACTTAAAAGAGATTGTAAATCCTCCAAAGATTGATGAAACTAAAACGTCGTCTAAGTATTTTTTTTGGGAATTTGTTGGTTTTCTCAAAAAGGACTAGATCAATTTTGGTAAAATTATATGGGACCATTTCGGAATAAACCCCTTTCGAACAACAAAAAGAATTTTTCAAATCCGTCTATATATGACAGAGTTATGCCCGAACATACATAAAAAAAAAATACAAACATTCGAATTGATAACCTCTTCCTTTTTGAACTCGGTTAAAAATGCACAAACTTTTCTAAATCGAAACAGAACAACAATTCACGCCTTGAATACGAAATACATATATATATATAAAATCCTTGTGACAATTTAGTGAAAATGTAGCCGGGAAATAGTTACCTACGTACTGACTGATTGATGAACGAGATAATGACTTTTATAGTCAGAAGCATTTTGTCAATAAAAATCTCTGGCCTGGATAAAACGGCCCAGTTTAAATATGTGCAAATATTTATATTGTAAACTATGTATATCGAACCTGGTGGCAATTATTGAAACTAACGAAATCACTCTTGTATAGTGACAAATTATGTAATTTTTCTTCACCGATAGCTCTGCAGTCACCACACCGGGCAAGATGGGCTTGCTGTCTTGGAGGTAGGTGATACCTAATTACCTCAAATTATCACATTCGTCACTGAAAACCACTGTCGAATTGGTTTGCTAACGTATACTGCTTAATTAGAGGATCTAAAAAATCAGTCCTAAAAGTCGGTAAAATACGTGATTGAAATATAAAAATGGCAAATCGTTTTTTTTATTTATGTGGTTAAGTGTCATTACTGTTTCAATACATGTTTACGTTACTGTTAGAAAACAGTATCAAAGCCAACATCTAAGGAACATGCAATAGTTCATGATAATATTATAAACTATGATTGAATTGACGTTAAAGTCGGTGAGTGGAGGCGAGCGAGCGATTATTTATGTGCAATGTTCGTCAAAATCAGCCAGTGACGCATGCAGCTCAAGCGACCGGCGACGATACAATACTACGATAGAGTTGGTGACCCAACACTATGTTGTATTGCAATCAGGGTTTACGACTTACGAATCACTGCAATTTTGGAGAACATGGAACGAAGATTGATGTTTTAAAAGTAGTGAATGAGTGTACAGGCTTTCTTTTTATTTCAACAACAGATTTGCAGTTAAAGGTTAATCGTTTGTATAGCTTTAATTGATTTTTGCTATTTATATATATCTTGCAAAAACAACGTCAACATAATTAACGCCAATTTTCGTGGACAAATTATACACGTACCTATTGCGTAGTCAATTTTCACTATCTTTTCAGTCCAACTCTATCGTTCAGCGTTTTATATTTCAATTAAGATCAACTGGACTGGGGAACAAAACATAATATGAAAGTAAACAAAAACTTGAGGTTTGCACAAGATGCCACATGAACACCAGCGGCAGATTTCCACATCAGATACGCGCTGCAGTCGTAGATATCTCGTATGCATTTCATTCGCCGTTGGTGCGAGATTATGTTTCTGGCTTTGCGCTAACAACGTGTTTCAGAATATTTCGTGTCGAGTTCAGAACAAGCTTCATAAAAAGTTTTTATACAGCGCTCATTTAAGTTGACACATACACACATAGTTTATTATTACATTTGCATTTTGAAAGTACTTAAGCGGTGATTTCAATTTACATACATTGTAGAACTACTGAAGTTCCCGAATAACAACGGAAAAACTTGTTTATATTTATCCTAATTTAGTAGATCATACTTTGTTTTTTGTTTCAATAGTTGGCGAAAATGTAAGGTAAAAAAAACAAGTTTTAGGTGTTGTTTTTACTTAAACTAAATTTAGTTACAGAATATAATAACTATAATAAGCAACAAAATATTATTTTCTTAAACTATTTTCTTTAGTAAGTAACCTACAGATTGCTTTACCTGGGCGTAGATAGTACGTAAACATTTAAATGACGTCCTCATACCTGGGTAAATAAACGTATGTGTACGCCTGGAAGTGTCCAGCGAAATAGGGTCTCTCAAACTCAATGAGGCTGGCTTTCTCAACGGCGTTTAGTGAAAAGGCTTCAAAGTAGAGGGGTAGGAGAGGGGTCCAGTTATATTGGTGGCTTTACGATAGACCGGTAGCAATTCGTCTCGTCAGTCTACCTACAGCTTATCGAGCAGTCCACACTCGGCCGGCCGACACATGCTAACTGAAACTGATTTACGACACCGATGACAGTTTATTCAACAATGGTGAATATCGTTTATTAATTGCTACAAGAATGCGTTAGGTATGTTGTTGTTGTCGTTCGTATGGGCTAGTGCGGCTTAGTAATTATGATACCGTGGATAATATGAAAGGGATTTCGCACAAGATATCGAGCCATTACCGCCGACTTAGTGTAACCGACAAAAACCAAATTTTACAGGAGAAGGTATTTTTTAATTATTTTTAAAAATATTTGCGCTATTATATTGAAATTTCACATATAATAATGATTTTTGAAACCTTATGTACTCACGTAAAAAATTTTGAAAAAGCAATAGATTTTAAGGCTTTTTTGGCGTTTACAATATTTTTGCTGTCTCAAACTAATGGTTGCTTATGTTTCTGGGCGTTTGAGATAACACTTGCGATAAAAAGTAACCTGTTAAAGTTTTAACGCAAGCGACAATAATCCATTTAAACTATAGATCCATTTTCATATCCAAAAGGTTTTCCTCTGGTATTTTATGTTGTTCATAAAGTCCATTAATGCCAGCTACACATTTAACGATCTATCGTTACGTGTGTAGCTGGCATAAGGTGTACGATGATCAGAATCAGTGTAATCAACAAGAAGTTTACTTATAGGTAATGTGGAACCATTATGATCTGATATTAAACGGGAATCAGCTGTAAACTTAAGTAAAGATGGTGATGTCATAATAGGTAAAACCGTTTCCAGATCGTAGTCATAGTCTCTTCCTATGGCATGAACGAATCAAGCGTTACGTTTCTCTGCTGTGTATACTCAGGAACAGGAGATTTAGTAATGCTCTGTTGTGGTAAAGAACTTGGTGGTAGTAATTCCAAAATATTCTTAATCCTAGACTGTAACCATAAATAAAAAAAAAACTTAGTTTCTAGCACTAAAAACTTCTTTTATTCTCATAAAAACGTAAACTACGTAATTATTTAAAAAAACGAACCGTTTTTTATTAAAAGCGTAGGTACCTGATAGTGTTGTATAGTGTTTAGTAAATCACTGCAGTTACCTACTTATTACGAATGTTGTTTAAAATGTCAACGCCAGCAAAGGTACGTTAGATACTTGAGTATTGTGGCTTTGTTAGTATACTTATTAATTACTTACTAATACTAACTAGTAGGTATACCTAGGTATTGGTAATAATTAGTTGATATAATAAAAACTATACCTAGGTATACCTAGGTATTGGTAATAATTAGTTGATATTATAAAAACTAGTTAGTATTAGTAAGTAATTAATTTAACACTAAAAACAGTGCAGAATGATAGTTGTTGCATCACAATCTTAACTGGAATGAACGCATCGCAACACATTTTTTGCTACTTTGTTTATAGTAAGCGACAAAATTTTGTCGTACTGTGTCGGTTGCGATAACAAGTAGGGTCACTTACGCTGCAATTCTTAAATAATTACGCATCTTACGATAAAAATGATAATGTCGTTTACTCTAAAATATAGAAAACCGTTAAGCTAACGATAAACTTAGCATTTGCTGTAACTTTCTAACTGATTGTATTTTGGCGGGAATAGTGGACGAGCCGAGTCCGTTATAGTTTAAAATGTCGTTTGCGATGAAAAACGCTGTTTAGGTAAAAATGTCGCTTACGATAAGTCGGCGGTAATGGCTCGATATGGTTTTTACGGTTGAATGTTCCAAACTTCCAAAATCAGAAAATGAGAAGGATCAGAGCAATAAAGTTGTGAAAATTAAGAAAAGGGGTGACTACTGCTTATCGTTTCCATCTACAACACCGTTACCGTACCGTTATGGCATTAGGGGAACTTTTTGGGATCACAATCGGAAAAGTAGGTAGCATGTTACAAGCGCAATAAAGATGATACTTGATTGGGTTGGATTTAAGTGTTATTATTGTTGTATCTTGTTGATGTATTAAAATTAACAAATGCAAACCACATACAGAGCTAGAACTGCTTGTAAGCGTGTCATTGCACCTTACTGCAATACGGACACGTACTACGAGGGGTTAGTTCGAGGCAGTGAAGGTCTGGAAGGACTTGGGGAGGCCTTTTGCCCAGAAGTGGGACAGTGTGGGCTAGGGAAATAAGAGCAAATTGTGATTATCTGATAAAATGGAGCAGGGCTTCTAAAGTTAGATTGAATTCGATTAAAATAATTATTTTTGTCGACGCCATGTAGCATCCATTTTCATTAGCGATGGGCTGCTAGCATGAATCCAAATAATTATGTTGTAGATACGCATTTAAAGCATTCTTTTTTCAAACATTTTTGGTCCGTACAAATTAATACCGGTTCTTAAAAAGAATTGCGTTGTCGACACTTGGCGCAATGGCTGAACAATTAGCTGCGGTGCATCGTGTTGCGGGTTCGACCGCTGCACAATTCAAATATTTGTATGACTTAAAGGAAGTTTTTCCGGGTCTGGTGCCGGCCGCGAATAGCACCACCCCATTTCTACCCCTGTCGTAGAAGGCGACAGAGGGATATTGACCAGCGTATGGGCAGCAGCGTCCTTCTGAGTACCATAGCACCTACTGTGATCGCCAACATGCATCGGCCAAGCACGGCGATTATGGCTGAACTCCCCTTGGGGGAGACCCTATGCCCAGCAGTTGGCGTCTAAAGGTTGACGTGATGATGATATGATGAATACAGTATGTTTGTAAACGCACCCACGATACATGAAAATACCTACAGTAGGAGAACGTTAAATTTTTTTTCGTAACTGAATAAATGGAAAACCTGAAGTAATTTTGCTGTATTATTATCTTCTAAAGGTTTTAACTGAATAGAAGAGTCTGTTTTACTGTGTTGTGATAGAAATTGAATTTGTTTTAAAAAACAACGGTGGGTAAGTCATTAAAACAATCTTGAAAATAAATAAGTTACATAAACAACACAAAGCACGTTAAATTATTATAAAATGGGTAATTATAACCCATGTTGCGAAAACGTACATACAAAATTCAATATTAATCATGTAATTAATTGCTTTGATTGAAATGAGTTGCTGATTAACATTAATTTGTCAGTAATTGAATTTATATTGCTCCACATAAAGCTACATGTACACGGGCTACTTTCGACCGCCACTATCAATAATCCACCGCTGCCAAAGAGATATAGTCTTTGACCGCTGCACTTAGCCGGTGAAAACTCACAAAATGTATGAAAAGTGCCTATCGCTGACCGCTAGCGGCGGTTATAGGTGGCCCATGTGCGAATGCCCTTAGTCAGGGGTCGATATCCCTTTGAAACGAAAGAGCCAGTAGTTACAATTTACAATATTAAACAGTTTTTTTTAGAGTCCAGTAAAAGTATTTTTATTCAATAAGTACTAGCTTTTGCCCGCGACTTCGTCCGCGTGAATGTCGGTTATCGCGGATGCAGATTTAAAAGTAGCCTATGTCCTTCCCCAGGGTTCAAGCTATCTTCATGCCAAATTTCATCAAAATCGGTTCAGCCGTTTCATCGTGAAAGCGTAACAGACAGAGTTACTTTCGCATTTATAATATTAAATAAGTAAATAAGCAAATAAAGTATTTAAAGTATAGCAACCCGACCCGGCTTCGCATGGGCCTATAGCCTTCCTCGATAAATGGACTATCAAACACAAAAAGATTTTTTCAATTCGAACCAGTAGATCCTGAGATTAGCGCGTTCAACCAAACAAACAAACAAACTCTTCAGCTTTATAATATTAGTATAGATTGATTATGATATTTGATTATATACTTACATGGATTTTTTATTTAATACGTAAACGACTTTCAAACCGATCATATTTATTTATATAAAACATACAAATGTTCCTAGCACAAAACATTATTTTAGCTAGACTAATACGGCTCTAGTGTTCATTTGTTAGTTGAATTTTTTCTTTACTTTTTATAATAAGTATTGCGCTTGCATGCACGAATATTTCGACCATTCCAAATATCAACTTTTTCACCTCATTGCAGCATTCTGCAGTGCTATTCTGTTACAATCTCCCTCGGTGAACTGAGCTATCCCTATATAGCCGATGCTAGGGATTGACAAAGCAGAAGGACGGATGACAGCTCACTTCACCTATACCCTGTTCACAATAAGATTAGACATTTACTGAAACCTTTTTTACAGTCCGTTCAACCGATTTTGACTTACGTAGCATGACAAATGGCAACTGAAGTAAACAGTTGTTATTATTACCACTTTTTTGCCTCTAATGTCATCCTTAAGCCTACGGAATAGAAGTCAAAATCGGTTGAAGGGTCTGTAAAAAAAGGTTTGTGTAAATGTCTAAACGGAGTATAGTTACATTATCTAGCAACGACGCACAAACGTTTAGCTCTACTTAAATACTATCCATAAAAACAAGTTTCACAAAAGTAGGCATGACTGATTCTACCCCTGTCACTCAATGGTGTAATTGTACCGATATCAACAATCTTAAGAATTTCTTGAAATTAAGCGACATTAAATGTGTGAAATGTCCCCACATATTATTATTATTATTATTAAAGAATTTCAGAAAAGATCTATCAAAAATACAGGTAGTGCACTGAAGCCTTAAACCTATATAAAAAGACAGGTACTTACTTATAAAGACACCCTCCACTCCCGTTCTATCCTAAGGTCCCCCAAAGGTTTGTGTTTATGTCTAATCTTATTGTGAACAGGGTATAGGGGTTCACCGAGGGAGATTGTAACAGAATAGACAGACTGGAAGGCTATGTCATGTGTGGATTACCAGTGCCTCAATTCGCAGCATCTCTTTTAGAGTTGTCGCTGTAGCGACACTCCGTGGCGTGAACATCGTCCGGTCGCCGCGTGCCGCGCGCTTGCTATGAACGCGAAAGCCGACGCACGATGAAATGATATTCGAATATGATTTCCTACAGTATGATTTGTAGCAATCTATGTAAGAGCAGTAGCAGGTGCAGTAAATGAATTTAGTTTCATATAATAGACTGCACGGTTTTTGCTTATGGAACTGAAGAGCCGCAACTTCACGTCGGCGTCGGAAGAATCGCAAGTTGCCGAAAGTGAAAAGTATTTGGTGTGTTTTAATGATTGTTTGTGCGTAGGGTGTAAACGTTTGCGAAATAGTTCATTTCATTTTAAGTAGGTAGTTTCTCTCTCTTTACTCTCTTCTCTTGCTTTATACACTAACTCTAAGTTAGGAACATCAACATCAGCAGTAATTCATATTACAAAATTAATGACGGCACGTTAAGTTTCGTAGAAAAGTAGATACACGCTGCTAACAAAGCCTACTTGAAGGTTGTTTAAGAAGCAGGCAATTTTCTTAATAATGAGTGGGTAATCTTAATCTAGGTACCGTCTTATTACCTTTTTCTTGAAGTTTTTTGGTAAAGTTTTAGAGGACTGTGTATCTATGTACATACGTAAGTACCTATCTATACAAAGTTGCGTTTTCAGTGCCTCAATTTCGATTTGATGACTCACACGAAACTACGTGCACATGTTTATTACATTTAAAATAATATACATGTTCATATTTATAACTTGACTTGTTCACGCACGTGTTCACGTATTTAGGGGGCCGCGAAGTAGGTATGACTTTTTTACTTGCAAGTACTTCATTAAGATTTAAATGAAATTAAAGTTAAGCAGATACAACCCTACGCCATTCCTTTCATGAGACAATAGAAAGATATTGCAGTTTCAGTAGAACCGTAGACTATTTTACAAGTACGGTTTCAATTTAAAGAGCTCGTGATAAGAGACCTTTTCAGACACATAAATTATATAATTTGAAATCGCAATCTTATAACATGTTTAGGTACATTTGACATTCAAAAGAGGTCTGTAAACAGATTCTGAAAAAATAAATTATTTTACTTTTTTTTCATTCTTTTATTCAAAACCAACCAATGCTTTATAAAAGCACTTTGATAGATGAGGTCGCAGGTTGTCTACGTTAATATAAAGTTTTTGTATAGCATAATTCCGGTCGAGAATTTGTTCGGGGCAATTTAAAGAAAACTCTTTCAAATTCAATCTCTTTTTGTACAAAGATTTTTAGTGTAACATTATAAGTTTCCACGTTCCGTATAAATTAGCGATTTCTATAGGCAAATGGCTGCGTAAAAAATGTAGGTACGGTCATCGACAACGTTGCTAGACATATTAAACTCTTAGCTAATAATTTGAAATCAGTGCATCGTATTATTTTGTGTCTATTTAGATGGTAATATGCACAAATAACGGTGTTAATCGATTGTCCAATCTTTTATCGCTGTCTGTACCTATTTACTGTATACTTAATATCATTTCTTCCTGAACATTTTCGTATTTACGACTGGAAAAAGGGGCAACGTACGTACAAACAGACGTATCAAAAAGTCGTTCGATTAGATGGGTGTGAAATGAGCCGTTGAAATTGCATCAAGGGCTGTGGAAAGGTGTTACATTGTTACTATAAGTAGTTTTCGGGTATTCTGTTTCGTATTTCAGGTAACAGCTGTAAAATTACATTTATATAAGGTATTTGAATGAGAAATAGTAAGACGAACGTCATTTAGAAAGCATTTTATTAAAACAAATATGTGTACTCGTGTAAGTGCTAAGGTAATTTAAAGATGGAATGATTAAGTAGGTACCTACTTATAATAAATCTTGTGCTGAGTGTGACATTTATTACAGCCTCAAGTAATAGCTCAGCTTAAGCGTCGAGCTAAAGAAATGAGATATCTTTTATCTCATGCCCTATCGAATTATTTACTTGGTCATTTTATAATGCCAAAATGATAATGCATAATAAAATAATTGGTTTATCATCATCATCATATCAGCCTATTACCGTCAACTGCTGAACGTCAGTCTTGTCCAGAGATCGCCAACCAACCAGGGGGCAGTTTGGCCAAGTCTGTTATTTTTATAATTTCGTCATTTCAACACGATCCCATTGTCATTTTGCTAAAAGATCGTAATCTGCTAAATTCATAATAGTCGATCATTGGTCGGTCGAATTAAAAGCAATGACTGCACAATGACGTTCTAATGGTAGGTCACTGATCAAACGAACTGTCAAAAATTTTAGCAGATTACCGCCTAAGTCAGTCATTCAGTTGTCATTTTGTACGAGATTACCATTCTATATCATTTCTTTCAATGGCATGTCAGTAGTTGACCATTTGAAAGTCATAATGACGCCATTATATTAGTAGATTACCAAACCTGTCAAAATCAACAATTACGAAATCAATGAAAGACCATTCTGACACTATTGTAATAGCAGACTTGAGGCCCTGGTCTTGGGCAGCCCGCATCCATCCGCTGCCAGCCACCTTTTTCAAATCGACGATCCATTGTGCTGTGGGCCGATCATCACGTGGTGTTACAGAAGCTAGTTTATGTATAAACATTCGTTTAATGGGTAGGGTTAGCGATTAGTGCACGAGGTTACTGAAGTTAAGTAGATCTTAGTAGAGGTGCTACGGCTTCATTCACTTCTACTTCTATTACCCGTTTCTTTAGCCTCCTTTATACCTACAACCTAACATTTTAAATGTTTTTAAATAGTAACAAGAACAATTTAAGAAAGTTGTTGGTGCATATTTATAGATTTTCATATTTATAGTTGTTACACAATCCGTTTTTATTACTGACTAGCTTTTTCTGCTCTATTTTTTTTACAGGTCTCTATATTTTTGATAGTAAAATATAACCTACTAGCTTCTGCCCGCGGCTTCGCCAGCGTGAAAAGAACGATTATCCCAAGGGAACATATTACCGGGATAAAAAGTATCCTATATGTTAATCCAGGAAATGCTCTATCTATGTGCTAATTTTCATGCAAATCTGTTCAACGGTTTGCGCGTGATTGAGTAACAAACATCCAAACATCTTCACAAACTTTCGCATTTATAATATTAGTAGGATTAGTAGGATAGCACTTAGGGATTACGTAGCTTTCGAATTTACAGAATATTTTTCTATTTATTTATCATGAATAATTTACATTGTGATTGATACGAAAACGGAACATACATAATTATAAATATAATTAATATAATACCTAATCTAAAAGAGTACACGCAGTAATAATACAAAAAAAAACATGCTTACTATAATAAAACAGTAACAAAACTGTGTTTGTACATTGAATATATTAAAAAAATAATAATTGAGGGGGGTTTAGGAACAGTAATAGAGCACGAATCCAAAAAAAAAATTCTGTCTGTTTGTCTGTTTGTTTGTACACGCTAATCTTCGGAACTACTGGGCGGATTTCAATGATTTTTCTTTTGGTATATACACATTTTTTGGTATTATCTTTTGGTATATATAGACTTAATAGGTATTAAGTCTGGGCAACATATAGGCTATAATTTATCTTGGAAACTTGAACACCTGATGCAGAACCGCAACAGACCAGCTAAACTATAAGAGATACAAAAATGGTACCATAGCAAAAATTGTTCCACGTGACGAGCATTCTCTGCTGAGAGAATAAATTTGAAGATCTGGAACACCTGATGTGGAACTCCAAGAGCCCAGCTACACCATGACACATATAGGAATGACGTCTTAGCAAAAGTTGTTCGGTCTGATGGGCATTTCCTGTTGACTTATAAAAATCGAAGATCAGAAACATCTGATGTGAAAATCAAAGCTAATAACTAAAATAAAAGCTATCACTAATTTCACTGTATCTTATAAAATAACATAAGCTGGGAGTACCTCCACGCGGTGAAGGCGGTAACAGTTTAGGGCTGATTTTTGATGACGATGGTATATCATTGAAAATTTGACTCTACTGGCCAAAATTGAACCGAATTCGACATCAGACGTTTCAGATCTTCGATTTTGCCGACCCCGTTGTCGCTGGCATAAGCAACAGGATCCGCGTACGAAGTCGCGGGCAGAAGCTAGTAATAAATATATAATCGGATCAGTAGTTCCGAAGATTAGCCCGAACGAACACAGACTCAACTTTAATGTAATATGTTGTGATAGAGATGTGACGATGATGAACCTCAAGATAATTTAAAAATACTAAAGTTTTTATTTTACAAAATCATCAAAATTGATGCAAACGAACCCTGAGTCTGGCAAGGTTTGATGACTTTCCTCATTCTCGCTTTTCAACCGACTTAAAAAAAAGGAGGAGGTTTACAATTCGACTGTATTTTTTTTCTTTTTTTATGTTTGTTACCTCAGAACTTCAGAACGACTGGGTGAACCGATTTTGATGATTCTTTTTTTATTTGAAAACCGGTGCTTCCCGTGTCCGGTCCCATTTCAATTTGGTCCAGTTCTGACCATGGCATCCATGAGAAAACCATATAAGTCTTAAATTTGCATTAAGTATGTGCGCGATTTGTTACGCGATTTCTCCGGGAAATGTAAACCGATTTTGAAAATTCTTTTTTTTATTAATAGAACAATACTTTTATTTCTTCTTTTTTTTCTTTCAGCACTTGATTATTATTTCTTAACCATTAATTATTCTGTTAGACGTCATTCCATGCGCCACTCTGTACTTCTAATGAAATAACAAAAGGTACCTTTATGCTCTTCTATCCTGTAATCTTTACGTTTGAGTGGTTTGAAAATTGAACAAAGAACAAAGATTAATATTTTGCTCATACATGAGGGTAAGCTAGAAGCCACACTGCTCCACCGGCAAGGTGTTATGGCATCCTCAGGGAGGTTTCATTAACTGGTGATATTGCGTTACAATGTGTCGTGCCGAAGACAGGCGCTTCCCGTTACGAGCTCACTATGTTTTGACCTAATTAATACATAACCGAAGGCCAATACATTCATGTCCCTAATTTTGATTAATTATTGCAAATAGACGGGTCTGTTGAGATGTTTATGTACTAAAAAAATTACGTCAGTTTTCTCCTCGCCTTCTTATCTCTCTCTAATCTAACCTAACCATTTTTATGTTGTACGATATATTTTGATCGACTATCTCACGTTAAATCTGATGCAACACGCAACAATGCAATGTTTAAATCATTGCACTGGATAAAATAAGACGTGATTGTGTTTTATTGGAATGATTAGAGAGCAAGCACACAATTTTAGGGCCTTATTTATGCGATGCATTTAAACCCAAATAAACACACATTATGCTATCATTAGAAAAATCGCAGGAAGTTAAAAGAATAAACCTACCTCACCAACTTCATTCAACCTGAAAAGTAAATAGTAGTACCTAGCTAAAAATTTAGGAATCACTTTAATTAAGTATGTTTAATGGTACCGCATCAAACAATTTGGATACTGATACCAATTATAAACTGACTGACTATTACTTTTAGGACACACATCAATTTTGTTTCATTTAATTAAGTACATACCATAACTTTAAAGAACTAAACCATGTTCGCGATAGTTAATACAAGTTTAAAAAAAAAACATTTTTAAATTGTGCCTTTACGAATAAACGGAACTCCTCCAAACCCAAGTAAAATTGATGTTGATTTATTTATTTACCTCATATTTAACTATCATCACAGGTGTACATATTACCTAATACATGGTGTAGTTACAGACCAAACCGGCAAGCTCAACCGCTATCGCCCGAAAGTCACTTATCTCTATTACTTTCAAAATGATAACGGTATCTGTACAAAGCGTCAGAGTATAAGTTAGTGTGGATAGCTGGTGGATGGCACACATGTAAGTAATCCTATAATTACCTTAGTGGAGAGTGGCTCCATTTTCATTGGCCGTAAAGCTCGATGGTTCTACTACAACACTGGACCTCCCTATTGCACTATAAAGTGTCGGCTAATAGGGATTACTACACTTTCACGTGCTAGATTTAACTTTGATACAGATTTCGGACACCGTACGTAAATGAAGAGGCTATGTTTTAGAAGCTCGCTCTGAGTCACTTGTGTCTTCCTAATTAAAATAAATATGTAGTGCCACAAATCCTTTCTCTCTTGTTATTTTAGGAATGTATGCTTGAAATGAAAAGATTTTGTGTATGTAGCGGTGGGCGAAGTTTTATTTCTGAACTATTTGAATAATCTAAAAACTGCAACCAAAAGCAAGCAGCGTCGAACACCAACGAAAAGAGGGATATAAGTACTTTTGGGCGGGCCGATTAGTATAGGTAAATGCGACGGATGGTATTTAAAACAACTTTAAGACTTTCAACGATATCATCCATATTTTACACAAAGTTAGAACCTTTCAGGAGTTTACAATGTTCTAAAATATTGTCAGGGGCTATTGAGTATTATAAGTGTAATCCCAGCATCGCGCGGCTTAACGTTACTTTATTGTTGGCAGGAGATCAGCACGTGAAGGATGAAGGTGCGACGCTAACTTCCATGGAGATAAAACTTGTTTGTTAGTTACGTCTTCGTATTAAACGAGCGCCCACACACCACACCACCCCATCCCTTAACTTATCAAATCATGGATGAAAATGATTACAATCATTATCCTCTTATATTTTACTATTATGAGAATGAAATTTTAAATTAGAATTAGGAGGGATGCAGTAAAAGTAAAATAAATTAGGATGTAAAATACCTATAAAACAGAATTAGCCGAAATAAAGATTTTCCTGAAAATTTGCTCCCTTCTCGTTATCCGCAAGATGTGAACATAGGATACGGAGCTCATTTCCATGATCACGGTATAATTTGGTTTAAAATTGTTTCCCAATTAGTGGCGTATGTGTGCTAGTATTTCCGTTTAGTTACTGTCTAGTTCAAAGTGTGAATAGAAATTTCGTGGTTGAGGTAAAATTAGCGTGTGAGTTTATATGGGCATGTCCATTGCAGTGTTTCGAACAGGTCAGGACAGGCGGCCGACCGCAGTTTGCGCTCGCCGCATCGACTGCAGCCAACTGGTTTCCCGGCGGACTGACACAGGAAATTAATATAAATTCCTATCGCATAAACACGAAACGGGTTCACTATGCTGTCACGCAGACAGTGATGAGGCCTATTGTGTGAAAGTGATTCAATCGAACCTCACTTCCCTCGTTTATTCACGTTAGTTTGAATGTGAATGCGGTGTCAACTGGCTTGCTAATATTGTATTATGTACAGTTATATATTAGGAATGTGTTTAGATTTAGGATTGACTCTTGACTGTAATATTGCGGTTTATGATAGTTTGATGTGGAAAAATTATAGGATTTAGTTACATTAAGTTTGTTAAATTTTGAAGAGTTTTCCACGTAAGTAGACAAATTATAGCATCTTTTTAATTGTAATCCCTTTCTTTCTCAGCTTTTCACACATAAGAAGTGTGAAAAAGTCAAAGTCTTTTGTATATTTTAGGTGTGCTGTTGTTCAACAACATCCTAAAAGCCAATAAAACACCAATCTCATGCTATGTTGAAGTGCACATAGTCAATTTTGCATACTGAGAAAACAAACAAACGTTTCCTAAATAAACACTTTACAACGCAATCCCGCCTACTTAGTGGCAAT
Source organism: Charanyca ferruginea (assembly GCA_947361185.1). Taxonomy (NCBI): domain Eukaryota; kingdom Metazoa; phylum Arthropoda; class Insecta; order Lepidoptera; family Noctuidae; genus Charanyca; species Charanyca ferruginea. The sequence goes on along the minus strand of OX376073.1, from coordinate 14,400,874 downwards.
ACCATCTGACAAAAGAGTAGAATTGCTCTTACCTTCAAAATGAAACAGTCGCGTTTGTCGATTTTGCGGGGATCCTTGTAACGACACCTTTATTGAAAACGTACTGTGTGTGATTCGTGACTCTTTTTACGAGAGTGTGTTGCATGCGTAGATACGTGTTCGGGTCACGACTTTTATTATACCTAACTAGCTTCCACGTATTTTTTGTTGCGTTCCAAGACACGGGAAAATTAAGGAAAACTTTTTCGACTACTTTGTCAAGGCTCTCTTCAATCTGTATTTAAATACAAAGAGTACAAAATAAGGAGCGTAAGGTTTTCTTAAGCTTTCACTTGAACCCGTCTTGACGAAAAACTTCACCTATAAAATCCTTAGCCCAGGATTAAAAAAACACTTAATGGTAAAACTCTTATCAAAGTTTTCTTGGTGTTAAATAGTAGGCGGTGGGATTAAAGCGTTTATTGGCTTGCTTAACTTTGTCTCTTAATGTCTTGAGGTGTCGTATTTTAAAGTCGTTGTAATTGACTTCTCTTGGCGCGAAGTTAGATACACTTAACATAGCTGTGTATACACGCTGAAATGCAAGCCGGGGAAACTTCGCACGACGAGAGACTACACAAGTTTTGGTTTTCTACAGTAGGTAGGTACCTACATCTACATAAATATTAAAATACGTGTTTACCTTTCCAGATTTGAACAGGAACGAGGAACAAAACATGTGATTGTCAAGTTCATTTATTTCAACGACGGGTCGGATACAATGGGATGTCGAGATTTTTTAAATGGACCCTTACCATCTAAAATGTAAAACCTTAATCGTTGCACATTAGCGAGAGTAACGACGTCCGCTGGCCACGACCATCAAAGTCGCTTATTGTTACGCCACGGTTCTGTAAAAAAGATTAGCACATTTGCCGTTAACGATCCCGAAAACAGGGCCACATCAGACAGCATCGGGGCCGGCGAAATAAAACGAAATAGCAATAAAAGTAAATCGACGGGCCCGGCCCGGGGCCGCTCTACGTGCCGGATTAAATCAAACGTTATTCGTCTTAGCAAATTACGGTTCATGTTTTTGTACATTCCCAGGACTTGATGCGCGGAAATGTAAGCCGGGTGGAAAGTAGATTTAAATGCAATTTAGCAAATCCCGTCGAAAGGAATTCCGGTATTCTGTCGTGAAATGAATTAATACGGCTACCTGAAAGAAATGTGAAAAAGTTAATTTAGGCTTTTTTTTGGTCTGGTACTTTTACAGGACCTTTTTAAATTGCCACTGAGTGTGTTTTGCGCTTATATCAACTTCAGCTTCAACAGCGTGAGAATAAACATATTTATGCATAATAAAATTAATAATAATGACATAACAAAACTATAGTGCCCGTATAAACCTGCATACCTTGTATAAACACGTCTCTTCACGGTCTTGCCTATTGTAAGTACCTACGTCTACAATTTATAAGCTAACTATTGTATGCGCTTACTACGTAACTTCCAGCGACCGAGGTTTATACGTTGCGTTTAAGTCCTCGCGAACAATATTAAAGCCACGATAAACTTAAAAACAAGTTTAATCCGGCTTGCCGCGGACTCCATACCTTCATCCGAGGCAATCTGCCTGCATTGCCGTTGAATTAGTCTGGTTTAACGGTAGTGAGCCACTCATTTATTTATATAACTGGTGCCTATTATTTTTGTCTGCAAATGGACAAATAGTTTGAAACTGACGGACTAGACTTTTCTTTATGTGTTTTTCTTGTCTGTACAGTCACGAGCAAAAACATGTAAACAGTTGATCTCATTCTAAACTGATTTTCTCTTATACTATTGATTAAAATTTTATAGGGTTACAATAGGGTATTTTTGAACCCCAACTACTATATATTAGGTTTCATCTGTAAGTTGATAAGAAGATACTTTATTAACATAAAATAATTAAATATATTATATACAAAGCTTAAAAATAAATATAAACATATAATATGTACAATGGAGGGCATCAAAATACTTATTTCAGGAGAAATTGCTTTTGACTTTTGCAATCTGTATACATATTTATGCTCGTGACTGTACATTAAATCTATTGTTCATTTTTATTAGCCCATAGTCACAACGTTCAAGGTTTTAATCAGTAAAAGTGGAAAGTTTTGGTGGTATCAAAGTAGAATATAGGTAGTTGTCAAATCGGCACATTGCGCATTCAAAACATTGTTTTTACAATATGAATCAATTCGTCAATCCCTTCACTTTTCGTTAACTCAATGTTTCTTTTCAGAAATCACTCGGGCGGAGTCATGGGTAAAGCTAGTAAGTAAGTAAATAAACCGCCGACATCAACTAATTTCTAAGCGTACGTATTTTTCCTAAACTAACTCCATTGTTGTTGTCCTCCACCAAGTTAGTGAGTTGAGTGTTTGTTAGAAGTTTTCGGGCATCCCGTTGTTTTTGAGGGCTCTAGTGTCTACGTGCGGTTACAGGTGATTTTCTACAGTTGAAGTGTTCGCGTGAACTTCCTAAGTATGAGCCGAATCGCAAAGTTTATCTTACTCGGCTTCATTGAGAAGTTGCATTGGCGATGTTTGCGCGGAGACAATGAGTTTGTCTTGTGACTTCGATATGCGTTTGAGACTGCGCTTAAACTATTTAAACTTTTATATAGCTCTGTCTACCGAGAGCCTTTTAATCCAAAAAGTTACCACAGAATATATATGATTATTTGTTCTTCTTTGTCTGGGGGTTGTCTTAATAAAAACTTTAATCATTTATTTACACATACATTATACATATATATTGTGATATTATTTTTATTTTCGCTAAAATACATATTATGACCTATGCCCAGCAGTGGGCGTCTAACCCACAGCTGGGGGGTGGCATAGGTCTCCCCCAAAGGGGGGTTCATCCGTAATCGCCATGCTAGGCCGATGCATGTTGGCGATCGCAGTACGTGTTATGGTAATCAAAAGGTCACTGCTGCCCATCCTCTGGTTGATATCCCTCTGTCGCCTTTTACGACACCCACGGGTAGAAATAAGGCGATGCTATTTACAGCCGGCACCACACGGTGCGGTATGAGCTTTTATATTGATGTAATCAGGCTATATTCTATGTTATGAGGTTTGGTTTCCGCATTAGTCCTTAAAGTGGACTATTGTCCGTGTCCGGTCAGACTAAATAAACATATTACCTGCGCTGAGTAGCCGACCTACACAGCGTAATGTGGTTATTTAACCTGACCGCAATTTAATCTACTTGATTACTTTAAATTTCACACAAAAATAAGTTAACGTGTATGCTATAAAGGAAGAAAAAAGAATAGCCACGATCTTTTATGCATCACGCCACCTTCATAACCGACCAGATTTTAATGAAAAAAGTTTCCTTCAAAGACATTTTAAATGCAAAATATTAGCAGGATCTACTTGTAGCTAGATAGACTCATTTGCATTTGAATGTTTTAATTGTTTTCTGAAACTAGATACTTACGGTATTTTTTAAGGAAAAAGGTAAAACGTCTACTGTAGTTCGATGTCGATGTCTTACCGTTACTGTGTAAGTGTGGTTTGGTTTCCGATTGCATTATGGCGGCAGTCGCTAGACATTACTGAAGCCATTACCTTATCTAAAGTCCCTCTCGGATTTATTTAGTTTTCCCTCGCCGCAATTTATCGAAAACCGCTCGATAAAGTTGTCAACAGGAATGGATCTGGAGCCAATTTTAGAGGAGAAAGCACCGCAAAAAAAATAAAACGACTTTTTGGTTCTACGTGCTTGGTTAAATCCTAGATGAGATTTTAGATATTTATCTATTTTGTGTCTCTTCTTATATAACTTTTAAGTTGTATGCATTCACGCAAATAAAGTGGCAAAGCTGTTTCAAGATGATATCGCTAAAGACTTCGAAGATAGCATTTTGTATTTACCGCTTCGTGTAATGTTTGGCGCGCACGGCTCGCTGCTGTTATATGACAGGAACAACATTATTGTGAAATATCTATTGAACACCTACTTTGTTTATCTAAGCAGGAATCAAATTAGGAGCAATAATATCCGCTTTGTGTTCAGCGGACGCCCGAACGCCCGCAGCGATTACGTTGTCAATTAATTATGTCCCAAACGTATTCAACATCAAAATAATTAAAGAGTACCTATTCTTAGTATTAATGATGTATTTTAAACAGATCAAAGGCTACTAGACTTTTCTAAACTCGGTCGGAGCGACATAGTGATCAGCTTAAAGATGAAAAATCCACTATTCCATACATTTTGACCATGTACATGTTGCGCTTTTGTATGGGTCGGGTAGACGGGTGGGGGTTTTTTTTAAATTAATCGACAAATTAAAAAAACACAGAGGTTTAAAATCATGAACTGACTCCGTGATAAAAGTTTATCTCATGGTGTCTTTTCGATCGTGTATATATTTACCAAGAATAAAAAAGAAACATTAAATAGTATATTCCCAGTTGTAGGGGACATCTATTATGTTGTTAAAAGATAGTGGAACGAACAATAATAGTGAAAACAGTTATGTTTTAGCTAGTGGTCTTGAGAACAAGTAAACTCACGACAAAGCAACTCTATAAAGATATTGTAAATAAAAAAGGAAACAATCTCAGAGACAAACGTTTTCTATTATTTTTATTTCTAGACGTTCATTATTTTTTTGCGACTTCTCTCTGACTTACTGACGTATTCATTTATAAAATTACTTTTACTGAAATCATTAGTAGAAAATTAATTGAAGTAGGTAGCTTTGGACTAATAACAAAGATCATATTTTGAGGTTTATAATGATAATAATAATTACAGCATATCTGATATTGATGACAGTATATCGGCATCGGTGATGAGACTTTATATCCCGAGGAAGTGTGGAGGTCACGACTTCTTAAATACAAGACCCTCCGTAACCGTGAGTCAGCAGTCTCAAGGAATATTTTCTAGAAGCCAACGTTAGGATGCACCGAATCTCGGACTTGAACGGCATGTCTGTACTACAAGCTCTAAACAGCTACACGGTCAACTCCGGACTGATATACGAATGTCACCAAAAACTGAACGAGGTGGGTAGGTATTCTCAACGATATAACCATTCAATGGATCAAAGGACACAGCGGTTCGCGTGGTAACGATGCTGCAGACGAGCTCGCTAGAAGGGGGTCAAGTACAAGCCCGGTGAGTCCGGAACCCGTAGTGCCACTCCCCTTCGGTCACCTACGCACCATGGTAAGAAAAAATACCAAGGATCTACACCAAAGACTGAGGACCGAACTTGGCGAGTGCAGGCAGGCCAAGGAGGCACTTCCTGCGATCGAGGCAAGCCATCCGACTGTCTAAACAGCTGCGTGTGGTCACAGCCGCCATAACTGGCCATGGGTCTTTCAATTAACATCTTTTTGTCATAGGAGTAACAGACAGCCCACTGTGCAGAGCCTGTATGGGGGCGGACGAGACAGCAGCCCATGTGCTTCTGAACTGCCCTGAGGTCGCTTCATACAGGGCAAAGTACTTCGGTAACCCAGGTAACCTATGGGAGATCGCCAGCGACGTCAAGGCGCTGCTGGCCTTTCTTGGGGAGCTCGGGTGGATCGAATGATGTACTTACTTCCCACCTGTACGCAAAATACGCGCTATGACGTGGAGTTGCGGATACCAGCCCGTGATACTACTAGGATGCACCGAGATGTAGTTGAAGTGGACAAGGGTCTCACCTCGCTCTTCTTGGCTAATGTAAGCCTGGGGTGCTTCAGACTAACTATCGCGAGGAGGACTGGAAGAGTACTTCACGGACGCTTTTTTTTTAATCTATATCTATATACATATAATAAAACAGTAAAAAACTGTGTCTGTACATTGAATATATTAAAAAAACAATAATTGAGGGGGGAAACAGTAATAGAGCACGAATCCAAAAACAAAATTCTGTCTGTTTGTCTGTTTGTTTGTACACGCTAATCTTCGGAACTGCTGGACGGATTTGAATTATTTTTTTGTCGTTGTATAGGTATTAAGTCTGGGCAACATATAGGCTATAATTTATCTTGGAAACTTGAACTCCTGATGCAGAACCGCTACAGACCAGCTAAACTATAAGAGATACAAAAATAGTACCGTAGCAAAAATTGTTCCACGTGATGAGCATTTTCTGCTGAGAGAATAAATTTGAAGATCTGGAACACGTGATGTGGAACTTCAAGAGCCCAGCTACACCATAACACGTAATGACGTCTTAGCAAAAGTTGTTCGGTCTGATGGGCATTTCCTATTGACTTATAAAAATTGAAGATCAGAAACATCTGATGTGGAAATCAAAGTTGTAATTTTTAAAATGTCACTGTAAAGTTATCACTAATTTCACTGTATATTATCTTAGCTTAGTTATTAGCTGGGAGTATCTCCACGCGATGAAGGCGGAAACAGTTTAGGACTGACTTTTGATGAGGATGGTATATCATTGAAAATTTAACTTGACCCTACTGGCCAAAACTCCCATTTATTTTTTTGTTTTATCGAATAAATATGCCTTTGGGCTTATGTTATTTAAGTGTTTAATTTCCTTTTCCATTTATCTTCGTTACACGGTAGCTTACCCGGTAACGCAGGGGAGCGCAGTCACTTAGATTTTAATTGATCAGGTATCTTCACAATAAAACTATAACCATGCCTAGAAAGAGGTCAAATCTTTCCCAATGTTCCAAAGGAGCTAAAAGATTGAGAATCATAAGTTCCCAAGAATCTACCGAAGAGCATCAGGAGAGCACTTGATGCTGTTCAGAACATCAGGCTGTATCTCGCTACTTGGAAACCTCTTCAAATCGCGAAGCAAGCCTGCGTTCTCAGCGTATTTACGCATCTACATCCAGGTCTCTAGAGACCAGTGAAGAATATGATGAGCAACTAACCGCTGATCGTGAACGTCATGCATTGTCTCGCGAGTCGCAGATGTTCACGGATAGAGAATCACGCTTGAGTTCTCAGCGTATTCGCACATCTACTAACAGGTCTTTTGAAACGAGCGATGAACGTGATGCGCGACTAACTGCTGATCGAGATTATCATACATTGCCCCGAACACGCACACAACAAAATATTCATAATCAGTTCGAAAGTGAGAGAGAAAAAATTGCTGGAGTACGGCATGAAGAGACAGAAGAAGAACGCAACGAACGTTTGAATTCTGATCGACTTCGACATTCTCTGAACAGAATGTCGATGTCATCTGAAGAATCGGATGTGTCTCAAGATATAGCCGTAGGGCATGGCGACCTTCCTTGGGTTGATAAGGAACGGAGTGCATTTATGTATACTCCTATGATTGACTACGCCACATATTCCGCCATCGGAAGTATGATTCAAAATTGTACTTTTTGAACGTCTCGAATCGTCTCGCGCATCCCGTTGTTTTCTCGTCCCCGGGCTCTTAGAATTCGACATCAGTACCCCTAGCACGAATCACTATCGAAAAAACATTCGTATCGTCAACGTAAGCATTTAGTATGGAAACTTGAACAGCGCCTCTGGTGTCCGTAAATTAAACTAATTTTAAGAGCACGAACAAATACATATAAGTTTCGTATCGTCATCGTATCGAATTCGTAAGGTAACTTGAGCCGTTTGTATGAAGATAGCTAGCACGAAGGCATAAAATGACGGATAGTATCGTAACTGTCGAAGGCTGGCTTGCGAGTTTCACGAATGTTTATTCACTGTAAATTTGACAGTGAGAAAACTTTCGTCGGAGTTTATTTTAAGTATAAAATTATAATTTAAGTGATTGTGTAGATATATTTTGTTAGAAAATGTTCAGAAGAAGCACCCCACGACGTAGTGCATTGTACTATTATCTTGTAGCGCAATTGATTTATGAATATTAATATTTCAAAGTAATACAGGCTTAAATGATGTCTTCACGTAATGTGTATAATGCTATGACGTGTATTATAAAATTCTACATTGTTCTTTTTTTCAACCGAAAATCATCATAAATTACCTACACAAAATTAAAAACCTAGTGTTATTTTTTTAAATCATCTTTTAGCTTTATAAACACGCTGAAATTTAAGTATGTTATCTTTCTATTTTATACTGAGATAATTGACAATACTTTGTTTTTACATACCTATTTCACATGACTAGCCTAATTCTTTATTTGACTTGAGTATACAAATAAACTTAGCACTTTTAAACTTTACAAAAACATATTCCAAATATCCCATTGAAACACTATTAACATCAACATTGCTTAAAACAATAAAATCTTAAATGTAATACACTTACTTTTCCATAAATTCTATCTTAATGGTGTACTGCGGGTGGCTGGTTCTCATTTTAACAGAATAAAATAGTTTCAACATTTTCACCAAAATCACAACAAAACACAAGTTCACTTTAAAACAAAGTTTGACCTTGAATGAGCTTCGAGCACCCGTCGTTCGTTTAGGAATACAGTCAAACCAAACACAACGTTTTAGTAATAAGTTAAATTATTATACCATTTATCTAACTCAAGATTAACTTTTTCTGCAGTTTCCGAGTATTGCGTCATAAATTGAACACTATTAAAGTTTTAAATGCCCTAAAATCACTAAATTATCCAGTTTCTGTACGAAACATTCATTCAATTTAAGATCATTCGTTCTATTTTGCCCATCTTTACTTACGTTAGTATGACGTCACCAACGTTATCGTATCGAGCTCTCGATACTATTTCGAAAGTGTTTCGTGCTTCCTACTTTCGTTGTACTCCGTTATCGTATCGAGAACTCGATACGTTTGCGATACGAAACCTACAAATATTCGTGCTAGGGGTACAGACGTTTCAGATCTTCGATTTTGCCGACCCCGTTGTCGCTGGCATAAACAACAGGATCCGCGTACGAAGTCGCAGGCAGAAGCTAGTGCTCAATAAACATAATTACACCAAATTATCAAATCCTACCATGACTCTTCTTTGTGCTATTGTCATCGCCATCCTGTATATTGGTGAGGTTTAAAACGTAAATAAATTTAGATTACGTGTTGTATTTTTAGCTTGATCAAATTAAGTTAAATAACATGTTTAGTTGTATTACTGTACTGATTGTACGCATGAGTTTTCCTGTTAAACTTGGTGTTCGTGATTAATATAATGTTTGTCCTTCTTTACTCTAATGTCACTAAATACATCGAAAATACCAAGATTTCAAAGTTGAAATAACTAAATAAACAGTATGTGAAGTAATAAATATAAGTAATAAAAAAAATCTGGTGAACTGAGAATCTCCTTCTTTTTTGAAGTCAGTTAAAAATAATGTCTTATTTGCCTAGTTTTTTTCCAATTATGTTGGGGTCGGCTTCCAATCTTACCGTACGCAGCTAAAGGCCAGTGTTTTACATGGAGCTACTGCCTGCCTTACCAACCCCAAATTCAGTTACTGGGTAACATGATACCCCTTAAGACTGGTTGTCAGACTTTCTGGGTTCTAACTACCCATAACAACTGTCAAAGATGACACGAAGTATATAGGTATCTCAGGTGCAAACCGACCACTCAGGAAGGTGGAGGCAGGACGTGAAGACGTGGACGTGGGTCGAGATCGTACCGAGAATCTCAGACCGCCGATTCCGGCTTCAACTCGGCGGACCTTGCCTACATTCGAATGACAACCGGGACCAACGGCTTTACGTGGATTCCGAGGCACGGAGGAGTCTCGGTATGTAATGGATATGGTCCCCAATCCACGGACCGACCGCGGCAAGCGTAGCTTAACCTTGACCGATAGATCCGTATGAGCCCCTCAAGCCCGAGTTAAAAAGAAAGTCTGTTGATCAAACTCGCTGGTTTCCTTAACATCGCCAATTAAATATAGGTATACTCGTTCATGCTAAAGGCACATTACTCAATATGTAGGCAAAGAAATTCCTCCAACAAACTAGACGTTCGTCCTTAACGTTCGAAGAGTGCCCGTACGCAAATCCCTTTGGGTGTAAAAAACGAAGGTTTGAAAAGCCAAACTTACCGAAACGTTTTTAAGCTGTTTCCCAAAGATATTGGCGGTCGACGAGGCTTCAAGAGCATTTTTCACAGAGTCCCCGGATATCGGTTTGACTAATATATAACATCGGACGATTCGGACGCCGAAATTCGGTTTTAGATTATGTGCACTAATTCCTATTGAAGCTTCGCGTGTTTTATTAGTATAGTGTAGTGTAGTGGCATAGGCTGAAGATGGATTTCAGTGTACTTTTACTATACTTTTACACATGTTGGGGTTCACTTTGTCAGAATGTCGAGAATTCCGAATTGTAAACTTCAGTCCAAATATTATTTTATATTGACAACTTCGATTTGAATAGATTTCTCTTTATCGTATTTTTTGGTGTATCAAAAAACGCCAGGCGCGTCAAATCATTGAATTCCAATTCAATGATTTGACAAAATGGAAGCTGAACTAAGAAAAACACGATCAAGTCCTTTTTAAGTTATTACATACCTATACAATGAAATGGTTGCGTTAGCGGTATTTTCTATCCCTCTATTGAATTCAGTTGACTATACACACAAACAAAACTTGTATTGGTTCAATAATATTACCAATTGGGGTGTAGTTTGATTACGAAAATAATACAACCTTCAATTGTAAAAGATTGCATAATTTTACAGTACAATCTCAAAAACGATTGAATCAGTTCCTATATTTCTCTAAACGTGTGCTTGTGTCTGGAGTTCTTATGCAACATTTCTATTGATGTCACTAAAAGAAGAAAGTGGTTTTACATCAATAATCCAAAAGAATTCATAAATATAAGATAAGCGCGGACGAATCCAAGGAGAAACGTTTCAAAGGAAGAAAGTATTGAATAAATAAAGAAATCGACACGTTTTCGCGAACTCTCAATTTATCTAAGAAAATTTTATTCATATCCGGCGAGAGGGGACGGCTTCTGAGGATCTCGACATATGGACACATGTTGAAGACACATAAGCTTTACTTATTATTTTTCCATTCTTTATACGCCTCTTATCCGTACTGAATACGCTTTGATGCGATAATTATGTATGTAGCGCACCGTTTGTGTCTGATACGCAAGCTCCACGTCTGGCGAAGTTGTTTTGTCACGAGTACGTATGTACATGTGAAAAGATTAAAAACTTTCTCCACAACGTCTTTCGAAGCTCTAAGCTCGCTGTCATAAGGCAAGTAAAAGCTCGAGTTGAAAAGCGGATTAGGCCCCTTAAGTTTGTTGCGAGGTAAAGTAATATTCTCGAAGACAACAACAAAAAAGAAAATCCTTAACCGTGCACTCCGTTCAGAATATTAAAACGTTCTCACTAATACTTCTGATTAAGTTTTCTCTCGATGTTCCCCACTGCACAAGCCAACACGCTACGTTCTACCTATCACGATAATATTAAACTTTGTGGAATTACATTGTACATTAAACAATACTATTTCTATTTATAGCTTTAAGACTCAATTTCTTGGATTTTGCCTTAAATATTGATCAAAGTAGTTAGGTGTGTTTTAGAAAATATTGTAAAGAACAATGAAACTATTCACAACACTGTTTCTACGTAAGCCTTTTTATCCAAGGGGATTCTCTCGGAGGGTACGCCGAATCCGTGCCCTGTTCTTATAATTTCCTTGAATGGTGAACATTTGATTTAAGTACCGTCCCAGGGCTAACAACGACTCTCCGGGGACCGCCCCGACTATTTCCTTTTGTTTTTGTGCCGTTTTTTTAACAACTTTTTCTCAAAAGGATTCGCTAAGAGGCCAGTACGAATGCGGACGTTTAAAGCAAATCCCGTGATTAGAGTCAAACGATTGACGTTCACTATGGGATTTCGTGAGAAGATTAATGGCAGCTATTGAATGGTAATTACGGAAATGAAACGTGTAAGTTATGCAAATGGTGACCAGCGAGCTTTCGTATTTGAAACTAATAGTTCCAAAGATCAATTTGGTTTAGATACGGTTCTGGAGTATGAAATGTTGCAGTAATAAAAGGTTATTATTAAGCAATAAAGCGCAGTAACATGAGTTCGTGTTTTTGTTAGTTTATGTACATCAAATATTGTGCTATTGGTTTCACATGGATGAGTTGGTACAATTGGGCGGATGCGAATGGTACTCAGCACAAAGGCTTAACAAGCCAACTTGCTCGGTTTTGTGCATACATAACCCCGCCGTTATTAATCGTACGGCGGCAAGTTCATGCTGAGCCCGCACTTACCTCGCGATTCGGCGCTGCATTGTTAAAACTACAGCGCTGAGAACACCGTGCTGCAGTTTCTTGTTACTTACGTATGAGCTGCGTGAAACATTATTACGGAACTTTCGCTGTTTTTATTAATTGAAAGGAGGAATTTTGTTTTAATCTCGACCTTGTTTAAACACACGAGGGTTACTATTTTCAAAAATTTCCAACAACAAATAATCTTGTTACGGGTAAAGCCACACTGTTTTATGAACCCGCATAGAGACCTACGTCAGGATAAAATACTAAAATAAATTCATAGCACGAAGTTCGTAGACAAACGATTTGGCAACCAAGCCAAAAACATCACGATTGTTTTCCATACCAATACCGTGGATAAATGAATATTCAATAATCAATTATTACAACTTTAATTTGCCAGTAAAGTTTGTACAGACCGCACATCAAACATTCCAAACTGTAAAATTTTCTCAATTCAATATGAATCTTATTCTTTTCTAATAAAGTTGAAAATGTATCAAAGAAATTTGACAGATTGTTGTAGCTTGATGTGCTGGCTTCTGTACTATTTTGTGTGCGTAGATACCGACTTGTATAAATTACACACAGTAACGTGCAGGTTTTTTTTTGTTAGAAGTGGCTTTAGAGTTCTTTTTTTAAAGAAATAAATAAAAGAGGTTGGTGTTTTACCGCGAGCATGCAGTGTGCTCGCCGGATTTCTACCGAATGGTTGAATTTGCACCCATGTCGTAAGCTGCAAGGTCAGCGAGCTGTGTCCACGTGTGTACGACTCGTTCATTACCGCAGATGTAAAGCTTACTTGTTAAGCGGAGTACATAGTGAAAAACAAACGTAGCTGTCGTTTGCCAACATGGCACGCGGACTGTACTGTCCAAATCAAGCTACGCTTTTTTTGCCCACGAACTGTATAACAAAATGAGTTGATATTTGGTTAAGTTTTTCTAAAACGTCACAAAATACTTTGTGACTATGTTTTAGTAACTGTCTTTGCATGAACAGGCAGCCAACTGACACAATAGCATCATCTGCACGCATGTTGTGACGAGATATGAGACGGCTCGACTAAAAGCGGTATTGGCTCGTGGTATTCACGTTTATGGTCCACTGACTGCTGTCCATTCAACTATTTGCTTAGTTCGCCTCCTACTGAGAGAATGATGCATTTAAAATTTACTGCAAGTTAACTGTCCATTGCAAACATAACGATTTTACTGTTTATTTTATAGACTTCAAAATATTAACAAATTCCAAATTAGAATAAAAAAAGATCAAAATTATCCTAATTCGAAACCAGTTTTTTTCTAAAAATCCTTATCAAATCAGATTAGCTACGGCGTAGCACAGTGGTCGTAGCGGTGCTACGAAAGCTACGTAAAAACTAGACCGCATTTGATTTTTTTTATTAGCAACGGAACTGAAAAATTTAATTTCTTACATCAAAAAGTTTCTTCTCCTATAGATAGTTTAATTTAATTCTTGTATTAATGGCGCACCATGGAAGAGGCTTATGTCCAACAATGGATCTCTAGTAAGCTGAAGTGATGATGATGTGATGAAATCAGAAATAACGATTTACGAAATAGACGATCAAATAAAAGCTCCATCAGAAAGTACATAAATATTAAAGCTGTTGAGATGCCCGCTTAGTATTACTAAATAAACAAACAGATTACGGAGAAAGGTGAATATCGATTGTGATTCTATAGTGAAGTTGACAATGTTGATAAAATAAATCAGCATAAATATTCTGCGTGGATCAAATTGAACTTACCGTAAAAGCCGGTTATCATTTTAATATTTCAAATTCATATCTACAAGAATGTCCTTTGCAAGGCAACCTCAAAGAGAATAATCATATTTTAGGGAGTGGTGGCAATAATAAGGTGTAGGTAGGTACTTGTTAAGAAAAATTGCTCGACAATTTCTTGGAATATTGTTTCGGACTAATAAAAAGCTAAGAACCGGTTTGCAAGTACGTACCTCCTTTTTGTTTTCTCTTGAACCTTTTATACCCTCTTTGTTCGTCGAACAAACGGTTCTAAATCTTTAAAGCTTACGAAAAAATTTTGCGAGATGTAAAAGCATTGTAGGAATTCATTCGCTCTTCATTGCATGCGGAAATTAATTAAGCTAATTTAACTTTGCGTGTTTATTGGCCAGTTGTTGCAGGTTGTGAACTGGCAGCCAGTAATTTATTTGCCTCATGTCCACTGTTATGTACACACTTTATAGTATATTTAAAGCTTTACAGTTAGTGTTCTAATGCTCGTGCATTTAACGACGATTAATATGACACTTAAGATATCTATTTTTTGCCGACTTCAAAAAAGGAAGTTATCAATTCGACGTGAATGTATTTAATATCATTGGAACTGCTATAATATTTACATTTGATAATCTATTAGGGCATTTGATAATCATGCATGTTTGTATGTAAGTATATTTGTCCACGCTTATCTCCCAAACTATTAATCGGATTACAAACATTCTTTTTTATTGTCGTACATTAACTTCAACTTACGGAACAGTATGTCTCTTCTGTTACAATCTCCCTCGGTGAACACCTGGGTGAAGTGATCTGTCATCTGTCCCGATGCTAGGGATTTACAAAACACTACAATCGGATGACAGATCTGTGCAGTTTTATTTAAAACGGTTAACGTTGGATCATAGCCTGGCGGGGGCGCGGTGCATGCGCGAGCGAATCCCGTACCCCCGCCCATAGGTCAGTCGAGGAACACCGTGGTGGTTTTAGCCGATAGGAGTCCGGCACACCCTCCCGTCTTCCCCAGACGGGAGACAGTCCATGAGGATTTCCCCACGTTAAAAAAAAACAAAAAAAGGCGTATGTTAGGTTATTAATTGACTTTAAAAAAAGTAAGTTTTATAGTCGGTGGCAATACGAAACAACAAACAAAACAATAGTTATGTTGGGGTCGGCTTCCAGTCTAACCGGATACAGCTGAATACCAGTGTTTTACATCAAGCGACTGCCTATCTGACTTCCACTACCCAATTGCTGGGTAACACGATACCCCTTGGTAAGACTGGTCGTCAGAGTTTGTAACTTCTGACTACCTATTACAACTGCGAAGATCTACGAATGATAGCCGGGACCAAGGGTTTTATGTGTTTTCTGAGGCACAGAGGGGTCTGGGTATGAAAAGGATGGTCACCCATCCACGAAACGACCGCAGAAAGCTAAGCTTAACCATCATACCGGTTGATCCGTATGGATGTTACCTAGTCACGAGATGCTTGAGAGTATTAAAAGATCAATAATATTTTTCGAACTCGAACCAATGATAGGTATATTTAAACGTATTAAAAAGAAAGAACAATAAAAGTAATTTATTAGGATAAATATAGCGGCTATTTATTTTTCAGACGGATCTGTACATTAAACGAGCTAAATTAGGTCACAAACGGGATGCGAGGGCTTACAAATAGATAAACAGCGAACATACAAAGTGGGTGGATGTTTACATTTTATTATATTCTTAGTTCAACCATTTATTTTTCTGTAAGTAGAATTGAAGTGTACTTTATTCTATCGCTATGTTAGCGTTGTTTTTTTTTGAAATAAGGTTTTTTTTAGACGTCATTTAGTACAGTCAACAGCAAAAGTAGATGATCAAAATCAGAAATTCAATACTAATTTACTAACACTAATTTATATAATTTATTATTAGTTTATTTATTAAAAGTATGTGATTGTCACACACATAGTTTTAAATCACTTCGACGCCACACAGTTCTGACGCGAACTCAGTTCATTAGTATTGAATTTCTGATTTTGATCATCTACTTTTGCTGTTGACTGAACATTCTGTTACAGCCTGATTCGTTGAGATGGTCGATTTTAGAGTTAAGAAAAACTGCAATTAAAGATATAAATAAATAAATATACCGAGTTTCCTCCGTGCCTCGGAAAGCAAGTAAAACCGTTGGTCCTGGGTGTCATTCGTAGATCTTTGGCAGTCGTTATGGGAAGTCAGAAGCCAGAAAGTCTGACAACCAGTCTTACCAAGGGGTATCATGTTACCCAGTAACTGGGTTGTGGAGGTCCGATAGGCTGTCGTTCCTTGCGAGAGCTCGCCAGTTGATGGCCTAGGAGAGGGGCAAGTTAAATAATTATGGAAGATAGGAAAAGTATAAATTTTTAATACAGTTAAAGGCACATGAAGCTTTTCGAATCTCTAGGGGGGGAGGGGAGGCAACTGCCGCTCCCTGCCCCCCCTTGGCGACGCCTTTGGCTCTATGTAAAACACTGGTATCTGTACCGGTTAGACTGAAAGGCGACTCCAACCTACTTAGGCAAAGGCTGAGGCAGAAGATGGATGTTTGCGGTTGTCCTCACCAAACGGAATATTTATTAAAGTGTACTATCAATGCTGCATGGTGAAAATGATTAGTAATACACCATATAAGTAAATGTTTATTTCCGGCATCCTGTAAGCCATTAGAATGTTTTAAGCATCATTGACATTGCTATTTGTACACAAATTGTAGCTTTTATTTGTGCCTTCATTCGCACGGATTTGTGGGTTTCGAGTTGTGACAACATTATTGATCAGTTGAACGTGATTGAGAAACAAAGGGAAATATATTCAACAATAACATTTTCGGATTTATGATAATATGGAGGATAAACAGATTTGTAATATATGAAGGATTGGTGTGGCGTGCAAGGAATAGGCTACGCAAGCTCGTCTTGCGGGTGTCATAAGTCGTGAAATATGCCGGTATAAGTAGTATAATTGAAGAAAAATAAATATTGCATTCTAACAATATAATATTCTCCGTAAAAAATAGCAAACAATCAAAAATATTGGTCACCCCTGTACTTTGAAGCGCATGACTATTTCAAGCGAAGCGGGTTTTAACCCAAGCCTGACTTTATAGTGTGCGGAGGTGAACTACAGTAAGTTCATACAGATATCAGATTTAATAAATGGGTAAACGTGCTAACAGTTAGGTATCATATCACTGGACACAATTTTATTTAATCTCCTACATTTTGACTGTGAAGTTAAACCTGCTTGGAAATAACAATACTGGAACCCGCGCAATATTATTCCACCAATAATGTTGAAACAATGTAATAATATACATTGTACAAATTATTTACCAATTGACCGCGACTTTAACGTGTAATTAACTCTGTGTAATTACTTGGCTGATCTAAATCGGGGGCTAACGTAAAACCGTAATTGCGTAATAATACAATTAATAATTTTGTATGCGCTACCGGTATACATTTTGACGTAGTGGCAACATCGGGATGCAAACACGCAGCGATATGCGGTCCGTGTTAGAATTTCCAATAGGCGAAAATTACGTATTTAAGTACAATAAGTAGTAGGTACCTATATTTTACGTATTTAATCATTTATATTTGGATACCTTTATGACACTTACGGAGCACAGAACATGGCCAAGAACAAGTTTTCGTAACAAATAAATTAATTCCGTAACAAATTCACGAAATAATGAATTTGTTTCTTGCTCATAATATAAATTCACTTTCGCATATTTTATTTATAATACTACTAGTATGGAAGAGGATTTCCTGTTCTCCTACAGTTAATATTTGTTCTACGTGTTGATTCAACTTGTCTATTATTTGATATTCTTTATAGAGATATTGAAAAACATGTTTTTTCAATATCTCTATAAAGCGCTTCAGCGCTTCAGCTAAAGCGTTTTAGAGCTTCATTAATCTTAGATTAATATGAGGTCACAACTTTCTACATAGTTTCTATTAAGTGCAACAGAAATTAGATTATTTTATGAGGTTATTTTAATCTTCTTTAATAGTTTAAGTCATTGTAGCGTATAGTAAGTAGTCTTTTTAATCACACTACAATAGTTAGCCTTAGTTATTGTTCTCTAGGGACACATACAAGGTACATATACGAGTAACTGGAGAATTAAATAGAGTAAAACGAATCTAAATACGTATAGTGCGGCGTGTAACTGGGTTAATTAGTGGTGTTTACTTGCATCAGCCATGTAATGTTACGGCACTGCTGCACTTTCCTGAATGAATAAATTAGGCTGTGACCTAAGTAGCACATTTGCCTTGTCTAAAAATCTAGACAACAATAAAACTGTGTCAAATGTTTGTTGTTGGTGTTTCAATAAAATGCCATTATATTTACGGAAAAACAAAACAGAGAGACTGGAACAAGGAACTTATATTGAACCTGGATTAAACAATATATATTGTTTACCTAATTTCAATTGGAAAAAATATTACTTATTCTCTATGCTACTATATATGGGTAAAAAAACGATGAACTTGCATAAGTGGCAGATGTGTGTCTCTACTAAACGGTCGTTTTACCTTGTTACGTCCCTTCTACTAGGTAGAACATACGGTTAAGTCAGGTAATAAAATTAAGTCCGGCGAACAATTCAGAGGACGTTAGTGCCAAATGAATGTTCTAGTTCTATCATAAATCACAACTTTTAATGGTTATTTATTCTGACTGTTCGAATCGAGCGATGGCAATCAGTCGGGAGACTATTTTTATGACCTGTACCGGATGCGCCATAAAGCGAAGCATAAAATCAGTAAGCCTCCGAGGGAGAAATATAAAAGTAAATAACACTTAGATTGGAGATTTAGGCACCGGTGCAGAGGGCGAGACATCCGCTCGCCGCTCCAATGAGCCGTTAACTCAGGAAACTCCGTATTACATTGACCCGCACTTTTGATCATTTTAATGTACCCGATGAGGAAAATATTATAGATATTTTTCCTGATTCCGAATATATAGAGGTAAGTCCGGGATTCCGTCCGCTTCAACGCAGTAAATTATTATTTTTGTTTCATACCTGCTTGACTGTCAAAGGTTATCGTAACTCAGAGAGTTTTTCATATTGTTGAAATTATCATTTGTACGAGTTTGAAGAAATTACTTTTCTATGATTGTTTTTACGTTTACAAAGAGCATCAGAGTTCTTTGTTATTACTATAGATATTGGCTACTATTGTTTTAAAATAGGAAGCATAATTCATGTCTTTCGTACGCATGTTTTTTGTCTCTAACTTTACAGCCAACAACTGACCCCCGGGACAGTTCCCGTGGACGTTACAAGCCCTATCATAATCAGGACGCTACAACCAATACGATAGTGAAGGTTCATATCAGTCTGATAAGCCATATTTATGTGAACCCCTAACAAACAAACAAATAGAACATCGATGTTTATAACAATGTTGCCGATACCATTACACTAACCTAGTTATGATTTAATATTAATTCATACAATGTTTTATTATAGTGTTTGAAAATATCAAACCATAGTTAACGACATAAATAACGACTTCTTAGAATGATAAGTGAACCATTTAGCTAACGAATCATTTTACATTCAAAGTACCTACTTACTTCATAAATTAAGTACTTCTATTTCATAAAGCCGTAAAAGTTCACGAATCTGTGTTGTGCCCAATTAAGTGGTTTCGTTTAAACTTTGATATACGAGTATTATGTATTCATTGAAATTTCACTGGATCTGCAAACGGCGTAATAAACTTCAAAACAGATAGGTATCTATTTGCCTTTGGCTTGTGGTAACCGACTGTAAATATCCATGTTTCCTTGTCTGTCTTTGACATTCACGGCGTTCTTAATGGTTCGTTAATTCGAGCGTCGCTAAACGTTTGTATTGATCGGTTATATCGTTTTATTGTTTTGACACAAATTCACAAGTAATATTTGTAAATAGGTGTCTGTTTTAATATACGAAAGTTCTTCGAATGTTAGGTTAACTACTACGTAATATATGACCTATATAATATATGATATACTTAGCATATGGGAAACCGGCACATTATGTTCGTTCACCTTCATTGTGTACACATTAACGGTTCAAGTTTTCGGGACCGCTTGTCAAAGAGGCGTAGATAAAGTCGCCGCGCGGATCACCTTGTAGGTACCTACATCAATCACCCTGACATGACTCCAGTTGTTCGCCCAAATGGATTATAGGAAGTCGGCGCCTCGCCCGCCCGAGGTGAGTTTCAGATTTGCCTCGCGTCACCTACATGTAAACATTATTTGCCAAAGTGATGCGGTGACACGGCTAACTTTACCGAAGGATATCTTTACACCATTTTTTGGGGTATCGTCATCCTTATGCGAGACAAGGACACGTGTACATAACAAATACTTGGAGCCCTTTTATTCATACCCTTTGTTGACACTTCGTCAAAGAAAAGTGAACGGAAGAAAGTTGTAAAGGTTCGTGGTTATTTATGAGATCATTAGCGGGCCACTCCATGTCTTCGAACCTTGATCACGTTTTCAAACGGGTCTCGATTGGGATTCGGATTCGAGGTCGACCAATTATCATAATAAAGTGGCGCATTTCCTTTATAAAGTAGGTTCGTGTTATTATCGGGGACATTCGTAAATTATTCAGTCTCCACTAGGATGAATTCGTATCCAGCCATGGCTAGGGTTCAAGGTCTGCTGAACTGTACTTTTCTATATTTTCATAACCTTGCGTAAAAGGTATTTCATTGAATGCTGAACAACTCGAAAGATGAAAAGGTCGTACACATAAAAACAGTTGAAGGACTCATTGAAGTTTAAGTTTTTCATTTTTTTTTAGTTAGCTGAAATATTTCTGACTTCAATTTTGAAATTTTAAAATATACAGTAGTAATGTGTAAGTATTACACTAAATTATTTTATGTAATAACAAATATTAAAACGTTAATGCAGCGGAACATTATATAGGTTATTATTTATGCAGTTTGTACACATTAATCGCCGATGCATTTACCTGTCTGTGTATATGTGTGTGGACATTTGTCAAAGCAGCTGTTAAGGCTCGCGTTGGTCCGTTGTCAGTGCGCGTTAATAGCGAGATAGCGAACGGAACAATTAGGTACGTGTGTTATACAATGGTAATACATCATCACCTAACTATATGTTCATTAAATTCGCCAAGGGACAGATATCTCCCAAATCTTAAAAAATACTAAAGCACATCAAATAGTAACATTTATATCCATTTCCCAAATTCTATTGTTCACTTAAGTTTCGACCAACACTATTTGAGCAAATAAAATACTCACACAAATTAATTAAAATCATTTTCAGATTTCCGAATGTAAACATCTCGGATCTGTAGTAAACTTCAAAGGCATGTTTGCGTGGCAAACAAGCGCAAATTACACGGCAAAATGATAGACGAAAAATTATTTTCGAAAAAATTCAAAAGAAATTCCAATTAGCCCCGAGCACTCGAAAGGGTTTACGGAATAGAACGAGCAGTGACTAGCGAATATGGACGACGCTAAAATACGGGACGTATTTATATCCACAGCCATAACCGATAGAATAAATTATCATGAGAAAACTTTTTCTGGTCAACCATCGTTGCAGGATAAAAAAATATGATACGCTTTCTACCCTTTTCATGTGAGGCAACTTCGATGACTGCAATTAGTTTAACGGTAATAGTTATCTTCCGTTTCAGTGAAGTTTAAAGTTTCGTGGTCTATAATGGTATGAATATATGTCTCTCAAAAGAGCAGTATTTCAACCTAATCCAACTAGTTAATTGATGCGAAGTTAACGACATTAATTTTATCGAAACAAAGACAAAATGCTATTTGACTTCAGCTCAGAAAAAATGTCATCATCTAACCTAACCTTTTCCCAACTATGATGGGCTTGACTTTCAATTTGTGCGTGTAATTTTAAATAATAGTAAATTTAAATATCTATGGCACTATTCTGTTTTCCTATTAGTAAAATCGGATTATAAGATCAGTTAAAATAGGAACCAATCAATAATATATTTTATGCGTTGCATCGATAACCAGTTAGTGCACAATGGACACTCAACGAGGGTCAAGTGGACGCGAGGGGGAAATTTAATTTACTGTTGGGAATCGGGTCCCCTGTCGGAGTTTGTACCGCAACCGACTTAATTATTTTCGCATCTATGAATTACAATTATATCATATTGCTACTTCGCTTAGATATTTTAAGCGTATAAATATTTGTGGGAAAATCAAAAGACAAACATTTCAAGCGAGTCACTTCTGTCCCACTAAAAATAGATCTAAAGGTTATATTATTTTGAACTGATTTGTTATTTAAATTATAGCTGTTATAATACCACCCACAAATATTATGTGTAACTATAAATTCAGAAACGACTGTGGGCGAATTATGTGATTTGATTTTGATTGGCAAAGGTCACAGGCTAACTGTTATAAACCTTATTTCAGACATTATTTACACATTCATAGATAAACCCTTCGTAGAACAGAAAACTAAAACATGTTTGTATTTTTTTGTGTAACGAAAGAATAACATTTAAACGGACAGGAATTCAAGATGGTACAAAGTAGGCAACCTCTCAAGGGGAAACCCTAATTTCTACCGGATAAAAATTAGGGCTCCCTTGAGATAAGCAAAAAATCAAATTTGCGCGAACGAAGCCGCAAGCGGAAACTAATTATGATGTATATTTAAACTACTTGTTATCTGCTCCTTAATATTTTGTTGTACAAAATGTTTATGAAGCGGCTGGTGGCAAGGAATAATGAAGACGGCCAGCGGGAATACCTAATTGAGAGAAGAAAATAAAACGCGTATTCCGATACTATGTAATAGGTACCTACTCATAATGCATGTAATTTCAAGAACTTTACTTAGTGAAAAACATTGAGTTATTTAATTAATAAAAACATTACACATTTGGTAGGTTTTCTATAAGAAAGAGCTAAGTACCTATAACGAAAACTCACATAAATTGCCCATACTGCATAGTAAAAGTTTTACATCGTTATAGCACCTATCCAAGCTATATCGAGATAGATACAATATATGCATCTGGCGAGGCTGCGGGCGAGAAAAGCGAGTGCTCAAATTGTGTTCGTACATTTCTAAAAGCCCCGTTGCGAATACGGCACAACAAAGTTTGTAGATATTTATCAAATCGTCTTTTCTGTTTCGACCAGAACGAAACAGGTACATTTTTGGTGCTATTGAGATACGGATGGCTTATAAATGCCACAACATGGACATTGATTTATTTTCTAGCTTTTTCTTTGAGGTTTTATTATAGCATCTTATACACAGATGTATATATAGTATTCACTAGTATTAGGTACTAAACCGCATGTTGGATACAGACTGATTTAACCATTTTAAGAGCAATTTTGGGCTTTTCTTTGCTTTCCAAGTCTTCTTTAATTTGAGAAAACACATATTAAGAAACATTTTTATTATTGAAGATATTTCTAATGTCATCAACGCTTCTTCTTGAATCACTTAAAGTTTTGAAGATTAAACATAGACATAAAATAAAACAAACTAAACTACTTATAAGTTTAATTTAACTTTGTTTTTATTAAATGTTGTTTGCTACAGTTTTGAGTAATTCAGAATAAAACATAAAAAGTTTATATTTCATGAAATATTAGTCAAGCAAAATATATATCATGAGTAAACGTGTAGGAAAAGTTAAACAAACATAAAATAGGAACTTATCCTCAATATGGTTTGACTTTCATTTTTCGTGACATTTGTCTTTGAAACAACATAATGTTATAACTTGTTTTTATAGTCAAAATAGAGAATAGAATAAATAGAATAGAAGTATAGAGAAAATATTATGTACCTATTTGTACATCGAGTTACTGTTTCAACATAAAAAGACATTTTTTTTGTTTTGATTTTTTATTAATTTAATTGGGGTTTTTATCCCAATGGATACCATCGCCAACACCATAATGCCTTATGCAGACTATTACAAAAAACAAGTTCATATTTTATTATTTTTAATAAATTTTACCTACTGCATATTCTTAGCTTGTATATTTCCCTGTTTATACATGGTGTTTGTTTGATTTGAAAGCACATCTAACGGATTTATTTGTTCCACGTAAACGACATGTGAAAGCACTTATCAGTGAGGTGATGTTTTTGTTTCCAACATATATTATTTGTACTATGCTTTATATCGTTTAGTTGTAGAAAACATAGTTTGTAGCGTGTTTGCGCAAACGTGTTAATTATGATTCTTACGTCTTTCTACTAGGTACTATGTATGTAGGTACTATGTCCATGTTATCTAAGACTATATTGATATATATCAATATATGTATTTTTTTCTTGGAACAAAGCATGTAAAACATACTCTGAATATTCCATTCAATAGCTTTACCTAAAAAGCCTTTTTAAATTACTACTGACATACTGTTGTCTACCAAACTAATGGAACAAAGGCGCCACTAAAAATAAAATATTATTTAGGTAATTACGAACGTGTCAATAAATAAATCGTATGTACCAGTTATGATTAATAGTCAATCGCAACAAGTTACAATCATAGGTTTTCGACAGAAGACATGTCATCATTGTGTTATAGCATGTTGTCTTGACTTTTTTGTTTTCGACGCTATAAATTACTTTTATATATTTGAATCAGGTTGTTTCGTGTTTTAAAAGCATTTCATTGTTCGAAGCGTGCAACGTAGTTACGTCGAGAAAATGGAATGGTGCATTTCGCTTCCTGTGCCTTGGGCTGCAAATGAAATGGTTACGGAAGAATTTTTCTGTTCCCATTGTTTTCTAGAACGAAATCTGTTTGTTGTCATATAATTTAAATGCAATGTTTTAATTGAAATAAAGTTCACTGACCCTGACTGCTAAGCCGGAGGTCGTGGGTTCGATTCCCACCCAGGACAAACTTTGTGTGATGAGCATGATTGTTTGTTCTGTGTCTGGGTGTTTATCTATAATATGTATGTATTTATAAATTATATAAGTATGTATATCAGTTGTCTGGTTACCATAACACAAGCTCTGCTTAGCTTGGGACCAGATGACCGTGTGTGAGTTGTCCCAAGATATTTATTTATTTTATTTATTTATTTTATTCTTATTGGGGTAAATCTGCCAAAGTATAAGCGTAGTAGACAAACCGAAACCTTACCTATCGCTTACCCTTTGGCTGATCGAAAGGAAAAAAGGAATACGCAATTTCGCTATACAAAAAAGATTTGATGTATCCTTGTTCTGGCTGTTACATCAATCACGCGCCACATTCTCGTCGCCGTCACTTGTGAAGCATAAATAAAGCATTGAAGGCTTCCGACATCCCTCGTATTGATGTATTCACAACACAAACTGGTTCCTACTTATTGTCAGAAACACCGTTTCTATAATGTAAAGGGATACATTAGATTCATCGCTATCCGGTTACATTCGTATGGAATGATTTTTATGTGATGGAATTATTTACTTATTCTATAAATCTATGAGTGGTTTTTTATTTATAACTAGCTTCTTTCCGGCACTGCATTCGCATTTAAGTAAAAAAAGCAACCTTAAAAATATACCATAAAATACAATAATGTATTTTTCTATTACTAGGTAAAGAAAATAAAGATTTTTTGAAATTAGATGTGTAGTTTTGGAGATTACCGCTTACATTCCAACTTACGAAACTTAATCTTTTTCTAGTAGGTTCAGATTTTATTTATAAGTTACTTTTTAATTTATATTAGATAAATGTCATATTTTCCATTAACATAGACCTGATAGAGCATAGCATACTGCCATGTGTAATGACTTTTCCTTTGAGTCTTCATACGAAAATAAACTGTATCGAAATACTCAAGAATTATTAGAACACGATATCACGCTGTAGCTTTTCATCTAGAAATGATGCAGAACAGAATATTCGATCGGATCGGAGTGTAGGGGAAGCGATCTAGGTAAGACTACGATTAGCAATACCCGGTTTTATACATGTACAACGAATTGGTTTCGAATTTTCAACTTTACGTTAAATGTTACAAGGTACTCATTACAACGGATTGCCTTTATAGTAGATTTAGTCGAATATTCCAAATACTTGGAATTTAAGTCCATTTATTTTGTATCCTAGTAACTCAAGTGCACTATGCGATGCTTACAACTATATTTAAGTAAGTGTTATCAGATTAACCGCAGTCTAAATTAGAAGGCAAAGGTTCATGTTGCCTGCTGTCAGTGGTATTCATTTACCGAACATTGACGTGAATACCAAATATAATAATGAACTTGTTTGAATTACACGTTTTGATGTTACGATGTTATTATTCTTGCGGTAACGAAACACTTTTGTTATAACTTGGAACATTATAATTACAAAAGATCTTTGTTCAGCGTATCTGTTACGTCTGGCTCGTGTAGGTAGTTGTTTTGTTAAATATATCTACTAAAAATATGTGTCTACTTAAAGGTAAAAGCGTATTTTTATTTATTTTTGTGAAATAAAGGCTAGAATTTAATTCTTTTTTTCTTACTAAGGTATTGAATTTGGTAAAAAAAAACCGAACAAGTGCGAGTCGGACTCGATCTCCGAGGGTTCCGTACAAATTTGTAGGTACATATCCATACTAATATTATAAATGAGAAAGTAACTCTGTCTTACGCTTCCACGATGAAACGGCTGAACCGATTGATGATAGGTATGAAAATAGCTTGAACCCTGGGAAAGCACATTGGGTACTTTTTAATCTGGGACTTCGTCTGCATCCGCGATAACCGGTATTCACACGGACCATATCGCGGACAAAAGCTCGTTATAAATAAAGAATATATTTTTTATGTTTTAATTACAAATGAATAATTTTCAGACATTTCCCTGTATTTATAGTATAAGACGAAATTACTTGCGAAATTTCATAGTTCTAGGTCAACGGAAAGTACCCTATAAATTTTGATTCACTTGAGAGCGTCGAAATGTACGTTTTTCGCGACTTATACGACCGTATCTTTTTTCACGTTAACTTAGAAGTTTGATTTTTGCACAGTTTCAGTGGACCGTGAACCTAAGTATATGTTTTCAATTTCAACTTGATATCTCTACGCGTTCCCGAGATAAAGGGTTATGATAGACAGACGGACAGACAGACAGGCAGACGGAAAACAAAGTGATCCTATAAGGGTTTCGTTTTTCCTTTTGAAGTAAGGAACCCTAAAAAGAGTCTGTAAGAGTATAGAAAACTTGTAACTTATGAAATCTTTGACATATTTTCTGTAAAACTCTTTTCTAGTATCGGAAAATAATAATTCTATTTACTGATGAAAGTTTGCAATGTGCTTGATGTTTGTACTGGTAATATTCTTATTGAAATACCGAAGGTATTCCGGAAAGTACCTTTCTGATTTGCTATACTTAGTCTTGTAATATTATGTGCACTGAGTTGTAACAACAATGAGTAAGAATGAAAAGACAAGAAATACAACACTTCATTTAAAGCTGCTACCTCGCTGAAAGAAAAGATTCGTCACAGGGTTTCTGAGAAAATGTGAGTGTTTACGGAGAGCGGAAACGTTGAGCGGCATGCCAGGCGGTGGTCGACTTGTGGCATATTGTCAACACTGAGAAACCGGTTGATCGATTACTTTTCCCTTGTATTTCTCACGCGTCAATACTGGGAAATACAAGTACCGTCAAACATAAAAGCATGCCTATATTCCCAAAAATGGCAGGCAAAGCTGTAACTGTTCAATGTATTACGGAAAATTCATCATTATAGGCCATTCATACAATATTTAACTAGTAACATTACACAACGTCCATTGAAGTATGAGATTTTAAATAAAACTTCAATGTCTGTAAACGAATAAGGTTTTATTTTAACTATTTGAATAAAATCGATGAAATGTTAATGAACATATTTCGCGACATGAATATGTATGTCCTTTGAAAATTTCATGCGGTTGTGTTATTGGAGCTGCATGGTAAAGCTTCGGCTCATCTCACGTTATGAACACGAAATGAGTAAATACGAACTTTTGGGGGGCGCACAACAATGAAAATGTCACTTTATGAAATGGGCCCGCAGTTGATTAATGAAGTTAGAGTGGGGTGTTGTTCGGACCTTCTTACTTGTTTATTCATTCATTCTGGAACACCGTGTGGTGGAGCCGTAAATATAAATATCAACTATGACGCGGTACGCTGTAATGCAAAGTAACGAATTGTTTCATAAAAATGCATTTACTTTGTTTTCGTGTTGATTCAAGCTATTATGAAATTTATTTTTACAATGACGGGGCTTGTTGCGTTCTAAGGATTGCATTCACATAAGGATATTAGATGTTACGGGTTTAACTGTGTGGTGATAACTGTCTCTACTTCATTATACACAACAGTTCAATTCAAGGGTTTATCAGATTTGCATTGTCAATATATTCAGTAATGTAGTGTTTGAAATCGGCTTCTATAAATTTCAAACGTTGTTCAAAATATAAATTTGAATACAACTTGCTTACATCAATTACTAAGAGCAAATAATGGAACATTGAGATTATATACACAAATCTTAGTAAACGTCTAGAAAATATAGCAATCTATCAAGTTTCTGTTTGAAACTTGAGTGTTAGGGAATTAGCCAAATCTCAAACTACCCTAGTTTACAGAGATAGCAAAATACAACGGTCTTACTTCATCGTTGACACGCTTATCTATTGTATGAATACTGTATTGCGCCTAAAGTTATGTAGAGTGAAGGAACATGGGTATCTTCTTCAAATTCGAATATTATGAATAAGAAATCCCTGTGTTCCCTTCAATCACTGATTATTTAATCACAGCGGGCCGGGACAGGACAGTTACTATAAATGTCGTGTGACGTGATAACAATGCGATAGACGGTTTGTGAAACAGCTACGGACTTGATAAATGACCCGAGCTGGTTCGAGGCGGACGCACCAATTTATGCATAGCCGTCATCGGCAGGATTACAATGCCTCATGGTAAAATGACGTCGCGACGTAAAGAGTTGGTACATCGGCCTTTGTTTACAACGAGTTCTACGCTAACAAAGTTGAAAAATCCAAGAGAAAAGTGAATGATATGTATCTACGTTTGAAACCTTTTCTATTTCTAATATTTACGACAACAATAGTGAGTAGTTTCTAAAACTAACTTGCAATAAAGGAAGCTATTATTTCCACGTATTTTCCCCCGATTTTTATATTTTTGGTTATGAAGTCGCGAAAGGGGAGAACCTTTTGTATAAGGGGACCTCGGAGGTTCATAACTCTCAGTGGAAGCGTCGAATTAAAAAAAAAGATCTCGATGGGGCGGGGAAAATGTTGTGCTTTTTTATAAGCGGAGACATGTGCTAGTTCCGGTAGAGGTCTCTTATATGGTATCTTTTTAGCTATAGTTACAAGTAATCTGTAAACCTTAGATATCATATAGGTAAGTGCCTAAAACTGGCGCCTGAAAATAGCGCACATTTCAATAAAATTTCAGTGAATGTACTATAGAAGAATTAATATTTATTTTAGAGGGTGTATCGATATTAGGTCTTCTAGATTTCAAGAAAGAGTAAGCAATAACCCGCAGAAGGTGTTCAGTTCACTACAGAATTAAAATGGTTCAGTAAATATTATGACGGGTTGCTTTGAATGATATTGTATTTCGATATGACGCTGCAGAGCATTGAAAGTGATGTTTAAATAGGCTGCTAATCCCACCAATATTGAAATATCTGCGACAATATTCAGCCGGAGAGCTGTGATCCGCTTTTATTAAAACACCGTTTTATATGAGCAACGGTAGGAAAAAATATTGTCTCCAGTTTTTATGACACTTGTAACAATATATCCGACCTAGGTAACGATTTGGAGAAAGTGTGATTTTATTTTCCTTCTGGCAAAATGGAAGAAAAATATGCCATATACTTTTTATCTATTTTCGTTATTAAATTATACTAGCAGTAATAAAATATTACAATTTCACTTTATCCACACTAAATCTAGAATAAATAACTCTTCTATCGCCTAAGTTAATGTAACGTTGAAATGGATATGTGTATGTATAATCAATGGAATGTATAATTAGACTGATAGGCTTGCAAATACAAATTTCGGATGAGTAAATGTGATGTACAAATTCGGATAATTAATCATTATGTTAAAGAATGTTCGGTGTGTTTAAATTGTTTATTATTTTAGATATAATGTAACATCGTACATTAATTATGTAGATGTACTAAACTAGTATTATATTTTGTTGCCTGTAGCACATAATCTTGTGTAAGTAAATGTAATGTACAAATTCGGATAATATGGTGTAGTTCTGACAAAACAACCAACCCACGTTAAAATGTTATCCCAGTTTTAGAGGTTTGTAATAAACTGAGCATCCCTTATAGTTTTGCTGTCTGTCCGACTCTCCGTCAGTCCGCGGGTTAGCTCAGAGGGTATAGGTAATTTGGCATGGAGAAACATATTGATCATGATGACAAAGTGGGGGGGGGAAATTTTTATTTCTCATTTATCTCATAGTGTGGGGTGTGCGTTGAAATTATTGAGAGATTGTAGGTTGGCTGGTTTTTGCAGAACTAAGCGCAATTAATCATTATATTTTGTTTAGCATTTTGTCCGCGACTTTCTCAGCGTGAATTTTTCTTACGGTTACCAAGTTTTTTGCATAATAATATAGCCTATAGCCTCAGATTATGAAACAAAAGGCAGATAGACCGCGCGGAACACACGGAAGCCAAAAAAGTAAATACAAATTCAAAAGCGAATACCTACAACGCGCTTCGTGCTGTGCTGTACTGTTTCGATGAGACAGCATTAAAATCCGTTGCGTAGCATATTTCGTTGTAACATATTTCACTAACTATATGGAAAATTATAGTAGTCTAATTTTGGTTGCATGTAGAACATAAGCTTTATTATTTTATCCATCACTAGCCTCAAACTAACAGCGCGTATACTCAGTATAGTCCCGGGAGGTATTACTCATTTGAGCAAAACCGGTAACGTATAGCAACTGTGCAAAGCTTATGGTGTGTGAAACAATGTGGAACGTTATCTGACTCTATTGTGATAAGTCCTCTCCAAAATGTTATTGTAAGTTAAAGCAATGTTTTGGAAGTGTTATCTAGTGTGGCTTATATCAGGGGTGGGCGGCG
This sequence comes from Charanyca ferruginea, assembly GCA_947361185.1. Taxonomy (NCBI): domain Eukaryota; kingdom Metazoa; phylum Arthropoda; class Insecta; order Lepidoptera; family Noctuidae; genus Charanyca; species Charanyca ferruginea. The sequence goes on along the minus strand of OX376073.1, from coordinate 14,369,679 downwards.
TTCTGTTGTGGTCTTATAACGTTATTAGGTAGGTACCTACTACCAAATAAATTTATGTGATAGATACACTTTTTGTCACATTAAAGGGTAAATGTAGTATTTTTGGGTACGGTCGCTCTCTAACTTCTCAAACTGTCAAAAATGTCTACATTATTGACATTAATTGTCGCTGAGACGAGGTTCGACCAACAGACTGAATTTTTTTACACTCACTTTTCCGATTCGTACCGATTTCTTGAAAGGTTTTTTTTTCTTACGAATGTCGTTTATCATTAGAAATGAAAATAACTATAAATAACATTAGAGGAAGAAGAGAATTTCAAAGAAAATACCTGTTTTGCTTTGAGGACATGTTAGGACGTTGTTCTCCTTGGTACTCGTAGTTGAAGGAGCGGGATATTCTGCTAAAAGTTTTAATTCGTTACCTGGAAGATTTTTAATGTTTTTAGTTACTTGAATCGACCTTCTGTTGAATTGTCTTCTGATAACAGTCTCAATACAACACTCATCTTAGTACTTTAATGCTTCCAATATCAATCCTATACCTATAGGTATCCTTTTTGTTTTATCGTGGGAATCATTTCAAGACTCAAGCCTTTCGCAATAAAACCGCCCTGATGACTACCATCAGCACATACATTCATCTAGGGTTCCGTAGCGTACTTTTCAAATAAGTTTTCTTCATTTTCAATTTTCCATAATGTTTTTTCCAGATTCCAGAAGGTGGATTGTCTTAGGGTGTTACCAGATCAATCGATCGACGGCATCGATCGATGGTAGAATGGATGAGTCGATGTCGATCGGTAGTTTCTACCAGACCAATCGATCGCTCGTCGATCGACGGCATCGATCGATGGTAGAATGGATTAGTCGACGATGATCGGGCTCTTTGATTAGCCACACCGCGCACCGTCCGCTCCCCACGCTTGCTCACCTGCTACCTGCCTGCGCCCCGCGCGTGCGTACGCTAGGCTAGGTACTCTACCTGGCCTGCGCGTCCTCTTGTAAATACATTTCGAAAGAAACTGATGTATTTTAGCCGGGGTTAATCGATCAACGTCGACCGATGCCATCGACCAGCAATCGATCAATTGGTTAGTCGAATGGTATCCGTCGATCAGCCAACGCTACCACACCAATCAATCAACGTCGATCGATGTCAGTGATGGCATCGATCGACGATCGATCGATTGGTGTAGTAACACCCTTATATTTGCTAATACCTGGCTCATGTTTGTGGTAAACAGGGTGGACATCGAGGTGCAGTCTGTTTCCATGAATTTAGTACAAGATTCGAGGTATATGCTGCAGCAATGAAAACCCTCACGTGTCTGGCAATGCATGTTTAAAATCATGGAAAAGATAGTGCGTCGATGTCCATTTTACCGTGTATACGAACCTTATTTGGTTTAAGTACTTTCCTTGGTTAAACTACGCTTGCCGCGGTTGGTCCGGGGATGGGTGACCATCCATTTCATATCGAGATCCCTCTGTGCCTCGGAAAGCACGTTAAGCAATTGGTTCTGGCTATCATTCGTAGATCTTTGACAGTCGTTACCTATAGGTAGTTAGAAGCTAGAAAATCTGACAACCAGTCTTACCAAGGGGTATTGTGTTACCCAGCAACTCGGTTGTGGAGGCCAGATAGGCAGTCGCTCTATGTGACACACTCGTATTCAGTTGCATCCGGTTAGACTGGAAGCCGACCCCAAGGTAGATGGGAAAAGGGTAAGAAGATGAAAATTTGGTTTAAGTACCTAACTTACTGTTTTAACTGTTACCAGGCACAACATGGGTAGTAGAAAGAGTAAATTCAAATAATTTCTAGTTGTACGTGATTCCCCTTTACAATTTCTAAATATATTCTTATCTTACGCAAAAGCGTGCGAACACCGATAATGCATATTTATAGTAGATACTCGTATATACTTAAGCCTTTTAGTGGGTCTCTGTAATTGCTGCAATCTGCGGCATCGTAGAATATTAGGTGAATGCATAATTTTTCCGTAAAGACGGGAATGATTCCTTTTATGTTCGTCCTAACAAGTATTAATGGTGTCGGCCGCACTACCTTTGCAAAGATTCTGTCATTTGCGAGCAATTACCGTCGCCCTCGTTTACTAAATTGTGTTAGATATGATTAATAACGTTTTTGTTAAGAATCCACTTAGTATTTTTCTTGTAAGGGTACTTAAGGTGGCATTTTAGTGTATCTTACAAACGTGTAAACTTGACTCGGTGTCTAGAAGTTCGTCAAACCATTAGCTTGACAGCGAAACAAAAGAACACGTGTTTTTGTTTAAAAGACCGACTAGGACCTTAGTTCAATGTACCTACATGAAAAAAAGCAGTTATTTTTAGGATCCTGTAGTGTTTTACAGGATTCTAAAAATAACTGGTATTTTCATTTTCTTACGTAAATACTCACGCATAATCATGTTGACAGTTGTTCTAAGAAATTCCGTGTGCAATATTTTTATAAAAATAAAGAAAGGAAAACAAGAAATAAAGGTACCTAATTGATGGGTTATATTGCGTATTATTAGACCTAAGTAACTTTACTAGGCACAGACGCCAGCACATCAAGCCATACCTAACTGTCAAATTTTCCCAATTAAATATGAACCTTATGTTTTATAATAAAGTTGAAAATCTATCAAAGAAATTTGACAGATTGTAGTAGTTTGATGTGCTGGCCTCTGTACTCTCTGGTGCAAGTGATAAGAGATGGTTTTATAAGCATGCTATGTGCCCACTTTATTTGCTCTACCCTTCTTTTCGTTTTTAGAGTGATAAATAACACAAACCCCTCTTAAAAAATGGTTTTTAAATTAGATATAGACTGAAGCAACCTGTTTATATTCATGGTTCAGGTAATTATTTAGTATTTTTAAGTACCTAAAAAAAGCCGGTTAAGTGCGAATCGGACTCGCGTACTGAGGGTTCCGTACAAAACTACTTTACGGTTTTCGGATTTATTCCTTTACTTGTTAACATTGACATGGACATTCCTTCTTGCCATATTTCATGATTCAACGAAGATTACTCTATAGGTTTTGATTTTCTTGAGAGTGTCAAAATATGAGGCATAAACGGCCGGGATCTTTTGATTGCGTTGACTTAGATATTTGATTTTGTCACCATTCCAAGGGATTGCAGACCTTAGTATTTAATATTAATTTCAACTTGATAGCTCCACCAGTCTCTAAGAAAAAGTGTCTTGACAGACGGACAGACTGATGGACAACGAAGTGAATCTATAGGTTCCGTTTTTTCTTTTGAGGCACGGAACCCTAAAAACACACTTTGATTATCATAATAAATTGCCCAAAGTCAAAGGGAAGTCTACCGTAGACTATTTAGTCAGTGCTATATTTAGAGCAACAGCCATCCGACCTCTGGCACCCAATTAGAGGTGAATTCTATCCTAGAGATACAAATAGACAAATTCCTACCTACAATGTACCCACAACCAAAATTGCTTGAAAGCAAGCAATTTGCTTGAAAGCAAGCAATTTGCTTGAGCTTCAGATTCATTATTTTTAGGGTTCCGTATGTCCGAATGAAAAACGGAACACGGATCACTCCATGTGCCTGTCTGTCACAGTCAATTTGCTCCGAATCTACTGGACCGATTGAGTACACATTGAATTTCTGTGACTCAAATACGGACGCATAACGTAAATAAATGAGTTTTGAACATGGAGTAACAGTTGGGGGTGGGGACGCAGATTAGGTACAACAATAATAATAATACCAGCTAATTGTGGTCTCAGTGCAGGCCAAATGTTCTTCTCATGCAGAGAAGACACGAGCAATAATCATCACGCTTACTAAAGCGGATTGACGATTTAAGACATACATTAATTATATGGCCAGGTTTTCTCATGATGTTGTTCTTCACGTTCTTCACCAATGTCATTGATGTCCACGATATCTTTTAAAAGTACATATGTATTGAAAATGTCACATTTCTCTTAGTTCAGTAATAATATAATATTACACAATGACATTATAAAACAAAGTCCCTTGCCGCGTCTGTCTGTCCCTATGTATGCTTAGATCTTCAAAACTACGCAACGGATTTTGAAGCGTTTGTTTAATAGATAGAGTGATTCAAAAAGAAGTTGTAAGTATATAATTTGTCAAACGGGCGAAGCCGCGGGCATCAGCTAGTGAACTTCTATGGGGAAAAATAAAAACACAATAATTATAAAGTTAAGCGACGGAAAAATCTTATGAAAACATCTGCAAGACGTAGTACTTTAATAGCCCTTTAAAAGTTGGAAAAGACTTTGATTCCTTAATCACTTTAGGTAACTGATTATAAAGCTGGTATAAGCAGTACCTACCTATCGATACCGGAACCTAAAGCGTGACAGTCAGGAGTCTTAAGACTTAGTGCTACTAAGTGATACTAACATAGTTTTAAATTTATTATGTATACTTAAGTTAACCCTTTCCCTGTCTAATGAATTATATATAATGCATTGCGATTGTTTAACTATTGGACAGTCAATGTGTTAAGGTATTTTTAACCGACTTCAAAAATAAAGGAGGTTCTCAATTCGACCTGTATGTTTGTATGTATATATGTTTGTCCGCGATTATCTCCCGTTTGGCAAAACCGATTTTGATGCGGTTTTCAGAAAACTGTTTGGTACATTCTGGAGAAGGTTTTAGTATACAACAAACAGAAATTTATACAGCGCTTTTTGAAAAAAAAAACAACTAAAAGTGAGAACACGTTTTCGTTTCTTCCATTTTTCTAATAAAATAATAAATCTAAAAAGTGATAAATAACATTAGTACAGAACACACATATGACTTTAGTTTCGGAAGTCGGTGGCTTTGTTCTGTTTGTTGTTTTGTATTGCCACCGACTTCCGTTACTAAAGTCATATGTGTGTTCTGTGCTAAAGTTATTTATAACTTTTTAGATTTTGATTTCAAAAAATAACAGTAACCTGAAAATAAATGTTTTTATTATTATTATTAACCAACAGATGCAATGCTGCTGTACAAAATGTTTAGTAATGTGCGTCACTTTCTCGTGAATAAATGGTTTTTCTTTCTTTCTTTCAATGATAAAATCAACTAAATACTTATCCCCCTGTCCTAGTTTTAGTTCAGGCAGACACCGCTAAGATATTTAGTACTCAATTTATTGCAGACTTACCGTTGAGTTCAAGCTTTATGTAACGACGAGTTATTAGGTCGAAAAAGATGGCTCATAATAGTTAGTTATAGTCTTAGCGTAAGTGCCGTAACTACCTGGCTACATTGTAGATGGGCTGGCAACAAGCCAGTCTCAGTCAGAATAAGTACCTACATTATCTCTTTACCTTTTTAACCGACTTCAAAAGAAAATGGAGGTCCTTAGTTCGACCCGTATGTTTGTATGTATGTGTGTCCGCGATTATCTCCCGTTTGGCTGAACCGATTTTGATGCGGTTTTCAGAAAAGTGTTTGTTAAATTCTGGAGAAGGTATGCAAAAAATATAAATTTACTCAGCGCTTTTTGAAAAAAAAACAACAAAAACCGAGAAGACATTTTCGTTTCTTCCATCTTTCAATCTCTGTTTAAACTATGTTGCCGTTCTTTACGGATTTGGGTGATATGGAGGCACTAAAAAGACGAAAATAAAAACTTTTTTGAAAAAAAGAGAACCACCTTCAAAAACTAAAAAGTGATAAATAACTTTAGCACAGAACACACATGACTTTAGTTTCGGAAGTCGGTGGCTTTGCTCTGTTTGTTGTTTTGTATTGCCACCGACTTCCGAAACTAAAGTCATGTGTGTTCTGTGCTAAAGTTATTAATCACTTTTTAGTTTTTGAAGGCGGTTCTCTTTTTTTTTGTTGTTTGTAAAAAGTTTTCAAATCTTCTGACTCCGTGTACTTAGATAATTTAACGACACGATAGGTGCAGCGGATGAGCGATTAACTGCTGCGTTGCGTGTCGCGTGTTCTATTCCCTCACGGAACAAATATTTGTATGGCCTACAGATAGTTGTTCCGGGTCTGACTAGTTGTTTATGTGAGTTTATATGTTTGTAAACACACCCACGATACGAGAGAAATTCCTAGTGTTCTTTTTTAAATATAACTTTCATAATTTGAAATTGAAATAACACTCCAATCTATAGAAATACCGTGTGTTGCAATTTTGTCTCTTTCTAAATTGAAAATATTTTCTGTATATTTGCATACTCGAGAAATCGATTTTCGGCGCCAACCTCTATGTGCAAACCACTTATACAAGTGCAATCTAAAGGTCTTCTAGGAAATGCAACTTTTCGTTGCTTGGGAGTTTTGCCTTAGCGAATCTTGGTACTGTAAGTTTCATGGAAATGGTAAATGAAAAATGAAGCCAAAACTCACGCCATCATCGCGAGCCAATCGCGGCCGCCGGCGAGTTTCGCCAGAAAGCCGAGCTCACTCTCGACTCCCATCTTATTAACGATAATGTTGACTTGCTCGCTTTGTGCAACTCGGTTTACGCAAACTTGGGCTCATGTTTCAGTGGTTTATCTTCATGATGTGATGTAACGTCGTTCAATTTTCCAACTGATTAATTGTTGTTTAACTTTGCGTTCAACTTGGTTTACCCGATGCGACTTACAACGCATATCTATTAAAAAGTTTTGTGAGCCTTGATATCGACTTGTGCTAAGAATATCCTTTTTCATAACCACGTTGTTTTTATTAAGATTAACAAAAGTTGTATTGATGGTGTTCAGTTACACTAATATTTCCATCGTAGCGTAGGTAGAAAATACATGTTAAAATATAAAATAAATGGAATGGTATATCCTTATATTTATGTTTGGGTCGTTACAGAAAAGCACAACAGGGAGGAAGTTATTATTTTAATGGTGGACCGGGAAGTTTTAAAAATGTAGTTGCTTTCATCGTTAATGTGATGGGCACGAAAACTATTTTTTTTCTGATGGAATCCGAGGGAAATGTAATGCGTTGCTTCATAAATTATACCAGAAAAAGAAGATACTTTTACATTACATTTTGTAATATACCAACAATTGAAAAACTTGAGGAGCACTATTATACAAGTTATTTTAATGAGAGAATGCTATGATGGAGAAAAATAATTGACTAACGCCTGCACAATTGCAACCTTAATTGTGTAGCCACTAGACTCATAATCGATATTGTATGTGTTTTGTGTAAGTAGTCTAAAGATATAATGAGCAGAACATCCATAACAATATATATACTGGGTGGCGCAAAAGTAAAGACCCTATTTGGTTCAGCTATAACATTTTTTCTAAATTAGAAAACTAGATTTAGATTTTTTTAAATGTATATTTGTGCCATTAAATTTCGTACCATTAGGATTTAAAGATGATGTCTTTTAAATGGTGACCTCCAGAGTTGATACACATTTGAGCCCTATTTATGACATTTTGCATAACTTGCCGTAACACTTCCTGCGATATGTTCGTTATTTCTTGACGAATGTTTTCTTTTAGAGCTGCGAGAGTCTGTGGCTTGTTCACATACACCCGAGATTTCAAAAAACCCCAAAGAAAGAAGTCTGGACTGGTCAGATCGGGTGATCTTGCAGGCCAAGGCAAATCGCCAAAACGAGAGATAACTCGGCCTGGAAAAGCGTCCCTCACTAAGTCCATAGTGTCGCGCGCTGTGTGTGCCGTAGCGCCGTCTTGTTGAAACCAGATGTGCTCCAGCCCCAATTCGTCCAAACTGGGTATCAAAAACTCACGTAACATGGTTCTGTAGCGTTCTCCAGTGACAGTAATCGCATTGCCTCCAGCGTCTTCGAAAAAATAGGGTCCGATCACTCTGTCAACACAGATGCCACACCATACAGTAACTTTTAGTGGGTGTAGAGGTGTTTCTTGAATAATGCGCGGATTATCAGTGCCCCAGAACCGAGTATTCTGCTTATTGACATGCCCTGAGAGATGGAAATGCGCTTCGTCACTCATAACCAATTTTGAAGGACTCAAATGTGTATCAACTCTGGAGGTCACCATTTAAAAGACATCATCTTTAAATCCTAATGGTACGAAATTTAATGGCACAAATATACATTTAAAAAAATCTAAATCTAGTTTTCTAATTTAGAAAAAATGTTATAGCTGAACCAAATAGGGTCTTTACTTTTGCGCCACCCGTTATTATCCAGACACGTTTACGATTAATTAGACACGTTTCTGTAGCAACACATTATTTGGATTATGAGGATTAATAATGTTTGATGTTAAAAGTTAATTAATAGTTGATAAATGGCAATATAGTTTGAAGTCAGTCAAATATCATATTAATTTGGCATATTATATACAACGGCAAATAATTGGATTAATCAAAATGTCAGCGCTCATCATCTTGTCATCTGGAACCTTAAGTTGTGAAATGGGAGCTCCGAATTATGTTGGTCTGACTTGTTACGTGGGTATTACTTCGGCATTGCATTACAAAGCTTGTTCCAGAAATGAAGGTTCACTATGAAAGTATTTGCCTGGCCCTGATCAGACAGAATAGAATACAACGGCCCAGACGGGTCGATCATGTGGCGAAAATTGGCCGAATACTTGGGAGACGCAGTGAGAAGCTATAATATGAAACAAGGACCAATTTGAGCCTTTCCAAGGATTGATTGATTACTGTTGTTCGTGAAATTCAATATCCATACCAAAATTATAAATGCGAAAGTGAGTGTGTTTCTTTGTTACGGTTTCACTGTTAAACTATTAAACCAAATTTGATAAAATTTTGCACAGGTTAAGCTTGAACCCTAAGAAAGGATATAGGCTACTTTTCAATCCGCAATTTTGTCTGCATCCGCGATAACCGATATTTACTCGAACGACGTCGCGGGCAAAAGCTAGTTGTCTATATTTCGTAGTCAATCGCACAGTCAAAAAACTTTTTTGAAAAAAGAGAACCGCCTTCAAAAAAATACTAAAAAGTGATAAATAACTTTAGCACATAACACACATGACTTTAGTTTCGGAAGTCCGTGGCTTTGTTCTGTTTGTTGTTTTGTATTGCCACCGACTTTCGAAACTAAAGTCATGTGTGTTCTGTGCTAAAGTTATTTATCACTTTTAGTTTTTTTAGAAGGCGGTTCTCTTTTGTTTTCACAAAAGTTTATATTCTTCAATTTTTAGTGCCTCCTTCATCACCCAAATTCATTAAGGAACGGCAACACAGTTAAAACTAAGATCGAAAGATTGAAAAAACGAAAACGTCTTCTCGGTTTTTGTTGAATTTGTCAAGAAGCGCTGAATAAATTTCTGTTTGTTGTATACAAAACCTTCTCCAGAATGTAAAAAAACATTTTTCTGAAAACTGAATCAAAATCGGTTCAGCCAGGAAATAATCGCGGACAAACATACATACAAACATACGGGTCGAACTGAGAACCTCCTTTTTTTAAGTCGTTTAGAAAGCGTCAATCACCTCAGTTCACTTTTACAATTCGTACACCGAGATAAGAAACTGTTACACAGTTCGTATTTTTTCCTTCCAAGATCATCACGGAAATAAACATTTTTATTGGCATTACACGGCGTAACAGATATCAGAGCGGCGTCAAATATCGTCGGCCGCGATACAATAAACGTACCAATATTGCTCTGCGACAGAGCCGAGCAGATAAATCCTTGTAAACAAAATTGTGACTGTCATCGATATTGTACTTTATGATTGGAAAAGGTGAAGGCAACATGAAATTCAAATCGTACAAAATTGACCGCATACCCTTTTCAATGTCGTATACTTATGTATAATAATCCTAAAACACACCCTAAATCCTTTCAAGCCGCTCTGGACAATGACTTTGACGGCACGCTATTATTATATTTTATTTTCCCTCACGACTCCTTATTATTTTTATACTTTTCTTTATACGAGGATATCGGCAATAAAAACGAAATGTTTGTTGCTTGATTGAACCGCCGTGTGACGTGTTTTTTTATTTCGTGTCTACTGGACTGGAGACAGCGATCGTATCTTGATTGCTACCGATCAAAAGTGAAACACAAATTGATCGCTCCAAGTAGTACCTACCTATTTATATTATTAAGAACTTATTGGTTCCTTTTTCGTTTGGCTTGTCAATTTTCGTTTACTTTCTGAATAAACTCCAAGTTTAATGAGGTAAGTATTAAGTATTAACAGTTGACTACAATTTTAAGTACATACTTACTTAGACAGGTATCGTATCACCCAGTTTCAAGTCTATCTACTTACTTTCATCGATTATTGCGATCAAGTAGGTATAGTATAGTGCATAGGTGCATAGCATGTAGATATGTGTGACCGTTCAATACCTACAAGTACTTCACTTCCACGTCGCTGCGGGCTTAAGTCATCGATCCCGGTTAATGTTCAGACATAAGTGCCATGTACTGTTATCAAGATCAAAATACGTTAAATAGTAAATATTATCTCGTTCATCAAGAAACTCGAATTAGGATTAAATAATTGATACATGACGGACCATAACATAGATAGATAATGATGTAGTAGTGGCATAAAGTCTTGTTATACCTACCTACTTTTTCGACAGCCATTCTATTTTGAAAATCGTGGTACTTATTATCCTTATTTAATTTATATATTAATGTTAGTAAGTTTGTAATGGTAGACTTTTTAAACCTATAAAAAAATTAAATTACTAATGTACACAGGTCAACAAGTGCATCCGCAGTTTCCCGACACCAATTTGCAGCGATGCGATGGTCCGATAAGTAGGTACGGATAAATTGATAGCTTATTTTATAATAATAAAGCGCGCAATGTTGGCAAAATAAGCGAGGTTTATGGTTAATATGGCACAGAGTGTTCGTAGCGAGGAACTTTGTTGCATTTTGCATAAAATCGATATACCATCATAGGGTGGTCGTAACCGTACACCGCTGAAATGTTCATATCACTGAAATGCTTTACTTTAGATATGAGCGTCTTATTTAGATTAGATTTCTGTTCTGTGACAAATTAAAAGTTTTTCTCACCTATTTTGGTAAAAGTACCTACCTATATACTTTTTGTGCTAACGTTCAATCCTTTCAGAATTTTTGCACAAACTAATTTAGTCGTGTAAACGTGCTTGACATAAAGAAAAAGTTACATTTGATTTTAAACCAATCAATTTCAACCTACCTACATCATCTTTTCCCATAAAAGTTGAGGTTGGCTAACACTCTAACCGGATGCAGCAGTATTCTAGTGTTTTATATGGAGCGACAGCTTATCTGACCTCCACAACCTGACTAACACCATATCCCTTGGTAAGACTAGTTTGAAAATTTTCTGACTTTTGGGAATCTATACAGACTATCTAAGATCTACAAATTACAGCCGGAACCAACGGCTTTACGTTCTTTGGTTTCAGCATCAAATTAATAGTCAACCATTCGAGAGCAGGCTGTGGCAAGCATAGCTTAGCCATGACCGATAGATCCTTATGGGTTTTACTGAGCCCCTCTAAAGCAAAGGATTTAAATAGTGCTACCACAACATATTTTCAACTTTTAAAGTCCTACAATATATTATTATTCAACGAGAATTAATGACGGATGACTGACATGGAAGTTCGTGGGCATTTTAACACCAGTGAAAAGACATGCAAAAAGCTGACGTGTGTTCACGCAAACGAGCCGAGTCCATCCGTTCGTCAGAGTTTTGAATAGACGATGCTTCCACGAATTTTAAAAGCGGTAAAGCTATATTCACGCTCGTCAGTTAGCCGTGACTCTTGGCAGTAAGTGCATTAAAGTGTCTGTGCCCACCCGCGGGGTGCCTGGTTGCCCAGGTACCGCTTCCGCGTCCATTATTTTATGCAAAATAAGCACGAGTAGGCGAGCTGTAATAATTCTGTAAACAATAGAGCTTTGTTGATCCTCTACGTTAACGTTTCGCAGTGTCGTGGTGACAACATTACAATATTTGTGTATGTATTGGAGAGTAGATGTTAATTGAAAAAAATGTTTCATTATTATTATTTTAATTTATATTTAATTGAATTTAATTGTATAAAGTTTAATGATTGAATTGTATTGCTTGAATTGATGTAATTTTGTGTATGTGTAATTTATTTGTTGTTAATGATTTTAATCTTTTAAATGTTTTGATAAATAATGTATGGACTATGTCTGAAATAAATGAATTAATAGTTAATAGTAATTGATTTTAAATCGATCGGTGATGATGATTAAGCTACGCTCGTCGCGGTCGGTCCGGGGATGGGTGACCAGCCATTTCATAATAAGACCCCTCCGTGCATCGGAAAACACGTAAAGTCGTTGGTCCCAGCTGTCATTTGTAGATCTTTAACAGCCGTTATAGGCAGTCAGAAGCCAGAACTGACAACTAGTCATATCAAAAGGTATCATCCCAGTTAGGCTAAGAACTCACGATGCGGTTTTCACCTGCGTTCGCCTGCGGTTGCTGGCCCGCAGCTTCTGTAGAATGCAGATATACTTATATACGTAACAAATCGGTTGTATGAGGCTCCCGCTGCGGGCGAAGCGCGGGCGAAAACCGCATCGTGAGTTCTTAGCCTTACTGGGTTGTGGCGATCAGATAGGCAGTCGCTTCATGTAAAATACTAATATTCAGCTGCATTCGGTTAGACTGGAAGCCGACCCTAACATAGTTCGGAATAAGCTAGGCAGATGATGAGTTTGAGTTTGAGTAAATATAGGTACCTACCTACACCTCAGCACACTCACGAAGAATACAAGTTAAAAATATGCACAGTGCATAAAATAAATCTCATTTACAGCTATAACACAGTTGTGAAGACTAATACAATTAATTAAATAGGTACCTACATAGTTCGTTTGTTCTCTTTTTTTGTTACATTTCAGAAAGTCTCTTTGAGTCTAGAGTAATTTCAGTGACAAATTATACACAAAGGATTTAAGAAATTTCATTTATTTTATAACTTTACATAAACAGCTAACTGCAACGGTCGCTTTACAAAGTTTTCAAACTCAGACTGAGACCATTTCCAAGATATGCAGATCGTATATTATTACATAGCTATTTGTTATAATTTAACCCCAATCTACATATTATATATAAACCAAATGTTTTTTCATCTATCTTTTTCTATATCAATCCTGGAAATGGCACAAACAATAACCAATGTACTATAGAAGGATGTATCTAAATATGTATATAACGTAAGCTTCGAAGTACGTTGAATTATTACATAGCTATTTATTTATATTACAAAGCACGCCATATTGTCTTTATTGCAGAAGTGATGAGTATATTTACAAAACGTATTACGTTGGTAAGGAACAAGTAACATAACTACAATATTTATTTGAAGTTGCACATAACTTATGATATTTACATCACATGTATAAAGCTTTTATTTAAGGAACAAATTATTTATGTATCTATTGAAGCTTTATGTTCAATCTCATAGCCTTAGTATTGACAATATAGTGAATAAAAACTTACAGATTTGAATTGCAGGTTGCATTTTACCAGAAGTATTATTTTATAAAGACCACTTCGTGATATCAAGGTCTGAATCCATGATAATTTAGGCACATTAAAAAAACCTTTAAATAATTCAAAAGGTTTTTTAAGCAGTCACATGGTCGTTCGAAGTGAACTTTACAGTATAAAATTGCAGTTCGATGAAAACACATTACTAGAACAATTTCGTGGAAATGCAAGGCAGGGCAGGGTAATCGATAACGTAATTTTAATATATAATTAAAACTTAAACTATACCATACTATCTATCTTCTTTAAAATAATATTCTTAAAATGATTTACGTTTCCAGAGTATTATTTTTTAAGAAGATAGTAGGTAACATTAGTCAACACAAAGTGAATAAATTGGTTTAAGAAAACCCAGTCTGATGCTCGAACTTTTATCGCTTACAACTTAGTAAGAGAAAAATGAGAGAAAATGGAACACTAAAGCAAAGAATTGATTTTCTTTGTCATAGCTACATTGTGGCAAGACAGTAGAACACAGAGAGGACCAACATGAAATAAATTCCTTTATTCTATTTACTTTTTACAACGAGGGAAATATATGTGCCCATAACTTAATTCTAACTTAACTTGATGGTCATTTAACTAGTGGGTGAGTAATTGTAACGAGTGTTAATGGGACGATGGTATCTCAATGCCCTGCCCACAAGTACGTCACATGGTACCGGCGATGTAGCGTGTAGTACGTTACGAAAACGTACACTAGAAGTACTAAATGCTGAACTAAGTTTTAAGCTGTACAAAACTAGACACTGTTTATTGATTGAGGTTTTAGAGCACTTTTTAGTATTGATTTTAAAATAAGACATAAAATAAAACTTTGTATTATTAATTCGTAATAAAATTAATTTATTTATTATTAATTTTATTGGGAACCAATCAATTGCAGGAGAATGATAGGGATCTGGGACTTTTAATTCACCGTTCATCGGACACAGCAGCAGCTTTAGGTGAGCGCAATTCCATTCAACAAGATCCTTAAAAGCTACACACAATATTGTTATGTACCTAATTACTTGATTAGATATGGCACATTTACCGTACATTTCTATCAGTCTTTCAATTATATCGAAAAATATTTACAATTTCTATCAGATAGATAGTTACTACATTTCCATAAAAATATACTTAAAGTGAAAACATTGACTTTACTGTTAAAATAATTAATATTTTCGATGTGATTAACAGGTTTTAGACAGTATTTTTTATGTATGTACTTAATTGCAATGAAATTATTTGATAAAGTTACGACTGACACAGCACCTATTCTATTGTTTATCGCTGCTAGTTATATCGTATCTCTTTTTTAGAACAAAATGTCTTAACAATTGGCACTATGATATGACGTGAATATCGGTGACGGCCGTATGTCAGCTCGCAATGATCAAACCTCCGATGATGATGAACATTAAATCGCCACGGCTGATGGAGGACCGAGAAGACTGGGTCGACTCGTAATCTATATAACGGGGTCAAAGAAAACATACCATTAAATCCAATTATTTGAAACATTGCAGAACTATAAGTAGGTAGTAGTTGAAATTAGCATTTTTATGCCGTTAATTGCATGTCGAAGTTTTTTCCAGTCAGCATACTAAACGAGCTCTCTCTATAGTGAAATATTTTACCAATTTGCATCTTTCTATCGAGCCAATTATCTCTCGTAGGCAACTTTATCGAGATCGAGCAATACTGCTGGAACACTAAAAGGCTTTTAAACTACTAAATAATGTAAGTAGCTACGTATTACACTTACCGACATCTTTCCACTCTTCTACCTCGTAGTCTCCTATGACTCTGTTCTCGGCGGAGCTGTCCCGCCAACGGTTTTTATGTTTACCTGACAGAAACAAGGTACATGTGATAGAAATGTCCCATGAGCAAAAACGATGCGGAAAATGATTGCGTCGTAAAATTTTCTTACATGCTGCTAAGGGGCTATGAAAGTAGGCTTTCAAGTGTGAACGAAACATATGACGCCGTAAAGAGTATAAAAGAAAACCCAAATCTATAACAATAAGAAGGTATATTGGAAGTCAAAGCGCAAACAAAATCGCTTTTCCCACAATAATATTACTAACGACCCAATTGTACGGAAGCATTGGGCTGTGGCGCAAAACCGATAAATACAAATTCGCCATCGACCCTTCCGTACGGTATTCGTGAGTTTGCGATGAATGTATAACAGTGGCACGCCGTGGCTTGCACTCAACTTTTCACTATTGACGACCCTTATCGGTTTCCAGGTGCCAACACTGATAATTTCAAGTTCCGTTGGAAAAACAGACATATTTTTGTCGTCATGAATTTTTTTACACTCACTTTAGTCGATTCGTACTGAATTCTTGAAAGGTTTTTATTTTTATTACGAACGTCGATTTATTCGTCAGATCATTAGAAATGAAAATAACTATAAATAACATACGAATTCAAAGAAGAAGCGAATTTCTAAGAAAATACCTTTTTTCCTTTGAGGATATGTGGGGACGTTGTTGTCCGTGGTACTTGTAGTTGAAGGAGCGGGAATTTCTGCCAAATGTTTTAATTAGTTACTTGAAAGATGACAAGAAATACTGATTTTTGAATTGAATTTGAATTTTCAAACATTGAATCGATACTTATAGTGGAACTAGGAATAATCTGGTGTACCGTCAAGCCGGATAAGCCCATCCGTCTCGCCGAGGGAGTTCTTCGCGACGCAGCGGTAAGATGAAAAATCTCTAGACGACACTCTTCGTATAGTCAATTTCATTTTCCGACTGTAACTGTCGTCGCTCAGTGACGTGATGTACTTATTTCCTGCAGATAAACGAAGTCATTAGTAATTCGATTAATTCGTTCATTCCGGAAAGCCGTCAGACTAACTTATCAATTACGCAGTGAATCAATTACGTCTTAGTAAATTCATATTTTAATCTTGTTTCGGTGTTAGAATAAATTTATTTTATGTTTGTAAACCGGGCTGTTTTAGCGGGTGGAAACCTTTTCAGGGAACAACTTTTGTTATTTGAGTTTTGAAACCAGAAAAAACGGGTTTCGTTTTAGTGAGGAAGAATAATATTTATTTATAAACGTTTGAAAGTCTTACTGTCACGCTCAGAGACGTCACTTAATAGTAATGAATCATTAGCTTTGAGTGACCATCATAACTTGGCACATGTCAACAATAATATTTTAGACTGACAGCGTTCCAAGTTATGTTGGTCAGTTAAAGTTAATGATTCATTACTATTAAGTGACGTCTCTAACTATGGCAGTAAGAAACGAGTTAATTTTAGTAAGACTTTAAGTTAAAGTTTTCCAGACACTTGATATTAGACGAATCATAATAATGTTAGAAACTTTGTAAAATTCAAGGTGTACTTCTTTCTTACGTAACAGACCGTGTTCTTATATCATCGTAACTTAGCTTCTAATTTCGTTACCCTGACAGTGTCTGGTGCTAGGAACCGTATTCAGGTTTCAAGGGCGCTAGGGACTTAATTAACCAGCGCTACGGCTAGTTTGCCAGCATACACGGCGGCCATTTTTCAACGCCAGACTACATAGTATTCGTAGCCAATAGAATGGAAACATTTTCATTTCATGTTGTGTATTATATAATCTGTCGTATTGTGGCACCATAGAATTATGATCAGTCATTAATATAAAACGCAACGTCTGTTTGTCTGAAAGTTCGTTAGTCGATGTCTGTACTTACCGTATCGTTTCATTTATAGATTTTGTTCTCGTTATGTTTTAATAGTTATTTATTATTTTTTTATGTTATCGATCAAAGTCAGTTCACCTTTAGATTCGTCTGTTCTGTCCTAAATCCGTATTGTAGAAAAACCGTTTTAACGTGGCAATAGCGGTCATTCTCCATACATTTTCTAGCATTCGACATTTCAAAAATGGAAACAAAGATCGTTAAAGTAAAAAACTGATATTTATTCGTCAATATAATTATTGTAGTAATGAAAAACGATTCAACATTATTTTTCAGTTACTACAAATAGATATTAAAGGAAAGGACAATGGCCGCTTAAGTGGCCACTTATAAACGATTTTCCGAACTTGAAACAAATCATTAAAACTAAAAAAAGGACACTATTAATTTTGTGCCCACGCATCCAATTCGAACGATCGTACAGTACAGGCCTACTACTCGATCACGTTACCGTAAATTATAATTTGTATTGAAACAGGAACAGGGCAGTCTACTGGCCACAATAAGGAACACAATTATTACATACAAAATGACATAAGCGATCGTTTACGTTAACGCGATCGAAATCGAATAAAAACTTACACTGGGCCCTCTGTTTCATATCCCCATATTTCTCCAGTAACGAGTAGGTACCTGATATGATCATGTCTCCGCGGTCAGTGGTCCAGTAGTTGATGGAGGAGGGGTACGCCTCTGTGTGGCACTCCAGCGTCACGTCCTGTCCGATGTATGCAGCTTCCAGTTGATTGGGAATGGACAGCATTGGCGGAACTGTATTGTAAATGTATAATTTTTAATTGAAGAAGATCGTAAGTAGTATTTGAACCGTATTGAAATATAAAACCACATAGGTAAAGATATAAAGCCGTAAAGCGCTGGTAGATAAAAGTTCGTAGGTATTAGTGCATTACTGAAACATGTTTCGCTTCGAGATTTTTTTAACACTCCGTATTTATAGGCCGTGGAAACGTGAAATTTTCTAATACCGACTCACAAGTAAACTTTTATATCCAATACCGTTTATGAGGAAACCTACTTAATAATACAAATGCGATTGAAAATGGAGGGACGCAATGGATTTTGAAGCAATTTTTTGAATTTTTCAAGTGTTCCTTAGGAAACATTTGGTATATCAATTATTAGTAAATGACAAAAGGAGGATAAGGATCGCTGTTGTAAAGGCTAACATGGAGCGCTGTTCCACGGGTCCTCGGTAATATTTAATTTGCATCTTCATGTTATGTTGAAAATGTTTACGACATTTTTATGATAAAAATGACAAAATATTGTAAGCACACAGGGACTTTATAGCCATACCTATAAGTAATGATTAAAGTAAGAAGAACACAAGATTCAATAAACCAACTAAAATGGTGAACGTATAAAAAAATAAGTCGATGAGAGAACCTCCTCCTTTTTGAAAGTCGGTTAAAAAAATCGTACCTGCATACGACAAGAGGCCGACGTTATTCTATGTTTTTATTTGAGGCTTAGCTTGTAAGTTAAGTGACTACGAGGTCAAGTAATGGAGGACGGCGTGAACAATGTTTTCGAGGAGAAAAATCTTCTCTTATTTTTGCATTTTCCTAGTACAAGCGATGTATAATACATAGAAGATGCGTAGTACATTTTTAAATTCCAATCGTTTTAATTGAAGTGGCTCTGTTAGTACTTGTGGCGTAGACGCTAGGCTACGCTCTACGCGCACCGTAGTGCTCTACGACGTAGAGCGTACCGTAGCGTCTCGTAGCACATACATTTACAAAAAAGTCTTAGAACTTGTTCAGCGTACATTTTTACTACTGACAACCTATTATGTTCTCAATACAAAATTCTGATGGAATTTTAAGATTTTATCCTTTGATCGGTATTAAAATGTAACCTCTTTAGGTGTAAATATGGACATTAATTGGCAAAAGTGTTGCTTAATTTTGTTACCTTATTGGTAAATTCAATAACAGCGGAAAACTACGTACCACGCACGCACAGGTACCTACGTAGTTAACGCACGCACAGCTAAGAATGAAAAATGTCCCTATTCACAAAAACTTTGTCTCTATACTTGTTACATAAATAACACAATATGTACATAATACATATCACATACCTTACCAGAGAAGTGGTGCCTTACACACGTTTTATATATAGTTACGTCCTTGGTGCATGTATTATATTACCTGCGAAGAGTTATGAATGAATAAAAGCAGGCAGCGACGCGTATAAAGAATAACATTGTCATAAAGATTTGTCTCTGCTACTACCTAAATGTAATGAAAACTGACAGTGAATTCATAAGGAAGTCTCTTTGGTTAATCGAGTGAAAGTTACGTGAGCGTTTCACGTCTCTCGTAAGAAATGGAGAGAACTGTGAACGCGCTGAGATACGGAATGTGAATTAGGGGAAAGAAAACCGTTTCATTGGGTTCGGTGGCGAGGAGCGTCGAGGTGGCGAGGGCAACGCGGGAGAACAGATAGTATCGCCATTATCGCGTCCGTACCGTATTCACGTCAGCATAATGCTCTAATTGGGCGCAATTACGGCCGATCCGGCGGAAGGCGCCGCCGTCAGGTAGAGACGCTCGTGTCCTCGTAAATACTCGTTAACGACACCCACCCCTAAGAAAAATAATATTTCTCCTCGCTGACTCGTGGCTGAGAAAACGAATGCGTCCAAATGCTCACGTACTTACGAACGGAAGAAATTGAGGCTAAGTTAACGGGCCGGGCCAAATGTGCGGTCATATACTGCCGACTAGATGATGACATTCGAATGTTATCGGATGTCTGTATATTTCGGGTCATGTAGTAGGTAAACTAATTGCCTGCTATATGTTTACTAATTTATATAAATGGCTTGTAATCGACCCTCTCGCAAATATAAGTTTATACTTAATATTATTATGAGGTTAGGTGTCTTTGTTTTTTTGTTGGTAAGAGGTAATTTCTGGAGGTCCTAATTCGATAATATTTTTTTTTTCACAGAAAGCTACTTTAATGCTGAGTGCCGTAGGCATTTATGATATAATTTTTTTCATGAATACTTGACTTCCATGCGGACAAAGACGCGAGCAGAAGCTAGTTTTTAGGGTTCCGTACCTCAAAAGGAAAAAACGGAACCCTTATAGGATCACTTTGTTGTCCGTCTGTCTGTCTGTCTGTCAAGACCCTTTATCTCCAGAACGCGTGGAGGTATCGAGTTGAAATTAAAACCATATACTCAAGTCTACGGTCCCTTGATGATGTAAAAAAAAAATAACCTTCTATGTTAACGTGAAAAAAAGATACGGCCGTTTATGTCTCAAAAAACGTATTTAAAATATTAAGTAGATTAAAGTATGGATTAGTATAGAAGTATGGTATGTACCTACAAATATGTACGGAACCCTCGGTGGACGATTCCGATTCGTACTTGTCCGGTTTTTTATTATACTAGCACTTTCCTCGCGACTTTGTTCGTGTGTTTTTTTTACAGATCCCTATTTTTAACCCCCGACGTAAAAACGACGTGGTGTTATAAGTTTGACGTGTCTGTGTGTGTGTGTGTGTGTGTGTGTGTGTGTGTGTGTGTCTGTCTGTGGCATCGTAGCTCACGAACGGATGAACCGATTTTGTTTTTGTTTTTTTTATTTGAAAGGTGAATTAGTCGGGAGTGTTCTTAGCTATGTTTGATGAAAATCGGTCCAAGATGGCCGCCGCTACAAAATAGCTAATCACATATTTTTTCACAACTCCATCAATATGGGTATCAAATGAAAGGGCTTCACTAGTAGAATACTTTACACTATGATATATTTCAAAGCCAAAATGACCGGCACCACAAAATGGCGAATTATATATACCAAACGCATTCTCAGGGTCAAAAAAGATCCATGTGACGAAATACAACTTTAGACGTATCTACAACTTCTCAAAACCAGACTAAATTACATTTAAAAACTTTCAAATAAAAATTAAATTAAAAATTTAAAAAACCCCCAACGCAAAACATAAAAGCAATTATTTAAAAAGTAAAAAATAATTTCTTTTGTTGAGCCATCAAATGTTTGTTCGTTGAAATGGCGCTATAATGTCGCGGCGGGGTACCGCTAAGTCAGCAATAGCTAAATAGGTAAAATAGCGAACTCATGGATTTGCAATGAGATTTGACTTACGCGGTACCCCGCCGCGGCATTATAGCGCCATTTCAACGAACAAACATTTGATGGCTCAACAAAAGATATTATTTTTTACTTTTTAAATAATTGCTTTTATGTTTTGCGTTGGGGGTTTTTTAAATTTTTTATGATAATAAAATATTGCCTATATAATTTTCGATTATTGCCGAAATAATTTTCAGACTCGAACTATACTAGTTCTGGAGATTAGCGCGTTCTGACAAACTCTTCAGCTTTATTTTAGTATAGATTGGTTTTTTTTATTGCGACAGCCATAGTTTAGGTGCCGTATAACAAAATAAATATATGGAGCAGAAATGTTTGCTGCATTTCAAAATATTTTCACATTGTTAAAAAAATATACGTAAATATACGTAAATATAAAAATATTTAGTTCAATACATGAATATAAATGGTGTTCATTATAGGAATATGCTGCCTACATGAACTACTGCTAGTAGACATTATAGTCTATTTTTTTGTTCACGAAAAAGCACTATTCGATCATTGAAGTCTTTCATGGACTAGTAAGTTGGTACTTTTATAAAATGGAGATAGGTACCTACTAGTATTATTACTTACTAGATAATTAATTTCTATCAAAACTTACTATCTGAAACTTTTATGACATTAACAGATTGCTATTTAATAAGATTTAAAGTTTCAAACCTTTGAAACCTAATTAAGTAATTACAATATTACGAACTTGATCCTAAATCAATAATATGTTAAAGTTTTGTTCAATTTAAAATAATTGGTATTGAGGCAGTTTATCAAACAGGACGACTTTGTATCTTTTGTACCTTTACATGGTAAACATTGTTTGATAGGTGAACAGTGTAATTTAGTGCGGAGTTTGAACAGCTAAAATAATTAAGTCACAATATGCAGAAACTACGTAGTATCTCGGATATCAAAGTCAAAGTCTAAGTCAAATCATTCATTTCAATTAGACCATTAAAAGGCACTTTTGAACGTCATAATAAAAAAATATAAAGCAGATTCTATGGTAATATCTATATTACGATGATCTATATCAATTTAATTGCCCCCCCCGCTCTGGCAGTCAGTGCAACAACACGTATTTTTCTGTGCTCCGTATAATAAAATCTTAAAGTCCGTGAAAAGTTAACTTGTAGACGGGAATCATATACCGTTGTGTACTCAACTGTGCAGGCAATATATTGCACGTTCCAAATTGTGAATTAATCAAGAACCCAAGGAATAAACACAGTTATAACTTAACAACAATCCTAACGTACTGATTTGTCGACACATTCAAACAGCTGAGCTTCGAGGTCAACGACCGACCTCGCACGTCACACATCGGCCGCAACACGTTCGACTCACCTTCGGCTGCGCTCGGCTGTCATATCGAACGAACCTGAACATAATTTAGCGAGCGCGCAAAATTACATCTACCTACATAATTCACCATTGTGAGTACGACTCATTTTTAGTACCTAAAATTGCAAGACACTACTACTTTATTTTTAGTACCTACCTACTTATTGCTAATATATGATGCTACGTTCGCCTCCAACCTCACCACTACATAACTCCGAACCGAATTTGTCTACATGTTCCTCTCAAGAAAATATTCATATAACACAGAGGAAAAGAAAACGCGAGAATGATGAATTAGAAAGAATGGAAACCCTGATGAAAGAGATGAAGGTCATGATTTCTGAATTAGTAGGTAAACAATCTAGCAACAACGGGAAAATAGATGCCTTACAAGCTGCTCTCGATGACATTAGATCCCAAAATTCGATTATTAGTGCTCAAAACGCAGAAATTAGGCTACAAAATGACGAATTTAAAAAAGATATGATATTCCTGTCCGCAAAATACGATGACGCCTTAAAGGAGATAAATAACCTACACGCTAAGTGTGACAACAACCACAAAGTAATAAAAACCTTAGAACAAAAAGTAGACATTCTCGAAAGAAATATGAAGGCGGGAACGATTGAAATAAAAAATATTCAACCTACAAAACCCGAAACCCGTGAAACCCTTACAGAATCAATACAGAAACTCGGCAATGTCATTAACCATCCGGTATCGAATGCGGATATAAAAAATATCTTCCGACTGAAGAACAAAACAGGGTCACCACACTCACTTGGCACCGTCCTTGTAGAATTCACGTCGCCGGCATTTAAGGATCAGTTCTTATTATCAACAAAAAACTACAATAAAAACAATAAGGAAAATCGTCTCAACAGCAGCCATCTGCAAGAAAACGCGCCTAAGCATCCGTTATACATATCCGAAGTCCTAACCACTTTGGGTAAACGTCTCCACTATCTCGCACGAGAGTTTATAAGAAGTAGCCACTACGAGCAATGTTGGACCGCCAATGGCAAAGTATATGTGCGAGAAAAACAAGGTATGCCTAGCCGTCTTATTAATTCCGAAGAAGATCTAACAAAGCTACGCAAGCAAAAGTGACTAGTTTACCGTACTTTATGTCCTTGTCTAAAGTCCAAAAACGTTTCTAAAAACTTGTATAAATTCAATATAATATTAATGTTATTAACCACTACTAACACTCAACTCCTACCTACCTACACACAACATTATATTCTAATAACAAAATGTACATCACACAACTGCTTACTTCTAACGGTAATCCCACTTTCCACAGAGTTCACACGCCTTTGTAAAACAAATAGCAAAATTATTCCCCATCTAAACCGTGCTACTCAAATACTGATGTGCGCTAAATATCTTACAAACATACATACAAACATTATGCACATCTTGATCACACACAAATCACATATACACGCACACATGTACACTACACACCTAACTTTCATGATTGCTTGTACCTATCATCTTTGTTCTGGATCACATAAAATAATTACCATACCTATCAGTATCAGCGCCTACCTAGAACTGAATGCAATGATTAACAGTCTGTCACTAGTACTAATATTATTAAATGTAATCAAGAATAAATTATTATTTACCATTCGATAATATACAAAATAACTGCTATAATATAGATTCCGTCTCTGTGTCGAACTCAACCACGTGTGATCTTGACACTTGTATTCCTACCAATATAACACCCACTGACTCACTCAAAATTCTTAATCAAAATATCAGAAGTATTTCAAAAAATATATCAGGTCTCCATACTATTCTAGCTAGGACAAAAGTAGATTGGGATATAATTGTCCTAACTGAGTGTTGGCTGCCCACCACTCATACAATCCCAGACTTGACAGGTTACAATTTTTTCTCATCTAAAAACAATATTACACAGAATGAGGGAGTGGTTGTCTATGTACATACATACCTTAACGTATCTGTACAAGAACCCTCATTCTCAGATGCAAATTGTCTCCTGATAAAAATAGACCACAATACTATAATATTAGCAATTTACCGCCCTCCAAGCTACAAAGACATTACCAACTTTCTTAATTCCTTAAACATGACTTTAATAAGTATCGCACACTATAATAACATCATAATCACTGGTGATATAAATATAAATATCAATGATCAATGTCGTGATCCCAACAAACACAACTACCTAAATTTATTAGCATCACATGGGCTATTGCCTTCACATACCCTGCCCACACGACTCAACTCATGTCTCGATCACTTCATCCTAAAAACACAACACTCTGCCTCAACATTAGTGGCGCACTCCGCATTAACTGACCATGATACAGTACTGTTATTTCTTGATAAAAAGACTTCTAGACAATCTGTAAAAAAAACAGTGGTACGTATCAATCATGACCAGTTAAATGCAGACTTGAGGCTCATCGACTTTAGTCATGTCTATAACACACAAGATCCGGACGAAGCGGCTGAAACCATGGTCAACTCGATTAAAAATGTGATTGAAATTAATTCTAAACTCGTCAAAGTACCCAACCGTAAAACAATCATAAAGCCATGGATAACTCCGGGTCTTCTTCGTTGTATTCGACACAGAGACAACCTTCACAAAAAATTTAAAAAGTCCCCAAATAACGAAACTCTCAATATCACTTTCACTAGGTACAGAAATTTCTGCAACAAGTTACTAAAGAAGTTAAAAAGGGAATATGAAAAAAACGAGCTGGCAAAAGCTGGTAATAATCCTAGGCAGCTCTGGTCGGCAATAAACTCATTAACAAATAGGGCAACTCACAAAGAAACTTCCAAACCTCTCCTAAAGGTGTCAAACACTCCAAAGCTCTCGATCAACAGTATAAATGACTTCTTTGCGGCTGTTGGTAAAAGTCTTGCCGAGAAAATAGTAAGTTATCCATCTGATTTGTCAACTGATGCCGGCGCCAAAGTTCCCCATTCCATGGTACTCTTACCTACCGATGAGGTCGAAGTTGGAAACTTACTAGTGAACCTACGTAGTAGCAGCGCAATAGGATGGGATAAAATATCTAGTGACCTCCTAAAAAGACATAGGGTCTTGATTACTCCACCTCTAACACACATCTGCAATCTTGCACTCTCCACTGGCAAATTCCCAAAAGTTTTTAAAAAATCTATTATACATCCTATCTTTAAGAATGGGGACAGAAACCGGGTTGATAATTACAGGCCAATAGCGGTGCTCCCCGCCCTGTCGAAGGTACTAGAAAGAATAATGAACAACAGACTTGTCAACTACCTGGAAAAGCATAATCTCCTGTCTTCGTCCCAGTTTGGTTTTCGCACCGGCAAGTCAACTTCGGATGCCGTCCATGAATTGACGAACTATATAGTTACAAACCTAGACAAAGGGCAAAAAGTCCTTGGCATATTTTTAGATCTAGCTAAGGCATTCGACACGGTTTCTGTTCCTATACTGACTGAAAAGATGGAGAACTTGGGAATTAGAGGGGTTCAACTTCAGCTCTTTAAAGACTACTTAAGTGAGCGTACTCAGTGCGTTAAGATAGATGATTTCCTTAGTGATGAACGGAAAGTTACTTACGGCGTGCCTCAGGGCAGCGTGCTTGGCCCGACACTATTCCTCATCTATATTAACGACCTGGGTACGCTCACCCTCCCTATGGGCAGAATTATAAGTTTTGCTGATGACACAGCCCTCCTGTTCAGTGCAGATTCCTGGCGCGAAGTCTACTCGTACGCTCAGGCGGGTTTTAACACTGTAACAAAATGTCTTCGTAGTATCGTACTAACACTAAATGCAAGTAAAACCCATTACGTTACCTTTGCTATAAAAAAAACAAATTTACCTACAGCGCCAGACACCATTAAAGTTCACACATGCCCAACACCGCAAGATGATACCTGTACTTGTTTCCACCTTTCTAAAGTTGAATCCGTGAAATATCTGGGGGTAATAATTGATAACACCCTTAGATTTCAAGAACACATAGACTCACTCATTACTAGGCTACGTAAATTAATATATGTTTTTAAAACCCTGAGGCATGTGGCGGATGACAAACTAAAGAGATCAGTCTACTTTGCCCTCGTACAGTCATTGATAAGTTACTGTATAACTATTTGGGGTGGTGCCCCAAAAACCACTATGCTTGAACTCGAGAGAGCCCAGAGGGTTATCCTAAAAGTATCTTATTTCCTTCCTTACCGCTATCCTACAGAACTTCTCTACAAGCAATCAAAAACTCTAACAGTTCGCCAATTATTTATCCTGAACACTCTGCTAAAACAACATTCATTACTTACTTATCACCCCTCAATGGCACATGGTAAGAGACGATTTAATCCCGTTAGCCGCACTGATTCGCCTCTTTCGACTGTTTTTTCTAACCGCTTCTTTTGCTTCTTAGGCCGATTTTTGTACAACAAAATTAATACAATCCAACCCATTTTTAACCTCACTAAGGGACTATGCAAAAAGAAGCTTACCGCGTGGCTCCTGGGACTCAACTATGATGACACTGAAAAACTATTTGCCATCGTGACCTAATGTACACCTAATACTACCTAATCCTCACCCACACACTACCACACACGCACTCCCACACATACACACACGAACCGCATCTACTTACACTCTCACTACAAATATTTACTAACAATACTAACACAATACCAAGCCATACTAGTTCTTTTTTTCCTCACTTTGTTTTGTTTTTTATTTAATTTAATTCTTGTTTATTATTTTTAAACTCAAATTTTAAACTTACTACATGTTGAGCAACAGACTCTTAAAGTTGTTATTTCACATAAGTAAATCAAAATTGTTTAGCACTTGTTTAAATACCGAAATGTATCTAACTGCTAGAGGGTGGAGACCTGGTGACCTGAACCACAGGCCCTTAAAGCCTAGCTTAGGCACCAGTCTCCCACGGTAAACTAAACTATATCTATAACTAGAAATTGTAACAATGTCTGCAACGTTTATTGTGGAGAGAAATAAAATACTTATTACTTATTATTAATAATTTTCCTAAAATAGAGCTTCCTCTCTCCTTCCCTATTACTGTGCCCGACAGGGTCCAAAATGATCTTTATTAAAAACACCTACCTTAGCATATAATTATGGATATTGAGTGAGTACGGAGTGGAGTTCTTCCCTCTCACTCTTACGAAGGTACACTACTGAGAAATTCCAACACTAGAGGAAGACTCTACCAGAAAATAAAGAGTCTAATAGAATACATTAAAACGATTTCTGCCAAAAAGGCGAAACGCAATAGGGGGCTGCCAAACAAGAATTTATCAATAATGGCAAATAAACAATAATGTTAAAGTGAACACAAATCAAATGTGATGAACCAGCTACAAATGGATGAGTGAACAAACGAGCGCAATGATTCGGGAATATCATGGATAGTGGCTGCGGCATGGTGGGCTGTTAATTGTTACGTGGAACTGCAGCTACGGGCATATTGTGGTAACAGCGATTGCTATAAATACGTCACAAATGACAACTAATGATGTGCCTTTATTGATGGGTTGTTTTGCTTCAAAATATTGGTTAAACATAAGAAAATTTATATAAGTCGTTACTTGGAACTTTTGCTAGGAACCGCCTCCCTAATTTAGGCGAGGAAATTCACAAACAGTTGTTGAAGAACACAGTTAAAACAAAATAGGTGTAAGTGTTGAGGTGGTATTTACCTAATTGTTTTTGAGTGATTTCTGTATAACGTCTCTAGAACAGGGTTTCTTAAACATTTTATAGGCTTGGACCACTTTCACAATTTAAAATATCCACGGTCCCGTAGAGATATGTTTTGGGAAAAGAAAACAAACCTTATTTAGAGTTCGTGGCTTGGCCGAGAAATGCAGTTTACTATACAATAAATATGTTGTGAGTTAACTGACCTACTGCGGATCCCTGATACACATGCTATGTACCCTTAAGGGGTCCCTGGACCCCACTTTGAGTAACCCTGCTCTAAAATAACAACAAAACATCCTTATTTAGATTCATTAATAATAATTATCGAAGAAAAGAAATCCATACTCATTCATTTTATTTGATTAATAATATAGATACTCCCACATGTTTGTCAAGCTAAAACATCCCACGTCGTTGTCTAAACTAGTTCAGAGAGTGTCCAGCAAATAAAGCTCCTATAAGCTGCTTATCATACTTTAAGTAAGTGTTGTTTATTTCTTCATAGATCGTGAACTGAGAAAAATAAAGTTTGTTAAAGTTGTCTAACAGTACTGAGGACAGCCCCCATACTGTGCAGTTGTCCGGGCCGACACCGGGCTGAATTAATGTATTTCTAACTGGACAAATCTCAGTTGGAATTATTTAAATTAAATAAGCAGCTGCTAAGGATATTAATTTTGTTGGTTGGAAGTTAATATTTTTCTAAAGTCTTTTTAGTCTTTACATCTCAAAAGTTGAAACGTTTTTAGTCGCATAATTTATAATTAATTAACCATCTAACCAATTAATTGTATAAATTTTAAGTAGAGAAGACTTTTAAAAGTGACTTTAATTTATTAGTTTTAGGTCTTATCGTATTTTTATGTTGAATTTTTGATAACATTTGCGTAAATATTGCACACAAACACTGCATAAAAGCTTCGGAAGTCTTTAAAGTAGACTTTCTTGCGTATTTTATCGCTGTATTCAAACCTGACATAATAAAAGTTTTGTGTAAAGTGAGGAAACTGCGAGGAAAAGGTAAGTAGAGAAAATTCTCTGTACATAAATTTTAAGTATGGTGAGTTCTGTATATTTCCATGTTGATGTGTTAATGAAAGCCGCTGTTCGTTTTGCCTCCGGTTTTACAGTCAACCAAGGAATACCGGTAGGGTTTACCTTCTGTGAAATAAATTATCGGTGGGATAGCTAACGAACTTTATGGATTAGTTTAACGGTATCGTCTTCATTATTTTACAGGGTAATATTGGTAAGTATAAAATGATAGGCTGATAACTTTTAACATCAGAGGGCCAGTTCTACTACCTTTTAGGAATGTTCATACTCAAATCTGTGTCAATCTGTCAAAAACACCTATATTTATTAAAACTCTACATTTTTGACAAGATTTTGACATTGATGATTATCGCTGCTATAGATTGAGACTAGATTTTAACCGTTTAATAATTAGTGTAATTGTAAAAAAAGGAAAGACTGGTCCCAATTAGCCCTTAATAGAGAGAGAATTGGAAGGAGAGAGAGAAAATTGGGCTTCTGGTCAGATTCAAATACTTATTTTAATAGTCTTATTTCTGTACCTATGTGCTTTATTCAAACAACAACATGCCAGTCAAAGTCATTCTGACTAAATTAACTACTCCCTAGTCGTATAATGAGGTAACTTACATTGCACCATAAGCACGACTCGCTTGCTGATCGATGGCGGGACTCCGTTCGACGCGATGCACAAGTAGGCGCCCATGTGAAGTCGGGATACTTTGGATATGGTTAGGTTTTCACCGTCTACCACGTTCACTGCAACCAAACATCACTTTGTGTAGAAAAAAAGCTTTTTTAAAAAAAAGAAAATAGCCTTCAAAAACTAAAATGTGATAAATAACTTTAGCACAGAACACACATTACTTTTCGTTCGGAAGACGGGGGCGGTGGCTTTGTGTTTGTTGTTTTGTATTGCCACCGACTTCCGAAAGTAAAGTAATTTGTGTTCTGTGCTAAAGTTATTTTTCACTTTTTAGTTTTTTAAGGGGGTTTTCTTTTTTTTTTTAAAGCTTTTTATTTTTCGCTTTTTAGTATTCCCTTAACATCCAAATCCATTAAGAAACGGCGACCTCCAAATATTGAAGAAACTAAAACGTCGTCTAAGTATTTTTTTTGGGATTTTGTTGATTTTCCCAAAAAGGGCAGGATCAATTTTGGTAAAATTTATATGGGACCATTTCGGAATAAACCCCTTTCGAACAAGAATTTTGCAAATCCGTCTATATATGACAGAGTTATGCCCTAACATAAATAAAAAAAAAATAACATTCGAATTGATAACCTCCTCCTTTTTGAAGTCGGTTAAAAGACCGAAGAACGAAGGTATAGAGCCGTTCATTACACTTTCTTATCACACAGTTTCTGGTATTATCGTAGTTACCTATATGAAAACCTTGACCATAATAAGTACGTCGTGTATAAAAAGATGCTCTGTGATAATACGGCTACAGACATCATCGCCTATCACTTGACATACTTTTTACGTACTGTCAATACGCGATTCCTCCATAGATACGTATAATAGGGTGGTGTGACGTCATTCATTTGCCAATTCAATAGGGTGTTTTACCATAAAAAATAATTAGTCCGTCAGATAGATTTCCAAAAAATATTGGATTCGTGTTTTTTTTTTTTCACGTAAACAATAAATGAAGGCGATACAGTGCGTCGAAAACTCGTGTGACATCACTATGTCAGTACACTTTTACGGGTAAAGTGACGTCACAAACCCCCACTCATGATCTTTGATGCGTTTTATCGTTGTCAGTTTTTTTTTGTTTTGATAAAACAAAAAGTACTCCAATATTTTTCGATAATCTAACTGACGGACTAATTAAATTTTTTTGGGTAAAATACCCTATTAACTAAGTATTTATTGGTTTCAAAGCAACTAAAAATTTAATTTTACAGTTAATTGAAAATTAATCTCGTATTCAGGGCTGAAATAAAGCGTCGTTTTTAGAAACTATGCGTCATGGAACTATCAATTAATGGTGTCTACAGTACACCCGTACTATTATCTGCTGATAGAACCTTGATTTTATATGACGTAAATTACGTTTTTAAAACATGACGACACAAACGGTCAGATTCTAATCTCAGTCCGTCAAAAATGTCTCTATTTACCTACATTATTGACAAGATTTTGACATTAAATGCCGGTGATTTTAAAGTTTTTTTTTTTAGAAATGGTCTACTGAAGAAGACAGAAATTAGGCATTTACTACTTACATCAATACATTGACAAGATAATATTTTTAATAATATTAGGTTTGGAGTAACGAGTAATGTAAGACATACCGTAATCGAACATTATATACCTACGTTTAATTTAGGCAAAAAGATGTAAAAATGTAAAGCCATAAAGTATGGCATTGTTGAATATAAGTGAATTATGGTGGGCTTTCGTAATTATTCGTGTTCGACAGTCCATTGTTAATTCAATTGCGAAAATATTTCTGTTATGCGCTGCTTGCGGGTACAATTTAATAGTATTGTGTGGAACAATCCGTGTCGTTTTGGACCCTTTCCCGAACCTTTACTGTAAAGTCCGGTTAGTATGGAAAATGCTCCTAATGAAAACTTTGAGCTATTTAATTCTTTAAGAATAAGTACCTACTTTAAATACTTTGTAAATATTGCCTATCCAGAAATAGAGTATATTGTTCCTTGATTTGGATTCGGGCTTTTATAGCAAAAATAAACGGTTAATATTAGGTCTCTACCAATGAATTTGCCGTTTAGAATACAGAATGGTAAAGTAATTTTTAAATAAATAAATAATTCTATCTATCAAAATATGCATCCATGCCATCGATGCATCTCTACCAGTGCACTGATAATTTTTCAATGTTCTTCTTGAAGAAGTCAGGTGTACGGGAGCCATCATGACGGGAGACAACAAACTCTTCAAAGGCATTTTGTACTGCCAAGAAGTTGTCCAAATTTTGGAAAAAGTGGAAGTGTTTCGGCGGAAGGTCTGGTGAATACGGTGGATGACACAAAACTTCCAACCCTAGCTCTTGTAGCTTAGAGACTATTGTGCCGTATGAGGTCGAGCGTTGTGGTGTAGGAGCAGATGGGACGAGCGATTAACAAGGCTGACCAGAGATTTGAGAGCTTTTCCATCATTGTGTCCAGTTCCTCACAGTACACATCCGCAGTAATGCTGGTGCCATTTGGGAGGAAGCTGTGATAAATTATACCGCTGCTAAACCACCAAACAGTGACTACGACTTTTCAGGGGTAAATTTTCGTTTGGGGAATTACCTAGGCGCTGAACCAGGGTCTAACCAACATGATGACCGCTTACGACTATCAAAAGGAGCCCATTCCTAGCAAGTGACAATGTGGTTCAAAATACCTTCACTTCTGTGTCTGTTAAACAACCTAAAGTATGCCCCAACGCGTTCGTCGCGGCGGCGGCGATCGTTCAGTACGTGCGGCACCTACTTATCAATGTTTTTACGTTGCCTTGACAAATGGACTAATATGTTTTGATGTTAACGTTGAATGCTGCTGCTAACTCAGCCGTAGATTAAGTAATCTACGGCAGAGTTTTTTTTTTGAGAGCTTTCACTATCGCCTTTAATTCGTAGTCGTTGACTTTAGTTTTCGGGCGACCATGGGGTTAATTTTTTAGATCAAGATTTCCATGTCGGAAGCGTTCAAACCAACAACGAGTCGTGCGTTCTTTGTAATGTTCACTCCGTACACGTAATTAATGTTGCGAGCCGTTTGTACGGGATTGCTACCGCGTCGAAACTCATATTCCATAATTATGTACTCTTATTTTTATCGTGTCCGTATTGACGAAAACGATACAAATGAAGCGAAAACTGAATTTGAAAATAGAATTCTATATTATTTGAATAGAATTCATTTGAATTTAGAATTTATTGCCAGCCATACATAAATTACGTTTCAAACAGCCAGTATTGTAAAACGGCAACTTTATAGGTAAAGAGCTATTATTTACAACCCGGTCTTTACAAGTATTTACAATTTCTGGTATGAGAACAGTATAAAGTGATTATAATATTTTGTTCCACGAAATTATTTTTCTACAAAATGTTTATTAATTAAACTATCTACCTACATCTATACCACGAAGTAAGTAAAAAGAAGCAGACAATCTATACCTCTTTATAATGTTAGTATAGGTCTATTATAGGTACTTACTTCGTGATCTATACTAACATTATAAAGAGGTATAGATTGTCTGTTTTTTTTTTATTTCTAGGGGGGTTATATATCACTGGATGGAAATTCACTGATAGAGAGCTAATTTATTTTTGAGTGTCACATATAGAATATAATTTATAGTATATTAAACAATAAAGTTTAGTAGAGTTCGTGTATAAAGCTGCAAATGTTTTAGTTAGCTTGTGTTAGCTACATTCATAATAAAATAGAGTAAATAGCAGCTTTTTAGCTCATTCTGTTCAAATAAATTGAAGAGAACTCGTTTTGAACTGCGTACGTTTGTTTGGACGATATACGCGAGTGGTATCCCAGTGGGTCCATTCCACTCCATTTCTCGCTTCAGAGATTTCTTTCTTTCATCTGCTTTGTTTCGCCGAGAGAGCGTCAACATAATGAGCGTCCGGAACTAATGTTTTGACCGGATATTTATAAGAGTACCGAAATCTTTTGTTAACCGTGTTGGCTGTTCTTTCTGTTTCCATTTACGAGAACATAATAGACTTTTAACCTTACAAAAACGAAGTGTTTGGGTGTACAATTTTCAACAAGACACTAATTAGATTGTCTTTTTAGAATGAACATACTTATACACAAAAGGCTTTTAGAAAAAATATCTGAATGAGAAATCGTTATTATAATTGCCTTTTCCGATTTATTGATACCTAAATATTAAAGACTAGCTTTTCCCGATTTCGTTCTCGTGAATTTTCTCCCTAGTTTTTTTTATTGTTAAATATCGCCTATGTTACTTAGGGATAATGTAGCATTCTAATGGTGAAAGAACTTTTAAAATAGGCCGAGTAGTTTTTGAGTTAAATCGTAACAAACCTATTCTCTTTGTAATATTAGTTTAGATTTAGATCTTACCCGATTCGCCATTACAATTGAACTCCTGCCCATCTTCTCGCCTCCACATGACATATGGTTCAGGGTATCCAGTGGCTCGGCAGACCATCGTCACATTGGTACCTTCACGGACTACCATGTCCGTTGATGTCATGTTGTCAATTATCACTGGCGGGACTGGTGACAAAAAGAAGGTCAACTGTCACTAAAGATCGTGAAATGAAGTGGGTATTTTTATAACTTGAAAGTTTCACTGGGGTTTTTTTTTTGCGTTACGCTTTTAAAATACAAAAAGTTGATAACAACTAAGTTACGATAGCAATAAGTGGAAAATAAAAACTTTTTTGAAAAAAAAGAACCGCCTTAAAAAAGAAAACTAAAAAGTGATAAATAACTTTAGCACAGAACACACATGACTTTAGTTTCGGAAGTCGGTGGCTTTGTTCTGTTTGCTGTTTTGTATTTGTCGAAACGAAAGTCATGTGTGTTCTGTGCTAAAGTTATTTATCACTTTTTAGTTTTCTATTTTGAAGGCGGTTCTCTTTTTTCAAAAAAGTTTTTATTTTCCACTTTTTAGTGCCTTCTTATCACCCAAATTCATTAAGGAACGGCAACACAGTTAAAACAGAGATTAAAAGACCTCCAAAGAAAGAAACGAAAACGTCTTCTCGGTTTTTGTTGTTTTTTTTCAGAAAGCGCTGAATAAATTTCTGTTTGTTACTTGTACTAAAACCTTCTTCAGAATGTAACAAACACTTTTCTAAAAACTGCATCAAAATCGGTTCAGCCAAACGGGAGATAATCGCGGACAAACATACATACATACAAACATACGGGTCGAACTGATAACCTCCTTTTTTTTTTGAAGTCGGTTAAAAATGTTCCCGTGTTATTTGTTTTCAGCTTCACACTTGCTATATTTTGTCTCACTTCAAATGAGAAATGACGGGTCACAGAAAATGTTTCATAATAATAATTGATTTGGTAGACTGATTTTTTTATTTAAGGGTAAGGTCACAATCCGGCTACCTGCTCTGCGACCGGGTCCGAACCGCAACCACAGCAATGCTAAATAAATTTGTGACCTTATTACACCTGAGCAAGGGACGGTGTACGAAGGTATTTAGTTCGGGTATTTTAATGTCAAAATATCAACTTGCTCTTAGCTCAGGTTTGATAGTATGTAAAGCTTTTAGGTGAATAAAAATTCCATGGCGGAATGGCACGTTTGCTACGCTGTGTAGTCAATAAAACCGGACAGAGTAACCGGTGAAGTGGATATGCAATTAGGTAAGTGAATCCGTGAAAATTGCAGTACCGTTCTTGATGTGTTAGACCACGAGTAGTGTTCGTTGTACGATATATTGATAGCCGAAGTATACTTAGACTTATTTACGTCAGACAACATGGCTGTACTACAAGCTCTAAACAGCCACACGGTCAACTCCGGGCTGATATACGAATGTCACCAAACACTGAACGAGGTGGGTATTCTCAATGATACAACCATTGAATGGATCAAAAGACACAGCGGTTCGCGTGGTAACGATGCTGCAGACGAGCTCGCTAGAGCGGGCAGACGAGACAGCAGCCCATGTGCTTGTGAACTACCCTGAGGTCGCTTCATACAGGGCAAAGTACTTCGGTAACCCAGGTAACCTACGGGAGATCGCCAGCGACGTCAAGGTGTTGCTGGCCTTTCTTGGGGAGCTGGGGTGGATCGAATGATTTACTTTCCACCTGTACGCAAAATACGCGCTGAGACGTGGAGTTGCCGACACCAGCCCGTCATACTACTACTATTACTGTACTTACCCACGACCTGAAGGTATCCCTTCCTGGAGCGCATGGGGTCGGTGTTGACCTGGCACATGTACCAGCCGCGGTCCACCTCCTGCACGTTCTTGATGTGCAGGTACCACGAGCGGTGGTCGTTGTACGACAGGCTGATGCGCGCGTTCTGAGTTATTATGTTGTGGTGGATACTCAGGATTGTCTGAGTGTCTACGCGAACCCATGCTACCTGTGGGAAAAACGTCAAAATATTAGCTTTGGTCATGAAAATAAACAAGTGGTTTTTTCTTTTCCTCAGTAAGTTGATTATTTGCACGTGGACTATAAACCAATTGTCTTTAATTGGGTTATAGTCCCTAAATTATCAAGAGACAATATTTTCGGTATTTCTTTTATTATAATATTTTAAAACCGTTTTTGAACGAATTGATGGGCTTAACAGCTAAGACCAAGCATCGTCGCCGTGTAAAACTGAATTTCTTTCAAGCACAAGTTTAAGGCATTTGGTTGCACTTGCATCAGAAGGGCTACACGGCTGAACGAGCAGCAAATGTAAAAGTGTGTCAAACCATAGAAGTAAATAATTCCTTTGAACTATTTCCAAGAATTTATGGTTGGCATAAAGTTTCAAGCAGGTACCTACCTATACACAGTAACTTATATTTTTACGAGAGTGACAAACACATTTAGGAAGATAGTGATCTTCCATATAAAGTTACAAGTTTTTTCCAGCTGAGTCACATCCACACGCAAACTAAGTTTCAGTACAAAAAATACATTACTTAGATCACTTATCAATCTTATTCTGGAATCGAAAAAAGCTGAAGTTATTTTAGTCAAAATTGTTCATGAGCCACATATTTGAATCAACTTGAAAAAGTTATTCGTTGTCTGTCGTTTTTTTTAGCTCATTGTATAAAGAGACTTTATTTTCTCTGAAATCACGAAACATTAATAATTCCATGTTTCGTGATTTCAGAGACAAAAAAAGCTATCATTACTATCTATTATTATTATAAATTAATAAAACTAAATTGCTGCTCTTGTGGTGAAAATATATGTAATTAAAATTTTCGTTTTTTTAGACTTATAATTTAATTTTCCTTTCTGGATAATTATAATTTAAATGGAGTCCCCATTTGGATTATAATTTAGTTTTAAATACAGGTATTTGCACTACACAGCACTCCAATTTTGCTAACTAGCCGTCTTGCATGATTAATAACTGGCGAATCGTGCATTCTGGGCAAAGTGATATTAAGTTGGCTTGTTAAAACTTTACCCCGTGCACCGCACGAATGGAGTTGTATGAAGTTCTGGCGCAACGTATCCGTTCATACAATTACACGGCGCTCGTCCATCATGGGTTTTGACGTCATTGGCGACGGCTCTAGGTTACCGTTGTTTGCTTTCTTAATTATTGTCAACTAGCACTTTACCCGCGACTTCATCCGCGTGAATTTAGTTAAGGTACCTTAATTTTGAGTAATTTCGACTGTTGAGGTATTGTATCTGTGTTGGTGTCTAGTTTTAATAACTTTAAAGTGTAATCTGTGGAGAACGTTGGGTAGCATAATGGTTTTAAATGTACCTGTTTCTAATAAGAAACAGTCATAACAACACTTGTGCTACTGTTTGTTAGTGCTAAAATAATTAATTTTGGTAATATAATATAGCATATAAAGCATATACTCAAGGATAACATAGCTTCCTATTGGTGAATGAATTTCTGAAATCGGACGAGTAGTTTCGGAAATTACCCTCTACATGATGACAAACTAACAAAGAAATTTAATTTCTTTATTTATAACTAGCACTTTCCCCGTGACTTCGTCCGCGTGAATTTGCAATATAGCCTATGTTATACAGCCATAATGCTTTCGATTGGTAAAAGAATTTTTGAAATCGGACCAGTAGTTTTTGAGTTTATTCGTTACATACAAAAAAAGTACAAATCTTTCCTCTTTATAATATTAGTATAGACTAGCCACCCGGCCCAGTTTCGCATGAGCCTATAGCTTTCCTCGATAAATGGACTAACCAACACCAAAATTATTTTTCAATTCGAACCAGTAGATCCTGAGATTAGCACGTTCAACCAAACAAACAAACAAACACTCTTCAGCCTCATAATATTAGTATTAGTATAGTATAGACAGTATAGATATTAGTATAGATATAAATGTGCGCTAAGCTTATAAAAAGTATAAGAAACTATTATACTCTGCGGTGAAGCCTGCTAACTAGAATAAGGCCGCATTTTCATAACTGTAGTTAATATACTTAAATGGAAAATTATTCCACCATCCTGTAGTCGTTTTATAAATACCTATGTTACCTATGTAAAGAGACGGGGTGGGGCATGACGTTGCTTATTGAAGTTCGCTGACGTCACATCGTCTGTACGCATACATGAGTGACATCTATCCAAGCTGTATTTACTTTACCGCTAAGGAACTTGTGTGACCTCGATACAGTGTGAATCTTATCAAGAATCTCTATAGCTGAACATGCGAATCATCCCTTGAGTCGGTAACCGGTAACTGATGGTTTAACTACAACCACAACGCGACGGATGGATTAGTATTGTGGTATGACGTATCAGTTAACAGGTGAACACAATGGATATTAACTTAACCTAAAGCTTAATCTATACTAATATGATAATGTGGTAAAGTATATAAGTTTGTATGTAGCAGGTAAGTAACTTACGAAAATACTCATTCGGTTTTGGATAGTCTTTCACTTATTAATAGAATGCTATACTTTTGCCGAGTGTATAGGATTATGTCTTGTCCGCGTAAAATTTAAATATACAAAATCGCGGGCAGAGACTAGGGCCTATTATATAGAGCTTTTCGACTTAACTGACCAACATTCAATTCAATTTTCTTTAAAACCTAGATTAAATATACTATTTCTCAATAGAATTTAGACATCTTGTTTCTCATAGGAAACAACCTGATGCAATTGTTTTAGTTTAGTTTTTTCTTATTGGAGGTGATGATCCACCTACATTTTTTTGGCATTATTTGGCAGTCTGTTATGTTCCACACTCAGATTATGAAACTAAAGGCAGATAGACCGCGAACACTGAGAGTGAAGCCAAAAAAGCAAATACAAATTCAAAAGCGAATACCTACAACGCGCTTCGTGCTGTACTGACGAGCCAGTATAGTACGAAACGCTGTCGTTGAAAAAAAACAAATACAAATTCGAAAGCGAATACAATCACGAGATTGTACGTTTTCGCTTTTGAATTTGTATTTGCTTTTTTGGCTTTACTGTCAGTGTTTCGCGCGGTCTGCTGGTCTGGATCTGCCTTTTGTTTCATAATTTGAGGTTCCACAGTACTTTTACACAAGCTGACGTGAATACTTGTAATTGGCCGTCAGATAATCAAACTGTTATGTATCACCATTGTGTTTTGCTGCAATTCTTCAAGATTCTATAAATAGGTAAATTAATAAAGCGTAGAAACAAAACTGGTCTTCATCCTTTGTTCTGTCAACTCATTAATTTAATTTAAGTTCAAGATACCTATCCTGTTTGTCACAAAAGCAAGAACTCATTGACATGTGTATTTGGTCTATTCCAACACCGCGGAGTTCCTGACCGAGTTTCAGAAGTCCGAACTCAAGAGTCAGTGGGCGATGAAGCGTATTATGCCCAACCGAATAGGTACGAAACATCAGAATATAGTGCAGTTTTGCTGAAATGGGATGAAATGTTTGACATTTGTACAATAAGTGCATCAGGAGATGATGATGGTTCATGTAAATGCAATAAATAATTTAGTGTAATCTTTGTACCTTTATGAGATAAATTATAAATTACATTTATTTAAAAATCATGTTGTCCTGGCTTTTTGAGTATAGGGATTGTTGTTGTTCTTAAACGTATAGAAGAAACCTTTCCGCCGTGGTCTCTATTAAAGTCAAAGTCAAAGCATTTACTTCAATTAAACCATTCACAGGCACTTTTAAATTGTTAAGGAGTTGGTTAGAAAGTTGAAGCTAGTTGCTCGTTCAAAACGTAGGTAGATCTATGGAGAAGAACGAGCAAGAAACTTTACGGACACACTTTTAAATCAAGTTTTTACAAAATACTTCACGTTACATTATTCTTGTTGTTTCTAAATGTGAAAACCATGTAGGTAATCCAAAAGCGTATCCAAAGTCAGATTGTTTAACACTTTGAACGCCATGGCGGACAACGAGTGTCTAACGCTAGTGAAGGTTTTACCGTCAACGTTGTTGGGCCGGCAGTCAATTTAAGTAAAAGAAAAGATTTTGTGAAAGAGTGTTTCTTATTTTTTTGTTCCTTAGAATAACACTTATGAATGAATAGCGAAGGATGTTACGAGAGGTAGTCTAGTTTACCTTGTACCCTCTCAAGTCTTCGACGACGCAAGCGAGGAGCGCGTCGCGTCCCACCGTCACCGTCACGTTCGTGACCGGCTCCACGAAACGAGGAAACAATGATTCTGAAACAAATACAACAGATAAACGCTGCTGTTTGCTATGTTGTCTACCTATTGTATAGTAACGTGTCTGTTGGCAAAATAGTTTTAGTGATGGTATTAAACCCTATGTGTCAATTATTGCATTATGGGGCACGAGTAAGAAATTGTTATATTAATCTTAGATTGTGGTAAGTAAACCATTATTTGAATCAGTGGAAACAATAGTTGGATGGCCATTAAAGATAAATAAATAAATAAAAAAAGGTCGTCGAACTCTTGACAGGTTTCTGCAAGAATCACAACATTATTTGTTTGCGGTGACAATTACTGAAATTCTTTGAAAATTGCCATTTTTAAATTAACAACGAAAGGTGTGAATTTCTTTAAGTTAGACATCGTATTTTTTTTTAATTAAAATACGTCTTTACTGTGAAACGAATCTAGTACGTAAATATTTCTACACTAGCGACCCGACGAGCTTCGCATAGGCCTATAGCCTTCCTCGGTAAATGGACTATCCAGCATAAAAATAATTTTTCAATTCGAACCAGTAGATCCTGAGGTTAGCGCGCTCAACCAAACAAACAAACAAACTCTTCAACTTTATAATATTAGTATAGATAATATTGTAATCATTTTAAGTCAACATGAAATGTATCATGTAAGCCTACATTGATAAACTACGACTTTGGCTACCTACGCGGTTACCTTCACAGGTAAGCACATTCAAACCTGTAGGTTTAAATTAATCAATCACGGCATAGAATAATGTAGGGTCGTTCATGAATACATACAATGGGCTAAGGAACATGTAAGTGCGAGAGCAATCCATCAAAGTACACACTTTTCCAAACAGTTATATCGAGTAATATTTATTTTGAGGGCATGCTATTGATACCTACGTTAGTTCGCTATAATGAAGGAAGGATATTAGATGAGCTAAATTAAATATTAAAACCGTCTATTAATTTTAATTATATTAGATAATAAGGCCCAAGGTCGACCGAAACGAAGGTGGTGTGACGATCTGACCATATTTGCGGGGCTAACGTGGGCAGAGATTGCACAAGATCGGGAAGTTTGGAAGGAGAAAGGGGAGGCCTTTGCCCAGCAGTGGGACACAAAAACAGGCTAATGAAAAAAAGAAAAGAAAAGATGATAAGCTTCCTCTCTCTTACTTACTAACTTACTGTGCCCGACATGGTCCTGTGGACCATGGACCATAGACCTAATGATCTGTTATTAAAGTTACCAAGCTAACATTGTGGAATGTAATAAAGTATTGAGTATTGAGTAAATCATATTTTTTTCATAAAATCGTCCACACTATTATAATGAATGACAAAGTCTGTTTGTTACCTCATCATAGCATAACTATTGCAGCGATCGAAATCAAATATGGCGAGGAGGTAGCTTAGGATCTATTGATACGTTAGTATTAATGAAGGAAGGATATTAGTTGAGCTTAATTAAATATTAAAAGTGTCTATTAATTTTAATTACATTACATGATTAGCATCCTCTCTCCCACTTACTTACTTACTAACTGTGCCCGATACGGTCCATAATGATCTATTATTAAAGTTACCACCTAAGTTCACATTGTGTAATGTAATAAAGTATGAAGAATTGAGGAAATCATATATTTTTGTAAAATTAAATAGTTCACACTGTTATAATTAATGACAAAGTCTGTTTGTTACCTCATGGCGAGGAGGTAGCTTAGGATCTGGATAAAGGCATTTCTTAATCCGCGACT
The DNA here is from genome assembly GCA_947361185.1 of Charanyca ferruginea. NCBI lineage: Eukaryota > Metazoa > Arthropoda > Insecta > Lepidoptera > Noctuidae > Charanyca > Charanyca ferruginea. Next base: position 14,327,118 of record OX376073.1, on the reverse strand, counting down.
CGATCCACGACATTTACGCCAGTGAAAACCGATATTCACGCCCACGAAGTAAAAGTGGAAAAGCGGTTGACACGGTACGCCTTCACAGGCCAGTAACCTTTTGAGAGCGAATGTAGCCTTAGAAATACCATCTATATCATCAACGTATCTCGATAGCCCACGCGATGTGTGTGGATACAGTAAACTAAATAGCCAATACCAGTTCCTTGGAACTTGTACTCTGTAGCCTTATTTACATGATAGCTATAGCGGGCTGGGTGCCGTGTGCGCGGCGGCTTGTAAACCACAAGTAGCCCATTTGGTTATCTGCGAAGTGTGTACCAAATGGCGGTTAGAGGTGGTCGCATTGCGGCCTGTGGCTACACCCTTATTATATGACCAGCCATTGCTTTTGAATTACGCTCCACCGTGATTATATTAGCCAGGCAACTAATTTATTGTCAACACAAACTTTAATTTCAAACCTCAAACTTATAATTGGGATGAAGTATTAAAGGAAAGTAAACACTTCTAAATTATTATAACCGTAAAACGGTTTAAAGATGACTTGAAAACTAAATCGCAGCATCAGGATTTTGTTTTAACATTTACAAAATCAGCTCCTAAAACATGAATAAAACATGTCGATAAAGTTGAATAATGTCCGCCTCTGAAAGTGAGAAGACTTACGTATGTAGACGTCAATACTAACGCGATCGATATGAGCGATGCTTCAATGCTGCAACAATTTATTTAGGCTAAACAACCTGAGACACGGAAAAATATCCGCGAATGATTGATGAGTGAGAACGCGAATAGAACAAATCCATCTAGCGCCCATCAATCTTAGCGGTACAGCGGTGCGGGCCGCTGTGCAAGCGACGTCGTCGTCTCTAATGAAAGAAGAGCTTACCGAGCACGTATAAACAATCGGAAAATGTTGTTTCTAATATCCCGCAAGATAGATGGCCCGTGAAATGTGCTCTTAGCTGGGATCAAGCCTTTTTTAATAGAAAAATGATTGTGCTACGTCTTTTGTTGGGGACGGGTACATAATAGTATACAATGTTAGGCGGTCACATTGTCGAAAACTGTGTTACAAAGTGGGGAAAACGGCAAAGCGTTTGTTGCATCGTTGTGTTCTACGATATGTGATCTTAGAGAATGGTATTGCAGAATCCTTTTTGGACTGAATGATGAATTGATGATAGGAAAAAAAAATTTTTGTGTAGTTTTCGTTTTTTCTTTCAAAAGTTACCCTGATAAAACAGCACGATTTGACAAAGTTCTATAAAAATAGCTTCCCAATTGCCATCGACAATAACCTTCAACATAATTATATTTGTAAATTACCATTGTTATTCTGAGTTTGACTCAATAACTGGTAGGTACAACGATTTCGATTTCATTACGCCCACACAGCTTGAAAGAAAAATGAGCGGACAATAAATTGACCTTCTTATTGAAATAGACTACCTACAACCACTACGTCTCCTGCCTTCTTATTACCCACTATGTAATTTAGCTCATTGATATTGCTAGCATTATATAAATCTATGTACCTTACAATAAATATGTAAGAGCTAGTAGAACAACCTACATTCAGTCAACCTGACGATAATATATTATGACAGTACCGCTTCGGTTTCCAAGTAATACCGTCACGTGATTACAAATCGTTCGTAATAGGCAACCTCCATAACTAAAGAGCCCTCAAAGACGGTTAAGTCCTACTGTAAAGGGTTTAATTACTTTAATAAGCGCTAATACAGTGTAACGTGTTAATAATGTAGTCGGTGTTGATGAGACAACGAGATTACCCGGCCACTTGAAATATGATTACGGGCGGGCCGCTCATCAGGCCGTAAGTGTTTACGGATGCACGTGACGGGTCGCGCCTCCCCCGGCCAGTCGGGCCGCCTCGTCCACTGCTCGCGTATTTACCTAATTGGCACAGTACGTTGTGACAAAAGTCCGTGTTGGGCTCCCGGCAAATTAGATTCCCTGCCCACCCGCCGCCCGCTGTTGCCCGGGACGCCCGCCATCGCTGCCGCTCGCTTTACTTACCTCTTTCACCCTAAATTGACTTTCCTCTAATTGAAATACGCGTCAAAGACTCATTCCGCGATTAATCTGTTTTGTTTGTTTTTATTTGTAACTGCACTGTGAGCTAAGACGATGTTAATTCACACCGCCACCTTTAAAGGATTTATGACTTGGATGGTGTCACATTTAACACATCACCGTGTAATTATATGACATTAGAAAAACTAACAAAAATATCAAAATATCTGTTTAAAACTGTTCTCATGCTGTACTTAATTAAAACGTTAAATTAATAAATAGGGTTAGACCAAAGTAATATATAAATAATATAAAATACCTAGTCTATTTCCAGTATTGGGCTTTATTTAAGTTAAAACGTTTCTTTGACCTATATGTAGGCACCTATGTATTGGTTTTAAAATATTAAAATCTGATTGGATGAAAATTACCCAATTCGTTGGGATATACGTAGGGGAAAATGTGATGTGATTTAAAAATTGAATTATCCATTTTCAACACGGGAATTGGTGCCCATCTAAAAATAAAACCGATTGTAGCAAATTCGAGTTGCCGAGTCTCACGGCGGCTTCGCTGTGGCTGTGGGTATTCATGAGTATCGATTTTATGCAAAATGCAACAAGATTCACTTGAACATGTCGGCTATACGATACGCATTATGTGAGGAGCCGATCTATTCTACAATTACATTGGCGTAAATACGGGAACTTGTAAATGGGTGCGTACGTTGTCGGGCTGATCGAATGAGGCCTGTCGGGGATATTGAGAGCGTCGAAGTCGTGTACGCATAAACATGTAACACAATTAGCGGTCAGGTGTCGCAGCCGACACCAGCCCTTCGCAATAAGAGCTTGATAAAGCCAATTTAACCGGAGATTCGATTCCTCTGCCTGTTTATTATTATCAGTCGCGCCTAATTCCAGTTCCCCGGGTCCTATTGTATAAACTGAATGAACAAACAACTAATGCAAATTTCGGTTAGTTAACTAATTTGAAGTTTGCAGATAGATCACGACACTATCTTGAATAAGACGCAAAGGTATTTGAGTTCATTGGAAGATTGTAGGAGTGGATCATTTATGGCGTGAGTCGAATTTAATTTTGGTTATACCATTAATCTTTCTAAGTTATTGTACCTGACAAATAATGAGACGGGTATGAAATGCCTACATTTTTCTTTGTTCTCGAAATTTGGTGGAGCCTTGTAGCATCTTCGTTTGTAATTGCGTCTCGCATGTTGTTACATTAAAGTTTAATTGTTAGCATTAACACGTGTGATGCCAATTAGTACAGATGCTTAAGCGTAATCGCTTCACGCGCTGAGTTTGTAGCACTTCGTTACATCGTTGTTAAGTGCACCTAATGCGACTTGTTCGGTACTTGCTCCCGTAGCTATATACATATTATTATAACAAGCTATAATTTATGTAACTTATGTTAACAGCAAAATTAACTACGTATATCGTTATTTTGCTCTAAAACTGCACATTCTCATCATTCAATCCAAAACATTAAGAAAAATAAGTAAATGAGAGAAAAATAAATAATGAAGCTGTGTCGATTCTGCAACAATATTAGCATGAAGTTAAAAAAACCCAATATAAATTATTTTACTCTACATATAACAAATCAAAAAAGTTTGTGGATAATTTGACAGACAAAACAAAGTGATGCCATGCTATGAAAGTTCGCGTAGCCTTTATATCTAATCGCACCATATACTATGCAATTCTTTCCTTTGAATCGTTTAAACTGATAGTGGAAATAGTAGGAAACCTAATATTTAAGATTAGCTCGGAGTAGAGACAAATGCGGTCGGAAAGTTAGTTCTACGAGTTTGTGTAGTGTAGGTACTAAAACCAAAGAGAATATAACCACTAAAACCTTAACTACTTACTACTACAAAATACCTCACGGTATTCGTTCAATGCATGCGCTATAAGTACCCAGAACCCAGAACAGTTTATAGGACAATTAAATGTGTTGGTATAGTATTCAAAAGAAATAACCATTTTAATTTATTAAAACTAGACATAAAAGTTGTAGACATGTAAAGAGAAAAGAAACCATTAGGTACGATCAAATTATAAAAAAGAAATATTATTTCAATCAACCAAATCAGCAAGAAATCGAAAGAAACAAAAATAACATCAACCATTGTTTTACATCACTAGGCCGAAATCAAAGCGTAAATGTCGCGAAAGAATACGAAGTTAGTATGAAGGTTATAAAAATATCTGGAGGACAGGTTGGCGTTATATTGCTGTTATAAATCAGCGTTTGCGACAGGCGAGCGTGGCGGTGGCGACGCGGCGGCGTGACGACGCGTAGCGTGCACGGCAGTGCCACCTCGTGTCGCCTGCCGACATTCTACATATGCATAAATATTGCGCCTAATATGCCCATACAGACCTAGTATGGAAATAGTTATATCTATTAAGGTACTTTTTGAACTTAGTCAATTTTACCAGAAATAATGACCGTCCGTGCGTCCATCCGTGTGGTGTCAGACGTAAAGAATAGCACCATCCCATATCTTCACGTGGGTGTCGTAAGAGGCGACTAAGGGACTTACCAGAGAATGGGCAGCAGCGTTCTCTGTGCCTTTGTAACAACCATACTGCGATCGCCAACCCGCCTGCCAAGCGTGGCGATTATGGCAAAACCCCCCGACTTGGGGAGGCCTATGTCCAGCAGTGGACGTCGCTGAAATGATGATGATGATGATGAATGAAAGATGAAACCTACACTTAGTATTGGAGGCTTGAAGAAGAGATTTTTGATTCATCATAATATTTGTGTGTGTCATCATAATATGTGAGTGCTTTTACCAACTATGTTGGGGTCAACTTCCAGTTTAAGTTTCATGGAGACTGCTTATTTAACCTTCACAACGCAGTTGCTGGATAACTCGATGCCCCTTAGTAAGACTGGTTGTCAGATTTTTCTACCTTCTGACTATCTATAACGACTGTCAAAGATCTACGAATGGGAACCGGGACCAACGGCTTTACGTGCTTTCCGAGGCACGAAGGGGCCTTGGTATGAACTTATAATTTTACGAACTTATAAGGAATATTATACTTTTACTGAATCCAGTTTTAATTTATGATTGGTTTACATTTTATGTATGTTACATACAACTATAGCTTTTAAGGCTAAAAACACCAGTGTCTACACCCTCTCTGCATCAGTACTTTGGTAGTAGTTTTATAAACCTACTTATTTTCTAGCGATGTTATCCTCTGCCGTTGGAAACCGGCAATAATCTTATATTGAGTTCATATGTTTGAAAAACATGTTGGTCGTTACGATACCGTGGCCTATACGTTGCGCAATATGTATAAAACTATGTTATAATGAAAACATTATATAAAAATGCTTGGTTACTTAACTAAAATAAAATATTGGTAGACCCGCCCGTTAGCGACGCCGCGGTCGTCACCATAGTAGAACTGTAGTTATTTAACTGCTTTGATAACCATTGTAACTTTTGTAATACCTAGGGTTCTATTTTTAACTGGGTATAAAGTATATGGCTCTATTAAAGTACAAATGTGAAATCCTTGCTATTTACAACGAGGTACTGCATAACCTTTGCGGGGATATAAATACACATATGAGTGCAGTAAATAGTTAACTTCTCGCTGGAATTATATTAAGAGTTACGTAGTACATTTATACTCAATTATTATTAATTGAGTGATTGCCAGTAAATAAATGAGATACAAATAAAATGGATAGCGGATACTTCTTCGGTCCATTTCATAACGGGTGCGGAAATACGATGATTTATGCGGTCATCCATAAATGAATCGCATTCGTTGTGATGGCAATTTTTATTTGTGAAACAATTAAAATTAATAGCCTCGTTACGGCTTACAGATAGTTTACCGTCGCGTCTTACTTATACAGTAAATTTTTGCACAATATGAAATATAAAAATGAACATTTTATTTCCGTACTTATCTAAAAGTATAGATACACTTATATTTTCAGTATAGGTAAATAAGCTAAAGCACTTATTGGTTTTGGTTCACATGAATGTAACGCAGATAATGTTTGGTGATATTTAATTCAGTCAGACAATGCAAACAAGAAATGCACGAAATGTTAGTTAATTCTGTTCTGTACTATGAATGAAAAACACGAGCATTCTTAATTTAGGGTATTCACGTACTTAGTTTGTTAAATAAAATCGCTTCAATGAATCTGAGCAAACTATTCCGAAAACGAATCCTTTTGTTACGTCCGAAAGAATATTCAACAAAAATGGGAAAATATGTCGAATTGGTTTACAGCAACAACGGCGGCAAGTAAAATTTTAAAGCGTGTGTACTGCAGATCGAGTTGCCGGCAATGGTTTCCGGCTCATATCGCCAGATTGGAAAAGCAAGCGCGTCTGACCAGGGTGAATTACTCGAAACGGCGTGAGCGGTGACGGTGCGAGCGCCAGATTCACTTACTTACATCGCTTCGTGACTGAACTCCATAGAACGGTGCAGTTCAGCCGTAAATAAAATGGTATTGTCGCGCGGAAACCGCACATCGAAAAACCGGTGAACGTCGCGTGAAATGCTACCGGTGCCGGCATCGGCACAGACGTCGAGAAATATGGCCAAACGTACCGCACATACGAAATATGGGACTATAGGCAGCGGTGTCGACTCGTGCCGGGTCGCCGAAACATGTTAGATATATGTAGCTATTATACAATTATGACTACTACTTTCCAACTAACAGGTTATTCATGAACTTTTTAGATCGTTTGTTGCAATGTTAATTACCGTAGTTAACACAGTTTAGTTAAGTAAAATACTTTTGAGGCGCAAAATTATGTTGTAGTCGGCTTATTTAATTAAAAATGGAAAAATATTAACAAGTCCTTTGACGAATACACGTGAAAATGATTAAACGCGTTAACGATAAAATTTTGATCTCACGTAGGTACTTTAATATGTATACAATTTTACATGTTACCTTCTCAACATGTAAAATTTAAATTGAAATATTTGATTTAATGTAAATTTGGTAAATTGGTATATAAAGTACTAAATATAATAATAATAATAATTGTCGGATTGAAACAGTTGCTAATGTTGCCTTCATTTTACATATTTTATTTTAGAAATGTTACATGGTTGCGACGATAAAACCAGCAGCTGACGAACACTTCCATCGTTCCCACTGCATTACGCAAGATTATTTATTCATTATGAAACCATTAAAGTCCTTCACATTTTACTCCACCCACCGTTTGACGATACATTTAAACTTTGCCAATCGAATTTTCTTCAGACACGTTATTTAAATATTCAAATGTACAGTACTTTCTCACAATACGTCCTTCTTTATTCGTCTTATATAAAATTGTAGACTCGGTATTCTAATATTTGTTGTTACAAAGCCATGTTGTGTCACCGCAGTTAGGTGTACGGATGGGTAATTTTCAATGGCCACTGAATAAGAGCTAGTATTCTGCTTTTCGTTCGTATTCCGTAATGCCGGTTACGTAGCATCTGACTCAGAGGCAACTAGCATAAACTTGAGAAAATTTGCTTCAAAATATATTTATAGAGACGAGAAGACGGTCTACAGCAAAAGAGCAGCTATATATATTATACTTCTAAGATTTCTTTTAAAAAAATAACACATTCGACGAAGTTCGTTCTGAAGTTAATAAAAATTTGTTGAAAACTTGAGGAGGAGCGTCGTCTATCGAGACAGACGTGTTTGCTGCCGCGCCCGCGCCTGACTACCTTCATGCTTTTACGTGTTTACTTACTTTGCTTACATAATTTTAGTGCAGCGTACCTACTTACTAAAACTAGGTTCTCGTTCATTACCATACAGCTTTTATTCAGCTAATAGGAACAAATAGGTACGTGTGTGTACAACATGGATTTATGCAATACTTGATATGAAATTTTAAACAATACAGGTAGGTATATCAATATTACGGTTGACACCATAACGTTACTTTCAGGATATAGGTACGAATTGTTTCGAAGCGAATATTAATTTTACGTGCGACAACGCAGGATTCGTAAAATGAATAGGTGTTACAAAATTTCCTTTTCTTTATGATTAGATCGCCATTTGTTGTTTATTCAATCAATGGTGTTGGAATTCGAAATCAAAAGTAGTCTTGTTCGGAAGCATAGAAGGAGATGGATGCCAGCGAAAATACGCGAGAAAATTCAAAAGGAAAGAAAGGTGAAGCGCGGAAAATTGGCTTCATTAGATAGAGGGACCGAGGGCGCGTTATGCAGGACACACGGTCAGGCCGGACGGCAACCGTGATGCAATTTAATGCTCCTTACACCGGCGGAACTGCGCTATTTCTTCATGGAAATATTCATTGCTATTGTACGTACTGGTTTTGTTTTTCGTGACTTTTGATGTTTTTGGTATGACAAATCGTTTTTATTCCTATGTAAACAAAAAAAATATATAAAAGAAAAATGTTATAAGTATATTTAAATATAAAATGTTTTTTTTCAAGAAAACGGGGAAATTAACCTGTCGTTGTTTATAGTAAATGTCACGTAATCAGCTTTACTTATTAAAATATGTATATTGTTATTAAAAAGTAATGTATGTATATGTTTATATTACTTATTTTATGTCGTATATATACATATATAAACTCTGTTGTTTTTCAATGACTGACTACCACTCAGTTATGCAAGTTGGCAGCACTATAATACAAAGAATTCCTTGCTACTTGCTCTAGAACATCCAGCCATTCAAATTTCATATATCAAGCACTGATTCACACATTCTCTTGAAATTTTTCATGTTTCCACCTAAAGACAAATTTTCTTGAACATTGTCAAGCAACGTGCAATATACGAGACTGGTATGACATGTATTACGAAATTTTATGAAAAAGCACTAAGATTTATGGTTGTTTCATAGCAAAAAAATACGCTTTTTTCAGGTATACGTTGGAGGCGCTGAACCGGAAAAATCATGAATTACGTTGTTACACATAAACAATGAACTAGCATCTCATCTAATCTTATTTGAGGTTATTATGTTCTGCCGAGTAGGGGTCTCTCGAGGTCTACCCTCGCCTTCCGCTAAAAATATTGGCTTTAACAATTTTATCGTTTTTGTATTACATCACACCAGTGTTTATCTGTGGGGTTTGCAGAATTGATGAGTAAGTGAGCATCTACAGTATCCAGCAACATGAATAATAATGTCTAAATGAAGCATACTTCTAATAATATCTTATCCAAAACAAAAGCTGTATTTCACGTTCAGCAGGGAGATTGTAACAGAATAGACTTATTGGTGTAGGTAATTAAGCCCTTGTTAATTAATTTAAAGAAACATCTTAAATAAACTATTATACTTTCTTGTTACCAGTCCTGCTTAAATGAGTCCCATTAGTCCTGAAAGAGGCCTACGGGGACTCATATTAGGATAATAAAATTACGTAGCGTCATTATGATAGTGCTACGAGTTTCCGTAGACTTCGTAGCCGTTGAAGATTTACTGTCTACGAAGCTACGAAAAAAAGGTAGGAATCGGATGTCTTTAGTTAGTAGTATTACAAACAGTGTCATAATTTTTATCATTTAAAAAAAAGAGCGTGGTACATTAAATTTTGTATATTCGATTCAATTAATTAGAAAGAAACAGAACACCAACCGGGAAAAGGCTAATCAATGTATTAATTGCCCAACAATAACACTCAAGGGTCCGTTAAATTGATTCCCGTTTTGAATTGCGTAGGGATTATAAACCTCAAGCATTTTGTTATTTCAATGTATTATTTATTTATTTGAAACCACAATTGTGAAAGTAATGCAGCATACCTCTACTATTATTGATTTTTGTTTTCAATAAACAATACTCATTAAATAAAGTCCATGTACTTGAAACAAAGCGATCAAACATTTAAGAACGAGAGAACTTTGTAATGAATCGACATCGCCATATATTTCAATACTTCGGGGAAGTCAGCTATTCCTTATACGTGTGTGAATTTCGGGCTAATAATTATTATTTTATGAACAACAAAGTTTTGTGGAGCTTGTTAACTCGGGAAAGATGAGTGTTTAAGTTTGCCCCGAAATAGATGTTTTATGATATGTAGTGAGAACAGTAAACAACGAAGTTTTGCTATCGCGACCGCATAGCGTTGGGTTGGCGAGGCTTGTTTATGTGGCAATTGGCGTCGCAATGAACCGGCATTCTAGCTGGGAGCAAGTTCTCAGCAAAGGCGTTCCGAGTTGAGTAACAAATTGAAGTATGGCGTCGGCAACTCGCAAATAATCATACACAAGGTGGGTAAGTTCGGCTCCAGCTGAAAGTTCATCCAACTTGAGAGTGATAGTAATTCACTCAGGAATTGCGGTCAGCAAGAGGGAAAATAAACTGAATTTCCATTTACCAATACCGCAAATATCGAAATACTACATTTGATTGTGTATCTTCAAAATTGTATCGACTTTGAAATACTTCATCATCATCATGTCAACCTTTAGACGCCCACTGCTGGGCATAGGTCTCCTCCAAAGGGGGGTTTAGCCGTAATCGCCATGCTTGCCGATGCATGTTGGCGATCGCAGTAGGTGCAATTTTGCTCAGATGAAGCTGCTGCCCATCTTCTGGTCAATATCCCTCTGTCACTTTCTACGACACCCACGTTTAGAAATAGGGTGGTGCTATGCGCGGCTGGCACCACTGGGCAAGTACTTAAGAGTATGAAATATGTTTTAAAACCTAAAATAGGCTCCATTTGTGTTATAATTTAAAACCGGTAAATATATTAGGTATGGTTTCAGTGATTTCCATTTCAACGAAATGTTTCAATTTTCATTTTGGCAACGGTTTTATTAAGGCTGCAACATTTCAAGGAAATGAGGTAGGCTTCGTCCAATTCGCTTGCAAATATTTGGAACACGAGGATTAGTCGTGCATTCAGAGAGCTTGTTATTGTACACAATTCATAGCAGCGTTTAATTGTTTGTTAGTTTTATGTAAATTAAGGTTATTTTACATAATAATGATATTTATTTATTCATATATAACAATTCGTATTGTGTTTGATTTATAGTGTACATTAATTAATTTATTACAGCTAAAAATAATAAATCATGAATTTTAAACAGTAAATTTCACTAAAAATAATCAATAGTATAAAGGCTTACTACTATCTACTTTGCTTTGAATAACCTATTTAGGTGATTTATGTTACAATTTACTTTAAATGCGATAAAAGTATGTCCGAAAGACCCGTATTTTGGTAAATCTTAGGTTTAACTAGTAAATCTTAAGACAAGACGATTTTTCAGACTTGTACAGTTAGAGTTTAGTACTACATGTTAAGTATTACCAATGAGGTTTGGTAAATGTTTTGTAAATGTATGACACGCGCCTTGCATCGCGGAACGGCGTCAACTATTTTCCTGTTCTCTGAATGAGTTCACAAGAATTACTTTACATGTGATATGTTTTTAATGTTGTAAAATATTGTTTAAGGCCACGCTACCAATTTAGGGTAACCTATAATGGTACGTACTTGTGTTGTTGTAAATAAATAAATATTGGCAACATGGTTAAATGCTGCGGTCTTGGACTAATCAGCCAGTTTAAGATAGACGGATACGTTGGGCAAGGTAGACAGAGCCCCGCTACGCTGGACTCCTATTTAAAGGTCCCCAAGAATACCAGCTTGCTTCGTTCGCTCTTGGACTAATTGAAAAAGCAATTGAAGAAAAAAGGGGAACCACGGTAGATTTGTTTATTTTTCGACATTTAGCGCGTCTGTGAGAAAAAATCACAAGGTGGTAAAAGTTCGAAATGGATGATGATCACAGAACATTTCAGATTTTTACCATTCAAGGTTAATGTTAGGTTTTACTGGAAAACCTAAGGACCGGGTTTTTACAGTAAGACGTTTATTTTTGGTTTTGTACTTAGTTGTAATACAATTTATTTGTACATACAGTCCACGCCTAGTAATACATAATATCCCGAGAATGACATACAAAATGATGAAGATTGAAAACACAAAGATTGTCTAAATAACTAACACTTTGTTAGGAACCTTATTCCGTGCGCTTGAGCGCTCACTTTATTCCGCCAATGACACAGCATACCTAATATTTCAGACCCGTAAATTCCTTGCTGAGGTAAGTGGGTAATTGTGGTGTTCACACTGGTGATAGATCGGTGGTCTGGCGCCTACCAGCGCCGCAATCATTTGTTTCACCCAATTGACTGCTACAACTTGCCTCCTATACACATTCCCCATTTATTACTTTAAAGCTAGCACTGACTCACGTATACCAATGTTATGGGTTAACGCACCTGTAGGTATGTCTATTCTGTTACAATTTCCCTCGGTGAACACCTAGGTGAAGTGAGCTGTCATCTGTTCCGATGCTAGGGACTTTCAAAGCACTACAATCGAATGACAGCTCACTTCAGCTAGGTGTTCACCGAGGGAGAATGTAACAGAATAACAGTGTATCTATATCTACTAACAAACTGGCAAAAATGTAAGTGAAACATCACTTGATATTGATGATGATACGGTTGGCGCAGTGGCTGAGCAAATGACTGCTGCGCAGCGTGTTGATTCGAATCCCGCCCAGGGTAAACATTTTGTGTGATGGATACTTGTGTTTGCCTTGTGTCTGGTTGTTCTTGATCTTTATATGTATCTATTTATGTATTTAAAGTATCAGCTGTCTGACACATTGTCTAGGTAGTTAGGGTCAGATAGCCGTGTGTGAAATGTACCCATATATTTGTATTATATTACTATTATATTACCGCCGTTTGTCGTTCTCTTCTTCAAATGAAATGATGCATTGCCTTTTTTTCAATATTTATTTAATTTCAAAGTTTTTTCCTCATTCATAACTCACGTCTTAGATGTACCTGTTTCAATAAGTAGGTCAGCTTGCAGTCGTACTCTACGGTAGAACAGATAGGTTATTTCTATATTAATAGTAGTAATCAAACACGCGCTGAGGCTCCATCGATAATTGCAAGCGATGATAACTGTAGAGAGGTCAGTAATTGAAACACTGTTGTTGCCAAGGGCGAACACAGTAGGTACACAGTACAATTTACAGATACACAATTTTGTTTGTTTTGCTTTCCCCTCATTGTTTTGATTGAATGAACAATCAGTATTGAATTACTTATTGTGTTATTGCAATTGATTTCGAAACTTGATAGATTAATTCATTTTAATTTGGTTGAGGTTTAAAATATAGATATGAATATAAAATGTAGCGACAGACAAATAACAATGAAAGATTAGACCGATTTTAGTAAAACGTTCGTATAGATTTAACAAAATCCAATAATTCCCTTTTGAATATTCTACGACTCATCCAGTAAAAAGCTAATCCGCTGAATAATGGGGGTTATAGATATCAACGTGGAGCAGGCATGGCGGAAAAATATGTCAATTGTTTGCCTCAGTGAGTTTATGGTATTAATAACTTTAAATAATAAATCTCGGCTTTTGTTGATGTTTTAATTGGTTTCAGAAGTGTCGTGCGGCGTTTCCCGGAAAATTGTAGTAATGGCATTTAAGTTAATCCGTTAAGAGATTATGAGTAAATTGTATTAAGATTTTTTATTTGACTTTATGTGGTTGTATCTGGTACTAATCAAACTAACATTTAAGACATAACATTCATTGAAGATCTTATCTATCTGTATAGTAAAATCATCATCTTTGCCAATATCTACTTATTAAATTCTACTTATTAAATAGAGATGGACAGAGACATGTCGTGGAAAACTCACACTGACGGTGTATGTAATCGCCTGAGTCAGCATGCATATGCTTTACGCAATCTCGCAAAAGAAGTCAGTCAAAAATCATTAATTACAGCATATCATGCATACGTAACTTCTACATTACGTTACGGCATAATATATTGGGGTAACTCAACAAACACGGAGATGGTACTTAGAGCCCAAAAAAGATGCGTTAGGGCGATTTGCGGAATTGTAAACACGGATAGCTGCAAACCATTATTTGTGAATCTCCGCATACTAACAGTGCCTTGCCTATATATATATGAGGTAGCTCTATTTGTCAAAAAAAATTCTCACTTGTTTGAGACATTTGGTCTGGCGCGACACAAAAATAAAATAGTTAGTAGACAACACAAAAAAGCGATATTCAGTAAGAATTTCTTAGGTATGGCACCTAAAATCTACAATAGAATACCTAAAGCATTACTAGACTGTAACGATTCCAATAAATTTAAAAAACAATTACAAAACTTGTTAATAAATAAGGCGTACTACTCTTTAAATGAGTACATGTCAGACAAGAACTTAGGATGTTTATTGGGACTGAGGTGAATATTTTCTGAATCCGATTTATTATCTATTTATTATATTGATAATTTTACCTTGTTTGACCAATGTATTTGTCTGTTTATTCAATATGTTATACATACTGTGTTTGACGAAACTAATACCAATACTCTGTTAACTAATTTATCTGACATCTGAATCATTTCGCTCACATTGTGTAATTTAGATCTCAATACTTTTTTTATGACATGATTATATTTGGCCAATCTGTATTTAATGAAACGTTATTTTATTTATTATTATTATTATTATTGTTTTCTCTTTTGACATTTCTGATCTATTGAATGTATTTAATTAAATTTTTATATCTTCTTATTTAAATTAACTACCAGAAAATAATATTTTGCATGCCTTAATTGGTAGAACATAATGGACTGCACATTTACTCAACATCGTCAAATGTATTTATCATTACTTATGTTCAGCAATAAATAAATTGATTTGATTGATTGATTTGAAATTACTCTTAACAATCAGTTCTAAACACAAACGACTGTAAAATTATATGAGACTTCGTCAGTGGATTCTTATTTTTTTTTTATAATTAATATATTATAGCCTATAGCAGTCACGCATAACGTAGCTTTCTATACCTAGTAAATGACTTTTCAGAATCGAACCTATAGTTCCGGATATTAGTCCGAACAGACCCAAACTCTAAAATATAATAACTTCAATTTATAATACTTGTAGTGACACAGTGACAGTGATGATAAATTTATAATTAGTATACGATAAAGAACACAAGAATTTACAACATTTACTTAATGGTTATCTATTCAGTTCCAAGGTGGAAAGTTTCTAAGGCGTTATGACGCTCCGTTACCGCGATAGATAGATACTAAACAATGTCTCTTTCAGATCAAGGACCCCAACATCGTATACAAGTAGTTACTTTGCTTTTATATTCAACACAGATGTGAGGTTGTGGATTACTTTCTGTTTTAGAAGACCTTCAATGGAGATGAACAAGGTCGGTGACAGTGCAGCAAGGATAGCTTGAAGAGCTTCGGCTACTCAAAATTATGTTAGGATACTGTCAGTGTCTTGGTATGGGGATGTGAAGAGAAGGGATGAAACGCATGTGACCAAAAGAATTATGAATCTAAGTGTGGATGGATGGAGAGGGAGAGGAAGGCTAAATAAAAAATGGGTGAATTGTGTGAAGAATGATATGCATGAAAAGCGAGTCAATGAAAGCAAACGTTGACAGGACGGAATCGAAGAAGAAAACATGTTGGGCCGATTTCAAGTAATATGGGACAAGGGCATCAAGATGATGTCTGAGTGTCTTTTTTATGTTCATTATTGTCCACTATTGAACAATGGCATACCCCCTAATGGGGTTTGCCATCATTCCTACGCTTGGTAGGTAGTCTTGGGGATCGCAGTGAAGCTGTTGAGTATACGGAAGCCGCTGCTGCCCGGTTTCTGGGTTTTCCCTTAGTCGCCTTCTACGACACCCTCGGGATGAAATGAGTGGGTGTATATAGGCTCCCTGTGGGGTGTCTAACCCGGACACCCCACAGTGAGCCTATAGATATCTGCAATAGGTACTAGAGTTGAATTTGAAATATAAAAAAACCGTAGCTGAGTAATTCTGCTTTGCGACAGAAATGGGTATGCTCCTTCACAATGCTAAAGGAAATGGCAATTCTCGAAATAATATGGAAGCAATTTTGTATTTGTCACAAAAATATTGGTGATAAACAGTTTTTTCTTTACTTTACTTTGAATGATTGCATTCAGAGATTCAAAAGTTATTCTTTTCATTAAACTAGAACTGTTCAGATAGCTACCCGTATTGCTCCGTTTCAATAAAGTCAATGGTTTGTTTGCCTTCATGTTACATTGTGCGCGTTATATATCTAATAACAGCGTCGTCAATATAATATAATATTATATTATCTTTCTTCAGCCCAAATAAAAAGATACGAAATTGAACATTTTATTTGGACGTTAAAGTTTATAGGAAGATTTCATAAAGAAAAACTTTATAGAGTAATATGAAAGTTTGCTTTACCAAAACTACCAATGGTGTCTCAAGATGAATGGTAATTTAGTTTATATTACAGCCTGATATAATCCAGGCTTGCTTTATATAAAACAATCTACCTTCACCTCACTCTTTTCAAAATTTTGAGGAAAGACTAGATAAAGAACAATAAATGTAGCGTAAGTGGGAATTTAACCAAAATTTTATACCCAGTCTTAATTTTCGACAATTTTTTCATTTATCAGACGTCAATTTAATTCCACATTTAAAAAAAACTTTTACAAGGTATAAAAGTTTAGTGATGTTTGTCTTTAGTAGATAAATTGAATCCGTATTTTATTAATAACAGATCCCCTTTAAAGGAGCCATAAATCGCATTGTATCACGTCGGTATTTTGTCTCAATAACTTGATAATATGATTCTAGAACAACCTGCTCAGTTAATAGGTTAGGCAAGATTCGCTCCTCCTGAAATCTGACACGCATGAAGCATCACATTGTGCTTGCTAATGAGAAGTCTAGTGCTTTGAAGTTTGTCGACAAGCAGCCGGCAAAGCGGTACGGCGGAGGAGGAAGAAATCTGTCCTAATGATGAAACATTCAAAGTTACGTGTTGGTTAACTTGAAGCAATTTATGCTCGTGAAGAATGAAGTAATTTTCACATATTGTGCAGTCCAACAAACTATAATATTACATAATATTTATTATCAATAAGATGGGTACAGGTATACGCCATAGTTCAGTAACACTTTCAATACTCAATATTCTAATTTATCGTTATCTAGTGAATAATATTTACAAAGTTTGGCTCTATCGCTGTCGTCTCAAAGACAAAATCTATTGAGTAACATTATTGTATTTTAAACTGTACAGAACAATTAATAAACAAATGATTTATAAGAGTAAATGTGAAAAGCAATAAGATTCATAACGGCTGAGCCACCTGTTTTTATTGCTAAGTTCTGACTGCGAGCCGGTTAAATCTTGAAACAAGGATATTGTTACCTCAAACTTTCTACAAAGAGAATAATAACAAAGTTTTTTGGAATTTCACAACAAAAAAACAAGCAGCAACAATATCGGAAACACTTTTAATTATTAAATTGCCAGCTACGTAACTTAATTTCTCTAATTATATAACAGCGCAAAGTTTTTCAGTTATGCTAGCACTGTCATCCCTTATAATTATTTTAACTAAAACCACAGGCAACTAAAATTTTGTGAAACTAACTTATTAGTTATGTTGTTAATTACTTAACGAGCAACTTCCTACTCACCATCCGACGATGTTACTGAACCGCTAATTATGAGCAGCAGCAGCACAGCCGTCACTGCTGAACACGAGCCCAATCTGCGTCCGCTCATCATGTTGATTAGTTTACCCCAACGACATGTTAATCGAAACAACTTTTTGAAGAATTTCAAATGTCAACAAAAGTGTTGTGATGAATGTCAGTAGGGTAACGAGATTTCCTCATTCATTCGCCATCGGAATCGGCTCCATTAAATATTCATCGGCAGGTGAATCGAGTGGGGTTCGTGTGACGGGTGCCGGCGAGCGGCGAGCGGTGGCAGCGTGAGGCGAGCGGCGGCGTAGTCGGCGGCGCGCTACGGTCTCGCGGCGCTCTGGCTGCGTACTGGCCGCGCTACGCTACCCGCGCCGCTTTGTCTACGACTGTTCTACGCTCCCGGCGCTTGCGTAGCCCCGCCTCGCTCTCGGATGAAAGGACGGAACATTACCAGTATTTGTAACAGTTTGCGTCAAATTGATATAAATGGAGACGGTTTTAATAAAGTGTAATTGACTTTTGCCGACTTTGCGTCGCATTAATTTCGACCACGCTAAGACGCCTCGGGCAGGTGCGGCGTTAAATACCACCACGGCAACTTCGCTTTCTGTCATGAATAATTTCAAATTTAAATGAATGTTAATTATGATGAGTTTTTAAGTTCACTTTGATATTTCAGAGATTGATGTTAAGGTATAAAAATGATTCCCACTTTATTAATTTTTTAAACTTCCTTGATAAGTAACATGAAACTGATTGCACTTTGTAGGTAAATTTCGTTGCTTATCCTTAATACTCTAAATTTATTAATGTTTCTGTTAGTAAGTAATTATTTAAGTGGGAATGAATATTCTTGTAAACATATGCGTAATGTATGCGATTACATGATAATTTACGTACGAAACGTCAATGAGGTTACATGGCGTCTTAATAATTAATGAGTGCGATTTCGCAGCAAGCATTACATACAAAATGCCTCGTGGAAGGGTTGCCAAGAATACCGAGACTCTTTACGATGACTGTTGTTATCTATATAAATTAATAGACGCAAGTAAAACATAGACAAACCTGAAACATCTTTAATTAACACTCGCAGTTCAGATTAACAACGTACACGTTAATATTATCAGAATGTTTCAGCCCGGATGAATCCAATAATCATGAATAATTAATTGTAGTAGGTATGTTAATATGTCAATACGGTTTCGATCTAATGCGATCCGTGATACGTGCAATTAAAATTGGTTTAGCGTTAGTGTCTGCGTAACTACGATTTGTATTTTGTTTGAGTTTATGGTCTTTAGGGCTAATCTGCAGAACTTTTGGTCCGATTATAGGAAGCTGCGTTATTCGTGAGTGCTATAGGAATTTCATACAAACAGTCACGAGCATAAATATGTATACAGATTGCAAAATTCAAAAGCAATTTTCTCGTTAAATAACTATTTCAACTTATAAATAAAACCTGTTTATAGCAGTTTGGGATCAAAAATTCCCTATTCGTAACCCCATAACATTTCAATCAATAGTTTAGGTGAAAATCAGTTTAGAATGAGACTAACTGTTTATATGTTTTTGCTCGTGACTGTACATATACTTCATACACTAACTGACTCTGACAATTCAAAAGTGCCTGTTATTGCCGGTGCCGGTTTAATTGAATTAAATGCTTTGACTTCATCAGGAAAGGATCCCGCTCGTGGCTAAGTAAAAGCCGTACAGATCGATCGATCATAGGTAAAGCTACGCTTGCCGCGGTCGGTCTGTGGATGGGTGACCATCGATTTCATACCGAGTTCCCTCCGTGCCTCGGAAAGCACGTAAAGCTGTTGGCCTCGGCAGTCATTTGTTGATCTTTGGCGGTCGTTATGGGTAGTCGGAAGCCAGAAAGTCTGACAACCAGTCTTACCAAGGGGTATCGGGTTATTCAGTAACTGGGTTGTGGAGGTGCGATAGGCAGTCGCTCCATGTAAAACACTGGTATTCAGCTGCATCTGGTTAAACTGAAAGCCAACCCCAACATAGTTGAGAAAAGGCTAGGCAGATGATGATGACTTTAATAATAATAATAATAATCAAGGGCTTGATTCAGAAGGCAGTACTTCTTGACACGGCCCGCATTGTCAGGAGGTTCCTCTCTCTGGAGCCCTGACCGCCGGTAGCTTGGACCCTGTTCCCGATACCGGTGGGCTACTATTTTTATATTTTAAAATGTTTTTTTTTTCTATTAATATTTAAAAATGTAAATTATGTGTATATAAGATGAATAAATGAGAATAATAATAATAATTTATTGCAGACTTTCATCCATAATTTGTTAGTAGTAGTATATTCTTAGCCTAGTGTTAGTAAAAGTTAAATAAAATTAAATAATATAATAACAACAGTTAGGCGCTTGGTCTCGAGTGAAGGCCTATTGAGTGCGCCATCAGTGCAGAGGGACACACGCACGCGGACAGGACGGCGCTGGGGCTTTGGGGAGGGGGGGGGACTTTGACTTTATCAAATAAATTGGGATTCGTAAGAAACATTCGCGCAGACGAAGTCGCGGGCGAAGTGCTAGTTAGTATTTAAATAATACCTATTACTTGACAGCTAATGAAGATAGTTACAAGAGCAAAATAATTAACAAAACAGCTGTTTTTGTAACGCTCCTGTAACTTAATTCTTATTAATAAAGACCATTTTCAAAATGTATTTTCGTGTTAAAATTGGCCTTGATAGCGGTTTGCTTGATTGTTCTTTAAATTAATTTTTAATAGTTGTAAACGTGTAAGTGATTTAAGTCTTTTTCACGGAAGTCGATATTTTATTGTGCCGCGACTTTTAAGTAAAATGGACCATATCATATAACCAAGCTTTTGCTTGCTTGTTTTCTGAATCCTTGATTTTTTGATGATAAAATATAGCATACAGGGATAACTTTCTATTATCGATAAATTTTACAGAATTGGATCAGGAGTTCTGAAGAATAGAACTAATGAATACAAATTCAGTTCGGCAGAGTACTTTGATTTATAACTAGCGACCGACCCGGATTCGCATGGGCCTATAGCCTTCCTCGGTAAATGGACTATCCAACACAAAAATATTTTTTAAATTCTAACCAGTAGATCCTGTGATTTGCGCGTTCAACCAAACAAACAAACAAACTCTTCAGCTTTATTACATTAAGTATAGATAAATATAGATAATGATGTAGCGACGATGATGTTCGGCGGTAGTATACCTATATCAGTGAAATATTTTTTGTAATCGGACTAGCGCTTCCAGGGTGAGCGCTCTCATTTCCTTAGAGACTTGGCACATGCAAACAACAATATTTTTACTGACAGCGTTCCAAGTTATGTTGGTCAATCAAAGTTAATGATTCATTATTATTAAGTGACGTCTCTGAGTGTGCCAGTTACAAGCACAAAAATAAACAAACTTTGTTATATTAGTATAGCATAGATTGAATACAACGCAAAATGTCCAGAAAAGCCTGCTAAAACAAACTCAATTAAGTTTTATGGGAACGACTGTAGAAACTGAAGAACTAAATTATATTTCTTTAAACTTACAACAGTTTATTAGTTACAAGAACAAATAATGTACAATATTTACACACTTAATACAAACACTAAAAATAACAGAAAATGAAACAACAGCGGCAATATTAATAGTGGTGTATTGTAGTATTAAATTACAGTAATAAAACCTATAAAAAATATTAATTTACAACTGTATTTAAAGTTTTTACATGCGACCAATATAAATACCGCAATTAATGACAGGTTTTTACTAAAATGATTTAGCTACACCACCTATATTGCAAAGGGGCTTGTCTCCAGCACATTTACTGCCGTACGAGTATATTTTAAAAGGTTTAACTTGTTTCAACTTTGTACCTACTTAATTATGATTACAGGGCCAGGCGAGATAAATTAAAACTGTGGGTGTTACCGCAGCGAACGTGACCACGGCTACCTAACTTATAATAAAATAAAATTGTTTTACTATGTACTTTCGTGGATGAAAATTCTGTAGGTATAGTTAAAATATTATATTTTCAAAACGTTGGGTTATTTTTGTTAAAATTTCAACTTAGAAACTTCTTAGTTTGGCAAAGCAAAAACATTGGTGATCGTTGTAAATTAATTTACGGTTCATAACAACAATACCAGGCTATTACTGTCCCACTAGGGCAAAGGCCTTAGTAGAGAAGAGCAACATGCTTGCTCTAGGTGGATTGGCGATTTCAGATTTGTACACATTATAATTAATTAATTAAATATGTACAAATAAATAATATAAAATTAATTAATTGACTTCGTCCGTGTGGTGTCGGACGTAAAGAATAGCACCATCCCATATCTTCCGGTGGGTGTCGTAAGAGGCGACTAAGGGACTTACCAGAGAATGGGCAGCAGCGTTCTCTGTGTCTTTGTAACAACCATACTGCGATCGCCAATCCGCCTGCCAAGCGTGGCGATTATGGTAAAATCCCCCCTTGGGGGAGGTCTATGTCCAGCACTGGACGTCTTTGGGCTGAAATGATGAATTGACTTCATCCGTCGTGCTCTTGCCCCCGCCGGCGTGCCAGCTGTGTTAGAACCTAATGGCTTGGCACGTGACGATGGTAAGAGACCAGATTGAACGACCATAATGCCGTGGAAGTTGGGTAGACCTTTGGTGTGGGATGCATCTTGTGTCGACACCCTTGGGCCATCCCATTTTCCTATCACGTCTTGTTGTGCTGGGGCGGCTGCTGCAGGTGTCGAAAACCTCAAACGGCGTAAATGTAACAACCTTCTTGGAAGTTATATGTTCGAGCTGTTTGGGGTTGAAACACTAGGGCCATGGGGTCAGAGTGCTCACCTTATTTTTAGAGACATTTCTAAACGGCTGGTCGACTCTTCATGTGACCAGAGGGCTGGCCTTTTCTTGGGCCAAAGAATTAGCATTGCCATTCAACGTGGTAATGCTGCTAACCTTTTGGGCACTTGTCCCATTGTGAGCGATGCGGACGAGTTTTTTGATGCCCTGTGAGCCCTCCGTTGTACATAATATATGTACATATTTTTTAATTTATTTTTAAGCTTTGTACCTACATATTTCATTATTTAAAGTGGTACATATGAATATGTAATTAAAAGATAAAACCAAAAAAAGAATTGAATTAAAAGTTAATTAATTAATATAGTACAGGTTATTATACGTACAGGTTTCTTCACAATATTTTCCTTCCTAATGATTTCTAACTATGATAATCCTAAGAGAACAATAATACTACAATCAAAATATGATATGGCCAATTTACGACCGGGAACTTGATAATCGTAAAATAATGTGTTGGAGAATTTGTTAATTATTTTATTCAATACTAGCTGCTGACCACGACTTCGTTCCCGGTGTTTACTTGCGAGAGCCATTAGACCTCCTTAATTCGGCCCTATCCCAAAATCCATTCTCAGCGGACGTCTACTAACTATAAACTACCTTCCTGCCTTTCATCTGTATACGTCAAGCGACTTTCAATATTTGGTGATGAGTGAGTGATCTTTCGCTTCTATATATTTATAGATTATTTATATTATATAGATATATAAATTATTAGACTATTATAGAATATAGAATGTTTGTATGTTGGTTTGTTCATGTCGTGATGGCCTAGTGGTACAGGCGCCTGCCTGCCTCTCATGCACGAAGTTGGTTTATTATGAAGTGCCTTTAATGGTCTAATTGAAATAAATGATTTGAATTTGACTTTGAACTTATGGGTTCTCAACCAGCTACGAGCAAGTACCAATGTGACTTTTTCAGTTTCAAGATGTCCTTTTTAAGTTTATCTTTTAAATCACCAACATCGGTGAAGGTAAACATCGTCAAGAAAATTGGACTTATAATTAATACTAGCAGATGCCCGCGACTTCGTCCACGTGAACTTCTGTTATCTGTGGGGTAGATATTTTTTTTTATCCGGAGAACTCTTTTTTTCTTTCTAAACTCAAACTCAAAACCATTTATTTCAATTAAAACATTTACAGGTACTTTTGAATAATTGTCTGAGTCAGCCCGACAGAAAGATGAAGCTAGTTGCTCGTTCCAAACAGTAGATTTCTATGGAGAACACAACTGTTACAATCATTACTTTTGACATTTGGCAAAGCAAATCTGATGCACTCAGTTTTGTTCAGAACCAATTTTGGACCTGAAGTAAGGCGTCATTTACGAAGTAAATAATTACTATTTATTTAAAAATTAAAGAAGTGTCATCCGGTCATCGGCAAATAACACAATTTGTGGTTGGTTTTTGAATGACTGGTGAAGATCATTAATATAAACTAAAAAGAGGAAAGGACCTAAAATTCAGCATTGTGGAACTCCCATTTGTACTTTTAAACCATGTGAATTCTCCCCGTTTATTTGAACTTGCTGCTATCATTTAAATAAGATTTCACTAAACTAAGCGCAAGTTTGCTTAGTTCGTAATGCTCAAGTTTCAGAAGTACTGTCTTGTAATTTACGCAATCAAATGCCTTGGAGAGGTCACAAAAGATTCCTATGGCATCTTGTGCCTCCTCCCACACGACAAATATGTGTTTTAATAAAGTGACACCGGCGTGAGTCGTACATCGTCCTTTGGTGAAACCATACTATTGATCGATCGTGTAATATATCATTTGTGTTAAAATGAGCGTCTGATTAAGCATAATCTTTTCAAAATACTTGCTGAAAGCCGACAACACGGACACGGGTCTATAATTATTATGTATCTATATCTTTACTATCCCCGGATTTGAAAAGAGGTATGAGGTCATACACTCAACTCACTGAGGTCAATTTAGTAAGGTTACTAAATTTCATAAAATCTGGGAAAACACCTTAGTGTACGTACATATAAAATGTTAAAGCCAAATAAGGCGCTATTGTTTCAAACTTTAACAGACATATCTCACGGATCTTCAGTAAATTTTATTTTGATTTGCCGAAAAACTTTTAAAACGGTCATGGGGTTAATATGTTTAAATTGAAATACTACCGGGCAACCTGGAACGTTCGCTTTTAATAACGCAATTGAGTCGTCAGGTGAGGAATTTAAAGCTTTCGTGGTTTTGACTGGTATGCTAGTAATGAAATTTACAAATTCATGAGCTACTTCTATGTTAGAGCTTATGGGACCATGTGATGTCTCCAATGTATATTCAGCGTTACGAACTTTTTTCTTGCTAGTTTCGTTTTTTATAACTTTCCAAACTGTCTTTATTTTATCGCCTGCAGATTTGATCTTGTTTCTAATGTATAGGGTTTTCGCTACCTTGCAAGTATTTCAAAAAGTTTTAGAATAAGTAGCAACATACTTGTTGAAAGTTTCCGTGTTAATATAAGGCTTAAGGCCATACAGCTCAAACAGTCTTTCTCTACTTTTCCTAATACCCCTAGTTGCCCAGTTACTAAATATAAACTTAGGGCTAATATGTTTTGTCCTTTTTTGGAAAGTTTTATTGAATTCAGTATGAACTACAGAAAATAAATCATCATACAGTTTATTTGCATCGTTATTATTATGGTCCAGAGTACTTAACTGATTATTTAGGGTATTATTAAACTTATTTAATTTACCAGTTGTTATTGGTCTAAATTGTATTTGCACTGTTATCATAGGCATTTTAAACATAAAAGTTACCGTTTGGCCGCTATGATCCGAAGGTAAATAATTAACAATAGCTTTATCTACACAGCTTTTTTCTTTAGCTTTATCTTTTTTTTTGCATAATCGCAAAAAATATTATCGATGCAGGTATTAGCAGTAGTTGGAGTTACTCTATTAGGTTCCATAAAAATATTCGACAAATTAAATGATTTAAAAAGGCTTAATAAATGAATACTATTCTATTATTATTTTTTATATTAATGTTAAAATCACCACAAGTAATTGCGGGTTTGCTACAAGTTGCAAGTTTCACTAATACGTCTTCCATTACAGACTCAAATAAAGAATAGTTTTGGTAGCTTAGGGGTCTGTATACGCACACTATAATATGCTTATCCAGCTCGACACAGGAAAGTTCGATGCAATGGTCAACCGATAGGCCAACAATGTCATTCCTTTGTTATTTTAAACAATTTTTTTATTAGGATTAATAAGCCTCCATATATATGATATATATATATAAGCGACATAGCTAAACTACAAGTAAGCTATGTTACTTTTAATAGCATCAGCTATCTACCAGTGAAAGTTTCATCAAAATCAGACCAGCCGTTTCGGAGATTAACCGGAACAAACAGACAACGATACAAACATTTTTAAAATTGTTTTTTTTTGTTATTAGTACCGTGTAAAAATTCAAATGCATTTAGTAAAAACCTGTTATTTTAACATCACAAACAGACACTTCAATTTTATTTGTTTATATTGTATTTATGTTTGTATGTATTTATATCTATACTAATATTATAAAGCTGAAGAGTTTGTTTGTTTCTTTGGTTGAACGCGCTAATCTCAGGATCTACTGGTTCGAATTGAAAAATTTTTTCTGTGTTGGATAGTCCATTTATCGGGGAAGGCTATAGGGGTTACCTATCATAAGGTCGAAAAATATTTGACCGAATTTCATTTCACCTAAAACTTTTCAACTATTATCGTTTCGTTTTTTTTTACTTCATCGAAGTCACGTCTGCCACTGTATCAGTTGACCTATTATCAATTCGATTTTTTTCGTTATTCCGACGTTTCATTTGGTCGATAAACTTTTTACCGAAGTTAGACTTAGCCGAATAACATTTATTTGAAGTATTATGATTCCAAACATTCATTATGCCACTGTTTTAATTACCATATTTTCATTTCATCAAACGCCTAGAAAGTTTGTGCACACTATTTCATATCTGCTTCATTCTGCTATCTGCTTGCTTGCATGCAGCATGCAAGCAAGCATGCAGCGTGCAAACAAGCATGAAACATGCAAGCAGGCATGCAACATACACAAGCATTGTTTCAGTCACGGCTCCGGCGCTGCGGGGTCTGAGCGACCCCACGCGAGCTTATCGTCGCAGATGGTTGTAATGCTCACCACCGCAGCTTTGGCTTGTTCGTTTTTTGCGACATAAAAGGCCGTGTCTTTTTTTCACGTTAACATAGAGGGTTGATTTTTTACAGCATCAAGGGACCGTAGACTTGAATATATGGTTTTAATTTCAACTCGATACCTCCACGCGTTTCCAAAATAATGGGTCTTGACAGACAGACAGACAGACAGACGGACCACTAAGTGATCCTATAAGGGTTCCGGTTTTTTCCTTTTGAGGTACGGAACCCTAAAAACAAACAATCTTTATCTCTTTTAAATATAGATACATTTTTTATACACTTTATGAATTTACAAGACGTATGCAGTAAATTCAATCAACCACAGATGACAGTAAAAAAATAAGCTCAACATTGAAACAATATTTTAGTTACCGACGAATCGCTACTGATATATACCGTTAATAACCTGTCGATATGGATATTTCCAGTATTACTACTTATTCGAGGAAAATAAATAGAGCAAGGGGTGATAAGCGTGGGCAGAAGGCGGGTTGCATGGGGGATCGGTGGCATCTAAGCTCACAAACCTTTTTTTCCGTCTTTGCAAATCGTCGGGGATTAGCCAGAAGAGCTCACACCTTTTCACAAATATTTTTTTGTGGTTTAACCGCCGGTAAAACGCCGTGATACAGAGTGTTTCCACCGATCAATAACTGTTTTCAAAGATAACGATCGTCACAACTCTTATCGATACTTTGATGAGGAATGAACCTAAAGAAAAAGGATTTGGGTATAAATGAGATTTTCCTGTTCCTTAAAATGAAAGAATTATTAATGGGGTTTTAGCTTTTTTGTATTCGCTAAGTAAGACGTTTATTTTATTTTTCCTTCTAAGTTGCTTACAGGGGTATGAAAATATTTAACATATTACAGATAGGTTGGCAGCTGTCTTTCTATGTTATTTTTGTATTGTTGTAATTTTCTGAGAAATAAAGATGTTAAAAAGCCTGTGTGGTACCCTGAATACGTAATTAGCACACTTAAGTAATTTTAACTTTTACTGTAGTATTAAAATTATTTTCAACGCAGTTATCTGTTGTTTGCGGTTCTTTTAGTATTAAACGGCGTTGTTCTTTGATGTCGAATAAAAATTATTGCAATGTAAACATTTTGAGAAAATCTTTTTACACGCGGCGGGGTGAACGTAAAAGTTTGTTCGTTTCAAATTCAATATATTATGGCGAGCGTGCTCTCGCTCAGCCGACACCGAAACTCACTCGAGCGTTTCTCACACAAAATTTATTGTTTTTCTAAGAAAATTTTCTTCGCACGACCCTACATCCTTGTTGAGCCCCAGGGGAAGAGTTACAAAAACTTAATGACCTCTTGCTGTGGTTACATTGTTTAACCTATTGTTTTAGTTTAAACTTGTTTGTTAAGTAGATCGAGTTAAAGTGTTAGTACTTTGTGCGTTGTTAAATGTCAACAAGTTAGTTTCATTTTTAGTTAGATACGGGCTAATTATGGTTCTCAGAAACCTATTATATAATATTGTGAGTTATCAGTGGACTCAAATCAACTGTTGCTATTCTTTAACTCGATTAAATGTGTGGTGTACACATTTAAATACGAGAAATTCTCCTCTTGAACGATAAATAAAATTACGTTTAATGGTATACATATTTAATATAAGATAATTTGCTAGTAAACATGCTTCGTGTAGGTAACAAACTCGTTGTAAGTGCTTTTATTGGCACGATGATCACAGGGCCAATATTTGAGAAATATTTACATAAACCCGCCTACGTGAGCGGACCAAACAGGTATACACGTAGTGCGTTAAATAAATATGATATGCAAACAAAAAAGGGACTGACGCCAAAGGCAGTTTCTAGATAAAGTCTTTTATCGGACACATAATAACGTTCTGAAAAATCGTTAGCCCGTGCTCACGTCGTGGGGACACGTGCGAGCAGGGCACTCCCGAGACTGATCCCTCCTTCTGCTTAGATTAAATTTGTTCCTATAAAAATGTGTCCTCTAGTCGATAACGTCGAAAATGTGCAGATGTCGCCGGCCAGTATGAAGCCTACGATAGGGTTCGGCGACGTGCCGCGCGTACTGACGGAACCGGCCCGGCCCGGTCGCTAGCCGGAGCGCTCCATACCCGCTTGGATGGGGAAACAAAACGCTTGATTGCTTTGATTTGCAGTTCTT
Source organism: Charanyca ferruginea (assembly GCA_947361185.1). NCBI lineage: Eukaryota > Metazoa > Arthropoda > Insecta > Lepidoptera > Noctuidae > Charanyca > Charanyca ferruginea. The sequence continues at coordinate 14,298,187 of OX376073.1, read as the reverse complement.
CAAGTATGGTGTAACCACTCATGTTTTGTGTAAACAATACAAATACTTTAACCTAGGCACCTATTCAACAGAAAACGAATAAGAGTGATTTATCTCTCTGGAATGTCTATTTGAATATACGGAGTTGAAGGTAGCATTGCTTGATAGTATAAAATATTGATGGCATATAAAAGTTTAACCGTTCATAATACAACCTTCTAGTTAGATGCGAGCACAATGATAAAGTGCAGAATTAATCGTACTAGAATAGAGATTTATCGCTCAAAGAATCAACGAGAGTGGTCTGAAAACTTTTTATTTTGTGATCACGAACTGAAACTTGTACATTTAGGTTTGAAAAAATGTGAATCATTCCAAGTAAGATAATCAATATTTAAAGAAAGGAAAGTTGAAAAGAAACTCAATCATTTTTAACAACAAAGTTTTTTGTCTTCTTTTTCTTTAATCGAATTCATTTGATACAAGTATCTACCATTAACATAAAATAAAAAATAGATACGTACCTATTTAAATGATAACAGAGATACTTTTTTATACTGTCTGTAAGTAAGTAATATTATACTTTTTAAGTTGGTACCTACGCAGATCTTGCTGTAAGTTATAATATTCTATTTTTTACATTTTACGTCACGATATTTTTAATCACAGCTTTATTATACATACCCATATAATTATGTTTTAATGTATGAGCTAACGTGTAATTGGATTAAAAAGGAAGTTCTAACGTCCATGGTGTAGATATTATGCTGTTTTCCTATTTGTTGGTAATGCCGTAGGCTATCAATATTTATCCTTACGATGCAATCTTTAGTTTATAGTGTTTCTACACACTGCTACTGAGTCTTGAGTGGTTAGTAAGCTTTAGAATCCTCTGAGGGCACGTTAGTATGTTTACCTCACCTGGACTAATAATGTAGGTAGATGGTTTTGCTAATACACACTAAACAGTCTATCTGACTGTTTGTAACGTCCTCATCACGGCAAAACCACTAACCCGATCAAAATGCGTACGAAATTATGTACAAAAATCTAATACTCTATATTTTGTTTAAGTACACTTGCATGACAGCCAATATTAGTTGTGTACTTTTGGATCTGGAGGAACATTGGCTGCTAAAAAACACAGGCCCTTGGCCTAGTTTAGAAAGCGCCTCTATGTGCTATACAACATTTATAATAGGTATGTGAATGTGAAGACGCCAGCAAATTTGCTACCTCAATCTGTCAAATTTCTTTTATAGTTTTTCAACTTTATTACAAAAGAATATGGTTCATGTTCAATTGGGAAAATTTGACAGTTTGGGTTAGCTTGATATGCCAGCGTCTGTAATATTAATTATTTTTATTAAATGAAATTTGTCAAGAAGGTAACTTGGAATCTGGATCAGTGGGTTAATTCGCGTAACTAAAGAAGTGCTGTTGCAGTGCAGTTGCAGTTAAGTTTCGATCAAAACAACGCTTTTCGTATTCTCTACCGCTGTTGAGAAGTTGACATTCTAATTCTTATATTCTTGGGCACCTAAAGAGTATCTTCAGGCATTAACAATATTTTTAAAACCCCTCAAAAAAAAGTGAATACTTTAACGAAAAGCTCATTATTTCAGAACGAAACGGCGACTGACAGTAACAGTGACACTGACAGCCGCCGTTTCGCAGTTCTTACACTGAAATTGCATCGTTTTATGGGAAATAATATCATAAATAATGATTATTTTTTCCACACACTTGTCTGCTAATTTTATAGATCCGTTAACGTCGCTTGTCACTTTCTTTTTCTTATGGGCATCGATATGAAACGAAAAAGTGTTATTTTCATTTCGTAATATTTTAATTATGCGGGGGTTTAAAATATGCTAAGTATATCAATGTACTCCTGGTAATGTATTCTTCACATTGGAAAATATTTTAAGCCCTCTAATTTTTTCTTTTCATACAAATGAATGTATGGATCTCGCCATGATTCTTTAAGCAAGATGGTTTCAACTAATAAGCACACGAACAAAACATCGCAGCAACATAATCCCCAGGCTGTACCTATACTTAAACAGATTCAGTAATTAGATTAGTATTGATATGGCGGCCGGCAGAACAGAGGCTATTGTTTGCTTAGGTAAATAGCCGTGCTAGGCGGAGTGAGCGACGGGCACAAGCGGCCAAAGTCGCGGTATAATGCCGCCGCCGATAATGCCTGCAACCCTGAACAATCAATCTTTGGGCTATTACGATGTTTTAGCGCCTTGATGTATTGTTTCAGCCTCAATAAAGTTTTGATGAATTTTCGTGTTCTCCTCCTCGCCCTTTGTTGAAAATGAGGCGTCGGATATTGACGAACAATTTGACGGGTAAGTAACGATGCTGTAATTATTTAAAGGGTAATATCGGATTTTGTTATTGTTGATTAAAACCATTGAGGTGTTATAATACTTTCTAATTACTACGGACAAATTAACTGTTTCGTTTATTTGTTCGTAGTAATAAGAAAGTATTGTTATCGTTTTTTGAGTTCTGTACCAAAACAAGGAACACTGATGCCTTCATGATAAATTTATAATATCTGTCCGTTAGTCACGCCTATTTTCTTGCAAAGTACAAATACATTCCCTTTTTTAACCGACTTCAAAAGAAAAAGATATGATTTCGCCATGTGTGTATCTATGTAATATTATTGGATGATGGATGTTAAAGTGATTCAAACATGTTTTTGTTCCAAATAAAATATTTGATTTGAATGTGACGAGTTTTTATTAGCTTAAATTTACTTCAACTTAGGGAACGTTATAAGTTTCATCAAAATCGCTTCAGTAGTTTTCAACATAGAGTATGTAACTGTCGTTTTCAAGACATGGACTGAAACGTCAACAAACATCTTAAAACCTTTATCAAATTCTAGGGCACGAAAAAAAACAAATCCGCGGCGGGAACTAATAAATATAGGAACATAATTGCTGGCTAAGTTATTTAGTGTTACTTACCGTTTCATGAATTCAGATGGTAAGAAGTAAGCCTGTACTTAAAAGCGGAAGATAAAAAACATTTATTCAAAATAAGTAACCGCTTTCAATTACCTTTTTTTTTTTTTTTTTGGTACGGGGTGGAAAATCCTCATGGATGTCCTCCGCCCTGGGGCGGGCGGAGGGGTCTGTCAGACTCTTACTGACTAAAAACCACCCCGGTGTTCCATCTCACACCTACGTCGGGGGTCGCGGGAACTGGAGATACTTCCGCAACCCCCGGCTGGTGCCGGCCCGCTGCAGCGGGCCACTTCTCGGGTCAGGGGGGGGAGTGAGGTGTTGGACTCCCCCCCGGACGTCTTAGAGGGGCGCGCGTGGAACACTACGCGCCGCCACCTCGGGTCCTGGTGTATGTGGGGGGCGACAGACGTCCCCGAGTCTGCCGCCCCTGGACCCAGCTAATGCAACACAAGAACAACAGCCGTAGACTTCCGATTCTTAATTCATATGAGTACATATGAATAGTTTCTTAAGCTAAAAGTCTGAAGTATCAAAATTCTAGGATTCAGTAGATGGATAGGTAAATTATTTTCTCTAGTACTTACCTGTAGGTATTGTATGATATATTGGTACACGTTCTTGTCCATTCATATTATCATTTATCTCTTAGAGATATTACGTTGCAGGAAAATCTCATCTAGCAGGTCTTAGGATCACCACACAGTGAGCTTTGTGCGGTGAGGCGGCTTATAGTCTGTTTGTGGTTCTGTGCTTTAAAACATAAAAAATAGAACAACAAATCAAAATAAGAACACACTGGCTAGCTTTTCTCCCCAAAACACTTTCATCATAATCTCCAACCCAACAAACAAACAAATAGTCATAGTTCATCAAACATCGTGAGGAAACCTGAACTTCGGTTCGTAATCACCAGCCCGCATTGAGCAAGCATGGTGATCAATGCTCATTCGTTCTCTAAATGATAAGAAGCCTTACCTCGTTACCCCGGGACATTGCAGGCAACAAAAATCTCCAATCCTAAAATCTTAGAAAAAATAACCAATTCATTTGGAAAAGTGTAAATGTACGTGAAAATCCGGCAACACTTTATACATCAAGCGACAGAGCGGCTGAGTACACGTGCGAGAGCCAGCGAGCGATAATATTTCATCCATGCGCCATGATTCGCCGCTTAAGCGCGATAGGGAAATCGTAAATTCAAGGGAAAGAATTTTCTTTATAGTCTCCTAAAAAGTTTCCACACACAAGCACGTATCTGAACACAAGAGGCGACGCGAGAGCAAATGGCACCGAATTGTAATACCATCCGTTTGTGTAGACACCCCTACTTTTCAAATTTTCTTTTACAATGCGACGAGGTAATATGCGTTTTATTGGATCGTTTTTCTTTGTATAAAATGGTTCTTATAGCAAAATGACTTTTTGCTAAAGTTATTTATGAATTGTATTAGAAATATTTAATAAAAATCAACGACAATCAATGGTTTCCTACCTATGTATTATATTAAATAAAAACACGAATGGAGTGATCTGTCATGTGAGAAGATGTTCGATTTATGCATTCTATTGTTTCGCGTTAAAATGCACGACTCTTTTATTTTTGGAGCGGAGAATTGCTGTTGGCCACTCATGGCCTTTACAGCGTCACCGGACTAGAACTTTTATTTATAGTTTTTGTTTGGTAAAATATTTTTGTTTGTTCTTTTAGACAAAAAGTACTGAACAATGTGTAGCAAAACGATATTTGAATAAAAAAGCGACGTGTATGAAATGGGAGCGGCTCGGGCGCCGGCCAATCCGTTGTAGTCTGCGGTTAGGCGCTGCTGACAGATCCACGAATCTGTTGTGGGCGAAAACGCGATAGACTTTTGAAAGAGCCTTTTGTTTCCCAACGAAAAATGCTCAGATAAAAGCTTTGAAGATAAAAAAAAGCTATAAACTAATGCAGCACACGTGTGAATTGTTCCATTTGATTTGTAGTGGTAGATATTCGCAATACGATGATTAAATGGAATGTGCTGTGGTGTCTCATAAACTAAGAGATAAAAAAAAATAAGGTTCTTAATGAAACCAAAAGGTAAACTTAATTTGTAAGATATTCAGTATTCTTACGTTTAGTTGCACGATTCCAACATTTAGTTTAAAGGTGACTTTAAATTCATGCCATCCCTTACACTTTGTGTCAAAAAGAAAGGGACAGTATCAATTTATAGTCTCTGTGAAACTAATGTTGGTTTCGTGCAACTCACAATTTTATTGATTTTTCTGATCTTGTAATTTCGCAAAAAAGTGATGTGTAACCAACATAGTACCTATAAAATGTGACTGACACTATGAATTAATTGTATAAGATTGCCAGTGGTGACATGTGATGAATAGTAGGTACTTAATGTTGGTATCATCTGTAATCCTTCAGCTTTACGACCAAACGCCGCGTCTCAAAAATACTTTGGCCATAAAAGAGTAATCCGTGACAAAGTGATGAAGTAATAAAATTCACATACAAGGAATGTGTACAGAAAATATGACATTGGTACGTGATAAAATAATAGGTATCGCGAACACACGTCTTATAACATAGGGCTTGCGAATGCGTTTGACAACTGGCAGTAATTTCGGAGAAGAATGGAGGAGACATGACTCTTGCGCTACTCTATTATAGGTCTTTATCAAAGGCGAGATTTTGTTCTAAATTTATAACTTACTCGCTAGTCAGTTTTGAAGAGAAAATATATTTGCCTTTTACGTTTGAGAATTAAATTTTGATGGTTAGTGATTTGATTTTGCACTTAATGTTATTTATTATTGATTCAGATCAAAATGGGAGCATATTTTTATTAAATAATAAAATCAAACTCTATGTAGATGATGATGCGATCCGACCGATTTCGGCCAATGCGATTGCTTCATCTCCGCTGTAGTTGTCGTTCGTGACCTCGCATGTGGTTTATGTAACCAATCTTGATCGTGCAGCATACTATCTAAGTAATTATAGTTAACTAGCTTTTGCCCGCGACTTCGTCCGCGTGAATGTCGGTTATCGCGGATGCAGACGAAGTCCCGGATTAAAATTTGTCGTTGCCTATGTCCTTCCCCAGGGATCGAGCAATCCTCATACCAAATTTCATCAAAATCGGTTCAGCCGTTTCTGTGTGAAAGCGTAAAAGACAGAGTTACTTTCGCATTTATAATATTAGTATGGATTAGTAAAATTAGTATAATGTATATTAGTATTAGTAAAATTAGTTTATTAGTATGGAAAGTATGGAATTCGTTATGGAATTCAGGTGGTCGGGCTTTCAATTGGTCACGATTGGCAACAAGCTCAAGGCGTTGCTGAAATTCAAAATCATGAACTTTAGCTCAAACTAAAGACATCCACTCAAGTCTTTGAGCGAGATGTTATAGATAATAATATAATGAATGTTCTATTTCGAAAGAGGCTTTAAAGAAAAGGTGTCTTTGTTTAGTAACCAAAGAAATACAGTGCTGTGTTGTTTATAGAAGGTGCGTGCCGTAAAATGGTCGTGATTTGAAATGTCTCGCTCACTTTGCAAATGTCAAGATAAAGACATCAATCACTCTTACCTGAGTACATTCAATTCTCTAGAGAAACAGCCAGCCACAAAAAAAACCTTTTCTTAGAAAGCATTAACCAATACTTTTCTGATCAGAAAGCTAAAAGATTTTCTCGATAAATTGAAGTAATGTGGAAGGGAAAAAATGCGTTTTATTATGTAGAAGAATGGTAAAAGGGGCACTACCTGGTGACAAGTGGTCACATAAATTCATCGGGGGAAAATAGAATGCAGCAACCGGACGGAGATAAGAAAAGAATAAAAAGTGTTTTACACTTTTCTTATCCAATTTAAAATAGGTTTACTAAGAGCATATTAGATATCTGATATTTCTTTAACAATAGACGATTAAATGAAAGTTTATGGTTCTTCAAAATGGAAGTAGATACCTAAGGGTGTCCAGACCAATGGATCGACCGTCGATCGACGGTATCGATCGATGGTAGAATGGATGAGTCGACGTCGATCGATAGTTTCTACCAGACCTATCGATCGCTCGTCGATCGACGGTATCGATCGATGGTAGAATAGATTGTTCGACGTCGATCGATAGTTTCTACCAGACCTATCGATCGCTCGTCGATCGACGGTATTGATCGATGGTAGAATAGATTATTCGACGTCGATCGAGCTGCTTGATTATTATTAGTAATGGACTGTAGCCGGAGTTAATCGATCAACGTCGAGCGATGCCATCGACTGGCAATTGATCGATTAGTTAGTCGACCGGTATCCGTCGATCAGCCAAAGCTACCACACCAATCGATCAACGTCGATCGATGTCGCCCGATGGCATCTATCGATGATCGATCGATTGGTGTAGTAACACCCTAATACATGTTGAAATCGACGAATGAAAAGGATCAAAAACAGTTGTAATGACGATGATTCCAAGAAAGTTTGAGCTAAACTAAAATTTAATAAAAGTACCTCACAATAGTTATTGGAATATTGGAATACCAAACAAAGTTGTTACTTCAAACGTTCAGTAATAAAAGTTTTTGGGTAAGGTCAATGACCTGTGAATTAATATTTCGACAACAATATGTTCCCAGTGGATAGTGGAATTTGAAATAAAAGTAGTTTTGGTGGTATGTATTCACCGAGCCATTGATTAAATCTAGACCGAAATAAGTTACATTTTGTATGAGCGTTGTGTTAATATATAATACAAATACATATTTATAAAGATTAAGCACTAAATACTGTAAAAGTCGTCTTTTCTTGTCTGTCGATCAGGGCCTTAAAAGTAAACGTTTGCTAGAACGGCGTAGCAGCATTGACACACACTAGTACAACACAATGGTCAGTTTGTGCGCATCAGAAAAAAAAAATACGCACGAGTCATTGAAATTGATCGGCGAACGACAGCGCGCGATGTTTTACAGTGCTTCTTAAAATAATTGTCTAAAATAAATGAGTTCGTATAACGGACTGAAAAATATTCTGTAAATTAAACAAACCCATTATTTTCATAAAATGAATGTATCAATTGTTTTTATTTAAATACTGGTGAAAAAAAATTTACAAAGTGAATCGATTTTGTACTTTTTCAACATTGTTTTTTAATACATAATAGTAATATTTTCGTAATTTTGTCTCTGTAGTAGACTTTAGGATTGTATATCCTGTTGGAAAAACGCATAAAACATAATATTTTGGCATACTGTAATGGTTGTATTCATCCTGTAAGTTAACTCTGACGTCTATTTTCGTAAAACGCTATGAAAGGATTGTCTTCGCGTTAAAAAACCATAAATAAAAATTATACTTTTACTCTGTAGCTGTCTAAATCAAGACTTAATCTTTCTAAAACTGTAAATTGTCTTTAAATAATCTGCTCACATAATTACGATATTGCTCTGGGCAAAACGCAAAAACATCAAGTTTACGTCATAAATCGAATACGCGCTCTTAAGGCCCTGATCGACGGACTAGAAAAACCGCAGTTTTACGGCTCGTCAGTAAAGCTCGCTGGTGTATCATTGCAATACCACGGTTTTACATACCGACGACCCTGGCTCGCGGCGTTATGTTTGTCTTATTTCTTACTTGGCTCGTCATACAAAACCGCGTGTCGATCACGGCCGGAGAGCTGAATCGGCAGCGACAGGGTTGCATGTCTCTGGAGTCATTCTTCCCAATGTTTGCTTAGATAAAAAAGTATACTGTAAACTTCTTTGAGTTTTATTTTCTGCCAGATAAGTATTTGATCGTAGCAGTGAAACGTTCATGGGGAGAAATAGCATCTCGCATTACAGGGGTTCGTTTTTGTATTATAGGTGTCGCTAAAGACAAAAATTTGTTGAATAATTCCTCAGACATTCTCAAATAACTGTAAGAAGTACTACTTGAGTTCTTCTGACAATTATTGAATTAAACGAATGTGCGGCAATTTTTGCATTTTTTCTATCGAACTTTTAATCCAAACTTTAATTTACATTTATTTTTCAGGATTTCGCGGTATGCTATAGCGTGATAACACAAAACTTCAGACTCCGAAGTAAGATGTCTTGTATCATACTTCAATTATCATTCAGACACGACTGGCTTGCTCGCTATTCTATCTAGCACCAATGAGCCGTCGTTCTTCAAAACCGCGGTATGCCTATACCGCGGTTTTGACGTCGATCACCAACTTTAGGATCGGTTGTCCATTAAAATTGTTTTTGAGTTTTAAGGTTGATCTTACCGTCTTTAAGGTAGGTCGCCCACGGTGACTTTTTGTTGTGATTTATTTATTGCTTTATGCACATAAAAACTCTGTGCAAAGGCGGACTTAATGCCTTAGGCAATTTCTGCCAGTTTACCTTAGGGTGATGCTGAGACAAAACATGGTACTTAGGCGTAAAGATACTTAGTTACAATAATAAAATAATGAATACTTATATATGTCGGATCGTCAGGGACGATCGAGGAGGAGTGCCGAGTGGTATAGTACATCGTCAGGACTATAGGCATTCCCATTATCCCATTAGGGATAAATAAGACCTGTAAAAACAATTACACACTATTAGTAAAGAAAACACAATACAAATGGTAATCAGTAACAGGAATAAAGTAAGTTAAAGGTACAGCAACAATACAGTTAATCGAACAGACCATTAAGGTCCCACAGTTCGTACAGTGGCCAAGCCACCCAATGATAAACGAACAAACCCTTAAGGTTTACAGTTCGTACAGCAGCCTAAGCCACCCAATGATAAACGAACAAACCCTTAAGGTTTATAGTTCGTACAGTAGCATAAGCCACCCAAATACAAAGTGTATCGCTCGCTAGCAGCAAGCCTATACAGCTATGTGAATATACAGCAGCGCTGTACCAGGTAAACCGACAGTATTGTCGGGAGCAGGAACTCTTTACTGAGTCGAATCCGAGGATCGACTGCCATACTTACGGAGTGCACGCTCTTTAATAAGGCGATGCCCCCCACCTTACAACCTCTCCATACAAGTCTATCCATTGGCGCACGGAAGTGCGTCACGCGTTTACTTGATACAAAACACTACAATGTACTAAATCTAATAAGATTTAATTATAAAGCAATCAAATACCACACTAATAATTGTCATGAATAAACTATAGTGATCTCATAAAGTAATTCGTTTTACAGTCAAAGTAACGTGTCAATAATTGTTTTGAATAAAACCATCGATAACAATTATCGAAATAAAGTAACCACAAATCAGTGTACATACAGTGAGTACTCAATAAATCATGTTTCGAATTAATAGACAATAATTGATAGTAAAATCACATAAATTAACAATAAGAACCACAAATCATAACAAATTTAGTTACACCCACAATTGTGATTAATAAACTGTCTCCGACATATATATACATACAAACAAAATATAAAAGGTAGAGAGCTAAAAATACATGGATAGAGAAATACAACAAATTAATTGTGGGACGAGTCTGCCAACTTCTTATGAAGGTGTTCGCGAGCTGTTACTAGTAGTGCTTGTTTTGTTAGTATTGCGTTTCGTTAAAGCGCGTCTGTATCGCTGCTTTTGGCCGTATGCTCACCCGTAGTCACTACATCGCACGACTGTATCGATACTGCATCGCGTCTGTAACGCGATTGAAAATCGTAGACACGTGAGCTAAGGTATAAGTACGACCAACGACAGCATGTCGACTGCATCGCGGTCTTTTTGCGGTGGGATAGCTACCTACTAAATCGTTGCAAAAAGTCGTCGTGCCCGACTTTATAGAAGATTTCTACGTGGGCAACCGCGCACCTATGAGTTGTCTTTTTTTTTAATTTTGTGACTTTAATCAGAGAAATGAAGGGAAAAGCCAAGTTATTTGCTCGTTCAATTTATTTCACACATCGTTAATATCGTGATTGATTTCGACGCCGGCCCTAACGATACATGAAATATTCGCACTCATTAAATCACGTGCCGCGGCAGTGGAGTGCTCGCGAGGGCTCTCATCCAATCACGCCTCGATAAATATATGATGTCGGCCGCACATATTAATACAATGTAAATGTTACAATATTTTGTACAAACATATCTATACCAAAAAAGTATTAACATACCAACTACGGTATTTGACTATTAAAACAAGCTCTACTTACATTGACTTGCCGAAAAAATACCAAATTTATTAATCCCGGCACCGGTAAGTTTGTTTGTGTCTATGAAGCTATAAATTGTTCGATATGAAATGTTCTATGTAAAATGCTAATATATAACGATATCTGCTTTGACCTCAAGGGCAATATAGTGAATATAGCTCCTAAAACGATTTTTTATAATGCCTACTTTTATCGTGAAGCAGTGCTCGAGTCTCAGAACTCAAATTTACAATTCAATAGAAACTGCACAAGGCTTTGCATGCCAATACGTCCATTTGGGGCACATGCGATCGACTTCCCATTTGAAAGATGAATGAAATCATTCAAATGTGAAATTTCGATCATTCAAATACCGCATGTTTATGTTTGTGTTAAAATAAAATGGTATTCTTTGATTTCAGAAATATATCTTGTTTCAGCTTAAAGTTATGTTGTTTTGATTTGGTTTTCTGAAAAAAGGGAAATCATAAAATTTCTATAATCAATTCGTTTGCAGGGACACTGGAAGGCAATTGCCATGAGACCATTATTCAATCGAAACGATATATCTCGTCCGTTTCGAACTGGAGCGTAGCGATAGCTGGCTCTGCAAAAGTTGGCACGGGTGGCAGCCGAGACCACTGCCAATTTCCATTAGCCCATCATCCAAAACGAAAAAATGCATAGACGATCATTTTTTCATTCAATTAAAATTGGCTATTCACCAAAACGGTTAGATTTTTTCAGGGGTGAGGTCACTACGGCATTGCCATAAGTTTTATACTACAGGTTGCTCCGACTCCAATGTATTCATCCTATTTTTGTAAACAAGATTTGGACCTAGCTTTATCTTGAGAATGTTAATAAATCTTTTTTTAAATCATACTTTATATTATCGGCGGCACGTGTACATTTTGACGTTCATTACTGAGTCATATTCGCCGACAACATTGAAAATCCATAAGCTTTCAATATCGCGAAGTTAACTCGGGTTTTGTTCCCAGTGGTTGCTCCATCTGAATATCAAAAATGTGAAAGCGGTCGTCAGTAACCAGGACACGTATATCGGGACCCTATCACTTCGCTCTTTACTTACTTGCTGGGCGCCATCTGCACATTCTCCACCTAATCCAGTAACAAATTTGATTATGTAACAATATAGCACACGCAGCTTTTTGTTCTCAGCTTTATATTACACGTTTATTTCAATAATAACAAACGAAAATGTTCAGACTTTGCTCAACAATATCTGCGCGGAGAACCTTACCGTAGAACCTTACCATCACTGTTTTATTTAGCAAAGTGCTAAATGTGTAGTCTGTGAAATACTTGTTGACATGCTGCCATTTTTTTATCAGACCGAAATATGATTCTTTTTATATGTAGACATGTAGGAGAAATACAAAAACAAAAGATAATAAGTACATGACTAAAGCTTAACAATTATTGACATCCAGTAAAAGCTATCAATATTAAGCAAAGTTGATTTTGGACCGGCGCGGGCGCGAGGACCGCATGGGATTTAACGACTCATAAAAAAATCATATTCATCAATCACGTCTGTTTCAAACAAAGTTTGTTACGCTATGTGCTGACGTGCCAAGTACCTTCAATTTATCAAATAATTATGAATCGTTTTTATATCTTGTTTAAAATAAAGGCAGATTTTGACAGTGTCTGTTGGAAGAATTGGATGTGATACTCAAGAAGATTGGCGCAGCGGAGGGTGCCTTAATGGCCTCTTGACGGCATCTCACCGGGTACTCCAGGTCACTTCGTTACTTGGATTGTACAGGCCGTTATGGGTACTATGAATAATCTTAAAGGAAACTTCGAGTTTTGAGCAAAGTGCAAACTATAATTGGAATCACGTCTGCGTGTTGCATAGACGGCTTCATCACGTTCGACTATCTATTAAGGTATGTGAGCATAGCGGAGCTACCCAGAGCTGTATGTGAACAGCATGTGCACAGTTGAATACCCTGCTCCTATTGAAAGAAGGCAATAACATTATGACCGTGTGTAAACATAATCTTCAACATTTTCTATTCATATTTGATAATTTTACCATCTGTTACAGCAAATATTTGTAATAAAAGCCAATTTGAATAATATATTATAATTATTAAAACTCTCCAAGGATATCAAGACATATAATAATATCAGCCAGACGTCTTTATTTGAGAAGATTTTTCAAAGAAATTGATAAGATTAATCAAACCCTTGTTCGAAGTTTTGGAACTTGTTTGATTAATTTTGTCCGTCAGGCACAATTAAAAATGAATTTCACTTATAACAATATTGGATAATTAACATTTTGGATGAACTCCTCCTTATTATATCTAATTATGAGATCTTTCTTTGTTTATTCACCGTCCAAGAAAGAAGGCGTAGTACGATTAGCTTTTCTTCAACAATAAATAACAAACGAAGACATAACTGAATTATAAAGTTATTTAAACGTGAAAGTTTATTGCCTTCGTTTCTGACTTGATTATTTTTCTTGTTATTATTCACATTAACTGTCTAAGATTACCAGTAAATGCTGTATAAACTGTTTGAAAACGTTTGCGATACACGATTTTGTACGTGACGCAGGCGCCTTTTATGTAGCAATGCGTCTATTGATGCAAATACGTTCTTCGATGCCCCCACAGGGAACACAGTTTGTCCGATACTCCCTTACTCTGATCTCGTACATTGCATGAACTGTAAAGCTTCCATAAAATGCTTGACATTTGGTTTAGCATTTTTACAATGTTTGTTCTGAGATATTACGAAGATTTTCTACTAACTTTAATATAGTATATAAATAAATGTTAATAAAATAAGAGATTTAGCTTCTGATAAAATATAAGTTTACATTTCAGAGAAATGTTTCCAGTAACGTTTTGACCCACCTTTAGCTAAACTCTATATAAATGGACTTTATAAAATGAAATCTGATAAAGTCGAGTAAAAGTCAACATGATCAAAAATTAATTGCGTAGGTACAGAAGCTACCGAAGATAACATTTCGCTTCATACAAATACAATGGAATGTTCCTCAAAGCTGTAGGTAATTTAATCATCGGTTGTATGTAAAGTTTACACATGGATAGTAAACATGAACTTAGGCGACTTGCAACTTGACCCGTGTCCCACACCCGCGCTTGTACCTACACGCAACAACATCAACCACTCTGTTTTATCGTCCCCATACACTTGTTTGTAGAGTCCATAGAGATTGAATTATGTGTTGAACAACCACTAGGGCTCATTTAATTTGGGATATGTGTTATCACTTCTGAAAGTTAAACAGGTTCGTTAGAGGTTTAAGGACGTAATGGTTTTCGAGCGCCATTAAAAAGTTTGAAAAGGTCCACTTATTTTGTCGTTGTTTTAGGGTTTGCGATGAAATGATTTCAACAGGATATTATATTTCCTGTGAATGCGATGATACTGCTACACCTCTTGATTCAGCATAATCTTTTGTGTGATATACATTTTGTCAATATTGACTAGTATTCAATATTGTGTAATTAAAATATTAATATGCTATCTCTAGACAATCATTTCGCATGTAATTTTGCGTTAATAATATCTTTGCGCATTCAGATACTTACAGAATTAGTTAGTCCGTGAGACTATAACCTTAAAGTTTATTGCCAATTTAGAACCACTATCAGATTATTAATTCCGAATATTATCGAATTTAATACTCGGTTATACGATCTAGATGAAATATAATATGGAGAGTTTGTATAAACCTCTCGTTAATAAACAATATCGAGCCCTATCGACGGTTGTGTCAGAATATTAATTTCACAGGCGTCTATAAAGAAACATATTTAGTTGAACTACTTTCCAAGTAACTGAACTGAAGCGAACCTTTATTTTATAAGGTGCGGTTTTTATTCCGACGATATAAATTGATGCTTCGTAAAATAAATATAAATTATGATGTAACTTCATATTGTTCCAATATTATATTCTTTATTCATGTAATCATATTTTGTAAAGGGAATCTGTAGCAATTCTCGGTAAATATTGAGAAACATAAAGAGGAATGCATTATAACGATGTTTGTTGTTGCATAAAATACGAATACATTATTATTGACGTGAACGTAGATACAATTTATTTTTAAAAGTGCATAATGTTTCACGTTAACTGCCAGTTACAATTTTGCAAGTTACTGTTATTAACCAATACGAAAACTGTATTAAAGCCTTTTTTATGAAAATGGACGCTATAATGAACTGGTGAATTTACTCTTTCCATTTAATTTAAGATATCGAGCAACGATTGACGTGGTTAAATTATTTAACATACGCCACACAGATATTAGTTTTTAAATTTATGAAATTTTCTAAAATGTACCTACGAAATAATGATTTCTGCTTTTACACTTTCCATTATGACTGCATTTCTTCGAAACTCTAGTTATTAACAACTATCTTTTCCATCAATCAATAATATCTATTATCTCTTCTCTTATTATCTATACAACTACATCATTATCAACTACAACTACTTTAGTAAAATGAAACATTCGTTAACAAAGAGAGGCCTGAGCTTCTTACGGAACTCAAATTACTCATTAATGGAGGTGCGGTGAAGAATAGCGGAGTAACGTTTAAATATTCAAGGAATTTAAATATAGGTACGTGTCACGTTTTACAATAATCCCTATGTAGGAACCTACTGTCTCAGTATGTAGTAAATCTGTTTCTTTGTTTATTTTTGCGGGCAAATATTTTATGTTTGAGAAACTGTCATTTTCAAATACCTAAGACGCAATGCTGATGGATCACGTGAACAATTTTTCTATAAAATAAAAAAATAAAAGTAACATCTATGCAAAAACTAAAATAAGTAGCGCATAGTAATTATTGAAAAATGCTAACCTGCATAATTATAATTCATTTGAATAATAAAATAAGAAACATAATTATTATGAGAAATTATGATAATCGTTAAAATAATTATATTTACTCTATATGTACCTACATGTGTATACTTTGGGCCTGTTACCAACTTTGTTTATCTTTGAGGAAAAAAGGTGGGCGCTTTTTTCGCAGAAGGTAAATAAAGTTGGGATGTATAAGGAAATAACACTAATTACTCGTAAACAAGCAACAAGATACATTTCAGAACCATACGTCAGATAGCGCGACTGAAATCTAAAATACATTTCCCCATTTTGCACTGTCCAAAACTGCAACAACACTCATTTATCAAAGAAGTTTCATAATACGAATGATAATAACTTCAGTCCTTTATAACAGGTGCACGTTGAAACAAAATATGAGTGGTATCTGGTGCATCGTATTCCTGATCAGATGCCTCAAAGTTTTAATGAGGCTATTCGCGCTCATGTCGATTGCTCTTACTTACCTACACTTGTATGTATGGTCGAAAGATAACTTGTATTAAGTGGCAGGTAGAGGTGTTGTTGTTTGTCAATGATAGTTGATATACTCGTACATAATATACCTATATAAATTACCCGCAGTGTGTGTAGGTATTTGGACCGTCCTACAATTCACTCTTTTTAAACAAGTTTTTGTTTTATTTTCTATGTGTCTCGATAGATATACACTTGCCTTTATTTAACATAGAGATGTGGACAGTACCTATCTATATTTTGTTATCAGGCGGCTTGCAGATGTAATATTGTATCGGTAAACTATTAACAAGAACATTGTTGCACTGTTAATTGCTAGCTTATCTAAGACTAACTCTTAGAATGATCGCGTAAATAAATTAAATAGGTAAATGAAATCCTCGAGCCGTCCACACCGCGCCATCACAAACCACCCCCAAAATGTTTGTCGCGCTAAACATGCACGTAGGTACATAATAATTAGAACATCATCGCGTTCCAGCGTCCCGGTTTCCGTGTACACAAAAGTAGCGATTCAATGTAAATTGCCCAGTCAATGGGCGCCCGCATCTCAATGGCCCATAAACAACGCGACCGTGAATACAAATCGAATATTAGAGCATTGCTTGCACGCATGCCACGCAACATTATCAGTTTGTGGCATACGATATGAGCGATTATTGCGATCACATGCGGCACTGACTGTGTACCTTGGCACCGGTACACGTCGCGCCTCGTCTGCACCAGCACTAACGTTAATTACGTATTTGACACACATGAGATACGTTTAACCGGATTGGTACGTGAATTAACACCTAATTCAGATCTACTCACGATTTACTTGATTTTATCGTCAGGTAACGAATGCAGGGACTTTGTGTCTGGTACCTATTTGAATTTAATCACGCTGTTTTATTGTGGATTAGTATTAAAATATCAAACATTTAGATAAAATAATATATTTTCTTTTCTCTAAATGTTTGATATTTTAACGTAGGTACTTATCTTATTTATGCAGATTGAACAATTGACCTTAGAAAAATAAATACATTGTTGGTTATTTGCATTTTCAATCATATAGCTACATTATTTATGCTCAAATCTACATTTTTCATACCTACATGATACAAATCTGAGGAAAAATATTTGAATAGCGAAACATTACAATACCAAAGTCGGTTTATATTTAAAAATTAATTTGCTTCAAGCGCAATACAATAGAATTTAGTACCTACCCAATTATATTACTCTTCTAAAGAACGGGGTACAAAGCCTTGGTTGCAGTTACATTATGCCTCGAAGCACATTGCAAAGCTTAAATAATTTATTTATAATTATATCTTATCAGGTAATCATTTTTCTTATTTTGTCAAAAAATAATCATTTTCATATTTCATATTCATATTTATTTATTTGCATACCATAATGTGTGTAAAGATGTTACATGAGACTTAAAGCTAAAGTACAGTTATGGACCCTGTTAGGGCACAGCAACATACATAGTAGTAACTTAAGGATAAACAAAGATGATAACGATTCTTAGTTTAGATATACACTCATAATTTAGAAATTCTTTATTTTATTAAAAACAGAGAAAAAAACAAAAAATAGCACGTCAACACAGATAAGACATTAACATTACATGATTACAGTGGACTAATATTATCTAATAAGTCAATATCTAATATAGACATGCACAACCTTTACTAAATCGCAGTGTCAAACTCATAAAAATCATGCAAAAGAATTTATATGAATTTATAATGTTATTTAACTTAGAATAAAAAATATTGTTTGTAAATAAAATGAAAGTAAATGGAATCATAAAATTATAAGTTAAATTTTAATTTTTCTAAGTGGCAGGCAAATATTATGATATGCAATTGCATTATTAATTTTGAATACTGATGACAGTTTTCATTCAAATTTAAAAATCAGGAACACTGAGAGTGAAACCAAAAAGCAAATACAAATTCAAAAGCGAGTACCTACAATCTCGTGATTGTATTCGCTTTTGAATTTGTATTTGTATTTTCATTTGTTTTTTTTTTAACGATGCGGCGTTTCGTGCTATGCTAACTCGTGTCAGTACAGCACGAAGCGTGTTGCAGGTATTCGGTTTTTTGAATTTGTATTTCCTTTTTTGGCTTCACTAATAATAATAATAATAAAAATCTTTATTTATACCATAACCTTTAACATTGCTTAAATACTAGGTCACATGAGTTTCAGTGGATTAAAGGTCTTACAAATACAGTAAACCCTGACTCCCAAACTAGGAGATCCTGTGACTTAGGAGTCAGCGTTCTGCTGTCACTATGTTACCAAAAACCTTTTACTAAAAAGTGTGTTATACTGACACTTAAAATATTAGCAAAACAAAATAACAGGTTTGAGTGTACAATAAAAAATATTATAAAAAATTCAGTGTGTACTTATGTACGCGCGTGAGAAGTTATACTTCTTCGAGTCACAAAATAGCAACGAAGGCAGTAAGTAGTTCAGCATGTACGTCAGAGATGGCGTTGTTTACAATTACTCCCGTGAGAATTTTGTGTGACGCTGTGCGCGCGCATCGTAAAATTTCACTCTCATCATTTTTTCATAACGCGCCTAAAGAAGTATAACTTCAAAAATATTAAACTAGGATTAAAGGAATTTATTAAACGGAATTGTATTGTAAGTGTGCATGTGAAATTGTGTGTGAGGAATCGGAGGTGTGTAATATTATGAGGTGGTGTAAGTGTTACGTGCGGTATATCTGCCTTTTGTTTCATAAACTGAGATTTAAATTATCGGAAATGGAATTAGAATCGCTTGAAGTGAGATGAAAAACACCACACTACAACGAAAAATAAAATAATGATTTGACTACATAAAATATTAACAATATAATAATACCAGCCTATAATTGTCCCACTGCAGGGCACAGGCCTCTTCTCACACAGAAGGCACAAGCATTGATCACCACGCTTGCTCAAGGTAGATTGGCGATTTCAAACTTATATCAATTATAAGTCTCACTATCTTTTCCACATTTCGTATGGTGCATATTATTCCGTGTAGTGTCGGACGTAAAGAATAGCACCATCCCATATCTTCCCGTGGGTGTCGTAAGAGGCGACTAAGGGACTTACCAGAGAATGGGAAGCAGCGTTCTCTGTGCTTTTGTAACAACTATACTGCGATCGCCAACCCGCCTGCCAAGCGTGGCGATTATGGCAAAACCCCCTCCCCTCGGGGAAGCCTATGTCCAGCTGTGGACGTCTTTCGGCTGAAATAATGATGAATGATGACATAATTATTATTATGTAGAATAAACCTATTATATTTTAGCATTTAGATAGACAACGATTTGCACGTAACTATGAAAGTCCGGGGTTTCTGAAGCGTGTTTGTTAAATTAAACTTTATTTAGTTCACCTTATAACACGGTTTTCTACTTTAGTAGGTAGGCTAAATTGATAAATGTTTGCATCACCTGTAGGTAAGTATAATATTATATTATAGAATGATTCACATAATTTTACTTTTTAACCGACTTCAAATAAAACGAGGTTACCAGTTCGACCCGTATGTATGTAAGTATGTATGTACGTATGTTTGTCCGCGATTATCTCCCGTTTGGCTAAACCGATTTTAATGCGGTTTTCAGAAAAGTGTTTGTTACATTCTGGAGAAGGTTTTAGTATACAACAAACATAAATTTATTCAATACTTTCTGAAAAAATCAACAAAAACCGAGAAGACGTTTTCGTTTGTTCCATCTTTCCATCTTTGGAGGACTCAATCTCTGTTTTAACTGTGTTGCCGTTCCTTAATGGATTTGGGTGATAATGAGGCACTGAAAAGTGGAAAATAAAAAGTTTTAATAGTGTACTTTTAATAATAATAAGCAGTCATTGTGCCGATAGTCGTTACGGCCAATGGACTCATTTCCAAGAGCCTCGACCAACACCTAAGGAGGCTCTCGTTGGGCAGCTGGATCAAGGGCTTGATACAGAAAGCGGTACTCCTGGACACGGCGCGTATAGTCAGGAGATTCCTCTCTCAGGAGCCCTGACCACCGGTAGCTTGGACCCTATTCCCGATACCGGTGGGCTACTATTTTTTACATTTTTAAATGTTTTTATACTTTTTTTTACTAATATTTAAAAATATAATACAATATGTAAATAAAATAAATAAATGAAAATAATAATATGTGGGGACATTTTCACACACGGCCATCTGACCCCAAACTAGGGAGACCCTGTACTATGGGTGTCAGACCCCCTGATATACATACACAAATACATTTTTTTTGTAAATACATACATATATAGATAAACAACACCCAGACACAAGGCAAACACAAGTGCTCATCACACAAAAATTTACCCTGGGCGGGAATCGAACCCGAAACACGCTGCGCAGCAGTCGATCGCGCAGCCACTGCGCCAACCGTGTCGTCAATAGTATCCGAGGTCTCAAAAGACACGTCACAAAGCCGTTAACTTTATTATGTTTGCTTATAATTTACAATATTTACACGAATAATAACAAAAACAAAACACGTATGACATATAAACTAAAAAACTAATATACTCGTTATAAGGCATCAAAAATTTCTTCCACATTGCCGCCATCATGGAATGAACCCAAGAGACTGGCGGCATTGCCTTGTTGGATGGCAATGCTTAACGTTTCTTGACGTTAACTACTTAAAAAGAACACCGGACAAGTGCGAGTCGGGCTCGCTTACCGAGGGTTCCGTACAAATTTGTAGGTACATATCCATACTAATATTAGAAAGTATAAATGAGAAAGTAACTCTGTCTGTTACTCTTCCACGATGAAACGGCTGAACCGATTTTGATAAAATTTGGTATGAAAATAGCTTGAACCCTGGGAAGGCACATAGGATCTTTTTAATCCGGGACTTCGTCTGCATCCGCGATAACCGACGTCACACGGAACAAATCGCGGACAAAAGCTCGTTATAAATAAAGAATATATTTTTAACCGGCTTCAAAAAAAAAGGAGGTTAACAGTTCGACCCGTATGTTTGTATGTATGTATGTATGTCCGCGATTATCTCCTGTTTGGCTGAACCGATTTTGATGCGGTTTTCAGAAAAGTGTTTGTTACATTCTGGAGAAGATTTTAGTATACAACAAACAGAAATCCGAGAAGACGTTTTCGTTCCTTCCATCTTTCCATCTTTGGAGAACTTTCAATCTCTGTTTTAACTGTGTTGCCGTTCCTTAATGGATTTAAGTGATAACGAGGCACTAAAAAGTGTAAAAGAAAAACTTTTTTGAAAAAGGGGAACCGCCTTAAAAAAAAAGCTAAAAATTAATAAATAACTTTCGCACAGAACACACATGACTTTAGTTTCGGAAGTCGGTGGCAATACAAAACAACAAACAGAACAAAGCCACCGACTTCCGAAACTAAAGTCATATGTGTTCTGGGCTAAAGTTATTTATCACTTTTTCGTTTCCTTTTAAGGCGGTTCTCTTTTTTCAAAAAAGTTTTTTCACTATTTCAAGGGACCGTGGACCTAAATATATGGTAATTTCAACTCGATGCCCCTCCGCGTTCCCGACACAACCGACCACAACACGACCGAAAAAAAGTAATTACGCATACTGTCCAACAAACTAAATAATAATTATTATTACGAGTATATTTAGCCTGTACTGTCCCACTGCAGGGCAAAGGTCTCCCTCCATTTTTTCCATCGGTCTCGACTTTTAAGCCAATTCTTAAGGAAGCTAACCAAGTCATCCCGCCATCTCTTTCGTGGTCTACCGCGGCCCCGTCTCGTCATTTCAGGGCACCAATTTTGGGATTTACGAGCCCATAGATCGAAACTAAATAATAAATGACCTCACTGAGACAATCATATTGCTATACCCCTAGAAACGTCAAAGATATCAATGTTTGCTAGCATGACACACGTGGCAATCATCTGCTTAGCTATTTCCTAACTATGGTTGGGTCGGCTTCCAGTCTAGCTAGCCGGATACAACTGAATACCAGTGTTTTATTTACATTGAGCGACTGCTTGTCACACACACAACTCACACAACCCAGTTGCTAGGTAACACGATACCCCTTGGTAAGACTGTTTGTATGACTTTTTGGCTTCTGACTATCGATCACGACTGTCAAAGCTCCACGAATTACAGCGTGGACCAACTTTACGTGCTCTTCGAGACACGCTTGACGATAACAAGGAAAATACTCCTGATGTAAACCAACCTCCACTCAAGACGGAGGAAAGAAGAAAGATCACAATTAAATACAGCTTATATCATAATTACGATTACAAAAACAACATGTTTCATACAATAAATATTATTTTAATCGAGGTATACGGAAAGCAGGCACAGGTCGCACATCATATTACATCGGCGAGAGAAAGCAGATGGCGGGATTTCATTACAATATCTCAGCGAGGCGGAAAGGGAATCGCAGCCGGGACTTGTAATGTTCCGTAGATTATACAAGGCGTATGGATCTCTGCTCTTTAGATTTGTTAATGTGGACTCCACTGAAGTTTTCATATGATTTCTTTATTTTCTTGTATTCCGAACTATGATTGTACATGGAAATCACAGAATGTTAAAAGTTTTTGACGTAGATTTTGATTTGTAATGTAATGAAGAAACTAAAGACACACTTTACACCAGAGCTTTGTGTGGTTTGAATTACTCGTCGTATTGTTGGTACCTATGGTTCGGACTGAAACTAGACTGTAAAAATCGAACCCTCCTGAAAGTTGGAGATAGAAAGAGTGTCGACTAAAGCCTCTCGAACAACAAAAAGTCGCCAGGTAGGTACTAGTCGCTGCGCGGATGTAGGTACTCAATGAAAGAAAGTAGGTAGGTCCCACTGGTCGTGTCCTCGCTCTTTTAGCAAAGCGATGCCTATTCATCGGCCGGAAACTGTCTGGATGAAAATAATGATGTTATCTAATAATATAATAGAGCAATCCTACATAAGCACGTTTCATATCTCAATGTTCGTTTACTGGCGTTTCTTCGAGTAATATATTTTTGTCATCGAACTTTATGACTACGGAGATATTCAGTCTCTTAATAAAATTAATTTCCTTCAACTTTTTTGTCCAATCTATCTAATTACCGAGATTAATATCGCGCTTGTAGAAGCTAAGTGATATCTATCTATCTAAGTGATAGATATCTGAGTGATAAGCTATAGGTACCATTCACATGTTTTCTGTAATATCAATTGTTTCGTAAAAGTTCCTTGAATAGACTTTTGTCATTTTTCGTAATTATTATGTCAGAGCTTTCAGATTGTCACGCTTTTCAACTCGCGTTTATTTCTTGAGCTCACATTTCTTAATTAGCATTCATTTAGGTACACGAAATTTTACCTTTCAAGCACAAACAAAGCCGCTTGTCCGTCTTTATTATTAAGTTTAAATTATAGTCATTAACTAACGAGAAAACAAGCGGAGCCTCTCAATTTGCTTAAGATTTTAAAGATAAGGTTTTCAGTTACCAGAAACTTTTGTTAAAATTTAACTTTAAATAAATTAACTCGGCTAAATATTTAGAGAAATAAAAAAAGTAATTTCTGTTTGTTTACTGGGTTGTGTACCTACCTAATTATTTCTTTATTTTCATTTCAAGCGGTAACAACTTGGTAGATAAACAAACATTCTGTTTCTCGTTTAATACTAAATAAATGATATTCTTATGATTATGATATGATAATGATAATTAATTAATTTTATTAAGATTAAAATAAATTTAAAATACTTTGAAGTTTCTATAACAAATATAATATAGTACCCAACGATGTCTATTTGTATGTTCGTTATAGAAAAATACCTAATTATTACATTGAAACACTATTTATATTAACGTGAGAGCCTAACTGCCACAAAATTTGCCTCAGCGAGCTGTTTAAATTGAAATTATTAGCACCTAGACGAAAGTGAACAGCCGAGCAGTTTTTGCCGCTCTCACATTTGCACATTAGCATTTCCAACGACGGGGTATATGAGGGGAGCGATTCCCGCCAAGCCGTCGGAGCCCACAAACGTACGGCAATACTGCCTCTTTTATTTATGTAAACGTGGAAATGTAAATTAATTTCTCCGTTTATGAAATGAGACTTTTTCACGGTCTTTCGTACAAATTACTGTGAGATGCAGCGTGACGATTTAACAGAAAACGTCCGGGTTTGTGTGTAAACTAATGTTTAATTCGCAACACAAATTAAACAGTTTATGAACTGCACGTATTTATTGTGTGCGAAGCACGAAGTTGTTGGATGCCTAACAAACAGAAGAGCTAACATGAAGTTAATATGACTTGTTGCGAGGTATGGGCGTATCGCAAAGTTTGTAATGTAAATAGGTAACTGTAGGCAAAAGCGAAAAGATTGTTTACAATGGAACCAAACGTTTTTTGGTGTAAATGTTAGAGGCCATGAACAGCGATACTTTAGGTATTTTAAAAGGTATAAAGAAGAGAAAATCAAACTAAAGATTTTCAACTTGTAGTTTAGATTTTTCATCATCTGTCTAGCCTATATTGGGGTCGACTTACAGTCTAGCCGGATGCAGCTGAATACCAGTGTTTTACATGGAGCGACTGCCTATCGGACCTCCACAACTGTAGTTACTTACTGGGTAACAGGATACCCCTTGGTAAGACTGGTTGTCAGACTTTCTGGCTTCTGACTACCCATAACGACTGCCAAAGATCTACAAATTACAGCCGGGACCAACGGCTTTACGTGCTTGCCGAGGCACGGAGGGAACTTGGTATGAAAAGGGATGGTCACCCATCCACAGACCGACCGTGGCTTGCGTAGCTTAACCTTTGACCGAGCTCTTCCTTTTCATCACGTTTTTGTTTTCACAAATGTTATTTATATTGTGCGACATATTTAAACAAACAGACAGATTGTCTGTTTTCAGCTAGTCACTCAAATTAGTACGGATAATTCTA
The DNA here is from genome assembly GCA_947361185.1 of Charanyca ferruginea. Lineage (NCBI taxonomy): Eukaryota > Metazoa > Arthropoda > Insecta > Lepidoptera > Noctuidae > Charanyca > Charanyca ferruginea. The sequence continues at coordinate 14,272,720 of OX376073.1, read as the reverse complement.
GTCACGTTCGTTATGTATTCTTTTTTCATATATAAATTACTTAAAGCTTTTATACTACAGCGTCGTATATATCTGCTCAAAGACCACTGTGCACTTTCATGACTTATAAAGCGTCTGGCGTTCCGACTGAGTACCTACTTAAAAGTTAAACTCAGGAAAATCAAACCAATAAAGAAATTGCATGTCTATCTAAACATACATATCACCTACATACATAGATATCGGAAATCATCTACAAAAATAATAATGGAATTGACCCACAACAACAGTCGCCTGCTTAAAAAAGCTAAAATACTTCCTAAAAGTGGAATCGATTCGAATTGGCACTGCATATCATTATCATATTACTTTTATGAGAAAACTCTGTTTAAAATGTTTTCTATTAAATAAAATTATAATATCCTTAAAAAATGAATCGAGTGACATGAAACGACCGCCCTCGAACTTTGCTAATATGTGCCCAACCTCTGTCATCTGGTGAAATAATGGTGCTAATATTTGAAAACTTTCCCGAGGTAGGCCCATTCTAATACCGTAAAGAATTTTGCGTACAGTAATAACCACAAAGTCTTCTAAGTTCGTATGTCATGATTCCTTTCCGAATACTAAATTAGCAGACTTTCTTTTGTCTTATATTTGACGTTGTTGATGTTTGTATATACAAAGATGGCAGCCAGATATGTAATTACGTCTACAATAGAGATTTTAATTTCCTCAAGCCTTTGAAGTTCTTTTGAGAATAAATTAGTGTTGTAGGTTCGTGGAAGGCTTTTAATAAAATAATTTAAGTTAAATCATGCCGTATATCAAGTTGGAATTTGTTTACAAAGGAATGAAAATAAAACAAGAAACATTCGAATGTGAGAGCGTACACTGCGGAAAAGTTGATTGGTTGATTATACGAAAAGTTGAATATAAAATGTTTGGCGTGTCACAGGAATCGGCAAAGGGTAATAAAGTCGGGTTTCGCCAGCGGTGTTAATAAGTGAGATCATTTTTTATCAGGCTTCCGAGTGAGGTTTCGCAAAGCCAAAACAATAAATCACCGGGGCGGCGGCTTGCGGCTTATTATTTCGGGCTATACACCGGTGTTCTTTTCTGCTAACTAACCAGCGCTCAGCGAAATGATATTTTTTCTTCGCCTCGCACACACGTCGAGACCCACTCGCCAGTTATTAATTTACTCCACCGGATGTCGACCCTCCGTGACATATTATATCAAAAAATAATTACCCACAGCCGCTGTTCGAATCGCTCCATGACTTTCCTAATTAAATCGGTAGACTAATTGGTTGAAGTCAAGGTACTTATATTATTTTGTTTTTTAAACTTTGCCCCACACTAGGGATTTCTTCTGTGTTGTGGTTACGTTTACAAACATATAAACTCACACACACAAACAGCCAGACCCGGAACAACTTTAGGCCATACAAATATTTATTCGTTGCGGGAATCGAACCCACGACACGCAGTGCAGCAGTCGATAGCTCAACCACTGCGCCAACCGTGTCGTCAAAGAATTGAACACCCAATATTATAAACTTGTGCGGTCACACTTTTCTATCTCAGCCAGTTACTCGATAATGAAAAGCGTAAATACATTATTTTGTAGAAAAATGCATGTTGAAAATATACAACAAATGAACTGTAATTTGCCAAATTACTTTTCAGACTTATATAAAATTCTAAAAGCACGCATTTATATTCATCGCTTATTTGTTTTATGTGCGTATTAAATGAAAAAACTGAAATATTTGGCACCTATTAAGGCCTGTATTATGGCATTAACACGAAAATTACAAATAAAATGTGCAAATTGTATCATTTATGTGTTTATCTATACAGCTACAGGTGAATAGATTCGTTGAGATCGATTCTTCAGATAGTTGGGACTGAGACGAACAAAACCAATATATTTTCCGACACTTGAGCTCTCAGGTAATTGTGGCAGAAAGTTTTCGAACGTGCGCACAATATTGATGAGCACCGCCACAGTTCGTGCCTCGAGCTCTGGCTTACAGCGCCTACGAAGCACCCTGTAACTCTTTGCTTTTTAAAACATCACTCGCTGAATCCACATCTTCGCTTGCCATAACGATAAATTTGTTCATATGAGCGAAACGTGTTACATTAAACTGCTAATTAGGAAGTTCATACATTCTACCGCAAAATAATAAGTTCAAAGCAAAACGAAATACAACTTCACGCAGAAGTAGTATTACCGCACAAATTACGAAAAGTATTAATAACGATTCTGTTCCAAAATGTTTTTAAACTTCAAAGTTCTGTTTAATTACGTAAATTGAATTATAAATACCTAAAGCACCTTAAACATTTTGTTTAATTAAGCGGTTCTAAATAATATCAAAAGGTTTGATTGCGTTCTGTAATTTTAAATCAATGATACGGTTACTTTTAGATAAGAAATTAGTATAGATCTGTAGAACTGTGAACGTAGACTAAATAATATTTATTGCTAAAGTTAAATACTCGTAGTTATAGATTTTCATTACTCTACAAATATCAGCCCGACATACCTATATATCAATATATGAGATTGCCTCAAAATTATCAATTGCATATTCAATAAGCTTTGTTCTACGAGATGAAGAAATACTTTCTGATATTTCAAAACTTTTGTTATCTTTTAGTTCAAATTACTGAAAAAGTATCGTTTTGTGATATTTCATGAAAATTGATGATCCATTCGAGTAGAGACAAGTCTCCGACGTAAAGAAAAGTAAATAATGAACACGACCAACAATGTGAAGTTTCTTTGTCGTGGAAACCTAAAAGGTAAAGGATATAGCTAAATATATTAATAATTCGGTCGTGTTACGTCGTGTGTGTAAATCAGTTAGTGATTTACTGCTTTATTTTGGCTTGTATTTCTAAATGTCTTAAATCCACTCTGGTCATGTATACGTTGGTTATTGTGTGGTGATATGTATAAGGGTACGCGTAATTTTTTTGGCAGTTGCGATCAAAACAACATGTAGGTAGAAACCACAACGGTAAAATTTATTATGGGCTCGATTCGGAGGGTCGGAGGATTTTATTATTCTGCATACAATTCCATTTTCCTATCACAAATTATTCGAACGGCAACGGTTAAGGTTTTGCATAACGTGCAAAAATTGTTCTCGACGTATTTACGTATGTTTTATAGTGTATACGAGTAATTCTATCTGAATGTCGGCTTCCAATAAAAAAATAACAGTTGGAAATAAATATTTCATTTGTGAGAAATGTATTTGGAATGGAAAGTCACGGTTGATATTGTTTTCGCTTTAGCTATCCGGTCGGATTTGCACCTACGTGCATACATCCTTGTGTAAACGATGTTGTTATGTCATAACTTCCGTGGTTCAAACCTTTCACTTTACTAAAAAAATACCCCTTCAGATAGTGCCTTTAGAATTGATTGAATACGTGTGTAGACGAATACGTCTATTAAATTCTTGTGGGGCACTATCGCGCCGCGTGCGAGGGTCGGTCTTCCGGCTCAATTTCCTCCACTTTACGCATCCTCTGTAGCGGGTCTGTAAGCTCTCGTGGTGGCAGCGCAGCAAACCAACGTTCGTGGGTCACCCGAGGGTCCTGCTTGCGACAAACTAGGTCAAGGCGTCCATTTCCGATGCTCTAAACGTTTCTACAGATATTACCGATGAGCTGTAATCGTTTAGAGGTATGTATAATTTAAAAAGGCTATGGGGTTTGTGGTTTTTTTTTTTGTAATAAACCGTTTGCAGCAGGTCTTACATTGAAATTATCGTAATAATGTAAATGCTAAATAAAAATAGACCATAAGAAAATAAAAACCTTTTTTATATCGATTTGCAAAGTAATTAGAAAAGCACTATTCAGTTAATCTGTGACTATGCTTCTTTAACAACATTTTATTGATCCGAATGTTAAGTTTCGCTGAAAGTTGTGTCAAAAAACGCTAAATTGTGTTACGAGGTGATTTAACCACATCCTCGGAATAAAAATGTGTGTTTCAAGTTTACGACATCCCTTTCTTTATCTTGTTACAATAGGTGCCGATTCAACCGTGGATTAGGAAGGATAGCAGTAACGCGGATAAAATAAAACCTAACTAGATACGAATTACAATTTATTTGTGTAAATAGAATATGCTATGTTTAGAAGATGTGAAGGTAGGCCAATTACGCACATCAAATGTACCGTACGTTAATTTGTATTCCTAATGAAGTTGCTAAGTATTTACATAGGCCTATTTCCTCCGAGGTAAACACCACTTCAGTGGAACGAAATTATTTTCTTCAGCCTAACGTTACCTGAGCTAAAATTAGGGTATTTACTATTAATGATTCTTAATGTCGCTCGATCTTTGGAATACTTTGTAAATCAATGTTTCTCGGGACGATATGTTTCATGGGGTTTTTGTAGATTCACTCGTAGGGAAAATGGATTAAGTGTTAATATTTGACAATACATTTATGGCTGTTCGTTCATAACGGAACGTGTGATGTAAAGCTTTCAAAAGTTAGCAGTAAACTATGTTAATATCCAATAGAAATATCCAGAAGGTAACTCGCATCCGTAATATAAAACAATAGCTTAACAGAATATTCCCAACTTTTGTAGACTAAAGATAGATACTTTTATTAAATAGAAACCAAATTAATAAAAAGCTTTATGGGAACGTGTGAAGTAGGTATACAGGTATAGGTTTGTACTTTAAGTAATTTGAAACAAAAGTTGTTCGTGTCAACGTCTCCGCACATTACGAATGTCTTGTAATGTTGTTACCTAAATGAAATTAAACATTTATTACAAAAGTTTCTTGGAAACAACTTTATTGCGAAAGCGATAACGTATGCTCGTATTTTTATTTCCTTGTTTCAATGTGATGTAAAGCCTTGTGTATGTGTTATACAATAGACAGTCGTACAAATCGAGTGATTGGTTACCATGCAACTGAAGCAACTCAACAGTGGCTAAGCTTGAAACCCTGCATAATTAGTTTTTTTGTAGTTATGTTAGTTCTTTTTGTTTTGAACCACTGTCGGTCCCCTAGACGTTATCTAAACTAATATTAGAAAGAAAATATTTGTTTACTCCTATGTTTGTTTGTAATGGGTGAAATTAAATAGTAAGATAAGATAAGATAAAACAAACAACCAATAACAAAAAAAAAAATAACAAGCAAATCACCAGCACCACCAATATTTCACCAGTTTCGCTATCCACGAGTGCTATAGTATAGAGTACCTACATTTTATTATCAAAAAGTTTGGGATTTGTAAGAAAATTCACGCGGTGAATTGGTAGGCAAAGGTAGCTATTATTGTATCGTTTTGAAAAGAAATCAAGGGTTAACAAAAGCAAAATAAATAAATCTCCCTAGCTTATGCACAATGATTTAATTACGCATGACCCTTTATGTTAACTTTAATTACACTGGCAAAAACATTTTCTTAAAGACTTTTGTTTCCGTGAAGAACTGAAGACCAACAAGTTTCACATTAAAAGGTGAAAAAAGAAAATTCGAAATTAAACAAAATAACAGAGTTTTTGAGGAAACAATCCTAACGCGCCAAATGTTTTGCGCTCACGTTTCCTTTAGGAATAATTTTGCCTAAATACAAGTTGTTTTCGGTAGACAATGGGGAGCACGTGTTGGATCAAACATCGCCCGGGGGCACCACAAATCATGACGCAAAAACCTGTTGTAGGTAATTCCGACCGATCTTCCCGATACTCAAGATAGGCGAGCTTACAAATTGCTTTCGACCTTAAACGGCCATATTTTATCTGCTTATTTATTGCCAATATCTCTATTGATATGTATTACGGTTCATCCATTTTGTTCCATTACTCTTCCTGTCAGGCGTAGTACATTAGACGTGATAAGTTGTCACTTCGGTTTAGTACTGCACCACGCTCATGGAGAATAAATGTCAGTTGTGTCAATGTATGAAAAGTCGAGCAGACGCGTGTACGAGTGTGTGTATGGGGCATTTTGTAAACATCTTTTGTAGGTGAATCTTTATCTTATTACAGTTACCAGTTAGTTTACAGTTTACCTTCTGAAACAGATTTATGCAATTCACAAATAAGGAAATCTTGGCAGTCAGTTTTCCATAGGTGCTTGCATTTTATTATCACGCTTCCCTATTACCAGTCTAGTTTTTGTTCTAGGCTTTTAGTCGGCATAAATATCAAGGCACAAGAATTCCTTTATTATTTAAAAGCAAACGAGAACGCAAATGTTTACAGCAAATAAAGCTGCTTACACACGAGACGTTATGGCAGAAGCTTAAGCGTTTTATCTCGGGATTAGTATACATCCTACCTAATTTACGTGACTTCGTGTTACATGATGAGACCTTGTTTGTAGGATCAGGTGTGAAGAAAATTTAAGCATGGAAAAGAATAATTATTCGTCGTTACAGTCGCTTATGACGGGTCTTATGTAATATAATATTTTTTCATAATTTTTGCAATGTTACACTCAATTCTTCAGTTACGATTACCCACGGGTTTTTTATACAATCTTAATGCAGTAGCCATGTATTGAGATTGTTATAAAGCCTGCACCTCATCACGAAATAAGATAAAGATTCATTATTTTGTCATTTATAAACGTATCAAATAACTGATTTCTACGAACTTAAAATAAAAGTACCTCTAGTTATGTTGTACCTAAAATGTTTTGTGTATCACTGATAAACTTTTCTCTTTATGTTTTCTATTTCAAGTCAAAATTTTATTGAGTGCTTACGAAGAAGTGCCACATCAATCTATAATGAATAATTAAGGAGAAATTGTTTTAATCAACTTGGCGAAACTTTGTTAATCATGTCATTTTATTTTGAATCATATTTTAAACTGTATTAATATTTTGGAAGTTAGATACCAAAGTGTCATTGATCTACCTCAGAGGCGTAGCGTGGGCTATTGCCGCCCGGGGCCGACCGAAAAGTCACCCCCCCCCTATTTTTTTTTTTTTTTTGTTTCTTTCGGAAGCAACATTCATATACCTATTATATGGGAAGAAAAGCGAGTACCCACAGATATACTTATATATGTGCGAGTACCCCACAGGAAATTTATCTTTTAAAGTGTCACAATGTTTACAAGGCATAACTTTTTAAACTTAACACTAGGCACTTAGAACAATAAATATTAATAACAAGTATTTAGGGGCCAATTGAGTGTACAATAGCATCTTAAATTTTACACAGTGCTTAACACTTATCAACTTTTACAGGTATTGCAAAAAAAGTATAACTAAAGCTCTACTCTAGTTATATTTTTTTGCATTATAACTAACTTAATAAAATTAAAAGAAATAACTTCCTAGTTAAGTTTTAAATGTGTTTAGAATTTAAAATGGTTTTCAACACACTTGCTCATAAAATGGCTCTAATTTCACCGCAATTAGGCAAATAATGACACCTGTAATCAAACTGTGACTTTTCATTGCTATTATTCACAAGTGAGTTATAGGGTTTTTTTTTTATTTTATTGGTTGTGTTGCTTTGTTCTTAAAAAAGTTTCGATACAAAAAAGATCGTGTTCAATAGTACAAATAAATTAATGTACCTATTGCTTGCTCATTTCATGCAACTTCGTATTTTAATAGATAGATAGATTTCGACTTGTACGTTTTTAATAAATAAAACTTTCACTCAAATATAACTTTCATTTTCTCTGTAATAAAGAAAACTTTGAATTCCCCATTTTGTACGTGGCTAGAACGCTATCCCCGAAAAGACAAAAAAAAGAAACCTCATTCTTTTAGTCTATGGCCGATCGCCATTATTTGATGCGCGCGCATAGGAAAACTGATGAATTTTTCCCGCCATTGCGAAAATTTTTTACAACTCGTTTTCACTGTTGAAAATATTTTTTTAGTATTAATTTTGTCACAAGTGTGTTGAAAAACGTCGTATGATACACGTGTGTATTGATGATTACCGTCCTCGGCTCTCTTAAGACCCTCACCTAACGGCTCGGGTCTCAATGACGCCTCAGCGGTAATCACCACCATTACACACTTGTACCATAATGTACTATTATTACACTTAAAGGTCTATATTACTATGTCAATTTTTCTGTTAATTAGACTGTGATGGATATCCAATAGTAAAATGTAAAATTGTGGGAACATTTTTAATTTGACGACACGGTTGGCGCAGTGGCTGAGCGATCGACTGCTGCGCAGCGTGTTGCGGGTTCGATTCCCGCCCAGGGTAAACATTGGTGTGATGAGCACTTGTGTTTGCTTAGTGTCTGGGTGTTGTTTATCTATATATGTATGTATTTACAAAAAAAAATGTATTTGTGTATGTATATCAGCTGTCTGACACCCATAGTACAGGGTCTCCCTAGTTTGGGGTCAGATGGCCGTGTGTGAAAATGTCCCCACATATTATTATTATTATTACACATGTCTACCTTCTGCTAAAAAAAGGAGTGAAAGTATTTTGTACACACGTGTCTATGGTATTGGCGTTTAGGGACATTACACACGTCAGTTGCACGATAATGGTCATATATGGAGATACACCGTCGAGACCGCCCATCTGTCCTCGCTGTACCTGTTCTGCGCTCGTATTAGTTCCTTTTTAGCTCACATAATATTTATGTGCGATGACCTTTAGGTATGCTATTTTAAAGTTGACCAACGCTTATTGAATTGCTTCTAATTAAATGCATAATGAAATGAAGTGTAGGTAGGCACCTAATTGTTATTTCTGTTTCATTAGATTGTAATTATTATCCTGAGTCTTTTAATGTATCCCTACTTTAAATAAAAGAATAAAAATAGTTCTTTCATTAGACCAGTAGGTACCTATATTATATCTTTTACTCGGTAAAATGGCGTGTCATTATGAGCTGTGAAGAACTAAGTTTGTTGGAAAGAGAGCTTTTAACAGAAGTAAACAACATTTTTTAACTCCGAACTGTTTTACGTTTTTTTCTCGCTGATACCATTATTTTGTGACTTTTGAATTTACAACTGGTAGAAAACGTAGCGTTAAAAATTGCAGCTCGCGATGACTTCGCTTTTTAGTTTTTGTTCAAATTGCAATTAGTGAAGAGTTTGCGAATCCTCAGCGTTGTGTCAGAGATTGATGACAATGGAAATTTTATACATCGTTAGTCAGGAGGGCGTTAGGTGAGCACGCTGTTTTTTCAGTAATCCTATCCGTGTAGGCACCTACAATTATTTGTCAGGTTGGCAAGGTTAATGCTGGGTAACCACCCTCGTTTACGTCGATATTTATAATGGCACACCTCCCGTTTTTCGTGACTTTGTTAACGCCCCGATCACTTGCAGGCATTACCGGTCGCTCCGTTGTCATATTGATCCATTGTTAATCGACAACTATTAAACCCATGAATTCTGTTACCGCAACGATTAATAGCGATACCATAATGATAGCCAAAAATATTTATTTATTCACGCAATGGGCTGCTACAATCAATTTTTATACGGAGGATGAGTATTATTGAGCTGGATTGCGGACCCGGGCTCATTCGTTTGTGTTTATCAGTAGGGAAACCGATAACTCTCATTCCGCTCGGTGTGACGCAATGCAGAGATTAAAGGCTTACACTCGTAGTGCCGTGGCTGTGGATATGGAACCGGCTAGATCCAATATGAGCCCACTCTGACGTGCATCCGACGTCCACGTCAATATCGGAGGGGTTTTCTGACGTTAGAATACCAACGTAGTTTTCGTATCGATTTTGCCATACACATACTAAGTTTTGGCAACAGATAAATCCTTTATTAAATTGGTTTTGTTTTGTGGAGTGAAGTAACAAATCTTTTCAATGTAGAATGAAAACAGATGCGTAAATCTTGGCCGGATGACCGGCTGACATGCTGTTACAGGCAGTTAATCCGCTGATGGGGGTCGCAGGCTGGCTCAGCCGACGTACGGCACCGTCTACTTTGCGAGGATCTGCGTTAAATCGTCGCGTCATGCCGCGCTCAGCTTTACACGTTTTTGTTCGCCGAACATCGTATGGAAATCTTTTAAATTCCCCGCATTCACATGTTAACGAGGATTTTCTTGTCCAGCCAGATTTATCTGTTTTATGAAAGGAGCACATTGATTGGATTGTATCCGAAACATGTTGTTTTATTTTTGCACAAATAACACTGTAGATACGCTCTAATTATTATTTGAAAACCAAAAGGATTAATTAGCGTTAATTACCGCAGTGTCAAGTAACTTAAAAGGATAAAAAGTAAATCATCTAATGATCGCATGACTTGTTTTCTTTATTAGGTACTCGTTATTTTGTTCGAAACAAAGGGAATAAGAGATTTGTTGGGCAATAGACGATAATAATGAGAACAATTTATCGTTCGGCGGTCAGTGGGCGAGTCCGACACCTACCTGTTTATTTTATCAGTACAAACACCCGTAAATTTATTGGCCCTGATATTGTCACAGTTCACAAATCCGCATAATGAGTTCGATCTGCCATCGGCTGATACTCAGATTAAATGCAATGTCACAAAGAAGCACAAACAGTTTAATTGTTAATTATTTTATTTAATTTCGATTCAATTTAAAACGGTTTAAAATCATTTACGGTGTGCAATTTGCTGAGTGAACAATAAATCATATCTTAAATCTGTCAAGTTTATAATTTTTTACAAGGATTCTCCATCCAATTATTTTCTGAGCATAATTTGTGCTTCCTATTTACGTGAAAAGCGAATTTAATTTGGTTTTCTAACTACGTTTCAACTTACCAAAAAATAAATGGGAAATCCAACACTTCAAGTAAATTAATGGTGAAAAGCACATAGAGAACAAACTGAAGCGTTTCAAACGTTTCGGTAAGTGCACGAACAATCTTTTAATTTAGTTAATTGCTAGTCACAGTGGAGTGGTTCAAGTTGTTCTTGAGAGATCACGAACGTCTTTATCCAATTTATTTAACGATGGAGTCGCTCTCATTAGAGTCGTAGTGGACGCCCGGGTCCACCGTCTGGGGCGCTTGTTGGCTACCTTTACTGTCTTAGCTGTTCGTTAGTATTCGACGAGTACATCCTGACATATACAGGCTGTAAAAAAACCTTATTTAAATTAAGGATAAATGATCGCTGAGAACGTTTTTTATAACAAAAAAAAAACAAACAAGTCTGTGCGTAAGTGTGTTTAGAATAGAAAAGGATCCGTGATATTTTAATCGTGAATCACGATTCCGCATAAAATAATGATCAAAGTAATAATTTCTCTATACCATTCGGGGTAAGAAGTAAGGCGCACTAAAGAAAATTGCATTGAAGTGATAAATAAGTGTCTCTAGGCCTAGTGTGTGTCTGGCTACACCCGTTATATTGAAGACATGCGAGAAATTCAGTCACACAACCTCAGTGCAATGTCTACCGCTGTAAACATCTACTTACGCTTAACGGTGGCTGTAAACTTGTCGGCAGATTGTCGCAGTCTTAGCGAGGTTGAGGGCGAGATTTAGAGCGTATATGTGGTTTGGTTGGAGTTGCTTTAGATTAGATTACAATTCTATTGATGCCGCATAAGATATTGGCTTTACATTTGTGTGGTTACAGCTGCCTTAAATAGAAGTAAAGTTCTGTTTTTCTAAATGCTGACTGAACTTTTGATATTTGATTTGACAAAATAGTTCTAACTGCATGTACTTGATTACTATTTGCATAGCCGAAAGGTTGAATATAGTATAACAAATAAATTCTATAACGTCTAATGAATATCCAATGTTCTTGCAAATAAAGTCATAATTCATTCAACGCTTTTGATAGTATGAACAATTTTAGAATATCTTTTTTATTGGGAGCTACAGGTATTGATGTCAATTATTTTTCGCTTTATATTTAACCCTAGGCAGGACACGGTCTGATATCTATCATGACATATTTCAAGCAGTAGAAAAATCTTGTCCACTTAAGGCCTCAACTATTCCGTCGATAGAGCGGTCTTATGATGAGCTAGGAAGCATAAAATTGAGTTGAGCTAGTAGTGGATATTTCTCAGAAAATGAAAGATTGATATCGATGTGTTGGTACTTTGGTGTCAACCTTTATAAGCGACCCTTTTTCTTTTATTGTGTTTTTAAGTAACGCGAGGGTGTATTATACAGGGTGAAATTGAATTCATGACTCAAACAGAGCGAAAAAAAAACATTTGTTCTAAACAGAAGTGCAATAGTTACTCGGCCAAAATGTATGGAACAGCTGTTTTTTTTTTCGAGCTGTTTGAGTAGACCCCATAATGAAATTTGTTCAGATTCGTGGTCTGAGTCACTCCTTAAACATTTGCTCATGAATTCAATTTCACCCCGTATGTCCTACATTTTTAATTAATAGATATATTATCGTAAGGACACCAGCCCCCTTATTCACAACCATTCGATTCGATTCCGTACCGAATCGAAAGTCAAAAGATATCGAAGATGTCCTTCAAACGCAATTCACAAATCCGAAACCGAATAATTTTGACAGTTCAACGAACATACGAAGACTGAAGTCGGGAATGAGATTCTCGAATACGGTTCCTTACCGACACGGAAACGTATCGAATGGTTGTGAATAAGGGGCCTGGACTAATCACCTACACACAGTGAGTTTGTGAGATGATTATCGTTAATTCAGGGCTTTGCCCTACTGTGGGATATTAATAGACAGGTAATACCGCAACATAAAGTTTAAAAGTTCCTATTTATAAAAAAAATAATAATAAATGATGCACAAAATAAAAATGTCATAAAACTGGCAAACAAAATAAATCGTTTTTTTTTTCATTAAACGAAACGTGAGTATTGTTACACATTATAGATTAAGAACAACGGATTATGTGCAACTGAAATAAGTCGACGCCCTAATTTTAATAGAGACGGGGGTTGGTCCATATCTCCATCATGGAAGCCACTGCTTAATATGGTGAGACCTGTTACAGAGGAGGAACTAAAAAGTGATGATGTGGTCAGCTCAGTGTGTATGTGCTTCAAGCAAGATACTCTTCCGCCACTTCTACCACCTCTACCCTCGCCCGCGCCACCCCCGCCACCGCCGCAGTTGTCCGCGCGGGCGCAACGCGCGGCCGCGCGCAGTGTCCGCAGGAACGCGACGGGCGGTGTGTCATCCTGTGGAACTCCTTGAAAAAGGTGGCCGTATGCCATCGAAACTAGTCGGACGAACCCGACAACACAGTGAGTTAATCCGTTGTTCTTAATCTATAAAATAAACCGTATTTTAAAAATAAACTAGTTTTATTGGTTTTTGCTGCGTATTTTAAAACAACAAGAGTCACGGAAAAATAGTTCAAGAATAAAGTTATATCTCAACGAATATCTCGTGTCGCCGCGTGTTCGTGACAATGTGATATAGACAATGCTTTGGAAAAGGGTGATGCCTCGTTTGGACCAACCGAGAGTCGAATTCGGCAAGTACTGGTTCCCACTCTGATCCTGTATTTTGGGTTCTCCCTGGTTTTCTCTCCTAAGTGTTACTGGAATATGATGTCCGTTACAATGTAAACGAGCCTCAATAGACAATGCGTTGGAAAAGGGTAAAGCTACATCGTCCTCCTCACGTCCCTGAAATATGATTTCGATAAGTCGGGCGCTATTGGACAGGGTTCCTCTTTTTATAAAATAGTTTATTTTACACGTGCTTTAGTCACATTATTTATGTCGGCCACTCTAACTTTGTACTCGGGAGCACGATACGGCGATTTATTTAAACGGTTTTAAAAGTACATCGTATATTTGGGTTTTTGATAGTTTATGTTTATTGAAACGTTTTCAAATAGTACCAGCTAAACATATACCTATGTCAGTATATAGTATCGCATAGTAAGCGGAGAGTTAGTACACCTTTTGTATACTGTTGTATGTTTACCTAGCTTAAATTGTAACCTTCTCAAAATAGTTGTCCACTTACAGGTTACAGATTATAATGTACTAGTATCATAAGTATTTGTTTTATGGTAGTTTGCACTCTTCACATTACCGTATATATCGCTAAACAATAAACACGTGATTAATATCGAAAACAACAATAATAAACGACTGCTAACGATTAACCCATTAAGCGAGGCCCGAATACTTCACTACGAGAGGGAAAAGAATGATATCGGGAGAACGTCATTACAGCAGAAGGAATAACGTTATTAATCACTCGATATGATGCCGGGAAAAATAATATCGTCACATGCTCTCGACACCGTGAGATTAACACGTCTATCCGTGGTGTTTCCGATCTTGTGCGCTGGCAAAAACAACGTTGCGTAACGTTAGAAACGGCCATCAGGAAATACAGGACAAATAATTGACCGCTAAGTTTGGGGCTATTTTATTTTGTTGGAAGATGTTAAGTCCACGTAAGTCTGTTAACACTATAGCTTCTTTGGTTTTTCTTGATTCGTTGGTGTTTTATACAACGAGCTTTTGCCCCCGACTCGGCTGTTTTACATATACTACAACACTCAGGAAAAACGTAGTTTCGTATTAGCAAAATAATGTTCATTTATTTATTTATACTTCATGCACAAACGTACAAAGGCGGACTTAATGCCTTAGGCATTCTGTACCAGTCAACCAAGGGTGGTGAAGGGATAACATGGCACGAACACAAACTCAGTTTTATTTTATTTTATAACAATATGTAGTGACTGTGAAGCCTAACAAATTGTAGACCACCCAATTATCTACTCCAGTTCCGTTTAAATTACACATAATCATATTTAAGTTTTTGTACATATCTGAGGTGAGGTGGTGAAACGGGCCTTCAGTTTACCTAACAGTTACGGGGAAATTAAACTTACGGATGTTACAGCTCAAAAACCAATAGTTCAGCAAAGAAACTATGCTAAACAACCAGTATAAACTACAATAACAAGAAAACACGATCGAAGCCGATGAACACATGAAATATTATTAAAAATATATATTTTTGATGGTTGTGTTAACTTTAACAAAACTATTGTACATGTTAAAGAGTACTCACTTACTAATTCATTTATTGTTGTTTAAGCAATACCTACGTATTTCACTTAGATATTACTTACTTAAAAAGGTAATAACCATAACACATAACATTTCCGTAAAATAAGACGTCTTAATTCTTGTACAATAGACCCTGAAAGTAAAAACCGTCACATTGCAAGTCGATGTTAATTAAACATAGAATTAGTAGACTAACTGCCATACTCAGAGACGTCACATAATAATAATGAATCATTAACTTTAATGGACCAACATAACTTCGCACATGTTAACCAACAATATTTTTGACTGACAGCGTTCAAAGTTATGTTAATCGATTAAAGTTAATGATTCATTATTATTAAGTGACGTCTCTGAGTGTGGCAGTCAAAGATTAAGAAAACAATCGAGCAGTCGGGCTCTGCCATAGTTATTGAAAAGTTTCCAGATAAGGTTACCAATTAACCGTGATGGTGTCTTGTCAAAGAACGTATTTAAATGAAAACAATGTAATGGAAACTGGTCTAACACCCTCGGGACTTGATAAAAGTAGTAGGAGTAGACTTCATACTGCTGTGAATATTTATGAAGGTTCGGATATTGTAACTAGGTGGAAGTTCGCCGCAGCCTCCTATGCAGCGGGTCGCGTTCCCCTATTGTATAGGTTTTCCAGCTAAAAGTGGTAAAATACGACGAGTTGCCTCAACAACTTTGGACTTGCATATTTATGAGTGTACTTTCAAAGACTTGAGTGATGAGGAAATAAAAGTAAATAGCCGGTGCAGTGTTGTTTGTAACTTGAAGAGAAAGGAACAAGATGAAACGAACGTTGGTTTTAGTTTGAATCAGAAAACATTCAATCGTTGAACTGGTTTGTCTGCAGAAAAATATAACTTGTGTAAAGAAATAAATTTTGAAACTCGATAAATTCCGAAGGCGCACAGAAAGCCGAGATTTAGTTTCCGAAATCGGCTTCATATATTTTAAAGCTCCAGTTACGGGATTGGTCGTTTACATGATTCTCATCCAGCATCAGTATTGAAATACAATTTTGAGTGGGCACCGAAACATAGAGCTTTCCGTAAATTGCCCGCAACTATTTTTGAGGTCTTCCATGATCAAATATCCGGGTTCGTATTTCTATTAAAACTTTTTGTTAAGTCTTCTACCTACATCACATTAAAATTCAAAATTCAAAATGTTTATTATTTCAACAAGTTCTTACTTACTAACTAGTGATTGGAGCCTCCCTTTAAGCAAATAAAGCCTGTGTTAGGAGACTCCACTCTTCCATATCATAGAGTGCGTAAAACTTGTCTTAATAGTTTACGATTAAAGTACTTATATATTATAAGAGAATGATTATAAAAATTAAATTAAACTCCACCAAAAATGAGATAATGGGGGTGGGAGTGTGTGATTGTTTGTGTGTGTGTGTGTGTGTGATTGTCTGCGAGTGTGTGTGTGTGTGTGTGTGTGATTGTCTGTGAGTGTGTGTGTTTGTTTGTGAGTGTGTGTGTGTATTTGTGTGTGCATGTGTGTATGTTTGTGCGTGTGTGTGTGTGTGTGAGAGGGTGAAAGTGAGCACGTGCCAGAGTCTAGGTATTCATGAGATTAAGAATGATATCTGTTTATATTTTATTCTAGCATCGCCTCTGTGTCCTCGTAGTTGAGTGGTTTTATCCAATTCATTACTACTTCTTTACATTGTTGTTGTTTTTTATTATATACGTAAGTCTCTCTGTTCAACCTGTTGTATAGCTGTGCTGAACGTTTCTTGTATTGTATACTGGCGAACTTTGTTTTAGTTTTAGGAACTTTCGCTATAATGTCTTTTCTTCTTTTTAAGATTAAGTTAGGGACGTAGGGTAGACTCTTGTGTTTTTTTAATATAGTTTTTATAATGTATAATTTTCTGACCGAGAGTAAGCCACTAATTTGGAAAAGACTTTGTGTTGGATACCTTATGGGTTTAAAATACATTAATTTTATCAGGGCACGTTGTGCTCTCTCCAGGTCAATAAACTTAGTCTTGGCGGCACCCCCCCAGATGGGGATGCAATACACCAAGACAGACTGCACCAAAGCTATGTATATTTCATTGAGCAGGTGTCTGGGGGTATTTGTGTGAGTGGATACATTTCCTGGTGCAATATGTCTCAGTGTCCTGAAAATCCAACTCAGTTTCCTGATCCTAACAGTAACTTGTTCAAGGTGGGGGTACCAGGATAATCTCTGATCCAAAACTACTCCTAAATACTTGGTTTGAGATACTCTTTCTAGGGTTGGGCATAAACAATTATAGGGATCATCACAATTATGAACCCTTATATTAAAATCTAAACTAGGTTGTGTACGATTTGAGATACTGAAGCAGATGTAATTTGTTTTAGTGGTATTTAGTGTTAATAGGTTATGTTTGAGCCATCTTGCTATTTGGGTCATACCCGCCTCAGCACAAAGGGCAACTTCATGCCAAGTCTTCCCATTAAAGACAACGGCAGTATCATCTGCGTACGAAAATACTTTTGCGCCTTTGATTTTGAGGTTACAGAGGTCATTGATGTAAAGCAGGAACAGCGTAGGGCCCAGCACACTTCCCTGAGGGACCCCGAATGTGACTTTTGCGTCATCGCTGAGGTGTTCACCCACTTTGACCCTTTGTTTCCTGTTTACAAGGTAGTCTGTAAAAAGTTTTAGTGGGATTCCTCTCACTCCTACCGTTTCCAGTTTATGTAACAGGATGGGAACAGAGACGGTGTCAAACGCCTTTTTTAGGTCCAGAAATGCGGTTAAACATTTACTCCCATTATCTAGATTATCAGCCACTAGAGAGCTAAGGGCAGTAACAGCATCTTCGGTTGATATACCCTGTCTAAATCCAAACTGGGTGCTACTTAGGGTATTGAATTTGTGTAGATATGATACGAGTCTATTATTTATTAGTTTTTCTATTATTTTCGATATGGCTGGTAAAATAGATATGGGCCTGTAATTATTGACATCGTCTCTGTCCCCGCCCTTGTGAACGGGAATGACGATAGATTTCTTAAGTGGCGCAGGGAAGATACCTTCTCTGAAGCAGAGATTAGCTAAATGGGCTATAATAGGAACAACCTCATGTCTTATGTGTTTTAAAAACCTAGTGGATACATTGTCCCAGCCCGGTGCACTATCCGACTTCAGGTTCATCAAAATCCTGTCCACTTCTTGGGGATCAGTGTCCAAAAGAACAAACGAGTTCGTTTGTGTTGGGAGTGTATTCAAAAGGGAAGTATTATAATTTTGAGTTGAATTTTGAATTTTTTGGGCTAGCTCTTTACCAATATTCACAAAATAATCGTTAATATAATTTACTGATTCAGTTGGAGTTGGTCTTATGTGTAGTAATTCTGTGTGTTGGCTTTTATTTTTATTTGTGTAAGTTAAAGTTTTTATATTTTTCCATAGTAATTTATTGTTTGTAACAGATTTAGCAAGTAGTTCTCGTTCATATTTTCTTTTTATTTTTTTAATCAGGTTGTTACAAAAGTTGCGGTAGCGTCGGTAAGTTATTTTTAGAACGTCATTAAATGGATCATTGCGGGATTGTTTTTGCAATTTATTGCGATTTTTTATGCATTTTAATATGCCAGTAGATATCCACGGTTTAACGCAACGCTTGCTATTAGGAATTATTTTGGTAGTAGTGCTGTGATTTATAGATGCAGTTAGTTTATGTAACAGCAGGTCCGTTAGCTGATCCGGGTCATTGCAAAAAAGCAACTCCGCGATTTTATTTTCTCTAAGTTGTTTTAGGGCCTGTTCGAAGTCAATAGATAAAGTAGTTTTATTACAAGTTTGTTTAGTTTTTACCTTAGATAGTGATAGAAAAGTAGTATAATGATCGGTGATAGTTGTATGTAGAACAGCTATGTATGCTAAAACCTTTTTATTGTTTATTTAATCATGAAGTGGTCCAAGCAGTTCGCTTCACGTGTAGGCATGGTATGTCCAGGTAGTATGCCATATAGTGATAGCATATTTAGGTAGGTAACCCTATTTTTATACTCGTGTGACGGCTCAGTTTCTTTAGTTCTAAGGTTAATGTTAATATCCCCCGCAATAATTATACCCTTTTGAGAGGCAAGGGTATTGAGATGTGAACTGAGAGAATCTATAAAACAGTCAGTGTTTGGGTTAGATGGGGAACGGTAGACACATAAAATAATATAATTAAAAATTTCTAGTTGAAGACACGATGCCTGCGTCAGACTTATTTCTTTAACTTTGGGTTTTAATGTTTTTTTACATAAACAACTACGCCGTCATTTTGATTTAGTTGTCGGGTGGTAAAGAAGGAAAGGTAGTTACTGAGTTGTGGGATAGGTTTGCTAGAGTGTAGTCTGCATTCTGTTAAAATTATGATGTCCGTTTCAAATTTAAGCGAGGATAGCAAGATTGTAAAATCGTCAAAGTTGCAGTGAATGCTCCTAATATTTTGTGAAATAATGGTCAAATCATTTTTACTAGTAGTGATATGATTGTGAAGCTCCGTACCGGCACATTGGTAAGTTCGCGCTACTTCAATATCATCTATCTCAGTAACAGTCTGTAAGGTGTCATCCATTTGATTTATTAATTAATTGAATAGACGTCACAGCATAATATGCGTTAAGGTTGTTACATACTAGAGTGTTGAGAATGCTATGTATTATAAGGTAGTTGAAGTTAGTGTGATAATAATTAGTTCTTTTTATTTTTATAGAGGACGTGCGGAAATTAATATAAATATGTGTGCAGTGTGTGGTTGGGGGTGTGTGGGTATGAAGTGTGTAAAGTTTGGCATGCATTATTAAATATGAACAAAAGTATGTTATTAAGTAGCAGCTAGACAATTTGTTCACATTTGTGTATACACTTATCAAGAAACATCTTATAGAACATGAGATGAACAATATAATTGTAATGAACATGTTAAAGAAGATTAACACTACGCTAGGGATGCAACGCAGAGCAAATTGATAACTATGTCTTATTAGTCACTTATGCGCTATGAGCTTATGTACCTGCTCTTCATTTCTTATTGCTATGGTAGGCGAGTGTTCATCCTTCTTTACGTAGACCTTCCCGTACGCAGTCCAGCAAAACTTGTAGGCTCCTGATTTTGTTAGGTCCCGGGCCAAGAAGTGCAGGCGAGACCCCTTGGGGGTTAGGTGCTCGGATAAGAATACAGGCATGTCCTCTTCAGTTTTAAATCCCAAGTGTTTACAGCTAAGACGACAATTATGTCTTTTACTGTAGGCCCTGCTCATTTTCATAACTTCACTTTTCAGAATAGAAGAACCAGTTTCTACGATAATTGGTTGATTAGGGCTGTCACCATTTTTTCCACGTAGTCTATAAATGTCCTTGATGTCCGATTTGGCAATGTTACATTCTATGCTACGCGAAAGACAAAGAATCATGTCTATGAGATCCTCTTTATATTCATTGTTTCGTTTGGGAACATTCTTGATTACGAAATTAGTTTTCCGATTTCCTATCTGAATTTCTTCTATTTTGCTTTCTAATTGTGTTATATATTTCTTGTCTTCCTTAATCTCATTCTCTAAGTGGGTAATTTTTTTAGTATGCTCCACATTTTGCGCTGTGAGGTCGGCAATCGCGACTTCAATCTTGAGGTTAGATTGTTGTATTTCGTTTAAGGTTGATGACAATTGTTGTATCTCTTTATTTTGTTTCTCCAAGAAAAGCGTCATCATTTCCTTGATTTCTTTCTTGATCTCGTCCAATTGCTCACTCAAAGAGATATCCTCTCTGCTTCTCTTAGCACGTTGGAAAACGTAGCTAGGCGGCGTCTTAAGTTCTGTTCCCACCAAATTAATGTCATTTTCAGACATCAACATTAGATAGTCATGTTTACATATACAGGATGTTTGGTAGATCGATGCAAAGCCGTAAAGCGGAGCTAGTATAGACCATTTACAACCATTTGAACCAAACTTATCTTAGCCGAAGTGTGACTAATTTTTTTTTGCAAAATTTTAATGATTTGTGATGACAAAACCCAAAATAATGCAGTTAGTTGCAAATAATGGCCAATTTGAAAGATAAGTCTTTATTTTTTTATTTTATTTGGTTAACATAATGCGTTAACAATCTAATAAAACATAATTAGGGGATCTGTGTGATAAGACAATTTTTTTACAGACATTTAAAGTCAAAGACATTTTTAAAGATTTCAGAAATCTATTTTTAGACGGCATGAAAAAAAATCACGGGTGGTGCTTTTTTT
Source organism: Charanyca ferruginea (assembly GCA_947361185.1). Taxonomy (NCBI): domain Eukaryota; kingdom Metazoa; phylum Arthropoda; class Insecta; order Lepidoptera; family Noctuidae; genus Charanyca; species Charanyca ferruginea. Next base: position 14,251,479 of record OX376073.1, on the reverse strand, counting down.
GTTCAAACATTTTTAAAAACATGTCTGGTTATTATTCTTTCTTTCGAGGTATCAACTACGTGAAAAGCTTACCAATTATTGGAATTAGGACCTATAAACCAAATTGAGGGAGAAAATTAATTTTTTTGACGAATTATTTAAAAAGAAATTATAATTAAAATCATTTATTATTCGTGTTCAAAATGTTCACCGCGGTCTCTAACACCAACACGGGCCCGTCTTCACACTTCTGTTGTTGTTATTTTTGACTTTATCTCCAGTTTCATCGTTTCAAACGCTGAATTAATTCTCTCAATCAATTCTTCTTTCCTGTTTATTTCCACATTCGTATAAACTTCCATGGCCCGACCCCACACGTAAAAGTCAAGCGGAGTCAGGTCGGGTGACCGGGCGGGCCAAGGAATTGGCCCATCTCTGCCGATCCAGCTGTTAAGGAAGCAATTATTTAAGTGCTCCCGTACCTTTAATGTCCAATGCGCTGAACAACCATCTTGTTGAAAGATGACTTCTCGGTCTCTGTATCGAATATTGGAGTCTCGAATTCAGACGACTTGTCGGTGCAAATGGTTGTAAATAGTCTACACTAGCTCCGCTTTACGGCTTTGCATCAATCTACCAAACATCCTGTATATGTATGTATCCTAACCAAATTCAAAATAAATCACACAGTAAATTTACTGTGTGATTTATTTTGAATTGGGTTGGGTAGCTGTGTATATCGTATGTGCCAAAAAAGCTACTTAATTAATGGAAAACTGTTATCAGATTAGGCTTTATTTGACCCCGATTTAAGTTAGCTCAATTCATTGTACCGATAGCTCAAGTTCTGCAATTTTGTTATAAATAAAATCTTTCACAGTGACAAAAACGAATAACTCTATCATCCTCTTTACTAACGTAAACAAAAAAGTGTCCACCAATTCACATAAGAATTTACCTATTTATATATCGACTACTATCAAGTCTAGTTTTTGACAGTTATAGCTTCCATATATTCTTGTTTAAATATCTATAGACTAACATTTTGCAGACATCATTGGGTTGAAAATTCGCAATAATGATCAAATTAATTCAGCAATCACAAATGAAAGTCCGTCACAATAATCTTGACACACTTCGTTTGAATTCGGCACAGGGATAGATTCGTCGCAATAATTAGGAGGCACGAGTCGGCAAATGTAATAAGCCCTCGTATATCATTGTATGTGTCACTTATACCTTTATACGAGAGGCTAATAAGGTCAACTTTAACGATGCCTGAAATATGTGGGTGGAATAGAGAATATAACTCCAATCATTACTTGAAATCCCAAAGCGACGACTTTTTTGGGCAATACCCGAAGCTAGATTTCTTATTTGAACTCACTTAGATAGATTACTAATCGGTCAAGCCCAGAAGTGGGACAACATTTGGTTGGAAAAAGGTGGGACATTTGACACATTCCTAAATCATTATTTATTTTTTAGTTGATAGAAACGTACCTACGATTCTCTCGTTTGGGTTTGCATTGTAGTTTACTGTCTTAACGTTGTTCACAATATCCACTATACTAACATTAAATTCATGCTGTCAGCGTGAAAACACAAAACGGGAGGGGGGGTTGGGTGGAGGCGTAGTCAAAAATTCTACTGTGTATAATAGATAAGAAATAAATAGTCTAAAGTAAATCTAAAGGCGTGTTCACACGACACGCGCGTGTTAGAATAAAAGGTAATAAAAGGCAACATTAAAAAGCACAATTAATAGCTCTGTATTAAATACACATACTTATATACTCAAAGAATATTATTATTTTAGAACAGAATAGTGAAATGAAAATACTTTGTTTAGGAAACATATATTTTATTTTAATATTTCAGACTCAAAATCATTTATTTCAATTCAACCATTTACAGGTACTTTTGAATTGTCAGAGTCAGTCAGAAAGTTGAATCTAGTTGCTCGTTCCAAGGGGTAGATTTCTATATCTAGAACGAGCAAGAAACTCCATGATCACTCTTTTAAAATCAGTAATATTTTACAAATTTAGGTTACATCATTCATGTCATAACAACTAGGTACATATAATTTAATATTAAAATTATACATATACATAGACTTTCATAGTTATCATCATAATTATACTTATCTTATTATTTTCTTCGAGAGCTCCGTACCGATCAACGTTTCGATCAAAAGTGTCTTTATGAAGTCGGAACACTCGCTTTTATAAGCGGCGATAAACAAGTATGATTCATGGGAGAAGAACGATGACAAGCAAATGTGATTCATACTTATTTGCTATCCAAAGTTTAAACACACTTTATTCTATTTAAAATGATGTTATTTACTATACTTCTACTGCATTTAATCAGAAATTAATTATTACTTTATATTACAACACGAATTACGTTGTTATATATTAATTACATCGGTATAAATCTAACACGGCCATACTGACAAGTACTTCGCTCTCGAAGTACAAACACAATATTCTTATTACATAAAGGTACATTTTGTTTACATAATATCAATAATCGTTTTCATAATCATCATGGTATAATCAATAATCAGACCTTACTGGGTAGACCAAACACCCGCAGTCAGTGAAGCTTAATCACCCGCGACCAGTGAATGTCATAATAAACCACAGTTAAGGTTTTAATCCATCCATAATAATACAATCATGTCTTAAACTAATATTAATACAATATATACTAATATAATTACAATATCAGTAATCGTCTCATAATCGTCATTGTATAATCAATAATCAGACCTTACTGGGTAGACCAAACACCCCGCAGTCAGTGAAGCTTAATCACCCGCAGCCAGTGAATGTCATAATATACCACAGTTAAGGTTTTAATCCATCCATAATAATACAATCATGTCATATACGAATATTAATACAATATATACTAATATAATTACAATATCAGTAATCGTCTCATAATCGTCATTGTATATTCAATAATCAGACCTTACTGGGTAGACCAAACACCCCGCAGTCAGTGAAGCTTAATCACCCGCAGCCAGTGAATGTCATAATATACCACAGTTAAGGTTTTAATCCATCCATAATAATACAATCATGTCTTAAACGAATATTAATACAATATATACTAATATAATTACAATATCAGTAATCGTCTCATAATCGTCATTGTATATTCAATAATCACACCTTACTGGGTGGACCAAACACCGGCAGTCAGTGAAGCTTAATCACCCGCAGCCAGTGAATGTCATAATATACCACAGTTAAGGTTTTAATCCATCCATAATACAATCATATCTTAAAATAATATTATAATAAATGTACTACAGCGTTTTGTTCAGTCCACTATCCAGGCCATAGGCGATTTTTTTTTTTTTTTCTTTTGCAACTATTATATTTCTCTGATTTCCAATACCCCTTAATGAGAACCTGTTATTATCTAATATGTTCATAATTTCGTAGGGTCCGTAAAATTTTGCTGTTAGTTTGTTATGTCGCCTATGGTCTTGATTTACATAAACAGTATCACCTACGCTATAATTTATGTTATCTCTACGCGTTTGGTCAAAGCGGTCTTTGAATGTATCGGCAACAATTTTAAGACGTTGATGTGCTAACTGACGATCGGTCGTTACGTCAATATTTATATTACTATCTTGTATTACCTCATCTAATCGAGCTTGTATACACGGGATGTTCGAGTTTCTACTAACAAGCAGCCTAATAGGTGAAAAACCAGTTGATTGCTGTACAGTAATGTATGGACAATTGGACTTTCCACAAAACGCTCGGCCAGTCTGACACATTACCACACCTAGTAGCTAACATATTGATTACGGTTAAGACGTAACTTTTGGCATGTGATGCTCTAAATAACGAATAAACTAAATTCAGTGCTAACAGGAAAAATATTTTTCCATGCTAGCCCTTCAGAATCTACAGTGATTTGAATGTCAGGATAATTAACCACATTCCTACCAATAAGATCATATGAAAATCTTGGTCACGGGCCACATGTAAATATAGTTATAAACAAATATCTCCAAATCGAACTGTCACTGTGATAGTTGCAAAAATATGTATTACCGTTACCTATTCCACTAACATACTTATATTGAGTATGGAAAAATATATAATTTAGTCATTTGGCAATAGATTCCCGTATAATGCTACAACTTACTCCTGTGTCGACAATAGAGTCAATAGACATTTTGCGAATGGTAACGTCAGTAGGCTTAAAGTTTAAAACATTGCATAAAGTATTGACTCGAACATCTAGTTATTGATCTTTGAAAGTTTAATTGCTGTTTGGTCGAATTTACACGTTCAAAAATACAAGTTGTTACATCATGTCCTACCTTTTTATAAACTGTAACCACCGTCCTATACTTAGTACAACATTTTTTTTTTTTTTCGTGTGGGTACATTCAAGTTAATTCACCACAGAAATTTTCCTATTATCGACCTTCCTGAGGTTGTCAGGACTCGTACCATATTAAAGCAGAGCCCTTGGGGGCCTTACCTCCCTTTGCGACTTTAGTTAAGTCGCTCCAACCAAACTTTTCTCCAAGCTTGTCATTGTCTGCACACCACGCCACTACGCCGCTGTCAGTGGTGGCGGGATCGAATATCGGGAGAGCCACGTCATCCTGCCGATTCTTAATGGACAACGCTTCTTTGATAGTAGTAAGCAGCTTTAGTTGAATCTCTGGTTCCATTTCGGTAGCAACAATAACCCTGAAAATATAGTAAGATTAGTTTAGCACATGGTATCCCACTTCTGATGTTAGAATAAAAGGTAATAAAAGGCAACATTAAAAAGCACAATTAATAGCTCTGTATTAAATACACATACTTATATACTCAAAGAATATTATTATTTTAGAACAGAATAGTGAAATGAAAATACTTTGTTTAGGAAACATATATTTTATTTTAATATTTCAGACTCAAAATCATTTATTTCAATTCAACCATTTACAGGTACTTTTGAATTGTCAGAGTCAGTCAGAAAGTTGAATCTAGTTGCTCGTTCCAAGGGGTAGATTTCTATGGAGAAGAACGAGCAAGAAACTCCATGATCACTCTTTTAAAATCAGTAATATTTTACAAATTTAGGTTACATCATTCATGTCATAACAACTAGGTACATATAATTTAATATTAAAATTATACATATACATAGACTTTCATAGTTATCATCATAATTATACTTATCTTATTATTTTCTTCGAGAGCTCCGTACCGATCAACGTTTCGATCAAAAGTGTCTTTATGAAGTCGGAACACTCGCTTTTATAAGCGGCGATAAACAAGTATGATTCATGGGAGAAGAACGATGACAAGCAAATGTGATTCATACTTATTTGCTATCCAAAGTTTAAACACACTTTATTCTATTTAAAATGATGTTATTTACTATACTTCTACTGCATTTAATCAGAAATTAATTATTACTTTATATTACAACACGAATTACGTTGTTATATATTAATTACATCGGTATAAATCTAACACGCGCATACGCGCTCGTCGCGTAGAGCCAGCTTTCAATAAGAGTCCACGTCGCGTTCGCGTCGCGATCGCTAACGCAGAATCACGGAAAGTTCAGTCGAGCCGGGTGACCAGTGTTTCACATATAACACATATCATGCCATGCCTTCAATGTTTTGCGTTTGTCTTTATAAGTTTCTAAACTCTTATCCCACCACACACGTTCTTCAATCATATGCAATAAGTGCTCGTTACCTACGGTATCCATTCTGTCCCGAGCGCGGTTGCGGCAAGAATGCCATACTATCATGCCATATGAGACTGTCATGTGTCTAGCTACAGGTCCGAGTTAAAATGAAAGCCCATTCGCTAAAAAAGAAGTTTGCGTGCCTTGAGAACTTTGTTCTCCCTGCTCAACTCTCTCTCTCCTCCTTCTTATTTAATATCCCACTTTCAATATCTATGTTCTTCGCACACTAGGAATTTGCGGTCTTCTAACAACCTTCTTTTACTTTGCCCTTCTCATACTTCTGATTTCGTTCATTCTTCCTTTCATATTCAAGCCATTCTTCTCTGGAATGTACTTCCTCTCGATATCAGGATGGCTACCAGTCGGTATGCATTTAAGCGGAAATTGAGAATTTATTTTCAGAACAAGTAAGCAGAGTCATCTCAGAAACCACCATTTCTGTTATATATATATGTGTCTATGTATGTATATGTTTATATAGGTATTTGGTATCCAGATATAGATATAACTATGTATATGAGTTTACATCTTTTTAACTTTTTAATTATTACTTTTTGTTATGCACCCGCCATATTATCTCTTCATCACCCTTCTTTTTTTGACTGGTAGAGAATGGCTAAGACATTAAGTCCGCCTTTGTACCTTTGTGCGTGGAGTATAAATAAATAAATACTGGCGTCCGTGGCGGAGAGGGCGGATGTGGAGTTGGTGTGGGCTCTGCTCGGGCGCGGCGCGATCTTGAGGCGTGCGCTGCGCTGTTACCACGCAACCGCTGAGCGAGCGCGCGTATTTTATATCGATATACTTTAAACCTTATATTACAAAAGAGAAGCATTTAATTACAATGTTTCTAAAGAGGGAGCGATGCGAAAGCGACGCACGCTGTGTCGCGCCGAAAAAAAACGCGCTCGTGTGAACACGCCCTAAGGATCATTTTTTCTAGCTGCATCAACGATCTACAGACTGCTACAAACAAATGAGTTCATGAAACTTAAACCACATTAGGTACGCCATATTTAAGCTAAGTAAAAGTACGAATCGATCGGTCCTGTTCAAGCTAAGCTTGCCGCGGTCGGTCTCTGGATGGGTAACCATCAATTTCATACAGAGACCCCGCCGTGCCTCGAAAAGCACGTAAAGCCGTTGATCCCGACTGTCATTTGTAGATCTTTGGCAGTCGTTATGAGTAGTGGAAGCCAGAAAGTCTGACAACCAGTCTTACCAAGGGGTACCTATCGTGGTTTCCAGTAACTGGGTTGTAGGGGTCAGACATGTAGTCGCTTCATGTATAACTCCTTGTACTCAGCTGTATTTGGTTATACTGGGAACTGACTCCAAAGTAGTAGGGAAAAGGCTAGGCAGATGAAGGCGGTTCTCTTTTTTTCAAAAATGTTTTTATTTTCCACTTTTTAGTGTCTCCTTATCACCCAAATCCATTAAGGAACGGCAACACAGTTAACACAGGTTGAAAGTCCTCCAAAGATGGAAGAAACGAAAACGTCTTCTCGATATTTGTTTTTTTTTCAAAAAGCAGTGAATAAATTTCTGTTTGTTGTGTACTAAAACCTTTTCCAGAATGTAACAAACACTTTTCTGTCGGTTCAGCCAAACGGGAGATAATTGCGGACAAACATACATACATACAAACATACGGATCGAACTGAGAACCTTCTTTTTTTTTAAAGTTGGTTAACAAGATATAGGCATTACACTAATACTGCAATACCCACAATTGTTCAAGATCTACAAAATTTTTTCAAAGCCCAGATCTATTAACAGCATAGCCACGTCCACAATGTTAACCAACTGACTCAAACACTGCCTCAATAGCCTATTGATCGGTATCTAAACCGAACTATTCTGACACGATCGTTTAGCGCCATAACGTTTCGAAGCCTGCCAGCTACCACAGATTATAAATACGATACCTCCTGTTGGATGTGCAATAGACAGTGTGATTAATATGAGTCGTCGTTGTATTACGATATCGCTCGTCGATCACAGGAATTGTGTCTCGAAGCTGCGTTGCTTTTTGCACTTTAATGAGATAATTTTATAACTTATGCTAATTGGTTATTTTTATATTTATAGCGTGCGGCAGAGTGTAATGTGAACGTGGCAACCCAGAGGGGTTACCCGGTCGCCAGTAGGAGGGCGCCCGCGCATGTTCGATATAGTTCTTATGAGGTAGGCAGTGTGTTAAGTAGAGTGTAAGACGCTACCCGCGAATGTGTGCGCGCGAAGTTTAAGCTTTAGTTAAGATTTAGTTAAAGTAGTGACTTGTGATCTGGCAAATATACAGTAACCTGATAGCACCAGCGTTTTTCTACACCCGTTCCCCGGCTATAAGTGGCTGCCCAACGTGTAAATCTAAAGAAAAATGCCGAAGCTTCGATCGGAAGATGTCTCAGAAGACGCCGGTGCCGCTAATATTACAATGTCACAAGAAACCCTCGCGAGTTTTATCACATCAATCCAGCAAACCCAAAGTGAATTTTGTCAACAACTAATACGGGAAGTACGATCATCAACACCTCACGTTAACGTGTCTGAGGCCCTACAGGGATCGGGCCTTGCATTTAGCTCGAATGGAAACTTCGCTAAATGCTCGTCGCGTTATGGTGGACGTGCCGATGAATCATTGGAAAACTTTTTAGACGCGATTGTTATCTACAAGGATTGCGTAAACGTTTCCGACGAAAATGCTCTCCGCGGTTTTTCAATGTTGTTGGAGGGGCCTGCTGCAGTGTGGTGGCAAGGTGTTAAAAGGTCGACGAGCACATGGTCGGAGGCCCTTACTCGAATAAAAGGGGCTTTTGGCGAGCATGACCCACCACACCGACTCTACAGGAAATTGTTTAGCCTAGATCAAGAAGACGAACACACGGATTTGTTTATCGCCAAGGTACGTGCTCTGTTAGCTAAATTCCCAGAGGACGACCTCTCGGAAAAAGTTCAATTGGATATGGCATACAGTGTACTTAGCCCGCGCATTAGAAAACGCGTGACGAGAGAATGTGTAAATAGCTTCGACGAGCTACTTCATAAGTGTCGCCTTGTAGAAGATTCCTTAAAAGAAACAAGAAAAGGACAGGCATTCCCATCGAAGTCTCACGCGCAATCGAGCAAACGCGCATCATCGTCGTCACAGCGGGATGTACCTACAATCACCGATGCTTCAAGTACCGGCAGCGCCGCAAACGTCGAGCCCGCCGAGCAAGCCGCCGACGCCGCAGCGAAGGAAAAGAAGCCCTTTTGCGTGTACTGCAAGCGTCTCGGCCACCGCAAGGAAATGTGCGAGAAGCTTAAGCGCAATAGTGATAAGTCCGATAAGTGCGATAAAGTAAAGTCGGAAAGTGAAATAAAGTGTTACGGTTGTGGTACCGCGAACGTTATCAAATCGAAGTGTAAAAACTGTTCGCCGGCTCAGACGTCAGCGTTTTATTCAATAAACTTAACGAAACATAGCGGATCCATAAATAATAAAAGCAAGGCCTCATCGCTTCGAAATTCGAGAGCGCCAGGCTTATCGCGCTGGCGCATGCTTTCGCGCTCGCTCCCGCGCAACCCCGCTGTCGCCCATGCTGCCCCGCAGCCGTCGGCGTCGGTAAGCCCGTCAAAGCAAGTGTCGACTCAAGGTAACCCTACGCACGTCGTCAGAGAGGGCCTTTGTAACACTTTTGTTGATAATATTTTAGTTAACGTAAATAATTGTTCGGATAACTCAAGTAACAATAATTGTTTAGCTTTAGAGTTTTTAGACGACCATATTCCTAATGAAAACATTTGCGTGCCTGGTTCTAAGGATAAATGTTTAAGTTATGATAATGTTGTTAATGTAAATAGTAATACGTCTGTGTCGAGCTGCTATAATTGTAATTCTTGTAATAGCTGTGAGTGTTTAGAAGAAGCATACGGTATCGGTATTGTACCTTTTCGTCGCCCTGTGTTAGATATAAGCGTTTTAGGTTATTGTGGCACTGCTTTGGTAGATTCAGCAGCAAAAAGCTGTATTGCCGGTCACACGCTTTACGCTCTCCTGCTCAAATTAGGACATCAGTTAGTGCCGTCAACGCAAGTTGTTAAGTTGGCGGATGGTGTTAGTAGGGAAATGAATGTATTAACCACAGAGGTACAGGTGACACTTAAACACAAAACTAAATTCATTAACTTTTTAATTTTTCCTGAAGCGAACAGTAATGAAAGCCTGTTAGGCATAGATTTTCTTACGAAATTCAATCTCGTTTTCAACTTCGGCGAGAATAGCTGGCACTTTGCCGAAAATAGTGAACAAAAGTTTGATACCCAATTTGAGAGAGTGTCACGGTCACCTGTATCTTCGTGTGCTGCTGTAGAGGTGTTGCGGGATGACGAAGCGAATTCACTTAATGATTGTCAACGCGAGGTACTTGCGCAGCTCATTGTAGAGCATCAAGATATCTTTAAGCCAGGGGGAGACCCGACGCCTTTCGCAGAACATATTATTGATACTGGCGATCACCTGCCCATTGCTGTTCCACCGTATAGGTTGACGCCTGCCAAGAAAGAGGCCATGCGGGCGGAGTTAGATAAGATGTTGACAGACGACATTGTTGAGGAGTGTGAGTCCGCGTGGGGTTCTCCGGCGCTTCTAATCCCAAAGAAAAATGGTAAGGTTCGTTTTTGTGTCGACTATAGAAAACTCAATGCGGTAACTAAGACCGACGTCTATCCGATGCCACTGATAGACGAGCTTGTCCAGTCAACAAAAAAACATTCTTTTATGAGTACTATTGATATGCGCAGTGGATTTTGGCAAGTCAGTTTACGCGAGCAGGACAGAGATAAAACAGCTTTCCTGACGCCTTTTGGTTCTTATCGTTTCAAGCGTATGCCGTTTGGCTTGAAGAACGCTCCTTCAACCTTCCAGCGTCTGATAGATAGGCTTCGTACGGGCGCTTCTCTAAAGGACGTGACCCTTCTTGCGTACCAAGACGATTTGTTAATTATATCCCAAGGCAGCTTTGAGAAGCATATTTCTGATTTGCGTAAGGTGTTTGAAAGATTACGCCTATTTAAGCTACGTGCGAACAGAGACAAATGTGTGTTCGCACGAGACAAAGTCAAGTACTTAGGCCATGTCATTACCCAAGATGGTGTGTCACCAGATGATGACAAGGTCCGTGCAGTTTTAGATATGAAGGCACCGTCGTCGTTACGCCATTTAAGGACCTTTTTACAGACGTGTTCGTGGTTTAGAAAGTTTATCCCAAACTTTTCTGCTGTAGCTGAGCCTTTAACACGCCTGCTCAAAAAGAATCAGCCCTGGTCTTGGGATTCAAGCCAGGCTAGTGCGTTCGACGAGCTTAAAAAGCGCCTATCGTCGGCACCGATTCTCATCCAACCAGACTACAGTAAGCCTTTTGTGTTAAGAACGGACGCTAGCAACTACGCCATTGGAGCTGTATTACTACAGGGCGAGGGCAAGGATGAACGCCCCATAGAGTACGCCAGCCGTCTGCTTATTCCAGCAGAAAGGAATTACAGCACTACAGAGCGTGAGGCTCTTGCCGTTGTCTGGGCTGTCGATCGATTCAGAGGCTATATCGAAGGACACGAGGTCATCATAGGTAGCGATCACCAGCCATTAAAGTGGCTTCTTACGTTAAAGTCGCCGTCGGGTAGACTTGCTCGATGGGCTTTAAAGCTTCAATGCTTTAACATTCAGTTTCAGTATACGCCTGGAAAGGCTAATGTCATTGCCGATACGCTTAGTCGGCCAAGCTGCAAAGAAGAAACCAAGGATCAGTGTGGAGTTTGTTCTGTAGTCGTTGACTTACCTGCTAGGAGTGCTACCGACATTCGACGTGCGCAGCTAGATGATCTAGAACTTAAGAAAATCATTAGCGATCTAGAGGATACATCTGATCCGGAGTCTATAGGTCTTAAGCGTTGGTCTGAAAGAGGTTACTTCCTGCAACAAGGCGTTTTGTATAGGTACAGTCCCGACGTAGACAGTGAAGAACCACAACTGGTAGTTCCAACTTCTTTACGCCTCGAAATCATGAAAGAGTCTCATGACTCTGATTTAGCAGGTCACCATGGAGTAGACAGAACTTACAATAGAATCTCTCAAGGTTTTTATTTTCCAGGCATGCGTAGGGCCATAACAGAGTATATCAAAACTTGCGCCAGCTGTCAACGGTATAAATCTTCAAATAAAAAGCCGTCAGGTCTTTTACAGACACCTGTTCTAAATCAAAGGGGAGAAGTGTTAGCCATTGACCTATTCGGTCCGCTTCCTGTGGGAGATAATGGAGAACGCTGGATATTGTTAGTAGAAGACACTGCTTCTCGGTGGACTGAGCTGTACGCTTTGAAGGAGGCAACTTCAGCAGCGTGTGCTCAGATATTGATTGAAGAGTTCTTCCTGCGTTACGGATTTCCTCGACGCATTGTGTCAGACAATGGCGTTCAGTTTGTTTCTGCCGTCATGCAGCAGTGTATGTTTGTTTTAGGTATAAATCAAGAGTTGTTACCTTTGTATCATCCCTCAGCTAATCCAGCGGAACGCAAAAATAGGGATTTGAAATTCCAGTTGTCACTTTTAGTCGAAACGAACCATTCTTCATGGCCGCAGCACCTACCTGCGATAAGGTTCGCCATGAATTCCGCAGTTTGTCAGACTACGGGTGTCTCTCCAGCGTACTTAACGTTTGCTAGAGAGTTACGCTCACCCCTCGACGTCCAACACGATATTCGGTCGATACTTAACAAAGATAATTTTATTCCACAAATCACTCCTTATTTGAAAAACTTTGTTAACACTTTCATTGCTGTTAGGGAAAGGGTTGAAGCACAACAAGACCGACGTAAAGAATGTGCTGATAAGTCCTTTGTACCAGCCGAAATCTTTGAGGTCGGAGATCAAGTGTTGTTAAAGTCACACGTTCTTAGCAGTGCAGCAAAGAACATAACATCTAAGTTCATTCCGAAGAAAGACGGACCGTACGTTATTGTAAAGAGGGTGAGTCCCACGGCATACTTCTTAGCAAACATAGATAGCCCTGAAAGTTTGCTAGGAAAATATCACGTATCAGACCTCACTCGGTTTCATAACCGGGACAGTACACCTCCTCGTCCCGTGGTTCCAAAACGTAAAAGAGGGCGTCCACGAAAACACGTTTGTTCAGTCTGTTCAGCGTCCCTTGAGCGAGTTCATGAGCGGGGACGTTCTCTAGAACTCGAGGGGGAGTGTATAGCGTGCGGCAGAGTGTAATGTGAACGTGGCAACCCAGAGGGGTTACCCGGTCGCCCGTAGGAGGGCGCCCGCGCATGTTCGATATAGTTCTTATGAGGTAGGCAGTGTGTTAAGTAGAGTGTAAGACGCTACCCGCGAATGTGTGCGCGCGAAGTTTAAGCTTTAGTTAAGATTTAGTTAAGTAGTGACTTGTGATCTGGCAAATATACAGTAACCTGATAGCACCAGCGTTTTTCTACACCCGTTCCCCGGCTATATATTGATTTTTACTTGTTATTTTTATACTTTAGCACAGCAGTTTATTAGTACGTATATTAGAAACCATACTTATTTGTGCTAATTATTACTTTCTAATATTAAAACATTGTTTTAAGTAACAAGATCTTACTCTAGTCTCGTAATTTTGTAACTACCCATATAATTCTAGTGTATTTACTCATATATTATTATAACCATTCGGAATAATTAAAAGCATTCATTAGAATAATACCTACTGGTATTTCAGTTCTGTAAATAAATACTTAAGTTGTATTGTAAAGAATAAGGATGTCTGTCCTTATTCTTTACAATACAACTTAAGTATTTGGACCTAAGCAATTACTTAGTATAAAAAAAATAAGATGGAGGTGAGAAATAAAGAGACTATTTTAGAAATGGATGTCAAGTTTCAAACATTTTTGTTTTACAATAATGGCCCGGCGGCACATTTATTGTATACTTTTTTAGCATCTATATACAATATTGTTTATTTCTACTTTTTTTTTTCTTTTCAGGAAGAGGTGTCGTAAGTATAATTTTTTTATTCAATTTAATAAGCCAAAATGTAATTGCAACTTTTTAAAATTAAAATCTATTGACTATCTTAAAATGTTATAAATATACTGAAAAATTACACTTTTAGCTTATAAAGACTTCTGAGCGATGAATGCTCCTTAGTTAATTAGAAATTATTTAAAATTATTAGAACGGAGGCATTTAAAAAAAAACCTAAACTTTTCATTTTTAAAACTATTTACATAGTTAGTCATAAATAAATAAATAAATGTTATAAATAAATAAATGTTATACAAATAAATATACTGAAAAATGACACTTTTAACTTATAAAGACTTCGAAGCGCTGAATTCTCCAAAGTTAATTAGAAATTATTTTAATAGAAAAATGATTCAACCAACAAAATGAAACTGGTATCAATATTAGGCTGGAGGCATTTAAAAAAAATCCTAAACTTTACACTTTTAAGATTATTGACTTAATTAACAGGTAGAAGTAGACCTTAAATCTTAAATCCAGCGAACTTAACGTTGGTTTGTTTGTTGTGGCTTAATTGTTATTATAATAACCCCAAAATAATGCCGATAATGTTTTGGTCTGACCACATTATCTGATACTAGCCCAAGGGCGTCGCCAGCCGATGGCCCAGGGGGGGGCAAGTTGATATTATGGAGGATGGGAATAGCATGAATTTTAGGTACAGTCAAAAGCACATGAAGCCTTACTAAGCGTTTGTACTAAGGGCTCCTTCACAGTGTGCGTTTCGACCGCGCGGCCACGACGATATTTCGAAAAAAAAAACTATTGCAAGATTATGTAAAATTTTGTAAAAGTTGATTCCCAAAACCATAAATTTGTCGAAGATATAGTTAAAAAGTTATAAGGGTTTGAACGTGGCCGCGCCATTAAAACGCGGAGAACCGCGCGGCCACGGAGATCTTTAAAACTAAGCGTAGCAGAGACCTAAAATTCAGGTAAATAACAGATTGACTTTGTAAAAAAAAATTTAAAAATACAGAAAAAAATCCTAGGTTTATATTTTAGGAGCTGCAAGACAAAAACCCCATGGCCGCGCCATTGAAACGGTGAATAACACGTCATCGCCGATATCACGCCGAAAATGCATCGCAGACGTCTGAAATTCATTGTAAAATCTAGATTTGAATTTGTCGAAAATGTAAAAAATATACAAATATACCTAGGTTTATATTTTAGGAGCTGTAAGACTAAAACCCCATGGCCGCGCCATTGAAACGTTGGAAAACACGTTATCGCTGATATCTCGCTGAAAAAGCATCGCAGAGGCCTGAAGTTTTTTGTAATACCTAGATTTGAATTTGTCGAAAATGAAACAAATATACAAAAAATACCTAGGTTTATATTTCAGGAGCAGTAGTGCGGTATCGTGTAAAAATAAGTTTTGATTATATATCAAAGAAAGTAAGTATTAGTGAGTTTTTTTTTATAAACAACACCTATTAATATGTAGAACTACCGATAATATGCAAAACATATTTCTTATTCATAATACAAAGCCTTGCAATGTGTTTTGAATATTTCGATAGGGTGACCATGCCTTGTTGTTTACAGAAAACTTTCCACCTGTTGTAATAGAAATCATGTCCCAAGGATTCTAAATTGATTCTAAATTGAAATTTCCGTGGCCGCGCGGTTCTCCGCGTTTCAATGGCGCGGCCACGTTCAAACCCTTATAACTTTTTAACTATATCTTCGACAAATTTATGGTTTTGGGAATCAACTTTTACAAAATTTTACATAATCTTGGAATAGTTTTTTTTTCGAAATATCGCCGTGGCCGCGCGGTCGAAACGCACACCCTTCACATTAGCATTTGTCCAGCGCAAGCGTTCGATGATCATATGCGCAGCGCAGACGCCGCGGCATCGGCGTTTCTTCTGTGGATAATTAACGCTGCGTTAGCGCGGCGCAGGCATCGGCGGTATTATATTAAAGTATATCGAAACGACAACGAAATTGTGTGAGGTCTCGGTGCTTCGCGTGCGTTTCTACGGTGCGCTGCGCATACGTTCATTCGTATGCGTAGCGGTTGTCCAGCGTAGGCTAGACAACCGCTAGTTGTTTTTTTTTTTTTTTTTGAACGGTACAAAGTCCCAATGTGTAAAGCTCCACAAGCTATTGAGTAGCTACGTGACAAGGGTGCCGGTTACGTTTCATTTTATCAAGTAAAAACGTAAATACAAAAGAAAAGAAAGGAGGTTTATATGATGTCTTGGCTTATTTGTGCTAAAATAAATTCACATCTTCCGCTTCAATGCATAGGACGGCCGTGGAGGCCGTTCTGATATCGAGAGGAAGCACATTCCAGAAAGGAATGGACTGGACATAAAAGGAGGAATGAACAAAATCAGAAATATGAGAAGGGCAAAGCAAGCTAAGATTGTTAGAAGACCGTAGATTATGAATCTACGGTCTTCTGTGTGAAGTGTGATATTGAAAGTGGGATATTAGATAAGATGGAGGGGAGAGACAGTGGAGCAGGGAGGAAAGCGTTGTCAACGCACGCAAACTATTTTGGCGAATGGGCAATTATTTTAGCTCGGATCTGTAACTTGACACATGGTCATATTTCCTGACGAAGGTACTCGAGTCACTATTTCGGTGGAGCAAGGAAGCGCGGGCGCGGGGCGAGCGACCGATGCAGCGACACATGGAACTGCGTCGGTCTCAGCTTCGCGAGGTCCTGGTGGCGGAATCGCGGGATAGGCCTCGGCATCATCGAGGTGGTCCGGCCAGTGCTCGAGCGGTGGCTCGGGAGGAGGCAAGGCTCTCTGTCGTTTCGGGTGACGCAGGTGCTCTCAGGGCATGGTTGCTTCGGGAAGTACCTGTGTCGCATAAACAGAGAG
The DNA here is from genome assembly GCA_947361185.1 of Charanyca ferruginea. NCBI lineage: Eukaryota > Metazoa > Arthropoda > Insecta > Lepidoptera > Noctuidae > Charanyca > Charanyca ferruginea. The sequence continues at coordinate 14,234,856 of OX376073.1, read as the reverse complement.
CCGGACGCCCGGTGTCACCACTGCGTCCGGGAGGACACGGCACGGCATACGCTGGCAGAGAGTGCCGCTTTGGAGGACCTGTCGCCGGCGGCCGTGATCGAGTCGATGGTCGGCAGCAAAGTGGGGACGCGGTAGTTTCCTTCTGCGAAAACGTCATGTCGCAAAAGGAGGCTACGGAAAGGGAGAGGGAGATTACAACTTCCTACCTGGCCCGCAGCAGAGGTACCGGACGTCGGTGGCGAGCGGACAACGCCCTCATGCAGCCCCCCTAAATGGGTCCAGGGGCGAGACGTCTTGGGAGCGGTGAATGCTAATGCGAATCCCGCACCCCCGGCCATGGGCAGAGGTGGAACACGGCGGTGGTTTTGGCTGGTAGGAGTCCGGCATGCTCCTCCGTCACCCCCACGATGGAGGAAGTCCATGAGGATTTCCACCGCGCAAAAAAATAAAAAAAAAATAAAGGGGTGGGACGTCTTTCGCCCCCCACATACATCAGGACCAGAGATGGCGGCTCGCAGCGTTCCATGCGCGCCCCTCTTAGACGTCCGGAGGGAGACGAACGCCTCACTCCCTGACCCCAGGAATACTAAGTCGAGCCACGTGTCGTCCCCTGAGATATTGAAATGAGTAAGTAGGTTGCAGAGGAAGAACATCGAGACTAACAGATGTGTTGTGATGATCGGTGATGTGTAGGAGTTTGCGAGAACAAGGGGTATATTTACGCAATGTGCATGCTCTGACAATAGACAACACCAAGTAGGGTTTTAACACATTTGATATGGATCTCCAGAAAGAGGTACCTACTCAGCGGAGGCACAGCAGTAAAGTGATGGAGAAGAAGCAAAGATTTTTAAAGGAAAATCGCTACGAAGACAAATAGCAACATCATCTCCTCCCTTTCCAGTTGTATCATTACGGATAAAAACGAAACCGGGAAGAGAGTAGGTTGTAGAGAGAAGATGAGGTTTGAGCCAACTCTCAGAAATCAAAACGGTGTGCTTGAACGTAGACATCAGAAAAGGTCTCTCAAGTGACTTGACAAATTCATAAATCGGTTGCATAACAGCTGATTGGTTGAAGTGGCTAGACACAAAACCCTACACAACACAACAGAAATAATTCGTATTTATATTATTTAATTTTTTGCTAGGTCAGTTCGGGGTTTGCTGGCCAGGGGCTGGGGGCCCTCTGAGCTTGGGGGCCCCGATGCTTCGCACCGCCTAGCCTTCCGATAGCTACGGCACAGTGTACAATAAATAAAAATTGTATGTAACGAAAATTGTTATATTTATTACCATAAAAATAATTTTCGACAAAATATGGGATTATAGAATAAGGGGATAAAAAGAATTTGTAAGCAATTAAATATTTAATTAGGTGCAAGATTTTAATATTGAAGAATTGAAGCGAGAACCTTATTTTTGATCAATTAACTAATTTTTTATTTTAATTTTTTTGAGTGTCTAGGGGGGGGCAGCTGCCCCTACCTGCCCCCCCCTGGCGACGCCCTTGTACTAGCCTGAGGTTGTATTACAACTTAGGGGCAATTCTAGTAACTTAGAGAAATATTCGCATTATGTTATCAGTCTCAACTCAGATTATGAAAGAAAAGGCAAATAGACCGCGCAGAACACTGACAATGAAGCCAAAAAAGCAAATACAAATTAAAAAACGAATACCTACAACGCGCTTCGTGTTGTACTGACACGAGTCCGAATAGCACGAAACGATGCATCGTTCAAAAAAAACAAATATAAACACAAATTTAAAAGCGAATACAATAACGAGATTGTAGGTATTCGTTTTAGAATTTGTATTTGATTTTTTGGCTTCACTCTCAGTGTTCCGCGCGGTCTATCTGCCTTTTGTTTCGTAATCTGAAAGTCTCAAAACTCCTCTACTTCACTAATTCCTTGATCAGATTTTGACATTAATTGTCGCTGAGATGGATTCCGACTAGACTTTGAACGTGTATAATTACGAGAAATTACCTTAATTTAAAATAGAGGCGTTTTTGACAGATTCATACTGAGATTAGCATTCAAACGTTTCTAGAAGGTATTAGAATTATTTCCCAAGTCTTGGTGGTGGTCCTAATACAAGCTAAATATACAAGGGAAGGTTGTTCTTGTTACTAACAACCTTCCCTTGTCTATGGAGTTCTTTTGTCAGAATTTTTCAATTTTTATATAGGTAGATTTTTTTTTATAGAGACTTGGTGTTATTTAGTTATTAGAATTGCTCCCCAGGTCTTTATGGTGGTCGTAATATAGGCTAAATACATAGCGTGTAAAGTTTTCAAAGATATTCGGCTCAGATTATAAGTAGAGACGTAGTGTAACTTTGTGTATTAATTAGTTACAAGGCCATCTGCAGTGCTATTCTGTTACAATCTCCCTCGGTGAACACCTAGGTGAAGTGAGTTGTCACCGATTGTAGTGCTTTGTAAATTCCTAGAATCGGGACAGATGTCAGCTTACTTCACCTAGGTGTTCACCGAGGGAGATTGTAACAGAATAGAGATACTGTTGTGTGATGTAATGATGGAAATCAAGTACGTTCACTGTTGTCACGTTTCCATAATGCCTCTTGTGATGTGTCCAAGTATGATATGAATCTTGATGATATATTTTAATTTATGTACAACGACGTTTAAGTACAAGCGCACGGAGTAAACAGACTTTTAATTTGGAAACACCCGTAATGCACTTAATGTTCATTAAATTAGAAGGCTCCTTTCGTATCAATGAGAGATACTAAATGTGCTTGTCGTCTATACAAATAAATAAAATTGAAGTGTCTGTTTGTAATATTAAAATAACAGCATTTTACTGAATGATCTTGAATGTTTACATGGTACAAATAACAAAAATGTATATTTATAACATTTTTGCCTGCCTGTCAGTTTGTTCCGGCTAATCTATCAAACGGCTGGTCCGATTTTGACAGGATTTTCACTGACAGATAGCTTATGTTATGTTTATTTTAAATAAAGAATTAGAGTCTTGTGAGTAAAAAATTAAAACGCCGCTGATAACTGAAATTCACGCGGACGAAGTCGCGGGAAAATAAAATCAAAATACTATGGGATAGTCGTACCTATTTACAATTTTAAAATCGACTCGAATCGAATACTTTTACCTTTAGTTAGCACGTCGTGTAGAATCTCGATTTTCATCAGTGAAGGAAAGACGAAGAAAGTCGATATGTGTAATTAAAGTAATTACATCAACTACTTGTAAGATCTGATTTAAAAATACCGTTACTTTGCAATAAATCTTCTCTACAAAGTTAATAAAAAAACGAACATTTTCTAATAAACTTTATACTAAATTGAGATAAAAAGTATCTAGCTTAAATTTTCTTCTCTAAGATTTCTAAGCGAAGTTACGCTGCCGTCTTGCGTAGCTCCATTAAGACGTGATTGAATAACAGATTGCTACTTTGAGCCGTGTATACCTTACTTTGAATTCTTTTCATCACATACGGGATGGGCAGTAACGGCGTATAATCACACACTGCACACAGATTCTGAAGATAGCACGTACACTATCTGAGGGCATCGACCTCGTTCCAGTAATGACAAGATCGTTTGACTACCTTCCAAATTCACGACGCGTGCGTTACTCTGAAACTTTTTACGATTATTACTACGATTTTTGATCCCTCTTGTCGGCGGGACCACCTTAGACTTTCGACCCTCTAACATTTATTAACCGCTAAATGATAATGGTTGCTCGTGATCAAGAATTTATTCAGTGACTGCCCTTATTAGGCGAATCCCGAGTATAATACACGCAGTGTTTAGGACAGAGAGTTGATGACAAAATAACGCCATTGTTTGAATAACATGGATTGTGCTCTGGTTTTATTATAGATGTAGATAGAATGATTATCTTGTAATACCGTTCGATTGTGAGATGATTTATCTTTGTAAAAAAAATGCTTTGTCGACATCAGTCCATTCCTACAATCTTATAATGTATGTACAAGCACTTTGCCCGCACGCGACATCGTCCTCGTGAATTTTCTTAAAGACCCCTAAGTGTTTTAATAATAGAATAGAGCCTATGTTACTCAGCAATAATTTAACTTTCGATTGGTGAAAGAGTTGTTGAAATCGGACATTACTTTTTGAGTTTTTTCGTTACAAACATACAAAAATACAAATCTTTCAAACGATTTTATTAGCTTTTGCCCGTGACCTCATCCGCATGAATTTTCCTAATTTTCTAAGACCCTAATTTTTTATATTAAATATCTCCTATATATCTCTCTATCTCTCAGGAATAAAATCGCTGTTTACTAGTGAAAATATGTTCACAATTGAAATAATTATTTTGGAGATTAGCGCATTTAAACAAAATAATAGATTCTTCAGCTATAAATAGTAGTAGTATACAGAAGATAGATATATGTAGATAAATCAACGTACGGCTACCTCACAGCTTCAAGCTGTGAAAACCAGACCATCAAGGCGTGAGAACGGACCAGTGATTTGCTACGACCGCGTAGCTGATGTAGCAGTGACTGCTACGCCGTAGCTCTCACGTAGAACATTATGTTCTAGGAGAGTTTCATTGCGCTGTAGAATCTGAATCATGTTAAATAATTGGCTATAAACTTAAATAAAATGCAAATAAACTTCCGAAATAAAGGCGTCAAGAAAAATCTCTGCACGACACTTCTCCACAATTTCGGTGACATAAGAAAGCATATCACTTGATCTAGTTTCCCTCCTCACAATATAAAAAGTTAACTCAAGAGTTTCTCCGGGAAGTTATCTGCACTACATTCGATATAATACGAAATCGAGAGAATAGTGAAGAGTAAAGTTTGTCGTGGAAAGTTAAACAGTGGTACTTTGTCGCTAGTTCGCGCCGCGACGAGGACCGCAACACCACAATAATTCGCCAACTTCAATATAATGACATCACTGATATATTTTTATTATCTACGATTTGTTTAATGAACTGTAGACTTTTTTGTATAAAAATAAGGTGTAGAATTAAAACAGATCCCTAGATATTTAAACTAATATAATAAAGAGATGTTTGTTTGTTTTTTTTTTTTGTTTATAATAGGTAATCTTTGAAAGTGCTCGTCAGATTACAAAAAAATATTTTACTGAAGCTACTCTATACCAAAGTGTACGGGCTATAATTAGCACGTACACTTTGGAATAGAGTAGCGGTGTGGAGATAATTCTCCACACGGACTGAGTCGTGAGCGAAGCTAGTTTAAAATATATACCTACTCAGAATAGTTTACCAATAACACATAATATTATCGTGTAGTGCAAAAAATAATGGTTGGATTTTCAACGCTCGGTTCTGACCACTTGCGGCCAACCACGATCACTATCATATCTGTCCATCTGATTGGAGGATTGTCCAAAAAGCCGCTTTGTAGATGTTGATCGAATGAAATGAACAACACTAATTCACAAGTTACAAGAAATAAAACTACCTCAACAATATAATATTGGTTGCGAAACGTGTAAAATATAATTTGACAAGCCATGATCGTACCTTTTAAATAAGTTAGAGTGTATTCAAGCTTTTTACAAATAACAAAATTATCTACAGTCGGATAATATTTTCTAAACATACGATTCGTTTCTCTCCCCACACAGTTTAAAAATATCTCAAAACGGGACCATTCTAAAAATAAAACGTTTAACTTGAATATGAAGCGTTTAATTCTGACACATTGTCAAGAGAAAACACAATCCATACAATGGCTTTATAAAAATGTGCGTGTATAAACTAATTTGACAGAATTTGTAATAAAATTTACATAATGCGAGAAAAGACCACCCCACAAGAAAACACAAACGACGAGAATTTTATTTTCATGCTCACATTTGCGCAATTTGTATACAGAATGTAAATTAGAAAGCGCCTTATTTCAGCCAACGGCGTCAGGTTATTTGGCTCAGTGTCGCGCTCTCGCTTGACGAATAAAAAATATAGATACCTACAATGAACATAACTCTTTAGTCACATTCGTTACCTTTCAAATGGCTCCTTTAATGAAATGTTATGACGAAATTTAATAAAAAAAGACTTTTCTCGTTAGTCTGAGACGGTTTTTCTTCAACAACGCTTATTTTCAGGCATTGCATTGCGTTAATGGTCGCTTTTTATTAAATATTTCATCTGTTTATAAGTGAAAACATAACGAGAAGAAGTCTGGAAGAAGTCTGAGTCTTAGAAGACATGGTGCCAAATACTTGAGACTGAGACTTTAGATCCATAAAAATGCATACAACATACAGTTTCGATTCAATAAACAATGGCTTTGTGATTTGTGTGGTTTTGCTGTGTTCATTCCAATGAATTTTAAACATTGCAACGTTTAAATGTTTTATTCCGATTAACGATTCGCAATCAACGAATGATACGACCAATAATATTGTTACAGCGACCTCACAAATAACTATGATTGTTTCGATATTTGGTCAGGGAGAATAGTTACCTACAATTTACTGAAAATGTGAGGCACGCGTAACATTTTTTGCCGTTGGTGGATTCACAGCTAGGCGGTATCAGTCGTTAGGTACAGTTAAAATGGGATACAGTCAGCGACATTGTATTGAATGTACAAAATCGAATCCGTGTTCCCAGTGGGGTGAATGGAAAAAATGTTTTGTTGCTAACGCCGCGCCGCGTCGCGCTGTCCACTGAAAGATTTACAACCCTCCATTACTGGTTCATGTATCCGCTTCGCCCTGGCCGGGAACACTTGCGATTTAGATTAAATTGTCTGTTAGATATTGTTAAACTAAATGTTTTGAGCGGTTAGTTCCACGACTCCTCGCAGATGTCCCTGCACTAGTTAATCATTAACTGGCGCTAGAGGACATCTGGGAGCTAAGTTGGAGCGTATGTTGCTCCGTTTATATACTATGTGATATGATATGGACGAATTAGTTTATACTGAACGAGTAAATTGTTAATTATTATTATATTATTTAGAGTTAAAAATTACTGTTTCACATGAAGCGACTGCCTATCTGACGTCCACGTGGTATTTATTTGTATACAATATAACGAACCAAACAGACCAGACTTTTAAAATCTTTATTTATTTAAACTAATTTGTTTATATTTAAATCAGGCCTTTTAATCAAAAATTTCCAACATAATTACGGAAATAAACTATGTTACAAGTAATTAAACACGCACGCTAATTAAATTGAGATTTCACAGAAATAATTTGCGGTAGCTCGAACAAAATAAATGCGACATACCTACCTCGCGGCGTTGACGCAATAATGCCAACGATGATAAACAATTTAATATGATTGTTATTCAATATAACAATACCTATCATTGTTGTTCCTTTATTGTTCATAAAATGTAAAAAAATAAAACAACTTTTATCCAGTTTCTTACCCCAGCTGAATTGATGCGATAAAAGTATAAATACCACCTGTGTCCTAACACATACAATCGGAGCTTGCAGCAGTGCAAGGTGACAGATTGCAAGTTTCTCGCTTACGATCGCCTGAGGACCCATTGCCGTCAGTAAACTCTTATATTACAATTTTCGGGGTGGACAACCAGATGCTACATTTTATATTAACGATTTATTCCCAGTTGACTTACAAACCCTTTTTATTTTTATTGTAATCTTGTAAATAATAAAAAATCTATAAAATAAATCCGCTAATCGCCTTTTGAAATATTTGGTCCTATCCCATGAAAACAAATTTTCAATATTTTATTACGATTATACAAGGAGGATATATTTAGATCGTTTTATAACGAACGAGAGAACTAAAATTGAACAGGACAAATAAGACGCCAACGTCTCAACAATATGATGGATAGTAAACAAGAAATGCACTGAACAAAAATAAACTTGGCCAACTTCGTTTTATACGAGAAACGTTGAGAAATATAACCTAAAATATGAAAGCTGGCGGCACTTGAATGTTGGTTAAAAATAACTCAAACGCGAAGGTGTCCAGTACTTTTATATTTTTTTTCCGGGTCCGATATGAAGAGAATGAATAAAGAATTATACCAAGGGACCTCTTAAACCGAGTATAACGTCATAAAAATGTTAGAATTTTTCCGCAACCTTTATAGGATTTGTTTTTGATTTACAAGTTGATGATTGGTCTAGATTGCAATGTATTTTAAATTGTTTAAGTACTTGAATTTTAATAAATGTTTATTTTATATCTATTTTTGTGCCAAATAATAATATCAGTCTACATGTTACGGAGCGTTGTTCACAGAATCATGTTCATATAATATGTATGTAAGCCACGTATCTAAATACATAATACATTTACGTAGGTACCATTACCAAAAACATTACATTGAATCCCGAATGTCTTAAATGTTACAAAGCGTGTACTCTATTTCATTATGAAAAGGAGTTCGTATTCTGTAGGCCACTCACGCGGCCGGCTCGTTTGTGAAGGTAACAATGTTGAATGGGAAAAGAGTTAAAAGGCTGGCAGGCCTCGCTACCGACACTACAGTCGCAAGTGGCCGGTGGCCGCAACCGTTTACTGCCACTTGTGACCGCCTAGCTGCCATGTACCGCACCTTCCAAGACTGTTATAGCTTTTGTTTTTAATACTTGATGCGGGACTGTTTTGTTGAGATTGTGTTGAACATCTTGTACGATGTTATTCGGAGCTTGGGATTAATCTCAGGGTGCTATTTTTTGTGGTCGGTCATCCGACATGATGTTGTGTTTTGTATTGTTGTTTGCGATATAATATAACCGTTATTGTTATCTATTCTGCTCCTGTACCCGATACATTAAAACTTATTATTCGTGTTTACGTTAAGATTGGAACGTAATAATATTATCAGTGTTGTCTTAAAGTTTAATTAGTACCTAGTTACCTACTACATATTATGTATGTAGTAGGAAGGTAGGTATGTATGTAGTGTTAAGTAGACGTAAGTATGTACCTACGTCTACTTAACGTACGTAGGTACATATAATTGTTTATTTTTGCCTATTTTTGCTTCAGACAATTTAAGCAATTTAATCGTTAACGATTGAATACAAAACATTATTGTCCATATCATTATTTTATTCAGAAATTGATAAAATAGTTTATTATTCTCGTTAATTTAATCAAAATAGTTTTGTTACATTGTCAAATATACGCCCAATAAATACCTTTTGAAAGCAAATGATGAAATATAGGCCAAATGTCAATTTATTCATTCAGCGTCCGTCGACGGAAGATAAACACAAATGGAAATGGTCGCAACTAAATCGGAGCCAGGTATACACGGGCACAAACAATTGGAGCTTATGGAAATCAGGGTCCGTAGTATTTTACCGGATTAAATATACTAGCAATTAGTGCCGTCCCGGCAACCTCCAGCAGGCCAGTTATTTATCGCGAGGTCTAAGACTTAATTAAAACATCTTACTTTGAGCTACTCGGAACTATACGTATCCCTTTGATAGCGAATTAATTTAGGTCAAACTTGCATCACGGAGCGCTGTGTCTGTAATTATTAAGTATACAGCTTGCTCTTATTACTTATTACGGGAACTACGAGCTATATCTATGAATGATAGCACGCTGAGTGTCGCTCAACTCTGCTTTGCGCTGAAAATTGTGGCAATCATTTGAGTAAATTGTAGTAATGTGTTTCTACATACTGTGCATAATTTTTTTCTTTTTTTATCTAGCTGTTACTGTCCCACTCCTGGGCAAAATCCTCTCCACATTCCCTCCATTTCTCCCAATGTTGTGCATCATCCCGCCAATTTTGTGAGGAAGCTATCCAAGTGCATAATTAATTTAAAATTAAAATTCAATGAAAAAAAAACTAAACCATTCACCCAGAAGTAAAGAACCAACACGAATTAAAAGAATTACCGTAAACCTATTCAACCTTAAAAAATAGAGAAAGAAAACTTTAAACGGGCTGAATCAAAATTAAAAGTCAAGAGCAACAGACATTAGCATTACTTTAATCACTATCGTGGGACGTCAGATCTTCGCGGCGTCTGAATGTGCAGTGAAACTCTACGTGGGCCCGCTTCGAATGGAGATTGGAATTAAAACTCGGCTTATTAAGACTACCCTCCGGATTAGAGCAAGTTTTCATTGAACCACGCGCCATTCAGCCTGTGTTAAACGAATTTTACGTTTGATGGTACGGTTATTGTTTGTGCTTTATCTAGGTATTAAATAGCTTGTTTGGATAAAGAATTTTCTTCGGGTTTTAGTTTTAAGATTTATAGCGCCAGCGGTTTCGCTTAAGTACCTAACAATGATTTTTAGATCTATTTATTTGAATCGAAATTTTCTGTAAGCCTAGTTTTATATCTATTTTTAAACTGCTTAAGGCTACTTGGGAAATCTTTTCATTAAAACAAAGAATACATTCATTTTATAAAAAGGTTACCCAAACACCCAAGTGTCTGTTTATATGAAAATGAATTTAAGTATAAAATATATGCATACTTAGTTTATAACACGTTTATCGTCTATGTGTTGTTAAACGATTCTCTCAATTGTCATGAATCTTTGGTGGCTTGTTCCCGAGAAGGTTCCAGACTAAAATAAATACGTTTTAAAATTGAATGGTGTTACAATTTACAATACAATATTATTAATTGTAAGCATTAATTAAAAACATCAAAGCGATTTTAATACAAATGGAACCGCAAGTCACGGCTGTCGCACCCTATTGAATAAATATAAAGGTTTAAGCTTTTAAATTATTACTTTTGAAGTAAACTTTATCAACAGTTTATTATCATAATTGGTCCTTCTTTGCGCATTGAATCATAATCGTTTTATATAATATCTTTTTGAGAATAATTTGTAGATTTATTTCAACCGACTTCAAAAATAGAAGGAGGTTCTCAATTTAACACGATTTTTATATGTTTGACCACGCATAACTTTTTCACTGTAGTCTGATTTCGATGATTCTTTCTTTTTAAATGATAGTGTATGTCTCAAAGTTGGTCCCATATTAATTTCATGAAAATATTTCACCCATATTTCACCCCTAAGGGTGGAAAATTAAGGGATGTCTGAATTTTTTTGGTGTCACCGTTTCGTAATTAATTTGTATGTTCAGAAAAAGCGTAAAAAAAAACTTGTTTCCATAAAGGCAACCGCCTTCAAAAAGTGAAAAACAACTTTAAATTCGCAAGTCGGTGGGAACACTAAGAGTGAAGCCACCAAAGCAAATACAAATTCTAAAGCGAATCCCTACAATCTCGCGATTATATTCGCTTTTGAATTTGAATTTGTATTTTTATTTGTTTTTTTTAACAATGCGGCGTTTCGTGCTATACTAACTCGTGTCAGTACAGCACGAAGCGCTTTGTAGGTATTCGCTTTTGAATTTGGATTTGTTTTTTTGGCTTCACTCTCAGTGTTCCGCGCGGTCTATCTACCTTTTGTTTCATAATCTGAGTATGGTCGGGTCGTGAGCACGTGAAGTTGCCGACATCAGCCCGTTATACAATACAATACAACATAGTCTTAACAATATTCTGTAGATAAACCCATACTAATAATATAAATTCGAAACTGAGCTTGTTTATTTATTAGTTACACTTTTACGACTGAACTGCTAAACCGATTTTGATGAGATTTGGTACAGACTAAGCTTGAACAACCACGAGAAATAAGATAGGGTAGGTAGGTAGCCTTTTTATTCCGTGACTTTCTTCTAAATCCACGATAACCGACATTAACGCGGGCAAAACCTATTAAGTACCTAGGTAGATATAAAAACCTGATTTCTAAAAAAAGAGCCCAGTGTTTAAAATAGCTAGTATACATAACTTCTTTTAACAACATTTTTCTCTATCTATCACCAAAAGAATCATAGCGAGATCCATACATTCATTTGTATGGAAAAAAAAAACATTTAGAGGGTTTAAAATAGTTTTCAATGTAGAGAATACATTACCAGGAGTAGATTGATATATTTACCATATTTTTAAACCCCCGCATAATTAAAATATTTCAAAATGAAAATAACACTTTTTCGTTGTATCTCGTTGCCCATTTTGTGTTTATTAAAAAAAGAATGTGACACGTGACATTAACGGATCTATCAAATTGGTACACAAGTGATGTGACAAGTGTGTGGAAAAAAGTAATCAATATTTGTGACATTGTTTCCCATAAAACGATGCAATTTCAGTGTAAGAACTGCGTAACAGGCTGTCAGTATCACTGTCAGCCGTTTAGTTCTAAAGTAAAGAAATTATCGTTAAACTATTCTCTTTTAACATCCATTTTAATTGCGGGGGTTCAAAAACATTCTAAATGCCTGAAGATACTCTTTAGGTACCTAAAAGTATAAGAATTAGAATTTCACCTTTTTTTACCTCTTTATTTTTTCGTACAAATCCTGCCATTATCCTTTTAACCATGATAAAATGTCGTTGATTTGGCTACTTGGATGAAGTTAATCTGTCTGTCACAGATAATTCTGTCAGTAAGGTAAGAGTATAGTACACATGTCCATTAGTGCTGTGCACACGACTAACTTTAATAAACCACCGGCTTTGCCTTCTAATAAATTATAGTTCGGTAATTATCGCAACCACGCAATTCGGTCGATCGTCAGCTCGGGCTCCAACTAAGCACCTACATACCCATATATATCATGTCGATAACATATAGGACACCTGTTTGCGACATATCACTTTACAGTCTGCCAATTTCATATTGGTAATGGATACTAATGGATGAGAATTCCGGTTACAAAAGAAAGAAGGGAACTTACTTAGTAAAATGCATATCGTAGGGAATTTTTCAATTATTTTTAAACCTTTACTAGAGTTCATTTTATGTAAAAGCCTGACCAATAGTAAATATAGCTTATGGGTAGTTCTGACATTAGGGTTTTCTTCATATATAATTAATATACCGTGTAATTTCAATGATTAATAATTTGTACTGAAACTAATTTAGCGTATACCTGTCATAAAATACTATTATTAAGAATGTTTTTACCAACCAACCTACTAAATTGTTAAATAAACAGTGACTCCATTAAACCAATACCTAAGTTCAAAATGTATTCTAAAAGTTCGAAGGCAATATGAATTTATTGCTTACGACTTAAGCGGCGTCAACATCGGCAAAAGTCGATACGAAAACCTCATAAAGACAAAACAAACAAACAAACAGTCATAAAACTGTAAAAGCTGAGGTTAATGATGATGAGAGTTAATGAAGCTTGTCAAGTAGACAAATTAAGGCAATTCGTAGCTAGCAAATCCCTTTCCCTTATTAAAAAAAAACTGGCCAAGTGCGAGTCGGACTGGCGCACGAAGGGTACCATTATCTATACAACATTAGACATCGAGCAAAAAAAAAAGAAAACCGCCTCCAAAAACTAAAAAGTGATAAGTAACTTTAGCACAGAACACACATTACTTTACTTTCGGAAGTCGGTGGCGGTGGCTTTGTGTTTGTTGTTTTGTATTGCCACCGACTTCCGAAAGTAAAGTAATGTGTATTCTGTGCTAAAGTTATTTATCACTTTTAAGTTTTTGAAGGCGGTTTTCTTTTTTTTTTTTGAAAAAGCTTTTTATTTTTCGCTTTTTAGTATTGCCTTAATATCCAATCCATTAAGAAACGGCGACACACTTAAAAGAGATTGTAAGTCTCCAAATATTGAAAAAACTAGAACGTCGTCTAAGTAATTTTTTTGGGATTTAGTAGTAGTAGATTTGGAGGGCTGGATTAATTTTGGTAAAATTTTGGTAAAAAAGAATTTTGCAAATCCGTCCATACAGAGTGTCCAATAAATAGCACAACATACTGCAGGGGGCTTTGCCATCACCCCCTGCAGTATGTTGTGCTATTTATGTCAATACCTGTCAACCATGTCAATACCATGTCAATACCTGCCAAAACAACACAATATATGTTCAGCAAAATCTCGAAAAATCTACCTTGAAACAGATTTTTTAGCGTCTCATAATGAAGAATTCCTTTTCTAGTATTTTTTTTACATCAAATTATTCGTAAATAGTTACTTTACTCATTGATAAGTCTTTTTTCTATCAAAAACCAGAATGTTTTAAAGATATACAATTTTTTGTTTAAATTTTCACAGAACAATTTTCTTATCGCTTAACTTTAACCTACAGTAGTGAAAAAAATCCGTAAGAATTTGCTGAACATATATTGTGTTGTTTTGGTAGGTATTGACCCAAACTTTCACCCCCTGCAGTATGTCGTCCTATTTACTGGATACCCTGTATATATTATGACAGAGTTATACCCGACCACACATAAAAAAAAATATAAACATTCGAATTGATAACCTCCTCCTTTTCGAAGTCGGTTAAAAACGGCAAAAAATCACGTTTGTTGTATGGGAGCCCCCCTTAAGTATTTATTTTATTCTGTTATTAGTATTTGTTGTTATAGCGGCAACAGAAATCATCTGTGAAATTTCAATTGTCTAGCTATCACGGTTCATAATATGAGATACAGCCTGGTGACAGACAGCCAGACAGACAGACGGACAGTGGAGTCTTAGTAATAGGGCCCCGTTTTTACCCTTTGGGTACGGAACCCTAAAAAAACGAAGTGTACAAGCGCATAGCGGTCAAGCAACCCTCAAGTCGTATAAATACAACAACATAATTGTAGTGTGCAGGCGCAAATTTGTTAATTGTGGCAGTAACACAACGTTACCGGCACGTGACTGTAATACGTTCAAAACAAAAGTGCCTACTTTGTACCATTATAATTTACGACGAATCCCGGTGTTGTTTGCAGCAGCTGATATCGGCTAATTGTTGTAAGAGCTTGTTGGGAATGAAATATTAATTATCCTAAGCATTGTTGAGTGCAAATGGTAAGATGTAAACCAGATACAGTTTATTCTTTTACGTTTTATTTTGTGTTGTCTTTTAGATGGGGTGTTTGATGTTTTATAAAGTTTATGTGACATGGCCTTTGTGGGCTTGTGTTAAACTTATTCCTGTATTTTATGTACTGGAATAAAATCTCGTGGCACTTAAACTATAATATAAAACTAATCATAGGCGTAATTCGTACTTTATGAGAGCCAGTCGCAGTATTAACGAAATTTCGTGTGAAGATGGCATTGACCTTTTCTGCACCAATGCAAGTACGGCAAGGAAGCTCTTAGCAAAAACCAATTTTTGATCAAGATTGGACGAAAGTAACCAATATTGAGGAAATAATAATGATACCTATATACTGTGATGCGGTCGTAATCATTTTATATTTATCTGTGGATGCTTGTAATTAGCAATTTATTTATAAATATATTATTACTATTCTCATTTATTTATCTTAAATACACATAATTTACATTTTTAAACATTAATAAAAAAATAAAAACATTTAAAAATATAAAAAAATAGTAGCCCACCGGTATCGGGAACAGGGTCCAAGCTACCGGCGGTCAGGGCTCCAGAGAGAGAAACCTCCTGACAAAGCGGGCCGTGTCCAGAAGTACTGCCTTCTGAATCAAGCCCTTGATCCAGCCGCCTAACGAGAGCCTCCTTAGATGTTGGTCGAGGCTCTTGGCAACTATCGGCACAATGATCGCTGAGTCCACATCCCACATGTCGACAACCTCGCGGGCCAAGTCAAGATACTTTATCTGCTTGTCTTTCTCGGCCTTCACGAGGTTCACGTCATGCGGAACTGCTATGTCAATAATCATTGCGCGCCTCTCCAATCGATCCACCACCACTACAACAGGCTTATTGGCTACAATAGTCCTGTCAGTGATGATGGATCGATCCCAGACCAATGTGACATTGCCATTTTCAAGAACTGGATCGGGCACATACCTGTAGTATAGTACTTCTGATTCCACGAGGTTGTATTTCAGAGAAAGTTGCTGATGGATAAACCTGGCCACAAGGTTGTGCCTATACAAGTACTCTTCGTTAGCAAGACGAGAACATCCAGAGATAATATGACGGATTGATTCTCCCGGTCGGTGACATGCCCGACAAATGTCAACCGTGCCCTCCTTCACAATGAATCTCCGGTAGTTATTCGTCAAAATAACTTCGTCCATAATTGCACAGACAAAACCTTCGGTTTCTCCAAATAGATCACCGAATCGTAGCCAGGATACGGACGCTAAGAAATCCACATCGGGCCCGTGTAGGGCCCGGAAAAAGCGTCCGTGAAGCTCCTTACTCTTCCAAAACTCCTCGCGATCGTTAGTCTCAAGCACTACAGGCTTGCACCAGTTCTCTTTTGCCAAAGAGAGCGGGGTGAGGCCCTTGTCCACTGCAACTACATCTCGATGCATCCCCACGTCGGCTTCTAGGAAATATTCCCTAAGACTGCATGTCTCACGGTTGTGCACAACCGTGAGATATGCAGTCTTAGCATTTAAGAAGCCACGACCTCCACACTTCCGCGGGATATACAGTCTCATCACCGATGACCGTTGGTGATGCATCCGATATGCTGTTAACAATGTACGGACTTTCCTATCCAGGGCATCGAGTTCCGTTTGAGTCCATTTGAGTATACCGAAAGAGTACATCAAGACCGGCATGTTATTAGTCTGTAAACTTTTCTAAAATAAAATAAAATAAAAATAATGGTCATCGTCCACTGTAACAGCAGTACTGTAGCAGCTCACTGTAAAAAAATATTTTAATGCACACGATTTAAAGCTCTATACTGAATGGCAAAATTATTTGCTATATCAGAGCCGTGCTGCTATAATGTGCGATGACCGTAATACCTACGTAATAATGTTGATTTCACGGAAGTTCATGTTTAACTATGATGTATTCGTTTCCGTGGGTAGTACAAACCACATACTTATTTATTAGTTACCAAAAATAAACTCTACCAAAAGAAAACCGTGTAAATTTACAAGAATCGCTCGCTACCCTCATCTTCTTGCAGAAACTAAAATATAACTCTTTATAAGATCAGTTTTTCTTATTCGAAACAGTAATTGAAATAAATGTGCTTAGGTGTTTAATGTAAAGGAATAAAAACTGTTTTTCTGGAAAGAAAGTAACAATGTCGACCTGGCATTCAGCCAAAGCTAAATTAGATAATGGAGTTTGCGTGCAAAAATATAGGAAACCGAGAACAAAGACAAATGGGGTCGACTCTGACTCTGAAATGGTGAAATAAAATAACACGGGGAAGATTGAGGTTGGCCTCCGAACGGCGAGACTCATGTCGTCACGTGCTTCAAACGTGGTTACACCCAACGAAACCGATATTACACCTAAATGGAATAAGTTCCTTTTTAACAAGCTTTTGTGCTTCCGCGGAACTTGTAAAAAAATGCACCAACTTGTGGGAGTTAGGAAACTTCGTCGAGTTTATTTTGAAGACTCCCTCGTGCCGCACTTGAGAGTAATGTCTAAGTGCTGCATTTTATAAAATCTAGTACCATGCTGCAAATCTAGAATTAATTTCAGATTCGATTGAAACAAAATGTAACACAAATGACGTACATACAAAGTGTTCAATAAACTACTCTAAATAATAATGCTTTTATTAATTCTTGCGCGAATAAAATTAGAAGTTCTAAAAAGCTTCTCGTTAGTGGGTCGACAAACTTTGTTAGAAACAAGAATGTGAAATTCATAAGTATAAAACTGTGCAACATTCTGTAAGGTTTCATGAAGAAACTTGTTTTGCAATAATTTATTTCTTTCAATCTCGGTATGGTATTGTTATAATTTGCGAGTTTCATTCCGACTGGGTTATAAGATTTTATACATGCACAGGATAAAACCGACCGGACTAAATAATAACGTCGTGATGCTGGCAACGATGATTTATTATATCGCTTTCCTCGACCGCCCGAATGAACCACATGAAAAATGATCTCGGTTATTGCTAGCAGCAACTCTGCAGTTGACGCTTTGTTTAAGCACAAATGACTCCCACTATGAAGTTGTTATTTCGTCCGACTTATGTTTTTACCAGATTGTGAACGAACCGGGCCTGGCTGTCGCTTCGTCGCCCTCAAGCTTTCGCCACACTATGATAAATTGTCTCTCGCAAAGTCTCGCTGTTTTAGGTTCATTGTTGTCTTCTAAGCGTACATGATTGCAATACACTAAATAAATATTTAGCTTTTTTCAAAGAAAATATCATCACGATATGCAGGTATTTAAGTTTTGACTAAATCATAGTACAAACGCTATTAATATACTTGGAATGATAAATTAGAGTGAAATAAATAATTCATCGCTAAAAGCTTTCTAACAAGTTATAAAATATCCGGATTTATTAATAGGAACTTTTCAGGTTTTTTTTTAATCAATTAGGTATTTTTTTAAGTCACAAAATGAATATCAATGCGGCAGTCCACATCAAGCATTAGTACAAGAAAGAAACAACTAGGTGGGACATAAATCAACTTTTTGCGCCCTACTTACACTGTCATTTACATAAAACTTTCAACAATGGGCCATAGTATACATGCAGTATTTATTTAAAGTTAATCAGCGTTGGAGTCGAAAACTCTGCTTTTTTGCGGCGAGACCTTTTAATTGTCAGTTCGCTTTAAACGGAGAGTGCGAAACGGTTGTGATAAGGGTTTCTTTTCTCGTCGGTGCCGGAAATTAATTGTCACCGAACGGAAAATAGGGCGAAAGTCCAATTAATTATTAGTCACTTCATTTATTTAACCCGCCTGCGCGGAGCTTCTTTCTGATATTAATGTCTAAGTGCCAGACTAATCTTAAGTCGCCCTTTAAAAATAAGGGGCTCGAATTTTTTCCTTACTTAATTTTGCAATGAATATTCCTGGTTTGGCCACTTTCGGTAAAAGCTTTTGAACAAGTATATACGTACATATACTTAAATTAGGTGTACCTATTTATAAATGACTCAAATAAAATAAGCCCTTTGCCTACTGACAAAGTTTCGTAAGGCATCATTCCAATGATGCGTACAAACACAATTAAAAAAGAAATGTGTAGTTTAGCATCATTTATTATAATACTTACATAAAATATTGTCCTATATAGACCCCTGGTCGATATACAATATCCATAAAACCACTACTCCCAATTACATGAAATCTTTACGAACAAAAAGGTCCTAATGCCAACTTTTGTGTCTAAACAAAAGTTTCGTCTAAAATTGGCAAAAGTTTGAATGAAGTGACTTAGGTAACTCGCGGGGTGTTTCGCGCCGTCAGCTGCGGTGGTCCCACCGTCTCCCTAATGTAACGAAATAAAAAATAATATTTATTTATACGTAGATACCCAAAGAACAGCGTGACATGAAAAAAGTTCGTTTAAAATCAATGTTGCAGGAGTTTCCAATGACTTTTGTTAAAGTTAATACCGACTTTGTGACGGCTGCTTTTAGTGTTCTGAACAATCACAGTGACCATGCATAAATTGTGTGTAAGCTACTTATCGTTTCTCTTGAGGATAATATGGGGTTTATACGTTGTATTGCTAGAATTAGGCAAAATTATATATATATTGTAGGTAGTACTTATGGATCTGAGTCTAATTAGTTTGTCATTGGTGCTTTTATACTTGATTGACTTGATGTAGTTTATTAAATTAGCTTAGACTCAGATCCAGTAGAAATAAAACCCACACAATCGATGAGGTCAAGGTTAAACGGCGATAATAACATTACTTATTATAAAAGGGTCAGGGGCAGTTGTTGACACGTGTCTTTATGACGGGAAAACTGCGATCACTAATCTGCCCACAGGGTGCTAATTGCGACAATATCTCCCCTGGACAATATTAACGTTCACTATTTTGACCTTTTTGTCCTCGTTTGAGATAAGGTTTCTTGAGGTCATGAGAGGCTATAAAAAGATTGTAAGAAAAAAACCGCCTCACTAAACTTTTTTTTTCTTTGAAGCTCTTCAACCTCTATGTAAATGCGCTGATAGAGAGGGTCCGCACGCATATATCGGTAGCCATATTGGAGGTGTGTGCCTAAACAATATCAGTTACGCTGACGATATGGTGATGCTGAGCGGCTCTGTCTGTGCACATCCCTGGTACGTGGGCACTGCGTAGGGTGCGGGCCAGCCGCAACAGTATCCTGAACACTTTTGCTGAGCGTTTCGACTGTCAGTATGTGAACCCTTGCTGCATGGTTCAACTCCAGACTAATGTTAAGATATTATTTTAATTTTGTTTATCTATACATATAATAAAACAGTAAAAAAACTGTGTCTGTACATTGAATATATTACAAAAAAAAAATTGAGGGGGGTTTAGAAACAGTAATAGAGCACGAATCCACAAAAAAAAATCTGTCTGTTTGTCTGTTTGTTTGTTACACAACAGCTGGACGGATTTGAATGATTTTTATTTTGTTGTATAGGTATTAAGTCTGGGCAACATATAGGCTATAATTTATCTTGGAAACTTGAACACCTGATGCAGTACCGCAACAGATCAGCTAAACTATAAGAGATACATAAATGGTACCATAGCAAAAATTGTTCCACGTGATGAGCATTTTCTGCTGAGAGAATAAATTTGCAGATCTGGAACACCTGATGTGGAACTCCAAGAGCCCTGCTTTTTTTTTTTTTTTTTTTTTACTATTAAATAGGCTACACCATAACACATAATATTAATGACGTCTTAGCAAAAGTTGTTCGGTCTGATGGGCATTTCATGTTGAATTATAAAAATCGAAGATCAGAAACATCTGATGTGGAAATCAAAGCTATCACTAATTTCACTGTAAAGCTATCACTAATTTTACCACGCGGTGAAGGCGGTAACAGTTTAGGACAGATTTTTTATTACGATGGTATATCATTGAAAATTTGACTCTACTGGCCAAAATTCCCATTTTTTAGCCTTCGGGCTTATGTTATTTGAGTGTTAAATTTGGTTTTCAATTTATCTTTGTGACACGGTAGCCTACCCGGTAACGCAGGGGAGCAGTCACTTAGATTCTAATTGATTAGGTATCTTTACAATAAAACTATAACCATGCCTAGAAAGAGGTCAAATCTTTCCCAATGTTCCAAAGAAGCTAAAAGATTGAGGATCATAAGTTCCCAAGAATCTACCGAAGAACGTCAGGAGAGACTTGATGCTGTTCGAGAACATCAGGCTGCAACTCGCTCCGTAGAAACCTCTTCAGATCGCGAAGCATGCCTGCGTTCTCAGCGTATTTACTCATCTACATCCAGGTCTCTAGAGACCAGTGAAGAATATGATGAGCGACTGACCGCTGATTGTGAACGTCATGCATTGTCTCGCGAGTCGGAGACGTTCACGGATAGGGAATTGCGCTTGAGTTCTCAGCGTATCTACGCATCTGCTTCTAGGTCTCTAAAGACAAGTGCGGAACGTGATGCGCGACTGACCGCTGATCGTGAGCGACATGCATTGTCTCGCGAATCGGAAACGTTTACCGATACAGCTACGCTTGAGTTCTCAGCGTTTTCGCACATCTACTAACAGGTCTTTTGAAAGAAGTGATGAACGTGATGCACGACTAACTGCTGATCGAGATTATCATACATTGTCCCAAACACGCACACAACAAAATATTCATAATCAGTTAGAAAGTGAGGGAAAAAGAATTGCTGGAGTACGGCATGAAGAGACAGAAGAAGAGCGCAACGAACGTTTGAATTCTGACCGACTTCGAAATGTCGAAGTCATTCAGACATTCTGTTCAGAGAATGGTCTGAACAGAATGTCGATATCATCTGAAGAATCGGATGTGTCTCAAGATATAGCCGTAGGGCATGGCGACCTTCTTTGGGTTGATAAGGAACGGAGTGCATTTACGTATACTTCTATGATTGACTATGCCACATATTCCGTCTTCGGAGGTATGATTCAAAATTTTTCATTTTGAACGTCTTGAATCGTCTCGCGCATCCCGTTGTTTTCCCGTCCCCGGGCTCTTAGAATTCGACATCAGACGTTTCAGATCTTCGATTTTGCCGACCCCGTTGTCGCTGGCATAAGCAACAGGATCCGCGTACAAAGTCGCGGGCAGAAGCTAGTCTATTATAAATTCTTTTTTTTTTCAATATTAATGTATAATTTTCAAATTAAATGTAATTCTTTAATTTTAATTATAATTTTATGATCCAAAGTTAATTGAAATAAATTAATAATAATGATTAAGTCACACGGTGGTCACCATCAAAACATGGAATAATAAAACCGCCTAGATTAATAGCAGTTCCGCGTGTAGAAATAAAAAATTTGATTGTAAGCTTGGATGAAGTAAGTCGTTCATTATTAGATACGGTCTATGGGGAACTCTGAATGTATTGTTGGACGTTTTCCAACTGATATGGATGCTCTAAGTTTGTATATTTTTCATACTGAAATGCCCGCATGTCCGTATCCTAAAATAAATTCTTTTGGGAATTATTGAGCAAACAATTTAGTTCATAATTTTGATTATTCTCAAAAATCACTGCGTCGTATTACGCTTCAACTTTCACTAGACGGTTGTAAAAGCAAAATGACAATTGCAATGTGAATGGAAGTCGACAGATAAGACGGTTTATTTGTTTCCATTTGGTTTCTAATATTTACACGAATGCACGTACTCGACCGCGACGTCGAGTCTGCGAAGTTAGCAAACAAATGACATTAGCATTGCCTTAATCGACACCGCGGGAGCTATACGGACGGGCTATACTCAGTGTGTCGGGCTCACTCCACGAGCAATTTTCTTGTTTTGACAATTCCACACAATTTGAATACTGCCATCAGTATTCAGTAGCAGAGCCAGTGATTATTTAAATTTTGTACCTCAACGCAAACAGAAAGCTAATCTCTTTTGTTTGACAATTAATTTGCCAACTCGTTTTGTTACGTAATACAGAATCTTATTATAATCCTGAAATGACAAGCACCTCCTTGATTGTTGAAGAAAGAAAGACAAACAATTTCATAAAACAGCCACAATTTGAATGAATGGGATCCGTTTTGACTGAAATAATAACATTGTTAAAAAATAAACTTTTATTTTCTGTAGCTGCTTTGCCCTTTTGGTTTCACTGTTCAGGAATGAACGTGTAATCGTATATGTTACAATTTATTTCAAGTAACCGGAGACACAATTCTTGATAACACATTATATTACAATTTCGCATTGGAGATTGTTTTAAATGAAGGCAATGAGACCACCGGCATTGCGGCGAACGCTGCATGTGCGCCCCACTTTATTGGAGTAAAGGAAACATTTATTACATGTTAAGAGCCCCTTTATGTCTATACCGTTACCAAGGACCTAATAGAGTATAAATGTACGCAGAATGAGAGTACCCACTGAACTCGCGTTACCCTGGTAACGGTCCTTTTAAACTGGTGCATATAGGCCTTTCGAGCTACATTGAAATGAATAAAAAATATTTATGCATGGCAGAACCCTCAGTCGCAATGTTCAGAAGCAGCAATATCGATGAATTTTATATTTCGTGACTTTAGTGTCTTCTTTCAATACTTTGGGGAAATTCGTCCCCTTCGAAGGTACTCCTTGTTGGGTACCATTATTGGATTCTGGCATCTGTGCATATAAACTTTGTTTACGAATGAAAAGTTAGAACTGATTTAAATCCTCCCCTGTTCCATTGTTTTTTTTTTATTCTGGCTCTAAAAGCCTTTTGTGTTCTTCTTTTTGATACCTACCTTTTTTCTCTGCCTATCACAATCAATTTAAGTAAATTCGCTTGTACGGTCAGCAACAAAAGTCGTTTTAAACTTTTTCGTCGTTTTAGGTTTTTTAATTAAAATTATTGAGCACAAAATTTTAAGAAACACGAAATGTATGTAAAATCAGCATAAAACAAAGTCTTAGTATTAGCCAAAAAGCTGATAAAGTGCATAGTTTTAATTCGAATCTATTTAAATAAAATGATGTAAAAGTAACAGTGTTAATCGATCTTAAGAACCCTACTTCCCACTACTTACTTATTTATTCTAAACGGAAAGTTGAGATTTTTTATTATTTTTGTTACTTACTTTTTCACGCTTAAACGGCTGAACAGAGGAGATTTTGGTCTAACTAATTACAAAGGAAATCATTTTTTATCCTGTTTTAAAGTTCCCGCGGGGACGACGATTGTACCTAGTTCTAAGCAATTTTATGTAAATATCTTAAAACATTGTGGAATGCAAAAATAATATGAGTATTCAGAGTATAATTTAAGACTTTGGCTTAATTCTAAACTCTACATAGACAAAGCCGCGGGCCGCAGCTAGTTATTTTATCATTAAACGAAACGTGAGTATTGTTACACATAATAGACTGAGAAAAACGAATTAACTCACTATGAATGTAGCTGTGTTCGTCCGACTGGTTTCGATGGCATACGGCCACAGTGTCAGCATGAACGCGACGGGCGGCGTGTCATCCTGTGGACCTCTCTTAACCTGGGGTGTGATTCTGTAAGACCTCAGTCTAAACTTCGAATCTGAATCCGCTGTGAGTTTCTTGATTGAAATTCTAAAAACTACGTTGATAATTCGAATTTACACTAGCGCCACCCTTGCGAGTGTGTCAGCGAGTTGAACTAAATTAACAGGGACGATTTGGACAGATAAAGTATGAGATGACTCGCTTCGCACTCGAACCCGATTCAAAGTGTCAAATATATCAAGGTCATTTGGAACCATATGCGAAGTGAAAGTGAATAGCGAAGTGAGATGCGAGTTGTTGTTCGAATTTTACAGAATCGACCTACTGGTGACCCCAAGTCACTTAATTTAACATGGAGTCCATGAGACTCCTTGTGCAAAAATTATTTTGGTCAAATAAAAGCAAAATGTGTCCTCAAAAATGGTTTATTATACGTACCAACATTATACTTATATGTTTTAATATCACATTTCGTTATTTGTTTGTAAATGTCTTGTAAACAATTAACAAACCTAATAGACAAAAAAATAAGAAAACTAAAATCAATGCCAGCTTCTGACCCGAAACTTAAATACAATAATAATTATTTTAAATTATTTCCTTCAATAATAAGTATAAAATATACTCAACTTTTAAAAATGAAATAAAAAGTCGCACAGGATAATACAAAAAAAAACGTGCAGCACTTTTTACTCCCTGTCTTTAGCTGCACACCGAACACACGTTTTCTTTCAAAACAGCTCTGGGATATGTATAATGTCTTTCTTTTCAGGCGGCTAGGACATATATTACAGTACTAGCGACCCGACCCAGCTTCGCATGGGCCTAAAAGCCTGCCTCGATAAATGGACTATCCAACACAAAAAAAAAAAAAAAATCGACACAGTACATCCTGAGATTAGCGCGTTCAACCAAACAAACAAACAAACTCTTCAGCTTTATAATATAAGTATAGATTTTCTTTGGTCTCTGGACTGCATTTTGTTCATCTTTGGTAGGGGGGTACCTACTTTGATGATCGTCGTCGGACTCCTCATCATCACTTTTGAGCCAGTCTAGTATTACCGACTCAGCTTCCGGTTGAAGTAGATTGACTGGCCAACTATGTAAAGCCATTTTGTAACCTAAAACACAAAAATAAGATCCAAAAATGAGAATATAACAACCCATCAAAATAACATATATGCGGGGCGCAGACACCCATACTCTTCACCCTGCGTCCGGACCACTATTGCAGGAAGGTACTGAGGCGCACGAAAAACAAAACGCAATAATTATTTTTTTAGAACAAAAAGAAACTTCGCGCAGTCTCTGGGACCTAACAGATAAATTAAGGGTTAAAAAAAAGGAGGCCGTATAACATCGAAACTAGCCGGAAGAACCCGGCTACATTAATAGTGAGTTAATCCGTTACTCTCTGTATTGTTTGTATTTACGGCTCACCAACGCCACACCACACACACAATCGCACTACACAACCGTTCCGGTCGATATATTACAGGACATAGACTGGGCGCCATATTGCAACTGCCACGCGACGCCGGCGCACGAGACGACCGACACTTCAGTCAATACACTACACTCTCAGTCTATAATAAGCAGCTAGTTATGTTTATATGCAACACATATTTTGTTTTCATAACATTTTCAGTCTGTATTGTCCCACTGCTGGGCAAATGCCTCTCTACTCTCTTTCCACTTCTCTCTGTCAAAGGCTATTAGGGACAAGTAATTCATAACATTGCCTACCAAGAATACTATATCAACAAACGTGATACATAAAAAACAAATACCTTTAAACTTTACAAAATTAATAACACAAAGAACAAAGCTTCAACAAACCCGTCAAGTGTTAAGACCATCAGCAATCAAACTTTAAGGGTTGACGAAATAATGTTTATGTAAATGAAAACACAAATTATTATGTATTGGCCAGTGCCTTAGTAAGAAGCTTAGGACGGCCGTCTGGGTTTTAGCGCTGACTATAAATAAGGCTCCACCGTCCAAATATCCAACCACCAACTAATTGCCACAACTTAATCCACTAAAATAAAATAGGGTAGGAGTTAAACAACTCACGTTGCGAGTACCTGCTAGTGATTTAAATATACGAGTTCCTCGGTCTTTAGTTCATTGAAATCTCAGTGGTGAGCCGCAATTTATTAGTTTTAGTTCATTAAAATCCATGGTACGGCTAGACATTGCTATGTAAATCAAGTTTTGATTAGAAAACACTTTTTTACAGAAGGACAACCGTCTTCAAAAAGTAAAAAATAACTTTAAATTCGTAAGTTTAGGTTTTGGTTTGGTTTGTTGTTTCGTATTGCCACCGACTTGCGAATTTAAAGTTATTTTTTACTTTTTGAAGGCGTTTGCCATTTTTGTAAAAGAGTTTTTTTTTACACTTTTTAGTGTTACTATCGTATGATAGTTATAAATTAATTAAGAAAAGATATGACACCAAAAAAATTAGTCATCTCTTAATTTTCCACCCATAGAGGTGGAATATTTTCATGAAATTTGTATGGGACCAACTTTGAAGCATAATGTACTATCAATTAAAAACAAGAATCATTCAAATCGGACGACACTGAAAAAAGTTATGCGTAAAAAAAAAACAAAAAATATACGTGTCGAATTGAGAACTCCTTCTTTTTTTGAAATCGGTTGAAAATCATAACGTTTCTACCCTTAACCTTTTGCTATGTCCAGCGATCTTAGACAAATCCGGCCTGTAATTCTTTCTTTCTTTTTTTTTAAAACAAAGGTCGCTTCTCATACAGAGAAGGCACGAACATTGATCACCACGTTTACTGAAGGCGGATTGGTGATTTCAGACTTCAATTAATTTTATAGTCCAGGTTTCCTCACGATGTTTTGCTTCACCGATGTCAAATATAAACTAAGAAAGTACGGTCAGCAACAAAAGTCGACTAACACAGTTACATTTGTGATGTCACTGTGACTACACGGTTAGCGCAGTGGTTGAGCGATCGAATGCTGCGGATGCGTGTCGCGAGTTCGATTCCAGCACGGAACAAATATTTGTATGGCCTGCAGATAGTTGTTCCGGGTCTGGCTGTTTGTGTATGTGAGCTTATATGTTTGTAAACGCACCAACGACACAGGAGTAATTCCTAGTGTGTCTTTCTTTTTTTTAAAAAAAAAAGAAAAAAAAAATTACGTATCGTCTAAATGACACAAAATAATACAATGCAATACTTTTCAGTATTTCAGGTCATAGTCAAAAGTTTATTTTATTTTGTTTTTTCATCATTTTCGTATTTCATTTAATATTCTGCTCAATAATTATGATTAAAAAATTCGAAGTGTTCATCGACTTTTGTTGCTGACCGTACATATGAAATTGAATAGGTCACATTGGTACTTACTCGATTGTGAACCTTATAAAAGAGGAGATGAGAGGAGGGCGCCTTCACCACTGGGCCTTCTCCACAATGAATCCAAATGTTTTTTTAAATTAAAATAAAATGAAATGTCCTGTTCCTGACTGACTGACTGACTGACTCATCAACGCCCAGCCCAAACCTGAAATCTAGAAAGCTGAAATTTTGCACAGACGTTCTCTTTATAATGTAGACAAGGAATAAAGAAGGATTTTTCGAAATTCAATTCCTAAAGGAGTTAAATAGGGGATGAAAGTTTGTATGGAAAATCGTAATTTTTTTTGTAGTTTAAACCATGAAAATTGGTGTTTACCATTCTGTAAAACCCTCACACTGTACCGACATTCACGCGAACGAAGTCGCGGGCATCAGCTAGTGTTTAATAAATCCACTAATATTGTCGATACTTTAAATACATTGTCGTCCAACCTGTTATATCACTTTCGAACTCATTCAGAATAACCATATCTCACTTACAGAAACAAATAAACCATTACATTACAATGGATATCTGTATTCTTACTAAGTCGCCGGATATTTTGGATTCGCAGCAGGAAAATCGGGCCCCCTGTGGTTCGGCAGACGCGCCCGGGCCCCAGGCAGTGGCCGCTTCCGCCAGCCACCGCGCTATAAATACGAGGCGTGGGGCCCGCTCAGATTATCCCTAAATAATGGAAATCCGATCCAGCCTGTCCCTTTGCTGTCCTCTCCCAGCGACGCCCTAAGCCGAGGCTCGTACCCCACAGGGGGTGCCCTTAGCGTGTAGTCGCTTAGTTTGTAAGCTTTTATGCCCTGGCTGGAGGCCCTAAAAATAATAATTTTTAAGGCACCACAGGAAAGTCCGGTTAAGCAGCCGACAACCTCCTAGGTTGACCTGCGAGATGCCAATCCGAAAAAAAAAAAAAAAAAAAAAAACCGCTCAGATTAATCATGGATACCACCTGTGTCTGCCCGCTACACCTGAGAAGGCAAAAACATTATGCTAGATTAGTGACGTCACTTTACTATCCATGAGTTTGTGGCTTTGTGATGAAATGTTATTGTCAGAGGTGATTATTTCAGTATTTTGTTTCAATTTAGCTGATGAGGACCCCTCTATTGCCTTTATTTCAAGTATTATTGATACAATTACTGATATCAGTATTTAGTGTGACTTGTTTGTTAACCGACAAAATAAAAAAGAGGTTAATTAATTCGACACGTATGTATTTATTTTATATTCAATGAAGTACCTACACCAACAGCATATACATCCAACATTACAATAATAGTAGTACACTACTTCTAATGTATACACCTTTATAGGTATACATAACATTTATATAAAATTGGAAATGCACATATTAAAATTAATTAGTGGTTCCAAACAAATATACAAAATGATATAGGTGTATATATGTGTCCACGCATTTCTCCGAAACTGTATACCAGATTATGACCATTCTTTTCGTACTGGTTTACATTTACTTCAACTCAGGGAACAGTGCAAGTTTCATTAAAATCGGTTTAGGAGTTTTGAAGATATGGACTAATACGTGTAAATGTTAGGATATTAACCCAATTATCAACAGACTTCAAAAAAAGGAGGTTATAAGTGTTACATTAATGTATAAAATTTCGATGACAAGAAGTAGGTACTAAAAAGCGGAAAATAAAAACACTTTTTACAAAAAACAAACGCTTTCAAAAACAAAAAATGTGATAAATAACTTTAGCACGAAACACAAACAAGACTTTAGTTTCGGAAGTCGTTTTTTTATGACCGACGTTCAAGACCACGATCTCTTATGCTTGTTACATTAACTTGGAACAAACGTAACTTGCACGTGGAATGAACCAAACAGTCCTACTTTAAAGCAAAATACTATAATTAAGAAATCCTTCTCGATCAATTTCATACGCTACTGTCAACCGCGGCCTATAATTTCTAACCTGATTCACACCCTTGGTCGCCCTTACAACTATTTTTAACCAATAATTTGGTATCTTTAAATATATTAAAATTCAAGTTACGTATGTTTGTGTACGTAAAACTTGGAAAGTATATTTAATTGATTTATTGACTTGTTTTTACACAATATTGCATTTTAACAGAAGTATGTGTCTATGTACTTTTTATTCCGAAGTTCCAAAGGTAATGGATACTTAGCTGTAGTATAAACCACATTCCATCATCATCATCATCATCACCATATCAATCTTTAGACGCCCACTGCTGGGCATTAGTCTCCCCCAACGGAAGGTTCTGTAGTATAAACCACATTCCATCATCATCATCATCATCACCATATCAATCTTTAGACGCCCACTGCTGGGCATTAGTCTCCCCCAACGGAAGGTTCAGCCGTAATCGCCATGCTTGGCCGATACATGTTGGCGATCGCAATTGGTGTTTTGGTATTCAGAAGGACGCTGCTGCCTATCCTACGGTCAATATTCCTCTGTCGCCTTCTACGATACCCACAAGTAGAAATGGGGTGGTGCTATTCGTGACCGGCACCACACGGCACTCAAACCACAATATAAACCTAACTTACCGATTACCATTTTTTATTCTCAAACTTCGGGGTAAATTCCTTTTCTCACAAAGGTCTATAATCAACCAATGAATGGTATTGTCACCTTTTATAATCTATCAAAATTACGAGAAGTATTTATACAATTAAATAAATTTATAAATAACTAAGTAGACTAATTAAAGTTGTAGTGTAACAACAAAACAAGCTGTTAGTAAACCTCCGGGGAACTGTAATGAAAACCCTCATCTTTATCGTCCCAGGAGACTGATCGCTTTGTGGTGTGTTTACGAATCATATAATGAAATAACAGGGGAAAGTTCCGTGTATTTTCTTTTTGTTTAGTTAACAATTAAACCTTTAAGAGAAATGTTACCATACGTAATTATTCTTGCCGCAAACCAACGTTACACTTTAAAGAAGTTGGGTGTAATTACAAGTATGCATAAGGCATTTTAGGTTTGTCTCAGTCATGACTTAGGTATTGCAGATGTCCTTGAGGTAATCACATAAGTACCATGAAAAGGAACACTTGTTTGATTGATACTAAATAACTTAAGAATAAAGCAACCGAACTAATTTTGATATTTATTGCAGTTAGTATATTGTACGTACTGTCGCTTAACTTTATAAGCAAAATTTTGGTAAGAAACCGCACTAAAAACTTTGTCACATATTTTTATTTAGGACCTGCTAATTAAAAACATTATTCTTTGCTTTGTTGCCTTTTCTTTTATGTATGAGATTTCTTTTCTAATAAAAGATGAGGTAGAGGTCCTGCGGTGGTACAATATTACTGGTTGATATTTTATTACGAAGCATTGTTCTTAGGTGCATTCTAATAAATTGTTTGAAAGTCTGAAACTACGATATTTTCCATTGATCCTTACTTTGTGGGTCAACAGACTGAGAAGGTATTTTTTTTGTTTTTAGTTAATGGAGTTGGTGTAATTTCGTGTTTATTAAGCGCCTAACAATGACAGTTTGACATTATTAATGATGATTTAAGTAGTGTAACTAGGAATAAAATTATGTTTCGTCAATCGCGTGTTAGAATGTTTTGTGAACATGATTTGTGTATGTAGTGACATCTATAATGGTAGGGGACCTCACTGATGGGGGCCAAGTGATGTTTATTAATATTTATTTTTATAAGGTTCTTAAATATTTATTCGGTGGTTATTTTAAGAGGGGTCGATGTACTAACTATCATACACCCTTCTACTAGGAAAATGTTTCTAACATTGATTGCAAAAACGGTTCATATACAGAAACAAAATAAGGTTAATTGTCTTTTTACTGAAGACCACGCAAAGACTTCCACAAAAAGAAATGTAATTACGTCTCTATCACTTAATATAGTACAGGTGGTATGCTAGGAAGAACATACAATTGTACGCGCGCGGTCGATTTAACAGCCGGAAGCTTGCGGAGTCACGCTCACAGACCGCAAAAGAATTGAAAAGCTATGAGAACGGAACGGAAGAGCAATATGGAACGAGGAAGCTGAACATATACGTAACAGGTAGGTAGGTATTGATAAATAATAATATTATTATAAAGTTGGTAGAACTGAAATTTGGAGTCACCATATTTCTATACCATAAGATTTGTAAATGCAATATATATTTGCCTGCCAGTGACAAAGGGTTTTTATATACAAGATCTCTTTTAGTTTCCCCTTCGGTCCCCATGATAAGGTCTTGTTTATCTATTCACCGCCTTTGGTTGATTGGTGAGAATGCCTAAGGCATAAGCCCGCCTTTGTACCTTTTTTGTTGCATGAAGCATAAATAAATAAAGTAATTTTATGGACGTAACTGTGATTTGTTGAAAACATTTTACAGCTCACTTTTTATTTTACGAAATTACATTTTAAAACACGTTCTCGAATATTCTTCATTCTTATAAAAATGATAGCGAATGTGTTTTGCTTCTACTTCAATTATTTTTTTATATGCCTCCTACTGCTTTTATCTGACCATCGAAAAATAAACTACGCAAGATTACATCCCAAAATTAGGAAAAGCTAAACACAAAAACCAAGTAGGAACCTATAAAGAAACCACAGGAAAACCTCATTACCTTCGGCGTAGTTACGTAGATTGAATCACGTTAGCAAATAAGTTTACAAGAAAAACATAGGGATGCAAAAAGAAAAATCTCATAGCGGGGTTCCGGGTATCCCCTACAGATTCGTCGCTGGCAAGTTTCCGATCGAGGTGCACTTACGTTCGTATAAATAAATAGGTTGGGGAAACCCTAGCTCCTCAGCGGGGCAATTAATCACGTTGACCACCTGCTCCTGTACTCTTATATCACGGGAGAACACTGTGGCACTGTGTGCTTCCAATTAGAGGCAGCATAGTGTGCAAAGGCACAGGTGTTTTTCATTATAATAATATTATAATCGTTTTTGTTTATTAATTAAACTTTAGTAATTATTCTTAGTCGGTCTTACTTGACCAAGTGAAAATCGATAGTGTAAAAAGACTATTGATACCTTATTAACGACGATTTTTAAACGAAACGCTCCTTTTTCAACCGACTTCAAAAAGAAGGAGATTCTCAATTCGACTGTACGTTTGTTTTTTTTTTTGTAAATTTCTTACGCGATTTCTCCGGCAAATGTAAAGCGATTTTGATTTTTTTTTATAGATAGGATGTGCCTCAGGTGTTGGTTATAGAAATTAATTCAGAACTTTTTGAAAAAAATCGACAGGAAGAAAAAAAATTAAATCAAATCAAATCAAATAATTTATTTGCATAGAATGTAGGTATTTAACATTAAGTTGTTATTAAAATATAGAGAGCCAGTTACATTCTGCCTGAGTTTTGGCATGTAAAATTTAATAAATAATGTCAGTATATACATAGATGATGTTTTAGGTTTCTCCAACCTTGTACTTTCAATCTTTGTATTGACTGTGTTGCCGTTTCTTAATGGATTTGGATGATAAGTATTAAAAAGCGAAAAATAAAAAGGTTTTTTTTTCCAAAAAAGACAACCGCCTCGGCTCAACCGCGTCGGTGGCAATACTAAACAACAAACAGAATAAAGCTACCGACTTCTAAAACTAAAGTCATGTGTGTTTTGTGCTAAAGTTTTTTATTACTTTTTAGATTCTGAAGGCGGTTGTCTTTTTTTTAGTAAAAAAGCTTTTTTCATTAATTATATCAGTCATATTTTCATTAATGTACGCGTATGCGCTGGTGCTGGTACTTATTTAGTAATAACATTTTGTTAAGCTATGAAGCGAATTTTTATTTTTTACTTCCCTTAAAATGTTTGCGAAATGCCATTAAAAATATAAGTATGTTATAACAACATTATTTTTATGCTTTATTCTTTTAGCATACTTGTAGAACTTCATTCTAATAATAATAATACATTATAGAAATATCTAAAGTGTACCAACATAACGAGCTCGGGCTTCTCTGAACATTTTACGAGAAACAACAGGAACACTGTACTGCCTGTAGATAGTACAAGTATCAAGATTTACATTTGCTTCGAGAATAAGAAGCTGAGTCCGTACATACATAAGTTATACACGCTTTGTGTCCATCTGCATTTCTGCAGCGGTAGCGCAGACGCTCGTAAATAATCCTTTGGACCTGAAAAACGTTTCAGTGAATCCAATAAAATACGTATCCGTAGAGACTACGCCGCAGCGAGCTCGTTACCACGCCTAGACGATTTATTGAGATTTGAAGGCTGAAATATTGTAGGTGTTCCAT
Organism: Charanyca ferruginea; assembly: GCA_947361185.1. Taxonomy (NCBI): domain Eukaryota; kingdom Metazoa; phylum Arthropoda; class Insecta; order Lepidoptera; family Noctuidae; genus Charanyca; species Charanyca ferruginea. Next base: position 14,200,840 of record OX376073.1, on the reverse strand, counting down.
TTTAAAATCTTTTATGAAATACAACTATTCAATCTGGCTTAGATTTCTATTTCACGCTATACTTCTACGGAAAAGAAATGAGGAGGAGAATTTTAAAACAATACCTACTATTTTCACTACCTATTCTTTTTATGGTAAACAAATCATTTGCTTACAAAATTACTAAACAATATCCCTACTAAAGAATTCTGTTATCAGAACTTGTATTGAACATTTATTTGGCAGTATTTATAACTGTGGTTTCTTTCCCAAAAGTGTTTCCTTTGAACGAGAAAATTCAATTATTATCAGTGCTGTCCAATTAATTTCCGGCAGCGCCGGAGCTGATAGTGTCGAGTAAATTATAAATTATCGAAGCAATAATTTTATACTGTAGGTACCCACAAGCTCCATTAAAATATAGTTACGTAATATACATAAAGTTAAAGACATCATTAGACGAACCTACCTAACCCCGCCAAAGTCACCAATAATATCAAAACTTTTAGGTCACGCGATAAAAGAAAATTGCACTTTTTCTTTTCCGAATGACAGTGAGGACGAGTTGGTCTAATTTGACAGCTTAACGACCACCGAACCACGGTTAGCTTGAAAATGGAGCGAAACCTTCACGTAAATGTGTTTCCATCCGGCTCTTTGAACAAACGTTATTTTAGAGCTTATTTACATTTAGTATCGAAGCGCCAGTTAGCTGCCATATAATTACACACGGCGCCGTACAAAGCGAGTAGAGCTAAAATATATTCTGCTTAATCTTCATTATGAATGTGAAATCCGTTCATGGCCTGAGGCCGCCACTCGCGTTTCATGTGACATGGGACACAATGTAGTAAAGATAAGGTGTCCCCTTCCAAGCCACTGAGTCTATTGTCGATCTCTTACGCAGCTCGGCATGTTAAAAGGAGCGCCCCGATAGCTCGACCGTTACAAACCACCCATTTTTATATGAAGATATAAATTATAACGTAACTAGCAGATAATTACTATTCTTGCTCTAATCAAAGCCACAAAGATTATGACATATCACTCCAATCTGTTAAGGTTATGTTATAACGTTATGACTTACGAGTAGGACGTGTGTTGAAAATTAAAATTTTCAAAGCAATAAAATGATAAGTGAAATAAAAATTAGACGGCATAGTTCTTCTTTAGTGAAAATGGCTTCCTTTAGATAGAGAAAACGTATAATGGAATGCAATAACTCTTGACCGGGTGTGCGAAGAAATAACACTGTGTCATATTTCACAACCCTCCAACATTTTTATAAAAGCGGACCATCTGCTTTTGACCCCTCATTCTTTTTGTTTCTCGAATTATTTCTGTATAAGTAAAATATTAGATATCAGCGGATATAAGTTTTCCGGTGCACGTTCCGAGCCAATTCGTATTGCTACTGCTTGTTTGTTTATTATTTGTGTTCTAAACATCAAGGGCTATGTACTAAAATTTGCCTCTAATAGCTTGAATAATTCAGTAACTATTTAACAAAATATAAAATTGAACACCAGTTTATTTATTTATTTAAACTTTTTGCACAAAGGCACAAAGGCGAACTTAATTCCTTGGGCATTCTCTATTAGTCACCCAAGGGTGGAAAAGAGATAACAGGGCTGTTGCATAATAAAAAATACAAAGATATAAACTTACAAAATGGTAAACTACACATACATAAATAAAGATTTAATATAACAATACCTATAACAACAGCAGCAGTAACAGTAGCAGTTATTCTTTTTTTATATTTTATTAATTTTCAATATTAAAGAGAAAGAGTCAAATCATCCCTATGTTTTCTTGTTTCCATATATCTACTTGAAATAACGATACATAAGGCGGAATTTTCTTTTGCATCGAAAGAAAACTTTTTCCTACATGTTTTCTCGCTTCAACAAACACTTTTTTAAAGCGAGGTACACGTAGCGTTTCCACAAACCTGTTTTGAGTAAGAGATTTACTCGAATCTTGTACGTTAGCCGACCTCTCCCCGCACGAACATCCGCCACAATATGCATAGGTAGGTAAGCTTGTGTTCCGACCAGCGCTGGCTTTGTCACTGCTATTGAGATAGCCAGGCACCTGTTCGACCGTCATTCGAGTCATTTTCATTTCCAATGTCTGAATTGAATGACCAGTAGCGTACGATTTACAGCATCAAATAAACGTCCAGAATATTCTCATTTTTAGCAATCTACGATTTTATATGACAACTTTATATTTTTCCAATGTAGCTTTATCAAAAGAAATTGGACGATAACTTTTTTATACTATTTAACAAAACCACGATTGTTAAAAGTTTTATATATTTTCAACCCTGAATAGTTTTATGTCATCCAGAAAAGAAAATCTAAGAGGCGAGCGTTCCTCGTGTCCATAAAAAACTTCTGTGGAGTGAACGTGTAAGGAATACTCGTAAGCGTCACAGGAACCGGGGTGACTGCGGTCATTCCGCTAAACGAAGATCAGAATCGCAAGCTGTTAGCATAGAGATTGCGATCGAATGAATGCCGCCCCAAGTATTCCATCCCGAAATCGAGGGGCTCCGAATATTGCGGCCGCCCGATACAGCCCTTTTTGACTCTACTAACATTCCGCCGCGGTACTAAGCCGCCCTTTGATTTTCTTTATATCTTAAAATACTTTCAAATTTTACGAATTTACATACGCATTTCCCTTGACGGCAATTTATAGCCACTAAAATGTCTACATATTAGCATTTTGCGATGATAAAGTGGCCGGGCATCAATCCATTGAGGCTCCACAAAAGAAATGACACAATTTTACTGGAAAAAATATGACCAGTGAAATATTTGAAGTCATCGATTGTTTTGTGTACTGAGAGAAACTTTCTTTGTAATTTGATCGATAGCCTTTTGTCCATTAGGGACCTTTTAAAAGTTGTCGTTTGATTTCATTGTGTACTTCAACAATAATCACGAAGTTCTTTGTTCGAGAACTTTCGGTTTTGAAGAAAAAATAAATTGCCATTAATCATGCAAAAATGTTTTGTTTCGAGATTTTATTTATCAAACGAAGGGTGAAACTGAAAGACGGAGTTTCTTGAATGTCGTAGCTTATGTATCGTGACTTGAAATTTGACTATTAATAAATTGGCTTTGGCTAAGGGTGCTTGTATTATTCTCGTGGATTTTTTGTGGTGATCAAAATCAGATCGTAGATATTGGTGCGGGGCGGCGCAGCGCGGCGCGATCGCGAGGCGAGCTTGCAGGAGGTGCCAATATATTTCCTGACGCTTGAACGGTCAGGTAATTGTGGCTGAAACTTATCTCAAGGGGCGGACGTGAGCGGAATACCAATTCGTTTTCAGGTCTTGCAAATTATAAACGCTGTCCTCAATGTTTAGCTCTTTCGGTATCTACATACACCAAGAGAGCGTCGACTAAATGAATCCCGCATAATTTATCTGAGAGTCGCAGAGCCTATCTGATTCGTTTTTGTTATTTTATTTGTTTTCACAGTGACTTTGTTTCGGTGCTTATGCTTATGTGCTTACATTTATGGAAATGAAACAGAGCAAAATTGGTAAATCAAAATAACCTCTTTGTCTATTAGATACCTACCTATACATACTTAAAATTTTAATTAGTCTTCCATGTTTTTTTTTTCAAAAATAGTTGGTGTGCCACAATAAACAAGTTGCTTTTAATACTGGACATCATCCGGCACAACAATCAAAGGAATATTGAATTAAGTTTTTAGTGTCAGTTTTCAGGCAAATAATAAAACTGACTATTAAGTTATAACTCATTATTCTACTACGCCAGGGCTCAAAGAGACAACATTCATACAGTAATATATAATAAAGAAATTGTTCCAACACTCCAAATGAAATAAACTCGTGAGTCGGTATCTAAATCATAAACATAACTTTAATAAAAAAAAAAACTAAATTATGCCACCAAAAAAATTCTTTCGCAGTAAGCTTGGCAGGTGATATTTTTATTTTCTTAACAAGTCGCCGACTGCCAGTTGAGTATCAAAGGTTGAAACTGTTGCCTGAATCTCACTGACGTAGACTTTGTTCAAGTTATTTACTTTAGAGCGCGCTCATTAGCTAAATGACCGTGCCTTATTGAAAGAGTAATCAAAAGTGGAATGGAACGAACTACGGAACGTTGCATCTCTTGATTTGGAAGCGACTTGCAGTCGTAAAATACGTGTTCTGCCCTAAAATGCTACACGAGATATTTTATTTAAGTTATAAGTGGGTACATTCATACACGCGCAACTTTCAAAATAACATATTTTTTTAAAGCTTTGGCTGTTGGTACATGCTGCAATGGACTGAGTACCGTGATGCACCTCGACACTCTATACAAACGAAACGGTTTAATTACCTACACTACTACCAAAACAACAGACTACAAATACGTGCGTTTGTGTGCATATTTACGTGCCGCTTGAACTAAAAGCAGCTTCGAGAGCACGTTCAACGCGGGAAGAGGTGAGGAACAGTGTGTTGGAGGGAGGCGGGGCGTGTCGCTACTGTACGGTAGTACTTATATTAATACTGTGACTGTGACGACCCTGATTAACTAAGTTCTTGAAAATGGCAATGTCACATTGTACTGAGATCGATCCATCATCTCTGACAGGACTATTGTAGCCAATAAGCCTGATATAGTGGTGGTGGATCGATTGGAGAGGCGCGCAATGATTATTGACATAGCTTTTCCTCATGACGAGAACCTCATGAAGGCCAAGAAAGACAAGCAGATAAACTATCTTGACTTGGCCCATGAGGTTGTCGACATATGAAATGTGGACTCAGCGATCATTCTGCCGATAATTGTTACAGCCAATGGCTTAATTGCCAAGAGCCTCGACCAACATCTAAGGAGGCTCTCGTTAGACGGCTGGATCAAGGGCTTGATTCAGAAGGCAGTACTTCTGGACACGGCGCGCATTGTCAGGAGGTTTCTCTCTCTGGAGCCCTGACCGCCGGTAGCTTGGACCCTGTTCCCGATACCGGTTAGGTACTATTTTTTTATATTTTTAAATGTTTTTATTTTTATATGAATATTTAAAAATGTAATTTAATGTGTATATAAAATAAATGAATGTGAATAATAATAATAATAATCATTTATTTCAGATTTAACATCCATATTTGTTAGTACTATTGCGAACTTAGAAACTAGTGTTAGTAATAATTAATTGACTGACAAACATAAAACAGTAAGGCAGGTCCGGTTGGACTTCCCGATGATGGTGGCAAATCACTATACGACTGCGTGCAGGCGTATCCAACGAGCCAGCATCGCAGAGTCCCACCGGTCCTCAAACGCGCGCAGGATGCTATTGGGACTGTCGCGCGGACGGTGCATGATGGCCGCAAAGCCGTCTGTGTCCGCCGCCGCGAACATCGCGGAGGCGCTGCAGTGGCGCGGCAGCCCCATCAGCACCCGGAACGCGTTATTGTATTGCACGCGCAGATCGCTGTATGTCCGCTGTGTATAGTTAACCCACTGGCTGCAGGAGTAAAAGGACTGACAGTACGCTTTAAAAAGCGCAACTTTGACAGTCCCCGTACACCGTGAAAACCTGCGGGCCAACATGTTGCATCGGACAGACAGCGCGGATATCTAATAAAAACGGTCTGTCAGTCACACGAAATAACTGTCAATTCCTTTTCTTTATATTTTGAAATATGTAGTATTTTTACTCATTTAAAGTAAAATGAATTTTGAAAATAAGATTGGATAAGGCTTAATCAATTAGAGTCTCTACATTAGTTAGTAAACAAGCTAATTGGTTTACAGGCAAAAATATTCATCTTTCTGATAGGTACACTAATATTTTATTTTTTATTTTTTATCTTTAGTACGTAGGTATCAGGGATACCTACGTGCTAGAAATAAGAAAATGGAATAAAATAAAATATTGTGAGCGTAGTAGGAACATGAATATTTTTGCCTATAAACCAATTAGCTTGTTCGACTGTACTTCCGGTTTTTTCTGAAAAACCACCAAGCGGCACGTAGTAATCTTTTACCAGAATTTTTGTTAGGAAAAGAAATTTACGATTACATTGCTCTGATGCTGTAGGCATTGATCTAATACTTTTAAACGAGTAATTCTTGTATATATATACATATTGTTTAATGAACTTGGGCACAAGTTCATTAAACTTTTGACCACTACGTCAAAAAAAACAAAAATATGCCTTCTACGCCAAACTACGGCTTACTGCTCTATATAATTACGTATAGAAAGAAGTCTGTTATATAGTAGTGACCGTGGCGTGAGGGCACATTTGGCTTGTCATTTAAACATGACTGTGGAGGTCAGAAGGTTAATTAACTAAGCACAGCGCGGCGGCGCCAGCGCACGTCCAAACCATACCAAATCATAGTACCAGTTGATATAACAGTCGGAAAGCACTGCTTTATTGCTTATATAATGTCTTTTGATATAAAGTACTTTAAAGCTTCCCAAAGCGCCATTCAAAAGTTTTTACGATTTGTAAACTAAACTACGTCCATATTCGGGAAACGGTACATAAAATATTAATTAAACTTTTAATGCGTGAAAATGTGTTCCGTTTATATAGGTAAGTAGAAATAAAGTCGTATAGGAAATTTTATTTTAACGATATACCAATTGTGTTATTATTTAACTAAGAGATATTTAAATAACATATTGACAAAGAAATCCTATAGATACTTAAGGTATTACAGCCGCGTGTACCTCCAATCATCTTCGAACTACGATAACAATCAAATCCGGTTTAAAAACCTAATTTAAATTAAATATGAGTTAGGAATAATTTGGTTGTAATGCAGGGCGGGCGCGGAGGGACCCCAGTGGAAACAAAACCGATATACGGTTATTCCCTGACAGCTGAGCTCTTAGGTGATTGTGGCGGAAACTTTTATCGGATGTCGAACGTGAGCGAAATAGCGATTCCCGCGAGTTCACCTGTTTACACCGACAACATGTGCCCTCTAGAAGAGATAAGACAATGCTACGTAAGTACAAGGAAATGTAGGTACGTTTATTTGTTGGCTATTAGAACAATAGGGACTTACTCTACCGTGTGTTTTTTGTAATCCTAATTGTTTTACCTATTATAGTTTTTTGGTGTATTTTGCCTAATGTTTACTTATAGCATTGCTTTGGTATTACTGTGAAGGTGTTATAATTGTGTGTGTGTGTGTATTATTGTCAAAAGGATTATCTTATCAAAACTGCTGTATCTAATTATGTCACGATTATTAATTTTGTATTGGCTTTTACATATTAATAATTTATACTCCCCTGCCGAATTTCAGTCATGGCGGCCAAACTCAACGGAGACTAGCCTAGTGTTTTTACACTAGGCTAGTCTCCGTTGAGTTTGGCCTACACTAGGCTAGTCTCCGTTGAGTTTGGCCTATATCACAAGTTGTGTACACATACACATGTGCCATCCCACTTCCCTTAGTCTCATAGTCCGATGGAACGCCAGTTCGATACGGTACGACCGGGAAGTGATAAGGTGCAGGACCAAAAGCTTCACGGACTGTCCAAGGTACGGAGGGGTTACATCAGCAGGCGGCAACTGAAATATTCCTAATAGCAAAACCCAATAACACTTTTTCCGACATTAAAATCAAAACTAGAACCCACCAGAGACCAGCAACGGCCAGAGTTGGAGCTTTTATATATAACATCTGCTGGATTGTGTAAAAGTTATTACAATTATAAGCTCCAATGTTATTTTGGGTTTAAAAACAATGTTTTCCTTCCAGTGTCTGTGTCTCCGCTGTAGCTTTTAGCTTCCCACACCCAAACATGCCAGTTTACTATCAATAACGCGTCATTTTATCCCATAAACTATATAAGCCTTATGAACTATAAAGCTGAACAATTGAATTATTATTTTGCCATCAAGTGCTACAGAGATAGCGCGGAATATAATAAACAATTGTGTTATAACAGTTGCGTAATATTTGCATAATCCATTTTATTCTGGGAGTTTTGCCAACTCAAAAACATTAACTTCAAGTAACTCAATGCATAAAGCGAATAAATTAACGATTTTGCATTCATAACAAATTAAGTCTTCACGGCTATTAATAATGCTTGAAATAATACGATATGATTTCTCACTATTACTTCTACAGTACATACTTTTTGCAGGATATCGGAAGCATGGATGAGACGAGGTGGCATATTATAGGTAGATCCAATAAAATATCGATATCATTCTTCCCATCGCATATCACGTTACATTCGTGCTTGTTATACACTTGCAGGGCCTTTGTAGGCCTTCTATAACACGGTGAAATATTTTTCTCTTCTAAATCATTATAGTTTATATCTGTTCAATAGAAAGAAAGAAACAAAAACTATTTCTTCACGAGAAAGCGACGCACATAAATATAAAAATAGTTGTTTAAAAAAGCCTAAAACAAAAATAAGTGGGTATATATTCTAAATAAATGTTTTTTCGGTGGGGCCTTTCTATACATACTTATATGTATATAGAAAGGCCCCACCGAAAGAAAGAAAAAAATATTCATAGTAACCTTCTTAGTCGAACTCATCAAAATAATTCACGATTCATAACATTAGATAATGGCTTAATGTAAGATACTCATTTTTTTATTGCTATATGTAGATAATATCTGTTGGTTTTCAAAAGGAGATCACTGTTTAAAATATTCAAATGCAGTGGAAATATGAATTTTACAAACATCAAGTCCCTTTTGCTTCTTTGCAAGTAGTGCTCGGAGGTATAAATAGTATGATAAATATTTCAGCTGCTTTGGGATTTCGTTTGAAATAAACTGACCGTTTCAGACATTGTGAACAGCTTAAAATACTCGTAGGTCACCTATGTAGGTACCTGCAGTATAAACACGATAAAAAACAGCCAATGCAAGTCATTGAAGCACTTCAATCTTTATATATCTCTACATGTATATAATCTCTATAATAAACTTTTTGTGTAGAAATAGGTACTCACATAAATCGAAAACAAAATGCATTGTGTACTTTGTCAAAAATCTTTCTACGAAAATATAACTTATCCACATTTTTGTATTTTATACTTATAGCTTGAAGCGAGCAAAAGAGAATAGTATTTCCCGAGATCCCAAGTATTACGGTTCGGTAAAATGTACGGCCCATGCACAGTGCAGCTTCTCGGAGCAACTCGAGTGAGACGTAGGTGAGGGCGGGTGTTCTCTTTCGATCGCGGGAGCTCAAGATATCTGTAATGGCCACTCGAGCTATCTGCTCAACCGTTATTCTCAACAAATCTTCCATATTGCGGCCAACCGGAGCTCAATCAATACTGTGCAATGCGCGTATAGTTTGTTTTCTATTTTGAATTGTTTACCTCCCGGCTTCAGTCACGACGTGTTTTGCAATGTTGCAGTTTTGAACTGAATACCAATATTTTCGTACTTAAAGTCTTTCGTTGTTTATGAAGTTTATTGCTAGTTTTGTGCAGATATTTTTATTTTATTTTCAGTTCACGTTCTGATAGGAATATGAGATTTATTTTATCCATATTTATTATAAAACGTATTTTCATTCGATGCAATTACATTAAACGTCTGATAAGTCATATCTGGAAACTGACTAGACGTCGGTCGTAGAGCGTGAGTTTACCCAGCGTCCATAAGTTTTTGTACTTTCTCATTTGAGCACTGAACAAGTGAAATTAAGATAATGTTCTAATGGGTCCCATAAAGGAAAGTTATAATATCCAGAAGCACATTCGTTGCTATGGAGGTGGCCTGCTTTGTTTCCGACTTCACAAACTTTTCCTTGTTACATTGTTCACTTAGTTGGGAATCGCTACTACACTTTATGGATTGGTACGTATTTATTTTAGTTTACACGTACATAGACAAAAACATAGAAAATATTCTGTTAATAAGATAAAAATATTTCGCAATTGGAATTATTTAAATTGTAAAGTGTACAGTTTTTTATAAGTTGTTATTGGGTAGAAGGTGTTGTTTACGACGGTACCTGGATTAAGTGAAGCCGTTAGAGGAGTGACGGAGGGGCTCCGGCGGCAAAGGGGAGGCGGCGAGGTGAATAATTGCTGCAATCAGTGCCAAGCCAACTAAGCGATGATCAGAACGAGATGGAGCAAACTTGCCGATTGCTTGGTCTCATATCATTTTCCGTTGCATTATGTTTATTATTTTACAGTTTTATATTACAACAAAAATAAGTAAAAGAAAAGAGCTTATTAATGATTGATTTTTTATTATAACTTCTATTCAAATGTATTCATTTATTTGTATTGAGTGATGGTTTATTAAAAAACAATTAACGTTAAAAAACTCATTACGTTCGTTAATATTTTGTAGGTACTGTTCCCAGAACAATAATAAACACAAATTGTTAGCATTATAATGTTAATAGGAAGTTATTCTCGCTAGTTCCCGTGTTCTGTTTATATAGTGGATCAGAATGCCGTGCATCGTGTTTTAGAAGCGACTAAATCGAATAATTAATCGATTATGCACACGTTACTCGAGTAAATACGTTCTATAATATTACTCAAAGCCAAATAAATAGCATTAATCGAGTCAAAAAGTTTTGAAACTCGATTAAGTAAATTAATTAATATCGATGAACAAAATGATCGATGAGGTAGGTACACATGAGTATCAAAGCGGAGTTCGATTCTGTTTACCATTAAAGGACTATGTGTACCCAGTAAATTAGTTACGGTAAAGTAAACGTAGAAAATTAACTACACATCGTTTAATTTATTACTACGAGATGTAACGTTTTAAATTCTAAAGTAGGTACCGGTATACTCAAGTTAGGTGTTGAACAAAGCTAATCAAAAGATAAGGCACATATATCATGTAGTGAACTTAGAAGCGGGTGCAGGAGTCAGGCCGTTTTTATGGTCCAAGTTGCCGGCACAATGCCTTGGAATGTGCGAAGTAAACACTTAACTGCAGGTTTACTTGTCGTAATGCAGTGCAAGTTTCGCCGCGCGCTCGACCACGAGCCCACGGCACAACTACGCCGTGCAAAGTTTTATGGTTGCAGTTTTAATGTGGACTAAGCTCCGGTGACTCCACCGAGGGCCCGCTCTTCTCGCAACGTTTCGGACATCAAATTTCAACTTAATTTTTTTCGCTCCAACTTTGTGAAATAACAGTTTCCGGAGGAAATTGTGCTATATACGCTAATGAGAAGACCGCTACGCTCAGTTTTGCTTTGACAACTCTACAATTTGGAACAACGGCTTCTATTTCATAAAATTCATTTGACAAATAGTGAGTAGTGACGCTAGAAGTTCACTTGTTAGTGCGATGATAAATCTGTCCAACAAGTCATAATGTAGTCATTAATAACTAACTTCGGGTATAATGTTAGTTGGCGTATTTCAGCCACATAGTTCTGCGTTTGTTTTTGTTACATAAAAGCAAATAAATTCTCTTTTTATTTTACAGAAACTCGCTTAAATAAGAATAATATTACGATTACCGGCATTTAATAGCGCAGAAAAGAATTAAAGCGGCTCTTTAAGATGATTTTAAAGTAGCCTAAAATAAATAGCGAATGTTCACGTAACGGTCGGTGAGTCAGGAAAGTTGGAAAGTAAATGGTATTAGCATCGTCTAATCACTACCTGGGGAGCTCTCCGTCTAGCGCTCTGAACCGGGTACCGACGTTTCAGAGCCGTTCCCGTACACTTGCTTGCCCGTTCTGGGAGCCTTCTTGAATGCAAATAAGCATTAGGAACGCCTTTACAACATTGAGACGCTCTTTATTGGGCCTGTTCGAGCATATAAACCGGCGGTTCCGCAAACATTCCGTTCCACGCACCTCCCTTTAAAACACGCCCGCGACACTCACGAACTCCAGGTACGCGCCTCTAATGTTCCTAATTAAAAATTTTACTTAAAAAAGAGTAATGAAGATGAACTCCACCGAAACAAAATCTTATCAGAGCTCGAGGACAAAAATCAAGAAATGCAAATTCAACGGGAAAGGCGAACTTAAGTGGAGCTGTAAATGTAATTAGATTTTCAAGTTTACAAAGACAAGAGCGCTCAGGTTGGTAGATTTACTGCTGGCTGACCCACCTCCCCGTGGAGAACGATAAATGAGACGCCGCGAGGTAGCGATACTAATTATCCTATAGGTAGACGTGTTACACCGTCCACGTTCCCTCTAAATCTTGTTAGCGGTCGGAGGTGCAATTCTGATAAATGCAATTGCTGCGATAATTTATAACGAGTCCCACAACGCTGAACTTAATTATACCTAACGCATCACTTCTTGTGTTTTACTGTAACCTAAATCATAGTTTTTATTCAGATACAAAAACTGCTTTCTTTGCAGATATATAAAATAAGACTAGTGTTCATGAATTTTACGATGTAGGTAGGTATCTGTCATAAAAAGTGTTAAGTTAGTACTTTTTTATATGTTTTGGCACTTGGGTGGACTTATTTGGTTTTCATTTCATGTTTAGTTATTGACACTAATATAGTCTAGTTTTTTATGTGCCCATTTCTGACGGACCTTTTAGTTTGCATAGACCCTGTAACATCATACTTAAACAAACAAACAACTTTTTGCTCGCTGTTTTTATTTTAAAACTCTAGAAGAAAATTATAAAAAATCTTTTTGAGTTATTCATTTTGTAAGTTTATTTTTAATGTGATGTAAAATTTAAGATTAACCGTTTAAGTAAATTAAGAAACTTTAGTAATGTTTAAATGTAATGCTTTATACCAAATAATGGAGGGAGGTCAGATAGGCAGTCGCTCCATGTAAAACACTAGGATTTAGCAGCATCCGGTTAGACTGGAAGCCAACCCCAACATATCAGATGAAGACTTTTTACCATTCAATCAGTGTTCAGTTCAATAGCGCTAGTTTCTTACTCAGCAATGTATGTACCTATAAAAATATAATTAAGTTTCTATTAGATGACTCGGTAGTTGCGAAACAATAAGACGAACTTTTCAATTCGATTTTGTTTCTTTGTTCTACTGTTTCCAGTCACGATTTACTGTATTATCCAGCTCATGCATCATGGAAATACTTCGAAAAAGGTTCGAAAAATAACACTGAATTGTGAAAAAAAACGACGGATTTTAAAGTTGAATATAAATAAAACTTACTTTCCCTTTTTGAAGGCAGATTGTAATAGAGTATAATCCCAATGAGATTTAGATTCAAACATCTTTCAAAAATCGATATCGCGTAGGTAACGCTACAAATATAATTGACTCTAACTGACAGATACAAATCAGTGAACGATTCAAAGCGGTTGTCTGTATAAGGCCTAAAGGATCCGGTAAATGTTAAATGTGAACCTGTACCGAGTCGGGCTTGCGGGGTGGAAGGAATTAGACTTGAATAATAGCCGCAATCACTCGATGGTGACTGACAAACGTACGGCCTTAAACTTGGAGGGAAGTCTTTGGTTTCAACCGAAATGTTGACGTACGACGGTGTGAGTCTCGGCTTATTTATTTATAAAAAGTGAATAATTCAGTTAACCCATTATATAACAACTGTAATTTTAGACTGACATCATTGTAGGCTAAACTTAATAATAAGTATTAAAATAGTATTTTGTAATTTTAAAGAAAAACAAATAAACGTAACTCGAACACACATAAGTGTTTATTTTAATAACAAAATAGACGTTAATACACACAGAAGCATACGTGTGTGCTTGACAATTGGCCACATTTATTTATTTATTTATTTTATCACAAGCAAAACTACCTGAAACACACATATTTTTTTCGAAATCAGTATAACATAATTGCGAATCTATAAACAATACGACAATGACGAAGTACACAGAATTTGCAACAGCTACATAAGGTGGCTTAAAGACTGGTTATAATTGTAAAAATAGGCTGAGGTTATTAATTGGAACAATCTAAAGATATATTTTTAATTTATTTGATTTTAGTTGTTTGGAAAATGAGTTTCACTCAAGTACCAGAAGGCCGAAGTACCTATAAAAATTTAAAAAAAAGCTGGCTACCTACGTTTTCGTGTCCCAATAAAGCTTGAAAGATAATAACGTCAATTTTGAAAAACTATTCCGTTTGCATACTATATATAAGGAACAGTAGTAGCGTGCCATAATGTATGAACTGTATTGATTCCGATTGATAGGTTACTAGTTCATCGCGTTCGAGTACCACAATAACCTCATTCATAGAGTTGACTGCATAACTTGCGCACAACTATAAGCAGCACGAATTTTACGTTTTTCAATTTACACTATTAAACTAGACTATCTATACTAATATTATAAAGTTGTGGAGTTTGTTTGTTTGTTTGTTTGGTTGAACGCGCTAATCTCAGGATCTACTGGTTCGAATTGAATAATTATTTTTGTGTTGGATAGTCCATTTATCGAGGAAGGCTATAGGCCCATGCGAAGCCGGGCCGGGTCGCTAGTCATTATTATTTATTCAAAATTTAACGTGGATTATTGTTAACGCTTGTTAGTTTGAACGTTGGCAAGTATGTATTTAATTTATATTTCAAATTTGTGATGAATTTGTAGTTAACTGTTAAATTGCTATTTATAATTATTACTTGCTCATTAAATAATAGCTCAAATAATTATAACGCCAACTACGCTCAGGTTGTTTGACGATTGTTTTTGGTACATCCCTGTTTAAATTGGCTGTAGATAGAAAGGTAAACTATTGTTATATAAGTTATACGTGTATACATCAATTGAATAGAACACACGTTTATACTTTTGTGCAAATAGTTAAATAAATGGTTAGACATCACACATAAGTTGATCGTGTTTATAAAACGGACTGTGACGCCAAGTCCGGTCGACGCTGGCTCTGACTGGAAGTGGGTAATATATATATTTTTTAGAACATACTGTAAAACGAGACACGCTAAACGGTAATAAATAATGATTTGGTGCAAAGGAACGTTTCAGTAAATCTAATAAAATACGTATCCGCAGAGACTGCACCGCACTGAACTCGTTACCACATCTAGACAATTTATTAGGATTTACGAGGTACCCACGAGTTTGGATGATCGTTCTAAAAGTTCTATAAACGGAAAAATGCTCTAGCACTTTTCATTCACGTCGAATATGAAATAGGAAATCAATTGCAGAAATGAGCAACGGAATACATTCAATAAATGTCGTAAACGCTCACATCCTCTCCCTCTTTTAAACGTTTTCTGCTAGTTGCTCGACTTCGTGATTTAAAGTTTCTCAAGCCACAAAGTTCGACCAAAAACGTGAACCTTAATTTCCAGCTTCGATTTTCTTTCATATACTGATAAAATTAGTCTCTCTTTGTAGTGTTAATAAATCGTAGGAATTTACCGGACATCTTTAAGCAATGCCTGTAGCATTATAGTAAAATATTCTTCAAAACAATTTGGAGATGAAATTGAAATAATATTGGAGACGAACACGGCGTATGCGATTTCCAATTATCGATGTGCGCTGACTGTTCGTACGGTATTGCAACTCCGTATGACGAGAAATATTTCGCTCAGGTTTCATACGAGTACACCTACCGAGGAAACGTACGTCCGTGTACTGCACGTGTCGGGCTCTAATCTTACGTTATTTGAAACTCAAGGAATTTCACTAACGGAACGAGAAAAGTTTCTCCGTCCATTATTTATGATTCAGTACAGAATATCAATTACCTAGATTGAAAGAAAAGAAACATAACTTTTGAAGTTGACAAAAGTTTACGCTTATAGGAGCAGTTATTTTAGTCGTCCATAAGTGATATAACGGAACAAGTAGGTACCTATATAGCTACCTTAAAGTTTTGGTGTGCAAGTTTTGCCAAGTTTGCAGAACAGAATTATGAATATTCACAAACGCTCCGGGATTCCTCACGTGCGGAAACTCTTTTAATAGCGCGTTAAGTGTTGGTGAGTGAGTTAATATATAGTTGCTTTTGGGTACTAAAGAATGTTATTATAACGTCTATAAGTCTTCTTGTAAGAACGAGCATCTTATGATAAGTTTTATTAAGTTTATATCTTCCGTACGAAGAGCTTTTCTACGTACGATGTATTTAGTAAATATACCGAAACATGAGTATCCTAAATAGGAATATTGATACAATGTAATTACCGATGAACGGGTCACTAATAACTGTAAATTATTTTATGCACTGACGCCTACGCCGCTGCCGGACTATATGGCGAAGATTTGAGCCAAGTGTTATGCTATCGAAGAAGCAGGAAGCATAAGAAAAATGTTGCTACGTCATTGGTTTCACAAGAACGCTAGTATTTTCTTTCCTAACATCATTATTATTTAGTTCAAGGAAAACATTGTGAGGAAATCTGAACTTTATAATTGAATGTAAGTCTGAAATCGCTAATCCGCTTTGGGCAAGCGTGGCGATCGATGCTTATACCTTCTCCGCATGAAAAGAGGACTTTGCCCTAAAGTGGGATGATAACAGACAGGTATTATTATTATTTAACACCATTAGAAGTTTGAAAGATTCACAATTCGCAAACAAAGCACAAAATCTTCCTACAAAAAGAACCCATTTTCATATGTGTGTGTGTGTTTAGAAGATTTGTGTATGAAAGGGTTGCAAGTAAAGCAAGCACGATAGTAAGTTGCCACGTCTAAGCCTTAGAGCATCGGTTACGTTAAGAAATTTACTTGGCTCAGTAGATAGTGTAAGTTACACCAGTAAGTTACTTGGACTGACTTATCGCACTATTTGCGTCCCGTGATTTCCATAGACTTATAAATTGTTGAAGATTTTGGTCTCATAGATATTAATATTTATTTGAGGTGTTATAAATTTTGGGATTTGGATTTGGAGAGACTCGTGATAAAGTAAAAGCCATATGGATCGACGGGTCATGGTTGGGCTACGCTTGCTGCGGTCGGTTAGTGGATGGGTTGCCATCTATTTCATGCCAAGACCCCTCTGTGTCACGGCTGTCATTCGTATTCTTTGACAGTTGTTATGGGTAGTCAAAAATCAGAAAGACAACTAGAAAATATTTTTTTTGCAAAAAAGACAACCGCCTTCAGAAAGTAAAAGTTAACTGTCAATTCGCAAGAATTTTTTTTTTTCGCTTTTTAGTGCGTACTGCTTATCATAACATATAAGAAATAGTAATTCAAACTAATTACGAAACGGTGACACCAAAAAAATTCAGTCGTCCCTTAATTTTCTACCATGAAATATTTTCTTGAAATTCATATGGGATCAAATTTGAAAAAATCATCGAAATCGGACTAAACTGAAAAAAGTTATGCGTGGTCAAACATAAAAAAATAATGTTCATAAAATGAAAACTACTGGGCCAAACTATGTTAAATTTTTATGGGACCAAATGGCAACTATTCCGCATCAAACTAAACGAAGAATCACGTAAATCGGATCATAAATATCAGCGTAATCGATGTACAATACGCAAAAGAGATAAGTATCCACGTCGTCGGGAATAGTTGAAGATTTCTAAGAAACCAATGGGGGCTTTCAAATGAAATTTTATTAAATCATTGAACTGTTTATTCTCTATAAATTGTATTTTATTTTATTCAAAAAAACCTATCGGTTTCTAAGTAAACTTCAACTGTTTCCGGCGACATGGATACTTATCTCCTTTGCGTACTGTACATCGATTACGCTGATATTTATGATCCGATTTACGTGATTCTTCGTTTAGACTTACATACATTAAAAAAAATACCAATCGAATTGAGAACCTCCTCCTTGAAGTCGGTTAAAAAAGGGACATTGTACCTACTCAGATACTGGGTTGTGGACGTCGACAGGTAGTCGCTCCATGTAAAACATAGGTATGCAGCTGTATTCGGTTACACTGGAAGCCGACCCCAACATAGTTGAGTAAAGGATAGGCAGATGATGATGAGATTTTGATTGATGATCGAATATTATATTTTCATTATTAATGCTATTCTGTAAAAATCTATCTCGTGAAGTGAGCTTCAGGTGAGTTATAGATCCATTAGCTTTAGGTGAGAAAGATTACTTCACCTGATTTCACCAAGGAGATTTTTCCAGAATAGACCGGTGGAGAACTTAAGTGTACTCAAATAAGTCAATCGCTTACCATATAAAACCACACTCATTTTTACAGAACAAACAATCAAAAATCGTACAACACAAAGGTGGGGTAAAATATCACACAATTACCAACATTTCAAATTCGGTGTTTGATCACGAATCGTGTACCTAATGAGTTGTAAAATTGCAACAGTGTACCAAACACTGAAATCGCGATGAAAATCATAGGTATAATATTTACAATCACGCTGTGCCTGCAAACAGATAAATTGAGTAAAAAATAGTCCACAGCAAAGCGGATACAGTCCTCGCATGAAACAAACAGTCGAGGTTTATGCAAATTGGGCTCCTTTGTATTTTGCTGGATTAAAATATAGTGGGAATTAGTTCCGTGTCAGATATCCGACCAGCGGCCCACTCGGCCCACTTGATTTTATTGCGCGCTACTTTATTTGAAGCGTTTCCACCATTATTTTAAATGAAGAAGGTGCAATTAAACTATATGGTGATGAACATTCGATGATTCCGGACGGTTCATTGACTGCTGCCAGTAATGGTATCTCATCGCTGACGTTCGAAATATTGTATTTGCGATCGCAAAAAATAATACTTGGGTTCTTTCTCGGTTATCTTACTTAATAGAAGTAGTGACTCTTGGAAATGAAGTTTGAACGGGTAAATGTATTCATACCTTACCTACCTACTTCTGCCGCCAAGGGCATTGCTGCGTTCCAGTTTGTAGAATATAGGTGCTGGTGAAATTACATTTAAGCACGGGAAACTTTTTAACTTTGCCTTAAAGTGGTACGTGGTAGTGGTACGGTGGGCACGATACAATAAACTGTCCTAGTAATATATTGCGTAAATACTAGATAGATTATCACATCTGAGAGATACTGAATTAGAATATACTCGTGTTAATCTAGACTGGCTTCATGAGCCTATTGGTCAACGCTTATTTTTGCCCGGCTCTGGCAGAAAGAAGGCAAATGCAGTCGAAGGCATCAAGTTAGAAGTTTAAAAACTATCAACGGCTATGAACACAAAATAGAAATCATAGTTAATGATGCCTCCGACTGCGTTTGTAAACCACGATCAATCAAAAAAGTATTTAATTTTTTGGATATTGTTTTCAGTAATTAAGAAAGTTAACATTTTAAGTTAAAAAATTTTCACGCAGTCTTGTTATTTTTTTCATATTTTTTTTTAACTCCACTTCTACGGCCCGGTCGGAATGGCCTCAAAAATTCAATTGCTAACTGCCTGCGCGCCGCCCAACGACGAGTTGCCAACTTTTTTATATTGTCATTATAAAAATATTTTAACGCACACAAGTTATTGTCTTAGTCGAAGTCGTGCTATTATAATTACCTACTTAATCATCATCATCTTCCTGCCCTTATCCCATGTTACTTGGGGTCGACGCAACATGTTTTCTTCTTCCATTCCGTCATAAACGTCATGCTTTCACTGACTCCCTTCTCATTCATATCATTCCTCACATACTCCATCCATCTTTTATTTGGTCTTCCTCTCCCTCTTCATCCATCTACATAAATATTCATAACTCTAATGGTCTCATGCGTTTCATCCCTTCTCTTTACATGCCCATACCAAGACAAATGATTCCCTTTCAACTTATGTGTCACTGGCGCCTCTTTCCTCTAATATTTTCATTTCTCACCTTATCCATTCTGGTCACTCCACACATCGTCCCAACATTCTCATCTCCGATACATGCAATCTTTTTTCGACTACCTTCATTATAATGAGCAATGACCTTAATGTTTCAGCCTATAATAACTAAATGTTACGATAACACGCTTTGTCTACCGCTTAGGATTTACAGCACTGGCGGTAACAGGTTCAGAATAATTTTCGATCCGGGCGCCTATATCGTAAACATGAAACTCATATTCAACCCCGCTCTTATTTCTCAGTCTAATGATGTTGAATGATGCGACAAACCCTGCATATTCAAGATAGACCAGCCCATCATTTAAAAAAATGGGTTTTCTTTCATACCCCCTTTCGCATAAAGGTTCCCCTTCGTTATTCAAAGAGACTTTTAGTGTTGGTCGGCGGCGACTCAACGTTATTGAAATGGTGGCAGTCTGGCTGAATTATCTCCGTTCTTCAGTTACTTTCTATACTTGTATTCTTTGGTTCTGGCATGAAATGGAAACGATATATTTTTTTAATCCATTTCTTTTTACTGACTATTATGCCTATTAAATTTTTCCACGTCTCGCATAACTTAATATCTATACAATATAGAAGTAACCATAGAATAAATGTTTATTATTCTGGAAAACTTCTAAAGGTCAAAAGGCTTGACTAGTGAATAAGTAGTTCGATTAAAAATACTACTTGTGTAGGTTGAAATGTACTGAGGTGTATCAGTTTATAATCTTTTGTTTACAAAAACGTTTATCAGATTATGACGATAATAAGACGTTACTAAATATACAGAGGCGCCGGTTTCCCTGTTCACAAACTAAACTAAAATTCGACAATTATCAGCTTCTCTTACTGGCAGGCAGCAAAAGAAAAGGACGGCGTTAGTTTTTTCTTGAACTTCGACGCGTTTTTACTCCGACTGCAAGGAAAGGGTTATGTTTTTCGCGCCGGTCTTTGTATGTAAAATATTCTTTATTACCTGATATCTTCCAAACTACTGAATGGATTTATTTCATTAGGGTATCGTTAGATTCGTCTCATTAGTCCGAGTGTTACTTGATAGGTGACGAAAAAAATAAATTTGTTTGATTTCATCAGTCGGGACCCATTAAAATCTAGACCGTTGAGCCGGTCTAGATCTTCCCTTTAATGGGTCCCTATTGATCAAATCACTTTTGGCGTGGTTTTTATTCCAATGGTATAGTTATTCAATATTACTAAACATAATTCTAGACTACAGGACTTGTTTATATCTTTTCAGTATTTATTTAAAGTTCATTACTTATTTCATTTTCAGGTTCATTACAATTTGGTTAATATTATTTTATTTAAAGTCCACTTTTTACGCAGTCGGGTTTTTTATTTTTCTAATTTTTAATCAATACCTACGTTCTGAAATTACAACTATAATTGTATGAACATTTTAGATCGACTTAAATTAACAGCTCTTATTAATATATGTCTCTTTCTTGTTTCATTGGAGAGAAAGAGATATAAATAGCTTAAAATTAATTTAGCTCGTGCTCAACAGAATTGGCACCAATATCTCACAAAATCGATACTAATATTGTAAATGCGAAAGTAACTCTGCCTGTTACGTTTTCACGACAAAATGGCTGAACCGATTTTGATGAAATTTGGCATGAAAATAGCTTAAGCCCCGGACAATTTTTTAATCTGCGACTTTGTATGCATACGCGGTAACCGACATTCACGCGGACGAAGTCGCGGGCTACGACTTTCAACACTAGTACTAATATTATAATCGAGAAAAATGGATGCTAAGTTCGTCTTGGTTTAATAGGACTAGAACTGATGGTTTAATGAAATTGCAACAAATAACACATACATATTCTCATCTAAAGCGAATCAGATTTTCGTCTTAACCAGATCGCAGATTCCAGATCGTCAAAGCGAAAGCTTGAACGTAACTATTTACAGAGTTCAGTGGTAGGTAATTATGCTATGCAGCTATCAGGAGCGACGCTGACGGCTTATACTCGTAGCTGTGTCCGTTGCATTAATAAAAGCGATTGCAGCTCGAAATCCGATTAACCACGTTGGTTCAACTGACTATTTTGTGCGAATCCCATCAATTGGTACTTGATGTCAAGTTGAATTTAAAAAATAAACAAATATTCTCTGCTATCATGGTTCTGTTGATATGTTGTATCATTTCAATTAAGTTTTATAGATATTTTTTTGCTATGTTAATGGCTGTTGGTTTTTCACTAGCTTAAGCACGTCAGCACGTGGTTTCGTAGACTTCACAATTGAAATCCTAAATTATCCCATGGAACGCAATAATGGGTTATAAAAATTTTGTTACAAAAAAGACATCCGCCTTTAAAAACTAAAAAGTAAAAAAGAACTCTAATTTCGCAAGGCTTCGTATCTGTTTGTTGTTTTATATAGCCACCGACTTCCGAAATTAAAGTTCCTTTTAATTTTTTTATGGCGTTTGTCTTTTTTGTCTAAAAAAAAATTTTCTTGCATTTTAGTGCCTACAAATTATCATCCAAATTAATTATGAAACGGTAACAACAAACAAATTAAGTAATTCCTTAGCGGTAGATTATTTTCATTGGGATTAACTTTGAGGTATTTGAGGTACCTAACCATTAAAAAATAATCACCGAAATCGGACTACTCTGCAAAAAGTTGCCAAACTACAGTGCAAACATAAGAATAATATATTACCTATATATATATATATATATACGTGACGAGTTGATTACCTCCTCTTTTTTAAGTCGGTTAAAAAGCAATATCTGTATGTGTGCAAAATTTAAGCCAATTCCATTCCGCCATTCAATCGTGAAAGAGTACCAAACATCTATCGATCCGTTTTCATAAACGTTAGCATTTATAAAATAGTAATAAGTAGAAGTAGGATATCGTCATCCTATAACACAACTTTTCGAGTATCCGACTTTATTTCATATCATCATCATCATCATACCCGCCTATTCCCGTCCACCGTTGGGCGTAGGCCTCCCCCCAGAGATCGCCAACCAACCCTTAACCCTGCCCTTTATTTCACATACATTTGTCTATTTATTTAACACGCTATAATTCTGTTTCGTACATACGAATGTGAGCAAAGTTCACGAGAAGAGCTATTTACGAAGTTGTAAACGTCAACAAAGGAAAACTTATCGTAACGTCGAATAACATTTTGCTATCCTTGTACTTACTATTGAAATCTTCTAACCCAATGCGATTACTGCCTTTCAGCTTGAAACGTTTTCCAAGTGAGTATTATTCGCATCATATTATGAATATTGTGTGTATATAATTTAGAAACAAAACACCCGTAAGCTGTAATAACGGATCACTCTATCATATTCAATGACTGGATAAATAAATATGACCCAGACTGAACTCATCAATTTATGTTTCTTTTTATACGCAGTTGGTTATCGAAAGCCTTGTCTGTGATTGATCTATCTTGTATCCTTATAATTACGGTACTAACCTATATAGTACCAAAGACCACTGAAGCTAATTAGTGTAAATTGCCTTATAGAATTTAACAGCATTATGAAATTGTGTAGCACGCCTACGGCGTAGTTTCTGTAGGCCTGCTACGCTACGCGCGTAAGCTACGCATTAATGCGTAGCTTAATATAAAACTATGTCTAAAGATGTTGATAGAAAATGGGGAGATAGACAATACTCTGTGCTCCCTACACAAAGTTCACAAAGAACAAAGAACAACAAAAGTTCCTAATCTAAGGAAACAGTGACTCGGTTATATAATAATATCATGAGTGCATTCATACGTATGTATAACATACTTATGAATGAACAATCCATTAGTTTCCGACTGCTGGCAAGCGACAATGTCGGGCCTTTTTCGAAATATATTTTCTCAATACGAGTGTTCTCTTTACAGATACTTTTTGTGTTGTCATGATGGTTTATTATTTCATTAATTGAAGTGGTGGCTGTCGCAACAGCTACCGGCATGGCTTTTGTCCTCGTAAAAATATAAGACAAAACCTGAAAACCGATTGGATTAATTCTGTGAGCGACTCCAATGTGAATTTCCATTTCATTGGATTTATAAGCTGGTATCGACTGAAGTATTATAGTGGGATTTGTATAATAGAGCTTCATGATGTCGCTGAAAGTTTTCAAGACAAAAATAGGTCTGCAATGTTTTTGTGAATGTCTTGATCAATGTGGTTCCAATACTTTATAATCCCTATCAAAATAGATTTAGGATCTGAAAGATAAAACTTTTAAGATTTTTCTAAAAGAAAAAACGTTTAGGCGCGTAAAATATTGGAGCATTTGATGTTATGAGCGAAGTTCGCGGACGGAGCGAGTATCCCGCAAACGATTTTCCTTATAAAGAAATTTGTTAGTGTTGTTAACATAACGGTGTTAAAATAATTTAAGGAGTCTATAAAGTTTAATAGCCGACGTTATTGACTCTTTCCGAAGTTAATGCGATCCCGGGGCGCCGATCGCTACTCGCCTCGTAATAATCTCATCGACATTGTCTACGAGTATGGCTATTCTTAATAGCTTCCGCTAAATAACCACCCACCGAATTATAAAGCGATTTATTTAAATACTGTGACATCGTTTTGCCAGAGTGGTACTAAATTATATTCGTTTTATATTAAGTAGGAACCTACTTGCATTCATGAAACGGTTGAAGATCGCAGATACGAATAATATGGAAGTGAATTTCTGGCGTTAAACCAATTGCTGCAAGGAGCTAAGATCTGGCAAGAAATGAGGATAGACGAATACAATTATACGAAAGTCATGTCTCCAAATACTTACATAGGTCCTAATTGAACCAATAACGAATCCATATTCCTAGGGTCTATAATCTTTCAAAAACCTCATTACGTATTCTAGTCTCCACAGAATACATCGTCTCAATGAAGCGGCAGTAATTTTAGTAATGAGGTCAAAATAAATAGTATCTTCGTAGTCTCAATAAATAGCACATTTAAATCAAGGCACTGGAGACCGGCCAAGTGAGCGAGCGGACCGACGTGAACCTCCTTCGTTATGTTTTCTGCATTTGTCCACTTTACTCGCTTTCACGAACAAACAAGCTCACTTTGTGATCGGAATGCTAACGTTTTAAATTCAATCAATTTTGGAATTCGTATCACTTCTAAGGTTTATTGGAAAATCACTAAATTGAATTTTCTCAGTATTTTTTACAGTCTTCCCCTGAAAAGAAAAAAGAAAATTCAAGTATAATTTGACTTTGATTGTTGTATAATCTTGAGTTGTAAAGTTAAATTGTCGTTTGATTATAATATTTGGCAAAACACTGAAAATAACTGTGTTCCCTAACGTATAGATTCGCAATGTTTTGTTTAAGCTTAAAGTCTAAAATAACTACAAGGCCGAGTTGGAGTTGTAATTAAAGTGAGAGACTATTCGTTTCTTCAGTTCACCTTTGGCAACTTAAATTAATTTATACTTGTACCTGCGTTTTTAACGTTTACTTTGTACACACTAATTTGAAAATGTAGGACGAAGAAAGTAAGTAATTAGTTCAGTTATCAAGTGCTTGATCCATTTCATTTTGTACCCTATGCACTTGAAAATAGTGTTCAGAAACAAAATAGGAATTCTCTCTAATCTTTAAGATGGAAATGTAGGAATATGTACGGTATGTCAAAATTTAAAATACAGCTTCAATACTTTTACAAGAATCTTTTACGACAACTCAATACCAAAAAACATCTTTACATTACCTAAAAGTTTATTATATTTAGTAATAGGGATTTAATTAGGTACCAAACCAAACGTCTTATTTGGTAAAAGTGTTCTCGTGTATTTTTTTAAATGGAGAGAGTTGGCAGACATATTGGCAATGAGTACAGAAATGACTGTTTGTTATGGGGCTGTTGTCCTACATGCCAGGATAGCTGTTTGGATTCTGAGCTGTGACGCAATCGGATGGTGCCTCCCCGTCTGGCTTCGTTTTATGAAGGCCTAAGACCCGTATCTATAAGTAGAAACAAAATTAGTGTTAGTGCGATGACTATAATAAAACTGTGGATGGAAAAAATATTTTATAGCGCTTGTATAGTCTCAATCTTAGTTCGGCCTTTATTGTGGTTATTTTCTTTGGATTACTAACTTTGTCCTTATTTTTTTATCTTGAGCTGCTATTATTTGTCCATCTAGAAAAACCTTTTACTTATATGTAAAAAAGGAAAACTTGAAAAACGACTTTTTAATTGTATTATTACTTTTCTCAGCATAATGTGCCTAAAGCTTGACAAGATAGAAGGAAAACAAAATAATCATATCAACCCTTTAATTTTATTTGCCATTTTTCTATGACACATTCGAAACTTTACCCTCTCTAGATACGACTTGAACAAAATTCCACCTTGAAGCCCCTCTTCCAAACTGTCATATATCAATGACTGAAAAGATTGCATTACACGTCATTGTGGGGAAGCTCGCATTTTTTCGCACTAAATCCAAACAACACAGAACACGCAGTTAGTGTCCGTGACGAGCGTGAATGAATGGCGTCGCATTTTTCTCGCTAACTCCGCGTCGCCTCCGCAATAAAACATTCATGAATTCAGAATGTTACTACTCAGTACCCATTGCGTGGATGGGGCGTTGATTCTTCCCAAATTTGCAAAGGAACAGTATCGTAGAGCGCCGATTTGTATCCAAACGCTTATTGCCATCCCTTTGTATCAACATAAGTTTCTTCTCCGTCGTATTATCTCCTCAAGATTGTATGACTCCATTATGATAATTCTGTCACAGACACAGTAAAGTAATCCTAAATTAAATATCTCTAGCAAAACAAAAATAGTGCGGTCATGGCGCTCAATAAAGATAATGAACATGAATTATTGATAACACGAGCGTTAAGTCGTGCGTTTTCAAACAATTCATGAATCCAAACTGCCAGCAATAAGACGAGTAAAGAATAAAGCCAATTGTAGAGCGAGCCAATAAAAGAAATAAGTTCAAAAATGGATGCATAGCTGTGTGTTTCCAACATCTATGGCAGGATTGCTCCGCCGCCGGCGGAAGTGCGGCGAACTATGCGCGGCGCGGGGACGGAATGCGGACAATTTCACAAAAGCCCACCGAGTGAGAGGTCCGCCGTGATAACCGTGAAAGCTAATAAATTTGTATGCGGGGGAGGTGACGAAACAAAACCGCTTATTATATTTATAACGCTGTGTATTTTACGAGAACCAAACATTATTTTTACAGTTTATTTTTGGAAATTGACTTCTTGTTCAGATACATATGGGCTGGCTACTTCTGATAATGGACCAATTAATCTAAGCATCTTTAAGCCCAGTACACAATCTATTGAACAAATTTAGGAATATCTAACGTAAAAAAGGTTTTGGAGCTCCTTACGGTTTCAGAGAAGATTAGTGATCTGAAACAATCGGATAGAAATATATCTTGTTTATCGCGACACAAGTTCGAGAGACAAAAAAAATCCGCTTCAAGTTGTTATCTAAGCGTTTTCAGCGCAAACATGTTTAGACGTCAGATTTATGTTTTCTGATCCATCTGCCGTGCCGTCTCGCATAATATTGCGGACGGACTTGGAAAATAATAAAGGCGGGAGATAAGGTTTTCGTCTGTTCCAAGGGAAACGGTGGAATTGAGTTGGGACAATTTTATTTTTCATTTTCCTTAAGCCAAATATGAATGAATTATTTGTGCTTGACTGATGTTAAGTTCATGCAGTGCCATTTATTTTAAATTCAATATTAAATTCTATCTGGTAGGAATAAACTTACCAAGCTATTATGCTATATTGTTAACCATTTTGAAATTATGATGTCACTGTTTAGGTAAAGAATCCGGACGACGAACCTACCAACTGAAATCGATTCTTTTAATTCTCCTATTAAACTCGGCAAAATAAAGTTGAAACTAATCACGTGATATTTATTTATTTTACTTTGATTACAACGGTCAACACCACTTACAATAATTAGATTATGTTATAGCAGAGAAAAGAAAAACACGAAGACAGATAGTAAAACAATAAACTTAGCTTAGCTAGCTTTCGTGATTTGAAGACCATTTCTTTGTTCAAAACCAGAGTGAAAGAGCATTACCTTTCTTCTCAATTACATATATACTATATGTAAAACGCTTAATATGATATTAGTTTATATATCTTAGCGTTATGTATTTATATAAGTATATATTAATATTTACTTATATGTGTATTTATGTATAATATTATAGGTTAGTTAAATAAGGCACATACATACTTTATTCTCGTCCTTTTCTCACACACTATACTCTATGTTTCTATTTCATTTCTCCTTTTGCAGGTCTGCTGGCAGAAATTTCTTAAGAAATAAGCAGTACCTATGTATTCATATTTTATAATGTTCTTTTCTTGTGTTGTCTACTGTGTGTACATAAATAGTAAAATAAATAAATAAACTTAATTATTATCGAAGACGAGCCGATTTTTTGTATACTTGACAAGTATTTTAAGACAAGAATTCAGCGAAGATGCGTGAAGGCAGACTGGGAACCAAAAAGCTTGGTTTTATTTGCAAGCGGCCAGTTTGTGATGCCTACGACATCAATATCCTAGTTTAAATATTTTATAAACATTAATAAATTAAACGAATTTATCAAGTGAAGGTAAAATACAATATTCAGAGATTAAACATTACAATTATTGTCATGTAGCAAGTTATCTAATGGAATACATTTTTACTCAAAGTCATGGTTGTTTTGTTGGATTCTATATTTGTCCTAAAGTGAGATTGTCTGTGTCATTTATTTCAAAGCTGCGTGACAGGTTAGTCTTCCTCTCTTTATGCTTGCTTCCGATTTCCACCTTCATTTAGAATTCATTTTACATTTCCAAATACCAAAATGGTGAAAATAATAATTCATGCAGTGGCTCGGTTACAGCTTACTCGAGCGTTAGATAGGTTTTAACACATCAATACTGCGCTAGCATTAAAACAAAAAGTCATATATTTTCACTACAATAGAATGTATAAAAAAGAAACACATTTCAACAAAATTGCGATGGAGATTAAAACCAAACATCGATAATAAAACAAAATGTAGGCAGAGCAAAATAATAAAAATAGGGTTTTAGCGTAGCAAGTTTCTTCGGGCAGCGGAGCGGCAAGAGGAACCAATTTCTGAGCCGATGCGGAGCGTTTTGTTGGAAATAGCTTTCCTTCAATCTGCATTTTCTTGCTGATTTACCAACTTTCATACAGAACGGAACTTTCCGCGAGATACCTAGGAGAAAGTTCGGCGCAGTCGACACATTAAATTATTATTAAACTTGTCCGCCTACATCAAAACATGTCCAACTTCGTGTGGGTATGTTTATTTATATCTTCCCGAACAAGAGACTGCAATTTCGGTGTTGTGTTTGAAATATTTAAATATACCTTGATGCCTTATTCAGAAATAAACATTTTACAGTCTTACTTGCAGCGTATCCTTTACACTACCACCACCTTTTCTCAGCTATGTTGGGGTCGGGTTCCAGTCTAACCGGACGCAGCTGAATGCCAGTGTTTTACATGGAACTACTTCTGGTCTGACCTCCACAACTCAGTTACTGAGTACCTAACACGATACTCCTTGGTAAGACTGGTTGTCAGTCTTTCTGGCTTCTGAGTAACGACTGTCAAAGATCTACGAATGACAGCCGGGACCAGCAGTTATACGTGTTTTCCGAGCCACCGATAGTATGAAATTGATGGTAACCCATCCACAAACTGACAGCAGCAAGCCTAACTTAACCATGAACGATCGATGCCTTATATTTGAAATAGTTCATCTATCAATATGGAAAAAAAAAAGCGTTGCCCCACACTAGGAATTTCTCCTGTGTGTTCTAGCGTGCTGTCGTTGGGTGCGTTTAAAAACATATAAACTCACATACACAAACAGCCAGACCCGAAACAACTATCTGTAGGACATAGGTACAAATATTTGTTCCGTGCGGGAATCGAACCCGCGACACTTGGCGCAGCAGTCGAAAATAGTGAAGTAGGTATTTATTTATGTAATAAAAATAGTGAAGTAAGTATTTATCTGAAAGATTACAATAAGGAAGTAAGTTTCCCTGTACTAATACAACAAATATTGATGGCCTTCCCCTTATTACACTCGGAACTGATACCGTCATTAGGGTCATGGGGTGCTGGGGTCTTAGGGCGCACTGCCTGTCCATAACTTACAGTTGTAAACCTCAGCCTTCCCCTACTGAAGCTAATAGTCTCACTATATTATTAAAACTGTCTTCAGAACATGAAAGTTCTACTGTATAAATAGCTTTTTGCAATATTTAATTTTGATCAGTTGTTAATTAATTTATAATTGTGGAAATTCTTGCTCGTTCTTCTCCATAGAGACCTACCTATGTTTTGGAACGAGCAACTAGCTTCATCTTTCTGACTAACTGACCGACTTCTTGACAATTCAAAAGTGCCTGTAAATAGTTTAATTGAAATAAATGCTTTGACTTTGACTTTGATTTTACCAAGTTACACACGACGACGACGACGACGTTATCAAAACGTGATAAATAATCATAATCTTTCATTCATTTATTTGTAATTCATTCTTTTATGTAAGTGCGGACAATATCATCGACCGTAGCTATTTGTGAGCCTACCAAAACAAATAACCAATAAGCGATACATGGGGAAGAATAATAAAGAAAAGGAGAAAATATAGGACGTGAAGATTAACAAAGTTCTAAATAACTAAGTTTGCTTATGGGACGTCATAATAAATGGGCACGGACACGTCCAAGCCGCGCCGTACACTCGTAAAGTCCCCAGTTCGATTACATACACGACCGGGTCGCAGTGAATTAACTACAAACGGACCCAGGACCACGTGACCAGAATATTTTTTCAAAAAAACCTTTGCCCACTCTCCTCTGTCAGTAGGAGCTTGATGAATAAATATTTATATACGTAGGTTTGTATATCAAAAAATACTCAGCCAATTCTATCTGTATACATTTGGAAATATAAATTGGGAAAGGACAATTAATATAATGTAAGGCGTTAATGATGACCGCATAATTATTTGAACTATGAAACAATTAAAAGCTTTATTGCTAATTGATGTGGAATAAATATTTGTTGTTTTTGAATGGTTGCAATATTTCAGCGAAAACATTTTATGATTCATTTTTATTTGGGCCATTGAATTAGGTAGGTACTAAAAATCCTGAAGTAACGTGTACTTAATTGTGGGTGTAATGTGTGTAATTATAGTTTGAACTGCATGAAATATCATAAAATCAGTCGTACATTTCCAAGATATAATTATAACCGTGCGAACTAACATAAGTTATTCAATCTAATTATTACTTAGATAGTTTTCAAGTCACCTCAATTCAAGAACGCCTGAAAGTTCTTAGTGTAATTTAAACTAGTTTTAAAATTATATCTGGGTTTGTAGGTACCTACGTTTGCATTAAAAGTATCAATATTTTAATATGGAACTCATTTTATAACCACTTCCCATGGTAAATCAGCTAATGGAGTGGACGTGACACGAATCCGTCGTGAGCCCACAGAGAAACCCGATAAGTATGAAAAGTAAGTTTTTGCGAACGAAATTATTTTTAGCTGAAGATCAACAGGTATCAATCATAAATTCTCTTTTATCGACAGTTTTTCCAAATTGTCGTAATGAGAACAACCTTACATTTCCAGAAGTTTCGCACCTATTCGAAAAATATTTTTATAGTTCATTAACAGTATCACTGCGTTTTGAAAAGGCAGACTCTACACGAATACATTTTTTATTTTTTGGAGCCGATAAACAACATTTTGTTCTTTAAGGTCTATGTTTCGCCCACTGTTAATTTGTAACTGTATTTCGATACTCTGTGATAACTTTAATAGCAAAGATTATGTGATCTGAAGGACATATTATTTTATTACTAGCGACCTACGACGACTTTGCACGGGTGCAATGCAGATATTAATGTGGTACTATCGTCATATTATTTCAACCAATTAACACAAAACAATATCAAACTTTAAGTAAAAACTTTCCTTGAACCACTACCTATCGACGAAAATCGCATTAAAATCCGTTGCTCAGTTTAAAAGATGACGACACGGTTGGCGCAGTGGCTGAGCGATCGACAGCTGCGCAGCGTGTTGCGGGTTCGATTCCCGCCCAGGGTAAACATTGGTGTGATGAGCACTAGTGTTTGCTTTGTGTCTGGGTGTTGTTTATCTATATATGTATGTATTAAAAAAAAAATGTATTTGTGTGTGTATATCAGCTGTCTGACACCCATAGTACAGGGTCTCCCTAGTTTGGGGTCAGATGGCCATGTGTGAAAATGTCCCCACATATTATTATAATTATTATTATTATTAAGATCTAAGCTTACAGAGTGATAGCATGTGGGAAGCGTCTTTGTTTTATACTTACTATGTAGCGATATTTTCCATACAATCAATGGCAGGTGTGATATGACAGGAACACAAATATTCGTGTTTATCTCACGATATACAAGTGCATTTCCTTGTGGAAACTAGGTTTGAACTGCTATGATTTGGTTATACTTTGCGCCGCATCGCAAATCCCTTGACAATGAATCGTGTTTTCCCTTGAAGCTGGCTTGATCGTGTGATCAAAAGGTGAACCTGTAAAAATACAGTTATTTTTACGGAAAGTACAGTTCTATTAATGCTAGCTAGTTTTTATGGAATATGTTTTTAATACTTAAGACGTAGTAATTTAGGTACTGTATAGGTTGTTTGCGTAATGCAACCTAGTCGAAAGCATTTTACTGTTTATTCTCTCTATTCTGAAGTTATTCTAGAAGGAGTTTGAAATTAGAAGCGTTATGCTTATTTTATATCTATAATCTAGGTCAATGGGATTGTTTGGCTGGCAAGAGTGCTGTCATTCTATAAAGAATACCAGTTATTTCATTTGGTTTCCCTCTTTAATTTGTAGAACGACTGATACCGTAAAGCTTAACATCCCCCATAAGCTTTACAGTACCTACACATCATGAGTTTAGAAAATAGCAGTGTCCCAATTTTTTCAGAAACACCACAACAAAAGAGACCTTCGAATTTTATACTTCCCTGCGGTGGTTTTCGTTTGGAAATTTGTTGCCTATGTCATTTATTTACTGACTAAAATACTTAATGTAGCGATTAAACTAGAATTTGCAATATCTGTTTATCTATTTCAAATAAAAAACACTTAGACAATTAAAATCTACATTTTGTAAATATGTAGGACAAGTCGCAATTATGTTAGAACAATATTAAGTATTCTGAGAAAAAATCTTTAGAGAAATACCTAGTATAGGTAATTCATTGCAACGGCTTCATAAGCAAGGCTATTACGCTGTTACAATGTCGCAGCCTGATAGACGTAATAAAGCTAGAACGCAATTGCCCTCGGATTAAGTGTTATATTCATAGTACAGCTTAGCGCAGTCACGTGTTATGAAATGCATAAATGCAGTTCTGCCAACACATAAGTGCATGTAAGTGGTGGAGAGAACTGGCGCAGTGTGCAGTAACGATCAAGTAACAATGTTAAGTAACAAACGAACGAGCAATTATTTTAAACGCATCCATTGCAGCACAAAACAACGTAGAGCTGACGCGGAGTGGTCGTAACAAACGTCGTTATTCTACATTTTGGGGTCGATAAACTGCGGGCAGGCGACGCGACGGCGACGCGCTGGCTAACCTCCGCACATTCATGATCAAAGCACACACTGAAAAGAATCACTAGTCTCACTCATAAATTCTCCTCTTTCAGCCTATATAAAGAAAATCGAACCACCAAGGTCATCCCATACCCGCCGCCATTACTAAGACAATCCGTCATTCCTTTCCGTGTAGCTTAAAGATAGTACTTGCAAAGTTTCGTAGGCAATTGCTGAAAAATATGAACGTAGTGAAGTTTTAAAAAAATGGTGACAAAGTAATGCAATAAACTTTGGACGTTAAAGTTGTTACGACACTAATTAATGTGGATGTTCACCGATATCTACGTATTATGTTACAAATTACTGTTTTGTCATAGTACAACATACCTTTAACATAGTTATTTTTTTATTCACCATGAGGTTTGAAAGTATAGCGTGCGGCAGAGTGTAATGTAAACGTGGCAACCCAGAGTGGTTATCCGGTCGCCCGTAGGAGGGCGCCCGCGCAAGTTCGATATAGTTCTTATAGAGGTAGTCAGTGTGTCTAGTAGAGTGTCAGACGCTACTCACGAATATCTGCGCACGAAGTTTAAGCTTTAGTTAAGTAGTGACTTGTGATCTGGCAAATATACAGTAACTCGAAAGCACCAGCGTTTTTCTACACCCGTTCCACGGCTACAAGTGGCGCCCAACGTGGGGCGTTTATTGTTTAACTCATATCCGTGGTTTAAATTTTCTTTGTTGTCATCATTTGGAAGGGGCAACTCGATTAAAATTTTCTTATAATGACGTTCAAAAGTACCTTTTAATGTTCTAATCAAAATAAATTATTTAACCTACTCCTAGGGCCCTTTTCCTGTCATGCGTGTTTTCGTCCGCACGCGGATCTCATCCGCATGCAACCTGCCCGCATCCTATCATTTCATACATGTTTTTCCTATCATGCGGGCAGCAGGCGTGTGACGGGAAAAGGGCCCATATAAGTACCTACACGTTTGTACGTGTTACTACAAGTTTTTGTCGCTGTTGATCTTCAAGGCCAGGCCTCCAGCGACAGCGATGCATCATAAGATATGAAAAGAGAACCCCATACATATTTTCTGAAATGTTCACCCCTGTGTTCAGTGTAGCTGCATAATAATACGGACGTATCCCACACACTATAAGTTTTACGAGGTAAGCATAGCCCGGAGCGGTCACGTACCCACCAAACCATGAAGAGATTGAAGTTTGAAAAAATCTACTGAGAAAGTAGGGGTTTGTTTTTCTACTACTAATACTAATACTAATACTTTATTACTTTACTTTTTTACTTTCTAATACTTTATCAGCGTCAGTATTCTATTAGAAAATCATCTTAATTTTTCATCGTCGACGTAGACCGCTAGAAAATAACTTGGATAGTAATTATCAGCACAATAAATCCATGCCTCGTTCAGACAGGGCGTTTATTGTTCTTTTTTTTCGTAAAAACGTCACTGACAGCCGTGATGGTAAAATGCCGTCTTATGAATATATTATAGAAGCGGGCACTTTCCTCCGACCTCCTTACGCTAGTTTATTATAGATCTATCCATCCCATTTCCAATTTATCTGTTGAATCTGTTCAATGCCTGCGTAAGTTGGCAAAAACGTAAACAGGATGAGTGTATAAAGCAAACAACTAAAGCTCCTGATAGAGCTAATTGCGTTACGAACTGAAAGTATGTTGTGTGTTGTGGTCGAGCAAAATTGAAGTGAAGGTTTTAATATAATTAAATTTCCAGTGTATTAGACAGTTTTGTAATTAAATAATTGGATGAGGAGAGGAAAATATTGATAGATAGAGAAAACTGGATTAAATAGGTAATATTGTATTTCCGGTATCAAACATACAAGTAGGTAGTTATAAAACTTGGGTATATTTAGTTTTACAGATTAAAAAATAATTATAATAGTCTCCGTAAATGTCAACTGCTGAAAATAATACTCCAAATAGCCATTTTATTGAACAATCTCATGGTGGCACTTCACTTGGGGTAATTGTGCAAATAATTGCGTTACTTGGTTAATACAAACTATACCCTATGATTGAAATGAAGTAAATTTTATATTATCCACATAAGGCCAATATTTGCACAAATACGCCAAGCGAAGTGCCAGCATAAGCCGAAACTTCCATATTCCCAATGTTAGGCAGACGGCGAGGTGTTGCAGTTTTTTTTAAACACAATCTGTTTGCGCTGTCGGGCAGCATACAAAAAAGCTTTTTATATTTTAATTAATAACTTTTTTTGTGCACTACATAGACTCTGACAAATAAACTCACTTTCTTTCTATGTATCTTTATTTGGTTCTTTATTTCATTCTTCCTTTTTTTCGGCGTCTCTTTTTGCATCACAAGTGAAAAACAATTATGTTACATATTAAATGATTATAGTATACCCCAATTTTCTAATCCCAATTTTCTAATAATTCGGTCGTCTACCGACTACTAAAGCGCTATTATATTATTACATCCATCGACATAGCATTACAGATTTTGCGACCGATCCAACATAGTCCCTCAGTCATCTCCTAAGACCATTGTTGCGGAGTCCACTTAAGTACATAAACCTATAGGTACGTGGTCATAGCTTGGTGATCCAATTTCAGTACAATGAATATCGGTTTCCTGACTAACCTACTTCCGGCTATTAAGCATCGTTTCAATCTGTTACCTAGTCCCCGATAATTATAACGTCGGAATAGAAATGTCGACACCAGCTTAAAAGAAAATTCAGTTGAAACCGTTGAAACCGTGATTAAAATATTCAAGTTAGTGATTCTATTTTTATTTTTTTGCTTAGTCCTTTTGAAATGCGTTGGAAGTCTGTTCTATTATAGCTTGCTTGTTAGGGTTCTATGTAACCAGTTTTTCTAAAACTTGTTATTATAATCTCTATCATAGCAAATAATAAAAGGTGGTAGAAACCCATATGACGAAATACTCAAACGCTACTCAATTTTAAGATGCCGTTAATATGGTTATATGGTGGGGCTGCCCCGCTATTGCAGCGCATCGGGCATGTTCGCCGAGGCGCGCACTGATTGTTTTCACGCGACGATGCGTAAGCGGTGCGCGTCCCTTGTGCGCAGAGTGCGGGGCAGTGCCAACGTTGTCCTGGCGATGATCGCCAACAGACTGGATTGCCCGTACATCCGGCATTGTTGTAGTAGGCATATTGTTGTAGTAGGCATATTGTTGTAGTAGGCATATTGTTGCTCGATAAGCGTTGGTCTGGTTGTTGCTTGTTTTTTTGTAATTTCTCTGTGATGTTTCTATGAGCCCTGTTGCTTGAAAATAAACTTATTTTATTTATTAAATCTCGTGCTGTCTCTATCACTTTATGTTAAACTGACTATGACAGAGAGACTTAACGGCATCCTAAAATTGAGTAGCGTTTAAGTATTTGTATATTAGTGTACTAACCTGACTTGCACATGCTCGATTTATAACTAACATCATTATTATAACACACGATTTTTTATTTAAGAAAAAATCCTTTCATATATTGCCAAGCGTATCCACTTTTTCATAGCGTGGCATTATAAGGAGGGTAATATTTTCTTATCCATGTAATATCATGCCACCTCTAAGGTAGAGTAAGGTGGAGTTTCTTAAACAATAATTTTACTCTGTCAAGACCTATCAACTTATTTATTACTAGCTTTTGCCCGCTACTTCGTCC
This sequence comes from Charanyca ferruginea, assembly GCA_947361185.1. NCBI lineage: Eukaryota > Metazoa > Arthropoda > Insecta > Lepidoptera > Noctuidae > Charanyca > Charanyca ferruginea. The sequence goes on along the minus strand of OX376073.1, from coordinate 14,163,728 downwards.
GCATGATTGTCGGTTATCGTGGATGCAGATGAAGTCGCAGATTAAAAAGCCTATGTCCTTCGCCAAGGATCGAGCTATCTTCATACCAAGTTTCATCAAAATCGTTACAGCCGTTTCGTCATGAGAACGTAACAAATAGAGTTACTTTTGCATTTAAATTATTAAAAAGTCGTATGGAAGTATGGATAGTTTGGATTAGGCATTAATTAACTTGTAGTTGACGGCATGGTTTGCACAGGGGCTAAGCGTATGTCTGTTGCGCTGCGCGTAACGGTTCGATTCCCGCAAGGGACAAATTTTTGTATGGCCTGCATACAGGTTGTTCCGGGTCTGGTTCTTTGTGTATGTGAGTTTAAATGTATGTAAAGGCACTCACGATATAGAACAAATTCGTAGGGCGTGAACAAATTATTAAAAAAGAAACATTCATCAAGTAAGTATATTCTTCAGAAATTTAATATATACTCCAAACATTTGTTTATATACCCACAGTTATTAATTAACTTTAGATCGGGTAAAGGTGCATCAGTGAATTAGAACTGTTATTAGAAGTAATCAACAACTACGTTCAATAATAATGTTCTTAGACATATTTTCTAATATCTGAGAGATCTGTTATTAATTAATAACTGAAAGAGATCAAATGTCATATTAATGTTTCTAAAGTAACTGAACTTTATCAAGAACGTTCTGTTCTAGAAAGTTTAGTGACTTTTGCTAACACCTTATTGTCTTACGTCGAAGATTGTAAAGAACCTAAATACCTATTTATTATGTCAGTTTGTATGCGATAATCGTCATAAGTATACCAAAATATGTATTAGTCCACATAGTGCTATATACTCCAACGTGGTCAGTGACCAAGTCATGCTCATATGCCAGTCGCTGGAGCGTTAACAGTCAGAGGCAGGATGTTAGTGATGTATGTATGAGTGACGTTCGTTGGACGGGCTACGCAGTAGGCACGCACGAAATACCCACACTTAGGTATATTCCTTTTACAGAATGTATACAAAATCCTCAATTTAAAAAGTGCACTTATTTCAATATTTTTCTAGGTATGTTCATTTTCGTACTTGATTTTAAAGTAGCCGCTATTTACCTATACGAGGTCAGCTCAGAATAGCGCACTACAGTTTTTATTCCACCATCCAACTTCTACGTCAAAGCTTGTCAATATAGGGTGTGCTCTTTTTGGGTAGTTATTTTGCGACCAAAACCAACAGTCAACTTTCTGCTTCTCTATTTGGGCCCATATGAGCGTAGTCGTACCAAACTTTAGAGTATCTGCATTCCCAAGCCAATATTTGGGGTTGATTTCCTGAAAGTAGAACATTGTTTCTAATTAAGCAATTAGCCTATTTTTTGTTTTTTCACCACATTTGGCTCACGTTCACGTTCCACTTTTGGTAAGAAAAATTCATGTAACAATTTTGCCCAACACTTTCAAGTGACTAAACCGCTCCATATTTTCTGTAGTTTCGGAATTACGAAATTCTACATTGGTAAATATTTGTTACGAAATTTTGACTGTCCTACTGAACTTCGAAGTTTAAAATATCGATGTACTGTGTTCATAAAGTTTACAAGTACGATTTACGTGAGTCAGAAAGTACGCTATGACGAATTATTTAATTGAGAATGTTCATAATCGCGATGTACGGAACTTCGAAAGTTTGCTACGACGAATTACTTTATTGAGAATGTTCATCATCGCGATGTACGGAACTTCGAAAGTTTGCTACGACGAGTTACTGAATTTCGAACGTCTGATCTCGATGTTCATCGATCAGAATCATTCAGGAGCGTACGGTACCTATAATTATCAGTATAATTAATAGTACCGTACGCTCCTGTTAGCATGAAGGTAAAAATACTAGACGGTATATCGAAATATGTGCATAATTACGTTCATTACAAAATTGATTTGTGCTTTGTGATATTCTGTGTGTAGATGACAGAATACTCCTTTGTAATTTTAGTGTTTATTTTTTCTAATAAAGAAAGTAGTCAACGGAATGCGGACGTGATGTATGTCAAGTAAAATTTAATGTTAATGTGCATGTTAATGTTCTAATTACAGCCAAATTATTTAAATTTTCATATTAAACGCTACTACAATTATTTGAAGTTTTTTTATTTCATACGGTTATGCTAATTTATATTAATAGTACTGACCGATTGCCTTCATGCTACTGTATAATTAATAGTACCGTACGCTCCTGAATGACTCTGATCGATGTACATCGAGATCAGACGTTCGAAATTCAGTAACTCGTCGTAGCAAACTTTCGAAGTTCCGTACATCGCGATGATGAACATTCTCAATAAAGTAATTCGTCGTAGCAAACTTTCGAAGTTCCGTACTTCGCGATTATGAACATTCTCAATTAAATAATTCGCCATAGCGTACTTTCTGACTCACGTAAATCGTACTTGTAAACTTTATGAACACAGTACATCGATATTTTAAACGTCGAAGTTCAGTAGGACAGGCTAAGGCAACACTAAAAAGCGAAAAATAAAAAGTTTTTTCAAAAAAAAGGAAACCGCCTTCAAAAACTAAAAAGTGATAAATAACTTTAGCACAGAACACACATTACTTTACTTTCGGAAGTCGGTGGCAATACAAAACAACAAACTCAAAGCCACCGCCACCGACTTCCGAAAGTAAAGTAATGTGTGTTCTGTGCTAAAGTTATTTATCACTTTTTAGTTTTTGAAGGCGGTTTTCTTTTTTTTGAAAAAACTTTTTTTGATGCTCTGTTACGATATTTGGCACTGAATACGGGTCTCAAATCCTCGCGTCTGATAAAATTCCTATACCATTCTATGATTTTGTAGGTCCATCAATTTCATGTTGAAAAAATATGAGATTTAGTATGTTACGTCTACCTAATTTCTTTGTGGTATTATCAAACTTCACATTTAAATTCTGCGTTACGTAAAATACCTACTACTGATTAATTTATAAAACAGAGATAAATTTACAAAAACATTGCAAAGTAATTTAATCGTCCATATCAAAATATTGTAGAACGCTTTGTCGGTCTTGATAACCCCTATATTTTCGTAGTCTGTGATAAGCTCGGGGCGCAGAACAAGGGGCCCAGTTACACTTTAGAACAACATTATTGCGATGCAGTGGTCTCGTGGCTGGAGTGTCTGGGATGTCGGGAGTGTCGGGACACTTCTCTAAAGCACGATACGGGCAATAACACTGCACATTCTGATCTCAGACACCCGTTATTGTCATATTATACGGAATGTTAGCTGATTCAGATGTTTAGTAATGCGTGATTATGGCTTGAGTGTTTTTATTGTATGTCTTGCGGTGGATGGGATATGTTCTGGGTCGTATGAGCTTAACTCGTTGCATATTGTGTAATGTAGAAGATACTCAAACTCAATGAGTCAAGAGTCTTTAATTATTTTTTAAACAGCGATTTCGTCCACGTGGAAGTCAAGCAGGTATATATACCATAGCCTTAGGAATAGTGTGTAGCCTTAGTAATAATTCTTGGCAATAGTGTAAAATTCAATTATTAAAAGATTTTTTATAATTGGACCAGTAATACAGATTACATTTTACAAACAAAAAAAACAAATTATCCTTCCCCTCTACAAAACCTATTAGTATAGATTTGAATAAGGCATGTCTAGACCATTATTACAGAACCAAATCTAGGTTAGAACAACAATAAGAATTCACTACAAGTATTGCGTAGAAACAATCATTGGGACTGTTTGAACTACTTTCCTAGGCTAGTGAAAATATTATTAACTAGAAGCACCCGCGGCTTCGCTCGCATGGAAGTAATTGTAACTTAAGGAAATAAAGTATTGAACGTTATGTTATCATAATCCTTCAAGCTGCTCTAATGGAAGCGCGATTGCTGTAAGTTGTGATAATGCGTTTTTGCAGAAGGAATTTTACTATTTGGACCAAACTAACTTGGTACAAATCCGAACTGGACTCTGGACTAACGCTATTCCTGGAACTCAAACATTTCTGGCAAAAAGAGGGTCTATAATAATAAGAGTAATATGAATTTAGTACAACTACTATCCCTAACTAAGCTTTTGGAAAAATAATAGACAAATATTTAGCGCAAAAGTTGTTTGGTGTAGATAATCAACCTCTTTATTATTATTCGATGAAAACAACAACAGCTGCTATCATTACCTATCTACTTATGCGATATTAATAAAGTCATAACCTTAGATTAGTAATTGAATTTTGCGCGCTCCGTCGTCGCGCGTCGCCGCGAACAACAGAAAACCAACATTACGTTAGTATTTTCCATAATAATAATAGTTTTAATGAAATTCCATTCATTTGTCTAACGACTACGGTTCTAAGTTTGACAGCGGATATTGTTTTCTTGTAACAAAATTGTTTCTGCAGATAGAACTCCAAGTTTATCTGTTACCGATTTAATTTGATGATTCACATCGGACTGAAATCCGCGCTCGGCTTGTTCTTTGGTTATTCGTCTTTTGTCTTATTTTATTATGCTGTTACTCAGTCGCGGCGATAAAGGCTAGCGAGACGGCTTGTCTGCCTGTTCCCGGTTTTCTCGCCCTTGTTTATCCGGCTGGGGGTAGTTAGCGCGGCGGAGTGGCGCCCCGCGGCAGTGCCTCCGTAACCCGCCCAGAGATGGGTCGCTCCACGGCCGCCCCACTGGTCCCTACCGCACGCGTACGATCCCAACAACACAGGTGAATCACGAAAATATAAAAAAAGGACAATCGTCTAATGTGACATGGACAAAATGACTCCTTTTATACATTTATATTGTGTTATATGGATAGAGTTGTTGACTGGCTGCTGCACCACCACAGGTGAGTTGATAGTGCAATTAGCATTTTTATTGAGTTCGCCAGTAACTTGTCAAAAGTTTTGTGTAAAATAGGATTTTGTTGTACTGTTGCGGAAGTAATAAATTGACGGTTTTACGGAAATGTCTCCACTGAAACTTTTTTAAAGTTTGGAGTGCATAAATGTAAGGTTGGAATTATTGAAGATTTCAAATTTGAATAAAATAGGTAATTCACTGGATAATATTCTCGTCTCAAATAAAATGTGTTTCGTTTTTTTAGTGTAAGAATACTCTTTTACTTCCAATTTGTGTTGTATCGGAATTTTTGATAAACAAATAGGTATATTTAGTTTCTAATAAACATTATAAGATGTGGTTGTTAATAAAGTAAAGTATTTTCTTCTTCCTTCTCTGAAGAACATAAAGAATCTGAAAAATATTATAAGTATTTTCCTGTTTGTGTTGCTTCTTGCCAATCTGGTGTTGTAATGCAATATTCCTTGGGTATACTTATTATGTGGTTCACGGAGTTTCAATAAATGATATTGTTTTTTTTATTATATTATCTTTTTAATTCGTATATTCCTAGTCCTACATGGAAGCATTTGTAACTAACCCCCCTTTGAACCAACTACTTTTTACTTAATTTTGATTAAACCTCATATCCCCGGTAAAGATAGCTAAAAAAAAAAATAGGGATAACATTACATTAATTCACATAAAGCTACTATTTTGTAATGTGCGTCACTATCTCGTGAATAAATGGTTTTTCTTTCTTTCTTTTCTTTCTTGCTGAAAATTGGTATGAATGTTGGAACAAAATTACAAATAAATTGTCAAAGGTCCCCATCGATCCGACTTGCGCAAACAAGAACAATTCAAGGTCAAATGTGTTGCAAAAATCGGTTTTTAGCATTTTTCAGCTAAATGGTAAGTTTTATCGTAATAAAATAGATGAGACTAAAATTGATAATCGTGCAGTTATCTATAAAATTATTATTTTACTTTTTTCCTAAGAATCATTTTCAGAGATATAGCAATGCAAAAAGTTAAAAAAATTGTGTTCTTCATAATATGCTCACGTTTCCGCAACCCGTGAGGTAGTTGACGCGTTTTTTTTTTTAACCTGGTTTCCCCGGTATGCCTATTCCACGATATATTGTGGTCCTGTTGAGTTAAATGTTGAGTGAAATAATGTATCATATAAAAAAATAGTACTATTAGAAATGATGAAAACGGTGTAAGTTATATATAGTATTAGTAAATATATAGTAATTTGGGAAAATTATTCGTCTGATTGATAATCATCTAATGGCACTTCAAGCATACTGTCTTCATCTTCTTCTTCTTCCTGCTGGGTACAAGTACATTGGTACCCGCCCAGGGTAACCATTTGTGTGATGATCACTCGATTTTGCCATGTGTCTGATTGTTGTTTATCTATTTAGATACCTATGTATTTGTGTATGTATATCAGCTATCCGCTGTTCTTTTCTGATTAATTTCGTTGCGGGATCCAAGACAGTTGAATCGTTTCTCTGGGACTCGTCGAGCTTCATTGCTCTGGCGCTTTTCTGGTGGTCGCCACTGTTGATTCTGGCTTACAGGAGTTACAATGGTTAGGGTGGCGGTAATAGTGTGGCGGGCTTGTCCCATAAAAAAAAAAATATCAGCTATCTGGCACCCATAACGGGGTCTCCCTAGTTTGGGGTCAGATGGCCGTGTGTGAAATGTCCCCAATAATATTATTATTATAATTGATCAAAGAGCGATGCATCAGTAGGTACTCCTCTGCGATGCGTAACAATCCTCTTCTAATGGCGATTCAACATTGGAGCACGATTGGCTGCGAGAACTGATTTACATACATAGATACTAATGTATAAAACAAGATCGATGGAGACTTTTGTCAATTTATTTGTAATCATGTTCCCAACATTCTTACCAATTTTCAGCTTTATGGAAATTAATACAACCTTGAATGTCTATTTTGACCGAGCTTTATGGAAATTAATACAACCTTGAATGTCTATTTTGACCGAGCTATTACGTAAAAAAATACAGTGTTAATTATAGTAAACAACTACGTGCACATTAGATACATGACATTTCATTAAACCTAATTATATGTTAAATATAGACCACGCATATGTTATTATTTAGTTACTATTATCATTAACGCCTTAAAACAAGGCAATTAATTAAATAGTCATTGTTTCGGTAAAACTGTTTATTATTTATGAATTTAGGCCGTTCTGAGCATTTATTAGTGATCGACGTCTGTTATTAGCCTTGTTACGTAATTAAAACCATTTATTATTCATTGTAACCTATATTAGGCTTCAGTACGAAAGCTAAACAAGCAACATGAATTGTTCCTCGAAAACCAACTACTTTACAAAAAAAATAGATTAAGTATTGAAAAACTTTCATAGAGCAGCACCTATTAGTTGCAAATTGAGATTTAGATATGGCTATAAATTTACATTACAAAAATAACAGAGTTTTTCAACAATTCACGAAGTGGATACGTAGCACGGAATTAGAGAAATAGGCTCAAAAAATACATGCTTGAATGACCCTTATCTCAAAGACTTACAAGGGACCCTGACTATCGATTTCTAAGCAATCATAAAAATACATACAACTAAATCGTCCTTTTTCGAGTATCCGCGATTGCTAAGCTCCTTCAAGTAGATCTGTTCGGAGGGTCGCAAGACGTTGTTGCCATAACATACGAGTAATTCGGTTAACAAGGGGGAAAGATCACAAACAAAATGTACCGGGGGCAGTGACGGTGACGCATCGCCGGATATCCGTGGCCAGCTTCCGAGGAAAGTGAGTATATCGATGTAAATACGTCACTATTAGTCGTTGATCGCGCGAAGCTTGTTTTTTCGCCTCCCTAATAGGTACATTTACTCACAAACGATGTTGACTAAACATACATAGGCACATGTGTGCACTCTCGAATAATTTGCATGCACCGTTTAAGCCCTAAAAGCTTTTTAAACAAATAAGCAGACGGTTTGTTTTTCACTTGCGATAACGTGGAATGAAATGGAATTTCCACTAAAATTGGACCACTTGCGAAAAAGTATTGCAGTATCAGTTAAATTCTTTGTATATTTTTTTTAGAAGAGAATTTTGAGTAACACACAATAGTGTTTATCGTTAGGTAGACAAAGGAATTAGCTACGCAATGTGAAGTGAATTGAAATCAACATAAATATTTTCCTTTTGAAACTTAGAAGTTGACGATTTTTAAACAAATTTAAAATTTTACACTTTAATATTTACTTAAGTAAAGAAACGATTTTACTAAAATTAAAGGTTGCTCCGAAAATAAATTCGATATAATAAAATTTTTCTCTCTCACGGTGCGTTGCACAAAACTAGCATTAGTTTAATGGAGACTTTAAATTGATACCTACTGTCACTTTCTTTTTGCATACAAAATGTAAGGGATGGCATGAATTTAGTCTCCGTTAAACTGGTTTCTTGCACGTCAGTAACTTGAAAATCTATTTGGGCATTATAACCATCAAAAACATAAAACTCAAAAGCGTTGATCCTATTATGGTTGACGTTTTTACAAAAGCAAATTACAAAACAAAGATTGAAAATGAAGTCAATACAACTCTGAAACGTTATAATAATTGTTATTCTGTAGAACATTCCTTTTATTGAATTGACGCGATTCAAAGTGACGACTGCGAATGCTGGAAATTTTAAACATAAAAAGGCGGTCAAACGCGAAAGGTCTACACAGAAATACGTGCAAGAAATACGTAAAAACAACCCTTAAAAAACAAATATAAAACTTTTTCAAAACAGGACGAACGTAAAACAAACAATTTAATTCGTATCTAGTACTTGTGTAACCTCTGCTTGAAAAAAGAAACTAAAGCATAATATAACTTTAGATTCAGAAATAGCTTTCGACTTTCGAGCCATGTTTTAAAGAAATGGGTCATCTGACTTCTCATTATTTTTATTAAATAAAATTACAGAAACTCAAATTGCTCGTTTTCTAGCGTAACGTAATACAAAAAACTTTTTCTAAATTGGTTTTAAGGTTGTGAAACTTTTTTCATAAATCAGTTCTCTGTAATAGCCCAGCGTATCTTTAAATTATCTTCGTTTTCTTTACTTTTAGTGCTTTCTTCTTAAGCATTTTTTATTAGATTTATTGTAATTAATCAATGCATTGTACACCTACCCTTAGCATGATTTATAGCGGTTAGGCAGGTACTTAAAGGGACGTATAGTAAATAAATGGAAGATTACTTATAAATTCCTTACTCTTAAATTCCACCTTTAGACAAGACTCTTCACATGCACCTTCAATTTGTCTTCGATATTATTCCACATAACAGGAATCGATTGACAACGGACGACGCCGTTTGTATAATGGCGAATCAAATATTCTACTGACGACAAGGAGTATTCCTCGAAACGCACCTAATTTGATACGCACCCATTGAAGCGCACCTAAAGTATTCCTCGAAACGCACCTATTTTGAAACGTACCCAATGAAGCGTACCTAAAGTATTCCTCGAAACGCACCCGTCAGGTGCGCTTAGGGAATTAAATTAAAAAATTATAATCTTATTCCTCCAAATGTACCCGATGGTCAAGGTAGATGGATAGAGATGGGTATTAGCTAACGGAAAATATGGATAACAATAATGCACGTTTTTTTTAAGAGTCCTTAAAAATGATATACTCCATGAACTTAGATGGGTTACGTGCATGTACTTCAACCATTAGTGAGCAAAGTAGTATCGCATAAGCTAAAGTATTTCCAGTTCATTTCTATATTCCTGATCGTTATAGGTATATGACATGACAGTTATGATAGGACAGTTTTTGAGACTTCTATCGTTATAGCGAATAATAACGAGTACTTTAAATTCCTCTTTGTGTTTAATTGTAGGTGAATAACATTGTGAGATTGTTTAGGCGCCCATTTTCAGTTCATTTCTGGCACTCTAGTAGGTACTTTTTGAAAAAACCAATGATTAAATTTCAAAATTTGTATTTTTACCATTATTGAAGTTAAGTAGAGAGTCGCTTCATCATCATCATCATTTCAGCCAAAACCCGTCCACTGCTGCTGCTGTCGCCACATTGACAGGTCCCGTGCGACCTAGCAGCTAAGCATTTAGTTTCAGTTAATTTCTGCTCTCCTGGTAGTTTTAATAAACAGTTGAATTTCAAAACGTTTTCTATCGATATCATTCATTACGAATCCTTCATGCACTATGTTTCATCGTGGGTGCGTTTCGAGGAATACAATTATAATATTTTTATTTGATTTTCTAAGCGCACCTGACGGATGCGTTTCGAGGAATACTTTAGGTGCGCTTCGTTGGGTGTGTTTCAAAATGGGTGTGCTTCGAGGAATACGCCGACGACAATACACACTAAACAGAAAAGTAATAATTAAGCGCGAATCTTCTAATTTTTAAAAAGGCCGTTGACGGAGTGTTCATTATTTATTACTTTCTCAACATTCAATCCCTTTAGTCGCTGATTACCTAAAACGCAGTCTGCCAATTTCGCGTTATGCCTAGACTTAACGAGAGATCGACGTATTGATATTTAGACCGATTGCGTATTAGTTAATGAGCTAAGTAGGTGAATTGAGATTTTGGTTTAGTGCGTATTAGCTCAAGGGCGTGTTAGGTATATTGAGCGTTAGGTTATGATATTATCATACCACAGGCCATACCATACCCCTGGTGGTACGGTGGGTCGTTTGGGTTAGGTTAGGTTAGAACTGTGACCATCAAAGCGCGAAGGCGAGCGAGCGCAGCTAGCGGTGCCGGAGCGGCCGACGAGCGCCAGATGCCCTCTATTGTATTGAAGTTTGTATTGAACATTCAACTCTCGTGAATGTCTTATCGCTAAATTCCCATGATGAGAAATAGGTTTATTGCGACATAGTCATATCGCTAAATGACCATAGTGAGAAATAGGTTTACTGTGACATAGTCATATCGCTAATCAGGCAATATGAGGAGTAGACCTATTGCGACATAGACAAAAACATACTCAGTCCCAACGCTTATTTTAAATGACATTTTGGCATAACGCGAAATTGGCAGACTGCGTTTTAGGTAATCAGCGAGTAAAGGATTCAATCTATACTAATATTATAAAGAAGTAAAACTAGCGTAGGCGGTAACTATCATCCGATTTCAAAAATTCTGTTACCTACCCATAGAAAGCTACATTATCCCTGAGTACTACTATAGGTGTTATTTATTAATATTTTATTGTATAAAAGAATGTGGATCCGTAAGAAAGTGGACAAAGTCGCAGGCAAAGTACTAGTAGACTATATACAATGGTTTTTGACCACAAGACAGTTGCCAACAAGTACGACTATAGAGCTTAGGGATTTAATCCCTAAGCTCTATAGCTATTATTATTATTTTCTTATTATTTTATATTCTATAGTTATTTACTTGTTGGCAACTGTAACAACTGTAACCATTGTAATGTAATCCAAAAAGATTTGATCTTCGGATCCGGCCAAAGCGTATTTTCTTGCCATTAGGAAATTCTAAGTCGCAATCAGAGTCAGCAGTCTGTATTAGTACCCTGTCAGAGTACATGTGTACTCTAATAGGGTACTAATCCAGACTGCTGTCTCGGCTCTCTCTCTGCTCTCTGTCTGGTCTCTGACTCTGCTCTCTCTGTTTTATTAGGTAACTACACCTATGGTATATGTATACCATAGGTGTACTTACCTACCTTACATAACTGTTACTTCTTTGCGAAGTAAATGCATGCCCTTCAGAATCGATTTCCATCTTACACTTTAATATAATCACTAGAAAAAAACATAAATAAAAAGCAGGAAGCAGCTTACTACATACATTCCGAATAGGTACTAAACGTTTATTTTTAATGAACGCGTACTGCCACCTGCTGCACGGTGAGTACCTATTTATTAGTGCAGCGATCACCGATTCATTCAATAGAAACTATTTAGCTAGGATACCTAAGTGCACTAGGTATTATACTCTCTTCCTGCGTTCAAAGAAGCTGATAGCCGCTAATGATGGCGTACTATTTATAAGTAGCACTTTATTAAGGTGAAGCACTCGTGCCACGTCTTCGAACATAATAATTATCTGTTAAACCTATCGTTTTCCCTAACCGTAGCTAAAAAACAGACAAAAATAAAGAGCAGGTATTAAAAACTTTTCATGCAGCTAAAAGCGTTGGCAAGACTTTTGAAGCAAACATCGATTATGAGAAAAAATAATAGCAAGGAATCAGTGATATCTTTGCTCGAATTAAATAAGTAGGTACATTGTGCTATGTTCGAGTAGCTACTACACCAGTCGCTGAAAAGTTTTCAGTTGTACCTAGTAGTAGTTATAATATTATATAAGTTTAAGTAAAAGAATAGGTATGTCTACCTACTTACCATAAGCAACATTCGATACCCAAAATCAGGGATCAGCCTCTCAAATAAATTAGTCTTAATGTACATGTGCTGTTAGTTCAAATATGAAAGGGGCGACTTCTGAATTCAATCCACTTATGGGTAAGTTGGCAATTGGGCTGGAAGCGGCGTGTTTACCCTCCGAATGACCCCGTGTCAACGAGGCTCGAGAAGTTGCGACCATCCCCACACTTGGATCTACGAAACTATATTCGTACATTGGCTGTGTTTAATTTATATTAAGGCCGGATTGTTACGATGAAGTTAGCCACAGTTTTGGCACGAATTATTTGCTTAAATTAAACTGTGCGGTTGTAACGTTGTATTTAGTTTACAGTGCAGCGACTATCAAATAAATTATAAGTGCCTACTCATAAGACGTTAAACTATAAATGTAAAAATACTCATAAAAATATTAATCATTCAATCATCAATCAGTCTCACCAATCTAAATATAATTATCTTAACTGGAACTCTGTCTGCACTTACCAAAAAAGTATTAACAGTTCATAAAACATGAAACCAAACTAAATCATAAAAAAGATGTGTAACACGTGTCGTACTCGCACTATAACATTATCGATAGCGCCGCATCCACTGAGCTCACTCGACAGTCTCAATTATTCATCCCCCGTCGATAATGGAACAATCCTGTCGACGCTACGGAGTGGGCCTGTCAACGCTAGACGTAATGCCATATATACTATTCACAAAAATCTATCCCGGTTAAAATAGGCCAAGAAAAAAAAAGATATTAGTATGATCTGATCTTTCTTTCAAAATCTGATCTTTCAAAAACTCGAATGTTTTCTATTGTCTTTGTGAAAGAAATGGCGGTCATGGACAGTGTATTTTGCGGAAAGTTCTATCAGTTAATTTTCAATCTACGACCAAAAACGAACCATAACGGTATAAAAAAATGCACTGTGGACACGCTTCGTTTATGTTTTGAAGAGAAATAGCATTCTGTAGCATTTAATTGACACTCAACCCAAACAGAGTTAACAAAAATGTACAAATCTATTTGTAAATAATCCCTTTAATCTCGCTATTGTAATGGGAAACAAAGTTTTGGCACAGAAACGGAACGAAGTAAGTGATTATTATTAGTGAGGGGAAGCGGAGTGCTCTATTTATCATCGCGCCACAATTAGAGCTTTATAGCTAATGATAGCACTAACCATTAGTTAGTCAGCTTATTTCTTTAAGCTATTTAATTTACGCGGATAAAAATCATGTATTTGCGGTTATACCAATTATAAATAATATAATCCAACTACGTGGTGGCCCGTTCTTTATCTGATCCGCTTCCTCCGCCCCAGGTTGCAGGATCAAACCCCAGCAAGTACCAATGTGACTTTTTCAATGTTATACGTACTTTCTAAGTTGATTTATCCTTAGACATCACTGACTGACGGTGAAGGAATACATCGTGAGGAAACCTGAACTTCGGTTCGTAATCACCAACCCGCATTGAGCAAGCGCGGTGATCAATGCTCTTACCTTCTCTCTATGAGAAGTGGCCTTAGCTCGTTATTACGGGACATTGCAGGCAACAAAAAAAAAAAAATATTATAGGGAATCCGTACTCTGGAAAATAACAAATGTAGGTAGGTATATTTTTCTTAAACAATCTACGATTTTTCTTCAAAGTAATATTACAGTATTGTATGACCAAAATGAAGTCCCTAACATTTAATAGTTAAAAGTCACTTGATTATATTATCTTACGTTAAACGTATCTCGAAAGGGGGGCGTACATATTTAAAAAGAAACCACAATTTCGAAATAGCTCCGTGCTCACAAAACGACCTAGACTCCATAATAAAGTAAGTAAGTACCTAAATGTCTACTGTTTTAATTTTTTATGTCTAAAGTAATAAACGATTGAATATTAAATCGTTCGGATTCTAGTTCTGACATTGATATAACGTCAGAGTAAAATTAATTATTTTAACTGGAAACGTCGAATAATGTGTTTGTGAACGCATCATCATTCAACAATAATTGAGTTCTTATTAATGAGTCGTAATGCTCTAATTAATCATTTTAATTATTTAGGTTTCAGCGTTTAGCAGCTTGGACTTCGGTATTATGACTGCAGTCTTTTAACATGGTTCTGTGGATTCTTATACATATCAGCAAAATGACGATGATACTTATTTGTAGGTTATACTTGCGTCATTGTCGCTTGCAGCCTAGGTGAAGGCCGACCACATTGTGGAAAATTTTATTAACAATTATCTCTAGTGGTACCTTTTATGGCACCTAATGCAAAGTATGGAAATAAAACTATCATATAGCACAAGGGGTTCTCAAACTGCGCGACGCTACGCAATGGAGTGACGCTACGCAATGGACGCGACGGTAGGCTCAGGTCGCCGGCTAAAAATGTATTTTTTTTAATGTAGTAAAATCATTGTACTATTTTAATGTCTATAATAATAATTTCGATTTTTAGTCTTTGGAGTACAAATTGGAGTAAAAATAAACTAAAAAAGTGAACCTGGCCTTTGCTCAGGAGTGGGACAGTAACAGTTAGCAAAAAGAAAAAAGTAATCTTAATTGAAGACTTCTAGATCAACAACCAATATTTTCTTTTAGAAATAAAACTACAACCTGTAAAAGGAGTCTCAGTATAAAACAGATTGGGAACCCCTGATAAAGTTATATACCCAACATAAAATAATTTATTCAAGCTTTTATCATCATAATTTCTAGGTATTCAATTTAAATCGGTTTCCATTTTCCGCCCAGCTTTTATTTAACGGTAAGTACTCGTAGGGCACAATTCCGCCTACTTTACTTACTGATTTAACTGACACGTGTAACTAAATTATAACCTACCTATGTGCAATTAAAAACTTTTATCCAACGTGTTACCCTAGTTTTCACATAATTACTCCACAAAATTACTACAATATAATAACAATAAATGACCTGATATACTTAGACCACAATCGGTCGGTAATTTGTTAAAGTTCTTGTGTCGGGACAAAAATGGGGTCGCAACTTCGAAGGATAAATGTTAGAACCTTTTTTATATAATTTACGACTTGTCTAGAAGCTTTATCAAAGTCTTTTTGGTCTAGTCTAGTAAGTTGAATACATGGTTCGTGAGTGAAGTCCCGGGTTAATGTACCGTGTCGTCTGAAACATTTTACTTCTTTAAACTGCACGATCTTAAAATCCAAGAACGAACTTTATAAGGCATGACGATAACGTACCTTTACTTAGAGATCTATTTTTGGTCTAATGACAGTAATATGTCACTGGTTTGACAGAATGACATAAAATTATACCTGTGTCTACAAAGGTACACAGAATTTATGTTAAAGTAATTCCTTTATAAACAAAAGCCCACTTGTCCAAATAACATAAACAAGTATTATTACTGAAATGTGCGGCAAACCTACATTGATTTTGTACATATCTAATGAAAATTCGTATGATTACAAACATTATGTAATTTATTCGAACCTGTTTACTAAATTCATTTGTTTTTGCTAACCATGTCTGTTGCCCTTGAGATTAAAGTGAAACAGAATATTACAACAATGTTCTAATTACAGGTCGGGAATTACCCACCGGGCAAAATGTAGTGTCTGTAGCACCTATAGAAGTTCCCGATGGTAAGTGTTTTATTTGTAAATAAGAGTTAGAGTATATTTTCGAGGAAAATGTACTTAATTTAACGGGGTTATCGTGTTCTTACAAGCCCTTAAAACAAAAGCTTTAAAAATAAAACATATTTTAATAGGAAAACTTTTGAAAAATATAATAATAGTTTGGTATTTGGTACGCTAAGTTATCAAGAGTTATTGATATCGTTTTTGCTGTAGATACACTACAAAAAGCTTGCCAATTTTTTAAGTAAATATTAATTAATACTCGATAGGTTAATTTACGAAAAACATAATATAATACTAAATAAATGTAAATATTCTGCAACTTTGAATAAAGAAGACTGTAGGCCGTACCTATGTAGATGAACGTTCTATAAAATTACCGCTTGATGCCGATGATGATCGCTATAAAGTGCACTAACTACTTCACTCTTTCTTTTTATTTTCTTGAATACTAAAGGAGTTCGTAATAATCTGTAGATACATCAGCATCGCTCAACAGTCGAGCAATGGCGATGCCAACGTTATGACGCACAATGTGACTAAACAAACCCTTTTTAACAATAGAATTATTTATTTCAAGTAAAAAACTATTATGACTGTAGCTCCGTAACTGGGCTGCGAAAACAAAATTGTTTTTTATTCTACTCAGGATCAGTTGTTTTTTGATGAGTCAAGCGGCTTTATTAAGTTTCTTCGTCGCAGATAGATTTACAATTTAAATGTCTTTGGTATTCTTACTACAAGTATGGTTAAATCGCTTAAGTACACCAGTGTAGCACGGACTTAAAACCGTGTTTTTACCATCACAACTTAACTAAATTAATGCTCGTTATCTTAATTCATTTGCGGAGAAAATTAGTGGAAAGAAAATTTAAAATATTTTTATTCATTTTTATAACAAATATCTTGTGTACTCCTTTTTATCTTGAAGTTGGTTTGTTGATAGAATTAAGCGGTAGGCTAAGCAATATGCTACTAAATTGCGGAAAGAATATCGACTGTTTGTTTAGTGGGTTGGAGACCCCTGACCCCAGATTGCAACTTGCACGATAACTTTTCACCTTTACAATACACTACGGCTGGTACAGTCAACAATTCATCTAGCACACTATATCAATAAATGGCCTTCTCTCTAATCCTTTTTCCAACATCACAATAATAATTAAAAACGATAGTTATACCAGGCGTTAAAATAGATATGGTTCACAAAAATATTCAGTAACTTTCCATTCATTAACTTTTGGGTTAGTTAATTGCTTTGTTGGCTGATATACTCGTATATTCATATCGTACTATACACACGATTTATAGCATAAAGTTTATAAATGTAATCGATAATACCGTGAGCTAGTCTCCAGGCGTGAACAACATTGGGGATTACGAATGTAAGCCTGTTTGCTCATGTTCGAGTGATCGGTACCTAACGTGCCATGAGGAAACCTATATCGTAAAGCTAGGTTTATATAACTAGATTTGACGTTTGATGCTACGTTTCATATTACGGTTTACGTCGTATCACTAGATTTGAAATGTGGTCTATTTATTATGTATATCAGAATCTATCCTACTATTATGAAGCTGAAGAATTTGTTTAGTTTGTTGTTTTTAGAGTTCCGTACCCAAAGGGTAAAAACGGGACCCTAAAACTAAGACTCCACTGTCCGCCTGTCTGCCACCAGGCTGTATCTCATGAACCGTGATAGCTAGACAGTTGAATTTTTTACATATGATGTATTTCTGTTGCCGCTATAACAACACATTCTAAAAACATAACAAAATAAATATTTAAGGGGGCTCCTATACAACAAACGTGATTTTTTGCCGTTTTTTGCCCGATGTTTAATGTGGTATAGATAATGGTGAAATAACTGACAGGATTCGGCACAAAGGGGGTTATTTTCTTTTGTTTAAACACGTTAACGTTAACGCACGTCTACTGATCCGTAAACTGAAAATTCTTTCACTAATAGGAAACTTAGTTATCTCTGAATGGTATCAAAAATAGGGATTTGATTTAAGAATATACACGTTTACGAAGTTGCGAGCAAAAACTATTAATAGATATTCTGAAACGACATCGATCCATCGATCGGTCTTCTGTACACATTGTAGTGACTGTTTGATTAAGTGACGGACAGACTACGCTCGGCCTGAACCGCTGAGGATATAGGTACTTAAACATGTTAAGGCACAAGCGTGGGTTTCGAACAAGATGACCGAGGGATATTGACCAGAGGACCTATCCTCTGGTCAATATCCCTCTGTCATCTGCTGTCAGGTGCTGCTGCCTACAGCAGCACCTTTTAAATATCATAACACCTACTGCGATCGCCGATATGCATCGACCAAGCATGGCGATTACGGCTGAACCCCCCTTGGGGGGAGACCTGTACTCAGCAGTAGTCGTCTAAAGGTTGACATGATGATGACGAAGGCCAAAAGTGCCAAGGTTGCCAGCGACATTATTTTCTTTCGTGTTTTGCAGTTTGAACGTCATTATTAGATTGTACATCCATACTTTAATATTATAATTGCGAAAGTAACTCTGTCTGTTACGCTTTCACGGTGAAACAGCTGTCGCCGATTTTGATGAAATTTGGCATGAATATAGCTTGAACCCTGGGGGAGGATATAGGCTACTTTTTAATCCGCAACTAAGTCTGCATCCTCAATAACCGACATTCACGCGGAGGACGTCGCGGGCAAAAGCTAGTAATGTTGATCAAAATATGCTTACAGAACTTTACCTACTGTCGAATTTAGAATAAGACGGACATACTACTTACACATATGACAATTTCATGAAAATATGTCGTTTCCGTCCAATTCTACTGAGCTGCAAATTGCAGAAAACGTAAGGAAAATTGAATTTCACGGACTACCTACGCGATGTTCCTTAGAGGGCATATTATTATAAAGGTTTACGAAGAAAGAATTTTTGTAGGGTCAAATGTCTTGATGTTTGTATGCAGTCGGGTTGCGGGCTAGTATTTTATATTTGCGAATAGTGTCTTGAAGCATTCATAAAATAAATGTTCAAAAATCGTTATTATATGCATGTAGTAGATACTTTTAGAATGATTTTATATGCTGTAATTTTGCTTTGTTAAAAATAATAAATTATGCAAAGTTATGTAAACCGATTTAAAGTGATTAATTATCCGCTTCTGATATACCTTATATCCGATTTATTTATTTATTTTATTTATTTATTTTATTTATTTATTTTATTTATTTATTTTATTTATTTATTTTATTATTTATTTTATTTTATTTATTTACCTATGTATTTATTAATCTATAATCTATCTATAATATTATAAAGAGTAAGCGAGTCGCACGGGACCGGTCAATGTGGCGACACTTGGGGGAGGCCTATGTCCAGCAGTGTGAATGTCTTTCGGTTGAAACGATTATGATGATGATTATAAAGAGGTATTTGTTTGTTAGTTTGTAGGTAAGGGGAAATCTCCGAAACTACTCATCCGATTTCAAAAATTCTTTCACCAATAAGAAGCTACGTTATCCCTGAGTGTTAGAGGCTATATTCCATTAACAAAAAAATAGGCATCCTTGAGAAAATTCACGCGGACGAAGTCGCGGGCAAAGTGTTAGTTAAAAAAAGCTTTTTTTACAAAAAGACAACCGCTTTCAAAAACTGAAAAGTGAAAAATAACTTTAGCACAGAACACACAAATTGACTTTTAGTTTCGGAAGTCGGTGGCAATACAAAACAACAAACAGAACAAAGCCACCGAATTTCGAAACTAAAGTCAATGTGTGTTGAGCGGTTGTCTTTTTTGTAAGAAGCTTTTTTATTTTCAACCGGCTTCAAAAAGAAGAAGGTTCACAACACAGCTTTCAAATAAAAAAAGAATCAAAATCGGTTCACCCAGTCCAAAGTTCTCAGGTAACAAACATAAAAAAACAGACGAATTGATAATCTCCTCCTTTTTTGAAGTCGGTTGAAAATAACAGCATAAACTCGAGAGTCAGTGACCCAGACTAAAGCCGTGTTAAAACATAAAAACTTGTAATAAAAATGAACAGTTTCCTTTGCTTTAAAGAACTTGAAATTCTATAAACATATAGGATATAGGAATCCTAGGAAATAACATACTTTATCTGAATTTCACGGACCCCTTTGCGACCGCTAACTTTTAAAGGTCGTTTTAGATTGATGTTTTTTTAGCATTGTGCTTCTTATACATTATTTTGTCGGTAAAAGAGCGATACAGCGACAAACCGCTATTTGTCGTTGGTGGCCCGCGTATAAATCACGCAACCCTACAGCTAGGGTCGCCATGTATACGACCTATATGTAGTACGGTATTTATGCTACTTATCTTGGCAACGAAGGAAGACAATGATATACGCTGTTGTTGAAACCGGTTGCGACAAATGAGCTTAATTACTCATTCAGCGCTTTTTTCTTGACCGAGTGGGTATAATGAAAGTTGGTTCGCTTTTCCGAGTCTCCCACAAATGAATAATGACAGAACTGGTGATCAAATAGACAGTCTAGACCGATTTGAATATTGCTAAAGCCTTTTTGTAAATTAAACTTATAAAGATAGGTAAAAAGTAAGTTGGTACTACATTAGTATAACGTGGTACTAACTTACTTTTTTCATTTATTTATTCTGAAAAAATCGTTGAATAAATCCTCTTTATCGAAACGAAACCAAACATTTATATCTGAAAGTGTTATTAGACCTATCTTTCTGTAAATATATCATGCAGATATAATCGCAGAGATTCAGAGCATACAATTCCGTTGACAAAATATCATAAAATTGTCCTATAATTTCATCACAGTGAGTTGGCCACAGGCCGGCGGCGGCGCGACGCGATGAAACGGCGGCAGACGCGCTGGCACCGCTCGTCATATTTGTGACTCTTTTTATTTCTCCTAAAAGTTTTATAAGAAGTAAACATGTTTACAAGAGTCATTACCACACTATTTATTGAACCATTCTTTTCAGAATCGATGTATCCGAGATTCGCCGAACCCATACCGAATGTTACGGTTACTGTTGGCCGGGACGCCCTGCTTGCGTGTGTTGTAGATAATCTAAGAGGATTCAAGGTAAATAAATAATAGCACTTGATTCAATTTAGACATAAGACGTTATCAGTCTGAGGGGCTCGTGGCTAAGTTAAACCCGTACAGATCAATCGGCCAAAGGTTAAGCTACGCTAGCCGCGGTCGGTCTGTGGATAGGTTACCACACCTTTCATACTGAGTTCCCTTCGTGCCTCGGAAAGCGCGTAAAGCCGTTGGTTCCGGCTGCCATTAGTAAATCTTTGGCAGTCGTTATGAGTAGTCAGAAGCCAGAAAGTCTGACAACCAGTCTTAACAAGGGGTATCGTGTTACCCAGTAGCTGGATTGAGGAGGTCCGATAGGCAGCAAGTCGACTCCAATATAGTTGGAAAAAGGCTAGGCAGATAATGACGGTATCAGTCTTAAATATCCTCTTAATCTATCGAAAATTCATTAGCCAAAGGCGGATGAAAAAAATGTTCTGGATGTTTTCAAGGTCGATATTTAAAGAAAATTGTAAGAGAGACAATAATTACGATACGGACTCATAGAAACAAAAATCTAAATTGCCCTAAGACGAGGAAAATGGAGCTTGTTATAACAGCCTAGTGCCTACATTTCATGTAGAATTATTAATTTTCTTGGAAATGAACATTGGAGTCAACAACCTTTTGTGTTTGTAGGTAGCATGGGTCCGCATGGATACACAGACAATCCTGAGTATCCACCACAACATAATAACTCAGAACGCGCGCATCAGCCTGTCGTACAACGACCACCGCTCGTGGTACCTGCACATCAAGAACGTGCAGGAGGTGGACCGCGGCTGGTACATGTGCCAGGTCAACACCGACCCCATGCGCTCCAGGAAGGGATACCTCCAGGTCGTGGGTAAGTATACATACTACCTCCACCAGTCTATCATACAATCAAAATCGTTCGTGGTACCCTGTCACTGGACATCGAGTAGGAACGATGTGCCAGGTCAACCTCGAAACTATACATTCTAGAAGCATCCTACGACTACCAATGCCTAGACTATAATTTATTGCATTAAGGGTTGTAGCATCTAAGGTCTTAATAAATTATATAGAAATTACTAAATAATCTGTAACTAAAAACCACCAATCAGACATTTAGGTACGGCTTTTGTCTGAGTTTTAGATGTACAAAGATGTTAGACATCGACTTTGTTCACTAATTGACATATTGACAAGAGCACAGAATAAATCTGAGATGTATCCATGTCAGCTTCTGTTTGATCTTCAACACATCTATTAATTAACTGAAAAGGTCTTTGTACTCTATACAGTATTTTCGGCAACTTTACCATGCTCCCATTGAAATAACTACTGACAAATTAAACCATTGAATTTTTCATTCTATAGAATAAAACCAATGCTGAATTTAAAAACTTTAAAAACACACAATACTCAAGTCTCGTTTAATTCTCGTGCTGTATCTATCACTTTAAGTCAAAATTACTGTAAAAATTGAGTAGTGTTTAAGTATTTGACCATTAAGTATCTACATTTTAACTGAATCATCGGTGTCATATCTAAAATCTTGTCTCCTAAAGTTAGTTCATTAATGTGCTTCTATTCCTTCATTATAATTTCACATAGGTACATAGTACTCGTAGGTACACAATTTATTTGTTTACACAGTACCACCATCAATCATCGACAACATGACATCAACGGATATGGTAGTTCGGGAAGGTTCTGACGTAACCTTGGTGTGTCGAGCCTCTGGATACCCTGAGCCTTATGTCATGTGGAGGCGAGAGGACGGACAAGACTTTAATTATAACGGAGAATCAGGTACGCAATTTGAAACGAATGGGTAAGAAACTAAGCAAGAAAAAAAAAGAAATCCAATTTTTCTTACTTATTTTCCAAAAAACTCTGTTAGGTCGTATGATGATTTAAGGGAGATCTTCAGAAGTGACTTACTGATTAATAACAAAAAATCATCAAACAAAATCATTCAAGTTATTTAAACAAAATGCTGGAATTATTTAATTATTTCATGAAAACATGAACGTTTTACATGCAATTTGCAAAAAAAAACCGTAATTTTCCACACATCCTCTTTAATATTCACTTACCTTTTAATTATTAACCGATCGTGTAGGCATGAATAACGTAACAAGTATTGTTGCGTTTTGCTTGAACATTGTAATTATAAGACTACAAAGAGATTTTTTATGAAAATTGTTAAATTAATAGCTACCATAAATCGACTTTGTAGTTTTCTTTTGTTACCTTATTTGTTCCTTTGTTGTAATGTTCAAAATCAAATTCTTACAAAAGGTAATTCGTGTTGCGGTTATTTCTTAGAATTATGTCGATTGTTGTCTGTCCAGAATTTGTTTTTTTAATTTTGTAACACGTTAATCATCTTACAAAATGTAAATAGGTACGTTGTATAGCTCCAATTCCCAGATGTTAAATTCACCCCTTTCATAACTTTGGGGTTCATTTAAAAGTTCTAATTCGATGTTCTTGTACAGCTAGGTTAGCCTCTCAGCTTTGTGGGATCGTCTCCGTTGCCCAACGCTACACACGGAATTTCACTTTAACTTGAATTGAATTAAATGTACCTACATAGTAGGAAATAGTAGTGAAATACTTGAGGTTTTGTGTTTCCAACAAGAATTGTAATAACATTGCTGTAAGAAAATATATCGAAACCTCAAATTAAGACTAAATTACCTCCAATTACACCTAAACTTCCACAACATATGGAACGAAACTTTTTAAACTGTCATTTGGAACACATTAAAACGGTGAACATTTTAATTGTGGGTAGAATCCATCGTTAATTTCCCTGTAGGCTGTTGTTAAATAAAAATCATTTCTGTCTTAATTAAAATGTTTGTCATAGAAAGCAATCTCGCGTTTCTTTAGAACAATCAGAAAAACGCACAGCTGTGGTAGGTCACACTTAACGTGAAGTGGGCAGTCCTTATTAGAAAGCAAATTAAAATTAATTTCTAAATGATAGTTCTCAACCTGTGAATTATCTCATGTTTAATTATCATATTACATATTAATGTCACGAACACGGCATAAATTTCGGTCAGTAGTCTTAGCGTTTAAGACCATTGAATCGTATCACATATAAATCGTTGAATGTTCATTTTTGTCGGCAGTTAGCGTGGTGGATGGAGAAACGTTGACAATAACAAAGGTGTCACGGTTACACATGGGTGCTTACCTGTGTATAGCATCTAATGGAGTGCCGCCATCGATTAGTAAACGGATCATGCTCATGGTTCAATGTGAGTATTACTTGCTCCCGATATGTGGAACTGACATCACTTGTAATTATAACTGACGTGGCGTGTATGAAGAGCAGGTACGATTGTGAATTTAGTGAAGTGAATTAGTAAGCTTATACCTATTATTAATTATGATAATATAAGTGGGGTGAATAGATATATGTAATTACTTATATTAGAATAGAATATAAGTACCTATCTACCTATTACAGACATGTCTAGAAAAGTTTCAAATCACTTTAGTTGTAATTGACAGTGTTGTTTGACCCACTTATCAAAATTGTTTTTGTAAAAAATACTATGACAAGTAAATTAAAATTATATTTCAATAGTTTAATAATCGTCATAGACAATATTTTACACATACAATAAAAAATAAAAACCTATAATTAAGATTATCATACGTTATGATGGCCCAGTGTTTAAGGTGCCCCCTCCCATGCAGAGATTGTGGGTTCGATACCAGGTAAGTACCACCACAAAATATAAAGGGTCGCCGCAGCCTTATGTACTTTGTGGTACCACTGTGACTTTTGCAATTCATATTATTTATTTATACTTCATGCTCAAAGGTACAAAGGCGGACTTAATGCCTTAGGCATTCTCTACCAGTCAACCAAGGGTGGTGAAGAGATAACATGGCAGGTGCATAGTTAAAAAACAACATAGTTAAACTGAATAAACAAAAATATATAACTACTATGATATAGACCAATATATATTACTCAAAACAAAATAAGGGCCACAAGGTATTTTGTCTGTACCATGAAAATAATAAAACCAATATATATTTTTTGTCTCCATAACGAAAACTAATGTTGTTTTTATCATGTAGACCAATAAATTTATTCCAATAATAATGATTAAAAAGTTTATTTGCTTTTGAAAGAATAAACACATTTTAGGTTAAAAATAAAAACAACATAAAGTTACTGAAAACAAAAGAAAATACTCCATGCTCATCTTTTAGTAACGGGTATGCCCCCCTCGTTTAGCTACGCACTCCTGAAGCCTGGAGTGCATGCTCTCAATCAAATGCCTGACATTTTCCATTGGAATCTCTTCCCAGGTCCTTTTCACAGCGTTGATGAGTTGCTGTTGGTTGTGGATTTCCTGATCCACAACCAACAGCACACAGCAGAGCACATGTGGGATCAGTTGAAACGAAGAGTTAGTACTCTTCGTTTCAACTGATCCCACATGTGCTCTATTGGATTTAAGTCCGGACGGTTCGCCGGCCACGGCAAGATTTGAATTTGAGAGTCTTCCCGTACAAGCCGAGTCGCTTGAGCCGTGTGTGCACGAGCATTGTCTTGCATCAAGACGAATCCAGGACCCGCTCGCTGTGCAAATGGGATCACATGTGGTCTGACAACTTCTTTAATATACCGCTGAGCAGTAACAGTACCCTCATTTAAAATAGCGAGCTCAGTTTTGCCGTGTAAGCTTATCCCGCCCCAAATCATTACATTTGGACCACCAAAACGATCGACTTCATGGATGCAGGCTTCTGAAAATCTCTCGCCGCGTCTTCTCCATACTCTAATACGCCGATCGTCGTTAAAAAAATTAACTTTGCATTCGTCTGTGAAGAGCACCAGGTCCCATTAAATTACACCAAAATGAAAAAATACCTCGTGGGCCTTATTTTGTTTCGAGTAGTATATATACAAATATAAGTATATATAAATATACATAAAAAGAAAAGACGTTTATGAGATGACTCTGCTTACTTACTTATGTAGAAAGTAAATCCGCAATTTCCGCCTAAATGTATACCGACTGGTGGCCGTCGTGATATCGAGAGGAAGCTCGTTCCAGAGTAGAATGGACTGGATATGAAAGGAAGAATGGACAAAATCAGAAGTATGAGAAGGACACAGCAAGAGAAGACTACTACTATGTACTTTCTAAGTTTATCTTTGATATAACTCACATCGGTGAAGTCCGAATAAGTCCACCATAAGGCCCGACTGTCATTCATACATCTTTGGCAGTCGTTATGGGTAGTCAGAAGCCAGAAAGTCTGACAACCAGTCTTACCAAGGGGTATCGTGTTACCCAGAAACTGGGTTATGGAGGTCAAATAGACAGTCGCTCCATGTAAAACACTGGTACACACACTACAGAAGAAGCCGACCCCAATATAGTAGGGAAAAGGCTAGGCAAATGATGATGACTATAACAAGTAACATTCAATACAACCTGGATTAATAGAAGTTTTTTTTTTATCAGTGCTAATTATAGAAGTCATATTGTCAGATCTAGTGCTAGTCTACACATGCAGTCTCAGTAACGACACAAATTGACAAGTGAACGAGTCTAGCCAGCGACAGAATGGTTGGTCATCCGTGTTTTATTTGAGCCGTAATAGCTTGGGTGTCCGTACTAGTGTTTATCGATTGCCTCCTACCTACCAGTTTGAATTGCTCCGCTTGTTTGACATGCTATGATTAGAGGCTCAGAATAGATCAGGTTTACACTTGTTTAGTACACACCGATTAAGTTGTTAAATATGTTTGTTTCTTAAAATTGACACTTTTATATTTTCCGTAGTTTTTAGAAGGTCACTTTTTCCTATGTGAGAATTAGGTTTTAAAATGTTTAATTAATTTTTTTTTAAATGCAGCTTCAAGCTAATATATGAAATTATTTTAATATAGGTAAGTTTACATTTTTCAAGAAAAAAAACCAGCTAATTAAAAAATTTTGCCGAGTTATGTGAACTAACATGTATGGATGAGATGATTTGTTTTATTTAAAAAGTTGGTCACATCGATGAGTACAATGAACCCTTTTCAAGTTTATACTGAAGAAAAGCTAAGCTTGTATAAAGTTCAGTGATAAGTGGAGGTACAATAAAACACGTGAAAACTTGTAAGGGTTGAATCTGAGGGCAGAAACATTGACGACAACTATTGACGCGTGGCCAGCCCATTATTTACAAACAAGTTTTCCTACTTTTCGATTTTTCCAGCCTGGTAGTTAAAACTGTCTTAACTTTGATGCTGCAGTTCTGATAAGTATAAATTATTATGGTAGGACTTTAATAACTTAAAAATACAAAACAGAAATATAAAACGCTGAAACGAAACATTACTGACTTCACCCACGTTTGCGGATTTCTAATTATTACTGTAGAATTAATAAAGCTCCACTTGTATATTAAATAAACATGGCTATGCCTTTATCTGCAAAAGAACAAACTATTATGGAAAAAGGTTCGAGCATAACACAAAACAAAAAAAGAGAAATATGAGCGTGCAATATGAGTATATCTAATTAAGGCTATCGAAATTAAGAAATGTGTATTATTATTTTCCTTTTCCTTTCGTGGACCGACGACATCGTCAAGGCAACCTTGATGATGGGTAACAAATGACGATGGACCTTGGGTAACCAGTGGATGCAAGCGCCAGGTTGCCGCTCGTTGTGGCGTTCTATGGGGGAGGGAGGCCTATGTTCAAAAGGACGTCTTTCGGCTGATGATGATGATGCCATATTCTTGACAGCGTTTTGCAATAATAACAACTTAATCATATCAACAGTTCCACCGATGCTGTCCATTCCCAACCAGCTGGAAGGCGCATACATCGGGCAGGACGTGACGCTAGAGTGCCACACAGAGGCGTACCCCTCCTCCATCAACTACTGGACCACTGACCGCGGAGACATGATTATTTCCGGTGAGGCTTGTTAAATATGCGTGCTCACACATAATGTGGGTTCTCTGTTTGGGGATCAAAACATATAATACGAGTGGCACAAGCTAGGATATTACTGTCTATTACGACGTAAAGAACTAATCACTGGGAATTTGGTTTCTTCAATGATTATATTAAGAAATTTTGGTAATTACATTTATTTTAGCAATTTTACATTGGACAGTAAAATAGTTCGACCGCTCGAGCAGTTGGCAGGTTGATAAGTCACTTTTGACACTTATAGTTTTCACTAATACTACAAACACACACACACGCACATTTGCGCCTTGTAGAAAATGCAAGGCAATGCAATTGTTTAATACACGCTGCTATTAGGCTCTCAACATGTGAGCCTAAACATATACAGTATAGTATAAAGTTACATAATATATGTATGTAGATCTTTTTGTGCCCGATACTTTGAAAACATATCTAATATTCTTTTTTTACTACGTACTTCTCTGAGTCGATTTGTTTTATTGATTCGTTAGATCGTAAAGCGTAATTAATAATTGACACGCAACGTATTTGATTATTTGACCAACAAATGACGATACATTTAATATTTAAAGCAAAGAAGGTCAACTTTATTCGAAGGTTATCCTTCATTTAATACGAGTAAGGTTTCAAATTATGGTAGGACTACTACTTAAAAATTGAATCCAAAAGCTTTACCGTGTAACGTTATTTAAATAATGCAGGAACTATATCACAGCAAGTGTTTCAAAACCTAATAAAGCTTCATACATTATAAACGAGTACTCCGAATAACTGTAGTTTCAATGAACTTTCAATAGCCTTATTTGAGCTCCACCGATGAACTACAGCCGCTAACTAACTAGCAATAAACGCTATATTATCGAACTATGAACACAACACAAATACGTACATTTATCATATTGGCATAAATAACATGCGTTCCTGTCAAGTAAGCCATCGTTCGATTGTATCATTGATTTATGACTTCATAATGAAAATAATTTCCCTTGTATCGGAACAAGCGAACGAGGTGTAGTCGAATACGTTTCGAATGTACTCACTCATGCGCGAATAGAGAATAGTTGGATGATTAAATATTTTTAACTTTTTATTTCGATTCAACAAACAGCTTACGCATTTGATAACTAAGACAGAAACCACGTTGAAAAATTTTTTTTTCTTCGTTTTTGTTTGCCAACTCAAGATACTGCCGTAGCAGCCAACCGGTATTGCACGCAATTAAGCACTTGTATTGACTCTGCAGTTGTTGTTCGTCGAATATCAACTTTCTGGCATGAGCGTCCCAGTTCTGAAGTAGAGCATGGAGTCAATATCTTTGAAACTATTATATGGATTAAGCTTCAGTTCCACGATTATGCTGATATTTTTTTCTCCTTTCTATCTGCAAACGGCTCTTTTGCCATAGGTAATCAAATGTGTTCCACTGATTTTGGTGTTGTAGGCGACATTCCATTTAATAAACTGGCCCTGGGTTTTGGGCCAGTATGTGCCATCTTTTTAGGCATTTATATGGATGTGTATATGATCCATATTTTCCTGCGGATGTAGTAAAGGTGTGCGGCAGGTCTGCCGTATACATGGAATGCAACACTGGACTAAGAATTGATCCATGGGGCCCAGAAGCAATGATTAAGTACAGCTCCGTGTAGTCTCCACAATACTTGATTTGAAGTTTACTTTGATCTAGGTAGGATTTCAGGATTATGACGAAAAAGTTAGGTACAAGGGTCTCTTGTACAAAGTAATTTGTGCCATACCCTATCAAATACCTGTTGTAAGAGTATGAATGCTGCTCAGCAATATTCTTTCTTCTCAAGTGATTGTCGGATTGCGTAGACTACCCTATGCACTAGTTCGACTGTTGCGTGTTTCTTCCGAAAACCAAACTGGTGATGCGGTGATATGATCTTGCTCTCGTCAAGTATGGGGTTAAGTCTTCGTACAAGTCTTTTTGAATACTTTGTAAAGGGAGAGGACGTATACCACCAACAGATTCTGACTCATATAGACCCATCTATGTGAGCTAGGATCTGTTGGCGGTCTTGCGACGTTGCCCAGGCTTTGCGATCAGTATTTGTGTTTTTTTTTAAATTAAATAGCATGTTAACAATGAAACACGAGGACAATGGCTTTTTGGGCAACTGATAAAGTACAGTCCAGCCTTTACAATGTTAAAACCACTGATCATTTTAAAATAAATTTATTTTATATTCAGCGAGAAAAATAAAACCGTTTGTTAATTTTTCATTGCTAGTTACGTAATACCGAATACAGGTTTTATATTTAAGTAGAAATGGAAATTATAGGAGGCAAGTACGAAGCATTCCCGATAGACAGTAGCTACAACAAGTTCATGATGCTGAAGATAAAGAACATCACCAAAGAGGACTTCGGCTTCTACAAATGTATCGCGAAGAACTCTCTGGGAGAAACGGACGGAATCATCAAACTCGATGGTAATTTTTTAACATTAGTAGATTGATTTAAAACGGCCCCCGTCGGAGGGAGCGATTGAAAGCGCTGAAAGAATCGTAAAAACAAACAGCCTTTTTTACGATCTTTGGGAATTCGGAAGTGTGGGAAAATCACACAAAACTGCCTGTCAATTATCTGTAAAGCTTTTTTTGGGTAAAATACTGTATAGTACATCGGTATTAATAAAATAAATACCTACTCTTGGTAACAATGAAATTTTATAATTGATTAGCATTGTTTTTTTTTATGTTATGGTTTCACAAAATGTAGGGTAAAACCAGGATAGTTGCCCCAGAGATATAGTTACCTCGATTGTAATTACTCTAGTTTCATGGATGAATCACATGTTATTTTATTTATCTATCGAGAGACTCTACCACTACCACTTTGCTAACCGTGTTGCATGTCTCTGAGCCATTGTATGGGAAGGCAAGGTGCGATCAAAGTTTTTGCGGGATAAATGTCCTCTTTTTCGACAGTGCATCTATCCTAAACGTAATTTATATGGACTAGGCAACTATCCCATACATGGGATATATGTCCCAAATTTAGAGGTCCTCAAAAATTGCCAATACCTACTCTGGAAATACATGGTGGACATCCCACCCACACGCACGAAACGTTTTGGGAATACCTTTATTGTGCGTACTGCTAAGGAGTGGAATTCCCTGCCTGAGTCTGTGTTTCCTGATAGCTACAACCTGGGAGTCTTTAAGGCAAGAGTGAATAGGTTACTTCTAGGCAAGCGTGCTCCGTCTTAGACCGCATCATCGCTTCCCATCAGGTGTGATAGTGGTCAAACGTATGCCTATCAATAGATAAAAAAAAAAAAAAAATATCAAGGAATTTATCCTTTCAAAATTTAAAGATAATGAACCAAAGTAGGTACCCACCCATTTTTTGTACTGAGAGACATGAAGCAATTTCAAAAAGTGTGGCAGCTATCTGGCTTTTACCCTATTGTTTATGATACATACTTACAAATACATAGATAGATACATAATGTTTAGTATTATTAACAAAAAAATGCTAAAAATATATGCATACATGCTCTGAATTAATATTGTCTTACAGAAATACCTGCACCGCCGTCCGCCTTTACAACGACACAAAAAACGGTGTTAGACAATCAAACTATTAGGAAGAAAGGTAACGTTATCATCGCCAGTATTACACAGTTCAAAATTAATTAGTTTTCTAATATAAATATCCTAACAGGTTTGCCGCAAATTATCCAGAGTAGTGACGCAATCAGTTCCAACTTCCAAGGTGAAATGTACGGCGAGCAGCTAAGTGATTTCGGTAAATATTTCAACAATATTAATGATACTCGAGTACATTTGTCACTGAAATAATAATATGTTGTAATTCTGGAAAGGTGATTATATTGACGTAGAATCTAATTTAGAAATGGGTTCACGTACTTAGGTACTTAAAGACAAAGTTACTCCTTGTGTACGGTTTAGTACTTTAATAACTAGGCCTTTATTAAAGTACTAAACTGTTTTGACTTAAAACTAATAATTTGATACAGACGTTATCCTCACGGCTTGGATCCAATATAAAACAATGTATTTGTATCTCAGTCGTTAATGAAAATCAAAATTGAATCATTAATTTCCATCAATGTATTTAGGGTTTCCACAGACCATTAATAAGCAACCACAGGCTTTCTATTATTACATTATTTTAAAAGATATTCGAACGAAGTAATTTTTTTATAATACACGTGTTCGTTTATTTAAGAAAATTTTCCTTCTACTCCAATAAAAACAAGTTGAGCTAAATGAAAGCAATTGCTTTAGAAAAACAAATTTCATAACAGATAATAAAATAAATCCGGTAAGCCTTAATTTGAAATTGAACAGATGTTCTGATATTTGTGTTTCCCATTTTCAGATGATGACCTAGACAATTCAGCAAGTTTCAACAAAGTAAATTCTATCTTAGGTATCATAGTTTTTCAAGTGATAAACATAGCGAGATATATTTTACATTCTTGATATTTGTAATATTGTGATGAACTTTAATTTATTTGTTGCTAATTTTAATATTGGTTAATAATTTCTGAAGCTGACCAGACAATAAGTAATTCGCATTGTTAATTATGTTAAGTTTATTGTCAACCAGGCGTTTGTTATTTACACTTTAAAGTGTTGCGTGAATAAGCACTCGACACTTCATGTTTTTTGAACTGTGTATCTTATTTATTATGTATCAATAATTATTTAGTATCGACAAGTCTGTCAGTAAAATGTAAAAAACTGTGTCAATTTTGTAAAGAGTCGACTGAACTGACTTGCATAAATAATTAACTTAATCAGAAAACAGAACTGTGATCAGCCATAAATAGAACTGCGGGAATTGTAATTACCTAAATTAATACTCATTTTCTTGTTTTGCTAATATATATCTAACTTAATTTAGCCGGTACTTTGCTAAATTGACTCGAACACTTTTTTACAAAAATCGATCTCTTAATATAATGTAATAAATGTAGTCGGTCTAATAAATGTCCTAGGTTCGCTTAGTTCTTACGAAATATTTGTACACAAATTTTCTACTACATCTATTTTATAAAAAGCGCCTAGAGCTAGACTTTTTAGAGATAAACCTATAACTGTCCAATAAATTGAAAACTCGTGTGTAGGTGGTATGCTATTTCCGGAAAACGATTAAGTAGACGTATACACTAACGAATTATTAATACGTAAACCTACTGTGCTTTGGTAGATAATAACTGGTCGATTTTCTTTACCTTTCATAATTGTTATAATGCTTATTTTGTTACTATTTTTACTGTAAATCTTGTAGTAATTATTTGCCGTAATGTATAATACAAATAGAGACTATAGGGAAATAGGAAGTTTTTGGGATCATTTACCTAATGCTACAAAATGAAAACTGCCAAATAAATGTGTAAAAAATGAAAATAAAACGAAGCTTGAAATGTTGTTATTTATTACCCATCTTCTCCGTAAACACAAATGCAGATGAGTAAAAGAGTATCTAAATAAGTTACAAAACAATCTGATGCAGAATATTCTAAAACAAAGTTCTGAACTCCTGCATCTGCCTGTTTGTATGATCGAGCTTGAACAAGTGAAAACTATGAAAATTCGAGTAAGGTTTCAGTGTAATAATTCATCGCTTCCAACCTGAATGACGTGGCGAGCCGCTGTTCATATAAATAGGGAACTTTTGTTTATTCAGACTGGTATAATTCGCTTATCCGATCAAAGCATATGGTTTGTCACCAAGATTTTGTGTACCAGAGTAGATAATAACATTCACGTAAAACGAATCACTGAAATTGAATGAAATTCATGTCCTGGTTTTAAACTTTATAACTCTGTAATACGTAGGTAGCTTGTACAAAATGTGGTTTTCCACAACTTACGCAGAAAACATTCTAGAGATCTCAACCGTGACAAGTGCTTCATGGTTCTTGAATAGGCACCATAGCAACCCGCCACAGCCCTTTCAGTTCTATTTAATATTATAGAGGCTAAGAATTTGTTTGTTAGATCGAACTGATTTCAGGAAACACGGGTCCAATTTTAAAAATCATTTTACGTTACATTGCCCGTTTATGAAGTCATTCCGCCAGAAAACTAAAGTCACCAACATGACTGCGCGTCAATTAGCACGCTGAAGTGGAAGTGGAAGTGGCCGGCCACGTCATCAGGCGGACAGACGGTAGATGGAGCAGACACGCTTTAGAGTGGAGACCGCGTTTGGAAAAGCGTAGTGTGGGACGCCCTGCGGCGCGATGGACTGACGATTTGAACAAGGTGGCTGGCAGCGGATTGATGCGATCTGCCCAAGACCGGGTTGGTCGGCGATGTCTGGGGTGGCCTACGTTCATCAGTGGACGGCAATAGGCTGTTATGATGATGATGATAATGAGCCCGTTTATCAAGGAAGGTTCATCACGCTAAGAATCGCGACGCCCGCCGTAAGGTAAAGGCTAGTGTTATAATAAACGTGTTGGTACTTGGTATGCTTACAGAAGTTTCATTAATAGATTGATTGACTGTACATTAAATACAGTTTGCACAATACCCGCGGGAGTTGGTTTACCTATATAGGTACGTATCTATTTATATATTTGTGTAAGTATAACAACTGTCTGACACCCATAGCACAGAATACTTAATAGTACTACGTACAGAAAGGACACTCCCTTCCCCGCGCTACATCAGATACCGCACCGTCACCCCGCACTAGGAGGGGCTAACCGCCAACTCTTTAGCCAGGGCGCTCAAAATCGTAAGAATTGCAGCGCTGTAGGTACTGCTGACACAAAACACACAATTTTGCGATTTATTTTGTTTTAAGTTTTATTTATTAGTTTTAATCTCGATGATTCATTTATTTTCCAAGTTTTCGTCGTTTTATAATACAATTAAAACTTCCGTAATAATAACGTATCAACATTACTAGCTTTTAATATTGCTCTCTCTCTTTATTTTCTTAGTTATGTACTTATGTCCCTTTCTTTCACGTTCTATTCATTCTTTGAATTGAAAAGTAGTAGCCTACGCACTAACCTTGTCGCGTCGCCCCATTGTAATTATTATTATTGTAATATTTTAATTAATTCTTAATTTTTATTTTTAATACTTTTGAACTTAACATGTAGGTATGGACATGGACAGGTTCCGAAATAAATGAAAAAAAAAAAATTGCGTTGCCGCGTAATGGTACGGGGCGATCGTGAATTCCATATTTTGTAATTAGGTAGGTAGGTACCTTAATTTACCATTATTGATGAATAAATAAACCTCTTTACATAATAAATATTATAATATTACGTTTATGTCATTACAGATCCGAGTATTCAAAATCAAATATCATTTATTTTATTTCTTTAAGAAATAAATAATTGAACGCTCGGACAAGGTCACTTCTGAATAATAATGCTCGAAACGTTCGGGTAGTTCCGTCGTCGTTCGGTTCACCCGACGCAAAGCGCTGCACATTTCGCGCCATTTTGTACGCCACGACATCCAACTGATTCAACCCTACTAAAATTCACGCACACATTTGCACGTGTACAGACGTCATTTGGTTTTGTAGTAGTAATAGGTAATTATTTTGCAAGTTTTGTATGAAGTGTCCGAGGTTGCCCATAGTATGGTGAGCGTGGAACCTAAGATAGAAACACGCTTGTACGATATGACTACACACAGTAAGCAGAGCTCATAGAAATCTCTATTCCTAGACAGCACGTTTCGCCGAAAACTTTGTTGATAGAAAACATCGTCCGTAGATATCTCGGTCCATAGGAAGCACTGTTGACAGAAATCTCGGTTCATAAGTAGCACTTCTTGCCGAAAACTTTATTTATAGAAACCATTGTTTCCAGATACCTTGATTCACAGAAAGCGCCTCTGGTGAATAAACTATTAGGTAATACTTATATATTTTATTGCGATACATATTTTTTACAATTCTGGCGTGACAAACCCCGCCTTTGGTTTGCCCAGTTCGAAGTCATGATTGCCAACCAGAAACTCGGCGACGAAGGGAAATTTGGACTGGTAGTAGCGAATCTCACCAGGCCAGAGGTGGAGCAAATAAGTGACATCATCATGACTGCTCCGAACACAGGAAGATATGAAGAAGTGAAGAAGAGGTTGGTGTCGGTCTACGAAGAAACAGAAGGGAAACAGTTGCAGCAGTTGCTCAACGAAATGGAACTCGGTGACCAACGGCCATCTCAACTACTGCGCCGGATGCGAGACCTGGCGCGAGACAAAATGCCAGACGCTACGGTGCGTATGCTATGGATTGGACACCTGCCCACCGCAACTCGCGCAGTACTAGCCGTAAGCGAAGAGTCGAAGCTGGATTCACTCGCTGCCATGGCAGACAAGATGCACGAGCAAATGAAGGAGGTAAACTACGTGTGTTCCTGTCACATTCAGCCTTCAACGTCACAACAGTAAACTTCGTCCGAACAGAACATCATCAGTATGATCGAGGCCCTAACCAAGGAGGTAGCTGAGTTAAAAATGGATCGCCAAAGTAATTACCGTCGACGACCGCAACGCTACAGGAGCCGATCACGCTCTAAATCCCGTGATCGAAGAAGCGGGTCGTGCTACTTCCATCGAAAATTCGGCAAAGAAGCGTATCGGTGTAGGAGTCCTTGTAATTACAAGAAAAATACACAGACGGAAAACTAGTAAAGACCGAAGCTGAGGCGGTGGCAGAAGTCGATAATTTAACTATATACCGCCTATTCATAAGAGACGTAACCAGCGGTCAACAATACCTTGTCGACACAGGCGCAAATGTTTTTCGTTCTACCCGCAAGTGCGAACGAAAAAAAGAATCAGAATCCGAGCAACTACCTTTACGCAGCAAATGGAACGCAAATACCTACATTCGGCGAGCGAACTATCGAATTGAATATTGGGTTAAGGCGTCCGTACAAGTGGCGTTTTGTGATAGCAACAGTCAGTAGGCCGATCTTAGGCGCTGATTTTTTACATCACTACGCACTCATGGTAGACCTGCATGGACGGCGACTGGTGGACCAAAAGACAACCTTATCAACATGTGGGTCCCTGTTATCTGCGTCAGAAGGAAGCATACGCACCATCGACGACAATCTTCCATATCACGACCTATTAGCTAAGTATCCTGATATCACAAGACCAAGTTCGTGGAAATTGTAAAACAGTGAAGTCGAACATTACATCGAGACTACTGGCCCACCACTGTACGCAAAAGCTCGCCTCCTCTCACCTCACAAATATAATGCTGCCAAGGAGGAAATACAACTGATGATGGACCAAGGTATCTGTCGACCGTCTAATAGTCCATGGGCAAGTCACACATGGTGCTGAAGAAGGACGGCAAATACAGATTATAGATAGATAGATAGATTGATAAGATAGATAAATCATTTATTTAGGGCATCCAAAAGACATATCACAAGGTTGCACCAAATGGGAGTTCAGCTCAGCATGTGTCAGGCAAATGTACCTGACGCTGATATTCTGCTGAATCCCTGTAGTGACATACGGACGTCGAGCAGATAAGATAAATTGATCTTGACGGGTGTTGTGGCAAAGTTTTATGCAAAGTTCTGTCGATGTACCCACGATTACAATTATGTTATATTCTACAATATAGTTTTGTATTGGAGAACGTTCCTGCTCGTTGAAGTATTAATTGTGTATTTTGATTACTTGATTTATTCATAAGTATAAATGTGTGTAATATATAAATGAGTAAACTTATTACAATAAAAAATTATAGTGTCGTAAGTGCGAATAAAATAAACGATTTGGCCAGACTAAGGGTAATTAACATTATAGCTATTGTCCAACAAAAAGATTCACAAATCATCCAACAATTATTCTAATTACCACCCCCTTGTTCTCAGGTTTATGAGTTAATGACAGCCAGTTATATAATAGACACGTTCGAAACAGTCATACCCAGATCTTTCTGCGAGGCGACAAGAAACTGCCTCAGTCTTACTCTGAAGGTAGCAAGATATTTAAGATTCCTTATCGGCGGGGGAATATTGTTCCAGCACTTGGATGCGGCGTACCTAAAATTTCCCCTGAAAGCAGCTGTCTTGTGCGATTGAGTGGAGAGTTGCTGCGAGCACTGCCTTCTTGCACATTCTCTTCTACTAGCAATCCAGCTCAGTTTATTGTACAAGTAGGTAGGCTGCTTGTTCTTTATGACTCCAAATAGTAGACATGCTAAGTGCATCTTACGTCGCAATTTCATATTAAGGATAGAATGCTTATTTAAAAAAGGCGTTACGTGACTTCTTGACGGAATTTAGAAGCAGAATCTAGCGCAGGCATTTTGCACCCTCTGGATTAATCGCTCAGTTCTTGCCAGTAGTCCAGGGCCAATAACTGCGTCCGCATAGCTTAAATTGGATAGCACGAGCGGCTCAACCAGTTGAATCCGCAGCTCCTCTGATAGGTAAGGCCTTATTTTATAAAGGACCTTAAGCCGATAGAAGCAAGTGCGTACTGACTCTGCCACGTGCGCTTCGTACCTCAACTCAGCGTCCATGTTCAGACCCAGATTACGTGCCTCAGTGATTCGAATGATCGGCTCACCCAGCAGGGTAACGTTGAGAGTTATCGGCACGGCCCTGATTTGGTTCTTGGTTCCAAACAGCATATATTTGGTTTTGGTGGGATTAAGTACCAAGCCGTTATTTTCAGCCCAACATGCTATCCTGTCAAGATCATCGTTTAAATCCTTTATAGCGTTATTATAGACACCTGGCTTAAAGGAAATATAGACTTGTACGTCATCAGCATAAATATGGTACTGACATCGTTTCAGGGTATACAGGGTTCGTTTCAGGGTTACATGATATCCGCACAATACGAAATAAATATGATGGGGCCGAGTATTGAGCCTTGCGGGACTCCTATGCATACAGATGTAAGTGACGAAACTAGGGATGAGCCATTGCTCAGTCGTATTTCCACACGCTGGCGACGGTTGGTGAGGTAACTTTGGAACCAGTGTATCGTGTTTTGGTCGAATCCATAGTAGTGAAGCTTTGATAGGAATAAATCTATATTTATGCAGTCAAAAGCTCGCGAAAAGTCTAGTAGGACAAGAAGCGTACATAGGCCCTTATCTTGTGCTGACAGAATGTTATCAGTCACGTCCAAAAGAGCCGTAGAAGTGCCACGCTGTTTGCGGAAGCCAGACTGTAGTTCAGGTAGAATGTGGTTTGCTTCTAGGTATTTTGTCAGCTGCTGGCATACTGCCTTTTCAGCAATTTTTGAGAGGCAAGGCCTTAGGTCTTTTAACTCTGTTGGATTTGTTTTTTTACCCCCCTAACCCCCCCCCCCCCCACCCCCATGTACGGACAGCGGTCGCGGTGTATGTCGCAGGCGGTAGCCTGGTACAACAGGCGCTCGCCCCTCCTCGCCTGCCCGTAGCCAAGTCTCATTAACAGCTAATACGTCGAGAGAATGCCTTTCCACTGCTGCTATAAAATCATCGTGTTTAGTGCCAAGGGAGCCCACGTTTAACAAACCAATTGTTAGGTATTTTTCAAACATATTTAATGTAAGGAAATGTACGACAAAACAGAGAAGCACTGTTGCGGACGTAAAATGTTGATAAAATACAATCGTTATAAATAATTCCATGGAGATATTCCAAATAGGTGCTGTACATCACAACGAATTGTAATTCAAAACAGTAAATAAAACTAAAGTCTGAGAGCGCTAAAATATAAAAAACATTGTAAAGGTTAAAAATTAAAAATAATAGTTGTATAAAAGTGATTGTAAATAATAAATTAAAATAAATTATGGTAAATAAATAATTGAATATTACGAGTAGACATTGTAAATATTGCACTTTAGCCATTGTAAATAGTATATTATAAGTAATAAGTGTAAACAATAATGTAATAGTCATATTTGATATTATCATCGTGTTATATCTATAAATACGTGTATTAAATGTGTAAATATATGACATGTGTTTGTAAAAAATATCTGTATTATGTGTTTGTGTGGGTGTGTGTGTTGTGTATTATCTGTATTATATATTTCATAATTCAAGTAATCTATACATGGAAACACTACTAACTTTTTGTAAGCCGACAGTAATTGATAACATAGGGTAACTATCCACAGTTGACCAGAATATTCGTTGTGCTGAGAATATATTTTCCGAAATGTTGACCAATATCGTTGAGCGCAAACAGGGTTCCCACTTGTTACCATATGAAACACACCGCCCTGTGACATCGCTTAATATATATAACACATTATGTAAAAAACCTTTATGAGTAAAACAAAATAATAAAGAGATCGAACTGATAACATTCACAGAAGCAATAAGTAAACAAAACTTTGCGGAACGAGTTCGGATGTGGTACAAACCGAACATTACCCAAAAATCCTACTAATATCATCTTCGCTTCTAATTCGTTCCGCTTTTTGAAGATCCTCCCTGCGAGCTAAGATTCTTCCGTCCCTTGTCCAAACGTACTTCCATTTATGTTGACTACCTGCTTTGTCGTTGCTTAGCGAGATAAAATAACTGGCGGTTGGTCCGAGTTAAACGCTCGTTAACATAAACTCGGTGCGGCGGCCCAGTGATATCAAGGTCACCTGTACTCAAACCGCGGCGGACCCGAGCTGCGCGTAAAAGCGCGTCGCGCGTGGCGCGCCGTGCGAATCGCACGGATATGCACCGAGGTCGCTGTGGAGCAGGGTCAGCAGAGATGGCGCCGTCAGAAGTCTCCACTCGATTACCGATTACGTCGTGTAGATCCGACTCGCTCGGCATGGACTACGTCCCTTTTATCAATGACGACGCCAAGCTTTATGGCAAGAACTTTAACGAGGTGAAGGGCGCTCTCTTCCTTGCACTCCGGTATTCCGGTCACCTCAATATCATTTAATAGAAGTTCCTGATCGCGCTCGTTCAGCTGGCATTTCAGCTCAGCGATGGTGTTTTCTAGTGGTTCTTGGTCTGGCTATATTTTTTGCTGTAGTTTATGCTCGAGGGCACCCACCCGCACCTCCAAACTATCCATTCGCTCATCAGAGGTCCTTAAGGAATCTTTTAGTTGTGCCATCTCATTGCGTAATTCTTGAAATTCTTGATGCATCAGGCGAAACTCGGCACGCAGCTCCTCTTTAAATAACCGCAGCTCGTCAGCCAAGTCGGGAGAGAAGTTGACGGTTGCGTCCAGGGCAGTGCTGTTTAATGGGCTGTCCATATCCATGAGTTCCTCAGGGCTACTGAGCTGCTCTGCCTGGACAGAGTCTGCCCTACCTCGAACTGGTGTCTCCGTCTTGTTGTCCCTAGCCAGATGTTTTTTGCACTCAGGGCAACGCCAGGTGGGAACAGTAGTACCCGTACTAGGCAAGCCGACGCAAGCGCGATGATAAAAGGCATTGCATTGACTGCATTTAGCGGCCTCTATCGGCGATAAAAATTTGGCGCAACCACCGCACTTCGCTGCAGGCATGGTTAGATTTATTGTTTGATACTTTAGAATACTTTAGGTTATCGATTCCACTTAGTCGCTCCGCGCAGTGACAATAGATGGCGCTGTTTAAACACAATCATGCGAATTATAGTTTGATGGGAATGTAATGGGTTGACAACACCATAGAACGACACCGGGGTAAACAGAGTTGAAGCACACTCTGGGACAACACTTCACGTCTAGTTTTAAGTGAATTCACTAAAATGTTTTAATATTATGAATGTTACGGGTAGATTTTAGTCACTGGTGTATAGATTTAAGTTTACACATTAATTACTGTTTATACACTGCACTTGCGCACTTGATAACGTTTTGTGTCTTGATTTAATGTATGTAGCAACTTTCCGTATTATAATTGTTCTTAATAAATGAGTAGTTTTATATAAAGAGCTTTAAGCAACAGCGAGGAGTACCGGTCAACTCGTCGTCCGTGACGTCACTCTATCATTATGTGGCGACTACCGCAGGCTCAACGCAGTAACAATACCAGACCGCTATCCAATCTCACGTCTGCATGACTTCACTTATAATATGCATGGCAAGAAGATTTTTACCAAAATCGATCTACAAAAGGCTTATATTATCAAATAAGAAACAGAGACGAAGATGTTAAAAAAACAGCCGTTATTACCCCGTTCGGTCTGTATGAATTCACAAGGATGTGTTTCGGTTTAAGGAATGCTGGCCAAACATTCCAGCGGCACATTGACAACGTACTACGAGGATTTCCAGTTTTTCCATTCGTCGACGACATTTTGGTGGCCTCTGAAAACGAAGAAGAACACAGAAGTATTCTCAAAGAAGTGTTCCAGCGACTCAATGACAACAGGTTGCAAATCAACGTCGCTAAGTGTTCCTTCGGCCAAACCAAACTGGATTTCCTGGGATACTCAATAAGCTCAGAAGGCATCCATCCAACAGAAGATAAGATAAAGGTTATCAAGTCATACCCGCTACCAACAACCGTTCAAGATCTTCAACAAAGTTTTCGGCGAAACGTGCTGTCTAGGTATAGAGATTTCTATGAGCTCTGCTTTCTGTGTGTAGTCATATCGTACAAGCGTGTTTCTATCTTAGGTTCCACGCTCACCATACGGTATAAGGTCTGCCTAGTTTGGGGTCAGATGGCCGTGTGTGTGATGTCCACATAATTAAATTATAACTGAATGATAATTTAATAAATAACAATATATAAAGTTAAAGTTACACGATTTCTTTAAAGGGAAGTACCACCTACACGAAATATTAATTGAACAGGAATTTTCTGCTTTCCTGGAAAATTTACAAATCATTGTAGGTATCTGTTGATAAGATCAATAAAGATATCATAAAGAAAAACTTGAACGACTTAAATAAATGTTTACTGTAGACTTAATATAGATAGAAACTACGTGATATATTTTCAATAAAAATGACAGGAAAATATCTAAACAGAGGGCCTAGCACGGGCGTGCGGAATAAACGTAAAATAAATTGAAAATAAACGTTTTAATATTTGTATTGGTATTCATATCAATGTGTCGTGATGGCCCAGTGGTTAAGGCGCACGCCTCTCATGCACGAGGTTGTGGGTTCGGAACCCATAGTACACGATCTATGACTGCCGGCAGATTCAATGTACCCATAGTCACCAATTACTTTGGTGACAGGGCCCTAAAAAAACGAACAGTCTGCCGGCAGACATAAGGAGTGAACCCAATAGAAACAGATTTAAAAATAAATTAAAAACATATTATTTACAAAGAATCATGGCAGGATTTGTACAAAAAAAACCAAGATGTTTAGAGAAGTTGAAAAGCTTATTATTGCAGAACAAAACGGCAGATGATGGCAACAGTGACCCTGACAGCCGTTTTATGGGAAATAATGTCAAAAATAATGATTAATTAATGTACTTTTTCAACTCCGCCACTTTAAACAACGATTCACATCACTTGTCTGCCAATTTGATAGATCCGTTAATGTCACTTGTCACTTTATTTTTTTATAAACACAGAATGGGCAACGAGATGAAACGAAAAACTGTTATTTTCATTTCAAAATATTATAATTATGCGTAAGTATATCAATCTACTCCTGGTAATGTATTCTCCACATTGGAAAACATTTTAAGGGCGCGTATTCAATTTAGCGCACCTCAAAATCTAAACGATTGCTAGAACGGCGTAGCGGCATTGACACACACAAGTACAATACAATGATCTGTTTGTGTGCATCAGAAACAGAAATACGCACGAAACAAGCACGAATCATTAAAATTCATCGGCACACGAAAGCGCGCGAGGTTTTACGGTGCTTTTTAAAATAATTGTCTAAAATAAATGAGTTCGTACAAGGAACTGAAAAATATTGTGTTTATTGAGCATAACCTTTATTTTCATAAAATAAATATGTCAGTTATGTTTTTATTCAAATACTGGTGAAAAAAAATTGTTGAAGTGAACCAATTTTGTACTTTTTTAATACAGTTTTTGAATATCTAACAGTAATATTTTCGTAATTTTGGCTCTGTTATGTACTTTGGAGACTGTATATCCAGTTGGAAAAACTCATAAAACATAATATTTTGGCATACTGTAATGGTCGCGTTCGTCCTGACTTCTATTTGAACTCTGACGTTTATTTTCGTAAAACGCAATTGTCTTCGCTGTAAAAAACTATAATTGAAAGTTATACTTTTACTCTGTAGTTCCCTAAAGCAAGACTTAATCTTTCTAAAACTGTAATTGTCTTTAAATAATCTGCTCCCATCATTACGATATTAACGCTAAAATATTAAGTTTTCGTCACGAATCGAATACACGCTCTTAAACCCTCTAAATGATTTTTTTTTCATACAAATGAATGTATGGATCTCGCCATGATTCTTTGTTAAAGTGCTACCTATACATGTAACAAAAACTATACCGATAAGACTCACCAGACCCCGCAGTCAAACCATTACAACGGTTTTGTGGGGCTTAGCTTATAAGCTGCTTACTATTATTTTGAACTTATAATAAAAAAAAAAATAATAAACCGGGCACGAGCTGGTATCAATGTGACTTTTTCAATTTCATAATGTAGGTACTTTCTAAGTTTGGCTTGGTCATCACTGACATCGTTGAAGGAGAACATCGTGGGGACAACTGGACTTATACGACTAATAAGTCTGAAATCGCCAATCCGCCTTGAGCAGGGGTGGTGATCAATGTTCGTACCTTCTCCGTATGAGATGAGGGTTTTGTTCTGCAGTGGGCCATTAATATTTAATACTTTTTTCTCATTTGACGTTCAAAAGTGCCTTTTAATGGTCTAAGGGCGGGTT
Organism: Charanyca ferruginea; assembly: GCA_947361185.1. NCBI lineage: Eukaryota > Metazoa > Arthropoda > Insecta > Lepidoptera > Noctuidae > Charanyca > Charanyca ferruginea. Next base: position 14,118,973 of record OX376073.1, on the reverse strand, counting down.
GCTTAAACTATACTTTACTGACGGGTAATAGTCAAAAATGGCGATAAAAAAATGGGTTGTTTCACAAAATCGTACGTCAAAAAGTTACTATTACTATAATCGACCACTGGTCGGTCGGACCACTGGTCGGCGACCAGTCAACGTAATTTTGTATTATCAAACAGCTACGTCAAACATCAAAATATTTAACGGATTTGTATGTCAAGAAACAACCCGTAACATTTATCGTACGTTAAACATCTCAGGTCATAATAACTTTTAACCGTCCGTATGTATACGTTAACCGACTGTTTGAAACAACCCGCCTTATTTGAATAAGCTGGTATTATTATTGATTATAGTAGGCACCTATTCATATCAATGGGCTTGTCGTTTACAATTAAAGCAAAATACTATAGGGAAATCGTATTTCCGATCCGAAATTCGACTAAAATCGAATACTTTTACGTTGACACACTCGTGTCAGGGCTTCAGAAGAATTTTATTGTCTCTACTGTCTACCACCTGTCGTATCTTTTATAGCAAATGTCTGGAATGATTCCACTTTTATGTTCCATTTTACTTTTAAACAACTTTTGTCTACGACTGGACTGCGCAAAGGTACACGGTATTGGTCATCACTATTAATAATATGTAACGTGGAACAATCTAGTACACAGCCCTTTACAGTCCAAAACAATCGATATTACATTACTTAGTAATTTACTGCATCGAGTTTCCACTCGTGAATTTCCAATCGAATTGGTCAATAACCTGCATCTCTAAAGTGTTGCTCGATTGTTGGCGATTTTCTATAGTTGTAGTTTTCTATAATGAAAATGTTTTACATAAGTAAAGGCTATCCTTAAGGCGCTACCCCGACCAAAACAGGGGTTATTAACTCATTAATGAAGAGAAATAAACTACATCTAAAAACACATTATCAATTTTCGATATCCTATTCTCACATTCAACGATCTTATATGTCCACATAAATCTCCCTGTAAAAAAATTACTAACATAATTGATAACATGCATCTTTTGCTAAAGTTGACGTTCTGTTTATCTGTTTATAAATTACACTAATGGATAGATAATGTAAAAATCTAGGCATATAATTCACCTTTTATTTTATTTCAAAGATCGCTTACTTTTTATTAAAATTATTCCAAAAATTGTGCGTTTTCTGATTCTGCGGCAAAGAGGGAACGAATGCTCAATATCAGGGAAGCGCTAAAACGAGAGAAAAAGTAAGTAGTCTATACGTAAGTTAATTCTAAATCAGCATATTACTGATCAAGAGAGGAAATTATGGTAGTATCATAAACTTTATTGTTCTCCCCAATCTTATTCCAAATTATTGAAGTCATGGCAGTATGTCATCTTCCATGCAACTCCAAACTTAGTCGTTTTTTTAGCATTCACTGTTATGTTTTTTTTCTGTTTACGATGTTGAACGCCTGTGCTCGATGGCGGACAAGGCAGTTAAGGCTTCGCCACAAAATATAAAAGTTTACAGAAGGGCCGCTCTCGCCATCCTCAAAAATAATTACCTAAACTTGCCAGACTCACTAGGGCTGCTACTGTATTGACTCTGCAGGTTTTATTTGCGACAATATAGAATTTTATTTACACTGGTTGAAACTCTGCAAGTTGTTTATAACAAAATTTTCCTGTTTTGCCATGAAATGTCAATTACTAACATCATTTTGATCATTCATTTTTAACCCCCGACGAAAACGAGGGGTGTTATAAGTATGACGTGTCTGTGTGTCTGTGTGTCTGTCTGTGGCACTGTAGCTCTTTAACGGGTGAACCGATTTGAATGCGGTTTTTTTTATTTGAAAGCAGATTCTCTAGCGATGGTTCTTAGACGTGTTTCATCAAAATCGGTTCCGCAGTTTTAAAGTTATCAGCTCTTTTGTTAGCTGCGGTAGGGATCTTAGACGCATACCGGATGTTTACTTTGCTTTCAAACATATTATTATAGGTGACCACACTGACCACCCATTGAAACACCCATGTTTGCTATAAAACTATGCAAGATTATAGAATTCTTGGTCTTAGGCTGCAGCCAGATTATACAGCACACTAGTACCTAGTAGCAGATATATCGTATTTGGATTCGTTTTAATCAGTATTTTATTAACCCCCGACGCAAAAACGACGGAGTGTTATAAGTTTGACGTATCTGTGTGTGTGTGTGTGTGTCTGTGGCATCGTAGCTCCCGAACGGATAAACCGATTTTGATTTTGTTTTTTTATTTGAAAGGTGAATTAGTCGGAATTAGCTTAGCTATGTTTGATGAAAATTGGTTCAAGATGGCCGCCGCCAAAAAATGGCGGATCACATATTTTTACAACTCCCTCAATATGGGTACCTATCAAATGAAAGGGCTTGACTAGTAGAATAATGTATACTATATTGCAAGGGCATGAGGAATGAGTAACGAAATGAAAACTAAAAACTTGTAAATTATTTTTGTAAACTCTTATACAAAACCAAACTAAATTAAGCGGTACCCCGCCGCGACATTATAGCGCCATTTCAACGAACAAACATTTGATGGCTCAACAAATGGTATATTTTTGACTTTTTACATAATCGCTTTTATGTTTTGCGTTGGGGGTTCTTTTTAATTTTTGACAACACGCGTCGCTAGTCGAGACTGAAGTCTGCCTGAGAATGCCTGTAAACGTAATGTCAATGTGTGGATGCCAAAAATGGCGGTTTGTTCCGAGTGGTCTCTCTGCTCAGGCGCGCCGCAGTCACGTACTTACTTTGTGGCTTCGCGCTCGGTAGCACTATATTTTTTTCCTGATTAGTGATAGTGAGCGATTTGCTGTACTAAACTATAACTCTCTCTTCTCCATTTAAGACTTGGCAAAGGACAGCTTCGATGCTCTCACCCAACTACTTCCAGGTTACTAGACTTCTTTTGTATCCTGACCAAACCAACTGCTTGCAGGTTATTAGACTTCTCTAGTAACCTGGAAGCAGTTGGGACTGCCGACGGTGAAGCTGCAGAGGCCACAGGAATTTTCCTCGCGAAAAATTATGGTCTAACGGGGGTAGTGTGAGGCGTGGTGAACGGCTGCATTACCCTTCTCTGCAAGCCCCAGCCAGTATCCCATGAGGAGATTTAATGCTCGCGCTGGACTCCGCCTTCTTTTCCGGCCGGCAGCTTACGATTTAAGTGTCTCACCGGACTTCCGACCACGCTTCAGCCTGCACGCCCGTTCCATCAACTGAGCCTATTACCGTCTTCTTCAGTGTACCTAACCTAGACCTTTGTAGAAACCTTGATTAAAACTTTGTAGCTAATTGGGATATCAGAGTATAATTTATCTCCAATAATTTTAGTTCCCCTGGTCGAGCGCGTGCTTAACACGTGGTCACCTCGTGAATCTGTTTTTCTATATCAATTTGCACGCACAACTCATTCATGGTTTATTTACAACCGGTTTCTTGAATGACTAATAAATTATGTGACAAATATCATTCGTGAAATTTGGGTAAGTATTTCCGTCACATACATTCACAGAAAACTCTGCTTAAGTATCTACTTTAACTATTTCCATCTTCAACCATTTCTTATAAAATAATGAATTCATTTGTACTTGGAACTGCAGCTCATTTGGATTATGAAACAAGGCTTTCAGATCAGAGATTGGGATTAGATCATTATTGTTCAAAGATTCCATCTAACCTCTTGGGTAATATGGTGAATTTGCTTGTTTACAGAATAAGATACCTGCTTAATTATGTTGAGATAGAATTGTGTACTGTAGAGAATTAAAGTAGATACCTACCTACTGGGAATATTGAATGTTTAAACAAGAAGAATAATTAATTGATACAAAATGAGCGGCGAAGACCTTTAAAAAATTCCCTTAACACGTCTGTCAAAATAGTGCGAAAAGCACGTCACGAAACTGGCGGAACGAAATGGACAATTTGGTGGTGTCCAGTTATAAATGCTAGCTAGTGTTACTCAGTGTTACTGCAGTGAAACTTGGGCAGCCTTGTGCACTATGATGACCTATCCTGCGCGGGCCAAGAAGCATGACACGAAAGCATTAGTGATATTTTTGTCGATTCCTTGCCACTGTCGGCCTACTTGCGGTATTAAAACTTAACGGCTTATCTACGTGACAACGAAAAGACACTAGACGGCTTAACGTTGTTGCCATAGAAGATGGATAAAAAATAACTCAGAGAATTTAAAAAAATCGTAATATTTCTAGAAATTTGAAAATATTCACGGACGTAATCGTACCCACATAACGAAGTTATAAAGAAACTACAGTAGGTGACCATATTATTAGGGTAGTGCCAAGATTTTTGTATTTTCTAGTTTGACTGAATTCTTCAGGCACTTTATTCACTGACGAAACAACCGCAATTTTCAACTTAGGGCAGTCCAGCAAAAAAGATGAAGTTCCATTTAAAACACATTGAGTGAATTCACTGTGTTATCTCTTAGGGCCTGAGCAGACTAGCTACTTGCTAGTCTACTAGCTAGCAGATTGCGCTGATGCTGCATCGCGTTTTGGCGACTCTTTGCGTTCGGACGCTGGTCGCCTGTAGTGTTGCTGACCGTTAGTCGACTATCGATAGCTTGCTGATTTGCAATGGTATTGATTACAAAAATGATAAATTTCAATATTAATTTAATTAATCAATCAATCAAATAAAAAAACAAAAAAATCAACAATCAATCAATTCAATCTATTTTTTTTATCTTTATTCTTTTTTAACTGTAGCAGTAACATTAGTCGGTAAAAATATAAAAAACTATAGTAGTCTAATTGAATGGCCTTCCTTTAATACATCGCTGTTTATTATACATAAGGTAAACTGTCATTATTAAACGTAACGTAAGTCGTCATTAAACGTCGTCTCTTTCGTCATTAGTGAAACTGTAAGGAATACATAGGTATTCCCTACTGAACATTTGGTACTGGGTGGAAGGGGAGAGATAGGGAGCAGCGTGCCCATCTAAACGTGTATCAGAGCAGAGCGTTATCGTTAGCAGAGACCTACATTACTTCTAAACAGTTATACGTATTTTTAATTGATTGCTTATAATAATTGTTGTTATATTTGTACAGATAGAGTAATGAGTGTCTTTCTTCGTTATAAATTATACATTAGAAGTTTAATAGCAGTGATTACTTTGAACATAGAGTATTATGCATTGTCACAATGATTGCTTTTTGTGCGTCGGGTACGATTGTGACATATTTTCAGGGTACGCTAGTGACATAAATAATATTACACCTTTCTTTTAGCTAACTGGCATAATCGTGCTCGACCGCTGTGCTGCGTGTCGTGCTGGATTGACCTCGGCATTGCATCTAACAAAATTACAGGCGATCAAATGAAAATTGTCACAATCGTACCCAGTCTACCTTACCCTACCAATTTGCAATAGGGATTGCAAATTGGTAGGGTAAGGTAGACTGGGTACGATTGTGACAATTTTGCAATAGGGATTGCAAATTGGCAACCTATTGATAATCTACATTTTATTATTAATATAATATATAATAATAGTATTACACTCATTCAATAGTATTGCCAAGGAACTATTAGTTAATCTGGTATTGCTCCGTTCTGAGCTATCGATAAAATATCGATACTACTACTATCGATAGGTCGATTGACACTGTATATCGATAGTATAGCAACGCTAGTCGGCTGGCGGAGAGGTGAAGGAGGGTGTCCCTCGCGCTTGCGCTGGGTGCAGTGTTGTCACATCTACCAAATTTTTGGTAGATCTACCTGTTTTAACTCCATTCTACGTTACATTACATAGGTACATTATACATTCAACTTCAGCCTCAAATATACTTATTTATAAAAGGGAAATAATATGTGCAGGAATAAAAGTTTTCTTTGGCACCTGCTGCTTGCATTCACCGGTTGCCCGCGACCTCGCACGATACGCGATGAAACAAAAATAATACATAATATTTTAAGCTATCGATTTTGCCATGACAAATGGAACGCTTTAAGTGGGTGACAAGTGACAATTACATTGACAGTGGCAGGTAGCCAACCGACATATTTTGTAAATCAATTATGTACTCTGTGTAAATACCCATTGATTTTACCGCAGAAAATAAATAAATAATTTAAAAAATGACTGAATTGTGTATAATTTTCTTGACGAAAAGTAAGTATGCTTTGCTTGCATTGCATTTGCAGCAATTTTAGTACTTATTGTAATTTAAGACTCCATAATTGTGCTGTTTTAGTAGTTTCTGACAATAGCGAGGAAAATAATAGTGGAGAAGAAGGATAACGAAGTCAAAGGTTAGAATCTCCAGCTCAGAACATTAGGAAACGGTACTATGACCAAAACTATTTGAAAACATGGAAAACGAAAAGGACTATGCAGAATATGGCTTCAACACTGACTTCGAGTCGTGTTGCGCAGATCATGCAGTGTTACCAGATTCAAATTATCAACTACCGTGCTGACAGATTAAAAATGTGTTTTAAACCAAAATTACCATACATTCATTCAAAACAACCGTGCCATTACCGTGTAAAATGAAAGAAAAACGATTATGAATTTTTGTTGCTGTGCCAGGGCAGCCCGCGAAATTGTAATTTTCTTACTTTTTTTGCAATTTGCAGCTAAGTATCAGGTTTGTTTATTCATTTATTTATACTTCACGTACAAAGGCGGACTTAATGCCTGAGGCATTCTTTACCTGTTAACCAAGGTGAAGACATAACATGGCAGGTGCATAGTTATTAATATAATATATATCCATATAAGTATATATACATAAGAAAACGCGCGATGACACTGCTTACTTATATAGAAAGTTTATCCGCAATTACCCCTTAAATGCATACCGACTAGTGGCTGGCCTGATATCGAGAGGAAACTCGTGGCAGGTTGTATTGTAATAAAAATATTATTCGCGGGAGTAACAAATATGCATTTGCAGAATTATAATAATTAAAATCAGCAGTCATCTCCAAGTTAGAAAAGCTGGTAAATGTGCCTATTTAATAAAAATATAGCGTTTATGGTTAAATCATGTCTATATGGTTGCGAAATGATGCTATAATTGCTATTTGTATCACATATATTTTAATGTTTTATAAAATAACGTGTTTCTACTATTATTACCTGGTGTGTCTGGTAACACTGCGGCCGGCCAATGCCAATCGCTGCGACTGGCATCCGCAGTGTGCGCGGTGTAGCGATCAGTCGCTGCGTCTAGCTTCTAAATGCGACTTAATCGCCAATCGCCGATGCTAAAAAAAATAATATAACGATACCAGTAGTAACATCAAATATAATAACTTTATATAAATCTATTTATTTGCTTAAAAATAATGTTACAACTAGAAATTACACATCCATGACTGCTGTCCCCAAAATGTTGGCCACCGATGGTAGGTATAACATAAACGGCTAAATTGCAAAATTATTTTTCAACCGACTTCAAAGAGGAGGTTATCAATTCGTCTGTATTTTTTTTTAATGTTTGTTACCTGATTTCTTTTGACTGGGTGAACCGATTTTGATGATTCTTTTTTTGTTTGAAAGCTAGTGCTTCCCGTGTGGTCCCATTTTAATTTGGTCCGGTTCTGACAATGGCATCCATGAGAAAACCGTATAAGTCTTAAATTTACATTAAGTATGTGCGCGATTTGTTACGCGATTACTCCGGCAAACGTAAACCGATTTTGAAAATTCTTCTTTTTACGGATAGAGTATGCTTCAGGGGTGGTCCCATATAAATTCTATCGAAATTGATTTAGCACTTTTTGAAAAATCAACAAATACCCAAAAATTTTACATAGTTGACGTTTTAGCTTCATCAATCTTTTTAGTAGTTAACTTTCATACTCTTCTTAATAGATTTGGATGAGAAGGAGGTACTAAAAAGCGGAAAATAAAAAGCTTTTTACAAAAAAGACAACCGCCTTCAAAAACTAAAAAGTGAAAAATAACTTTAGCACAGAACACACATTGACTTTAGTTTCGGAAGTCGGTGGTAATACAAAACAACAAACAGAACAAAGCCACTGAATTTCGAAACTCAATGTGTGTTCTGTGCTAAAGTTATTTTTCACTTTTTAGTTTTTTAACCCTCTGCCGCTGAGGTTACGTCTGACAGACAACGCAATATCAACTTTTGGTTGCTATGCCGCCATTTTCCCGAAAATCGTTCTGTATTGCTCAGTAGCTTCCTGCGCTCGCGCCCCCTTCCTGCTAGTGCGGCGACGACAGCCGCGGCATTCGAAGGAGTCTAGTTACAGCTGTGAGGTGTCCGTGATACTTAAGGTCAATAATAAGTGATGTGTCGTGTAGACGTATTGTCAGTAAACAAGCAATTTTTTATCGATTACTAGATATATAGATCCAGAATGCAAAATGAGAAAAGCTGCTTCTTCTTGTGCACCTTGCAAGTGAATTAGTAATGCTGCTCTAAAACAGCGCGTTTATAATGAAAAACTTCCGAGAGGATTGCGTATGACTCTTCGTTGCGTTTTAGGACAAGATTTGCCACCTTGTCTACCACCAAACGACACTGTCATATTATCGGCAAGAAAGCTGTGTCGTATTAGTCCAAGTAAATTGAAGCGGGGAACAAGATTTGCTTGTTGCATCTGCTCAAAACCGATCTGTTTGCCGTGCAGTGCTCAAGTTTGCGCTGATTATAAGACCGAACTTTGAGACTGTTTTGTAACAAAAGTACTCTAAGGATTTTAATTTTTTATTTTTGTCAATGGTTTGAAGCCAGAAGAAAGGCAAAAATAAGATGTTTTTGTTTATACTTAAAATATTTTTTATTTTGTAATTTTTTTTTAATGGCAGTGCTAAAAGTTCCTTGATTTCTTAAGTAATACAAATATAATTATAAATACTTTAGTTTGTGTTTTATTTCAACTTTAATTGCGATTACTATTTAAATACACGTAAACAGTTATATAAATACAAGTTTCATGACAAGATATATAATATCTGCAACATAAATAGTACTTTAACTACACGTCTGTCAGACCACTCCTCAACATAATAGATATAAAAATGGCACCTCAGTGGCAGCCTTAATATGATGCGGTCGCGTTTGCGAGCAAGATACTGAGCTAACGTCGCGCTAATTATGTCGACAAATCACGACGTTATACAATCATTTCACTGTGGAATCTATATCAATACCTAAAATAAAATCGCAAAATATGGAGTTTATTATTTTTGTCTGTTTGGAGCTAGTGGCTAAGTAAAAGTCGTACAGGTCGAACGGTCAAAGGTTAAGCTACGCTTACCGCGGTCGGTCTGTGGATGGGTGACCATCCGTTTCATACCGAGTTCCCTCCATGCCTCGGAAATCATGTAAAGCCGTTTGTCCCGGCTGTCTTTCGTAGATCTTTGACAGTCGTTATTGGTAGTCAGAAACAAGATAGTTTGACAGCCAGTCTTACCGTGTTACCAAGTAACTGGGTTTTGGAGGTCCGATAGGCAGTCGCTCCATATTAACTGGTGTTCAGCTGTATCCGGTTACACTGGAAGCCGACCTCAACATAGTTGGGAAAAGGCTGGGCAGATGATGATGATGGATGTTTGTTTGTATGAGCATCGCGCAAATACTACCTGGATCACACGGTTTCATAAATCGTCTGTGAATGTATATATAATTAGAAGATTGAGGAGATATTAGGTCGATCAAATTAGCTCTAAAAATAGGGGTAAGCTTACATTAAATCGCATAAAGCCGAAAATTGGTACGAATGTTCAGAACACAAATAAATTGTCAAAAGTCTCCATCGATACGCGGTGTGCAAAAAAATATTCAAGGTCAAATCAGTCAAAAATCGTTTTTTTTTGCATTTTTTAGCTAAACGGTAAGTTTTATTATAGGTAAAAAAAGTTGAGACAAAATTGTTTATCATGCAATTATTTACAAAAATTGATCTTGCACTTTTTTCCCTGAATCACCATTTCGGACATATAGCGATGCAAAAAGTTGTGTTCTTCATAATATGAACAGGTTTCCGCCAACCCGTGGGGTAGTGTACTTGGCGCATTTTAACGTGGCCTCCCCCGGTAGGCCTATTCCACGATCTTTTGTGGTCCTGATAAGTTTAAAATATTGTATCAAATAAAAAAGTAGTATTATTGGAAGGTGGTGTAAGTTATGAGTAATTTGGGAAAATTATTCGCCGGATTGATAATGATCTAATGGAACATCAAGCAAACTATCTTCTTCTTCTTCTTGCAGGGTACAAATAGATTGTTCAAAGTGCGATGCATAGACGTCTCCTCGCTGATATCGTAAGAATCCTTTTGTAATGGCGATTCAATATTGGAGCTCGATTGGCCTCGACAACTGACAATTTATTTGTAATAGTGTTTCGAACATTCGTACCAATTTTCATCTGTATGTGAATTAATGTAACCTTGAATGTCTATTTTGACCGGGCTATATCAAGACAGAATTACATTTTGGGTCAGCTGGTCTAATTAGGTAGGTTATCTTTTACAAGACATTTTGCAAGAGATGAAGGATGATTGGAGAGGTCGAATTTTTAACTCTTTTTTGCCAATAGGTAGTATCTTCTGAATACATGTTTTCTTAAAATTATTATTATTATATTTCAAATCATTTATTTCAATTAGACCATTATAAGGCACTTTTGAACGTCAAATGGGAAAAAAATTGATTCTAGTTGCCCATTCCAAAAGGTAGTTTTGTATGGAGAAGAATGGGCAAGAAACTCCATACTTACCTTCATAATGAATGTCCTCAATATTTGTTAGTAGTGCTTAATATCTATGTTAGTACCTACATCAATTAATTAACATTTTAATAAATTACAAACCCACATTAAATAAAATAAAAATATTAATTCATTAAAATTAAATATTTCTATAAATTAACAATGTCAATAAATCAAATAAAAAATACATAAAAAAAAACAAAAATACCAATCACACAATTCATTTGAACCTACATAAAAAAGCAATTAAATTAAATAGGTAAAACCCTACAGTAACAACTTATCTGCCCCACACTTTACACGCGGGTGCATGAAGGGCTTGCCAATGCCTCTGAAATGGCCCGTCCAACCTGTTGGCGACGACTGAAAAGATGTTACCGCTGCCACGCACCCTGCCCGCTATCGAGGTTGCTCTCTTGCGCATGGTGGCATAAAAGCAATCCACCCGCAAATTGGCCATCATTCCAGATGCGCTGCAGAAGCGAGGCAGCCGCAATAGTGTCCTCAGCGCATTGAGGAAGGAGGTCAGGTTTTGATTATTATTATTAAGTATTATTATTAACTTTTTATTTCCAAAATACTTATCCTACGTTTACAATGGTTTTTGCCATAAATGCAAACCTCTCAGGGCTTATCTGTGTGCTGGGGAGTCGGTCTTATACACTTAATTACATACCTACTCCTTTATTTAAATACATTTCAATAGTTTTTATGAATAAAGAAACGTTTAAGTAACTTCTCGAAGCTGTTTTACTCAGATTATGAAACAAAAGGCAGATAAACCGCGAGGAACACTGAGAGTGAAGCCACTAAAGCAAATATAAATTCAAAAGCGAATACCTACTCGTACAATTAGCTTCGCGCTGTACTGATACGGCTCAGTAGGTACAGCACGAAGCGCCACATCGTTAAAAAATAAATACAAATACAAATAAAAATTCTAAAGCGAATACAGTCACGAGATTGTAGGTATTCGCTTTGAATTTGTATTTGCTTTGGTGGCTTCACTCTCATTGTTCCGCGCGGTCTATCTGCCTTTTGTTTCATAATCTGAGCTTAAAACAGCTATAACATTTATAAGTCCTCTGGAAGTTTGTTGAGAAGGTATAGGGTACTAGTAGCAACCCTCGTCCCATACACATTGTTAAATTTTGGCAGAATATATTTACTTTTAGGTGCTATATTTCTCAAGAAGTCAGGTCTTGTTTTTCTGTTAGCAGTTCGGGTCTATTTATTTCCACTAGGGTGGAAAATTCCACCTTTTTGAATACAGTCATAACATTGTAATATTTAAATAGATCGTTTTCATTGTTTTTAGGGTTCCGTACCTCAAAAGGAAAAAACGGAACCCTTATAGGATCACTTTGTTGTCCGTCTGTCTTTCTGTCTGTCTGTCTTTCTGTCTGTCTGTCTGTCTGTCTGTCTGTCTGTCAAGACCCTTGACCCTTAACCCTTGACGTGTGGAGGTATCGAGTTGAAATTAAAACCATATAGGTACTCAAGTCTACGGTCCACTGATGCTGTAAAAACCCTCTATGTTAACGTAAAAAAAAAACGTTTATGTCGCAAAAAACGCATTTCTATTATTAAGTAGATTAAAGTATGGATAGTAGGTATGGATTAGTATAGAAGTATGGATATGTACGGAATCCTCGGTGGGCGAGTCCGACTCGCACTTGTCCGGTTTTTAATTTATTTTATGTGTTTATGCGCGATTACTTTTAGTATTCTTAATTGTAACTTATATATTCCTGTCAAATATGTACGGTAAGTTCTTTCGTAACGAATGCAGTGCGTAACTAATGCGTATTGCAGTTGCTCTGTTTACATGATGCATTTGTATGGTCTTAAAACTAGGTAACCAAAGCTACAATTAAGGAGCAATATTAAAACAGTATCTTAGGAATTGCATTTCAGTGTTTTGACAACGAAAAATAAGTTAATTTTGACACCACATCATAATCCATATTTACTCAATACTTTATTGCATTCCACAATGTGAGCTTAGGTGGTAACTTAGATATATAGATCATTATTGACCCTGTCAGGCACAGTAAATAAGTAAGTAGGAGAGAGGAAGCTTATAATCTAATAATAACAATAAAAATAATTATTTATTTATTTTCAGGCTGCATAGGCCCATAGATACCTTAACCTAAACATATATATTTTATAATAAATAGACAGCTCAAATGTATCTTATATATTTTATTTATTCTTTTCTGGCGTGCAGTTTTATTGGGTTATATGTATAAGTACTTTTACATGTTTGGCTAGCTATAACATTAGGTTAAAAAACTGTAATGTTAGCAAAATATACATGTAAATATATAAATAAATAAATATGTGCAATTTGGTACAAAGGGTTTTGTAAAATTAAATTAAATATGACTTAGGTGTGTATTTAAACTTATTGTTTTATTTTATGGTTATTATTTTATGAATTGTTTGAAATGTATTATTTATTATTATTTTTGCTAATGTAACGCGCGTTATTTTCATTTCGATTAGGTGGAATGAATACCGCTATAGGTATTATTATTATTATGTATACCTACTCATTATATTTTAAGATGTTAAAAGTCTGTCATTTTGGTACTCATTTATCGAGTAGTAACATTTATTTATTAGGAATAGTTTAGGTTTTTTTAGGAATATGTTAATTTTTTCTTCTTCTTTTATTAATTTGGGTAGTTTATTATATATTTTAGTAGACATAACATAGGGACTTGTAGAGTTCATTTTTAGTCGGGAACTTGGTACGTTTAACCTAGATCGGTGTCTGAGTGTATAGCGTGTCTGTATGTCTTCACGTTTTGTATAGAATTCTTGATTTTTACGGACAAATTTGCATGTTTCGAAAATGTAGATACAGGGAAGGGTTAAAATGTTATGTTTTTGAAAGTGAGGTTTGCAACTATCTGTTTGTTCGATGTTCACCAAGATTCTAACTAATTTCTTTTGCAAGGTGAAAAGTGTTGGTGCGTCTGTGCTATTGCCCCACAGAGTAACACCATAACTTAACCATGCATCAGCATAAGCATAGTAGGTGGTGAGAGCTGTTTGTATATTGGTGGTCTTTTTTATTTCACGGAGAGCATACGAACATTTTGAAAATTTTGATCGTGTTTTAAGTATATGTGATTTCCAATTTATATGTGTGTCTATGACTAGTCCGAGTAAGGTAAATTCGTTAACGGTTTCTAATTTTGAGTTTTTTAAATAAAAGTCTAATAATATTCGTGTTTTTTGATAAGGGGTTGAAGGTCATTAGTTTGGTTTTGGAGTAGTAGTTAATTTCGAGGTTGTGCTCGGTCATCCAGTCGCATGCTTTAGTAAGTATGGAATTGAGTTTTTTTTCTATGTTTTCGTTGTTTTGGCAAGGAACTAATAAAGATATATCGTCCGCGAATAAGACACATGGGCCTTCTATGATTTTCGGTAGGTCGTTAATATATATTAAAAATAAGAGGCATCCTATGACACTTCCTTCAGGGATTGAGGCGTTGATTGATTTGGTATTAGATCGGATTTTTTCTATTTCATTATTTATGTGGTTTAAGAATTCTATTTCGACTATTTGTTCTCTGTTCTTTTAGTAAGATGTTAGCCATTCATGCGCCTTTCCGCGTATATCTATTCCGTATAATTTATCCAGCAATATTTTAAATTGTACTTTGTCGTAAGCTTTGGTCATGTCGAGTAATATTCCTATTGCATACTTTTTATTGTTAATAATGTTAAGGGCTTCTTTTATATATTTATAGACTGCCAATGTGGTGGAACGGTTTTACGAAAGCCGTTCTGACAGTCATCAAATATTTTATATTTTTCGCAAAATTTATAAATGCGGTCACACATGGCTTTTTCAAAAATCTTTGAGGCTGATGGTAAGAGAGCTTTTGGACGATAGTTGTTTGGATCTGTTTAGGTATTTTTTTTGTGAATTGGTTTAATTAAAGATTTTTTTAAGAGATCAGGGAATATACCGTCGTCAAAAGACTGGTTCAATAGCAAGTAAAACGGTAAGGTCAGTTCATCTGCACATTGTTTTAAAAGGGTAGGTGGTATTTCGTCTATCCCATGGCAAGATTTATTTTTTAAATTCTTAATTATTTTGTTTACTTCCCAAGCATCTATTGGGCCAAGAAACATGGTGTTCTCTGTAGGGTTTAATTTAATGAATTTTGGCATGAAAATAGCTTCATCCCTGGGGAAGAACATAGGCTACTATTTAATCCGCGACTTCGTCTGCATCCTCGATAACTGACATTCTTGCGGACGAAATCGCGGGCAAAAGCTAGTATGTTATATTATAATGGCGTGGGGTCCTGGGTTCGATTCCCAGGTCGGGCAAAGTGTTATTGGGTTTTTCTATTAATCATTTCTCAGTTTGACAGCACGGAGTTTGGAAGTTGGCGGTGTAACACCCCCGTGCCTCGGAAAGCACGTAAAGCCGTTGGTCCTGCGAATGATCTCTCTCCGGTCGTGTCGGATGTCGTCCCACCGGTCTATGAGAGTGAGGGAAGAGGGAGTGCATTTGTGTTAGCGCACACACTTGTGCACTATAATATCTTCTGCGTACTTGGCTGATCTCCATTGAGATTGGCCGCCGTGACCGAAATCCGGTCGGAAGATTACATTACATTATATTTGCAAAACATAACAATGCACCTTCTTCTTTGGCCAGATATGTTTTAGATATGGCATTAGCTAATTACCAACCGGGCATAAATCCAGGCTCCGGGCTTCAGAACAATTCCTAATGGAAAAAAAGTTTTTTCAAAAAAAAGAAAACCGCCTTTAAAATCTAAAAAGTGATGAATAACTTTAGCACAGAACACACATTACTTTACTTTTGGAAGTCGGTGGCAATACAAAACAACAAACTCAAAGCCACCGCCACCGACGGTTTCCTTTTTTTTTTGAAAAAGCTTTTTATTTTTCGCTTTTAAGTGTTGCCTTAACATCCAAATCCATTAAGAAATGGCGACACACTTAAAAGTGATTGTGAATTATTCCAAACATTGAAAAAAAACGTCATCTATGTAATTTTTTTGGGAACTTTTTGATTATCTCAAAAAGGGCTAGATCAATTTTCGTAAAAATTATATGGGACCATTTCGGAATAAACCCCTTTCGAACAAAAAAAAAAAAGAATTTTGCAAATCCGTCTATATATGACAGAGTTATGCCCGAACATACATAAAAAAAAATATATAAACATCCGAATTGATAACCTCCTCCTTTTTGAAGTCGGTTAAAACTCACTATCACAACTTTTAGCTGTCGCGCAACCATTACCAGCTTTTATCATTAGGAAGATTAATTACGATGACAGTATTTAATACTAATTTCCTAACGTTACATTTAGGTGCGCGTGAGCAATGTTGCAGCCAAAGATAATTCATTATTAATTTGGTGATTAAACATCATTATCTTAATGAGGCTTATCATTTCCGAGAACCAGTTTATCTAGTCCCCGGAAATTATTACCTTCAAGTATTTAAACATTGACTTTTATTATTTAGCCGTCAGTTATGAAGTTACGACGATACTACTAGGACTGTAGTCTCGCTTATCTTGTTAATCTTTTTGAAATTTTATCACCATATTGTGTTATCAAAATCACTTACAAGCGGCGGTGGGCGTGAATATTATTGCAGTGTTGTCGTAAGTGTTTTAGATGCAGTTTAGTATAGTTGACTGACGCTCTTACAGTTCATTATCTTATCGATTTATTATCAACATTAATTAAAAATAATGACTGTGTTATTGGTTAAATAACAGTATTCATTCAAATAGGTACTATTTCAAATAACAATATTCGTGATTTCAGTAGGTATATAAGGGAGACTAAATATTTTTGTTCATAAATAAAAATGTTTAACGACGATAACTACGTGTTTGGTGATCAAAATGTGCAAGTACCAGCACATTTGCATTTCGGAAAGTATATGTTGGATCGTCTTCGCCTCAAGAACGATGAAATCGCACTGGTAAGTGGCAATTCATTTAACATGAAGTACTTACTACTTATAAACAATTTTTCTGCCTTAAGAAAATTTAAAAATAGAATCCTAATTTGCCATTTTTCGCACGCACACATTGACATTACGTTTATAGGCATTCTTAAGCGGTTTAAGCGGTTTCAAGCAGACTTCAGTCTCGACTGTGACGTGTTGTCTAAATGAATAATTATAAATGAGAGACATTGACATTTCATGACGAACAGGAACTTTTTTTATAAAAAATTGCAAAGAGTTCCAACCAGTGTCAATAAAATTAAATTTCATATTGTCACAAATAAAACCTACAGTCAATACAGTAGCAACCCTAGTGAGTTTGGCAAGTTTAGGTAATTATTTTTGAAGATGGCTGAAGCGGTCCTTCTGTGATCTCTATATTTTGTGCCATCTCCACGGAGCAGACAATCGCTGTGATACAACGTGTCACACCGTGCCACGAAATTATCGTATGGAGCTGTATGGAGATTGATTCATAGAGTTTCTATTGAACTTGATAGCACGACGAGACTATTGCCTAGACTCTCTCGCTCGCGGAAATGGCGCCTAACGCTGCCTATTTATAGGGTTCCGTACGTCCGAACGAAAAACGAAACGACACGGTTGGCGCCGTGGTTGAGCGATCGACTGCTGCGCTGCGTGTCGCGGGTTCGATTCCCGCACGAAACAAATATTTGTATGGCCTACAGATAGTTGTTCCGGGTCTGGCTGTTTGTGTATGTGAGTTTATATGTGTGTAAACGCACCCACGACAGTGTAGGCAACGTTTAAAAAAAAAGAAAAATAAAAGAAACCCTGGATCATTGCATTTGTCCATCTGTCATACAAGACGTCTATAGACTGGTCAGGCAACAACCTTCAACTTTCTGACTGACTGGTAATTCAAAAGTTTTAATTTGAACATAGCTTGGTAATTTTTTTAATATTGTGCGTAACAAACTTACATTTGCAGTTTCAGTGTATAAGAGAACATGGTTTTCAACTACAATGTTAAGTTTGTGCTTGGGTTATTTTGTATGTGTTGTTAAATACTTTACGGTGGTACAGAACCCATCGTGTGCGAGTCCGACTTGCACTTGCCCGGTGTTATTAACAAAAGCATAATTTATTATTAGAAACAAAAGAATATTTATAACAAGTTCTGTACGCAAAATACGTGCTGAAACGTGGAGTTGGGGATACCGGCCCGTGATACTACTATTACTTATAACTAGTTCTTACAAACCACATCAAAGTATAACTTTAAATGCCAACCACATTCTTTCTGACCTCCAGGAGCTAGCAAACACAAGTGAGAAACTAACATACAAGGAATTCACACAATATGCCGTCAATATGTCCGTCGCTTTGACAAAGTTGGGGGTGAGGCGGGGCGACATTGTTGCAGTGGGATCCGAAAGACGCAATGAATTCGTACCGACAGTTCTTGCAGTCGTGTTCTGCGGAGCGACATATACCCCCTACGATTTAAAAAGCGAGAGAGGTGAGACAACAAAATATATTATTTGCACGACATGTTTCAAATGCCTCATATATTTTAAGTGAAGCTGATTTCATTCATCCAAGACCGTTGAATCGTTTCTCCGGAACATGTGGAGCTTCATTGCTTCGGCGCTTTTCTGGTGGTCGCCACTGTTGATTCTGACTTACAGGAGTTGCAGTGGTTTGGCGGGATGACCAGGCAATATGGCGGGATTCTCCCATTTAAAAAAATATTTTAAGTGAATCTTAAACGTATAAATAAAACCCTAGAAATAGCTTAGACTCATTATCGTAAAAGGTAGAATCCTGATTTACGTTAATCAGGATTCTGACTTTTACCATTAACCATTGTTTTTATAATATTCGATAAATCGTATATTTTTTATTGATAAGATACCTAAATGTAAAGATTTATTCGTTTTGTTTTCAGCGGCATTAAAACACAAGATAAATTTAACTAAACCAAAATACTTTATTTGCTCAAGTCTCTTTTGGAACACCTTCAGCGACATTCTAAAGAGCTTTGATTGCATAGAGAAGTTTGTAACACTAGACGACGGCATGGAATCAGTAATTTCCTTTAGAACTTTGTTCACGGATGATGCTGACGTCAATAAGTTTGAGCCGGTGCAAGTTCAGGGACAGAGTGACCTCGCTTTAATTTTGTATTCCTCCGGCACTACGGGCCCGCCAAAAGGCATACAACTGACACATTTAAATTGCATTCTCAATAGTCGGCCTGATGAGTGAGTATCTATGGTAATTGAAGGTCAAACTTCCAAAATTATGAACATTTACTTTATGACTTAATTTTATTGATTTTCACCCACTTTGTGGCTCGATATCTCCGGCAATTATTGTGGATCGATTTCGCAATATTTTATTATTGTAGCCGTTTCTTAATTACAATGTTTTAAGTGCGTTAAGTTACGCGCTAAATTAACAGTAGGTAATATTTCACATCAAAAATAAAATTTGTTTAACAACAATAATATTTTTGGCTCAATGTCATTTAGGTTGATGGGCAATATCTATAGTTAACCTCTAAGTGATATGCCTTTTTACCCCGCATAGTAGCGATCTAACCAAATTAATAATAATTATACGATTTCCGCGTTTATGTAAACTGAACAACTCCTGAACTAAATATAAAGAATTCTCATCTAAATATCTCATATCTGCCTTGTTGGTCTAGCAAGTGTGACTGCTGAGCGTAGGGCCCTGGGTTTGATTCCCAGGTCGGGCAAAGTGTTGTTGGGTTTTACTATTAAGAATTTCGCAGTAACAGTCCGTAGTTTGGAAGTTGGCGGTGTAACACCCCCGTGCTTCGGAAAGCACGTAAAGCCGTTGGTCCTGCGCCTGATCTCTCTCCGGTCGTGTCGGATTGCCATCCCACCGGACCACGGAACAGATAATCTGTTCCGTGCACCGGACTATGAGATTAAGGGAAGAGGGAGTGCACCTGTGTTTACACACACACTTGTGCACTATACTATCTTCTGAGTACTTGGCTGATCTTCATTTAGATTAGCCGCCGTGACCGAAATTCGGTCGAAAGAATTACGTCTATCCCATATCTATATGTTATGTACACTACATAATTAGATCCCCCATTAATACAACGAGTAAACATTCCAGCTTCAGCGACGAGTCTCTGAAAACAGCGTTTCTTTTTGGAGAATGGCATCATAATTACGACACGTTCATGACGTACAAATTTCTATCTCTCGGAAGAAAAATTGTTTATGCCAATGAAGTTGACCTTAACACGCTTCTTAAAACTGTCCAAGATTATGACGTAAGTAATTAAAATAATCTATCAGTTTTTATCCATTAATTTAAGTTGCTTAATATATAAATGCCTATTATAAGTACTACCCCGCAATAACAAGTCAATGTACAGAGGCCAGCACGTCAAGCTACAACAACATGTCAAATTTTTTTGATAGATTTTCAACTTTCGTACAAAATAATAAGGTTAATATTCAATAGGGAAAATTTGACAGTTTGGTATGGCTTGATGACCTGACGTCTGTACATCCAAAAAGTTTATACTTCGAACTGGTTTTAAATTATTCGGTATTAAATATTCAAAACCAATTGGGTACTTTACACTACTAACCATTGACATACTTTTTATGGTCTGTCAAAACGCGATTCCCCCGTTGTTTTTTATGGTTATAGTAAAATGTGACGTCACTTTTTTTCCGACTCAATTGACTACCTATTTATTCATTTCAAAGCAACAAAAAATCGAATTTTACAGTTAATTGGAAGTTAATCGGGGTTTCAGGGTTAGTATTGTTTATGTATTCAAATACCCAATATCGTCGAGAAATGATAGACATTTTGACTTGAAATGGTTCGTTTTAGCAAAACTAAACCGATTTGGACTTACTATTCTGAAATTGGCAACACGCAGTAAACAAGCGTGGCGATATAAGCTACTAAATTGTTTTTTTTTACTGTTATTATTGTAATGGAAGTAAAAAGACATTTAACGAGACCAATTCTTCTCATCATTGCAATATTTTTTTGTTCTGAATCATCGTTATCTGTCTGCTCTTAATCGTAATTGTAATACGTAGGTATCAACCTATGCACTTGCCAGTCATCAATTCCCGATATTTTCCACACTATTTTTTAACACAAGATCCCAGATTACTTCCACACACGAATGCACTCTTCACACCGTACTCCCAGGAGAGCGAACAGGAACTGCCGAGCGGTATACAGTACAATATTTACAAACTCGTTCGCTCCTTCCACATTCATGAATCTTTTCATAAATGCGCACCTGACCTTTAGAAGGCCAGCCAGCGTTATAAATGATGACCTGAAATGACAAACCGCTCTCAAAACAAGGACGAAGTTTTCATAACACGTTTTGATTGTGTGCGGGTTTGATTTATTGAAGCTTTGATAATGATCGTGCATGATGATACTCAAAACTCATACTCATGTGTTTGAAATAATTGAGCATGGCGGTTGAGAGCATTGTCATGCTCACTCAAATGTCTCGCCGATGGTGGCGCGTGTGTTAGATCATCAGCTTCCTCCAAAATGGTTGAGCTGAATGGTGCTGATCTACGCGTCATGTTCGTGAACGGGCGTTGTCAGTAGAGATTGGTCAACTTTTAATGCCATGGCTTTTATCATGATTCTTTTTTAAGTTTGGTATTGCTAGATTACCTTCATTGTTTTCACCACAGATATAGATAGACCTAGATAACGCAAGAGCAACTACTTTGCGTGCCTAGTTTCGTGCCTAGCTTACGTACAAAAATCGTAAGAAAAAAAATAAAGTAAACGAGGAAACGTTTGCTCGCTTGGTTTTCATACAGATCGTGATACTTGCGTTATCTAGGGTCTATCTATATCTGTGGTTTTCACATATAGAAGCAACAATAATGATGTATTCAGTATTATGAAATAACTTGATTTAAAAGAGTGTCCTTGGAGTTTCCTGCTCCTTTTTCTCCATAGAGACCTACCTGCGTTTAGGAACTAGCTTCAATTTTCTGACTTTTTTTTGTTTGCTCGTTCAAAACGCAGGTAGGTCTCTTGACAATTGAAACCTTGACAATTCAAAAATTGCCGGTAAATGGTTTAATTGAAATAAATGCTTTGAGTTTGCCTTATAATTTTTTGCATTCCGCAATGTTTTAAGGTGTTTATATACAATGGTTTAAAAATAGGCACAACAGAGAACCCTGTAGGGTCACAGTTTAACTATGCTATTAAAAATACAAATAAAAATAATAATAATAACCTATTCACCGAACCCAACCCGTCCCAGCTTCACAAGGGTGCAATTTATTTTTCGAATTTCCGAAATTTTCTTTCATACAAACATTGTCCTGGCAATACCGAACAAAAAAGAATGATCCAATTTAGTGCAGTCATTCGGACTTTTCGGCGACTTTGTTTTATACTATGAAAGGATGTAAGGAAGGATAATAATAATACACTTTCGGTCTTTTATCGGGTACATTTCGGTGTGCTTTGGAATTGCACAACTTAATTCCCCCATCCCCATTCCATCACCGGACGAGCAGGGATACGGGGAAGCGTCACCGCTATATGGTTGAAGTTCCACGGTCTCGAACCAAGCGCTTTACTTCCACATTTATTGTGCGAACTGCCAGACTGTGGAATTCAATGCCCGCCTCTCTATTCCCCGATACATATAATCTGGGAATCTTCAAGGCACGAGTGAACCGGTTAATTTTAGGCAAGCGTGCTCCACCTTAGGCCGCATCATCACTTAAGATCAGGTGAGTTGCGGTCAAACGCAAGCATATAACAATATAAAAAAAAACAATAATAAAAGTAGAAAAACAACGATAATACTCTTCTAAAACCGTTTTTAGTGTGTGTGTGTTTGCGCATGACAAACCGGTGGACGCAGCGTTAGTAGGCGTCCCACCAGGGCCTCAAGTCTGCTATAACAATAGTGTCAGAATGTTCTATCATTGATTTCATAATTGTTGATTTTGATAAGTTTGGTAATCTACTAATATAATGGCGTCATTATGACTCAATGGTCAACCACTGACACGCCATTGAAAGAAATGATATAGAATGGTAATCTCGTACAAAATGACAAGTGAAAGTCAGTCGACTTAGGCGGTAATCTGCTAAAATTTTGACATTTCTTTTGATCAGTGACTTACCATTAGAACGGCATTGTGCAGTCATTGCTTTTATTTCGACCGACCAATGATCGACCATTATGAATTTAGCAGATTACGAACTTTTAGCAAAATGACAATGGGATCGTGTTGGAATGACGAAATTATAAAAATAGCAGACTTGGCCCCCAGATGGATCGACCACATCGACAAGGTCGCGGGTAACCGGTGGATGTAAGCAGCAGATTGCCGCTCGTTGTAGCGTTCTATAGGGAAGGCCTAATGTTCAACAGTGGATGTCTTTCGGCTGATGATGATGATGATAAATGTTGTTTGTTTGTGTTTTATCAATGTTTTTATCATATTCATTAAATGTGTAAACCTATTTTACCTAAAATCTGCTTAAGGTTTTTTATAAAGTTTCCATCACTTGTTTCTGTCTTTAAAGAATCTGATAATTTATTAAGGCAGCCTCACTGCTGAGCAGATTGCGTGGGAGCAGTAACAGCATCCTGAATGTAATAGGCAACAAGTTGGACAGCCCTCTGGTGTGGAGCCTCAACCAAGTCTCTCTTAGTTATTAGGTACTAACATAATTTTTAAGTTCATACTAACAATATAAAATGTAAATGTTTATGAATGGATCCGTGGTTGTCCGAATAAATAATGTTATTATTATTAAATATTTTTATTGACATTACAGGGACTATGATATGACATAGCAGAATAACATTATGTTTAAATTAGTTTCATAATTTCAGCCGCAAGACGTCCACTGCTGGACATATTCATTATAAACCCAGGTTTCCTCACGATGTTTTATTTCACCGTTTTCAGTGATGTTACAGATAAACTTAGAAAGTAGATACAAAATTGAAAAAGTGCCCGGTAGGGAACCTATAATATCGTGCATTATAGATGAGTGCCATAACCATTGGCCCATTACGACATTTTAATACTTATTAATAATAATAATAATAATTATTATTATTATTTATTGTTATTAAACCTGTTCTAAGTTATTATATTTTTCTAATTATCATGATGGGACTTAAGTACTTATTCTCACTTACAGCGTCTACAATAATATACAACTTGTATATTGCACACCTACGCTGGTTTTTATATGACTTTTATGCTGGATTTATTCGTATCTGCGTGACAAAATAACTACTTTTAGATATTTGGATATTCCATTCATGTTTCCTTAATATTATGTCATCATATTTCATGTTTTATGTTTTTCAAAATTAAACACTAATGCCCGTTTTCACCATCAATCCATATTTTTTAAATAACCCCTTAGAGATTTTAGGTGACACCTAACGCTAGTATCGTTTTTATCATCACATAAGGGTCACACCTATGGTCTTAAGTGACCACTTTGAAATAGGGGCCCGAATGACGGCCCCCTAAATGCTAAGTGACAATTGCTTTAAATGTTTTTGTTTAGATTGGTGTCCAACGCCTTCTTACCTTCTTATCCGTTACATAACGTTCGAGATTTAATATTCGTTCTGTTTTTATAATTTTGCAGGTTAACATCATCTTTGTTGTCCCGTCTCTTGTTTGCCACTTCTCAAAAGCGAAGGACGTAGAAAAATTGAACCTTGATTCACTAAAAATTATATATTCTCGATCATCTCCTATTCATATCAAGACAATACAAGAGGTCAAAAGAAGGCGAGTATTTATCGATTAATTATCATTTCTTTTAATTTATCGATTTTCCGTTACAGTTAATGTAATTGAATTTCCTTCGATTCTATCTATTTTCAATTACCTACTCTTTTTTTTAGATTATTAATAATTTAATGTAATAATTACATGTTTTTGTATCACTCGTAGATTTCCCAAACTTAATGAACTTATACAAGGCTACGGAATGACTGAAGCGGGTGAATTGACTACTGAAAGCTGGGGAACAAAAGGTCCTAAGACTGGCAGTGTGGGCATGGCTTCACCTGGTATTACTTTGAAGGTAATGTAAAAACACTGAATTGTTGTTGATATTTATTGATCCATTTATTTCTATTAAGCCAAAACTTTTACGTCATCCTAACCAATAATTTAACTTGGCCAGGTACATATAAGTCTCCACAGCATTTACCTACTTTTAATACTAAGTAAGATATCGAATACTTTACACAGGTAGTGGACCCAGAAACCCGTAAAACTCTAGGTCCGAACCAACGCGGCGAAATATGTTTGAGAGGACCAGTCTACATGAAAGGTTACATAGGCATACCGCTTTCAAATAACTTAGACGAAGACGGTTTTATCAAAACTGGAGACTTGGGTTATTATGATGAAGACAAGTACTTTTATATTGTCGATAGACTCAAGGAGATCATCGTCTATGATGGTTGTCAGGTAAGTCGTAAGATGATTACATTTATTTACGATAGGCATAGAAGAAGAGGGTTATTATATATATGTTATACTCCCCAAATTTGTTATGTTAGGTTTAGACGGCGAATAGAATGAATGTTTCTATTGAATACATACGAACAACGCAGAATCATTTCTTTATTTTCGTGGGAAAGTAGACTTTCAGTTTCAAGATTTAAGTAAAACATAAGCTCTTGAACATAGTATACTGAATGTGTAAATTAACAGAAAATATACTTTCAGGCGCCTTGCTTTCCTTTGAAAAGCCTTGCGAATGTTCGTAGATCAGTAAAAGGAATATAACTTCGTAACTCTGAGAAAAATAAGATATCACAAACCGGACTCTGCAAAAAATATATATGGATAAATGTGTCTTATTTCTAGACGAGGTTTTTGTAGATAATATTATCTGGAACTAACACTGTCCACGAAATACAATCCACACCTTTTCATCTTCAGAAATCCTTTCTTCGTGGACTTAAGTCTTATGAATAAGCCGCGTATTATATACGCATTTCTAAATCCGCGGTTTATTACGAATATATGAATTACTATGTTCTATAAGTTTATACCTTTTATTGTGATTCTTTTTTGTTTGGTATATCATAACATTAAAGCTCTGATAGGTATCTTACAGGAATACTTTTATACTTAACAGTTTTTTGATCAGCAATAATTGTAATGTTACACTTTACATTATTTGTTTTTCTCCTTTTTTGCAATATCCGGATGGATGCGTTGATTTATAGTCACATATTATTTGAGATAACCGAGATTAGATCCCCAGTAACTGAAGAGTCACACCAATGAGTTTTTCTCTTACCTACTTGGATTTTCTTATAGGTAGCACCATTGGAACTGGAAATCATTCTCCAATTTCACCCAGCAGTGAAAGAAGTTGGTGTGGTGGGTATACCAGCGGGTGCTCACGGAATGAAGCCCATTGCCTTCGTCGTCAAACAACCAGGTGTTGATGTCACTGAGAAGGAACTAGTGGATTATGTTGCTGCAGAGGTATGACTTTGATATAAACTTAGACTAGATAGAGATGTCCCATGCGGTACGATACCTTGTTGTTTTTGGAAGTAAATGTTTAACAAAATGAGCAATATCATCAAATTACCGAAATATTACCGAAATCGCTGGAAAAAATTATTGCAAAAGCAAATATCCGCTTGACCTTTGACATAACTCTTGGAGACATCTTGCGATTGTTTAATGTGTCTACAAATTGGACATTTAGTGAGTGTCTATAATTGAAAAAAATAAATAATATTTCTTTCTTTTAACCACTCAAAAGCGAAATTAAACATTTTTACTCAAAAGACAAGCGCCATCAAAAATTAAACAAATCAGGCAGTTGTTCTTTTCATAAAAATGTTTTTTACATTTTTTTTGTAGACTTAGTTCCGCAATGGATTTTATTTTTCCTGTATTTTGGGTGCACTTAAAAACGTATAAACTTAGTTGTAACTTAGTACACAAACAACTAGACTTGGAATAATTACGTGTAAGCTATTCAAATATTTGTTCCAAGCGGGAATCAAACTGAGCAAACCGTTCTGTCGCATTGTTTTTGTAGCCTGTATTATTTGCAAAACTGATTTAATGTGGGTATAAAATATAAAACACAATTTACTCATTCACAACAGCTGGAGTACCATTTTAAAGTTACAATAAATATGCACTAAAATATTTTTCTAATATTTACCGCGCTTTCTTTCACTTCGTTACATTTACATTCGATTCCCACCTAGGACAAACTTTGTGTGATGAGCATGATTGTTTGTTCTGTGTCTGGGTGTTTATCTATAATATGTATGTATTTATAAATTATATAAGTATGTATATCAGTTATCTGGTTACCATAACACAAGCTCTGCTTAGCTTGGGACCAGATGACCGTGTGTGAGTTGTCCCAAGATATTTATTTATTTATTTATTTTATCAGTATCTAAGTACATACCTCTTGATTACTTACTATTAACTTAAATTTTGACTGAATAACATACCGTTATCCTGATTGAAGTAACTATATGAAAACACATACTAGTTCTGAGTATTGAAGATTACGTCTCTATCAACAATTGCGTCTTATTTCCACGAAACACATCTTTTGTGCCATAGTCTGGAATCTGCCCCAACTTCCCGAGCCTAAGATAAGATTATGAGATAGTAACATGATCAACTGTTATGAAAACTAAAGCCTTTGTTAACAATAATTAGAAAATGTAAAATAGAATTCAGATCTGATAATCTGGTAATCCAGTCAATGGAAACAAGGGCTAGCATTTGGAAAGTATCTACGTAAAACCTTCTTGATGCAAATTTTTGTCGAACCTTCTTCTATTTCCTAAAATGAAACTGTATGTCTATTCTGTTACAATCTCCCTCGGTGAACACCCGGGTGAAGTGAGCTGTCATCCGCCCGTATGCTTTGTCGATCTCTAGCATCGAGACGGATGACAGCTCACTTCACCTAGGTGTTCACCGAGGGAGATTGTAACAGAACAGACATACTGGTCGAAAGCATTGACTAAATGTTTCGTCTAAACACCCTGGTTTCGTTCTAGAAGCTTTTCGAATGTAGAAGCATTAGTCTTATTTTGATATCAAGGCATTGTTTAGCCTAGCGCCGTTAGTGGCCGACGTGCTCTTTCGATATTATAAAAGTACCTACTCAATTGCTTTGCCATCTTTAAATCTAAGAACCTCCGACCACTAATAGAACACGCGAGAGTACAGCATGAGCAGAATTGAGCTCTTACAGTACCTACGTCAAAACGGTTTACCTAAATGGCTTTATTAGATTCGAGTTGTTTCACAGCGCTCCAGGAATACATTCCACTGCGCTCCAAAATAAAATAAATAGAGTCAACATAAAAGGCAAATCATAAGTTGTTTGGTGCAAAATGTGCTGCTTTGGTACATTTACCTCATTAATTCATGATGTAACTGATGATGCGTGGTTAATGATCACAGCAGAAGCACCACAAAGTGAAAATATTTCCAAGTTTAATGATTACTTTACTTTGATGGTCAATGGTTAGACAATGGAAATTTACATACAGAAATTTGAAATAATTGTTGGGGAGAAAGACACCGAACAAATAACTTAGTAGAATCATAATATCGTAAAAATATTGCTAGATGTGACGTTGTGATTGACTAAATAAACATACTTGATATGCATTTTTTTCTTTTTTTATGATATTTGTATAATTTTTCATGGTAAATTTAATTGTTGCTAACTCTACTCCAAATTTCTTGGAGCACGGTGGAATCAATGTATGAAACATTATAATTGTGAGAACGATGGGATTTGGAGCGCAGTGGAACAACCAAAAATTCACAGATACGTACCTACTTTCCTAAGCACTAATATGTTACAGTTGGCAAAATACAAACGCAAATTTCTCGTAATAATTTTGTAATGATCGCAACTGAGAGAAATTAATTTCCTTATTAGAGGTATGAGTTTGAAAATATTATTTTCTACGCCATAACATCTCAACCAATACGTACGTTAGGAAAAAAAACGCTTTTATATTTTGGTATTTATTTATGTCATAAGTCATTTATTTCTTAACAATAGTACATTGTGTCGAAAAGTGTGCGAAACAAAGAAATAATAAAAATAATTCAAAACCATTAATAATAAGAATAATAAATTAATACATTTGATTTAAGTGTATACCTACATATTTGTGCTCATGACTGCGGGCACGTATGTATAGGTATACTTATGTATAAAAGTTGCAGCCTCGGTAGCCCCCGTAACCAAAAGAATTGCTCTCTCAAATAACTACTTTAACAAAGTAGAATCAACATTAGTACAAAGTAACTAAATTAAAATAAATGCTCATTGACTCCATAAAGTTGTTTAATTTTTCAGGTGCCACCATTTATGCAATTAAGAGGAGGTGTAAGGTTTATTGAAGAAATACCGAGATATCCCAGGAGTCCTAGGGGGAAGGTTTTACGCCGCGAGTTGAGGGAATTGCTGTAATGAATTATAAACCTTATAACACGCATGTTTACCGAACTAAATAAAGATAATTAACCAAAGTGCTTGTTTTATTATCTACAGTAAAGCTATTCCAGTTGAATACCAAGCAACTTTTATCATAAATAAATATTATGTACGTCGACCTATTTGCAGTTCCAAGATCTCATACAATTCTGATTCTAGTCAAATATTACGTAGAATATGTAAAAGCAAAGACTATTTGCTAAACTAAACATGAGAACCAAGATTTGCCTTGCGTATGTGTTTTCATGTTTAGAAAGGATTGTTCGGGAGACATAACCTCCAGTGATATCTCCATCTAACATCGTTAAAAAGTTATATACTTATCAACGCAGTCGGATCATTAATTAAGTGTACCTAACTACCCCGAGAGCTGACAAAGCGCAGGCAAGCAGTGCTACTAAAGGAACTAAGGAAGTACTCTCGTATTGTTTTTGACCTTTTTCTTTTATTCGAAGAGATGTTTGCGTCGGCCTCGTGAGTCATTATTATATCATCAAGCCACTATAGAGAGTGGAAACAAAAAACATCGCGCAAACAGAGCTCGCCTGAAAGCTTTGTACTACGTAATATAATTCTACTTCGTATTCCTGTCTTATCTTCAGAGACGTCTTTATTAATTCAGTATGATTTGAATTATCATAATTCCTTACCTTTTGCCTAAAATTACTTTGTAATAGGACAAACACTTGGCATAAACAGCTTTTGTTAATTTGAATTTCTAAATTAAACTCTACATTTATTGGGTGGTATTGAGAATAGCTAATAGACCCATTACCTGCTTCAACTCTATGAAATTGTTTTACGTAACATAAAATTGCTAAAAATGTACCTTTATTATTTCGACCTGCAAAATATATCTAGATTTAAGTCAGTATGCTAATAAAGAACTTTCCTGCGGCGTCATTTGCATTGACATTTTTTTAAATGAAACTCTTTTAACATTTAAATTGACTGGTTTTACCTCGGAGCAATTTAGCCCGCCCTAGCCTCTTCCCGGGAATGGTCCCTGCGGCCTGTAATAGGTTTCTTAAAAGAAAATCGAGTTAAACAGGCGTGATTGACTTAATTGTGGAAAAGCTTTATTTCCCGAGATTAAAGAATTATTTAAGAGAGGGAAACTAACTAGATTACATTTGGAAAATCTCCAGCTACGGATGATGCCGACGTGTTAAATGAATTTTACGTGTATCCACTTTTATAGCCCCTCTGGAAAGAAATCATAAGTTTAATCTTTAAGTGGCTCCATAAAAGTTTCACAGCGCGGAGAACAGACTACCTAACTTAAGTTACGAAAACAGAGAAATGAATGAATCTGTGAAATCAATCTTTCTGCTGGCTTTAAAGGCAATATATTCCACAAATTCAGTGATATTTTTCCATGACCCTAAATTTATGCTTGCTGAACGTAAAATAGACGAGGAACTCTTCATTAATGTTTGCCACTTCGAAAATTGAATCGTTTAATCGCAGCGGGGCGGAGTGAGAGAAAACGCATTGGCTGGGTGAGCGTAATTGCGTCAGAGTACCTTTGATACTGAGTGGAAATAGAGCAATTAAGTCCCTCGAGTTGGAGAGTTTACCTTGATTTTTTATTACTCTCCCTTTTGTTTACACGTGGTTTAAGAGTTAGTAAACATGTGGGTGAATGAACCTAACAAGCGTAACACACCGAAACAATAACACAACATGCCTTTACTAAAGATAAGGTTACAAAAGAAAAGTCGTTTGTGAATGACATTAAAATTATAAATATTTCATAACAAAATATGTTTTATTAAACGCTCTTTATACATGGCGAAGTTGAACGATAAACAAGACAAAGCCGAGCTTGATAATGCAGCCTCCAGGGTACGCAATTTATTGAAAAGAGGCGTACGGGCATACAAAGCGTTTGCTTACTGCCAGCTGATACAATAATGTGTATAGGCAAAGAAGATAGGTATGCAGGGTCGTCAGATATAGTTAAAGTTTACTTGGAAACCGATGGATGTTTTTGATTAAAATAAAAATAATTTATAGAATAATTAATAACATTTCAATAATTTAATTTAATTTAATAACATTCATCGGTTTCTAAGTAAACTTAAACCATTTCCGATGGCCTGCATACCTATCTCTTTTGCTGACTGTACATGTTTTGTACAGACAAAACATGAAGTCAGCATTTCATTATTTTGTATTTCTCTTTTACATTTTTGAATGTTTTATTGATAAACAATAAAAACTTATTAAAATAAAGTTTTGATTTTTACTCTTTTTAAAGATAGTAATTTTCCTATTTTTAGTGCCTATCACTGTCTAATTATGCACTGTTCACTGATGAGGAGTACTAACTAGTAATTAATAAAGTAGCAAAATTATGTTTGATATTTAGTAGAATAAAAAATATGTGTACTGTTGCGTTATTGAGGAGTAGCATTGACTAACTCTGTCCGACGGATTAAAACACTAAATTAATAAAAAAAATATAATATTGAAATATTATTTGTTCTATGCGGGACTCGAACCTAACCCGCGAACAAGCGGCGCAGCAGTGAATCGATGACCCACTGTGCCAACCGTGTGGTCATATTGTATGGGACAACTCAAAAGCAAATAATGTTTATTTTTTAAACCCCGAAATTGGGACTCCCATTTGATAACATAGATACCAGTACAAAAACGGAGTAAGTAACAACAACACGAAGTAAGTACAAATCAACATAGAACCTCCACCTTTTTTGAGGTTGGTTATAAAATAGTACTTATTATTACAATTATACTATGGGCTGTTTCTACACAAAACATTTTACTCATATTTATTACGACGGAAACGTCTTTTCCAGCCAATTATTTCCCACATCACATCACATTAGGTTGAAACGACCATGTTTCAATTACATTAATTGAATCCATACAACAAGCTCAGAACTTCACATTAATAGCTCTCTAAACCTATCCGGTTTAGTGAAGTCATTACAGATAAACATTACATAGTACACAGAGGCAACCATTCGTGTAACATTTAATTAACTAAGTAGCCTCTAAACGTGGCCGGACGGTCATCATAGCCCGATCTAGCCGTTGAATAAGTAAACGTAATAAAATAAATCCACTAAGCCGGCATAACGCCCAGGATTTAACATGGCTTACCAACGCTTTCAAAGCTGTGAAAGATCCACCCCATATGCCTACGATCACCCTCGGTAAAGTAAAACGTCACAACTTCTGACATCGCTTTACTCGTAAAATACTAATTCATTTCTATTGTTTTTCTTTTCAACTGTTACAATTTGTAACGATTTTCTTTTGTTTTCAAAGTTTTTTCGCATATTTTATTATTATTACCTATTTGATTTCATTTATTTAATGTAATTCGAAAAAATCCCCCACGTTGTAAACTGGAAATGATAATTTAAAGTGATTTAATAATGTCACCGATTAAAACGAAAATAATCCGCAGCATAAACTAAGCTACGTGTTATAAAACGTTAATTTATTATCATAACATTTTAAAATATACGGTGTTAAATTATTTCCAAATCAATTACATAATTAAGGCTACTAACGAGTTTCTATCAAATGTTCACTATTACCTGTTTACTCAAGTAGAGATACTAAATGTCTGAACAAACAAATTTCGTATATATTTAGAGCAGTTTGTTCCGATAATACTGTTAATGCGTCTTGTGTTTCTTGTCCTATCACTGAGTTAAGTTTGTTGACTTAATTACTTTATTTGTTATTTATATCTTACGAAGAACAGAATTTATTTATTTTTAACCGAATTCAAAAAGGAGGAGGTTAAAAGTAAATTAATTCTAAGTTGTATGTACACCAATTACGCTGAGATTTATGATCTGATTTACGTGATTCTTCTTTAGTTTGATGCGGAATAGTTGCCTTTTGGTCCCATAAAATTATAACATAGTCTGGCCCAGTAGTTTTCATATTACGAACTTTTTTTTATGTTTGGTCACGCTTAACTTTGTTCAGTGTAGTCCGATTTCGATGATTCCTTTTTTAATTATAATAATAATAAAATGTGGGGACATTTCATACACGGCTATCTGACCCCAAACTAGGGAGACCCTGTACTATGGGTGTCAGACAGCTGATATACATTATACATACACAAATACATTTTAAATACATACTTGAATAGATAAATTGATAGTGTATACCTAATTTTTTGGTTCTATATAAATTTCAAGAAAATAAGGTCATAAATTCAATTGGCGTGGTCACAATTTTTTTTTGTCAAATGTCCCATACATTTGACAAAAAAAAAATTATTACACCATCGTACTTGATTTTTTCTCCTCTATCTTTCCGCATACTTCAAATTCTTGTAGCTCTTCAAATAATTCCTTTACACCCCTGATATTTTGGTACATAAAACGCAGCACTTTGCACTAATTTAAAAAATATTTCAAACATTTGACAGAACATTTCTTTTTACTAAAAAGAAAACAGAAAATTGTTTTAAGGTTTACGAAGTTTCCGTTTTTCACATACGACATATGACTCAAAATAAAAAGCCCCAGCCAAATCAAAGTAATAATCTTGTCCGTTACGCATCATTACATCGTATTGTTTGTCCTTTTATATAGTTTGCTAATTTTTGTTTGAGTAATACATATCGACGGTCATAAATTCAATTGGCGTAAGGGACAAAGTACAGGTTTTCAGTACGAGCAAAAAAACAGAAAAAGTATGCATTATTTACCATAAACTTTTTAATTTTTTAAGCAATTTTTATGATGTCTTTGGCAAAAGAACTTGAAATAAAGCTCTCTTTTGTCTGGTAATACTCAAAATAACTTTAATTTAATAGTTTCGGAGATAGTGTCCTTTCCTCTTGCTTTAATATGAGTACTTATTCCTTACACCCATACATAGTTTGTGTCAGTTTGGTCGTAAGATGTCATAAGTGACTACTTTAGGTCTTATGAAAAATATGCTGTAAGTAACATGTACTTAAATAGAAACACCCCAAATGGGATGTAAATGTAGCAGATCGGAAAGTCTTTGAAGTTATATTTTACCTTGTGTTACCTATTTTGAAGTAAAAAATGAATAAGATAATTGAAAATGCCGCCATTATTATGGAATTAACTTTTGTTAAGAACAAAAACAATAACTTTCTAGTTTTGTTTTATACAATAGTCGTGAACCAATGTCATAACTTAAGAAAATTACTTAATAGCTATATCAATGGCCTAATAACTTAAACTGACTTAGAACTTTATAATTTTAATAATTTAATTTTAATCATTTTGAGATCAACACCACATTATCAATACAAAATCACGTGTAAATTAAGGGGCTCCCCGAATTTTCATCGTGCACACTAGCGCCACATTAATAAAAAATCGGAACTCGTTAAATACACAATTCATATAAAATCTGATCGACTTCAGTGTGGTCAATTACGTTGACATTATATGGTTTTGGTCCCTTTCGCGCTGATTCTATAAAAGTTGGCCATAGATCAGGACTCCATACTATCACTTTCTCAATGACGGCATGAACCGAATCATCGGGCATATAAGTATACCCGGGAAGTACTTATTTGCCCGTTGATTCGGTTCACGCTGTCATTGAGCAAGTGATAGTATGGAGTCCTGATCATTGAGAATGAAGCGAGAAAAGTGATTGTATGGAGTCCTGATCAATGGCCAACTTTTATAGAATCAGCGCGAAAGAGACCAACACCATATAATGTCAACGTAATTGACCACACTGAATTAATTAATTGGAATACCATTACTGAAGAAACATTCACAAAAAATACACTGAAGGAAATAAAGATGAGAGTTATTCGAGTAGTTACTTTAAGAAAGAAAGATTTGAAGAAAATAGAAGTAAAGTATTGAAAGATGTCGTGGAAATACATTATTCGACAAAGCTGTTTCAAAAGACGATTGGAAAAGGGAAAGGAAGAGGAAAGGGAAAAAGAGGTAAAGATGAGAAGACCAGACCAGGATCGCAGATGTCAAGCAAAACCGTATTTGATTTGCCCCGACTTTATGACAACCGTGTGTGTATATCAAAGGCCAAATCGATTGATTTGAAACGTTTATGTGAAAAAAATATAATTCCCCGGAGATTCCACGACGAATATTTTAATCTTCCAGTATCAGAAGACGTTAAAGTAGTTCTGCCAGACACAGATAAAAATGACAGAGGAATTGATTAATTTAAGTGAATCTTATTATTATTATCTTTATTATTGGTCTTCTAGTATTAACTTTTCTATCAAAACGAGCTTAAGAATGTAAGTAGTCATTATTTGTTTTTCTTTAAGGGGCTCCCCGGATTTTCGGCGTGCACACTAGCGCCACTTCAGTAATAAAACACCACTTGATAAATGCACAATAATAATTAATCAAAAATCTGATCGACAAAATCAATCTTTTGGTCTTCAAAATTATTTACGTCTGCTTAACTCATTGAAACATAGCTCGTTGTCGTTACAGATACAAAATGGGAAAAAAACGGCCGTTTGTAGCAATTTTTCTAACTGTAACTACAGTGAAGTATATTTTAATGAATTAAATAGACGTCAATAATCTAGAACTCTGAAGCATTGATTTTGTCGATCAGATTTTAAATTAATTGTGTATTTAATGAGTTCTGATTTTTTACTAAAGTGGCGTTAGTGTGCACGCCGAAAATTCGGGGAGCCCCTTAATTTACACGTGATGTTGTGTTGATAATATGGTGTTGATCTCAAAATGATTAAAATTATAAAGGTCTAAGTCAGTTTAAGTTATTAGGTCATTGATATAGCTATTAAGTAATTGTCTTAAGTTATGCCATTGGTTCACGACTATTGCATAAAACACTAGAAAGTTATTGTTTTTGTTCTTAATAAAAATTGATTCCATAATAATGGCGGCATTTTCAATTATCCTATTCATTTTTTACAGAAAAGGATAAGGTAAGTCTTTAAAATATAACTTTAAAGACTTTCCGATCTGCTACAATTACATCCCTTTTGGAGTATTTCCATTTGGGTACATGTTACTTACGGCATATTTTTCATAAGACTTTATAGTATTATAGCCACTTACGACATCTTACGACCAAACTGACACAAACTATGTATGGGTGTAAGGAACAAGTACTCATATTAAAGCAAGAGTAAAGGACACTATCTCCGAAACTATTAAATTAAAGTTATTTTTAGTATTACCAGACAAAAGAGAGCTTTATTTCAAGTTCTTCTTCAAAAATTGCTTTAAAAATGAAAAGTTATGGTAGATAATGTTTACTTTTTTTTGTTTTATGCACGAGCATAAAAGGGACACAGTACAGGTTTTCAGTACGAACTGAAAACCTGTACTGTGTCCCTTACGCCAATTGAATTTATGACCGTCGATATTCCACCCCAAAGGGTAGAAAATTAAGGGATGACTGAATTTGTTTGGTGTCACCAAAGGTGTCACAGTTTCGTAATTAATTTTTATGATAAGAAGTAGACACTAAAAAGCGAAAAAAACTTTTTAACAAAAGAGACAACCGCCTTCAGAAATAAAAAAAATACTTTCATTTCGCAAGTCGGTGGCAATACAAAACCACAAGCAAAACCAAAGCCACCGACTTGCGAATTGAAAGTTATTTTTTACTTTTTGAAGGCGGTTGTCTTTTTGTTAAGAAGTTTATTATTCGCTTTTCTTACCACAAATAGCAGAACAATACGTAGAACTTGTACACATATATTTATAATAGTTTTGTGTAAAACTCTTACTTTAACTAAACGTAACCCCATTAACCATTTTTTTTATTTAGAATATTTTTTTTATAGTAGATTATGCATCAAGGGGGGGGGGGGAGGGGAAGTAGTGTCTTATGTAGCGGGCGCCGTATTGAATCCCGAGCAAAACGAAGGATACTAGCGTTAACTCCTGAGTGGAGCGAGGGAGTTTAGAGTTAACTCCCGAGCAAAGCGAGGGAGTTAAGACAATAATTATGAGTGCAGCGTGTGATTCAAGGTCGCCCAAGACGAAGGCACCTTTATCCCCGAGGAGCATACTCTACTTTTCACACCATCTACGAGACAATAAAAACAATAGTACTAGAATTAAAAGTAGATTGTTGGTAATATGAATGGCTTAAATTCAGAATTAATGTACTCCGGAGTCAAATCACTATAGTCACTCGAAATTTTTGTGAGAATTTGCTGATATTTGTTGTATAACAAAGCAAAGCAATTTTCAGTATTCGCGCCTCAGATTATGAAACAAAGGGCAGATATACAGCACAAAGCAAATACAATCACGAGATTTTAGGTAAGGATTCGCTTTTGAATTTGTATTTGCTTTTTTGGCTTCACTCAGTGTTCCGACCGGTCTATCTGCCTTTTGTTTAATAATCTGAGATTCGCGCCTCTTTTTAATTTGTGCCCTATTTTTCTTTTATTTACATTCTACTAGTGGTGGCCAGTTCGATTTTCGAACAATTTATTTACAATCTCGTGATTGTATTCGCTTTTGCAATTGTGTTTGTATTTTCATTTGTTTTTTTTAACGATGCGGCGTTTCGTGCTATACTGACTCGTGTCAGTACAGCACGAAGCGCGTTGTAGGTATTCGCTTTGGAATTTGTATTTGCTTTTTTGACTTCACTCTCAGTGTTCCGCGCGGTCTATCTGCCTTTTGTTTCATAATCTGAGGCAATCCTAATGGTGAATGTTCGATGCGATTTTTACTTTATGTTCCAAATTCAAATCACATTATTGACCAGCGGGTCTTAATGAAATTCAGTACAAAATTATTGCCCTGCTAGACCTCAGGCCTTAAATGACTTACTTTGGGTTAGGTTTGCATGACATATAATTTGACATTGTCGAGCAGGTGGTGTGAAAAATGGCTTAAGGCCCTTAGTCTCGTTCAGTACTGTGAAACGGTTACTTTCTAAAGCCTATAACTCAAAAACGGCTTACCAAAAAGATTTGAAAAAAATATATGTTAAATATCGATATATGCATATCATGTCCAAGTTATGACGTTTTCGTATGACTAATACTTTTGCCTTAAAAAAATACTGAACAACACGATATTTTTTGACTAAAATTCCTTTCAGCTCCTAAATGGCTGTGATATTTGGAAATATTTTTACACTGAAATATTGACGATTAAAGAGACTACAGATTCAATATAAAATAAATGTAAATCTGTCAACATTTTGCAAAGAAAATCACAAATATTCATATTCCGTACGTTAGAGCCGCTCGGCGCGGGCGCATCGGTAGTCGTGCGACAGCACTGAGACGGGAAGGCTGTATCACTCGCTGCTCCCCCGTGTAAATGTGTGAGTGCAAATACACATGAGCTTATTGTGTACGTGTGCGTAAATATGCGTTCAAAGAGTAGCTAGCTGATTAGGAACAATCTGTTTGCTTTGTGCGCGGGAACACTTTATTGTTGGTGCTTCATAGAATTATTTTATAATTGATTGTTGTTTATCATGACATTAGAAAATAGTCCACACCTAAATTGTTTTTGTGGTTACTTAATTAATTTTAAAAAACTATTATTTTTTTCTTTAGTTCAAACTCAAACTCAAATCATTTATTTCAAATAAACCATTTACAGGCACTTTTGAATTGTCAAGGAGTCAGTCAGTCAAAAAGTTGCAGCTAGTTGCTCGTTCCAAACAGTAGGTTTCTATGGAGAAGAACGAGCAAGAAACTCCATGAACACTCTTTTAAAATCAATAGAATATTACAAATTTAGGTTACATCATTCATGTTGAATCTAGAGGTACAATGTGAGAACGATGTAACAAATTGTGCACGTTAAAAGAGGTCCTAGTGGCAATGAAATTAGACAATTCAAAATAAATTTAAAATAACCGAGGCAGCTAAGAGATGACCAGTCTCAACTGACGGCGCCCGTTCACGAACATGACGCACGGATCGGCACCATTTAGTTCAACCATTTTGAAGGGAACCAAATGATCCAACACATGCGCCACCATCAGCGAGACATTCAAGTGAGCATGACAAACACTCAACCGCCAGGGCATATTCAAGTCAACGAAAGACATCTCGTAAATGGTGGCTTTAAAGTACATAGTGCTCACATGTATGTGCTATGCAAAATTATATAATACTAATAGTTTGAGTTTATACAATGCAAAGATAATGTAGTTCTACATCTTCAGCAGCTCCAAAAAAATTGTCACCAATGCTAATCAATAAATCTATGAACCCTTATGGCTGTGGAGCTAGACCAGCATCCAGCCAAGCATTTTTATCAGTGATGTAATCATCCAATTTATAATATGCTCGGCTGCGTAGTGTGCGTTTAATATAGGACTTAAATTTTGTCTCATTAAGTTGAACAATGTGGGGAGGTATTTTATTGTAACACTTTAGACAGAACCCCATGAAAGAAGAATCTACTTTAGCCAGCCTGAAACCTGGTTGAACTAGTTGGTCCCTGTTTCTAGTACTATAGTTATGTCTGTCACTTCTTTTACCAAAAAGATGCAGATTTTTTCTAGCGTACATAATGTTTTCATAAATGTATTGACAAGGTACCGTCATTATGTTAATTTCCTTAAACAGTTCCCTTAGAGAATCGCGCATACGTAGATTGTAAATGGCTCTGATTGCTCTTTTCTGCAGAATAAAGATAGACTCGATGTCTGCAGCTCGCCCCCAAAGTAAAATACCGTAAGACATAATACTATGAAAGTAACTAAAATAGACCAGTCTCGCGGTATCCACATCAGTAAATTGCCGGATCTTTCTGACAGCATATGCTGCCGAACTTAGTTGTCCTGCGAGAGATGTTAAATGAGGACCCCATTGTAGCCTTGAGTCGAGCGTGATTCCCAGGAAAACAGTTTCATCAACGAATTCCAGTTTCTCTTTATTCAATACTATATCGCAATCACTACTTTTGACATTAGGTAAAGCAAATCTGATGCATTTCGTTTTTTTTCCATTTAATACTAAGTTATTGGCTGTGAACCAATTTTCGACCTGAAGTAAGGCGTTATTTACATTGTCGAGATTATTAGCCCGTCTATTTATCTTAAAAATTAAAGAGGTGTCATCGGCAAATAACACCATTTGTGGTTGGTTTTTGAATAAACGGGGAAGATCATTAATATAAACTAAAAAGAGGAAAGGACCTAATATTGACCCTTGTGGGACTCCCATTTCTACTTTTAAACCATATGAATTCACCCCATTTATTTGAACTTGCTGCTGTCTGTCATACAGATAAGATTTTATTAAACTAAGCGCAAGTTTACCCAGTCCGTAATGCTCAAGTTTCAAAAGTAACGTGTCGTGATTTACGCAATCAAATGCCTTGGAGAGGTCACAAAAAAATCCTATGGCATCTTGCGCCTCTTCCCACGCGGTAAATATATGTTTTAATAAAGTGACGCCGGCGTCAGTCGTACAACGTCCTTTGGTGAAACCATACTGATGCTCGTGTAAAATGCCATTTGTGTTAAAATGAACAAGCATCTGATTTAGCATTATCTTTTCAAATACCTTGCTGAAAACCGGCAACACGGACACGGGTCTATAATTATTGGTATCTTTACTGTCCCCGGATTTGAAAAGTGGTATGACCTTACTAACTTTCATTAGATCTGGGAAAACTCCCTGGTCTACGCACATATTAAATATTATAGCCAAATAAGGCGCTATTGTTTCAATTATAGATGTGCAAACTTTAATAGACATGCCCCACAAATCTTCAGTTAATTTTATTTTGATTTGCCGAAATGCTTTTAAGACTGTTACGGGGTTTATATGTTTAAATTGAAATTCTACCGGGCAGCCTGGAACGTTCGCTTTTAATAACGCAATTGAGACGTCAGGTGAGGAATTTAAAGCTTCCGTGGTTTTAGCTGGTATGCTAGTAAAGAAATTAACAAATTCATGAGCTACTTCTAGGTTAGAGCTTATGGGACCATGTGATGTCTCCAATGTATATTCAGTGTTACGAACTTTTTTCTTGTTAGTCTCGTTATTTATAACTTTCCAAACTGTCTTTATTTTATCGTCTGCCGATTTAATCTTATTGCTAATGTATAGGGCTTTAGCTACCTTGCAAGTATTTCTAAAAGTTTTAGAATAAGTAGTAACATACTTGTTGAAAGTATCTGTATTAATATAAGCCTTAAGGTCATACAGCTCAAACAATCTTTCCCTACTTTTTCTAATCCCCCTAGTTGCCCAGTCACTAAATATAAACTTAGGGCTAATATGTTTTACCTTTTTTTCGAAAGTATTATTAAATTCAGTCTCCACCACAGAAAAGAAATCATCATATAATTTATTTGCATTGTTATTATTATGGTCCAGAGCACTTAACTTATCATTTAGGGAACTATTGAATCTATTTAATTTACCAGTTGTAAATGGTCTAAATTGTATTTGCACTTTTGTCATAGACATTTTAAACATAAAAGTTACCGTTTGTCCGCTATGATCCGATGGCAGATAATTAACAATAGCATTATCCAAATAGTCACAATCGCAAAAAATATTATCGATGCAGGTAGCAGTAGTTGAAGTTACTCTAGTAGGTTCCATAAATACATTTGACAAATTGAATGACTTAAAAAGGCTTAATAATTGACTACTATTCAAATTATTTTCTAAAATATTAATATTAAAATCACCACAAATAATTATGGATTTGCTACACGGTGCGAGTTTCGCTAGGACATCTTCCATTACCGACTCAAATAAGGAATAGTTTTGGTAACTTGGGGGTCTGTACACGCACACTATAATATGCTTATCCAGCTCGACACAGGATAGTTCAATGCAATGTTCAACCGATAGGCCAACAATGTCATTCCTTTGTTTATATTTTAAACAATTTTTTATTAAGATTAATGAGCCTCCACGTGACTTAGCTTTACGATTAAAACAACTGCCCACAGTATAGTTTTCATAGTTAATTAGCATTTGGTAATCCTTCAACCAATGTTCAGTAAAACAAACAATGTCAAACATGGTTTTTTCTAAAAACAATTCAATTTCTAATAATTTGGATGAAATACCTTGAATATTTTGATGAAATAATTTCAAGGTATTCTGCTGTTTTTGCATCTTAACTTTTTGAGAGCAAGAAGGGACCTTGTTGTTTGTAGGTATAGCTATATTACTACCTTCTATTGTCTTACTCTTAGTTAATAATTACCTAAGTGAAAATTATTTCTAGCATAATAAATTGTGACAACTTATCCCTGAGGGGGGTTGCCAGCAGGTAGGTAGATAGCCAGGGTCCGTAAATAAAAGCGTTGATAGTTTAGTACACTATTATTTATTGGCTAAATTCCGTGGCCATCACATGTCTTGACTACTGAGGGTAGGTAAAGGGTTGGAACACTGGCCTGAACCGTCTCTGAAGGTGATGCTGGTTCCGTCATCAGCCCCCACCAGGCTTCTAGTTCCAGAATCTTCGGCGGTATATTATTAGCGAAGGGTAGGTGTGAACCTCCTTGCAGCAGGGAATCTCCGCTAAATGTATTCTTCAACGCCGGAACCACGATGTGGCGGAAGCGTGATAGGTAGATTATAAATCCCTAGAGGGATTTCACGAGGTATTTATTAAAATGATTTAGATATATGGCCGGAGCGAGCGACAAAGCTTTTCATCGTACTTTCCGAAACCACAGTAAAGATGAAACCAACCGAATCAACAGTCCGTGGCGACGATCGCGGCAAGGATCGTTTTAGCGATGCGCGGGCGCATAGAAGCGAGGACCTTTTAAGTTATTGCGTACTCGTAGGTTCCGTATAATATTATTTAGTTTTAATGATTTATTTAAGTGTTAGGTAATTATCAAAAGGATTATAATAGGCTAGTTAGGTGTTCATTTATAAGGTTGTATATAAATAATATGGTTTTAAGTGTACTTAGGTTATTTTTACTAGTGATTAATATACTAAACTTCTATACCTGTAAAGTGCAACGTTACAAAACAAATGAATAATGACTAATCATTTTTTGGCGACACTGCTGGCGCAGTGGTTGAGCGATTAGCTGCTGCGCTCCGTGACACGGGTTCGATTCCCGCACGGAACAAATATTTGTATAACCTACAGATCTTTGTGCAGCGGTTTGGCTGTTTGTGTATGTGAGTTTATATGTTTGCACCCACGATACCAGAGAAATAACAAGTGTAACGTATTTTATGGAAAAAAAACAACACGACGGGATTTTTTATCTTCGGCCAGAGAATGAGGTTCATCGCGAAGCAAGCTTCTTAGGGTCAAGACACACCAGAATGGCAGCGCAGCGGCCGGCAGTTTTGATGGCAAACCATTTTCAACTTTATCTTTAAACGTCAAGACATAATAACGCTTAAAGATTTGCGTGCGTCGAGCGGCAGCTCGTGGCGCGCCGGGCGGCTCGGCGAGCCGATGACCGCCGAAGCGATACTATGCTTTGAGGTTTAGAGATAAAGTTGAAAATGGTTTGGCAGCAAAACTGCCAGCCGCTGCGCTGCCATTCCGGTGTGTTTTGACCCTTGGGGTGTTCATGCATCACATGCATGATATGGGAAACTGCCTTTGATCAGTAATAATCATCACAACAAGATCATACGATCGTGTAAATTTTACGAAAGCACTGATGCCGAAAATGAGTTCGAAATAAAATCCAAGATGGCGGCTATAATAGTTTACGAAATATACTTTATAAGGGTCGTTTCCATGGTTTTCGGGGGCGCTGATGCCGAAAATGAGGTGGAATTCAAAATCCAAGATGGCGGTTATACATTTTATGAAATGGGCATAATGGGTGTCGTTTCCATGGTTTTTGGGGGCGCTGATACCGAAAATGAAGTCGAATTCAAAATCCAAGATGGCGACTATACATTTTATGAAATGGGCGTCAAGGGTGTCGTTTGGTTAACTGTAACCAAATAGAAAACTTGTAAGTACCTACTGTCTGAAAACCAAACATAATTACTGGATAGTTAAATACCTATCCATGGTCAACTAACCATATGGACTCCTCATAGAAATACATTTGCTGGTTAGGTTATTTACTTTCACCATTTCTTAGCGGATTTGGATGACCGCCTTCAAAATCTAAAAAGCGATAGGTAATATACCTTTAGCACAGAACGCATGACTTCAGTTTCGAAAGTTCAATACAAAACAACAAACAGAACCAAAGCCGTCGACTTCCAAGACTGAAGTCATACTTACCTATGTTTTCTGAAGTTATTTATCACTTTTTAGTTTTTTTAAAGCGGTTGTATTTTTTTTGCAAAAAAAGTTTATTTGTCGTAAGAATTTGTGATTACCTAGTGGAATAATCAATAATTAACTCATATAATGCTGGCACTTCACATGGCGTATTTGTGCAAATATTCAGCATATTTGGATAATACAAAATCGACTTTATTTCAATAAGCCTAGGGCACATTTTGTATTATCCAAATAAGGCGAATATTTGCAAAAATATGCCATGTGAAGTGCCAGCATAACAAAAGTCCAACTATAGCAAGACTTTAGGGTTTTTTTGGAACGAAGTTCCTTATCGCGCGTTGTGAAAGGGGGCTAGACGGAAAAAATTCTTACGAAAAGTTGTCACGACACTTTTGTATATTTGATTTAAGAGCCATCTATTAACGTTATTGGCGCAACTGTGCTCTTCGAGATCGAGTTACGAACGGCCA
Source organism: Charanyca ferruginea (assembly GCA_947361185.1). Lineage (NCBI taxonomy): Eukaryota > Metazoa > Arthropoda > Insecta > Lepidoptera > Noctuidae > Charanyca > Charanyca ferruginea. Next base: position 14,074,015 of record OX376073.1, on the reverse strand, counting down.
ATAGATGGCGCAGAAATAATTTATTGGTCTTTCTATCTAAATAACTACGCATTGTACTAACATGTTAGAAAATATTAATCTTTAAAATTACTTACTTACAATGTAAGCAGCCATAATAACTTTTCATTCCTCGCTTTTTTTTTGCCCTGGCTTAAAGCCACTTAAATTCACTTTAACGCATCACATTAATTAGTGAAGGAATTGTAATAAAATTTTATTACAATTCCTTCACTAATTAATCGAAAGGAACTTCGTTCCATCCGGGTGTCCCTTGACACCTCATAAGTAAAAAACTTGAGAGGTGTCAAGGGACACCCGGATGGAACGAAGTTCCTTTAATTTACTTTAATTTCGTAGTTTCGTACTCAAAATAGCAACATTTAATCTGAATATTTATTGGTCATTTAATTACTCAATTCCTATTTATTTTGAAATATACAAGTATCTACTTCCGTATTGTTTCATTATTACCTACAGTGAAACTATCCATTTCTAAATAAATGAATTAAATATTATCCAAACGTAGGCAGCAACGTACGTAAGGTCGGGCGTGCGGCGTGCGTGTCTGTTGTCCGCATATTATTCTGTGATTGAAGTAAGCGGGACAGGCCCAGGGATGCGTACTACTGCGTACGTAGCAAGCGCTGGTGTGTGTGTAAACCGCGCTAGAACTCCAAGGCCATTGACGAGTCTAATCGCCTTAATAGGCTTGCGTTTGATAGCAACTCCCTGATCTTGCGACCTAAGGTGAAGCACGTTTGCCTAGGATGAACCGGTTCACTCGTGCCTTGATGATACCCAGATTATACTTATCGGAGAACGGAGAGGCGGGCAGTGAATTCCACAGTCTGGCAGTTCGAACAATAAAGGTCGTAGCACACATATCAACTCGGAAAGGGATCGTCACCGTATCGCCTTTCGCCTCGCCGTCCAATAGGCGTCAACCTAACGTAAGCACGTAACCAAAGTGGATCAGCAGCTCCGATACGTCGACTCGGCTACGGCTAGGCGACGCCACGCTTACGGCTTGCCGACCGCTGATTGACCTGGCTGACACCAAGAGACGCAAGCAACAGTAAAGATATCTAACAGTATTGTGACTCGACCCTGTCCTTGAAATAATTACCTACAGGCGCGTACTACCTTAACAGGCGATAGGGCTGGCCCGCGTACAGTGTTTTAATTTCTTCCTAGTGTGTTTTATTTTCTTTCTAGTTTTGTGATTATAAATTTGAAGTGTTTTATTTTCTTTTTAGTTTTGTGATTGTAACGTATATAATATTTTTCATTTAATTAAAAAAAAATTAAATACGAAAATGAAATAGGAAGTGTTCAATAAAAATGCATGTTATGTTTTTGATTAGAAGATTTAATAAAAAAATCACCCTTATAAATTTGAGACTGAAAGATATTTGCGCCTCAGTCGCAGCCATTCAAGGAGTCTTAAAAAAAATATTTCCCTTTATTCTGCAATCCTTACAAACTTCAACACCTACTTCTTACTTAACCAAAATGCAAAACACAGCTGACAAAACCTCTAACTACTACGAAATCTTACTTAAAAAGTAAATAATAATGTAAATCTTACTAAATAAATAGATACAGAGTCCAGCACAAGCTACCACAATCTGTCAAATTTCTTTGATAGTGTTTCAATTTTATTACAAAAGCGTATGGTTCATATTCAATTGGGGAAATTTTTCAATTTTTAATGGCCTAACGTGCTGGCGTTTCTACCTATCATTTACTCTCATAATCATTTTATAATGATATTTCGTTTAAATCTATAATATTATGTAAGTAGCTAGGTACATAAGTAGGTAGATAGCCTAGCCTAAGAAACTACCTAGGTACTTACCAGTTCGTTTTAACGCGAGCGTAGGTAGATCGCTTTTTCACCCTATCCACTTATTTGTTACTCGGTAGCAAAAGCGAAATACTTACCTTTAAAAAAATAAACAAATTACGTACTATAGTAGGTATATCATTTTTTGAAGAGTCTAGTAGCTATACTCTGGTAGTCATTTTTTTTATAGTCTATTAAGTTTCAGGAACATAATCTTTCGGAGTTTCCAGGTAATTTAAAAAATGTTATCTCTGGGTGCGTTATTGACGAATTCAAGCAACTAAAAACAACACAATTATATGGGTGCGCCAAAGTTCACCTAAATTTTTAACTCCGATAATTGGAAATCCGAAAATGTTCTTCCTAACATTTTTCATCCTAACAATCACAATTCCTAACTACTCTGTCTCTAATGTTCTTAATCCGAAGCATTCAACTTCATAATGTCAGTAGCAATAAACATCTATTATACTTTTATTTCTTTTCCTATATTTTCTCAACATAACCATCTTTTACACTATTATTCAAAGTCATATCTTTTTTGTTTAGATTTCTTTTTATTCATAATAATCAGTACTATATACATTAATTTTGCGTAACTTTATTTTCACATAACATGTATAACGGTGTCCCCTTGTTTCGCAGACAGAAATTTCATAGAATTTCGTTATCCAGAAAATGTTTCATACCATATTTGGTTCTTGTAATTTTATTTCGACTATTATTGTTTCAAAGACTATTTACTTCAATGAAACATATTTCACAGAAACACAATTCAATGAATTTTATTCACATTTTTTTGTTTAACAAACTTATCAAACAGTAGAATTATTTTTAAACGAAAATGTATGTAAATAGACAATAACTAAAATATTGTCTTAAAAAGTGAATATGTTGTGCTACAAAAGTTAATGACAGAAACGAATCGCTGCGAAACCGACTCCACGTAGTCTTGTCTGCCCTACCCCTAGAGTGTAATTTATATTCGCGTAGGCGTGGAGGGGCGAGGCGGCCCGCGAGCTGAGGAGCAGGTGGCGCGTGAATACCATCTGCGACGATAAGCTCGCGTGGGACCGCCGAAGCCTCGCAACGCCGGAGCCGTGACAGAAATCATGCCTGCTGCATGTTGCATGCTCGCTTGCAAGTTGCATGCTTGCTTGCATGATGCATGCTTGTTTGCACGCTGCATGCTTGCTTGCACGCTACATGCTTGCTTGCATGCTGCATGCTTGCTTGCACGCTGCATGCTTGCTTGCATGCTGCATGGTTGCTTGCGCGCTGCATGCTTGCTTGTATGCTGCGTGCTTGCTTGTATGCTGCATGTTTGCTTGCCTGCTGCATGCTTGCTTGCACGCACGCGCAGTATGTTTGAACTTAGCAATAGACACAACTCAGTACGTTATGTAAAGCATACCCCCAAATAATAATCATACCCTCAAATTAAAACTATAAATATCATCTTCTACCCACATATATGTTTTATTACACTTGGTTAATGTTTCTTTCCGAGTATGAGTGAAAATATTATGGTAATTATGTTTAGGGACAGAAGCGTTATGATAAAAAACAGTAGGAGTTTAAATATATTTGCATTAATGATATTATTAATAACAATTTTCGGAAACATGAGTGTTATGAACATCGCCGGTAGCCACTACAAATAGTATGAATAAAAACTTTAGGATGAAAAATTTTAGGAAGAGTGATCATTCGGATTACAAATCCTTAGGAAGTACAATTTCGGGTAAAGAACTTTAGGTGAGCCAATATGGACCCAATTATATTCGCCACTGCGGCGCATTCGAGACTGTCAGTATACTAATTTTCCTACTAACCTCGAGGCGTGTAGGTACGACTCGCGTGCCGACCGTTTGTATGAAGACAGAATACTGTTAGATATCTTTACTGTGCGCAAGCGCAGCGGCACAGAGGCGTAAGCGCGTGGACGACGAGCCGTAAGCGCGGCGACCGCTGGTTGATATGGTTACGATCCGTTTCCGAGTTGATATTTATGCTACGACCTTTAATGTGGTGGAGCAAAGCGCTTGGTTCGAGAGGAGACCGTGGAACTTTAACCATATCGCGCTGACGACGCTTCACCGTATCTCTGCTCATCCGATGATGGAATGGTGACGGGGGAATTTAGTTGTGCAATTTAAAAGTACACTCATTTGTTATTAGGTCACTCATATTTTTCCCCATATTCGTTTTGTTATATTCCTGATTTACTTCATATACTAAGATCCCAGAGTCATGGACAGAAAATTAAAAGATAGATAGAGAAATATGTCATTAAGAAAGTATGCAACTTGGTAGGTTTAATGCTAAGCCTTTTGTTAGGTATACGGTTTAAACGACCTTGGCAAAAATGTATGTAGATTTCTATTCATATCCTGATACTGTTTAAAAACCAGTCGTCTCATTGAAACGTAAGTAGGTAGTTAGGTACCTACTTACGTTCCAACTAGTTTTTATCCATGTTATCTCTTCACCACCCTTGGTCGACTGGTAGAGAATGCCTAAGGCATTAAGTCCGCCTTTGTACCTTTGTGCATGAAGTATAAATAAATAAATAAGTAGGTTGCCCACTTACCTACTTATGTTCCAGTACCTTACTTACCTACTTACGTTCCAATGAGATGTCTGGTTTGTATACAGTATCAGGATATTGATAAAAATCTACATACACTTTTGCCAAACACTTTTCGTGGATTGCTTTCACTTGCCTCGGAGAGCACGTAAAGCCGTTGGTCCCGGCTGTAATTTGTAGATCTTTGGCAGTCGTTACGGGTAGTCAGAAGCCAGAAAGTCTGACAACCAGTCTTACCAAGGGGTATCGTGTTACCCAGTAACTTGGTTGTGGTGAAGGTCCGATAGGCAGTCGCTCCATGTAGAACACTGGTATTCAGCTGCATTCGGTTAGACTGGAAGCCGACCCCAATATAGTTGGGAAAAAACCTAGACAGATAATGACTGATGATGATGACCGTGGATTATAACTTCAGCCAGAATGTTTAAAAGTCGGTACCTTAAGATGTTTCTTTCTTTCTTTGCTTTTGTTGTGCGTGAACAATATGTATTAAAATAAATTTGATTTACTTAACAAATTGATAAGTACACAAAGTGTTCTAAATTGCTGTGTCGAATTACGTAAAATAACTTATCTCGTTGTAATGTTATTTAGACACGAAAAAACATCATGTAATACCTGTTGCTTTTTGTTTTTGGTACAACGAACTTTCTAAATTATAAAGAATATTTAAAGAATACCTGAATAAAAAGTTCCACTCAGAAATTCAAAAATATTTTCTTTTTTAAAAGACTCCTTCAACTATAGCTGGAGTTCCTTCATAACTTTTCATTTGTTTTGTAACTTTTTTGTTGAACATTGCGCTACATAATAATAAAACTTCAAAAAAGGGTAAGTAGAAGGGTTTAAAGTTGCAGTAGGTACTTGCCTACACATACTTATATACTAAAATTCAAGTTTCTTAATTGCTTCTATTCGATTATTGAGAGTTATATATCAAGATAACATGCAACATATATTTTTAAAGGACTTTTATTAAAATACTAGCTTTTGTTCGCGACTTCGTCCGCGTGAATGTCTAAAAGTAGCCTATGTCCTTCCTCAGGGTTCAAACTGTTTTCATACCGAACTTCATCAAAATCGGTTCAGCCGTTTTATCGTGAAAGCGTAACAGACCGAGTTACTTTCGCATTGGTATGAATATTTGAATTTCAGACAAGTAAGTATATCTAGTACCTAATGTAAGTTTCCGGAGCCTTGAGATTACGGCGCTGGCATCACGGATATTAATATTAATGAGTGAGGAAAGCGGGATACGTTATACAAAGCTGTTATGCATTCGTCTCTGGTTGCACTAGGGGCTGCGAGAGCCCACAATATAAACTAATGAGCCGTGAACCACGATCCCATGCATGTATATTAATACAAGCCTGCCATAAAACTCCACACCACAATGCAACAATGTACTCTCTATCGGCTAAAACCACAGTTAAATTCACAAAATATTGCACATTCCATTCTAAAATACGCCAAAATGCTTTTGTCATAGTATCCAAAAATGTAAAAGGAAAACGTGGTGATAGTAAAGTTTATGGACGATTTATGTCCAGTCGCTGGCGCACTGTACCGCGGTCTTCTTTGTTCAATCTTTTTGTGCCTCGAGAAACATATTTTCAATAACATTTAAAAGTTTTTGTTTATGTGTGAGTAAATTTTCAAGTGATTTCAACCAAGTTACATTAAACGGCTTTTCTCACAGACTTTTTTAGTTCATGTGTCGAAACTAGTGGAACAATTTGACAAATGAGTTATCTATCGATTTACCAAACTACGTGCTACCGGATCTATTTTCTGTGAACGAGATTGAGATTTTGTCGGATTGTTATTATGACTAAAAGCATTGGCTTTTTTTTTAGGAAATGTGACACAAAACTCAGCTTACTGCTTTCATACGACCTACTTACGTTGTTCGTATATTTATACGTATGCTATTAAAATATATTTTTTTTTATTTATTTAGTCTACGCATGTTCCACGGCAGGGCAAAGGCCTTCACCACAAGAACGTTTGAACCGCGCCACCTCGAACCAGCCCTCCTCGTACGCATCCAGGTCATCTCGCCATCTTTTTCTGGGCCGCCCTGTCGCCCAGCGGTCACTCTGCATGCGGCTGACGTGGCCACTTAATCCCATTTGAACCTGGCAGTCTTTTCGTCTACGTCTGATATGCTCGTTTTGGAACGTAGCGTGGTGTTCCTGATTCTGTCTTTTTACACTCAAAATGCTAAATTATAATAGTGTCCAAAATATAATAGGGAATTTACAGATCATTGACCAGGGATGATCGATTAACACTTAACAAAGTTTAAGTGTGGATAAAGTTTGTCCGCCTAGTTTTAGAAGCGTTAAGTAAAACTCGTAAGGCGCGGAAAGACTCTCGGCCCGGATAAGTCATCCATCAAATAGTTCCCGTCTTGTTAAAATAACAAGGTCTTATTAAACCTCACTGGGAATTCAACAACGACGGAGAAAAAATATGAAAACTTTTTTATTCAGCTGGTAAATAATATCGTTATTCAACACACTTTGTCCTCGTATAAGATGGGCTATGGACCATGTCGGTCAGTGATGGATGGGACGATCACGTCCGGAGACCCATGTATGTGAAAGGTAGTATTTAATACGCAGTGGTTATTGTTATTGCTAACTAGCTCCTGCCCGCGATTTCATCTGCGTGGTAGAACACAAAAACGGGATAAAAATAGTTCTACCAAATTTTAGCTAATCCGTAGAGTACCTACAAGCACCCGTTTATATTATAAAATTAGTAGAATAGGATAGTTGTACTGTGACTTAGTCTATATTCACCAATTCCATCAGCTATCTATTTCTGATTTTCAATGGCAAAAAATAAAGTCAAGTGATAAGTATATTACCTATATATTAGATAGTAGTTATTTTACTTATTGCAATAAATGATTATTATAATTATTATTAAAAGCTCACGTGAGATTCGATAACCGACTTACTGATTAAACGATTCAGATTTTATTGAAAAATCTTACTACATATTTATCGTAATTCCGGTTTATACAGTAATATATACGTACTTACATAATAATTCAAAGTCATACCTACATCAGCGACCAGTTTGAGTAAGTAACTTATCTAAAGAGATTTGTAGATCCCTAAATCTCTTACGAAATTGTACTAAACATAATATTGGGGCTCTATCGTATTTATCAAGATAAATAAAGCATCCATTTTGTCACTGAGTCCATAAAATATTAACAGATCTATTCCGAAGACAGATTTATTGGTCCCCTACGGACATCATTATACGTTTGGGCGTATAATTAATTGCAAGTCTATTGACATATCTATGTAAGTCTATATTATGTGTAGTATATAACATACGTCTTATTATTCTGGAAAGAAAGAAGATATTACTAATCTATATTTCAATAGGTGCTTCAGCACATAGGTATGTATATTATGCAGGAAGTTATTTATTAGCTTTAAAAGCTTAAGTCGCATAAAGTGCCACACGTGAAATAGATACCTACGTCGGAACGGTAGTGTAGGCGCAACGAGGACATATTGACTTTCCAGCAGTCACTAGAATAATTGACACTGGACAAAGTGTCTCCGTTTGTTGTGCGCTCTTGTTTTGTTTATTTTGTTTACATGTATACGCTGTCATTCCGCATTTGGAAAAGGAATAGAGATGCATTGGACATTCACAGTTTTCAATTCCTAGAGACAAATAGATAATCCCTACTTCCATACAACGATATCTATGTTCCATACTTATATATATAATATTATAATTGCTCCGTCTGTTACGCTTTCACGATGAAACAGTAGAACCGATTGTGATGAAATTTGGTATGAAGATAGCTTGAACCTCGGGGAAGGACATAGGCTACTTTTTAATCCGCGATAACCGACATTCACGCGGGCGAAGTCACGAGCAAAAAGTTGTGATTATATAAATGATCCGGTTACGTTACTAGTACAGACACGGTGGCTTTAAGATAACAAAGATTGATTTCCAACTGCAAATTCATGTATGGAATGTTAGCTAATCAGCTTTCACAAACCTAGCCTCCTACTTATCAAAGTCGTCTACATCCACTCAATGAAACGAGCGATGCCCATTAATAATTATATTATTAGATATTTAAATTTAAAATAGGAACATCTTAATTCGAACATAATTCGGTAAAGACGATGCTGATGTTTGACACGATGTCCATTGTGTATAGCCGGCGAGGGTCAGTGATTAATACGAGAACCGAGAACATTGACTATCAAAAGCCAGCTTGCCCTATTAACTGGAAATCTATTCCGTACATAATTATAAGTCCATTTAGATCGTCAAAGAGCTACGTTTAATTGAATTACCCTTTTACGTCGCAGGTAGTTACAGTGCGCGTTGAAGCAAAAAATTGCTTTCCCACGCGATGTTACTAATCAGAAGGTTTCGGGAACTTTGGTGCTGCAAATGTTATTGAAGGCTTTAAGTAGTTTAATTTCTGAAAGTAAATACTTTATGAGGATAAGACAAATCATAGTTATAGGTTGTATGCGTAATGCAACCTATGTGGTCAAAAACATTTGATTATTATGTTTCTTCTAAACACTCGAAATTATTCTAGAATTATTTTGAAATATGAAGCTATGCTTATTTCTATATCAATGCGATTGTTTGCTGTTATTCTATAAATAATACGTGTAATTTCATTCGGTTTCCCTCTTTAATTTAAAGAAACCTTTCGACTCTTCACACACCGCGTCGGTATACTACTGGTCCCATAAAGCTTATCGTCCCATAAGCTTTACAGTACCTGTGCACAGTATACCTAAGTATCGCTCTTAGGCTGCGTTTCCACCAGAGATGAGCGTGGATGTGTGTGACATGACCAATGATATCAATGAAACGCGGCCATAACGTATTACTTATTACCTAGGCATGTCACGACAACTACTTACAATATCTGACTTTTATATCCATAGGGTAATAAAGACATTTTTTAAAAGTGTCTCAATTAAATTCTGTAGTGCTAATATGCCACCAAAAAAACACAACATTTTTATTCAATAGAAAAGTGCCATAAAAATGCATCAAAATTTTAAATTTTCAAATTTCGCGCGTAGTTTGACATAAACGCCTCGTAGTGGACGCCATATTGCTCTGCGGAAATGACGTCAGTTCGCTGGTTAACAAATGCGCTGATATTATATATGATAAATGAATATAATTTAAAAATAATTAAAATAATATTTTGTAATAATTAAGAAAATACTTTGGTTACGAAAATAATAAAAGTATAAAGCCTATATACGCCAATAGGTTGACTGACAGTTTAATATTTTTTGTTTACACAGCCGTACGGCTTAATAACATGGCGGCTACTATTTCAAGGTATAATACCTTAAAAAAAAGTTATTTTGTTAATTTATGAACTAAAACTAACATTTTCCGTCTGCTTTTTGCCTAAACTATCTCAATAATAATATTTATAGATATTTTCTCATACAGAGTAAAATACCCTATTTGCAAGCTATTTATGGATAAGATGCACAGCTTGCTGATCAATTCCTATTATCAAGCTCCAATATAAGCAAGCTTCCGGCGAACTACGAGTGTGTTAGTGTTAGCTCCATTACTAACTATGAAGAGTAGTTGGGTGACAAACGCTTAATTCAGCAGCGTTAAGCATAGTTAAGCGCATTAACAGCTTAACTACCACTTCTCTAAAGAGTCGAACTCAACACCACATTATTTGAGCAGGTGACAGAAAATGGTAATAGGTATGTAAAAAAAGATACATAACTACAAATTAAATTCATTTATGATCCAGGAGTGGGTACATAAATGTTGTTAAAATGTAATAAAAATTCGTCACGCGCCGAATATTTTGGGCGATGCGCGCCGTTCAGCGGTTTGGCTACAATTGTAGCTAACTAGCCGATGTGCGGTCTACCTCTCTACCTATTTATAGGTTCCGCACGTGTGAAATGACACATGTGGTTCTTTAATATTTACACGAATAAAAAGTTCCTCCACATCGCCGTCATCTGGGAATGTGCCCAATAACGGCGTTGCCACGTTGGATGGTAATGTTTATTGCTCAACCTCTACCCGAGGTAAAAACCAGCTCTCGGATCATGTGAAGTGTCAACCAACCTTTTGGAAATTTCATTAAAAAGGAGATGAGCACTCGGACCCCAGGACCCGAGGGTTTCGACCCCAAACGGCTCGAAAATATAGTTATCACCAAGGATACTATACTTTTCTTTTCTTTTCTGCAGCTGCGGTTTACTTATTATAGGTTCACATTATTATATCAAAAATTGGCATTGATTCCCAAAAAAAAGCATCATCCCTCTGCCCTAATCCCAATTTATTGGGGTTCTTAATATCTACTCATCCCCTTACTGGCCATATCATGTTTCGCACAATCCATGATACATCCGTCGTTTTGTCTTCCCCTGCTTACAGCCATCCACATTCACAGTCAAGTCGAAGTAACTATGAGTAAAGACAAAGCAACAAACAAAGCAAATAAAGATATTGTCAGAACATGTGATGCTAGGCAGACGCGACTGAGACGAGCGTCATGACTATTTTATTATATTAGTAGACAGGAGAACGAAGTTTTTACGGCACCCGCGAGAAGTGGCCTTTTCTTAGCTGGACCACAAGAGTTGTACTTAGGTGCTTATTTTTGTAGATCGATGTACGGAACCATCATTTTTGAGTACAAAGCTTATAATAAAGTGCTAAGTTACCGTACCAATACCAATTACCATTTCTATAAAATTTAACAAGCTGAAAATTTTACTTCAAGAACTTCCTTGATTTTTATCAACTTAGACCAGCTCCATAAAGTTTTAATCCGCAACAACAATATTAAACAATATTACACCTTGAAACTAAGCTTAGTTTACTTAACCAATCGAGAAAACTATATATGAGTACATGGTACTTAATGGTAATATTAAGTACCATGTACCTATGTAACAAAATTTAAATGTACAAAGACTTCTACAATTAGCTGTAGATCTGTAATTTTAGTGATCGAAGATATATATCTATTAATAAATTAACAGTTGGTTATAATATAAGCCAAGCATCCCCTGCATTATTTGTGGTGCATTTTATATTCCTACCAAGATGTACTAGATATAACTCAGTGAACGATAATAAATAAAGGAAAATTAATTTAAGTACCTACCAGTAGTATTTAGTTCAAATACTTATTTATTTTATGGTCTAAAAAATACAGCTATAATAACTTTGTTTTTTTATGACATTTCTAAACCTTTCATTATTCATGTACTTACTTAATAAGAGTAGCTAAGGAGCAACCTTGCACATATATTGTACCTATTCGAATAATTATAGCCTTTTCCTTCTTACAATATTATTCACCTAACTTTAGTTACGACTATGTAACATACCTACTTATTACTGAATAATAATAGAAAAGAACCGGCAAAGGCACGAGACGCCATTTCAATTCATCTATATCTATATATAGGTAATTACTTTTCGTTACGACAACTCGAGTAAAATTATACTCAAGAAACCCAATAACCTAAAAATTGGAATTCACGTAACTATCAGACGGAGGAACGAACGCTCCGGGACCTCTTCAATTTAATGTGCGGCCCTTCTAAGACCATCACAATTTATTATGTATTATAAGGATACAAATTCTTAGGGAAATGGTTAGTTTCCGTGAAATAGTGCAAGGATAGGTCAGTAAGGGACAGCCGGCTGGTCGGCTCGGAAGGAGAATATTGTGCAACTAGCATGTAGTTTCATCTCGCTGCTAATTAATTGGATTACGTAGCCTCTCTCATTATACGAGATGGGGGCTATTTAGTGAATGGATTTTGTACGCGTGACAGCGTAAATTCAGTTTAAACTCGGGTTAATAAATGTAATTAAAGTTGAAAACGAAACGTGTGCCTTGCCGATACGATAATTTATCGATGGAAACGCGAATGAGTTTTAATAAGTAGTAGGCAAACTACACAATCAGTTTTGAAATAAGTACAAAGCAAAGACAAGCATTATAAAGTTAACCTAATTTTTTGTAATGAAATCGTCTCCTTTGTTATTCCATCATAAACACCTTTGGAAATATTAGTGAGACGTGGAGGAGACCTTCTAAATGAGCGCAATATTGAGTCCATTATTTCACTCAGTGTAATGGTGTGGCAGTGAAATAGGGCAAAGGACGAATAAACGGGACCCTGGAAATGAAGACGCCGTTTGTTCATAACCAGCTCGTTAATTCCATTATTACAAGTCAGAGGAGCGAGCAGACCGGTAACAGATGTGCCACTCGACTCGTGAATCTGCAGCGTCTCACACTTTTCACGGATTTCAACATCATTATTTTTTTTGTGAGCGAGCTCAATTAAAAATAATTGTTAGAACAGATAGAAAATAAAAAGTTATACCTCTAGATTTAGTGTTGCTAAGAAATCTCGGATTTTCGTAAAGTGTGCGAGTGTCGGTCTTTGTACCTGTCCTTTGTGTTCAAACTGCGACGAGCGGTCCGTAAGACCCTCGCCAGTGTCCGCTTACTTAAAAGGTAGGGATCAAGTCTCGAAAACGTGAATACTTGGGGAGAAATACGTAGAGAAAATGTCTTGCTTTCAACAATAGGTACAACAAGCACTAGATTTCATATTTTCCTTTTTCAACATTTTCACGGAAAACCTTGTCGTTAGAAAACAGTTGCCATAGCGTGTTACTTAGTTATAAAACTTTTATACGCCTATGCTAAACGATTCGCAAGTTATGGCTCAATAATAAACAGATGACGCATGTGTTAACCCCTTTTAAACTATCACGAGGAAACTTGCCCGTTGTAAAATTGACCGCAACGTGATTGGGCATTTCAGTTCGACTTATTAAATCTTGATGGGAACTCATAATTACCTGCTTATACGTCGGCGTATATGTAATCCCGCGGTTATAATTCAATATTAATTAAATACGATCCTCAATTAATTTTTGCTAACCACTCTCAAAGAATAGACATCACGCACACAGTCACTTCCCCCATAAACAAAACATGTAGAATACATAATATGTAGCTACATTATATAGCGTTCATTACCAAAACTTTGTGAACACAATTTCAATAATTAATTTATTGAACAGAAACACCCACAGCGTTGATTACAGTGTTAACCGCCCACATTTTTGTGTTACAAACTATTTAATAGAATTACTTCGCTACGACAAGATGAATGATGACAAACGTCCGATAAACATCAACAGTAATTGTTTGACAGCAGCGATATTCGACCCCACCGGTAATTGCGAGGGTTGATTAATTTTGTATCGTTAGCTTTGTGATAATTACTACAGAATAGTTAAGACGGCTACAAATTTTATTCCGCTTTGTTGTATTATAGCTCGCCATTTAGGGATCCGTAGAAGCACAGCGTACTTTTACGAGTAGGTGTTAAGTACCTAGTTAATTCATTGAAACTGAAGTCTTACTTCCTTTATATTTTCTTCTGTTAGATTAATAAATTCAAGTAGGTACATGTCACTGATAGTGAAGCAGAAGAATGTTAGCAATTTAGGTCCTTTCAACAATTTTCGAATTTAAACATTTCATTGATGTTTACCATGAAAAATAAAACTTAGGTGTCTACCTAACAGTAAACAACCTATCATGCAGTCTTCTTCAGAAATCTATTAACAGGACAGGTACTTATAATAATATTTACGTTACATAATAATTCTACTGGACATTTTGAGTACCTACCCTTAAATTAGTCTGAGTATTATTTAGGTCAGGCTATTCCTGGAGAGACTTTCCCACTTCGGACACTCTAACTTCGAAATATACCGACAGTTTAATCAGCTTCTGTTTTCGTCGAATTTGACGAAGTAATAAACTGTCGAGTTAGTATTCGAGATAATCTTCGCTAACTTTACTATCACTATAATTCGCATAACACGTGGCCTCACGAGTCGTGAACAGACCTCATGTTGTTATTGCTTCAAGCTCTCGTTATCCCAAAAGGGAACGAACCGTGAGAGATATAATTCAATTTTCTCAAAATAGAACTAAGACTTGCCCACATAATCCAATTAATTATATAGTTTGTTACATCAGACTCACTTAAAATTATTTGATACCAAAAACTGTCACAGAGTTCCTTTCTTTTTAACCGAGTTCATTGTTTGATTGATTGATTGGCATCCTATGAGGAAAACGCAAATAAAAACGATCTTTTTTTTTGTAACAATCGTTCGAAATGGTATAAAAATTGCTTTATCTGGAAACTGAACAGACAAATTAGCCATTTATTTTATGTTTAGTGATTCGATCAAACTTGGAACAGATGTCAATCAGAGAAAAGACCCTCGACACTTGAAATAAGAATGAAGTAGGTACCTACTACAATATCTTTAAAGTGCCTAGAAGAGCTTTCAGACGGCCTGGCATGAGTGCACGAAGCAAACGTAATGTATATTCGATCGATTTTTAAATTGGAAATATTCGACGTTCGGTGATTTTAATTGTGCTTGTCGTATAAAATTAAACGAAAATGCTGTTGGATAGCCGTATTTCCAATTCAAAAATCGACTCGAATTGAATATTAATTCTTATATTTTTGATGTGCAAACCACGGACTAGAAAAAAAAAGGACTCCGCGCCACACTTACTTAGGGTGCTTCACTTTCGTAGCGTTGGTATGCTACTTACAAAGAAAGGTACCAACCTAAAATAGGAAAACGTAACACGAGTAGTTACGATTGACGCGAGTGTCACAATTGCCCGAAGAACTTTTGCCTGAATGATCGTTTGACTGAAGAACGTTCGTCCGAAAGAAAGCTTTCTCGAAGAGCTTTCGCCCAAATAATCACTTGACCGAAGAACGTTTACCCGAATGCACGTCTCAATCTTCTTTCATTTAGCAAAAAAGAATGTTGGTGCGTATACTATCATAACTACGCCTGAAATGCTAAAATAAACAAAGTTTGGACTCGTCAGATGTCATGTTTATTCAATAAAATCCTAACTAATATTAAAAATGCGAAAGTTTGTGAGGATGGATGGATGGATGTTTGTTGCACATTCACGCAAGCGGCTTAACGGATTTTAATAAAACTTTACAAAAATATAGCTCATACATCAGATTATCACATGGGCCATAATTTACAAAAAAAATGTGTAGTTTAGCCCTAATATTACGATAAATATCTAGTAAGTCGGAAAAATATATTATCTGCCCTCTGAGAGCTATTTTGGCGTGCGCTGCCTATACCTTTGGACTTAGAAGATAATGTATCGAAGGACTGTTTGTCTTAAAAAGTTGTAAATAAAAGTCCGCAACCACGCCACACAAATCTACCTTTTATGTGGAAGCCAATACATATATCCCAAATTATGAGTCTAAGTACATTTAAATTAAATACTTTTTTACGATGCACATTTTAGAGTACCTATTTAGCTAATTCTTATAAAAATTGATACATTTGTCGCTTTTAGTATTTAATGTAGATGAACTTTGTCTTTTACACTAAGTAATTTGGACAAATAGTTTAAAAAATATCACGACATGATTGACTTGAGCACTTACTTTAATTGGTTGTTTATGTTGGAATGCGCTATAGGATGATATTTTTATTTATTTCGGTCTAGATTGTATTTGTTAGTATTAAGAAAATAGGTTTATTTTTGTTTCAAATGAGGATCCCATACCCTGCGAATCCATGTATGAACCCACACCCGAGATAAATATTAGAGAGGTTAAACAAGCTACGTCTAAAATAAAAAAACTGAAAAGCTACTGGACCTGATGTGATTCCTGTAGACCTTTGGAAAACCCTTGGCCCGATAGCCGTAGCTTTGCTGACTAAGCTGTTTAATATCATCATGCACACGAAGCGTATACCAGAGCCCTGGCGCCAAATCCTTCTCCTACCTTTTATAAGAACAAAGATGATGTGGCACAATGTGAAAGTTATAGGGTCATAAAACTGACCGCACATACGCTTAAGATATGGGAAAGAGTCATTAATAAACGTCGACAAATATTCTAGAAATACCTCCAAATCAGTTTAGCTTTACAGCATCCAGGTCAACCACGGACGCAATTCAGGCAATCAAGATTATGATGGAAAAGTATATATATTTAAAAAAAAAGTCTACATCGGTAATACTAGGTACACCTGAAATTATCTACTTAGGGACGACGCAAATTCGCACCGTAGAGAAGTTGAAATACTTAGGCTCCATGCTCATACTCGATGCTAACGTTGACACCAATGTGATACACAAAATTAACGTAGTGTGGCAAAAATGGCGATCACTTACAGGTGTTTTATGTGACTCACGAATTCCCATACAGACAGACCAAGAGAAAAGTGTACAAAACGACAGTTCAACCGGCTCTACTCTATAGGTCTGAATGCTCGATAGCACAGAATACACATGATCAAAAGGTACATACCAACGAAATTAAGAGGCTTAGATGGGCGGGAGGTGTGACCCGGCTGGACAGAATTCGTAATATATTATACGAGGCGGCTTCAAACTTGCTCCAATCTTGGACAAAGTTACCGAAAACGTACTCCGCTGGTATTGACATGTCAAAAGACGAAGCGAAGACCATGTGCTACAAATTGCGCTGAACCTATCAGAACAGAAAAGAGGTAGAGTCCGCGCGCTAGCGGCCTGGTAGTCTAACAAAGAACGAGACCTCAAGAAAGCCCAGTTGCCAGAACCGACAACCCAAGATCGTCCGACTTAACGCAGTAAAGTGAGGAGACCCGACCCCAAATAACAGGATTCAGGGAAGAAAGAAGAAGATTCATTTTTGTTTTCATTAGATTATTACAATTTTGTTAGTTTAAAAATAAAGGTTAGCTTTAGGTAAGTATAGGTTGTGTTATAAGTAGTAAGAAGAAAGTTTAGTTTTTCTCTTCATTAGTTATTGTAATAGTTTTAGTTGTTAGTTTGAAAATGACAAACCATTTTGTATATTTTTTTTAAATAGTACTTAAATGCCGCGTAACCGTAATATTTCACAAAGCTCTAATAAAGCCTCAACAAGCCGAGCTGCGAAGGCTTGAGCAAGCGGTCCGTGAGTAACAGAACAGAATACCAGTACATTTCCGCGATCGGCGTCAACAACACGCTGAGTATCTGGCATTCCAACAGCATGCTGAGTATCTGGTGTCACAACGGGCTGCGTAGACACCAGATCAGTCCCAAGTTCGGCGTCAGCAGCAGGCGGCTTACATGGCGTCCCAACGAGCCACTGAAACCTTGGAAGCGGCTGAATCTACAGCTGCTGTTGCAGAAAGGGCAGCACTGGGACGTCAAACATTTACAAGAAACACGTGGGAGGTGTTTGGTAAAGCTGTATTTAAGTATGACGAGACTCTTGATTATGAAAATCACAAGTTTATATAGAAGCGATGAGATGAAGAATGCAAATTTTGCGTAACTCTTCAGTGGAAAGAAAAAGCAGCATAACGTGTTGTTCGGGCGGGAAAATAGCCATTCCTTCTATAGACGAGCCAGTTGAACCTTTGAGAGAACTTTTCTGTAATCAAACAGATGAGTCTCGCTGTTTACTAAGAAGTATAAGAAAATGCAATACATGCTTTCATATGACTGCTTTTGGAGCAGATAATATATCTGAATGCCAGGATTTTGCCTGACCTTCGCAATACAGGGGCAAGTTTACCATCGAATCGGGTCTTTTACTTTCTATCTCCAGTTCAAAACATATCGATAATTATATAAGTACCATATATTTATTATATATTCTAATTCGAGATTCTGCAGCACTTCTGCGGCAGTAACTTCTGTCTGTCTATTTACTTATCCGTGTGAGCTGAGCGGTTTGTGATTATAATTTTATATGGATAGTCTGAAGCCTTGGGAATGATATAGGCTAGGCTATAAGTACCTAAATGTAGGAAGGAATAATAACGTACCGAAATAGGTAGGTTTTCGTAGTCAATGATATAGGGTATTGATTCCTCGAACTAAATTGTGCAATATTTTATTGTACTTACATACAAACTTGTTTATAATATTACATATAGGTACGGTTAAATTAGATGAGCATTCTGTAATTTGCAGGTAAATTATGCTGCTTATTTTGTAAGTAAATATATATTTTAAATTTAAAAAATCGTCACAAGATAAATCTTAAATCAGACACTCGAATTAAAAACAAGAGATTTTCACTAACGATGCATATCATGCCTAGGTGAATGACCTATCTCAATTTTCGTAAAAAATTATCAAAATCAAAGTTAAATCATTTATTTCAATTAGACCATTAAAAGGCACTTTTGAACGTCATATTGTAAAATTTGAATCTAGTTGCCCATTCCAAATGGTAGTTTCGTATGGAGAAAAAGGGTGTTTACAATATTTTAATTTACAAGAATGATTATGTTATGGGAATACGACGTATCTTGTATAAAAATCACTATTTTATGGTATGTAATCACCCTAGCTTCATACTGAGGTAGATAAATTCTAGCCTGTTTCCTATTGTTTCTACGTTACCCTCTCGAACTTAAGCCTGCTTGTGATAGAAGTGCATTCACCGCACTAGGTACTTCTAGTTCAAGAGCGCTTTCATTCCGATTTCCTTGAGCTTGCTTAGGATTATTCGATTTATCTACCTCCCAGTACGTACTACGTTACAATTTATTTTATTATAAGAATATCTATCTTCTTTCCTGTTATAAAAGAAAATCAATAAAAGTTACAAACCAATTTATTTTCTACTGGAAACATAAATATGTACTTTCTTTTTATTTACATAATCTCAATTTACTTATTCGTAGAAATCATCTACCTATTTTAACATCGCATTAATCTATTTTAGGTCTCCTTTATTTCAACTCAAATAAAACAGAAATGAGGAGATCAAACTGAAGTAGAGGTACAAGTAATACAACCTGTTTAGTGAATAAACAAATTGTCGAGGTTCGTGGCTCTCTCAACTAGACATAAATCCTCAGAGATGAGGGTCCTTGGCTACAACAATATCTGCATGAGCCAATTAATTTCGATCTAAGGACCAGCCCTTAATCTGATGGTCACTCGCGCCAAACTTTCTAATTGAATTTCAGTTTAGGAATACTCGCCAAATTCCCATGTTAATTAAAATTCAAATGATACCAAAACTCTAAAAGGTAATTTTGAACATATTGTATGTACGTTTTCTGTTGCTGTTATTTAGATGAATCTTCATGTTTGCTCCGGTATTTGCTGAAACTCATTCTTTAGTCGTAATGAAATTGCTTATTATCCTTTATTAAATTTGCTTCCGCACACTTCATTGTAACTTTCTCATCAACATAAGAGAAATAAGACCCAGAATAAAGGCAAACAAGCCTTTTGAAAACCGCATAAAAACTTAAAACATGTTTAGCTTATTAAGCGTCGACTATAATTAAATGAGACTCAGTCAATTAACTTTGTTGCCAGCAAACGTATCTTTAAATCTCTCTTGTAGCGAGACTCCCGGGAGTTCTTACATCGCTTTGTGAATTAACAGCATAGGACGTTGACTTAATGTAAGATCAAAGGTGTAAGTTTTACAAATCACCAAGGTACGAGAATGCATAATTATAGTAGAGAGGATCGGCGCTTTTACCCGAACTCTTGACATCCCCATATTACGAGTATATTATACCTAATAGTTAAAAGTACATCGTCGGTTTCAAAAGCGGAGGGCACAAGGAAGCTACCCACACGGCGTAATACCTTTATATAAATAAAGGTATTATGATTAATGTATGAAAGATTCTCAATAAACTCATATTTCAGAATTTGATTGTGATTCTGCCTTGTGATGCAATAAATACAAATCTCGGTAACCGGACAAATTAGACGCCATACACTTTTTGGTTGGTCACGTCTATCGTTTATGCGAAATCGATTCGAACGTTTTATGCGACGTTTCCGACGAATTTAATAGCTTAAGAGATGACTGGACGAAGAGCAATAAACGGGAATAAGTATTCTTACACATTGGCCGATAAAACTTTATTCCCTAACTACTCGTAGATGGTGGGTCAGTGTTAACTTGAAGTCATTAAGTAACTCGTTTGTTCGAAAGACGGATAATGACGTCAATTTTCATAGCTAAATTGGATTTTGAATTGTACTTCTCAACCTCACACCGTACTTAACTACGTCAATTACCTCCAAACAACGTAGAACGAACTTTGCGTCCTTAAATATCGGTTACGAACTAACGATGTGACTACACCCTAATGGAATATCCTACAATAGTTTTAAATTAGCGATGGCCGTCACTATAATGGTATTGTTCGCCGAATAAGCCATACAGGGCCGCGATATTTCAATCCAATAAGGCGGATAGTTTCATAAATAATTCAATAAGTTGTAACAGGTAAGTGGCACTCCCGCGTTACGGTCGCCCGGAGAGCCAGAGAGAAATCTAACACTCCGCGCTGAAATCACACAAGGAATTTTATTTCGCGAAATTAATTTTTAATTTATCCATTACTTACTGAGAAATTACTGTCATGGAAGGCACTCAAATAACGTTATTACAATGTAACGTTATTTTATTTGAACTAGAGCTAACAGAATAAATTGCTCTGAAATATTATATGTACCCATTATGTACCTATATATAAGGTGCTATAAAAATATCTGCCACGGCTGCAATGGGAGACAGTATTGTGTTTATAGATTACAATAGTAAAGATAAATTATTAATCATTTGTCATATTTTTTTTCATACAAAAAATTGTACGTATAAATTTGAATTGATTTATTCGCATAAAACCATCACGTAGACTTGCTGTTGCCAGACCGCACCGAATAGGTACAATTCAATCGTTTCGCAAAACGCCGGCGCCGTTCATACACTGTTGCCATTCTTAACATTTATCAAACGATGCCGAGCGCTGCGCATCGGCACTCGTCGGGACGTCGCGTCGTCAAAGAGCCGCGCGCCCCCACCCTGCCTGACCCGCACTACCCCGTTCGTCGCACGCGCAAGCCGACCGCCCGCTCGCCAGTCGCCCGGTCGCTCCCCGCCCGCTCGGAAGTTAGTTTTAATTAGCGGTTAGCGACGGGATAATCGCTCGCGCTTCCTTTAAAAATGCCTCCCAGACGACGGTATTCCAATCAAGAATATCTTGAAATGGTGTTGTGCTACCGCGAGTGACCGAGTGTAACTCCATAACTGCGCATGCAGTAAACTTATACCAGCAGAGGTTTGGTGTGCGAGTGAGTCATCATACCATTCTGGATGCCGTGTACAGATTTCGTGAACACGGCCGCTTTGACCCGCCTCCGGTTGACGCAGGCAGGCCTCCATATTCTGCCGAACTACATTTGCCTACATTTGTGTGCAACGCGAAGGCGGACTCGTGCAACAGTTTTGTAGATAAGTAGGTAGGGAGTGTGTAATTAACTGTAAATACGATGCAATTATTGTAAATAAGATGATTAACTTTTAAACACGCCAAGTTACTGTAATTTATCGTTATTTGATACCTAAGTATTAATCTAAGCACCTACTGTTTAAAAATAATAAGAAAAAAATTGCGATTCTTACACTAACTTGTCAGTCCAAAGCCTGTTTTAAGTGTGATGGGAAGTTTATCATCTTATTTACCTACGTCAGTTTTTTGGAAGAATGCGGTAGCTGGTAAGTAATTGCACTTTTAAAACACTTTTTTCCCTGCGTATTATTGTGTACCTAGTAGGTTAGATAGTGACGAACTAATCAGCTGATTTCAGTTTTCATTCACAGAACAGATTGAAAGAGATAGCAGTTGTTTTCATTGACGAAGCGACACATCGCGCGTAATTTGTGAAACGCGTTATGCAGAGTAGAGTCAATGTTTATTAAACTACTTTATTTTCTCAAATTAAATTAACTATTCTGGGGTACGAAAGTTCTTCACTATTGTAATCTTTGAACACAATACTACCTCCCATTAAAGCCGTGGCAGATATTTTTATAGCACCTTATATAATACTTATCTCTTTCTCATCACGGCTTGTGCTTTATATGAAAGGTTTACGGAGAACGAATACCACCATCATACCCTTATCCGTTCAGATAAGTTCTTGGTAGATATTTAAATAAATCCAACAAATTGTACTCACTAAACCATTGTCAGTTTCAGTGAAACCCTTTTCATTTTAACTGGCTGATAGAGCTTATCAAGACTTTATAAAAGATGCCCTTTGAGTGCAAAAGACACTCACACATGGAAGTTCTTATATGGGAGAAAGGCTTCAGTAGTGTCGAGCCCATGCAAAGATTTTGTCAATCTGATGGATTATTAACGTGGGGCGAAACAGCCCGTACGTCACACATTATAGCTCGAAGGGGGCGCCTCCCTAGAGAGTTTGAGAATAGATAAGTTGATAATTTATGCATTAGATATTACACCTAGTAGCTTTCCGCAATAATTTTCAATGAACGCTTAAAATTATCGCACTTCTTGTAAGTTTAGCAAACAAAGTAAAACTGAGAACAACTTGAATGAATTAGTTGGGAGATGAGTTTCATACAATATTAAAATACATCAATCTTGCCAAAATGTAATTTAAATAATGTATTTTAAGTGCGTAGTAAAAATAAGCTATAAAAGTAATTGTTCAGACTTTTACAGGATTGATTAAAGTGTGGTGATTACTTAAGAATTTCTATAGAAGTGTTTATATTTTCAACCACTTAAGAATAATTGTAATAGCGCTTAAAACAATGTTATTTTCTCATTGTATCGTAGAAAAAAAGGATATTTAATAGGGTAAGAGGAAAACGATTCGATGTATAAGCGAAAATTTACCTGTTATCTTGCCTACTCAAATAAAACGAAACGACGAACGTATTAAAAAAGTTACCAAATTTAACATAGCAACACATAAGGAGTACTTTTATTTAATTGTGTATCTAAATAAAAATGCACTTAATCAAAGCCCATTAATACGATGCATCCACTACTGGAACTCTTCAATGTGATCTAACTAAGTTCGGATTACCCCACGTGCCGATACGTAATTTAGTGGAAAAGGTTTGCGACCCCGCTAGTTTGTATTACCCCGACAGTGATATAGGGTATTAAGTTCCCTTCCCTGTCTCCCTTAACGCGTAAACAAGACAGAACCTTTCTGCGTATCGCCCTCACAAAGGTTAATAATTTAGGAGACTAAGCGAGAGGAGCTTTCCGTCTATTTTCTACTTAAACTAAAATTGTTTTGTTTCCATCACCAGTGCAATCCCCATGAATTATGTATGGACCACTGAAAATAACAGCGGCTTTCAAATACTCGGTTTACAGAATACTTAATGTGCTTTATGGTAACAAGATGCTGAACAAACAATTATGCGGAGTCTAACCTTTTAATTGTCCATAGTGTTGTTTTTAATAAGATGACTGATGTTCTTAACTTCAATACAAGACGAATAGTAGTTTTGGAATACTGGTAGTTATAGGTTTGTATTTTTATATTACCATAAATTTCATTATTTTAGTAAGCTTAATCATGTTGACAGTTGTACTTGTAACACTGCAATATTTTCATTATTCTACTACATAAATGTAGTCTCTCAGTACATAGATATGGTTAACGAAGTGTAAGCCGATTTGCAAATTCGATAAGTTAGGTGAAAGCGCGTGGACACGTCCCAAATAAAGCCCGGTTTGATCCTATTAACGCACGGCTAACGGGCAGGATCTTGTGACAGCGCTCCTCACTGATCCTTGTATAGAGCCACGAAAGGATTTGGCCTCATTCACTCCGTACAAATCTCTTTTTTTAACGAGTTTAAATATACGACTAACTTGCTTCTATAGGCGTGTAATCTCTATTCGCATTTGTTTATTTTTATCGATGGTATGTCAACTCGAGTATACCCGATACACGATCGGATCAAAATGAGGTTATTTATTGTCCTTTGCGAGTTCATCGCGCGAAGCTCGCGTGTTTTACTTATTGTAAATTTATTGTCTTTCAATTGTTTGTACACTCGATTACACATCGACTTTTGATATTCAAATGTGTATCGTAACAAATAAGTAACTTTCAGGTAAATAGGTAGATACTTTATTGAAATATTAAAAACCTATTGTGACGTAGGTATGTTGATAAAATAATAACAAACTGGCAGGTCCATTACTATTAGGGTTGGCACACGTCCTCACACACAATTGTATTGACATCGTTATTCCGTCTACGTCCGCATCCCGAGGTTCAACAAAGAATTTATTAAATAGCTCAATCGGTAGCTGTTTTGAAATTCTATGTCTCAATGAAATCGCTCTTTTTCACTTTTCAGTTTCATCACAGTATTTTCCTGTCGCAGCTTTTAGCTTGTTAAAGAATATTATATTTCGCTAGATTTTGCGTGTTGAATTATCACAGAATATAATATTGTCCATTATACCGTAAATTAATATAGTATGTAACCCTGTAACTTACAATAGCCGGTTACATGAATAAACTGGCTGGCAGATAATGAATCACATTCAATTAGTGTTTTAATGAAGTGCTCTTTACAGAGAAACATCAAGCCTCATTATTTGTACTAAAAGAGACCACCGAAATGAAAAGCTTATGCTTAAATAATATTTTTAATAGAATTCGATTCAATCACCTTCTGCTTTCAAAGAGTTTCGAAAGCTTTATGTTTGCTAATAAAAGCTAGGTAGAGCATTTTTTAAGTATTTTCTTGCCCAAAAAAATTTTTTAATACCCATGTTCAAATGTTTAATAGTGGGTAATAAAGAAGGCTAGCTAGAGTAATCCTACTTACATATTTTATACCAGTCCATAATTATTTTTCTTCGTTTAAAACCACAAAATAGGCCATCAACATCTATTAATTTTACGTGTGATTACAACAATTGTATACGCCATCTCTTTTCAGAGTAGGTATTTCATGAAAATTATCGGGAGCCCCAATTTACATAATACAATAATAATTCAATTGTAGGTTTTCAGGTGATCATGGTCGTAGCGGATAAAACCGTCAAAAGGTCTAGTTATGAAGTGAAGTATGTTATGTAATTATTGCACACATATACTACGTATGATACCACTTAATACTTTTTTAGGTACCTAAGTCGCCTAACGCAATATATGGACGAAACTGTTTCTTTTTCTTCACGTATTTTTTTAATGTTATTTTGTTCCAAATCCATTTTGATGTTAGAGAAAAACATAATAAGCTTGCATCTAGTCTATGATGTTACTTTATGGTTAGGTACGGCCCGGTACATTTCGAGCACCTAAATATTGAAATTCATTGTTTAGTCAAACCGTGCAGATAAGTACTTGATACACAGAATTAGTTACACTTAAATTCAAATCAAATTTCAATGTGTTAATTTTGCTTGTTCGTTAGGCGTAAACGTAAATAAACTTTGGCTATTAACACGTCAAAATTGCTGTTTAACGAGAGGGGAAGGGCAATGAATGGAGATTAAACAAGACGATACGGAAACCAAGCAAACCTTCTCGATTACTTTATGGAATTAGTTCCAAGAATTTTGGGCTCTACTATCAGAAATTGGAAACTGTGATCTCAATTGATCTTGCCCAACAGCATTGTTCGCTTCGTAAAACAAATAACTTTCACGCAACCGTGTTTTTCTTACCTTTATCTTTTAATTAGTAATACAATAATATTAGGCAAAAGATTGAAATAACTAATTTTCCCTTTAAAAATGATTCTTGAAGATATTTATATCTTCATAATCATAGAGTTAAGTTTAAGCATATACCTTTACATTTTAATAAATTTCTAAGAAAAGTTGAAAAACTCTTTCCTTCAACTTTTTCCGCTTTCTTCGATGTTTGTGAAATGTTTCAGTCTCTTTTAGTACTTTACTGACGTCATTTTTTATTTCTTTTGACGTAGTCTTATTTTAGCTTCTTTTCTCGAATGAGAAGTACATCGATATTTGAAGTTACACTTATAAATTAATGACCACGTGAAAGTAGGTGTACCCTTGTTGGTAGGAATCAATACCCTTCTCCTTGAAACATTCTTACCTTTGTTTCCATTTGTCGAAGTGGGAAACACACGTATTGCAATGTTTACAATACAAGTCACAAACAATGTTGCAGGAGCAATCCACTTCAAATTATTAGTGTGCTTACCCAGCGGGGCGGCAGTAAATACAAATGTACATATGCAGGCTACACCTTAAGGCAATGAATCTCTTAGAGCAAAAATGTTTTATTTAGATAAAGGAAGCCAACAGAGGGTGCATCCTGTACAATAATTGAATTTGTTTCCCTACCAAATCCATGCACCAAGTTTAAATAAATAATGAACTTACGGATTTGAGGAGAAAATCAAGTCGCACGATTATTACGTTAACTATACACTAGTGTATTATGCCCTTTTGTTGTCTCTGGTCGCTTAGCAGAACTTACAAGTCAGGATAATATACATAATACGTCATTGAATCCCTTGACTCCCGACGGGTCCAAGCGAGACCGCATAATTTATCTATTGTGTCTGGCAAGCACCGAGCCGACCGTTTAAGCTGACGATTACAATTACAGACTCATTCATAAGATCATTTCTGATAGATTAGGACAATATTTATGGATACCGACACCCAATTGTTAAACCGTGTGGTGCCCTACGCGAATAGCACACCCCCATTTCTACCCGTGGGTGTCGTAGAAGGCGACAGAGGGATATTGACCAGAAGATGGGCAGCAGCGTCCTTCTGAGTACGCCTACTGCGATCGCCAACATGCATCTGCTAAGCATGACGATTAAACCCCTTCTTGGGGGAGACCTATGCCCAGCAGTGAGCGTCTAAAGGTTGACATGATGATGATGATGATGATTGCTGGACCAACCGCTAAATACCGACTCTACGTAGTATACGAAGAACGTATTAGTGTTGTAATGGAGCTGAAACCGTATTTGTGATCGCATAAAGTAGTACGGCTATACGGGACTAAAACAATGTCAAGTATCCTACACAGTAACGTAGCAAAGTAAAAATTATGTAGCCAATAAAGAAGCTAATTATATAGGAGGTTGCGGCGGCACCTCATTTCTTATGCATTCAGCGCGCCTTAATACCTTCATTACCAGTTTAAAGTATTAAGCAAACTTGGAGACTGGGAGACGTCTCACTGAGATCTAACTAAGTGGTCGAGAGGTTTCTATGGAATTGCGCACCGGAAATATTGAACACAAACAATTTCCTTTCTATTTTAATCTAAAATCGAATGGATCAAAATTTTCCATTCGATTTCTCAACATACTGTTAGTATTAGACGGATATTTGTTAAAAAGCTGTGTTCTGTTTCAATGGGCGTTCTAGCGAATATTATTTTCCTATAAATTATAATGCAGTGTGGTGCCGGCCGCGAATAGCACTAGACCATTTCTTCCCGTGCGTGTCGTAGAAAGCAAAGAATATAAGGTTAAATACTCTTTGGTAGAAAGCGACGAAGATGGGCACCAGTGTCTTTCTGAGCAAAATTGCACCTACAGCGATTGCCAACATGCATCGGCTAAGCATGGCGATTACGGCTAAACCCGCCCTTGGGGGAGACCTATGCTCAGCAGTGCATCTAAAGTTTGACATGATGATAAATTATAATGTTTTTTAGTTAAAATGTATTTTCGCGACGTTACGGAAGAAAATATACAGATGTTTTTCTGTAAAAAGAAATTCCAGATAATGATGGCAATAGGATGTTTGTAACATATATATACGTTTCTATAGACCGCGTGTGGTGGGTAATTTGTGTGTAAAGTTTAATGAAACCTTAAGACACAAGCAGTCATGGCTTACAAAGGGGGAGTTTTTCTCTCCCTTCGAATAGCAATTGGGAAGTGTTAATGGCCTGGTATTAGTACCATGCTTATGAGTTTCATTAGTGCTGAAGCCGCGAAAGATTCATGTAAGAACGTGCCTTTATTAGATGCGACGTGATTGTTTTGAAAATTGCTTCATACCTAGAGTTTACGTGCGTTAGCGTTAGACTACAGCATAGATTTTGTACTATAATTACTTTTTACGACAATCTTAGTCTAACAGACCAAAATATTATTGATATAAAATGAAAATTCTATACATTTTTTTTAGTTTTAAGCACGGTTTTGTTGAGAAATGGTTTATCTGATTAGAGCAATAGTAACTATTTATTATTTTATATATGTGTAGATAAATAACGTTTTTGCAGCCAGCATTAGTACCATATTAATATTATACCTACCTAGGTACCTCCAAAAACTAGACCTACCGGTCTAGGTAAGGACTCCTTTGAAGCTACTAAGTCTTGTGTTGAAGCCAATACATCTAATCATTTTGGTTGAATACCTGTATACTGAATTGCGTACAGTTACGATATTAGACGAGAGAGACGTTATTTACGCCCCTTGCACTTTAGCATATTGTGGTCCTCAATATAATAGACAGCATAAAGATACAAAAGCTTAAATCAGTTTTTTCATAGTACTCCACTGCATAAAGCAATAATTCAAAACTTTTTCACGTCTAATGTATTGTTTGATTTTTGCCTCTGATAATTTGATAAAACATTTTATTCGTTTTCGGTTTGATTTTTAGCCATTGTTGTTATAGTCTATTATCTACCATTGTGACAATAAAATTAAGCCAGTTATTAGCAATTTAGTTTTTAGTAAGGCAATTAGATCTTGTTTAACCAAGAAAGAACACTTTTTCACTTTGAATTATAGAAAATATCACATTCCAATGCCTTTCCGTAGAACGTAAGTACGTATCTAAAACTTGTATGAATTATTCAAACGCATCGCGTGTTTGTCCTTACTTAGTAGGCAGTATATAAATTCTAGCTTTAAATGTTTTCAAAACTGCAGGGAAACATGATTTACTTTCCAATAACAGACACTTTATTGTGACATAGAGCGGCCATAGCTTGGCGGCTAATGCGTTGACTTGCGACCTAAAGTTCCGCAATTCTAATCTAAACAGTCCAAATATTGGGACGAAAGGAACATTTAAGGCAAGGGGTAAATCGACAATTTGGAATAATTAAACATTTGTAGCTAACGTAACGGTTTAAAGTAGAGTTGAAACAACGCACGCCACTCGAAAAAGACTGGAAGTATTTTTAATTACTCTAATTTCCCTCCATAAGGTTTATTGTAAAATGTAACAGTGCAGGAGAACTGTTGCAGATAATATATTGATGTCTATTCACGCTGTGTATGTGTAGTATACTATGTCAATTGTGTGTAGCGTATGTACCTATTGATATTTTTTTTATAAAATAAGTAAGAAATGAAACCAATCAGTAGCTACATTTCGCGAAAACCAACACGATGCGTAACTACAACCCAATCGATACCACAAACGATTTTAATTCGTGTAAATTGGGCAAAGCTGCTTTATAATATGTTTAGCCGGATTTGTGAGAACTGTATATATTGGGATTGTGGCTATGCAAAACTGATACAGTTGCCAATTAGTCAGCTTTTGTAGCCACATGCGAACTAATTTCATCGTGTCGTATGTAAGTAATCAAAAAAATGTTTACCTATTTTACGCTGTTAGATTTTCAGCTCGAGGTATATTTTTCTGTTCTTTTTTTTGTTCGTAGCATGCAGACGGATAGCCGATGCCGCAGCAGACGGCCACGCCTGAGGAGAACGCATAAATCTATCAAGACTGAAACATAGTGAATTAGCCACATAAATTCTGTCAGAGAGAGTTGACCTCATAAAAAGGTTCAACCGTGATGCATAGATATATAAATATATACCTAGTACAACTACCACAACACCCACTTCTATTCACTTTCGTAATATGAAAGATTAAACAAGTAACATTTATACAAAAAGTGTCTACCAGAGAACTTGGTTTTCAGCGCGCTCGCGTAATTTATGTATGACGGCGCAAATGCCAATTTATTGCTGAGTAATGGCACCGTTTGGAGATCTGCAAATGGGCTAGTCGTGTAAGAAGAGAAATGGTTCGAAATGTACGCTGCTAAATGTATTTATAATTTATTTATCGGGCGTACTACAAATCCGAATTGTTATCGCAAGAGTTGCTCCTTTTCATAACGGAGCAATCCTTGGAGTGAGTAATGAAGAGGGGTAATAATGGGTCTTTGTTTACTCCACGGTATTATTGAATTGTGCCCTTTTGGTGGTTTTGATGTACCAAATCAAAACATAAAAAGCAAAATGGTGTGTTTAAAATGTGCGAAATTTTGCTAGTTTAAGCCCTAGGCGGTAATCAGCTCCAAATAACTACCACATAAAATCGGTTATCCACTGCAATATCCGTATGTTTATATGCAAAATTCTAACTAACTTAAAACATTTAGCATAGTTAGGTTCATAGATAGTGATACAGATAATTTTAGTAAATCACCAAACCGTAGCCAAATTGGGCATGCCGTGGAACGATGTGCGACAAATGGCATTAGTTGGATGCATTTACAACAACTCGCGTCGCGTTAATCCATTAACAAAACCACTTGGCGTATTCACTGCATTAATATTACCTTTATATGAGTGTTTAGTGTCTTTACTGTACTGGGAGTCAACGTTTTTATAAATCAAAGAGATAAACCGAATATAATTACTATATTGATTGACGTTAACACTCCGAGAGTGACAGGCCAAACATAGCCTGTAAGAAAAAAAAGCGTCAAAATTCAAAATACTTTCTAGAACAAATCCAGAGTGTTTAGACGAAACATTTAGTGGAATGCTTTCGACCAGCTTGTCAAATGCATGCAACCTTTGTACAGTACAACCTACTTGGATGTTAGATTCGATCAATATTGTGAAATGCTTCTGTTTAACGTCAGGTACCAATAACCTACCTAACCCTTAACCCTACCCAACTAACCCTTTTTAGTAATAAACGATAGCGTATCAGAAATTCACGATACCAATACAATTTCTCTTAAATCTGGTAATTTTATCAAAAGTCAAGTTGTTTTCGATAGAAATTTAAAAAGGAAGAAATACCAACCAGCATTAAATTTATTTACTCACTCGGACCCAGATTACAGACAGTATTTACCCTGAACATAGTCAAAGTCAAGAAGCAATTTATCTGCCAAAATGAAGTTTCTAATTTTAATAGAGGGTCCTTGATGCCTCACGAGATTTGGCTCTTTGAGTCAGTGGTCGATTGCAAATTGCTTTTCCAAATTTATTTTGCTCTATCACTGACAAACGGCACAAAATTAAATAGCAAACAACAATAATCATGGCAACTAAATATTGAACGTTAAGATAAATATACCTGACCGGTTATATTAGATCAACATTAACAATTTAAGAGTCGACATTGTTGGCGCAGTGGCTGAGGGATTGGCTGCTCCGCTGCGTGTCGCAGGTTCGATTCCCGCCCGCACCATATATTTGAATAGCCTACAGGTAGTGGTTCCTGGTCTGATTGTTTGTGTATGTGAGTTAGACGTTACAGGAGAAATTCCTAGTGTGGAGGAAAGTTTTATTAATTTAATAAAAGTGTACTAGAACTGAGGTAGGTAATGACGACTCTGATCTACCTTAAACTAAAATGATATTTTCTATATAATAAAAATGAATCGTTGTTCGTTAGTCTCACTTAAACTCGAGAACGGCTGGACCGATTTGGCTAATTTTGGTCTTAGAATATTTGTAGACGACCAGGGAAGGTTTATACGGTAAGAAAATTTAAAAATCGATTGACATTGACAGGACAACGTCTGTCGGGTCAGCTAGTTGTCTTATTTATAAGAATTTATTATCGAATAAAAGCAAACACCCAACTCTTAAAAATAATGAAAATGTAGTACATTAAATGCACTTTATTCAATTTATCAATTGAGTCTTGTTCTCTATCCACAAACTAGTGTGGTTGCTGATGGCGTATGTTCTTAAGTATTACAATGGCCGAACAATGAATCGCATTTAATCTAACTTTCTTTTCCCTCGGTCAGCAAACAGGAAGATACCACGCCCACACAAAGAAAACACGACGGCACTAATTAATTAATGGCTATTTCTTTATTACGATTGTGACAAATTTCCCTCAAACTCGTGTGAGATAATACAATAAAACGCCTGCTTTTTGTATTTGCACTTACTCGGTTTGTTTGATATTTTGGGAGAGAAACACGCTCACAATCCTGCTATATAAAATAAATAATAAATAAAAATAAAATAAAAATATAAAAGCCTTTTTTTTCTTGCAATGAATAGGTACATAATAATTATAAGAATACTAGCTTTTGCCCGCGATTTCGTCGGCGTGAATGTCGGTTATTGCGGATGTAGACGAAGTCGCGGATTCAAAAGAAGACTATGTTCTTCCGTTCAAGCTATCTTCATGCCAAATTTCATCAAAATCGGTTCAGCCGTTACATCGTGAAAGCGTAACAGACAGAGTTACTTTCGCATTTATAATATTAGTATTGATTAACATGCATGTAATCATAACTTCATATTATAACAATTCAGTTTAGTTTCTATTTCAACAAATATAAAATATAAAAAGTAGGTATTTATTAATTTATTTAGTCACACAATCCTGATATAAAACTTTATTCAGTTTAAGGTGAGTAATTTTGTTTTTTCCGTCACAAGTTTGTACAAAGAGACATGCATAAAAACCAATTGCTACAAAAATTGCCACTTCTGGATATAAAGTAGACGATCAACACTAAACTTATGTCATAAATACTAAGAAACAGCATTTCGTAGAACGCCGGGAGATCAATGCAAAGCAAACAGAACTAGGGAAAAATCCAAGTTTGTAAGATAAAAGACAAATAAGCTGTAGTACCAGCGTAACTCGGATAGAGACGGTCGGTGTAAAGCCGCAAATATTTGTTTCTTTGAGAACCCTTGCTCTTTACACAAAAATAGGCTCGAAATTCCACATATTCCTTTCACTATTATATACATGACAATATTATCCAAGTTTTCATTGTTCTAAGATGTACTGAGCACATCTTTGTTTATAAACACCCGTAATATCATACAAAGAAGCTATGTTTCATATGCGGGTTTACTAACTAAGAACAGGCATCTTTCTAAGCTGATAATACAATACAAAAGGCCAATTACTTACCCTTGTAATTATTCACTCTTAAGACAAACATTTTGAGAGAATAGCTCGCTTTGCAGCGGCAATATTATTATGGAACCGGATTGAGCCAGCAAATGTTGCCAGACTTAAGCTTTTGCATGAATACCCGTCACATTATATCATGTTAATAAGTAGGCATAAAATATATTATGTATTAGATGTTTTCCCAAATGCCTTGAATATTCTCTGCCAAGATCTGATTATTTATCTGATCTGCCAGCACTTTCTTTGTTCGAGCATAAGTTGTTTTTCAAGCGTTATCAACGACTGTATAAGTTTGGCTTTTCCATATTAGTATTATCAGACAAAACTGCCAAACATTTCTCGACTTTATTTCTTGCCCAGGCCAGATACCTACGAAGGATCAGGAAGTCAATAAAGAAAAGGCGTTGCCAGAAAAAAAAACATTCAAGTTCTCAGAACAAAAATTAAAAAATCTAAAATAAAGCCGCAACCAATAATTATAACAACAATGAAAAACAGAAATAACAAGCAATAAATGTTTAAATTCATTTATCTAATTCCTCTCATTTATCTAATTCCTCTTGGTTATCTTCTAAGGCAATTAAAGATTACACTGAAGTAAAAATATCCCACAGAAAATAACTTAATTTTTCCTGCTGCTATTTTTCCATCGTTTGCAATAAGTGTTACGTTAAGCTTTTAGAGTACCATCGATCACTGAGTAGAGGGCATTGGCGATCTCGCTGTTGCAGCTGTAAAATATGTTGCGAAAAATATTTCTATTTTTTTTTCTACACCATTTTTCGTGTTTTATTTATCTACCGTTAACTTTGACACTAGTCGATCGTCAATTTGATACAGAAATGTATATTGGTTTCAAGATCAATAAATTATATTTTCTGCACTAAACTATTGTTTATTCTTAGATTCAGAAACACATGGGTGCGTGGTATCTGATGATCAACATTGCCTTACCTTTATTAAGTCAAAGTAAAATCATATATTTCGATTATAATTAAAAGTCACTTTTAGATGTCATTTAAAAGCAATAGAATTAAATCTAGTTCATCATCACCATTAGCCGGAAGACGTCCATTGTTGAATACAAAACTCCATAATCCCTGCAGGAGGATCGCAGTAGCTAGCCCGGACACCCCACAGGGAGAATCTAGTTGCCACTTACAAAGAGTAGCTTCGTAAGAAGAATTGGCAAGAAACTCCATATTTACTCCGCTTTTTTTTTGTTTAATAGTAGTGAGTTTGCAATACTGAACTCAGACCTTAGGATTTTTTTAAACAGATTCAGGACCTTAATTCGTTTAGTGTTATAACAGGAAAAGGTTCATTTAATTTTGAATATCTATTCTTTTTCAATGCACGGCCAATCCGTACCAACAGTAGCGCTAGTTCTAGTTCTAGCGCATTCAGCTAATTGTTTCTGGGTCTCCAGTACCTAATATCGTTTTCCAATGTTAAAGGCTTATGTCATCGGATGTGCATAATGCAGTTGACGTGATCAGTCCAAAATCCTTATTATTTGTATTTTGGGGATACTATTGCGTTCCCAATGCTGTTCTAATTCCTAATGAGTTTCTGAACACAGGCATAGAATTTAAATTGTAATGCTAATACCGTGCCATCACAAAATGCCAATACGCATAATATATCTGAATTGTTTAACCACTTTTTTTCAGTTTTATTGCACAACTTATTTAAAGCTTGTATGCACATAAAAAATACATACTTCTTCAGTTGTCAAATCAAAAAAAATATTTCGAATATACTTTTGATTTGTCAAGGAGTTAATCAGTTAGAAAACTGAAGCTGTTTATTCCAAACAGTACATTCCTATTGAGAAAAACAAGCAAGAAACTCTGAAAACTCCTCTAAAACCTTTAATATATTACAAAAGGTTATTGTCATTGTGGTACCTAATATCAGTGTCAGAACAAACACAACACAAATATACACACTCACACATATACACTCACACATATAGGTGCACTCACACACATGATACACATCCGTGCTAGTCATCGACACGCTAAGAAGAAGAAGTGTCTTAAGGCTGCGCCGAGCAAAATAATTCAAAACAGTCGTCACTGTTAGTGATATAATCAATACTTTTACCATAATTACCATAAAAAATATGTAATGAATACCACAATGAATGTGTTAACCGATTATAGTTGGCAAAAAATAAGAATACTGTTTAATTTAACAAACAAAAATACATAAAATTGTACAAAAATCTTTAAAAAAATCTCGTATTTAGTTGAGTTTTGATAGTAAACTGTATTTTTTTTTCACAAACTTGAATTCATATTAATTTTTAATATTCATACTACAATTTATAGTTTTTACATTTTCGAAATGTCGCTTATTTATTTTAATATTAATTTTTGTTTTAATTGACGCGCTGTTTTAAATTTTACGCAACGTATGTATGTACACACCCATTAATTGTGGTATTCATTACATTTTTTTTATGGTAATTATGGTAAAAGTATTGATTATAATATCACTTTAACAGTGACGACCGTTTTGAATTATTTTTTTCGGCGCAGTTACCTAATCCTATGTTTCGTATAATTTAAGTCAGGTTGGATAGTTTGACTTCTCATTAAACCGCACAGATTAAGGTTTTAAAATTAAATTCCTTTTCCCTATTTTGATCGAACCTGGGAATCCTGTCTATCTGGGAAAATGTCTATGATAAAGTTAAGTTAAAACTGACATGACCAAAAAGAGACCATCAAAACCGCAAACTATCTAAACTGACGATGCTTTTTTGTTCGAATCGCCCCAGCATACACACTTGCTCCTTGCTGGGGCCGCAAAAGTAGGACGTTTATTCTAAAAGTTTTAACAGAGCGTGTTGTTTTAAAACTGTAATTATTATTATTATATGGGTTGCTTTACAACAGCCCTTTATACCATATCATACCAACGGTTGCTTTACAGATAAGCGGCATTTTCAATACAACATTATCAAAGGTTATATTGAGATTGCCGAAACCAATTGCGCGTACCACATAAGTGTGTACCGACCACGTAGTAAGTATATAATATACCGACCCAAATATAGATAACCAACTGAATACCAGTGTTTTACATGGAGTGACTGATCTGACCCCCACCACCCAGTTACAGGGTAAGACCCCCCCCTGGTAAGAGTGCCTTTGTCAGACTTTCTGACTTCTGACTACCCATTAAGACTGTCAAAGATCTACGAATGACAGCGAGATCAAAGACTTTCGAGCACCTATCCGCTCAAATAACTTGCAAAAGAAGTGAATACAATTATTTTGAAAATGATGTTGTTGGTAGGTATATTCTTTTCATTAAAAAAAACTGAAATAAAAGAAGCACAGTGTGAGAACATGTGAGGCAGTGTCGACCAAGCTACGTGCTCACAACTCTTGTCAGTGACGGATGCGACTGCACCGAGATCGTTATAGCATCGACATTACATGTATAGCCTTGCGCCTTTTAACGAGCTTTGACGCTCCCGAACATTTGGTTTTATTGGGGAAAAAACTAGTGCAAATGAATTGCTTCCAGCAACTTTACCTCAAAAATGAAATTTAACGCCGAACTCTAAAACGTTAGTTTTAGAAGTACATTAATTGAGCTTTACTCTCTAAAATACGATCTTCAAAGTTAAGCGACATGGTTTACTCCGCCTGTTGGATGAGTAAATTAAATTTTAAGTCTATAAAATATGGGGTTAACAACAATTTGTTTTCTATCTACCTACTATTTTCACCTACTTATTTCAAATTTTCATGGGTCTTGATATAAAAGAAAAATCCTACGGACCACTATGGTTTTTATAAGCGACGGGACAGCGTAACAACTTGGCACGGCTATTGTTATGTGGAAGATAGTAATGTTTGATATCGCTACTTAACTGCATACAAAACGCTTGGAAATTGCACCGTTCTTGAAATATCGAACATGTTGAAGAGACTGCAGAGAAAACTCTGCAATCACTGGGACTGTAAAGTGTGTAAACTAAAAACACCTGCTCTTTTAGGTACATGTTGACGTTGCCATTTGTAGTCCGTTAGTAACGTATCTCACAATGGTTACTTATCATAAGTCCGAAAAATATTTGACCGAATTTCATTTCACCTAAAACTTTCTTTCTTTTTTGAAGTCGGTTAAAAAAAGTTCTGAGGCTCCGGCCAATAGCAAAAAGCTATTTTTATAACTCGGGAAATATAGTTCGGTAAAATAATACCTGTATCATAGTATGATACTTCGATGATCTAAAAATATGTTTTGTTATAATGCATAATTATAACAAAAAAGACGTCAGTCAATAATTTTGGGTAACATAAAATTCGAACAAAAAAAAATTGGAAAAGTGATGGTTCCCCTCACAATACATCATCACTTTAGCTTACTATAGCTATAGGTACAGGTGTTGGACAAAAGCATCTTCCATGGTGCACTATTTTTCCTGGTCCTCTGCCTTCCGCATCCAGCCACCACCGGCTACCTTCTTCAGGTCATCAGTCCATCGAACTGGAGGGCGTGCCACACTGTCGCTGTACCTACCGATTCGTGGTCTCTATTCTAGGAAAAAATCTAGTTCATCAGCCACTGGTCCTGTGACAGACGTGACCAGCCCGCTGCCACTTCAGCTTGCTGATTCTGCAAGCCATGTCGGTGAATTTAGTTCTACTTCATTTTTGCTCAGAGAAACTCCGGGCATGGCTCGTTGCATTGCGCGATGAACAAATCTGAACTTTGGACTGACCCCGCTTTACCTGTTTATGATTCGGTTCAAAGACTGTTGTCTTCGACTGTGGCAAAGACGACGAGAAGACTGAACGAAGCTTAATAAATCCTGCACACCCTAAACTGCGCCCTCCTATCATAATATAATAATGTCTGCACCTACCGCCTTTTAGTGTCGTAGTTTTGGTCCTTACTCATTAGGTATATTTTTCTAATACCTACTAAAATTTTAACGGAAACCAGATACTAAAATGAAATAGTAACAGAAAATATTAAAACTGGAAGTATTTCAAACAAAAACTAAGTTGGAACTGCAGCAGAACATCACAATTATGCGCAGAGAGAAGCGCTACCCACTGCAATTAGATATGGCACGGTTTTTGAACAATAGCAAATAGCGCTGAACAACCGCCTCGCCGCGACTTATGACAACGTATTCATAACAATATAAGCTGAAACAATAATGCAGGAGGGAATATCGTTTAGTAACATTTTTGTTACGTAGGTAAACCATCTTCACGCAGGCTGTGGATGCCGTGGTCCATAGCCTATAGTTTTTGGGAACCTAAATGTTTTTAGTTATGTTCTACAGCTGAAAATATTCAAGTTTCCCAAATCAAATGTGCTATATGAATGTACCTTCTTTGCTATGAAAAATACTTTAAAAATGTGTTATCTTTCTTCGCACTAATTACAAACACAAACGTTTGTGAGAATGGATGGATGGATGCAAAAAGTAAGACGATCGTGATGAAAATCAGGACCAGAAAAGCACATAGCCCATAATTTATAGATTATTAATATGTATATTGTGTAATATGGGGGTAAATGGGGAAAATACCAAACCTATCTAAGGTTTGAAATAAATTTTCTTCTTTAAAAAAGCAACGCCTATAATAAAAAAAAATATTAAGATTTCCTTAACGGCGTCACCCAAATTTCTCTTAAGGCAACAGCGTTAGTTGACCGAAACTCATCGCCGTAGGCTAGTAACTTGTGTGTAAGACGTTAAAGCGAATGTTTAAAAATTTAAAGTGGAGTTCCCGTCGACATACATCGCGAGACTTCCCGATAAACATCCCCGGGCGTCAGGTCGCCGGTCGGCCTCTTTGTTTACGGGGTACGCGCCACTACGTGATGTATTATACCCGACCAGCAACACTACATGCCTCTTCTAACTGAAAATAACTGGCTCAAAGTCATTTTGTTCAACGTGGTGCGTTATTCTAAATATTTAAATTGATGTGCAGTTTTGTGTTTGGGAGAAAACTGAACCTATTCAAATTAATGGGAAACGGAATTTAGGTAAGTAGGTACTAACACAAGCATATCCTTAAGAACAGTTTGGAAAAAAAGAAGAATAAATGTAACAAGTACCTACTTACCTACTTAATTCATAGATATATTTGTTTTTATTTTAACAGAGAAACTTCACAAGTTTCACCATCAAAGTGTCATTATTTGAAGATGTTTGTTAAAAACCTCCCAATTATGAAAATCGTAATTTTATTATTAAGCATTCATGCTTAATAATGAAATTACGATTAGGTAATATTCATATTACCTATATTCTTCCGAACCAAATGTGAACGAACATATGTATGATTACCTATTATTTAAATTAATTGAAAAAATCCATTAGGATATTAATGTGTAGACAGACAATTATTTAAAAACACTGTATGAAATAATTCTCCCAATCGAATTTCGGTCACGGTGGCAAATCTCAATGGAGACGACCCTAGCACGCCGGAGAGTACTCAAGTTATTGTGCACAAGTGTATGCGCTTCAAGTGCACTTCCCCTTTTCCCTCAATGTCATTAGAATTAAACGGCAATCTGACACGCGCTTCATTGCTCTGGCGCTTTTCTGGTGGTCGCCACTGTTGATTCTGGCTTACAGGAGTTACAGTGGTTAGGGAATAGTGTGACGGGCTTGTCCCATAAAAAATCTGACACGAACGGGGAGGGATCAGGGATAGGACCAATGACTTTACGTGCTTTCCGAGACTCGGGAATTTCACACCTCCAATTTCCAAACTCCGGGTTGCTACCGAGAAATTCCTAATGAAGAACCCAGTTACACCTCGTCTGGCCTGGGACTCGAATCCAGAATCCAACTCTTAGCAGTTAGCAGTCGCACTTGCGATTACGAGACCAATGTATAGTTCAGCATAATTTAAGTATATCGGTATGAAATAAATAAATTATGATAATAGAATTTAGAATCAAGAGTATGTTTAGTTCAGCACGAGAAATTAATATTTTATTTATGTATATAAGTACAATTAGTGTCCACCTACGACACCGAATTTGTACACCTCTTTCACCCTAGAATGTAAGTACCCAATAAAACAGAGCGGAAAGATGGCAGAAAAATTTAAGATCTAAGTATATCGAACACAGCTATTATGTATGTACTTAACTAGGTATTATGTCTAGTCGGCTGGCACTGTGACTTTTTTACAAAGTAAGTGCAGCTTAATTTCCTTAATTAAGCCTCGACGTATCAAGCAATTTAAAAACTAAGAAAGGGCTTTAATTAAAACCGTGATCAAAGGGTCAACCCTTCAGGAAGTACGCAGAGGGCAGAAATTCAACCTGAACTTATTACTTGGTTGTAGATAACTGTAACGGACTGACGGATATTGACGTGGGCACAAAATGATTAAGTATTCATAAAAATGTTGGATTATTTTGTTCTTCGCCGAAGAAAAGCCAGAAAGGTGTATTGTGTACTTGTATATTAATTTAGCCCATAAATGTATAATAACATGCTGTTTATCGAAACACCTTGGTAACATAGCAATATAGAAAGAAAAAATAAGTTTATGACTCACACAGGAAACAAATAAACACAAAAAAGAGTTCATTAAAATGTACCTGTTAATATATGTGTACAATTACACGCAATTTTAGTGAATAGTAGTGAAAGCCTGTAATCGGTATTTTGCCGACACGGAACGCGGTACATTTTGGTTCTTGTCACACTGAATCGAGTGAAGTTAGCTGCGGGTGTTTGACCGCTCGACTCCAGAATATTTTATCTGTGCAATTTACAATCTGTTCCGTTCACGTTCTGTCAAATTATCTTCACTCAGTGCAATTTTGTTTTGTTGGATAAAGCCGGTACTGTTTTGTTTATTTACCATTGCGTTTTAATTAGCAAGGATATCGTTTTGTATAAACAGAAACCTGAGTAAAAATGTGTTAACATTTACTACAGTAGGGAATTGAAATTTGATATCTTGGTGTAATTGGACAAACAAGTAAGTGAAACAATGTTTTCATTGGTACTGTTCGGATTAGTATTTGTTAGCAACAAAATAGAATAAGATTAAGCCTCTCAACCTGGATATTCAAATGTGAATAAGATTTATGTTCTCTTCCTTGAGTTGATTTTGTGATGGAACTGTAACAAAGTTTATAATTATTATTAGGTTAACTATTGTAAGTACTTTGAATCCGGCATTTGTTTTCAAATTACAAAGCTTTACAAAGTAGATATAAAAATAGATATTTATAAAATTACGATATATTTTACGTTAGAGATATCGATAAAAGTAACAACGTTACCTTTGTATAAAAACACCGCATATTTCAGTGTTGCGAGTGTAAATAAATAGTTAAAATATACTTATTTGTTCTTATAAATGTGTTGTCATAAAAAATCTGTACATAATTATATTAAGTAACTTAATAATTTAACGTGTCATAATCCGTAGGTAGCATCACTTGATTGAAGTAGGTAGGTACGCCCGGATTAATTTCGTGGGAAATAAACTGGGCACAAATTCATACTTATGCAGGTACACATATCAAAAAAATAAAGTTTGCGATCACTTTGAAAAATCGTAATCTTTTTTGTTACGGTAGATTATATTACGATATCTTCTTCTTTTAAGATTCTTTATTTAAAAATATAGATTTAGAATATAAAACAATAAAACAGTTCAATGGTTTTTCCATATAAAAAGGCTTTCGGTCCTTTTTATATGGATAAAATGCCAAGAGGATTATCAGAAGTTTTACAAGCAAGAATAGTCACTTTGAGGGAAGAAGGATACACCACGACAGAAATAGCATGCAGAGTTGCTATATCCCAATTCTGTGTCGTGACCACGTTGCAGAGGTACCAGGGGATGGATAATTCAGTTGACAGACCCCGCAATGGTCGCCCAACTGTTTTGTTTTGACTGCTGCCCAAAAGCGCTATATCAGATTGCTGGCAGCCCGTGACCCAACAATCAACGCTACTAAAATAAAAGCAGAAGTTCGGGCCGACTCTGGGCTTGAAGTTAGCACTCAGACCATTCGGAATTGCTTGCACCAGGCTGGATTACGAGCACGGAGGTCTTGGCGAGCTCCTCTGAATTCCCGACAACTTCAACGACGGAGATTGCAGTGGGCTAGGCTTCGGCAAAACAAAAAAGAAAACTTTTGTCAAAACTGTCTTATCGTTGATGAATCGCGAACCAGGACTCATCCTGATAACCGACGTGTCCGTGTCTGGATAAGACCAGAATACCGTGAAAGGCAAATAACTGCTACTGGAACAGTTTAGCAAGGCGGGAAATCGGTGTCCTTTTGGGTGATATTATGATTGGAGCTAAAACGCCTTTGATCCCGTATCGAGGCTTAATGAGAGCAGACATGTATAGAGCAGTTGCTATTGATGGAATTGTCAGACCATTCCGAGTAAACCATGGGCACCAATTTGTACTGGTCGATGATAATGCGCCCGCCTTTGAGCTCAACGAGTCAATGCTGCTCTCCGAGAATACGACATCACAAGGTTAGACAGAATCCGGGCGGCCGGCTCGCCTGACTGACTTAAACCCAATAGAGCACGCGTGGGATGCTCTTAAGCGAGCTGTTTGGAAACGTCAGCCACGTCCCCAGACAGTGCCAGAGCTCAAGGAACCCGCTATTCAAGAATGGGACAAGCTACCCCAAGAAATGCTGGATAACTTTGATTCTCAGCATGCCCAGAAGCATCTTCGCATGTGTTCGAGCCAGGGGAGAAGTTATATTATATTAAATCTAACCTTGTTACATTGTTGGTGGTAGTCCAACAATGTAACAACCTTTTATTAACAAATTGTTGTTTAAATTTGGTTTCTATTCAAAGAAAACACACAACCAAAATTTTTTCTTGATAAAGTTAAATTAAAATAAATATATCAGCTTAAGCTAGTGATCGCAAACTTTTTTTGATGTGTGTACATAGGTACTATAGGTTACGAGCTACAGAAAAGACGCATTAGATCTGAAAAAAAAAACAAGATTACATAATTATTACCCACTCGTTAAATAGGTACCTAGATTAGAATACAGTACTATCAAAATGATCAGCTACAGTTTTGATTTCAGCATAAAAAATGGAAGAAATCGCTGCTATAGAGTCTACTCCCAATCAGGAAATTAAGAATATTGTAATCAATATATTAAAAAAATGTGAATTTGAAGCCAAAAATAACATGTTGCAAATACCTCTAGAAGATATTGAAGACAGGGTTTTGAATTATACAGGAATCCCGAAAAATACGCTCCACCAAATTCTTGGTAAAAATAAGCCTACAGTATATCCTCAATCAAATACCATCGATTTTAATACCCATTTAATAATTTTAAAATGTCTAAGCAAATTTTATGAACGCAAAGAAGTACCTACCTTTAGACTCTTGTATAAGAATGTAAACGAAGTGACCAGCATCGAAGATCAAGATGTTGAGCAATTTAAGCAGAATGTATTAATGCTGGGCATTGACTATCAAACAATTTTCAATGACACAAAACTACTTATGGAGGATCCAAAAATATCTTTTGAAAGATATTCATATCTTAAGAAAATTAAGCAGATACGACATCAAGAAAATTATGTTATATATTATATTAGTGAGAGAATTATAGATGACAATTACAATTTTAATAACCCTTGGAAACCAAATGGCCAAGCATCCGACATTTGTAGCGGTGAATGCATTTTATTTCACGCAGTATCTAAAAATGGTTTTGCAAATGGTTTATTTTGCTATTCTCCTACTGAAGATGATTTTTACAAGTGGATTGTAGATATTTTACTTGGATCTTTGAATCCTTCGAGCGTTGTCGTATTAGATAATAGTCCCCTTCATGGTAAATCGAAGTCGAAATCGTTAACCATGTTTGACACGAAAAGTGATATGTTACAATGGCT
This sequence comes from Charanyca ferruginea, assembly GCA_947361185.1. NCBI lineage: Eukaryota > Metazoa > Arthropoda > Insecta > Lepidoptera > Noctuidae > Charanyca > Charanyca ferruginea. The sequence goes on along the minus strand of OX376073.1, from coordinate 14,029,588 downwards.
TCGTAAACACAATGTACCATGCAGTGACGCCATGAATAAGTCCCAGTTATACCAGCTCGTCAAAAATCATGCCGATATAGAAGAAATGCCTCGAATTGATCAAGTTATAAAAGCAAATGGTCATCAAGTATTACGTCTACCGACACATTTCGAAGACTTGTCACCTGTAGATCATATTTGGCAAGATATTAAAAGAAACTTAGATACCAGTAATAACCTGCATAGTGAAATTTTATCATTGTTTGCAAATATGCCGAGTAATTCTTATACATTTTATGAAGCAGATATTATAGAAAGAGAAAATGCGATGTTTTTAATAGATACGGAAATTGACAACGTTTTGGATAACTTTCTATTGGAATTGAAAAATAATGCAAGAAGCTCCGCCATGGAATAGGTTAAAAAATATGTGAAGTTCATACTTTATATATATTTTTGCAGTGAAACTCAACCCTGAGTTGCACTGTGCGTTCCCAAAATGTGCTAAACAAACATTTTCGATCATTTATAGACTTATCGCTAATATCACATTTAAAATACTTAATAAATAACTACGAAAGGATCAATCGTTGTTTCAATTTTATTTGACCAACAATAACCTACATAATTATCCAGACAACCCATTTAAACGAAATCGGACATACGTGTAACACAAATAAAATGTAAGTAAGTAGTTAAAATAGTGAAAAGCTCTGTAGGGCCTATTACCATTAAAAGCGCACGTGACCGATTTATCGAAATAGGGTTAATAATACCAACCCTGGTAGGCAGGATATCGTTTTTTGACTGGCGAATTAGAGTAAACAACAATACACAAAAGGTGAACGAATAATACGATAGTTTTTACAATAAAATGAGTTAATATTCTGAAAGATTTAACTTTTAAACAGCCACTACCAATTTTGTATTGTATTCTTAGGTTCCTTATTTACACCTAGAAAAGCACTGACTTTTTTCTGTCGTATTTTTTGGAAATTACTAGTTAGGTATCTATGAATCGTAATAAGAAAACCGTATCTAAATTGAGAAAAATGGAGATAAAAACTACCTATTTATCATTAAGAATCAGACAAAAGTTATAGTGGATTAATACGTTGATTTGCCCCACTTGTCTAGGTTTTAGCAGGATTTTACTAATTATTTAACCAGTTACCAATATAAAAACTTAAACAGAGGGTCTACCTACCCCTTAAGTCTATACCGTATGTGTATGGGACCTTAATGCCGTAGAAGGTAAGGCCGCCGTATCCTTTCGGACGTAAATATAATGTCCGTCTTTGTGTAAAATAAATAATGGAGGAGGACCGTCAGTTGACCGTTGTGTGGTTAATTGTTACAGAATATGTTTAATTTTCATTTGTTGTTGACATTGTCAACGGTAAACGACAACGGGCGCGATGTCGAATCGCCCGAGGCGATTTAATCGATTTCAAAGGGATCTATTTGTTACAGTCCAACAATTTATATTTAAATACAGGCTGTTTCGTTAATTAAAAGGCAAACTTAAACAAGATCACTTTCACTGAATATACAGCGTCTTGTTGTGTTCAAATGGGGATTAATTCCGTTTCTCAATAATTATGTTCTGTCGAGCCTTCGATCGAGCATTGTCGATACTTACACTGAATTTTTCAAAGTATGTTATGACCACCATAATAGTATCCCTATCCACATATTCAACTTCCTACCCACCTACGAGTAACTAGGTGGTAACTAGACCCAATGGTTTATTAAAAGAATAAATTCAATACAACATTTATATAACATTTATATTTTCGTCTAATTTCCGCAAATATGTTTTAACATTTGAATCTTCCCCCCTAACGCAACCTACTCAATTATTGCAAGAATAGCACATTTTCTATTACTTAAAGACCACTTATCTAAGTATTTAATGATATCTATTATGCCACTACGCAGTAAACCACAGCAATGAAATACTTAGTGAAAAGTGACGTCACAGTGCGGGACTATTATGCTCTATTAGCTTGCAGTGCGTCCCACATTTCACACACGAACAATTAGCTGCTAATAAACTTTGTTACGTAGTACTGCAATGCACTTATGCAGACCCGTGCTCGTGAAAATACAAGAGAAAAGGCATAAACCGACAATAAAATGATGTTACACCGTAACGCTCAACTGAATGAAAACCTATAAGCATTTTCTTACGACTCTGCCTTATAGGGACAGGCTGAAATTTAAATGGTTGTTTTCCCGAGGCAGAATGATTTGCCCTCAGTAGTACTATCGATTCATTGAGTTAAACGTAAAAAATAAAAGCATCGACTCCTCATAAAGCGGTCCTAAACCCGTAAAAGTGTGAAGGGAAGATTGGAATAACTTTTAGGCTTAGGTAAGTATTGTGTTTCGTTAACCCAGGACCTCGTGCAGTCAGCCGTTCGCGCTGTATCACTATTGGTTCGGGGTCGCTAGTTTTCCACAATTCTAAATCTGCCGTTTTTTAATAATTTATTTTAATTTTAGTAGGTAAACTAACACTTTGTCCGCGACTTCGTCCGCGTGAATTTCCACAAGGATCCCTAATTTCTCCAATTGGTAATAAGTATATAGCTTATGTTGATGATAATGAAGCATTCTAATGGTGAAAGATTTTTTGAAATTGGACCAGTAGTTTTTATAGTCAGCAACAAAAGTCGGTTAACACCTCAGATTTTTAAATCATTATTATTCAGCACAATATTAAAGGAAATGCGGCGTATTCAAAATCAATATAAAATAAACTCTTGACAATGCCCTAAAAACACTGAAAAGTATAAAATCGTTTTATTTTATCATATTTAGACGATATGAAAATTTAACAGTGTTAATCTACTTATATTGCTGTCCTACCTAATTGGATACTGAGAATACAAAACGGGCCTCTAGAAAATTCCCAGTAGCTAGGTAAGTACCCATTTGGTTTGTTCCGTATCAGGGCAGATGATCACTGAATTTCTATGAGCCCAGGAAGCAAGGTCCGATTCTAAATAATCAGTAGGTATATACTTATCTCCGAGTTGAGCACAATACCTACATACGTTCGTATTACTGGTATATAGCCAAAAATAAAAACAAATAATGTTATGATTTTCAGCCGATATGAAATTACTTTGTTTAACAAGCGCGATCTCCTACTTTACGTTCGTAGCTAAATTAAGGTATTTACACTGAAAATTACTGAAAAAATGTGAATAGATAGAAACCTTTAAATATTATTTATTTCAAAGGCTTTCTAAATCGGTTTTTCGCAGGCAATGCCATCGGGGATATAGCTCAGTGGCAGAGCAATCGACTGCAGATCGATAGGTCCCCGGTTCAAATCCGGGTGTCCCCTTCATGCTTTTGTTTATTTTTCATGTATTTTCTATACTGATATATTTTAATTAGCTATTGTTAATAAATACTTGATGACTGAAACTGAAATCAGTTAAACAGATTAGAATGAAAATTCATGGGAAGTTTTAACTATCAAACGATTTTTATTATGTTTTTACAAAAGTGCAGTTTAGACTGGAGGAAATAAAAATATTGCGATAAAACTACAAACACGCTACCTAGATGTGGTAGGTAATAAATGTTCCTACCTTTATTAACTTTCTGTGAGCATTGTGCTTCTTGTTTTTTTTACTTTTCAAGGCAATTTTCAGACTTAAAGTTAGGCTAATGATAGTGTCATTAGAACCACATAGACGTATGAATTTCATGATACCTGAATCAGATAATTCAGGTTTCCAGTTTCATAATTAGGTAAGTAACCATCATTTACTGAATATGAAAACTTATGTACCTACTATAATCACAAATTTAATTTTACCTCTACCTACTCAGAATGATCAACTGCTTAGAGAGCTGGGTGATCATTATAGAATGCTAGATGTGATGTGTTTGGGAATAAATTGAATACCTAACGTAAGTATGTGTGGTGTTTTGCGAGAGAATGTATGCAATAAATTATATTCTTAACACTATGTTAACATACATACCTATTATGTCTCCTTTTCTTTGTTAATTCATGTAACTGGTGTTGTATCGTTTTATTTAAATGTAAATTAAAATTAAAAAATTAAGTAGATAGTAGTAGTTTATTCATTATGATATCAGCCACAAATTACACCGTTTATTAGAAATATGTACAATATTAATAAACTAAAATAAGACAGCTACGAACTAGCGAAAACTATGAGGTCATAGTCGTAGCTAGGCCCTACCTGAGCTATAAATGCGATGGCGTGTCCTTTGAGGTTCAGATTCATATTTAGTTGTAAATAGAACATAAGTACTACATATACGTTTGACACAAGTTTCTACTATCGTCATAACAAAAGTTTTACCTACTGAACAAAAAGTTTCTCCAAGACATTCATAAACGCAAAGTTTATGAGCTATGGAAGTCATGCGATAGTTTCGTTCGGGAAAACGTCACGCAAACTCGCAGACGGCACCAACCACCGACAAACTATAAAATACCTTCCATTTGTCTGCTATACCTACCTAAACCATTTTCTTCGACTTTGTATTTACATTAAATTCGCATTTAAATGGATAAGTTTACACTTACGGATTGAAAAACTTGAATTTACTGTTTAGGTTGGTATCTAGGCACTAACTGTGATTCTGCGTTGCATAACCAGCACTTACAACATACCTAAATACTGTGAGGGATTGAATACCTACCTATTAATAAACTATGGATGTGCGATGAGAAATATTTATCCTAACTCGCAAATCTTTTACCGCACCTAGGGACTGGATGTTTACCACACAACCCCTTTAACTGGCTTGTAAATATGTACAAAGTAAGATTTGATCCCAACCCCTCGAAGCAACATTTTATAATCTCTTTATCCAATAAGCCTCGAAGCCAATTTCGAATAAAGAGTGAGCAGTTAAAACCCAAGGTAAAAACACGTCCTCAGCGGCACAACGCTAAAGCCACGTACTTTTCATGTAAATTTTAAGCTGTCGGTTTTTGCGAGGATTTCTAACAAATCCGAATTGCTGAGACAACTTTAGAGTTAACTCCGGTCAGTCACGCACATTATATAAGTACGTACTTTATTAAGTACTCATTAAATATATACGTGATAAACCTCCTATGTGATTCTCTGATTTAGCTGTCCCTCATGTAATTCATGAAATACCTATTTCTTTTAGATAATTATATTTCCTATATAAGTACCTAAGTACCTAGGTAGATACCTAGTTTAATCCTAATCCCAATTCATTAATATTGTATTGCGTGGCTATAAGAGAAATGGATTAATTAAAACAAATTCAGCAATTAGGAAAATTGATCATACTTATTTAAGTATAAAAAAAAAATAACTACAAACACTATCACTAGTTACTTTCAAAAATGAATTGCAACCATTAATATTCAACTTTACTAATAATACTTTGCACGAAAATCCTCACCGCTAACCTTTTCAAATAAAGAGATTGTTCAACAGAAAAAGTTGGCAAATTTGTCTCGCCCGGGGCACACATTATCTCTGCTCATATTACGTTATGAATGGATGTGATTTAACTGAAGCCGCTGTGACTGTTCAGGAAAGAATACCTGCCTTTGTTAATTTCTTTTACATACCATAACATGTTTTAAAACTGACCTGGATGTCGTGCAATGGACAATCGAGATGATGATGAATCCTATAGCGGAGCTATCCTCATGCTACGCTATAGGAGTTATCATTCTCTCGGATATAACAATTAATTTGGAGCTCAGCGCAGCAAATTATTCTCCTTTCACTAATCTAAGTAATTCGCACGCAATAATGTTGATATTTTCTGCTGAAATGATGAAATGCAGTGTTGAGTTCGCAACTCAAAAAACAAACTGATGACATGAAATATTTACATATTTCCTACCTCGACCACCATATTTTCATAAAGTTATCAATTTAAAGTTGTTAACCGTAAGGACCTACCTAGGCAAATTTACCTATTTACTCGTGTCTTGTAAAAAATACACCTTCTATACTTAGATACTAGTCTGATAAGTGTGTTTATTTCTTTTAGTTGCTTTCTATTAGTTTAGTTTCCTTTTTTTGTATTACTTTAATATATTTTATTTGTATTACATTAATATATTTTATTCCAATAATGTAGTTTCATGAGAGCCAGCAGCCCACTACTTGTACAGGGATCGCCTCAAGTCTGCTATTACAATAGTGTCAGAATGGTCTATCATTGATTTCATAATTGTTGATTTTGATAAGTTTGGTAATCTACTAATATAATGGCGTCATTATGACTTTCCCATGGCACTGCCACGCCATTGAAATAAATAATGTAGAATGATAGTCTCGTACAAAATGACAACTGAATGACTGACTTAGGCGGTAATCTGCTAAAATGTTGTCAGTTCCTTTGATCAGTGACCTACCATTAGAACGTCATTGTGCAGTCATTGCTTTTAATTCGACCGACCAATGATCGAGCATTATGAATTTAGCAGATTACAAACTTTTAGCAAAATGTCAATGGGATCGTGTTGGAATGATGAAATTATAAAAATAGCAGACTTGGCCCCCTGCAAGTCAGTCAATGGTTCGCCAGATATTTATAGACTTAGGCCTATAAAAAATTAAAAAATACAAGTTGTAGTTCCTCCGATAAAAAGCTAGTTTATTTTTAGCGTTGCGACCTCAAAAGGTAAAACGATACCTTTACAAGATCACTTTTCGTCTTTTCTGTTTTAAAGAAGCGTTTCTCAAAAGTTTTGGCACAATGTTAGATTTACTTAGACTTCAGTTTTTCTTAAGATTAAAATGTTTTTATTTATTTTTGAGGTGATTTTTGGTCCAGTGGCTCAAAATATGAAAAAAATACTCTTTATTAAATATTATAATACCTAACTGATAACTATTTGGTGCTTACTTACAACGGTGTTTTAACCTACCTATCTAAGTACCTATGCAGTAATTTCTTATCAAATAAGTACTTAGTCAGCACAAGCTAGAGCAAGTTAATTTCGCAAATCGTCATTCAGTACCTAATTAAGGCAGATAACCGACCTTTCTATAGCTATAATGCTCAATGTAGTTTGGTTTGGAACCCTAACTGTGCTAGCTCGTCTCTTAATTCTTTTTATCACTTTATTTAGTAGGTACCTACCAATCAAATAAAACATATTGGCAAAATTGCAGAATAGGTAATAAAACAAATTGTTTATGTTACAGAGAAAATTGAAATCAGTGCGCGTATCGCCGCAGTTTTATTAAACTCTTTTCTTGAACTAAATTAAGACTTCATCATGCTGCTGCCTGGCGAAAACAGTTCAAAGACATGGCTATTTGTTACGGTAAATAATTTATCTAAGTACTTTGCTTATTATTTCTTAATATCAAAATCTCTGTGAACCCTGAACACATTCTCTTTCTTAACTTACAGATATTGGTGTCTACCATCATTGCATTTAGTGAATCAGGCAAAATGCGTAAGTTTGAACCTAACTAATTTATATTGTATGCGCCAAATTCATATAGTTTCACGGCGTATTCAGCTTTTCATACAACTCTGTTGTATATTTTTAGTTGATTTTAATATTGAGTTTGACTTAACACATGGGAGCAGTGGAGCTCCGGCACTTCGCGATAGAGATAACAAAGGTATACTTTCCCGTGGCTTTAACAGGTAAAAAAATACATAATTGATGATTACACTAACTGTTTCATATTAGGTTCTACTGAATTTAATCCAAGGGCTTTGGACAAAGCAAGCGATATCGAAGAAACAATGAGCGACGAACATAATTCAAAATCGGAGAGTAAAGAACGACAACCACACCCCAAAAAAGAAGATTCAAATTCCAAAGAAAAAGACAAGTCTGACGACGAAGATGAAGGTGGTGATGATGGTGGTGGTGGTGGTGAGAAAATCCTAGCCTAACTATATACAGGGTGTCCAGTAAATAGCACGACATACTACAGGGGGTGATAGCTTGGGTTAATACCTGCCAAAACAACACAATATATGTTCAGCAAAATCTTACGGATTTTTGTTCACCACTATAGGTTAAAGTAAAACGATAAGAAAAATGTTCTGTGAAAAAATGAACAAAAAATTGTATTTCTTGAAAACATTTTTGTTTTTTCATAGAAAAAAAGACTTATCAATGAGTAAAGTAACTATTCACGAATAAGATGCACAAAAAAAAATACTAGAAAAGGAATTTTTCATTACGAGATGCTTAAAAATCTGTTTCAAGGTAGAGAGAAAATTTTGTAAAACTGTAAATCCGTAAGATTTTGCTGAACATATAATATTGCGTTGTTTTGGCAGGTATTGACCCAAGCTATCACCCCCTGCAGTATGTCGTGCTATTTACTGGACACCCTGTATATTACAGCCTTGTCGAAGTATTACCTGTCGAACGGAAATAAAACTAAATTTGTTAAGATCTTCTTAAAAAAAAAGAAAGAACAATGGCAGCCACCCATACATTGTTTTAGTTGAGATTAAATTCCTACGTCTTTAAATGAAAAATATCTTATTAAATTCAGCATCACCTTCTGAATTAGTTTGTGCAAGATTTTTTGTTCAAGAAGGCCGAGAATAATAGATATTCAGTCATGAACTTTTGTAGGTTATGTCTATGGTAACTTTTATATTCCAAATTGAGAAAGTAAAAAGGCAATATCGCATTAGTATTTTTTTTACCTAGTTAATTCAGAATGAAATGTCTTATAAAAATATTGTTTAAGGTTGGTAATCCCAGTGGTTATAAATACTCTTTCCTTACCTTATGTATACAATAGGTATCTACTACATGTATACATCGATCATATCGTTTTTACTCTGTGCACAGATCTGTATATGACTCTGTGTCAATTACCAAGCAATTATTTTTAGATTTGGGCTACTAGTCTTTTTGCTAGTCATTAATCGAAACTAATTGATTTATTTTTATACCACAGTATTTTTACATACCTGCACTTGGAAATAAACTGTATTCATTTACTTACTCCGTTTAATTGTAATAACAAACTAGTTTTAGTTTGTTTGTTTGTTTGTTTGATTACAATACTTTAAATGCTTTAAGTACTTATTACTGTCACTTGGCAGAATAAATGTAAAATGGCAACACTAAACGTTAATGAAAAGTCAAATAAGTTTTCATTTAACATAATTTTTTTATCCGGCCCTATCTGGTTAATGTGAAACTTTGAAAAATCGTAGAAAAATAATGTAATTTCTTTCGTATGTAAGTCACTTTTAGACGCTCAAATTTAAGTCAACTACGTTTTCGCCATTGTTCTTTGTGGCTTCTAGAGACACTGTTGCTGGGCAGAAGTCTTGAGGAGACGTATGCCCAGCAGTGGGCGTCTAAAGGTTGACATAATGATGATGAGAAGCACAAATGGTAAATTGAATATAATTATGCATTTAGTCGGCCACCAACAGGTAACCAGTTACTTAGTACGCAATATTTTTATCACCATTAATTTGATCTAGCTTATAGGTCCAGTGTCAGCCGGAGTCACAATGTAAAAATGTGTTGAAATGGTTTTCCATTTCTACATCTTTCTAGGTATAAACATTAAAAAAACAATATCTACTAATTTAATTTCAGGCCATGATGACGACCAAGAAAGAATAACCAGGGGTCCAAAAAATAATGATTTTGCTGAGCCCGAAGAAGGTACGTATAGTAGACTATTTTTATCTTTAATTATGGCTATAATAGACAAAAAAGCCAAGAGTACTCCCCGTCATTGCGATATAATTTTTTTTATTGGTTTATATCCGGGATGGAGATACTGACTTACAAAATACACATACATACCTCGGACCTTACAAAAGATACAAGTTTTTAAGTAGCAATTATTTTTGCTCAATATTAATAAATTAGTTCGATGTAGGTACTGGTTCTTACAGTACGAGTAGACCCTGTATTGTTTTCTCAAACGACGCGTTGTAAAATTACATCAACGTCTTCAGCACATACTTAATATTGGTCAGAGTTTTCAGTAAAATAACACATTTACATTCTAGAACACTGATACAAATATTTTATTATTTTAAAATAATTAAAATAGAAAGACACTGCGGTCATGTTTCGGTGTTGGCAAAATTATATCACACCAGACGGTAGAGTTACTATCTTGACAACTACTATCTAACTGACTAACTAACTTCTAACTATTTTGTCTCTGTTGTGATTTTTCCTTTGATATTTCAAACTGTCCTTGGACTGTCTAAAATGTCAGCCCTTCCTCGAGAACACGTGGACTCTTACCAATCAAGGGCCCACTTGTAACACTTAGTTTTTTGACGCCGTTATTAGGTGAAATGAAATTGCCGATTTTTATGTACTTATATGTATACAAGTCTAAACAGAGTTTTTTAAACGAAGTTTTGATGATTGTCAGTCTTATGCCACTAGAATGGATGTCTAGGTTGTACGAAAGAAACCCCGGACACGGGAATTAATAAACTCAAGAAAGGTGTTTTGTTATTCGGAGTTGAAATTAGCAATACATTACTACTACCTACTAGAACAGCAAGATAAAGACTTCATAGTTCATATTCATTCGTTACCGTTCATGCACACTTACCTTCACTACTTACTCTTATTTTAATTGCTCCAAATAATCACGCGGTTTGTTTTTATTGCAGAAAGTCCAAGTATACATGCGAAGTTTAGTAAGGACTCTGATTCAGAGAAGAACTCTGATGGTTAGTAAAATTACATTGCTTTCTCTACCTTTTGGGCGCGTTCAGACGAGCGCGATTTCTTTAGGCACGACAATGCGCGCGCGTCGCTCCCTTTTTAAAAACATTGGAATTTAATTCTTCTCCTTTGCAACACAAAGTTTAAAATAAATCGATATAAAATACGCGCGCTCGCTCAGCGGTCGCGTAGTAACAGCGCAACGCACACGCCTCGCGATCGCGCAGCGCCCGAGCAGAGCGTATTTTATATCGATACATTTTAAACTTTATATCGAATAGACCGCGCCACAGTAAAGATATCTATACAGTATTGTGACTCGGCCCTGTCCTTGAATTAATTACCTACATGCGCGTACCATAACGTGCGATAGGGTTGTCCCGCGTAGTGTTTTAATTTCTTCCTAGTGTGTGTTCTAGTTTTGTGATTATAAATTTGTAGTGTTTTATTTTCCTTTTAGTTTTGTGAAAAATATTATATACCCATATTTACATGGGTATATAATATTTTTCATTCAATTAAAAAAAAAATGAAATAGATAAATGAAATGGGAAGTGCTCAATAAAAATGCATGTTATGTTTTTGAGTAGAAGTTTAATAAAAAAACCACCCTTATTTTGAGACTGAAAGATATTTGCGCCTCAGTCGCAGCCATTGAAGGCGTCTCAAAAAAAAAATATTTCCCTTTATTCTGCAATCCTTACAAACTTCAACACCTACTTCTTACTTAACCAAAATGCAAAACACAGCTGACAAAACCTCTAACTACCGGCTACAAACTTACTTAAAAAGGTAGATCTTACTAAATAGGTAGATACAGAGTCCAGCACAAGCTGGAGCAACAATCTGTCAAATTTCTTTGATAGATTTTCAATTTTATTACAAAAGTGTAAGGTGCATATTCAATTGGGGAAATTTGACAATTTTTAATGGCCTGATGTGCTGGCGTCTGTACCTATCATTTACTCTAACAATCATTTTATAATGACATTTTGTTTAATTCAATAATATATGTAAGTAGCTAGTACATAAGTAGGTAGATAGATAGCCTAGCCTAAGAAACTACCTAGGTAGGTACTTACCAGTTCGTTTTAACGCAAGCGTAGGTAGGTCGCTTTTTCACCCTATCCACTTATTTGTTTATTAATCCAGGTACCTGCTTTACTCGGTAGATAAAGCGAAATACTTACCTTTTAAAAATAGAAACAAATTACGTATTATAGTAGGTACTTATATCATTTTTTTAATAGTCTAGTAAGTAGGTACCTATAGTCTGGAAGTCATTTTGTTATAGTCTATTAAGTTTCAGGAACATATAGTATTTCGGAGTTCCCAGGTAATTTAAAAAATGTTATCTCTGGGTGCGTTATTGACGAATTCAAGCAACCAAAAACCACACGATATATTCGCCACTGAGGCGCATTCGAGACTGTCGGTATACTAATTTCCCTACTAACTTAAAAAGTGTAGGTACGACTCGCGTTCCAACCGTTTGTATGAAGATAGAATACTGTATAGATATCTTTACTGTGACCGCGCGGAACACTGAGAGTGAAGCCAAAAAAGCAATTTGTACAAATTCATAAACGAATACCTACAATGTCGTGACTGTATTCGCTTTTGAATTTTTATTTGTTTTTTTAACGATGCGGCGTTTCATGCTATACGGACTCGTGTCAGTACCTACAGCACGAAGCGCGTTGTAGGTATTCGCTTTTGAATTTGTATTTGCTTTTTGGCTTCACTCTCAGTGTTCCGCGCGGTCTATCTGCCTTTTGTTTCATAATCTGAGATTGCAAAGGAGAAGCATTTAATTCCAATGTTTCACAATGTGTGTGTGCTAACACAATGTAAATTGTTTTATGAATACTTAAATGAAGTGAAATGAGAAATTCTAAAGAGGGAGCGATGCGTATGCGACGCGCCCAGTTTGTCGCGCCAAAAATAAATCGCGCTCGTCTGTGAAGGCGCCCTAAGAATTTTTTTTTCTTTTTTCAGAGGATCGTCGTCGCTACAAAAGACACATAACACATTCAATAATGTAGTAAAGCGTAAACAAGTGCTCTAGCAGCGGTGGTAAAACTATAATAAAATACATAGTTGGACTCATGAGTTACTTTTATTTTTGTGAATGATTTACCAGATTTACCTACAATATCTAATTTCCGTTTTCCAGATTTATCATAATTATCACCATGTATATTGCTAAACATGTGCCTCACAAATCGCATGCTACTGGGAATCCTCGGCTTACTTATACACTTTGTAACAGATTAAGCGCAAGACCTAAAAGTAGTTTGCTCAGAATCGGCTTCCGTCATTATTTATATACGTTAATTTTTCACGAAAAAATGTTTTAAATAATATATGTGAAATTAGAATCACCTCTTCATCACAAGGTAATAAAAAAATAAGTTTATGGAAAATTATGCCCTATCTCAAAAGAATAAAGCCTATTCAAATGCACGGCCGAATTTGCAATTCCCTCAAAGCTATCCTATGTGCAGCGTTGAATAAAAACGTTAATTTATGGAAGGTTAATCCTTATTTCACAGTGATATGCCTTATTTAAATGCAGAACAGAATTTGTAGTTCTGAGTGGCTTTCTTTACACACACATCACACACAACAACAACACAACACAACATCACAACAACACAACAAAATTTTTAACAACAACACCACAACACCACCACAACATCTTGGAATAACAATTAAAAAAAATTGTTGGTTTAAGGAAATTTAGATCTTAATTCAAAGGATTCGTTATTGATAGAATTAGAACGCAACCTCCTTCAAAGTTTTAGAATTAGAATAGAATTTTATGATGCTTTATTGTGTTAGGTTTTTGTTTTTTGTTTTTAGTTTAATACTTTAGGTTTTCTATTTTTTTTTTTTTTTGTAAATATTGTACATACTTCAAAGTAAGGTAACGACCAACGACAAGCATTTTAAACATACGCGTGAGTCGTTACTGCCTCCTGTCATTCTGACTTGTCACAAGAAATAAAAGACATTATTAATATTTCAATATTACATAAAAACACATTTATTAACCGACTTCAAAAAAGGAGGAGGTTATCAATTCGTCTGTATTTTTTTTTTTTATTATTTTTTTTTTTTTTTTATTTTTTTATGTTTGTTACCTGATTTCTCGGGACTGGGTGAACCGATTTTGATGATTCTTTTTTTATTTGAAAGCTAGTGCTTCCCGTGTGGTCCCATTTTAATTTGGTCCAGTTCTGACCATGGCATCCATGAGAAAACCGTATAAGTCTTAAATTTACATTAAGTATGTGCGCGATTTGTTACGCGATTTCTCAGGCAAACGTAAACCGATTTTGAAAATTCTTTTTTTTATAGATAGGGTATGCTTCAGGGGTGGTCCCATATAAATTTTATCGAAATTGATACAGCACTTTTTGAAAAATCAACAAATACCCAAAAATTTTACATAGACGACGTTTTAGTTTCATCAATCTTTGTAGTAGTTAACTTTCAATTTCTTCTTAATAGATTTGAATGAGAAGGAGGTACTAAAAAGCGGAAAATAAAAAGCTTTTTACAAAAAAGACAACCGCCTTCAAAAAGTGAAAAATAACTTTAGCACAGAACACACATTGACTTTAGTTTCGGAAGTCGGTGGCAATACAAAACAACAAACAGAACAAAGCCACTGAATTTCGAAACTAAAGTCAATGTGTGTTCTGTGCTAAAGTTATTTTTCACTTTTTGAAGGCGGTTGTCTTTTTTGTAAAAAGCTTTTTTTTGTTTACGTGCACGATGACATTCCAGTCCAGTACACCAATATCCAGTACACGGAGATGTTGAGGGCATGGGCTCTCGAGTTAGCATGTCAAGAGTTCAACGAGAAATATGGTACCAAAATGAACGCCAGAACCATGTTAAGTGCAACTCAACGTCTGAGGGACTTCGGTACCTTTAGTGCTAAAACGGCAATAGATAGAGGGGCGAATGTACGCACTACCCGCTTACAAGCGAACATACTCAATTATTTTGAGGAACACCCAGTGAGCAGCACGAGAGAAGCAGCGCTATTGTTCGGTACTGTTGTTACGCACAGATGGTGAACACACGGTCCACCTACGACGTTGTCAGGAGCTAACGCCGAACGACTACTTGCCACGTCTGGAGTTTAGCAGATGATTGTTGGAGAACTGGCAACGAAACATCATCTAGACTGACGAGAGCACGAGAGATGCCTACCAGCCAGCTAGCCAGCTGGGTATTCTGGTAGGTACACGAGTGTGCGGTGCGCTATTAGTGTGTGTAGAGATCGAGTAGTGTGTTCAAACGTTTGACGTTTAGTCAGGACAACTATTTTAAAGATAATATTTATGTGTGGTTTAACTTAATTACAGACTAGATTACAGATGTTATTTTAGTCTTATAAATTAATACACTGATGGGGGTGTGTGAGGTCTTGCGTTAATTCCGTAACTCCTTGTATATTAACATTTTAGTGTAGGTAGGTACGTACCTACACTAAAATATGAATATTTAAGTGATTGTCAAAGCCCTGAAAAAGAAGTCCTAAAATAACTTACGCTTAGGTATGGCATACCAAGTGACGATTAGTAGAGAGAGAAAATGAGTTTTTCTATTTGGGATCGAGGTAGTATATTATCTTTCGTAAATAAACAAGTAGGTGTTAGTTTAAAGAACCTTTGGTCAATCATTATGAGTTAAAAGTCGGTAGGTACTACTTACTACATTATTTTTACTCTAAGAATCAAGTCGTCAGTTTCAACTTTAACAACATTTATCTCAAATTAATGAATTATTCAATGGATACGTCTTCCACTTCTCCGAATTTTAACTTCCACTCGGTTTATTTGATTAGGCTCAAGAATCTCATAGCGCGATTTTCCTATATTGATTTTAGAAGGTGTTGTCGATAGAACCCCTATAAATAATGTATGGTTTGAAACTCGCGACCTTTTATTGCTCTGATCCGGCGTCAGTGCCTCACTTTATATTCTTAGGTAAGACGTTGCCAAATAGCTCTACTGATGTCAAATATTCAGTACATAATAGTGTTTCGCTTTGAAAGATTTTTTCAGTTACCTACCTTTTATGTTTGTTAATAGACTTTTGTAATTTATTCCCATACATTGTTTCCAAATCTTCACAACCACAACCCTTGCTATTATCAAGTTCAACGTTTATTTTAATGAATAATGTTTAGTTACCTAGGTACGAGTTAAAATTAGTTAGGTACGATGTACACATAAAGGTACAAATTGCCTTAGTGTGGTGACTATAATCCTCGTCTGCTAACGACAGAATGTTGCATGCAATCTGGCGTCTGTCAGGGGTGGGCACAGGGTTGGTCGAGTTCACCGCAAGATATTGCAAGAGCCTGCAAAATTACACTATTAAGGCAAATATATTGCGCTCCACAACTACTGGGTGGCGATTCTGTAACTTTATTATCGATTTATTTTAGTAATATCTTAATACCCACCAGGCACATAGTGCGGATATTTGTGCTCCATAGTGTATTCGGTAACATATTTGCTAGGCATTTGGTTTATAATTCTAGTAAGGCTTTTTTTATTGATAATAATTTCATAGGGACTCAAATTAACAAACTGCATTGAAGGGTTTACCTGTTCATCTTTTAATTTAGGTGCCTGTGTTACCTATGTAAAACCGTGGAATTGTATGTAGCCTCTTTAATATTATACTTACATACAGCTGCATTAATTGAATATCTACCCCTCACGCATAATACCTACGTTGGAAAAGAAAATGAGAGAGAAACCATAAATCACAAGATATCGATGACCGTGCAGGTCTATGTCCCTAAATTGATAATTTCTAATCGTGTGTGGTCTGCAACAAAAAATAGTTTTGTTTTTTTCTTGAAAAAAAGAACTAAAAAGTGATAAATAACTTTAACACAGAACACACATCACTTTAGTTTCGGAAGTCGGTGGCTTTGTTCTATTTGTTGTTTTGTATTGCCACCGACTTCCGACATTAAAGTCATGTGTGTTCTGTACCGGTCAAATGCTGTAACATTGCCTACATGCTCAACATTGCCTACATTCTAAAAAGTTAAATTATTGCCGCTGAGAAAGGATTTTGCTGTGTATGGTATTACTAAAAGCAAGCTCGCTATTAATGTGGCAAAAAAACATTTCTCAGCGGCAATAATTTAACTTTTTAGAATGTAGGCAATGTTACAGCATTTGGCCGGTACTTACCTATTTTAAAAAAAATTTTAACTGACTTCAAAAAAAGGAGGTTCTTAGTTCGACCCGTATGTTTGTATGTATGTAGGTATGTATGTTTGTCCGCGATTATCTCCCGTTTGGCTGAACCGATTTTGATGCGGTAAGTACCGGTCAAATGCTGTAACATTGCCTACATGCTCAACATTGCCTACATTCTAAAAAGTTAAATTATTGCCGCTGAGAAATGTTTTTGCTGTGTATGGTATTACTAAAAGCAAGTCGGCTATCTATATGGCAAAAAAACATTTCTCAGTGGCAATAATTTATCTTTTTAGAATGTAGGCAATGTTGAGCATGTAGGCAATGTTACAGCATTTGACCGGTACTTACGAGGGCTGCACTAAAAGTATCGGGAATGGAATATTTCCACTGTTCCTGTCATATTAAAATCTGTTTAATTGAAAACTCCTTGGTTTTAAAAATCGAATACTTACCATTTATTTATTTAAAAAAAGATTCTCGGTCTTGTCACAAGGTTTTGTCAAACTTGTTTAGTCGTTGAGAAAATGGAATTGACTCGAGAAAATTCAAGAGCGATGATTTATTATGACTTTCGAAGTGGTTTATCACAAAAACAGTGTGACCGGATGATTTCTGCATTTGGTGATGAAGCCCCATCCAAAACCACCATTTATCGCTGGTTTGCTGAATTTCAACGTGACGTCCACGTTGAAATTCAGCAAACCAGCGATAAATTCAAGCTCAGTGATGATCCCCGTCAAGGTCGTCCAAAAACTGCAGTCACCCAAGAAAACGTTGATGCTGTACGTAAGCTGATTGAGGAAGATCGACATGTGACATACCGCGAAATTCAGGCAACTTTAGACATTGGCATGAGTCACATACAAATAATCTTGCATAAACAATTAGGTGTCAAAAAGTTGTTTTCCCGATGGATACCGCATTCGCTCTGTGAAAAGCAAAAAGCGGCTCGCGTTACTTGGTGCGTCAGAACTCTCGAAAGATTCCACGCAGGATCCTCAAATGCTGTATACAACATCGTATCAGGTGACGAATCCTGGATATACGCGTACGAACCCGAAACAAAAAACCAGTCACGAGTTTGGGTGTTCGAAAATGAGTTAAAGCCAACAAAAATTGTTCGTTCACGGAGTGATGCAAAAAAAATGGTGGCCACGTTTGCCTCCAAAACCGGCCATGTTGCGACTATTCCTCTTGAGGGACAAAGAACGGTTAATGCAGAATGGTATGCTAGCATTTGTTTGCCACAGGTTGTTTCTGAACTCCGTAAAGAGAACTGCAACCGCCGCATCATCCTCCATCACGACAATGCGAGTTCTCACACCGCGCACAGAACAAAAGAGTTTTTAGAGCAAGAAAACATAGAATTATTAGACCATCCGCCGTACAGCCCCGACCTAAGCCCTAATGATTTCTATACTTTCCCTAAAATAAAGAATAAATTGCGTGGTCAGAGATTGTCATCACCTGAAGAAGCTGTGGACGCCTACAAAACGGCCATTTTGGAAACCCCAACTTCCGAATGGAAGGGTTGCTTCAATGATTGGTTCCATCATATGGAAAAATGTGTCAAATTTCGCGGAGAATACTTCGAAAAGCAATAAATACATTTTTAAATAGTAATGTTGTGTCACTTCCTTGATTCCCGAAATTTTCAGTGCCGCCCTCGTAAGTTAGATTATAAGATCCTTCTTATATGATGAATCTTCGTCTCCACATGTCTTTCTTTTGCTGTGCCCGTCAGGCCCACTGTTAGTTCTTTTGGCAAATGTTTACCACCAAGCCTACATTTGTGGAATACAAAATAGCAATTAGTATTGAGAATAATAACGGATATTAAAAATTATAATATTGACTAGGTAATAACGTCTGCCAGAACCTTAAATACCGACATGATGTCATAAAGGAAGATAATATAACAGAAACTTGTTACGTGCTTTGTAGGACATATCCAGCGCGAAAATGCGATAACAACGTACCAGCGACCGTCCTAAATGCATTAGTCTTTCGTAAGACATCTCTAACGAGACACTTGGCTAAACTAAACCATTCAATTGTCTTGAGGACGCGCGCTTGTAGAATTTTGCGGCTCAGATGTCCGAACATAACTAATTATGAAAGTAAAGTTCTTGTATATTTCTTATAGTAACCACCACGTGTAAATATCACGAGTGGCTATGGGTACCCTACTTATTTAATGTACCATCAGGTACCTATGTATATTTGGTGCACCTCCGGGACTCTAAAAGGACTTATTACTCCCTTCCACAGGTATAGACACAGATATGTCTAACTATATCTGTGGGTATAGAAGTATAGGGACACACACTTACAAATAGTTTAACGAAGATTTCAAACCTTTTAAGTTTAGTATTCCACGCTATCCACCTACCTAGACTAGAGATCATTTTTTATTTCAACGCCAAGCAAAATTTAATTAGATTAGAAGCATAACTGTTCTAACTCTATTTTTAACTTGACAAAACTGTGAAATGTACCTAGGTTGGTTTAGATTTAGTTATCTGCACACTTACAACCTAATTTTCATTTTGGGACCGTGATGCAACCCCTCGCCAGTCGTCAGGTTGTAATCTCAGCTTGTAAAACGGTCGCAGTACATTAGGGAGTTGAAATTCTAACTTAGCTAAAATTTTAATAGCGAAACCGCAATCTTCTTCAGTAAAGTTGGTCTATTGAAGAAAGTCAGCGGAAAAAAGAGGAAGGATGTTATAACCATGTAGGTAGGTACTGCAGCTACGAGTTGCCTTGTTCGACAAGGTTGTTTGATAGTGTGATTATTAAACTTAGTACCTACTTATATAGGTAAATTTGTATACCTACGTATCTACCGAAGCTGTAGTAGTAACCTACCTACCTACTTACAAAGCACAGATGTTGCAGTTTCGTCGTGAAAGATCTTTTTTTTTTCAGCAAAGTTGGAGTCTATTTTCTTGCAACGGAACAGATTAAAAGGTGCAACTTCAACAAATCCTTTCGAAGTTAAGTCCCGATTGTGGCTAATCACCTAATTTATTAACAGAAAGACTGCTCGCGATTTCAGAATGTATAATTTTGCGATAATCACAACATTGAGGAACCAAATGCCGTACCTAGGTACCTAGTTAACCAAATGTTATTTTAGAAAAGGGTGAAATTGAAATGGTTTTTAAGTTCTAAGTACCATATTTGATTCTAAATATAATTGATTAATTTTAAATAAAACCTCATAGAGTCATGGCCGTAACAAATTACCTACTTACTAGTAAGAAATTATACCTTCTATTTTGGAATGCTAAAAACATCGACGTATTAATTCGTTTTACATCACCCTCACCTCAAGAATGAATTATTCTGAAATAAAGCCACGGTTGTCTAAAGTGGTTCCACCAATACTTCAAATCGGCTTAAACTTTTTCTTTTATCCTGTTAATCAACACTGCTCAGTAAATACTTCTTAATCCCAGTGGTCTTAACGGTAAATAGATAATCATATCTCAAAGTATGAATTAATTTAGACGCCTGAGCGCATACCTTGAGCTCAGCTCTGACTCTCAAAACTTATAATTGAATTTCCAATCCTCAATTGAATAGTAACAGTCGAAGTCCAGATGAATGAGGTTCTTGACGGGGGATGATAACGATTAGTTATTTAAAGGTAAGTAGCTATAATGTACCTACTTATATTATACAATTATGTACCTGTAACCTACTTAAGTTTTCTACGATGATCATATACGTAACAAACAGGTATACTAGGTATAGGTACCTACTTAAACAGAAACGCTGGTTTGGTTCAGCCAGTCGGTAGGTAGCACAGAAATCTTAATAATTAAGATTTCTGTGGTAGGTAGGTATCTAATCCCACAATAGGTAATCGATGCACTTACAGGAAAATTGAACTCTGTTTTATTGCTTTGTACTCTATGAATGTGCATTACAATAAAAGCATTGACGCACTTCGACCTCTGAATTTATATTTTACGAGTTTACAAGTACCTACGTAAGTGCGAAATACCTAATCTATCTACCTACTACGTATCTACATTTAAACTTGCTCAGTTAAGATTTAAACCGGTATTGACGCAAGACATAGCATGTGATACAGTAGATTTGAGTTGAGTAGTACCAGGGCACCTACATTTACAACAGACACTTACATTTAGGGTTGTCAACTGTTTGACGGTCAAATATAGTAGTTCTTAAATTTTTACCCATAAAAATATAGTAGATAACGAAAAGATGAAAAAAAAATACTTATTATGTTCCAAAAATTAGGTAGGTACCTTTATTCTTTTGAAGAATAATTGAACGCATCTGTCAGCTTGACATTCCAGTGACGTTTTGTTTTACGCAAACACATTTTGAAACGAATATTATTGCTTGCCTTCAAAATATAGTAGTTTCGCCTACTATATCTTTTTTTCAAAAATATAGCAGTCGGGCCTCTAATATAGTAGGATACTATATTATATGGTAGGGTTGGCAACCCTACTTACATTATACCTATGTAACTACTCGGCATAGTTATCATTTTTGTGCTTTTTAAGATTGCAATTCAATTCAGACAATAGGTATTTTTTTCTTTATTTCATCATCATCATCCTCATGTCAACCTTTAAACGCCCACTGCTGGGCATAGTTCTTCCCCAAGGGGAGGTTCAGCCTTAATCGCCATGCTTGGCCGATGCATGTTGGCGATCGCAGTAGGTGTCATGGTACTCAGAAGGAAGCTGCCCATCCTCTGGTCAATATCCCTCTGTCGCTTTACCTCCGCCGCACCGTTGGGGCTTATTTGTCGGAGTGGTGTGTCATCTACGTGGGATGTGATGGCAGACACCAGAGCCGTATGTCGTGACAGGCACAGGGCTCGGTCGTGGGCCCGCATCGGGTACAACTGGGTGCTGAGGGGCGAGTGTCAGCCAGGCGTCGACCTGACGTGCTACAGTTCATACAGGGAGGAAGCGTTGCTGGCGACGGCTGCGGTATCACAGGTGGTGAGCCGTATACAGCACCTCGGTCTGGAGGTGACCCTCAACAATTCGGAGGCCGTGATTTTTCATGACCCACACATGAATCACACATCGTGGTCCTGGACCTGGACCTTGGATTGGTCAACAGCTGGTGGGATTTCGGCCCCACTTCCAGCGGTTGGTATACCTACCCAAGTTGCTAGGCGAGGCTGGGGCACTATTAACACGTCTTCTAAATTCGGGGGGCCCGAGCGCTGCCTGTAGGTGGCTCTACATAAGGATCGTGCAATCGATGGCCCTGTACGGGTCCCCGATCTAAATGGCTGATCTGACGGCCGGAAGAATCGCTGTTCTGTGGAAGCCGCAGCGAGCTATGGCCACAGTAAAGATATCTATACAGTATTCTATCTTCATACAAACGGTCGGAACGCGAGTTATACCTAGACGCGCCGACTTAGTAGGGAAATTAGTATACCGACAGTCTCGGATGCGCCGCAGTGGCGAATGGACGGTGTGATGATTTTGTAAGCAGTAAGCGTGCGGTTTGTGACTAATATTCTAACAAAATAAGTATAAGTACTTAAGTGCTTCTTTAATATGGCAAATAAAAAAATATATAGAAAATATATTGTGCTGTTTTTGGTTGCTTCAATTCGTCAGCAACGCACCCAGAGATAGCATTTTTAAATTACCTAGAAACTACGAAAGGTAAGCTACTAGTACCTACGTAATTTGTTTTTTTTTATGTAAGTATTTCGCTTTTTTTCTGCCGAGTAAGGATTAATAAATAAATAAGTGGATAGGGTGAAAAAAGCGACCTACCTACATTCGCGTTAAAAAGAACTGATAAGTAGGTAGTTTCTTAGGCTAGGCTATCTACCTACTTATGTACCTAGCTACATAAATATGTTGTGGAATTAATCGAAATAGTTACCTATCATTAAATAATGATAACGAGAGTAAATGATAGGTATAGACGCCAGCACATCAGGCCATTCCAAATTGTCAAATTTCCCCAATTGAATATGAACCTTATGCTTTTGTAATAAAATTAAAAATCTATCAAAGAAATTGGACAGATTGTTGTAGCTTGTGCTGGACTCTATACCTACCTACTTAGTAAGATTTACATTATTGTTTATTTTTGAAGATTTTGTAGTAGGTAGTTAGAGGCTTTGATTGCTAAACTTAGGTACCGCAGACGCGATGAGATTGTTGATATTAAGTAACGTCTGGCAGCAGTTCGACATCGGATGGGTGACCAAAAATGGTAAAAAGTGGTAATGGAGACCTTAATAAGCTGAGATGACAAAAGAATATTACAATTATTTCAAGGTGTTGAAGTTTGTAAGGATTGCAGTTTGTTTTTTTTTACCTAGAATAAAGGGAAATCATTTTTTTTTCAGACGCCTTGATTTTCGTACGTCTCAGGCGAGGCGCAAATATTTTTCAGTCTCAAATTTATAATGGTGGTTTTTTTGTATTAAATCTAATCAAAAACATAAAATGTATTTTTATTGAACTCTTCCTATTTCATTTACGGATTTTTTTTATATTAAATAAAAAATATAATATTTACATTCACAAAACTAGAAAGAAAATAAAACACAAACTAGTAAGAAATTCAAAAACTGTACGCGTGTCAACCCTATCGCATGTTGAGGTACTGCGCGCGTGTAGGTAATTATTTCAAGGACAGGGCCGAGTTACAATACTGTATAGATATCTTTACTGTGCTATGGCCGTCACAGACAATTGAGTTGAGAGGCGGCTTGTGCACTGGCCTGATCCCCACCGCCCTGGGACCTGAAGGCAAAAGTACCACTTACCAGTGGCGCGAGGAAGCGCGGTCGTGGACCATTGAGGCGGTCCGGCTGGTGCTCGAGCACTGGCTCGGGAGGGGGAACCGATCACTTTTCCGAACTATTTTTGTCCGAATTTCATTTTACCAAAAACTATTGACCGACGTCTTTTTTGCCATTGCATATTATTTGACATATTTTTAGATCATCGAAGTATCATGTGTCATAGGTATTATTTTACCGAACTATGTTTCTCTGATTTACAAAATAACTTTTTCCTCTTGGCCGAAGTCTCTTTTGAACTATTTTCATTTGCCAAATGATTTTTTTGCCATATTTACACCCCGTCAAAACAACATTTTACGGAATATTATTTGATCACAAATATATAGCCGGTTACTTGGTAGCATTTTCAACATTAAATTAAAATAGTAACAGAAACGAATCGCTGCAAAACCGACTTCACGCAGCCTTGTCTGCCCTACGCCTAGAGTGTAATTTAAAAACGCGTAGGCGCGGAGGGGTGAGGCGGCCCGCGAGCTGAGGAGCAGGCGGTTTGAAGGCTCGCCGCCGCGGCTGAGGCTTGCCGGCTGAGCCGGCCAGCATGCCGAAGCTGCGGTGGTGAGCGTTAAAACCATCTGCGACGATAAGATCGCGTGGGGCCGCCTAGACCCCGCAGCACCGGAGCCGTGACAGAAACAATACTTGTGTGCTTGCATGTTTCATGCTTGTTTGCACGCTGCATGCTTGCTTGCATGCTGCATGCCTGCTTGCATGATGCATGCTTGAAGCAAGAATCTCTGTTTGCAAGCTTCTTACTGGGACCACCTGTTTTATTAAGTGCCATTACATTTAAATAATTAATGAAACAAAATAGTAGGAAACTAATCTATAAATATCTAATAAATAAATACATTAGTTTTGAAAGCTCTTTTAATTATTTAATTTTACTCAAATGGTCTTTAATTTTCAAAAGATTTTGTTTTTTCGTTTCTTTAGGACGTATTTTTTTTTCTGGTGGAGTATCGGTTATTATTGACTCAATATTAGACATGTTTACTTCTAGGCGTTTGGTGAAATATGGTAATTAAAACAGTGGTATAACAAATGTTCGAACAAATGTTATTTCGGCTAAGTGTAACTTCGGTAAAAAGATTTTCGACCAAATGAAACGTCGGAGCAACGAAAAAAAGCCAATTGATAATAGGTCAACTGATACAGTGGCAGACGTGACTTCGATGAAGTAAAAAAAATACGAAACGAGAAAAGTTGAAAAGTTTTAGGTGAAATGAAATTCGGTCTAATATTTTTCGACCTTATGATAGGTAACCCTCGGGAGGACTGTTCGACGCAGGTGCTCTTACATGGTTGCTTCGGGAAGTACCTGTGTCGTATTTTATTTATTTATTTATTTTTTTAGGTTAGCCTACAATTGTTTACACGTTAAGTACATATATCATTTCAAAGCACACAATATACACATAAACAGGGAGCCGAACGCCCGGTGTCCACTGCGTCGACTGCCGGAAGGACTTGGCGCGGCATACGCTAGCAGAGTGTGCCGCTTGGGAGGACGGTGCCGCGCCGTGCCCTCGTCTCAGAAGTAGGCAGTGACCTGTCGCTGCCGGCCGTGGTCGAATCGATGGTTGGCAGCGCAGAGTTCTGGGACGTGGTGGTTTCCTTATCCGAAACGGTCATGTCACAGAAGGAGGCTGCGGAAAGGGAGATGGAGATCACTATACGACCTGTAGCAGACGCACCGGTTGTCGGCGGAGGGCGGATAACGCCCTCTTCCAGCCTCTCTGAATAAGCAATTGAGACAATTGAAAATGTGATTACATACCTAGGGATTTAGACATTGATCGCTTAACTTTACCTAAAATAAATAGCGCCAATTACTTAAATTAACAATAGGTAATAAGTATATCTCAATGGGCGATCTCTAGGGGAGGCCTACGTTTAGCAGTGAACGGCAATAGGCTGATATGATAATGATGATATCTCAATGGTGCGAGCAGCACTTCGCCTCTTCTACTGATGGTCTACTCACGAGCTATCACTCGCCAAAGACGAAGCTGAGCTGTTAGCTAATTTAAATGTTTTAGTTAGGTAATGCAAGTATACCCATGAGTATATGTAGTACATAGGTACCTACCAATAAATATGAAACGGCAGACCTAAAAAACTATGTTACTGTTTTTACAGTGTGCCTGATATATTTTTACAAGGGTCTAAACCTTAGAGCATTAAATACTCGTTAAATGCTCTAAGGTCTAAACAAAAATTATGCATACATTTTTGATTTAATAAAAATAGTGACGCTTCTATTCTACCTACACGTGTTAATGCTGCATTGATGTATACAAGACTACTAAATATTTTTTAGTCGATTGTTGTTGTTAGATCTAGATGTCAACTGTTAGCACTTTTGTCAGACGGTGAACTGTCATATCAATTGTTGATGTTGGTAGCTGCGAAGTGCGAACTGTCATGTCAGTGTCAGACCGAGACGTGATTTAACGTATTGTCATTCGTATTGCTTCAGGAAAACATAAAAATCTTCGGATATTTCTGCTTTTCCTATCGTAATTAGAACTTAAATAGATTTATTATATGCGCAGAATTTATTTACTAATTTAAACACTAAGGGCTGTCTTTGTTCTCACCGTATTAACACCGTTGAACATTATGACATCTGTTTGTTTTGATCCAAAGTTAATAAAATAATTAATTTGGATCAGTTAATTAACTGCACAATAAAAATGGAAGGTGGTGACTGGAGGAACAACATCGTTAGCCAGCTGCAAGCTAGAAATAAATATGAAACTGCTGCGTTTCAGGACATAATAGCCTTTCGTAAGTAACTTAACCTGTGGTTGTCTTTGTGTTGACATTTTAGTAATATATCAATAAATAGACGAGATTGATCACTAGACTAATAATCCATTGTTCTTTACTGATAGTTGGTGCTTCATTTCATTTGTTATCATAGCTATTAATTATTTTTGTAGGCGGTTTGTTTATAACCTGCATTATGTCTATGTATAGCTGACACAATGGAATGGAGTCCATATTATCATCAATACTGGTACCAAACAGTAAATAAACATATCTCATGGTTTTGTACCAAAGTTATATTTTTTTAAATGGCAGCTAACATGGTAAAGTTACCAGTGTTGGCTTATGATTACATATCAGAGATAAAATATGATCAATGATAACACAGCCTATGAATATTTATTTCTAAGTAAACAATCAACACAATGTATGTTAATGCGTCATGCAGCAGTGTAATGATTTTGATTGAAAACCTGACCTACCTACTTACATTTAATCAGTCAAATAATTTTAATGTTCTATGAAATTCATTAAATTTAGCATTGTACCTATGTGTTCATGAATGCAACTGAGGCTTGTGGATATGATTAGCCAGTAAGTTATTCATTAATGATCAAATGAATTTACAAAGCATTTATTATGAACCAGTATCAAGAAAAGCGTTATTGCCTGCAGGTCATATATTTATTTAAACATAATTAATTTGTAATTTTCAGAGAGCAGACTATTTGATAATGTGAATACATTAAAGAATGAGAACCTTCAACTAACATTACTCAATGAAAGAATAAGGTTTACTGGAAATGACAGTGTTTTATCTGGTACCGGTAAGTGCGCTGAATAATTATCTAATTATAGGAAAGAACCAGTTCATGACAGATAAGAAAAAATGTCAATAAATATGAAGGATTGATGCTGAAGTAGACACATCAATCATAGTTGTCATAATGGAAGAGATAACATCAAAAAACTCTGTATAAAAATGACACTAACAAAGTATGACATACCTTTGATAAAGAGTTTTTCTTAGTAGTCTGAAACAATTGAGTAGGACCAAGTCTTCAATCATGCATTTTAAATAGTACCTCAAATTCTTTCCTTCTTAAGGCATTTGTGCATGATTTTTGACATTAACATTTGATAAACAATTATCATCAAACATTGCTGAGCCTGATTTCAGTTCTATATCAGACTAGTAAATCATAATGTTCTTCACATTCCATCTCTCATGTATAAATGTATAAACAATGAGCATGTATACATCTGTAGAATCATTATTAGATTGGAGTGAAATTGTGTCTTAGTTACAACTGAATAATTATCAAACTTTAAGTTGATTCATATGAGAATCCAGTTGGGTTCCTCTGTTGTCATTCTAACCCATTAGAGATGTGAACAATTACCTAATTATGTATTTAAATAAATGTTAAATTAAGCATTAGTTGAATGAAAGTCCTTAGTTTCAACCTATCCTCATTAATAGTTCTCACATTTTGTACACATACAATTAGAAAAAGAAAGTTTGCCTTTCACTCTGAATAATTCAATGACGGAGTAAGAATGTATCAGGAATTATTTAGTTATCTATACTTACATCATCCATTTATATAAAATGTAATAAACTTCTTAAATTAGCTTTACCCTTAAGTTAGGTACTAATAAAAGGTTTTTCTATGAGGAAATTTACACCAAATTAAAGTTTGGATTTTTATATTCAATTATTAAAAATAGCCATATTATTACTTCTCTGAATACCAACTCGGAGAATAATTGTTATTTAAAACTTTTTTACCCACAGAAATCATATGTCTTATTTTCAGGCACCGCTAGCAATGAAAGGATACAGGCATTGGAGCAAAAAATCTTAGTACAACAAGAAGAACTAACTTCTATGCATAGGAGAAGAGGAGAAAATGCTCAGCAGATTATGAGTCTTAATGAGAGAGTACATGATTTAGAGAAACAGCTACAAGCAAAAGATATAATGTAAGTAACTAGGTTTATAGTGTATGGCTAATGTGGCACAAAGTTGTCACTCAGCTGTGCCGTATAAGGATAGCAACTTATGACGACACACCAAGCCATATATTTTCAGTATAAGCTGACCTCTGATTGTACAAGAAGCCTATACAATGCAAGATCAATTTATTCTGGAAATTTATAGCTTGATAAAGGTCTTTGTATTACAACATCCATTCATCCACTGACGCAAGGGTGGCTGCTAAGTGTGGGTCCTGGGTTTAAACGCCAGTTTATACAGAATTTTACTGGATTGTTCTACTAAAAAATTCTCAGTAACAGCCTGTAGCCTGGTTTTGTGCTTAATACATGGCAGTAGGCTCGTGGACATAGGATGTTGCACAACCACCGTAATGTAGGTGTACTATAAACCCATATCAATAACATGGGGAAGTACATAACAGGCATGTTCAGTTGTTGCTATTTATGTCAAACTAGCACTTTGCCTGTGCGTAAATTTTCTTAAGGATCCTAATGTTTTGTTAATAAATCTATATTTATTAACATTAAATAGCTCATTACAAAACATAGTAAAGCATATAGCAACCAGCAATAACATAGCTTCCTATTAGCCAAAGGATTTTTAGAATCTGTACCAGTAGTACCTAAATTAAGCGCGTGCAGTAAAAATATGTCCGTATGGTGTCGGACGTAAAGAATAGCACCATCCCATATCTTCCCGTGGGTGTCGTAAGAGGCGACTAAGGGACTCACCAGAGAATGGGCAGCAGCGTTCTCTGTGCCTTTGTAACAATCATACTGCGATCGCCAACCCGCCTGCCAAGCGTGGCGATTATGGCAAAACCCCCCCTTTTGGGGGAGGCCTATGTCCAGCAGTGGACGTCTGTTGGCTGAAGTGATGATGATGAGTAAAAATAAAATATCTATACATTTTCTTGCACATTCTTATAATTTACACACATTTTGTTTGGTTAGAATTTCAGAAAATACTGCAGTAATAGCATCTTTGCGTGCTGAAATCCAAATGTATGAAACAAATATGGCTGAATTGCAAGGACTAAATCAAGTGTTGAGGGACGAACACCAAGCCTTACAGATAGCTTTTGCAGCCATAGAAGAAAAACTAAGGAAAGTTCAGGTATATTATGACCATGTATTCAAAATAATACTATGTTTATAAAAGTATAAGTTTTAAAAGTCCAGCAATCGGCCGGTGTGCGTAGCACTTGGAATAATAGTTATACCACCCTTTTATTGTCCCACTGCTGGGCAACAAAGGCCTCTTCTTATATAAAGAAGGCATGAGCATTGATCACCACGCTTGCTTTGGCAGATTATGGTCATTGCATAATTATATTTAATACTAGCTTTTGCCCGCGACTTCGTGAATGTCGGTTATAGTGGATGCAGACAAAGTCGCTGATTAAAAAGTAGCCTATGTCCTTCCCTAGGGTTCAAGCCATTTTTATACCAAATTTCATCAAAATCAGTTCAGCCGTTTCATCGTGAACGCGTAACAGACAGAGTTACTTTCGCATTTATAATATTACTAGCTACTGCCCGCGACTTCGTCCGCGTGAATGTCGGTTATCGCGGATGCAGCTGAAGTTACGGAATAAAAAGTAGGTAGTCTATGTCCTTTCCTAGGGTTCACGCTATCTTCATACCAAATTTCATCAAAATCGGTCGAGCCGTTTCATCGTGAAAGCGTAACAGTTACTTTCACATTTATAATATTAGTATGGATATGGATAAAGGTTTTCTCAATGTTTTCCGTCATCGATGTTAGTTAATATAAACTTATAAAGTGCGCGCGTAGCAATAGGAAAAAGTTTAAAAAGTTTAATTTAAGTCGCACACTAAGTAATCCTACTGACAGTACTGACCCATACAAAATAAGCATGTAATAGTAATGAAAAATAAGCATGGTTTTAAACAATTCTGAACGAAATTATCAAGTGCCCTTTTGAATACTACCTATCTGAAATATGACTCCCGTAAAATATTTTAAAATCAAACTGACTAAACACTAACAAGACTAAGTTCTATAGATATTGGTCTTGCTAGAAGTGTACTGGATGTAAGTCCAGCGAAAAATATCGACTCTTCAATGAATCAACTAACACAGTTGTGTGAGTACGATCTAATAAACCTGGAGCTAAACTTAAACTATGCCAAACTTAATCCTCGCAAAATGTTAAGCTGTAGCTAATTCCGCCCGGAAGACGTCCACTGTTGAACAAAGGCCTCCCCCATAGAACGCCAAAACGAGCGGAAACCTGCCGCTTGCATCCACCGGTTACCCGCGACCATAACGATGTTGTCCATCTGGTGGGAGTCCTACCAAACGCTGCGTACCAGCCTTCTTATTGATAAAAGCGAAGTAAAGTTCGTCCGCATGTCGAACGTATCATGGGCAAAAGCAACTACAATGTGGGTCCCGGAAAACGTCCAGCGACATCGAGGTAGACCTAAGCAAAGATGGCGGGATGAGCTTGACGCTTACAGAAGAGATTGGTCCACACTAGCTTTGGACAGAGAGGGTTGGAAAGAAGAAAGGCAGGCTTTTGCCCTGCAGTGGGACAATACAGGCTGAAAATAAATAAATAAGTAAAGTTAATTCCGGAGTAACTTTACTTCGCTTTTATTAATAAGACGACTTGTACTTCGCAGACGACAGCCCCAGTTTAAAATCAACTTTGGTGTACTATTATCAAAGTTTATAATGGCATATTCTTTTTTCTTATATAAATATTGTGTTATTAAGATAGTTACCTTCATCTTCGAAAACGTGAACAAAATAAATAATGTTTAGGTACTGTAAATAATTACCGATGAACAAAACTGGGTAAATAATGTCTAAAATTGGCGTTTTGTTTCCAATTATTTACATACATAATTCACTCCACACCCAGACAAGTTTAAATACTGTGCTATTATTACAAAAAAAGTCTTACTCGCTATAAATTACGTCCAACACAGATGTTATTCATTCAGAATCGCCGCGAAGCGAACATTATTTTCTAGTTCACCATACCACAGATTTCCCAGCTTTTCACACTAAACACTTATTTCAAAATAGCTAACATGACTTTGAGTAATGAATCACGATTTTATCTCTGGGTAATTAAACGTTAGCTCATGTTAGCTTGAGCAGCTTGTTACAGGCAGTTAAAAAGATACGTTGCACTACGTTTGAAGCTTTCTTGCTTTTGTTTATACTGAGTAAAAATATTTTTGGCATAGTACTGGTGGTCGTTATTGAACAATTTTTTCCGCTGGAACTTTGGATTTTTATAGCATCATTTAAAATTTGGCAAGGTTCCAAGCTGATTCTAGCCTGTCTTTATAATATTATTCAGCGTGTTTCATATTCCTTAGGGATTTCTTTTTCACATAAGTATTATTATTTGATTCATTCGAACTTAGATAATTATTTTATACTGCGTGTAATTATGTGCTCGTAGACAACAAGCTTACTATTACGTATTTTTATGTATATGTAATACATAACAATCAAACGTGTTGTCAAATAATTATCAAGAAAGTAAATATTCAGATGAAAATGGAATCACCTGAAACAAAAATATCTTTACGTCTTCAAATAATATAAAGAAATAAATTATTTGGCATTCATCGCGTGACTAAAAGTAAGAGTTATTTCAATCCTCGTTTGATTTAGAATTATTCAAATCATACTAATCAGGCCGTATTACCTGATAAGCTTTAATTATAACTGGTAATAACTAGTTGTCTCAGATAACGGTACTTTACACTTCACAGCCGTCAAAACTTGTTGACCACATAATGTATTGACCACATAAAGGAAGTCGAGTAGGTGAAGCAATCCTGATTTCGTGCCGGGCTTAACGTAAATAGAACGACGACCTCATAATACCTCCATGCGAAGTTATGCTGGCTAAAAGAACATTATCACTTAATGTAATGAATTATTACTAGGATATCATAAAATGTAGCACGCTGTATATTTTACGTTGATCACGTGATAACAGCTGTGTATGAAAAGCTTATAGCTGTGTCTCAAGTAACATCACTTACATTCAGTCAGATAGAAAATTTCGTGGCAGTGTGTCAGGAGTTGATTTCAGAGATTATTTTCATGTTTTCTTTTCAAAAGTGGTTTAAAAACTTTTTAACTTAACAGGTGTAAATCGTAAAGCATTTTAAATAATTAAACATGCGTAAAATTTTTAAGAGGGTAATAATTAATTTGTCATTCGTATTGTGTGTTTATGTTTGTACCAATTTGAAAGTTTTTACAATGCAATTCTTGTGTTATAGGACGAAAATCAGTCGTTAGTGGAGAGACTAATAAAATACAAGGCTAAAGATGCAGATAGAATTAACGATGACAATGATCAGTTCATCAAGTAAGTACATATTTAATTATTGTATTATTGAAGAAAAACTCATGATTAAATTTTGCCGGCATGTTTTATATTTCAGTTTGTTGATAAGTATTTCTTTAGTGTTAAATAGCACCAAGACTAAGTATCTTAGGCGACTACTACATTTCCAATATGTTAGAAAAAACGTATTATTGGCAATTTATTCAAAATTTTATTTAATGTTGGGGCATTCGGTTGATGGCATATATTTTTCAATATATTTGTTTTTGCCTGTGAGTATTTTAGTTGCAATGAGACTTGCAAGTGAATGTCGCTGCTACCCTAGAGTTGATGTGCACTGCACCGTAGTAGATTTGTCATGTGTAAAACGATTTGTTTACACATATATTTCCAAACTCACTATTGTGATTATTATCAAAATTAATTCGATTTATGCGTGACAAATAATAGTAGTATATTTGCACACTGATAAAGTATAATTTTTAATATTTTTGTGTTTAAAATGTGTATTTTTATTTGGCAAGTGTCTTTACTAGAGTGGGATTTGTGTGTGCCGCCAGGCTTAGAAGCTTGCATAAGTACCCATAATTTGTTGTTTTTGCTTCTTTTTGTCTAATTTCTTCAACAGGTCAAGCAACCCTACCGCGTTTTTCATCAACACGTTTGGTAGAGTTAGTTTCGGGTGAGTTTGACATAATGTGAATGATGATGTGGTGGTTTGAAGGCATTGTGGCGTTCATTATTGAACATATATCTCTTCATGAAAATGGCCCATATATTTATGTCTTAACTGCACTCTGAAACTGACTCATGATTTCTTTTCCTTTCTTGTTTGTATAATTGTATGAAGAGTTTCTGTCATAGCTGTACCTACCTACCTATCCTTTAAACGTAACTTTTATTATGAACTTATGATGCATCAAGACTTACTTTGCCAATTGAAGTTAAGTATGAACCTACTATAATTTTTTATGGTGTGCGTCGTTGTTACGATGTAGAAGTAACGGGTTTGACGCAGAATGTGCATTTCACAAAACGTGCACTTGACGCAAAATGTGCATTTCGCAAAAGGTGCACATCGCAAAAGGTGCACATCGCAAAATGTGCAATTCTCAAAAGAGGCACTTCTCAAAACGAGCACTTCCCAAAATGAGTGCGAATTTTATCACAATGGGTCAAAATAAGAAAACTGTTTGCTTACAATATATTTTTGATTATTTGGCACGATTTATAGCACAATAACAGTAGTTTTTTGTAAAAAGTAATGACGTTTAGGAAATGTTTGGATATGTATTTTCAGTACACGTCAGCTATACACATAGCTATGTACATAATAAAAGACTGCAGTCATTCATTGTAATATGCATCTATCGAATGCTATGATATATTATTTTAACCTTATTTTAACTTATCTTAATAATGATCACACTTACAAAGAATACAAAATATAGGTAAATATTTCGTAAGTTTTGTACTAAATTTACTCCAGAATAGGAAATAGGAAAATTAGGAAATATATTCTTCTTCTTCTGCCAGCAATCTTGGTAAATCTCCTACTCCATATTATAAAAAAAGCGTTGCTAATATCAAAAAGTACATTTAATTAGATCAGTGGCGTTATATGTACTATGATTAATGTACGTGTTGTAATTTTAAAAGATTTTTACATTCCTGTTGGACTATGCTTAAGTTAGTATGATACCACCCAGTTACTATGCTTAAGTTACGCGGAATTGCACGCTCAACGACGATATAGTCCTAACACAGAACTAAATTATAAAAAAAAAATCATAATCTCTAAGATAAAAACTGTTCCCCTAACAGATTTTATTTTGAGATCATTGTGATAAAATTCGCACTAATTCTGAGAAGTGCTCATTTTGAGAACTGCTCGTTTTGAGAAGTGCCTCTTTTGAGAAATGCTATTTTTAACCGACTTCAAAAAAGAGAAGGTTATCAATTCGGATGTTTATATTTTCTTTTTCGTATGTTCGCCCGAACATACATAAAAAAATATATATATAAGTCGGTCATATATAGGGTGACTGGTAATTAGTGTACGATACTTAAACACGTGATTGTGTTCATGATAACAAACAACTTTCCCGAAGAAAAAATGTTTTTTGTACTGGTTCACTTCAGGTCACAGGCGTGCGCGCGCGTGAATTTCATACGGCTGTTGTAATAACACAACAGCCGTATGAAATTCACGCGCGAACCAGTACAAAAAACTTTTTTCTTCGGGAAAGTTGTTTGTTATCATGAACACAATCACGTGTTTAAGTATCGTACACTAATTACCAGTCACCCTATATAGACGGATTTGTAAAATTCTTTTTTTGTTCGAAAGGGGTTTCTTCCGAAATGGCCCCATATAAATTTTACCAAAATTGATCCAGCCCTTTTTGAGAAAATCAACAAAATCCCAAAAAGAATTTAGATGACGTTTTAGTTTCTTCAATCTTTGGAGGACTTACAATTTCTTTTAAGTGTGTCGCCGTTTCTTAATGAATTTGGATGGGCAATATTAAAAGCGAAAAATGAAAAGTAAAAAAAAAAACCGCCTTCGAAAACTAAAAAGTGATAAAATAACTTTAGCACAGAACACACTTACTTTACTTTTGGAAGTCGGTGGCAATACAAAACAACAAACACAAAGCCACCGCTACCGACTTCCGAAAGTAAAGTAAGTGTGTTCTGTGCTAAAGTTATTTTATCACTTTTTAGTTTTTGAAGGCGGTTTTCTTTTTTTTGAAAAATTCTGTGAGAAAGGCACATTTTGCGATGTGCACGTTTTGCGAAGTGCACATTTTGCGTCAAGTGCACATTTTGCGAACTGCACATTCTGCATCAAACCCGAAGTAACAATATCTTCTTCTTTTAAATAATTTGCGTCATATTTATTTACCTACTTACAAAATCCCATTTGATTACGTGTGCATGTTCTCGGTTTGCGACGTTAAATCCTAGAGAATTTTCATTACACATCCAATAATGTACTCGATCTATTAATATAACATGCAAGGTTAGTTCCAGTATAGATATTAACGTTCGATACGTTACATTACATTCTGGCATTGTCATTGCGACATGTAAACATCTAAATTCTAAAATAGAACTCTATGCAGTTACTCTTTACCGTTTTGTAATAGCATTTTGGTCATTTTAATTTGAGCTTGTTAAAATATCTATATAATAAATAGATACCTTTGAAGCTGTTGGTGTGTACACACGTTTGTGTATTTACTATTTTATTGCACCTTTGAAGTTGCTGTATTTATTTCTCTCGTTCAATTTTAATAATATGATTATATGTAATTGTATCCATCGAAAAATGGATTAAATGTCTGTCTGGATCTATTTCTATATATATTACTACGTTAACTAAACAACAACGTGGCGTGTTTAAAATACAGAGAGACTATTAACAGCCAATTGTAATTTGCATTTGAGAAGTTGAATTGTGAATTGTTTTTGCATGTTTGGTTTATAATTTGGATTGTGCACTGATGTTGTGTAGATATTATGTGTAGTTTCCTTGTGGTACATATTATAGCAAGCAATGAAACTAAAATTATTGGTGAGAAATCATGTCTCCAACAATGCCAGATAGTCTAATTATTGAGGTATATTCAGAAATTCCTATTCAATACAATCGGTTATTTAGTAAAAAAAATATAATATAATATACAAGTTTTCTCGTATTCGCAACATTAAAACTGCTTTGGAAAAAATAAAAAAACGCAGTATGTGACATGAAAACTATTTTGTAATTTTTATTCTGCATTGTCTACGCATCACTACCTATATCTTTGGTTTGTTCCTATGGGAAATTGTGTGCTCTAGTCTGCAGATGCTTTGGACGCATAAGGCTATAGACTAATTTATCATGATTGCTGTGTTTTTGTGCATGTTATAATAATATTTATGGTTGGGTAAAAGAAATAGATCATATCGATAAAATGTCTTGTATCAAATAGCGCCCAAAGAAATGGCTTCGCGGAAAAGCGGTAAAAATGGTAATAAAAGTCACAACACAGCAACTAGGAAATTCGTCTTATGTTAGTTTGAACTGTTTTCTTTCAGAAGGAAAAGTGAAAAGGTGCGGAAAGAGTTAGAGGAGGCAGCGAGAGAGAGTGGGAGTCGGAGTAGTGGCTCCGGCAGCTCTGAAGACAAAATATTGGACTCAGTACCGTTTTACGGCGTTTTGCCTAATAAAGTTGCATCTAGATTCGTAAGTTGAAATTAATTTAATAAGCAACAAACTTTTTGGGGTGGTGTCTCCACTTCGGCTAAATAATTTAAGAAATAACTTGAGGAATAACGAAACAGACATTTATTTTCAAACCACTTAAACGAATTAAATATATACAAAGCTTGAAATAAATAAAAAAATAGATTATGTACAATGGAGGGATCACAGGGCATCAAAAAACTCATCCGCATCGCTCTCAATAGGACAAGTGCCCAAAAGGCTAGCACGACTACTACATTGAATGGCAATGCTAATTCTTGTGAAAATACTTTTTAAGACATCCGTCTAAATCGTATCTTAGTACTTATAGGTATAACTTCAAATCTTTAAGAATCACGTTACCTATAGCCCTAGCAGAGCGTGCTCCATACAATCTGTCACTTGCAGTTGGTATAATGTGTCCTGTGTTATCGCCGCGGCGTTTGCCCTGGTACAGAATCAACATTATTGTTTTTCGGCTTCAGAAGCTGAGTTTAATCGTGGTCGTAAAAACCCTTTCAACAAGGTGATTAAGGTATTTTCACGTCTTGACTGTAAGTTACAGAAAGTCCACAACAGTATTTCACGCTGATTCTTCTGCAATGATCCCAATACCGAATACCTATCTGTTACAATGATTTAATAAAACAAATAATACAAATATCTTATCAAAGGTAAAACAAGTACTTAATGACGTCATCGTTCACCAGGATGCTCACGACGGTGAAGTCAATGCCGTGAAATGGAGCCCAACAGACACTTTAGTAGCGACTGGTGGTGCCGATAGAAAACTCAAATTATGGGATGTTACTAAATGTGAGTTGGACATTTTCTTTTTTTAATTACCCCTAATTTCTGGCAGCGTTCATAGAAAATTTATTAAAAAAAAACTATTAAAGAAAAATGGTTTTTATCGTCTGATGCTTATCTCAATTAAATAATAAACTTTAATATTTTATTATTGTTTTCAACTGCAAAATGGTGCTGGTATATAGAAAACTGGTGCTTATAACACAGGAGTTTTTCCTAGTTTAAACCCAAGTTGCACTTTCTCTAATACCTTGCCATTTTATAACATTCTTGTTTGTTTGCCCTGCCTGCCAACCTTTCGAATGTCTTATGTTACACAGTCCGACATAAGTAGCGGAGGTTTGACCTTCACATTTTTCGCCCGACAGTCGTCGAGTTAATTAAGTTAATTCTTACTCTTATTCTTATAATTGCAGTTAGCTTTGCGAAAACTAGTCCCAATAATACGTATTATTTTAAACTAATTCCATATTCATTACATTACTATCCAACTATTACATACAGTCCAATGTACAATCATGACTTATGCGTAAAATGAATTTAAATGAACAATAGATAAATATCCAAAAAAATACTTGGAAAAATGAAGAAAGTTTTGATGTGAATTTGTTGTCATTCAAAACTAAACCCAAATAAGACTTAACTATCTATAGATAAGAAATTTCATCTTTTATCCTAATGTCTTTCATTCAGGATTTTCTTCATAATATTAAATCCTTTTTCAGGTACGGTCGAGATCAAGGGTACTTTAGTGGGATCCAACGCGGGTGTCATGTCAGTGGACTTCGATTCTACTGGCGGCTACATCGTAGGAGCATCCAATGACTTCGCGAGTCGGGTGTGGACAGTTGGCGACCAGCGCTTAAGGGTGAGTCAGCTAATGTATTAAACTCCTGAAAGCATTTTATTGGACAAGCGATGTAGGTTACATGTTTCTAATGTTCCTATAAATTAATTAAGCTATTAGAATAATTTGTTAAACATGCTAAACATGTATGTGCCTTTTCCTTTTAATACCACCATTTTATACCATGTTTTTACCAATATGGCTACCTACTGG
Organism: Charanyca ferruginea; assembly: GCA_947361185.1. Lineage (NCBI taxonomy): Eukaryota > Metazoa > Arthropoda > Insecta > Lepidoptera > Noctuidae > Charanyca > Charanyca ferruginea. The sequence continues at coordinate 13,990,601 of OX376073.1, read as the reverse complement.
GCCCAAGTAGTCTAAAAAAAGGAAAACCATCGATTCAGAAGATAAAGATACATTTATTTGCTCAAACATGTGTACACATACAAGAATGATACATGGAAAGAAGAAGATACCTTGTTTTACGCAAAAAAACGATTTATTACTATTATTTTATTATTATGGAATAATAATTGCTTATATATTACTTATGTTTGTAATTTACCTGTAATACATGTATTTATTTATTTACTGCACAGTTAGCACAAACTGTGCAGTCCTGTCAAAAAATCAATGGATGAGAAGTACTGAGCTCCACTCGGTACCTACTTTTTACTCGCCAGTCCGCCTTAGGCTAGGAACAAATCAAAGTGGAAAAATATGGTGAAGTTTCACGCGCGTAATTCCGCTCTATTTAGTTACAGCAGCAGTTTTTACTTTATTTGTAAACCATCAGTTGAAGTACACTGTGTGCCTGAGGCCTTATTCACAGGCTGTCTGCAATGAAATCCTCGCTAGCGTTTTAAAAAACATTCCAATAATTTTCTCTATTGACTGGAGGCATTTGTATAAAGTGGATGAAATTGTAATTGTAGAAAGTTAGGTAATTTACGTGATTTTTTACATAATGCTTTCCGCTATCATAATTATGCATATACACATACTCATACAAATAAATAATATTGAAGTGTCTTGTTTGTTACATCAAAATAACAGCTTTTTACTAAAGCATTTAAGGTACTTTATCCGTACTTCCATACTAATAATATTATAAATGCGAAACTAACTCTGTCTGTTACGCTTTCACGATAAAACGGCAGAACCGATTTTGATGAAATGTGGAAAGAAAATAGTTTGAATCCTGGGAAGATAGAAGATAGAGAAAGGACATAGGCTACTTTTTAATCCGCGATTTTGTCTGTATCCACGATAACCGACATTCACGCGAACGAAGTCGCGGGCAAAAGCTAGTAACAAAATATATTTTTTAAACATTTTTGTCCTCCTGTCTGTTTGTTCTCGCTAATCCCTGAAACGGCTTAACCTATTTTGACGGGAGTTTCACTGGCGGATAGCTGATGTTATATGGAGTAACAGCTATTTTAGGAAGAAGATAGGGATGATGGCCGACAATCACGCGACGTCGCGGGCATCAGCTAGTTATAAATAAAACAAAAATATGAATGACTAGCGACCCGACCCGGCTTCGCATGGGCCTGTAGTAGGGAATGCAAAACCGGTGCTGTTTTAAAGAACCGGGATTTTTGGGACCTTCTGGCTTAAGAACCGGGATTCCCGGTACTATCGATACTTTTGATACTTTAATAAGTCTTTGTAAGAGAGTTGAAAGTGTTGAAACGGAGAAAGTAAAAAAAGACGAAATGACAGGGCAAAGTAAAAACATTTTAATCGAATCAAATAAAACGTTTTATTTCTTGTTTTATAGACACTAAAACAGTCTTATTTAGTATAATTTTACTGGTAATTACGCATATTATGCCAGCGACATTTTTTAACATTAAACGATTTTTATACCTAATCCTACATAATATATAACAGAAACATTTATTAAACATCTTCACTTTACCAAACAAATTAACATGACTCTTATTGCAATTCTGCATAACCAAATTATAATTTAAAACTTACGTAACATCTACAAAAAAAGGAACTATGGAGTTTTAGCGTAGCATTAATCAGTCTCAATATTTTGTTTGAGCTACGTTATCTTTTTCTAGAATCACTCCAAACTCTGTTAATTTCAACTTTATTTCTTCGATGCATCTTTTTGCTGATAAATGAACCGTGCACTCTTATTAGTCCTAGATTTTTGAAATTTTCGGGAAAACGCTGTGAGTGCAGATTCAGGCTAATATATCTTCTGTTGCGAATGGACGTCCACTCGTCAAAAGATATAGAAAATTTATGTCCTTCTGTTAATAGTCTCTGGATTTCGCCGATCAGTTGTTGTTTTCTTTTGTCTGCTTGTTTTATTACAATATTTTGAATTGAATTTGCAGCCTTCGGCAATTTATGTCCGGATTTTCGAAACAGCATTCGCAGATCTTCAGACTCCACAAATGTTCGGAAATCTTCTTGTTCGTGCTTCCCGAATGTCAGCTATGGATGGATATCCATCCATAGCTGACATTCGGGAAGCCATGAGTTCCATGGAAGGATTTGCGTCAGATTCGTAGTAATCAGTTAATTTCGCTTTTTTCTTTGGTATTATTTCAGTATTTGTCGATGTTGAAGGAGATTCGACACTTTGAGGAACTTGACTATCTACTGTGTTCATGCTTATCTGATGCACATTTTTCAAATGCTTTTGGAGACCACTCGTACTACCTCCAGTACACTTCAAAATTCTATTACACGTTTTGCATTTCGCGTTATTTTTGTCTTTAGATCTAAGGCAATAATGCCATACTGACGTTTTATCGTTGGCTTTATTAAGGACTGCCTCAAAATCCATCGTCTGTAACAAAATATAGAGTAATTATTGAAATACAAAGTTAAACGAAAAACGTTGGTACTGACTAAATTACTTGATGTTTAATCAATAAGTAGCACAGTGCACTGTAGTTTTCGGGTAAAGTATGGAACATTAAAAAAAAAACTTATTAAAAGTATCATTAGAACAGCTAATATTATTCGTCTACGAATAAAATAAGTTTCCCAACCCCATGTAGGTTGGTAAACAAACAGCTAGTCGTACCTAAACTACTTCTTGCTTAATTAATACAGTGCATTGTAGTGTTATTGTGCCGTAAGTAACCTTAAAAATAAACTGAATATGTAAAACTTCAGAACAGCAAATTTTATTAGTGTACGTATGAAATAAACTTCCCAACCAATCCCATGTCGGTTGGTGGCTTGGTGAACAATCAGCTGCTCGTATTTTATGTTCAAAATGAGGATGGAGAATGAGTATGGTGGCTACAATAACTAAATAATTATATAAAGCCGCTCATGTTTCATTAATTTTGTTTTATAAAAATAAATACTCACTTTCCAAAAGAAGTAGTCTTGTTTGAGTAGTTTTTGCAAAACACTGTACACCGAAATCCCACTAGCACAACATTCCGAAGACGCGATCACAATCTAACTAAGCGGGACGCGCGTCTACAAGATGGCTGCCACCTGCCCCTCCCGCACCTCCGCACCCTCGCGCATCATGCTCTTGTATTACAGGTAGCAACGGTGGTAGCTAGGTAGTATAGTAAAAGTGCAGCGGTCGGATTTTAGGCAATAAAATTAGAAAAATTCTAAACGCGGATCTTTTACCGAAAGTACCGAAAGAACCGGGATTTGGTTTTGGAAATTCCGGTTCCTAAAACAAAGCAAATTTCCGGGATTTCCCGGTACTTTCGGTTCCGGGATATCCCGGGACTATTCACTAGCCTGTAGCCTTCCTCGATAAATGGACTATCCAACACAAAAATAATTTTTCAATTCGAACCAGTAGATCCTGAGATTTACGCGTTCAACCAAAATTAGTATAGATAGCCTAACACGTCGTTATTAAGACCAACCATGCTATACCTATTATCTATGATAAGTATATCGGGATAGCACGTACCTATAAACTTACCTACTGCAAATCTGGTTTTGGCAACAACATACATCGCTCGGATTTATACCATTCAGGACTCTTCAAAATTTATTCACCTTCACGTTTATAATTTATTTATGTTAGGAAATGATAGATGAACAGAGGAAGTTTATAGCTTCTTGTCTTTGTGCATCCTTCCTTGTTCATGAAAGCACTTTGTATTTATATTATTGGCAGTGTTTTGTTTACTATAGCGGCCATGAATAACATTATCGATATCATCTTGCTCACTGGTCTTGTCCATTTACAATAATTGGAATCTTCCAATCATTATTTATTTACTGTCTCGAAACCAAAGACGCGTTTATAAGATTTGATCTCGAACACTATATCACAAATCATATTAGCTAGGCAGATGCACGTGGGTGTTGCTGTGTAAACGAGCAAGAGGCAATAATAGTATCCGTCAGTTCGGACATTATTATTGTGGTCGGGAGGCGGGGTCACGAACACGATCGTCTATTAGCGGATTGTTAGCGCGTCTGCGCTTCGTGATCCCGCTTTGATCACTTCCGACGTCTCACGCGAGTACCAACTCATCCCATCCCAATATGAATTATGTACATTATAAATACCATGATTTAAATCTATCGTAACGGACGTTTTAATAGCCTGTGTATATTTAATTTAATACACTGTTAGGAACTGTAATTTAAATGTGGATTTATCAGCGAATAAGCGTTTGGCAACAAATTAGTTTACTGCCTAGTCTAATTCTAAAGTACTTACCTAATCTCATTTTGTATACTTACTTAATTTTATTTTATTCAGCTGCTTCTAATGAAAACTAGAATTATCTTTTCCCACAATATTTAGTCTACGAGATATACCTAAACAGACGATCGTCGAGAGCCAATTGACTTTGTATTTGTATTACTGCAATATCCTGTACAGGTGGGATGAAAATATCAGAACACGTATAAAGTAATTTGATTTGATGCTTAAATTGCAATGGACAGACGTCTACCTACATTAGACTTTGCTAGGCTCGGAGACATTTCTACACAGTCTAAGAAGCAAGCACCACTTGTGTAGGTATTTTAACTGAATCATGTAACAAATCAGTTTATTGTTGAAGTAAATATTGCACTTGCAACGATAATACTGGATTCAATAAGTATTACAGATGCCATTCGCGTGCCGCCCACCTCGGCGGATATTTCGCATGCTCTCATCGTGCATCCTTGTACAAACATACAATCAGGACCTCAACGTCAACAAATTGGAGAGCACGCCCACTCATTTACTGACCGACATCGAATCAAAATGTACACTGGAAGTCCTATCAATAAAATCAATACAAATAGTTTTTATCTTCGATTTTTTGTAACGCTCAAGAGATTTTGTATAGATATAAATTAAGTATGATTTAGATTTATTGGTGTCATAATTCACCATTAGTGGTTTGAGATATATAGAAACTTTTTTTTTCTTTTTTTCGATAGCTACACTTGTATTATTTCCTGTGTCACTTCCAGTCATCGACATGGTTTTGTTTCTTCAGTTTATCTCCGTTTATTTTCGTATTGAGAAAACTCCTGCGTGATCGCGGTATCGCAGAACTATCCCGATGCAAATAATACACAAATTGCACAGCGAATATCCATAACTGGCGCCGAGCAATAGCCATATAATGAGTCCAAATCGATTGCACTTCGTGAGTCCACCGGATGCTCTCTTATCTCCAGTACCGTCTGATTTACGATCTGTTAACAGATTATTCGTTCCATAACAGTTGCCAATCTCGTATTTTTATGAAACCACGCACCTCCAAATTGAGTTTTACCTTAAAGGGTTCTACAAGTGATCATCTGGGTTCTATTTATTGAAGAAATGCCTGATATAGCTGTGGTCGTAAATACAACGTACAAATTTGGATTCTACTAGAGAAGGAAAATATGTTTATTTGTTAGAAATTATTCATATGGGAATAACTTAATCGCCAAATGCATTTCTCGCTATAAACATTTATTTGGGATGATAAATTAAAGCTGACAGAGATAATACTTTAAGGAACACGGTAAATCCAAAATTGCTTAAATTGCTAAAGCCACTTTCGAACAACAGACTGACCTTAAGTTTCCGTTATTCATCTGTATTGGCTATCAGACTTTATCTAAACTATTTGTATTTAGTACTTTCTAAATTTGATGGGCAAATATGCGCTTTTCTTGCGTATATATGGTTTGATAGGATTATTGCAAATGTTAGACTCATTATCGTAAAACAAACATCATAACACTTTTCTCGAGCCTTTCTCAGTAGCTTAGGTAACCGCAGGGTGGAAAAAAGGCCATCTCGGAAAGGCAGTGATAATTAGGGTTCCTTACAAAAAAACGGAACCCTTAAAGGATCACTCGTGCATTTGTCTGTCCGTCCGTCTGTCACAGCCAATCTGCTCCGAATCGACTGTGCCAAATCAGGTGAACTTTGGTAAAATGTAATCCTATGACCCAAACACAGATGTGCAAAGTAAATAAATATTTTTTTAAAATAAGTGTCATTTTCGGGGGACAAATTATTAAAAAAATTAAAAAAAAATTCAAATATATTTTTGTTATTATTGTAAAATAAATAGTTTTGATTTTATTCATGAAAGAAGACGAAAATTGACCATTCCCCCCTGATCTCTGAAACTACAGAGCCTAAAAATTTGAAAAAAAATACAATATCTAGTTTATTGCTTATAGATTACAGGAAAACTTATAAGAATTCTATTAATTGGCATTGTATAGAACCACGCGAGTTCAACTCGCACTTGGTCAGTCTTTTTTATTTTTTACTTAATATCAATTTCTTCACTTGAGGCTTCGCTTGAGATTCTTTATTTATTTTGAAAGAACATACATTGTTCATTTAACGAATTATGTCGTAGTATCGTATCCGCCAAGACGAGCCAGGCGAAGCGCAAGGGCACTACCTACCGTTTCTTGAAGCGTTTCGTAAATTTTTTGAACCCTTATAACTTGGGTTTGGTTCATACCAGATAAACAAAATTCTCGTGATATGATTTCAGTAGTTGACTTATTTAACATATAAAGTTTCAATGTCATATTATTATTTTATTTTAGATTTTATTGATATCTAAAATACTCAGATTTCGTCACTGACTCACTGATAATCGTCAAAATTCTTAGGGAACTCCCTGATGTCCTAGAAAGCTGAAATTTGGTATGTCAGCTAGAGCACACAAACAACAAAAAAAAAAACTAAAACTAGGGAAAAAAAAATGTCATAAGCAACTTACAAAAAAAGTAAAAAAAAGAAAACCGCCTTCAAAAACTGAAAAGTGATAAATAACTTTAGCACAGAACACACATTACTTTACTTTCTGAAGTCGGTGGCGGTGGCTTTGTGTTCGTTGTTTTGTTTTGCCACCGACTTCAGAAAGTAAAGTAATGTGTGTTCTGTGCTAAAGTTATTTATCACTTTTCAGTTTTTGAAGGCGGTTTTCTTTTTTTTTTAACTTTTTATTTTTCGCTTTTTAGTGTTGCCTTAACATCCAAATCCATTCAAAAACGGCGACACACGTGCTTGCACTTGGCTGGATCAATTTTGGTAAAATTCATATGGGACCATTTCGGAATAAACCCCTTTCGAACAAAAAAGAATTTTGCAAATCCGTCTATATTATATGCCAGAGTTATGCCCGAACATACATAAAAAAATATATATATAAACATTCGAATTGATAACCTCCTCCTTTTTGAAGTCGGTTAAAAAGCAGTGAAATCCTACCAAAAACATTTTCATATAAAATGTTGACGAACATTAAGGCTCGCACTCGCCCTGTCAAAAAGTGATCAGATCTCATGTAGACCTAAGCTCCTAACTCTACACACCCTAACTCTACAAGCCCCTAACTTCACAAACTCTGCAAGTCTGCACCTTAGTCAAAATATTATGTGGCTACAATGTAGTCCAGAAGCTAGGTAATAGTTTTATGTATGTAGGTACTAAACACCTTTGTATGTTCATTGTAGTAATAATCATACTTATTATGCAAGACTAGTCCTCTACGAGTTAATAATTTTATATTGTTAGTGACGAAGGTACTGTACCTACTTCTCTATATCTTTCAGCTATGCAACATTTAATTTTTCTAGAAGAATTACGAAAATTTTGTCGTCCAACGAATCCTACTTAAGTGAAGTTAGCGGTAATTATACTGAGCTGTCTCATCTGACAATAATAGGAAGCAAGTGTCGTACGGTACAGCCCCAGGCACAGGCGTCTAATAATTTTGTAATTTCTTCACTTCTCTAGATAACAATACTTACGTCTCGTTTAATGAAAAAATACTTCTCTATATGGCTAACAAAAAAAAAAGATGAAAGCTTTTTTTTTTGTTAGCCTATTCTGTCCCACTCCAATGCAAAGGCTTCCTTCCATGCCTTACATCTCTCCCGATCCTGGGCTTCATTCCACCAGTTTTGGAAGAATCCGTCTAGTTCTCCTTCGTGGCCTGCCGCGACCCTGTCTTACTGTCTTAGGGCTCCAGTTTTGTGTCACCCGAGCCCACAGTTAGTCCTATACTTATACGGCAGACATGTCCTGCCCATTCCCATTTAAGTTGGGCAATGAGCCACGTCTGCTATTCCTGTTTTGGAGCGCAGTATAGTGTTTCGAACTCGATCCGTTAATTTAACACCTAGTATACTGCGCTCCATTGCTCGGTGGCAAACCTTGAGTTTACACTTCTGGGAAATAGTCAAAGACCAAGTCTGTGCGCCATAGGTTAAGACGGGGAGAATACTCATGGGCAGTTCACCCTTTAATAATTCCTTCATGGATCAGTAACTCTTCCAGGCGTTTTCTGTTCGTCTTACGACTTCTTTGTCTTGTCTCGCCTGGAAAGAGACTACTTGGCCCAAGTAGACATGTTGTATCTTCATCTATGCAACAGTTAATTGTTCTTCCTAGAAGAGTAAAATTACAATTACCTTTCTCCTTAATATTAAAGAAGTTGAAAGGGAACCTTTGTCATTGTTTACTTTCCTTTCCAAACGAAAGTGTGCTAGTTAGTATATAAAAGGCTAAGTTAATGCACTTTTGTTACAAAAGTAGCCATTCAGTCCAAGCCACGATAATTATTGTTACTTAACTATCGTTAATCGCCTGTTTGTTTAGTTTTCCCTTTCACTCTTTTTAATATGTTCCTTTTTGGGTGTATAATGTGATGTATACTGCTACATAAAAGTTCTTTGTTGCTTTTTTGGCAGTGATGTCGTGTATTTTACCCCACTTTTGTAGATTCCCAGATATCGTAGGCATAGGTAAGGCAGGAAACGTCATAACTATAAGAACTTTCTATATACACGCAAGAAACTCGATTCTTATTCATATTTGGCTAAAATTTTATTGATAGCCGGAAGATAAGCATAACTGGTCTGTTATAATGTATTTTGTCAATCTAAAAGATCTCAAGATCACATTACTAAAATTACAATAATAAGGCGGCGGTGGTCGTCAAAGTGAGTTAACTGACGAAGTTGCTACAGTCGAAATGTGCTTGTAAATACGAACGATGTGCGACACACCCAACTGTTGCTGGAAATAGACGATATATGCAACACATTTCCTATCTTCTCTAATATATAAAATTCTCGTGTCACAGTTTTCGTTCCCGTACTCCTCCGAAACGGCTTGACCGATTCTGATGAAATTTTGTGTACATATTGGGTAGGTCTGAGAATCGGCCAACATCTATTTTTCATCCCCTTTTTCACCCCTTTTTCATCCCCCGTAGATCGGGACAGGACAACGTCTGTCGGGTCAGCTAGTCTAATATATAAAATTCTCGTGTCACAGTTTTCGTTCCCGTACTGCTCCGAAACGGCTTGACCGATTCTGATGAAATTTTTTGTGCATATTGGGTAGGCTGAGAATAGGCCAACATCTATTTTTCATCCCCTTTTTCACCCCTTTTTCATCCCCCATTAGGTCGATCGGGACAGGACAACGTCTGTCGGGTCAGCTAGTCTAATATATAAAATTCTCGTGTCACAGTTTTCGTTCCCGTACTGCTCCGAAACGGCTTGACCGATTCTGATGAAATTTTTTGTGCATATTGGGTAGGTCTGAGAATAGGCCAACATCTATTTTTCATCCCCTTTTTTCACCCCTCTTTCATCCCCCATTAGGTCGATCTGGACAGGACAACGTCTGTCGGGTCAGCTAGTAATTAATAGAATTTTCATGTTTGTAATTGTGTTGCCTTAGTCTGAATCATGTCAATCTGTTAAACAAGACTAGACCCCAGTTTTTCGGTTAAACCGAAGGTTAGAGTCTGTGTTGCGTAAATTTAGAAAAAATACTCAAAATCCTGTTTTGAGAATTAATTAACTGGATTAAAAAATTACAGGTGCAATATAAAGTTTCGCAAAATTCCCAAGATCCTTGAAACAGCTTATCATGTTTATTCCAGCCACTGATTTCTTTTTATAATCTACATTTATTGTTAATTTCATGGTCAATGCGTTCTTTAAGTTCACAACGTGACTCATTTATTGTAATACTTAATCAGATTACATATTTCATGAGAAGCGGACCGTCCCGGCAATATTTCATTTGTGTCGCGATGCCGAGCGCGAGATAAAATCTTCAACTATTCGCTCAATAAGTAGGATCGGAACAAGATACAAAAGGAGCCGATATTGATCGGGTACAAGCTCTTCCCTATACCAAAGCGTTCCAAGGACGTTCCTTATAAAGACATGACGATGTTTAATATATATGTTGAATCTTCGACTTGTCCCCCCAACCAGCAATTCAGTCCTATTATTTCAGCTCATAACTCTAAAAAGCTCTATAAACGATTTATTAAGGTATTGGCGGTGCCAGAGTGTTGTATAAAAGCGTTCGACAGTACATTATTGCTCTAAATGCTTATAGAGCTAAAAATACCTATAAACAAAGGATGTAAACGTTTACTACGCCATTTTATACAATCGTTATAGTCAAGTACTATAGCAAGTTCTAATATAACTAGTACATAATAATATTGCTCTATAAAATTGTTAACAGGTGCCTTTATTTATCTGATTAGCGTATTAAGGGTTCTAAACGAACTGCAATAGTAGTCACGTTATAGCAGCGATGAACACTCAACTACAGGGCGATATTGTGATATTGTGGATATTCAGATCGCTGCTATAGTACGTGTGCGTTAGTAGTCACAAAGACTTTACAATAGAGTGTTTTTGTGCTGTAGTCTAATTTCAGATCACGCTAATAGAACGTAAGTGTACTATAATGGTTTTTAGATGCATATTATAATTTTATCGACAAGCATATCACACAGACACTATAATAGAGCACAATTATTGTATAACAACTTTTTTGGTGCCTAGCAATGCGCTTGTTAGTATTATCTATCACTATAATGACGCAAAAGTGGCACATACATGTAGATAAATGTTTCTATTAAATGACAGTTAAGTCCTAAAAAGGATTATTGGCTCGCTTTTACAACAATACTCAGACATTTTGATACGAAATTAATGCGACGTGCATTCTCCTCCAAAAACAAAAAAAAAATGGATTTTAAGAATTAGAAAAGATATAAACGCAGTGGAACTTATAGAAGAGAAGTGAATAGACGTTTTGAAAAGCAGCTTCGTCATCATCAAACAATCAAAGCAGTAATAGTAGCCAAAATCAAGTTGTAATCACAATTACGGGAAACGGTTCCGTACAAAATGTGTCTTACAAAGATCTTATTTCTGAAGGGAGAACCTTACTCCAGCGATTTTTCTGAATCTTCAAGCCCGAATGCACGAAATTCAACACAATTTCGTGATGGCGTCAAAAACTGGGCCATTAATTATAATATTTCGCATGAAGCAACAAAAAGTTTAAAAAGATTAATTAACAATAGAATACCTAATACTTTACCTTACCAAACTTATTTTACGCCATTATTACATACTGTATATTAAAGACATTTTACTAATTCCTAAGGTTATTTATGCAGATGGTTTATAAATAAAAATCTTTATTAATTAAATGGTTCTTTATTTTGACTAAAAAAGAAAAACCTATTATTTAAAAAATAGTAAAAATAAACACTGGGTATTATTTATATTCAGTCATGCTCACACAGAACCCCAATTTCATGTTGAATCCACGATGACTGACAGTGAAAACATTATCACGGCAAGTACTATAATGGCTCTTAGAATATCGAAATCACTTTATATGATAAATATTTTAGTAAAAACTCAACAATTCGAGGGGGGCACTTTAAATTCATGGTAAACCTATCCCTAGTTTATCAGTAAAGCTGCAGTCGCACATCATTTCCACCGTAATAGACTAATATTATAATAACAAAATAAAATCTTGCTCAAGTTACATTGCTTATGTCCTTTTGTAAAATTATTTTAATTATTTTTTTCACCCTACACTATCACGAATGTAAAATAATGAATGGTGAATGAAAAATGTGAGGTAAAGGAAACTAAACTCTTGTATAGTATGAAAAAGTACTATAAAAGGTCCTAAGTAGCCAGTACATCATTATTTTGAGACCTGCATCACTGTTACATAGATTTTATTGGACTGTTTCGTCATTTGGAACACTGCAATACAATTATTTTGTCACTGAACAGAGATCTAAATGCGCCACTTCCGAATAAAAGATACGTTCTTTGGGGCTTTATAGGACCAAGGATAGTTTTTTACAAAACGTTCTATGGTCTTTTATAGTACTAGTTTTTGCTGCTTGGGCCGTGACCGATGTTCACCAGTCGATTGTTCAGCTTATTTTATTTTTTTCTGGTCCTTACCTCGCGATTCCGGTGGCCACCGTCGATTCCCTTTTATGAATATTTCATATTATTGTAAACGACTTTATCTGCTGCACAATGTTGCATTCAATATTTGAATTTTATAGTTCTGCGAAAATGCCTGTCGACTACTGTAAAATTGTGACCGCTTTCACGAGACATTTACATTTGATTATTTTTGTACCTATTCCTGGGCCTTCAATTGAAAACTGGTTATATTTTTTATGTTCCTATTCAAGAAGACAGAATTGCGTGAATAAAATGTGTTATTCTAGCAAATTGTGTGGTAGATGGCACCATATTCATTGGAATGAACATTTGTGTGTTGACTCAAAGACTCTTTAGCATTCGTAAAACGAGCGAATTGTTAAAAGCTTTTCTTTAATAGACATTCTGCAGTGTCAATTCTATAAAGGTCCTATAAAAAGTTTTAAAATATTTTTGCAAATGTATTAGTATAAATGAAACTTACCTTACAGCTCTGTCTCCTTTTGTCAACCAGTAACCTTTTGACGGTCCGGAAGCTTTACATTACTCAAGTTGTTCTCACTAAACATAAAACACTAACCTATGATTCCAGAATATTGTATTGGCAAGAAGAAGAAAAGATATTATTTTAAAAATACCACAAACAAGAACACTATTTGCCAGTGTTCAACTTCGAAAACGTTCGGCTCAGCTTTATAACGCTATTAATAAACACATTTACATCTACCCTAAGAATTATTATGAATGCAAAAAAATACTAACAGAATGGATAAAAAAACTCACCTCCAGCGAGACTGAATCACTTCTGCAACAGACACGCTAATATACACACACATACATACATACACACACACACACACACACTCACTAAAGTCACCTTGTTTTCTTTTGTATATAAGACACTTTTTGTTTATGAAAGAGCGGAGTCTCCTAATACAGGCATCTATTGCTTAAAAGGAGGCTTCAATCTCAAATATTATGTTGTACAACATGAGGTTATCAAATAAACTATTTTTATTTAGCTCTGGATTTTGTCTTGTGTCTTTCTCGTTTTACCGATTAGTAAAGGATGGCTATCAGATATCGAAGTCTAGCAGAGTCAATGCTATTGCTTTCCGCTAGGTCCAAAGCCCACCCTAAAGTTAATGAGCGTCATCCATGTATTCAGTCACTTCGTTTTTGGGCTTAACATTTGTGGTACTAATTCAATTCTTTATTGCATTCTATATGTATTACATAGATAGTACTTCTAATAAGAGAGTGATCAATGTGGACCCTGTTGTGCACAGCAAAATTAGGAGAGAGGAATAGGGCTTAGTAGCTATTCATGCAATCAAAACCTCTTCAGTCCTCCTCGTCCATGTTCATAACATTAATCTGATTTTACTAACATGTTTATTTTTCAAACTGGAGTTACCTATTTAAAGATCTGCTCGCTACTTTTAAACTTATTTCTTTCACTGCATGTGGTACTCAGTGTATCCTAATACCATCTTGAATCACCTTTTTTATACAGCAGCTGGAGCTTTTGCGGCAAACTCAAACGGTCTTAATTTTATTTCTTTTCAACACCGTCGCTAATCTAAATCTAGAAAGAACGCTTGTAGGGACAAATTCTTTGTTGCTGGGCTACTAATGGCTGCGCTTAGTTGTTCTCAAGTCGGCACGCGACACAGCACACGTGCCGGCGCGCGCGCCGATCTTATCTCCCGCACGAACGACCGCCGTGCCCCTTCACACGTGATGGTGCCAAGAACTTAACTCAAAGATCCCATCTCATAGATGTGTGCAATTTCAACAGTCACTGGTCAAATCTTCTCTGCACCGCCTTTTTTATTACAAGATTTTTGCATTTTATTAACTCTTACTCTTTTTGGCGGTGTCGGTAACTGGTTCATGTAAAAAACGGTTTAATGACAGCACAGGATGTGTTTTTAGACACCAATCATAAAAATATTCTCATATATTATTATCAATTCAGGATAATTAAAAATTGTTTTGTTTTGACTTTATCTGTCCGACATATCCAGTTACTTTTAATGGTAGGTTGTTTTGACAAACTTTAATTAGTGATTAGCATTGAATAGCGTTGGTCTTTGTTTCTTTGTTTTAATATCGTGTAGGTACAGTCAGCGACAAAAGTAAATCAACACTGTTATATATTCATATCCTCTAAAAAGACACAACAACAAAAACGATGTAAGTATACTTACTTATGACTACTACGATACTTTAACGTCAAGAGTTTTTTTTTATCTTGATTTTCTATCCTGTTCGTATTTCCTTCTGCACAAGAATTATGATTTAAAAATCTGAAGTGTTAATCGACCTTCGTTGCTGACCGTACATAGGTATATCGTGTAGGTAGTAATTGTATAAAATGATAAAGCCAAAGAATATTTTGGAAAATTTATTTTAAGTAATGACAATTTGGACGGATGAAACAAGGTAAAATGCTGTTTAAATAAAATGTTTAAACAACATTTTAATACATTAACATCTCATATTAAGGCACTAGTAGATATCATAATAAAATACTTTCAGTTTACATGGAATAGCACGTTTTGTAAGTCGTAAGCTTTCTTTTGTTTAGGTAGGTATTTCATTTATATTAAAATTTTATTAAATAGTATAAAATTCAATCATAAATTACGTAAAAAAGAAACTATCCTAAATTAAATAAATTACGATGTCGGGACGGCCGTCAATCCATCGTCTCTTGACTTAGGTCGCACGTTCGGTTATCTACTTAAAAGGTACTGAAATGTTACTTTTTACTTATTACTACGTATCATTAAAATCAGGCTTAAGCTACTTTTAAAAAATATGGTACAATACGTAATCGGACTTCCTCGAATGGATGTCCGAGCGTAAAGTGAACGAATGAGCGACGTGATCTTGATAACGACTCACGGCCGCGGTCCCGCCGACGACGCCGGAGACGGGGACAAGCGAGCGTCCTCACACACTAGACGCACTCAATAAACGGTCACTCTGCGCCGCACTCGCATCCGTCCACATTCGCGCACGCTCTGGTGGTCGTCCCCGCCTCAGTGTCGCGCGCCCCTACAGCCCGCGTATGCGTACTGAGCTGTGGAAGCGCTCGGCCACTAACCATTAAATAACCGCTATCGCTGCTCTGCACTCGCGGACGACGTGTCGCCCTGCGGATATCGTCCTCGCGAGCCAGAACTCGACGGGGGTTTTTAAACTAACGAAATATACTACTATTGCGGACGCTGATCACGTCGACACGTCTACTGTTATTTAGAAATGCCTCTGGTGCGCACGGGAAAAACTGGCATCATAGACTTTGCATAGGGCGGAGGGGGCATTAGGTCCAGGAAGCAACTCAGCAGCTTTAGCGGCAGCACGTCTTCGCTGCCAACTGCAGGTCCACGCTGCTAGTACGACTAGTTGGGCTGCTAGGAAAGCAGCTGCCGCGAGCATAGCTCCTGCTGCGTTTACACAAGTGACGTCGGTCTCTCTGACGTACACAGAGTCTTCAGTGACATTCTTAGCTCTTTGTTTGTCAAAACCGAACTTGTCGGTGATCTGGATAGTTTGCACGAGAAGCATGTCGTCGGTGGGCGCCGCGGGAGTAGAACGCCTCTTCCTACGTCCGTAAGACATGACGGAGCGGAGTTCGTTCGGGCCGCCGTCGCACTGTACCGGTTCACACGTAGGCATGCACGGAGTCACCAAGGCACGGAACTGGACAACTTCCGAAGATGGGAACTTGAAGGCATCGAAGTGAGACAACAGCATCTGTAAGATTGAAGAAATCGCTCGTTAAAATCGTTCACATTCAAGCTGTAGATAAATGAGTCAATTATTTTCATTACGAGTTTCTGCCGCCTTTAACGCGTTGAACTCTTTTTTATCGCTTTGACGAGTTAATTCTTAAAAATAATATGGCTTAATATGTCTTAAATGGCGTTGTACCACTTCATAACATTTTGATATTTATATTCTTGTTTTACAAATTATTATTTTAACTCTTTATAATGACATGTAATTACGTTCAGAAAGAAACGAGATTTAAAATAGTTTGAATTTTGAATAACATGCTTACCTTTCCACTGTTAACTGATTTGAACAAGGGTCCCATGATGAAGTGCTCGGTGGGGCAACCATTGCTGTCAATGAGGGTGATTTCGCTGGAGTCAACGCCATCCATGGCAACAAGCTCGCGCACAAAGATTTCGAATGGCGAGTTCGGGTCCATGATCTCGAAACGAAGTGCCTAAACAAAGAAAATATTTGTTTATTTAGGAGAACTATGAATAGTGGGCACAAAAGCATATTAATTGAATAAGAATTACCAGGGGATCTCCGACTTCAGCAGATGCAATAGTATCGTCTCCATTCCTGTCGGTAATTCTCATAGCTACGTTGGGAGAGTCGACAATGACCTCCTCCGACAGACCGGTCTGGATATCTCCGTGGATGCCGAGGTCGACCTCGTTTGCAACAGTCTTGTTGGTGAGATCGTACTGGCAAGTCACAGCCAAACCGAGATCAGAGGATGTAACGATGGTATCGTGATGCTGAATAACGACATCATTTAAATACCTGGAAACAAGATGCCAATATAAATAACTGATTGATTGAAGCTGATATTTGTTATAAATTATCGATAATAAATAAAGATAATTATTACGTTACCTGCCAAGTCCATTCTGCTTAACGTTACACTCAAGATTGTTATATCCCATGTGCAATTCGAATTCAAGACTCTGTTTAACATCGACGACGCAGGAGTTGGGACTGCCCTTAGCGTATATTTTGCCGTCGAATAGCTTGGATGTCTGGATTTTGGCAACCATGTCCCCGGCACGGCAGTCGATAGACACGTTGTAGCAAGAAGACAGTTCGTAGGTCGCTGCTTCAGGAACTTCCAAGTAAGGATCCTAAAAAAGGAGAACACTTAATGAAATGTTCCTTAAATTAATTAACATGAAGTTGGTTGCAAATTCTTGTATAGAAATCATAGTTCGTACCTGAATATCGGCAAGCGTCGCTCGAGAGTGATGTGATAGACGACAAACATGGTCCCCAGTGTCTCCATGGTCGTACGAGTGGCAGCGGAAGGGCGAGTTTAAGCAAAGTTCACGGCATTCCTCAATCGTTTGAACATCTTGATATACAGAGTCCACAGTCTTTAAGATACGACCACCCATTTTCTTGAACTCACAAAGCTTCGTTGGCTCTTCCACACAGTTGTTTTCTAAATAGTCGGTGTCTGCAAAAAAACACATGAATGATTTGAGAATGCATTATTTTAAACTATGTGAAGAAAAAAAAAAAAAATAGATGATGGGCTGTACCTTCGTTCGCTTGGAAAGAGTTGGTTCCCGCCAGAGTAATACGGTCCATGTTAGACAGCACGCACTCCCCAGTTTTATTGTTGTAGTTCGCCGATCTGCAACAATGTTTCACGCGGTTTAACAGCAGCTCGTATGTTTTTGTTAGATTTTTTATTGTGTGAATTTTCCCAAGTAGTTAACCGCATGCATAGTGCGAATGACGCTATTTTGCTTGCACCGCTTAATTGTCAATTATCTATAATGATTAATGTGCTAATTAATCATTTCAATGAGACTTCTTTATGTATTAATTTATAATACACTAGCTGACCCGACAGACGTTGTCCTGTCCTTATCTACCTACTTACCTGCCTATTTACCTACACCTACCCTACCCTACACCTACCCTACACCTACCCTACACCTACCCTACACCTACCCTACACCTACCCTACACCTACCCTACACCTACCCTACACCTACCCAACACCTACCCTACACCTACCCTACACCTACCCTACACCTACCCTACACCTACCCTACACCTACCCTACACCTACCCTACACCTACCCTACACCTACCCTACACCTACCCTACACCTACCCTACACCTACCCTACATCTACCCTACACCTTCCCTACACCTACCCTACACCTACCCTATCTTTCAAGTTGGATCAAACTGCACACGGTGTACAAATTTCATTAAAATCGCTTCAGTAGTTTAGGAGTCCATCGCGGACAAACATCGTGACAGGAGATTTATATATATTAGATAGTTGACACGATGACCTGGCGGCTAGTTTCTATTTATCGAGCCTTACTAGATACTCTAAGACTGGTTTTATGTAGCGCATGATTAACACCGTAAACCGATGGGGACCTCTAAGGAGATGATACAGCTGTTTGTATTCAAGTTTTGTAGTAATAATCTGAAGTGTGTCGCTGAGGCTATATTATTTGAACGTCCTCGATAATCAGGTAGCGTTTATCGTAGCGTGTGCAATGCTCTCTTAATTAAACCGCTCAGTTACAAAGCTACTCTTACTTTCAATGTCTACGTGAGTTGTCATAATCATAATAGCTTTATATTCAATGAACTCTTTTGTTTGCATACCGCTTATATTTACGTATTCGCTGATTTAATTTCCCATCATGCAACTCTATAAAAATAGCATGACTTTATCCCGGTATTTTCAAGTATAATGTAACGCATTTCAAATTTCTTATTATGCAGTTTTTCCCTTTGCTTGTGTTTGATTTCATTGTTATAAATAATGTATATCATAATATATACTTATGAATAATACGCTCCGTGTTCATTAGATTTCTATCTGTATAAAACTGTGACGTTTCAATGTATAATGTTACTTTGTGCTTAGTGACCACCCGTATAATATAATCTTGTTCATCTAGCTCAATATTTTCTCTTGATGTACAATCGAACCCGATCAGATGACCCTCGCGCTAACCTGTGTGATTTTCACATAAGATGGGCGCTATTCTTTGTGGTGTGCGCCATGAGAACTTTCTGTTTCGTTCCTCAATAGATAGTAAGTTATTTATAAAATTAATTGGTTTGGTGTGGTTATTCACTTTGACTTTGTGGTTATTATCTCGATCTTGTGTAACGGCTCTCGGTCTATTACAAGAAGACATTAATTTAGTATCTTTAAAGTTGATGATTGCGAATGTCCCGCTACCGGTAGCCGTTGTTCATTTAACCGTACAGGTGCTCGGATGCCTCTACCTCATCGCATAATAATTACACTGACTGCCTGCAATTTGTTCAACTGTATCTTCCTTACTTACACACACGGTCATAAAATCAAAATTTGTTTTCAAGTTCTCTGCTGATGATTAATAAACCAACCATATTCCAAAGTTTATTTAATAATTTCTTCCATCTACTATCGCTGTTAATTATAAGTTTAGTAGGTACCAGTTTATGGAAAATTTAAATTTAATCACTGGGTTTATTGAGTTTTGTTTTATGAACGTTAGTAAACATGTAGATACGGTATTCATAATCAATTTAATTTATACTATTTTATTAGCACACAGAATAGGTACCCATTTATTACATTTACAATGTTAAAGCGACGTTGGTGGTCAGTCTAATAAAAAAATAATTATGTGTAATTTATTGATAGGCCATAATTTCGATTCCTCGTAATTTGTACCCTGATCTCTCGATCTAAAGCGTGACTAAATAAGAACAGGAATATCCGCAATACTTTATTTAATTACTAGTATCTGTTTTATGTTCTTGTTATTTGTATTCAAAGCTTGAAATAAGCGTGACCGAATGCCACATTCTGTAATTACTTAGTATCCTAAATAAAATACAATGTTTCGGCCGATGTAGAGCTCCTCTAACAATGTATGGGCTGTAATTATTTAAGTGCGGAAAGGACTCGAAGGGAAAAACAATATGTGCCTTATCGGTTATTGTATCATGGAAGTAGGAAGCGATAGGGCAGGCCGCTCCCACACCGCGCAGCACTCTGCCCGCCACGTCCGGGGAATATTTGCCAAATGTCGTGACTGTCGACGATCGCGATGCGCGCCGCCCGGGGTGCGCCCGCGCCGCCTGTTCGCCTCAATGGAGATACGACGATTTGTATCCAACGGTACACGTGTCGAACCAAGCTTGACTACGTAAAATCCAGCATTTAATTCTCTAATCGCTGCCTAACCTCAACCCTAGTTAAGAATTCCGAGATGATGGTGTGAAATCCTGGAATTTATTACAGACATGGTTTTGTCTGAATCTTTTGTGTCTACTTAGAAACTAAAATAAATATTTTCCGTTACAACAGAACGCCTCCACAGCTCAAAAGTATCCACAGATTTAAAGACTCTTCAGACGCTTTCATTCAGAAATATGTCGAACAGTAGGTCATAGATTCAGGTAAATTGGCAAGTTTTTATTGCACGTTCAGTTAACGGTCTTCTCTCTTCAGAAATAGGTGCAAATAACCAAACTGTGTTAAGTGGCAGTACTATAAACTCATTACAGAGATGATACTCGGAAAATATATTTATATATATACTAAAGTGAGCTTTCTACTCGGGAGAGAAGAAATGCGTTTAGATTTGTAATATGCTTGGCCTATACTTGTAGACGCACGTAGTGCACGCGTTCAGAAGCAAATTAGCGCTACAATCCGCAATCGTTACTGAGCAGTGCAGCTTGACCTGAACACGCCAACGGAAATACGTGTATCGAATGTGAGCGTCTGACGCAGTACACTATTTATGTTAATGATATCAAAAACCGTACAAGGAAATAAACACAATAGGACAGTCGTGTCTTGCTACATTAGACGCCTGAGACGTAGGCCGTTCAATTGGCCTCCCTGCTTTGTATATAATGCTCGTTTGTAGAATTCAGAAACGGAACGGCTACCAGGAAGAGGCTGTGACTTATCCACTGAACTGAGCCGCAAAGATGTACCGCGCTGCCCGCCATCTATGGCAACTTGGTGAAGGCTGATTGACTTCGTTATCGGGCTTATCTATAAATTAGTTTATACTTGTGTGTATATCTAATGAGCCGACTTTGATGGTAAATATTTGTACATTAAACTACGAGGAATTTTGTTGTGTTGACTCCATTCACTGGCTAAGGATGTATTTACATACATAACTGTCTTCGTTAGGCACAATGTTGAATCAGTCAGCATATGATAGCAATCTGATTGAAGGGAATGGAGTCATGACCTCCTCCGCTATTTTCACGTCTTGTTAGTGCAATTGTAGTGGATAATATCAACGTCAGTAATGTATTTATGTTCGGAGTAAACACATGGAATATTAGATACGAAGCAACGCACTAATTTAAATTGTGAACATGTTTTAGATAATGCCTAGCTATCTCTCAATTCAGAGTTATGCTACTATTAAAAGGCACTGTTGTATCGTCTCCTACGGGTGTCGTAGCAATTAACACCCGAAATTAATAAAAAGCACATCTCAATCGTAATGTCAATCTCGTTCTTTGTTTCCCAATCAATAGTTTGCCATCTATAATCTTTGAGAGGGCAATCCACAAGCAGCAATCAAAAATCGCTGATGACCTCAACGACTGTCGGTTGAAAGTGTTGAAGGTCAAACCTCCGCTGCTTATGTCGGACTGTGTAACATAAGACATTCGAAAGGTTAAGATAGGATGCGTTAAGGATTTAAGATATGAGAATAAGTGGCGACATCCACGCCCTTAAATATTAAATTACAACCGCTTAATAAATGTTTTAACTCCAAAGTATACTATTTTATTATAGTAGTACCGGAATCCTACAAAGGAACTTTCATGATATTGCTATAAAGTGAAAAGTAGTTAATTATTAAAGTACGTTCAAATTTTTCTTCTGATTAATCTGGTGGCTCATTTTCTTATACTTAGTACTATAATAAACGATCAGTATAATCTTTAACCTAAGAATAAATCATAGTGCCTCGACTATTTTAATTGCAACAAACTTCGATAGCAATTAACGTGTCTCCAATTTCTTAAAATCCCTTGTGTAATTTTAATTGCATCAACAATTACGGCATGATGCCATCGGATCGTTAATTAACTCTTAGATTGCCGTTCGCTATTCCATGAATTGAAATATTTCTTTCTATGAAAGGCAATTTTGTTTGGAATCACACACAATGAAATAATAAAAAATCATTAACGTCTTGAACTCGTGCTTGTTGCGTACTAAAGTAAAACATGTGTTCTTTGAACGAGTTTTGTTTTTATGTGTACTTTCTTTGAACACGTTAATTAATGAGTACATAAGTATTATACAAATCGTGGTAAGAATCTGTTATGGAATGCAGATTGTGGGCACTAATACTATTGTAAGTGTCTGTACAATCGCGCATAGGTCGTGTCGAGGGCAAATAGTGCTCGCGGGTCATTCATGTTTCACTCCGCCCATACACCGCTCTACTTTGTTTTCTTTAGGACGTTTAATGAAGGCAATAATAGCGAATTATTAAATTGTTTTGTGCAAATCTAATGTACGTACAGAAAATTACTAAGACATAGCTACAACTATTATAAAAAAATGGAATATAATAAATCCTGCTTTGTAATATTCCTGCTTTTTTTAATTTTGTTAAATATAGAATTTGTTCAACAATAAATGTTGTTTTATAAAGCATGCATGGAACATGTATGTAAGTACCTACAGCAAGAAATATCTTCACATTTGTAAAGGCCTGTGTGATAGACCACTAACAAAAAGACGTCATTTCAAAATTTTAATAGTCATGTATATCTTATGTTGCCAGAAGTTAATGCGTACACGTACAATCCAATTACTTACACTATCAATCGATTAAGAATCTGGTTAAAAAGTTAATTATTATGGTATTGCATTCCAAAGAAATAGGATTTACAATAACAAATGATGACTCGACCATTTCTATAAACTTTTTTTGAAACAGGATTACCGCTGGCTGCAGCATGATGGATGTGATTTCAATGGATTCACCGCATCCTTCTATTATGGTTTTGAGAAGTAACAAATTTAACATTCATGGTTTATGTCTGAGACAATATAAATATATTCTTTCCCCATGGTATGTTCATTTATAATTTTATATCTTAAGAAAAACAAATGCGTTTATTGACTTCAGATGTGCAGTTATTTGTATTGGCACTTCACAAAAGATTTATTAGAAACGCCTGTGAAGCTCTTCTATAATAGCTTTCTCTAACACTTTTATGTCTTTTAAAGCGTCTGTAGGCCCATCCAATAGAATTTGTTGTCTGGGGACTTGAAATGTGTCTGGACTCAAGATCATGTGGTGTTATTTATGTGTTGTGACTGGTATTCAACTAACCTGCAAACAAACTCGTTTTCACCGAGGCACAGGTCAAGGCACATCTGCCTGGAGCTGACTGTGTGTGTCTTCTTGCCTCGCCCTTTGAGATGGTAACCGCGCACGCGGTCGAAGCACCAAGCCCTTTCACAAGGACGCACTCCCAGACACGACTTTTGTGCATAAATCGTGAACACGGGGAATTGTGACTTCGTTAATGCACCTGTAAATAGAAATGGAATTAATAATAAAGAACGACGCTGTATTACTACCTAGTACTTAGATTTTTTTCCGAGCAAAATAAAACTTTTCTTCCTATTTCTAATGATTGTAGGTTTTTTTTTAAAAAAAGACCCTAACTCCTATGCATGAAATATGTGAAAAGAGGCGCTCGTGTCATCATTAAATTCTTCATGCTCACGCACGTGTTGTGGACGAAGAGGCGTTCAACCTTAGCGAATTTGAAAATCCGCACACCGAGTCGACCGGAGCGATTTGTGCTTCCATAATTGGATCTCATCGCTTAGTTCCTTGAACTGACGGCTTGGCGGCAATTTCAGTACGGCTTAATTCAATATGACCCTTAATCGGCATCGCCTTTTCACTGCTATTATCTTATCTATTGACGTCGTTATGAACATACGCATTCGAGCTAAAGCCAGTTTATTCCAAGATAGACGTAGAATAAACCACATTTACTTAAACATGAGAAGAATGCATTTGTTAAAAGTTCGTTAGCAGTTTTGTAAGTCACGGTTTTATTTATTATAATATTAAAATCAAGGTAACTTCATATTTTGCATCCCTATCGTGCTTTTGTGTTCAAAATAAAAAGGCAACACATTCCCGTACGCTGTATTCTTTAGTCTTTCTTTTTACATTTGCCTTTGACACTTTATGGCATCTTCGCAAGCATTGAATAAAGGTCTATTAAAATTTCCAATGTGGTCACAATATATGGATTCTGTACTGAAAGTTAATGCAAGGCTACTTAAACATGTTGACACCTTAACATATATTATTAGGAACCTCATTACAGCTGCATGTTTTTTCAAATAATCTTTAACGAATAACTTTCGAAAACAAAACAAGCACGATTACATTGATGAACTGTTTTTTGTTATTAGCAAAAATTATTGTGTATTATAGAACGTATTCACGGTTATGAGGTCAAAGCGCGTTCCACTAACTCTTGTTTAAATACACTCGGTCATGTTTTCCTTTTCGCGGTGAGAGTATTTTTTTCCCAATAAGGCATGATGAGTGAGCATAGTCATGCCGTTATTGGCATTCAAATGATGTGTTCAAGCAAAAAATCGGAACGCTTCGCTTGTTTATGAGCTCACACCTCTATGTTGGACAAACGAGAGTACGGACTGGCGCCATTACACAGCCACCTGCTATATGTGTCCCGATTATATATACACAAGCACACATGATGTATTTGTGCCGTTATTGTTACTCATATTTTTTCTTATACTTGGGCGCTTATTAACGCGTTCATGATCTTAGTACAGATATTTGAATATGAATACGGTTTATTAAAAGCTGATTTATCTGTGATTGTTGTATACTCGTTAACGATCGCGTCAATATTCGTTAGTGAGAAACGATGGGTGTTGTGTTCCGATATTAATCGTTTCAAATAGCGGTATTTAAGATTTATGGCGTAAACGTTTTCACATAGTTAACATTCGTCTATAGCGGACGAAAGTTTATGATATTTATAATGTCTATATTTATGTGAGGATTTCTTTTCATAGCAAACTACTATTTTTGATCGTTTGTAAATAAAAGGTAATAAATAGGTTCTAAGACCGTCGAATAATAGTCGAATGTAGCATTCATATTGTTACTCACCAGGTAGTTGGTCAGCATCAGAACCAAAGAGAACACAGAGCCCGGTCTCGTAGTTGACAGCACGACAAGTATCGTTGGCCTGGCACTGCTCAAGGCAGTCGGTCAACATAAGCGTGCCGGGGATGTCGTCTAGGATATGGGACGGCGCCGAGAACACGTATCTACACAATGAAAATATGATACTTGAATATCCACATGATTGTTGTGCACACCAGGGTTAATATAGAAATAGTTAATTTAATGCGGTAAGCTTATTAATCCGGTTATCGCAATGTTACTTGAAGAACACTTTCCCAAGACAGCTGAGCGAAGTCGGATCTTGATAACTTCACTTGTCGGCTAGTTACATGGGCTTGATAATCTTAATTACGTGCAATTATCGGCCATTCCTCCGCCTCTGCCAGGAGCAGACTTTGTAACAGGGCAATTGAAATAAGTGTACTCGCTTACCCGGTGACAAGTTCAAATCCAATCATCTCGGGGTCGCATTCTTCTAAGGAGTTTGCGGGTGCTGACGGAGCTGATGCTCCACTTGGAGCAGAAGGTGGGACACCTCCCGAAGCAGTCTCGGGCACGGCGGCGGCGGATGGCAATTCAGCTGGCTCTGCTGGTTCTTCGGAAACAGGATCTTCGGGAGGCGGTGCTCCTGGATTCTGATATCCTTCAGGAGCAGCCACTATTGCTGGTTCTGGCGACCCCGTTTCTATGGCAAGATTGTCTTGAGGTGGCGCGTCAACTGCTGATCTTAAAGTCCCTTCGAATTTTTTTGCAGCTTCGGCTGCGTAAGCCACTAACACTATACTGAGTAGTAACCGCATTGTGCTCTCTGAGAGGGGCCGTGGCAACATTCGTTATCTGTAACAAAAGAAAAGTGTTGGTTAAAAAACTTTTATAGCAATTTAAAAGTACGTAATTGCATGGGAAGCTCTAGAATTATCGTATATAAAGTCGTTCAGCTTATGCACGCAACCATTCTTCCTAGATAGGGTAAATCGTTCAATATCTTACGGCCATATCGAGCATCGTTTGCCGTAACTATCGATGAGATGTGTTCTATTGATACGTACTTGTATACAATTTGTAGACTTAGTGCCTCCTGGACTCCGACCATATTGGAAACGATATGAAATATAGCTTTTGACGATAGGTGGATAAATTCGATATTATCTGTAAATTCCATTCTACTATACCTGTTGCCATGTTTATTATAGTGAGCCAATGTTTTTACTGCGTGCTCTAAATATATGTTCGCTCAAATTGTAAACTTTAATTAAAGTTCCTGAACATTTTTACGAGTGTTTTATAGTCAAGTGATTATCTGACATTACATTTAAATTGTGTTTGACTTCGAGTCATGTGCACGAGAAAATAAAAGGCGAAACAATTATGTTCTCTATCTAAGGGCATTAGCTTAATGATTGCGTTCTCTTTGTAATTAACTTCTAACAGCGCGTATGTAACACAAGACACGTAGCTACACCACAGTGAACCGCGTTAGACGTATCATTACACAATCATAAACTCTAGTCATATTTTTTGAAAAATGCATGGTTTGTATGAGTCATGGGAAAAATTTTGATGCGCTTTCACATGGCAGTGTGAAAAAATGTTTACGGCACCGTTTTCAATTTGCGCACCTACTTTTAAGTACTTTGTAAATTAGTTCTACTTTTCACTTGACATTTATATTTTTTATCGAAATAAAAGGTTGGAATTTCTGAGATACAAACATAATCTGAACTTTTTCCTTCAGTACGGTATCTAAACGTTCACACCAGTGCACGTTCGTGTTTATCAAATTATCTTCATCATTTGCAGCATCATGTAAAGAAATTATGGAAGTTGTTACTACTTACACCCATGTTGCACGCGCAATATTTGTAACGGTTATAATCTACTTACATTCACTCAACTGGCTCAACGGTATCACCACTTATTTATTTTTGTTCTAATTGTGACAAAAATTGGAATGGAGGCACCTGACTTTAAATAACGGATAATACATTGCAGCCAAGTCATTGTCTTCAAATATACATTAAAGATTAAGTATCTGCGTACTCTCAACTACATGTCTATGTATGTAAACTTCTAGCTAACATAATTTTCCAGAAATTATAAACCGTATTAAACAAAATTACAGACTCCTTCCAAGTGCGGACAGCTAGTATTATGTCTTAAGCACCATACAGCTCTTAATGGAATAGCATTCTTTTTACTTCATACTGTAAAGCGTATTTCTAAATGAAACGTGTGTAATATCTTTGAATAACTACCTCCGCTTTTATTCTGTTAGAGGTCTTTAACACGGATATCAAAGCAATTTTATACTAATAAACCGTCTACATGGATATTGTGGGAACAGATACGAAACGAGTTCTTGAAATTCGTTAAAAACTTATGGCAATGTACCATTTATGTTCCAAATGTATTATTATATGCTTATTTTTTATGATTTATTTTTAATTGGATCCACATTTTATTGAATAGTAATTATTTAAGTTATTACAGCGGCACTGGTGCTGGCATCATGGTGCAAATCCACGCATACGCACGGTTGAGTGATACCGCCCAAGGAAACCTAATTCATTTCATGCGTCGTGTCTCGAGTCGCTCACGGCCTGATAGTAATTTGATCTGCCCGTCCATTATGAAAATTAAATTACTCGCCTATAAACACTCACTGTGTCATACCGCTATACATTTCTTAGTTTGTTTTTCTAAACCTAATAGACTTCCCTTCACATATTTTAAAATAATCAGAATAAGCGCGAAATTTTAAGACGTGACTCGAAAGTAAATACCTTATCAGATATGACACTGTTAAAAATGATTTCGTGCTCAGTATCTAACAATTTCCTAGAATAAACATTACAACGGGGCGCAGGCTAGTCAAGGGTTATTTGTCATGGTCTTCGCAGGCAAAGTTCAAACAGCAAAGTATTAATAAATAGGGACGGGCTTCGGCGTCAATAGCGTGAAATAACAGGAGTGGATCGTGGTGAGCTGTGGGTAGGTCTCAGCCGCCTCGGCTCCGGCTTGATCGATTCCGATTTATGTAAAAAGCTTTCACAGTTTCACACGTTACACTGTGCAATACAACCTTATCAGTTAACCTCGAATGCAGCGACGGAAATATAAAATGGACGGACGTTAAGCTCCTCCATGGAAGATAATGTAACTTAGAACATAATTTATTAAAAGTAGGTAAGTTCGTAAGATAAATGCGAAATATCGCCGAGTTCCATTCTTCGAATGTGGGATAATAATTAATTACAATTATTCACCAACGGGACTTAACAACTTTACGGGTTAATAAATTGTGCCAGATAGTTTCTTCGTTCATATTCATTAAGGTTTCAATGTTTCATGCATGTATTTTTCAACGCCCTTCCTGCTTGCCCCGGCTCACCTAGAAAGTTGGCATTGCACGCTAATAGCACAAAGCATGCGACATTATATTCTCTACAACTAGGTACCACTTAAAAAGCTTTCAGTTAATACTTCTGACTCAAAAGAGTTATAAATAAAATCACAGATATAAATTGTCACTAATTTTGCACTACGTAGTACTATTAAGTATTCTGTGCTACGGTGTTCCGTTGCTATGCTAACGGTTAAACGTTAAGATTTATGTATGTCTAGTAGCTTAACTTCAAAATCGGGAAATGCGGTAAATACCGATAGGTACCTATCAATTTTTCATAACCGAAAAGTAAAATAGTCCTATAGAACAATCTTACTGTTTTATTCTGAAGGTAGTAAATAAGTGTCGTTCTTACAACACGGAGGTTCCTCACAACGACTTGTTGACCCGTATAGCTTCGGAGGTCGTGAGCCAGAAGCATAGCGTAGAGCGCAACTTTCGCCAAGTAGGTCGCACCTCTTACTACGAACCACTCGCAAACACTACTCACTCTCAATTAACTTCACGTGACTAAAATAAGGTTTAGGTTTAAGAACAACTTTATTTCTCATAAAGAATTACACATAATTCACTTACTGAGAAACAGTAAAACTAGGATTAATAATTAGAACGCACAGAGGTCGTATATAAAATTACAAAACAAAATAGTAAGGAGAAAAAATGTCGGTAAACAGATAAGTTTTAACGGATGTTTAAATTTATTTTTTACTAGATGTGGCATTGGTGGCATATAATACTCGAATGGCAATAATACTCGAATAGCACAAATATAATCCACTCGTCTTTTATTACTAAACAAAAGATTATTACTAAATTAAAGATTAAATAAAGAAATGATAGCTTTTATTCCATACATTTCTATTTATGGAATAAAAGCTATCATTTTAAAAATCATTATCATTATAAATTTTATTACTGAACCATTCTTGGTTCAGTAATAAAATTCTTGATCTTCATTACGATAAAATTCTAAAAAATGCAGGTGCAGGACATCGAGTGAAGTGGTCTTCGTGTCTTTTAATAGAAGGGTACTTTCAAAATTGTTAAAAACAAAATTGCTATATCTAGAGGTTGTTTTAGGTCATTTGATTAAATTGTGAACAAAAAGTAGAGAAAAAGTTATAGCATTTTATATAAAATCACGACAATTAAATGTCTGGGTTATTTTTTGGCAGTTTTTATTGCATCCGTTTTCGAGAAATGTCAAAAAATGCTCTAAGTTCTGTGATAAAAGACGTATTGGACACGCTTTCGGCAGCGTTTCTTATCATAAAAAGTAAGTGATAATATGGTCTATAAATTGTCGCGACGGACATTGGCAGTGCGAATGTGTGGCCACGCTCGGTTCTCTGCAGCCCCGATCAGATGGGGTCAGCGTATTCAATGAGCCGGATGCCTTCAACCTGCTATTTACTTTTCACCATACCAGTACTGGTTGGCACACTATGGGTAGCGTCTTCGTTTTCTTATACGCTTTACAAGTGATACGCCTAATAAGTTATCTGTCGCACCGATCTTTGCAACTAGGTTCGACATAAAAGGAAACTACTATTGTATTTTTTGTACACTTTTGGTTTGTAATTTAATTAATAGGCCAAATCTCCCGCTAATTAATGCTACTTACAATGCTATTGTTTGTTAATCGAGTTTCTTGTTAATTAGAATAATGTATGCATACATAGTTTTTATATCTGTATATGCACTCGTTATTTATCATCAATTCATATTAATCGGTAAACCTGTAACCAAAAATAATCGAGCATTAATAAAATTTGTAATTTTAAAGAAAGAGAGCAGTATGTTACCGTTAAATATCTATGTTTGTGAATCAATGATTATTCAACTTGAATATTGCGCCTGCAATTTGTGAATTACGCAATTAATTAATTATTCAATCACATCTTCACAAACTTCGGGCGTTGATCCAAAGCTACTAGCTATTTAATCTGTAGAATATCTCAGTAATCAATCTTTTTATCTACAGTTGAATGCAGCTTTAAATAAGTTTATTAAAAGATACAACGCTTTGAACAATTGCAAGTTAATTACCTAATTGTCTATAGTAAACACATAGTTAGTAAACATCTGGCAAATACTTATGTGGCTATATATAGTCTTTAATTTATTTAAAGACACAATATAAATAATTAACTTCAAAGTAACGTCGAGGTGTTTAGCAAATATCTTACAACAACTTGCTAATTAACTACTTGTTAATATTCAAGTTAATTAAAGTTATTCAAGTTTCATGTAGTTCGCATAGCTTATCTTCGTAGCGGTAATAAAAGCGGACTCCCGTTAAAGCTAATTACAGAAGCTATTTGAATATATCTTCGACGCCGTGCGCGATATAGACTGACGTGCCCGTCAGAACACAATGGGGAAGCTGAACGGCTTAATCCGCTTGTCTGTAAACTATTAGGCGTGTCTAAGTTCAGCCATTAGCATCGCTAAGAGAACGTTCCGCGGATTTACATTGAATGAAATTGTAATTTGTTGTGTCTCTCTCTAATGGGGTGGCGGTTTCCTTATGTGCTGCGGCTGACGGCCGGGATTGTGACACGCAGCCCTTAGAAGGCGCCAGTCCTCGACCGGCGTCAATGTCGCTCATTGTTCAATGCCTATACTTGCAACGAAACACGTCTGCGACATATAAATGTCCTTATATGAGCGTAGTTTCAAACAAACACCTAATTTTATAGTACGATATAAATACCAAGTAAAAACAGTTTTTTTTCTAGTCATTAAAAGGTCCATTTTAAAACAAAGGCCTAGAAAAACTTCACAGTATGGTTACATTGTATGAAGAAACCGGATTTGTTATCTATCAACTTAACATCGTACACATTCACAAAGTCAAAGTAGATTAATTACTAAAAGTCCCTCTTCTTTTTCAATAATGTAATATGCGTGAAATAACCTCTGGTAATACACGAAGAGCACTTGTATAATATAAATAAAAACAATTATGTAGACACTCCAGTCGATTTGTATTAGTCGTAACGTAACGACAAACTAGCGATCATTTACAGTGAACTTTTACTCCTTTAGGCAACGCATAGGCCCTAATGATTACACGTGCATGGCAAGCATATGAATAACTAGCAGATAATCTGACTCACGGTTGCGAAATTTATTAACTCGCCGAAGACAGCAATGAACATTTTTTATTATGGCTCTACTGTATATTTATGTACACAATGCTGAAATAAACTGTCTGGCGCCATTTATTTGTTCTTTCAATCGTTTTGTCTTTAGAACTACTGGAACAAATAGGACGGACTCTGCGAAAACATCGGACTTATGCTAAAAGCTATCTAATTTTGCGCAGAAATTAAATACGTAGTCCTGCACTGTTGGTGTCATTATAAAATCAGGTTATTCAACGTCATATCATCATTTGAATAACGTTACCGCTTAAGATCCGCGTAACTTCGCATGGCTAACGCCGCGCAACACACATAATTGGCCTATTACTTACAGAAGAACGTCTGAGTGGGTTGAACAATTCTCATCATAATAATTAAGCATTAGAAACCATTAACTCGCAAAGTAAACGTGTTTAAGTGAACAGAGTGCACAGCAAGGGTTCTGTAACGCAAATATGTCTGAGATGTCCTCGTCGAAGAGGTTAGTGGGTTGATGGCCCTCGCCGGCTGCGGGTTGCCCCGCGCGATTTACATTAACGAGGGAATCTCGATTTCTCTGATCCTGATCAGTACATCGTACAACACAACCTGCTACCTCCGTCTACGTGACTACACTTATCTTGCAATAATGTTAATTCTAAAATTGGTCAATTAAGACACGAGAAACCAACAAGAATACCTCTGTAATTCGTCTTTGTGTCGCGAATCGAAAGCTTGTTGTGGTTTTCAAGACTCGAAAGCTCGTTAGCATATCTTTAATCAACGAGTAAAATGTTTGTCTTTACAGATTCCAGATGTTCATAAAGTAAAAGTAATAAAACTTATCCTTAATTAATGAATACATTTTCTGCTTGAAGATGAACACTACATCTTCATAGAATTACGTGCGCATAGCATGCCTAGAGTATTTACCTGAACAACACTCGTTGAAAGTATTTGAAATATTGGACCACTTTCCATGATGTAGCTCAGGGCTTCACATTCCAGTGGGCAGGTGGAAATTGCGTCGTTTTATTACTCGTGGTCTTACAACGATTGTAAAGGCTATTTATATAAATAGATATAATTATTTGTAATAAATTTGTATCGAAAATATCCGATTTACAAGGCTATAGTACCAACGCCAGTAGTATTGGTGGTGGTGAAATTATAAGCAACAAAAACCAGTACCCGCTTCTACAATGCGGTAAAAGTTCAATAGTAGCTTTAAACAATGGCAAGAACGTGCAATCTGAAAGGCAATATATCAAGCTCACGCGAATCAA
This sequence comes from Charanyca ferruginea, assembly GCA_947361185.1. Lineage (NCBI taxonomy): Eukaryota > Metazoa > Arthropoda > Insecta > Lepidoptera > Noctuidae > Charanyca > Charanyca ferruginea. Next base: position 13,957,405 of record OX376073.1, on the reverse strand, counting down.
AACTATAATACGTGTAATTTAAACACATCATGCGCTTACTTACATGATTTTCTAACAAAATTTTGTTTGAAAAAATCATTCGATCGTGTCCGGAATGACTCTACTAATGATCAGTACTGTGTAAAACGTGCGATCTTAAATTACAAACGTATAATTCCACCTAGTTTTCTCTGCGATTAATCATGCTAACCCAATGAGGGACTAGACTCTAGAGTCTAAATCCTATAATTTTGTAGCATTGTTCACGGCAGCATGATCTCGAAGCAATCGGAAGTAGGTTTGCAGTGCACTCGTTATATCCGCGTCTTCCTTGGCTGTCTTTGTCTGAACTGGCTTTATGTAAACAATGTAGAATCAAACTTATTAATGACTAAAATAAAGTTTATTTCAAACTACGTGTTGCGGGTAAGGTGACCTTGTAATGTTCGCTATTAGATGAGAGTGTACTGTGGTCACCCGCTGCATTATCGACTGCGACATCGCAATTTGTTTCTATTTCTGCCCACATCACCCTTTGTGGTGCTGTGTGCAATTACATACATCTCTCCTTGCCTTTGATTACTTTCGAGATGGTTTCACTATTATTTTTTCTGCCATTTATTTTTATAACTTAATGATACATTTACTCAACGATTTCGCGCACAGGACCTGCTACATTGTACTAACCATTACATGTCAGTGAGTACAAAATATTTCATGTTTCCTGAGACTCACGGTTGGGTTTTAACGATACATGATTTTCCAAATTAGGTAAAGGTGGTAGGTATTAGGTAATTTGCTGTCTATTATCTTAAAACATGATACAGTTTAAAATAATTTTCCTGCCCTTTATTGTTAGTTTCTTAGACCGTAATTTTCGTCAAATAGCTTTATGATGCTTTGCAAATTTTTGTCCTACACGAATCTTTCATGGCTTCTCAAAATACCTTATTTAATCACTGAAATTTCAAAGTCCTTTGTTTTATTAATTTGGAATACCCATCGCGTTAAACCATTTCCATCAAATACAAAATGCGTTTACAACAAACGTTTCACAATAATATTTTAATGCAGCATAATATTACTTCTATTCATCTACAAATTTTAATAGGTAAATAATTCGTTTGCTCCATTAACATGGTATAAAGTTTCAGTAGAGTTGATACATTCTACAACGAAAGTGGGCTTGCTATCTACTATGTCAACAACTTGAATTGTATTCTAGGACTTTAAATTTCCTTTATAATGTTTCTCAGTATCAGGATATTGAGACAGACGCTTACCAATAAAGTATTCAACGTCCTGGGTCTGCTAACCACAATCGCTCTCGATTTCTCACACGGAATTACAACGTCAAAGAAATAGTACCTACGTAGGCACTATTTCTTTTTGTCATACACTTCACAAGACTAGTCAATTATTGACTAGTCTTGTAATAGTGCGCTGATAACAAGATAATATTGAACCCATATTGTTCTATCAATGAGCGAGGTTATAGAGTTTCTACTACCTAGATTTCACCAAGCTATCAAAGAGGCGATTCCTAACGACTGAACCCAATTACCTACCTTTACTGAAATGTAGATCACTACTGCTGGAAGACAATTAGCTTCTATCTATGTTTGAAAGGTGTCTCACATTCATCAATAACGGTTATCTATGTGATGGCAAGAATAGATAGGGGTGGCCCTCCCGTGCGTTTCATTACAACCAACATCACCATAGACAACGTGATTTTTATAAAAAACTGCTGTATGTTTGAAGTATTAAATAACTGGATTTAGTTATAGTTTACATATATTATAATACTCTGGAAGTAAGTCGAACATTATACAAGATTTGACTGTATTTTGATAAACAAAGCATTGACGCTGGAGAGTAGGAATTAAACGTAGGTACCTAATTGACAGTTTAAAATTCTAGAATTATATTGTTTTGTAATTATTTCGTTTAGTAAATAACTTGCTGTGTATTTGGAATCTATATATGTAAATTTATGAAAAGTACCTACTTTGCTTATATGATCGATACGGTTTTTATTATTTGTTATTGGTTCTATGTGGTTGGACCTCAAAAGCACTTTCCTAGTGGGATAACTCTGGTACTATTTCAAAATCACTTTAACTTGAGTCGGACATGTTTCATGAGATTATAAATAAAATGTATTTTAAAAGCAAACCATTTATCTCTAGAATTCGGCGAATAAACAAGTCTGTTACCATTAGTTACCGTCCTATCAATCAAACAAATAGTTGTCATCATGTCAAAAATATTTATCCTTAGTAGGCACAGACCCTCTCATCGATAGATATCGTGTCATCGATACACTCTAATAAATAATTGGGACGTTATAACCAAAGACCGATAGGTTTTTCTATTACCAGTATGCCAAAATTGGAGATTGAATAGATAATTGGGTTCAGCCGTAAAAGTATCACATTTATATGCGAAGATGACTGGAGGAATGAAGCAATGTTGACTCGATGCGGGAGCAGAGTGGGCGATCCCTTAGTTTACATGAAACGCTGTGGCTTGCATTCAATTTATTTAAACTCAGAGTAGGACGATTCATCTGTATGATAGCATCGATTTGAGCCATTAAAACTTACTTTATCGTCTATGTAGCCAGGAGATGGTCAGTAAATTTTGTCTAATACAGGTTTGTGTCCTGTCACATCCATGTAGGGCTATGGCCGTATTCGCACCTGTTCCCCGTGCACCCACTAAACCGGTTTGATCTTTTCATTTCATTGAACTATTCCAACAAGTGCCGTATTTTTTCTGTTGTGTAAATATTATTTATTTTGTTGACAGATTGTAGATGATCTCTATCTCAATAGGTACTCAATATCTCAAATCTGTGCTGCATTTTTTTTATTAAGTAATAGGTAAATTTTTGTTTTTTCATTATGACCCAGTGAAAGTACAATTATTTCTAAAAATACTACATCATCATTCGAATAGGTTGCGGTCTATTTATTTCAGATTCTATCGTTTTATTCAATTACTATTAAAGGTCGCAAAAAAAACCAATACTACCTGTATTGGTTTTTTTTGCTTTTTATTTTACAGACATCAAAGAAATAAGTTTTTGATTGATATCTATCTCCGCTGTTGCGAGTTTTTGCTAGAGTACTGAGGTCTGAGAGATAATTCAAATTCGTATTTTGCTCTAAATGAAATAAAGCAATAAATGTTTAAAAGAGACTCGCGCCGCGGCGCCCACGGGCTGCTTGGCCGCGAAGTGCTCTAGCGCACACATTGCGCCTGCACATTCGTCGGTCCCTTTTATTTTCAGACTACATCTGATATAAATTTGTAAATACATTTCATAGATATAACTCGAGAAATGATTTATTTATCCCGATGTCTATAACATATGTCTCATTGATTTAATTATGTGTAACATTAAAGCATTGGCTGGCATGTCAATCGCGACCCGTTTCCAGAACTTGTATGTGACGTACAAGTGCGGACTAAACGATATTTCAAGCGGCGTTGTAAAGCATCACACTCGTGAGTCGATCGAGCGTTTATTGCCTCTAATGGTTTTATATGGCCTATCTCGTAAAATCACAGAACAGTTGTCATTCTGCATCTTACTACCTTGTACCCAAAGGATTGATTGGAGCAGCACGATTGAGAAGTTGAACTATTTATTGCATTGTATTGAAATAAAATTATTTTTGGACTAAGTTAATGGATGATTTTATCAGTTATTGTCTGTGTTGTGAAAACCTTGTGTTACGTTTTATTTATGTCGTAAAATGTGTGATGTTTTCTATAATTTTACAGGCATTTATAATATATTTTGTCGAATTCCTATTACGCAAATGATACGGTCCGCTCGACGGGCGTCATTGCGGCTTCGGTCGTGCGGTAACGGCATCATCAATCATCTGTAATTTGATTTCTATGCTCAATTATTGCGTTCGCGGAGGTCGTGGCGGCCGCACACTCCTCTTCCACGTACCCGTGCACTTCGTTCCCGAGATACGTACTACGGAATTACATAAATATCAGTAGTTAAGCTCTGTTTGACAAATATAAATAGTTACATACTCTGTACCACATGCATGATATATGTCGAAAATAGCAGGTAAATAAATATAAGTTATTCCATCCAATACCATAGGCCACTTTCAATCATCAAGACTAATGCAAAATAAAATTGCATTCCAAAATGCTGATAGTATCGTTTTTTGATCACTTTTGTTCGACCATTGTCATCAAATAACAATTCACTTTTTCCACACTATCTCATTTTGTTTTTTATTAATTAACCTTATTTTTCGTCTGAACTACTTGAGTTTTGAAGTCTCAACAAGCAAAAAGCCACCGTCGTCGTGTCTCGGGTACAATGGAGTGCCGTGACGCAGGCGCTAGACATGATAATCACAAGTAGCGCATGACAAGCGAGGCGCACGCGCGTCGGTCACGACGTCGTCGCTGCGTCTCCGCCCCGGGTGACACTACCAAGTCTGCCGAGGCTTACCGATACGCTCACACGCGGCGACCTTTCAGATAAACATCTTTATATACACTCGCCAAACTAGGTAATATCACTTGTTTATGCCGCCATCTATCATGACGCCGTGACAGACGATGACGGGTGCACTGCTTACAACCGGCATCGAGAACACGTCCTCTTACTTAACAACATAGTAGGACAGCGCTAACGACATACTCATTGGGTGTGTTAAGTGGTACCTACAATCATGCTTTTTATAGTAGGGCGTTAGAGTGAATGGGTTGCACGTTAGTGAGGCGTGTATGTTTGTATGGTATTGATATATGTTTAGTTTCCCTGTTGTTATGATGCCTGTATCAGTAAGCAGCGTGTGAACTGTAACTGTCCAGTAAAGTGGTGCAGTCTAACGGTAGGCAGCGCGCTGGGTTGCGCACGAGCACTCGCCACGTCCGTGCCTGCGTCAGCCCTTTCACTCCTCATTTTTCTCACAATTCATCAATACGCAGAAAAATCGAATTCGTTACTAACCTTTTTATAAAAGAGGCAATTCTTCATTGCAATCGCTATATAGCTAGGAGTAAATAGTCATACACAAAGCTGTAAAATACCTATAGAAATTCTATGGAACGAAACGAAAGTTCTATTCAAAATTTGTAAATACTAGGTTAATATTAAATACTTGCTAAACTCTGTAAAACGGATATTAGTCAGCTTAAAGCTTAGGTCACAAAGATGAACAATGCAACATAAATACAGCGACATCATTAATGTTTGTTTTGTTTAGGTTAACGTCCAAGCTAAGCCAAAGCAGTAAAGCCAGTAAAAGTACATCAAAGCCAGTAAAAGTCGAGAAAATGTAAAAAATATTTACTACCTAACTACTACTAAATGCCATTGTTTTCAAAACACCGTTCATTAATTTCTAAACGATCATGATACACAGTTGCGTGCTCCGTCAGAGTCGACTGTTACCAGTAATGAGAATTCATAGGGTATACGTAAGATCGACCGAGACTGTACCATATTGTGTGCATATTAGGACTGCAATAATGATGGAAAGATCGATTTCACATTATCCGCATACGGCAGCTGGCGACCCGGACTCGTAAATACAATCTCGTATCGCGTCAGTGATACATCCTTCGATACCGGATGAAATATGATTCGGTAAACCCTCAAGAGTTATGATGTATGATAATGAGGTAGAGAAACGAATTGGATGCAAATTGGTATCCAAGTAATAGCCTAGGTGCAGTTAATCTTTGTTCCTATAGTAAGTGCGGTACTTGTGCTTTAGATATGTATATTAATCTAACTTATCAATCTCACTAGAGCTTTTTGATCTTGGTTTTGTTGAATAAGTTGCTGATTTTGTCTTTCGGAGTCTCGTAGAGAATTGTCGACCACAAGGAAATCACACAGAATACTATAACGACAGCAACACGTACGTGATAGATTCGATTTACAGGTTCACTTCAATCTTCACAGCAGTAGGTGCGCGCGGAAAATTGCGTTGCGGCTTTACGGGTGTCCGCAGGATGGAATTCGCGATATTGATTGCGTACATACAAGACATCAAATAGTTGATACAATTCTCGTTTTCACTTATTTGACTCGTTTGCAAGATAATGATAGTTAAAGCCTCAATAGAACTGGTGAGATTGAATCGTATTAGACACGTGCTCACAATTTGTACGAGCAAGTTTAGTGTCGGCCATTGTGTTGTGGTATGCTAGTTGTCATTGAATTGTGTTTTTGTTAGTGTTATTATATAATCTACTAATGATCGATATTTCCATATGTTACAAATTGTGTGCCAATAATGTGTCAAATACCAATTTTTACTAATTTAGTAAATATTAGTATACAGGAGTGGTAGAATAATTAAACTGTCATAATAATCAGCCACGAGTTCTTACTACTTCTTAGATAGGTACTTATAAATAAATAACAAACATGATTAATGATCGCTACTATAAAATTATGCATTGAATTCTCTTTCGGATGTTTTCAATTCTCGCCGATCATTACACAATAATGTTTCAGTTCGATTAAGGTGCATTTATCACTTATATTTCGCTGTCGTATTCAATTTAATAGCCATCGAGACGACCGTTAGTCTTGCAACTGGAATTAGGAAGTAGAATACATAATATATGTAGATGAAATCTGTGCATTCCCTTCCCTGCGCTTGCGCCGAGGAACGCAATGACGAAATTACGTAAGACATCGGTAGTTACTAATTGGTAAGTGGACGCCACCTGTACTCTGCACATACCGGTCCAAGACTAACGGACCTTTATAAAACTCGTTACCGAACAAATTCATAGACAGGGCAATAACGTTTTAAAAACATGTAATTATCGAATGGGCATCATAAATCAGAAGCCTGTCGTAAATAAATGACTGTACTCAATACAAAGTGATTTAAATTAGAATGATGATAACTCCATTAAAGAATTCCCCATCGAGTTGTTTGGTGGTTTCAAAATTTAATGAGCCATCAAAATAGAATTTTGCTACTTAGCTATCAAAATATTACGGAGGCGGCGCGGCGTCCACATGCCATTCCTAATAAGTGATGTGTTCTTGATAACTTGTCTTACATTCCGATCCTATTAAGAATTATACTTCTGTCATGCATGTCATTTCGTCTGTTTGGATCATGCATGATATAAATAGAACTACAGATTAAGTACTGATCATACGGTTCTATTTTTGGGCCTATACGGGTATAGTTTCTGACCAGAAAAAATAGTTCCAGGTCTATATGGTCCTGGTCCTATGCAGTCATTGTTTCAGGCCTAAATATATGGACGTAGTTCCAGACCAAAATGTTTCAGACCTATATCACAAAAGTTTCAGTAATACTGAAATCAATATTAGTGATGGAAAACAGTTTCTGAAACTACTTAAATAAATCATGAAATCTCATCTGTAAAGCCCTAAGTCGGGTCAAAAAATGCTATTATGCTTGTAATAATATGTCGGTACTGAGGTGGTAGCGTGGATGAATAATGACTTTCATTAGAAGCAGCTAATAAATTGTCTGGTTGTAATATATATTTAATAGTAACTTGTGCGTTTAAAATCTGTTTACATGCGCTCCGGTAATGAATGCGGACTTTTTGCCACACGTAAGGAGGCACGGGTATTGAGTTCGTGTCTGCAGTGGCATATTTATTACTGGCCTCGCGCGTTTTATGCTTTCGTAGTTCCATGCGTCTATCTAGTCTATTCTTCTTTTCATTCCTTTTGTTAAATTTAAATCTTATTTGCTGCTGCACCTGAGTTATTTATGAACGAGCTTAGTTTTATACGTGTTATGAACCTCGGGGTAAGTACGCGTGAAATATGGATACCATTTGTCAGTTTGGTTGTTTCCTTCTACAAGAAGTTTTCCGTATTTTTTTGCTTTCGTAGCACTTAAGTAAAGAACAATTGGATTCAAATCTGATGTACCTACCTAGGTAATGAAAGTTGTTGTGGTAAAGTTTGGGCACGTTGAGCAGGCGGGTGTACGTTTTCTACGAGGCGCTATTCTGAGCCGGGCGGGTGTGCCTGCGCCGGCGGCGACCACGACGCCGCCTCCGCCTCCCGCGCACGTTGCCATTGTTACTCCTCGCGGCTCCATCGCACCCGCACACGATACACCATGCACCACCAATTAAAACTTACTTTACGATCCCGCTCTAAACTCTCTTCTAATGAAAATATTTTATACCACATAAATCCCATTGCAATAGAGTACCTACAGTGTACACGACCGTGCTTTATGATAGTAAGAACATTGTTCCGACTTGCATTCGTAATACAATTACATCCAGGAAATCACGATATTAGCTGCACGTTATTTTCAACTGTTTGAATTGATTTGCCTAACAGTATCTTTGGGGTTCCGTGGTCCGTGTGGTGTCAGACGTAAAGAATAGCACCATCCCATATCTTCCCGTGGGTGTGTGGCGACTAAGGGACTCACCAGAGAATGGGCAGCAGCGTTCTCTGTGCCTTTGTAACAACCATACTGCGATCGCCAACCCGCCTGCCAAGCGTGGCGATTATGGCAAAACCCCCCATTTTGGGGGAGGCCTATGTCCAGCAGTGGACGTGTTTCGGCTGAAACGATGATGATCTTTGGGGTTTACGGAGCATCTTATATTTGTTGCCATTGTTTTGTAGCACTGCGTTGAAAGGCTAGGGCATAAAAATGCTTCCTTTATAAGAAGCATCACATTGTGATTGTCTCCGACGAATGCCCGTTATAGTTGGGCGCCGTCAACGGTCATACGTTTTGCACGCACCATGCAAATGTCCAGGCGCGAACTGCGGGCTATCTACGTCACATTAAGCTAATATGTAATTGATTGGTTCCCGGTGCACGGGAGCGGCGACACACTCCTGTCCCACTGATGGCGGATGCAAAAACACTAATGTTATAACGGTGAACTAACTCTTCCGGCAAGCAATATGCCCCTAGGTGCTTACCTACTCTTTTAACTCTTTACAAATTGAACGGCCGCTTTCAATCGAAGAGACAGCGCTCATGTGGCCTAAATACATTCACTGCACTGTCGATACACCGACAAGACAGCTATGTGCATGCACGATATTAATCAACTTAAGATTTGTGACCTCCATTAGAGATAAAAACTTTGGAATGAGACACACACACACCAGTCAAAACACACACGGACACACGAACACTCGGACCAGTTAAAAGTGTTAAAAGTGAACATTTAAAGTAGGACGAGTTCACCAGATAATTATCGTATGCACTCGAGATAAACACAGACCGTTACATTGTCGCTGATCATTCAAGTGAAAACATTACCATTTAAATTAAAAGCCTATCAATTATGTTTATATCTGTTTATACTACGACTGTCAATCATTTTGCTCGAGTGTTTAATTATAATGCCACCTACTAATAGCGGTCACGCCTCTGACAAAAGCGAATTTGTGCCGCCCAAAAACAATTAACTGGCCACCTAAATTTTAAAATACAATTTTTTAGTTGAATGATTAATGTTACTAATACATAGCAATCAGCGACGGCGTGTATAGCTAAACACATCATTCATCTGATTAGGAGTAACGGTACACATTGTGTTATAATGGTCTTTTACTTGGTTTTGTTTGTGCCCATTATTTTTGATGCTCTACAATTTAAACGGCGGAAGAGGTTCCGTTGCACGTGGGAGGCTCTCATTGAGGATTACCATTGTTTCATAGTTTCACAAATCTTTATCGCATAAAGTTATCTTTTAGAAACAACCTGCAAGGTATTTTAACTAAGTATATTTAACTGACTGGATAAAGCTGCTTTACTACTAATGGTTGGTGCGTTAAGACTAGTGGTCTATTTGTATGTATTCACATTTAGATTACTTGTACATCGCTAGCTTTGTAGTGGCACATTTAGTTAGAATTTGTAAAGGGTCAATACACTTATACTAGTGTCACGTCATCTTGCCTACCGTTATCGGTGATTGATCGAACGTTTACGAGGCTCGTTTAAGCACATCATTGCGCCATTCATCGTGATGCTGTGTTATTACCCAATAAACTAGGTAAATGATTTCTGCCGACGATATTAAATTCACTTGTCGCTGACCGACATACTTGACACTAATCTCTTAATGTTTACGTGTCTAGATTGTAAAGTCCAACAACCTGGTCGAATGTCCATACAAGTGTAATAGTGTTCTACAAGCACTTTACTCGGAACATTCCTTGAGAGAAGCTGGTCAGGTGCAAAAGTAAGAACGTTTTTATAGTATAGGTATCGCGATAGTTTACCGGAACAAGCTCGCACGTAATTTAAGTGGAGCGATGTATTGCGGCCGCACGATGAGACGCGAAACGATGTCGGCGCGCGAATCCCGTTGGGGCGGACGCCATTACCGCCCACCGCACCGCGCACGCGTAGAAAAACCGACCTCGGTATAAAGATGTCGCGCGCAGATAACATTGGATGGACACTTGACAACGCCGCCTTCAGCCGACCTCGACATGTTTATCTTCGGAATCGCGGCCTTACCGCGAATAACCAATTATGTTCACACAGATCCCGCCATGCGATCATATTTTTTATGTGGTGTATCCCAACATCTTTGCATGCAAGGCGCCTCACACTGCGAAGCGGCGACATCGTAGGTTTCTAAACAACGGTCGTAAAACAAACAAGAACGTGAAAAGCTGAGGCGGCAACTTTTACATAAACAAGAAAAAATACGTTATGTACATTTTAATGCGACATTATAAGCACCGTTAACTAGTAAGTTAAGACCAGTTTGATAATATCTGGATGCATACTCATGATGTGAATTCAGGTTCAGTGAAAACTTACAAAAGAATACACATTCTTCCGACCTTTCCTCCTATCGTGTCGCAATTTGTTCACGTAGACTGCACATGAATAGTATAAACGGCGCTCATTTATCGAACATAAGCTTTTGCTACGAGTCTACAACGTTGCACTGGTAGGTTATAAAACTACTTGCTATTTTTAAATTAATTATTTTTTAGATCGAAATAAAATAAGTACTCCATTACTGCCTGACTTCTAAAGTTGAACTAACAATTAAATTATATGCCTTCTCACATTTCAGCTTCCATGACTTGAAAGTTATTTATTGTTAACACATAAAATAAACAATTAGCGATGAAGTAAAACTAATTGTTCAGTTAATGATCCGACTGGCTCGACAGTGGGTGGTCCGCACTATATAAATTAATGTAGGTACCTAAGTCTTGAGAGCCCCTTCGCTAATGTCACTTTTCTCCCAGTATTATGTTTCTTAGAGATTGGCAATCAGCATAACGATTACAAGCGCTGTAACTCTTCTGTCAACTTTGTCTTCCGTATGTGTAATGACTTCACAATAACTGCCCCATGCCTTTTACAGCCATGTTTGCTTTAACGGAGCATCTAACTTAGAAGGTAACGCACGATTTGCAGATATCACAAGATACGAGTAATAATGCATTAGCCTGGTGTATGTTAATTGAAGTACGCGGGAGCCATAACCGATCGCTGAACATTACCTTCTATCGCATACCGTAAGAGAGCTAAAGGTAAAACGCTATCGTGTGGCATATCTATACAGGTCGGTCGCTATCTATTGTCAATTAAAAGCCTCTGGCGGAGATCTCGACCGCCTTTTGCTTGTTCTATAGGATGTACGCGATTGCTTCCCGATGCATACCCTACGCCTCAGGGTGGATATTGCTCGGACATTTCCTGTATTACTACTTGTGTGCCTGCATTGAACTAATCTCTATTCTGATTGTTCTATAAATTAACATAAAATCTATTTTAGTTTAGATTTGAATCGTCTCTTGATTCTTGTTCAATCAGGAAACAATAAAGGTACATGACGGCTGGTTTAAAATAGCTTTGCTTTACATTTTGTTAGCTTTGCTCGAAGCTCCGCCTCTTTGATATAGTGGCTTAGCAATGACTTGTTATTTTGAAATTACTGCTATTCCCCTGAGTTATTGCTTTACTGTATTTACAATTGAATAACTTTGTTACTGCTTTCCTTACACAGGTATACCTACGAAAGATTATAATATCTACAATACAACTATATGCGCGTGCGTTTTACAAAGACGCTAACGGGCTTTTAAAATAGATATAAGTTTTTAAATGACCATAATCTTAAGATGTGCTTGTTTATTACAAGCACATCTTAAGATTATGGTCATTTAAAAACTTATACGAACACTTGTGTAATTTATAGGAAATAGCAAAAAAAGCTTTAAAGCTCTTAAGAGTTGGAAATAATTAAATCTAGCTTCTGTATTAATGCCTCATTTCAATTTTAATCCAGCCAGTTAAATCCTTATTGTAAAGACTACAAAATAAATTGCGAAACCTAATCAAAGGCTGATACTAGCATACTTAACCAAAATTAAATACTGTACGGAACAGTACATAAACTGGATAATATGAGCTTCTGAATAACATTTCAAACGATGATTACCTATTAAGATAAGTATTGCGGTGCGCGAACGCAGCTCTAAGATTAACAGTGTCTAGGCGTTAGTAACGAGACTATCGTAATTGAATTAACACAAGAGCGTCACGTGTAGGCTCGCGCTAGGCGACCGAGGCGCCTACACCTGCTCCGCAAAAGTGATTCCATGATAATAAATCAGACATCTGACAACAGAGATAATTAAATTAGCAGTAGCTTAATAATAAATTATCAATTTAACCGTTTACACGTTTCGGTATACTGTCATCTTCGAATTCGTAATAAAAGTGCTCTAGGCGCGTTGTTAATGTTTAAATGATTTGCGATCTTGTATAGATATAAACGCTGTGTTTAATTTGGTAGTGAATTAAATAATTCGCGCAAATAATCAAGATATATTAGACGTGTTAATATTTTAGCTTTTTAAACAAACGGTTACCAAAATACCTATGGAAAGTATTTTATCTCGGAAAGTGTAACAACGTCCAGGAAAAAATTTAAGAAAATTGTTAATGATTGCAAATGAGGAGTAATTGCTTGCTAAAGGAGCAAAATTGGCGTACCTACATGCATGCATATGTGCACGCTATGTGGAACAGAGGTTTCAATGGACGGTAAGTACGAGGTATTTTCACTTCTGTAAAACGGTAAAAAGTAACAGGATAATGTTATACACAAACCGGTTCATATAATTCGGAAATCGAGATACTGGCCAAACTCTTTTAGGTTTTTTATATAATCCTCCAGAAATGTTTGCCGTGTTCCTTGGAATTTGGTGCCCACCTGCGTATTCTGAGAATGCTGCTATTACATTTTATTGACCATTTATTTTTTGTTATATCAATATTCCTGAGCAATATTGTTTCATTAACATTTATTAAAACTTAAAAAACAAATATTCTTGAATAGCATGTCTTCTTTCTTAAATAAGTCAGTTTGAATTATATTAAGTGCTATTTAAAAGCAAACACTAATAAAGTGATTTTCGGAATTTTTATTGCTCATTTATATCAACAGTGTATTAATTCGAGGTAATCAATCGTTAGGGCAGTTTTTTACATATAAACAACGGTACACCGTCTACTCATCACGACTAGTCGTTTCGTAACATCCGTACATCAATTCTGGTAATGGGCGCTGCATTAATAACGATACACGCGTACTTACCGGACTATATCGGCGAGTCATTTAGTAAGTAACACCAGAAAAACTAACTGTACATCTGTTTGCACTTCGGTGCCTCTGTTATTTCTTTTTGATTTGTTTCTGGATACTTTGACAGCATTATTACTAGTTGCCATGCAATAATACCTATCTCCTTCATTTACCGTTACAAGTCTGACACCATACTAACCAGTACTAATAATTTCTGTTACGTGTTATTTATTAAATATAAGGCTACACTAATATTTATAATGGGTGCAATAATGGATAGTAGAACAATCTGTCGAGACGAAAGGTGTTATTTTCCTTACTTTTGCTCTAAGTGCTTCCTCTACGGCTAATAAGACATAATGACGTGTTATTTCTGAAGATTCACGAATTCCGATCATAGGAGAGTATAGTACGCGGGGTTACTAACCTTGCAGCTTCGCAACCGCTACCCGCAGTCCGCCACCGCCGTGCTGCGATCAAAAGAAAAACGCCATTGTTAATTACGCAGTTTACACATGAGTGTATCTCAATTATGACATGTTGGATTATAGGCAGGTGACTGGTAATGACACACCCGCGCGCAGCATTCTGAGCAAGTGCAGACACGGTCGTGATTCCCTCGTTCAGTTCAGGAACAGAAGAGGGCCACTTCCCCGTATCGACTTCTAATTACGAACATTTTGCGCTTAAGAAATTTCCGGAATGTTCGTTGCACCCATAATTCTGTTGTCTATTTACATAAGTAAAGCCATTAGTTTTAACTAGACCTTACGCCACGGATGCAGCTGTTTACGACATGTCAGTGATGGTTATAGCAGATAACCGCGGCGTATTATGTAACACGTTTTGTAACAGATATTCGCCTGAATGTAAAGAGAACATTACTTAGTGTTTATGTTACCTTAATGTGGTGAAACTATGGTTATTTAATGTTTTGTTGTTGCACTTACAATGCTGTTAATTAAATTATTCAGACTTTGTAGGACTGCCCCTTTAGTAATTCAGGAGGTGGTACTTAATGTCCGTCGGACTTAACATAAATTATGCTAATGATTTTCACATTTATAAATATTGAGGTAAAGTTAGAAAACACTGCTAACATTAACAAATTATGTAAAAGTTTTATAGATGCTACCTAACCTAAATTTAAAATACATCGGCGTCGTTAAATATCTATCTTTAGGCAATGAATTATGTAGAGTGCCGCTTACTGGATTCAAAGTTGCTGGAAATTATTTAAATTCAACATAGTTTCGCCTGAGAAACCATTCTGCTTGTTTGTCGGAACTCTTCACTTTAGTATTCTGTAGCGATATGGGAGAGAATCGCCCGATTTAAATATTAACTGTATCTTCCTTGACCTGCACTAGTACGATACTTGAATTAAGTTGTTCTTCGAAAGTTGATTATAAGCATTATCTGCTTTTGTTTCAAAGTGAGGTAAAAATTTAATATGTAGGTACCTATATTTATTTATATAATCCACCTCATGCCCAACTTAAGAATCTAATCAAATCATACTTATTCCGAGAATATAACCATAATGAAATCCAATTTTGGTACGACCATATTCGGTCTTAAGTCATAATAATCTTGATTTATCGCTTAATAATAGTTAGACATGAGTGTTTCCGATACATGTGTGTGGTTCGTTTCATATCGCAAAAAACTAAAGTATTTGAATATAATTATGACAAGGATAAAATAAACAGTGGTACACTAGGTACCTGTTTCCGCTTCACTCTAATTAAAGTACAGTAACCGATAAAAAAAAACTGATTTATACACGTCACTTTGCATCGACCGCACGTCTTTTAAATGAAACACATGCCACTTATCTTATGCCAACTCAATTTTCTCAATCTGTTCCATTAATCAAATCACAGCACCTCTACATATGTTACGTCACTGGTCACTGAGCAGGCTCTCATCGCGATCCCACGCTTGAGCAAGCCGGACGAATCGTATCGCTAGAAAAAGTTACCGATCAGTCAGAAGTAGTCTTGACTGATCCTAGTGATCATTGAACCTTAAACGGCACTCAGACTCCCATAGATTGTTTTATAGCTAAGTAAACACGCTCGACTGGCTTACAATCGCAATTTCACAGTCAAATAACAGAAACAACCACACAAAACCAACCAACACGAAGAAACCGAGAGTACTTGCTAGTTTTTTCGACACATCAAAAAACATTTCCAGTTGTCTTTGAACAAATACAATTATATTCACAGTTACAACAAAAAGTCACGGTTTTTATTTCGACGTAAACGATACTCTTTCTACTATCTAGGTTTACATATTCGATAACACGTTTATTTATCGTAAACATACATATGCAATCAAATAACGGTCATAAAAGTCTTTAAATTGCTTTTATTTATGTCAACATACATATCTTGGAATTTTCAACTGATAATATCTTCGCGATGATTTTACGACTCTTATTAGATGCATCATGCATATTTATAAAAGTCGCAAAGCAAGAAAATCGCAATTCTTGCACATTTTCTGTTTCATGAAGATAAAAATTAAAACATTTACTTTTCGTTAAATTAAGACATCTCAAAATGTATGTCTCTCTAATATTAATTTGCAATGATATTTAACAAAATAGTTTTTGCAACAATCTCTTGTATTTTTTTGTGAATGTTTTAATCACATCTCAACTTCGGTAGCAAATTCTAACACTACTAGTTAAATAATATATTTTTTGTCGACCACTGTGGTTATTTGTTTAGACAGACAAACTGATATGTATCAGCAGCCTTTTTTATCACGCTTATTTATGCATCGTAACAGTCGCTATCTTTAATTTGGCCTCATTATCGAGATCAGTCGATGAATAATATAATAGTGTGATAGCAAAATCTTATATGTCATGATTGATCTTCTGAAAATTACAGCTAATATTTCATTTTGGTTGTTAGTTTGTGCGTGAAGTATTAATTTCTCCACTAGTTATTAAAGAATCTGAATTGTATAGAGGTGACCGTTATCTTTTGCTAGTGGAAGTTCAAGGTTTGCAAATCTATAATGTGCCGTTTAGTTTCGATTAGTCTGACGTATAAGTTGTGGTGTTTACTGGGGTAGTGCTGCGGTGTAGGTTAGTTTATCACGTGAGCAGCGATACGGTTGGGCCGTCAGCTTCCAGCGCCTTGCAAGGTGCACGCCAACCGCACACCATTTGTCAATGTCGCACCAACGCTGTTCTCACGTGACTAACACTAGGAAGTATTTTTACTTCCATTAAGTAAAGATCACTACTGAAGATGCCTTCGGCCAAGTATTGTAATCTAACGCAGTAAATTCACATTAGATAACGGAAATCGAGCTAAGAACACGAATTGTTGCTCATGGATTCCTGCCCTTCTTATATCCTAGGGTTTAATCAGATGCATTCAATTCGCGATTCCTCGTTGCCACTGGCACATACATATTCACATTAGTGCGTGCTTTAAAGCTTTACTACTGATGCTCTTTAAGGCTTACGGCCTGTTTCACCTCGTCTGACTAGACAATGTTCACCAGATATAATAAAAAAATTAACAGAATTTGTATGAAATGATCATCATCTGCCTAGCCTTTTCCCAACTATGATGGGGTCGGCTTCCTGCCTAACCAGACGCAGCTGAATACCAGTGTTTTACATGGAGCGACTGCCTATCGGATCTCCACAACCCTTACCTACCCTACTTACTGGGTAACACGATACCCCTCGGTAAGACTGGTTGTCAGACTTTCTGGCTTCTGACTACCCATAACGACTGCCAAAGATCTATGAACGACAGTCGGGATCAACGGCTTTACGTGCTTTCTGAGGCACGGAGGAACCTCGGTATAAAATGTATGGTCACCCATCCACAGACCAACCGCGGCAAGCGTAGCCTGAACCTGTGACCGATTGATCTGTCCGGTTTTTACTTAGTCGCGAGCTCGTCCTGTAATTTGTAAGAAACGATCTGTCAAGAAATTTAATCGAGCTTATACGAAGTCTAGGCCCTTACTATCACTTGTTATATTGGACCAATAATTCAACCTTACCGATATCCTTTCGAACTTATTGGAAGAAAGGAAGCCAGGTCGACAACCTGTAAATATTGACTCATCTCGGAAAGGCACGCGCCTAAACAAACAGACGAGTTTGTGCCATGTGTTCCTTTTAGAGAAATTGTTTTGTTTTAGAATTTAGACACCTTATTTTATTAGCCATGGCTATGGCACTATGGCCTACTATTACTACTTAACTGTTTACTGTGCGCTAGACTATAAAACTAAAGTGAACTATGTAAAGTTAAAAGTTTAATCCATACTTCCATACGTTTATATTATAAATCCGAAAGTAACTCTGTCTGCTGCGCTTTCACTGAACCGATTTTGATGAAATTTGGTATGAAGAAAGCTTGAATCCTGGAAAAGGACATAGGCTACTTTCTAATCCGCCACTTCATCTGCATCCGCGATAACCAACATTCACGCGGACGAAGTCGCGGGCAAAAGCTAGTCTGTCATATTTATTATAACGGATACTTCTCCAGATATTCAAGTCATGTGAAAAATCAACGTTGTAACTATATGCTAAATAAATATCACTCACCTACATACACATTTATCGTAAAGTGCCGATTTGCTAAACAGTTACATTGTCATAAATTGCGTGTGCGTGCGAGTGGACCGTGAAAAGAGTAGCAAAGTTTTGATAACGGCGAAAATTTCGCGTATGAAAAGACCGCAAATTCGTACCGCAAGCGGAAAGTATCAAGCAGCGCTTTTAAGGCTGCGTTTACACCAGAGATGAGCGAAGATACGTAGCGAGGGATGTGTGTGATAATGACCAATGACATCGCTTCATTGTCATAATTTGTACTAATAGCTAGCACTGTAATTGGCTATTTTCACACACATCCCTCGCTACACATCCTCGCTCATCTCTGGTGGAAACGCAGCCTAATGCAGTTTTTACTACATGACTTTTTTGGTGGGTATGTATTGCAGTGCAAATAACGTACCACGCAGTTAAGCACAAGATATATTACGCTTTGGCATCCATATAGGGATGAAGACTCAGTAAGATTCTGAATCGTTAAACGTATAACTTGACGAATGTTACCTTAAATAGATTCGCATCTTTAAATCGATAGATGGCCACGTTGTGATATCCACCTTCTCGATAGACCTCCAGTACGTCACCGAAGCACCCACGCAACGCAACCGTGTCGCGTACCGGAGCATAAACATTGCCCGCTGAAAACTCGATAACTTGAAAGGGACTAAACGGTCCTCAGTCCACAAAACACTAGGTGGTGTTGTTCATACAAAGCACGTTCCAAACAATAGAGAAATAAACTATGTTCTATTTCCCACCTCCGCTAAACTCGACCTAAAACATTCTTCACTTCACCCAGAGACAGTTTACTTATCTATCTCGCGAGCTGTCCGTATATTGGACACTATAAAATCTAAGACAACTTCAACTCGAATTATATTTGAGGTGAACGAACGTAATGTAAAAAGACACCGTTGAATCGGAATATTTGTTTGGCAATGAGTTTTGTATAATTCGATTAAATTTCGTAAGTCGGCCGTCGACCTGCGCGGGCGCTGAGCACGACGCTATTTTGGAGCTATGTCTACGTGATGCCACGCGTCTCTTACAGCCACCGTTCCAGTGGACTGCATTGCTATTGGTAGATTTCACAGTGATGGAAAACGTGATTGTGTCTCGAGCCATTCCGATTCCAAATTTCATGGAACGGTTTTGGCTCGATGACGATAATACATAACTTAGAAATACCTTTAGCGCTCCGTACTTACTTCGTGCAAGAAAGTTTTACATTGAAACCGTTACGAAGATGAAGTTTATTAATTGAATTAAGTTTTCTAAAAGCACGTATATTCTTGTTTCTTTTGAAACTAATTGTTTCTCTGTTTGATAACGTTGTCGGACGAAGCATAAGAATTATGATGTCTGATGTCACAGATTGCTATTCGCGGGATTAAATTTGAAATATGTGACATCCTGCGATCATATCGGCGGGTGGCCATAGATCCGATTCTGAGTTGAGACAATTACATTGAGTTATTCGCGACAGGTTAGTCGGCAGACAAGAAACAAAAACATGACACAGGTGATGGAAATGCTAATTCCAATTGTTTACTTATTGAAGAATGGTTTGAAAATCAACAGCTCTAAATGCTTATTGAGTCTTTGATTTTCTCATTTTGTGAGCTTCTTCTTTTGATTGCTTATAAGAAGGTCTACTACATAAAAGCTTATAAATTATTGTAATCGTTTTGTCAATATTTGGTACTGACTGATAACTTAATGAAAACATCAGAAAAAGGTTTTTTTTTTCATAAACCACACTTAAAATCTAGACCCTTATTTTTACCTTATTTAAATACGTTTCAGGGGTTTCTGACACATTTAGTAGTTTTTTTTTTTTTAATAATAGTTATGACATAAGTGATTTAGTAAAATAAGGCCCTGAAAATCTGTATGAAGTGATGCGATTGCATTGAAATAAACAATTGTTCAGACAAAATAATCTGCAACAATGATTGCTAATTTTTAGATGATTTTATGAAAGCAAAAAGAAAACATAAATCTCAAAAAGTGTAAAACTTACGAGTACTGCTAGAATCATTTTCAAAGCCGACCGTGAAATCCGCTACGTTGCTATTGAATTACTACGAAACGGATTGGCCAAAATGATTTGAACAACACTTTTGTTCTTATTCTTGACCTTGTACTTAAACAATTACCATCAGCTACATCGTAACTTAACTGACTGACTGGCGGAAATGCAATGTAACTCATTGTTAGGGACCGACGGTAATTGTAATCGTTAGGACTGGACGAAGCGATCAACGATGTGAACAAGGTTATGGGGTTCTAATTGACAGATCACAACGACGGCAGCGGACACCGTAACCGCCTTTATCCAGGCTAACTGTACCACTACCGTACGACACGGACCGCCTGCCGCTTGGTCGATCGTACCCACCACCACAACGGGAAATGCCGGGCGTCCTCAAGCACGTCAACCTTCTCTTTGTCGCCACACTCATTTCCTCCAGGAACCGCACTTAATAAAACCACAACAAACAAAAACTTTCGACTCATAAAAACTGGAACTCGGCTGTGTCCGTAATTCTCACAGAAAGTACACTGAGGTCAACTGCTGTGTATTGCCGTCGACGGAAGCTATGATATCGCCGCCTTGTCTCATGGCTTTCCTATTAAAAATTCCACCAGCAAACTCTTTCTGTGTCATCTCTATTTAAGATATTCGCCGTGTCGGTTGCTAAGTGAAACCGTCTCGAGAATCTTTTATTCTTCTTAATGCGAGGCGTTTCGGCTCTTGTTCGGGATCCTAGTGTGACAGCCATTATAATTCCGAGTGAATGTGGAAGTGTACAAAGACGGCTTTGTACCCGCCATAAATATTTATGAGTACCTATTTTCTACACACGTGGGTCGGTGGATACGCACGATACTACCGGCCTAATTGGATGTCTGTAGGCGCGAATTTGTTTCACTCTGAGGGGAATTCCTTATTTGTGTCTGAAAGCAATTTATAATAGCGAAATTTTACTTCCTTGCCGATACGCCGTCGTATTTATAACATACTCGTTAATTTCTACTCATTTGAAGCTACAAATTAATTATTTAGCAGTTCACTTACGGTTATATAACGATAAATACATTGAAGATA
This sequence comes from Charanyca ferruginea, assembly GCA_947361185.1. Classification (NCBI taxonomy): domain Eukaryota; kingdom Metazoa; phylum Arthropoda; class Insecta; order Lepidoptera; family Noctuidae; genus Charanyca; species Charanyca ferruginea. The sequence continues at coordinate 13,936,100 of OX376073.1, read as the reverse complement.
CTAATCCTACTTTCTCTTAACTAGTTTCTTGAGGCCACTATAAGAAAGTAAAACCCCGCTATGTTGGCGCTCGCCCCGTGTCCTGTTGACACACAAATTGCTATGGTAAATTATTCTGGAATACTGATTTCTATGACACTCTCATTTGTCATTTTAAGTAATTTTGACACAAAAAATCGAAATCAAAATACGAATTCATAGTTCGTTCCTAAATTCAACAATTACATTTTTCTTGAAGACTATGTGAAAATTCCAAATATAATTCAACCATCTTTGTAAAAGACGTAAAGTTTACTGGTATACCTACAAGTAGGGACCTATTTAGATATAAACTGTTTCCACACCATGCTATCGGGATGTTTATGATAAATAAAAAAGACGAAATGGATGAATAAATGACGGAAACTGAAAATATATCTTTAAGTCAATAATAGAGGCTTGTAGTGACACCACGAATGACCTCAATCCTGTCTATCTAAGTATGTTCTCGCATGCTCGTAAATCTGGAACGCGGGAACGGTAGTGCGACTGTGGACGTTATGGCATCTTGCCCCGTCCTGCCCTGACACTTGGCCTCTGACAACTATACACTTGATATTATACCGCGCTTTCCATATATCTTGCTTACACGGAGTTATGGCTTTGCGTTTCTAATATATCACACAACTTTGATACTTCCTGTTTCTTGAAATACTGATCTGAATATAAATGAGCAATGTCCGACTATCATACCATGACAAATAAAAATACAAAATACGCTTTATTTCATTAGATTTGATTGTGATAGGTCGTTTATTTTCCAACGATTTAATGTTCTGGTCCAATGATTTAACGTTTAATATAGATTTTATTCGTCCAAATCAGCAGGTGGTAACTGTTGTGTTTAAATTAAGTTACCTGTATAACATTTTATCTAAATGTGTTGATGTTTCACTATGTTTACACATTCGGCGAGAAAGAAAAATAGCTACAACTTAACAGACTAGGATCAAACAGGGGATCACGTTGTCTCTTGGGTTGGGTACATGTTTGGCACACTTTCAGGAGGTCTCGGTTACAGCGGCGACGTCACGTTTCCCATGTTGGGAATAGTTTATTGAAGTCATGATGTGACCTTAACATTGTGTTTTACGATTGTCTCGTCACCGGTCCGAGCACTGACATTTCAATAGAGGAGGTGAGCGCGGGTCGCGGCGTGACGCACAGCACGACGCCCAGCATAGCTCACCACCACCTACACACCACTGCAACGCTTCCACTGTCAACACCATACTTCGCATGATTGCCGTTATTTATAAACCTTGTCCTCCCTACCAAATATTTACCACACATAAATCACAGCTATCAAACGAACAAAGCGAATGTTTCATCATTTTGATAAATCCTAAATCATGGATCCAATTTTCCAAATTGTCATTCCAACGGCACTGCAGCAGAACGGTATTAATTTCAAGTTTATAGTTGCATTTCTCGAATTACCTACAGTGGCTTATCGGCGTCAGTGTTGACTTGAATTTGCATCTAGGTAGTATTTTCTCGTCGCCAGTTCGATAGTGTGTGCTCACGATTTAACGCTGGTATTAATGCATTATTCAGCGGGGTTTTCATTAGACTGTCGCTATCGGCGCGGGCGATCGCGCTCTCGTTAAAATGTACGGATGGCATGACGGGTGCTCGTATTAGACGGGCACGCGAGTCAACCCTATCGCGGCTCAAATTCAAATCACTGAAAAACTTATTTCCAGTTTTGCATTTTCTGTCGCCTCGTTTCGTGACACACATCAATCTATATTTGAATCCACTAGCTACCTACTTGAAATGAAGTTGACATTTTGCTGGCTAAATTGCTGTTATTTCATTTGTAGAAGCTTTAATCTAATTCGTCATCGTCTCCCTGCCCATGTTACTTGGAGCCGGCGCAACACGTTTTCTTCTTCCATTCCGTTCTAACCGTCATGCATGACTCGCTTTTCATAGATATCATTTTTCACACAATCTATCCATCTTTTCTTTGGCCTTCCTCTCCCTCTCCATCCATACACATTAATATTCATAGCTCTTTTAGTCACATGTGTTTCATTCCTTTTTCTTCACATGCCCATACCAAGACAAACGATTCCCTTTCAACTTTTCTTTACTTTCAAACTTCTTCTAATACACACACATCCATCTCAGCATTCTCATCTCCGCTACATGCAAACTTTTTTCATTACGTCACATTCCGATCCATACATTACGACAGGTCAAGCAACAAGCTTTATTCTGATTACAGTCCGTAAATAAATTAGTCTTCTTAGTGCAATTGCGCGCTATTAGGCAAGATAGAGCCGTCAAGATAAAATCTTGGTAAGTAGGACTTTTTAATAATCTTGTTTGAAAATTCTCATTGATAAAAGATTTAAGCTAGCGATAAAACTCTATGCACACAATGATTTAGTAGATATGTACACTACAACTCGTACTTACATTATAAATGTTTTTCCTTAGCCGTTTATCTAAACTCGCACAGTCATGTGGTTATCGCATCGAAATTCTTTGAACACATTGAAGAAATGCAATTAGCAAGGCGAAGAGGACTATTAACGAGTGTAGCTCGACCAGTTTGAAAGAAACTGGTGCGTAAGGACAGGTTTAACAACCCCACACATGACACAAAGTCGCGGATGTGGTATACTTTCGATATTAATGAGAACACATCCCGCATGCGTCGCCCTAAATAAATTGCCACCTACTGCAGCACACGTGCAACGAGAGCAAATTAATTTTATGGGACGTATATATCATGTGTGGTGACAGTTTTCATTAAATGTTTGAAAGATATCAGTTTTTATGAATCTTTTTTAGTTACTTCATATAAACACGTGCATACTGAATATTTACATGAAAATATTCTGATTAATTGCTTTTTTGTGCCTACCTATATTTTTCCAACTATGCCTGTGTTTTAATTGCTGTTGGCATTGCCATTACTGGGAACCGACACAGTCGAGCAAGCTCAATAATAACTGCGCTATGTTTTTAATTACCTTGTCAACGCGTATAGTTTGAGCGATGTCTGTCGCCTGGAGCACCTGCAACAATTGGACATACATTTATTAATATGACATAAACTTAAATTAGGTACATACGTTTAAGGCAACGATTATTCAATCACATTTATCACTTTTCTACATCAACATTTTAATTAGAACGTTTTAGACTTTAAACCGGTGATTATTCCAGCCGCTTTTCACATCGGCAGCATCTTCTTTGTATGTAGTTATGTAGTTATAAATCATTAAGGAGATATGTACCTACATACCTATGTCTGTTCCTAAAACTATAAATCTTACCCTGACTGCCAGGGCCTGGCAGGTACGTATTATAAACATATGGACTTCATTTACAGAATGTCCATTCAATTAACTGACGCTGTTACTTTATTGACATAATAGTTTAGATTCGCCATAGGGCGACTGTATTATAGACCTCGAGCACGCATGTCCTTATCTAGATTTCTAGATGGAGTCGGTGTCGGATGGTGTGCAAGTTCATGCCTAAGGCAAAGGTTTTGATGTATTTAATGTATATAATTTGCATTTTACGATCAAAGCCAGTCGTTATCATTTTTAGGGTTCCGTACAAAAAAAAACGGAACCCTTATAGAATCACTCGTGCGTCTGTCTGTTCGTCCGTCTGTCACAGCCAATTTGCTCCGAATCTACTGGACCAAATCAGGTGAAATTTGGTAGGATGGTGTAATCCTATGACCCAAACACAAATGTGCAAAGTAAATATATTTTTTTTTTTAAATAAGGGTCATTTTTGGGTACAAATTAGAAAATAAAAAAAGATTAGCAAACTTTACTGTGTCATATATCAAATGAAAGAGCTCGTTATGAGGATCTCAAGTATATTTTTGTTATTATTGTAAAAAAAATAGTTTTGATTTTATTCATAAAAAAGGCCGAAAATTGACCGTTGACCCCCTGATCTCCGAAACTGCTGAGCCTAAAATTTTTAAAAAAATACGAAATATAGTTCATTGCTTGTAGATTACAAGAAAACCTGTAAGTATTCTATCAATTGGCATTGTACGCAACCCTCTCCACGCGAGTTCTACTCGCACTTGGTCGGTTTTTGTAGGCCACATCCCGACACATCGTGCAAGAACATTATTTTAGTTGCAAATTAATCTAGAAATCTCGAGGAGACAATAGGTCATTTGTTGGCAAGCAGTGCAAGTATGAAGTGTGAACGTCCGCCGTGTGATGTCGGACGTCGCGACAGTCGTGTAAACAAAGCGCTACACTGACCGGGTTAACCTTGAATGGTAAATGTGTGCGGAGTTTCGCCGGGGAAAAATATGCCATTGATGCAAGCGGTGTGCGTGCGCCGGGTAACGGTCACTACGAGCCGAATAAGTGGTTTAGCATCGTACGTGGAATGATAATGTTCAAGTGAGACTTGTCACGCGATTGCACTGCCGTGTCACTGCCGCACGCATTCAGAGACCCACTTTCTAACCTTGTGTCCTTGAACCATAAGTGTGTTTACGTTCTATGCTTTGAATCGCTTATTTCCTCTTATAACTTTAATGTAAATAAAAGACATGCACTTTGTTATTACTTCCGGTGAAACGGGTAAGTATGTGATATTTGAACAAATTAAGTCAATTTATATCAGTGAATGGTTAAACAATAAAAGTGATAAGGCAATATTTCGTGTAGCCAATTACAGTAGGGTGAATGTCGATGTCGGTGTCTGAGAGCGAACAATGTGCCGCTAACGAGATACAGCGGGCCCAGCGCTCAGCACCGGTCCGTCAGGCCGTCGCTTGCCCAACACCTCAATTCGTTCTTTGTTTACGTTGGCATCGTACTCGCCCGCGGAGCCCGATCTCATCCCGAACGCAATAAAGCTCGAAGCAAACTCACGACTCTGCAATGTCTACTCTTTATCGCCTCCGCCGAATGCTGTACGATCTTAAACGTATTTTAATAACTTCCACCCGCTAGTCGCCGTAATGGGATCACCATGCAAATGCCTGTGCCCATGCTGTACCGTTACATACCGATACCGACGGTAACGAACCGCCCCGTGAAATAAAGAAAGGCAATAATCGCAAACGGGAAATCCGATCAAGCCGAGGGCGGCAAGCGGCGCGGAGGCCCGAGACAGGTTCCACTGGGAGCATCCAGTCTAACGCTACAACTATGTAAAGTCAAATGCTTGCGCAACACTAAAACATGGGACAAGTATAGCAGAGTACCCCGCGGTTCAACGTCAAAAAACTTGAATGAGCCGAAGAAAGTGCCCTTACAAGTTCCTGTATTCGATCCTATCTTAGATCGAATGAGGTAAGTTGTTAGTGAACCTGACGTAAGGTGTGGATTTGAAGTTCCCTTTCGTGATATGGCAAAGCGCTTTCCCTGTCGCAACTTTGCGCTCTGACACTTGCACTCTTCCTTTCTACATTATACTCACTAGTGGAACGATAATACTATAGCTATTAACTGTTATTACATTTGAACTAAGTTATATGACGTCGGTATTACAGCTATTGTTACAAATTAATTTCGAATTTAATTTGCGTTATATTAGACATAACCGTAACATATAGACGCAAAGCGAATGAACAAAAGAACAACGGTAAAGTTCGTAATAAGCATTTAACATTACAATCAGAAGGTACTTTTTACTTCGTCACCAGGTAATTAAATCCTTTGAGTGCTACCGAACGATGTCATCTTTTTGAATAAGTTTTCAATTCAAAAGCCGCTTCATCATCTCTCCTTGCAAACTACTATTACAAAATAAGATTAACAATTTTCTCACGTCCGCATCGAGATCGAGTTAGGCGACGACAACCTCTGCAAAAAGTAAGTTGGAAATCTAATAGAGTTTGTGGCAAGCCGGTTATTTGTGTTATTTTTTAGTTTCGCTGACGCTCAGGAGAAATGCTATGTAACGCTCGCGAACGAAGACGAAGACCTGACATTACAGTAATAACGCCGAACCGCCCTTCTGTCATTATTCTGTACACTTTCCTCGGGTAACTAAACATGAAACGCTTCTTATTCTTCAAGGGCATGTTCATTACAATTGCTTTATAGTCTATGTTCATCGTTTGCTATATAAGCAACCAACTTCTAAATTTAACACTATGGTGGTGTTAGTTACGAATCATTTCTTGTCGGTTAAGCGAGTCACATAATTGCATACAAATGTCATTTTAATTAACAAACGGATATACAGCGTTAGCACTTGATTAAGTGGCACGGATAATGTTGGATTAAGACTTCCTTTGATTAAGATTTGTTATGAATGCGTCGACAGAGGCAGTGGTGCGTGACAGAACTGGTTCAGCAATAGATGATGAGGCCTTAGCGTGGTCACTGCGCCATGCGAGATACCCTACGATTATTACATCTTTGATTACAACCTAGGATGCCACTACCGCCTCATTATGCGAACATACTTGCATTTAAAATCAGGTTATTTTAAAATACTTAGACATATTAGCACGTCTCCCATGTATTCTTCATATGAGATGGGAATTACGAAATTGCACATGCTAATTTTTCCTGAATAATAACGAAATGTTGTCAAACTTTAATCACATTGAATATGAAATAGGTGTCAGCTATCGAATCACAATCACGGGCACGTCAAGCAATTTAGAAAGAACTTCATACGCATGCAGCATTTGCACCAATAAATACATTTTACTTTACAAACAGGTACTGAGCAAGTTATTGAACACCATTAGTATTCCTTGTTAGTGTCATGTTATAAATATGATGTCATAAAAGAAAATGATCACTTGATTGGCACGGAAGAAGAATTTTATTTGGTGTTTATTGAACAGCGATAGAAAAACTTTAAGTTATCGTAATATGATTATGTAAACATTGTAAGTATTGGAAAAATGATCTACGTAGGTAGAGCGTCGACAGCAGTAATAACTTGAAATTTCTATACTTGGACGAAACTGCATGCAGTCTTATAAATGCATCATATTTAAGTTAATTATTGTTTAAACTATGTAAATTTATAGTTTAGCTTATGGTTGTCATGAAACCTGTTGGCGGGGATGATTAAAATAGAAAGACTATATCGTTTACGTGAAATGCATGTTTTCAATTTTTAATAGTTTATTATTAGTAACGGTAACGGTTGATCCATCCCTCCTTTGCATTTTTGCTTCGGGCACTTATTAATACCGCGCAACGTCTGCTGGAGGTGTTACGTAATTGCAAGAATGCGGCGGTATGCGCCTTGTCGACGTGTCGGACGTGTCGGACGTCGGACGGTCCTGTTCGCATGTGAACCGTATTTATTGTAATTACGTCTCTCGAACGCTGACTCCTATCGATCGATGCGACGGGAAAACGTCCGTATGAAACGATAACATCGACCCCATCTAAGCGGCATTGCTGCATTCAAGTATCTTATATCAAATCGATTTAGGTAGTTACTTTTATTTACAAAGTTCTTAATGATTAGATTTAAGGGTTTCCAAACTTTTAATTATTTATTTTTATACGGAAATAGCTTTCGCAGATGTAAGATAATAACAACTGCGTTTATCTAAAACAGAAATGTCAAATCGTGACGATTTGGTAATACGGAAGATTTACCCAACAAAGTAGTAGAGCAATCTACATATTTATCAGCCAGCATTAATTGGAGTGGCATTGGTAATAGTTTCCCGATTAATGCACGCGATCGTCTCTAGGTGGGTCCGTTTGCGTTATTTCGCGGTATCGCGCGCACAATCGTAACCTCTTCCCACATAATTGGCGTGTGGGCGCGGCGGTGGTGGCGTGTTATCCCGATCGCCGCCCACCAGCGACGAGGCGACGCCCGATTAGATAGCTCGGCCCCCGACACCCCGACCCGGGCAACACCTCCCGGCTGCCGTGAGTACCGAGGTGCCGACGCACCCCGCTAACTGGGATCATCTCCTGACGCGATCGCGAAACTCATAAAGCAGTCTCGTTACTTACACACTTACACCGCACGCGCGAAACAATTGTCAATAAACAGCGAATTTATTGCATTCGGTAGTTTGCACTTGATTCATTCCATATAAAATAATAAACCAATAAGCCAGCGAAACGTTCAGCTTCTCTGTCTTCTATTTTTAAATTTAACCATTATCCTTAACTAGCTTCTGCCTGTGACTTCGTCCGCTTGAAACTCAATTATAATATAAAACATAACCTATGGTACTTGGCAATAGCTTTCCATTATTAGTAAAAAAAAACTTGAGAGGTGTCAAGGGACACCCGGATGGAACGAAGTTCCTTTCGATTAATTAGTGAAGGAATTGTAATATTTTTTTTTTTTTTAAGTTATAATAATATTTTTTTTATTATTAACAAATATAATGTAATTAAAAGACAATTTAATTAAACGTGCCCGTTTATGTATCGAGCGAAATGGACTCCATATTGAGCAGTTGCTTCGATACAGGGAAGTGTAAATTTTATACCTAATAGGTAAGTTTTTTAATTAAGCCAAAGTTGATTAAAACTGTGTTTGTGAATATGTAGCTCTAATTTATTTAAATAGGTTACCTATAGCACCTATAGGTACCTACGCCTGCCTGCCTTTCTTTTTCTAGCAAAAGAGTACCTACTCACTTACCTACTTACAACTACAAATAATTCGCCAATGATAAAAGTACTAAACATATCGCCGTAGGTACCTAGTTCAAAGAGTTCGCCGCGCCGCCTTTAAATACATAAACATATTCTACGAAAAGCGAATTCGGACTTTATTTCGTAAACGTAAACGGTTAAAAATTGAAATTTTACCAAACTAGGTATGATAAAATTATTCTGAGAAACGTATAGGCTGGTGCCCGACCGGACAATAGGAGCTATGTGCAATCGAATTTCACGGTTAATGTGTAAAAATAAGGTTTTAATTCGCTCCAATATTTTCATAGAAAAGCGAATTAAAACCTTATTTTTACACATTAACCGTGAAATTCGGTTGCACATAGCTCCTATTGTCCGGTCGGGCACCAGCCGACCGAACAATAGGAGCTATGTGCAACCGAATTTCACGGTTAATGTGTTAAAATAAGGTTTTAATTCGCTCCAATATTTTCATAGAAAAGCCGCCATTCAACTAATAATGAACTCTATTTGACAGTTCCAACGATTCAATTTTTCTGTTCGAATTGTCTGCGTTTGTGAAGTAATAAAAATAGCAAAAATAAGGTTTTAATTCGCTCCAATATTTTCATAGAAAAGCCGCCATTCAACTAATAATGAACTCTATTTGACAGTTCTAACGATTCAATTTAGCTTATATTATAGCATGTCGTGACAACTTTTCGTAAGATTTTTTTCCGTCTAGCCCCCTTTCACAACGCGCGATAAGGAACTTCGTTCCAAAAAATCGGACCAGAACTTCCAGAGATAGAGATTAGATCTTTTAAACATACAAATAAATCCTCCACCTTTATAATATTAGGTAGGTACTAGCTGACCCGACAGACGTTGTCCTGACCCTATCTACTTACTTACCTGCCTATTTACCTACCCTACCTGCCCTAAGTACCCTACATACCCTACCTACCCTACATACGCTAACTACACTAATTGCGCCAATCCTCCAAAAAATTAAGAAACTAATACGTCATCTACTTATGTATAATTTTTTGGTGAAGATATTAATACGTTAATACGTCATCTATGTATTTTTTTTGGGTTTTGTTGATATTTTGAATGTTCCGCGCAACTTTCTTAGTTTTTTCTTTCATTTTCTACTTCTCCTTACAATAACAAACACAACAAAAAAAAAAGAATACCTAAGCGAAATTGGTCCAGCCGTTCACACGTGATGCCGTGACCAAGGAAAATAGGGATTCATTTTTAAATAAGTATATAGATATAGTTGGTTGGGACAATAAGCCTCGTAGCTAACACTCATTGGCTATAAGAAGTGGTACCGCCTCGCCTGTTACGCAAAACGTAATGCTCAGCAGACGGTTCATTAATTGCGTATTGTCGAAGCTCTGGTCGACGATCACATCTAGTAAATCGCCCAAGTGATCTCACGACGTTCCTATTTCCGCCCGCTATGTGACCGCTACAGCCATGCGAGATTCTCTTGTATGGCCATGGGTAATAAAATTTAATATAATGTGTACAGCGTAAATTAATCGGAAGCATCGATGATAGGCGTGCACGTTTATGCCGCCAGGATAAACATAGATAAACGCTCACACCGTTAAGTTGATTTAGCACGTCGGTTCCGCCCCTTTTTGGTGTTACAAATAATTATACATTATTAGGCAGGCACTAGCAGATTTTGTACCGAAAACGTTTTTAACAATTTCGAATTGAATTGGAATTAACTTATATAAAAATAATATAATCCTGTTGTCGAAAATTGCAATGGATGACATCCTGGAAGAAACAAGGAATGATAATGATGTACGTCCAGTTCTTGAATTGCGCACGCAGTTCTTTCTTAGAAGTTCCCTATAATTTAAACCCGGCTCGGTACTCAAACCACTCCAGACAAATTATGATTATACCTAATTCACTTTCTAGTTAGCGTAACAAATAGAACAGGATTTTTAAAGGATATTAGTTCTGATAAACTAGTTTTTGTTTACTCCGCGGTAGTTGGTTTATACTATACGTGCCTATACGACGCTCATTAGAGTTTTGATTATCAACAAATTGCATCTTAGTCCTTAGAGCTAATAAATCTTAATGCAACATCGCACGCACATATCAAGCACAATATGGTTGACGTTAATTGACGAAATGCGAAGTGGTAGTGTTTGCGACGGCTGATTTATACGCGCGCAAATCGCTACTCAATTTGCATTAGATCTATGTAAAGCGCCCACTCGAGTACTCGTTACCGCGATCGTCGCCGTCTTCGACATACTGGCCACAGACCAGTCGTCACGACTAAAACGAAGAATGTGTTATCTCTTATTTTTTCTAATGTATACTCTTCACCAAGCTTACCACTGCACTAAAGATTTCTGTCGACTCCTTCAAACATTTACATATTCCTAGTTTGAGAAATCTACACTCTGTTCTTAGAAGTTTTATCTGAGCTATCCAGGTACCTGAACTACTTCGCGGCTAATCTGAACATATAAATGACTCAGATAGAGCCTAAACGTATAGAAATGACTACATTTGTCACGACCACATTGGTTAAACGCAAACACAATTCTGCAAGTTGTAATTTAATGCTGTGATAGGAACCACTGTTCGGTGGCGGTTAACATGTTTCTGCAAAGCCTAGTACGGATGTAGGAAAATACGGCTGTAGATAAAATCGTGTACATTGTGTAACCATGCACATTTACAGTTAGTAGCTCAAAACGCAAATAAAATTAACGAAAGACAGCAGTAAACGACCGCACAGACACATATCCATTGCGGTGTAAAATAGCGGCGCGCGCAGCAAATGACATTCCACATTCATACCACGCCAAATAAGTGCGGAACGTGGAGCGGATTTAGGTCACACACTGATTCTCGGTAATAGAAGTGTGGAGTGTAAAGCTGTGGAGTTTCACCGCAAGTAATCTGACAGTCGTGTAAGAGTTCCTTGCTAATTTACAGACCGTGCGTTTCGGCCTGTGGTCACGCGCTTGCCGACCGCAGCCGAATTCCGCTACTGGTACGTGCCACGCCGACGAAGGCGTCAACCATCGAAAAACATCTAGCCAATATCGTGTAATGGTCCGAGATCCTAGAGGCCCACCTACTTCATTTTAGCATGGCTGAAATTTTGAAAATAGATAAAAGAATATGCAGTAAAGAAAATATGTGTAGGTACTTGCTAGCAACATATTTATTTATTTATACCTACTTCATGTATAAAGGTACAAAGTCGGACTTAATGTCTTAGGCATTCTCTACCAGTCAACCAAAGGTGGTGGAGAGATAACATGGCAGGTGCATAAAAAATAAATAAAAATAAAGTTAAAATGAACGCTATTTATTGTTAAATTTCAGCCATACCAAAATGATATAGGTCTGGCAACTCGGCGATCTCGGACCATTACAAGATATTGGCTAAAAGCTCTGAAAACTATTGTATCCCAGTCTATATGTCAGCCCATTGTCAATTATCCTGATATACAGAATCTACCTGACAAAATTTTTGTCCTCTCTAGAATTTCATTAAGATGTTATATACATAAACGGTAAGATTACACTGATTAATTCGTATCGTACTCGTACCATCGTATTCACACAGAGCGTGTATATAATGCAGCACTCAGCTAAACGATCTGTTGCTCATTCCGAGTTCTAATGAATGTGAGAATTGATTCTAATAGGGATATGACGGTATTATAGATAATTTGATGCAAATTAAAACAATAGTAAACGATTCTAGATTTTTTCATTTAATGCTGATTGCGAAAGAAATCGATTTGATAAGTTCATAAATAGCAATGTAACTTCCATTTAAAAAGAAAGTTGAATAATAACTAATTTTTTTACGATATTACGATGTATTTAATTAATTGTATTATTTTCTACTAGTGTCATTAGTATCTACACATCTGTGTCTACTTCAGGTCTAACATTGCAAGATCCCCCTTCATTGCAAGCACCATTAATTTCACCGGCATGTAATTTTTCTGTTATTAGCAACACATTGTTATTACGAATTTGTGTAGTTAATACATCTCATTTATAATTAGATCACTTTTTTTTAATAGCACGTTCCGCACTGTGGTCGTACAAATTAATAACGTCTGCATGTTCTATGAAGATTCGTGTATGACATAATGAAGTAGACGTTGAAGAGTAATTAACTATTGCATTCAAAATTAATATTCTGATCAATCTATAATTATAAACACGTGCGGTTTAAAAGGTCATAATAATTTGTGAAATAATCGTTTAGAAACACGGAATCGACGCAAATTCCAAAATATTTTAATAACGCACTGCAAAAAAGTGCAATGGCGCCATCGGTATTTCTTACAACAAAACGTATCGTAATGTAACTGTAGCGTCAGGCCTGGATAGCGCTGAGAAGAAGAAACAAAACATTAGCTGCGAGTAGTCAATCAAGAGACACGCGAATGTCGCTTAGCATTGCATCTAGTTTCACTTACGGTGCAAGCAGTTTTTCGTCGGGAAAGCGATCGCGACCGCGATCAATAGCTCACATTGTGCTCGTCGACGACGCCTGCGCTTGCATAATGTGTCTGTCGTGGGAGCGACTACAGAGCCGCGCCGTTATGCGACGCACGCCACTGGTACCGTTCCATTAGTGATTTTATTAGACGATTCGCGTGTATCGCCCGTAATCAATTTGAGCACATTGCAGGCGTTGTAAGTCGCCCTACTTGCAACGTATTATAGAGCATAAAGCGCTTTACAGCCACGTTCTCCATTTAAGCTCACACGGTGTTTCATTCCGGGCTAATGTAAAGCTTGCTGTGTATAATTTTGTTTTGTCCGCTTTATCTGGGACGCAGCAGTACGAGTATATCACGAATTTTCCAGATAAATCGATGCAATGCTATGAGAAATGATTGTATCTACCTATGTTTCGATTTCAAGTTCTGATGCATTAATGATCCTAATGTCAGGTATTTTCCTTGCCGATTTCTCCTGGGGTGATCTTATTGATCACAACTGAAAACCTGTAAGTAAGCTTGATTTTCTTCATTGGATCAATTTCGATAGTTCGTTTTTGGATTATGTAGCTTCACAAACTTCGTAATTTCGGGCGTTTTACACGATTTTACTCCCAAAATTCCAGACTAAAATTAAAGTAGACTAACCGCTATGGTGTGACGTGAAACTCAAATATTATTTTTTAGCTTTTCTTAGTATGTCTTCTTGTTAAAATTGACCGCGAACGTACAACGGTACTGACAACTTTTCAGTGTGATTTATTTGGTTACTTTTCACCTATTCAGTGACTGAAAGCAATGCCCTCATTTTTTATCGCAAACAAAGTAGAGTAAAGCCATAATGTTTCGATTTATAGTACGAACACGGAAACTGGTTTGCGGATTTTGGTTAATTTATGATTGTATCAATATTTGGGTAGGTACAGCGTTGTATCTGTGTCAGCGATGAGTCAACGGTGACCGCTCACACCCACGCCTATTGTTAGTCGCAAGCGCAGGTTCCCTCATTTGCATACCCATCTCACCATAAACAAACATAAGCAACATTATTTTTTCTCTTTCGGCGGAATTTTATGATGTTGCCAAAATATAAGTTTCACTTCACAGTTATGCATTTAATTTATTTGGTTTTAAAAATATTCTAACATACATACATTATTTACGATCGATTCTAAATATTAACCGTGACATCATTGAATTCAGTTATTTTTACATTCCATCGTTTTTATAATCTAAACTTGTAAACTTTTTAGACAGGTAGGTATCGATACAATTACAGCAAAAAGTCTCCGCAACTCAAATCGAAAAGAAAATTGGAATCAATAACAGCGTCGACAATAGTAGATAAAAATAAATTTAGTTACGGGACACCTGTTAAAGAGGCCGTCAAAAGTGCACGCACCCGCACCGCGGCCACGGGTCGTTCACCCCGACACGACGTAATTAAAATCCTTCATGGAAAGCACGCCTGATGGAATCCATCCTGACCCCGCGCACGACCGACTAGTACCGCCCTTTAAACGTTACTTTATAAATAGGAGCAACCCAGCTTCGTGTCCCTACCACTGCTATGCGATACGGGAGCTACTAAAAAAATAACCTTAATTATTCCAAGATTTTCAAGTCTTGACTTTCGTTTTATTGGATTCTTGTGTATGTATTTAAAAATCTGACAGCTTTAGAACGCTCGCGGATTGTGTATGAATAATAATCAGGTAGATAAAAAATATGAAGCTTTTATATTTTTAATTCACTTTGAGAGAAGTTACTACAGTTCTACGAATTTTATAACGATATTTTTTATTCATGGTCAATTTAATGGATTTATTGCCAATCAATTTACCTTGTAGGTACGTTTTAAAATTGATCACCAAATTAAAGCTTCGATAGGTCTCAATATTCAATTACGAATCTGTTCAATAAAACACTTGAATATGAAGCATTTCAATTACTTTGAGATTTAATTAAATTTTCAAAGCTATCAAATTTCTTCAACTATTTATTACTTATTTATAGCCCTTCAATCTGTTCAATTAAATGCATGTAAATCAAATTGGTTTTTAGATATGTAATTACTGGCTATTATTCCGAATAATTATTACTACGTGTTTACAGTTTCTTCACATTCTCCATAGCGTGTTCTCGGCACTATCATAGTTTCTCTAGTTATCAAAGATCGCACTTTCATCTGAGACCCACCATAACAACATTAGTGTGATATCAAAATAATCAGGAAATCGGCACGCGGTATCGCCTTGTGCCCAATAATCGGTGTTGATGGCGTGTCGCCGACTATGCGCGCGCGCAGTCACGAACTACTCGGTGGATCGCTGTTCTCACGTGACCCTCTTAATTATAATCTCAGAAACTGCAATCGGGTCAACTGGATATGTTGATTTGTGCATCGTATTTAGATATTTAGTTCGTATTTATAGTAAAACAATTTTTGAATAGTTTACAACTTGGGAAACATTGCAATTTTAAAAATCGTAACTGTCAAAGCAGCCAATAAAATCAGAAAACCAATTCTTGTAATTAAAAACGTTCAGAATCTTGTCAGCTTTCATCTTAGCGGCAATCAGTGTTAAAATCTTGTCAAAAATGTAGTTATAAATAAAATAGAGGCATTTTTGGCAGATTGACACTAAGATTAGAATGCTAACTTCAAAATAATACGAAAATTACCCCCTCTTGTTAAAGTAGAGATATCTACTAAATATCATACATATGTAGAAGTGTCATCTGAGATTAATTAGGCAAAGAAATCAGCGACCCCAAAAAAGGCGAAAATGGACCATACACTTGCATTTAAAAAAAAGTCGTAAATCATATTTTTAAACTCTCAGTTTTCTACATATTATAATGTAATCAATTTATGTTTTCATTACATAACAGACTCATCGCGGTTTCCATTCAAAAGTTTCAACTAATTTAACGATGAACGTAAACGTTAATTTTGTATTATATTTGTATAGTAATTAAATATAAATTACTTTTATAGTTAAACTATGTATTTTGATCCATTGATAAACACAGTCGCCAAAAAAAACCCCACGAAACTCTGTTTTCATCGATAATATTTAGCGACGATAATGGCGACGGGAACTGCAGAAACTTTCTTAAGGATGCTTCTTTAAACTATTAAGTACTTTACTTCACTTCAGTATGATGTAAACTGCTAAAGTAAAAAAATAAATCACACTTCTGAAATTCACTTAACCAGAGCGTTTTACATATTTTGACAAAGGTCTACGCAATTTTATGAGAAAGTAAATCTTTCGGATTTTAATAATTTATTGCCCTTCTAATATATGCCAACGCCCATAAACTATGTGAGAACACGAAACTTTATGGGTCCGCTGCGACAGTTTACAAATGAAAGCTCTTCAGCTTAGCTCAAAGAAGTCCGCCAAACTTTAGTATCGTGGGCAGCTGGACGTCGAGTCGTAAGTTGTGGGTTCGTGATCTAATTCCACATAGTTGGTACCGGGGTACCAACATGACCTGAACCCCGGTCGTGCTCTCCGGATCGTTTGTTATACTTTTGCGGTTCGCC
Organism: Charanyca ferruginea; assembly: GCA_947361185.1. Lineage (NCBI taxonomy): Eukaryota > Metazoa > Arthropoda > Insecta > Lepidoptera > Noctuidae > Charanyca > Charanyca ferruginea. The sequence continues at coordinate 13,919,412 of OX376073.1, read as the reverse complement.
AACGCTACCAGTTGTTCCGTGTACAATTGCGGACCTAGATACCGTAGGTAGCTAGGACCTTAATAATGTTCAAGTTCGTGGGAAAAATCTTACTTTATTTTAGATGCTTTTAAGCAGAATATTTTGTAAAGATTTAATGTTTGCATGCAAAAAACTTCGTCGTATAATACGTATGAAATTACTACAATTATGTGGCGCGTATGCGCAATTATCCACTTACATTCGACTGGTTTTCATAATTAAATTATTATTTATGTTTAATATCTTCGTGTTCAGCTAACAATATCGTACGTTAACTTGTAGCAATTATTCAGTTATCATTAAAATACATTACGCACATAACATTAACTTAATGTAATTGCCCTCTGTTCGCTAAATTGAAACCCTCTATAAATATATTTTAAAACAAAATACATGCGTAATTAATTACAGTTAATGGTCGCACACAATGCATATACAAGTTCAAGAATTAATTGTTGACTATAAATAATAGTCTATTTAGTTTGCACTACAGCCTAAGCGATCATTATTTTCTGCGGTTTAATTTTGTTTTGTATTTAATACTCATATTTTATCAGCATTATATTTTTATTATATATAACATTGGCTTTATCTAATTTATCAAGCCATCCAGATATCGATATAATTTTATTATTATCGTAAAAAGATGTTAGCACCTCTTCCGCGTCTCGCGTTGATGTCTTTTACTAGCGCTGATCGCGGAGCTTTGAACATATTTTTCCGTACGTCATTTTGCTGCATGTCATTCGTTCTTATAATATGTTTCTAATTATTTATATTGAGTCCTTTTTATGTGACTTTTACTATGAGAATTCCAAAAATTTATTATAAGATTTAAGAAGTAAATTAAAAAAAAAACTTTTTTCTGCGCAATGTAGGTCGTAAATCTCATCTGTTTTTACATGGCACCGTTCTTTATTTATAGACTCATTAAACGCAATTTGCAGAACTTTATAGCTAGAACTTAAAAACGATGGAATAAATGATAAATCTTCTTGCAAAGGGAGCCAAACGAAGCGACTCTAAATATAGCGCAGTGCCATTATTGCTATATGCGCATCGGAGCTTATCGCTCTATACACGATTGAAGACAAGCTCGCGCGCATGAGCGCAAAAACCTTCCTATACATACCCTAACGGTACCCATACACTACTCATTTTTCTACCTTATCATCAATTTATTTTTCCTGAGGTTACGTTTCCTGGAAACGTTTTTAGATCATAATCTATTGTTTTACTTCCTATATTATATTTTTACTTAAGCTTTCGCAATATGAAGTTGTAAACAAGTTGTAAAAACATTGAGTAGTACCTAAACATTCATAACATTATGCATAATTTTATATCATCATGAGTTATTTTGCAAATACACAAATATAAACGTTTGCTACTGTCATACTTTTTTTCAATGATTTCAATAATTATTTTTATAAACTGTATTCATAAAATATTTTTAATTCCAACGAAAGTTGTTGTTAAGGTATCGGTGGCTCCAGCAAACAACCAACATAAAATATTTAATAAACCAGTTTATTGAACAAGATCACCTGATTGCACTCAGTTCTCCAGGACTGCGAGCTTGGATAAATATTTGTAACTACATTTTTAAATATTTATAAATATTCTACCGAAGGAAACTATTAATAATATAATTAAGGACGTACCTTGTAAGGACCACGGGAAGAATATTTGATAAATAAGCGTCACGTGAAGTTATAGTTCAAACAAAATTCAACACGCAGTTCATGAACTTTTCACTGTTCGTATATCACAGGCGGTCGCACAGTCCTCGGGATGAGCGCACACGTTGGTCGCGAGTAGTGTCGCGGCCACTCTCAACGAGACACTGAACTTGCCAGAGTGCGCCCCAACGGTTATAACATAACACGTCTGACGTAACCTTAACCTTGCAAGAAGAAGAGGAACGAGCAGCCGAAGGACGGAGAGAGAGAGCGATAGTTTTGAGAGAAAGGGAGAGATGGCTGTCGCCGGACGCGCGGACGCCGCCGTCCGCCGTCGCGCGTCGCCGGCCGCCCGCCGTCAGACCCCATCCTGCTTCCCATACACTGCGCTGATAATGTTTATCTTTCACACTACTGTTTGATTATACGCATTTTAACAAATTGGGAAATTGATGACAATTCAACAAGTTATCGTAAAAGCCTTGTGTTTGAGATATGTGGAAAGCGTCGACGGGCCCAAAAGTAAACAGACACACCTCCAAAATCAGATTCGAACGTGATGTTTGATGCTTGTGAATCGTAATTACTTAAAATGATGGGAACTAACTGTGATGAAGACATCCTATCATTCCATAATTGCCGGTTATTATCAAGGTCCACTTTGCAATTTACATAAACAAAACAAGTCGTGCGTCCATTAGCAACCGCACGGTTGTGGATCACCCATGATACTAACAGTTTCTGTTTATAATTGGAGCAACTGGACTTAATCCTACCATTTATATGAGTAAACCACATTCAAGAGAAATTTCATTTTTTTTTAGCCTCGTTGTAGCAAAGAAGAGACACAGGATAAGAGTCTTGGTAGACCGAGGAAAAGTAACAGTAGCATAACCCTGTGAGGCCACTCTGCAAGTAAAATAAGTACTTTATGATCAAATAAATCTTTCCAGAGATAAGAATAAAACAATCCGTTAATATGCAAGCAATACTACACCACGAGTCTATTATTCATACTTGTCGATAACCAGCCAAGGATCACTCGGTCACATCTATCTATCAGCAAAGGTCCCCCAATCGTAACGGGAATCTGAATCACATTTCTATACTTAGTTGAGTACAAGCATATTTATGCACCACTCGTGTCTTTGGAGTTGTCAACGAAAGACAGGATTATTGCACCACTTAAAAATAGTTATGGACCTGACCCAAGGTTAGAAGACAAGTTTGCATTTCCACGAATGAGTCTCATGTGAAAAGTTATAAAGACAAAGCGTAGTGTGTCTAATTATAAGGGACGTGCGAGTAAGCACACGTAGTGGCCTTAGGCCGGATAAAGGCTAGGTTTAAGAGGAAAATAAATATAGCGAGAAATATAACAAACGCGCTCTTAGTATCAATGAGGAGTACAAAAAATTAGGCTATAATCATTTAGTACAATGCCAACCCTGAAGATAAGACGAACATTCTTAAACCCCATTTTGACTTGTCATATCATGGATTCAATTAGTCTACTGTGACGCTCTAATATAAAATTTTAAAAAATCCAATTACACTTTCACCAATCAGAAAATCTATTTAAAAAAACCACCCAACTAGTTCGATAACCACAAATGCAATGAAAACTTCGAACAGAAAACATGCGTAAATAGTGGCACTGAACCCATTTCTTGTAGACCGCACATGATCCCATTTCCGTCAGTTGATTATACGAGTACTATGGGCAACACAGTTGGTTAAAGGAAAGTCGATACTCTTCTATCCTAATGGATAAACCATTAGGATTGTAGAGTATCTACTTTCATTTAATCCTAAAGGTCTGGTCAGACGGGTGACTAAACATTAAATGGTACGGTGCCATGAAAAATATTATTTCGTATCATTTAATAGTTAATTAGCTGAGTATTATAGTGTGCGCAGAAGTATCATTTTAAATCATCATAATTGCCATAGATGTCCATAGCTTATAAGCTTCCTGATAACAATGGAAGATCATAAATAATAATGTAACTTAAATGGCAATAATAGTTCCGTACACTGATTGGTAAAATTACGAGTATTATCAACACACGAGGAGAAGAGAGACCCTGGGATCACTTTTATCCCATGGGAACAGAGAAACCACACGCCATATTACTCTCTATCAAGATCATCCCAACTTTTATGAAAAAGGAATCGTTAAAAAATTTTACATAATAAAAGCTCCATTCTCCGTATAGTTACTCTATCATTATATTACTCAGTTTTATTACTGTACGCTCTATAATAGAGACAGGTGAACAAACTAAGTGATATTGTCATATTCTACAGTGCTTTACCTCCATAGCTTTATTACTTACAATGATGCTTGTTGAATATATAATATAAAGAGTTCAATTGTTACTCAAATTGCTCAATCTTTTACTCTCGTCTTCACATTCGTGAATGAAAATGTAAAAGCATTTCGCTTTCAAATGGAACAATTGCGACGTTTTGCCTAATGACATGTGCCAAAGAAAAGATTATGTCGACGACCTCCGCTTTCTAAGACCGTCTGAACTTGAAAATTATTTATTTAAATTTTTTATTTACTTTTCACTCTTGACTTTTCAGTTTCATTGATTTCTTGTTTTTTTGTTTTCTTTTTTGAAATGCAGCTTTCACATGACTTGCTTTAGAGAAATTGGACCCATTAAATTTAAAATAACTCTCAAGTGTAGGTTGTTTACACAAAACAACATCGAATTTTGCATATATGAGCATGTGTTTTATTCAATGTATAAATAGAGAAAGGAAATATGATTACCTGGCGTAACAACGCCCAGGCTGAAGTCAAATAATCATCCTAGAAACACGTTTGAAATAAACGTTCCATTTATGACGGACGTAACTAAGACAACTGCAGTTAAACCGTAAATCTCAGAGCAAGCGAAGTTGATGCCAACGTGGACGGTAGTGAATGTGTTTTTATCATAATTATGTGTTTCCAATAATAATTTGTTTAATATTTTTCTATTCTCCGAATGCAAAATCCAATACGTCGGTTTTTGTAACCTGATTATGATTATACTCCCTGGTAATTCTCTAACCAAGTTTCTGTGGAGTACGCTTAATCTTTTTTTTACGAATAACCCAATAAGTGAAAAGTAGAATATTCAGCATCGAAAGCCATTGAGGTCACCAAGGTATATCCTTAGACGGCCACTAATATTGTAACATTAGTTAAGTAAAACGGTTTCAAATATGGCCATGAAACAAAAGTATGTCGACATGATAGTTATGGGAGTAAGTTCACACCCACACACGTGATTATACCAATAAATTAGAGCGAGCCTACTTTTATCAAAACCCCGCTTTGAAACACCATATTAAGATAAATGTCACAGATAACTTAGTGATGAGTAATCTAGATACCTACAAAGCGATTTAATGTTGCATATTGTGATAAAGTCAAGTTGAAGTTATAAATCATTTGACGTGATTTTCATGTGATGTCATCTACGACTCGTATAACAGGTTACAAAAAAAAACCTTCATTTCCTGAACTAGGTGAACTTCTGTGTCAGGAATAAACGCTCTCTCTCATTTTTTATTTTATTTATATGTGTGTATCAATTGTAGAAATATAAAAATGTATGTAAAAACAAAAATAATTAAAAAAAATTAAGTTCCCGGCAAAGCTCGATCGAACCTGTGGAAGATGCTCACATCCATTAATCACCTAGAAATGAGTTGATAAATCTTTAAACGGCTGAACAGATTTTATTGAATCATAGCTAGAAGGACTGTCCTGTGTGTGACTAAATGTCACATTTCAAACAAAAAAAAACGTAATCGAAATCGGCTCAGCCAGATTTCGATTTAGTTTTGTGGAGCTACGATGCCACAGATATACACATTGATACACACGTTAAACATTTTTTTTTTCTTATATCTTTATTGATTTTAATCGGATTTTTACCCCAATAGATACCCCACCCCATCATGCCTGATACAGATTACTACGAAGTAGTGCTTTAAACTTAAATAATTAAAAGGAGAATGTTAATCAATATGGTACACCAAGTCGCTAACTAAACCTTTTCTACAGCAGTGCTATTCTGTCACAATCTCCCTCGGTGAACACCTAGGTGAAGTGAGCTGTCATCCTTTGTGAAGCTAGGGATTGACAAAGCAGACGGACGGATGACAGCTCACTTCACCTTGGTGTTCACCGAGGGAGATTGTAACAGAATAGACATACAGATCTGACTTTGGTTGTGCTAAAATTGACACGTTAAACTTATAATCGTCCTTTTCATCGGGGGTGTGAAAATACATTTTAAAAGGATAATAAAAAAGCAATTTATACCCTGTCTATTTGATCATTAGTTTTTTGACAGCTCCCTTATTCCCGATTATATATCTAAAAGTTAACTTTAAAACGCGTTATAAAATAAATATATAAACTGCCTTATTTAATTGAATTATCTTATTTATGACTTCTTACAGACATTATAATATAGTATGCGTATCAGTTTTACAAAAAATATAAAAATTGTTATGCGCAATTAATATAGTTTTTTATCGTACTAAGTGATGGGATCGAATGTATGCGCTTCAAATAAATGAATCGAAATTAATAATCTTATGTATAGATAATCCTAAAAACCTATATATAATTTGAAAATAATCCAATGGATTTATATTGCGGGATTTAAATTTCGAAAATTAAACAACCAATTAGTATTTTAAATTTAATTTTACATTATTATTATAAATTAATTAATTATTGCTATCTTTTAACTTTTTAATTATTACTTTTTGTTATACCTGCCATGTTATCTCTTCACCACCCATGATTGACTGACTGGTAGAGAATGCCTAAGGCATTAAGGGGCTACTAACTACTTTTCCAGATTTTAAACTGACAATCACGTCAAAATGTGTACGAGTAGGTGATGATGATTTGAAAATAATATATGTTAAACTAGAACATTCTCTTAATCATTTAGTATGTGAATATTTTTTATTATATTCATATTAAATCGTTTAATTAACTCGTGAAGTTGTGTCTGACGCGAACAAAACATTGACAATCACACAAAATCTACCAGGTATAATTAAACGAAACTTACACTATCTTACAGACAATTTTATTATATATCTTTTAATATACGCCTTTTTTTTAAGTTAAAGCATACTATCTTTTATTTAATTTTTAACCGACTTCTAAAAGGAGGAGGTTATCAATTCCATTGTTTATATATATTTTTTTTTTATGTATGTTCGGGCATAACTCTGTCATATATAGACGGATTTGCAAAATTCTTTTTTTGTTCGAAAGGGGTTTATTCCGAAAAGGTCCCATATAAATTTTATCAAAATTGGTACAGCCCTTTTTGAGAAAATCAACAAATTCCCAAAAAAATTACTTAGACGACGTTTTAGTTTCTTCAATCACTGGAGGACTTACAATCTCTGTTAAGTGTGTTGTCGTTTCTTAATGGATTTGGATGTTAAGGCAACACTAAAAAGCGAAAAATAAAAAGTTTTTTCATAAAAAAAGAAAACCGCCTTCAAAAACTAAAAAGTGATAAATAACTTTAGCACAGAACACACATTACTTTACTTTCGGAAGTCGGTGGCAATACAAAACAACAAAATCAAATTCAAATTTTATCGACTAAACTTTGAGAGTTTTGGACGCAGCGCATACGACTCACTGGTCGCTCAAGGTCTATATCGTCACCTTAAGTCCGCCCTTCTACCTATGTGCATGTAGTATAAATAAATAAATAATAAACTTTCGTCTGATGACGAGTCTTCGCCTAAATTGATCACGATTGTTTCTTGCTTGCTTCAAAAAATCGATAATCGATACTATATACAAATTAAAGTGTAAAGTCAAAAAAACGGTTAAACCAGTGGACAGAGTGTAGCGCCTATTTTGTGTGCTAAGGTCATTGCGGTCTACCTGTCAATTGATGTGTGTATCCACATGATTATTCTTTTTACCGTAATCATAGGCTTATAATCTTCATTAGTGCAGTCAATTCATCATGGTTTCACATCAATTCATCAAGATGTTCTCTTTGTCAATTATTACATCATAAAAGAATGTTCCCAAGACTTTCTGTAGTTTGTAATGCTACACATCTTATTTCCCATCTGACTGGCTATTACGCTCCGGGATATGATGCTACTCACTCATTTATTGGCTGATGATACGTATCTTATTGTTTATTACGATATGCAATTTTACATGTTAGATGAGATAACTTCAAATAATTAAGAACTGCTATGAATGTACGTTGTGCCATAAATCTTGTTTTAATGATGGCGGAAGTCTGTGTGCTATTTATTTTAATTGTGTAGTTAATAAAAATAGGGCCTAGCCTAGTCTAGTAGTGCACTAAAATAAAATAGAATGCAATTAACTAAAAAGAAAATTATATATATCCCACCAAAAACATTTTCATGTAAAATGTTGCCAAGACGAGACCATATTGCTTGCACTGTTAACAGATCTCAAAAAGTTAACAGACTCAAGCTTCTAACTTTATACGCCCTAACTCTACAAGCCCTAACTTCACAAACTTCACCTTAGTCAAAATATGTGGTTTGGCCGTTTCGTTACTACAAGAACTATTGTATAACAGAATAGTAATGAACAGTGAATACTTTTTTCACCGTACGTACCATGTGACGATAGCGAAAAAGCCAAGTCACATATTTTGACTAAGGTGTCAAGTTTGTGAAGTTAGGGCCTGTAGAGTTAGGACTGAAAATCAAAAAGCATCTCTGAAAATAATAAGCTTGCAAAAGCCATACATACATTGCCTCATCATTTTACGTTTAAAATATATTATGATCTCATCAAGCGTTCAATCTATCAGCTCGTAAACAAAACTGTAAAATTTACGCCATCCTCATATCTTTTCAAATAGAAAAATAATTATCTTTTACGTATTAAGAACACGTAAGTTAATTAGTGGATCGTTTTTATAGGCGCGTTTCCTCGTAGTCGTAATCAGTTGCCTTATGCCAGCTGCTATATTAAGTTCACTATTTCATGTTAGGCACGCCTGTAGAACCGATGCCGTGCTAATGTTTTACTCTCCGCTTTTATTCCCTTAATATTTCTCTTGGTAGCGTTGAAAGCATTTAAACCTGCAGCTCTAATAAAGTGCTATATGCCTTTCGAGACGGAATTGATTAAGATAGGGTCGGGTTTACAGTAGGTACGTACTCTGTTATTGTACAAATAATTCAGTGTATACCTTTCATTATTTTGTATCGTTTCTAAGTAACGTGTTTTATCAAAGAAGGTTGTAAAAATAAAGGAGACTTTATATTTTAGTATGATAAGATACGATTACTACTCTACGGACAGAGCATTTTGTCATAAAAGAATTAAGTCTTGTATTTTCCACTTTCTTGTTAATGATATATTAGCGCAATCAGGCTCAATTCTATAATCTCCTTCATCCTCTCGTTCATGATAAATTAGTAGTCCTATATTGTCGTAAAAAAACGTGTTAAAAAGACCTATTGAATGTATCGATTATATTTGATTTGTTGACATTTTAACAGTAGGCATTATTTATTTAAATTACCTGACCATTTAAATATATTATATCCACTTAAAATATTACTCATCCAATGACATTTAGCGTTAGAAATGAATTTTAAAATAATATAAAGATATTGTTTAATGTTGCGGAAATAACACATTTTGCAGCTATTCGCCAATTTTTATTTACGTCTGGCATACATCCATAACTTGTATAATGTGTTAAATAAATATCCTAAAAAAGAATTATTTATAAGGATTTAAAAATAACTTTAAGAAAATGTTAGTGACCATTTTAAAACGAAGAAAAAATGTAACTTTCTACTTACTTTTTAATTACTGATAAACTTACATTTAATCCCCGTATCTACTTATATTTTATATACTTATTTAACTACGCAATAATTAAAATAAATAATTACCTTCAGGTTCTAAACGACCACTTCCCAAAACGTTCACTTTCCCAAAACATCCACTTCCCAGAATGGTAATTCCCTAAATGTCTATTTCCCACTTCGTCCACTTTCCCAAAACGACCAGTTCCCAAATGTTTTTTTTTATGAAAAGTGTAAGACCGTTTACTTTTCTATCAGCATTTGCAACATTGACTACGAGCCAATCGGACACGTTTTAAATGTGCATATAATATGAATTGCACTGCACACCAACCGGTTGGATTAACTGATTACAATGTAGACGTTAATGCTTTATGATCATAACTAACAACCTAGCAGTTTTGTGGAGTAAAATTAAGTGTCTCTATTGAGTTGAACGGTGTACCGGCCTGTTTTACGAATTGTTACATCCTTGCAGAATCTTAGCGTTATTATGTACTAGCTCAACAATGTTGCTATTTGCTACATATTTGTTTCCATTGTACGGTAGCTCTTTTGCATAACAGCCTCCAAGAATCATGAAAATGTAAGATTCGATAAGAATTATGTTGTTACACTGCGGTTCGATATTGTACCATATCAATTTTAAACTAACATAGGCCTCCATCTAAAATTTTATGGAATGCCTTGTTGTTCATAATCCACTATTAATGGGCTTTGCTTGATAGGTTTAATATCGGTTGGAGCGCAAAACAAGACTATTTGGAAATCCTTCGCCAAGTAAGTGTTACTATATTATAGAATACAATAGAACGGTACAGTTTATGACTGGTTGTTAAGATGTTGTGTTAAAGCTTTAACTCGTTACCTCAAAATTATAGAAAAACACAGTCAAGGTTCGAAATATATCTACATGGAGGATTTCACTCAGAATTTGGTAACAATGATACATTGATTTTCATTTATTATTGGTTCAATATTCGCTTAAACATCTCAGATTCTTTAAAACCAGCATTGACAATGTTTTCAAAATTCGCACCTCCAACATTTTGAGCAGGAACATATTCCCATAAGTCTGCGACAATCTCACCGGTTCATCGGGTGTACAGTCCTGCTTTACATTTTGTGTTTGTTTAAAACATTTACAATCGTTCCACGGCCTGACAGTTAGAAATCTTTACCCAGAAACTCGTATTATTTATGAAACTCAATGCGAGCCTCTCGTATCCTTCACAACTTTTTCTTGTTCTCATTTTCTTTTTAATTTATGCATACCTTTTCCTTGATGGAGGCTGTTTTCACACGGTCCGAGATTACGCCGAGGCTGATCTTAATCAACAGACGCTGATTTTTTATGACTGCTTTATAAACCAGGAAATATTCTAGGCTCTAACTAAAGTATACGATGTAAAATGGAGAACGCATCTTTTTATCTCAACAGTAATCATATACGTCTGTTGAACAAAATGGGATCCATTTCTTTGAAAGCTAATTGATAATAAGTATACCTTTGAAATATGACTGCTTTTAGAGTTACATATTCAATCTTTTTTGTATTCAAGAGGTGTTTGAATACGAAACGTGGTATTAATTCATGAATACATCAATCTTTCACTGTCCGTGCTGGACATAATTACTTGTTTATTCAAGATGAATTGTTATTTGATAACGAATTAGTTAGGTACATTTATTTAATTGATTTACTGTTGGTACACAGGTACTTACGAATTGAAAAAACAGACTGTACGAAATGAACTTAAAAGCTTTATGAATCATTCTACCTTTCTAATACCTATTATTGATATTTATTGTACTGTAAAGATCCTACTCACAATAGAGTGTATTAATAAATAAACAAAGATTCCTAAACACGCAACCATGATACATAAAGTGTAGCCACATTTAGTACACCCATATTACACGTTATTGCAACTGTATAATCGACTAATAGCTAAAGCCGTTTTACGAGATCTGAGCAAATATATAGACGAAATTACCTCATCTATATTAAAATATTTCTAATACCACCTACATTTGACCCTTGATCCTGAACTTTCCATTGGTCTGCTGTGCCTACTTTTGTGATATTTTTCAAAATGGCATAGAAACATAATATAATATTATATACCAACCTATCACTCGTTTTTATGTGATTTCGCAAAAAAGAAAAACAAGGTAAAGTCCGTTAGAGTAGGTAACCACACTTTACTGACACCTGTGATTTGCAGTTTATACAAAAAAGTCTAAGAATAATTTATAGTGAACTTTCGTTTTCAACCTAGAAAAAGGAGTGCGCACAGGTAAATATCAAGCTATACATGTTTTGCTTGATAATATGTCGTCGAGTGTGCGTGGTTTCGAAGACAAATAGGTATGAATCACTACAATGTACAGTAATATTCGCGTCTCCAGTCAATTCGCGAACATTAAGTTATCCCACCGATGTTTTATTGTAAAAAAAAAATGTTATTCTCCGACCGACTTTCGGTGATGGCGGCCAATCTCGATAGAGATCAGCCAAGTACGCAGGAGATATTATAGTGCGCAAGTGTGTGCGCAAACACAGGTGCACTCCCTCTTCCCTCAATCTCATAGTCCGGTGGGACGGCAATCCGATACGACAGGAGAGGGATCAGGCGCAGGACCAACGGCTTTACGTGCTTTCCGACGCACGGGGGTGTTACACCGCCACCTTCCAAACTCCGGGCTGTTACTGAGAAATTCTTAAGGCGACGATATACGCCGGCGACCTTGAGCGACCAGAGAATCGTATGCGCTGCGTCCGAAACTCTCAAAGTTTAGTCGAAAAAATTAAATAAAAGATAGTATTCTTTAACCTAAAAAAAAGGCGTATACTGAAAGATAGATAATAAAATTGTCTGTAAGATAGTAAAAGTTTCGTTTAAATATTCCTGGTACATTTTGTGTGATTATCAATGTTTTCTCCGCGTAGGACACAACTTCACGATTTAATTAAACTATTTAAAAAATATCACATACTAAGTAAATGATTAAGAGAATATTCTAGTTTAACCTATATTTTTTTCAAATCAGTTACACTACACATTTTGACGTGATTGTCAGTTTAAAATCTGCAAAAGTCGCTTGTTAGCGCCTTAATCGAAAAACCCAATATCACTTTTTGTCCGACCTGGGAATCGAACCCAGGACCCCTCGCTCAGCAGTCGCGCTTGCGATCACGAGACCAACGAGGCAGTCATTTTATTACTAACATATTGAATGAGTTAAAATCGTCTGAAACTTCCAGCAGATTATATAGAATTACCGACACAATGACTTTGAAAAACTTACATTACATTTAGTATCTTACATAATTACTTCAGTTGTCTCTCATAATAGCTTTTTCTCGACGCCCGTCCTCATGGGAGTACAACGGTATTATGTTCTCCGTCAATTGTGATTATAATTTTTGTTTAACTCATTTCTCCCATAAGTTGACTTAAAAAGTCTCACGTAAAAATTGGACTTGTGTTACGTAGGAATTACGATACTTGGCATGTCTAAAACCTATTTGACAAGGTTTTTGGAGTTGTCCATTCTTAGTTGTTTTTTAGTTGTTATTCTTAATTAAAAATTAATTATTTTTTATTTGTTATTCTTAGTTGTCCATTCTTACATGTCTAAAAGCTATTTGACAAGGTTTTTGGAGTTGTCCATTCTTAGTTGTTTTTTTAGTTGTTATTCTTAATTATTTAATTAGATTTTAATTAGTTTTTTTTTATTATTTTTAGTTTTTAATCAGTTATTGTTAATTATTTAATTAATTCGTTTTTTTTGTAGTTAAATAGTTTTTATTTGTTATTCTTAGTTGTCCATTCTTACTTGGCATGTCTAAAAGCTATTTGACAAGGTATTTAGAGTTGTCCATTCTTAGTTCAAAAATCTTATCGCCTTCTAGAATATCATCATCTGCCTAGCCTTTTCCCAACTATGTTGGAGTCGGCTTCCAGTCTAACCGGATGCAGCTGAATACCACTGCTTTACATGGAGCGACTGCCTGTCGGACTTCCACAACCCAGTTACTGGGAACACGATACCCCTTGGTAAGACTGGTTGTCAAACTTTCTAGCTTCTGACTACCCATAACGACTGCCAATGATCTACAAATGACAGCTTTCCGAGGCACGGAGGGAACTCGGTATGAAATGGATTGTCACCAATCCACAGACCGTCCGCGTCAAGCGTAGCTTAACCTTTAACTTTTAATTAGCCACGATCTCCTCTATCGCCTTCTAGAACATGATCGTGTAAAAGGTTTTTGTTTTCACCCACTTGAGTAGTACATTAAGCACAACAACTGCGACGATCGCCTGGCGAGCACAAAATATAAAGGGTACAGAAGGACCGCTCCCGCCATCTTCAAAAGTAATTACCTAACCTTGCCAGACTCACTAGGGCTACTACTGTATTGACTCTGTAGGTTTTATTTGTGACAATATGAAATTTTATTGACACTGGTTGGAACTCTTTGCATTTTTTTTATATCATTTTTTTTCTGTTCGTCATGAAATGTCAATGTCTCTCATTTATTCATTTAGACTAAACGTGACAGTCGAGACTAATGTCTGCTTGAAACTGCTTGAGATTGCCTATAAACGTAATGTCAATGTGTGCGTGAGTAAAATGGCGGTTTGTTCTGAGTGGTCTCTCTGCTCGGGCGCGCGTGTGTGGCGAGTCTTCTTTCTCGATATTTCATAAAGTTTTCTCATGTATGTGAAACTTAATTCTAAGTAGGCATTTCCTATAGACTACTACACTTTACGAGGTGCAAAGTGTGACAGCAATGTTTTCATTTCACTTTGTCAGAAAACTACCATTGAATCTTTTCGTTGTGCAAACATAGCGCCATAGTTACAGCTATGTGCTAATTAAACTGTGTGTTTTTCATGAATACTTACGAGTCAGCTGAAATAACTTTGCGTTTTACGAGTACCTTTACCAGTAAGTCTAAGCTAATTAATTAACTAAATGTGTTTCCTTTTTATAATGATGAAGGAATAAATCAAGAAATAAAAAACTGACCAAATAAGCACGATTAAGCAATTTCTTTTTGTGTTCTTACACAAATGTAGTCTAATAACTAGAGTATTCTTCGAGATTTGCGAACAGATGTTAATTGCTAGGGGCCCGATCTGGAGAATATGGTGGGTGGAGAACCGATTCGAAGCCAAATTAATTCATCGCCAAATTCAAATTTTGCCATCGTAAGCCGTGACTGTAATTATTTTCAACCGACTTCAAAAAAGGAGGAGGTTATCAATTCGTCTGTATTTTTTTTTTTTTATTATTTTTTTTTTTTTTTTTTTATGTTTGTTACTTGATTTCTCGGGACTGGGTGAACCGATTTTGATGATTCTTTTTTTATTTGGAAGCCAGTGCTTCCCGTGTGGTCCCATTTTAATTTGGTCCAGTTCTGACCATGGCATCCATGAGAAAACCGTATAAGTCTTAAATTTGCATTAAGTATGTGCGCGATTTGTTGCGCGATTTCTCAGGCAAACGTAAACCGATTTTGAAAATTATTTTTTTTATAGATACGGTACGCTTCAGGGGTGGTCCCATATAAATTTTATCGAAATTGATTCAGCACTTTTTGAAAAATCAACAAATACCCAAAAATTTTACATAGACGACGTTTTAGTTTCATCAATCTTTGTAGTAGTTAACTTTCAATCTCTTCTTAATAGATTTGAATGAGAAGGAGGTACTAAAAAGCGGAAAATAAAAAGCTTTTTACAAAAAAGACAACCGCCTTCAAAAAGTGAAAAATAACTTTAGCACAGAACACACATTGACTTTAGTTTCGGAAGTCGGTGGCAATACAAAACAACAAACAGAACAAAGCCACTGAATTTCGAAACTAAAGTCAATGTGTGTTCTGTGCTAAAGTTATTTTTCACTTTTTGAAGGCGGTTGTCTTTTTTGTAAAAAGCTTTTTTTCCTTTTATTATGGACTAGCTGACCCGGCAGACGTTGTACTGACCCTCTACATACTTACCTGCCTATTTACCTACCCTACACCTACGCTACACCTACCCTACACCTGCCCTACACCTACCCTACACCTACCCTACAACTACCCTACACCTACCCTATAGCCTATGTTACTCAGCAATAATGTAGCTTTCGATTAGTGAAAGAATTTTTGAAATCGGACCAGTACTTTTTGAGTTTATTCGTTACATACAAAAATACTAATCTTTCCTCTTCATAATATTAGTATAGACAAGCTTTTCATCGCGACTTTGTCCGCGTGAATGTTGGTTATCGCGGATGCAGACGAAGTTGCGGATTAAAGAGTAGCCAATGTCCTTCCTCAAGGTTCGAGCTATTTTCATATCGTATTTCATCAAAATCGGTTTAGCCGTTTCATCGTGAAAGCGTAACAAACAGAGTTACTTTCGCATTTATAATATTAGTATAGTATGGATAGTATGGATGGAAGTATGGATATGAATTAGTAGGGATGAATTGTCTACGATTGTGACTAATCCTGAACGTCATTCTGCATTGCAGAATGTAGCTATCAAAGATGTTTAATTGCTGCCATGTCGAGTGTCGTCGCTGATTCAATGATCTTTTGTATCGGTTATGAACATAATTGCGCTAAAAGCTTCACTAATTTGGAAAAACATCAACTTCCAATTCAGTAGCATTGTAAGTAGCTATAAAAGTACAGTTAAATGAAAATATCATATCTTGATTATCAGCAACATAAATGGTTACTGCTGAACATGACTCGTAAATAGGAGACCATTTTTGGTATTAATATTTGCAATTAGTAATTTTGATATCTTTTTTAATGAGATACTTAATATTTGTTATATCGCAACCCCAATAGCAATAACATTTATACATACACCAATATTAGACTATGTAGAAATATTTACTTCTATAAATCCACTTGCGATGGATTTGTAACTAGGATCATATTTCCTTAGGCAAAACAACAATTTCATGGTAGCCATTTACTCACTTATTTATTAAACGTAGTGAATTAGCGCGTTAACTATAAAGATATGAATTCGTTTTTCAAAGTGCCGCCGTGTCCTGTCGTGCTCCAGAGTTGTAAATCGCCCTCAAGTCAGTAGTTACCCATCACACTGATAATTAGCCAACAGTTGTAGGCCTCGGGACACGCTAAACTTATAGCCAGATGACTTTGTTTGTTTTAAAGAAAATGCGGGACCAGTAACTGCAGAAGCTTACTTTATTACGCATATTAAATAATCAAGCAACATCTTATTTTTTACTGCACTTTTAAACTGTAACGTGCTATAAAAATTAGTATGGATGCTACCTTATTTAGAAACGGCCTCTTTTAATAAATTAATAAACATTCTATTAAAATGAGATCGTAAATGTATATGACATGTATTGGAGATATATGATTGTAAGCATTATCTGGCATAATTTGTTTGATTGCCGATATGATTCCAGTTTTCTTGTTAGCACAAGACTTAATTTTCCACCAACGTAGTAAAGTTAGTGGGGAAAGCAGTGGTTTCTTGTCATAAATAGTGTCCCATGTTATTTGTGCCACCTCGTAAACCGAAGTAAATTGACATAATACAAGTATTTATTTCAGAGGAATATATTACCGTGAAAATCGCAGTGTGAGAGCTAGGACACAATTTAAATGCACATATTATTATTGCGCCCATTCTTATTTTACGACTATTGTCAACTTGCCAACTTTATTTGTCGATAGACATCGACATACTAGTTTATCTATGTAAATGTATTTTCGTTCTTACAATACACGTTTTAGAGTCAATTTTCACGGTATCTCTTTAACATCCTCATTGCATGCAGACAGTTGAATGAACAAGGCGTATCTTTAGCTTAGCTGAAAATTCCTAAATCAAAAATAGTTCAATTGTTTTGTGTAGAAAACGGAAATTGACAGTTCAGTCTCTTCAATGTTCACGTCTTTTTCGTAACTCCAATATGTTTAATTTTGATCTACATTTGAAAATGTCAAACAGTTATTATCAACATCATCATCATCAGTTTTTGGACTCGTAGATTGTTATTACCGTAAACATAGTAAAATTTTCGGTCATTTTAATACACTACGCGACATAAATATTTACTGTCTTAAAAGCTGACTCAGAGAATCCTGTTGAAAGTCTTCTTACTTGATACGACTGTGGAAATACATATCAGTTTCACTTTTCCCTCATCTATAAATGGTGATATTCGTATCACGATTGGGGTCGCGCGTGCTAACTGTCTCGACATGTGTGCAAAACTGATTTTCCCCGCTGGCTACTGAAAAATAATACTCTCTTTAACTCTGTTGCACTATAGTATATGAATTTTCCTTGGGACTAAACGAATTCTAGTTCTTTACGGCATGCAATCAATTCAATCAGGAATTTAAATTCATCTCATAGCGCCACTCGGAGTATATAATATTATGGTGAAAATATATACTAGGCTCTTTACATAGATAAGTCGTTATAAGGATAATTAATGCTATCGCCCTACGGTTGTTCTATTCACTATTTCTACCGTGGTCAAACAGTAGGAACTGAATCTGTAATAAACGACAGGAAGACGGGTTAAGCTTTACGAGGCAAGATGTATGTCCAATTGGCAGTTAAAGCATTTTAACAGCATATTGCTTTAGAATTGAAATTGAAGCGGCGGATATTAGCCGTGGCTGTTTAAGTATAGGAATTAATTAGTAGTGTTGTAGAATAATTTCTCATTAATTTCAACACGGCGAATAGAAACCCCGCGCGGCAATTCCATGCTTTGTAAGTGGAGGCATGAAGCTGAATTACCATTATGCAAACCATATATCACGCGGCCACTGTACGCGGTTGTTTATATTCGCGCCTTAACGTCGCAGAAATAGCCAAAGAAAAATTTTAAATAAATTTTCCCGTCTTTTTATAAGGCAACAAAAGAGCTAAGTAACAAAAGCGCTACTAACAAATAGTGAGGACCAAAGTTGTCTAATTTCATAAAAGATAATAATAATACTCTAAAAGCTAAAGCTCAAAAAAGTTACACTGAAGTATAAAATCTGTTATAATATATATTTACGATTACCTATTTATTCTTATTTTGTCACCTATTCTAATAAACAGCAATAACTTCTCGATAAATATTTATGACAATAATCAATTCTAAACTTTATTGATAATTCCTTCAAAGCTGATTAGAAAATAAACGTGACAAATAGTGTTTGGTATCGTAACATGACGCACTCCATGCCC
Source organism: Charanyca ferruginea (assembly GCA_947361185.1). Taxonomy (NCBI): domain Eukaryota; kingdom Metazoa; phylum Arthropoda; class Insecta; order Lepidoptera; family Noctuidae; genus Charanyca; species Charanyca ferruginea. The sequence continues at coordinate 13,900,589 of OX376073.1, read as the reverse complement.
GAGACATCCGCTCTTTACATTTTAACGTAATCCCCCACTGGCCTTCATAAATTTATCATTTTATAGTTATTAATGCGCATCTTATACGGTATCATACTCATTAATATGTCTTAATATACTTTTTTTTGCCCTCAGGTAAGTTGAGCGTTCCTGAAGCAGTTTAAAGTTTAAATCGACTGATACGTTATAATGCCGCAATACTTTCTCGTAAGTCTCCAACTTTTTTTACATACATATTTGTATATTCGATTATCGTTTAGTATTGAATTTGATCATACACCCAAGTAGCTTGGTTGCCCGCGCTTCATAAATTAAAGTTACAAGTCTTAAAAGCTTACTTCACTAATAAAAAATTTAAACTCAAAATACCGTATTTCGACTGAGTCAGGACAAGTCTATGTTGCATTCTTCGAAATAACTCGAGTTTCTAGTTAAATAAGACTATTATGAAATAAGCATTAATGTCATACATTAAGTCACAGCGTGCCTGACATCACGTGTACAAATTAATTACGCCATTTAAACGCTATAATAATAACGTCGGAACTCAAGTGCGCGGTTAATAGTTTGTCACGATTATAACTAGAGAGATACTATCCGGAGTGCGATATTAACGGGTAGTTGCGATTCTCACGCTATGTGCATTACATTGGAGTGTATCATTTCCTACGGGTGTGCACAGACTTTTATCTGAGTAAAGCGCACCGTTATACTTCGGACACTAACACACTGAGCTAGACAAATTCACTCCACTTTCCATTTTTCACAGGTCATTTTCTTGTACACGCAGACGATCTGAGTGCATGCAGGTGGTTCGCGGAACAAGATGTGGAGCACCAAGGCTGCCTTCCACATCACCCACTTTTTACTCGTTATAAATCTTGTTGATATAAAATAAACCTTCACACGTCGTGTAACATAACATTCTACGAAACTCTCTCGACATACACTTGCTTACTTAAGGAAATAACCGTTTGAAAACTGAAACAATTCGGACATTAAGTGGTGGTGGTGTGGATAAAATAAGTCTATACGAGTGTAAAATAGAGATAGGCAAACTATACGAGCAGTTCGAGGATATTTATTGTCAATATCAACGTCAGTCAGTTTATCACTTCCTTACGCATCTGTACTTTTGACTTTTTATCCCTTTACAACCTGCCTCAAATAGCGCGTTTCTGCTTCTCTCACCTTACTTGGGGTTGAATCGCAGGGACGTCGCTTATGTGATAATGGTGCCAGTGTCCGAGTGTCGACACTAATCCGGCTGCTCCTCGACATGGCACCGAAATAAAAGAAAGCTTGAGATGTCGCCCGCCCGCCGCACTTTACGTTCACAAACAACTTTATGACTCATTCATAAAATCAATCGATTTGTTATTCAGCAGTTAGCTGATTTAAAAGCGATTCGTATGATTCTCGACTCGGAATTGAAATAAATTTTGAGTGGCGTACATAATTACATTAAGTTTAAAAGCTTTAAAAGCAAGATATATTTTAATCGGTTCGGAATTCAGACGACAAAAAATGTTTTCGCCTTTAATGGTAAGAAAATATAAAGTAACGGCACCTATAACAGCAAAAAGAACTTAAACTAATGATATCAACATAACTTATTTTGGCGTGCGAAAGATGGAATACAAATTGCAACGGACTGAATAAAGAGTAAATTAGCGCCAAGAGCTCAATACAAATTCGACACAACGAATAAACTTTATGAATGTGTGAATTTTTTATTAAGTTTGTCTTCATTAAGGTGTTATTAACGCGCTTTATAAAACAAAGGCGCAGTCGTCGATGTAAATTGTATTTACAGAACATCATGTATCAGAGAACTGTTATACCAATAATGGGACAAACAGACCATGCCACTATTTGTATTTTTAAATTAAACTGGGACAGACCGGTATATGCATATTTATTCACAAACTTAACCGATGAACGTTCCTAATTGTTTGGATTAATATACTTGAGTCATTTTACGATCTCAGTGTAATCGTCAGTTTTAATAAGCATTATAATTAACGGACGTTTTCAACTTCAACTTCATTCCGGCTACTTTGTTTCCCTAGATACTAGTTAACGAGCAGCTTTTAATATCTCCTCAATTAATCCTTAATCTATCGCTAAAAACTCAAAGTGGATTTTCATATAAATATTTAAATTAATGCTCATATACGGAGGCAATAATAATAAATGTAGTCGTTGTTTTGGATCAGTGAAAGACCGTTTACTGTTATTTGCTAAATTTCTAATATCGAATTGCTATTAAGGAATTGATGATTATCTTATTAAGTTTTCTCTCCATATTATGTATTCGACGCTAAAAATGTTATGGATATAACGTGTGTATCAGCTGGCTTATCATCTGACCGAAGTTGAAAGGCTCAATTAAGGAAGTGGGCTGTTGTAGTTCTTGTAAACTAGTATTATTGCATCCTGAGTCAGCTGATCAACAATTGTAGTCTTTATTTTGTTATGGATATGGTTGAACTTTGCTTTGAGTGCTATCTAATGCAGTTAGTACTGTTACGATTACGATTTGTGACTACCGCCTTTAAAAAATTACAAGAAGATTATTTTTAAGAGGCTTTACAGTCGGTAATTTATGTGTAAACTTCCCCTCTGTGACAAGCATATCATAGTTAGAAATATTTTATTACTGTAGTCTAACGTCTAGCTCAGGTATCTCAAGTAATTTACTATTCAATTATATTTACGAAGTAACACCGTTATTAATATAATGTAACAAGTAAAGCAGCATCACTTAGGAACGGTATCCCGTTTGGTAGCGTATACTAATAGTATTTGTAATGATAGTGCACCAAAAGAGCGATAATCACAAATTACATTCGCATAAAGTGGATGTCGATATACAATTGGCATTGAGTAGTTCTACGAATGTCTGCAAACATTCAAAATGTACAGCTAACTTTGTTACTATATTGCTACTGTGGAAAAGGAAATAGTAACGAAATGTAATACGATCTCGCGATTTAGTATCCATGTCATAATAAATTAATAACTTGTATATAAGTCAACGATATCTTAGTGAGACGATCTTATATTTAGGTGCTGAATATATTATCTTAGACTGTAAATAAACAATATGCAAATCAGTTGCGTGACGGTTAGCGTTAGGTGATCCTATTAGTGTCTCTATGTTAATCCGTAACAGTAAATATACCTACCTTGTTTTTATTTTAACTTTGGATGAGAGTCAAAGAAATAAAACTACAGGAGCGGCTTAAAATTATTCAGCAAATAGTAGAAAACGAAAAGAATCTGAGCTATCAAAAAGTTTTATCGGAATCGAAATCTCTTTATTGTTCATCAATTAGCATTTAGTGCCATTCACACACGTTTTCACAAAATGACATTACATCTGCGCTGAAGAAAGTAAGTGCAAATATTTTTGATGTATAAAATTTTGCGCAGGTGCCAATTACTCCATTTCGATAGTGTTCACAGTTCAATGGCAGGTAATTTCATTCATTACTGGGAAGCAGTGCGGTTTAGTTATTTAATGAAACGTTACTCCGATACTGACAGACCACATCAAGAACGGCATGCATCAACCGCATTATTTTTTGGAAATAAAACTTCATCTCTAATTTATTGCATGCGTGCATTACATATCTTCCCATATCTTCCCGTGGGTGTCGTAAGAGGCGACTAAGGGACTTACCAGACAGTAACATCCATACTGCGATCGCCAATCCGCCTGCCAAGCGTGGCGATTATGGCACCCCCCCCCCCCCCTGGGGAGGCCTATGTCCAGCAGTGGACGTCTTTCGGCTGAAATGATGATGCATTACAAATCCGTAAGTGTTTATTTGAAATTTAAGCAATTTCCTATACAACAGCATATGTTTGGTCGCATCAGAATTATGGATACTTAGTAATTTGTTATCGAAGTCTTAAAAAAACTAAACGCAAGATTATTCTATATATTTATATATATTCAAGGTGACGAGTGGCGGCCGCCGCGTCTCGGGGCGGTGGACGTCGAACGACGAACTGCGTCCACTGCGTCCACTGACGAATGTCAATGGCACGCCGATGCCGTTACTCGATCTCGCGTCCGCCGAATTAATTCGCCAATGGAAATCCGTACAACGATTGATTCTTACATAGAATAATTTAATGAGTAACTTGTTGTAGCCCCCGACTCCGTTATCGGCCATCTTCTCCCGAAGCCCTCTCTACATCCTACTCGCATCGCATACCACTAAATCAAATAAGCCTGTCATTATTCATTCCACAAAAAATGTTATTACTCTCATTGTCTAACTGTAGAGATCATCACGGTCAAAGACACCAAAACAACTGGCCGCATACAAAGCTGTGCGCCCCGCATTAATACAGAAGTGATGTACATAACAACACATTGATATGGAGAACTGGAGCTGAAAGCCGCCAGTAATGAGATCGCTCTACATTTCAATAATATACATCTTTTGAATTTTTATCGGTGGGTGCTCGTTAATCTACTGACCTGTCTGAGACCTCATGCTGGTACGCGTTATATACCATTTGCATGGCTCGCTGGGATGCAAAAAGCACAAAAACATCATTTTTTCCTAAGTCAGCACTCATCTTTATAAATAAAAATTTTAGAACGCTGTCGATCGCCGATCGGGCGCCACACTTTTACTTACATTGATCGCGATGCCTTGTCTTCGGTCTGATTTATATCTCACACACTTAGCCGTTCTCTTAGTTATTTTGTACACACTATAGACTTTTTATTTAATTGTAGCTCTTTTTATTATTATTTATGTTTTGATATTTTCCCGTGTATGTTAGTAATCTTATTTAAATATATGCAATTAACAGGTGTTTGCCGGAAGCATTTAGCAAGTCCATTTAATCTTGTATCGTTTGATACTCACTGTGAATAAAAATCCGATCAATCACCGTCGAAAATTAGTTCATAAATCAGCGATAATTAACTTATGCCGTTTCACAGGCGTTCTAGATTCTAATCACCATTTCTACTCCTAGAGATTTGTCGAAGCGCCATCATACATATCAATTAAGCTAGCCTTTTAATTCGATCATCGATCATCTGTCATCCACCTCCAACTGAGGTCAATATCTTTGGTAAACTTAATTACATATGTACCTGCATATTGATTCTTTATCAAACTGGTTCCGTGGGTAATTCACGCGTTTGTGGACGTTATTGTATCATTGAAGTTGTTCTATTTTTCGCTCATACTTTTTTGTTTATGTAAATACGCACTACTGAATAATTCATTTATTCGGCTAAAGATAGCAGGGACTGGCTATAATTACCTACCTATTTTTCCAATGCCACTTAACATTATTAGGTCGTCTTAAAATACACAGTTAAGTATAGCGTCGACTTCTTAATTTAGATATCAATATAAACATAATATCTGCAACACGAAAACTACACACTATAAATAATTATGTAGGAATATAGTTTGCGATTAATATCCGAGTATTAAATTAATGCATATTGTTATTCTTTATTTCTCCCTTATTAACAGTTGAGAGGATGTTAAAACAACTAGTATCGATGATAGCTTGTCGTCGACTATAATATGTGTCTGCGCAGGAGTCAATTATTACTAAACGACATAAATTTATAAATAATGGATTACAAAACGAGCAAACTTGTCACATGGAACGGCTCTGAGTCATCAAGCTAAAATGCAATGACAGGAACATATAATACTTAATCTATTTTTAAATATTCAAGTGAAAATAAGTAACCGCATAATGTATGAAAATATTTTATTAGTAAATATGAATACCTACTACGTTAAACGAATGTTTTCCCCAGATAAGCTTCACCTTTTAACGTCCATCTCCTGGACATAAAAAACGTATTCTAATTGATTTTAACTGCAAGTATCTCGTTTCGTGCATGTTTGAAGTAAAAAGAACATTCTGAACGTAAAAGGCGTAAGAGTTAAAATTACGTCACGTAACAGGTTTTTTCGGAGTTGAAAAAAATTAAACACACTTTGATTTGGAGCTTTCGGACGACTGCGATTTCAAATAAAAAACAACAATTAGTATCTATCGAGTACATTATATACTTATTGAAAATTCCGGGGACTAAACTTCCTCGCAAAAAGGCCACTAAGTCGATAAAAAACCCTACTAGCCCACGTAAAGATACGTGCTTGTATATAATTTCATTGGTATACATCACAAAAAGTAAACAATTTCTTCCAATTTGTGATCTAGTTAATAGAAGCATTATTGCTCTTTATGTTTTTAATTTGTTTTCAGGTAACGGAACTAACTTACTAAACCTGAGTTAGTTACGACTACAGACTTATTCTGTATGTCCTCTCAACACAGCGAAAATTTTACCACTGCGTATTGATTTCAATAGATAAGATAACCTAACAAGCCCACAAGAGGCCAAACACAGCGGCTGCGTTTTAGTTTGTATACTGAAATGTTGTGTCGGTAGCGACCGACCAGCGCACAAGTAAACTTGTCGCTTTATAATCGAACCAATTTATATCAGGCGCCACGAGGTACCAGTAGCTTAGATAGAGTTATGGAACCCGCGGCTTAGACACCGACACCCGTGTTGAACTGGCCGGCAAGTGCACTTCGATTGCAGCCATTGCACCCTACCAGAGACTTTTGTTTCATTGTTAACGGAACATTTACTACATGCCGACATCGGCGACTAAATACTGAATGGAAATGAATTATTGCCGCTTAGGCGCTTAGTCTTTATTTTCATGTTGTTCAAACTGTTTTAAGTTCGTGACGTTGCAATAGATTGTTTCATTAAACACTAAACACGGATTGCAGTCGACTTGGTTTGAATTTCATTGATTTCATTTTAAAGGCTTCTATCAATAACATTCTTGGCACTTCACGGGATAAATTGTGTTAATTATCTGTATTTAGGCAGCTATTAAATAATTAATAATTTGCTAAGAAATGTGATTATTAAGTTGTTTTTTTTTTATTATTACATCATCTAATTGTCTGGAAAAAAAGTAAGATGATAACTACATAATTATCCTCAATTTTAACAATCGTGGCGAATGTTTGAACTTTAATTGAGATCAACCATATAACTTCAAGAACTTGATCGTTCCAATATCTTGTTTTTAGGATATCTCAAATTAAATTGCATAAATGTTGCTAGTTGTTCTGATGCTATTAGAGGTCATAAAGTTACCGCATGAAACACAAAACCGGTTAATAGTTACTCATAAGCTTTAACCCCCGTCTTTGTCCGCATGATTTTTTTTACGTATGTCTAATGCTACCACTTCACATAGCGTATTTGTACAAATATTCGCCTTAATTGGATAATACAAAATTTACCCTATAGGTATTAAAATAAAGTCCATTTTGAACTATCCAAATAAGGCGAATATTTGGACAAATACGCCATGTGAAGTGCCGGCTTAAGATTTTCATAGTAAAATATAACCTATAACACTCAGGGGTAACGTTATTAGAGAAAGAATTTCCAGAATCGGACCAGTAGTTTCGAAGATTAGCTCGAATTAACACAAACTGAACTTTAAATTATAATTAGTGATAGTGATTGGCACGAGTTATGACATGCTTATAGACAAAAGCGGTTAGCCATGCCACATGCCATGCATTGTAATTGAAGTTAGAATTACCTCAGTCATGAAACACACACTTCAAAAGACATGAACATCGTATTCCGAATTATTTGAATGGTTGAAACCCGGAAAACGATAGCAAACAAAATTCTTGATGCTGCATTAGCGGGCAGGCTAATGACACGCTAGCGTCCTTGCGCGGCGTCCTTGCACCGATCGTAAAACCCTCGCGACGCCGCCGCCGCCGCACTCTTTAAGTCCACTTCTGTACTAATCTACCCGTCTCGCTCCACACCACACTGTCGTCCACAAAGCTCCACGCTCGATCTGCCAAGTGATAAATCGCTCCCAACGACAGCTCTCGCATCGCAGTTTTACGGGACGAGTTTGCCCGAGCTCGTACCATTTTTATTTACAGCTGAATGGAAGTGCCTCATGCGTATAAAGTTTAATCACTGAATCTAATTTTAGCATCTATATTTTCATATCTTGCAAACGGTTCTGGATTCCATGTTTTTTTTTTGTTTAGTATGCTCTCGGATACAGTTAGACGCGCAAGGCCGACAAGATCGGTTAAACTACATTGTTACAGGACATTTACAATAAATTTTAACGGTGTTCAATATTTAAATGTACCATAAAAGCGATTCTTTACAATTTGCTGGCTGATGAATATTTAGTAGGGCGGGCGTGTAGGGTGCTGGGCTACGATGCGCCGACCGCAACCGTGTAACTGCCTAATGAGGAAGACCCTTATGGGGCCCGACCGTGTTAGAAAATCCCTAATTGTACGTAACTATGTCGTTGATATTCAAAACGCGTATTTCTACGTCCAATTAAACAAGCTTCGCACCTGTACATACTTAACCGCTTATTATTGATTTAAGAACGTAAAGTTTGTAGTTTTTTTGTTAACTCGATAATTATATGTATTCTGTACCAGGATAGCATTAAGATATATATATACGCGTCCGATTAATGAGTGCCATATACGGAGACATGTTTTGTGTCATGATGTAAACTTTTACCGTATTTTACACTACATAAATATTTTTAAAATATCTTTTTTCACTTCGCACTAACGACTTCGTAGGAGAAACATCTATTCATGGACATTAGCATACCATTATCTTTTAAAGCCATGTAAAGCTGTACGCCAAAGAATGTGGAGTAATCCAGTATGATAAAATGTAAAATAAATCGTCTTTCGCACTTTTTAAAGTTATTTACATAAATAGGTTACAGGCTTTACATTGATTGAATCGTAAGTTGATACTTTAGCTGCGTACATAATAAATGTGTAACTAAACAGAGAACTTAAAGTGCAGTGTTGACGTCCGCGTCGAGCAAAATGGCTTTTTCTATACAAAGTTGTGTAATTTATGGACAGCCGTAATTATATTAATACTTCATAAATATATCTTGTGCTATTTTAATATTTATATAGAACCTGCTTAATAGTTTTACATTATACAAAATTGAATTACAGTGTCGTAGATTGAGAAAAAAGGCTATCAGAAGGTTTAGTTATTTTTATATGAATATTTACAGATATCCCCAGGGTTTGTAGGTTAGTTGGTGAGTGTATGGGCCACTGGCCCTGGCCAGACCTGGCCGCCGGCCAGTGGACAGCCTCTCGTTAATACGCCTATTTACGGCAAGCGGACCGCATGCCTCGAGAGCTGATTATTGGCGCCTCACTGAATAATGAATCGGCGATCTAGGCTAATCGAGGAGACATGCCTTTTTGCTAAACTTTTGGTCCTTTTTCGAGCTCTTGGCAAAGACATAGTGAAACATATCGATAGTTATGAATATAATTGTCACTTTTTCGTTATCAAGACAACATTATTATAACGCATATTTACACTTTAAAGCTTAAGAGCGCGTATTCGATTAGTGACGAATTTACAGTTTTAGAAAGATTAAGTCTTGATTTAGATAGCTACAGAGTATAAGTATAATTTTTAATTATGGTTTTTTTAAGCGAAGACAATTCTTTCATATCGTTTTACGAAAATAGACGTCAGAGTTAACTTTCAAGACCAATACAACCATTACAATATGGCAAAATATTTTGTTTTATGCGTTTTTCCAACAGTATATACAGTCATAAAGACAGCTACAGAGCGAAAATTACGAAAATATTATGTATTAAAAAACAATGTTGCAAAAGTAGAAAATCGGTTCACTTTGTCAATTTTTTTTTCACCAGTATTTCAATAAAAACATAACTGATATATTTATTTTATGAAAGTAAAAGTTGTGCTTAATATACAGAATATTTTTCAATCCGTTATACGAGCTCATTTATTTTAGACAATTATTTTAAAAAGCACTGTAAAACATCGCGCGATTTGGTTTGCCGATCATTTTCAATGATTCGTGCTTATTTCGTGCATATTTTTTTTCTGATGCACACAAACAGACGATTGTATTGTACTAGTGTGTGTCAATGCTGCTACGCCGTTCTAGCAATCGTTTAGATTTTGAGTTGCGCTAAATCGAATACGCGCCCTTAAGCATTATTAAAAGTAAGACAAATAAATAGAAGACAGCTTCTCAAAATAAAATATGTTAATCAGCAGACCACCAGTCCAATGTTTTAATATTTGTATTTTTATCTCGAAATCACACTATCTATGAATATATCTTCATTTGGATAAATTCCATTTGATAGAATTCTTACTCCGAGGCCATACAGTAAAATTTAAATTCAAAATAAAACCGGCTGAGGTTCCTTTTCAATCGTTTTGCCAGCGGATATATGTCGATAGTGGAAGGTATCGCGTCCGATTGTCAGTAGAGTTAACCGGGGATGCTCATCAACATGCGTTGCCAGACTCTTTAATGCGATGCCGAAGCCCCTTTTACGATCACGCGTCTCGATGCAAACCATTTAAGGCTTCTGCGCGTGTTGCCCTGATATATAGCCCCTAGTCACGAGCGGAGCGATTCCAGTAGCAATCTGCGGAAAAAAAACATATAAAAGTTAAATGACACATATACCTAGGTAATTATTTAAACTTGGCGGCGTAAAATGAGAGCAAGACAAGAATATTGGGAAGCTACAATATAGCATTTTTAAAATACAAAACCGGTTTGTTCCTCTTTACAGTTTATTTTTTCGCGTACTGGTGGAATTTTAATTTCAATATTGTTTATGACTATCTAGACGACTCAAAACGATGAGCTAATGAGGTTCAAGCGAAGAAACATGCTATTAGTAGGTTTGGATGACATGACATTCCGCTGTCCCATCGCGCGCCATAGGCAGGTGAGGCTGTAGTGACCGCACCTTTACCCGCTGGATTAGGTCCACGGCACGGACCGCCAGGCGCCTTTTGATTTACTACATCGCCAAACTGTTACATCCCTTGACATAGCAGCCAACTATTTTGGATGACAGGTTTGACAGAAATGGTACTTACGGTACTTGTCCATATAATTATTTATACGCGCATTACGTCTGTGTTTATTACCAAGACTAACTTCAATAATGTAAGTAAAATTTAAACAAATAATAACGTCTTTGCTTAGAAACATAATTATTATAAATGCTTACTCGGAAAAGCTACATTACTTTTTTATGACTTAGCATTAGCTCTAGCTCTAAGTACAGTTATTAATGAAATCCTTTTGCTGTGTTATAGAACTTTATGACACTGCATACAGAATACTAACTTAAGAAAGACAATTGCAAATTCTAGGTTGACCAGTTCTTAGTAGGTTGGCGCAGTAATAAATGGAAATTCATATCTCCATCAACTCGCTTAATAAGCAAAGTCATAAATAAAGGTTTGAATAGTGCATTTTCATCATTTTTATTGACCAAAGCTTCATACATTAGTCACGTTCGTATCCCAAAATGCAGGTACTAAAATCTAACTGTGATTTGTTCTACTAACTATCTCATAATTACCATTTCTTATTCAAGTAAGTTTAGCGGCATTTTACCAAAGGAACAATCTATGGAATCTTTAAATAAATACCTACATTAATAGAAAAATAAAATCTATTAAATACTAACCTCTGCCCGAGACTTTGTCTGCGAAGACTTCAGAATTAAACTGATGTCCTAGGTTATCCCACGGGAACACTAAAACAGGATAAGTCCTATGTGTTAAGTTAGATCAGTATCCTTATGTGTGCCGAATTTCAGCTAATTCCGTTTAGCCGTTTAGGCTCGAAAGAGTAACAAACATGCATCCATCCTCACAAACTTTCGCATTTATAAACAGTAGTGGGATTACCAACTCTTATATGGGAACAACGACGACGTCCAAACATAAATTGATCACAGAACCGATTGGGCCACTTACGATTACATTTAACTAGGCCTACTTTGCTTAATTTAATGTGTGTGTTAAATGTAACCGTAAAATTTTCAAACAAATAAACCAAATTAACAACTTAAGCCATGAAATAAATTCCTCTTCGTACATGTTATATTGTTAGAATTTCTGAGAATATATCGATAGGTTATTTAATGGCAGGCCGTCAGTGCGGCCATAATTTCTGAGCGATGTGACATTACTTCCACTAATTGTGTAATGACCACTGTGATTGAGTGTGACAGGCTAGAATTTACCCGTCGAACAGGCCACACTTCATGACGTTCATGCGTCCACTACTTTTCTTTTTGTTACTCCACATTCTACCCAACCCATCTCCTTATTTTTGTTTCGCTGAACGTTTAATCGTTTTTATTGTAGACTACACCGAGCTAAGCGGTAATCTATCGACTAAAGTGTTGAACTAAAATCGCACTTATTATTTTACTTTAATATACGACTCGCTGTCGAGCAGCTTGTTCGTAAATTACAGACATTTAACCACCATTGAATTGGATAATTACAAGTAGTGTAATAATACGCCTGTAGACAACGCTTAATTTGACGCTATTTTTTTGGATTATTTTGGAACGTCTACTAAATAATGCACAGTCTTAATTGTAATGAAATTGGAACTACGAGCTTCACCTGGAATGAATTACCTACAGCGGTATTTACATAATTAAATTTTGTTGGAAAACAATAAAAGCTACATGGGAGGATTACTTGTAGCAGGCTGCTATTAGCTTACGTCTCGCGTAAACTTAATCCTTCTACGATGGTCATATAAATAAGAAACTTAACGTAATCGCTATGTTCGTGTTGTGTTGACAGGATATCATTTCATAGGGTTTTATGTGATGTAGGTACAGTGTTAACAATGTAAACTCTATTCTCTTGAATTAATTATCTTCACAACTTTATTTTTACCCTTTGTGTTCCATATCAGTCTGAAAAGCCAATGCATTTTACTACAAACAAATAAAAGACAAAGTAAATTAATGCTTCATGTGCTTTTCTCTAAATGCCAGGAATAATACGAGTGCGCGGGAATACGATACTTTTAGCGTTTTACATTTAGAAATCCCTTGGTCGCAAAATATGCGGGGTTCAACGTTAGGACCTTGTTAACTGCTTTCGACAAGCAATTAGCTACCGATACAGCCAATGCTATTAGTATTGTGTTCGCACTGCAAGATATTTCTAACAAAAAAAAATATTTACAAATCAGGCTCATAATAATGACAACTAACAGAAGTCACACTATAAATCCAAGAACAACATCAACTGATTACACTGAAATGTTATACGATATGATATTAATGATAATAAATAATGATTTATCACCAATATCGGTAAATTATTAGTCTACTTAATTCGGAATTTAATAATTTACGGCAATCATTACATCTCAATTTCCTAACCACTTAATATGTTTTCTTTACCGCTACAAAAACATGGATACATATCATTTGAATTGTAAATGAAGCTATCCAATTCAAATTAGTTCACACCTTAACGATGCCGTATCGATAGGACGCATTATTCAGATGCTAAAGCTAGTGTCTGAATAGAGAAGCGTCGTGCGTCGCGGCGCTTGCACCCTAATGAATGCCGCTCTCTTTACTCTGGGGTGGCTCGCCGCGCGCTCATTACCTCCCGCTTCGGATTCATATGTGCCAGGCTGGGAGGGCTCCAGTCTGTCATTAAGCCACCCAGTCCATGATCGGTCAGATATAAATCATGGTAATGGTAGATTATTCTAGATACGTCGGCGGAACACCCGGGAAATGCGCTCGAAGCACCGATTATATAGAACCCACTGACGTAATTGCACCGCTCATTGATACCCCACGAAATGTAATTAGGCTTTGTTCCAGCTAAGTGCTGCTCGAGAATTCGCCCTCATTGTGCAATTCTATTGTAGCATTAACTAAATGATGAGTAGTGAACGATATACAGGTGGATCCTAATTCCTATGCAGCCCCGGATCTAAGGGGGGGCAAACCGGGGCACTTGCCCCGGGCGGCAGTTTCATGGGGGCGCCAAATCCTTGAGACAAGAATTCGAAGTATCAAACAAATAAAGCCTCTTTTCCTACAATCTCATAGGTTTTTATCAAGTAATCAAATCTTAATATCAAATGTTTAAAAAACAGACTTTTCTATTTCCATACGCCCAATTAGTTTTTGAACACATACTTAGTTATTTATGAACGCATCATAACAGATCAAGTAATTTTTTTAAAGCGTGCGTAGTGTCCGTGATCTTTCTGCCAGGGGAATCCCCGTCACATCATTTTTTTCTGGTTTTCTGTTATCACAAATGAAAGTTATATTAGATACCTAATAAAAAGTTTAAATTTATTAATGGATTATTATTTTAACAAATGGGCACAAAAATGCTACTCATTGGCAGTTATAACAGTTTTTCTCAAAATCTTACGAGAGGGGGCGCCACTATTAAGGTTTTGCCCCGGTTCGAGAAAATCGTAGATCCGGGGCTGTTCCTATGTACCTTTCTTACTTTCACTTAGGTTTTTGTAAAGATCATGAGACGCCGATCTTGAAATACTTTACAATTTCTACAACCATTAATCTAAGACATAATAATGATAATAATAATATGTTTATCTAAATATAATTTGGCACGCCACCTCTGTAGGTATGAGTAGGTACTAACACAACATGAAAGTTTACTCGATCCTGAATTATTCAATATCTGTCACTGACCCGGTTGAAAGAATTATCATTGATCTGATCAATTGTTTACTTCGGACTGTGAGGAAACAAAGCATTATTCTATGCTCGTGTTGTTTGTGTCTCTTTAGAGCAAAAACCAGTCGTGCAGGCAGTGCGCATGCGACGCTTTTGACATCATTTGACACCTGTCACGGATATCGACGGGTGGAATCGTTTAATTGATCGGTACGTGCGTTTCACCGTAAGGTGCCATTATAACGTTTTGAGAGGATTTCTGTTCTAAATGTGAGATTTAAAAAAATGTAAACATTGTATCTTTGGGGTACATATTTGAAATAAAAATGACTCGTGAAATACAATCATGTCTATTTAAAGAATACTTTCCGTTTTCGATATAAAGTAGAAAGTACGAGTATTAGATAAAGATACCTACCTACTTATCTTTTTTCAAGATTGGGTTAATCTCACTTAACCAAGGTAAAGTATGCATGACTCGGTTCTTAAGGATTTATTATCTTAACTTGGTGATAGATAAGATATTTCTTTATAAAATGTTAATTATTTCTGCTTAAACACATACGTTTATTGCGTTAAAAAACTGTTTTAAATGTGGTTTAAACGTAGAACATAGATAGCTATTAGCAAGCCCTGAATGTGGAAAAATAAAGTTTTATTTTACAGTTTGTTGTAAACATTAGATTGGCCTCACAAGCAGTCGGGTACAGTTAGTTTAATAGAAATGATGGAAATGTGTACTTAAAGATATCATTGTTTTGCCATTACTTAGATTTTACAGCAAAAATTACGACTTTCTTTATCTTTAAATTATTAATGTGTTGATTAAACATTAATTTTTAGCAGTATTCAACATTTAAGGGGCTATTAAACGACTTTTACAGATTTTAAACTGACAATCACGTCAAAATGTGCAGTGTAAATGATTTGAAAAAAATATATGTTAAACTAGAACATTCTCTTAATCACTTAGTATGTGAATATTTTTAATTATATTCATATTATATAGTTTAATTAATATGTGAAGTTGTGTCTGACGCGGACAAAACATTGACAATCACACAAAATCTACCAGGTATAATTAAACGAAACTTACACTATCTTACAGACAATTTTATTATCTATCTATTAATTAGTATACGCCTTTTTTTTATTTTGTAAGAATACTACTTTTATTTAATTTTTTCGACTAAACTTTGAGAGTTTTGGACGCAAAACTGATGCAGAACGGACGCAATCTGCGTCCAAAACTTTCAAAATTTAGTCGAAAAAATTAAATAAAAGTAGTATTCTTTCAAAATTAAAAAAAAAGGCGTATACTAAAAGATAGATAATAAAATTGTCTGTAAGATAGTGTAAGTTTCGGATAATTATACCTGGTAGATTTTGTGTGATTGTCAATGTTTTGTCCGCGTCAGACACAACTTCACGAGTTAATTAAACTATTTAATATGAACTTAATCAAAAATATTCACTTTCTATATGATTAAGAGAATGTTCTAGTTTAACATATATTTTTTTCAAATCATTTACACTGCGCATTTTGACGTGATTGTCAGTTTAAAATCTGTAAAAGTCGTTTAATAGCCCCTTAATGCGAAGAAAGATCAAAGACAAACTTGTGCAAGTTTAATAGTGTAGCCAAAACGTAACCACGTAACGTAAAACGTAACCATTTAATATTAGTATGAAGTCAAGAACCTTGATTGAAATTGACTTTCAACTTCAATCATTTGTAAATTCAGGTCACAACTGTCCTTCTCCATCAGTCGATAGAAATGACTATAACACGACAAATTGACGTAGTGTGTCAATCTGATGCAATCCTGACAACAATGTACTCGAAGCAAAGTTTGCGTTTGCACATTCATATTAGTAACTTATCCGAACAGTATCTACTTGGAGCACTTAGCTGTTTAAGACAAACTTACTGCCATTGATACTGAATATGTTACTGTAAAACGGACTGTAGTGCGCGGTTTTATGAGATGTGTATCTATGAAAAATATGTCATTCCGTTAGGCGATGGCTGTAGTAATAATACAGTTGTATGTTGTTCGTAGCCATGATAACCTATCGCCCCGCAACCTCATAGCGTTCAGTAGAGAGGCGGCAGGCATTATCGTGTCTAATCAGGTTCGCACGCGGCGCGGTGGCTAAATCATCCGATTATTGATTTCCGATGTCGCGGTCGTGATCGGGCGCGGGATTCAACGTTCGCCGTGACAGTGCAGCCATTGTCGGAGCCGACGGCGGCTCGCGCGCATTCTCCGTGATTAAACGCTTGTAATTCCAACAATATCATCTCGACTGTCGGATTCAATCTGCACACGCCGAGCGCCGCTCATCTCATGTCATCTCCCGCGCGCGACCTAACAGCACGGAACACTTGTATGTAATAAGTCAGTTAATATTAAGACCTCGTGCCCTGGAAACGTCCAGGTTCATGTTGTAAAAGAGAATAGCGAATTGCTATCTCAATAGATACGAATCTCCTGCAGCAATAATGTCTTGATTTATTATTTTACTCACGTGATTTATGTTATAATTAACGAGATATCAACGCCTCGTTGATCTAGTCTAATAGAGTTAGCGGTTGGTTTGATGCAAATACCTTCAATATCTTAACAAGATTGAAACGCATCTAATCTAAAGTAAAGTACTTGTCGTTAAATTACATCACAAGATGCGCTTATAGTTTAAAGCGATCTTATCTATCCGTAGTTGAACACGTCAGTGTCTGTTCCTTCAAGTGAAATGAGTCTTTTTTTTGTGAACGTATATCAGATAAAGGAGGTTGTTTGCAAATTTTTGCTCTTATTGCGCACTTCGCTGCACTGAACAATAATAGGGGAGGCAATTTCTCGCGACATGAGATCGGCGGATGGTAACGAGCGGTCTGTTGTCGTTATTAAACCCCATTGTTGTGATGCGCCGTATAAAGCCTAACGCAGCCTAGTCCCTTTCTAATGCTGCCAATAAAGCACTGAAAGTGCATTTGCAATACGATTAACTCTCTCGGGTGGTTACGCGAGTATATGCACGACGTGAGTGCGACAATATAGGGCTGACACCTCTCTGTAGTAGGGCAACTTTGTGTACACATTAGCATAAAATACGAAACTTACTACAGCTCTACATTCCTGAAAATCATCAGCGTTGAGCTGTCGTACCTTTCATTATACCGTCCATATCCAACCTATACCCGCTGGCCAAAGTATTGCTGAAAATATAGAAGGCCAAATACGAGCTATATGCTATAGGTATCAATTGTGCTAGAATCAAATAAAGAGATAGCAAACTATAACGACATAATAAAAAAATCTTAACAAAAAAAAATACCATTTGACCTTTCCGATCAGCCAACCCTAGCAATCTAAGTCTGAACTCTATTATCGACTGTTAATAAAACTAGGTAGCGCACGCGGCTGTTGGCGGCTGCTGTTACTAGATGGCGTCGGCGGGCGGTGGATGTGCCCTCGCATTTGCATAAAGAATTGGGTGCGCACGCTTCAGTATTGTCTCGCGGCGTATTTCTCACGCTACCCGCGGCCATTGCACGCTCTTGCCATCACCGCCTCCTCTTGTCTAATGGCTGCGTCAGCACGCTGCCCTTGTTCAAAACCTTTTTTATTTTCTTTCTAACCCATCACAGATAACTATAGACACATAGATCAAAATTTCAAACATAGTCGTTTTTTACCAGTTTTCAGAAAACCGTTTTGTAATATCCCCAAGAATTTACTCTGTTAGTACAGTAATGATGCATACCGAAATAAACAAGCGATGTTAAGTTCATAATTACACGAATCTCGAGATCGTTAAGACTCAAAGTCGGTCGATCATTTTTCACTATTAAAATACATGTTCGATGAAACATTCGGCGTAAGTGTCGTTAATTGCATGGTGCATTGATAACGGGTGATTTGATGCTAGCCGTGTTAATGGTGACCTCGATTCGGAGCTATGGGCACCACACCTAAATCGCGCATATGGTCAAACCAATTGCTATGATTACATACGAGAGCACGAGGTAATAAAAACAATAATGGATAAATATTAAACAACTACCGTGTATCAAGCCTTAATAAACATTGTACAGTAATACTTAACCAACTGCAAGACGTCATTTTGCACAGTAAATAAAATTGCAAGCCCTAAGGGATAAAAGACAATAGCCAAATGAATATTTCATAAGGCCATTATTTAATGATGATGCTTATAATACAGTAGTGCTATCAATTAGAAGCGAAGCGGCAGTAATTTCTTTTAGTAGATTAAACACAAAGCGAGCTTTGTCCCATGACCTTTGAAGTCAGGGCCTAAGTTACGGACGGTTGTCGTTTTGATACTTTAATAACATTGCAACTTAATTTTATAGGTAACTAACGTTGTACAAGGGTACTGGGATAGTACTAATTCAATTTATAAAGCGAACACTGTTATATTAAGCGATATTGATAATCCAACGAGCTTAATAATTGCAAATTGATAAATTTTAATTTACTAAGTTGAAGACTATTTTTGTTAAATTATAACATAGTGGAAACGTCACACACAGATACGTAAAGCAGTTGGACCCGATTGTCAATCGTAGATCTTTGACAGTCGCTTTAAGTAGGCAGAAGCCAGAAAGTCTGAAAACCAACCTTACCTAGTAGGGAATTAGTGTTACCCAGCACTTTGATTGTGAAGGTTAGATAGGCAGTTACTATATGTATGTAAAACACTAGTAAGCCGACCACAACATAGTTGGGAAAAGGCTAGTCAGTTTTTTTATAGTGGAAGGTCACACAGATAGAATAAGATTTTTTTTATTAAGGCGCTAACAAGCGACTTTTGCAGATTATAAACTGACAATCACGTCAAATTGTGTAGTGTAAATGATTTGAAAAAAATGTACCTATGTTGAACTAGAACATTTTATTAATCATTTAGTATGTGAATATTTTTGATTAAGTTCATATTAAATAGTTTAATTAAATCGTGAAGTTGTGTCTGACGCGAACAAAACATTGATAATCACACAGAATCTACCAGGAATATTTAAACGAAACTTTTACTATCTTACAGATAATTTTATTATCTATCTTTTGGTATACGTCTTTTTTTTTAAGTTTGAGAATACTATCTTTTATTTAATTTTTTCGACTAAACTTTGAGAGTTTTGGACGCAGCGCATACGATTCTCTGGTTGCTCAAGGTCGCCGGCGTATATCGTCGCCTTAAGCCATAACTTAACCTAATTATGTTTTTTTTAAATAATTAATATAAATGACCAGGTACTAAAGAGTCTAACTAGGCTTGTACAAGGAGAAACTCCTGTACTATAAGCAACAGTTTTATCACCTGTGCTCGATAGCCGTAATAAATGCTCCACTAATACTAATTTACTTACAAGATTTTGTTTGCAGGTCGTCAAATATGCTTAAAACAATTTGATTATGAATGAGTGAATCGTGGTCTTTCCTCAGCAGTAGAAAATGGTGATGACAAATGAGGTTTTTGGACGGATTTATATCAAAGTGACATCGCTTTTAACTTGGACGCAGTGCAAAGCCACGGCGGTCACTATTGTAAGTAGACAGCACGCAAGACATTCTCATGTAGCGTGTTCCATGAAGTCGTCTACGACTTGCCCGTGCGCATCCTGCGCCCGACCACGTTAGCCGCGCACCGCACTAAGGGCTTTAACAAACCTGCTACTTTTAGGATTGGCGATCGGCGATTTTGCGACTTCACCTTTACTACATCGCAGGGAATCATTGCGTTCGGTCACGATAACAAATTCGCGTATTTCAGCGACAGCTATGATGCTGCAGCGCTTTTTAGTGACTCTGCATTGGAGCCCTGTTATTATCAAAGTAATTGAGCCGTGTTTCATAGATGCCAGAGCTTTACTAAATCGCTGCTACTGGCATCCGAATGTGTGCGGAGTGTATCATGTAACCTTTGTACAGAGCTTCAGTAAAGCGACTAAATCGCTGGTCGCTAATGCTAAAAGTATCGTGTCTGCTATGGCCCTAACTCTACCAGTATGCGTAACTGACGCGACTGCCTACTCGTAACTTCCTATTGCAACGTTCCCTGTAACTGCTTCCTTTAAAACGTAAACTTTCTTGGCGAACGTTTTATTGGTGTGTTAGGTAATTTGTGTGTTGGAATTTTGACCTACCTACTATCCTTTTTTAGATCCTTTACTGTTTCTATATTCAACAAAGGTCCTCTTTAATCTTCAAAATATCTTAATGTGTTATCTATTTACAAGTCGCCGCACCAATGTTTATAAATCCAGCATTCCAAATGAAGATATAATCTAAATCGATGCGACAAATATTTAACGGTCATCAGACGAGGAATTTGTGATGCCGCACACGTAGATGGACTTGATATAGCACACCGTTATCTATCACTTTTATCTTGATAATCTAATTT
The DNA here is from genome assembly GCA_947361185.1 of Charanyca ferruginea. Classification (NCBI taxonomy): domain Eukaryota; kingdom Metazoa; phylum Arthropoda; class Insecta; order Lepidoptera; family Noctuidae; genus Charanyca; species Charanyca ferruginea. Next base: position 13,879,517 of record OX376073.1, on the reverse strand, counting down.
AAATATTACAACTTAATTTTATATAATTAGCTACTAAAACTACATTTCGTGCGTCACAACACATTTTCTTTTAATTACTAATGGCTCTTTTAGGTAAAAAACAGTTAATATATTCTTATCCCTTTACACACTACCTATATAAAAATATACCAGTGATGATAAACTTTAAACATAATCCAGTACATTAAGTTATTCATGTAACAAGATTTATCTACGTCTCTATAATTATCTTGCTTAAACTGGTTACTTAATGACGTTGTTCTCTAGATACTTGGTACGAATCTATCATTGTAGGAATATGTTTCCTTGAGCGAAATAACCAGGCAATCTACAGCATATCAAAGGACCGTTAATAAGTTATTTGTATCACAGACTTGATAATAATGGAGATTCTGTCAATTTTCTAGTCAATTCGTAACAAAAACAATAAACAATGAAAAATGCTTGTTGTACACAAAAGATGTGTCTACAGCAGAATAGAGGATAATAAAAAATAATAATTAACTCAAATGTTCTTTATAATTTATGTGCGTTAAATGCTTAGATTTCTTAAGTACACCTTAATTAGTATACATTAAATTAGATCCATGTTCTAAGAATATTTGTTTACGTTTACAAACATATTTATTGCATGTGTCGTCTAAGGCAATAAGAGAAAAACGAGCGAAAAAAAAAGGATGTGACTTTCTCGTTCCGAGTACACAGACCTATGTAATCTATGTGAGACGGTACTTCACGCCGGAACAGCTGCTTAAACTCTATCAAGCGCAAGTTCAATCGTATATGGAGTACTGTTTTCATCTTTGGGACGGATCTGCCAGATACCTTGATGCCCTAGAGTCAATAGAGAAACGAGCCAAGAGGGTCATCGGCAATGATAGACTCGTCGAGTCGAAGCTCCAAAGTCTTGAGCATCGACGCCGAGTTGCTGGCCGGTCGGTTTTCTATTGGTTGCATTTTGGGGAGTGTGCGACGGAATTGTAAGTTAATTCCGCCACGCCCGTTCCAACATCGGACTAGAACACGTACGGCGATGCGCCACCGGTACATGGTGGACATCCCACCTACACGTACAAAACGTTTTGGGAACGCATTCATTGTGCGTACAACTAAGGAGTGGAATTCCCTGCCTGAGTCTGTGTTTCCTTAGATAGTGGTCAAACGTATGCCTATAAATAATTAAAAACAAACTATTAAAGCAAATTATACTTACGTTAATTACCTACCCGTAAAACCTCTTCCTAAAACCTTTTTTTTATAGGTTTGGGTCGAATATACAAAAATTACGATGAATTTATAAGTAGGATGTTGCTAGATTACAAAATCTAATCAGCGATCTATGAACAGTCAACAAGGAAATATTATTCTGGACCTGAATTCTGTGATCCATTTGCGATTTCCGGCAGGAAATTGTTTTAGTAGCGTACGTACTACAAAAATATTAATGTATTCAGGTATTACGGTTATTTCAGATTGGTTCTCACAGTTCTGATGATAAACCTTAACGAATAATATGATGGACCTTGCATTGCAGTTTATTGTCTATTCCATCGCCTACTATGTATATTACTACTACCACTCACTTCACACGCACGTTACACTTTTCTTCATTTGCTGTTCCACTGCTGGGCAAAGGTCTCCCCGAAGTCCTTCCAGGAACTTTTGTCCAACGCCACCTCGAACCAGCCCTCGTGGTAGGCGTCCAGAAATATCTGGCCGCCACTTTCTGGGTCGTCCTCAGCGACACCGCCCATCTTCAGGCATCCATTGTGTGGAGACTCTCGCCCAGCGGTCACTCTGCATGCGGCTGACGTGACCTGCCCAATCCCACTTAAGCCTGGCAGCCTTTTTGCCTATATCTGATGTATCTGTTTCGGAAACACTTGTATTACTTATTATTATACTAGCGTCCTGCCTTTGCTTCGCACATACTTCGTACTAATGTGGTGTCACACAAAACAGTACTAAACCTTCCTTCCTCTTGAATCATTCTATCTATTGCTGAAAACTGCATTAAAATCCGCTTTATAGTTTAAAAGATCTAAGCATACAGACAGCGGGAGTCTTTCCTATGTAAAGAAGATTATTTTATTATTACCTACCTAAGTTCCCGTACTGAATAAAGTCAGCTTGTTTAATATTGATTTATTGCGTGTTTTTTTTAAATATCCATCGAAGTTCTACTACTACTTACTAAACCTCCCACAGTTCACAGCTTGACGTAAGCTGCTACCAACCTCCGCCCAATAAAACAAACCGGCACCTGTTAAGCTCACTTCCTGAGCTTTATGCTTTATGGATCCACCACAACGTTGATGACGGATTAAAGACTTATTTTAGGGAGAATTTCTATTACGGTTTAGGCACGTCTGCATCCTAATCTCAGCCTCAATCTATGAAATATGATTTTATTTATGAATGATTGTCGCTGATATGAAATTACTACCATATTTTGAACATTTTTGATTAGTTGACAAGGGCGCTGCCAAGGGGGGGGGGAGAAAGCATGTGCACCTCCCTGCCCCCCCCCCCCCCTCCCCCCTCCTACATATCCCAAAAGCGATATGTGCCTTTGACTATATTTAAAATTCATATTATTCCTATCTACCATATACTAACTTGCTCCAACCTAGATCATAAGCCGGCGACGCCCTTGAGTAGAATTACCTTTCAGTAGCATTTAGTTGGGACTCATGTTTTTCTCCTTGCATCCTGTAAAAGTACTTGCATAGTTATATGTCAGAATAAGCATGTGTACAGGAAGTAAAAAAAGTGACAGATGTCAAAAATGTCTCTCCACTGCTCGCACTTGTTGTTTTTACGGTGCTAAGTAGATGCATAGAATCATGCATTGTTTGTCATTTGTTCCGATGTGAATTTGTCATGTCATGGATATCCTTCTCTTCCGAGTCAATAATTAATTAGGGGACAGGTAGTCGCTAAAAAATTAAGATATGCATTGCGTGTTGCAGTGAACTACGCGGACGATGTTTAACATTCAACCGGACGAGTCGTCAAGTCACTACATATCACTAACAAAAAGTAGAGTTTCCCATGTCCATTAGCAGAGCTTTACACATATTTACTGTTTACGTATACATTTTCTATCGTAGGTATCAATATATTGGTGGTATTGCACAGTTTAATTTAAATAAGACTTTTACAATTTCTACCTAAAACCTTTTTTATTTATTTGATAGAAAGTAAACGTTCTAAATTACAACGAGTAACAGCGATGTGATTTACCTTTTGTATGTTGCCAACACAAAGCTTTACATTTATAAGTAACATTCTCCATTCAGTGGTATTTCGTGTAAGAATGAAATGCTTCTTTTTGGTCGTATATGTACACCTGTTGCATCCAAAACGAGCTGGGTATCGTTCTTACTCTCGTGCCTTACCGGGAGAAACTGAACTTTACACGACTCGGGTCCGGGGAACACGGGTTGCCCTCAGAGAAATGCACAAGAATTCCTTACACACTATAAAATTCTAATATTCAGTTATCGTGGTTTACACAGCGAAAATCCTTTTCCCTCAATTAAGTCTTACAATAAGCGGAATAAAGACTTACCAATTAAGTTTTTATTTGATTCCCACATCAGCTTGGGAATGATTCGTTAATAATAATTTTCATGCTTTATGACCTAACATTATGGTCTGTCTTATACGGAGTGTTATCTTCTATTGAAAAATAATGCAGCATTTACTCGTAGGTTATTGACCAGTAACTTGAAAGTTTTTTGCTCCATCCTTTACGACTTATTTGGTATTTTTTGTGTATCAAATAATTAATAACGAGGCATTTGCATATAAACGCCGTATTAATACAAGAAAAAACTATTTGAATGATAAGTTCAGAGGCAGTGGATAGCTGCGATAGAATGATTAATGACTTGCTTCCTCTTCCTTAATAACACCTAGAATCTGGTAAAAACAAGCCACTTTCTGTTAGAAGAAGCTGGGGTCCATAAGTATAGTGAACACTTTAGTTATAATAACAATTCTTTATGCTAAACATATTAAAATATTTCTTGCGTAACACTGGTATTTTCCAGAGCCGGTACGCAGGTTTATTAACTTTTTTAAACTTTTTTTAGGTAGGCACTTCCTACTGTGAGATTTATTAATTAGTTCGTTCAGCGTGCGAAATAAATTTAAATAACCACATTAAATTAATAATATAAATAATTTATTACTTAGAAGAGTTTTTTTACAAACGAATGGGATCGTAGCAAACTGCTACGACGAAGATAGAGTAGTTTTTATTGGATTAGTTAAAATCGTTCACTGCTTATTAAAGCGTATCCCAGAAGGTTGATTTTTGAAGTTTTTAATTTTTTTTTTTTTGGTCTTTTTTGGTGTATGCGGAATTAGCACATGTGCGTATCGGAAGTGTGCGGAAGCAGGCGAGGCTGCAGCGGTGGGCACATAGCGCTAGCGCCTAGCGGTGCTTGCAGACGCGATGGCATCGCGGTCGTGCGCCACCGCTCACGGCAGCCGCCGGCGCTCGCGTCGCCGTGACTTATGGCCCCCGCGCGAACCTCGATCGTACGATTGAATAATAATATCCGATTCCCGTGCACCGAATTTATGTTAGGAAGTAACCAGTGTCCCGTATCGACGAGCGCATCGGGCGCGCCTCGCCCGCCCGCAATTTCCAGACGCTTGTCCTTAGGCGCTGATGTACCAACCGATACTTGATAAATAAATTTTCGTGGAGGACTGTTCCCTCTGGACGTCGGCACTACGAACCCCGGAGTCCCGCCCTGCAACCACATCTAAATGCCTGACTGTCAGCCGACATCACGTCCCTCACTATTGTAATAACAATTTTCAATTTTCACTTCCTCTTTGTTGTTACAAAGTAGGTAATAGGACACTACGTTATCCTTTATGCAATATTGTCCCTGTAATATAAAAGACAAATCTGTGGTCAGGCATACATGTGCATCCCAGAGACCACACGCACGGCTTTCAACAGGGTGTCCATAACTTTCTTTGGTGTCGTATGAGGCGACCACGGAATTAATAATTCTACAAGAAGAACAGCTAACAGCAACCTGTGTAGGTTATATTAACAGCATACTGAGACTGAGATCACTTCATAATACAGAGTACGGTAATTATGGCTATACTTAGTATGACCGTTCGTGTAGCGGTCTGCTTCTATAGGCCGGAGGAATTTCAAACGCTAATAAGAAGAAAATCGCATCTATTTGTCAACGGCGAACTTTTAATTTGGATAAGTAGATATAAAGTTCTCAATTAGGAAAGAAGATGTCGTATCAGTAAACAAGCAAATCGTGACTACAATACTGATATTGTACTTGGTAGGCCTTGTCGGCAAGCAAGACCCTGTCATCAGCAAACCGCAAGTCGCCGTCTTCACACTTTGATAATGTTACCAAAATTAGTTACTTAAGTGCTAAGCGTATTTTGGCCACTTACTAAATTACTTACAAGTTCAATGGTCTACGAAATTTGTTGTAAATTATGGGTTCACACACCTAATGTTTTCACTTCGACGAGTAATCGTGACCGCTGTATAAGTACGACTAGATCGATGCATGTAAGAATTTGGTTGATTTGTACCGTTACATATTACTTGCCATCTCTATCCCAGTCCTAACCTGTCATTATGACTAGTTGTTTTATAATTTAATATTTTCCAAAGTCACGCAGTTTGTCGGCCTCATTATGTGATTCTAAGCCATAACATTTGCTCGCAATCATATCCACGTACTAAACATAATTCCTGATGCGAAGAGGGATAAAAAAGATTACTCGACGGTCGCTATGAGTCCATATAGTCCCCACGCAAATAAAAAACTTAAATGAGAACCATATTTCATGTAGTCATCGATCGTTCATGTACCTAAGACTGACTGTCTAATTCGTAGAAAAAAGCTGCGTTATTATGTGTAATGCGCCTTAGATTATAGAGCGGGAGAGCAAATTATATTAGCAACATTGATGGCATTGTTCGCGAATGTGCATCATGAGTCAAATACCTCGAGCATTGCCTACGTCGACTCTCTTATACTGTTGCCATATATAAATGTTCGTATGTAGGTAAGTCATTTTTTCTGCACACAACGCACGCTATGCATTAAATATTATCAAATTACCGGTACAATATATGGTCATTATGTGCTAACGGTTGTGTCAATTAATGTGATTAAATCGAGCAAGTGATCGCGGTCGATCACGTAGCGCCGCGCTCCCGGGTGTATTGTTCGTCTCGATGCGATGTTGTCACCGACGCGTTCCGGTTCTATGACCGTCTTCTCCTCCATTCGTCATTCTGTTCCGAATAAAACATACATAAATACCATATGCAAAAAACTTCTTGTCACATAATAAAAGAAAACGGCAGCTAACGGTTTTCAGAGCCGTGTATCGTCTACGGTAATCTACCATGGAATTGAAACCCCTTTAACACTTTGTTGTTACCAGCGACCTTCATAATTTCATCACGTCCGATGCTCGGTCTCGTCGACCGACTGTCCTACTATACTACTATCTTAGCCTACGAGAATCAGATTTTTGATTAAAAACATAATCAAATATAACTTGCGGTGAGTAAGGTGCAAAACCGACGTTTTGGGAACAGTGCCTAGTGTTGTAGTTGTTATGCTTACTTGCCTACTTATAAATAAATTTTATTTTATTTATTAGGTCTACCAACAATTGCCTAAACTAATTTACAAACAAAAATAAAACATGCGATTAAACTCTACATGTCTCAGTGTTACTTGCCTACTTATAAATAAATTTTATTTTATTTATTAGGTCTACCAACAATTGCCTAAACTAATTTACAAACAAAAATAAAACATGCGATTAAACTCTACATGTCACAGTGCAACAATTACTTAAAGGTAAACACCACATGGACAAAAAAGAAAACAATAATAAGTAATTTCGTAAATTACATATTGTACAAGTAAACTCAGTAAAATATGTAACTATGTATCAATAAAAGCATAATTTCTTTAACAAGTTATGAACACAGTCCAAAAACTTTTACAACAAATCTGTTCAGAAATTTTAGAAATTTAAATTTTTGCCTATTGAGAGAATCAAAGTGAAAATCAACCGTATCAATAAAAGTAGATTATCTAATAGAAAACAAGAAAAACAAATCTGAAACAATTTTCTGTAAAAGGCGTATTGTATAAGATCGCATTTCCTTTTTCTTGTTGTTATTAAATTCATTCCTCAAACGAGAGAATGTTTGAGGATTGAATCTTCTAACACTTATTTCTAAATGCAATTTCAAGTGATTGCTATGTAAAATCATTCATTCCTACAAAGTAAACAGAGGTCCAAATTGGTTTATCGTGCTCCATAATTTGCGAAAGTTATGGACATGGACAATCACGCCTTAATGCGGCGCCTGAAGCTTCTCCTGTTGCTTTCCCGATAATTATAATTACATTTCGTGATGGCATCGTTCTCATCCATCTTTTGGCATCTAATTTTACGGATCATTATAAAAATGCGGAAGATGGAATGCGGACACTGCAACTAAATAAACACTAATAAACAATGATCGAAATATTTGCGTGAGACTGGTTTTTTGACACAGATAAAACTATATGGAATAGACTAGAACTGATTTGCATTAATGATAGCATGCATAAATATGGTTTTTAGTCGGAAATGGTAAAATAAAATATTTTTTAAGCTAATGAAATTAAATGATTTCATTAAGCGTTTAATAATCACAATGTTAAAGCTAGGAAGCGAACTTCCATTTAATGATAATTCTGATAAATCCTCGTTGTATCTCACGCTGCTTCTCCTAAGGAAGCGCAGCGCGGATGTTAATTAAAGCCGGCTCCAAACCTGCAATGCCAACAACGCCCTAGCGCACAGCTGGCAGCTAGCGTATAATTATCGACTTTCGGACCATTTCACTAATACACAATCGTACAAATGCTTGTTTACGACACAACACGCCCACTTAAGATTCTTTGACTGCAAACGCATACTGTAAAACGTTGAATTGTCACTTTACGACCGATTGTTCCTCGACGCGGAGCCGCTAGCAACCCAATCCTACTGGGGTGAATTCACCACTCACAACGATAAGTGCTAACTTATTATTTAAAGATTGGAAATTGATTTTTAAGAATATTTTACTGACACATAATGTTTATCTGAACATTAATTTATAACATCAGATTCCGCATAAAGGATCGCAACATCGTACCATAACTGTTAATCTTTTGCAATGAATATCTTCCTATCGACGGAAAATATTCAAGCGCGTCGGAATCCGTAGACTTCAGTTGATGCCCATTTAGCCGGTGCGGTCATTGTATGTGATCCTCGTATCATGAGGCTATCGTAGAAACATTAGCATTATCAAAAGGACCGCGGGCGTCATGGTCATATCGGCGACGACACGCGACGGTCGCGGAAGCGCCGCGTGAAGGCAAAGGCCCCGACAGACGAGCGGCGATAACTCAACTCAACATACCTGAAATACAATCGTGTGGATACCATGCCGCGGAGCCGCGGTGCCACAGACCCTAGGAGGCGTGGGCCCGCCAACACCATGAGTATGTGTTCCTTTTGTTTCCTGTTTTCTTACAAATATTATCTTGTATTTATACGCATGTGTAAATATTGAATAGAGTACTGCGGTTATAAATAGAAATCGACTGATATGCGTTTAGTTAGACAAATTGTGATCCCACTGAGATAAATAAACTTATCAGAACATCATGTTATTGACACGATACCTATAGTCTGCTACTTTTTTCAGCGACAGTATTTGGGAATATATACATAGGTTTTAGAAGATGCTCAGTAAATAATATGGATTTAAGCAAAGAATTGAGTTTAGATTCTCTTCTTCTTCTTCTCAGTCGTACACTCCTGACGGAGTGGTCGTGGTCATGGATCGTCTGAGAGGTTGGTTTCGGCTTTTGCGAGACTTCTCCATCTCTCTCTGTTCGCGGCACTGCGTGTACACTCGATCAGGGAACACTTTGTCGTCGATTTAATAAGGTCTGTCCATCTTGTGGGTGACCGGCCGCGAGATCGTTGACCTTCTACTTTTCCCTGTACTACTATTCGCTCCAAAGAGCTTTCGTTGCGTATGACATGTCCAAACATCTTCAGGATATGCACTTACACTGTCGAGGAAAGTCTTTGTTTGTTGCATAACTCCTTCAGGATGGAAACGTTAGTGCGGTGAGCAGTCCATTTAATCCTCAGCAAACGTCTCCAGCACCACATCTCAAGGGCGTCAATCTTTTTACGACATTTTTGATTGATTAAACTGTTACGCTCATTAATACCTATTAGTGCGGTCAAGATTATAATGCGAGTATAATAAGTTTACCACTCAGTGAAAATGAATGCGGTTGCGTACCTAAGGACCAAAAATTCAAGCATTTTTGATTGAATTACTTACCCATATATAGTTAACAAAACTTTACACCGTCAGGAAATAAACGTTTTGCTCCTTACAGGACTGTAAGAATATTTCAAGTTGATATTTTATTTATTAAAACTTAATGCACAAAATGTAAATAAACATTGTACAAAGGCGGACTTAATGCCTTGGGCATATATTTTTTATTTCGAAAGCATTCAACACCAGACAGACATGAGTATGTGCTACTTTTCCGCATCTTAGCACAAATGAAGAAGTAAAACCGAATACAATGTGACATAATCACACATCGACGACGTCGCCGGAGGACGCGCGTCGCTTGTCAGTGGGCGTAGCGCGGAAGCAGCGCGGACCGGCGCACGCGCCGTTACCGTCAACGGCCATTAAACGACCACTCTTAATTATCAACAGTTACCGCACACCGCATTGATACCACTCGGCCGCATCACGAAACACCGCACCGTAACTGACGAACCACCCTCGGGCGAACGATGCTATATGCACCGGTTAGCTATCACGTTAGGCTAATTATCGCGGCTGCGATTAGCATCGCAACGAGCATACAGCTGGTGTTTAAACTTATCAAGCATACTAAGAAATTAATATGTTAGATTTTGTTGCAAATATCGATCTTAAAATTCTTATTCTTCGATCTTAACAATTTATAAAAATAGGTAAGCCTTGTTTTATCTTGAAACACGTAGCCCAGTAGGTACATGTGTAAATATTTGTTTTCATTAATATTACGTTAGTAGAAACTGGCAGCGAAGAGGTACGCGCGCCCACCGCGCCGCTTGATCTCTCACATGATAGGAGGTGCGCAGGCGCCGGATGGTGCGATAGCGTCGCGTTAACCCCGCCGCCGCGCGCCGACACCCGCGCCCGACTCTTCTCTAATTACAAACACTATCTCAGCACTGAGGATGTGCGCGCAGTACGAATACCTCCGTATTGTCTGCACTCCAACCGAGTCCTTCCGGTGAACTTGTCCACGATCTTAATCTGTATCCCAGGCCCAGACGTACATTTACTTAACAGATAACCACACAGTACTGTTAGCTTTTATCAACAAGTTTTAATTCTAACTTGACAGGCGCCTTAGCCAAATTGACAATCTACAATCGATAACGCTAATAGAAAACTAATCAAATGTATGAGAATGACGTCATCTCAACGATAAGTCACGTGATCGAAATTCGAAAATGGATTACGACGAGACGTTAATTATTGTAGAAAGAGAAACGATACGAAACGTTTGTAACTTGGCTAGGCCTACAGGTAAGCAAGTAAGTAGTTAGTATTCGAACATTTTTGTTACCATTTAAAAAACTTGTTGACATCCTCTCAATGAACTGCCCTCGTTTCTTCCTTACAATTTGTCCTCGTAGCATTTCACTGATACAGAGTTGTTACAATTTAATCACAACCTCAAAGGCACCTAATCACGAAGTTGATTAGAATTTGAGAGAGTTGGTACACTTTGTTGTTGGTACGTTATAACGCGGGCCGTAATTAGGCGTGTACGTGTAGACTTAGTCCGGCAGGCTGGACAGTGGACCACCCAAGGAGACGGCTTTTGGTTTCGACCAACTCCGCCTGTATTGCTACCAGCTCTTTGGCGTGATCAAATAATCTACATATAAGTAATATAAATCAAGGCGACTCCTGACACTTTACCTCTTCATAAAATAGACTTTAATAAATGATTTACTTACTTAAGTCACTTAAGTGTGTCTTCTTCATCTTATGACTCTATTAAGTATGATAAATCTATTGAGACTACCAAAAAGATGTAAACTTATATATTACAGTTATAAAATTCTGAATACACAAGCAGGTCTATTCATTGTGCGCGACAAAAACTATGATAAATTACTGTCTTGATCCTGAATAGATCTTTGACGTTCTAACTTAATAGACTGGTCTTAAAAAGCAAATATTATTATCGACATTTTGTTCTATATTATTATCGATCAGACTATTGTCTCGTGCAGAAATTAATCATTATAAGTACCTTTTTTGTTTATATCCTGATTAACTCAATTCAAAAGATCTGTAACGATATACTTTTCAAGAGAAATAACGGTAATTAATTCATTTTAGATTACACTGGCGGCGTCAGTTTCAAATTACCTAGACAAGTATTAATTTCGTTTGAACAAAAGACAAATAAAAAAATATTTGTACTCGTGCGGGGTGTACAGTTATCGGGTATGTTTCAATACATGTTTTTGTATCAAAAATAATTGAAGACAAAAATGGATGTCGGGGTCTATTTACAAATTTTTTGTTTAGATCCGGCGCGTGACCGATTGGTCAAACATCATTGTATCCAGTTTCACGCTCCTTGTCTCTTGACAAATGATGTTTTTACTTTAGCATTCTAGATAGGTATTCTATTTTTTTTTTGTTGATGCAAATAACCGTATCATAATAAGTTGTAAGATTGAATTTTCTATGTGCTTACATGGTAACATGACCAACCACAGGGTACTTGACTTTCACATGCATATGCATAGTTGACGCGTTCATTCACTGACTATTCATGTCTTCAAACAATTATATAGCACTTGAACGTCTTTCTTCCCACGATTGTATCGCCGGAGCGAACCAAGTTTGCAGATTTATGTTTACCTACACAAGCACACGCAGAAAGGTGTCGCGCAACTTAACCCTAAAGGTACATATATAATCAACTAGGTAATATGCATGCATGCCTGTGAAAGCTCTCCTTTAAGTTCTACCTAAGTAATGCTGCCTCCTATACTTCAATGTTTACCAATAACTAAAATTAGATATGAAAACTAATTAAAGACCATACTTATTATTATTGATTTTCATTAAAAAGATGTATTATTTTCGAATAAACATGTCATTCAATGTTAAGTAGGTATTAGGTCTAGCTTGCCAACTTGGAACAAATATTTAAACTCACCAAACAACTCTTTATGACACCTTAACTTAAATGAATTAAGTCCTACTAATAAGTTCAGGTAACGAAATGTGAATTGCGCCCACAGGCTAAACCCGTTGCTAGTAAAATAGAAATATCTGAATGTAATAAATTTTTGAGCAACAAACTGTCGTATATACTTTGCCGACGTACTAATGTAAATACCATCACAATATTTATTGTCAATATATTAGAGACTTATCATGGCGGCGTTCTGCATTTATTTGTACAATTTTAAAGTTACTTCGTATAGTAATGATCATAAAGCTACCCTGTTGCGCTGAATATTACTCAGGAATATAAAAACATCAGAAATCAAGATAGTTTATATTAACGGCATTCTTTATACGGAGTTTGAATTTGACCAAAACAAAGACATTTAGACACGGTCGGCTGATTTTTCGCATGTACACGTTCTATATTATGAATGTGTACAAATATGTATGTGTGACACACGCGTACAGGTGCGAATTTTGGTATGTCGCTTGCCCTGCCTGCGTACCTGCCACGGTTCCCAGTTCCGCACCGTTAATTTGATATACGGAGGCAGATGGCCTCTCGCCGATAGCACACGGCTCATGCGCCTTCCGCGCTTTACCGCGAATCCCAAACTGTTGGTGCCACCACAAGAAATAGGCGACTTGATGTTTTCACAAACCTCATAAAACTAAATTTAAAGAACTTTTTTCAAGAAATATTCCAAAAATATTAAAAGATTTTTTCGCCAACACTGACGCCACTTTTAATTGAGATATCTAGGTGTGAAATACGGAAAAAATAATCGAAAAGCGTTGTTTGCGCCAAGTCAATCATGAAGCGAAGCCAAGAGATAATAGGTTTTGTGTCTAAAAATACCTAGGTAGCGGCAAAAGAAACTGACCAATTTTAATATCAAAAATAAAATTTGCCGTTGTATAAAAAAGTTGCTCTTAATTATAACTTGGACTCCAAAACAGTATGAAAGTCAGGTGCGGGGTTGTGAGTTAATTTGCATTTTGATCCAGTAACGGGTTGCGAGATAACACTGTAATGCTCGAGATCTCTCCTCAGATCAACTATCCCACATGTCTCAGCACCGTTCATCAACCACTTCTTTCGAACTTTACACACAAACCTTATAAGGTTGCAACATTACATTGAGGAATACAAATGTTGTCATACTAACCTACAACATTTTGATTTTATCATAGCCAAGTTCACATCGGGCCAGCAATTCTGGAAAGAGTAATTAAGAACCGTAATAAAATAGTTACTTTACAAATTGGTATGTATCATTCAGTATTTGAGTGGGTAATTATACTCAAAACGCCAGGAAATAGCCAATCAGTGTTCTGTTATTCCAGGTACAAGAAGTCAAAGACCGTTCGTATGAAGGAGTTATAAGATGCCAACAACGTAAGGCACATTAGATACGGCATGCATGTGATGATGGTTGTGGTATCGAAATTCGCTTCGGCTGTTCCCTTCGAGCAACGCACAGCCGTTTGTGTATTTCGTTCATATTTTCCTTGTCGTATTTTAATGATGTTCGTCTACTGTAACTAAGAGACTTGATGCGCGCAAAAGTTATTTAAGTTTCGAGTGCGAACGCTGAGCATTGGCGAGAACGTGAACTGATTTAGGTTTCATTCACCCCGCGTTACGCTAGCTGGGTGCCTGGACTGCGCATTGTCTCACACGGCGCACAAAATGCGAATGATCCTTTGTTCGTTACACTTTACCTACACTGTAACCCAAACCAATAGCGGAACACTTAGCGCCCACCTCTAAACGTAACATTCACGCGCCCCAGCTCACGCTCGAGAGCCATTCCTAACTTAACGATATTTACTCTGAAATAACAATACGTGTACTGTTCTGACATTGATAGCTCTCCAACTGATACGTACTGTATTCTCCCGGCATAATGCATTTAATGGTCCTGCGGTAGAGGAAAAATAATGATGTGTAATTTCCGGTTCTTCACCATTAGATAAATACGTATAAAAAACTAAGTGTTCGAACTTTCACTCAGAAGGGGAAATGCCGAATTTGCAGTTCATATTTTTTATCCCAATTGTTACTTTCTCGTAACTAACCTGCAATTTAATGGATAAAAGATTTAAATTACTTATGCACGAAACTTTACCAAACACTCGTGGTTTATCGTTTTTCTTCATACACACTTTCAATCATCGATCTTCACGGATTACAGTAATTGCTGTAATGCATAAAACTTGCTTTTACTAGTGTAGTGCGTGTTGGAAACGCACGCACTTGTTCAAAATTACGCAGTAGAAAGCCTTGTCTTCGCTTACTCGTTATTTATTGTTATTATTTCCTACAATAAGGATCATTTCCTCAAGTGGTTTTAGTGATATCTAGTACCGTCACTAGCAATCTTGTGAGATTAGAAAGAAAGTAGAATGCTTTTGTTATATGTGGGACTCAGTGTGGTCTATCCAGGCAAACACACACTAACCGCCTATAATGATGATGAATTTCAAAAAATGTACATACCATCTGATGAAAGCTCTTCCATCAAACAATGTTACAAAAATATAAGGCGCCGATTATAGGCCAAATGTAACATTATCAAGAACACATTAACACTTTTATGAACAGTCTTGATAATTACTCTTGATATACTCTTGATATACTTATCTGTGTGACATAAAATTAATAAATAGTGGTAGATACATATGCAAGTAAGTAATCAAGATTGGACATCATCCATCAATATAACTGAGCGCCATCATTAAAGTGAATCATCACTGTCCTTATCTATATATATAAAAGGCAAAGGTGACTGACTGATGTATCAACGCACAGCCTAAACCGCTGATCGTAGAGACCTGAAACTTGAAGGGTGTGTTCTTTGTATGACGTAGGCATCCACTAAGAAAGGATTTTCTGAAATTCTACCCCTAAGGGTGTGAAAAACGGGGGCAAAGTTTGTATGGGACAACGTGATTCCTTGGTCCAATCTACTTCAAATTTCGCATAAACATTCTTTAACAGAATTGATGGAAGATGGGTTTCGTATTTTATTGAAATTCACCACATAACGGAGTTAAAAATGGGTAGAAAGTTATTTTGAGGGTGATTTGCATCGAAGTTGATATCAATACTCCTTAGTGTTTTTGATTTAAATACATTTTATTTTGACACATGTCATGTTTGAAAACTCAACTCAAAATAAATATTATTACCATATTATTATCTTAGAATAATAACGCACATATTATATTACTCTGTGATTATTACATGATACTGCAGAAGAATTACATATAATTGTTAATACATTAAATTAAACGATTATAAAAATAGTGTGGCGAACAGAAACACTTTTAAAAATTTTCGAAAATTCCCAATCGTCAGAGACATTTGTTTGTTTTGTGGAATTGCAAACCCAGTACTTTTGTAGGAGAAATATCGGCATTATCAGCTGTCCGAAGACTTCTTGCGAGTTTTGAGATCAACTACTAAAGGTGGCATTGAATACAATGAGAAACGTATTCTTAACAATTCTTACTTCTCTTCAAAACGTCGTCGTTTACATCGGTGTCATTCCTGTGGTCAAGTTTGGGTTACCGGCCCCGCAATCATTGGCACATTAAAATCGTGGAATACACTGCCGAAACCAATTACGATCCAGGTGCAATGAGTACCTACTATCGTAAATAACCACGTCAGCGTGTTCAAACCAAGACATGATGGGTAGGGTCACAGTTCTGTTTAGTGGCGATTTCCGGCAGACGCTGCCTGTGGTGACGCGAGGAACTAGGGCTGACGAGGTAAATGCATCGTTGAAACGATCAACGGTCACGAGTTTATAAATCCCGCTTGACCATCAATATGCGTGCTCAGCTTGGAGGCAATTCACGTGTTCAAGAATTCTCCGATGTTCATTTCAAAGTTGGTGAAAGCCATCTACCAGAGGAGAGAGGGCAGGTGGATCTTACAGAGACTCTTGGTATTGTAGTATCTACAATAGAACAACTGATTCATGTTTTGTACAGCGACACCAGTCAAATACCGCATCAACAGATTTTGGGTGTGTGAACAGGCTATTATAACACCCAAAATTGATCAAGCTGCAGCGATCAATAAAAGCATTTTGTTTCTCTCAAACTGAAGGGAGAGAAGTAGTATACATCTCAATGAACACTGTAGTCGAGCAAGATGACGCCACAAGTTACGCCGTAGAATTTGGAATAGAATTCGCTTACGGCAAGTGGACTTCTAGCGCACATCATCCAGCTGAAGGTCGGTGTACCGAAATCGGCTCGAAGTCGTCTGTCTGCAGAGAAATATCATTGAAGCTGAAATTAACAGGTTGTGGCGTTGGTGAGAGTGTTTATACCACGTATACCACTGATTCCCCACAATTACCACTTCCAATTCAAGCGTGCGCAATTCCCTGTGAGCGTGTGCTTTGGCATGACTATAAACAAGTCTCAGGTCGGTCAGTGTTTGTCACACTGAAGGCTGCGGTTGTCGATCTCAGGACCAGCTGCTTTGCCTACGGCCAACTATACGTCGCTTGCTCTCGCGGAGTCTCGCGTCACCAGTCCTGACTTTCTGTACATTTTGACTAACGGCAAAACTACAAATATAGTTTTATAAATATACAGCTAAGGTCCCTTAATGTGTTTTCTTCTTTTCAAACATATTTGGGTTTGGAGTTTCAACATTTGTTGTGTACGTATGTGTAATAAAATAAAAGTAGAATAAAATAAAATAAAAGTAAAATCTATATATATAAAAGCGAAAGGTCATTCAGTCACTCATCACGAAATATCGAAAACCGCTTGACATATTAACATGAAATTTGGCAGAGAGGTAGTACATAGTTAGTAGACGTCCGCTAAGAACGGATTTTGCTACAGGGCCGGATTAAGGAGGTCTAATGGGTCTCGCAAGTTTGTATGAAAGTCCTTCATTTTTTGCACTACAAACTTGATTATCGGCAGAGAGGTAGGTAATTAGTAGTAGACGACCGCTTACAACGGATTTTACGACAGGGCTGGATTAAGGAAGTCTAATGGTTCTCGCAACTTCGTATGAAAGTTTTGATTAATTTTTGAACTATCGACTTGAAATTTAGCAAGTCTAGAGTTTATGAGTAGGAGACATTTGCTAAGAAATAATTTTGTGACAGCCTAAACTTGCTCTCGCAAGATTATATATATAAATCCTTGGCTTTTTGCATTTGTAAATTGGTAAAGAGATAGAATATAGTTAAGTTATGTCACGTAGAAACCGATTTTACGACAGGGCCAGTTCAAGGGAATATAACCTAACTCTATGTGTTCAACAAACATTTATTGATGACTTATAATACAACAAATAGAAAATACAACTTAATGAAATTCAGACGAATCAAGGTCTTAATATTTTTTGGTATAACATTGGTAATAAATATTTCTTTGTTTTTCCTCTGGGTACTACTGTGACGCTTTTTTGTAGTTAAAAGTATCTCATAATACGTAGAACCTGGTATTCACATATTACCATATTAATTACCAAATTCCAGACAATATTTTATACATCTTTGTTTATCCCACATTGACCATCGTTTTCTGTAAAACTATATAGATTTAATTTTAGAATGCTGACATTTAAACAGTTTCGAGTAGACTTAAGAGTCGGAAAAGTTTTCCCCGCAGCACACAGGCCATCCAGGACCGACCACGTACGGTCAGACGTAAGTTGTGGGAATATCACCCACCGCCACTGAACTTCTTTCAACCCAGGAACACTTGGCACTCGGAAGTGATTTGCAGTGGCCTAAATGGAAAGCAGTCAATAGAGTGTGCTCCCAAAAAGGCCGCTGTAAACACAAACTAACAAAATGGGGGATTATAGATCCCATTGATACCCAGTGTGAGTGCGGTGCTTCTGACCAGACAATGGCCCACTTACTACAGTGCCCAAAGCAGTCTAACCACGGATATGAGTCTATCACAAAAAAAAAAGAACACATACATCGATTCGAAACGAAGAAGACCACTGTATCATAATCACAAATGCCATCTCTTTAAATATTATAATGAATTGAAATAAACTGCAGCCTGAAAATTAAACCATAAATGTGGTGTATAGGTAGGTTGTAGGGTTTACGTAAATAACAACATCTATTTTTTTTTTTATTGGTGCCTTAAAATAGGCATTTTCTGTTGACTGAAATATAAAAATAGTTTCCGTTCAATATCATTAAACTTCATATCTTCATAACCACGCGGACGAAGTCGCGGGCAACAGCTAGTGATTTATAAAGCCCTTACCTAATGGTTATAATATTTTTTCTATAAAGCAATTACACAATGTTGTAAGAGCCGTTAAGCTTTACAAGTCTCGATACAATCTGTTTCAAACGACTTGGATTACATGTTAAGTCTCTAATGTATATAATCAAACTATTTGGAGCTATTACATTAAGAAATTCATTTTTAATGAACTACTAACACTCGTAACCGTCTCGAGATACGCATCAATTATATCACAGTACATAATTTTATTAACGTCAAAATAGTGTTGGAAAAATATTATTATATCCGTATAAAAAGAGGTGTCTAAATGGTGTAATAAAGATCAACAAAAACTAGTAGATTTATATCATCCGTTCTGTTCTTAACACCTCTAATGTTGTATCTCCGAAGCCACTAAGTTCATACCTCGGGAGATTTAACGTCTAACGTCGGATGTGTATCAATTACTTACAAGTTATCGTGAAACATAATCAGTAATAATGGCGGAAGAAAATTGGCAGTTGAGTTGCTGGCTAACATATAAATAGAAATACTTCAGCAAATTGTGTTCGCTTCTTGTAGTGCAGTTTACTATAACCTGTGGCTATATTTTTATTAGCATGAGCTGAAATACAGTATCGTACGTGTCATATTTCTCACTAATTAGCGATAAACTGACACAAATAACTGCACACAATACTGAATACACATAGATAATTGCCTTTCAGTAATAAACTAATATTACGACCGATCTTAGTCACATGCAGTTAAATAGTCACATACAATCAAGTTCAAAGAAATAAATTATATGTAATAACAAGTCCAGTAAAATATTATATTCCGTTATCATTATAACATTTACTGTTAGAACTAACACTATTGTCAAAAAGTTCACATATTATAATGAAAAGCAATGAAAACATCACGACATTTGAACCTTACTTAAGTGTATTAACACGGCTAATAGCAAAGACAATTGCAAGTTGCTCTATCAATTACTTACTCACACGATCCCGCCCGATATCGCCATTATAACAACATTAGAGATGGTACGGACACGCCATACTGGCATTACTATACCATCTATAACACGGTCACATCATTTCTTCGCCGCCCAATTTTGGTTTTACTGCACACTTTTATAGTTTCCGAGCAATTTTTACATGAGCGTGCGAAAACAAGTTCGAATGATTCGGTTGTAGATTTCCGATTTATCCAGTTACGAAATTTACTATAGGTATCCGTAATTGAATTCACCGTTTTCAATCAAAAAAATCTGGGTGCCTTATGAAATGCAAGACAAAGTGATTAGACACAATTTGTGTCCCAATTCTTGTAACATGAATCTGCTTCATGCAAATAATATCTGGCTAGACACGCTAGTGTATAACAGCATCTAATTTGTGATATTATTTGGACGTAGCTGTAACCTAGGCCTTTTCCTGCTTTCTAATGGAACAATTATTGTAATAACGAAATTAAGGTCTTGAATTTGAATGTGGTGCGGTTGTAATGCTTGCGATATAAGACGAATTAACATTTTCATGTGGTAGGGTCACGACCCAGCGCTCCCACACATAAATCGGCGGTGGATGTCGCGTCGTGAGCTTACCGAGCTGCCGCCGTTACGAGCGCATAGCGCCCTCGCCGCCGCGCTTGCGCAGCTACCGGACTGTGTTGTATCGTGTTAGCGCTGTAATTAATATTACCAACCTGTTTGGCTATCGCTTCTCGAAAATTCTAACAATCAGTGTAATCTTCCCATGATTACATCATTCCAATATACCTACATAGTTTAATAGTTGCAGCATCAATCATCAAAGAAAATCAAATTACGTCTGAAATTGAAACTTTCCCAATGTTCTGTAGCTTTTATAACTTTAAAATTACATTCGTTGAGCCTCACGTCTCCTGCGGTCTTTTACAGTTACAAAATTACAAATAAACATTACAGTATCTACCTGCTTTGGTATTTAGATATACTCGAATCTGGCATATTCAATTGGAGACACAGTCATACCAACAGTTATTTTCAAACAAGCAGAACTATAGACATGTTTCAGTAAAAACCAGTGTTAATATTGTGGTTTTACTTGAAACTCAGTTTAGAAACATATCTTTTCAATTAGACGCGCGAAATGTTAACGACCAATAGACAACTGCGAGTGTTCTTATGTACTCTCCAATGACATTAGTGACGTTACAAACCTTTTTTGTAGTAGTTTCCTTGTTGTAGTTCATCATTAGTCACTAACGCTTAACTAGCTTTTTCATCGGCTATACCAGCGCTGAAGTCATTTGGTGAAAAGAAATGTGCTAAGTATTTTTTCCTTCGTGAACTGAGATATTTGCGCAGAATGTATGATATCCTGCTACAAAAGACGTTGTCTTTTAGTATAAACAAATTGAGGGGAAACCCAATAAGTAGACAGGTGGACACCGCGATTCGCAACATGAAATACAAGATAAATTAACAAATCAACTGGTTTTGCGTTGATAGCGAGCTACGGCCGCGATTGTGACTTGTGACAAATAGGTGTGTACCTCATAGGTGTGTACGTACAGCTCGTACCGGTCCACCGCACGGTACACCACATATTTCGTTAATTGATTAACTGTTCCCCGTTGTAGTCAACGGTACAGTTAGGTACATATTTAATCATCCGTAAATTGATTTATGCGAACACTTTACAAATTGACACAACCCTCATTACATTAATTTTGCTTTCCTTAATTTAGTAAACGATAAAACAAGCCGTTAAAACAGATATTGATCACCAGAATTTACATCTTCTATGCTAAAATATACGGTTAATTATCACTGGCAATTTATATCTTTCTAAGACATGCTTAAACTGTAGAATGGAAAAGGACCCTATAAATAATAATCAAGATTTCGAATTAGCGAACCTAAACTCAATGTTGATTGGCTGTTGATAACATATTGCTTATAATGACTTTTATGAAAGGTTTATTCGTTTTAATGTTAATTAGCACGAGTACTTTTGTAACAGTTTTCTACGTAGTTACCTAACGGTATATAAGTCGAACTAAATCAGTCCAGACATTAAATAACCTTCCCATTAAAATAAAGTTATTATCTTCAAGTTTAACAATCAGGTAAAATCGGTTAACGTTCGCATTAAAATCGACGTATTTGTACATTTAGTTCAAGTAAACTCCTTTTATAATCGACACAGTTATTTGCAATAAAGTCCAGAACCGTGGTAACGATAAGCTTCAATCAAAAAGATTTAATTTAATTAGTAGGGTGGCAAATATGGTGGTCTGAACATAAAATTAATTTTGTTTAATTACAACAACAGTAAATGTTAACGTTAATTACCTCTGTGAGTCAATTAATAAAGAATTTATCTTATTTTATACGGCAGTTTGAAATATTGCGTGATTAATATACTCGCCTGTAGCGTGAATTCAGTTATATACTTCTAAACTGTTATTAATCTGCTAAACGTTGCTAATGACTCTTAAATTGCCGCAAATACGTATTATTAGTTAGAAAGGTAAATAAATCGTGTTACGGGAGTGTGTCAGCTTACAAAAAGGAACATGATACTTTACAAAAAACTAACCAAGATTTATTAGCTTACTTCGTATAGTTGATAACAATCGATACTAACGCGAGACAATCACGCACCAATCAACAAATAGTGTGAGAATAAGTTTATGAGGATGGGATTGAACACTCTAGCTAACATTTCGCCGAACTGTTTTATTATTTTACCTGTAAGTATAAATTTACCAAATAATATATTTTCGTAGCTCTAGAACAGTATTTCCCAAAGTGGGCGATAACGCCCTCTTGTGGGCACTGGAGGCCTAGAGGGGGGCGATGGGTGATATGTAACTTCAGCTACTTCATATTTTTAAATTCGCTGACATTAAAATCCTCCTACTATGCATTTATTAGTTCATATTTGTATCCTATTTTATTGTATAAATATAAACTAAAAATAATTAAATATGTACCTATTATTTTGAATGCGTTCACAACGCTATTTATATCTTAAAATATTTAGTAATAAGTATCAAACACTGAAAAATATTCGTGTCTTCAAGTGTCGCAGGTGAGATTCAAGGAAAGACAACCAACCGCCTTCAAAAACTTAAAAGTGAAAAATAACTTCAGCACAGAGCAGAGCATACATGACTTTAGTTTTAGAAGTCGGTGGCAATACAAAACAACAAACGGA
Organism: Charanyca ferruginea; assembly: GCA_947361185.1. Lineage (NCBI taxonomy): Eukaryota > Metazoa > Arthropoda > Insecta > Lepidoptera > Noctuidae > Charanyca > Charanyca ferruginea. The sequence goes on along the minus strand of OX376073.1, from coordinate 13,856,702 downwards.
ACAAAGCCATCCACCAAACCACACACAATAATTTTTAAAATTGATTTAAATTTGCCGGAGAAATCGCGTAACAAACATACAAAAAAAATCCTTTCTTACTTCTTTTTGAAATCGGTTGAAAATAGGTATATCTATTGTTGCGGCCAAGCTGAGCACTTGTCGAACACGGGATTTTTTATGTACATAAAAAATCCTTGGTCTTTGACTAACATCCAAAAGTCCAAACTTAAGGTTTGCCAACGTGCTATGGAGCGCAGTATACTTGGTGTTAAATTAACCGATCGCATTCGTAATACCACACTGCGCTCCAAAACACAGATCGTTGACGTAGCCAAAAGGCTGCCCAGCTTAAATGGGACTGGGCTGGACATGTCTGCCGCATGCCGAACGACCTATGGGCCCGCAAATCCCAAAATTGGTGCCCTGAAATGACGACACGGGGCCGCGGTAGACCACGTAAGAGATGGCGGGATGACTTGGATATCTTCCTTAAGAATTGGCAAGAAATGGCTAAAAGTCGAGACCGATGGAAGGAATGGAGGGAGGCCTTTGCCCTGCAGTGGGACAGTACAGGCTAAATATAATATAATAATAATAAAAAAAATCCTAAAAAAAAGTATAGTAAGTATCCTAGTAAAAATACAAAAAAAAAATCAATTAAATTAGAAGGTTCAATTATAATTCACGTTTGGCGGAAACAAATATTGTATGATTTATTTCTGCAATCTTGTATTATAGTCCATCAACATTCTTGCGGTAATTTTGAACAAAAGATACATTCTCAATGATGATTCTCAAGATCAAGTTGCATTATTATTGCTCTCTCTGGTAAGTAAAGTCTCGTTTAGAATATAGGTTCAATTAAACTCTAGGCGAGACTAATATGTTATTGGGATTTTCAAAGTGAAAAAAAAAATGGGGGGCGCTAAAATAACCGAATTTCAAAGTGGGCGTTAGACGAAATAAGTTTGGGAACCTCTGCTCTAGAACATGTCAGAGAAATTGAATAGTAGATACTTGCAAAATGGTATTTAATTTGTCTATTTTTGACCGCTAGTGAACTCCCACACGTGGTCCTAATTATCTCATGTCGAATTGGTAAAATACTTCTGAACGCTTATTGTACATCGTTAATAAATGTTATAATCAACTCATTTTGATTCGTATTTCCATATATTTTAAGTTCAAATTATCGCGAGGATAATCTGAGATAGTTATAAATTATTGCACATGTAGTATTCATTGAAATACAGTTTGCTATCGTTTAATAAAAAATATATCATTCTTTTAAATTGTTATAATTACATACCTTAACTATAATTGTTCGTGCGCGTTAAGACAGCGTTGCTTTTTACTTAGAACGATTTGAAGGAATTCAACCACGCCTTGATTATACTTTAATCAAATTTTAATATAAATGCAGATGACTGAGCCACTAACAATTGCAAAACAATGCTATGCACAATCCATTTATGAACATTTTCTAATAGTTTTAACATAAAAATAGCTCTCGTCAAATAGATTTATTTATTTATTCCCGATAGCTTTTATTGTACTGTATACCACTAATATTGTTAAATAAAATACTTTCTTGAATTAGCTATAAATAATGTAGAAACATGACATGTAAAGTTAGTGGCTTTGCTCGCACGCGCAACTAAAGAAATGCAAATTCAGTATTTTCTAGAGAGATCTTTTAAAGTAAATAAACAAACAGAGACAAAGAAAATCAGATACCTTTAGCTTTCTATAAATGTTTATTTTTAAACAATATTTAATAAAGTGAAGTTAATTTTACTATACCGGAAATTTCTAGTTTGGAATTTCTCATTAACAGGTTTGCAAAAAACGAATTAAATAAATATAATATTTTTGTTTTCTTGTTTACGCATTTGAATTGATACTAATTGTACTAGAGCAGCGACGACATTATGAAGAGAGCAATAAAATGGAATGAAATATTTTCTTTTGTTGATTTTTTAAGTTTTAAGTAAGTTGAACAAAGTACGAAGAAGAATGTTTCCCAAGCTGAAATATGTTCATGACCTAAACAAAACAGTTCTCAGGAGCACGTTGACCGCAACAGTAAGTTCTGTTATTTTCATTAAAGGCTATTCTTCCATCTGCTGTATGCAAATTAACAGATATCCACGTAATTACACCGAGGATAACAATCAGACCTGTCTTACTCAAATACAAAATTACCGTAAAATTCATTTCAAACATTTTATATTTTTGTTTCATTGCCTACTACATAATTACTTTCAAGTTTCTATGGTATTAAAACACAGTCGGTATTAAGCTGCTGATTCAGCAGAATGTAAGATTCAATTTAATATAAAAAATTCCTACGTAGACTTACCTATGCTTATTCTAATTATTTTCACAGAGGAAAATATTATTACGTTAGCAGTCAGTTCTGACTGAGACTCATATTTTTAGCAGACTTCTTTGATACCATTTTTCACAGGTTTAATCTCGTTTAAATTGCAAAATATCCAAATACTGACATCATAAATGAACACTCATAGTACCCTTATCACTTGGTAAGGGAAGCAGATAATAATAATAACTCACACCTAGTTACTCAGCTCTGTAAATAACTAATGGCAGCGCCCCCTCGGCGACTACTACTTGATTGCATCTGTTGTCGCTCTTCATATCGCGCACACTGCTGTGATTTAACAGCCACCTGTCGTGGTTTATGTCCTGCGATACCCGCACACGAGGAAGTACATGGAACTAGAAACAAGGCGTCACATACACTACCTACCTATACCTCCACTATCGCATAACAAATGTTACTCCGCATATTATTCTGCTCGCATTTTTTTGCCAGTTTCTCAAAAGATGCTAATACGATGAGATAAAAAGATTATCTCGAAGCGGACGTTGTAAACCGGCGCCACCATACTCTTCATAATAGGTTACCTGAGATTATTTTTGCAAGATACTTACGTATAGTTTCTGTGATGTGCTGCATGCATGATACTGATAAACATCTTGATATCATAAAATAAGCATCTTTATGTGAATGCATTGTGTGAATTCAAAATGTCCACATGAATGAAACCGACGCCGCAGATTTTTGCTATGTTATCTCTTATTTGGTGAACTCGTTTGAGTATCTTAACAAGAGATAAGTCGCGTATTCAGAAGCTAAATGTGGATACTTTATAAATGGATTTAGCCGTGTAGCCAAAGTAATAAGTTGTGTATTTCTGTGCAACGCACCGCAGCTGGAATCACTAATGAGAGCGCAATTCAAATCAACTGATTTATAAGGAGTAAGTTATTTCACCGGCAGTGCGTACAATATTTACTTATGTTCTAACGGCCACGTAGATATTGTACTCCATTATTGCGATAAGTATAATGTATGCTAGATATGCCTTCTAAGTTTATGTTGTAATAAATCATAGTAGATATTATTCTTTGTCATTTATTCCCGACGGAATACTGTAACGTAATAAGACCGATCCAATTGTCTCTATAATTGAACTCCGATGTTTATTGGCAAAGGCTAATTACCAAACTCCGATCGGAAATTACTTTTCTTTCGTCAGCGTCTATTAAAATTTTATATTGGATGTAAATTTTATATTGGATAATATCGAATATCGAATTGTGAGCATTGGGAGGTCTGCTGGCTCTGAATGTAGGTACTACTACGTCAGCTTATGTTAGCTCGTTAAGAGTCGGCAAGCCTTGTCCGGATGATATCTCTTAACCCCCTCAATTAGTGTGCCCTGACTATCGCGTGGCAATAACCCGAAACAGCATATATAAGCTCCCCGCACTCGTGACGCGACAAACGAACCAAATGAGTGTACTCTTAATTAGCCGTTATACTATAAATTTTAAAAGCGATGATAAGGTCCCGTTGCGCGTTCTCCGGGAACACTACCTGCCGGCTAATGGTGCCTTGAGAATTAAATTTAATTAATTCCTCTTCGCCAAACGTGCTTACTGGATAGAATTTGGCTCAGAAATAAATGTCTTGGAAAGAAGGAAAGAAGAAAGGAGAAGTGCATCCACCTTGTAATAAAGTAGGGTTGTTTACACGTCAGAGTTGTTATCCGGAAGTGGGATACACATAAAATAGACCTCCGATGTAGTAAATGAGCTTTAATCCTAATAAGAAAATAAATCTAATTCTTTACTCGATATATTCTAGTAGTATATCAAAAGAATCCGACCAGCTCACGGCGCCGCTAATGTATAAGTTGCACAAGATAACCACATGTGATAATAGTACCTACTTATCCGTATGATTGCTTTTAAATTCGTATTTATCGAGGTATACTGGGGTCAATTACTCCTCATAACATCAGTTACGTCCTTTATTACTGACATTATGTTTTTTCAGCGTATCATACCGTTTTAAATATTTTATAATGATATCTAAATTTGCAAAACGTGCTGCAATTTATGTCCACAAAATGAGTGTTGGCATAATAACAGTAAGAACGCTAATGTCTTTAACATGTTATCGCTATCTCGAAAAGAAATAAGGTTTCTTGGATATTGTGGCGAAACTATTTCAATATCTAAGCTTACGTAATTCTTAGGCGGGCGGAAATACGCGTGGCGTACCGTCTGCGTGCATGTGTTGAGTGTACATGAGCGTGTGGTGGACGAGTGCATAGCGTTGTTATCCGCAATACGCGTCTCTCGCCTTTGTTTATGTTACTGTTTACTGTACATAAATGGAATGAAACTTGTCGACTGCGCCGTCCGATAACGGAGCGTTTTGTCTGTAATTAAGAACGGCGAGAGCGGGTCAGCCGTCTACCCGGCATTACCACAAAGTTATGGAGACATTTTGAGCGTGTCCAGATTGTTTAACTACAAGCCTGTCATGTTTAGAATGAACTTGTGTTATAAATCTGCCATAACGTCATGATTCTAGTGAGATTGTTTGTTAATTGTAGGTAATACATTACTCTCTAATGAACCAGCTGCGGACTTACAGCTAGAGCACTTACATAATGCAAGTCCACTGCGTATTGTTGTTGTATAAAACAGGACTGATATTATTATGCACACAATTATTGTGTGTTTACTATTATAGTGTAAGTTTGTTACGTAATGTGGTATAGAGGTTAATCTCGAGAGAGGTCATTAATCTATTCTCTTATTTGGATCGTTTTAGAATATAAACATAATTATAATAGCTGATGATATTAAGAGTAGGTATAGTTAGTCAAGCTGCACGATAAGTAATCAAAATCAAATTAGTACCTAGCAAGTATCGGGTAACGCGCTTAAAAAAAAAGAAGTTTACACACTGTATAATTCCAAAATGCAAACACTATTCAACATTATCGTAAACTCAGCAAGTGGTTAACAAATGTGACATTCAAGCAATTAATAGGCACTTTAGATGCAAATAGGCCTCAACGATTTCCTTCGTGAGACATCGATTTGGTGCAGTGCTAAGTGAAACTGTGTGAAGAGATCACGATGCTATAAACAGAAGACAATAATCGTGTTGCGCCCGCGCCGGGAGCCACAGCCACGAGTAAACCCTTGTCTAACTCCGCCGGGAGCTGACAGTAGCACCATTTGCATTTTATTACACTACTCGCCTCGCACATCAATGATTTGTAACCAATGTTTTTAATAAATTCCTTACACAATATTTTTATAGTATCCAAGTTATACAGCTATTTAATAAAATCTCATTTGAATTTCATTATGCATTTTAACACTTGATATTGTAATGACTTTATTTTTGTGTTTAGTCTGAGCACTATGCTAATTTTACGCACAGTCGCATAATATGTAAACACTTATTAAAACATATTCATTTATTTGCAACCTATAATGTATTTGTATTTTTTTGTATTTGTATGTATTTTACATAACGCTTAGCTAAAGTACAGTTATGAATCCAGTTAGGGCATAACAACATTTATATCAAGATTGATGTGTTCACATGTCCTTTGAGTGAATTAGCAAAACTTCTATTTATTTTGTTATAATTGTTATAATTAAGAGATAAGGGTAGGTTGGATATTTGATTGTTTTAAGATTGTTATTGTGTTTAGTGTTATGTAATTTAGGATTGTGAATATTGTTCTTGTTAGTTTTTAGTTTAGTTTTTAATCAATATTTAGACCCCGCTATCGCATTGGGTGAATACCTGTTAAGATAGTAAGAGAGATGTTAATAACAAATAAATAAATAAATATTATCTTAAAGTTTAAATTCAACAAAAATACATAACAAAAATGTATATGTATTATGCATAGATCGTAAAATTACGTAGGTAAAAAGATCAGTTTTATTACATCTTAACATTTATATTTTAGCAATTATTTATAATTGAAATCAATGCTAGTTGTATTTATGTAGGCAATATTCGTGTTAGAAACATTTTCGATAGGCGAGATTTATTACATGTTTTGTAATTATTAAAATATATTAATGACTTTTCTATTGACATAATAGTTTATCGTCTAGGTAAACTTATTTATATTTCTAACTGATTCCGGTAGCTTATTATATAATTAAATTGACATGACTTGAATACTTTAAGAAATACTTTTTATTGTAATAATAATGATTTATTTTTCAACTTAGACCAGATTTTAATACAAAGTGGATATAGCACAGGCCACAGGCCTGTGGGTAAAGTTCTTATAGATAGGTTACAAACGTAACCTGTGTTAAGAACTTTTTAGTACCTACTACTATGCTCCATTTACAATAAGATTAGACAAATATACAAACCTTTTTTACAGTCCGTTCAACCGATTTTGACTTCTATTCCGTAGGCTTAAGGATGACATTAGAAGCAAAAAAGTGGTTACAATAACAGCTGTTTACTGCAGCTGCCATTTGTCATGCCACCAACGCAATATAAGTCAAAATCGGTTGAACGGACGGTAAAAAATGTTTGTATATTTGTCTAATCTTATTGTAAACGGAGTATAGTTCTGATGTTGGTATGTTTCGTGTATGTAGTAATGCGTGCCAGGGCCTCATGTCTGCTATATAGACAATAGTGTCAGAATGGTCTATCATTGATTTCATAATTGTTGATTTTGACAAGTTTGGTAATCTACTAATATAATGGCGTCATTATGACTTTCCAATGGTCAACCACTGACACTCCATTGGAAGAAATGATATAGAATGGCAATCTCGTACATAATGACAAATGAATGACTGACTTAGTTTACGAACTTCTTACTACTTCAGATGGCTTATAACACTTCTAAATAATATGTAAAAATATATATAAATGAAATCTGGCATGAATAAATGTTCAAATTTAGTAGTAGTTTTTCGAAAATCATTTCTACTTACTGGTATCATAATAATGGCAATACGACAATTTCATTACGAGTATAACACAATTCTATTACGAGACCATTGACCGACCAATGATCGACCATATGAATTTAGCAGCTTACGAACTTTTAGCAAAATGACAATGGAATCGTGTTGGAATGACGAAATTATAAAAATAGCAGACTTGGCCCCCTGTTCATGTGTTGATATTTGTTACAGCACACATTGACGGGTCACAGTGGCAAAGTAATGGCAGCCAAATTTCTCGGGGAGCCGACCAAAGTGATCACGGGAAGCCACGACAGAACGCTCAAAATATGGGACCTTAGAAGTAAAATGTGTAAGTATGTACCAACTCATTTGCTTTATAGGATCGTCTTGTTTATCGGAAACGATTTTAATAATAAAATATTATTCTATGTTACTACAGAGAGAAATATATTGCATAATAATTCATAATATTCTATTGTATGGAAACCCTTCGCAGTCGTCTTTTATAACTCAGACAAGTACTAACAGCTTAGATTTAGACCCAAAGCATAACGATAGTATACAACCCAACATAAATATTAAATTAAAGTTATGGTTTTTGATGTAGGAACATTTTTTTACATTATTATGGCCGGTAGGTTATGATGTGACACAAAAGTCGATTAGCTGAATTTAATTAAAGTAAAATAGCTTATTGTAGAAATAAATAAAATAGTAACGTTCGAAAACAAGTGCACTTAAATAGGAGAATATAAATAAAAACATTATTATATAGTATTCTGCAGTATTAGTAATTGTCGTTAGATGTACTTATCGATTTTGTATTGTTGTTTGGGTTGCTGTACATATACTAGAAAAAAACAAAAATTAATATTTTTTGACATAAATCAATAATGCAATAGACAATTTGTAAGGCTATACCAAGAAGCTTATAGATAAAAGTGGAGGCAACACTCTAAATACCTAAGTGAAGCCAACTGTGGGCAGATGCTCTCTTTCTGAATGCATACATAAGATAAGGAAAACACATATCACTGTCTCGTTCTTATGTATGCATTTAGAAAGAGAGCGTCAGCCCACAGTTGGTTTCAAGCTTTTGTTCTAAGTGTTGGCTCCATTTATACCTATATCTTCATGGGCTATACAGACGTTGTGAATAAATACCTACTAATAGAAATAACAGAAGCACAATAAAATAAACACTCATGATATACGAGCAACAGTTAAAGGTATGGCTTCTGCAGATTAATGCTACCCGACTGCAAACTATAGTGTTTGTAACTATAGTTTTCAAGACTTCCTCCTGCAACGGACACCACGCTTTCCGAGGAAGTCTTGGCTAAGGAACCTACGAGAGCGAACTGGTCTCTCGAGCGCCGCAGAACTATTCCACTACGCGAAAGAAAAGGAAAAGTATGCAGAGCTGACTGCCAGCCTTTGTAGTTCAAAGAGGCACTAAAAGAAGAAGAAGATAGTTTGGATCGATCGTCGTGTGAAAATTAAAAGATAAAGGGAAAGACTAATGCCGCTGGAATTAAAGAGCAGTGTGGTGACGCACGCACGATGGGGATGTGCTCGCGCAATTACGACCTTAGACTGTTCACGTAACATGCCAATATCGACTCCGCGCGATTTGGTTCACTTGGTACACTATCATCAATCGTATTTATTAAAAACGCAGTAATTTAAATCGAGTTTACGTGATAAATAAAAACGTACATACATGTAATCGGATCTCAAAATCTCAGTGACAATCAAGGGTGCCGATTCCCTTGTTCACAAACTAAATTAAAATTAGGCATTTGGCATCTCTAACTACCAGGCAGCTGAAGAAAAGGACGGCGACAGACAAGGACTAAGTTAAAGATGTCAAATTAGTTTTTCCCTTGAACTTCGCAGTGTTTTTAATCAATACGTTCTGAAATGACAACTATAATTGTATGAACATTTTAAATCAACTTAAATTGACAGCTCTTATTAATATAGGTATGTCTCTTTCTTGTTTTATTGGAGAGAAAGAGATATAAATAGCTTAAAATTAATTTAGTTCGTGCACAACAGAATTGGCACCAATGTAAAAAAAGAGACTAAGATTAGAATGCGACTGTTCCTGAAAGATATCATAGCTGCTAGTGCTCAATTGTCCCTTCGTAACAGCCGTTAGGGACTCAAGATTATATTCATAGTGGAACATTTAATCTAACCTGCGAAAGTACTGAGGATTATCTAGGATTCCAACTGAGAGACTTCCTATTTAACCGTCTGTTAAAAATTTGCATTTTATCTAAAGAGCGGCAATGCATTTATTTGATACGTTCGTGTAATTTATCTGGCAGCCATTTGTTTTCCCTTGAGCTTGCGAACCAACACTAAGTGGTGTTTAGAGCTGTTTCACTTAACATTTGTGATTAGTCTCTGTTAACTTCAAGAGGAGTTTAGCATTTAAACGTTTAGCCATTTTGAAAATAATTGTTTATTTCCAAATACAACGTTGGTTAAAGTTTTTTTCTGATTTATGATAGACTTAGCTTCCTACGATGGCTAGGCTATTACTTATGCGTGAGTCCCGATAACTTATTGCCTACACACGATACGATGTGCAAGTGCGGGTGTTCTCAGGTTATAAATGTCTGGAAACTCGTCCTCATAAACATAATACAATTATTGGATCTTGATAGATATCGCCATTTATAACTTAGATTGTAATATTAACAGCCATAGCAGAGCTAGCAGTTCCGTGAACTGATTAAAATCTAATCAGAACGTGTTACGCAATTATCCATTTTAGTGCATCCCTTTTCCCATAGCTGTTATATGTTATATCTAGGAACTAATTAGAGCACACCTGATTTACAATTACTGGCCGGTGGAAAAGCAAGCATCAGCCGTTTTATGACTGTCGTATTTAAATTAAATACTTTAACAAATATTGTAAAATGAAATTATATCCTGGAAGTAACAAGCTTTATGTGATTTCAAATAAATTACCTGTGCCCGCAGCTCGTTCCGTGTAGAACTAAAACATATTTAAGAATTAAAAAATAAATTGGATAAAATTACTGGCCAGTGGAAAAGTAGGCATCAGTAGTTTAATGACTGTCGTATTTTAAATTAAATGCTTAACAAATATTGTAAAATGAAATAATATCCTAGAAGTAACAAGCTTTCTGGGATTTCAAATAAATTACCTGTGCCCGCAGCTCCTTACGTGTAGAACTACAAAACATATTTAAGAATTAAAAAATAAAACAAATAATTCGGATAAAATTACTGGCCGGTGGAAAAGCAGGCATTAGTAGTTTAATGACTGTTGTATTTTAAATTAAATGCTTTAACAAATATTGTAAAATGAAATAATATCCTGGAAGTAACAAGCTTTCTGGGATTTCAAATAAATTACCCGTGCCCGCAGCTCCGTACGTGTAAAACTAGAAAACATATTTAAGAATTAAAAAAAAGGAAACACATAATTAGGTATGTGTTTTTTTTTTATATTTAGACATGTAGATCGAATAACTAGATCTCCAGTAACCAGCGCACAAACTGTGAGATGTTTAGTTTCGTATAGTAAATAATAACTGACTGACTGACTGTTAATTAATATTTCCAACGGTTAAAGTTCACCTTCATTCCCTTATTGTCTCTGCCTTGTTGTGGACTGTGATTGGCTAATGGTTCGATAAAACGTCACGATTGAGCTAAAATAACTACAATATCAAGCAAGTAGCCTCCATATTGTTACTCATATTTCGCAACCAATTAGTGGCTTATGAATTGATTCTCGATCAAGTGTAAATAACTACGATTTCCCGCGGCGCCGACACACAGCTCCAATTTATGGTATATATTTTTTTTCTATCACACGACTTTAAGTTGAGATTTGTATCGTCAATCTTCACTGATAAGAATTTACAGATTATTTCGTAGTTAATCAACATAAATTGTAAAACATGTGAGAACTGCTCCAACGAGTGTTCACGATATGCTATAAAGTTATATAATTATACAGTTTTGTTGTATAAATACCACGATATTATAGAGCTATATGATGACGAGGTAAGACCGAGGTTTAACCCTAAAGAGACTGATAGACTTCTGATATATTTTCATTATAATATAATTTTTTTACTTTAGTAAGTATAATATTTTTAACGATGATATTTTATTTTGTACTTGAATCACAAGAGTGAGAAATCATGAGAAAATATTAAACCTCTCTAAGGTTTAATATGTATACAATTCAAATTAAGACAGTTTTCTTATCTCTTGGTGAATCGTGGACTTATATTACACTTGTGCGAATAAAACATATAAAGTAATCTATGGGGGATTAAACAGCCATTAAGACTTTTCAATTAGTTGAACCCTATTTCATATCTGAATTTATGTTAGAAATCATACTTGTAAATATATTAAGAGACTATAACCTATTAATATCTCAATGGGATTGGTAATTTTATACTGACTCTATGTTATCAAATAATCTCTAACATTAAACCTTAAAACCTTTGACTTTCTCTCTTTTGCACGGAAATTGTATTGTTCTATTGCTATTTGGTACTAAAATAGAATCTCTCTGCACTTCAAGATAAACGCTTGTACAGAGAATCGTCAATAAACGATAGAATTTGTCTTACGATTACTTGACAATAGTCTGTATCTTAGAAAAGGTGCCGATTACTGGCTTAGACATATCAACAGTATTTTTAAGGTAATTATACCCCGTAAAAAGCTCGTAAACATCATATTTTCATTAAATAGACACATTTAACCTGTAAAGATAATTGTATGGTGAGAAATAAATAAATAAATTTACGAGTTTTCCTAACTTGGAGAGTTATGTTGATCATTATTACACCTAATTCTGTAAATGCATATTGCATTTACAGCAAATATTTTTTATTTTTAATACAACCTTATACTGATCTGCAAATTGCAAAAAACGTAAGAACATTTGAATTTCGAGGGATGCCCTGGCGCATCCTCCTTAATTTTAATTTCTTTTTTCGACGCCCACTATGACATGTGGGCCTGTACATAAAATTAAAATCTTCACATATTTATTGCAATCCATAATGTGGAATTGAAAAGTATTAATAAAAAAAATTAAAAAAACCCCCAACGCAAAACATAAAAGCGATTATGTAAAAAGTCAAAAATAATACCTTTTGTTGAGCCATCAAATGTTTGTTCGTTGAAATGGCGCTATAATGTCGCGGCGGGGTACCGCTTAAGTAAGTCAGTCCCTTAATTTCATTCACTGTCTATTAATTTACCAGCATTTCCGACCAATTTGCTTCGATATTATCAAATTTTTGTTGCTAACCTAGTTGTTAATCTTGTTGCAAATCTAGTTACCATCAGTTCGCTATTTTAGCTATTTAGTTATTGCTTTAAACTTAGCGGTACCCCGCCGCGACATTATAGCGCCATTTCAACGAACAAACATTTGATGGCTCAACAAAAGGTATTATTTTTGACTTTTTACATAATCGCTTTTATGCTTTGCGTTGGGGGTTTTTTTAAATTTTTAATTTAATTTTTATTTTAAACTTTTTAAACGTAATTTAGTTTGGTTTTGTATAAGAGTTTACAAAAATAATTTACAAATTTTTAGTTTTCATTTCGTTACTCATTCCTCATTCCCTTGCAATATAGTATACATTATTCTACTAGGCAAGGCCTTTCATTTGATACCCATATATTGAGGGAGTTGTGAAAATAGAATGTAATTCCCTAAGATCCCTACCGCAGCTAACAAAAGAGGTGATAACTTTAAAACTGCTGAACCGATTTTGATGAAACATGTCTAAGAACCATCGCTAGAGAATCTGCTTTCAAATAAAAAAAACCGCATTCAAATCGGTTCACCCGTTAAAGAGCTACAGTGCCACAGACAGACACACAGACACGTCAAACTTGTAACACCCCTCTTTTTCGTCGGGGGTTAAAAAGAAACAATTATGGACCCTGTCGGGCACAGCAAGATTTTAAATAAGCAGGAGAGAGGAAGGAATTTAATTTTTTTTTTTTCATCATATATCAACCTTTAGACACCCACTGCTAAGCATATCTCCCCCCCACAGGGGGTTAAGCTATAATCGCCATGCTTGGCCGATGCATGGTGGCGATCACAGTAGGTGTCATGGTACTCAGAAGGACGCTACTGCCTATCCCCTGGTCAATATCCCTCTGTCGCCTTCTACGAAACCCACGGCTGTTAGTTATTAAATAATATCTGTAATTTATTTATTCTCTAAATAATATGGGTAAGTCTATCTATTTATTTATATTTATATCATTTTTGGTTAACCGACCATCCTTTTATTTAGAGCTTACTGCTCGCTGTCGATATTTCTCCTTACGTTTGATACGAGCTTTACCAGCAATGTTCTGTGCGTGACTACTCTGAGTGTAGGTACAAAATTAGGATGTACGAAGAGGTTAGCCAATCAGCACGTAAGTTTGATAGTAAGTAAGGAATCTAGCACAAGCGCGCGAAGTAAATGTAACGTAAATTCAATTGATTTTCAATTTGGAAGTACCCGTATCGCATGGGTATTTATTTAGTTTGAAGAATTTATTCATATCAATGTACCAGTTATGCTTATCGTATAAAATCTAGAGAAAATGCTATTTGATAGCGTTATTTGTAATTTAAAAAGAGACTCGCACTCGTGTTAGGCCTATACTTATATTGGTGCTGAAAACTTATTACTTTGTTTTTTTTTATTCAACCCTATATGTATTTATCAGCCCAAATGTACCCACATCACATTCACGTCATAGTACACTTACGTAATATTAAAAACTGGTACATTCTTATTCGATTTCATACATTGTACCTACATAATGCACATCATAGGCATTGTTGTGCATCGATCCGTAAATCTCGACACAGGAGAGACGCGACTCGGTGCGGTTAGCCGCAATCAAGTGAACACTACGACTACAAGTACTTTTTGTGCGCCATCGATATATCCAAATGAGTTATCGTCAAACTTTTTTTTTGCAAGGATAAATATAACTTGTTCCTGTTCAATAAGAGTTCATTTTCTCGTTTCACTTATTCTGTTCATCCATGAAGCTAATTATAGATTTTAAAAGAACTGACAGACGATGCGAAGGTTATGGAATATATTTAGCGACTGCGTGGAAATTAGTGCTCCGTAGACGTGCTACGAAGCAATGCTACGAAATTGGTTTTCGTAGCAATGTTTTTGATTTACCAATTTTGTTAATCGTTACTTATAATCCTGTGCGCCGTACTTTCAGAATATCTACCTAGTAGAGTCGCTTTATAAAACGATCTATCTTGAAATTTCTCTTCTCACTAAATAATATAGTGACCGCAATAAACTCGTTAGCATAATAACGTTATTATCTCACAAAGCAATGCAGGCTACTTAAAACACTCGTTTGCATGTCTGCCACACAGCCAGGAATCTTAACTAATGAATTCAATATAACACTCATAAACAATTTACCGCGCACATTAATAGGCCTTCAGGAAATTTTATTGTTATTATCAACCGTTGTGTGACACAGATTTTATAATGCATGCTTCAACAGGTACGGAGACGAAGTTCGCGGGGTCATCGTGTAACGACCTAGTGACGTCAGACGGGGCGGGCTCCACCATCATATCGGGACACTTCGACAAGAGGGTCAGGTTCTGGGACATCCGCACCGAGATGTCCGCCAATGACATTATGTTGCAAGGAAAGGTCACGTCGCTTGATCTCAGTAGAGGTATGCGCGTTTATTACATTAACACAATATGTCTATTTCTAAGACATGAATGGAAAGTCAACTAGTAGGTACTTATGTTGGCTCTCTAGTAAAAGTTAAAGTATCATTTTATGAACAGGTAACCATTTAAACGACAGCATTAATGTTATGCATCCATACTTAATGTTCAAATGCAAGAAATGAACTCAGCAGTTGACTAGTTTGAGCAACAGTAGTTAAGATTGACATCGGAACTACTGTTACACTGAAAGATAAGCACATAACGTCAAAAGTTAAATAGCTGTTTATTCGATAAAGTACTTGTAAATTTTCCGTAATTGAATGCATCGCATATTAGTATCGGTATTCGTGTCAGCACCACAACGTGACGGGTGCGCAATGCCCATTTCCGTTACGCGTTTCTCGATCGATCCCTTTTTTGTCAGTAACGGTCTGTGCATCGCACGAAACGCTCCGATTGATACCTTCAATCAATCGCGGTGTCGGGACGTCACTGCCTCGGAAACTGATTAAATCACGTCGATTTCATCGGACAAATGAATAGGGAGACAGTTCACAGTTAGCCATCACGCTCGATCCAGATCCATCGGCGCTATCGTGGATCTATCATGCGCTGATACTGTAAGGAATCACAAATATGTCATGTTCGAAAGCTTTTTAAACGTTCTAGTTTATTAAAATTCAGTTTCACTTATCACTTTATTGATAGCAAGAATATTTGTTCGTAGTTAAGTGATCGCATGAAAAGAGAATGGAGTTGTGAGAATACAAACTTCAATTCTGTAGAGAAACAATTTAATAAAAGCTCTTTGTTGATGTTTGAGAGATAAATGAGACGTGTTTGAGCATAATGTAGTCACAGTAGATGCTTTATGATAGTTTCATTCATAATAATGTTTTGTTCACACTTACCACCATTGCCAAATAATATTTACAGTTTCTTTTAAAGTAAATTTTGAATTTTGAGTTGTTTAAATATGTAGCGTTTATGCTGGTGAACACAGACCTTAGTAGTGTTTATTTCCAAGAGAAACTGCAATCTTACCAAGAAACCTAATTTTAGTTAGGAATGTTAAAGAGATGGTTTGAGAGTAACATCAATTAGTAGCACTTCGTAAGTTTCAACTAATGAATGAAAGAAATCGTTGTGTATTATGTATGTAATATGTAAATTGTTGATTATCGTACAAATTGCGTTAGCACGTTACGAGGAATGCTTTCCTAGTGCTAAGCTAAAGCTAACACATTGTAGTCGCTGTCTCACGTTTGAACTAGTAATAGCTAATGGTTTGTAAACCGCAAGAGAACTTATTGGTAACCTCAAGACATTTGATCGCTCTTCATACTGAGTGATAGCTAATGAAACGATGATGGTATCGCACACTTAAATCATCTAATTTAATAAAGCGGTGTGCCCGATTCGTGAAGCTCTTTACCTTACATTAAAACTATTAAGCTCCAATCAAAAGGTTTAAGGTCAAACATTACCTTCGCAACGATTATCGAAAAGGCAATAAAGAATATAGCGGGTTCACGATTACAAATCGTCTGAATTAGATACAAGCTGTAGTATGTCTCCGTGCTACTTATTAAGTAATTCTTCTTATGGGTATTTGTCCGTTAAGCTCAGAATTTCACTGTTAATACGTAAGAGTTTTTTGTAACTGTCAACCGATGATGTGTTAAAGATGCTGTCTGTTTATTGCTATTTTTATTTGTACGTGAACTGTCGTTTCAGACATCAATTACCTGCTGGCCTGCGTCCGCGACGACACAATACAGCTTATAGATCTGAGGATGAACACGATCGTACGTTCTTTCAGGTACGCTACACTACACTATAATTTATTATTATTACTTGTAACTCTGCTACGCCAGTATAAAGTTTTATGTCTTTTCCTGCGATGTAATAGTCTAAGACCTAAGAAATGTTTACAGTTAAGGATTCTGGATTTTACGACTTACTCTAGAACAATAGTGGTAAGGCATTTAATTGTTGCTTATATTTGAATTGAAATAGACGTACACAATTAATGGACTAGATATTATAATATTATGTTCAGGTCACAGTGTTGTATTTGCATGCAAATAGATCAATAAATATATTTTGTTGCGATATTATCGCTAGGAACTGTAAAAACGTCATTTTATATAGAACTAGCTTTTGCCCGCGACTTCGTCCGCGTGAATGTCGGTTATCACGGATGCAGACGAAGTTGCTTATTAAAAAGTGACCTATGTCCTTCCCCAGGGTTCAAGCTATATTCATATCAAATTGCATCAAAATCTGTTTAGCCGTTTCGTCGAGAAAATGTAACAGAGTTTTTCGCATTTATAATATTAGTGCAGAAGTACGGATTAGTATGGATTTTGGCCAGACCTACTTTAAAACTTTTACGTCAAAGAGATTTTGTGTTATTTTTAGTAGAGAAAAGTTTCTTTTGTAGTTTTATAGCATAACGTTTTGTTGAAATTCCGAAACAAATCATGAAATGCAACACTATTCACATGGCAATAAAACAATTTAAATTTATTTTAATATAATTTCTCACAGTTTCTGAAGTGAAATATGCTTTTTCTTTATTTTTATTACCATTGTATCGTTTAGAACTTGTTCTGTTACGAATAATCGTAATAATATTCAAAGAGCATTTAGAGCGTCTGCAGTTGACGCATTCGAGCGCGTTGATGTCTTTTCTTCGGGAACTAGGTGGATTTCTTATCCATCGTACACCTGACTTTAATTCACTGCGCTTCTTTTAAGACGTCTAAGCACTCTCAATATGAACAACTTATACTACGATTAAATAATAATATCGTATATTAAAATGTACGTATCAAAAGGTCAATATCCGTAATTAAAAAAAAACAAAATTTAGACGCAATTTCATCTCAGCGACAATCGACGTCAAAAACTTGACCAAAATGAAAGTAAATTAAAATCATTTTTAATTTACAGTATGAAACTGTATTTATGACCAAAAATAGGAGAATTGCCCTCTCTTATTTCCTTTCATATTTCAGAGGGCTGTCCTATAAAAGCTGTTCTTCAATCTAAAGTCAGGCTGTATACACAGTACAAATTAAAAATAACGCATTTCATTACAACTGTTTTTTTTTTTCAAACAGTACCTGTTGCATTGTGTATATAGAGGTCAAATCTCTTTATTCGAATCACTGAACAGGATCGAATTCAAGCCTTTATACTCGTACAATCAAGATGAACGAGTATGTAGATAATTGTGCCATGCGCCAAAAGATCGTGAAAGATTATCTGCAGTTAAAGTATTTCAACTAATTATTTTAAGCACTGAATTAATTGAATAAAGATATTTATATATATTTTTTTTTTTATTGACGATAATTTTGTTTAACATTTACTTTAGGTAGGTAATCAAGATTTAATCGTGTAATGACTTTTCGAATTGCCCTTATATTTCTTTATTTATAAAACGTTTAATATATGTTTAAGCACCCATAGAAACTCGACAAGAATATTTGGAAAATCTCTCTGAAAATTACGCAGTAAACATCACATTCCAAGTTAAAGTTTTACAGAAGGGTGCTGGACACCTGTACATTAACTAAGTACGAGAATAGACTTATTAGTGTAGACGTGACAAAATGTACGGGGCAACTAATTGCATTTGAGTCACGATTGAATCGAGGTAGGGTGCGATTGATCGCGGCTGAAAACTCCAAAAGAAACTTGACTGAACGACGTAAATTTGTTGAGGCAAAAGTTATCTGGTAGACAAAGACCACCATTTTTCCCTAAGGGTAGCTAATCAACGTTTAGCTATGTTGTGCTTCGCTAATTTAACTTTTTTCATGCTATGATTTAAAGTGACGTTGGTGTAGGAAAACATAGTGAGGAAACCTGGACTAATAATGAATATGTCTGAAATCGCCAATCCGCCTTGAGCGCACGTGGTGATCAATGCTCGTGCCTTCTCTGTATGAGAAGAGGCTTTTGCCCTGCAGTGGGACAATAATAGGCTGGCATTATTTATATTATGTTTTAAACAAAGCGCAGCGCAAAATTAAATTCCTCCAGGACCAAAATAAACTAAATAGAGCACAGTTCAACACAGCACAACTTTATGTTGATTAGTCACCCTTGCAAGCTAAAGTTGCACAAAACTGTTTCAGAAATATGTTTTTGTGGCTGAAATAATTGTTGTTGTTTTTGTATTGCTTGCAATATTGTATATAACTTGAGAGTAAATCGGCATTTTAATTACATTTCAGTCACGAGTCATTCAAGGTGGGGTGCGACTGGTCGCGGGCGGCGTTCGGTCCGGGAGGTCGCCTTCTGTCCGTGGGCGCGGCGGACGGTGCCGTCTATGTGTGGAACACACATTCTGGACGCCTGGAGACGATACTCAAGGATCACACGTAAGTAACATTACGTTCTTTTTTTCCCTCTTTATTTTAGAAATTTTTATACATGACTAGCTGACCCGACAGACGTTGTTCTGTCAAAAGATTTTTTCAATTTTCTCACAGCTTAAACCTTCCCTGGACTTCCACAAATATTTCAAGAACAAAATTAGCCAAATTGGTCCCGCCGTTCTTGAGTTTTAGCGAGACTAACGAACAACTTTCATTTTTATTATACCTAGTCTTGCCATAAATATTGTCACGAAGAAAAAAAAATTTTTTTGATTGCAAATAATATTTATTACTTTTACAGTGTGTTAGTTTAATACATAAATATAAAACAATTTAAAATATAAAAGCTTTTTCGAAGTGGTCTCCATTGGCTGCAATACAGTCCTTTAAACATTGAGGCCAGTTATCAATAGAAGCACGCACTCTTTCCATGGGAAAATTCTTCACTGCCAATCGTATGGATTGTTTTAGGGACTCCAAATTATCATGGCGTTTAGAGCAAGCCGTACTCTCTAAAACTGACCATAAATCATAATCCAGCGGATTAGAATCGGGACTAGACGACGGCCAGTCTTCAGCTCTGATGAAGTCCGAAACGTTCACTTCCAACCAAGACTGCGTGGACCGAGCTTTATGACCCGGCGCCGAGTCTTGTTGGAAGGACCATACTTGGTTATTGAACATAGTGTTGTTAAGGGGCTTAACTACCTTCTCAAGAATGGTATCTTGATACACTTGTGCCGATGTTTTGATACCTTTTTCACAAAAATATGGCTCAGTCACTCCTTCATAGCTAACACCCCACCAAACCATCACTAAAGTCGGACAATGCCCACATTGCACTCTGACGACTAATTGGGAAGCTTCCTTAGAGCTTTGAGCATAAATACGGTCATTTTGTTTCTTAAAATGTTGCTCAATTGTTTGCGTACCGCTTCAGTAGTTGTTTCGATTATACCACCCTATTCTTTTTTAAATTATCAGTTAAAAAATGACCAGTGCATCTCTTATAGGCTACAAGTACTAAGTCATCTTTTAAAATACGCGACATGGTTCTGGGTGCTATCTTCATCTCCCGAGATAAAATCTTTTGCTTTTGGACAGGATTTCTTCGAATTCTTTCCCTTACTGCGTTGACCACCTTTTTCGTACAGACAGCTTCATTAACTGCTTACCCCCCACGCATTGAATTTTCTTCGGAAAGGGGGTTAGCAGTTGATGACGCTGTCTGTACGAACACTACGTGGACGGCCAGATCTTTTTCTGTCACAAACAGAGGAGGTCACATTGTACCTATTAATAGCCCGGTACACAAACATTTGACTAATACCAAGCGTATGGCGAGTTTCAAAAATTGCATTTGGCTCCATACCAACTTTGTGTAATGCAATCACAGCGATTCGGTTCTCTTTCTCACCCCACTCCATTTTAATCTCCATCGTAACTTAAAACATAAATAATAAAAGACTTCAATAGATACACTAACTTCTATGAATTGACAATATAAAAGTACCAGTGCTACATGATATCTAGTAATAAAACTACTAAAACAAAAATAACAAAATATTAAAAATAAGCAACTAACTTCTATGATAATGTGGATACAAATGGTGGGAACTTACGAGTATATTTATTATGGAGACTAAAATACATAAACATAATTTTGGCTGCTTTGGATGATGGTTTGTTTTTTGTAGTTTGGAACTTTAGACAGTGACATTATCTAAATAGCCTAAGTGTACGGCCTGAGTGCACGCTCTGTTCGAGCGTCGGGCGGGACGGGGCGGGTGGCGTTCGTGTCAAACAAATGCTAACGCGTAGTGGTGTGTTATTCTGAATTTGTGTAATTATTTCTTCGAACAACATCCTTCAGCAACGCTCGTATCACCGCGGCAACACAAACACGTTTGAAGTTGCACGCGACGCCCCGCTGGACGCCGCTCGACGCTACCCAGCCCGCTGTTGCCGACGCTCCGCTCGGCCACCACTCAGGACACCACTACGCGTTAGCATTTGTTTGACACGAACGCCGAAGACGCTCGACCAGAGCGTGCACTCGGGCCGCACACTAAGAAACTCAAAGATGTGCTCGATTTTCGGAATTTAGTGTTTCCGAACATCATAATATTTGCTGACGTTAAGGGTCGCTAAACACATAAGGAGATCCAGGCATTCGATTCGGCATTTTCAATATAACGTTGTCAACGGTTGTGTTTGAGAATAGGGGACCCGCTTAAGTCTATAGCAACCCTAATAGAATTTTTGAACTTTTTATTCTCTAATGTTCATTTCCACGTACCTTCCAAGCACTATATACTGAACAATGATCTAAACTAAAATTACCAACTTCTGCGTACTCATAAAACCAGAAACACACAATAACCATAAATAATTACATCTAACAAAGAGCTTCACAGCTTTCTGAAATACCTTTGAATGTTAAACAATCTTCTAACACTATGATTATAATTATTATCTTGAACCGCTTTCTGATAAAGACGTGTCCACACCTAGTCTCGTCTCGCTAATTAGTTTATTGACTCCTATATCTGTTTATTGATGATTATGTCGTCGCATTAGAATATATGACTAAATAAAACGATGATCTCACTGCGCTTATACGTATCTTTATCACGATAACTTGAACCGCGGCACTAAGAACTAAGTTTATTCTAAAAGATAGCGAGGTGCATAAGTGGCGGATAAGTACTGATTTACTGCAACCAATGCGACCAGTTTACCTCCGTCGACTTTTACAACTCACCTTACTTAATAGATCAGGATACTAATTAATTTGTACCTGCCTGATGTACATAACTGTCATACACTTAACCGGACGAATAGGTAGAAGTGTAAGTACTGACTACAAATTACCTTTTTGTCTGGACTTTTAAGAGAGAAAAGTAACTTTATCGCTAATTATCCGACATTACATTTCAATCTGCAATAGAATAATTCCTACAAAAAAATCCTATTTGCTACCACTACACAATAAATCTATTACTAATAATAACAAAAATCGAATGTATATCTTGAGTTATTTTCAATAACTGTTGATATAATCTACGAACGTCCTAAACAATAGCTCACCGATAGCGTTTGCAGACTGCGGCGCAATTTGTTTTCAATTCGTTCGTTTCTTTCTAACTGTACCCATAGCTCACGGAAGATGTGACCTTTGAGATTCGTAATAAATTTTCAGCAGACACATTTCTGACCTTGAATTTTAAACTGGAATTGTTTTAGTCGCGACATCGTTCGCTATCCCCGTAACATTTCGCATGGACAATTGAAATCGTGAGGTCAACATTGGCTCGACTGTCTCACCATTGCAAATTTCTCTTTCCCATACCGTACACTGCATATTTATTTGGCATTAAGCTATCGTCACACCTGCTCGATGCGATTAAAGTAAAGAATGACATTTGAATTCATTTGAATACCAAATGCCAAAACATTATAATGTGGTTTTCCGGAATCCAACTAGTAATCTAGCTTTGCACAAAATGTATTTCGTGTAAAATTGCATTTGTGTTTTTTTATTTACGTCAAACTTTCAGCTTTAATTAGTTGAATATTTAAGACGTATCTTACATTTAAATAGCACATTATTTACGATAGCACTTCCTGGTCGTAGACAAGCGCGGCAGTCAAAGGACTGTTTTACCCTTAGGTCTTGTCGAGCGTCGCGTCCAGTCTTATCGCCAGCGCTCGCTGCAATAGGACTTGATCGAATCTTTGTCAAGACACCCGCGCAACCCGTCGGTGGGGCCCATTCTCCCGCAAATCGCCGCAAATGGGACATATTGTTCCCTCGCGCTGACCACCACAAGTGCACGGCGCGATGCAATCGCACTTAATTCGCGCCGACACACCACACACAATAGTGTAAACAATTTTACCGTAACAAGGACAAAAGTAACGCGGAAACATTCCTCTGCATCTCGACTTGCATATTTTTGCTTAGTAATACGTACCATATTGATGTTAGTTTGTACAGTGTTCGATGTGAGTTTGAACAGTTAAGTTTCTCGCCCACTTTATTACTGTATTGTTGAGTCCAATTCAATATTGAAACTAACATTACTACGGTTTCCTTCAATATACCGTTGCGACATAAAACTCTTAACTTATCATCTCCGGCCAAAATCAATTTCAAACCAACAATATCGAAATAAAGAGAGATGAGCAGTAAAGATTGCTTTCCCTTAGGCCCAGCCATTGTTTCCTATTTCATACTTATACGCTCTTAACCGCGAAGGGATCGTAACTATTCTGTGTCACTGTAAACACTTAAATTACTTCCTAATATTGCATCTATAAACATTTACTTGTAGGTATATTATTACATGTATATCAAAGCGTTGTCGCGTTTTGTAATAAAATATTTCAGAGACACTCACGAAGCTTACTATATATGGGTTTATGCATTCTGAAGATGGCCTGCGGAATATAGCTGCAACAAATATTAATTTATACCATAGTAATAATGTCTGTGGACGCTACAAGTGGACTGATCTTATTATATACTACATATATGTGTGTGTTTCTGAAGTTAAATATTACAAATATCAACAAACCAGCCGCAGAATAGTACACACTGAACTTGACCGAACATCTTGTCAGACGTTTCGGTTCGTACAAATAGGACCGCGATGTTACTGAAATGGTCGATGCTTGCGCTTTTGTACATTATCTGCGAACGTTGTTCTAGCTTCGCGCCCAGCAGGCGGCCGTCGCACAAAATTAGCTCGAACATATGCGACACACATTATTGTCGTGGACGACGATTACTATGATTTATCTCTGAGACGCACAATCTTTGAATCTTATCATTTAGACTAGGAACAGAATACATTATGGGCAATTAATTGTCTTCATATGGCTATCGATTAAGGACGATATAGATTGCTTGCGATCGAGAAATTATCTAATTAAATATGCTCGGAACGCGACTCAGATCTAAAAATAGTTCAGTCAGTCATTTTGCAATTTTATTTTTTGTTTTGATGACTTATTTTACTGTGAAAGTTGTAAACTTGACAATTGCGATAACTACCGGCTCGCGTGCATGCGCTTAATAATTTCCGCAGCGTATAGTTTATTTGTTCAGCAAAGAAGTTATTGCCTAATAAAAGTTAGAGATTATTAGTAGACAGCACATTTTCTTATGTGGAGTAACGAAAATATGATACGTGCTGTTCTAGCAGCGACGGATAGGAAATGAAGCACATTTAATCTTTATGCTAACTAGGACATGCGGACGACGGTTAACGTTTAAGCTTTCTTCTGTTGTGCTTAAAGCAAATCTTTTGTTTCAATTCCTCGTACGATAAGTATTTAACTACCCTCTAGATCACAAGCGTGTGCACGGTATGTAGTGTATATGTACGGACATTGGTCCCGACTAATCGCAGTGCATGCTTTTTGTAGCGGAAAGGCTAACGACCGCCGGGGATAGGTTCTTGAAATTACTTTATTGGGTAACCTGTTTCCGAACACAGAAGGCGTGTTACTTGGTTATGAATCAAGCCAAGACGGGACTGAGATATACGATATCTACATACATATTTATAAACAATCATTTGTAGCAATATAAAACTCATCACGTAAATATCGGCCACGTACTAATTACATTTACATGTACAGAATAAATCGATCAACAAATCCGGTTCCTAACATTTTATTACTTTCATTTTGCTTTAATTATTATTTACAACATTTTCCAAACGTTGCCCTGTAGGCGGAACCATAAAAGCCATCACTTAATTAACTGCGTGGATTCCAATATATGAAATTGAATAAATTAACGGTTATTAAGTTTCTGACGAGGTACAGCAATCGGAGCAATTTGAACAACATCTTTGCGCACGTACTCGTATGATATGATTCAATAAAACAATCATGATATCAGAGTCGGAATGCAATAAGGAAACAATCGCAGGTTCTGGTTACCAGATTTGTTCGTGTTATGGCGCTTCCTAGTCCCCGTATTGGCTATCCCTGACCAGGCTCGTTATACGCGACCGGGAGCGGTATGTGTAAACGAACCGAACAAACCCGACGCTAATTCTTGTTTATGAGAAGCCTCGCCCTGCATAGATACGATGTAAAGCCTTTAAGCGGCCACCGACAATCAAAGCTTCGTACAACAGTTTCTATACTCAAAATTGTACGACTATGGACTAGTTCGGTCACAATCCTTCCTTATACGTTAAATGGACACCGCGAATTGAAGTGTATTTCAAACGTCGTGACCGCTCCATTCTTACTATCATCTTCGGTATATGGTCAAGATAGTCGAATACTTTATTGAGTTTACTTTTTTGTTGGTCTTATTAAAAGTCTGTACTAATAGAACGCGATGAGTATCTTTTAGTGCTAGTGACACTGATTTAAACGCCGACATAATATTAGTAATGTACGCTCATATAACGCGGGATACCGTTCATAGTCCCCTCATATAATATTCTGAGAAACGTAACGGTTACCGCGACTTGCACACAAAAACGCCCCAGTTTTATGATAAACTAAGCACTGTGCACTTGTTTTATTTTTCGACCCGACGAACTTAGATTGGGCCGAAATTCCTAGATTATTTTGAACTTTCAATTACTGTGACCGAAAAAGAATGTGGCTTTTAAATACAGATAACCCTGTCTGTGGCCATTTTTAACATGTTTGCTTGAATATTCTGGTTAAAGCTTCATTTGTTTCAATCAACGTCATCTTCAGACGTCTTTGTCCATAAAACGTTTATATTTTGCTCATTTGGTTCAAAATGTGATGACGTGATGATATTATTATTATTTTTCGCGGAGTTGACCGTAATAACTTTTATTGCGTGGGGAAAGTGTTAGGTATGTCAAGGAAAGCAGTGCCTTCCAGTCTCTACATTAAAGTTTATTTTGTAAATGCAGTTACAAAAAACAACAGCAGTTGCGGTTGTGATTTGTTGACATGTAGTTTACTCAATATTTTAATGGACATTGTTTAAAACTTATTATGTTAATAACATTTTATTTTCAATGTATATTAAATTATTAATAATAACTTTTTCAAGACATTTGCACGTCACATGTGACAAACATGACTGTACTTAACATATTTTTCCGTCATTTTGCATACATGTTTATTCCTGTATGTACGCGTGTTTTAGCATAACCTAACCTACACTAATTTCTTGTTCGCAGGTCAGCAGTAACGGCAGTATCATGGCATCCTCAGTCTGGACTGCTAGCGTCAGTGGATCGCGGCAAGCGCGCCATCATCTGGGGAGATTTGTGACAAGTCCAGGAGGCGCCGCAGCCGACGCCACCAGCCGTACAAGTAAATATCTCATTTTCTACAATGTGATTGGCTCGTTAGTTCTGTAGCCGCAAGCCCGACATTCTGGGATCAATCCCCAAGTCCGATAAACAGTTATTGGATTATTCCACCATGAATTTCTCAGCAGCAGCACGAAGCTTGACATCTACCTATCTAAGGTAGATGTCAGGCTACAGGAGTTACGTTATGATAAAATCATAATCATTTTTTTAAATAAATAAATGATATTCTTAAAGAATCATGGTAGGATTTGTACAAAAAAAGTAAAGATGTTTAGAGAAGTTGAAATTCTAATTCTTTTACTCTTAGGTACTTAAAGAGTATCTTCAGGCATTAAAAATATATTTTTAAAATCCCGCAATAAAAATGAATGGTAAAAGTGAATAGTTTAACGAAAAGCTCATTATTTCAGAACGATACGGCAGCTGATAGTAACAGTGACACTGACAGCCGTTTTATGGGAAATAATGTCAGAAATAATGATTATTCAATGTACTTTTTCAACTCCGCCATTGTAAACAACGCTTCACATAACTGATAGATTCGTTAATGTCACTTGTCACTTTCTTTTTTTTATAAACACAAAATGGGCAACGTTATGAAACAAAAAACTGTTTCATTTCAAAATATTTTAATTATCATCATCATTTCAGCCGAAAGACGTCAATGCTGGACATAGGCCTCCCCCAAGGGGGGGTTTTGCCATAATCGCCACGCTTTTTAATTATGCGGGGGTTTAAAAATATGGTAAGTATAGCAGTCTACTCCTGGTAATATATTCTCTACATTGGAAAATATTTTAAACCCTCCAAATTCTTTATTTTTCATACAAATGAATGTATGGATCTCGCCATGATTCTTTAACTACACGAAATCATATCAACCCAAATACTGGCAATATTAATCAATATTGCAACCGTACCGTACCGCTAAAACAACCGGGAAGAACAGCAAACTACTCATCACTAATGAATTCCATAATATTGTCATAATGTTCCTCGGTAACTCCCGACAATGTGTGTACCCCCCACGCATTAAAAAATCTTCGGATAGGGGGTTAGCAGTTAATGACGCTGTCTGTACAATGTTTATTTACATTTTGTGCATAAAGTTTTAATAAATAATTTTTTTTTTACAATATATTGTGTAAGAACTTCCACGTTCATTAAGCTAAAGGTTTGACTACGACTCATAGCGGTATTGCAACTAAACTGTTGCACATCGTCATAAATACCGCAGTAGCGCACAATTAGTTCCAGACAGTTGTCGCCCATCACTCGAGCAATATTACCTACAACTTGTTTCCCTACACCCATTCTTAATAACTTTAGTGACATCATAAAATAGCTAATAGCAGACTTTAATGGCTGTCTCTATTAATGATCATCGCACGTATGATTTGCATTTAACTGTTCTTCCTATAGTTCTGGATGAATAGTCAGGTGTTTAGTGACCAATGCCCCTAGCCTACGTTTAATTACATCGGTGATACTATACTAACTTTCACAGACCTTTTGACACTAACGTGGGGGGTTAAAAGGTTTATAACACTGTGAAATCTTGACATCATTGTCTGGTTCTGTTTTCGAGTCAGCTAGTGATAAGAGTAGCCCCTAAACCTGACTGCTTACACGTCGTCCACATAAATATTAACATTACAACTTGCTAACGACACTGGCCACATGTTACTTGACGTTTTTATATCACCTCTGAATATAAATTTAAATGGTGTTTCACGTTGTCGGACGATATTTTCGACACATTTCTCATTCATTTTAATCACGTAAAGCTGCACTGTAAATGTGTTGTCATTGCTCGTTCCGCTGTCAGATGAATGACTAATGACTTTGAACTATCCATATTTAATGTTCATGCTTGATGTCGTACTTTATATCTGAGCCTTTCATCACTTCATCGTTACTGTGCTTTTAAACGTTATTTCTTTGGGTTGATTTCTTTAATATAGTCATTAAATTCATTAAATAAACCTCAGTATGCCGTGACATACCTACATAGTATATTCATTTTTAAACATAGATCTAGCCTGTCTTCAACGTCTGTTCTAATACCTAGGTACAGTTTATTTTATGTTACTACTTCACGACTTTACAACTATCTTGCACACGTAACTTACCTAATTAACTAATCAAGATTTTTATGCTCTCCTGTAATCAGAAGAAGCAACAATGTGAAATATCCATAAAATATTCAAACCGTGATCCAGTTTAACTAACCTAACATAAGTTCGTAATTCATAGTATAATATTATGTATGCGAAAATGTCTCCGTTTTTCTGTTTGTTACATTCTCATGGTAAAAAGTAGTAAGGTCTACATTGCAAAATCAAAAGAACTTGAATATTCTAAGTTAGTATAGCAAAATTCTGAAATCTACACCAACGGAGACGCGGGCAAAAGCTTGTATAGTATATACTTAGCTTAGCACTATATTGTATTATTTACCATGTTCAGTACACGAGCCTATCAGAATAGTCTGTTTATTATGCAGACATTAAGTGCCTTCAAACTCATTAAAACTTAAGTATGACCAGAATGGTATTTACGTGAAACCGAAACACCGGTACCTCTGAGATACCGGTTAATCTTAGGATACCGATAGCTTTAATAAAGTCATTAAGTACAGTAAGACCGTCTCAATTAAGGCTATTTACTCTCTTCAGTTTTTAGAAAAATGAAGAGTCTTTAATTGATATCATTTAAAAATATATTTACTTTCGTGGTTAAGATGAAGGACAGCATAGTCTAGCGAAAACAAAAGACGAAAAATAAAGAACAAAATTATGAAAAACTGTAGCTTCTGTCCGCGACTTCGTCCGCGTGAATGTCGGTTATCGTGGATGCAGAAGAAGTTGGGGTTTCAAAAGTAACCTATGTCCTTCCCCAGGGCTAAAGCTATCTTTATGCCAAATTTCATCAAAATCGGTACAGCCCTTTCATCGTGAAAGCGTAACAGACAGAGTTATTTTCGCATTTATAATATTAAAGTATGGAAGTATGTATAAAACCATTCCATTGACTTCAGTCTAGCACTATAACAACATTATTGCCTACAAGCACTTTGCCCGCGACTTCCTCCACATTTATTATCGCTAAGATCCCTATTTTTATCAAAATATAGCCTATGTTACTCAGGGATAATGTAGCATTGTAATGGTGAAAGAATTTTTAAAATCAGACTAGTAGTTTTTGAGTTAAATCGTAACAAACAAACAAGCAAATCTTATAATAGATATATAATTCCTAGTTTTGATTTTTATTTCCTTTTTCTTTTCACTGTTTTTTTTTTGTCACTATTGTTTTTTAAATCGCAGTTTCTGCGCAAAATGTAGAGCATGCAGTGCTCTTCTTTAAGTGATGGGGCACTTAGACTTAAGTTTAGCATGTTTCATTATATATATTATAGTGTACTCATTGTTGAAGAGCCAAATAAAATAAATAAATCTATACAATTTACAGACGGTGGTTTTTATGTAGGTGCATACATAATATAAATGGCACCGTCAAAGCGTTACGATCACTAATTGCCCCTTAGAAACTCGAATGAAGCGCAATATAAATAAAATTCGTAGGTAATTTCTTAATAATCGTTTCACACGAGGTTAGTTACGACTAATGTACCCGTTTATATTCAGAATTTCAGACCCAGCTTTTAAGCTAAATATTTACTAACGTAAAAAAGTCATGTATTAATAATTTAGCTCTTATTGCTAAAAATATAAAATTATATCTTCAATTTTCATTGGTTAAACTAGGCTAAGCGTATATAAACCTGTCCTTAATTTAATTTAGTGTCGGTCATTGCGATGAATGCTTGTCACTCGAAGCCACAATGCGCTCGCGCCGCGCACCGCCGCCGCCGGTAGCTCATGTTCAACACACGGGTGTTACCCGTCGCCTTTCTTACACCATTACGTGCATTTATTATTATTACTGCATAGGTTTCATTACCAAGTTCTTTTTTATCATTTCATATTAGACACATAATTCAATAGTCAGTCTATCCGTCGCCACAAAAGCTGCCCTCCACTTCGTTATCCTCACACAAAGCGTTATTCACGTTTGCTGAATAAATCATCCTTAGATTTTATTCAAATCTGAAAATGCATTCTATTCAAAACTGGCCAAGCTACCATGACTTCAGTCAAAAATAATAATGTTATCTAGAACATGTCGCATTGTATGCGATACCTGGTTAAAATTTATGCTGTAGCTAATTCTGTGCTGATGACCGGCTAGACTGCTAATGGACCGTCTGGGAGTACGCCACCCTTGTTTTAAAAAACTTTAGGAAATACAATTGAAATAGTGTTGTATACAATTGATGCACAATACAATACCGTCGACAAGTGAAAGCGTACTTTCGACTTTCATTAAGTTTTTGTGTAAGTGTATGTATGGGTCTCGAACGGCCGGTCCATATTGTCTCGCGACATAAATCTGCCGAACTATTCTGAATAAAGAGGTCCGCGTAGGTATTTGGTCGATTTTTACTTTCAAATGAACGTCGAACGTGATGAAATATAATTAGACAAAAAAACTTCTCTCATTATTGAGGTATTCTGTTTAAATATAAATTGAATAAGCCCAACCAGTTAAGTGGTATTTCGAAAAAACTACACGTAAAAACTGACACAAATAAAATAATGTACCTTATGTAAAACAAAAGGAACACCAAGAAAGAACTAATTAAAATACGATAAAAAGTGAATCCAATCCCGGGCGCCTAACGACCAATAATACTGTTTATTTAAATACTGCTTCGACTACATACTAAAAATAGTATATTTAAATAGGCACAAAAACTAATATAGGAAAAATAAAAGCAGGACGGTTAAATAAGTGGGTGTCGGCGATGTAGATCCTTACCGTATCATGTATTGGATGTTGTCGCTGCAGGCGATCGACACGAATCATGATTGGCGTGTGTGTAGACCGGACAGTCATCCATCATTGTACGTAGAGCTTGTCGATGGACGCAACACTAGTGGTGTTAACCGTATAAATCTACTAACAGAATCTGATAACATTTTAGTTGCTTGATTGGAAGAAAACTATTTTAATGAAATTAAACATCCGTTCCTACAGAAAATAGTAAAATTAAACAACATCTATTTTCGTACCTGTGTTGAAAGCAAACTTGATTATTTTTGCTCCATCGGCTGTTTTTTAATTAAGACCACAGAAATGCTGAACTAACATCAGCGTATCGCTGATCAATAGTAAGATAAACATGTTTACTATTTTCCTGGAAAAGGTCATGCTTCGTCATGCCGTGGAAATTAATTCCGTGAAAAGAACAGTAAAGAATTCAAAAGGTGATAGAAAAGACAGCAGTGTCCGGTCGGTTGGCGTTACTTGCTAAATTGAGGCGGTCGCGAGCGCAACACGCGCTGGACCGTTCACTAACCGTTTGTCGCCAAAACGAAGCGGAAAATTTAATACTCCAGCTCTGTACGTGATCACTATCATTCTTTTTGTACTCTGTGATGACACACTTTCGTTTCCCATCGACAGAGCGTTTATCTTCTTCAGCCAACTAACTTTTTATACACATCAATATTGTAGTAATTATAATTGACTGGTGTACACAGAATTACATTATATTTAAGCTTTCTAGATCTTCCGTATCGATGCCAGGCTTTATAGTTTTCGAAGGCTGACACAAATCTATTCATTGAAACTTCAGTCGTCAATCAAAATGAATGTATGATTATCGGGTTACCAAAAAGGAAAAACTGAACTATTCTTAGCGTCGATCGACGTCCATTAGTACTTTCATCAACAAAATGCTTTGAAAAGTTAAACCGAGTTCTCAAAATGTCCATCAAAAATCAAAAAGAAATGTATACAGTGCAACTTCTATTTTACTAGTAGTAAGGATTTTGGTGTGAAGATTCTTTAGGTAAATAAAAAACTCAATGAGCTGACTAAGTATTGGCGTTATGTCGTTAAATTTGTCCCAAAACATCTCAGCGGCTCGTCTCGGTACCGTTGCGAGACGAGCCCGAAGTTTCGGCGTAATGACCTGCGCAGGCGCTGGCCGCACGAATGTCGCAGATCTCAATCATCCACGCTCGCTAACTGCAGTCTCGCAAATTTCCGCAACACCGCATTGACACCATCATTCATTATTTTTAAAATTGATCAAACAATTTGTCTTGACTGTATTGACAGTACTATTTATATTTTTTTGGTTTTCACAACACCTCGATGACTCATCCGTGAAAATGTAGAAATGTAAATATAATTTTGATCGTTTCGATAAAAGAATATTCCCACCGCTCTAATGCCTATGTTTCGTTAGCTGCGGAGTGCCTGTGGTCTTCGGGCCATACCACTGATATTCACATTAGTGGAAACTCTTAAAGCGATTGCGCCGTAATTTTACGGTCTGTAAATTTTGTTAGATACAAACCAAGCTCAGCCACGAATAAAAACATGAAAAAGTGTGGTATTACGAAATGATTGAAATGTAATAACATAGTCTCAAACATTTCATGCTTATTTCAATTTTGTTCAACACAGTGTTTGAAATCTGATAAAACTAATTATAGTGCGGAACCGATTCGGTAAACACGGATAAATCAACTTTAAACTTGCTAACCGTAAAGTACATTATCATTACTGATAATTACGCTTTCGCATATAGAATTAAAGTTAATAACATATCGATAAATTCGCTACTTTGGAACGGACATTCGAGCGACGACCGAATGTTGGCACTCGAAAAAAAAACGTGACACCAATTTTACCGTAAGACTATCTACACATGGAGGATCAATTAAGTGTTACCGTTTTAGGAATAATTATGTTTTTTGTGTACGTTAGTAAGGCCGGTAGTCGACACGCAACGTCACAGAGGTGACCGGAGGCGGGCTAATAGCCGCTATTAGCGAATCGCTCTGAGAAATCGGCAACAATGAACACGAAATATGCTCATTGCCGTGTCCCATTCATTAAACTTTTTGCGATACTATCTCTCCTGTTTTAAATGTGTGTCACACTCTTTTTCTTTTTCACCTCTAAATAAACGGAGCAATTTGCCCTCCAGCGTGGCTAATATCATGATTAAATTATTATCTCGTGCGTTTATGTGCTATCATTGTATCATTTGCTTGTGAACCTCCAGTGATTTGCAACTATTACCTTTGTTAATTATACAGTTGAATAAAAAGTGAGTATGATTCCCACATTAGATTTTGCAAAATGCAATTACTCGCAGTCACAATCTAAACTCTAAAAATGAGATCTCAATTGAATCTTTGAGAGGACCTGATTTGAAATGACCTTCTATTTTGTGCGACCTTTACTTATTCAATATTATTATTTGACTATGAAAAGAATGTAATATTAAGAACCTTCACTGGCTACCACGCAGGTTCTACGAATCAACTAAGAAATATAGACCACTGTGTTTGTAGGCGATCTGTTAGTAATCTATCATTACTTTAAACTACGAGATACTTTAACATTTATAGCGTGCGTATTTAGAACATGGCTCAAGGCATTTACTACGAACAGGTATAAATAAATAACCAGAAACCGATACAAATACGCTGGCCGGTATTGTAGTTGATTTAATTAATCTTTACACACATATCAACAATCGTCTAACGACCTGCATAAATCGCGAATACCGATTCAATTTGAAACACAACCGTGAAGTACAAATATACGAGAACTGCAAAATAACGGTCGTTCCACACTTAACCTGTTAATCTCAACATATTTCACTGTAACTAAAACCTTAATTGATGTTATCAGATAGTCTCAGTCTCAGATATTAAAGTGTACTGCGCTGTGCAACGCAATAGTGCTATTTACTTGTACGCACTTGTAGCCCTTCC
Source organism: Charanyca ferruginea (assembly GCA_947361185.1). Taxonomy (NCBI): domain Eukaryota; kingdom Metazoa; phylum Arthropoda; class Insecta; order Lepidoptera; family Noctuidae; genus Charanyca; species Charanyca ferruginea. The sequence goes on along the minus strand of OX376073.1, from coordinate 13,822,066 downwards.
TGTCTTGCTACAAATAAAAGCAAAGTTAATCAAATTCTGTAAAATACTGCCATAAAAAAATGTTATACACAATTACGTAAAACGCACAATTATCTCAATGCGCTTTACGACAATTAATTCACATGATCAAGAAACACGATTGCCCATTGCAATTGAAATTGTATAATTTGTTTAAAATTTTGTTCGCAGGTTTTCAGAGATGACGATAAAATGGAGGCCGAAACTGACTCCGGTGAAGTGTTCGACTTCTTGCTAGGTATCACCACAGACATATTTCATCGATTCACGTAACAAGAACAACCAATTTGCACTTTGAAATTGAATGCGTCTACAATGCGGCACCAATCCGTACTAACAATGTAAAATGGATCGATGACAGCAAATAAATGTCAAGTTTTTTATATATTTTGTGAATAAATTTAATTACATTTTGTAAATATGAAGAGGTGCTACATTATAAATGTTTCAGATCTTTTTTAAACAAAGTTATAATGACGATGCATTGGAGCTCCAAACCTGAATACAAATGGCTACAAAAGCCTATCAAAATTCATCCCGTGGGTATTTCCATGGATGCATGATTTGAGCTTCAACGTTTAAGTGTTCAGTGAAATGGAGTATAGTGTAGTCTGGTGGCGAACTGGCGAAACTTCACCAATTTAGAATGTAAGCTGTCTTCCGTCAATTGTACCTTTAGTTTGATTTTCCATTCCTGTTCAAAATCGTGTGCATTGTTCTGTGCATTTTTTAACCTGGAAATCGTGCACCGTACAACGTATAACGATATTTTATAATGCAAGCTCTGAATGTGCGTTTGTGGCGTGAAGCTTTAACTGCGATGCGATTTTTCTACGTTTATGTTGTAGTTAATTACGTGAACTTTGTACTAGTGTTAAATAAGTTAGCATAGAGTTGTTACGTCTCTTAATGTAACAATAAGAATTTGAAAGAGAACAATAGCCGTGTAACTCGCTAGTTGATCTAAACCGTAGCGGATAATGTAATTCTTGAGACCTACTGCGATGTTTTATACTCCTACGTTTAGGATAAATTAATCGTGTTCATTTATTATTGTCAGCATGACATCATATTTGTTTTAGTTAACTGAGTTAGATCGCAGCGGACCACCTGTGCTCCCGAAGTCTCATTAGCAAACAATGATCGGGCGTCGGCGACTACCGAAGCCTCTCGCGATCAATAAACTGTTGAGCCGATAACAGCGCGTCGGCTTGCAGATCTAGGGCTGCCATTATGTAGGTAAACCTAGTTCTAAGTTGCATAATTTTATCTATTAGAATACGGCTTACACACCAACAAACAAGGGTTAGGGAAATTATGACGCTGCAGTTCTTTTTCTTGTCATTTTTATTAACTAATTGTATACTTATTGCATTTCATTTGTAAAGTTGGCATAGAATTATGAATGCCATTGAATTAATTCGCTTGACATCAATAGTCCGCGTGGCAGCCCTACATCGGAAGCGCGCGTACGCCGCAGGCGACACATCCATATTCCTGTGACGTGTGTTTTGACAACCAGGCTGGGCAACTTTTTCATCGTCATTTTTTACCACATTTTTTGCCGTACAGTTCAACGACCCCGCGCCACACATAAGTGTTATTTTCACATGTAATTACACCTCATAACCGACCGCTTAATTACTCGAAACTGCTGCGACGTCCGGACCTGGAATCCGATTAGAAAAAACCTAATCCGGCGCCGCTCTTAAATTACGCTTCGTTAACCTTCGGTTCAGCTAATAATAGCTTACAACACAAACTTTGCATAGGACTCGAATGCGCCTTGTCTCTCTACATACACTTTTTCTTGCCAAAACATGTCATACTCTTCGACAATATTGTCTTCGTAAATTATAGTTGCCACCATGCTATGGAAGTTTATTTTCATTCAAACGGCGGCGTTATTCAACTAATATTTTGCCGGCCATTTTTATAACTAGTCACTTGTCCTCGATGTTTAATATTTTTCACTTTTATTATATATGTGATAAATTCTTTTTGATAAACTTTATTTGCATTTAGTGGTATATTTTATGGTGTATTTTAAAGGATAACTTTGGAATATAAAAAAAATTAAATGAATTGTGAAATGTAGGTAAGTTAAACACATTATGCACATAAAAGGAAGACGTTCTTTAGATGTAGATTATGCCAAAACGATGTGTGTTATTCTATGAATTTATTAGTTGAGTCAAGAGGTTGTGTTTGGTTCACAGTCATTAAAAAATGAGCACAAGAAATGGCACCTACGTTTTAAATTATTGAAATATATTTTAAATATATTACTGATTTGTTTCTTGTTATTTGTGGAAATGTATAATATATATTTGACGTAGCCTAATTAAACTGATGGTTAGCGGATATCAATCAGTTTTGGAAAATGTGTTAGTATTTGTAACTGTTTTCTAAAGAACAGGAGCAGGTGACTTAACACCGCTTTGGTATCTATAACCAATAATCAGGATCAGGAGGATAATCATAGTCATAATTCGACACTTCGAATTGTCGAATAATTCCCGTACGACGACGAATCTAGCTGCGCTCGCGCGGATACTGCTATCGCTTACTGTTTTACTTGGCCGAATTTTTTACAGATAGCTTATATTAACGAGAATAATGTGCCTTTTATTAGCTTCTAAGCGATTACATACATGTAAATGGTATAATTATTTCTATTAAAACGGATGTCATAAAAGAACAATTAATTAAAATTATAACAGATTTATTCCATATTTTGTAACATCCTCGCATCAGTTTAATTGTAAATAATTAGTTAAATAGGTTATTATACAGCTTTACAAGACTGTTGTCCTTATTTTAGTTAAACGTTAACATCACAATGACGAGTTGACGTCCTTTAAATAGTTATAACGTTGAAAGCTTTCCTTGATTACAATTTTCTACGTAATGTTTTGAAATTTTGGTCACGATTTATTGATTGTTATGTGTGTACATAATAAAGTATGTGAATGCATAATAAAATTTTGTAAATGAAGAACATACTGGGTTTAGATATGATTCTATCAATATTTTTATACTGAACGTTGTACAGTAGAAACGTTTGTAAACAATGTAAAGCCAATTTGGTAGGTAAACCGCATAAATAAAATTGTATGTACCTACTTTCGTCACTTTTATTCTTCGAATTGTACCTATATTCAATATGAAAATAAATGTGTTATTATTACAGTCAGTTTTACATTCTAATCGAATTAATTTTTTGCTTACTTTCGTGAGCACTTCATTGTTCGACATTACTGTATTATTAGTTCGCACGTCTATTCGTGGCTTGTCAAATTAACATTCATTTGGCTAAGAAATAGTAACGGTTACGCGTGATTTATTCAGGTGAAGTTATTAAGTCTGCTATTACCTGCGAACTGCGGTCATCACCCATTGACCCAGCCGTTTCTCCAATTAAAGCAGCACCCGAGGGGAGCGCCGACACTCAACAATAACTCATAGTCATTTGCTATCCATATGTCTACGAGTTTATTGTGATGCGGGTTAAGCAGCTCAGCAAAGTTTTGTAGGATCCCGTTATTGTTTACTCAATATTTGACACCACCGTTTTAAGTGAATAAGGTGCTTAACAAAATAACAATTTTGAACTTAGACCTCAAATCGTGTATCACGTTTACATAAAAATTGTTTCTCATTTGTCTGATTGGTCATATATGCAAATCTGTGTGTCTGTGTGTGTGTCGACGCGGCACGAGCGCATGGGTCGTTGGCTGTACTCGTGGTATCGTCACCGCGACTCGTGCCTTCCTAATGGCCTCTCCACCATTACGCCGGTAATAGCACAATATGGCCAATTAGTCCAAGCAGCCAAGATTTACCACCACCAGAACAAACCACATTGCGTCAACCGCATTACTCGTACAATTACCTTTGTTTTACACAAGTTCATTATCAGTTTCGTAAGCGTATTTTTACAAGAGAAAACTACATTGTATAGAAAGAAAAGATGACCCTATATCATGCTCAAGAAAGTAACATAGTGAATTGATACTTTGGAAGATTCTCTGAAAAATAGTAGGTAACGTACTTTTTTTACACAAAAGGGTATTGTATACCTACCTATATCATATAGTATGTCTTGTTGATATCTACTATTGCGTAACTACGCGTAGCGACCGTAGCGAACATTGATAAAGTGCATGGCGTCACGTCAAAGGATGAAACATGATAAATAAATATTTATTACCTACTACAAAAACAGATTCGATATGGATGCGATTCGAGCTTCAGCTCTATTGTGCGACCATCAAACTGTTGGAAACTATCTTCATCGTCATTACAAGTGCCTCCTACGCGAACAACAGGTGTGTTTCAGTCATTAGTTTATTTTATCGAGATAGGATCTTGACGGATGTAAGCACCAAACATCATTACAATAGGCGGGATGTGTTCCGTAATGGACAACTACACACTAGAGCGATCTGTTCGTACCGACGTTGTCCGACACCTATTGATGTTTCACGAAACAGATATGCAAAACAAAAATAACAGTATTGGCACATCATTTGTGTTAAGTTTTTGTTCGAACAAAAAGCGTTCAACGCGAACTTATTACTGAGAACAAATTAGACGCCGGTTGTACCTAGATAATTGGTACAGCATAAGGTGTGCAATATTTAGGTAGTGATTACTAGGTTTGAGGGACGAAAAAGCTCGCATGACAAAGCGAACGTTGACCGTGACCCAGAGATGTATGCAAACACTTGCGGTGTCCGGGCGTCAAGAGGACTCGAAGCTTCACGGCCAATAACACACAACAACCGGAGACCACAACCTACATCAACCAGGTAGACACCTCGATACGCTCACTAATTGAAAAATATTTTTGTAACCGAATGGAAACAAGTTTAACCAACTGCATTTGCTACGTGCAGAATCGATTGCAAATGAGTGTCATCAGTAATTGTCTGCCATATTTGCACCTTTCAGAATTTATTCTTGCGGTAGGTAATCTTATTGAGAATGTGTTCACAAAAATCAACCACAGTGGCACATACTGCCGTTTCTCCTAATCTTAACTTATAGTCCTTCAATTAAATTCGCTTTAGTGTTTAGCCTCTTCTCCCGTAGGTCGGCAGCCTTACGACCACGAAATGAAAACAGCGACAACCAAGTGATAGGTGGAGTACCTACGCAGAGCAGTGAACTATGATAGCTACTGAGTTGAAGAAAGAAATAGTAGAGGTAAAGGTAACTACTCTTTTACAATTGATTGGACTACGTCTTCCAATTCCTTCCAATTGATTGGACTAGTGTTCCTAAACGAAACCCGAATGCAGAATGTTCTGAAAAGTAATGATAAACAGAATCCTGTTTAATTTTAGCGTGGGTTCAGGATAACGGTCTACTTATTAGACACACTTTCAAATCGAACGTCTGATTTATCATGTACCTACCTACCTACTTACATAAGACAAAAAAAAAACATCTGAGCTCGAGACGACTTGTCAGTCAATTTTTTTTAGACTTCAACGAAAACAATTTTTTTTCCATTTCGCTTGTCACTTGATAGTTAGTTTAGACTATTATTATCTTTTATTTTTATTAATTAGCTTTGTTAAAGTTATCGACGCAAGTTGTTTCAAATAAAATAGCCTACAAATTATTAACCTCTCTCCAAACCAGTATTTCGTGAAGAGCTTTTTTTGAGCCAATTGTCCGCTGCCAACCAGCCGGATGCCGATGATACCTAACTGTAGGTAATTACACAAAAACTGTGTGAAAGTAAAGGTGTCTTCAGACAAATTCTAGTTTCAGACCTATGTACGGTTAATTGGAGAAAACTCGAACACAGCTCCCGACACGCAACCGTAATTAATGTCATAATTTTTCAAATTGAGAATCGGATTAACCTACAAACTTGAGGGTTCAATGTGAATAGTTTCAAACAAAAGTTGAATAGATACAACTCCGCAGTAGATATAATACAACTCCAGTGTCGTGATGACGTCCAAACATCCATCATAGGCTTAACGGACGCTGACTACGGACTTAGTGACCTGCCTACGGTGCCTACTAAGTATATCATACTCATATAAAACGTTAATGGATGAGCGCCTCGGAGACCAAACATTGCACCTGTTAAAGTGGAACTACAAACAACAATGTTTGTAACTTATAAACGAACATGAGGCCCTGAAGCGGCCTGAGTAGCGAGACCATTACGTCAACTGTTGAGGCGTAAAGTATCTCCTTACTCATATTCCTGTAGACAACATGATAAATGCCAAACTTCAGTAGTCGAAGTTACACTGATTACCTTAAGTTCCTCATTCAAACAACAATTGTTTCTCAACGTACTTATACGTAGGTAACATGGATAGATCGACATTGCTTCCAGCCAGGGTCCGACTTGACGAATGGCTCGACCTCGCAAGACAAAAGCGCGACGGATTTGAGGTAAATCGACGAGTCGTGACCGAGTCGTTTAATCATAAGCATCTAAGCTAATTAGAGTAGGTCGCGAACTCTTGGGACCGGTAATGAAAATCACAATTGAACCTGGTTGCGGTGGAAAATTGCACTTGGCGTGGCATTCCGTCGACATTGCCAGAGGCTCTCGCGTCACTGGTTGTCAACCCGCCACGATACTGCAATTATTATCTAGGTACATGTACCTAGGCTAGCTACTACCTACATAAAAAATCCACTGAAATTCTAGACTTACCTTCAGTCACCTAGGCTAACAGTTTGCCGGATAACTTAGAATGAAAAAGTAATAACTTAACTTAAAATTTGATAATCGCACGCTTGGCAGGCGCATTGGCGATCGCAGTATGGTTGTTACAAAGGCACAGAGAACGCTGCTGCCCATTCTCTGGTAAGTCCAGTAACTACTCGGTTATTGTCAAAGGGTAAAATAATACCAGCCTATAATTGACCCACTGCAGGACAAAGGCCTCTTCTCTTATAGAGAAGGCACTGTAATACATAGCTGTTATTGGCACCAATGTACAGTCCACGAGCAAAAACATGTAAACTGTTGGTCTCGTTCTTAACTGATTTCCTCCTGAACTATTGATTGCCATTTGAACTATTGATTGACGACACGGTTGGCGCAGTGGCTCAGCGACCGACTGCTGCGCAGCGTGTTGCAGGTTCGATGCCCGCCCAGGATAATCATTGGTATGATGAGCACTTGTGTTTGCCTTGTGTCTGGATGTTGTTTATCTATATATGTATGTATTTACAAAAAAAAATGTATTTGTGTATGTATATCAGCTATCTGACACCCATATAGTACAGGGTCTCCCTAGTTTGGGGTCAGATGGCCGTGTGTGAAAATGTCCCCACATATTATTATTATATTTAATGGGGTTACGAATAGGGTATTTTTGATCCAAAACTACTATAAAATAGGTTTTATCTATAACTTGAAATAGTTATTTCACGAGAAAATTTCTTTTAAATTTTGCAATTTGTATACACATTTATGCTCGTGACTGTACCTATAGACGGATGTAATTTTAATTCGTTCTGCACAAGCTAGATACTTCATATCAGTGGATAGTTTATTTTCGCCAGTACTGTCCTCAAAAAAAAAATAAACTACTAGTACGAGAAACGAATAATATTAATTACGGTAGGTAATAAAAATACGGATACGTGATAATTCGCCACATTCATCGCTAAGTTTAATTAATTAAGCTGTTCAGGTATTTCTACACCAGTAGATAGGTACTTCTTTGGTAGGTAATTAAGTTATCGATAAGTTTCTACACGAAGCTACAAAACATACTCATAACAGGTAAAACCGTAAAGCAACAATATGAGCGAATGAAACTAAAAATAACCCTCGTCTCGCCTGGGAAAATAAAAATGAAGTAATTTATTGCATTTTTATTCGACAACTGACCGGACGCACACACCACAATAACTGTAACATGATATCAAGTTTGAAGATGTACGGAACCTTACAAAGTTGAATTCACTCGGAACTCCATACATGCACGGTGCACCTATCTTTCTGTATGGTCATGAAATAGAAACTGGTAAAGCACTGATAATTTATCGCTACCGTTATAATTACTTTCATATACAGACAATATTGTTAAATCATAAAAGGTCAGAGAGATCGGTCGCTGTATTAATTCGCCTCGGGAACTGTTTACGATACTTATTATTCAATAAAACTGTCGGCTATGTATAGGAATTAATATGTTTCTGTTCTGCCTGCAATCAAAGTTCCTATACGTACAGATACCAAAGTTTTTGCTACTATTTTTACGGTAAGTATAAACTGGATTATCTACGATATAAAAAAAAGAAAGCTTTATTTGCATGAAATTAGTTTGATACAGATGTTACATGGTTTGAAATGCTCTTCTCGCCGGATAACCGTGCAAATTATATAAGATCTGACTTAACTAAATGAGCTCCTTTTACAGCGACAAGTAATCGCACAAGCTATTCTCGCCTGTAATTTGATCGCATTGTCAACTTAGCGGAGACTTCGCAAGAATATTACAATAAGCCCTTTATTTATTTTATCCTAATTATCAGTCTTTCTTCTGAATATAATACGGTAAGTGATTAGATAGGTGACATTATTTTATGTTGTACTGTACCTAAACACTTCTGCAGGGAAATAAAACCTTGGATAGGTTTTATTTCCCTGCAGAAGTGTGAAATTTGTCAGCTGTGATGAGGTGTTATGTTGCTTATAAAAATTATCTTATTCTCGGGCATCGAATGACTTTTAACTATTTCGTTGTATTCGTAGGTACTTACATGTTAACGATATGAACAATAATTAAATATAATATTAGGTCTTTACATATGAAATTGCCGCTCGGTATCAAAAAATTAAAAATAACTTTTTTTTAAAGAAATTATATATTTAGTCAATCGAAGTATGCACCAATGTTATCGATACACTTCCGCCATTTTATCGGGAGCTCATTGATCCCTTTGGTAAAAAAAATCCTGGGAGCGAGAATCGATGAACTGCTTGAAGGCTGTTTAAACTGCCTAAGCAGAATTGAATTTTTTTCCTTGTAAAAAGTTGTCCAAATTTCGGAATAAATGGTAATCGTTTGGGGCAAGATCTAGAGAGTATGGTGGGTGACGCAGAGTTTCCAGTCGCAGCTCCTCTAACATGGCGACCGTCTGATGTGCAGTATGTGGTCGAGCGTTATCCTGAAGGAGCAATGGGCTAGAGCAATTGACCAGTCTCGGTTGTTTAATGGTGAGCTTTTCCATCATTGTTTGCAACTGTTGACAATACATGTCTGCAGTAATCGTCTGGCCTGATCTCAAGAAGCTGTAGTGGATGACACCAGCACAGGACCACCAAACACTAACTAGAATCTTCTTTTTGGTCAGTTTTCGCTTGAGGCAAGGTTTTGCCGGTTCTCCAGGGTTAAGCCATTGTGATGATCGCTTGCGATTATCGTACACGATCCACTTCTCATCACAAGTGACAATACGATTTAAAATTCCCTCATTATTGTGACGATTGAGCAAGGAAGCGCAGCAACCGACGCGTGTTTGTTGGTGTGCTTCAGTCAATTCGTACGGTATCCACTTTTCGAGCTTTTTTACTTTTCCAATTTGACGCAAATGGATAATGATTGTTTTGTCACTTACTCCAAAGGCTGCTGCTAATTCAGAAGTGGTTTGAGATGGATCCGCTTCAACTATCGCCTTTAATTCTTCATTATTCACTTGAGTATCCGGTCGTCCACGAGGCTCATTTTGTAAATCAAAATTTCCAGAACGGAAACGTTGAAACCAAAAACGCACCGTTGGTTCGTTAGCGGTGCTTGGCCCGTATACGTCGTTAATCCTTCGAGCCGTTTCTGCTGCACTGGTGCCACGGTGGAACTCATATTCGTAAATATCGCAAATTTTTAATTCCTCCATTGTTGTTGCTATAGCAATTTTCAAGCCCAAACAAATGACGATAAAACAAATGAAACACGAATTTTAAAACAATATTCTTTAGTCTTTATTTTGAAATAATTTTGAATTTGGAATTCCTAATCAAACACAAAATATTTGATTTCAAAGTTGCCAGTATTAAGTATCGGCAATTTCATATGTAAGGACCTAATATATACAAAGCTTAAAAATAAATATTAACGATATTATGTTAGGTCCTGGTTTATCTCAAGAAAATGTAAGTGCTTCGCCCTCATCTTAGCCTGAAACATGAATAACACCTGAGTACGTTTTAATAAATAAATAACACTTAGTACTTATTGACATGTTATTCAAAAAAGCTCGTCAGACAGTGGTCTTATCGTCGAGCTTTAACGATAGGTGTACAAACCTACTTCCTTGTGCCTTACGTATTTATCATATAAATAATAATAATAAAATGTGGGGACAATTCACACACGGCCATCTGACCCCAAACTAGGGAGACCCTGTACTATGGGTGTCAGACAGCTGATATACATACATATACAAATACAAATGTATTTGTTGTACAAGGCAAACACAAGTGCTCATCCCACAAATATTTACCCTGGGCAGGAATCGAACCCGCAACACGCTGCGCAGCAGTCGATCGCTCAGCCACTGCGCCAACCGTGTCGTCTAAATCTAAACTGAACGGAATTGTGACTTCACCAACTATAAATCTAACTACTCATCTTGGTAAGAAAGGCGTCTGTGAACATAAAAATAATAAATGTTGTCGATTTAAAAATCAAAGAAAACATTCCAGAACTTGCGTATCTTGCTGCGCAATTTGCAAAAGTCAACTAGTGAAACTACAGGATTAATAATGCTTACGAGCAATGAGCTATCCGCCTGTCACCATCCGAGCATTATTGCAGTTTTAAATCAGACACCATATTAGTCAAGCTGTACAAAACACGCTTAGGCGCCGCCGCTTGGTTTCTGTTTAGGTACAGTACAACATAAAATAATGTCACCTATCTAATCACTTACCGTATTATATTCAGAAGAAAGACTGATAATTAGGATAAAATAAATAAAGGGCTTATTGTAATATTCTTGCGAAGTCTCCGCTAAGTTTCTCCTCACTTTGTCTGGCTGAGGTGCTAAAAGGTTAACGAGAAATTAATTTCATGAACCTACATACCTAATAAGTAAATTACGATGATACACGGCACCGGAATGAAGCGCAATATTTTATAATATGCGAGTATATGGACACCACAATTACTTATGAGTTGACCTTTAGACAAACGCCTCAAGTGCTGAACAACACCTTAATAACTTCAAGTGATGATCCCTTTAACGCTATATTAATCTTGTCTGCTGGGAAATTATAGGTAACAAGCTTTGGCGCACGCGCTCCCTCGCCAATCAGGACATAGGTACTTCCTGGCCGTACGCGCAGGAAGTCCATGAAGGTAGACGAACCGGACTGTAGTTATTTTTACTTTTTCTTACCATCTTGTTTATATAATGAGTCTTCCTGTTGACTTATACAGCGATAAGAAACTGCTATGCTAATCTGGTGCATAACGTTATTTGATTCTATAAATAATATGATTACAAAATTATTGTTATGAGCGCCTATGCAGTGTAGCGGTCCGGCAATGGTCCCTTGTCCCTTTGTCTCTATTACGGGTTGTCGGCCATCGTCCATATCTACACGTGTATCTTGTGTTAGTATCACTCTATATGGAAACCGTTGGGTATTATCACATCAGGTTGTACCCGGTGCGGTCGCACGGTAAGGGCCTACATTAGCATACAAGCAAATATCTCGATCTACGGGCGCTGTGCGGGCAGATTACCGTCGCAATGCTTCCGCACGCTGTATTGAATTCGGTACCAACGGTCCCGACTCCCATTACCAATTCACGTTTACTTGTTAGTGTGATTCTCAATGATAACAATCGCCCTGGTTGCGGGCCGAGCATAATAACAACCAGGAATAAGTTTAGCTATTCTTGTAAATAATGATCTATGAAAATAATGGAGGAAATAGTGGAAACTACTTATAATACCTACATAAAGATCTTATTTAGAGATGTCAATCAAGAAAACATTCAAACGATAATTTATTGTTTGACGAATGTTCGTAGCATTATATTCGTAACTGTATGCAGTCGTACTAAAGATTCGGAATATACGACCACTATAGTTCTGAGGAACATCAAAGAACCCTAAGCTCGTTAAGCATTAGACTATAATATTAAGTATTAGACTATAATCTAGGCCTATAATAAAGTACACACACTGGAAATTAGCTTCTTTGGTAATGAATGTCTTAGCTTAATCTACGTTACCACTCTACTCCATAACAAAGAGCATTAACGCCTACGTGGAAAGCGCTAGCAAGATGTTTAAATTATAATAAGACAAGCACCGCGCAGGCACTTCACACAGAAATGTTAATAAAGATTGCTCCTACAAAATTGAAGGCGCATACAAATCGTATTGAGACTAAATGATAAGAACCTATTAGCTCTTCTTAAGAATACTGATACTGCGGACAATGTATGCTTAATTTATGGGTAGATACGACGAAGCAGTTTGGGTTGCAACACGGCACGATGGGAGGCGGGAGCACGCGGACAACGGGGACATTAGCGATCGACGTGTACTAACCTGAAGTACACAGGATTCGCCATGTACTAGTGTGTAGGGGAAGGAGAGGTACGCAATAGGGTCAACTGCAAATGCGTGGGAAGCGGGCGCCAGCCACCATACACCCGATACATTACTTAAACCTACATAATGAACCGTATAATAATACGTATCCGCTCTTGTCATGCTGCACGTCGCTCAGATAGTGGCTTCATATGCACAGAATTCGATGAGCTTCCTGTAACTACAACACGCATTTAGCTACCTTGTAAGTGGCAACTTGAAAGCCAGACGAGGTAACGGGCACTTACTACTTACATGCACTTACACATTGATTGCTAGTTAGCATAATATGTTCTTTGAGTTCTATATTCGATTATACCGCCACGCGAAATGAGTTAACTATGTAGAAATACGTTTTGCTAAACACAAATGAAAACGAATAGGGCCGTTATAGAACCCAACATGAGACAAAGGTTAAATTCAAACTTACGGTGGAACAATAAAGTTTCCAATATCGCGAAAGTAGGTAATTGCTGTCTGCTTGCACTTATGAAAAGCTATGTCGAAGGTTAAAGACCAAGGATGAGTATTAGGTTAAATATAGAGGGTGGGCGCGGCTATTGTGGGTAAATAAAGCGTAAGGGGAAGGTAGATAGTAGTTGACAGAGGTCACGTTAGTCCGCCGCCGGCTGTGGGACTCACCCATGCCCTGTTGACCCACAGCGCAACCAGCTCCATAAATCGTCGGAGATGACAACTAACTAGCCTCCACCCGTACCTACCTATAACTTGGGATCTTATACTCCTAAATGTGTTTAACTGCAGCTTGCCTATTCCAGTTGCAGTTTCAAATAAATATTTTATTTATACGTACTGAGCTCGTAACTAATTGAAACTGTTTGGGGGAAGTCCTAGGTAGGTGTAGATTATTGATAAAAATACAAAATTAAATAAATTAATATCTTCTAGGGTAAATGTAGCACTCTTTTTTTGTGATAGATAGTTGGGGGTCACGGCATGCGGCAGACCGAGAACAAGATGGTGATATTGGATGACTGTCAAGAATTAGCGAGCAGGTACACACTATAGAGAGAAGTAGAACGAATGGCGGATGGGGTCATAAATGATTACTAATTTATTCGTTCATAATCCATAATACTAATAATATAAATTAAATGCAATAGTGAGTTTGTTTGTTAGTTTTATTACGCTTTCACGGCTATAATATTGAACCGATTTTGATGAAATTTGGTCCAGACTAGGGTTGTACACCAAGAAAGGATATAATTAATCCGGGACGTCCGCGTCGCCTGCATCCGTGATAAGCGGATCAAGTGGATAATGTCGCGAGCAATGCAAGTATTCTTATATAACTTATCTAGGGGAGGGATGAACGTAACAATTTTCAGTTTTCTTGTAATATCTCACAGAGCTTTTTAAATATCTATATTCTAACCAGTACACACGATAGATTGGTCTTTCAGCTATCTTGTAACACCAGTATAATTGCAACAGGTATTTGAAAAAAAGACCCTTCAAAATCTAAAAAGTGATAAATAACTTTAGCACCGAACACACATGACTTTAGTTTCGTAAGTCGGTGGCTTTGGTCTGTTTGATGTTTTGTATTGCCACCGACTTCCGAAACTAAAGTCATGTGTCAAAACAGTCAAAACAGAGATTGAAAGTACAAGGTTGGAGAAACTTACAACATCATCCATGTATATTTTTTTGCTTTCTGTCGATTTTTTCAAAAAGTGCTGAATCAATTTCGATAAAATTTATGTGGGACCACCCCTGAGGTATACCCAATCCATAAAAAATGAATTTTCAAAATCGCTTTACATTTGTCGTAGAAATCACGTAATATAAAAAAAAACAACATACAGACAAAATGAGAACCTCCTTCTTTTGGAAGTCTGTTGAAAATTACAAAATTAACGAAGTAAAATTTGTTACAACTATGCTAGGGTTGGTTGTAATAGCGTAAGAGGGTGTTTATATAACATTGTAAATGAAACACGAAGTTACTGTCAAAACCAACATAATATTCATTTTATTTAAAGCTTTATTACAACAAAAAAGACAACCGCCTTCATAATCTAAAAAGTAATAAATAACTTTAGCACCGTACACATATGACTTTAGATTTGGAAGTCGGTGGCTTTGTTCTGTTTGTTGTCTTTAATTGCCACCGACTTCCAAATCTAAAGTCATGTGTGTAGGTACTGTGGTAGTTATTATTTATAAGGCGGTTGTCGTTTTTGTAAAAAAGCTTTTTATTTATCACTTTTTAGCACACCTTTCACCTTCTTATCATTCAAATCCATTAAAAACCGGCAGCACAGTTAAAACAGAGGCAACGTAGATTTTTTTGGGTTTTAATTGATTTTTCCAAAAGTACTGAATCAATTTCAATAATTTTATTATATATAATATAAATTTTATGGGACTACCCCTGAGGCATACCCTATCCATAAACAAAAGAATTATCAAAATCGATTCACATTTGCCGGAGAAATCGCGTAACAAATATATAAAAAAAAAACAAAAACAGCATAGTTACAGTCGAATTGAGAACCTCCTTCTTTTTTGGAGTCGGTTGAAAATGAGGTTTTACAATAGTGTCACAATTGTGAAAAAAATTAACATATCTAGGATGCATAACAATCTTCTATAGTTTTCTTAACAATTGAAGTCCTTGTCTTTTTAGGGTCCCGTAGCCAAATGACAATAAACAGAACCCTTATGTATTCGTCATGTCTGTCTGTCTGTATGTCCGTCCGTATGTCACAGCTACTTTTTTCCGAAACTTTAAGAACTATACTGTTGAAACTTGGTAGGTAGATGTATTCTGTGAACCGCATAAAGAATTTCACACAAAAACAGAAAAAGAACAATTCATGTTTTTAATTAAAGAACGCTCTTGAGAATCATATATTAAAATTTGACTTACATACATACTCAAAGCTGCCACGTATTTTCATCAAAGTTCGAACCAGTTCGAACTGGAGCATGAAGATACTCAAAATTAAAACAGGGAAATGTAGATGTACCCGCCAAAATCTGCGAGAGCTGGGTTGTCATATAAAATAAAATGTTGCCAATGAAATATTTAAAAACATACGTTGTAAAAATACGATGACGTAACAAATTAATTTGCCTTGAAAGCCGGATCATGGCTTAACAACCATTGGCAAAGCTGACAGGTTTTACGGTATAAAAGTCTGGCGTGTAGTCGTAACCGTGGCACGTTTTGATTTGTCATCTATATGACTATATGACTGTGCGGACAAAAGGTTAAAATTTTGTAAGTATTTCTCATCCTTAGTTCTTCTATATGTAATGCGCCTTATTCACCATCCATCTTGTTGTACGTCCCGCCAAGGTCATGGACAATGCACGATGCAAAACGACCGTGAATAAGCTTGCTGTACATACGTCAATAATTATTATTAATTGTTTTTTTTCACGGTACTTTGCAGGCCGTACAGCAAGATGGACGGAGAATAAGGCGTAAGTAACAACATTATCAACGTACGTCGTTTTCGTTCACTAACAACGACAGCGACAAATCTAGATGAGCTTACTGCATGAAGCTGTAATACTCTGTATCTTCATGGCTTACTGCTACATAATATTGACGCAAATTAATTATTCATACTTTTTGCTCGGATCAATCTGATTTGACAGCAGATTGACGAACACTTCGTCATCAACCATCAAGCTGTAAATTATGTCATCAAGTGACAACAACTACTAATAAATAATAATAATAATAATATTTATTCAAAAAAAATTACAAGGCATAACAAGTACAGTTTGCTTAAATGTAAATTATAATACTAAGATTTCCGTGCCTGAGCTAGGTAATCCTGTGTTTCAGGCGTGAAGAGCTACAGTAATTTTATAAAATTAATAAATAATCACAAAATCAAACAAAAAGAAAAATGTACAGTAGACAAATAGCTGAGTAGCTTAACTAATGTAATAGCTAATATTTCTATATTAAATACAATATAAACTAAATGTTAGTAATATTTACTTCATCACAATTAGTAAATTCTCTGTATCTTCATAGGACATACTTTGGAGAGCATTCTTGAGAATTAGCTTACAATTTGTGTAGTTCACGGAATAGATGTTTGCTTTCGCGTTTAGTCTATTATAAAGGAGAGGACCGAGGAACAGGTAAAATTTGGATATAAACGCATGTTTTGTTGGTTTTTGTGGACAGACTATATCTTTACGTCTTTTACTAGTATTTTGAGTGGTGTACGGTAAAGCTCTGTGTTGTTTTAATACAATGTTCATTATAAATAGCTGTCGAACTGTTAGTACTTCACAATATTTGTATAGGAGGTTAGTAGGAAAAAGGAAAGGCCGAAAAGTAGAAACTTTGAGGATCGCCCTCTGAGTTCTCTCGATGGTTAGTAACCTGGTTTTACCCGCTCCACCCCATGTCGTAATACAGTAAGTTAATATTGATTGACAAAGAGCAAAGTAAACTTGTCTAATTATTTTCGGGTCAGCAATATAGCGTAACTTTTTAAAAACAAATATCAACTTACGCATTCTATTATTTAAAGCTTCTATATGTTGTTTGAATGAAAGTGTTTCATCTAATATAACGCCAAGGTATTTTGTTGTATTTGCTATTTTAATGTTAGGACAAACACATTGGTTATTTGCGGGAACTGTGCAATAATGAGCATATAATGTTGAGTTAGTGACAGTTCATGTTTGCTTGCGCATTGAAAACTTAATGTAATTTGTCTTGTCTGCATTTAATGTTAATGAATTGTTTTGAAGCCATTTATACTACTGACAAACTACTGACAAGACAACTAAGACAAGTGACCTACCTACTACTACTACACGTCAACACCGGTATTGTCTTGTTTTCCATAAAATCATTTGTTCTATTATTGTTTTCCATAATCGTCCCCCGTCATAATATTTACTTGCACTATTATCATTTATACTAATAACGTTTGTCATATCAACTTATTAGTCATAACTTTCATTTGCCATAAAATTAGTTGCCATAATAACATATGTTATAATCGTTACTTGACACAAGCAACATTTAATATAATTTAGAAATGTTTATTGTTTTGTACAAAAATTTATGTCATTAAGGCCACCCACTAACCAAATGATTTATTACAGTAATCTAAGCGCCTGATATCCTTATTTGCGTAGCAAATAATATTTAGACATTTGTTTTGGCATAAATTAAATTCGCATAATGTTACTAGGCATAATGTGCAAATCTATTGTGCCACGCTAAAGTATTGTCTCAAAAAAATACAATAAGTTGTGCTACAAAAGTTAGTGACAAAAACGAATCGCTGCAAAACCGACTCCACGTATTCTTATCTGCCCTACCCCTAGAGTGTAATCTAAGCCCGCGAAGGCGCGGAGGGGCGAGGCGGCCTGTGAGCTGAGGAGCAGGTGGTTTTAACGCTCGCCGCCGTGGCTGAGGCTGGCCGGCGCAGCCGGCCAGCAAGCCGAAGCCGCGGTGGTGAGCGTAAAACACATCTGCGACGATAAGCTCGCGTGGGATCGCCGGAGCCCCGCAGCGCCGGAGCCGTGACAGAAACCATGCCTGCTGCATGTTGTATGCTGCATGCTTGCTTGCATGCGGCATGCTTGCTTGCATTATGCATGCTTGCTTGCTGCATGCATGGTGTATGCTTGTTTACATGTTTGTGTGGTTACTGCATGCATGGTAAAAATATGTTTTAATATCATTATGCGTAAATAAATGTATGCTTTAGAATGTTATGCTTTATCATTATTAATATACGTTATACGTAAATAATGTTATTGCAAAAATATAATTAGGACAAACAAATGTACGTTAAGTTATATTAGGTCTTAAAATTGTATGCAAATGGATAGAGAAGGTTTATTTTTAGGTTTATTTGTGATAAAAAAATCTGTATGTGTTATCATGATCATAACATCAACATTGCAGGCGGTTGTACTCGTACTGAACTAGTATTGTTGTAATAGTATGGGCAATGGTGAATAAATGTTATAGAAAACGAAATTATTGAAAATAATAATTATAGCAAATAAATTTATGGATTTACATTATTATGACACTTGATCGATTATGACCAATGAAATTAGTGAAAATGGTTTTATGTAATTTAACGATTATAGCTACTGAAGCATTATTTCTAATGAAATTATGGCAAATAAAATTATGACATTTAAAATTATGTCATTTTAAATTATGGCAAACATTAGTAAACCGTCTACACCATTCCATAAGTCCATAGATAAGAGTAGCAGCTGAGCAAATGCAATGAATCATGCAAGTTCATTCAGTAAAGTAGTCTAGAATAACATCTTTGCTGTGTGTATCCGAAAATTTCAAACATTACGATTACGAACGAACGTCATTGACGTGTGTATGATAAAAATGGTGCCCGTTTACCAGCTGGCATCTAGTCTTTATTGATAAAGAATTGACATTGTGATGATAAAAATCGTGTAGCATGGCGTCTGTTCTTGATTTAGTTAAACATTACCAGCATACAATAGAGAAATATCCTACCGACGAGCACAAGGTGAGTTTACATTTTACTCATCTTCCATTTGGTGTAATCCCACATAAATTAGATAATTCCTGAATAATTTTGCTATACGACATTTTCCTAATAAGGCGATCCAAAAATAACAACACGACAAGTAATAAAGACAAAAAATTGGCAGTGCTGCATTGTTTGATGATTTTGAAATTATGGTATTGCGGCAGTGAACGTGTTATTTCACATACCCCATCAACAATAGTAACTAATAACGAATGTAACTAGGCACTTTAAGATTTACAGCAACCTACACAAATACTTATTATTTCCAGGTTTTAAAATGTATAGACAAGTTGTTCAACTTGGCAGTGACTGTCCAACATCTTCAGGAGACAGGGGTAGGTCGCACGGTGAATGCACTGCGCAAGGAGGTGGGCGACGTGGGACAGGCGGCCCGCTCCCTTGTCTACAAGTGGAAACTGATGGTTGCTGCCGAGGAGAGTGACCAAGAAACGGACCAGAATAATGACAGTGAGCCAACTACATTTTAAACTTTTATGTATTTAGTGTCATTTTACCAATACCATAGTACTGTGTGCTTCATTTCAAGAACCTTTTACACTTTATGTGTTCTTTATGTTTACAAACACTGGTTGAAAGCATAGCATTGTTTTTGTTTTGAAGAGAAATATGTTTTAGCATGAAAAATAATACCTAGTGCTTTTAATATTATAAACTAAATTAAATGAAATTCCTGTACTTACAATGCATGGCACTGCATGATCAACATCTACCTAGGTAGATACTAAACAGTAAACACACAGAAAAAGTTCAATGACTGTTAAAAGATCATCTTGTGAATGGTAAAACATCCCATATCATGTTGTTGCAATCCTGGCACAATGATTGAGCTTAGCAATATTTATTTACATTGGGTTTGTGCTTGTGTGCTGTTCATTGGGACTGGACAGCTTATAACTTATGATAATATTTATAAAAGGCAAATATTGTTATTGCTTTTTGTCAGTTTCCCTATTACAATGACTTGCATTGTGCATTGCTATACTATAAATATGTAACAATAATTAAAATATTTTAGAAGAGTAACTTTAAAGATTTTTGCTCTATTCTTCTGTCTATTACCATAATTTTTTAACCGTGTCAATGATACTGCATTGGTGGAAGTTTGACCTTCAACATGTTGACACATAAGGCTCTTGGGTTACGGCCTGGAAATAGAGAATTATTCAAATATTAAATTAAAAAAATAACTATTCAAAAACTGTGACAATCTCTTAAGTTTTTATTTAATTAATTGCTTGTAAATGTCTGGTAGCTTTGGGGGTCTAAATTTATACAACTCAAATGTTGTATGCTGGGGTAGCAAGATGTTAGAGAACCTATTCTTTTTTAATGTGCACTTCCAAATAGTAGGTTTTATGAGGACATTTTGTCTAATTAAAATTGATGTATTTTTTAACTGTGCAATAACCTTTTACATCACTAAGCCAATTCTTATATTATTATTCACGTACACATTTATTGTTTGTTTGTTGTTTTATGCAGTAGTTTAAATTGTTTTAGTGGTTTTTTGTTGTCATTTATGCTGTAATATTTGTAAATGGGGCAATTTTTATTTTACTATTTAATGAAATATATAATATTTTTAAACTATTCTTCATTTCATTGTTAATCCTTTGCAAAACATTTTGATCTTTAACTGTACAAATGCACATACTATGTACCTGACAGTGTAAATTCATAACTAAATTTAATAAAATAAAAAAAAAAAAAAACAAGGTAAATTTATTAGAATTTAATATATATTTTTTAACTAATTATAGTGCAACTAGCACTTCAAAAAAGTATTGGTATGATATTGCTGATTTTGTATGCATTGAGTAGATTGAAATGTTTTGTTTGTAACCAATATTTTTAATCCTCGTAAACAAACTATACAAAAAATTTAAAAAGTATGGTTCTTCACAAAATACTTATAGTGCTTTGTGGTAATTACGATTACCAGGTATATTCTGAGCTTTATTATAATCTCTAAATGCTACTTACATGTAGCATGTGGCTAATATATCATCGTAGTGTAAGGTAGTATGTGCTAGTTTTATAGGTACCTTATTTCAGCATTTCCTAGACTAGACTATGGGTCGCAACCCACTGGTAGGTTGTGAATGGATGGGCCAATGATAAAAAATAAGAAACAAATACGGAGCACTCCTTGTATTGTAATTAAATAATAACATTTTCAATTGTAACAATTCTTTTTCTTATTGGGACAGTCCCTCATTCATATAGCAATTCCCCGTTTTGCTTAATAATGGCTAAGAAGAATGATATGATACATCCGAATTTAGAAAGATTTGGAACCACTGCTTTATTTCATTTACACACTTTTAAATGAAATGATTGGTACATATAAAGATATTTTATGAAAATTAAAAGCAAAGTGCGAGAATATGATTTCTTCAGAGCACCTGGTTTTTCCGCATACCTATAAAACTTTGTTGTTAGTTTGTCAGTGTTGTAATGAATTTAGGTTTTTCATTTTGGTAAACAAAGCAATTTTTATTTATATTGTCATACTCTTTGCATAATTGATCTTAAACAAATTTATTTAAATAGGTACCTACCTACTTTATTTGTACCTACCTACTTTATTTGTACCTACCTACTTTATTTGTACCTACCTACTGTATTTTTTGGTTGTTTTTAAATAGCCTTGACTCTATTGGGATATTTACTATTTAGATTCGAATACACCTATAGTCAGAACAACAATCTATAAACTATACAATATTTTCTATTCAATTAATGAAATCCTTTGTGATGATGAAATGTTACATTTTTGTTTCGAGGTATGACATTATTATGTTGGTACAATAAGCTCAACATTACAGTCTGATCATTAACAATGATACAGCTTCGAATTCGTTGTAGTATTTTCAGCCAAATGCTACGCTACTTACATATAATTATGTGGCATTGCCTGTCAATATAGCACTAAAGGTAATCCTTGAAAAATTCATAAGCATATTTCCATTGTTAAACCTCATGTAAGTGTGTAGGTATGATAAACATACTGGCTACCCATGCTACAGCTAGCAAAATAGATAGGTATGCAGGGTCGTCAGATATAGTTCAAATTTACTTAGACCAATGGATGTTTTAAATAAAATAAAATAAAATAAATTTAATAGAGAATAAACATTTTAATGATTTAATTAAATTTCATTCGAAAACATCCATTGGTTTCTAAGTAAATTTCAACCATTTCCGATGACCTGCATACCTATCTCTTTTGCTGACTGTACATGATGTATCTAAGTGTAATACTAAAATCATTTTAAAATTTTAGCATCCATAATTTTATTTCAGATTCAACACAAAATGGTCATAGGAGTGGAAAAGATTCCGATGATAATGCTGAATCTAGGAACAAATCTGATAGATATGAGAGGTCAAACTCTGCACCAAAACCAAAAGACCACCGAGAAATAAATGGAAACTACAGTGGGAGCAAACGAAGATACCACAGTAGTGAGGTAAAGCTTTATCATGTTTATTCCCTTTATCTTGTGTCTGCGGTTACAATATCACTTTGTGCCAAACCTACCTACGCAGCATTTCGATGTAGGTATACATAGCTTTAGTATAATTGTAGCATAATTTGTAAAATATTACTGATGTTGATACTTCTGCCTTTGTCAATTCCCAGCAATTGGCGAATGGACAGTTTTACAAAATGAAGTGTCCCACTTCATTTTGCATATCATATCATGACAATAATTACAGGAGGCTATATATGTATAGGTTGCGAGAATTGTTAGCTAATCCTTAAAAGGTAATCATAGTTATTTCTTACCTAGGTTGGCGAAATCGGGCCCGTAAAATCTTGTTAAATGTTCAAGACATTTTCTTCCCCTGCTTATCCTATTAAACAAAATAATAATACCAGCTAATTATTATTAATCAGTGACGATTATAATTGCTATAAAACACTTCATAAAAAATTTCCAGGAGGAGGAAGAGGAACCCAACACAAAGCGTTCAAAACATTCTAGCTCTAGTGAGGAAGATTACAAAAGAAAGTCTCGCGGCAGGGGTAGGAAACCAGAGACCGACAGTGACAGTAATGATGATAGTGATGGCTCACAAAGTGACGAAAGTGACTCCGAGGTGTCCGACTCCTCAGTGGAAGAGGTAAAAGTCAAACAAGAAATAAAAACAGAACCCAGTAGCCATAAGTCAGCGTCATCGAAGCACTCCTCTAACAATGAGCATGCAGATCAGAAATCATCCAGTTCAAACAAGAACTATGAGCCTGAGAAGCACTCCAGACATCATAGCTCACAGTCAAAGGAGAGACATTCCTCTGAAACATCTTCATCAAAAGAAAAAAGTCATAGTTCCGACAAACACAAAAGTTTAAAAGAAAAAGAATCAAATTCTGAGAAGAAACACAGATATGATTCAGAGAAAAGTCATAAAGAATCGAAGTCTGCCACTAGACATAGCAGTTTAGAAAAGCAAAGTAGTGCAGAGAAGCATAGTAGCTCTGAGAAACACAGCAGTTCTGACAAACACAGCGGTTCTGAAAAACACAGTGGTTCTGAGAAACACAGCGGTTCTGACAAACACAGGTCAAGTAACACACACAAGCCCGACAGTGGTTCTGACAAAAACAAAACAAGTTCTGATAAGCACAGCAAGTCAGACAAACATAAATCTTCCAGTCACTCCCATACTTCAGACAGAGAAAAGCACAAGAGTTCATCAGACAAGGACTCTGACACATCAAAACACAAAGTTAAAGAAAGCACTAGTAATAGTAGTAGTTCTAAGGAAAAACATAGTTCCTCGAGCAAGGACAAGTCAAAAGATAGAAGTAGCTCTTCCAAGGATAAGTCGAGTAGTCATAGTAGTGACAAAAAACATTCGTCTTCAAGTGATAATAAGTCGAATAGTAGTAGCAGTAAGAGCCATTCTGACAAGAATGATGAAAAGAGTGATAAGAAGTCAAAGCATAGATCAAGTTCCTCTTCCCATAAAAGCAGTAAGTCAAGCAGCAGCAAGAATGAAGAAGTACCAAAGAAAAAAGTTCAAATACAAATTGGTGACGAACATGATAGTGATGATGGAATCGACTGCGGTTCAGGTAAATTAAATTTATCGAAATTGGTTGGTTTTTGTGTATGAACTTTTATATGTAAATTATTCTTCTTACTGCATTTATATTTAGGTGCCAGTTTTGCTGAAGCGCTTGGCATGATCAGTCCTGTCAAATCCAAAAAGAAACTATTAAAGGACGCAGTTTCACCGAACAATGACGTAAGTAACATTTTAATAAATTATGCTTACTCGTTTTTATCTTACATAACATTTTTACTCGACTAAGAAACAATGTGTACGGAGATTACAATTTAATTATACAGCAGGTATATCATTCAACAGCAATGTCATCAATTGTTTACTTCAGTTAAAGATCTGATTGACCTATCAATAGACGACGTTTTTCTGATTCTTTAGTTCCACCTCCAGATTGACAACAGACTCTTTCCTTTTTACCAGTATAGCCCCGCTGTCCTGTTGGCTCCTACTGCAAAATTAGCGCCCCTACCTGCGCTTGAGATCTCGGCGCTGCCAGAAATATCGCCTAACTACAAACCGCGCCCACCACCTCGCCCGCTGCCACATTTCAGCGATGAAGACGCTATGAGTAGCGCCATATCATCCAAAAACCAAAGGTAAGTCAGTAAAGATAGGCCTGTATAAATCTGAGGCTGATTCTAAGTTATATTTAAGATCTAATGCTGTTGATGCAGCTATTGGCACTTAAGATCAGGTGAGTTGCGGTCAAACGCAAGCCTATAACAATATAAAAAAAAAAAAACAATCTGTACTAATATAAAGCTAAAGAGTTTGTTTGTTTGTTTGGTTGACCGCGCTAATTTTAGGATCTACTGGTCCGAATTGAATAATTCTTTTTGTGTTGTGATAGTGATAGTCCATTTATCGAGGAAGGCTATAGGCCCATGCGAAGCTGGGTCGGGTCGCTAGTAGTAAATAAATATGCCATTTTTGTAGGCTATGTCACTTTCACACAATCTATTTATAGGCAAAAATTCACCTTTATCCATTGCACGTTAAAGGACAAACCAACAAACAACCTTTGCATTTATAATATTAGTAGAGATAAAATGTCTGTTATAATAGTTTCCTGTCTTTGTCTAAGTTAATTGTCTTTTTTCAGAACCAAAGTTTATTCAGGCAACAAAGTAATAGGAGGAAGAATACCATCGCTTTACGAAATGTGCGTGAATGTACTTCAAGAACACATTGATGGTAAGTACTTTATTAAGTCAATATAAATAAAAAGAGAGGTCCTGACTGACTGACTCATAAATGCCCAACCCAAACCCTTGGGGCTTGAAAGCTGAAATTTTGCAGAGGTTCCATTTATAATGTAGATAAGGAATAAGGAAAGATTTTTTGAAATTCAACGCCTAAGGGAGTTAAATAGGGGATGAAAGTTTGTATGGAAAATCGACATTATTGTAGTTTAAACCATGAAAATTGGTGTTTATCATTCTGTAAAACCCCCCACACTGTACCGACATTCACGCGAACGAAATCGCGGGTATCAGCTAGTATGCAATAAAGTAGTTTATTTATCTCCATCTAAATTTTCCTCATATTTATCCTTTACTTGTACTGCTACTGACATGAAGGAAAATAAGCAATAAGGAAGGAAGTCATCAAAAACAACACATATAATATGAAGCCTATATTTCCGAAGGGTTAAGTCTGAATAATCTAAGATTTTAAAATATACCGATATTGTTTTATGTTTTAATCAAAGTCCTAATAGGTCACCTGATAGTAGTTACATAGTCATTCATACTCCAAGTAAGTTTAAATAAATAACACGTTCAACATTGTTCAATATTCTATTGTTTGCATTTCAGCACTTGAATACACTGGTGGTGTGCCATACGAAATTCTAAAGCCCGTTGTAGACAGAGCGACCCCGCAACAGCTGTCTATACTGGAACATTACAATCCTTACCTGATGGAGGACACTGACCATCTGTGGCAGAAGTTTTGCCAGAAAAACTTCCGCAACAAACAGCGTCAGGAGAATGAGGCTTGGAGAGAAATGTTTGCGGTGAGTACGCTTTTGGAAACTAATAGTTTTGGTTGCTCATTACTTTTTATTTTTGTCACTTCTTTATCCATTGTATTATGAACTCGAATAAGAAACATTCCGTTTTTGGGTTTAACCAACGCGGTACCTATAAAACTAGGTCATGCCCCATTATGCCTGCACTGGTCTAACAAGGCAAGGAATTAAAAACATAGAACTCAAATCTGATCTAGTTTTGACATAACAATAGATAGAAACATAATACAATAGATTGAACTTTGCCTTCCGTTCCAAAAACGTCAATGTTCTGTTTGTGGATTGGAATGTTTTGTTTCATTATAGATATTTCAAGTCATATGTGCGCGCGGCGCCTTGTGCGTGCGCTTGTAATTATATATAATAATACAGCTTAAAGAATCATGCTGAGATCCATACATTTATTTGTATAAAAAAAGAGAGTTTAAAATATTTTCCAATATGGAGAATACGTTACCAGAATAAGATTGGTATACCTACCTACTTACCATATTTTTAAACCCCCGCATAATTAAAATATTTCGAAATAACACTTATTAATTTCACCTCGTTGCCCATTTTGTGTTTATAAAAAACAGAAAGACAAGTGACATTAACGGATCTATCAAATTAGTAGACAAGTGTGTGGAAAAAGAATACTTATTTGTGCCATTATTTCCCATAACATGATGCAATTTCAGGGTAAGAACTGCAAAACGGAGGCTGTCAGTGTTACTGTTACTGTCAGCCGCCGTTTCGTTCTGAAAGAATGAGCTTTTTGTTAAACTTTAACATCCATTTTTATTGCGAGTGTTTAAAAATATTGTAAACACCTGAAGATACTCTTTAGGTACCCAAGAGTATAAGAATTAAAATTTCAACTTCTCTAAACATCTTTATTTTTTGTACAAATCCTGCCATGATCCTTTGTATTAGTAAATTAGATTCGGCCGTTTGCAAAGAAGCTTCGGTTGTCTCTAAAGAGAACGACTCTGAGTTAGTCAAAGTATGCAATTGTGCTTAGCGACTATAATTAGATGTACCTCTGCTCCTGAAGGATGACCGCCTTGGACCGCGCGCTGTGTTCCGTCGACCTCATCAACCGCGCCATTTACCCTGCTAGTAACCAAAGTTCTCGCTGTTCTACTCTTCCACATCTGCGTGTGAAGTATCTCTGACTTTCATGCTGGCACGACGATTCCCAAAACCTCTGTAATTGTTATGGTGATACTTATAGCGATTGAAATACAAAACTTCAGGATCGGTGGGGTTACTATTTCTTCATCTAAAGCCGCTTGGACGGCATCCTTTAACGAGATATAGATCCTTGATGTGATAAAACTGTATTGAGTCTACGATTTCTCAATCCATTTGAAAAACATTTTATAGCGAGTTTTTCGTTCAGGGGACGTAAAACCTCGTAGACGTGGTCCTTACCTGACGACTAAGAAATGTTGTAAGTAATTTGCTTACCAAACTCATGAATCTGTCCAAGATTATTCTGTCTAAAACCTTGCAGTTTGCGTTGATCAGCAGTTGCCGATTTTTCCGGTTACAGCATTTATAAGGGATTATTTCGCGATCCGAGACAGTTTATTTTTCGAAAAAAGTTTACTAACCTTTTCTGGGAGTCGTCATCGAACTCTGAGCTGAAATATTCAATACGGCAATTGATACCGGCTTCATCGTCGACTGTAACAGGCAATAAATTCATAGCTATCCCTAAATGAAACTAGGCCATTTTTTGGCTTTCTTAAGTTTTCACAGAACACAAGCTGAGTGTCCATGAGAGATCGCTATTTAGGGTTAGTTAATAATGTATAAAGTCCACTTTCGGATGCTTTCGAACCGGTGTAATGACTTTATTAAAAACGCTTGTCAAATGGTAGCCACAGGCTTTATTTTAACGTTACCACATCACTTTTGTATTTTCCTTCACTTGTTTGATGGATGGCATGCAGTTGTCTTCTTATATCAAGCTCATACTCATGGATATGTCATTCAATATGTATGTATATGTTACATGACGTTGTCCATGCCTTATCAAATAGTTTGATCTTTTCCCTTTTAATTCTCTGAAATTGATCTTCGCAAACCGTCGTCCCCTTGGTGTGGTAGTTCTTGTAAATCCTGAGTTATAGGAATCCCAGCAACAGAAGAGTCAAAATCACCAACAAAACCATATTAGTCGTACTGGTATGGTACAGTCAGTTATAGCAATTAACTAACCCATCTTTGCATATATAGTTGAGATTTTTTGGAATACGAATCGTTAGAATTTTATAATTCTTTTATATGTTCTACTATTTGAGCAAAGCAAATAAAATATTTAAGAATTATAACATTCTATCGATTCGTTTTCTAAAAAATCTCAACCACGTTATGCAAAGGTAGGTCAGATAATTGCTATAGCTGACTGTACTTTAGTGCTCCAAATCTGCATTGTTATTACCGCCAGAAGCTGTTTGCGCTATAATGACTTCTTAAATACTCTTAATAATATTCTTAAGTTTTCCACATGAGGGGATTACTTTTTATTAATGCCACAAAAAAACACTTATTCTCACAACACTTTGTTTGCGACTACACACTTGCGCTTCATCGTGGAACGGTGTCCTTATAAAGAGAAAGGAATTTTAAACAAAGTCCACGGGACTCTTATGTCACGGTCGGCATATTTTATGATGTTAGGAATCGGACCGAAATTATTGCAGGGCGAATGATGAGTAAATACTGTCTTTATTAAAATAATGTTACCTCTTTTATAAACCGATTTAAAAAAAGAGGTTATATGGCCGACTGTATGTATTTTATTTTTATATAATTATGTTCACCGATTTCTCCGCCAATTGGCGACCGATTTTCAAAATTATTTTGAATAGATAGGGTAGGTATGCCTCAAGGTCGGTTCTGTATAAATTTTATCGAAATTGATACAGCGCTTATTATAAATATCAACAAAACCAAAAAATATGCATAAATGACGTTTTGGTTTGTGGTTTTGGTTCGGCAAAAGTTTTGATAAAGACTTTCAATTTCAAGAAAAGACTCAAGTACTATTTCAAGATAAAGACTTTCAATTTCAAGTTGTGTGTTTTTACTGTGTTGCCGTTTTATTATATTACTAGCCCGTGACTTCGTCCGCGTTTATTTTCTCAATCCCTAATTATTAAAAAAAACCGGACGGACAAGTGCAAATCGGACTCGCTCACCGAGGGTTCCGTTCAAATTCCGTGATTTGGTCACCCATACTATTATGACCACGCATATCTCGATGATTGATTACATACTTTTAAGAATATTTTTTATGATTTAATAACAAATGTATAGTTTTGAGACTTTTCCCTGTACTTGTAGTATAAAACGATATTATGTACTTGTCAAATTTCATAATTCTAGGTCAACGGGAAGTAGCCTATCAATTTTGATTCCTTTGAGAGTGTCGAAATATACGTTTTATGGATAAGCGGCCGTATCTTTTTTTCCCGTTACTTAGTATTTAGTTTTTTTCACAGCTTCAAGGGACCGTAGACTTGAGTTTATGGTTCTAATTTTAACTCGATAACTCCACGCGTTCCCGAGATAAAGGTCTTGACAGACAGGCAGACAGACAGACGGACAACAAAGTGATCCTACAAGGGTTCCGTTTTTTTTCCTTTTGAGGTACGGAACCCTAAAAATAGCCTATGTTACTTAGAGATAATGTAGCATTCTAATGGTGAAAGATTTTCTTTAATCGAACCAGTAGTTTTTGAGTTAACTCGTAACAAACACACTAATCTTTCCTCTTTATAATATTAGTTTAGGTTATACTTAGGGCACACTGAAAGTTTCTGGATTCTGATAAATTAAAGTAGACTCATAAGTGTTATATACTTATGATACGTTGATTGTTTTCAAAGTATATACCCTTGCAATTAATGCATTTTTACATTCGCTGAAACTTCTATACAAGGCAGTTGGACCAGTCTTCCTTAGGGACCTCTTCAATGGCTTCATGGAACGCATGCACCGCCGATTAAGGGCTCGTGAACCGTGTGCCTCTAAGTTTGTCTTTCATTTTTGGAAACAAAAAGAAGTCGCAGGTTGCGAGGTCCGGGCTGTAAGGCGGATGCGTTATCAGTTACACATTTGAAGGCTTTAAATAGGCTTCTTCTGTTACCTTAACGGAATGTGAGGATGCGTTATCGTGGTGAAGGACATTGCTTCGAGGTCGCATTTCACGAACTTTCTAAGACTCTGGGCAAGCAAGTGTTGACGCTCCAATCTGCAGTCACTGGCCTGTGATCTTCAAGCTAGTGTAATGTCCTGATTTGCCGAAAAAAGCAGCAACTATTTTTTTTACCAATTCTTCGGCTTTTCTTAACTTTCGTCGGCAAATCTTCAAAAGGAAAGACGCATTCTGCCGACTGGCTTTTTCTTTCGGGTTCAAAGCAGTACACCCAGGTTTCGTCACTTGTCACGATATTATAGACAGCCAATGACTGTCCTCCAATAAACTTTTTATTATTTTACGACACTAATTTGCTGGCAAGTCATTTTTTTGTCAGTTGTTGTACGGTGTCAATATAAGAGTATGTAACCGCAGTCGCCGGGCGACCTTCACGTACCTCGTCATGAAGATGATTGAATAAACAGAGCTGCGACATGGTTCTTTATCCCCAAATACTATAAATGCTTCCAATCGAAGGTACCTTACGTGCAGTTACTGAAGCGGTATGGACTAGGGCATTCTGAATCTGGGATCTAGGCGGCTGTTACTTGAAGTCATGAGGCATATGCAATAACAAATTTGATTGAATTGACCAATGATATTCTAATAAACAGATATGTTATACACTCACAAAACAACAGAAAAAAGTGTTCCGCGCAGCAGCGGCTGCACACATACACACTTTTCATTCATTTTACAATTCACTACAAGTCAAAATGTTGAAAAGGGATGGTTTGAAAAAACCAACAAGAAAAAAAGAGACAGTTAGTGTTGTCAATTGCGCGTGAATGTAAACAAACATTATCCTGGCCACCAATCACCGCGTCTTGGCATCATAGACTAACAAATTTAACGAGACAGAAGGTACAAACCGCGAGTACTTATATACGCGGTTTGTACCTATAACAATTAATAAACAGGACTAAAGGTATAATAGAATACATAATAATATATAGAGTAAAAAATATTTATTTTGTAATAAAATTCATTTCTTTGTTTACGAACAAATGCGATTCATTCTTGAAGCCAGACCTCATTGGATAACCTTAACGAAGAAAGTATAATATATATCTGTTGTCACATTGTTTAATTTCTAATTAAGTATATAAATGATTAAATAAAACAAAATTATTAAATATTACAAGATTAAAAAAAAGAAAAACAGGACTGTGGGTAAACAATGACTTTAATGCCTACGATATCGCGTCTGTACTTTTATCAACCGACTTCAAAAAAGGAGGAAGTTATCAATTCGTCTGTATTTTTTTTTTCTTTTTTTTTTTTATATATTTGTTACCAGATTTCTTTGGACTGGGTAGACCGATTTTGATGATTCTTTTTTTATTTGAAAGCTAGTGCTTCCCGTGTGGTCCCAATTAATTTGGTCCAATTCTGACAATGGCATCTATGAGAAAACCGTATAAGTCATAAATTTGCATTAAGTATGTGCGCGATTTGTTACGCGATTTCTCCGGCAAACGTAAACCGATTTTGAAAATTCTTTTTTTTATGGATAGGGTATGCTTCAGGGGTGGTCCCATGTAAATTTTATCGAAATTGATTCAGCACTTTTTGAAAAATCAACAAATACCCAAAAATTTTACATGGACGACGTTTTAGTTTCTGAATCTTTGTAGTAGTTAACTTTCAATCTCTTCTTAATAGATTTGGATGAGAAGGAGGTACTAAAAAGCGGAAAATAAAAAGCTTTTTACAAAAAATACAACCGCCTTCAAAAACTAAAAAGTGAAAATAACTTTAGCACAGAACACACATTGACTTTAGTTGCGGAAGTCGGTGGCAATACAAAACAACAAACAGAACAAAGCCACTGAATTTCGAAACTAAAGTCAATGTGTGTTCTGTGCTAAAGTTATTTTTCACTTTTTAGTTTTTGAAGGCGGTTGTCTTTTTTTCTATGTTCGGAGTGAACGCGTCCTTGTCTTACTCACATGAAAAAATGTATTTCGATTTCTTTCTTTTTTCTAACCTCCACATATAAGAATATTAGGGAAAATAATTAAATATATAAATAAATCGATGTATATTGCGTAGTTACCTGTGGTATGAGATCCCTTGTGTTTTATTAAATTTGGTATCATAATTTTCTACTATCATAATTCTTCAACACTTTCTAAATACACAAAATAGCATTTTTTTAGCAGCTTTAACAAAACTCTCTCAAAACTCGTCGCCATGCGTGACGCAGACCAAGGGCGTCGCCAGGACTCGCCAGCTGATGGCTTAGGGGGGGGGGCAAGTTGATATTTGGTGGATAGGAAAAGTATGAATTTTAAATACAGTCAAAGGCACATGAAGCTTTTGTAATCTCTAGGGGGGGGGCAGCTGCCCCTACCTACCCCCCCTTGGCGACGCCCTTGACGCAGACTAAAGGCAATACGTTCCAATTAGGACGTTTTTGAATCTTCAAAATTGGGCGCTCATAACATAATATCTGTTTAATATAATATCATTGGAATTGACCTAACGAACAAATTGTGTTACAAGGTACCCAGAAGCGTTATTCGAAGGGGGGTGCGCGTGCCTCAACTGTTCCATACAGACATGTGTTCCTACTTCCTACACATGTGACCATCTAACGCGGGGGAACGAGTACCTCTTCGTCGCCTTGTTGATTCTTACAACACATTTCATGGAACTGGAAATATTATCATTGTCAAAGCAATTATTTAAGAGAATGGCTCAGTATGTCTGGCGAGTGATTTATGTGTAGTTTAAGTTAAGTGACATTAAGTTAAGCTAAGCATAGCATTATTGAGGCAACAATTTTCGTTAAGATTTTCTTTTTTTTATCACTTGTCTTGCTCTTCTTTTAACCTTTAGTTAAATCGTGGACAATGGTGTGAGTTACATGTATGTTCATTCTTAGTTAAGCATTTCTTTGTATTTTTCTGCATGTAACTGTTTTTTGTCCCTAATAAATACAATAAAATAAAATACCAATTGAAGTCTCCGGCAACTCTTTTGTTGACTTAAGCCACAACCAAAATCATAAAAAAATCTACGAAAATGTTCCTAAGTTAAATTCATTTCGAAAGTGACACACAATTTTCGAAAGGACGTCACAATGAAAAAACCCTTATTATTCTAAGGAAAAAACAAATGACAGTCTCGCAAATTAGAAAGTAACATGTTCCCAATAAGTTCCATTTTCCGTAATAGTTTTTTCATTATTTTATTGTAAGTGGCCAGATCCAGAAACTTTCAGTATGCCCAACGTATTTATTTATTGATTAAAGACTAAACAATGCAAATGTGTGTTTTGCAATGGATTTGGATGATAAGAAAGAAGTATTAAAAAGCGGAAAACTGGCAAGTGCGAGTCGGTCAGTCGGACTCGCCCACCAAGGGGATGACCGTGCATACCTCGGTGGTTGATTACGTACTTTAAATAAAGACTATATTTTTTATGATTTAATTAGAAATGTATAGTTTTCAGACTTTTCCCTGTACTTGTAGTATAATGACCAAATACTCTAACGCTACTCAAATTTAAGATGCCGTTAAGTATCGTGCAGTCTCTATCAGTTTATGTCAAAGTGACTGTAATAGTATGAGACTTAACGGCATCTTGAAATTGAGTAGCGTTTGAGTATTTGGCCATAAGACTATATTACTTGCCAAATTTCATACTAGGTCAACGGACCCCTACCCGGAACCCTATAAATTTTGAGAATTTCGAAATTTAAGTTTTTTGCGGCATAACCCGCGCGCAGATCTTTTTTTCCCGTTAACTTAGAAGTTTGATTTTTCACAAATTCAAGGGACTTTATACCTAAATATATGGTTTTAATTTCAACTCGATACCTCCACGCGTTCCCGAGACAAAGGGTCTTGACAGACACACGGACGAACGGACAGACAGACAGACAGACGGACGGACAACAAAGTGATCCTGGGTTCCGTTTTTTCCTTTTGCGGTACGATGTTCTAAAAAAACACAACCGCCTTCGAATACTAAAACTAATAAATAACTTTAGCACAGAACACATAATATATTTACAGACTTTAGTTTCGGAAGTAGGCGGGTTTTGTTCTGTTTGTTATTTTGTATTGTTTTTGTGTTTTATATTTATTCTATTCGAAAAAGTTTT
Source organism: Charanyca ferruginea (assembly GCA_947361185.1). Classification (NCBI taxonomy): domain Eukaryota; kingdom Metazoa; phylum Arthropoda; class Insecta; order Lepidoptera; family Noctuidae; genus Charanyca; species Charanyca ferruginea. The sequence continues at coordinate 13,787,458 of OX376073.1, read as the reverse complement.
TTAAGGTATCTCCTTATTCTAGTATACACTTGTTTTCATACTTGTTTCGAATCATTTATTAATTAAAACATCATTTATTTACATTTTTGATGCAATTTAGCTGCAGCCAATTGATGAGATAGACAATTATTCCATATCGTAGAAAGTCCGATCTACTTAATTACGCCCAGGTTGAACTATCAAGAAACAATTACTTATAGGTTTATACTGCTCAATCTTTTATCTTATCTTTACATCAAAACTCTTTACTTCAGAGGTGCCTAGATGAACAAGAAAGCAAATTGAAATCGCTTACGGAGAACATAAGAATAGCTCAGGAAGCAAAAAAGGCGCCCATCAAACAAACCAAAATGGCGTATGTGGACTCCGTTGCAAAACCTCCGCGCAATATCGCCAAGAAACAGGTAATAATCATTTATTTCTTTGTTTTTAATTTTGTACCACAATATACTTAGAGGACAACCGTTATTGTCCAGAAACGTCGCTCAAGGAATCGTAAAAAAAGAATGACTTGGATACAATATCCACGCCGACAAAACTAAAAGTAAGTCAACTTTTTGTTAGAAATCTGTGTAAAATATATGTATTAAGATAATAATTATTTCACTATTCATACACCTAGTAGTACTCTTTTATACAGGGTTTCTTAAACTTTTTGTAGTAACGGACCACTTTCAAATTTAAACAATTCCACGGACCCCTGTCCTGATTTTAGGATAAGAAAACAAGCGTTATTTCGAGTTCGTGGCTTGGTCAAGAATAGCAGAGTTTACTACACAATTTCCTAATAAATATGTTGTGAGTTAACTAAACTACTGCAGGCCCCTGATACACACGCTACAGACCCCTAAGGGGCCCGTGGACCCCACTTTAAGAAACCCTGCTTTAATAGGTGACACCTAAGATTTCCTAACATGTAGTTATCGTTCATTCCTGGTTGTAAAAAGCGTAATTATTTTGGTGAAGAATCAATAGGATTAACGCGCAAGTGTCACTTAATATTGCAGCGTCATTCTTTTTTTTTTATCTCGGCTGTTTAATCTATGTGCTTCGTATTACGCATGGAGACCCTCTCAGAACTATCTCATATGGGGGGACAAGTGTCCAGCTTTAAGCAGTAAATAACAGTTCCAAAACCCGCCAAAATGGCCTGGGTATAGTAAGAATTAATGTAGCAGTTGTTGACGGATTAAAGTATGCCGACTTAAAAAAAAAATCCCGGTCGCGATTGTTGCGCCACCCTTATTTAACACATTTTAACGGACACTTTTTGATACACAGAGATAGTTCTCCTTACGAGAACCCTCCATTGTATTGTAGTAAATTACTTGATGTCGCCGAGACGTCATAGTTGGCGCGGCCGGTAAATTACTTGATGTCGCCGAGACGTCATAGTTGGCGCGCCCGGTAAATTACTTAATATCGCCGAGACGTAGGCTTAAACGTGTATTGGCCAATGGCCCCGTCACGGGGTCAACACCATGTCAAAAATTTTACCCCTTACGTACATTCCTGCAACGGAGATAACGCACAGTTTTTTTTTTTCTTTTTAAACATGGTTAATTTATCTCGGCATGCCCAAAACTAAAATGAAAGATATTATGTATATGATACATTTTAATTTAAAATATAGAATCAAAGGCCTGCGGGCACAGAATACTTAATAGTACTCTGCGGGGACAACAGGAAGTCATTTTAATTATTTTATTAAATTCCCTTTGTCCCCTTTAACGGCCGTCGGCCTTGTCCCGAAGGCCGACGGGGACAACGGGAATACACAGCCTTAAATACCTGGCTCATAACCCTGACGCATACTTAACCCCGCTCCGCAGGCCACACACGGCACGGCGCGACTGGCGACGGGTAGCCCGGCGGCGCGGGTGGCGGCACTGGCGACGGCGCCCAACGTGCTGCGCGCGGGCGCCGGGTCGCGGGCGCTGGCGCCGCTGCCCAGTTCCGGCGCCTCCTTCAAACCCAAAAAAGCGCCACTCATGGCCAAGGCGCTGCAGATTATGCGCGGACGCAAGCGATGATCTACACCAAGGCTTCCCCCCTCCCGAGTATCCTATGTGATTTTTATTTGTAGGTTTAATTACCCCCTCGGTCGGCGATTCGTTTCCAATTTTAAGAGTTTCGAAATACTTACGTGTTACTGTTATGGGTGTTGAGTCAACGTTTCCTCGTCATTCGTATGACGGCCATGTTTGTCTGTAAATATATTTATAATAAACCGTGGGTTCTTTTCGTAAAATGGTTTTAATTATCTTTTCTTTTATTTCGGCAGACGTTTGATTTTAATCGTGACTTTTACTTTTGACATTTTGTGCATGCATGCAATTGTGATTTACTTACTGCTTCGTTTTAAATTTGCAGAACTATTGACTTGATTAGCGTTAGCGTATGAAATAAAATAACTTTTCTGATTTTCTTTTTATCGTAGCTTCACTGTAACGTTGTATAATCGTAGATTTTAAACAATTTGTAAAAAACCTTAAACTTATTTATTTTGGATCCAACATCACACTGTAAAACTACCTCGTAGCCAAATATAATTAAAATATTTTAATACTTTAATTACATTATTTCGTTACATTTTTAAACTTCATACTTGTATATTTATTCCAAAATAAAATAAAATGTTAACGTTTTCCTTCTAATTAAAAGCATTGTCATACATTTAGGCACCTAACCGGAATTATTACTTACTTGTTCCTGCTTGAAACCAAAAAAAATAGACAGTGTACAAAGGAAAATCATGTAAAATACCTAGAACAATCAAATTTTGAGCTTATCAAAAAATTGTAGTCGTTAAGTTAGTGTATTTAACGTAATTTATCGGCACTATAATCATAATGTACATCATCACAAATGTGAAACTACCGCATTTGTACGTGTCATTAGAATGTTTAACCAGAATTCTTAAGGCGAAAACGCCAGAGTAACTCAGAAATTCAAATTGGGTTTTTGCAAATCGTAGTACAAAGTGTATAGTAAAAAGAAAATCAGACGCGACTGTAACTTATGTGTATCAAAGAATAATAACCACACTATCATCATGAATCTTTGGGTTTGGATTGGCCACAAACGTCACGTTTTCCTGGAATAGTTGAATTAAGAGTTGTATTAATGATTACAATGGTTATTATTATGTAAATAAATATACCTACGTTACTGTCGCTTCTAAGTTTCTTTTTCACCTAATAATTTGATCTACGATTTTCAAAAAAACAATTCAAATATTTTTGGTTACCTTGGCGTATCCCCTAAATGTAGTCATTAATACAATGGGATGTCAGAAAAGTACCAAATGTTTCGGGTTGCTGTGATATGTTTCAAATAAAACATAAATTGTGATGTAGTGTTTTTGTAAGACGCAAGATGAGTGACTTGATGATATGTATGTATTTTTAATGTGTTAAGGTATTTTAGCAATGTTTTAGAAACATTCATTCATTCATTTTTCTGATTCGTTCGCGTACCTACTCTTACTCCAAAGAGTATCTATAACATGAAAGTTTTTAAATGTGCCCTCAAAAACTCAAAACCCTTATTGTACTGGTTTAGAAGGATAAAAAAAAACATCATAGTTCGTTTCTCCAAAGTAATGTATTGTTATAATATCATCACAAATAACACACAATTTGTAATAAAATACATAATAAAAAAATCATTTTTCTTCTATACTTAGATGTTAGTGACAGAATGAAACACTGATGTTGTAATCATGATCGTTTAAGTAGAAAAAAATATCTGTATAGAAGCACATTAGGGGTCACTTTCTTGATATATATATATTTTTAATTTGTTGATAAACTAAGCATGATTTCCATTAAAAGGAAATTAATTCTCTTAACAAAAGACTAGTAGGTATTTTATCTAATAAGTTTTATCTTATTTTTCCTCTGGAATTATTGAAAAGTTGTAATTATTTGACTCATAAATATGCCATTATTTATACAGTGAAATATACTTATGTGGATTTTATGTATTTTTTTTATCATGTTTTTTAAGTACCTTGCTGACGGATATGCCTGAAGGTTAGAATAGAATATTAGTGCTTATACTTCGTCCCCAAAATAACATTGCCCTAATAAACCCTGTCCAGAATATTCCAATCTAAAACCGTTATTTGGGCAAATAGGCAATGTTCAATGAATAGATGAAAAATATCCAGTAATTTTGTAAAGTTGAAAAATGTAATTCCAGGTAGAACTTTATAAAGTGTTATTCGAGCTATTCGGGATAGCGTTCTTTATATACAGCGATTCCGGGTACGCAACGATATTGATACCTTCAATATTTTAATATAAAACGACGTCAATATTTCTAAATTTTGATTTTAGCTGCTTTTCGTAATCAGTGTTTATAATTCTAGGGCACTGATATACAGCGAGAAATTTAAGATTTTTATAATATTCAGAGATCACGTCAACTATCACAGGTGAAATATTTCGTATTCGTGACAAACTCAAGCTTTCCAATTTTACTAAATTCGGACTTGATAAAGTTCTATGTAAATTAGCTTCACTAAAGACGACGTTATTCCAAATTTGTAAATGTTCTATTTGTTTCAAATCTGCTAATTTGACAAGTCCCGCATCAGTGAGATTTTCGCAACGTATTATAGCAAGATCTTTTAATAAATGACAGTGTGACAACATCAATAAACATTCGTCATTTACAGCGTCGCCCCCATAAATGTGGAAAGCGTTAAGGATTGACATTTTTGATTCAATCAAATTTTTCACGTATTCTAAGTTGAGATTTTTAACCTTCTCTATAAAAATGTGGCTCAAATAATGACATCGGAGTAAGCTATCGCGTGTCGCGGCCGGAAGACCAAAGTCAGACAAAGCCAAATAATTCAAATATTTAAAATTATCGTACGGAACCAATACATCTACGTTATTCATTAAAACGAGAGAATTTTTTAAGTTAATTTTCCGTAAATTTGGCCACTTCGAAATATCCTCTTCAAACTCTTTGGAAATGCGACACATAACAAGTTCAAGTGAAATGATATTATGGCACTGCTGTATTATTGACTTAATTACAGAGTAACTGTAAACATACTGTATTTTGAGACAATGTATACATTCACTATGACTTTCTATGATTTCCAGGTTTTTCTCGCTTACTTCGCTTTGTCCTGGTTTCCCAGAGTAAACAAAAACGATTCCCCTCCAAAGTGCTGAGTCACGTGATAATTTATTCCACCGACTGCATACATTTTCACACTCAAGTATTGTCTCCAGTGGCAAATATTTAAAAATGTTAATCATTAACTCATCTGGAAGAACATCTATTTGCTTTGAAGCTGCTTCGTCTGTGGGGACTGTCATTGCCGAGGAGCTAAAAAGTGAGTACAAAATAATTCATAAATAGTAAACGATAACAAAAAGAAAAACAAATAAAACCATTTTCGTTGACTCGAAATGTTAATCTTACCTGAATTTTCGCTCGCTTATTAAATTCGAACAAAATATAAGAGCAACAGATGTGATTTCTAGTTTAGGACTGCGTCAACGTTCAAAATGCAAATCATTGAAGTAATCATTTCAATTTCTAAATTTGGCTCCAATAATTATTTTGCGTATTTTGTCAGTTTACCATTCTCCCACCACACGTGTAAAGACTCAGATGTACCTAGCTATATTTACACAATGCAAGTAGGTAGGTACTTAATTAATGTCATGTTTTTAATTATAATTAACAGAGGGTGATATAAATTGGATCAATACCAAAAATATTAACACCACCAAACTGATTTCAATTTTCGTCCTATTAAAATAAAGTAACCTTAATATTAAATTAACAACTTGCACTGAACAATGATATGTTATAAGGTAAAAAATCAAACCTGCATTATGACAGCTCGCAGCTGAGTGCTTTGCGTCTTGCTTATAGCATTGTCACTTTGTGTAACGTGAAGTTGTTTCATAATGTAGTCGAGTTGAATGTCGAGCGAGTGTTGCTACCGCCAATCTTGCGTGGTCATAGACAAAATATCAATTATTATGAAGTAGGTACTACAAAAGCAAACTATGCGTCCGGTGTCATATCTAATATTTTATGTTACTAAAATACTCCAGCATGTTATAATAAAATGAGGAACATCTAAAGCCCATTTAGGTACCCATTTGGACCTCAATTAACCGTGACCGCTTAATAGCTATCATAATCTAGGTACATAAATATACTTAGTACCGAATTCCTTATCGGTACCTTCGCGTTGTTTCGACACTTACTATGTCAAATAAACTAGTACTCATTCTGGGGCAGATAAAGGACCTAATCCATACATAACCCATAAAATAAGTACCTACCTAGTAGTATATCTACTTAGATCAGTATAATAGATCTCAAAATTTTGGCGTCAATTAACCAATAAAAACATTTTAGTCCATTCACACGACATCACCGGCAAAGGATTCGATTTTGTTTCGTGTGCGACCAACTTCGCAGCGATGTGATATCGTTATTCTTATTGTGGGCCTAAGTGGGAGCGAGACCAAATATCCGCAGCACGACTTGGGGCCTTTTTATTTTTTGCCTTCGTTCGTCGCCGCTTTACTCAGTGAGTCGGATTCCGTCGGGGCGGGTCGCCACTACAGTTAATTATAGCACATAGAATTGTGTATTATACAATATTTAGTGTAGAGTAGGGCGGCCCGATTATTAACCCGACCAACGTACTTAATTAAAACAGCTACCATGCTTCACCTAAAGAACATCGCCAAGGCGGTGGTTCCACCATTGAAAAATAGCATCCAGAATGAGGCAGTCCATACTATGCTGAAACTTACGCCTTCTGGTGTGAACGTATGCTGCCGGACATACGCAACCCATGAGATTCCGGACAAGCTTAAAGACATCCCAGATCATGCAAACCCAAGATTCTTCGACATGGTGGAATACTTTTTCCACAGAGCCTGCCAAGTGATCGAAGACAAACTTGTAGAAGACATGAAGTCGAGAACTTCCATCGAAGATAAGAAAAAGAAGGTAGCCGGCATCCTAAAGCTGATGCAGCCGTGTGACCACATCCTTGAAATTCAATTTCCACTAAGGCGCGATTCTGGCGATTACGAAATGATCCGCGGCTACAGGGCGCAACATTCCTCACACAGGACTCCAACCAAAGGAGGTGGGTGCCATATTTATTCGATTTTCATATAACTTTGCTTACATCATCCATGTAATTCTTATTGTTAATAGAAGTTTTATTTATAGCTCCAAAGACACGTGATGTATGCGTAATGTTATATTAGCTAAAATATTTGGACGTAGAATTTTTGCTTTCTATGCTTAAAATAAACCTTAACAACTTGCAAAATTAAGATAAAAGTATTTAGTCGTAGCCATTTTAGTTTGTTGATTTTAGGTCTAGGAGTTGCCAAAAAATATTGTTTTATTAATAAGTGATAGGAATAACCTGAATTACTGGTCACATGTTGAGTTAACCTAGCTGTATTATGCCATTCTCGTTGATGGCGCGATTTGATTTTGGCTATCGAGCCCCATTTAACCTAATAATAATTCGTTCCTTCCTATTGTTACTTCTGAACGATGAATGAACACCGATGACACTAATAAATCACCCACTATTTGAGCATAAATGTTATCAGAATTAGCTATTCTGATAACGTTCATGCTCAAATTGCGGGTGCCTCTGAATGTTATTATGCAGCTGTAGCTACAGATATTCTACTAATATTTGCCTTTTTTAATCATTTGGAGATTCTTTTCCGTCTTCACTGGTTGAAATCAGATTTATGTGTTGCTAAACTTGTATCTAAACTACTTACAGTTGCACTAATATTCAATTCCATGGGGCATAAGTCTGTAGAAGCGATAATTGAATATTCATTTTATGCGAAATATTTACCTACCTAATTCACTTTATGCAACCGATTTAACAACGGAAGGAAAAACTGCCAAATGCTACTATTATATTTTTTAAATTTAGGTGTAGGTACGAGTAGGTAAGGTTTTTATAAAAATTACACTATTTTTCATATCATTTGGTCACTGTTAAAAGAGAGTAAAGCGGCCAAAAATACCAGACGTATTAGAAAATTACTAGTTTTTTGCAGTTTAACAAAGCTACACCAAATGGATTAAGATATAGGTAAATACTGCATTTAGCAATAATTTACCCATTACATAATAACTGCATAAGTACTGCCTTTTTCATTGAAATACTAAAATTGCACCCTCTCTTTTACAATTTGTCCCATACAGAAACAGCTGTTTGGTCGAGACACTGTAATTGTTCGTAACCTGTTTTCAAGGGTCTCCCTTTGTTAGCAACAGGAACTAAACAGTTAGCCGGCTTCCAGAGTTAACTTCGTTACAAAAACTGACGCAGTATCGACATCGCTGGGAATGATAAACGCCCCTTTTTTTTTTTCATTATCCTGCTACCTGAATCTTATTCTATAAGAAGTATGAAGGAGGGTTTAAAGTCTGGATTTGTGCACGGATCTGTAAAATAGGCTCGACCTCTCATTACAAGGGATTTCAATATTGAAATGTGGGTATAAGGACACCCTCTGCCTAACCCTCTATTTTTTGTTACCCATGCAAAAAAAAATAACACTGGGACCTTAGTTCTCATGTCTGCTGTATCTAAGCGATGTATTACATTACTAGGATTAAAACAAATCGTTTACATTTCTGTAGATCACCTACATTGACCCCTCCTCACCCCAAATTCTTCTCGGCGTTTCTTCTACCTCGATCAGTTTTTGTGCACAATCTCTCGGCCGTTAAATTACGCCTCCATCGGGTCATTGTTCTACATTCTAGAACCTTCCTTCCTGACCTGTAACTGATCCTGCCACGGTCTGTGTAAGCTGTCCGTTCATTTTGTATACTATTTTCTTGTACGCACGAACTAAATTGACCCTGGTTCTTTCCATCAATATTATTGACCCAATGATCTGTTGTCAGTTCATGTTATTAATTCCCAGCACGACTCCTTTCATCTTTCTCTGGGTTCATTTTTTAAATAAGTAGACCGTATGTAGGTTATAATAATAAATGATTATTCTACTTAAAACAAGAGAATATTAGACCATCAGTTATTTTCATAATTGGTTTACTTTATGTTATTACGTATGTATAGAAATAATTGACGCAACTTGAGAAGAACAGAGAAGGTACTGTCATTGTTTTACGGTTCGTAATATGCTGCCACATGTGTCCACTCTGTAAATTACGAAATTTGTAAATGATTAAAGCATTGTTTGCTGAAACCTGTAGCATTGGTACGTCAGTAAATACCGCAATATAGTTTCCTAAATGCCATCTCCCAAAAAAGCGTCGACCGATTCCTCAACTATAAATAGAATATTTGATGGTCTTAGTTCGACTCAGCACTTAGACCACTTGGAAAGTGCTAGACTGACAACACTTCCGTTTATATTAAGATCCTTCTTTCTAAAATTGACGCTAGACAACTTCTATGTTCACCAGAAAACCCTTCGTCAACCCATAGCGCCATTTTGTCGGTTTGGGTCTTTCTCAACCCTAAAATATCCCTATAATAATATGTTTTGACATAATAACACCTCATCAGGATTAAATTCGCCAGAGTAGCTTATCTGTTTCTCAGACAAAAAAAAAAAGCAAATGATCCTTCCAGGAAACCGACAATCAATGGTTGCAAATGCTACGTAGAGTGCAGATACGCTTTCCGAGAAAGTTGAGTTGGTACAAAGTGATTAGACTCGAACACCCCACAGAAATGTGAAAATCAGAGCACGAATCCATAACTACTACATTTATGATGGTCATGGAAGACAATCAAATCAGCAGCCGTTATTCATTAGTTATTCAAATGGGTAAATAAAGGAAAGGTTATATGATATTCTGTTGTGATTTACTGGGTGTCCGTTGGAACTCCTAGCCTAGTTGGTATCACTAGTAGATAAGTCCAGTCCAGTATTTAAGTATCTTTTCAGAATTAGAATCGATTAGAAACTCCTTGCTTATCTGAAACAATCTACGTTGATGAACGACAACAGAGGGACCTGCAGCATATTAGATTAACGGAATTGCTTTTATGGGTATGACCACTAACATAATTCAATTTTTATCACCAGTCGAAACCATTGAAGGAAAAAAAGTTATGAAACACCAACTAACAAATGAAGATATGGTGCGATAAGGCTAGTAGGTACCACAGGGCGCCTAAAGATAAGGATCCATCGTAGGGTGTGTTTCATTTCTTAAAACACACCTCCTAGGTACAGACGGTTGGCAACAGCATTTTAATGCTGGTAAAATCACCGAAATCGATTAAGAACGTGATACGTCACATGTTACGTGACTCTTGTCACAGGTAGTTGAGTGACTCTTGTCACAGGTAGTTGAGTGTAGGCAGTGAGATTACGAGAGAGACACTTGAAATAACGAGATAAAAATTGCAGAGGTTCTTAGCAGGTTGGCAACGGGGGGCGTGGTTGTGACGCCAATTTTCACGTCATTTTTGATTGCGCAACAGCTAAAATTATACAAGACTTGTTTTCATTTCATAGTCGACACCTGGCCATATGCAGCGGCATATATTATTAATCTATTGGAGATAATAAATAAAGCACACACATGACAATACCTTTATTAAAGGCTCACGTTTTGCTAAGTATTTACTCAATCTGAGTGCTTAATGCTTTGCCCATGACATGCCACCTATTCGACATCGCAACAACGATGTTTACCAAACACATTTGCATCTGGAAAGATCGCAGCAAGTAGGCAACTCTTTGATGCGATGATGTGGAAGCAGGATTGCCTGTGTTTGTTATCAGGGATAAAACATTTTCGTATAAATAAAAATGGGATTTTAATTTTATTAGATCTATGAGGGTACGACGAGCGACAACAATTGAATATTAGTGCCGGCAAAACGAACTGCTTTCAATCTTCAATCAATGAACTCAATGCAACTGTGACGTAGGTAGGTAGTTTCGTTTGATGCGGTTTTCAGTGCCAGTAAATGACATTTATTTAGCACACGGCCACTAACTAACTTAGACCTAATGGTACCGAGAACCTATTTTTTTTTTGCTGACATTAACCTCTTATACATTTTCGTTGTCACTACAACTCAACCAGACAGTGGAAAAATAGCTGAAAGGTGCCTCGAGCAAGGCCCAATTATATTTTAGTCGCTTCGTAGTATTATATCATTAGGAGCTATTTATAACTAAGAAGAATTATGCCATGCTAAACCGGACGTTTTTTAAACTACGTACCTACGTAGTAGGTAGGTAAATTGATTTTCTAATTACATAATATTATTGTGTGGTTTACTTCCCTAATGTCAACATATTTTTTTAATATTTATTTTAGAACACACGTTATAAAACTGAAGCTTTCAGGTCGTGCCACTAAATTAGTCTTGATTATTTCCTAAACCAATTTATTTACCGAACCTTTCCTTCTACGGCATGTTCTTTACAACCGACTTTAAAAAAAGAAGGAGGTTCTCACTTCGACACTTTTTAGGGTTCCGTAGCCAAATGGCAAAAAACGGAACCCTTATGGATTCGTCATGTCTGTCTGTCTGTCCGTCCGTATGTATGTCACAGCCACTTTTTTCCGAAACTATAAGAACTATACTGTTGAAACTTGGTAAGTAGATGTATTCTGTGAACCGCATAAGATTTTAAACACACAATAAATTTTGGGGTTCTGGAGAACCCCAAAATTTTTTGTGTATTTATTAAGAACTGAAACTCAAACATTTTTTTTTTCATCAGACCCATACATGTGGGGTATCTATGGATAGGTCTTCAAAAATTATATTGAGGTGTCTAATATATTTTTTTTCTAAACTGAATAGTTTGCGCGGGAGACACGTTCTAAGTGGTAAAATGCCCCCCCCCCCCCCCTGTAACTTCTAAAATAAGAGAATGATAAAACTATAAAAAATATATGATGTACATTACCATGTAAACTTCCACCGAAAATTGGTTTGAACGAGATCTAGTAAGTAGTTTTTTTTTATACGTCATAAATCGTAAACCGCAATTTACCTTTCATTCAATCAACTCACACATACAAATAAAAAAACTTTTATATTATGTTACTTGCTGCTACGGAACCCTTCATGGGCGAGTCCGACTCGCACTTGGCCGCTTTTTTTTATGTTGGTCACGCATAACTTTTTTCAGTGAAGTCTTCGATGGTTATTTTTTTAAATTGATAGTGTATACCTCAAAGTTCCTATAAATTTAATGAAAATATTCCACCCCTAATTAGGGGGTAGGGTAGGAAATTAAGGGATGATTGAATTTTTTTGGTGTCACCGTTTCGTAATTAATTTGTATGATAAGAAACAGGCACATATACATATAAGCGATAAAAAAAGCTTTTACAAGTATTGTTACTTGTAAAAGCCGCCTTCAAAAAGTAAAAAATAAGTTTCACAAGTCGGTGGCAATACAAAATTTAAACAAAACCAAAACCGTCGACTTGCTTTTTTAAATACCTAGTGCAAATAACATTAAGTAAAGCACATTGGTTCCCGTATTTAGCCTATGCGTACTAAGAAGGACATTTGATGATGCGGCCTAAGTTGGAACACGCACATACTTCTATTTATTACCGCTTGTTTTCCTTCCTCGTTCCCAAAACGAAGAATTTAATTTAGTTCTGTATAATAATTTGAGGGAAAACGTCCTTAGTAGCATGCTTAGTATTATGCTACTCCTATTGACTACGTTTTAAGGCGACGATATACGCCGGCGACCTTGAGCGACCAGAAAATCGTATGCGCTGCGTCCAAAACTCTTCAAAGTTTAGTCGAAAAAATTAAATAAAAGATAGTATTCTTCAACTTAAAAAAAGGCCTATCCCTACCTACTAAAAGATATAATAATATAGTGTAAGGTTTGTTTAATATACCTGGTAGATTTTATGTCATTGTCAATGTTTTGTCCGCGTCAGACACAACTTCACGGAGTTATTAAACTATTGAATATAATCAAAAATATTCACATACTAAATAATTAAGAGAATGTTCTAGTTTATATATTTTTTTCAAATCATTAACACTAGGTACACATTTTGACGTGATTGTCAGTTTAAAATCTGTAAAAGTCGTTAATAGCCCCTTAAGATTATTGCTTTATATACTACTGTTTGTTGTCACAAATAAAATAAAATGCGAATTTGAAGTCATATTGAAACACTTGACTACTGATTATTTGTTGCTCAATAGGTAAGTGAAGAGTCGTATCATACATCATCTAATTCCAACATGATACTACGACAAGATACTACTTTCTACTGAAAAGCCTCTGTGGCTTTTCAGTAGAACGTAGTATCCGTTATTATTCTATGGTAGTTAGTATCTTTCCTGACTTTAAAGAATTAAACCTATAAAATTAATAGTAAATTAATAAAATGTTAAAAGTAATACAATTCGTGATGAAAACATTTAATTACTTATGTATTTTTAATTTAGGCCGAGTAGGTATTCCAGTAATCAGGTGAGGTGTCACCAGTGTCACTAAAAGAAACAAAACTATTACATCATTCATATAAAATGTCGAGATTGCTCTTATCATAGCACTTGCTGCGGATAACCCCTTTTAGTATAAAATAAACTTTCATCAAAATTGATTTTCCATCAAGATTATAGGCCTATATCTTACCTGGGAGGTACCACCCACTTAAGATGACATGATGTCATGTCATGATGGCAAGTGCGTCTGCTGAGCATAAGGTTCTGGGATCGACTCCCAGGTCGAGCAGAAAGTGCGAATGGGCAATTCCATTAAGAACTTCTCAGTTGCCGCTCGGAGTTTGGAAGTTGGCAGTGTAAAGCCCCGTGCCACGGAAAGCATACCTAATTATAAAGCCGATTGTCCTGCCCCTGCGCTGTGTGAGTTTTTATTCAAACTCGATCGCGTTAACGTAAGCTGCAATTTGTATTGAAACTGGAACAGCGCAATCCAGTGGCAACAATAGGAAACAGTTATTCCATACAAATTGATATTAGTGATAGTTTCAGCCGAGCCATCGAACTGTGAGGCTAAGAACTCACGATGCGGTTTTCACCCGCGTCCGGCTGCGGTTGCGGGCCCGCAGCTTCTGTAGAATGCAGATATTTATGTAAAAAATCAAAGCACATTTCACGACACGGTTTACGCCCGCGGTGTGCGCGGTTGTTTGCGGCTCCCGCTGCGGGCGCGGGCAAAAACCGCATCGTGAGTTCTTAGCCTCAGAGTGAGTATGCCTACCTTTAGTAAAAAAAAAAACTGTTCGTTTGAATTAAGGGAATATTTATTAACTAGGTAGGTACTAAAAATGCTTAAATACTGTACGCAGCAGCGATTTAGATTGCTATTTCTTAGCGTAAGTATTGATAGCAATCTGTACTGCGTTGGCCCAGAACTAGATAACTTATCTGCTTAGTTATCCCGCGCCAACTAGGCATAATAATCTTTTATCGATTCATCAGTCGAAAACAATCATTCGTAGATATGTTACGTAGGAGATAACTTTTGGATAGACAACATTATCTAAACACATTCTAACCACTTCGAAATAAGTAGAATAAAATAGTCGGCAGATAAAAGTAAATAAAAGTGTTCCTATGTTTATGAAATAGGTATCGATTGCAAAAGTACCCAATGTTTAACAAAGACAGCAGGTCCTAATTGCCACTTCCTCAAATTAATTTGTCTTTTTAATCAACCATTAACAACAATTAACTCGATGTTGTTAACAAACACGTTTATGGTCATATCTACATGTTACTAAACCCCGTATAACGCTGTGTATGAAACACACGAAACTGCAGTCTGTGGATAAAATAACATTGCGTATTTCATGAATGCTGTTATCACTTATATCGACTTCCGCCCTATATTTTTGATTTAAACTGAATATCTGGAATTTAAACTAAACAACATTCACCTCGAAGTTGGTTTCCTCTAATTTCGTCGCTCGCGTTCGCTTGTAAAAAATGTACATACATGTCAAATAAATTTTGGTGTCTTGACAGAATAATTTATTTAGTACTCAATACATATTAAATTAATTTCAATTACACTTCCACAGGTATCAGATTCTCAACCGACGTGACCAGAGACGAGGTCAAAGCTCTTTCCGCCCTGATGACATTCAAGTGCGCGTGCGTCGATGTGCCATTCGGTGGCGCCAAGGCCGGAATTAAGATCAACCCCAAGGAATACTCCGAACATGAACTGGAGAAGATCACACGTCGCTTCACTCTGGAGCTCGCCAAGAAGGGCTTCATTGGTAAGTTGAGTTTTGGATAAGGGGTGTAAAGTGACTAATGGCCAAATACTCAAACACTAGTACTACTCAATTTATTTTAAGATTTGATTGATGATTAAGTCTCGTACTGCCTCTATCACTTTATGTCAAAGTGACTGTGACAGTAAAATTGAGTAGCGTTTGAATATTTGGCCATCATACTTACAGAAAGTTACATGTTCTTCCCATCATTGTGTTCTTCCCATCATTGCGATCATTTGTTCTGAATCATACAAGGGCGTCGCAAGCCGATGGCCCGGGAGGTGGGGGAGAGGCAAATTAATATACATATATGGAGAACCTTTGGTCTGTGGGTCGTATTAGGGGCGGAGTTCTCTGCACTGGTAGTTCGAATGTTTCAAAATCTAATTTATAAAGCTCCACGAGCTGACTGACTGACTGTACAATAAATAAAACTTGTAAACAAAGTTATTAAAATTTATTAGAATAATACAATAAAAAGAACTTAAGAGCGCCCATCCCGTCATATTTCCCATACAAACGCTCGTACGCGATTACGGCGTCATAACAAATTATTTTCCAAATATTTTTAACACACGTGTATCTTGTGGTTTAAATCTAGGTTTGTATGAAGCCAAAAGTAAACTTTTTTGAGAAACAAATTCAGTAAACACGCACGCCCGAAAATCAGTTTTTTTGCACAATTTTGTCTGAACTTTGGCCGTTCATAATGCACTCATACATTAAAACAGTAAAAAAACAGCTTCATAGAAACCTTGCACATGTAATGGAGATTCTAATTTACAAAGATTTTAACCAAAAACTTGTAAGGCTTTTTTAAAAACACGTATGTCCTGGAACAAGTTTTGTGAAAATCCGTGCGCCAATTTTCCTGTGATGTTATCGCGTTCTCAGTCACTTGTTGGTTTTCGAGCTTTGCGTTGGTTGAAACAAAAAAAATTTCAATCACGCTCGCGTTGGAGTTTGTTCGATGGGGAAGGGCGCTCTTAAGACAAAATATAGGATAAAACAAAAATGGAATACAAAGAATTTTGAAGTAATCAAATGGTCAATTAGGTACAAGATTTTGATAATATAGCATTTGAGCGAGATCGTTTTTTAAATATGTACATAATTATCACGTCAAAAGCTGAACGTAGGCTTCCTCTCGCAGAGCATTGAGAGCATTATCATAACAAGTCCTGAGATTGCATGACGTGAATTGAGGCGGTGAGCGCCAGAGTGGCCTATAATTTCCAGACACAATTTAAAATGCTTTGTGTCTGGAAAAGATAGGCCACTCTGGAACTCATAGCCTCAATTACGCTCGCCATCTTCACTTGTTTCTTTTTCATATTCTTAATCACACAATACGGTCAACGTAACTTGGCGCGTCTGAAGTTAGCTGTTTGGCTGCGCAATGGAACTTTTAGGAATGAAATTGTCTACTGCGCAGCTAATCGGCTAACTTCAGACGCGCCAAGATACGTTGACCGTACTGTACGTCAATAGGGTATTACACCCATTTTTGAAAAGTGTCTTAATTCAATTCTGTAGTGCTAATATGCCACCAAATTTCGTAAATTGCCATAAAATTTAATGTTTTTTTAGATAAGTCCTGTTCTATTGGTTAACGGTGTCATTTACCCAATTAGGTACTTACTTATTCCATTATTACCGGTAGGTAGGTAGTAGTAATAAGTTAACAAGTTTACGCAGCCACTGAAAAGTTAACTGGAATGATAACGTGTTCACGATAAAGATGATACCTACCGCTACCAGGGCATGTAGGACGAGTACATACTTGAAAATTATTTACTGACTGTTAACTGAAACACAATTTTAATATTACAAGTTTATAGAAACATCTAATGTACCGCGTACCTGCGTAGGTCTACAGGGATCAAAATAAAACTTGGTTTTCCCAGCAACATGTTTGTTTTGTAGTTAGCTACCTGTTATTTACAAGTAAGTACAGAAATAATGTATTATGTAAATCGCAACGTCTCGTTTTGACCTTGTTTAGCTCAGTTCATCGACTGTCAACTGTCCACTTACCTAGGTCGATAACCGACGAAGGAAATTACAGCCGCGTGATAGATAATCGCTTAAGAGGGTTGTGAGGCTGTGAATTTTCATACAAAAAGCTATAACGTTTTACCCCCTGTAAACTTAGTCTAATTTTCAATTTTCAGAAATGTTGTAGATAAATAGATATAATGAAAAACTAGGTCTGCACGTTTTTATTTTAAAAAAATATTGCGGTACGATAGAAGTAATTATCATCTAAATATCTACATTTTTGACTTAAAAACTTCCTAGCACTTTTGGAAATACCTACTTGCGCCGCGTATCGGCACCTCACAGTCCTCTTAACGACAATTGTACGGTGTAAAATATTGTGACTTTGTAGCTAACTCAGTATAATATTATGTTCTAAAAGCCACTGACCATCACTGAATATTATCGAGGGGTGTAATGTTCGTAAGCGCAAGCGCTGAGCGTGGTCCTAGGTTCGATCCTCAGGTCGGGAAAGTGTAAAAGGGCTGGAATCGTCTGTATTAGTACTTACCCGGTTTATGGCATATAGGCTGACCCTCCCATTACATGAAACTTAATACCTAATTTCTGCGAAGTGAAGGTGTGCTTTCTTTTGATAAAAAAATCTTCAGAGAAGTTATAATCATATGACTTATAAAAACACACGCGTAAGGTTTTTAAAAGTCACACGATTATAACTTTAGTCGTGAGGCTAAGATACCCGATAGCAAACAGTATGCCGCACCACAGAACAAATAAAGAGGAAAACAGAGAAACACCTCTTTTATCTGGTCTGCGAGCCCAACCCCCAAAAGCTTATCTGTACAACGGCCTTATAGCAAAAAAAGAGTTTTTCACCTACATCTTAGAGGGCTCATCTAAAGATTTTATTTAGTATTTACCCAATCGTCACTATCGGTTTTGTCTAAAAAAAAAAACGTTGCGCCACAATAGAAATTCCTCTTGTATAGTGGTTGTGTTTACAAACATATAAACTCACATACACGAACAACCAGACTTGAAATAACTAGGTACCTTTAGGCCATACAAATATTTGTTTCGTGCGAGAATCGAACCCGCGACACGCAGCGCAGCAGCAAATCGCTCAGCCACTGCGCCAACCGTGTCATCAAACAGATGACTTGGTTATCATGAATTCAATTGAAAGGGTTAGATAAGTAAACGAATTTGTATCTTCCAACAGTATTTCATAGCAACCGATACAAAACTATTCAAAGTCAGTGTATAATAAAAAAAAACCAGTCTAATTACAGATAATAAATTATAAAATGTAAATCATGATCTTGTAGTAGGTACCTGGTGCTTACCTAGGTACATTAATGTTTGCATAACTAGCTATCAATGTGGTAATTTGATTACCTGCTCATAGCACAGAATACATAATATTACGAACGCTCTTAGTAATTATCTATGCATCGTCAAAAGTAGTATGTGTATATATACGTTGTGTTTAAGAATCTAGACTAATCTAGAGGGCCTTGAGATTATGATAATAACTAGGTAGGTACATATACTATAAGAACACATCATCACAGTGACAAGTGAGTGATCAAGCTACAACAATCTGTAGGCTTTTAACTTTATCACAAATGAATAAAGTTCATATTCAATTGGAAAATTTTACAGTTTGGTATGGCTTGATATGCTTGGCTGTCTTGGTCTGTACCTAGATCTTTATCATCTGCGTTTAATTATAGTCCTAGTCACGTATATACATTTAATTAAAAAGAAACACTATTTAGGGGCTGTTAAAAATCTTACTTCTGCGGAAAACATTTTTTTTAATGTTCTATATCTCAAAAGGAAGAAACGAAACCCATATAAGATCATATTTCCAACGAGCTATTATTTTAATATGCTATAATTAAGACATACTTACTTTTTTTTCTTTTTTTTGTTGTGTTATTTCTTTTTACTTTTTGTTGATTTATTTATTTTGTACTACCATACTTCTTAGATTGGTATGTAGTTTAGCCCTAAATATAATCTAGAAAATTATAATACACCAGTAGGCCTAGCCAAGTTACAAACGTTTCGTATTGTATCCATTTATTTATTTTCGATCACGTGACTTATCGTTGAGATGATGTCTTTCCCATACATTTGATTAGTTTTTTTCTATTAGCGTTATCGATTGTAGATTGTCAATTTGAGTAATTGGGCTGGGGCCCCACCCAGGTTGACTAGGAAGAGACTGGTCGCCAGGACACAGGGAATACTAGTGTAGCAGTGACCAGGGAATCTGTAATTTAGCATGTATACTTTCTCTGTACAATTTTTTTTTATTTAAATACATATCTTTCTCCACCAATTACTTTACATCTCTTCCACCTTCGTCACAACTCCACCACATTGGGGTTAATTCGCCTAATACAATCTGTTTAACCCCAGGGCCTGGTGTGGACGTACCCGCCCCTGACATGGGTACTGGTGAGCGCGAGATGTCGTGGATCGCCGACACATACGCCAAGACCATCGGCTACCAGGATATCAACGCACACGCTTGCGTCACTGGAAAGCCTATCAACCAGGTAACGACTGTTATTAAGAACCAAAGGTGCCGTTACACTACGACCAACGGAGGGGCGTTATAAGTTTATTCTGTGTGTCTGTCTGTGGCATCCTAGCTTCCAAACAGCTGAACCGATTTTGATTTCGTTTTTCTGTGTGAAAGGCGCCTTGATCGAGAGTCAAATCAGTTCAGCCGTTTGATGATTAGTTCTTTTCTAGTTCATGGCTGAATGTTTGCATAAGTCGTGTTTATTATTCTGTTTTTGTGTATATTTTACGTAGGTACCAACCTTTACATTTTCTATTAATCCTTTCTATGTGTAACAGGGAGGCATCCACGGCAGAGTATCCGCTACCGGCAGAGGTGTGTTCCACGGTCTGGAGAACTTCATCAACGAGGCCAACTACATGAGCATGATCGGTAAGCTATTGACTACACTAAGACTGTATTACACGAAGCCCATTGTTATTTTTTGTCACGGTGACTTTTTGTCACTATCACCTACTGTATATGTTGGGTGACGTCACACAGTATTGTCACGTCACCTTAGTAAGCGCACTCCCATATATCTTCATAGCACACAAAAGTCACCGTGACAAAAAATCACAATGGGCGCCCGGACTAACATAACATGTTCAGTGTTCAGCCCGTTATGGCCTCAGTGGATTTAAGACTTGGTTCTGCGAGGTACTCACATCATAAACTAGCTATGCCACAGCCTAAATCACTATGTATAAGGCCATTAAGTGCAAGAACTCGATTCCAGGCAAAACTTCACTTGTTTTATGATCTTGTCGGTCTCATGACGGTGTCGGTGGCCTTGGGGGGGGGGGGGGCAGGCTTGTTAGAACACGCATAATATATAGATAGCAAAGTGTGAACGTGTTCTAAATAAATGTATGGTGACCGATATTGTTGTGCTATGAATGAACTATACCTATGCTATAAACTATTATATTATAGCGTAGTCTGAAATGAACTTTACGCTAATGTTTAAATTACAATCCCCTTTATCGTAAAATATTATCTGTTCATCATAGAATACAAGTTTTTCTGATAACATCACTCTGAATTAATGACGTGAATGTACAGTCACCAAAACAGATAAGTAACCAGGGTCGGCAGATGTCATCATCATCATCATCATCATCATGTCAACCTTTAGACGCCCACTGCTGGGCATAGGTCTCCCCTAAGGGGGGTTCAGCCGTAATCGCCATGCTTGGCCGATGCATGTTGGCGACCGCAGTAGGTGTTATGGTACTCATAATTACGCTGCTGCCCATCCTTTAGTCAATATCCCTCTGTCGCCTTCTACGACACCCACGGTTGGAAAGGGGGTGGTGCTATTCGCGGCTGGCAGCGCACGGCAGATGTAGTTGAAGTTTACTTAGAAACCGATAGATGCTTTTACATAAAATAAAATAAAATGAATAGAGAATAAACAGTTCAATTAACATTGCCATTCAACGTGGTAATGCTGCTAGCCTTTTGGGCTCTTGTCCCATTGAGAGTGATGCGGACGAGTTTTTTCATGCCCTGTGAGCCCTCCATTGTACATCTATACTAATAATATTTATATACTAAAGAGGAAAGATTTGTATTTTTGTATGTAACGAATCCACTCAATCCTCGGTCCGATTTCCAAAATTCTTTCACCAATCGTAAGCTACATTATCGCTGAGTAACATAGGCTTTTGCAAATTCACGCGGACGAAGTCGCGGGGAAAGTGCCAGTAATATTTATAGGTACTTATATATAAGTTTTAGTATATATTTCATTCGGTTAAGTGGTTTGAAAATAAATATCCCGTTCAATGATTTATCGAAAACATCCATCGATTTGTAAACTTCAACTATGTATTTCCGACGACCTGTACATTTATTTCTTTTGGTGACTATACATGAATGACATTCAAAGTTTTGCCAATCCACATCCAACGCAAAAACGTTCCTTCGTTTGAGAAACAAGAACACAGCAAACGTAGATAGGGTACAGTCAACAGCAGAAGTAGATGATCAAAATCAGAAATTCAATACAATATGAACGGAGTTCGCGTCAGACCTGTGTGGCATCGAAGTGATTCAAAAGTATGTATGTGACAATCACATACTTTTAATAAATAAACTAGTAATAAATTATATAAATTAGTGTTAGTAAATTAGTATTGAATTTCTGATTTTGATCATCTACTTTTGCTGTTGACTGTACTAAATCTTTATAGTGTTTTTATTCGCTGTGTATGTTCAGGATTATGTCCATGTTAATTATTTTATTGTAATTTTGTACTTAATGATATCACAAAGTAAATTGCATTCTTACGTAACAGTAAACATGTTCATAACACACTGTAGCTACACAGTTATCAAAAATTATTCAGATCTGCACAATATTCAACAGTATTTTTAATGTTAGTGTTATGTTCTTTCCATTATCACGTGATAAAAAAAATTGTTTTCAGCCTATCGATAAAATGGTATCCGATTTTCATATCTCCATCTGCGCTGTATCAATGTTATTTAACATGTTTATTTTTAAATTGATTGATTGCCTTTTAGGAGTAACATTTTATGTCACAAAAATACATCAAATTACCTAGATAGGGTAAACTCGCCTAAATCGTACCCGTTAGGGAAAATTGATGCAACACAAGGGAAAGTTAATTAAGGAAATGGATATTTTGTCTGTCGAGTAGTAAGTTATGCTAAGCAACATAACATTATTGTGGCGAAACCTTAGGTTTTTTTTTTCTTTTTTTTTCACTTCACATGGTGTATTTGTGCAAATATTCGCCTTAAATGATTATTATTATAAATTGATGTATTTTTGTAACATAAAATGTTACTCAATGTTGTCCCTCCTGTATGGCATGTGCTGTTGTTGTGTTAATTAATTTCTATTTGGTAAATATTTTATTAACTAGGTATGTAGGTACCTAGTTACTAGGTAAATATTTACCAAATAAATGAATAATTACTTGTTCCTACCATATTCATCATGTGCATGTCCTCTGCACCGATAGGTATCTCAAGCTCTGCAACAAAGACCATTTTGGCGCTACCTGCAATTTATGTACAGACGCCAGCACCTCAAGCCATATCAAACTGTCAATTTTTCCTAATTGAATATGATAAAGTTGAAAAACTATCAAAGAAAGGATCATGGCAGGATTTGTACAAAAAAATAAAGATGTGTAGAGAAGTTGAAATTCTAATTCTTATACTCTTGGGTACCTAAAGAGTACCTTCAGGCATTAACAATATTTTTAAAAACCCCCGCAAAAAAATGGATATTAAAAGTGAATAGTATAACGAAAAGGTCATTATTTGAGAACGAAAAGCCGTTTCGCAGGTTTTACACTGAGATTGCATCATTTTATGGGAAATAATGTCACAAATAATGATTAATCAATGTACTTTTTCAACTCCGCCATTGTAAACAACGATTCACGTTACTTGTCTGTCAGTTTGATAGATCCGTTAATGTCACTTGTCACTTTTTTTTTATAAATACAAAAAGGGCAACAAGATGAAACGAAAAACGGTAATTTTCATTTCGAAATATTTTAATTTTGCGGGGGTTTAAAAATATGGTAAGTAATCTATCTACTCCTGGTAATGTATTCTCCACATTGGAAAATATTTTAAACCCTCTAAATGATTTTTTTTTTCATACCTATGAATGTATGGATCTCGCCATGATTCTTTGACGACCTTCTTCAAGTCATCATTATACTCTTGAGTATAATGCTCATACCACTTTCCCTACTCTCCCTGCTTAAAAATCGCAGACCATACATCTTATTCTCCATTTTGATCACCAGGAACAACTCCCGGTTGGGGTGGCAAGACATTCATCGTTCAGGGCTTCGGTAACGTCGGCCTGCACACTTGCCGCTACCTCGTCCGCGCGGGCGCCACCTGCATAGGTATCATCGAGCATGATGGTTCCATCATAAACCCTGACGGCATTGACCCCAAGGTAAGCCCTGAAACATTTTTGAGGAGAACTTCTAGCGGAAACATTTCATTTCTTCCCTAATGTATGTAGGAACACCGTCACCAGTCAGAAAGGCGGCTGATCGCTCACTGAGAGCCATTCTCAGTGAGCGAACAGCCGCCTTTTGTTTTGCCACTCAATGTACGGATACCAGCACATCAACCCATACCATATTGTCAAATTTTTCCAATTGAATATGAACCTTATTATTTTGTAATAAAGATGTAATCACAATAAAAACTGTAACTTATCTACCAACTTATTATTGCTAATAAAAAATAACATCGTAAGTATCTAAGTAATCGGTCCATATGAACTCAAAATATTTTTTATAGAAACTAGTTCCTTTCCGTTGATCGGTTTCTGAGGTCTTAAGATAAAAGTAAAAGTAAACTGTTTTTCTTTAACTCAAGGCGTTTGCGCACTACTTCACAACTGTGATAAAACGCAATGGTTATATCATAAAAATATATTTCTAAACACTAAACTTTGGTTATAAATGTCTGGCTCCTCATTTGGTCAATTGTTAGTCTTCTCATAAAAATGCCAAGATTTTGATACATAATCATAACTCATATTATTTATTGATTCCGACACCCATCACTAGCCTCTTAATTGAGCGTGAAATAGTCTGCAGTCACGTGAATCATCCGTGATGAAATTGTAATTTTCATAGTTGTAGGTAATAATTAACAAAACGATTAACGGAGTAATAATCTTGCTATTATGCATTGACGCGTACCTCTCTGTGATGCCAATTAAGTATTTGTTGTATAGGTGAGGGTGGCGCTATACACTACGTTAGTATTATATCATCTGTGCTTAGGGGCAATAGCGTCGCCAGTCGCCAGCAAGTTGATGTATGGAGGATAGAAAAAGTATGAATTTTTAATACAGTGAAAAGTACATGAAGGTCTTTAGGAATCCCTGGGGGGGGGGCAACTGCATTGGCGACGCCCTTGCTTAGAGGATGCACCAGGGTAGCATGTGCAATTCAAATTTTCTTACGTTTTTTGCATTTTGCAGCTCAATAACAGGTTGGCTCTACTAATAAATAATTTAGACGCGGGAGTAACAAATATGCATTAATAGAGTATAATAATTAAAATCATCAATTTAACTTTCCAAGTTAACATAATCCGCAAACGTTATATTTTCATGAAATAGGCACATTTACGGATTATCCTAACTTGGAGAGCTATGTAGGTAGATACAGGACTGACGATTGCAAAAAACGTAGGAATATTTGAATTTTTCACCGTAATGCAGTAGCAATCGCGTCAACGACCCTATAAAATTACACACTATGCCTGTATACCCCGTAAGATAGGCAGACTTATAAGTATAATTTAATCACATTTGGGAAATGTGATTAAATGTAATGTTATAGGGGTGGAACCTTTAACCGGGCAGAAATCCGGACTGCTGCCTGCTTCTAAAATATTTCTAATGGAAAAAGCCTAACAACCTTACCTGACTCAGATTCAACCCAGTAGCCAACGCTTAGTACTACTACAAATCTGGCGAAGAATACTGTCCCATAACAGTAATTCAATATGAATACCTTCTGTTAAATTAATTACTTGTTATCCCGTATCTAGCATCAGGTAACTACCCAACTGCTATCTACAAGTACATAACGCAATATTAAAATCACAGAACACTACAAAATGTGTCGTCATTATCAGCAAGGTCACAGGTGTGACAGTATCTTGCCTTGCCGACCACCGAATCTGTATTATTATGTCCAATAAAAACACTATCAAAGCAGCGTAAAATGACGAGACATCGAACGATATTCATTTGTTTCTTACACCTACAAACAAATGTCAGATAAAAGTCTGCATTATATCCACAACTTTTGATAAACCATAAAGATTGAATTGGTTTTTAACAACCTTTACTAAGTTTTATTGCTTGTATTAACTGAGCCTATCGCAATTTTCTGCATACACGTAGATCTCTTCCAAAATGCGTCACAAAATCCGTATCTCCGCCCACCGCATCCAATCGGTCCCAGTTACCTGATTGAAGGTTTTATTGTTTTAACTGTGATCGTTATTAATGTTGTTCTGTCATATCAGTCGCTAAGTCATTATGATTCAATTAATGATTGTTAAACGTATAGATACGCATGAATCGACCAACTTATTGATTACAAAGTTGAGTTGTAACTAATAGATAATGTAATCAGCTCATAGTATGTACTCGTAAGGATTGTTTTTTTAATGCTGATTTCACATACAAGTAAGGAATCAAAAAGCACTAAGCTACCCGACCAAATGACCACCTTTCTCTACACAACGTCCAGCCTTCTCCTCATATCCAGAATTCTAACATTCTGCAGTGAAATACTCAACTCCCAGCTTTCCTACGCAACGCTCAATCCTTTCCACATATTACTCAGTCTTCTCCATCCCACCAACTTACTTCACTCCAAACAACACCCAGTTCTTGTCTGTGTAAAGCAGTGTAACATTATTCAACATACAAGATTTTACTACCGTTCGAAATTCCTTTGTTCTAGGCCCTTGAAGACTACAGAATTGATAATGGCACAATCGTCGGCTTCCCTGGAGCCAAGGCGTACGAAGGCGAGAATATGTTGTATGAGAAGTGCGATATTCTGGTACCCGCCGCCATCGAACAGGTCATCCACAAGGGGAACGCACACAAGATCAACGCTAAGGTAACTTAACTACAAATACCTACTACCATTACAAAAATACAGGCTGCCTTTTAAATCATGAGAATTGTTATAAGATCCTCCCCTCTACTATTTTTTTTTTACTTATGTACCTGTCTTTTTTTTCATAATTCAGAGATGTCCCATAGATAACACACATGGGTGAAAGTAGCCCCCTAAAAGAATGTTAATGAATTTAGTCAGCCGGTATACTACAGTAACGTGCGGGACTTGCCTTTTTACAAATCTTTTATCAAACAGACCTGATATTTATCTCCCTCTCAACAAATAATTGCAGGTACTTTGTCCAAGACCTTGTCATTCTTATTCGGCGTAATCTTTACAATTACATAACGTGGAAAATACTCAAATTACGTACCTACGTATGTGTAACTCCTTTCACATTTACTCCGGGGCCAAAAATTTTAAAAGTCATAATATAAATGCTAAATAACCTTATGTACAAAAAAAATAACTCGAACTCCAATGCCTATTTTCATTCTAGATCATCGCCGAAGCTGCCAACGGTCCCACGACCCCGGCAGCCGACAAGATCCTCATCGACCGCAACATCCTGGTCATCCCTGACCTCTACATCAACGCTGGTGGTGTGACCGTCTCCTTCTTCGAATGGCTCAAAAACCTCAACCACGTCTCATACGGACGTCTTACCTTTAAGTATGAGCGCGAGTCCAACTACCACTTATTGGGTAAGTTTATTATTATTATCAAGACATGGCAGCGAGTGTGACGATAAGAAATAAAAGATAGAAAGGCGCTTCGGAATTTAACCTGACACTACCGGACATAGGTCTCCTTTCCCTCTGTCTACTGAATGCTTTCGCAGCATACAACGATCTCTCAGACAAAATGGTGTCTGTACCGAGTGATCCAATGATACTGTCATAGATACCTGAAATTAGCTTTAAATACCTTGATTTTAGAAAATATTGTGACGATTTAATAACACATTTTTGAGATATAAATTAGTCAGTATAGTAAGTTTTTGTTGAGATTTAGCTCATGCCCGTTTTTGTAAAATGTCTGAATTGAGAGATCCACACTTTGGGCAATAACTGAAGACTTTTGAGAGTGATTTTTTTTTTACTTTGGACTATGAGTTTTGACTATTTTTGATTAAATGTACACACGGCTACACATCAAGCTATACATTTCCAGTTAATGCTGATCTCGTATTGTATAGGATTTCCGTACAATGCGAGGTCAGCTTATACTGGAAATGTATAGCTTAATGTGTAGCCGTGTGTACGTACAATCAGATTTTATCACGAAATAAACAAAAAATCACTCAATCCAAATGCACATTATCGGAGCTTGTGTTCAAGTAGCTAGTAAATAATATTAACCAATCACATCCCCGTTGAAAGTGTCGTAGATCCCGGAACTGTAGAGCGCGATTTAAAAAGCGAGTTTTCGATTTAAAACGCACTGTATCTCATATCTTACAGTTACATAAGTTATTTGTACAATATTGTGTATCGGTGCAAACGAAGACCGCAAACGTTGCAGGCACGTTATCTGTTTGTTTTATGAGTTTAGAAGGACAGTTTCCCTCATTCTATTGTACTACATCAGGTTTACCGGGGGCAAGATAATGTTTCCACAAATACCACGATAGTGTTGGTTCACGTGATGTTTCCAAAAATAACTTCCATACGTACGGTAGAGCGTAAAATAAAAATAACGACATTCGATCTCTCACAATATTTTTGCATCAGTTTTTTTGACACCTCGACCACTATTCGACCAGAAATAATAACAGCTATTATATCTCCTAACTTTAACAAAGTGCATGCAATAAAAAATTTAAATAAAATTTATTTTTCATTTCTTATTTGAAAAATAAAATAAAAAAACGCATACAAAAATCCATTAAAAGAAAAAAAAAATGTTTTTCTTGGGTTTACTTTATTTTAAAGTAGTTAGTTACCCACCTAGTAATATTATGATCCAAGCGTCGTCGCGTCAAGGGACTCAAGAGGTTTATGAACTATACCCACCAACAATACTAGCGGTCAGACACCTTTCTGTTTTCCCTTTGAAAGTTATAAAATATGTTAAAATAAAGAACACAAGATCTTATTTTATGTGAATTAATAAACGTTTTTTTTTCAGAATCCGTACAAGAGTCGCTAGAGAGGCGTTTTGGCCGCGTTGGAGGTCGCATTCCAGTTACACCTTCCGAGTCCTTCCAGAAGAGGATCTCTGGTGCCTCCGAAAAAGACATCGTCCACTCCGGTCTCGACTACACCATGGAGAGGTCGGCTAGGGTAAGCATCAACGAAAATTTTATTTGATTCTCTACCTATTTAACACAAGTGCATGGATTGGAAACTAATCTAAAATTTAAAAAAAAATATACCTATCATAAATTGCTCCAAATTGTTTCAAATGCAGTGAAGTGAAAATCATTTGAGTTACAACAATAGAGTTACGTAGCTTTGCTCGGAATAATTAACATTATTTACCAATTTCTGTATTTCCACAGGCTATTATGAAGACTGCAGTGAAATTCAACTTGGGCTTAGATCTGAGGACAGCGGCGTATGCCAACTCCATCGAAAAGATCTTCACCACATACGCCGACGCCGGTCTTGCATTCTAAACTCATTAGATAATTTGAAGTATTCTCTGCATTTTATAGACTCCATTTTAGTCCCTATGCACATAAGTGTACCTAACTTTTAAGACATTATTATCACAGTATTTTTTGTTTGTTGGAATCATGGCTTTTTTACTTTAATGTTAAGCGAATCGTTAAACTTTTAAAGTGAAAATTTTATTTTCCAATTGTATCGTCTTTAACTTTTGAATAAAATTGTTTTACTGTTATTCCTAACTTGTATTTTATTCTCTAAAAAGCTTGGAGGAACTCTTAATCCACCTTGGTTCCACCAAAGACTTGGTTCACACAAGTTCGATCGTGCATGGAGTATACTGTTCGCACCTTTGGGATGGATCAGCAAAATACCAACTGTAAGTGTTGGAACTTTGGAAGTCATTGATAGACGTGCCAAGAGGCTCATTAACAACGACTCTCTGGTTAGGGCTAAGCTCTAGAGCCTTGAACATCGCCGCACCGTTGCTAGCCTGTCGGTCTTTTATCGGGTACATTTCGGAGAGTGTGCTTTGGAATTGCACAATTTAATTCCCCCATCCCCATTCCATCATCGGACGAGCAGAGATACGGCGAAGCGTCACCGCGATATGGTTGAAGTTCCACGGTCTCGAACCAAGCGCTTTGACTCCACATTTATTGTGCGAACTGCCAGACTGTGGAATTCGCTGCCCGCCTCTCTGTTCCCTGATAAGTATAATCTGGGTATCTTCAAGGCACGAGTGAACCGGTTCATCCTAGGCAAGTGTGTTCCAACTTAGGCCGCATTATCACTTAAGATCAGGTGAAATGCGGTCAAACGCAAGCCTATTTGTTAATAAAAAAAAGGACCAATGGAGCGCAGCATTCTGGGCGTAATAAAATATATATGACCAAACAGAATGCAAATCACCAGGCTGCACTCTAAAATGGGAATAGTAAATGAAGGCTGGTCACTCAGCCGCATACCGCCAGAAGGTAGCAATCGGCGCTGAGGTCGGCCTAGAAAGAGGTGTGTGCGTTACCCCAGCAAAATAATGTCGAAAATAGTAATTTAAATGATACAGGCAATTAGTTGTCCAGCTTCTGTAATTGTTGCGCACATTTTTAAATTTGTTGCACATATAGATTTTAAGTTATTCCACAAAAACATTTCCTGCTGGGGTAACGTTACCGCAGCCAGACATTTTCTTTTATAATGGGAATATTGAAATAAATATTGGCCACATAATTAGTAGTCTGGACGAGGTAAATGTTGCAACTTATTTTGTATTTGTTCTTCCTTCGACTGCGATGTTATTCAAGTTTTAGTATCCAAGATGCTGGAGTAACGTTTGTGGTTTTGCTGGATCTCTGAAATGGATAAGCAAATTCTTATCAACTTTTTTACATGACTTCTTAAGAATTAGTTTGAATTAGTTGGGTAATAAAAAAACCAAATTAATGCACCATTCAAAGGTTATTTAATTACATATAAAAACACTTCAATAGGTCCTAACACTTTGAATAAGAGCTCGAAAGACTTACTTTAAACGTTATTTTGAAGCTTGTATTTGTCTTCAAATGTATGTGAAATTTCATTAGTATCCTGTTAGTAATAAACAAATTATGATGAAATTCAGTTCTCCACTTTGACCGTCATAATGCGCGCGGAGTTATTTGGCCCCCGATAACCCTGGTTGTGGATATATAAACTGAATGATATATCAATAGTTAGTTACTTAGTTCAGTTATATCCCTGTAAAATTTTAGCGTAGTACATACAATAATTAACGAGATAATAAAATAAAAGTCAAAGGAAGCGTAAAACCGTGGCAACCCGACCATATTTAGGTGGTTACAAAAAAGCGACCGCATAGTACAATATGCTACCTTCTTAAATATGTAGAGGTTTACAAGTTTAGTACGGATGTGTACACAAGTGTTTTGAATTTGTGTTTTGAAATTTTATTTACAGGTAAAATAATCATTTCAATAAAACTTTCATCTATCATCGCAGTCGAAGGAAGAACAAATACAAAATAAGTCGCAACATTTACCTCGTCTAGACTACTAATTATGTGGCTAATATTTATTTCAATATTCCCATTATAAAAGAAAATGTCTGGCTGCGGTAACGTTACCCCAGCAGGAAATGTTTTTGTGGAATAACTCAAAATCTATATGTGCAACAAATTTAAAAATGTGCGCAACAATTACAGATGCTGGACAACTAATTGCCTGTAACATTTAAATAACTATTTTCGACATTATTTTGCTGGGGTAACGCACACGAAAGAGGTTGAGTCACAGTTGGACCTCGTACAGTACCTTGAAGGCTTGGACGTGTGCCGGGAGGGTTGGATTAAGGCGGTGTGAAAAAGGAATACCTTGAAAGTCTTGGGAAAACCAGTACCTACCGGTTTTCCCGCGCCTTCATCCGCGTGAATTTTCTCAAGGAAGGATCCCTAATTTTTTTAATTAATAAATATAGGTAGCTTATGTTACTCAGAGATAATGTAGCATGGTTTTTGAAAACGGACCAGTAGTTTTTGAGTTTATTCATTACAAACAGACAAATACAAATCTTTCCTCTAATATTTAGTGTAGTTGTGGATAACGAAAACCAAAGAAAACCATAGAGCTCATACAATCGAGTGGTGAGCGAACTATTATTGGATGTATCTACTGAGCATTTCTCAAAATAATTGCACAATCGACTATAGCCTCTGTCCCATTTTTTAAATATTTTTTCTGTCTAAATCATAGATCATTACTCCTTTTTTCTAATTGGTCTAAGCAGTAAAACTATTATTTATAATAAAAAACCACAAAAAAGACATTAAAACATTAAGATTTTTTAATTAAAAATATTTATCAAAAATCCGTTTCACCTAGTTGTATGAAAAGTGACGTGTCCCAATCTCAATATCTTACCAAACCATCGATCTTTCTTTGAGAAGGCATGTTCATTGCAAAAATAACAAATATTATTTATTTATAACAATAAGTCACAATTCACTTTAAAACACCATTTTTGGCATTACTTGATAAATATATTTTTAATTAATGATTTAAACTTGTCCCGTGAAAAGTTCCTTTTAGAAATTCCAGTTTTTGTTACCATAATTTTGGAAAAATATCAGACAAAATCGATTGGTGCAAACATAAGTTAGAATAATGGCAACACTAGCAAGCTTGGTATCCATCTTGTTTAAATTTTAACAGTTTTTTTCTGTGCCCGCGAACCAAGAAAGTCGTTGGTCTAATTAGCGGTCAGAAAAAAATCCCAGCTTTGTTACCCAGAAAACACAGGTAAGTACAGATTTTATTGTTATTTCACTTTTACTACCATTACAGCTATCAATCTTGATTTCGTTAAGCAAATCAGTATACGAGTAACACTTTGAGTTGCATTTGTTTACAATTTAAATAAAAAGTTTGTACTTGATTTGTTACTTCTTTTTTTGTTACTTTTGTGTGGTAACGTATGAATGGAAAAGAGGGTAACGAAATAGGAAATCATTAGGCTGAGTATTAACTGTCTGTTTATAAATAAAATTAAATATATTTCATATTATTGAGGGCTTCATTACTGCTTGGTTTTTTTTTTAATATATTACACCGATTTGGTATTCTATTATATTTATTCACTGTGAGCTTTTTGTTTGTGTTTTTTCTGTAAGTTTCATTGAATCTTTACTAAAAAAAATATATTGCAGCTTTTAAATACTTCTTCTTCTTCTACTGGATTTTATCTAAAAGTGTGGTCATAGTTAAGAGAGAACTGCTGCATGATATTCCTTTTGCTGTGGTGGGCTGAGCTTCAAAATAACTGTTGTTCTCGGCAAAGCAAGTAAATCATAGAACAGTTCTGAAATTAACAGATTGCCTTTTTTCTTTCAGGGAGTGAAAAGTGAAAAAGATAGGAGAACTAAAAATAAGGAACAGAGATTAGCTGTATAGCGATCGGGCCGTATTCCTAATCTAGGAAATGGTTAGATGATTATTATGAATAATTAAATATACTTAAGTAAATTTGAAGAGAACCGATTACGTAAAGACGTCGAAACAATGAAGCGATCGTCTCTTTCGGATGTGCACCGTTGTCTTCCAGATCCACGTCTTCGGATATAGCCACCAGTCTTTTGGAAACGTTGGAACACTCGTCAAACGTTTGCGTTTGTTGGGACCTTCTATCTTTACATCAACGTCATATTGTCCTCCAGTAATGACCTGAAATATTATAATTATTATTAGTTATCTTACTCTTGATCTTGAGCAGGAAAATTATTGAACAATCGGGACGGAAGGAGGTTAGGAATTACTATAGTACGCTGTAAAATATTCAGATAAGGTATTAATTAAAATAATATTCTGTTAAATTATGTTTTAAGAAATGTAAATTACCTGATATTCTAATGCCGCTGAGGTATTCTTTTCTATTTCTTGATAAAAACATTCTACTGCACTATCAGGTAACTCGAAGGTAAGTTCAACGCTTTTAGAAAGTACGCCGTGGATTAATGTCATAAATATTATAAATAATATTGGTGTGCACATTTTGTTATGAATAATTTCCCAAATAACGTAAAGTACAAAAATAATTGGAATCGTATTGAAAAATATTCACAACTCGCATCGATTGACAACTGACATTTCACCACGTAATTGGCTGCGTTCCAAGAAATGCGATGCGTCGGACATAACCATAGCGTTCACAAAATTAGTAAAATATAATTGGTCGATTGTTGTAGTTGTTGATAGTAACAGTTTTCTTCGATTTCGACTTTTCGATTCGATTCGACAGCATATTCAATTTAGCGCAACTCAAAAACTAAACGATTGCTAGAACGGCGTAGCAGCATTGACACACACTAGTACAATACAATGGTCTGTTTGCCTTGCGTGCATCAGAAAAAAAACGCACGAAATAAGCACAAATAATTGAAATTGATATGGAAACGACAGCGCGCGAGGTTTTACAGTGCTTTTTAAAATAATTGTCTAAAATAAATGAGTTCGTACGAGAAACTGAAAAATATTGTGTATATTGAGTATAACCTTTATTTTCATAAAATAAATATATCAGATATGTTTTAATTCAAATACTGGTGTAAAAAAATTGTTGAAGTGAACCGATTTTGTACTTTTTTAATACCTACTGTTTTTTAATATCTAATCTAATAGTAATATTTTCGTATTTTTGGCTCAGTTATGTACTTTATGACTGTATATCCTGTTAGAAAAACGATTAAAACATTATATTTTGGCATATTGTAATGGTTGTATTCGTCCTAAGAATTAACTCCGACGTCTATTTTCGTAAAACGCTATGAAAGGATTGTCTTCGCTTTAAAAACCCATACCTAATTAAAAATTATACTTTTACTAGGTATGTAGTTCCCTAAAGCAAGACTTAATCTTTCTAAAATTGTAATTGTTTGTAAATAATCTGCTCACATCATTATGATATTGCTCTGGGCAAAACGCGAAAACATGTAGTTTTCGTCACGAATCGAATACACGCTTTTAACTCATATTACATATATTTTTGATATAGTCTTTTGCACTGCTGAACACCATAAAAGCTTCAGTACTAGCTGCAATCAAGGCAGAAGAATCGTCAGAAATAATTTCGTGAGGTGATCTACGAATTGAACTTTTCCATTAATTTAGCCAATTTAATATACATTGTTTGCTGTGTGCATCGGGGCCCATTTGCAATACAGGCACAAATTTTAATTAAGGATTTCCTACTATATCTTATTTTGTGAAATTTCGTCTACCTCTAAATATGTATAAGCCGTGCAGATGACAGATGAAATCGAGATAGTGACAAAAGTCGATAAAAATAATGTCTAATGGTAGTACAGAGCGAGTATTTGCGGGTATTTTGTTTGTTTGTTGTGTTGCATTTTGTTGATGTGCGTACTAAATTTTTAATTTGAGAATAATACTACCATTTAGTTAAGTAATTGCTATAGGTATTATATTTTTTTACACCAGTATTTGAATTAAAACATATCTTATATATTTATTTTATGAAAATAAAGGTTATACTCAATATACACAATATTTTTCAGTTTCTCGTACGAACTCATTTATTTTAGACAATTATTTTAAAAAGCACTGTAAAACCTCGCGCGCTGTCGTTTCCATATCAATTTCAATTATTTGTGCTTATTTCGTGCGTTTTTTTTCTGATGCACGCAAGGCAAACAGACCATTGTATTGTACTAGTGTGTGTCAATGCTGCTACGCCGTTCTAGCAATCGTTTACAGTTGCGCTAAATTGAATATGCTGTCGAATCGAATCGAAAAGTCGAAATCGAAGAAAAGTGTTACTATCAACAAGTACAACAATCGACCAATTATATTTTACTAATTTTGTGAACGCTATGGTTATGTCCGACGCATCGCATTTCTTGGAACGCAGCCAATTACGTGGTGAAATGTCAGTTGTCAATCGATGCGAGTTGTGAATATTTTTCAATACGATTCCAATTATTTTTGTACTTTACGTTATTTGGGAAATTATTCATAACAAAATGTGCACACCAATATTATTTATAATATTTATGACATTAATCCACGGCGTACTTTCTAAAAGCGTTGAACTTACCTTCGAGTTACCTGATAGTGCAGTAGAATGTTTTTATCAAGAAATAGAAAAGAATACCTCAGCGGCATTAGAATATCAGGTAATTTACATTTCTTAAAACATAATTTAACAGAATATTATTTTAATTAATACCTTATCTGAATATTTTACAGCGTACTATAGTAATTCCTAACCTCCTTCCGTCCCGATTGTTCAATAATTTTCCTGCTCAAGATCAAGAGTAAGATAACTAATAATAATTATAATATTTCAGGTCATTACTGGAGGACAATATGACGTTGATGTAAAGATAGAAGGTCCCAACAAACAAATTATTTACCAGCAACAAAAAATGCAATACGATTCACACCAATTTACTGCACAAATAACAGGTTTAAAATTTATATATATTTGTTCTTGTAATTAACAAAATGTGGCCATGCTTCTGTGGATAATGACAATTTGTTTGAATAACCAAGTCATAATCATTTGTGACTTTAATTTCTAAAGGAATGTTAATGGCTACAGTGATTTTAGTCTGCTTTTTATTAGATGACGATTCTAAGATGTGAACTTTTATTCCTAGACTCATTTTTACTTTGTTTTGTTTTAGGAGTATACAAAGTTTGCTTTAGCAATGAATTCAGCACATTTTCCCACAAACTTGTATACATGGAACTTAATGTGGGTCCTGAGAAACCATTACCTGGTGTTGGAGACCATGCAACTGTACTTACACAGGTTAATTCATCAATTATTCAATTACCAACCAACACACACAGAATGTGATCCTCAACTGCTTTAAGTCACTCATTCTATTAACCTCAGAATACCATAAAAACTTTAACTGAAAAGTTGAACTGTTAACTGTGAAATGAAAACTGCTATTTCAGCCAGTTGCGGTGGTTGATGGAGCTAACATTTATTTCAGTCATTGACTTAACGCCTGTTAACACACTGCACTTGATAAGGAAATCAAAATATGTATGCCCATAAACGTTTTTACAGCTAATGGGTTGCCCTACTAGTAAAGAGTTTAAATAAGTATAAAAAATCCAACTCAAGTGATTTCTTATCTCAAACATTTA
Organism: Charanyca ferruginea; assembly: GCA_947361185.1. Lineage (NCBI taxonomy): Eukaryota > Metazoa > Arthropoda > Insecta > Lepidoptera > Noctuidae > Charanyca > Charanyca ferruginea. The sequence goes on along the minus strand of OX376073.1, from coordinate 13,750,653 downwards.
TAACAAAAAGATTGATATTCCTTTAGTCATAAAATTTTATGGTCTAGTTGGCTTCATAACTTTAGCAATCCATTCTAATATCATAAAAATCTATGTTAAATATAATAACAATAATGTTAATTTCAGCTGGAAACTTCTGCAGAAGAAATTCACTCAGCCCTCAACAGGATCATTGACCACCAAACTCACCACAGATTAAGGGAAGCCCAGGGTCGCAAGCGAGCAGAGGACCTCAACGAGAGAGTATTCTGGTGGTCTATGTGCGAATCTATAGCAATTGTGTGTGTAGCATTTGCACAGGTCCTGGTCCTTAAGAACTTTTTCAGTGACCGACCTACATTATACAACAGAATGTAATACCTAGTTAAATATATAGTTTATTTATTAAAACATCTTTGGGGTTTACTTTATTCTAGTTTTATTTGTAATAATGTACAGGTTAATATCTAATATTATAAAATCATTATTTTGCAACTTAGAACTCGAATTGTATTATATTACACTGTAAAACAATATACATTTAAAATGATTACAGAACTTTTTTAAAGTTTTCCTTTAGTGACATTTATGTAACAAGAAATCAAAATAAACTAGTTCACATACTAATTTAAGAAATTGTATGTGTAAGTTAAATCATCTAGTAGCATAAACTTACAATTTTTATAATCTGTTCAATTTATGCAATTTGAAATCAAAATAGCACTAAAAGTGCAAAGACTCCATTTACTAAGGCACAGGGGTAAGCAATCAGTGGTCTTTGTTCAGCATCACCTGACATAGTTACAAAAAGTCTGCTAGCAGAAAGAGCCGACCAAATCACTGCAACAGCTGATAAACTTAATCCTACTGATCCTTCAAGAGAGATAAATATACCAAGCCCAGCCAAGACAACCATGGGTAACATACAATAGCCTAATACACTAGCCACACTTAACAGAGTAAAAACTCCTTCAGAGCGACTCATTAAAGATAATAAGCAGTACATCAAAATTACTGACATTACGGATAAGCCATAAACATATCCAAAGTGAGCTTTGTTTCCTGCAAGGAACAGACACACTGCAAGAGCTAAACAAAATGCTATTGGGCCAGCAATATCTGTATCTCTCAAAAGAAAGTTTGCATCATCAGCTTTTGATTGACCATGGAATGGGTTCATGACAGCTAAAGTTTTTTCCAGTATTCTATCTGGGTATATTTCAAGTTCATCCAATAGCGGAGGTTCGTCGAAGTCGGTCGGTTCTGCGACGGGATCGCCGGGCACTGGCGCTGGTGTGAATATGTTTGAGTTGTAGTACTGGTTGTTATTGGCCGTCATAGTACCCTGATTTTGGTCGAATGAATAGTTTTGTTGATCAGTTGGAAAGGACTGAAAATCTAAAACAAAAACACTATTTGGTCAAATAGGTTTAAAAATAAATAATACAATAGATGGATTTATTTGAGTAGAGGCTCACCTAACGTCTGCGCTGGATCAGCAAAGGTGTTGGAAGCGTTGAAAGAGTAATTTTGGCTATTATTTTGCGTCTGCCACGAATAATCATTAGGGTTGCTGAAATTTGCCATTTTTGATGTTTATTCACGTTGCAGATTCCAGAATAGACCAATTTATAACATGTAAATAATAAAAAATTGTTGACCAGAATCTATAATTCCATGTCACTACCTCACAGTTGACTATCTGTCTGTGTCTGTCATGTCATTGTCAAACTTCATTCAAACAACATGACACATGCTGACGTGAGTGGTGTCGAAAAAAAATCGACTATTAGAATGAGTACCGGAATCGAATAGTTATATGAATTGAATAATGACTTTCTCAGACTTTTTATAGGCTCCTCCTAGTAAATTCCTCCGAAATTAAAAATTTAGCACCTAATTAAATTCATTCTTGATAAACATCGTTCGCATCGCAGATATGAGCGGCATCGAATGCTCTATAAAATGATGTCGTCCCTCTTTCTGCTATTTTGCTACTCACGCACTACTGAGACTATTGGATTCTAAAAAACACTGCTGCTATAGCAGGTAGCTACAATGATATTATGCTTAGTGGTAAAGGTTTCAATAAAAAAACATGGTTATAGTTATGGCATACTTTATTCCATTAAATATAGGTAGTCACTGGATCTATTATTACGATGGAATGTTTTTGAGTTTGTTTGAATATTACAGATACATACTTATCGTAATACATACAATTTTTTGTGAGTAGGTAGTAGTACAGGTACAAAATTATTAGTCAATTTAAAAGTGAAGTTACATTATGTGTATTTTATAATCATATCATATGAATTAAATAAAAGTCAAATTTAAGCATAGTAAAAAATATCTGGTATACATTATTTATTATATTACGATGTCTATTTGAGTTACAAATAACATTTTGTTGATACAATGTTATAATAAAAGGTATGGTCAAACGGGGTGAATAGGGATGCAGGGGTGAATCGGGACAAAACTTTTTAACAGGTTTTTAACATTGAAATAATATAGCTTGTTTCCAACAAGGACACTAGGAAAAATCTATTTTTATTACGTCATTCATTAGAGTCATTTTTGTCAACAAACTATATTATTTCAACGTTAAAATTCTCTTTAAAGTTTCGTCCCGATTCACCTCTGCATCCCTATTCACCCCGTTTGACGGTAGTTAAAATTAAGGTGTAACTAGTGATGGAATTTTACCCGGAAAATACCCAAAAGTGGGTAAATTCGAGGGAAAATTCCCGGGAAAACAACCGATTGGGAAAATATTCGGGTTTATTCAAATTTTGCTAGTGAGCTCAACTGGCCAATTAGAGCACACACAATAGTTAAACAATTGACGCGAATCTCCTGGAGATTTCGTTACAGATAAGAGGAATTCCTTTTGACTGCCACAGTCATGTAAAGACGACAAACCAAAATGTGCCCAACACGCCACGGTCACGACTACATGACAGACTTCTATACGTAATTAGAGTAGTAATTAGTAGTTTCACGCTGAAGGCACGATCTTGCAGTTTTGGCGTGGCGATCCAAAGTTTAATAAATTATAGGGTATTTTACTCTATACGAGAAAAAATCTATAAATATGATATTGAGACAGTTTAGGCATAAAGCAGTAGGAAAATGTAAGTTTTAGTTCATAAAATAACAAAACAATTTTTTAAATTCAATTTAAAGTTTTCAGTATTTTTAATCTGTTATAAAACACCGTGAAATAGTAGCGGCCATGTCACTACGCAATACGGCTGTGTAAACAAAAAATTGTCAACTGTCAGTCAACCGATTGGCGTAATATAGGCTTTGTACTTTTATAATTTTCGTAACCAACGTAATTTTTTCATTATTACACCTATTTTAAAATATGCTTTTAATTATTTTTAAATGATATACAATTATCATATTTAATATGAGCTCATTTGATACAAAACGAACTGACGTCATTTACGCTGAGCAATATGGCGTCCAGTAAGAGGCGTTTTCGTCGAACTACGCGCGAAACTTGAAAATTTAAAATTTAGATGCATTTTTATGGCATTTATCGATTGAATAAAAATGTTGTGTTTTTTTGGTGGCATATTAGCACTACAGAATGTCATTGAGACACTTTTAAAAAATGGGTGTAATACCCTATTGTGATTGTTACTGTTTGTTTTATTTTTTATATGCAGAAACATGTTTTACAATCCGACTGGTAGTTCCACAGACTATCGCGTTTAAACAAACAGAAAATCTCCAGCTTTATTGTAGTATTGTAGATAGTGAAAATACCCGCCTAATGGGTATATTCCCGTTTAATTCCCGATTTTTTCCAAATAGGAAAAAACCTGGGTATTTTCCCGTCGGGTTTTTTCCCAGGGCATCTCTAGTTGTACCACAGGGCATCAAAAATTATAGGTAATATTACAGTGGAACGTTTTGTTTGGAAAGCTCGTATTTGGGCACACAGGGTTATATTAAATGTATATTAGACTAAATATACAATACTGGAATGCACCAAAGTAAATCCGGAGACGAATCATGATCTAGAGATCGATATGAATGTCTTCCGCAACTGAAACGTAATGTCTCACGGCCGCTTTCTCTAATGCGACCTGTAGATCAATCCCTGACCGCAACCAATCAAGTGGCCGAGTTTGCAATCTGAATATTATTTACACATTCAGAATCAATTACAAATTGATTGATGTATGTCGGAGAGTATGGTAAATACCATTATACATTTTCTTGTTTTACAAATAAGCACCAAAGAAAATGAAGGGAGATAATGTTTACATGTTTCACGTAGCTTTCGACTCGATTGCAAACTCGGCCACTTGATTGGCTGCGGGTACAGATCGATCTTCAGACCGCATTATAGAAAGCGGCCGTTAACGAACACATAAGTACCAGCCGTACTATGCATGAATGTAAAAAATATTAAGCATTATCCTTGGTGCATTCACATACATTAACATACATTATCTTTCGTTGGACAGAGCATGATCGTAAAATAATATTTTCAGGTACTTATTCTCTTATCAAATAGCAAACAAACTACAAAAAATACCCATTATTGTATTTTTGAATTAATATAAGCTTCGTACTTGTCGCTTGTGTTGAGTTTGCCATGTTTAAGAAAGACAAATTACATTTATGACACCTAATACATTTATTATTACAACAGTTATGTTGATAACCAAATTAACAACAAAACATATATATTTTTTTTACTTATGTTACATTTCAAATAATTTGCTAATGTAAATGACATACAGTTGTTGTCTAAAATTTACGAATTTCATTAAAGTACATTAGAATTTATAAAAAGTAAAAGTATGTATAATCAAACTCATAGGGCAGTCTTTAAGCTAAAATGCAGGCTCCATTCACTTGACAACCTCCTTTTTAAACAGGTGTGATAATGAGGTGTCGGTGTAATATAATTTCATTTAGTAGGTATTTACAAAAAACAATTGGTATAAATAATTGTGTTTCAAATACAGAAAGTATATATGAGGTAGTAGGTACCATTAGTACAAGTTAATTATTACGAAAGCACCATGAAACTACAAACGTGTGTACATTTTAAAGACTCTCCCCCACAGGTGCGTTATTATCGGCCGATAATATCGGTTGCATTATTGCGATATTTGTTTTCAGTACATTTTGTACCAGAACGGCTACTGCTGCGATAATAACGACGAAATAGAAGTACGAGGAATCGGGACGCATTATCGCAAAACCGCATCCGGTATTATCGACCGATAATAACGCGACTATGTGGGAGACCCTTCATACAAGTTTTGCCATAAAAACTTGAAATTGAGGCACTTACAAAATAAAAGTTACGAGTTCAATATTTTTCCAAAACCGACACCTTTTTATCACCCTGTTCACGTATAACGAGAAATTCTCAATGACATCCATGACCAACGCAAAGTCAATCCGTTTTCGATAAAAAAGAGTTCATAATAAAGTTAGTCATAAATTACCTAAAATTAAAAAAATATGTACAATCTACATTTTGTACATGCAATATACAATATTATACGCATACATTTTCATCAGCATAATATCAAAGTACAGAAACAAGTCACACTTATGAACACACTAATGAATGGAGATTTCGTAACAAATTATTCTTGTCTTCAGAATAAAATAATGTCTATCAATGCTCATATAAAAATCTTATGGAAATAAAAACAGAAAAACAAAAATTTTATAACATACATATTATATCACAGATACCTAAGGAAGATATTACTTATTATATCTAACTGCTGGTGCTGTAAACAGTCCCTAAAATATTTTAATAAATAAATAAAAAGCACTCAATCTCAAAATCCTATGTGAATACTGTTAATAAAATATTCATGTTAATAACTCCTCTTTCCGTGTTTCATTGTTCATAAACTAAGTCATATACATATAATATTTTTCTGTAACACATTTACACTTGAAAGTAATCACTTACGGTGGCGTCGCCTCCGTTATTAATACTGCTTTTCGTCTCGCTTCTGTTTGGAACATTAATTTTTTCATAACCCGCTGCCGAGTCTGACCTCTCCACACTTGAACTCCCCGAAGCCTCGTTATTAACCTTTTCATAAGGAGGGTCTTTCTTTGAGAGTTCAAAATATTTAACACTTTCGTAATTCGGATCCTTTTTGGAGCGTACCGAATCATACTTCGAGTCCTTTGATCGAACTGACTCATATTTGGGATCTTTACATCTCAACGACTCGTAATTTGGATCTTGTGTACTTACACTTTCATAGTTAGGGTCTTTGGGGCGAACTGATTCATAGTTGGGATCTGATTCGCTTCCTGTATTGTAGAGAGGGTCATGGGGCATCGACTCATAATTTGGTTCTAAGGTGGGTTCTTCGTTATTGTTCGCAGGCCAATTGTTGTACTTACCTGGTTTTTTATTAACTGTAGAGTAGGTAGGCTGTACTTTGTAATTCGGTGCTATTGTGGCGTAAGGCGGTGTGGGTGGCTGATTCCTCAACACTTCGTAATTCGGATCGGAATCAGAAGCATTGTTATCAGTCTTAGAAATATGCTCATACCCAGCGTCACTGCTTACAATGCTGTTAGGACCACTATCAACAACGAGATGATTAAGTTTCAACAAGTTATTGTTTGAAAAATTTGAGTTGGGTCCTGCTTTGTTTATATCTTTGACTGTTTCGTACCCCGGATCTTGGTTTTGGGATGATTTCCGCTCTTTATGTGCAATTGTTTCATATCCATGATTCATAGATTTCTTACGGTCTATAGTCTCATAGCCTGGATCATCACTGCGATATTTGGATGTATGAGGCTCACTATCGGCTCCGGTAAAGTCTTTGGACCGTCTTACCGTATCTTCCGTTCTTCCTTTAGGTTTTTTGCTTACTTTAGCATACATTTCCTCGAGGTTACGCGAAGGACTCTCCGTTACACGGTGATCCGAATTCAAACTAGTGTTGGCATCCGCCGATGAATAGTCACTATAACCTGTAATAGAATTATATAGGTTGTCAGTTTCACTATCGCGTTGATCGATATCAATGTTAAGTTCTCTGGCGACGAGCGGTCTGATTAAATCCCCGGAACTAAACCGATGTTTCTCGACGGGGTAATTGCAACCGTAGAAATCAGACGAGCTGACGCAACTGTTGTTTCGTTGATGTTTCTCGTTCAGACTTCGTCGCAATTTGTCATGATTGAAATGAAGATCGCCTGGAAATGAAGATCGGTATACAGAACTCATTCCCGAATTATGAATAACAATATTTATTACAGTCAAGTTTTAATAGTGTATACTTTCTTAATCTCCTCATAAAACAACACCGTACTACGGTAGTAGCACTAGTAGGTAGTACGATGTTGTTTACAATAACTATATTACAAATTACAAGCAAACGAAAAAATACCAATGTTTGAAGTACATATACGTTATTAAACATGAAACCTCGCACACAAATGATTATATGAAACATAAAATCTCACCCACCGAAAACAACACAAAAAGTCAAACGTGTCAAACACTCACATCACACTAACACATACACACCCCCACACACCGAACCTAATTTGATTTTACTCACCTTGACAAACACCTAAAAAAATTTTAGGCAAGCTTTTATAGTCTTTTATGGCATATTAGTGATATAAATTAGAAAAGACATTGATTCCTATGACACAGGTTTTTATCTAGCTCAGAATAAGGGTTATCCCCACAAACATTTTCATGTAAATGTTGCCAAGACGAGACCATATGGCTCGCACTGTCAAAAAGTTATCAGATCTCATGTAGAGCTTCTAACTTCACACGCCATAACTTTACTAGCCCTAACTTCACAAACTATACACTTTAGTCAAAATAATTAGGGACGAATGGGAAAAAAGTTTTGTTCCTCCCCAGTGGTGACGATTGGAACTTTTTATTTCCCACTCATTCTGATATAGAACGAGAGTCAAAATGCAATAATGGGGATTTCAATAAGAGATTTCACGGATTGTTAAAGTTTTAATTACGACTTTCTGAGCAAGAGCGAACAATGTTTTTGAATAAAAATAATTTAAAAAGACTGAGGCAATTATTTTAGTACAGTATTTGTGAATTACAAGTAATCAACGAATTTACAATTTATAGTTCTCTCAAAATTATGGAGTACAGATAATCAATTTATTAACACAACTTCTTCAGTCCTAAGGTTAAGGTAATTCAGTTTTAAGGTAAAAAAAACTGTAAGAATTTGTATAAATAAGTTGGTTGTCTGTAATGCATAATTTTGAGAGAACAAATATTGCAAATTCGTTGATTACCTGTGATTCGCAAATACTGTACTATAAAATAATTGCCTCAGTCTTTTTAAATTATTGTTATTCAAAAACATTGTTCACTCTTGCTCAGAAAAACGTAATTAAAACATTTTAACAATCCGTGAAATCTCTGAAATTCCCATTATTGCATTTTGAAAACCAATTGACAGTAGAAGTGAAAGGTCATTCGTACGAATGTCTTCATAACAACAAGCAACACTGGCAGTGCGTATGTTTAGAAACAGTTGCCTCATATAAGTACTTAAGTCTAGTCATAGATAACACATTCTCGTGGGATTTGCATGTAAACAACGTTTGTAATAAGCTACGCTCCATTCTGGCTAAATTAAAAAACCTTAAATATGTTGTCAACAGAAAAATATTGTATACGCTGTATTACGCACTGGCAGACTCAGTTATTCAGTACGGTTTGGGTGGATATGGTCTTACGTTCCCTACACACTTTAATATAATAAATAACTTGCAGATTAAGTTCCTAAAACTACTTGTAGACAAAAAAACTAAAGAAAGCGTAAATAATAATTATGATAAACTATTTAAAATTTGTAAAATACTCCCGGTCCATGCAAAAAGTAAATTAAATATCCTGTCTGAACAATTTAACACTGAAGAATGTAAAGTGGAACGTAAGCATATGTACCCAACTCGATCATCTAAAAAAAGACGCTTGTTGTGCCGAAAGTGACTAACTACTTTGGTACGCGCACTAGGAAATACATTACGCCGACGTTAATGAAAGAGCTACCATCGAACTTGTTATTTAGCGTAAAGTACAAATACCAACTAAAAAAAATTTTAAAGAAACATTATCTGTCATTGTGCCCATAGTCCTTTTTTGTAGAAATTGTAAAAGTATGTTTATTTAATAGATAACATAGATTAAGTAGCTTATAGGATATGATAGATTAAGTATCTTATAACTTAGGATAGATTTAATAGCACACACACATATGTTTGTAAAGATGTTATTTTATTATTGTTTACGAGAACAGCTGCCGACAAACTGTTATGCAGTTTGGCAGAATTTATCTAACTATGTTTTGTGCTGATCTTAAAAAAAATTATACATATAGGTTCGTTTTATTTGACGATGACAGAAGAAAAGTTGATTATTCTTGTGCAAGCTCACGATGTCTGTATGACATATCATCGCGATACTACAGTGATCAACAAATGAAACAGAATGCATGGAACCAAATAACTCTTCTTCAGCAAGATGAACAATGAGAACTAAACCCCAATGCACCATTATAAATACACGCGCACAACAGATTTTACGTAACGTTACGACTGCTCTGCGACGTAATTGCCACCCGAACTACCTATACTTAGTTTTGCCGAAGCTACCCGAAACCAGCCTCGGCGTCCTTAGCTATGCTTAGACTACCGAAGCAGCCCTCAGGCGCCCGAAGCCGCCCAAAGCAGCCCTCAGGCGCCCGAAGCCACCCTAAGCAGCTCACAGGCGCCTGAAGCCGCCAAAAGCAACCCTCAGACACCCAAAGCCACCCTAAGCAGCTCTCAGGCGCCCAAAGTTGGCCAAAGTAGCCCTCAGGCGCCCGAAGCAGCTCTCAGGCGCCCAAAGTTGGCCAAAGTAGCCCTCAGGCGCCCGAAGCAGCTCTCAGGCGCCCGAAGCAGCCCTCAGGCGCCCGAAGCAGCCCTCAGGCGCCCGAAGCAGCCCTCAGACCACAGAAACCGCCGTAAGGCGCCCGAGGTGTACCGAGCCGCACCGATGCCCACCGATAGTGGGCGCGCCTTATTGTTTTGTTTCACTGAGTAACAGAGTACTCGCAGTCGCTTGTTGGTTCGTTCGCGTACGGGAAATCTCGGTGACGCCGCCGCGCTTAACGTTGCGGGCGCGTTTTGGAGTTAATTTTTATTTTATTTCCAATTAAAAAAGCCGTGGCGTTATCCGCCGCCCCCTTTGTATGCCGCCCGGGACCATGCCCCCCCCTGCCCTCCTCCACGTTACGCCACTGAGTAGAGTTATGGCGTGTAGAGTTAGAAGCTTGGGTCTACATGAGATCTGATAACTTTATCTTTGTCTCGTCTTGGCAACATTTTACATGAAAATGTTTTTGGTAGGATTTCACTTCTTTTTGTAAGTTGCCTAAGACAATTTTTGTTTGTATTTTATTTTGTTATTTTTTTATAGTTTTACAATTTATTTGTTGTTCCCCCCTACACAACCTACTAATACTAGCCTAGAAAGCTAAAATTTGGTATGTAAGCACATACCAAATTTTAGCTTTCTAGGCCTTCAGAAAGTACCCTAAGAATGTTAATGATCATCAGTGAGTCAGTGCCGAAATGACGGTTTTTTAGATATTAAAGAAATCTAAAGTATACGAGCTATGCAGTTGAAACTTTATATGTTTAATAAGTTCACTACAGACATCATATCCTGATAATTTGGTTTATCTGGTATAATCCAAACCCAAGTTATGAGGGTTAAAAAAAAACGACGAAGCGCTTCGAGAAAAGGTAGGTTGCCTTGCGATTCGCTTGTCGGTTTAACCAGTGTTATAACTTATAATCCTTTATTCTGAGCTAGGTCAAAGTAATCAATGCATTATCTTTGTTTATATGATCTATATAAACAAAATATTACCTTATTATTACAACTTTTCGACAGTGCCGACTGTTGTACTACAAAATATGTTAGATCAAAAATGTATTCAATTACCTGTACTCGATATCCGCTGGTGTCGTTGCGCAAGCGCCTGTTCTATAGCAGGCTGGCGCGGCGTCGCGTGCGACGACGAATGCGCCGGCGCATGTGACGTCACGTGCGTCATGTTGTGCGACGACGAGTGCGCGGGCGCGTGCACTGTGACGTGCGACGTGACGTGTGACGTCGCGTGAGAGCTGACGTGTGAACTCGCGTGTGACGCGGCGTGAGATGTCGCGTGAGACGTCGCGTGAGACGTCACGTGCGGCGGTGGTGGCAGCGGCGAGTTGGCTTGTCGCTTCTCTGGCTTCGGAGACCCTAACGCACCCGTTGAGTTCGAACATGACGAGGACGATGCTGGTGGATATTCGACTTTATATTAGTTGTGGAAGTATTTATGTGTATCTGTTTCGACTAAAACTCGAAGTGCGGCTACACCTATACTCCGTTCACAATAAGATTAGACATAAACACAAACCTTTTTTACAGCCCCTTCAACCGATTTTGACTTCTATTCCGTAGGGTTAAGGATGACATTAGAGGCAAAAAAAGTGGTTACAACAACAATTTACTGCAGCTGCCATTTGTCATGCCACCAACTCAATATAAGTCAAAATCGGTTGAACGGACTGTAAAAAAGGTTTGTGTATATGTCTAATCTTATTATGAACGGAGTATAGTTTCAACCCCCTAGAACTAGGTGTAGCCAGTACCAGTTGGTTAAACTTAGGAGTAGCCTGCGAACTCGGGACTTGGTGCCCCAAACCATTGAGCAGAAGAAGCCCGAACCTCGGGGTGCCCCTGACGTCGGTGTGCGGCTGCACCTGGTTCTAGCGGCTATGATGAAGGCTAAACCTAGTTCTAACCGAAGATAAGTAGGATTCATCTAAATTTAACCGTATGTGGCTGGCTGCACCTAGTTATAGCCGGCTTAAACTAGGTGTAGCCGCACTTCGGCTATTAGCCGTAATATATCCATAACAATCTTATTGCCTAAAACACTCATCTGTTTCATTTTGACGATTCAACATTATGCACCAATTTGTCCAATATTGACATTTCAAATCTATGGATTATGTTGTATTGACAAAATGAAGTGGATTGTAAGTTACGGTATTGGTTTAGGCAACGCGTTATTATGGTATTACAATGTATTTGACCTCCAATCACCCAGTGATAGATAGCAATACATATTGACAAGAATTCCAAAGATCACAGACGTGATGGGTGCAATATACATCTAACAAATGTATTGTTTTAATTACTTGCCACAAGAGCGTTGACCCCGTGGCAAGGTGACTATTTAAAATTACGATTTTGGGAAGTCGTTTGTTATTGTATTGCTATATACCAATACCGATCACGCCTTTTTCACCAATTCATTGAAAAAAGGCCCTTATTTATGCAATAAAAATCACTAAAGGACAAGTTTAAAACAATGACAAGAACACTAAGACTAAGGCGAAAAAGTAATACGTTTCCTAATGTATTTCTTTTTTGTATTTTACGCAAGAAATACCTATAATAAATATGTGACTATACCTTGTCTGGAGTGTGTGGCATTAGACGTTGATGCACCGACATCTGGTGGCGCACTCCTTCTAAACAAATTACAACAAATATTAACTTTATCCATTTTAAAAAAGGGATTATAAAATAATTAACTTTACAATACAAGTGTCCTTGTGGACATTTACAAGCTACTGAAAACGCAAAATAATCTGGTTACGACGCTATTGGAATATTTGTAGTTATCACAGAGTGACGTCATTAGTAACATGTAAGTCTATTAAAGAATGATAGGTAATTAATGACAAATCTTTGTTTCTGTTTTTTTTTTTATCTTGGGTATGTCATTTACTCGCGTAGTAAAATCTATAATAGTTTCGAAATGATATGAAGTTTTTAGACTGTCAAAATCACCCCAAAATACACGAAATTAGACAGATAGAAGTGTATATTAACGCTAATTTTCGACTTCTTAGTGTTCAGCTAGTCAAGCGTGAAGGTTACGTGCGATAAAGAATTGTTTAACAGTCCTAAGTGGCTATAAGAACTAATTCTAGCTTGCCATCATTTAAAATCATTGATCAAAAGTTTACCTCGAGACATGTGTGGGGTCAGTATGCAGTAGGTCCGGCGTGGGGTCCCGGCGACGCGGCTCGGTCGCTATCTGCGCATATGTGTCTGAGCCTTCGCCCACGCTCGCCTCTTCAATCGCTGCGTACATCTCATCTGTATACACAATTAGTTTACATCAATACCTCATCCAGAAGCCGTCACGAACGATAAAACTCGTGGTTTGTTCGTGTTTTTTAAGTATAGATGCTGATGTGAACAGTTTAGTAGGGTTAACCTGCGAAAAGTACCTGATACGTATTAGTTAAGGTCGGTTGTACCATCATTCGGGGGTTGCGGAAGTATCTCCAGTTACAATACAAATAATACAATTAGTTTATTATCAGTTCCCGCGACCCCCGGCGTAGGTGTGAGATGGTACACCAGGGGTGATTGTTAGTCAGTAGGAGGGTGATTGTTAGTCAGTAGAAGTCTGACAGACCTCTTCGCCCGCCCCAGGGCGAAGGATATCCATGAGGATTTTCCACCCCGGAATAAAAAAAAGGTCAGTTGTACCATTTGTTTGTAGCATTGCCACTTGGTCATAAAGTTATTTGGGTTGGGCGATTTCCTACAATGGTAACTAATTAAAAACTACTTAAATATAAATGTTTATGATGGTGGTCGATGTTTTTATGTTGTGCCTATTGCAATGATAAGGATCATAATAAGGGAATTATTGATGTTTGAAATCTGACAGTTACATCAAGATATTTGAGCTTTAGGTGCCGTAACTAATCGGTATCAGCGCTAAATAGATCGATTACATGCCAATAGTAATGTCTATCAATTAAGTTAAGATAATAGTAAAATATTTATAACATTACTAAGCCTAATTTGATAGAACTTCAAAGAAACCGAGGTACCTACTAAGAATCTATTCGTTCTAAATCGAACATTGTTTTAAAATGTATAGCGGGAAACGAGTATAGGGAAATCCATTAAAATAAAGACTAGCGTACGACTCTAAAATGCGATGAACATTTCTTTTAGCAGATAATTAAAGAAGGAGATTAACAGATTAGATAAATACAGTGCGATAAGCACTTATTCAGAAAATAGGTCATTTAAGGTGATATGATAATTTTGAAATGAATGTAATAAGTTCAACGAGTTCACGTAAGAAAAACGAATTCATGCTTTCATTTAATTTAAATGTATGCAACAAAAGGTACTAAAGGCGGACTTAATGTCTTAGGTATTGTCTACCAGTCAAACAAAATTATGATAATTGCTTCTTAAATTATAAATTCCAAGTTGATCATAATTAAGAAAGACGACACGGTTGGCGCGGTGGCCGAGCGATCGACTGCTGCGCAGCGTGTTGCGGGTTCGATTCCCGCCCAGGGTAAATATTTGTGTGATGAGCACTTGTGTTTGCCTTGTGTCTGGGTGTTGTTTATCTATTTAAGTATGTATTTAAAACGTATTTGTGTATGTATATCAGCTGTCTGACACCCATAGTACAGGGTCTCCCTAGTTTGGGGTCAGATGGCCGTGTGTGAATTGTCCCCACATATTATATTAATTGTAGGACACGTCAAGTCAGAGTAATGCGTTTGCAGTGGTTTCGAAAAGGTACTTTACCGTAAAGACAATTAGTCCCCGAACCGTCAATGAAATCAGTCATTTCCTATTCAATTTTTGTCATTTATAAATGAGTCGTACGAACGCTTTTCCTGTCTTCTGGATTGTGTCACTGTTGGTGTAAACAAAGCTAGACAATTTAGATCTGAAAATGGTACCTATAGTTAACAAAATAAAGGTACTTTTGCTGTCAACTTACCGGAGTCATCCGACACTGTGGCATAGTGTGGTTGTGACGGCGGTTTGGTGCTCTGAGCACGGATGTTACTCAGTGGTTCGCGCACTGAAATGCTCGTGTAGCCCTCTGCAAGTAAACACGGCAATCAATAATAAATCACTTTCATTAAGATCTTCATCAGCATGTGAACGTCGAGTCGATCCAGCTTTAGCACACGGACATAGGGAGAAGACTAAAAAGAACAAAACCGTTCGAGTTAGTGTTTTGTGTTAGTGAAAGTGAATCAATAGTGTTATGTAGCACATAGCATAGCCTTAATAGAGACAATAAGAAAAGTGCCATTGGACACATTCTTAGTAAAGACAATATAACAGTTTAGGTTTTAATTAAATTACTTATTAGTCTTTATACAAGGCTAGATTGTAATAAGATTAGGGTCCATCCTTCTGATGACCTCTAGAACAAGAAAAAAAAAATTAAGATCCCTTATTTTTTTGGTTAGTAAAGTATACCTTATTTACACTCAATGACAAGGTAACTCTTCAACGTTACAATATATTAAAACTCAGATTGACTGAAATAAAACCAGACAGGTTTCAGCAACCTGTCTGGTTTTATTTCAGTGCCACGGCGAGTGTATACCATGACCTAGCAATAATAATATGTGCAATAAGAATATGTCGTGATTTGGGGGGGGGGGGGGCAAATCACGACATATTCTACACTGTCTTTACCTACCTACAGTTTGTTTCTGATCATTTTATTTCAGGCCCGAGGTAGTCGGATAATAAACACCGGCCGCATCCAGACTTTTGATTCGATATCTCAGTAGAGCTTGTCTGGGGAAGTACTTACTACCCCCATACCTATTTCTGTCGCAAAGTAGCGTTGCTGTGTTCCGGTTTGAAGGGTATGGATGCTGGTCCAATAGGGTTGCTTACGCAAAGTTAATCTCACAGGGCGCCACCGAACTATAACGAAAACACTCATACTCTATGGTAAACACTATAAGCGCGGTAAAATTCAGAAGTTGCGGAATGAGTGTTTTGTTGTAATATATTATTAATATTATTATCAAAAATCCACAACAGTTATGCATAATAAATACTAATTTACTAGTATTTTACTATTTTCTCAATATAAAAAGAATAGAATTTTGATGCACAGACAAAAAATATTAATATGTCAATGTCACTTTCATTGTTTACGTCATATTTCGGTGGCGCCCTTAGCGGAAAAGTTTGGCAGTAATATTCCTAATTACAGGCATATGAAACCTTTGTTTCTGAGATGGCAACGCATCTGCAACGCAGCAGTGACCTCTTATCATCAGGTGGGCCGTCAGCTTGTTTGCTGAGGCCAGACGAAGCTTATCATACTCATATCGGTATAAAAATGTAATGCCCTGATCATGAAACTACGTGTATGTACTTTGTAGAACAATAGTGTTAGATAGATAACATTGTTGAAATAAGTAATTGAGGGTCAATAACTGATAGATTGTAGTGATAGTATGTCGACTCAGATATCAGGTGACGTAAAAATCCTTAAATAAAGCGTAAGTTACTAGCCTGTTCGCGACTTCGGCAACAAGGTCAAAGAGTACAATATAATGGTTTGGTAGGTACTTCGAAATTTGAAATTTATAAAACAAAAGAGATCAATATAAAAAAATATAGTTTAAGCCTGTGTTACGTGCTGCGAGCATTTGCCTTGCTTTGTGTTTAGCGAGCGTTTTTTTCATGTGAAGAACATTTGCTCGCGAACCGAGAAGAATCTCCCTCAATTAAATTCAAGAAGCTGTAAGTATATCTATTTTGTTACAATTTCCCTCGGTGAATACCTAGGTGAAATGAGCTGTCATCCGTCGGTCTGCTTTGTCAATCCCTATCCCTAGCATCGGGACGGATGACAGCTCACTTCACCTAGGTGTTCACCAAGGGAGATTGTAACAGAATAGCACTGCAGTGCCTGCTACTGAATGTTTGAGCGCGCTTGGGTAAAGCTACTGTTACACGGTCGCCAACCGCGTCCCGTCAGAGGTTACCTTGGTGGTTTACAACCGTATAGATGGTGGTTTACGACCAATTTAAAACAGCACTGCCGGTCACCAATCAAGGCCACCTCTATCGGAGAAACGGTTGGCAACCGTGTAGCAGGCACTTAATAAACACTCGCACAACATATATATGCTAGCAAAGAAAATGCTTGCGGTGAGTACATACGGTTCTTATTATCAATCAGGCGAGGTTTGGTCTTGATTATTTTAATAATCAAAATACATTTTTTATTATTTTTATCGTAATTTAAAAAAGTCAGTTAATGGTTTTCGTGTTTAATGAGATTAAATGTATAAACTACCTACAACAATAGATTATACTTATTGATATTAAATCTTCGTCACTACAATTAATATTATCAACTGAGATGCATTTTACGATTTCGCGGAATTACTAACAAAAAATCTACATTAATTTAAATAGGAAAAGTATACTGCTATAATGTAGACTATAAGAAAATGAGCTTTAACTCTTATGAGCAAGGTGAATTTTCATGTAAAGAAGTTGAAAATTGCTTGATAGCTATTTTTGGCTTATCCGTTTCAGAATCTAATCAGAATTTAATGGAATTTGGGTGTGATTTCAAATCTAGATGGACATTAACAGGGAACTTAAGATGGAAGATTGAATATTGATTGATAGCATTAATTTTCTTCAAGCTGTGTCTCTAGAAATAGTTTGACTTTGGATTGAGATTTTTTATAAACAAGGTACTAAGAAGGGTTTTGACTATCTAGTGATGACTTACTTGAGACCTTTGGCTTTGGAAAAAAATTTGAACATAAAAAGCGATAAATAAAACAGTTACTATAGTATGTGCCTAAAGCTGCCTGAGACCCAGAATCAAGTTTTAGAAATCCGATAACAAATATATACCGTCATACTTGCACGTTTCATGACCGCACTGCGAAATTTTGTATATCTACTTGCAGAGTAGAAAGAGTTCTTGAAATACATACTTGCAGAGTCAGTAGAATCCCCACTGAAGTGTGTGACATTATCTGTGTTGGGTCGAGGCGAAGGTGGCGTGATGTAAGGGAGCTCCTGACTCGATGGCAGTTGCCCACTTATCGCCACTGATGCCGATATTACCACCGATTCTGAAAACGATGTTATTTTTCAGAACTGAAGGTACTAAAATATAATATCTAGGCATTGTATTCCACTAACAATTAATGTCAAGATCGAAATATATGATTTGATCTTGTTTCTGATTGTCACTAACGATTATACGGTTGATTCTTAGTATGAGTTATAACAATTTATTTAATTGACTTTCAGCAAATATTGTATATTTTTTGATACACGTGGTTGTAAATTTATGAATGAACCGTATGACTTTCAGTCATTATACATACAAACCTGCAGGATTTTGTCCAACTTCTCTCTCATCAATTTGTATGATTTCTCGTTCAGATGTTTCATCCGTAGTTACTTCAACAAGACTGCAATACGACCAAATATAAATTAGAAGACATAAATTAGTTCATGTAGTAAATCTAATAAATAAATAAAAAATTGTAATGTATTCCTTTAAATTATTTTTAGAAAATATAGTTCCGGTCTTTGTTTAGTGTTGGACGTATTAGAAAGAATTATTAATAAATAAACATTTACTTATGTACAGGAAAGAGTATTACTTATTTATGACTCACATATCAGGAATCAGTTCTTTTTCGGTGAGAAATAACATATGATTATCTAAATACCGAAACATGTTCTTAATCACACCCAGATGACGGTTCATAATTATTTAATTACCGTTAATTACCAATAAGTCAATTATTTAAGATAAAGGAAACGAAAACTGATTCCAAGTGCACTTTGGAATGCCTACTGTGTGGAGTTACTAAATTTTGGAGTACATCTACCCAACCTCCCAATGACAATAGGTAAAGTTTATTCAGAACAGATATGAAATATAATTAAAGTAAGTAGTAATAACATCAATCCATAACAAAACTATCAGTTGATTATATATATCCCCAGTATAGCCATTGGGGGGTGGGACCAAATTCCATACATCGCTGCCGAATCAGTAGCGATGTATGGAATTTCACAATTGCATTGTTAACTGATTTACGAAAAATCAAAGGAATGAACATATTTTGCTTATTCATTTTCAAGTTAGGTTAAGGTCATACTAACATATTATGGTTCTCATTTTGTACTTTAGCGTAGGCGTGCTCATAAGGGTAGTCCCGGCTTGTAGATGCGGTCGCTACTGTCTTGTTACCTGCAGATAAACAACGGCGATTAGTCAAAACATGTACTAATTACAATTTAATTATCGACAGTTCCGAGTAGCGGCACTTTTGAACGATACTACCGGATCTTGGCGCCGATAATGTACTGATTTTTTTTATCTCTAATCTGATGAATGAACCATGCCGTACGGAAGCCACCAATAGCCACTGTTTCAAACCTGCGTTTTGTTTTTAATTTCGATAATTGTGCAATTATGCGGGTGTTTTTATCTATTGAACAGCCTTGAGTGTAAAATATTTGTATAATTAAGTCATAATCCGTTAATGAAATGCTACTTTTAGATATATTTTTATTTTCATTTCTGTGAGGTACATTTGGTGCTTTGATGTAAGTAAGTGGCTAAGAGGATTCGCGGCTTTTGTGCTGTAGGGAAACTCCAAAGGTACAAAATTAGTATGAGTCAATATTATTTCATAAAATGTTATTGGTAGTGATTCTACTTAAGGTGAAGTCATGTTATTTAAATTAGGGTTATTTTGTACTAACAATTATTTCAGTAATAATGACATAATTATTATACCTACATACTATGTGTAGAATCTGCTGCATTACATAATTAACCACAGCAGGAAAAATACATTCTCTGAACACATTATTTGGATTAATTGTATACTTCGCTACAATATCAACTATCTGGTACTAAGAAAAACATGTGTTCCTATTCGAAATTAAAACCTTACTGTTTTTGAATGACAATGCGAATATAATGTAAAATACTAGTTTATCTATGATTCTATTTAAGTATTATATTATAAGGAACAATAAAAAAAAATGTTTTTTTTTTATATTACAAAGGGAACCTACTTCAAATCAATTCTAACAATGTGGGAATTTATTTTTTCTATAAAGGGCACATACAATTCTGGAGATCTTACCTAATAATATTTTTTTAAGAGGATTGTGAGGCTGTATATTTTCATACAAAAAACGGTAACGTTTTACCAGTCAGTGAAGTCAGTCAAACTCAGTCTAATTTTCATAATTTTTGGAAATGTTGTAGATATAACGAAAAACTAGGTCTGTACGTTTTGATTTTAAAGAAATATGCGATACGATAAAAGTAATTATTATCATCTAAATATCTACATTTTTTACTCCAAAAATACCTCGAGCGTTTTTATTGTTTTAAATTAAACTATACTGATACATAAAAAGCAAAACGTACAGACCAAGATACGATATACTGAATCTAATGAGACCAAAATAATGGGTAGGTGTGTAGGGGAAGAAAAACGTTATTTCCCAAAAGCAACAATTACATTACATACATTTTCTTTTTGAAATACAAAAAGAAAATGTATGTAATTGCCTCCTAGACATGTAACTCTCTCTATCGCACGAAATGGGTATTTGTATTGTTCATCCGGAGGGAGGCAGAGCGAGAGGCATGAAACAGATAGCATTTTTGGAAATACCTACTCGCGCCGAGTATCGGCACCTCACAATACTCTTAAGCCCCATTTACCTGCCTTCACTGAAATGTAGATCACTTACTACCGCTGGAAGACAATATGTTTCTATCTATGTTTGAAAGGTGTCTCACATTCATCAATAACGGTTATCTATGTGACGGAAACAATAGATAGGGGTAGCCCTCCCGTGCGTTTTGTTACAACCAACATTATCATAAACAACGTGATTTTTATAAAAAATCTTCTGTATGTTTAAAGTATTAAATGACTGGCTTTAGTTATAGTTTACAAAAATTATAAAACTCTGGGAGTAAGTCGAACATTGCACAAGACTTGACTGCATTTTGCTGGAGAGTAGAATTTAAACGTACCTAATTAACAGTTTAAGATTTTTTTTTGTAATTAAGTATTTCGTTGAGTAAATAACTTGCTGTGGATTTATTTAAATGGAATCTATATGTAAATTCATTTCAAGTTAATTTGCTCATATTTATGATCGATACGGTTTTTAACCCCCGACGTAAAAACGACGGGGTGTTATAAGTTTGACGTGTCTGTGTGTGTGTGTGTGTGTGTGTGTGTGTGTGTGTGTCTGTCTGTGGCATCGTAGCTCCCGAACGGATGAACCGATTTTGTTTTTGTTTTTTTTATTTGAAAGGTGAATTAGTCGGGAGTGTTCTTAGCTATGTTTGATGAAAATCGGTCCAAGATGGCCGCCGCTACAAAATAGCTAATCACATATTTTTTCACAACTCCCTCAATATGGGTATCAAATGAAAGGGCTTCACTAGTAGAATACTTTACACTATGATAAATTTTAAAGCCAAGATGACCGGCACCACAAAATGGCGAATTATATATACCAAACGCATTCTCAGGGTAATATCTTTAATATCAAAAAAGATCCATGTGACGAAATACAACTTTAGACGTATCTACAACTTCTCAAAACCAGACTAAATTACATTTAAAAACTTTCAAATAAAAATTAAATTAAAAATTTAAAAAACCCCCAACGCAAAACATAAAAGCAATTATTTAAAAAGTAAAAAATAATATCTTTTGTTGAGCCATCAAATGTCTGTTCGTTGAAATGGCGCTATAATTTCGCGGCGGGGTACCGCTAAGTCAGCAATAGCTAAATAGGCAAAATAGCGAACTCATGGATTTGCAATGAGATTTGACTTACGCGGTATCCCGCCGCGACATTATAGCGCCATTTCAACGAACAGACATTTGATGGCTCAACAAAAGATATTATTTTTTACTTTTTAAATAATTGCTTTTTTATTATTTGTTATTGGTTATATGTGATGTACTTACCTCAAAAGTACTTTCCTAGTGGGATAACTCTGGTACTATTTCAAAATCAGTACTTTAACTTGAGTCGGACATGTTTCATGAGATCTATACTAATATTATAACGCAGAGTTTGTTTGTTTGTTTGGTTGAACGCGCTAATCTCAGGATCTACTGGTTCGAATTGAAAAATTCTTTTTGTGTTGAATAGTCCATTTACCGAGGAAGGCTATAGTTGCGGCGGGTCGCTAGTTATAAATAAAGTGTATTTAAAAAGTAAACTATTTATCCCTAGAATACGGCGCATAAACAAGTCTGTTATCATTAGTTACCGTCCTATCAAACAAATAGTCTGTTGTCAACACGTCATTGGGACACATACTTTGGCTTATTCATAAAAATACTTATCCGCAGTAAGCCACAGACCCTCTCATCGATAGATATCGTGTCGTGTTCCGGTAAGATTCCTTACTCTCTAATAAATAATTGGGACGTTATAACCACAGACAGATAGGTTTTTCTATTACCAGTACCTATGCCAAAATTGGAGCTAGAATAGGTAATTGGGTTTGGCCGTTAAAAGGCAAACTAGAGTTTTATTGAAGTAAAACATTGAGTATAATCTGTACCAATAATTATTTACGTAATGATCAAGTATAAGTAGTGGAGGACAGTACTTCGAGCCTTTACTGCGCCATCGCCACTCCTAATCACGTCTGCATTTATGAATAAATTATTTAGGTTGCACTACTCGTTCTAGAATTTGTAACCGTTTCCTACTATCTGTTTGTTCATGGTGATCCTGTAGAAATAGTAAGTAGTAAAAATAAATTTATTTTCCACACTAAACAAAACACAGACATTATTAAAATAACTAGGGCAGCTCTGTATTTCAGGACGCCAGGTCTTCCACCCGATTTCTTTTTTATTAATTTAGTAATTACTATAAACTGCTATTACTATAGATTATCTCAATTTCTGATTGCTCTGTCCCGCGGTGATCACATAATTGTCTGTTTCGCGGGCAGCGAGTGTTAAAATACCCTTGATTTGAATTTCTTATTGTATAAACAATTTACGATTTTGAAAGTGATTACCAAATAAAAACATAATATTGAAAAACATTTCTCTTACAAGCTTTTGGACGCGTGAATTTGATCTAAGTTAAAATTTCATCAAAATAGATTCAGTAGGTTAGCTGTGAAAGCGTAACAAACTAAAAAAACAAACAACTCACTTTCGCATTTATAATGCTATTAAATGGGATTTTATGAGCTGTAGTGTAACTCGGTAATTCTATTTTCTCTTTAACATTCGTGTTCTTTGCCCCTAGCTACATCACTATTTAATCATCAAGTATTTACCCACTAAAATGAATTATTTTGAGCAATAAATACCAACAATAAGTAATAAAAATGTATAGTACCTATACTTTACAATAAAATTGCTATCGCTTTAGTACACAACAAATAATACACTTCATGGTTAATTAACACAATGTAACGCAACGAGCTAACATTTTAACATGTCATATACAATTATATCTACATGGCTATAAAATGAATTAGTGTAACACGTCACGGAGGAATGAAACTATTTAGATAGTATGCAGACGCCTAGTATACAAGCACAACAAAAGATCTTAACAACTTGTGTAGTTCACACTTAAGACAATAGACATAGATTCCAAAATTGATCATCAAAAAATCTCGTTGCGCACACTTTCGCCTGCGACCTTTGGACAACTGGGTATGTGTCGAGGTTTCGTAGGTCACACCGCAACATGTTTATCTATTAACTTATGACAGTTTATTTTAACTTCATGGGCGAGTTTTGCCAAACCACATGTGGCCAAGGCAGGATTTTCGCCGGGCAAGAAATTTCGACATCAGTTAAAATTTAACAGCGCCAACTTCGAATCAGTGAAGGAGCATTAATCGATTCACATAAATATCGATCGAATGCAGTGTCTCGCAATGTAATTAATAGCGAATTACTCGGATTCTAATAACTACCTTCATCCAAATTCACGGTTGCATATATTTCTGAGGCCGTGTCTCCGCTATCGGGTCTTCCAACTGCATGCGGTATTTCTGGCAAACTCCGTTGACTGTTCTGTGTAGAAGCCCTGTCAATGAATAAAATAAATACACTTAAGATAAGTACAAACATTTACGATACTTTGCTCAGAGGTGAAGTGGACTTTTCCTTAAGACAACAAAAATATGGTAAGACGCGTCGACGCGCGGAAAAAACACCGAGATCTTTGGAAAAGGATAATTCATCGAATAATTACTATAATAATAGAATAACGTTACAATAGGATAGAACACTGCTTGCATTACCTACTGTTGATTAGCATACTAGCTTGGGCAGACATGTTAAATGATTGACTAATGGTTCTCCTAAACAGACCATATTTTTACGGCTCTACCTGGCTATAATACGATCGATACGATCAAACTTAAAATGTTGCTGAAATACTCAGAAATATTTTCAGTGTGGCCCGGCCATTCCGACAATAATTTTTACAACACTTATTATAATTATTTATGCGTCATATTTTTTCTAGCAATGTGAGCGTGCTGCAATATATTGCGAGCAATGTTTCAAGTATTGTCAGGCTATAGTACTCAAATATGTTGCAGTCAAAGAATTGCCCGTTTAGGAGCACCATAACAGTTCTGACAAAGTATAGGTCGAAATAGCAGTCCGTCAGAGCTAGATTCTAGGAGCCCAAGTCCTAATCACTTGAAATTCAGTAGAGAACAGCCCAAGAGAGTAAGAAAGATTGTACCTATATAGGTATGTAGATACAACGCTAACATCTATGTGCCACATGCTTACTATCGTTAGATACGTCCGTGTAGGGCTAGGAACATGTAAAAGCATTATAACGAAGTTTCCCCTACCAACCCAAAACAAAGCAGAATACTTTGCGTGCATCACGCAAAAGTCAAGTCGTAAAGGCCACAATGCCGCTATACCCACTACCTCCGTTACTATAAAATTTTCGGGACATTGTAAAGTTCTAGGTCAATGTTAAGTACAAAATAAAAAAGTTAAGATCGATCAAGGTATCGTTAGGTATGTGTATTGAGTTTCGGTAAATATATCATGCTTCTAAGGCAGCAGTTTATTTTTAAATAATTAGGACAGTACCTTAATTAAATAATCGTCTCATTAATAATTGACTTGATAATTACTTGCATGATGTGTAGCTATACAGGTACTTACTTATCATGAATTTATATTTAGAAATCGATAGTAAAGAAGTTCGCATACCTACGATTAACATGTTGGCGTACATACATCCACGAAATATAGAAATAAACGTTGGAAAATGTAACCAATTCTCGAGGTAGGTACCTGTTGGAGACAAAACGTAACACCGCCCGCCATTGCAACTACGGGAGCGGGGCAGCGGCGAGCGGGGGGACGACAGGCCGCTGACCATATTCCAAAAATCTACGGACCAAGAAGCGCGCGTCCTTAATGTTCAATATACGAACCAACCTATTTTACAGTCCGCTATTTTATTTCATAAAACCTCTGAGTATCACCAACATATGGTCCTCTCACCGTGGAAAAGGACACTAAGGACGTCTTGAAGCTTATTTTGGACAATATTCCGTGCTATAATCAAGAAATTTGACGAGTCGTACGCGCCGGCCATTACGCGACGAATTTCGTAGAGGTCAAGGAAGGACATTTGAAGGACGAACAAACCGTCTCGTTGCTGGATAAAGGATAAGACATCTTGTGAGTTCGTTCCTATTTATTCCTCTTATTCCCTCTTCTCTTAATTAGTCAAATCCAAAATTCATTTCTTCATATCATACTTATTTTGCTAAAACTTGAGTCGGAGCTTTGTGCATTCTTCATACGTTAACTCGTAGTAAATACATTACTCAAATAATAAAATATCCTGTTATCTTAAACATTGTAGTTAAGTAATTTAGTTCATTGATATTTTTTTGTCGTAATTAGATTCTATTGTGAGCTAAGTACTTGCATTCATAAAACTCGAGCGTTGAATGCCTATCGCATGAATCATCTTGTTTACTTCAAATCGATACGCACAGTCATTAGCACAGCTACCTGGTTATAATTATTGTTCACATTTCTTTATAACGGTGCATCAAGTAGCTGTGTGCGCGCTTGTTATCTTGAAATCAGCTGTTGCCTTTATAGTGATTTGAGGTTCGTATTGTGATCATGTCAGAACTTAGAACTTTAATTAAAAAACGCTCAGCTATAAAATCAAAGCTCACTATATTTGCCAATCATTTAAAATTAATTAAAACCTCTAAAACATTGACGGAATTGCAAATCATAGATTTAGAGTGTCGCTTACGAAAATTTGAGCCCTTATGCGAGGAATTCGACACGTTACAGACTGAGATCGAGATCCTATCAGATGAGCCACCAACCGATGAAGTTTCTGCGGAGCGTGTGCAGTTTGACAGCGATTACTACCCGCTGTTGGCCACAGCCAAGAGTCTGCTTCCTGCTGGAGGAAAGGCCAGCGGGTCTGTGTTGGAGTTCAGCGATGCAGAAACAGGTGGGCGAGTGAGAAATTTAGTTAGGCTACCGAAAATAGACTTACCTCATTTCAGTGGTGGCTATCAAGACTGGCTTGAATTTAAAGACACATTCCTTTCTCTTATACATAACAGTGAATGCATAGATAACATAAATAAATTCCACTATTTACGGGCTTCTCTTAAAGGAAGTGCCGCTCTGATAATTAAAAACATAGATTTTAAAAGTGACAACTATAAAATTGCGTGGGAATTATTGTGCGAGCGATTTGATAATAGTCGCTTACTGGTTAATAACCACGTACAAGCTTTGTTTAACGTAGAACCTATACAATCAGAATCGTGTAAGTCAATTCAGTATCTTATTGATGTAACTAACAAGAACATCAGGGCTCTTACATCATTGAAAGAACCCACTCAGTACTGGGACACGCTCGTAATTTATATGATGTCAACTAAACTCGATACGGTGACGGGTCGACACTGGGAAGAATATAGGAATACATTGACTTCATCCCCAACCCTATCACAGTTCATAACATTTTTAAATAACAGAGCAGACTTATTAGAAACATTGGAAGAGAACAATAAAAATAATAAATTAAAATCAGAACCCGTAAAAGCGAAAAGTTTAGTAATAAATAGTAATACCAATAGCAAAAATAAAAATAAAAAATTCCAACGTAAATCATGCCCGTTGTGTGACGATGAGTCACATCAGCTGTTCAATTGCGAATCGTTTAGAAGCCTACCACTTGAGTCTCGGATTATAAAAGTAAAAGAATTCAATGTGTGCTTGAACTGTTTACGTTTCGGTCATGTAGCAAAGAAATGTTTTTTGTCACACTGCAAATATTGCAAAGAAAAGCACAACACTCTTTTGCACGTAGAAAAATCTGAGCAATCTGCCTCTCGTGATTCGCCTTCATCGTCTTCAAAAGATATAGTACTGACAACTGATGTTTTACCGGTAACTACCCCGACGCGTGTTTTCCTTTCCACAGCGTTGGTGAGAGTGGTTGACGGCAAGGGCAGCAAACACACCGCCAGGGCGATCTTGGACAACGGTAGTGGAATAAATATCGTTTCCGAAGCTTTCTGCAGTAAGCTGGGTTTGCCAAGGCGGGACGTAAGCTCCACGGTAACAGGTTTTAATAGTCATGTATCCAATAGTACACAGTCTTGCAATCTCACAATTGAGTCATTGACTTCTAGCTATAGGACTAACATTGATTGTCATGTGTTTACCAACGTCACCACAGCAGTACCAATCACATACATTGACACACAACACATTCAAATCCCAGCAGGCTTATGTTTATCTGACCCCTCTTATAATATTCCTTCTAAGGTCGATCTTCTTCTCGGGGCAGATATCTTCTGGGATATTTTAGGTAGCAAAAAGATTAGCCTAGGTAAGCATTTACCTATGTTACGTAGTTCGGAGTTCGGATGGATAGTCACTGGTCACATTTCGAGTCCGAAAAGCACACTCAGTCAATGTCTATTAACTCAAGGTCAACTTGATATTGATCTCACTCGTTTTTGGGAAGTAGATAGTATTTCTCAAAAACATTCACAATCCGCAGAGGAACGTGCGTGTGAAAATAGTTTCACTGTCAACACAACACGTAATGACGATGGTCGCTTTGTCGTCACCATACCTCTCAAGCAAGATCCTCAGGTCTTAGGCGATTCTTTTGAGATGGCTAAGCGCCGTTTTTTATCGCTTGAGCGTAAATTCGAACGAGAACCAATATTCAAGGAAAAGTATTTAGACTTCATGAAAGAATATGAGCAGTTAGGTCACATGACTGAAAATAAAACCCTTTTTCCATACAGTGACAATGCCAACTACTACCTTCCTCATCATGGCGTACTTCGGGAGTCCAGTACAACAACCAAGTTGCGTACAGTCTTCGACGCTTCTGCCGTTACCACTTCAGGAATTTCTTTCAACGAAATTCAGATGGTCGGTCCTACTGTCCAAGACGATCTTTTATCGATTCTCCTCAGATTCCGCCAGCATAAATTTGTAGTATCGGCAGACATAGAAAAAATGTTTAGATCTATTGACATAGTACCCAGTCAACGCTCGTTACAGCAAATAGTATTTAGGTATGATCCCTCTCATCGCTTAAAAACCTACACACTTAACACAGTTTGTCAGGGGACTGCTTCAGCGCCTTATCTCGCCACAAAATGTTTGAGTAGTCTGGCATCCACAACCAACGATAATAACGTCAAATACAGTATATCGCACGACTTTTACTGTGATGATTTATTAAGTGGATCTAGTACTGTACGCGGAGCTATAAAGTTATGTAAGGGAATTACTACCGCCTTAAATCCCGCAAGATTTAATATTCGCAAATGGAAATCTAATAACGCATTAATTCTTAACGAGTTGTTCTCAGGTAAAACAATAGATTCAAACACAGTTTTAGATCTATCAGATAACAACAACAGTACATCTTCAAAAACTTTAGGTTTATACTGGCTTTGTCAGCAGGATACCTTATCTTTCTCGATTAACATTGAACTTCATGATAAGGTTACCAAACGACGCATTCTTTCTGTAATAAGCCAAATATTCGACCCATTAGGTCTTGTAGGTCCATGCGTTGTTGAAGCTAAATTGATTATGCAGAAATTATGGGTCAATAAGAGCTCTTGGGATGAAGAAGTATCGACAGAAATTTTACATCTCTGGTCTTCATTTGCTAACACGTTACCCTGTCTTAATAAATTACAAATTCCACGATGGGTTCTTAGTGATCTTTGCGTAAAGATTGAAATCCACGTATTCACAGATGCATCTGAAAGTGCGTATGGGGCATGCGTCTACATTCGGTCTGTGTGTAATACGGGGCATGTGCGTGTTCAGCTCTTGATCTCGAAAAACAAGATTGCGCCGATCAAACCCACAACTATCCCTCGTCTTGAGTTGTGTGGGGCATTACTAGGTGCAAGACTGTGTACTAGGGTAAAAAATTCACTTACGTTAAACATTAACATGTGTCGATTTTGGTGCGATTCCACGATCGTCTTAGGGTGGTTGTCCACCCCTTCAAATCAGCTTAACCAATTCGTACGTAATCGTGTTAATGAAATCAAAGAAAGCACCAGCGGTCACACGTGGAGCTACGTGCCGTCCAAGGTGAACCCGGCAGATCTTGTTTCCCGCGGGGTGAAGGCTGATATTATCAGCGACGCCTCGTTGTGGTGGTCGGGCCCATCGTATTTACTCGAGTCTGATCATTGTTGGCCTAAAATGCCTAATGAATCCCAGAAACAGGACCTACCGGATCTCAAACCTTGTCTTGTCATAAATAATGACGTTACCAAGAATGATGACGACCAACTATTTACAAAACTTATACTTAAATATTCACAATTTACACGTTTACAAAGAGTTATAGCCTATATACACAGATTTATTTACAATTGTAAAAACAAAACAAACAGATTTTGCGATCATCTTTCTTGTGACGAATTGCAAAATTCATTTAATTTTATCATGCGCACTACACAGTTAGAAATGTTTCCAAATGAATACCTTATCTTAAAATCAGGTCACGCGTTACCAAAGAAAAATAAATTAATATCATTGACGCCATTTCTAGATTCAAATGATATCTTGAGAGTAGGCGGTAGACTTGATAATTCTCCTTATAGCTATGACACAAAACATCCTATATTATTATGTAGCAAACATCATTTAACGAAAATAATATTTCATATGCATCACTTAAAGCTTTTACATGCGGGACCTCAGTTATTGTTGTCCAATATTCGTCAAACCTTTTGGCCTATAGGAGGAAGGAATTTGTCTAAATCCATAACGAAAGGTTGTATAAAATGTTTTAGATTTAAAGCCAGTAATGTTCAGCCCATAATGGGACAGTTACCTGAATCCAGAACTACACTGGAATTCCCTTTTTTACATTGTTCGGTGGATTATGCAGGTCCAGTTATGATAGCCAACCGTAAAGGTCGAGGTTGCCAACTAATTAAATCTTACTTGTCCATTTTTGTCTGCTTAGCTACAAAGGCTGTACATTTGGAACTAGTTACAGACCTTACTAAAGAGGGATACATGGCCGCTCTAAACCGGTTTGTGGCTCGTCGAGGGAAGCCTCAAAGTATAACCTCCGATAATGGTACAAATTTTGTAGGTACAAGTAACGAGTTACATCGTTTCTTACAGGAATCAAGTTCCCAAATTGGTTCTGATGCCGCCCAAGAGGGTATAGACTTCCTCTTTATTCCGAGCTACACCCCCCATTTCAACGGTATGGCTGAATCTGCTGTCCGTTCTACAAAATTTCATCTTCGTAGGCTTCTGCAACTTACGCATTTCACGTATGAAGAAATGCACACTTGTCTGACTCAGGTGGAAGCCATTCTTAATTCACGTCCTATCACCGCCTTAAATTCCGATCCTACAGACTTTACTCCTTTAACACCCGCTCACTTCCTAATAGGACGATCACTTGTGTCTGTCCCACATCCACAGCTGACAGAACGAATAACAAGCCTTGAGCGCTACAAACGAATCGAGCTCGTCAAGCAACATTTCTGGAAAAGATTCTCCAACGAGTACATAACCACTCTCCAGCAAAAGACGAAGTGGCCTACTGCGTCAAGCGAACTCAAGTTGGGTTCCTTAGTCCTTATAAAAGACAAAGCGTTACCTCCGTTACGTTGGGCCCTGGGTCGTTGTGTGGCCGTTTTCCCAGGAGCTCAGGATCAAGTCGCTCGAGTCGCCGATATAAGGATCAAGGGAGGAACCATAATTCGAAGGGCGTTTAATAACATTTGTCCCCTTCCAGAACCTGCTTCTTGAATCAGCTGCGTACCTACCTACTTCAACCCGGGGAGTATGTTGGAGACAAAACGTAACACCGCCCGCCATTGCAACTACGGGAGCGGGGCAGCGGCGAGCGGGGGGACGACAGGCCGCTGACCATATTCCAAAAATCTACGGACCAAGAAGCGCGCGTCCTTAATGTTCAATATACGAACCAACCTATTTTACAGTCCGCTATTTTATTTCATAAAACCTCTGA
Organism: Charanyca ferruginea; assembly: GCA_947361185.1. Classification (NCBI taxonomy): domain Eukaryota; kingdom Metazoa; phylum Arthropoda; class Insecta; order Lepidoptera; family Noctuidae; genus Charanyca; species Charanyca ferruginea. The sequence continues at coordinate 13,719,143 of OX376073.1, read as the reverse complement.
GTATCACCAACATACCTATCTATAGAATGCGAAGATCGATCATGATCGATCATTTTAGGGCTAGTGACGAGAGGAATAGAATTCCTCACCAATGGTTCCGTCACCTCTGAATCTTAAAAAAAATTGCCGTGTGGTGCCGGTCGCGAATAACCACCCCATTTTTACCCGTGGGTGTCGTAGCAGACGACAGAAAGATACCTAGGTATTGACCAGAGGATGCGCAGCAGCGTCCTTCTGAGTACTACATAATACGATCGCCAACATGCATCGGCCAAGCATGGCGATTACGGCTGAACCCCCCTTGGGGGAGACAAAATCTTAAATACTTAAACGACATGTAGAAATGTAGTACTACTCAACTACTATTTTAGGATGAAAAGAGCACAAGTATTTTTCCTTTTTTAAGTCGCAATGTTTATTATGCTTAGGCCGCATCTGCGTGTATCGTCACGAAGCTTCGCGCGATGACACGATACACGTAGCGGTCACATCTGCGTTTATCGTGTCATCGCGCGAAGCTTCGTGACGATACACGTAGATGCGGCCTGAGCATTACGAATATCCTACATTAAATTCGTAAGTTCGCCGTTCGGGCTAAGTTATGAGCATGAAACGATCTAAGGTCATAGTTAGGTTAAACTAGTCTAAAGGACTGCAATTACAAGCTAGTTCTGGGATTTCCCTAATCCCTAGGATTTGAAAAGTCGACTAAATAATCCGTCTAGGCCCTACTAAAGTTTTATCAAAAGTGCGAGTACTTTAGCAAGTGGACCATATCTGTTTTAATGCCGATGGATGGTGCTGTAGCCGAACTGAACATCGTAGAACGAAATCCAGTAAATAGTTAGCCCGACGATATCTGGCGTAGATTAGACGTGGAAGACCTCTCTCAACTTCCACGTCCAATCTACGCCAGATATCGTCAGGCTAACTGTTTACTAATTTGAGCAATTGTGTAGGGCAGACCGCAGAATCTGAACATTTTGCCGTGTTGGTTGGCAGTTATGATAGCAGTACCTATAACAAGGAGTGAATGCACGCTTCTCCCATATCTGTGGATTTCTGTGTAAACGGTGTGGGTAAACGGAAATCCATTCCGGAAATTCGCTTTTGCGGCTGCACAAAAATCCGTTCTTACCTAAAACAGACGCGCTCCTAGACAAGATAAAACTCTAGACGCGAAAGTTTTAGGTAAACTTGTCAAAGATCATTTTCTATTATAAAAACTACGATCGCGAATTTATTGTGAGTCATCTAAATCATTCGCGTGACTCATTTTCGTAACTTTCCAATTTATGTACCCAAAATGTAAAAATAGTTAACTCCAGTTTTTTACTTCTTGTTGCATGACGTTCAAATGGTTTTAATTTACAGCAAACATAAATACTGAGAACTCACAATCTATTCAATTAAGGTACTGTTGAATCATAAAACGACTAACATCTAACAAGAAATATAAACGGTTTATAAATTAGTGATACATGCAATTAGCCTATTTTATCATTCATGCATTGAGGTTTTTATTAGGTTGATAGTTAGCAATTATAAAAAGGTACTTAGGTAAATACACAATCGCAGAATATTTGTTTTTTTAGCAAAACTAAGTTTGGAGGACTTACGTCTAAACTATTAAAGTTAAAAATAATGTAATTGCTATTTTTAAAAGTATTTTAAAATCGAAAGTAATACGGATTCTAAAATCATAGCGTAAATAACACTAGCTAGCTATAATAGCATTAATTATAAGGAAGGTTGTTCAGCAGATTTAATTGGAATCTAAAATGTAAAAGGTAATATGAAAATAGAGGAGGAAACTTGATAGAATTAATTAAGTACCTACCTACCTAAGGGAAATTTGTTAGGGCAGCCCAGACATCATTTGTTAATAGTTAATAATAATATTCCCATTATAATTTTAGTAAGAATAAAAGGTTTAATAACAAATATTACCACAGGTGCTACAATAGAACAATTAAAATTAGTTGAAAATTCATATAATAATGTATCTGTTAATTGTTAAGTTTCTAGACCATTTTGTTAGCCCTTGAGTTAGGTATGTCTAGTCTAGGTCATGCTAGATCTATAACAAACCGCTTGATAGAGGCCGGAGTGGTAGGCGTTGGGGACGGTGCCTCTTCATCAAAACGTATTTTGACCACACCGGCCGTACCAACCAACTCACTTCTGTTAAATACAAAAAATATATGTTTAAAGTAAATTTGTATTTATGTGTTGCACAATGCAAATAGACAAACAAATACCTGCATGTACATGAGTCTGTCTGTGAGTGTGTCTAAACAATGTTTTATAGTATTGATATCAAGTAAAAGGAATAGAGACCGAAGCATGAAATCAATATTCAAATAACATATTGGTCGTAAAAATTTTATACAGTTTTAACACACATGGTATATTTTCTGAATTGACTGCAATTGGTACTGGAAAATACCATAAATTTTAAAGTACCTAGCCTATCTATTACTTGCAGCTTCCAACTATTTACTTTAAATAAAACAAAATAATATGAATAGACAAAAATATAAAAAAATATCATAATGTAACTTTTATCAAATGAAAGGTAATAATATTAGCGGTTTTTGCAGCTATAAAACACTAGTATTTGATTCTTATAAGTCTGAGTCTATAATTCAAATCAAGTGAAAGTTTATTCAACTTAAGTCTACATTTAGTTTATGAGTGCATCAAAAATTTAATTTGTATTCCTCTAAGTAAATAAACAAACACTTACTTCTGGTTGGAGTTTTTGCAGCCACAGACACATACTGAAAGTGCTGTAATGAGTGTGACTAGCACCCCCACACTCAGAGCAATCTCTATTATAGTATACATAACAAGAGTTTCTCAATCAATGCCTATCAGACCAGACGATATTCTGAATAAATGTTCCATCACAGATATAACATTAAGTCACTCCCTTAAACAGAAACACTGTAAGTACACAACTCTCTTCCATTTGAATAAAAAGTGTTGAAATGTAGGGCACTTGACTACGCGACCACATAGACTTATCTTGTACAGAAACAACTCAATTGCAACTTTAGTAATAAAGGAAATTTGCAAGATATTTCATTAGCCAATAATCTTTTATTAAGATTATTTCGCTATCATTTAAAAATATTAAAAGCGAAAGAGCGAAAGCAAATCACATCCATCCATCTACACAGATGCAAAATTTAAATGATAGTGATGTCATGTCTCTATTTTCGATAATAATGTTATCAATGTCGATATATTTTACAACGTATGGCTTGGTTAAATGCCTACTTTTTGTCTATTAATTTGAAGTACTTTTGCGTAACGAACAGTTCTGTTATACTATATCTCGATTACAATGACCACTTGACACCGAGACAACTCGACCTAACCAATCGAGTCCGTATGAGAATAGGAAAAATAAACGCCTAACAACTAAAGTTTTTATGAAGGACTGCCAATAGGACCACGTGGTGCAATGGTTCGTTATGTCACTTACGAACCCGTCCAACACACTTCTATTTTATCTTATTCATTTTATAGAGAGTCTTTAAAAATATTTTAAGTTTTGGTGATAGTCAAGCCGGCGTCTACTAGTTAGTCAAGATCGAGTTGCACAAAGGTTGATATGTCATAACTCAACCCTGACAGTTGACAGTGACCCCGTCAACTCGGGGCGAGTTGTTGTAGTACCCTACAGTTTACGTCGTGTGTTTTATCGACATGCCGTTGATATTAACACAGAGCATCCCTAGGTTATTCATAGACAAAAGACGTATAATCAATCCAAAATGACGCTTAAATTTAAATGTTGCTAGTAGGAGTCTACCAAGAAGCTTATAGGTAAAAGTGGAGGCAACACTCTAAATACCTAAGTGAAGCCAACTGTGGGCATATGCTCTCTTTCTAAATGCATACAAAAGAACGAGACAGTGATAAGTGTTTTCTTTATCTTATGTATGCATTTAGAAAGAGAGCGTCTGCCCACAGTTGGTTTCACTTAGATGTTCCGAGTGTTGCCTCCACTTTTACCTATAAGCTTCTTGGAGTCTACAAACTGCCACAAACAATTTTTGAGCGGATCATGAAGGACGGATGGACCAGTGGGATGGACTGATTTGTAAAATTAAAGGATTTGTAAGTTCCTGAATATTGCTAAATGCATAACTAATTATTAAAGATGCCAAAATGTAAATGTGACAGAAAACAAAGATCTGTATTGCTAAATCTGGATTTCCACGGTGCACACTTAAGCGAGTCTATTTCTAATTATAAATAAATATAATCGATTGATTGATCGATCGATATAATCGAATAAAGATCAAAAAAGCAGTACGTGCCAATAAAAATCACACGGGTGTCTGCAGTTGACGCAATATTTAAGGACTTTTGTATTTGATATTGTAATGATATAATGCAGAAATAGTAGAGTAATGATATAAAGCCCGTCACATACTGTAACAATTCAACTACTTTATGAAATAAAAAGCTATGTAGAATTATACGTTAGAATCTAATAGCTCACACAGGAATGAGATGAGTATCAAAAACAGAGATATAAAAACACTTACCTAGACGCACTAAGTTAACCAGAGAATTCCAGGCTCCACAGCCTGGTCGGCTCCTAGCTTTGGGACGGAAGTCCCCGGGGATCATAACAGTAAGACCCGCCCTGGGAGCAGCAGGCACGCGACAGCACGACGGCACGATTCAGGACCGTTACCGATTTTTGGTTGTGGACCGGTAGACTTGTAGTAAGTAAAATAGAAGTAGTTCAGCGTGTTACTTCAGCGACAGCGAGATCTAGACTGACCCATTTGACAGGTTTCTTTCCTGTCGGCTCTTCCGAAATTCATATTACTTTCCAAGTATGAATTTTATTTCTGGAACGCCTGTATTTTCATATAGCACCGGCCAGACTCAATTATTGTAGACTGCCAGTTATTTTATTCGATTAGTGCGTATAGGATTTTTAAGAACACCAGATACATTAGCGGATGTCCAGCTGTTTAGTATAAAATACAGCAATACACACATATATTCGACATCAGTTTGAAGGTTTTAAGTTATATAAGCCGTAAACTAATTAAAAGAATTACTGACAATTGTCAAGATTGACAACTGTCATTGACAAACATGTCATAACAAAACATTATTTATTTTCCAGATTTATAAAAAGGGAACTAAAATACATTTAATTAGCTTTATGCTCGATGGAATATAATGTAAGTAAAACTAAAGGGAACTATGATCTGAGACACACATTATAAATAGAGAGACGAGAGACGAGACGAGCATAAAGACTAAGTACCTTTAAAGGCCCATTTAAAATATAAAAGATTCCATGAATCTATAAAAACAAGTATTATAACATGTAGACAGCAATTATGAAAAATGATTGCATGCTTCTAAAAAGTAAAAATAGCATGTGTAAACATAATGTTATAATACGTAGCTATAAAATATATCGTAATATGCCTTGCTATGAAATATATCAATATAGGTACAGGATATGCCACATGGAGGGAAAGTACCTTGAATATTGTAGATGGAACATTTTACTGAAAGAAGACTTTATTTTAATTTAAAAAACAATTTAATCTGCATTCATAGATATTTAAATAATTACATGGTTGAATTGGGAATCGGATCTCGTTACACGAGAAAAATAATCACCCCTTAGCTTTATCATACCGATCGAAAGGCTTCATCATAAGGATTATTTTTTGCTAAATATCATAGTGTAAGAAATAAAAGGAAGACCATGAATTTTAACATTTTTAATACAAAATTAATCAATCTGTCAATTTATGTCCTTACGGCAATGTCAGCTTTTCATTTATCTGAACAAAATTTCACATCAAATGTTAAAATTCATGGCCTTCCTTTTATTTCTGACACTATGTAATTTCTTTATGACACTATGTAATCGCCTTGACTGAAACTCAAGAAACGTCAATACGGCAAAATCTAGCAGCCTCCAACACTCGAAACAATTTTCAACATAGCCGCCCTATACTAAATAGCCGTCGATGCTTTTTCTGCGGCGGTAATATCCATCAAAAACTCAAATGTCCTGCTAGAAATGCTGATTGCTCCAAAAAAGGACATTTCGCTAACGTATGTCGTAGCATCGGACAAAGCTGCAAACGCTATTAGTACGAACGACGATAACTCTCAATCTGAAGTCATTGGCTCTCATCTATCAACTATATCTGCTGCTGCTCCAACAAGCCTGCAAAAAGCGACTATCAATATCACTTTAAATAACTTACGTGTGGATGCTCTACTCGATACCGGAAGCTCTCTCAGCTTTATCGATAAGAATCTTGCTCAAACTATGAAACTAAGACGCAAGCCCTGCAAACAAGCTATAACTCTAGCATCTCTAAGCAACATTTCATTTAACGTAGAGGAGCTATGTTTCGCTAACATTCAAATTGGTGAGCACAAATATCAACGTCGACCTCTACTCATTATTGCTAATCTGTGTGCTGACATAATTATCGGGCATGATATACTGAAAACACACTCGTCGGTGGAACTCCAGTTCGGGGGAGATAAACAACCCTTGAAAATTTGCAATGTAATGGAGGCATCTGTCCCGGCAGCATCAGTTTTTACTAACCTTGCGCCAAATATCAGGCCTATAGCTATCCGCTCGAGAAGGCATTCTCAAGATGACCAAGAATTCATATCTAACGAGATTAAAGATTTACTGAAAGATTTTATTTTTTTATTTATTTTATTTAGATAAAGTCATTGAACCCAGTGTTTCACCTTGGCGAGCTCAAGTACTTATTCACAGAGCTAGACGCATATCCTCTCCCGAGTATTGACTCCATCATAACGCAAGTAGCTAAATATAACGTCTTTAGCGAAATTGACCTCCAAAGTGCCTATCATCAAGTGCCCCAAGAAAAAAGATACACTGCCTTTGAAGCATACGGTAACCTCTATCAATTCACTCGAATACCGTTTGGGGTCACGAATGGTGTAGCGGCGTTTCAGCGAACTCTGCAATATATTATTGATTCTGAAAATCTAAAAAGCACATATGCATATCTTGATGACGTAACCGTTTGTGGAAAAGATAAGGAAGATCACGATAGAAACCTTCAGAAATTCATGGAAGCCGCTAAGAGATACAAACTCACTTTGAATACTAACAAATGCACTTTTGAAACAGACTCGATCAATCTTCTTGGTTACACCATTCATCGTAACATCATTAAACCTGACAAATCTCGTTTGGAACCACTAATGAATCTTCCAATCCCAAACGATACTGCCAGTGCGCCACTCGCTTCTAGGTTATCAGGCGGGTCTGTACTCGTAATAGGCTGCTCAGGCTCCTCTTCATCCGACGAATCATCGTTTAAGGTACTTGGCAGTGGTGCTAGAGACCTGTTAGAGACCGTCGTTTCTCGACCATCTGGTAAACGAATAAAGGAGTATTCAGGATTGCTCTGTAGTAGTTGAACTTCTTCTACAGCTGGATCATATTTAGAGACCCTTACGTTTTTCTTCAATTAAACAGGTCCAGGCGAATGAAGCCATGATGGTAAAGATTGGCCATTTATAGAGCGGCGAGGATGGTTGAACATACGCTCATGCGGGGTCGCATTAGTTCCTGTACACAAAAGAGATCTAATGGAGTTTAGCGCCGGTAGTATGGCTTTCTCCCAGTTTGCGATAGCCTCGTTATTGGATCTGAGATGTAATTGGATTGTGCGCCACAGTGTACCATTTAAGCGCTCTACCAAGCCATTTCCTCGAGGATTATAGGGCGTTGTGCGATTACAAGATGTACCTAGTGAGGTTAAGAATTGTCTTAATTCGTCAGATAAGAATGAGGTCCCTCTGTCCGAATGAATGTAAGCTGGAGAGCCGAACGTGGAGAATAGGTCTATCAGACATCTAATTACTGTTTCGGAGGTCATATCTTTACAGGCATAAGCAAAAGGGAACCTGCCATATTAATCGATAATCGTAAGGATGTGTCGGTTTTGAGTGTTAGAAGGAATTGGCCCCTTGAAGTCTAAGTTCAATCTTTCGAACGGTGCAGTTGCTTTTATAAGGTGTCCGATGACCAACATAACGCGGTTTGATTTCGGCACAGATTGGGCATGCTGCCGTAGTTTTCTTTACTTCTTCAATCGAGTATGGCAAATTTTTCGATCTGACCCAGTGAACCATACGAGTGATACCTGGGTGACAGAGAGAACGATAGAGCTCGACGAGTCTGGAGTGAGAGGGCGCAATGTGTATGTGAAAACATACTCGCGAGAGTGCGTCAGCGACTAAGTTTTGTTTACCAGGTCGATAAACAATATCGTATCTAAAACATGACAATTCTAGGCGCCATCTTTCTATTTTTTCATTTTTAATTTTATTTGAATGTGTTTGGTTAAACATAAACGCAACTGACTGTTGGTCAGTAATTAGTAGAAAGTGTCTTCCGATTAGGAAATGTCTCCATTTGGGTAAAGCTTCGACAATTGCACTTGCATCCTTTTCAATTGTGGGTTGTCGCTTTTCAGAATTGTTAAGAGATCGCGAAAAGAACGCTACAGGACGCCCTTTTTGTGACAATGTCGCTGCTATTGCGAAGTCGGAAGCGTCGGTTTCAACGGAAAATGTCTCGTTATCGTCTATTCCAGCCAAGGTAGCCTCGCAAATATCAGTTTTAAGATTATTGAATGAATTGATAGCGTCTTCACTTAACGGTAGAGTACCTTCAATCAGTGGTCTTATTTTAGAAGAAAAGTTGTAGATCCACTTTGAGTAGTGCGCAAATAGTCCAAGTGATCTTTTCAAAGTAGCAGCGGAGTGAGTATCGTTTGGGATTGGAAGATTCATTAGTGGTTCCAAACGAGATTTGTCTGGTTTAATAATGTTACGATGAATGGTGTAACCAAGAGGCTACCTCCAGGACTACGTTTTTTCTTAGGGGGGGGGGGGGGGGGGTGTGTGAATGATATGAACTCCTTGCTATTTTAGAAGATTTTATGTTATATTGTCATACTGTATATTTGTCACATTTGTCACTACTGTCTGTATTTTTAATGTTGAATAAAACCAATGTTTCCTATGGTTTTGTCTTTAGCATGTATCAGTAAGTTTTATATAACAACAAAAAGCAGTCTTCACAAAATAATATCAGGTTAACTTTAAAATGTAGGTAGTTATATGCTATTAATTTAATCATCACAATGAAAATATTCTTAAATAACTTTGTTATTTTAAATAACAAATTAATAATCTATTAGATAATAGTTTTGCTGACTTGACAAATACTATTTTTAACAAATATGGAGCCACCTGCATCACAGCACATAACGTTTTGACTTTTCTGCATGAAGAAACATTGAAGCAACCAGCTCTGAGAAGAACTATGGATATATTTTTGTAAATTTGTTGTTAAAATTAATGTACAGTTTTTTATTGGTTAAGCGAACATAATGTAAATACTATATAAGACGCGCTATTTTGTAAATAAATATATCACTTTATTATTACTTCTACACAACTAACGAGTATTTTCTTCAACCTTCTGATATCTCCAAGAGTCAACCTAGATCCTCCTAAGTACCGCTAAAAATATACAATATTTACACGTACAATAAAAAAAAGAAAAACCTATAACTATTAAACCAAAAATAAACTAATATAATAAGGCATCAAAAAATTCCTCCACATCGCCGTCATCTGGGAATGTGCCCAATAGACTGACTGCATTGCCCCGTTGGATGGCAATGCTTAACCTCTGCCCAAAGTAAAAACCAGCTCTTGGATCACGAGAACTGTCAACTAACCTTTTCCTTAAAAAGGAGATGAGCACTCGGACCCCACGACCCGAGGGTTTCAACCCCAAACGGCTCGAAAATAAAGTTATCACCAAGGTGACTATACTTTCGCCGTTTGAGGTTTTCTGCAGCCGCAGCAGCAGCACCAGCACAGCACGCTGAGCTAGGAAGATGGGATGGCGCAAGAGTATCAACGCACGTAGCGTCCCACACTAAAGGCCTACCCAACTTCCAAGGAAATAATGACATGCCGTCCGGTCTCTTGCCATCGTCGCGTGCCAAGCCGTTGGGCTCCAAAACTGCTGGAACGCCGACGGCGACGAGAGCACGACGAATGATGTCATTTATATTCGTGTGCCGCGCTATGCGAACTGCACTCCGGTTGCACGATAGGCCGTGGTGTCCGAGGCAGTTAACAGCTTCCCCACAGCGACAGCGATGAGGAGAACAACAAGATGCTCCTAAACGTAAGGAAGCAGCGAGGCGAAAAGTAGTGTCGTCAAACATAGTACCTACGTTTGACGACGGAAGTGCCAAAAGCCAAAGATTGCTATTTCATACGTAATAAGCCCGCCGCGGGCTTATTACGTATGAAATAGCAATCAGCAAAAATTGCGCAACTATCGCGCAGTCAACTCGCGATCAATCGCTAAACGTAAAAAAAAATCGTATTATGTAAAAATCGTTTGCTAATCGTTCGCTGTTTGTTTCAATGCATTTATCGCTACGACACTAGCGCCAAAAACAATTTAGTAGCCACCGCTGGTACTAAATTCAAATTCAAATTAATTTATTTGCTAGAATGTAGGTACAAATCAAGAACTTATACCTGCTACCTGCCTGCTTACTTTTATCTGCTAATATAAACAAACAGAAAAACTGGTAGATTGTGTGTGATTGTCAATGTTTTGTTCGCGTCAGACACAACTTCACGTGTTAATTAAACTATATAATATGAATATTATTAAAAATATTCACTTACTAAATGATTAAGAGAATGTTCTAGTTTAACATATATTTTTTTCAAATCATTTGCACATTTTGACGTGATTGTCAGTTTAAAATCTGTAAAAGTCGTTAAATAGTTTAGATAGTCGGTAGTGAGCTTTAAACTCAGCATCAGACAAGTTCAAAGCTTTGGCTTGATCTCGAAGGCTACGTCGCAGCTGTGCTGTGTTATGGCTTTCAGTCCTACTGGCTTCTTCTTCAAGTGCTCCAAGCAAGAGAATAGCAACATCTTTGATAATCGAAGCGTCACTCGATTTTTTTAGGCGGATAATAATAAAGTTTTTACAAATCACATGGTTTAATTTAAATTAACACACGACGAAGATTTAAAATACAGTTTTTTGGTACAATACTCGAAATAATGGACTGAATTAAACTAATATATATGTGTACAGCAAAGAAAGAAAGAGAAGACAGCGATTAACAATCGACCAGCAACTAGGGAAAAGGTTATCGCAATTTGACAGCAAAATTTGCTTATTGATGGCTATTGCTTTGCTGTCAAAACTCATACGTAATACGAAATAAACGTAGTACAATAGCGGACAATGCACAATTTAGTTCATTGATTGTTCCATAGAGGCAGCACTAACGCTTGTTTGCTATGGTTTGGTTATCGCTGATACATAATACGAATTTGCAATTGAAGAGCAAATATTGCGCAATTTTTGCTATCGCTTGGCTTCTGTAAGATACGTAATAAGCCCGTCGACTCCCATTTACCCACAGCCAGCAGACACGCTCGCTCAGCAGAATTAGAAGAAGTGGAAAGTAAATTATTCTGTACTAACCTGCAGAGCAGCTCATCCTACCGCCTCTGAGAAGATGGATTGTCGGGTAAATCAGTGCTCGGGCAAGCAAGTTTCCAGGCGTCCATGGCCTCGGCGAAGCACGGCACATCAAAATCAACTAGTGTAGGAGCTAAAACATTCCTGATTAATTTTTCAGTGCCGTGGACCGAGGATATAAATGCAGGCAAACTGATACTTATAATTTTACGGACGCCGAGGCCCCCCATACGAATAGGTAGAGTAGCTTGGGCCCAAACACGGTCGTCCATTGCCAAATTTAAAACAGATGTTAAAGTATGACGGATAATTTGGTCCATTTTTTCTAAAAGGTGATTGTGTTTCCACAAATGGGAAGCGCGTAGGAAATAATTTAATTTAGGGCCGAAACAACAAAACCGTATAATGGTGATGGCCGAATGCATGTTAATTTGGAGTAATCTTTTTGAGATGTCATTAAAATTTTGTATTTTTTCCTCAATAAAACTGGGAAAGGAATTCTCGAAGATGGGAATCCCAAGGAGACGTATGAGTGCTTTTATCTATAATTTTAATGTCTGGGGCTATTGCGTTAAATTTGGAAAGTGTCGATTGTCTGTCAGTATTGTCCGATAAGTATAATTCACACTTCGAAAGGTTGAGTTGTAAGCCTATGGAATGCAGTTCCTTTTTTATGAAACTCAAATTTTGTAAAACTCCGTCTACATCACCTCCCAAGGTTCCATTGTCGAGATACCAAACGTTAAATTTGGAATTTAGCTGTCGAATAATTGGATGAATGGCCAGACTGAAAATCACTGGCCCAAGGGGGTCACCTTGTTGACAGCCAACAGCAGATTCTAAAAGGTTGTCACGATATAGTAATTTAGACGGATGTCTGTAACATGCAAATACTCGAGTTAACTCGAACTTAGCACAACTCGAGTTAACCAGGGTTAGTAAGTCGAGTTGACACATCTCTCTTATCTGACGTCTGTGTGCTGTCTGTCACTTCTGTCATGCTTCTGTCACTGTCAGTCAAATCAAATAATTTTGTTTGCGGTAGGCATGTGCTAACTATATCCGTTAAAAGATTGGATATGTAGTATATCATTCCAAGTAAAGATATATATCCGATTAACATATCCATATCCGCTTAATATATCCGGGATTGAAGTAACTCTATAAAGCGAGATTATGTCTGAGTCTGGGCTAGATAACTAATTCCGACTTTAAATAGATCCAGGGAATGAGGCGTTCCAATGTAGCTCAAGACTAATAGATCCGCGAAAAGGTAAATCGTCATAATTGATTTCCCTTAACTGGCTTAAAACATTTTACGCGTATTTAAAAATCAATTAATATGTACAATAATTAATTTGAGATGTAATTTATAATTATGTAATTTCGCTCAAAACTTGCAAATACTATTGCAAAAAGTATAAACAGTAACAGAGAAACGCTTTGATTTCAAAATTTTTAATTCCTAAACACATCCGAGTGTCAGACTCAGTATCCACAGAGTAGGAGTTAGGAGTAGGTAAGTACATTGAATCGTTCGTCATTCTGTTCGGTCGGAGTCGGAGTGGGTCGGAGTTACTCGGATTTAGGATATGTTAATTTTTATGAAAAGGAAGGAGTGGATATGTGTCCGCTTAGGGATATATATCCGAAGATATAGATGTGTCCGGAGTTACCCATGCCTAGTTTGCGGCTTGGCTTGTGAGTTCTGCGATAATGCGGTTCGGTTACAAAGATTTTGATTTGAATCATTTGAATTCGTTCGTTGTAAGCACTTAAGCAGGCAGTGGCACTGATTGTAGGTTATTTTTAATTATAACCGCAACGACTTTAAGAAAATGTTAATGCTTATTACGAGAGCACAATAACTATGCCAATTTCTTATAAGTTCGATTTATTTTAAAGTGTTTAAAATTAAAACAGCTAAATAACTGCCGGTATCGGTATGAATACAAAAAGTGACATTTTCTCCAAGAGACTCATTATAGCAGTGTTATGGAACATCGGACTTCAGACGTTTCTAGCTGTTTTACTAGTATTTCTAATACAAGTCGACTTCCTACATCCAGTGTCATGGGTCACTTCAACACTTCACGAAATATTTGGTTGGAAGATGGGTATCAATATCATGCTTCTTGGACTGGTTTCTTTTTTTCAAGCATACATATATGGAAGCTACTATATGATGCCGCTACCTAAATACTTTACGAGGTTCTCAATGTTCTTGAACATGTTTTCAGTACAAAATACTATGTTCAGTGTACTGTATGCACTCAGTGGATATTTCACTATGGGTCTATACTCATCTTTGGCAAAGAGCAATTATAATATTCTGAAGAAAAAGTGTGCCTTTTATGATGGTCAATGTCTGGTTGAACAAAGCCTTTTCCTACAATTTGGCGGCATGTGGATGGGACTATATTATTTTTTGAACATTCACATCTTTGGAACTACAATGCTTATGTTCCCACATGTTTATCAAGATAAGTTTCAACAAATAAAACTTGCAGTAAATAATATCCTCTCAATGGGATTTAGAAATTCTATAATGCCAGTGGCTTATTACTGCACATTCTACTATTTATGGGGAAATAAACCAAGAAGTGTAGTTTCTGAGGTGTATAGTTTATACCTGGAAGATCCACCCTTAGATAATGTTGTTAGTTTGATGCGCTCTGGAATTTGGATTGGACTTTGGTTCTACACTAGTTTATTCTTCGTGTCAGTGTACACAATGAGAACTATTTTCAATATAATACTTACTGAACCAATGAAATTCCCCATTGAATCTTCAGAATGTTTAGTGCTCCACAATGCTTTGGCTCTACGGTCACAATTTAATGGATACTTAGGAGCACAGGATCTAAAAATTATGTCAATGACTGACAATAGAAGGAGGCAGCAAGTATTCACCCTTTCGCAACCTGGAGGTCATCCAAGAAACTGGAACAATTTGTTGGAACAGTGTATAAATATTATTAATGACTTCAGCAAAGAATTAGATGCTGTAAACGGAGATGGAAAATCGAATGAAACAGAGAATCCTGCACTGAGGAATGGCAATGTAACATCAAGCACTGGGTTTACATATTCTGGAAATTTAAGAAATATGGCCCTGTCTCCTAAACTAAAAGAGCTGACAGATCACAACAAGAATAAAGTGGAAGACACCTTTGTTAACATTATAAAAGAAGAATTTAATGTTTTTGTTCAGAAGTTGTGTCAAAAACCTGGCATTAGTTATCTGTTTGGAGAACAGACTGACACAAAATTAAAGTTTTTATTGATGCAAGCTCAGCCAGTCATGTGGACTTGTGAAGGTTTAGCTTGTATAGCTGCTGCCTCTTTAAATGAAGATAAATATGGAGTGGTCCAGAATGACTTGCCCATTGTGATATCTACTTTAATTAATCTCAAACAAAACTTAGACAAATTGACAAAACCGGGCTTGGTGCCCAGGAAGCATATTTTAAATGATGTTTTTGCCATAAAAATGAAGACTGCCCTAATTTCGTCAGTTAAAAGAAGTATTTATAAGATTGCCATTACATTCTCAAAGTATATTCATGAAGTACCTTTGGATCCAGATATCCAAGTTGCATTACAACCATTTTTGATGTGTAAAGAAGCATGATTTGTGATAGAATAAACATTTTTTATTATTACTTCGTATTTTTTTTTATAAGAACCAGAAATAAAACAATGCGATAAAAACAAAATTTATATTAAAAATCTCTATAAATGTAACATAACACATAAAAACTAAACTCTGTTTAACATTTCAACTACATATCATACTATGAATATACTACTAACTAGTAATTATGTAGTGTAGGTAGGTATTATATATCTAAAGACCTAAAGTTGTTGTACCTGAGGACCACAACTTTACCTATTATTACAAGAAATTTAAAAATGCTATTGAAAGTGTCATGGTGTTTATTTTGGTGTTACATTTTATACTTTATTTGTTCATGCAAACTGAAACAGGACATTCTATAAATAACTAGCACTTTGCCCGCGACTTCGCCCGCGTGAATTTTCTCAAGGATCCCTAATTTTTGATAATGGATAATGGCTCAGGGATAATGTAGCTTCTGATTTTGAAATCGGATGAGTACTTTTGGAGATTACCCCCTACATACAAACTAACAAACAAATTTTACCTCTTTATAATATTAGTATAGATTATAATTATAATTCATAAATATATAGTTTTTTACTGTTGACAAATGAAAGCAGGGTCTTTTTGTTTGTGCCTAAAAATATAGGGGGTACGTACATTACATAAATTATATTAGAATCGCTACATACTAAAAGTAAAAATAAAATAAGACACGAAATTACATGTTGCAGTCATTTCAAAATATCAGTCAAAATAAGTCACAGATTTACTATTGTATTAAGGTCTCCACCCACTATGCAGTAACCGGACCGTAACGTACTTATCCGTCACAGTTACAAAATGTACCGACCTAAGGTTTCGTATGCGTAAAAACGTCTCAACTACGTATGAAACGCAGTAGTGGACCGCCCTGGCATCGTCACGTATCCAGACTTGTGCGTTGCCTATGTTGACAATGCACTGAGTGACAAGCCAACTCGTACTATGCGCTGATACGGTAGGATAACGGGAAAGCGGGTGGCTATAGAAAACTATCAGTAAATGGTAGTGTCAAGTGTCTTATGTTTTCTCCTTTCTTTAGCTGGCTTCTCTGAGTGGAATTAAGTAGTGATAGGTAGTACCTACCAGCAACATCGCTATCCAAGACTAATAATATTATAAAAGGTATATTTTAGAAACAATTTAAAGAAGTGTATCTTCATCTCGTAAGTCGCTACTTAGTAAAAGAGAGCGTTGACTAGCAGCCCCGAGCAAGGCCGTGCGTTCTGCGGACGATGTTCCCGACTCGCAGCTCAAAGAAGCTAGGCAGGAAACAAATTTTTGTATTAGTAAGAAATACCTACAACATTGAAAGTCGTTAAAATATACAAAAGCAGCAACATTGAAAAGAAGGATCATTACGCGATGAAGTTGTAACAATTGAAATAACAGAAACCTTAATACTATTTTTTTATTATTATTTTAGTTTAGTTTTTAGTTATTTTTAGGTATAGCTGTTGGTTTTCCATTTAGTAATATAGAATTATAACACTCAGGTATATTGTGAACTTTACAGTTATATTTTCTTTACCTAAATGTTTTCGGTTTCATGTATTTCAAGTGTCCGTCATTGCTAAACCACATCGCAAAAGAACCTGGAAATGTCAAAGCGAAGACGGAACGATAACTCACGTAAAGGAGACTGCTCGGTAAGGCGACAGGCGGAAAGAGAAAAGAGAGACGAGAGTGCGGGGGGGTTGCGTATAAGTAGAGCGGTACATACGAAGAGTTGTTTACCGTCGGGGCTGGCATGGGGGGTGGCGCTGCAGGTGCGGACGTCGCCCCCGAGCTCGGGGGACGCGAGCGCAACCCTAGCGCTTCCGCCGGGGGACTCTGTCATGGATGCTTGCAGGCTGTAGCTCTCCCTGTAACATGGCATCGCTGGACATCGCGTCCTGCTACTTTTCGACTTGATTTAACTAATTTTATTTTATCACGATTTAACTATTTGATTCTATGTAGCAAAAGAGAGGTATCTATGTACTGACGGTGGTTTAGATTTAGCAAATTTTATATTTTGCATGGATGGAGATTATCGCCATCTAACGCGACACTTTTTAAGTCTAAGAATTCTTATACAAAATCAATTTATACTGCTTGGAAGTTAAACTCAGCAAATTCTGAATAGCAGCTGCATAAAACACTGAACAAATGAATTAATGAGTGATGTTATAATAGATACATAACAGTTATAATATTTCGAATTCCGTGCACACATGACACAACGATGGCTGACGATCATGCGGCACATAAAACCCGTTTCGAAAGGTGTTCGCACATCGAGACGGCATGCTGACCACACTTAGTATTGGTCGTCTATTTACTGAAGTTTGGGTAATGCTAGCCTGTATCCGGACGTGGACGAGGTCTGGGAGATTTCACTGTCGTAGGACGTATCGGTGTTGATGTAAGAGGGCTGTAGGAATGGCGGCTGGGACCAGGCGCGGCGTAGAGGCGTAGACTCTGGGCCCGGGGACGAACCGTCGTCCGACTCGAGGCGGACGTGGCTCACCTGTGTTAGATATACATTCTTAGGACAAAATCGAGAAAAGCGGAACAGTTTGCATTATTTATGTACATAATAGTATATTATTATTGTTAAAAAATATCTGTATAATTTATTTGATAGATTTTCAACTTTAATACAGAAGCATAAGGTTCATATTAAATTGGCAAAATTTTACAGTTTGGTGTGGCTTGATGTGCTGGTGTCTGTACACATGCAAGTGGTAAGTAAAGTTCGATTCAAACTTAATGGCGGCTGTGAAGTGCACTACTGGCTGCGCAGTACCCCGCTCCTCACCCCCGCTGACAAGTAAAATTGTTACTGCACAGCCACTAGCCTCGTGTTCAGAGCCGCCATCAAGTTTGAATCGTACTATAATAATAAATAGAAACATGTTTATAACGTTCATAACATATACCTACCTACACATTTTAATATAACTTTATGGACCCCATCGAGCACAGCAAACTTGTTGATAAGTAGGAGAGAGGTACCCATCGATATGTATGTACTATGTAAGATATATTTCTATGGAGGTACCTAGATCTCTTTAATATTTTTTCTTATTACTAAATATTTAAGTTATTTCCTGTCTAACTGAAATCAAAATCCAGTCCTACATAAGTTAACTAATTATCCTATTCATCATCATCATCATCTGCCTAGCCTTTTCCCAACTATATTGGGGTCGGCTTCCAGTCTAACCGGATGCAGCTGAATACTAGTGTATTACATGGAGCGACTGCCTATCGGACCTCCACAACCCAGTTACTGGGTAACACGATACCCCTTGGTAAAACTGGTTGTCAGACTTTCTGGCTTCTGACTACCCATAACGACTGCCAAATATCTACAAATGACAGCCGGGACCAACGGCTTTACGTGCTTCCGAGGCATGGAGGGAACTTGGTATGAAAGGGATGATCACCCATCCACAGACCGACCGCGGCTAGCGCAACTTAATAATAAATAGAGTAACATATTTATAACTTTTATAACGCAGACACATTTTAATATAATATTATGGACCCCATCAACCACAGCAAAATGTTTAATAAGTAGGAGAGAGGAAGCGCTCCTTAATATTTTTTCTTATTACTAAATATTTAAGTTATTTTCTGCCTATCTAAAATCAAAATCCAGCTCTACGTAAGTTAACAAATTATTCTATTATTTATGATCAATTTAATGTAAACTAATAATATAAAGAGGAAAGATTTGTTTGTTTGTTACGATTTAACTCAAAAACTACA
Organism: Charanyca ferruginea; assembly: GCA_947361185.1. NCBI lineage: Eukaryota > Metazoa > Arthropoda > Insecta > Lepidoptera > Noctuidae > Charanyca > Charanyca ferruginea. The sequence goes on along the minus strand of OX376073.1, from coordinate 13,700,121 downwards.
GGTCCCCTGAGGTCATCCCTGAGTAACATCCATACTAATATTATAAATGCGAAAGTAACTCTGTTACGCTTTCACGAGGAAACGGCTGGACTGATTTTGACGAAATTTGGCATGTAGATTAAACCCCGGGAAAGGACATTGGCTACTTTTTAATTCGTAACTTTGTATGCATCCGCGATAACCGAGATTTACGCGGGCAAAAGCTAGTAGGCTACATTTATCAATTGAAAAAAAAATTGACAATATTCAAGAATATATACAATATTTATACAATATTCAATATTCGGATGAAGTCGCGGGCTAAGCGCTAGTAACATATATTTTGTATATTTGTTATAACATACATCTATACTTACGTCAGGCTTAGTATGCCTACTGCGTCGGAACTTGAAAGTCTTCTTGGAAGGTCCATGTGCTCGTTGTAACCGCGGTCGTTCCCCCGCGTCCGGCGTGTCGGAGTGTTCGCCCACCAGCATGTCGCAGTCCAGCGGGGGACGCGCCGGGATGCACTCGCCGCACGACGCCTCGCCCGGGGACATCGGGGATAGTGGACTCATTGATGTCTCTCCTATCATAATAATTAGGCATTACTTTTGTAGCCGTGTTGTGCCGACTGCGAATAGCACCACCCCATTTCTACCCGTGAGTGTCGTAGAAGGTGACAGAGGAATATTGACCAGAGAATGGGCAGCAGCGTCCTTCTGAGTAACATAACACCTACTGCGATTGTTTCCTGCGCCTCGTCATAGAAGAAGACTTTTGGTTGCAGGACGTGGTGTTCCGTCGCTTCCGTGGACAAGTGCCACAGGACAGCACTAAAACAATTTAGTGAAAAGTGCTACTAACATACTAGTTTTTTCTATTAACACAAGTTACGAATTATAAAATACCTATGTATGTTAAGGTTCAGGTATGCCTATGCATGATGTAGCCTGAAATAAATGAATTATTATTATTGTCATCTGTAGTTTTATTTGGCGAAACTCTCAGCAAGTTGATTTGATATTGGTGCCAATTCTGTTGTGCACAAACTAAACTTATTTTAAGCTATTTATATCTCTTTCTCTCCAATAAAACAAGAAAGAGATATCTAAAATATTCTTACACTTATAGTTGTCATGTCAGAATGTATTGGTTAAAAACATGGCGAAGTTCAAGAAAAAGCTAATTTGACATTTCTGACTTAGTTCGTATCTGTCGCCGTCCTTGTCTTCAGCTGCCTGGCAGTAAGAGATGCCAATTGTCTAATTTTAGTTTAGTTTGTGAACAAGGGAATCGGCGCAAATATTTATGGTAAAGAAATAATATGGATGACATTCTGCGGAATTAAAATTACCAGTGGACATCGAACTTTAAATCAATTTATTTTTGTATTGAAATGCGAGTAAACCCTGTGCCTGCGATGCCAGCATAAACATACCAGAGCAATGTTGAACAATGACTGGTAAGCAATTAGTTTCAAATCAAACTTACCAGATGTGAACTTTAGCTCTACGGACGGAACAAAACGCAGCTTAGTTTGTGTGCTCGTGTATGATGGAGTGCTAGCGGTTGGCTTGTCACTGCCATAGTTGTTCAATGAACCTGTAAGGAGAAAAACAAATGTCAACAAATTTTATTGATAAGATTATCCTATTGATAGTAAGCGAAATAGATAATAATGTTAGGAAATAACTACTTAAGTAGATGGTTATGAGCTCTAGCCCGATTTCATTATTTACATTAAATTATTTTATTTGGACCAATAACATCCATCAAATTTCATCCAAGTACAATAAATAAAAAAAATATTTTTATTTTACTATATACATATTTATTAATAAAATTAAATTTAAAAAATGCATAATGAATTAACAATTAAATTTAATAAACATAATTATATACCTAATAAATAAATATGGCGTGGCATTTTGGGAAAACCATATAAAAAAATATAAAAATATCTAAGCAAAAAATCATTATTGTAGATAGATAGATAAATCATTTATTTAGTGGTCTCAAAAGACATATCACAACACAAAGAAAAAAACAAATAAAAAAAACATTGACCATTAAGGAACGGCAACACAGTTAAAACAGAAATTCAAAGTCCTCCAAAAATGGAAAGATGGAAGAAACGATAACGTCATCTCGGTTTTAGTTGTTTTTTTTTCAAAAAGCGCTGAATAAATTTCTGTTTTTGTATACTCAAACCTTCTCCAGAATGTAACAAACACTTTTCTGAAAACCGCATCAAAATCGGTTCAGCCGAACGGGAGATAATCGCGGACAAACATACATACATACAAACATACGGGTTGAACTGAGAACCTCCTTTTTTTTTGAAGTCGGTTAAAAAGAATGGAAATAAGTGGCGAAAATAATTTGTAAGTCAACTTCTATAAACAAATGACACGCCAATGACGTCATGCACGAAATGAAAGAGAAAACAAGTATTTCCGCACTATTCTAAAATTTATAAATAGAATATTAGACCTGTATACATATCAATGTAACCAAATATACGAACACATTAATTCGTTTCAGAGTGTACACATTACAGTGTTATTTTAGCTGTGTACATAAATTTGGCACATTTGATTGGAACATAAATTTGGCATATCATGTCTACTTGTATTTGTAACAAACAATGACGACATCATCAATGGATACATATTTTTATAACTTTCAAATGTATACATATTTTTGTAATCGACTGTACGTATAAAAGATATTTCGTACCCATATGAGAATTGCCACTGCTGGCGTTATTATTGCTGTTCTCACTCATACGGCCGCTATTCAACTGGGCTTCAAAGGTTGGCATGTGCTGGCTCGTTGTGGAACTACTCGATAGTGATTCTGTAATAAATAAAAATATTGGGATAATTTCAAGGATATTATTAGACGGATACACGATCCTCTCGTGTATATGTAGATAGCCCAAAACACAACAATGCATACTTATTTATTTATTCAAATTTTTGCACCTTTTGACCGCCAGGACAATAAAGTAAAAACGTGCCCTCGGCGCCATGCTACGAATTCATTCTTTAATACCTATTCTTTCTCATTATAGGGTATTGCACCCATTTTTGAAAAGTGTCTCAATAAAATTCGGTAGTGCTAATATGCCCCCAAAAAAAAAAACACAACATTTTTATTCAATCGATAACTGCCATAAAAATGCATTTAAATTTTAACTTTTCAAAGGGAATCACCAGTTTCGGCTAAACGTGGACAAGATGCCCGGTAAAAACTATTTTTACTAAACAATGTTATAAATTCTTAAATAAATATTCTTGCACATCACATCGTAGCCAGCTACACGTACAAAAAGTCGAAATAAAGAGTATTTAAACAGTCTCCACCAGTTAAAAACCATAGCCATGTGTTTGATGCAGTGTTACCAGCACGGGAATAAAACATCGTTCAGTAATCGATTATAATCGATTATGGTAATAAAAAAATCGTTTGTCTACAAAACGAGTACCGATCAATACTTTATGAGAAGAATAATATACTCATTTACATAGTTTTAAAATAAAACAATCAAAAACGTTATTAGTGTTATAACATATTTTTGGAACGAAGTTCCTTACGCGGCTTAGGGGGGGGCTTAGGGGTAGTGTGAATTAGTAGAAATCGTCACGTAACTAAATGCGTGTATCTATGTGTGGGTGTATCGAGCTTACTACAAACAAATGAGCACACGAGCAGGCAGGATATATATAGTATATTTGAAATATTATTTTATTTTATTTTTTTGTACAGATACGTACGTAAAGAACTTCGATTTTTTCGAATTCTTTACTAACGGCGGTCCCCCGACCACCAACAAAATCTTACCCGTTATGCCAACCTTTTTTTTAGGTTGGAATAACGGGTAAGATTTATATCTATTATTTACCGATATTTTTTTCCTGGCAACTCCTACTGAATCGATTCATATCTAACATCCCTAACGTAAAGTGAAATGACATCTGACAGCAATGAAAAATACTATTATTCGATATTTTATTTATATAAAATGTACCAATACCAAGCACATCAAGCGGTCATCGCAGAGAACTATGAGGTAATTGTGGATGTTATACACGGCGTACCAGATCTCATATTGGAAGCTACATTACTCATAGTAGGTACCAACATGGCTAAGGGTGAAGTTATTCACAGATTTTAATTTTTATGTCCCTAAAAGCTACAGAATATGCATATTTCATTTGCTTCAAAATAACAGGAATGAACTCCTAACAACTTTCTTACATCCTTGTAACTTATTGACTGTCGAACACATTCAAGATTTTGCATCATTTGTAAAAGAAAGAAATCTAACATTTGATTTCCAAAATATTGAAGGAATTGAAGATGACCTAGTCCTTTATTGGATAGAGCTGTCCAAAGACCAATTTATAACTCTGAAGGCATAGTTGCCTAGATTATCCGAGATGGGCAATGGTTCATTAGCACTCACAGCTTATTTAATAAAACTTAGAACTGGGGACAGCGATGAAAGGATTTCTACATTATTGAACATTGCACGCTCAACTCTATTAACATGAATGAGCAAAGCTCAGGATATACTAAATCAAGATTTTGTACCTGTTAACTTTGGTATAGATCATATTACAAGGGAAGAAATAGCCGAGCGAAATCTGATTATGCCTAATGGTTTGTTTGGTGAAAATAGCAGAAATCCAATAATTATAATTGATGGTACATATATAAATGTTCCAAAGAGTTCAAACTATTTATATCAGAAAAATACTTACTCCTTGCACAAGTATAGGAACCTCATGCATGAAGCCATTCCTAATGGTATGCTCTGATGGATACATTATAGATGTATTAGGCCCTTATCCAGCAACAGCATCTGATGCCAATATTATGCAAAATGAGTTCAGCAATGAATCAAATACATTGCGTCAATACTTTTGTACTGGATAGGGGTTTTAAGTCAAAATAAAAACTAATAGTTTTATTTTAACCACCTTATTACAACCCTATAATGTGTAAATAATCAGATTATATCAAAATACTACTGGCAAACAATATATTATAGAAAAGAATATGATACTTACAAAGATTTTACCCGGAAAGGTTTCAATTTTTCACATGCCAGTTGAATCATATTCTTGCATCTGGCTACAACTTAATAGTAATATTTGCATTCCTATAGATAAGTAGTTATTAAAATGCAAGTCATTTATTAATAAAGGGCATGTCCACACTTAGCCAAATCACCCTAACAAACTGAGCAATTCCCTTTCGCGCGTTGTTTGACAAAAACGTCTCTTACTGGACGCCATATTGCTCAGCGGAAATGACGTCAGTTCGTTTTGTATCTAATGCGCTCTTATTAAATATGAAAATTGAATATAATTTAAAAAGAATTAAAAGCATATTTTGTAACAGGTGTAATAATTAAAAAATTACGTTAGTTACGAAAATAATAAAAGTACAAAGCCTATATATGCCAATTGGTTGACTGACAGTTGACAATTTTTTGTTTACACAGCCGTACGGCGTAATAACATGGCCGCTACTATTTCATGATGTTTTATAACAGATTAAAAAAACTGAAAACTTTGAATTGAATTTAAAAAAATATGTTGTTATTTTATGAACTAAAACTTACATTTTCCGACTGCTTAATGCCTAAACTGTCTCAATAACATATTTATAGATTTATTCTCGTATAGAGTAAAATACCCTATTAATAAATGTAGCCTGCTAGCTTTTGCCCGCGAAAATGTCGGTTATCGCGGATGTATACAAAGGTACGAATTAAAAAGTAGCCCATGCCCTTTCCCGGGGTTTAATCTGCATGCCAAATTTCATCAAAATCAGTCCAGCCGTTTCCTCGTTAAAGCATAACAGGCAGAGATACTTTTGCATCAATAAATAAAAAATAAAAAACATAATATTAGTAAGGATGTTACTCACGCATAATGTAGCTTTCGATTAGGATGAGTCAAGGAAAAAAAGGAAAAGAAAAACGTGTTTTATGAGCTTCATTGACGTATAAAAGTCGATATGTAGTCGTTGACCATGGCGTGATGGGCCCATTTTTGTTTGTACTTTGTATATGTCGCCGTCATCTGGTTGAATCTGCTGTTTGATTGAATGACTAGCGCGTTCATTGATTGACGACATTTAATTGAATGTCTAAAGGACAACTCGTCAAGTTGTTTAATGTAACGTTCAACGTCTTGACTGAACGTTATAACGCTAGCATTCTCATTAATGCATGCAAGAGCGAGCGAAACGACTTAGCGAGCTCGGGCCCGGGGACCTGAACCCCGCAAAGCGGGGCTCAAGGGTTTAAAAAAAAATAACCGAGTCTGGGTGCCCCCAGTCCCGAGCTCGCTACGCTCGCTCTTGCATACATTAATGAGGAAGGCCAAAGAAATGATATGAATAAAAAGGGAGTGAGTGAAAGCATGACGTTGGACAGGACGGAATGGAAGAAGAAAACATGTTGCGCCGACCCCAAGTAACATGGGATAAGGGCAGGGAAAAGAAGAAGAAGAAATAAATATACAAAATGTACAAAGGCGAAATTAATACTACTTACAAGCATAGGTGGTGAAGGGATATCATGGCAGGTGCAACTATTGAGCTGTTTGATTTTTTGATTTGATTGTAAACACAAAAAATAGTTTTAAAAAATCTACATAAGTCATAACTAATATAATATTTTGATGGCCCAGCGGTTACACCTCCCATGCATGAGGTTACGTGTTCGATACCGGGCAAGTCTAAGTTTATCTTGGACATCACTGATGTCGGTGAAGGCACACATCGTGAGGAAACCTGGACTTATAATTAATACAAGTCTGAAATCGCCAATCCACCTTGAGCAAGCGTGGTGATCTGATCAATGCTTGTATGAGCCTTCTCTGTATCATATATGAGAGAGACCTTTGTCTTGCAGTGGAAAAGTAATAAGCTGGTATTAGTATATTTGGACTAGTTGGTAAAAAATGGGGTCTCAACCCTAAAATAACACTTTGGCTATACACTTCAGTTATCAGGCCGTCTATAACATACGGAACCGTTGTGTGGTGGCCCAGAACACAACTGGCTACGGTGAAAACGAAACTCCAAAGCCTGCAACGCCTGGCTAGTGTTGCGGCAACTGGATGCATGAGAACTACTCCATCAGTCGCTCTTGAGTACCTGCTGAACCTAAGACCTCTGCATCTCGTCATTAAAGAAGAGGCACAGGCAGCCGCACTAAGACTGAGAGCCAACGGACTGTGGAAGCTAAACATAGAAACACCACACTCAACTGTACTGAATGGAATCCTGAAGGAAATACCACTCCTTGAGGCGCCCACGGACAGAACATTGTGTCATCATGTTTTCGATCGAAGATACAATATCCAACTTACAGCAGAAATGGAAGATAACTCTGGTATCGATGAAGTTAGGATATACACAGATGGCTCCAAAACCACACAGGGTACTGGGGCAGGTGTCTTCTCGAACGACCTAAATATTAAAATCTCAACCACCCTAGATAAACTTAACACTATCTTTCAAGCAGAATGTATAGGTATAACCAAAGCAGCACAAGCGGTTGCAGCCAGAGATGTCAGAGGACATAATATTAAAATTGTCTCAGACAGTGCATCCGTACTTCAAGCTCTACAAAGCAACACTATAACCTCTGTCCTAATACTGGAGTGTCATAATACACTGCAGTCCATTGCAAACACAAACAGGGTGACTCTGCAATGGATTAAAGGACACAGTAACTCACTGGGTAATGATGCAGCCGATGAACTGGCCAAAAGGGGTTCAAGGACGGCGGTATACGGCCCGGAACCACTACTGCCTATACCCCTGGCACAAATCAGAGCATGGCTGCGCCTTACAACAGAAGCTAACCACCAAACAGAATGGAGAAACAGCGCAGGATGCAGGCAAACAAAGAATGCTGTTCCGGTAGCTTCGAAGAAGCTTGCCCGCAACCTCACAAGACTAAACAGGGACCAAATCCGTAAAGTACTAGGTACGATAACCGGACACTGTCCCCTAAACAAACACCTGTGCACCATAGGTGTGACAGATAGCCCTCTGTGCAGAGGCTGCATGGAGGCGGAAGAAACGCCACAGCACGTGCTCATGGAGTGCAGGAGCGTGGCGGATCAACGGGCACAGATTCTCCAGTCTCCAGTATCACTATCGGAAGTCTGCAGCAACCTGAAAAGGCTGCTCGGCTTCTGGGAGGAACTAGGACGGCTGGAATAAAAGAAGAGACAGATTTCACGTACAATGACCCAATCGAGTGGCTAAGTGCGGAAAAGGCCCCGACAAACTAACTAACTAACTAAGCTGGTATTATTATTATTACTACATAAATGTAGGACGGAGAGTGGAATGGATAGAGAGAGAGAATTAAAAAAAGGAAGATGGCGAGGACAGTGGAGCGGTATGTGTTTGAACATTAAATAGCTTTAAGAAGGTTTTTTAAAATATCAGTAAGTTCGTTTATCCATCGTTTTTATTTGCCACGATCCACAAACTACATATTAAGTTAAGTACCTCTCTGCGCAGACAAGGGTGCGGAGGGATGGTCGGGAGTGCGCGGCATCCCCCCCGCCCCCGCCCTGCCCACCAGCATGGAGATCAGCGAGGGCCGGTGCTGTTGGTGCTTGTCTGGTACTGTGGACGTGCGAGGGAATACTTCTGATGCTCGTTTGCCCGCGGCTTGTCCGAGATTCTCGGCTATTTGTTCTAGGAAAGGAAATAGAACCTATTAATATATTGTTTATTTATTTAACTACTTAGGTCCAATAGTAATAATATGTTGGGACATTTTCCATACGGCCATCAGATCCCAAACTAGGAAGACCCTGTACTATGGGTGTCAGACAACAGATATACATACAATTGTTAGTTACAGACAAAAATTTAATCTACGGGTCTAAAAAACAGACAAATGAATTAGTAACGACAAGGTTGCCCTTGTCGCACCAAAACATTTACAAAATGCCTCAGAATTGGGCCATCCAGCTGATCAGCTGATTAATGATCAAAAATTTTTTTTTTGTTCATCCCATTAAACTTTACGTACGATAAAAGATTACCATGTGAAATGCTGATTTTTAAATATTACGCAGCGCTGTGATTTGAGTTTATGACACTCTTACATTAAAAACAGTAAATTTATCGAAACGGAGAATTCACTTCAAACGGTTTCGTGGCTTATAATCACAACAAGACTTCCGACTTCCTTGACTTTCGAGTTTATGAGTTCGAAAGTTTGTGAGGATGGATGGATGTTTGTTACTCTTTCCCGCTTACACAGCTAAATGGAATAAGCTTAAATTTGGCAAACATATAGATATTGAAATTGGGAAGTCGGGCAGCAGCGGCATCCGTGTACCTCACACACCAAACTCACTGAGATCCCCAAGGCGCCTGCCAAGCGTGGGGGTTATAGCAACCCCACTTATGGGGGACGCCTTTGTTCAACAGTGGACGTCTTCCGGCTGATGATGATGATGACTCACCAAACTTGTACTGATCGTGTGTGTCCCGCATGTGTCGCAGTTCCCTCGCGAGTTCCGCTAGCAGAGCTCCGCGGGCCCGCGCGGCGGGGAGCTTGAGCCCCCTCACTCGCTCGCGGACTACGAACTGCATGTGACGCTCGTTGTCGCCGATTGGGGGTTGTGAGAGCTGTCACAAGTAATAGATAGTTTACTGCAACACATCTATATGGCCTTTGCATATAGTAGCAAGTGGTAACATTTATGTTTGTTCATGCATGTGTAGCATGTTGTTTATTTACTATGTGCTGTAAATAAGTATACACACATTTGTTTATTTACTTAATTATATATTTAAGCCTTTTATTTTCTTGAGCATAATAACTTAAAAAAGAAAAAGAAGCAAGCCATACCAAACTGTCATTTTTTTCCAATTATTATTATTTTATTATTATTATTAATTGAAGATGAACCTTACACTTTTGTAATAAAGTTGAAAATCTATTAAATAATGGTTTCATGGTTTCATGCCAAGACCTAATATTAAATATTTCATTCATTTATAATCATTTATGAGAGTAGTATTTCTCTCATATTAGGCTATAATGAGCCTGGCATAGTCGTATAAGATTAAATGGCTCCAAAAAAATAAATAAAGAGAAATCCAATGAAATTATATGAATAGTTATGTTATTAAATTGTAGCTTATGATACAAGCATTAAATAATAAGATAAAAAAGCCTATTCCATATATCCATACCATACCTTATGCACAATAAATGGCTGTAACAGAATATACAGCGGCGTGCGATACGTGACGACGTGTTCTAGGAAGTCCCACAGATGGTGCGCGGCTTCATTCCGCCTGCCCAGGTCCCGCATGGCGCGAGCTATGCGGCCCCATTCTGTGCACAGCTCGCTTGTGAAGCAAGCACACATCACTTTTAACGCTAGAAATAAAATTTAACAATTTAATTTTTGATTAAAAACAAATTAAAGAAGAACCTACACAAATTAAAATGACTGGTTTGTTAATCAGAAAGTTGAAGCTCGTTGTTGAAACGTAGGGTAGGTCTCTATGGAGAAGAACCAGCAAGAATCTCCATGAAAACTTTTATAAATTAAGTTTTTTATCTGTGGGGTCTAACAAAATAATGTAACAATAAAAAATAACAATAATTTGCCAAATATTACATAGATGACGACTTCAGCCCAGATTAATTCATCGATTCAGTAATAATAATTTCAAAGAACGAATCAGTAAACGGTACAATAATCAACAACAAACGTAAAAATCTGCATGTTGTTAATAAAATAAGTGACAGACATAGTGTTTATACAAGAAATAGGAACAAATTAGATCAGCCAAGTTTCAGATTGTGTAAAGTACATACTTCTTTTATGGGGTAATGTGTAAAATGCTATAATAAAATACCAGTTGATATTCTACAATTAAATGAAAGACAATTTAAAACATGTATTAAACGCACACTATCAAAAGACACGGTTGGCGCAGTGGTTGAGCGATTGACTGCTGCGCAGCGTGTTGCGGGTTCGATTCCCGCCCAGGGTAAACATTTGTGTGATGTTTGTTTGTTGTGTATGTATATCAGCTGACTGACACCCATAGTGCAGGGTCTTTTTTTTAATGCATTGTATTGGTCTTTAAATGCATTGTTTTCACATATAGAAGCAACGTGTGAATAATGTAATCAGTATTAAGTAAAAATTGATTAAAAAGAGTGTCCGTGGAGTTTCTTGCTCGTTCTTCTCCATAGGGACCTACACTACGTTTTGGAACGAGCAACTAGCTTCATTTTTCTGACTAACTAACTGACTCTTTGACAATTCAAAAGTGCCTGTAAATGGTTTAATTGAAATAAATGCTTTGACTTTAATAAATTAGTAAAGCATGGCTTGAACACAAAAAAAAAATTCACATGTCATTCTCAATATGTAGTCTACAGCCACAAAACCAACCAACAAACCAACTATTCAAATTATGATCTTAATTTAATTTCTTGAATAATTATAGTTTCAGAATAGGTAAGTGTTTTTCTAATATTGTTATTTATTTTTACTCTTTATTGGCAATACCTACAAGGCGAAAAAGCGGTATCTCAACATAATCTTAGTTTTTTTTTTAAAGTTGATTTTATATCGGATAGCTTTAAAATATACATCGAATGAATAAACTAAAGCAGTTTAGCACTATCTGAACAAGATAGAAGATTCGATGGCATAAAAAATCAACTTAACGATTTTTTTTTGAGATAGGTACTGCTTCTGTGCTTAGTAGGGCAGAATAGATATGTTTATTTTTATGTATTATCTAATTTCTTGAAACGCTCGTTGGCCTATTATTGGCGACTGTATAAGTTTGAGGTTATTAAAATTAAGATCTAATATAATCAGAAGCTGTCGGCAGCTGTTGGCTGTAAATTAAATAAGATAACAAACCTAGAAAAGCAATCCTATACAGTTGATTGGACAGCCTAGTAGTATTTCTAGTATCTCGACTGCCAGTGAACGTGAGCGAGTTGGCTCGGTTGTCCGAAGCATTGAGCTTAGCGTTGACGGCCGCTAGCTGTCCGGGCGGAGCGGGCGGACACAGTGCGTTCAGTACCACTGACACTAGGTAGCTTACGTCTGATTGGCGGAGAGGTGGCACATCTGAAAGTGTTTTTTTTTATTTTTAGTTTTTTTTTCGCAGATCTTAACCTCTTGACCGCCACAGTCATGTATAGATGACAAGCCAAAATGTGCCCAGCACGCCACAGTCACGACTACATGACAGACTTCTATACGTGATTCCATAGAGTATGTAACTTGGTTTGGTGCTGAGGGCATGTTTATGCTTTTTTGACGTGCTGGTCAAAAGGTTAAGCACAAGTTTTAACGCTATCTTAGCTAATGACAGCATACAAATTTGGATTTCAATTAAATTAATATTATATATGTACATATATTCAACCACTACTCTTGATATTCGTACCCATTCAATACAAAATGTATGATGTTTTCGAATGATTGTGAATGAATGTTTACGAAAACGCGTTCGCTTGCGTCAGCGACACTGGCACCACAATATCCCTCCATGTTTTGGGAAAACCTTACGTTTAGCAAAGAGCTACAATATTAAATTGATAGTCTAATTAAACAACATGTTCTCACCCTTTCTACCGCTACCAACACGTAAACAAAGCGGCATGAATAGATTCATCAGCATGTTTTCAGTTTTTTCGCCCGTTGGGAACGACGCGCTGCCTCCACACATTTGTTCTAGTGAATAACTATCCTATAACCCAAAATAAACAATAAATATAAATACTAAAAACCTCTCAGAATGTACACAGGCCAGCACATCAAGCTACCCCAATCTGTCAAATTTCTATGATAGTTTTTCAACTTTATTACAAAAAAATAAGGTTCATGTTTAATTGAGAAAATTTGACAGTTTGGGATAGCTTGATGTGCTGGCGTCTGTAAACTGAGTTGTTATGTTTAAAACTTTCATTTATGACAAAAAGAAAGAAAAAATAATAATTTCCAAAATATCCGATGATATTGCCATACAACATAGTGTCCAAATAGCACAGCAGATAAACTAAAAAATAAGACGGAATAGTGTATATAATATATTACCCCTGTATTGATGATCTGCAACGCGATTAGTCGCACGACAGTGCTGCAGAAATGCGGCGGTGGTGGTTGCGACATGAGCGCTGCAGTCGCCGAAGATAAGTTCTCTCCACAGTTGTTGTCCGATACTATCAGTGCCTGTAAGAGTTTTTTAAACGAATCTTGAATTTGACGAGGTGTTTAACTTGTTTGCTTTTTCTAACGCTTTTTACCCATGTTTGGCAAAATGAACATGGCATGATGATCTGTGATCTGCCCAACATTGAATTTATGCAATACAAAGTATACATGTCTTTATTTTTAGAACATAGGAGGAGCACAAATGTCAAATTCGTCGATGGCGTACAAATATTCTTGGGTACTATTTTATATAAACTAAAATATTACCATGGCAATTAAGTTATTGTAATTTGTCTGAAGTAAACTTCGACTTCGGCTAAGCGAGCCCATTTCGGTATTGTTTTAACACCTGCATGATGCATCATCTCCAAAGTCGACGAGGTCCGAGGCATAAGCTTAACGAGCGCACTTGATGTGGAGCCCCCTACGGTCGTAGGTGCAACTTACTTGGACAGTATTAAGCAGAGTTTTCACATGTTGCCAATGCATTATGTAAGGACACCGTATCATTGTTTCATAGACCCCTTTCAAAAGTACTGCAGCTGAATCCCAGTCGGTGTTCCTCTGTAACATTATTTTATTAGAAAAATTGAGTAGGTTAAAAGGATACAAGTAAAATGTCATTGAAGAGTACAAACCCTGAACCTTGGGAAGACAAATAAGCCAAAAAGTTACTCCCAAAATCCAAGAAAATCTATGTCAAAACAAAGTAATTTTTATAGCTTACCCTGATGCTGGGCTTCTTTGCAATTTTAAGGAACACCTTATCCAATCGTCTTAAGATCATTATAAGTGCCGGTCTCAACGCATCGTCTGCCCAATCAGCGGCAGGTAGTACTTGCGTCATATACCGCTGTAGGCCGCGACAACCCATGGACTCCGGGTCGTAGGGAGACACCTTTAGTAATGAGTGAGCTATTTCTGCAAGGCGCTGTAATAAAATATTTAATCAAGGGACTTTCTTAAATGAGATACTATATTGTTTAAGGGTGTTTTAGGTAAAAATAGAGAAAAAATTAGAACTTTCTGTGTGCAAAATTTAGGTAATATTAATTATATTGACTATTGTCTACGTTTCTTTTGCAGGTCTGCTTGCAGAAATTTCTTAAGAAATAAGCAGTAGCTTTGTACTCATATTTTATAATGTTTTTTTCCTGTGTTTTCTACTGTGTGTACATAAATAGTAAAATAAATAAATAAATATAAATGCACGCTTTCGTAGGCACTAAAAAGCAGAATTTTTAATTAAAAGTGTGTGCCGTTTTTACTCAATACAAGAGATTTTCGGAAAGAGTATGTAAAAAGAACCATTAAAAATAAATAAGCGTGTAAAAAGTAGTTATATGAAGCCGTTAGTGAACTGCCTCTCGAATGTCAAATGTACCGCATAGGTGCATAAGTAACGGAGGTTTGACGTTCACATTTTTCGCCCGACAGCCGTTGAGGCATATGATTGGTAGAACTGTAAACTCACAGCATGCGACTTGGAATCCAACAGTTCAACGGGTTTTCCTTCCGTGCCACCGCTCCGGTTCGAACCGTTGATCTCCAGTAAGCGGGTAGTGGCGCGACCGATGAATTCGCCCACAAGTGATAGTAAGACATCACGCGGTCTGCGATATTCTGCTCGTACCAACTGTTGAGATAATTCGGTAATGATTTCCATTAAAAGTTTTTCTAAGAAATCAGGGAGTGATTCGCCTAATAAGAGGAACAGGGCACACACGAACAATTCCTGTATGAAATACTAGATTTTGCCCGCGACTTCGTCCGCGTGAAGGTCGGTTATCGCGGATGCAGTCGATGCAGACGAAGGCGCGGATTAAAAAGTAGCCTATGTCCTTCCCAAGGGTTGAAGCTATCTTCATACCTTTTATTAAAATCGGTTCAACTGTTTCGTCGTGAAAACGTAACAGACAGAGTTACTTTCGCATTTATAATATTAAAGTATGGATATTGTTGGAGGTATCTGAATGTTAAGTATACCTTTAATTGGTATTCATTTGAAGTAATACATAAAGTACTAATGTATGCTGTTGGTATAATTATTAAACAAAAAAATCGATACCATATTATTTGTAAAAGTAATCTTATTTAAGTACCTCCGAGTCTTCAGCACCGGTATATTCAGGGACAGGCATCTTTGAATTATCATACTTAGAGTGTGATTCCTCAAAGGCGATAATTGTCGCGGCGGCAGTACGAGGACCGGTTCTTTGTGACGAGCCTTTATGTTCAGGGGACGTTCTATACGGGCCGTTGTATGACCTATGAAAATAAATAGATACAAAAGATTAAAAATAATTAGAAAAAACAGAACTTCTTGTTTATCTTTCGAGTAATATTGATTACATTTTATCTGGGCAGAAGTACCAGTATGTGCCGATCCATCACTACACACTGTGACTACCAGTGTTAGATTATCTATCCCCGGATGTTACTCAACCACTCTGCCAAACAGCCATCGACACGGAGGCATTTAGGGACAACAAACAACAGTGTAATAATAAGTACACATAGGTTAGAACTTAATAAGAGTAACAAATACACTACTCAATATTATCCTCTTAGTACGAGGGTTCGACATGATCATTCAAACCAGCTAGTATAAGTGAACTAGTATCTTTAGAATCCCGTACAAAGTCCGACGGTTCGATAATGTCACATCTTAGACTATGGACTTAATACTTACTTGGAAAGTCCTTCGCAGTTGTTTACAAGCGTCTTTATAGCTATAGCTAGTTGTTGAATGATCTCTTTCTCTGTCTTTCCTTCGCGGTTGTAGCTCGGCAGTTGAATTTGTTTTACGTAACATGGCAGTATTGCTTCTAGTATTATCTGTAATGTTTAGGCTTTGAGCGGATTGATACAATGCAGACTATACTGGTGGATGGGCTAAGAATAAGATTTAGAAATGTGAGCAGCAGTGATATTCTATAAAATCTACTACGGTAGGTTTGGGTGCTTGAGGTGAGCTGTCAATGCTTAGTCAAGTGGCATGTCAGTTCTACTCTAAGGTCTTTTCATCCAAATTCACCAAGAGAAGATTTTTTAGAATCCTGACCTTGTTGTCCTTATTCCATGTTTCTTGGGGTCGATGCAACACATTTTTTTTTCTCCCATCCCGTTCTGCCAAGCGTCATGATATAACTGACTTCTTTCTCTTTTATATCATTCAGAATAGACCAGAAAATATAGCAGACTAGTAGATCACAAAAAAAATGAATTTCATGAAGTTTAGTGAGCTTTCATGTAACGTTCCCTTCAAAATGGTTGAACTAAATGGTGCCGATCCGTGCGTCATGTTCGTGAACGGGCGCCGTCAGTTGAGACTGGTCATCTCTTAGCTGCCTCGGTTATTTTAAATTTATTTTGAATTGTCTAATTTCATTGCCACTAGGACCTCTTTTAACGTGCACAACTTGTTACATTGTTCTCACATTGTACCTCTAGATTCAACATGAATGATGTAACCTAAATTTGTAATATTCTATTGAATTTAAAAGAGTGTTCATGGAGTTTCTTGCTCGTACTTCTCCATAGAAACCTACTGTTTGGAACGAGCAACTAGCTGCAACTTTTTGACTGACTGACTCCTTGACAATTCAAAAGTGCCTGTAAATGGTTTATTTGAAATAAATGGTTTGAGTTTGAGTTTGAGTTCTTTTATCTGGGAGAGTCCTACCCCTAACAGTATTAAAGACAGGCAAACTGAACTAAACAAAAACGTCGTTCAGACGAGCATAAAACGCAAGAGCGGGACAGCACGAGACGAAATATTTAAAGTTTGTACCTGTTAAATATTTACAATTTTTGATCGCGGTTACCACGATACATTCAACCATCTGTTCGACAATGGAATGATAGAGGCTCAAGGATTTCAGTTGATTATCTTATGTTTAAGTAGTGCAAGTCTTTACTTACCAGCATCTGATAACCCCTCATACTCTCAGCAGAGTAAGATACGACCATGACACAGAGACTGATGCAATCTAACACATTGACCATCTCCTCTTCATCCCGATAGCAGAAGTCTATAGGCTTTAGAGGCTTCTCCTCTTTGATGAGCTCAGCGATGTGGAGCGGGTCGGGAGATGGTGTCTCCAGGCTTAGGAGTAGGTTGAAGAGGCAGCTGGATTGGACCTGTGTGAAGATTATAGTATTGACCACCTTTTGCCTTAGAACTTGCCAACATAAATATCGGTTTTGGAGGACGCAACGAATTCGCACGATTAAAAGTAGCTGTATTGTTTGTATCCAGATTCTAAGTAACCTCTTTGTCAAATGTCATTACTGTGGATATTATGGGTACTGTGGTGGATGGGATATTATTGTGGATTAACAACTAGCCGAGTAGCCGCCATTGTTCAACTGCCCGGAAAGTTCTTACGTCTTTATGTCAACATTTGAGTGAAGAAGCAACGAATAGGCTTGGGGAAACTAAAGTTGGCTTTAGATTTACTTCATATCGCCAGTATTATTTGCTAACGAAGTGAGCGCGAGATGGCTGTTACTACGTATGGTACAGAAATATTAAGCACATTTCTGAGAAATATAACATGATGAGAACTAGAGTTGCATGATCGACAAACTCATGGCAAAGAAGGCAGCAATAAAAAACTACGATACTAACTTTGCTGGCATCTCCATAAGTTGATTCTTCGTCCGTATCTAGAATAGCGGACACTGAGCCAAACATTTGTAGTATGAACGGTTTGCGGTTCAGTAAGTAAAACTGTTTGACAGCATATTCTATTGTAGTCGTCACCAATTTATTTGTTTGAAAGTTTGAGTAGATTTGCAGTAATGTTGGCATAATCAGTAAATACCTGTACGAAGAAACATTTGATATTAAGAAAAGCATAATTTTCAATATTATTTCCGTTGAGGGAACACTTTATGCATGTAGTAGTAGTAGTAGTAGTAGTAGTATGACGGACCGGTATCCGCAACTCCACGACTAAGCGCGTATTTTGCGTAATATAACAGTCCACAGAGATGAATAATCTTCAGGCTGTATTGTAACGGAATACTTTAAATCGAATCTTGGATTACATTACAGGCGAATTTTCCTGGCTAGAGAGCACCTGTAAGATCTTCCATTTTACACTATGTATTTTCTTAAAAAAATAAATTTTTGTTTTTTAATTTTTGAATTTGTTTTTTTATAGGAAATTCACTAAAACGTACCCATTTGTTGAGAAAATGCTTTTAAAATTAAAAGCAGCATTAACGTATGTGGCGATGACATATCGAAGTATCAAAGAGTCTTCGCTATGTAACATTAGGGCGCCGTTGAGGACGTTCAGAAACAAGTGAATGTCGCGCGATGAGGTGAAGTTACCGGCCATTGCTTCGAACATTCGAGCTATTAGGCGTACCCACCTGCAAAAATATAAGGCATTCATGATTATTTATTTACATTATATAAAAAAACAGAAAGATAATTTATAACAAAATCCATATTATTATTCTGGTTGAAAGTTTTTGAATGGGTTACCCAAATACCACCACAACCACAAAGTACCAAGTAACCAAGTACCAAGTTATCCAAGTAAGAGAAATGATGTATGCAATTAAACGTTAGAAACACTTACATAAACTTATGCAGCACATCCAATCCTAAAAGTGTTGAACCTAGAGCGCCCCGGCTATACAACACTAGATCCGCCTCCAGAGCCTTCCGAGGAAATGAAGGAAGTTTCATCAGCTCATCGTGTAGAAATACTACGCGTTGGACCACCTGAAACAATTTGTTGCGCAGACATTTTTTCAAACTCAGGCCAGGTACAAGTAAAAAGATCTAAGGCCGTATTAAAGCAATCGTTATTCCATGCGTGAGCGAGATGGAGCTATATAGGCTAAATAGTTCCGTTACACTCTCACAACTTTAACATTTTACTTTGTGAACAATAAAATTAATTTAATTATTTGACTCTTGCCGACTTGTTTATCACACTCCTAAATTAATTATAGGGTCACTCACTCAGTTGAAATACAAACGATATAGAAGATTGTGTAAATGTAACATAAGCCTTCTTACCATATCAACATTTTTCAATATAGCCCAAGTCAGCAAAACTTTTCCGATTTCAACGAATTTCTGCAAGAGTTCTTGTTCCTGTAGTTTTTGGAATGCCTCATCAGGTTCCATGTGAACCAATCCTAATTGAGGATACTGCGAGCGTTTGAAGAAGTAGTGGTCACGCACGTAGCCTTGTGGATTGTGGATTTGGCCTATGAAAAAATAGCTAAGGTAAAAACAAAACCTAAGAAGGCCAAATGCTATCTTCTGAGATACAGGCCTCGCCTAGTTCAGAAGATAGAGTCAAAACCCTACGTTAACCTCCCTTTACCACCACAAATGATGTTGAATAAATTTAATATGTTGTAATCCTTGTTGCTAGCTGGTGAGAAATAAACTATTTTTATTTTATTTATTTTATTTATTTATTTATTTAAATACACATATATTATTTTATGTATATACTAGCTTCTGACCGCAGTTTCGTCCACATGGAACTCATGTATACCATGAAATATATTCTATGACATTCGGGAATAGTGTAGCTTTCCATCAGAGTACATACGCACATCAAGCCTTACCAAACCGTAAAATTGTCCCAATTGAATATGAACCTTAATCTTTTGTAATATAGTTGAAAATCTATGAAAGAAATGACAGATTGTTGTAGCTTTATGCGCTGGATACTGTACAAATACACCGTGGCATTTATATCGTCTTACAACGGTAGCCCACTTCATGTATTCAATAACTACTAATAATAGGGTATTACACCCATTTTTGAAAAGTGTCTCAATGAAATTCTGTAGTGCTAATATGCCACCAAAAAAAACACAAAATTTTGATTCAATCGATAAGTGCCATAAAAATGCATCTAAATTTTATATTTTCAAATTTCGCGCGTAGTTTGACGAAAACGCCTCTTACTGGACGCCATATTGCTCAGCGTAAATGACGTCAGTTCGTTTTGTATCAAATGAGCTCATATTAAATAGGTATGATAATTGTATATCATTTAAAAATAATTAAAAGCATATTTTGTAGTAGGTGTAATAATGAAAAAATTACGTTGGTTACGAAAATAATAAAAGTACAAAGCCTATATTACGCCAATCGGTTGACTGACAGTTGAAAATTTTTTGTTTACACAGCCTTATGGCGTAATAACATGGCCGCTACTATTTCATGGTGTTTTAGAACAGATTAAAAATACTGAAAACTTTGAATTGAATTAAAAAATTTGTTTTGTTATTTTATGAACTAAAACTTACATTTTCCGACTGCTTTATGCCTAAACTGTCTCAATAACATATTTATAGATTTTTTCTCGTTTAGAGTAAAATACCCTATTTATTACAAAAAAAAAAGAATATTTGATTAATTCTAAAAATAATATTATTATTCAATATGAATAACGATGTTTAAAGGACCCTGTTACAAGCGCGTTCAAAGCTTTGCGTTCCACATCTTTATCAGAGTTCATTCACTCTAGTTCAAAAATATGTTTCTTACTATAATTGCAATGATGTTCTCAGCATTTAACAGTTTGCAAATATTTAAATTTTACTTAATTCTAAATTCGACTTAATATTAACATTTTTTTAAATTACGAGTAGAGGTTTTTATAGCGTTACAAATACAATCAGATGTCCTATAACTAATAAGACGATGCTATACTTACGCGTTTTGAAATCAACAAGAAAATGTTCTCTATGTAACTTCTCTGGGATTCCAAAGAAATCGAGAGACTCTTTCAAAATTTGGTTAAACACTGTGTCTTCTTGAACTGGGAACTGAGACGGTATGCATCCTTCATTGTCAGCTGAAATAAAAAAAAATATCAGTAGTTTTACAGTATGTGAACCGGAGTTTTTTGTTACTTTTTTTAATTTGTGTACTTACGTGGGCCATGGACAATAATCTTTTTGGCTGCAGGCACATTAGCGGTTAGCAGTATAGACGCATCGCACTGCTCTTTCCGCAAGATCTGCTTCAGATCTTTGAACATTATACCGTGAACACTGTGTACCACCTGAAAATCAAATGGAGATAAATACGGTTGCATTATACAACAGATGTTATGATTAGGTATACTTTTAGAAAAGCATTAACGTCGCATGACTGCCTTTGGACTTTAGGAAAGAGTACATTATAACCTGTTATAATACAGAACATAAGTCCTGTCAATTAAAAGTTAAAATCCAAACAGGGAACCGTTTGGAATAGCAGTAGCAATTACAACTCCTACTTTTGGTGGCAGTCTGGCAGTAATGCCAGGCTTACGACCAAATTACAAATGAGTCATTTTGCCAAAACGAGCCAGCGATATGTCAAATGTGTACATTGTTATCCAGCAATAACAGTTCAATGTACAGAGCCCAGCCCATCAAGCTACAACAATCTGTCGAAATTCTTTGATAGAGATCAAGAGATTAAGATTTATTTATTGAATAAAAAAATTGTTGGACAATCAAACACTTACAAACAACACCAACAATAATAGCGTATTACAAATTATGTAACCATTACGCGACAAGCAGTTTTTTTATGAACTCTGGTATCCAAAGAAAAATTAAACATTTTGATAGATATTCAACTTTAATGCAAAACAATAAGGTTCATATTCAATTAGGAAAATTTTACAGTTTAGTATGGCTTGATATGCTTGCGTCTGTACATACAAAACGTCAATTTCTATCACTACAATTATTTCGAAAATAGGGAGTAATATTGACATTGGTTGGTCCGTATTTTTATCAGAAACTAGCGACCCGACCCGGCTTCGCATGGGTCTATAGTCTTCCTCGATAAATGGACTATCCAACACAAAAATATGTTATCAATTCGAACCAGTAGATCCTGAGATTAGCGCGTTCAACCAAACAAACACTCTTCAGCTTTATAATATTAAGTATAGATAAATTGAAATAGAAAATTAATAAAATAGAAACGTATCTCACCATCCACAATATAGATAGCGCCGCACCAACAAGCCTTTGTCCCTCCTCATGAGGACTCCTCACGTAGAACATGACGTAGCCTATAATATAGTTGTACAACGCAAATGCAGCCTGTTGAGGTAGTCGCGGTATGAACCGGATTAAATGGCGCAGTAGTTTGAACATCTCGTCCTGATGGTCGCGTGTTAAGCGTTCTAGGACATGACGAAGGAAGAGTGCTGAGTCTTCTACGAGACAACACCATATGACCTGAAGAAAAGTACTCACATGGTATATTTGAGGATGAATAGTACCTAACCACTATCGTAGTAGTCTTCGAAAGATATGGAAGTTAAAAAGTTTTGGTAAAAATACAGGTCACATAATAGTTACACGAAGTTGAACAAATGTTTTGTTTCTGAATCAGCCAAAAGTCTTATAGAAAACTGCTAAAAGCAGTTTCTTTTGCGAATTCTCTGTTCCAACGTCAACTTCAAGGCGTTCGTGGTGCTAGTACCGAATGCGGCTAAAACTCTTCTTCTATGTCGAGGAGCAGATAATATGCTCCTCGACATGGAAGAAGAGTTTTAGCCGCAGGACGTGGCGTTTCGTCTCTTCTGCGGACAAGTGCCACAGAACAGCACAAAGGCAATTGAGTGGCTCTTAAGTCATATCTATTAACACATGTTTTTGTGGGGGTTCCCCATACTTAGAACTGAAACTCAACATTTTTTTTCAGCAATCCCTTCCTTGTGGGGTATCTATGGATAGGTCTTCAAAAATGATATTGAGGTTTCTAATATATTTTTTTTTCTAAACTGAATAGTTTGCGCGAGAGACACTTCCAAAGTGGTAAAAGGTGTGCCCCCCCCCCCCCCCCTGTAACTTCTAAAATAAGAGAATGATAAAATTAAAAAAAATATATGATGTTGTGGAGTATGCAAGTGGCAGCTGCAACTATCCCGGAATTTCACCTGGGACTGTAGGATTAGGTGTTCGAGCGAGGCAAGCTATAATGAGCGTGATGGTGATTGATATAAGGGTGATTTTATGGTGCACTATTTAGAAAGACGGAAACAAAAATGAAGCGATTTTATTTAACTACGTTGCACTAGTTTATTATTACTTTGCAATAAGAGTAAGAAGAAATTACAGTAAGTACTTGTGGCTAAAAACTAAAGCGAGCAAGACTGGATATAAGCTAAACAATAATGCGCGAGCGCGAGTCAAAAGCAAACGGAAGACTGCCGGCCGTCGTCCGCACCGCCGATGTCGGTTTCTCTGGAACATTCTTGAACGAAGGCGGAGCTTGCGCGTCGAGACAAAGGATCACGCGATTTGACGTCACATATCGGACGCGGTCTAATAATCATAAGCGGAGCGGAATGCGTAGTGGGTTTATGGTCACTACAGTACTCCCCCGCTGAGATCGTAACTGTCACGATCGATAGTAGTCCGGAAACCGTACCACTCGTCCCGTCCTCGTCTTCTTGGCTGGAGTCTGGTCTGCGCCCCCCTCTGCTGTTGGCGCTGGTGTGTTGTCCGCGGCTGACGCTGGTGTGTTGTCCGCGTCTGACGCTGGTGTGCTGTCCGCGTCTGACGCTGGTGTGTTGTCCGCGGCTGACGCTGGTGTGTTGTCCGCGGTTGACGTTGGTATGTGGTCGGCGGTTGGTGCTGGTGTTTCATTTCGGGCCATGTACGCTGGTTTTAATCGATTTATCGATACTGTGGCTGTTTTGCCTTGCACGTCTATGTCATAAGACTTCGACCCTCGCCGTATGACCTTGTATGGGCCTGAATACGAAGCTTGCAGAGGTCTGTGTGCGGGCCCCTGTCGCAGAAACACGTGCGTGCATGTGGCGAGATCTTTTGGTATATAGAACGTGCGAGTGGTGTGCCAAGTAGTTGGGTGAGGTGTGAGTTTTGTGATGTGTTCGCGGAGCCTACTGTTGAAATTTTCATAGTCTACGGGTACTGGTGGAGTGGTGGAGAAGAACTGTCCAGGCAAGCATAGTGGCTCGCCATAGACTAGCTCTGCCGCTGAGGTCTGGAGATCTTCTTTCCACGCGCTGCGGATGCCCAGAAGAACCAGAGGCAGCACCTCCGTCCATCGCGTGTTGGTGTGACAGGTGATGGCAGCCTTAAGTTGCCGGTGAAGCCTTTCAACAAGGCCATTGGCCTCAGGATGATAAGCCGTCGTGGTGTGGTGCGTGGCGCCAATGAGCGCCGTCATCGCTTTGAATAGCGACGACTCAAATTGCCGCCCTCGGTCGGTCGTGATGATCTCGGGGCAGCCGAACCTGGCTACCCAGCCAGACACGAAGGCGGTAGCACATGCCTCCGCCGTGATGTCTTGGAGTGGGTATGCCTCAGGCCAACGTGTGAAGCGGTCAATGGCTGTGAGGCAGTACCTGTAACCAGAGGAAAGCGGTAAAGGGCCGACAATGTCCATGTGGACATGCCGAAATCGAGCAGATGGTAAGCTATATGTTTGAAGTGGTGCCTTAGTATGTCGATGTATTTTGGCGCGCTGACACTGTAGACATTCTTGCACCCACCGTTGGCAGTCCTTTTTTATGCCTGGCCAAACAAATCGCTGCGTGATTAATCGTACTGAAGCCTTTGCGCCTGGGTGACTAAGGTTGTGCAGGGTCTCAAATGCTTGTCGACGGTATTTTGATGTCAGGAACGGTCTTGGTTTCACCGTGGTAGTGTCGCAGTACACCGTCGTCTTGGAGTGTGGGTCGTTGATCTTTTCTAGCTTCAACGACGTTCCATTCTGTAATAGACCTTGCAGCTCCTCATCCGTTGCCTGGTCTTGAGCCAGCGCCTGGTAATCCACGCTATTTAATGACAGCTCTTCTACGCGCGATAATGAGTCCGCTACGACGTTGTCCTTCCCTGGAATGTACTTGATGTCCACACAAAATTGACTGATATAGTCTAAATACCTGAACTGCCGTGGGGTACAGTTATCTCTTCTTGTACTGAAAGCGAACGTTAGTGGCTTGTGGTCTGTGTATATTGTAAATATTCGTGCTTCTACCATGTGTCTGAAATAGCGAACAGCTTTGTAAATGGCAAGTAGCTCCCGATCATACGGGCTGTACTTTGTTTGTGGAGAGCTTAGCTTCCTTGAAAAGTATGCCAGTGGTTGCCATACGTCACCTTGCCGTTGCTGCAGAACCGCTCCGATGGCTTTGTCAGAGGCATCGGAGTGGATAGCTAATTCCGCGTTGACGTCTGGATGGGCTAAGAGTGCTGCTTGAGCCAGCCCAGCTTTACATCCCTGGAATGCTGCTAGCTGTTCTGTCGTCAGTGTTATGTTTTGTGTACCTTTTTTCTTTGGTCCTGCTAACAGCTCGTTTAGGGGTGCCTGTAATTCTGCTGCCCGCGGGACAAAGCGTCGGTAAAAGTTGGCCATTCCCAGAAATCGCCTGAGCTCTTTCAATGTTGTGGGTGGTGGATAATCGTTGATCGCTTGGACCTTGGCTTCCATTGGACTTACACCTGCTTCTGAGACGTTGTAGCCTAAAAACGTTACCTTTGACTGTCCAAAGACGCACTTGGATGCGTTGATAAGGAGTCCGTAGTCTTGTAGGCGTTGAAAAAGCGTCTTAAGGTGCTGCTCATGTTGCTCTGGTGTCTTTGAGTGCACCAAAATGTCGTCGATGTATCCATAACAAAAGTCTAATTCCCTGAGGACTTCGTCCATGAAACGTTGAAACGTTTGTGCTGCGTTTCTAAGGCCAAAAGTCATGTATGGAAATTCGAACATTCCGAATGGCGTTGTGATCGCGGTCTTAGGTATATCTTCATTGGCAATCGGTATTTGGTTGTATGCTTTAATTAGATCTATTGTACTGAAGACCTTTTTACCTGACAGCTGATGGGCGAAGTCCTGAATGTGGCGGACAGGGTACCGGTCGGGTATCGTGCGTGCGTTAAGTGCTCTATAGTCTCCGCAGGGTCTCCAACCGTCGTCTTTCTTGCGCGTTAAATGTAATGGTGATGACCACGGACTCTCAGACCTCCTTGCCGTGCCGCTGCGGAGCATGTCGTCGAATTCCTTTTTTGCTATTGCTAACCTTTCTGGGTCCAGACGGCGTGGGTGCCCGTAAACTGGTGGTCCAGGTGTTGTTCTGATGTGATGCGCTGTATTGTGTTTAGGAGCTTCGGGCTTACCTACCGGTCGAGTGAGGTTTGGGAATTGTTTTAGTAGGTTGCAGTATGGTGTACTTTCGAAATTGCCTAAGGTGCGGACTGACGCGATTGCTTCTGGACTGCTCAGTTGCAGTGCTGGGACGGCCATCGTCGTTACGCCATCGACAAGTCGCTTATTGTGACAGTCAACTAATAAATTGTAATGTATTAGAAGGTCCACTCCTATTATGGGTTTCGACACGTCTGCTATGATGAACCGCCATTCGAATGCTCGACGCAGACCTATATTTAAAATGAGAGTGACGTACCCGTATGTGTTTATTACCGAGCCGTTGGCCGCATATAACTGGTACTTTGTCCTCTCTGTTGCTGCAGTTCTGGTGGCCGAGCGTGGATAGACACATACGTCTGAGCCTGTGTCGACCAGAAATTGCTGCTTGGTGTTGCTGTCCGTGACAAATAGGCGGCCTGCGCTTTGTTGACAACCGCTTGCGGCCACTAGCGGTTGCTCGTGGAGTTTCCCGTCTGGTAATTGCATGGCTGTTCACATTTCCTTGCTCTGTTTCCAAAATTAAAATGATACCAACAGTGTGGGTGGTTTGCTGGACGTTCTCGTGACCGGGACCTGTTGCGTGATCTTGAGCGAGACCGGCGTGTTTCGTCCCTATAGGTGTTTCTATAACTATTTTGTACCTTTGATAGTGCTTCTACCTGCTTTGTCAACTCTGCGACCATGCCCTCTAACGCGCTAACGGTTGCGGGGACCGGTATACTCGCTGCTGGGGCTGACGTGCTGGCCACGTAAGGTGCTGGCTGCGCGATATCGTTGACCCGGTCTGCGAGGTCCGCCAGCTCCTCCAGGTTCATCTTCGGCTGTGAAGCAACTATAGATTGCACGTTAGTTGGTAATCTACTCGCCCAAATGGTACGAATAAAACCGTCGGGTACTTCTACTTCTGCTAAACCTCGCAAGTGCCTTAAAAACTGTGAGGGTTTTCTGTCGCCTAACTCCTCATGCTGTATTAACTGTAAAGTTTTCTTCTCGCGAGAGAATGATATACGTTTAATTAACTCGCTCTTTAATTTATCATATCTGCCTGTGGCGGGGGGCCTAATCAGGATATCCTTTACTATTTTCACATGCTCCATATCTAACTGACCGGCTATGTAATGAAACTTAGTACTGTCGCTAGTAATATTTGCTAAAACGAATTGGCTTTCCATTTGTGCGAACCACGTTTCTGGTTCCTCAGGCCAGAAAGGAGGTACTCGTACACCGACTCTATAAACCTCACTTCCTAACCCGCTTCCGCTTATGTTTGGGCCATCGCCTGACAAAGTATTAGTATCACTTGGGTTACCTTGTTTCTGTCCAGAAGTACCCGAGCGTGTAGCAGTTGGATCCACGCTTCCTTGTGCCGGGGCTTCTTCTGCACCGCTGCCAGCTAAGCCAAAAACATACCCTTCCATTTTCTTAAAAAAAACCTCTTTTCCTTCGTCGGGGTCACCACTGTGGAGTATGCAAGTGGCAGCTGCAACTATCCCGGAATTTCACCTGGGACTGTAGGATTAGGTGTTCGAGCGAGGCAAGCTATAATGAGCGTTATGGTGATTGATATAAGGGTGATTTTATGGTGCACTATTTAGAAAGACGGAAACAAAAATGAAGCGATTTTATTTAACTACGTTGCACTAGTTTATTATTACTTTGCAATAAGAGTAAGAAGAAATTACAGTAAGTACTTGTGGCTAAAAACTAAAGCGAGCAAGACTGGATATAAGCTAAACAATAATGCGCGAGCGCGAGTCAAAAGCAAACGGAAGACTGCCGGCCGTCGTCCGCACCGCCGATGTCGGTTTCTCTGGAACATTCTTGAACGAAGGCGGAGCTTGCGCGTTGAGACAAAGGATCACGCGATTTGACGTCACATATCGGACGCGGTCTAATAATCATAAGCGGAGCGGAATGCGTAGTGGGTTTATGGTCACTACAATGTACATGTACATTACCATGTAAACTTCCACCGAAAATTGGTTTGAATGAGATCTAGTAACTAGTTTTTTTTAATACGTCATAAATCATTAACCGCAATTTAAAAAATACACTATTATTAAAACATCGATCAAAGTTACAATGAACTACAAGAACTTTTATATTATGTTACTTGCTGCTACGGAACTCTTCATCTCGCCCATGAAGAGTTCCGACTCGCACTTGGCCGCTTTTTTTAATATCGAGCAAAAAACGGAAAATATCACGTTTGTTATATGGGAGCCCCCTTTAAATATTTAGTTTACTCTGTTTTTAGTACAACAGAAATGCATTATCTGTAAAACTTTCAACTGTCTAGCTGTCATGAGATACAGCCTGGTGATAGACAGCCAGACGGACAGTGGAGTCTTCGTAATAGGGTCCCGTTTTTAACCTTTGCGTACGGAAACCAAATAAAATATGTATGTTTATCTATGGGCCTGTGTAGCCTGCAATAAATGAATTGTATTTCAGTCAGTAAAAAGCAACCAGAAGGCAATTAATTACCTGATAAGCAACTTCATAAACAGAACACCCATCTCTTGAAACAGCAGCATCATCTAGCAGAGATACGATCTCAGCAACAGCCGAGCATAGTGTTGAAGGGAACAATGCTGATGCCACTTGTGTGTGATGAGATCCTCGTACACCTTCTACTAATTCTTCATCGGCTGGCGCTGTGAAAAATTGTAGTACCAGAATGGAGATACTATGTATTGAAGGATTGCTGATCGGTATATCGCTGATCATCATCATCATCAGCATATCAGCCTATTGCCGTCCACTGCTGAACGTAGGCCTCCCCCAGAGATCTCCAACCAACCCGGTCTTGGGCAGCATCCATCCGCTGCCAGCCACCTTCTTTAAATAGTAATAAATATTTGTATGGCCTTCTGGTAGTTGTTCCTGGCCTGACTGTTTGTGTATGTGAGTTTATATATGTTTGTCGAAGAATTTCCTAGTGTGGGGCAATGTTTTAAAAAGAAAAAAAAAGTATTCGAATTAAGGTATTCTTCTTTTACGCCCGCTTGCGCCAAAAGTCACTAAATACATTTAGCAACAAATGCTTGTAAAACATCATTCTGTCTCATACAACTTTAAACGATTGACAGAGATAGAATTATGTTTTAAGTTCGTTCAGCGCTTAATATATTTAGTAACTTGTGGTGAAGGCGGGCCTTAGTAAAATTTGTTTATGGACTCTTTTAACGCTTTTACGAATTTCTTCAGAAGAAACGCTATAGTAAAACTACTTTATTCTAGTGATGCTTACGTTCAACATGGTCATCAGCCGCATGGTCAAGCGCAGGTTCTCGAGCGGCCTGCCTCGTTATCGGTATAGTAGTGATAAGGAAACTCTCTCGTTCTGCACGTTTCTTATCATTGCGCTGTTGAAGCGCCCGCTTTATTGCCTCCGTTTGCTGTTTCTTGCGTGTCTTTGTTGCTGTTACTAGGGATCGCTGTGGATAACACTCTAGGGCTCATAAAAACCTTTTAAATTGACGGTTAATACTTCATTTACTTTGTCTGGTCTGGAGTCTGGGAGTGTTTTTTTTTTAAATACGCTCTCCCATTGAAATGGTAAGCAAAACCTGGTTGATGATGCAGTTGACATACATTTCATCTTGTGACATCTGGTAAGCAAACGTCAACTCCATACATGTAATTTATCCATTGGCGTTAACGATAACAGAAAGGAATTTTGTCTACAGGCCCTGGACTTATAATTAATATAAGTCTTAAATCATCAATCCGCCTTGAGCGCACGTGGTGATCAGTGCTCGTGCCTTCTCTGCATGAGAAGAGGTCTTTGCCCTGAAGTGGGACAACTATAGGTTGGTATTATTACGTAGGTCGGTACGATCAAAAACGTCATGTTAGCGTCACTTATTATCTAGTAGCTACGCTAGACAGCGACATCTATTGTAGAGTAGCAGAACTACGTCATACGCTGGCGCCATCTGTTGTCGAGTAGCAGAACTACAGTTCTGGAATATTCGAGATGGTTAAGTGTCGTGTTGCAACTTTCTCGAACAATCCCGTGTTTGCTAGAATGTTCGCGTATATGACCTAAGCCACATATAAATAGCAGACTACGAGGCGCGGGGAGTTGGTTAGTTTTAGGAAGCGAAACTGAAAACTGCGACTACTGCGATCGAAGTGATTAACAAGTGATTTTTGTAAGTGAGTGATTACTGTGTTTGTGAATTTTTATAAGTATAAAGAGTTTGTGTTTTGTTTGGTGTAAATTGGTGTTAAGTATTCATCCCGAACCCCACCTCGTAACAGTATATTATTTATTATGTCGCACTCCCAGACTCCTAATTCATTATTTTTTATAAAATTATGTCTAGTTTGTTGTTGGAACCACTCACTCGCAAGGAATAGGTATTTAAACCGAGTCTTACATGTCTCTCCTGATTTAAAGTCATCTCCATGTCCTTATCCTTAACCTGTGGGGTCCAGGGTGGGTCCACCACTGCTAGTGACTCGATGCCGATTTTAGGAGAAGGCAACGTGAACTCTATGCCGGGAGGCGGCACTTTGAATGTCACTGAAGCGCCTTCTTCCATACGCGGCCATACTTGATATCTTAATTTCCACATTACTTGGAACCTTAAGATTGCGTTTATTCTGAAAATTATAAAGTAACATTAACGTACATTACGCCTGAATTATCCAAAGGGATATACGGAGGTGAGTATTACACTAAAATATCGCCAATTAGTCGAAATTTTAGATGGGCCAATAACTGGGCATAAATCAAACTTCTTGATGGAAAAGTTGACCTGGTAATCGAACCCAGGACCAACCCTACGTTCAGCTGTCCCTCTTGCGATGATTAGACTAACGAAGCACTAACATCATAGCTAGTGAGATGGACCTATTCTATTGCTCTTTGAGTGAATTCACAAGGAATGCCTTGTTTGTGATAAGTAAGTACATTTTTAAGATAATAATAATAATAATATGTGGGGACATTTTCACACACGGCCATCTGACCCCAAACTAGGGAGACCCTGTACTATGGGTGTCAGACAGCTGATATACATACACAAATACATTTTTTTTTGTAAATACATATATATATAGATAAACAACACCCAGACACAAGGCAAACACAAGTGCTCATCACACAAATGTTTACCCTGGGCGGGAATCGAACCCGCAACACGCTGCGCAGCAGTCGATCGCTCAGCCACTGCGCCAACCGTGTCGTCAAGATGATTTGTAAGTTCGTAAGGGGAAAATATGCTGTAATATTATAATAAGAGCACTATCGCATCAGGTAAACCCGTGTAATTATAGATGTAAGATGAAAACCAAATACTTAGGCCGCATCATCACTTCAGATCAAGATCAGGTGAGTTGCGGTCAAACACAAGCCTTTTAGAATAATAATAAAAAAATATATTCTTATAAGAAGCACATCATTAATCAAGATGAAGTTGTTAATTTTGCTAGAAAAATCAAGCGCGGTCGAATAACCAGATGCTTTTCGACACTACGCGAATACACCCTTAGCAATTCATACATACCTAGTACTTGGCTCAGCATGTTTCAAATCATTATGCATGATTTCAGTGGCAGTGTTCGGCGCTTTTACAGCAGCGAGTATGAACAATGCAGCGGCACACGAACTGAGTTCACGATCTGACTCCAATAGGAGCTGCCATGCGACTGGTGCACATTCAGCGAACATATCTTCGCCCATTGTTGTTGCTCCTTTGATTAGGGTTGCGAGAGGAGTGTGGTAGGCGTCGCGGACCTAGAAGAAATATATGACGTAGTATTTTGCTCTGAAACGATTCGGAAAAGAAGTAAGAAGATCTGGAAGTAGCAAAGAAGAGTCTATACAGCAATTTATTATCGTTAGTATTATTTTACAGTAATGCTTGTTTCGTAACTTCGACCTAACTCTTCGCGAGTAAGGCTCATGGGTCAAAAATAATCATGGCAGGATTTGTACAAAAAAATAAAGATGTTTAGAGAAGTTAAAATTCTAATTCTTATACTCTTGGGTACCTATAGATAGATGTCGCCGCAAGTATCTTCAAGCATTTACAATATTTTTAAACCCCCGCAATAAAAATGGATGTTAAAGCATTATTTAAGAACGAAACGGCGGATGACAGTAACAGTGACACTGACAGTCGCCGTTTCACAGTTCTAACACTGAAATTGCATCGTTTTAAGGGATATAATGTCACAAATGTTTTTGAAGTTATACTTCTTTAGGCGCGTTATGAAAAAATGATGAGAGTGAAATTTTACGATGCGCGCGCACAGCGTCACACAAAATTCTCACGGGAGTAATTGTAAACAACGCCATCTCTGACGTACATGCTGAACTACTTACTGCCTTCGTTGCTATTTTGTGACTCGAAGAAGTATAACTTCTCACGCGCGTACATAAGTACACACTGAATTTTTTATTTTTCCACACACTTGTCATATTACTTGTCTGCCAATTTGATAGATCCATTAATGTCACTTGCCACTTTCTTATTTATAAACACAAAATGGGCAACGATATGAAACGAAAAAGAGTTGTTTTCATTTCGAAATAATTTAATTATGCGTGGGTTTAAAAAATATGGTAAGTATATCAATCTACTTCTGGTAATGTATTTCCACATTGTAAAACATTTTAAACCCTCTAAATATTTATTTTTCTTTTTTCATACAAATGAATATATGGATCTTGCCATGACTCTTTTATTGAACACGTAAAAATTGCACTTGAGATCGAAGTTGTCACACAAAAATTGAATTAATAAACTTGGGTATGGTTGCTATAGTTTTTAAACATTTATCAGACCTGTCCCTTGAGGTACTTGAGTATAGGCGGTGGGTCTAGCGGTGGGTAGGGCACCGCGCCTGGTTTCAAGGGTATTCCTTCAGCGGCGACATTGGCTTGCTCCCCGCCCGCGGCGCGGTACGCTAGGCCCGCACTCTCGATAACTGAACGCTCGATTCTGGGGGTGCATTGTTTAAAATATCGACAAAATAACGTGAATGAGACGAATTAGTGAAAATATAAGTAATATTTAGGTTCATTGACACGTAGAATTTTACAACGATTTAGTAGCCAGGATGTGTTTAGGCGAATATCGCACTTACGTTGGATTCGAGGCGAGAGATCCCCGTGTAAGAGTATTGGGATAAATGATTGAGATTTCACCATTAAATTAACACAAGTAAAAGCACTATAAGTACATGATTTTTAATTTCGTTCAAAGTTTTGATTGGCTAGACTGAACATAGTTAACGAAAAGTCAATCGTAAGAACAGATTGTATCAAAATAAAAATTAATACACAATTATTCTTATCTCATACTGATTATACCTATCTGTAGAATGCTCGGAAGATTTGCGCGAACGTCGCCCGCGGCGCGTCCCACCGTTTCCTTCTTCAGAACTTGCCGTGTTCATTTCAGGTCCAAACTTTTCCCCATATATCTACAAAAAAACAGCAAAGATCTCATTTCTGGTAGACCGGTTTCTACTAAAGCAGAGGGAACAAATGTATCATAAACGAAAAAATCCTAGTCTGAAGCACAGGCTCAACTTAGTTCAGTCAAATCTGCAATGGGGTGCAATTTTTTAAGATATTTATTGAAAATGTGACTTTTTACTAAATAAACGATTATTATTAATTAGTTATTGTGTTGCGTTAAAGTAATCGGAAACTGTGGGAAAAATGCAAACGTATTCGTTGCTCGAAACAACTTTTCGCATTGGAGGAAACTAACCAAAAATTAAACGCAAAATGGCCATTTATAAAATATGAGAAGATAGTGTTACTTATAAAGAATTCAAATAAGGAAGTTGGTTACCTTTTCTACAGACTTCATGAGTCTAACGCTAGCTCTCATGTTGCGTCGGAAACAGTAGGGGTGACAGAAGTTCTGATGACAGCATACGTAGTTAAATGAGTTCAGAAACTTCACCATCACCTGTTGACAATTGGAGTTGATCCTATATTATGACGAATTCATATTTGTCTTAGGTGTTGTTTTGGATCAATATATACCTATTTAATTGTTTATGGAAACTTCGGTATTTCATACGTAGACAAACTAGTTATCCAAAGTGTTAACAATAAAAGAGACTTTGAGAGTAACCAGTACAGTAAGCGTCAAACTTTCTGAAGTCTGAAGTGCGGTACATGGTGCGCAGAACCTCACCCCTAGCCCCCGCTGACACATGAATTTGTTACTGCGCAGTGACGTGCCTCGTTTTCAGAGCTATCACGGCCTAGACTAAATAGTAGTAGGATTTATCTTACCTTCAGCCATGGAAATCCTTTATTGGTATCAGGTGGGTCCGTAGAGTTACTATCGGGACTATCTGGTGGATGGTCGTGATCATCAGAAAGTACGCCCGGACTTTCTTCACCACCGCTGTCCACTTCGTTTGACATTATTACCGTACCACCTGTTAATGTAAAAATATATATACAGATATATTATATATTAGCATTTATTGGTTTACCCTCTTTTATAAAGTACAATACGGTCAACGTAACTTGGCGCGTCTGAAGTTAGCTGTTTGGCTGCGCAATGGAACTTTTAGGAACGAAATTGTCTACTGCGCAGCTAATCGGCTAACTTCAGACGCGCTAAGTTACGTTGACCGTACTGTATGCTTGAAGGGTGCTTGATTAATGCAAGTGTCTGTCTGTACGTTCAACGAAGCAATATTAAAAGGACTGGGACCCTTTGATGTGAGTAAAAGATTTTGTCATAGGTTTGAATGTGTGTGTAACACCTTACCTGCACCAGGATATACTTCTGAAGTGTCACTTCTGTCAGATAGCGAAGACACTTTTCGTCTGCTTTGTATTGAATCGGACCTTCTTGTAACAACTGGAACAGAAAAACGTCTTTTAGTCTATAAAGACAAATATTTGTGCATGTTTTTGATTGTTCCTGAAAATCATCATTTCTATAATAAAAAATCTATTGATCTTAAATACAAATAAATAAAATTTAAGTTTTCTGTTTGTAATGTTAAAATAACAGCATTTTACTGATGCATTTGAATGTTTACACGGTACTAATAACCAAAAATCTATTTTTCAAATTGTTGTCTGTCTGTCTGTTCCAACTAATCTCCGAAACGGCTGGTCCGATTTTGACTTTCACTGTCACATAGCTGATGTTATCAGGAGCAAAATAGGCTAATTTTATTTTAGAAAAAGAATTAGAGTTCTGTGCAAAAAATAAAACCCACAGATAACCGAAATTCACAAGAACGAAGACGCGGGCATCAGCTAGTCTATAATATGTGGATAAAGAAGACAGAATAAAATATAAACTTACATTCATCAACAATATCTCTAGTATCCTTTTGCCTGAGTTTAATAGAACGTCGTTTAAATGAACCATAAGCGGAGTGCGTTTGCTGTGTATTACGACGGTGCATGCCTCCTTTGCCGCGGGATCCTAGACGACCCTTCTTGTCGTCTACAGCCGGAGGTATGGCATCTGCTAACTATAAATATTGGTTAAGTATTGCCGGGGACCTTTTACATCCCATCTAATAAAGCTGCTAGCTTAAGCAAAAAGCTTTACTAATCGTTGAATGTTCTAGTCTATGCATTAAAAGGCGCAATGTAAATGTGCTCTATTTACTAGTCACTTACAGTAACATTACTTCCACCAGACACGTTCTCAGGTTCATGAAGAACAAACGATATTTTTCTTTCAGTCTCTGCTCCCGCAATCGATTGTAAGCTTTGCGCAGACGCCTGTGAATGGCCCATGCTCGACAGAGCCATACTCCATCGACGGTTAGCTTCCCTGTGATCCAAGTTATTCACATTTCAACGCATCAATGAACTTTCAAGTTCATGAACGAGTTGACTTGCATTTACCAGCTATTTTACTTTAGCTTCTATACTCTTTACTATAAAATTTCCTTCGAATTGTTACTGTTTGATCTCACATGCCAATGTAGCAAAAGCGTTTTTACTTTTTTCTAATTTTATCTAAGCTATTTTATCACTTAAGAAAACTATTGGATAAAATTTCGAAAAGGTGTATTTCACAAAACAATTTTAATATTCGTGTAAAATTTTAGAATAATTTTAATCGATAGCAATTTAAGTGTTTTATCTTACAACATTCCATGCATTTAACTGTGCGTATGCACATTATACGGTAGATTTGAATTTCTTTGTTATGAATAAGAACGTGGAGATGAGATCGTCACAAATGTAGCTGCATATAACCAGTACTTGCATAGAATATTAAAGTTTGTTTTATGAAACTTAGCGTTAGATGTAGCAACAGTTGTGAATCTCGAGTGCCAAAATTTGCCAATAAGTGAATATTCGCTATAAGAGTCACATCGGTCCAAGTGAAATTTGCACATAATACTTCCATTTTAAAAGTGTACGTTATTCAATATTATGTACATTCTACATACGCATGCACGCTTAGTGCCGTATGCAAGGAAACATGCATTATTTCTTTTGAAAACATACTCGACTGGCATTAATGTGTGTTGACTGCTAAGAGCCCTGTTAAAATAAAAGTATTGTCAAATATAATTATGCACTCCTCTTAATACATTTCAAATGAACTGAACATAATGAACTCACTTAGTCTTACACAAAATACGTCGTTTTTCCATCCATCTTCGCATAATATAATGACAAAAAAATAAAACGTTTTACACCAAAGAATTAATAAGCTACTTACCAAAAATAATCTTCTAATATTAGAATGCAAGGGAATTTGGTACCTGTAAACTCTGTCCCAAGGTCCTCTTTCCTTTAGCGATGCTCGGCAAGTTTTCGGTAGGTTCTGATAGGTTTCGCGGAGAAACGCCGTTATTTCAAATAGCAGTACACAAGCAATAATTCTAAGCGCTCGAGGGCATTCGGCACCAACTGGCTTTCCAGGCAGGCGTATACTGGCTGTAGGGATGGAAATTTTTCATATTGTAGAACAACAAAAAGGACTTTGGAGAGTGCGAAATTCGAAAATCATGGCAAGTTTGTCATAGCATTTTCGACCGAAAGTGGTGCCATCTATTTGGTCTTGTATTTTCTCAAATACATGTCATACAAAGCTTACCTTCATCGAGGAAATCTTCTTCTTCATCTTGTTGTAAAAGTTCTCGTTGTCCATCAGGGTCATTTACTAAGTTGACCACAGTATCGATGTGCTTTTTGTCTTCTATCAACATTTCTTCCAGCCTGTTTCCTATTGCCTAGGGTATAGATAGTTTGTAAATAACGGTTTTTGTGACTCTGGGTCTAACTCAAACAAGTTGGAATCCCTGGTTCATACTTTCAGTAAATAAAAGACTATATATTAAAGTACTTTTGAACAGTTTATAAGTATTTCAGATATGGTTCAAATAATTAACAGGTAACTTACCTCTGCCCATTGGTAAAATAGTTTGCCAGCCAAACGCTGCCGCTTTAGTTGAGGATTTATAGATACTGCAAAAAAATAATTATATTTTCATAGCTCCATTCTTCAGATATTGTATTACCATGTAGTTTCCCTAACGTACTAGGTAGTGTCGCACTTTTAGATTTGTATCGATTACCTTAAGTCGATTTTATATTTAAGGACGGCACTATTCCGCCCGCTTCGCTAGCGCCCCAGTAATTTCCTCATTCCTTTTTTGTGCGCGGTAGTGAACGCACAACTTACCACAGAGTACATTTAATTATCAACAAATATGCCCAAACGAAAGGCAGAAAAAGATAAAATTAGACGGAAGCAAGTTAATAAGCGTCGTCGGATCAGAATAATTTCGGATTCAGAATCTGATATCGAAAACCAGGGTAAGTTATCTACATAATATGTTTGTTTTTTAAGTGTTAACGAGCTATAAAATAAAAGGGTGCACAGCGTCTATAAATCTGCCTGGAGGTTAACCGCGAGTTACACACCATGGTTAGATATGATGCAAAATTACAAGCCTGGAGGTTGACCGCGAGTCATTCACGAAGGCAAAAATATAAAGGTAATCATTACCTACCTACCCACATAATTATGATAAACTTGTAATAATCTAATAACACAATTACGAACATAATTTGTTCGTACATTTTTGAACTACTTACCTACAGAGTAAAAAGTAACCTAATACTTTCAGATATCCAAATACCCGAAAATTATGAAGTTGAAATTAATAACGATGATTTCCTAATCTTACCGGACGAATCATTTCCGTCGATACCAGGTGACATATCGTTATCGAATGCACCAATATTATGCGAACCATCGCTGACATGCGTGGAGGAAATCCCGAAAAATGACGACAAGAGCCCGATACTCGGGAAATTGGACACCCCTTCCTCGCTATCCCTCGTCGGCGAGCAGGGGGGGGCGCGGAGCATACATGGCGAGCAGACCACACCTGACAAGACAATTTCGGCCTCTAGCGACAGCGCAGTCACAGGCGAGGACAACAGTATCCAAACAACGTGCCCAAACTCGTCAATAGCTCAGGTACATGCAGGTCGATTAACCTTTTATTATGATTGCTGGCTTCACATAACCAAAAATAAAACTGTGTTAGATTATATTTTAAATGGCTACCGTCTACCTTTAACAGACATTATTACCCGGCCGCAGTTACCTAATAAATATTTACCCCCTAATGAGAAACAAAAAATACAAGTTGCTTTAAATAATCTACTTGATTTAAGACCAATTTCTGAATGTGAATATAGTACAGAACAATTTTTATCACCAATTTTTTTAATACCGAAACCTAATGGGACAGACCGCTTTATTCTAAATTTAAAATACTTTAATAAATATATAGATAACGAACATTTTAAAATGGAAGATTATAGAAGTGTATGTACGTTGTTATCACAAAATAGTTACATGGCCAGTATT
The DNA here is from genome assembly GCA_947361185.1 of Charanyca ferruginea. Lineage (NCBI taxonomy): Eukaryota > Metazoa > Arthropoda > Insecta > Lepidoptera > Noctuidae > Charanyca > Charanyca ferruginea. Next base: position 13,660,843 of record OX376073.1, on the reverse strand, counting down.
GATCTTAAAGAATCGTACCTATTAGTTCCTGTATTTCCAGAACATAAAAAGTACTTAAGATTTCAAATTCAAGACAAAAGTCAGAACTTAGTAACTTATGAATTTAACGCAATTCCCTATGGCTTATCATCAGCGCCTAGAACATTCACAAAAATAATGAAGGAAGTAATTGGTTATTTAAGAAAACGTGGCTTTAGTTCAGTATCATATCTAGATGATACTTTATGCATCGATAATTCGTACGAGAAATGTCTTTTGAACGTGAACGAAACTGTTAGAATACTCGAATGTTTAGGTTTTATCATAAATTATGAAAAAAGCTCATTGGAGCCAAAACAATCATGTAAATTTCTAGGATATTTGTTTGACACAACAAATATGACTATGTTTTTACCAGAAAGCAAACAAACTCACATTTTACAACTTGTGAAAAAATTCAAAACTTTAAAAAACTGTACCATTCGAGAATTCTCTCAGTTTATTGGTGTTTTGACAGCTGCGTGTCCGGCTATAAAATACAGTTGGCTTTACACAAAAATATTTGAAAGGGAGAAATATCTTGCCCTTATAAAATATAACAATAATTACGATGCAGTTATGTCACTATCAAGTAATATTTTGCCTGATTTAAATTGGTGGGAAAGAATGATTTTTGTTTCTAAAAATTGTATTACACCTCCAATATATGATTTAGAAATTTTTACTGACGCGTCACGGTCAGGCTGGGGTGCAGTCTGCAACAATATGCGCGCTAATGGTCATTGGAAGGAGAATGAACTAAAATATCACATTAATTATTTAGAGCTTCAAGCAGCATTTTTTGGCCTAAAGTGTTTTGCCCAAGATTTCACCAATTGCGCCATATTGATGAGGATAGACAACACTACAGCCATAAGTTATATAAATAGAATGGGTGGTATACAATTCCCACACCTAAACGAATTAACAAAATCCATTTGGCAGTGGTGCGAGGAGCGAAACTTGTGGTTATTTGCATCTTACATAAATTCTAAGGACAACAAAGAAGCTGACACAGAATCACGAAAAGTAAATCCTGACACCGAAATACAATTATGCCCAAACGCTTTTCAAAAGATTATCAGTAAATTTGGTCAAACTGACATAGACTTGTTCGCCTCTAGAACCAATGCCAAATGTAGGGTATATATATCCTGGAAACCAGATCCGGACGCGCTTTCTGTAGATGCATTTACAATATCATGGAAAAAATATTATTTTTACTGCTTTCCCCCGTTTGCAATAGTTCAGAAATGTTTACAAAAAATTGTCAACGAACAATCTACTGGAGTTCTTGTTTTTCCTTATTGGCCCACACAAGTGTGGTTCCCTTTGCTGAGTAATATGATAATATCAGAAATATTTTTTCTAAAAAATGCAATACGATCGGATTTCAGGATACATCTACCCGCGCAGACTTCCCTGGCAGCAGCCATTGTCTCCGGGAAGCCTTCACAAGACAAGGTATACCATCAGAATCAATACATCTAATGATTTCTTCTTTAGCGGAAAATATAAAAATTTTACCTTCAAATAAAATTTGTATTATGTTTCCTAAGACGTCCGAAGTCCATTATGAGAGAGTGCACGCTTCTTTCCATGTCCAGCTGCTAGATGTCCTTACTTTTCCACCTCGTAATCGCGCCACCAGCGCCCCCCAACGTCATACCTGTGAACTACTTTAAAAAACCGCATACAAGCCGCCATGATGAAGTGTTAGGCCATTGTTCGGCTCATAATGATGCAAAAGTAGGAAGGTATGCACCAGGAAGACCTTACCTGGACTTCGGACGTCTTAGGAAACATAATACAAATTTTATTTGAAGGTAAAATTTTTATATTATGTGTTCCGTTTGACGTCCGAAGTCCATTATGAGAGATATGTTTGTTATCTCCTGGTGGATTGTATGAAAGAAAAGCAACAATGTGAATAAACCAATATTATTTTTAATCATCATTTTATAACTTAGGTGTCTCTACATACACAGGTTTCAAAATATTATGAATAAAAATCTAGCCATTTACGCATTGGCAGTATAATTATATTAACAGAAAACATAAATAAGTAAGAATCGTGCAATATCTCCATGAGTAATTTTAACCTGAATCAATCAGATTTTAAAAATCGGTAACGTAAAGTCAATTGGGGACTTGAAATAATCTAGATAACGAATGCACCGAGGACATTTCGTTACTAGGTCTGATTTCTTTACGGTAAAATTTTCTGAAAGTTGATTCATGCCTCCAGTTTGCCTTAGATAATATGTCATTTATAGGATAGTTTTCAAGCCAATTTAATGATGAGACAGCTGATCTAAAACTACCTGGAGAGGCTTGTATTCCAGCATCAGATAAAACACGTTTTACCCAACCACCGATTATAGTTGGTGTGGCTGCTCTAACGGGATCTCTAGTAGTTATGAACAAATTTGTTAATGAACCCCGTCTTTCCTTTGAAACATCTTTCAACGTGCGGAGCCAATATAATGGATTTGTATTTTGCTCTTGGGATGCCAACAAAACCCAACTGGATTGCTGGAAAGTCGCGCTATCTGTCTTTGACCCGAAAGCTGGATGTAAAGTTATGGAATCCCCATTATCTACAAACTGATCAATATGCAAAAGGGATAAGTCGTGTACACGACGTCCCGAACATAATAACAAAATAGTCGCTGTTCGCTTAGACACCTCATACAAACTACTGATACAAGGAGTATTATCTTCTAAATAAGTAATTAATTCCCTGGCGTCCCATGTGGGCACCTTAGGTGGTAACGGCTTTGCAATTGAAATTGCTTTTAAAATGTGCTTAACAATGTGACTAGAAGAAATTCTAATATTTAAAGCAGTTTCACAAATAGATGCGCACAACGGACTGTGAACGGACTTGTGCACAAGAATAGTTCTGTAAGCTAACTTTTGATCAAGATATAGATATGCTAGATATTTCGCAACATCTGTCGGATTTGGTGTGCGGAAATTTACATTATTTTGACTACACCACAAAGACCACTTACCCCAAATAGGTGTGTAAGTTTTAAGAGTTGAAGGTCGCCAGCAAGATAAAAGAAGATCTCTCTTTCGTGGAGACCAATCGCTTGTCATGGTGTCCCAGCCAAAATGAGCCAGGCTTCCAGCTGCAGATCGTTGACATGAGCTGGTGGTAGGCCGGTCACCGTGTCCACCAAGGTCTTCTTCAGGTCCCTGATCTTCAGCGGCCGTGCCAAGGATCGATTCTTCAGGTCTGGCCGCCAAAAGGGTTTCTTCCACTTGGGTGCTACTATTATGTACCGACCTGATGCCGAGTTTAGGTGGTGAAGAACTCGTGGAAGCAACGCTGGCGGTGGGAACACCCATGCGAGGTCGTATCGCCAGTATCTGCTGAACGCGTCGTGATAACAGGCGTTGGAGTCTGAGGAATCTAGAGAAACATAATTTATCACGACGTGTGCGGTTTGTGACGCGAACAAGTCTATGTCCGGTTTTCCCCAAGTCTGAAATATTTTTGAAGTTGCTGCCACCTGCAGGTGCCACTCGCTGCCGGCGCGATTTCGCGACAAGTGGTCGGCTTCGGTGTTGTAGACCCCTGGTAGGTGGTGAGGGATCAGTACAACATTGAGGTCGTCTATCACAGTCAACAGTTCCCGCGTCAATTCCATCAATCGGCGTGATTTCGTGCCGCCTTCCTTCAGAATGTACGAGACCACTGTCTTGTTGTCGGTCTGTAGAATGATCCTGGAGTCCCGGAGGGCTGTGGATTCCTTCGACAACACAGCAATCACAGCATACATTTCTTTGAGATTGCAATGCCATTTTTTCTGGTCGGGTTGCCATGCACCTTGTACCCTGTTGTTGTTGACCAGGGCACCCCACATAATGTCGGAAGCGTCCGTGGTGACAAAGTTTGTGGGTAGCACATCTGTGTGAATTGCTGTCTTTTGACTCACATTCTCCATCCACCACTCGAGTTCTAGGCGAACGTCTTCTGTCAGCTGTATTGCTCTGAGAGGATTTTGACGCAGTACTTTGATGTGACATTGCAGCGCACGGCAATGCATCCTTCCCCGGTGGGTGATGAAAGACGCAAAGTTGAGAAGCCCTAAGAGACATTGCACCTGCTTGAGGGTCCAACTGCCTGCTGCGAGTCTGGTCGAGAGGATCTGTCGAGTTTTTCTTATCTTCTCTGGTGGTAGGGACTTGCGGTTTGTTTGGGTGTCCCAATTGATGCCGAGATATTCGATCGACCTCGTTGGCCTGGTGATCGATTTCTCGTGATTCACACACCAGCCTAGACTGGACAGGAAACGTACAGCTATGTTTAGGTGTGTGCTGAGTACTTCCTTGTTCTGGTGGACTAATAAATAGTCGTCTAGATACACGACGAGGCGTAGACCTTTTGTGCGAAGGTATTCTGCAGTCCAGTTTGTAATAGTGGCAAACATTCTGGGGGCAGCAGCCAGGCCGAATGGTAGACATGTCATCTGCAGAAGTTGACCACCGTAGCTGATGCGTAAAAAGCGCCTGTGTTTTGTGTATATTGGAAGGTGATAATAGGCCTGGCTGAGGTCCAGCTTGATCATCCAGTCGCCTTGTTGTAGAAACGAAGGCATTTGATGATGATGGAAAAGATGGAAATGCTTCGGCTCCATGTATACATTTAGTGCTTTCAAGTTGAATATCACTCGAGTTTTGCCATTGTTCTTTGTGATCACGAAAAGGGGGCAAATGAACGATGGGGTCGAAGGAGCAGGCTCTAACACTCGTTCTTGAATCATCTTGCGAATTTCTAGTGTCATTTTTTCCGAAACAGGGGTTTGAAATTTTGACAGGTTGTCCGAAGTGGGTAGAATTAAGGGCGGTGCTTGATTGAAGGGGATACGAGCTCCCGATATCATTTTTAAAATAGTTTTTGGAGGGTCGAAAAGATTCCATATTTCTAAATAATGTTGAAGACAGCCGCCCCAAAAACTTGGTATTAAATAGTCATTTCTGCTTCTGACCTGCTCGCCTTCCGTTTTTATCTTTTCGCCCCCCCTTCTTTTTTGAAGAGAAATCGTGATTACGTCTGTTGTCTTTTTTGTCGTTTCGCTTCGGTTTGTTTTGTCGCGAACGAAAAGTATTATCTCGAAAAGACGTCGAAGGCTCTAAAGATATCGGACGACTAGTTCCAGCATTATTATTCTGTTTTTCTAATTTTTCTATACCCCCAATTTTTTGAAGGTAGTGCGATAAATTTTGAGGATTGAATATATATTCGATTGACGGTGGAATTTTTTCTATGTCGTCGCGTATGTATTTACTTTTAACATTCTTTAATAACGATCGGCGCCGAGTCTCTATGACCTCAGCTCGTTTACCGCAAATAATTTGGAGAATATCATGAGACACTGTTTTATAAGATGACTCGGCACCAAACAACTCTTTTAGTTTTTCAAAGAGGGTAGTTGAAGATAATTGGGCGCTCGAATGAGCAGACCAATCAATTAGCTTCTGCAATGCCGCGTTTACGTGCTCGTTTTGAGTTAGGAAAGCATTAGATAACGCCGCAAAACTGCGTTCCATTTGAAACCATCTTAATGGTGAAAATGGATCTTCAAAACACCGCAATTCTTCGTTCACTTTCAATTCGACAAAACTAGGAAAAGCTACATATTTTTTCTGTACTTCCGTGTAACGTACAGCATTCCAATCCGGGGAGTCGAACCTCTGCATTTCTGCTATTTTTGTGACACGTTCTGGATTCGCTTTAGGTACATTAGGTTCCTTAACGGAAACGTCTAAATTTGCAATATTTTCCCAACAAGGGATAAGCTGCTGCGGACGTAAGAAATTTTCTTGTAAATTGTGGGTAGGAACAGTCGATGTTGACGGTAACGCGGTGCCAATATTATTTTGCGTGGTGGGTAGACTTTGTGCTAATGGAGCACTATTTGCTAATGGAGCACTATTTGCTATCATGTAATTTGTTAAAACATTATTGACATGACTCACCAACTGCTGGGATAGTAGCTCAAACCTGCGATCCAGTTCGGAATCTTGCGAGAGGGAGCGCTCGCGTACCTGGCGAGGGCGTTTGCGAGGCGCTGGATCTCCTATATCGCTTTCCGTTGACACCGTATCACCTCCTTTCGATGACGATGAAGAAGTCGAACTCCGCGTCCTTTTCCGCGAAGTATCGTTTGGCGCGATAGTTTCACCGTCCATTTTTTAAATATAAACGCGAAACGAAACGGCGATCACACGAGACGGAAAATTAATTTAAGTTTAAATATGATTCGAATGAACTTTCTACTTTAGTCTTGAAAGTTTTATTCGAGATAGGTAACTGACAATCTAACAGTGCGCACAGTTCGGAAAACGACGCAACAATGGCCTAACACTTCATCATGGCGGCTTGTATGCGGTTTTTTAAAGTAGTTCACAGGTATGACGTTGGGGGGCGCTGGTGGCGCGATTACGAGGTGGAAAAGTAAGGACATCTAGCAGCTGGACATGGAAAGAAGCGTGCACTCTCTCATAATGGACTTCGGACGTCAAACGGAACACATAATACTATTAAACAATATAACACAACGTTTAAACTATGGTGGAAATATTGTTTAAACTACCATATTAACTACTTAGAAGCACCAAAATCAGCCGTAATTTTGTTTCTAACTAAACAATATGAGATTGGTGCTTCATACGGCACAATAAATAGCCATCGCTCAGCGATTTCGCTGCTTCTAGGTAATAATATAGGCTCAGATGAGCAAGTGTCACGGTTGTTGAAAGGGATTTTTAAATGTAGACCCAATATACCTAAATACAATAGTATATGGAATCCGCAGACGGTTTTAGACGTCATGGCTAAATGGTATCCTCACACAAATTTATCATTATGTCAAATTTCAAAAAAGTTGGCTACGCTTTTGGCTCTTTGTACCGCTCATCGAGTACAAACATTGTCTTTAATTAAAACAAATAGTATTGTTATTCATCAAAGTCAAATTGTTATAACTATTTCAAATTTAATAAAAACCTCTGCAGTCAATCGTGAGCAACCAACCCTAGTCATACCATATTTCACAGACAAACCTAGCATCTGTCCTGCAACATGCTTAGGCGACTACTTAGAAGTTACAGCAAATATTAGAAATGAGTCTTCCAACCTATTCCTTACTTACAAACGTCCACATAAACCGGTGACGTCTCAGACCATCAGTCGATGGATTAAAAGCATGTTAGCGGAAAGCGGCATCGATGTGACGAAGTTCAGCGCGCATAGCACGCGTCACGCCGCCACCTCGACTGCTCGCGCCGCGGGCGTGTCGCTGGACGCTATCCGAAAAACAGCTGGGTGGACAGCCACATCACAAACATTCGCGAAATTTTACAATCGTCCCATTATTTCGCAAGACTTAGCTAGGTCTGTCTTTGAACCTAAATAATACAGATTAATAGTTCAACAATTTATTAAGACAAATAAGATAAGGTGAAAATTAAGATTATGTACCCATTTAGTTATGGTAATAATAAGAGTTACCAAAATAAAAATCGTTTTTTTTTTCAATAACTCTTGTTTTATTTATTAAACTTAGTTTAAACCAAAACTTTAGAAATAGCAGTTCAGTTCTCTAAACATCTACATGGTAATACAATATCTGAAGAATGGAGCTATGAAAATATAATAGATGATCAAACGAACTTCAAAGTGAAGTTCGATCATTATTATATGAATAGCTCCATTCGAAGATATAGAAGGACCCACCCATCCCAACCCACAAATAAAGTTTTGGTATCTCTAAAAGAATGAGGAAATTACTGGGGCGCTAGCGAAGCGGGCGGAATAGTGCCGTCCTTAAATATAAAATCGACTTAAGGTAATCGATACAAATCTAAAAGTGCGACACTACCTAGTACGTTAGGGAAACTACATGGTAATACAATATCTTCGAATGGAGCTATTCATATAATAATGATCGAACTTCACTTTGAAGTTCGTTTGATCATCTATATTAATTGACAGATTAACAGAAAATAATTTGTAAATGACATCAAAATAAACAGTAGTTTCAATAAATTCTTACCAGCAGCTTTAGACGTATTTGATTTAAGCCAATAAGGCCACTGGCCCTTATTGCAGTTATGCACCAAGTGTGCACATTCTAAGAGAATCGCGGCTCTTCCAACGACTACGGTATGTGGCTGTAAAAATGTTTATGGTTAGACTAAATAAACTATAGAATTTGTTTGACACAGTGGACACTAAAATTAATACAAGGCCGGAACGAAGAACAACACGTATGGCCTTAGTTATGGTCAACTGGCCATAGTTTAGATTATGGCGCCAATTCTCTTGTTCACAGACTTCACAGCTAAAGAAAAGGACGGCGACAGATAAAAACTAAGATAGAGATGTCAAATTAGATTTTTCTTGAACTTCGCCGTGTTTTAATCAATACGTTCTGACATGACAACTATACTACATATTTTAGATTTACATAAATTAACAGCTTTAATTAATGTCTGTCTCTTTCTTATTTTATTGGAGAGAAAGAGATATAAATAGCTAGATATAAGTTTAGCTTGTGCACAAAAGAGTTAGCAGCAATATCTAGTATTAATTTAGAAAAGACAATCATCGTTTACTACATCTATCAATGTAGTATTGTGCTTATTAGAAAATTTCTAAAACCAAATAATGTATTATTAGGGTATTTTACTCTATATGAGAAAAAAAACAATAAATATTTTATTGAGATAGTTTAGGCAAAAAGCAGTCGGAAAATGTAAATTTTAGTTCATAAAATAACAATATCATTTTTTAAATTCAATTCAAAGTTTTCAGGTTTTTTAATCTGTTTTATAACACCTTGAAATAGTAGCCGCCATGTTATTACGCCTTACGGCTGTGTAAACAAAAATTTTCACCTGTCAGTCAACTAATTGGCGCGGTTTTGTACTTTTATAATTTTCGTAACCAACGTAATTTTTGAATTATTCCACCTATTGCAAAATATTATTTTAATTATTTTTAAATTATCTTCAATTATCATATTAAATATCAGCGCATTTGATACACCACGAACTGACGTAATTGCCGCAGAGCAATATGGCGTCCACTACGAGGCGTTTTCGTCAAACTGCGCGCGTAATTTGAAAATTTAAACTTTAGATGCATTTTTATGGCACTTATTTGTTGAATAAAAATGTTGTGTTTTTTTTGGTGGCATATTAGCAGTATAGAATTTAATTGAGATACTTTTCAAAAGTAGGTGTAATACCCTATTATGCATCCACTCACCAAATCTAAGAGTGCGGCCATGAAAAGTGCGTCCGGCGTGCCTCCGGGCTGCGTGGCGTCCAACAAGAAGTTGAACCGAGCGAGTCCCGCATACAGCGGTGCTGCGGCCACAAGGCGCCGTCGTTTTAGTATCACTACTTCAGACTCGCCGCCGCCTGAGCCGCCTTCTGCGGAGCCACGCCGCGACATATCTGCAATATAAGAGTAGAATTATTTTGCAAAGAGAATTGATACTTTATTGGCCTGCCGAAATCATGTTATACCCATGCAAGATACGACTTAGTATAACTAATTTGATAACGAAGTCAATTCTTATTGTGTCTCATAGAGGCAAAAATTTAATTTGAACTCAAACTCAAAACCACCCTTTTGTTTGCTTTGTACACTTGTACTGTGCTCACGGAGATTGCACCTATTTGAGGAGTTGGGGGAAGTTGGTAAAAAAACTAATTTCAAAGATAGGTAAACTAAACTCACAACCGCCACTGGTGTCTTCTATACTGCCATCCCTCTTTTTCCCCATCTTTCTAAGTCCAAATCTATTCAGTCTGTCTTCTACCCTCTTTCGAGCCCTGAAAAGAAGTATAAATACTTTGTTTTTTAAATCATAGTTACCCAGAACCATTACTTTGGAATAAGGACCGCGTAGACGCCTAAATCAAGCCTTAAAAATAAGACCTGATGGTAACAGAGTATTTTTTTGAGCATAGGATGATTACTGTAATGAAGTAATGGCCTATTTCTATATCAAGAATGTTAAAGTTTATGGTCTCCAAGTTTCAAAAGGTCTTCTTGACATGTGTCGTCATATATGCGTGAGAGAACCACACATTATGACGACACATGTCAAAAAGACCTTTTATCAGATGAAATATAAAATATATCTTAGATTAAATTTATAAGCATATCTGTGATCCCATACGTTTATATGCATACCAAGACTTTACAAAGAATCAAACAGTTAAAATGTCGTTTTTCCATTTTCAATATAATTATCTCACCTGTTCAAGGTATAGCCAACCCGTCTCTTAACATGCACGGGTCGTGAAGTATGCGGCGGCGGCAAATGCGGCGGTCGAGCCAACGATATCATGCTACCAGAGATCGGTAGAGATTCGCCCGAACCACCTCCATTGCGGATCAACGACTGAGAATGATGCGGTTTTTGACGAAACCAGTTCACTAGAAGAAAATGTTTGACGATTAACGAAGTTGATAGTCAGTATGTTGAGTTTGTAAAAGCATGCATGCTTGGTAAGTTACGGAATGAACTAAGTTGAAATGTTTTCTTTATATAACAGTTCCAGGAAGTGGTGAGATGGATGTGATTTAAACTGGTTGTGTTTTAAACTATGAGAAGTAGAGCAAAGTACTGAAAGGGTCTACCAACTCGATGGTTTCGTTTTTGAAATAAGCTCCTAGTTCAGTCAGGAATCGATTCCGTTCTTTTAATAAAAATATTGTTCCTGTATTACCCAACAATAGTTCTGCTGGTATGTTATAATTCCTAAGAAATATTTTATTTTTGCAATATTCATGCAGAACCTATTGACCGCCACGTCCAAAAAAAAAACAAAAACGTGCCTTCGGCGCCAAGCTACGAATTACTACTCTATAGAATTACGTTTCTAAACGTATTACCATAGAGTAGTAATTCGTCTGTCACGCCTATCATGTAGTTGTGACTGTAGCGTGCTGGGTACATTCTAATTTGTCATCATGTCATGACAGTGGCGGTCAAAAAGTTAAAGTATTCATACCTAATAATGTACATGTGCATTATTAACATGATTCTTGAAACTAATCGCGGTGACAAACGAACCAAACCTGGTAATAATACATACACTTTCTTAATCGCAGATCAGCACAACAATGTTTTATTTTACCAATGCCAGCGATGTGGAACTTTGAGGGAATGGACTTGGAATGCGAGATCTTGTGGTGAGGCGTGATGTCGGCTGACGATGCTGACGGGATGGTTCGCTCTGATTGGCGCGGCGTCAGCTGGTAGCGGCGCGTGCGCACCGACAGCGGGGACTGGCTCGCTGACTCCTCACCGCCTTCTGTCTCTAAGAGGCTCTGGGGGATAAAGACGTTACAAAATGTTAAAAGTAACGATGTTAAAAAAACTTTTTTTTAAAAAGAGAACCGCCTTAAAAAAAAAAACTAAAAAGTGATAAATAACTTTAGCACAGAACACACATGACTTTAGTTTCGGAAGTCGGTGGCTTTGTTGTGTTTGTTGTTTTGTACTGCCACCGACTTCCGAAATGCAAGTCATGTGTGTTTTGTGCTAAAGTCATTTATCACTTTTTAGTTTTTTTTTGAAGGCGGTTCTCTTTTTTAAAAAAAGTTATTATTTTTCACTTTTTAGTGTCTCCTTATCACCTAAATCCATTAAGAAACGGCAACACTGTTAAAACGGAGATTGAAAGTTGAGAGTTAAAATTACCAAATACTTCAAAAACGTTAAACTGTAGGCTTCAAGTTTAGTTGTTTAAATGGTTGACTGTAAATAATTTCTATAGTGTTAAGCAATTTTTTATGTTTTTATTGGTACAATGTGTAATTTATAACGTTCGTTTAGGTACCTGACTCTAAGTTTTCGTGCTTTAATTCTAAGCAAAACATGCTGGATCTTACACTTATTTTTAACAATTTTTTAAACCGTGTTTGTCGCAAATATGTAAATACATTATTATTACATTTTGGTTAGGACTGTTATCAGTCTGCTAGGTGATAAGAATTATAGAGAAAAGAAGCTTCTTCAAAAATATAGGGATATTAAAGTAACTGAGTAGGTTATCTGGCCGTCAGCTTCTCATTCTTGTTTGTTACCTGCACTTTAAACTTTATTTAACGCGACTTATTGGTTGGTTGGTTGACAACTGATTAAACCACGGAATAGAAAAACCTAGTGGAAGTGCCCACGCAGCTAAACCGCGCGTGTCACAATTATGTGGAAGAATTTGTAAAATAATAACAACCTTTTTCAGTTCTAATAAGTCTTCATTTTGTATGAACAGTATATAATACTTTGACGAAAATCTCATTTGTTGTTCAAACAAAATTAAGACTAATTATAACTGACGAAGGTTGGTTTTATTTAACAATTTTTCCGCATAATTGTGATACACGCGGGACAGCTACGTGGACACTTCCACTTGTTTTTCTGTTCCGTGGATTAGACACACTAGTGTTCTCTTTAAACACCTAGTAGGTCATATACTTACATGTGCTCCAGTAGAAGAGGTGCTCCTCTTCTTGAAGGTAAACTTTTTATGTGATCTGTCATCGGGTGCACAGCCGGAGTCGGCGCCCGTGTCCGAACCACGCTCCTCTTCGCTTTGTCGAGGAATGTGCCTGTAATATTATGCTTGTAAGAGTGGAAGTGACCATATATTATCTAATGTATGATAATAATTCCGATTGAATTTCGTTCACGGTGGTCAATTTCAGTGAAGTCCAGTCAAGTACGCGAGGGATACGGGTTTACATGCTTTCTGAGGCACGGGGGTGTGACATCATCAGTTTCCAAGCTTCGGGCTGCTACTGAGAAATTCCTAATGGTCGAAACCCACACGAGACCAACGAGGCAGTCACCCCTATCGAGTCGCCATCTAATGTATACCATACATGGAAAGAGGAGGGAAGATTATAAAGATTTGTTAATAATTGAACGTACAGACCTAAAGATTCACTACGAGAAAAAAAAATGCGTCTTACATTGATGTCCACGTTGATGATCTTTAGGATTATGGTTAAGGGCGCGAATTCGATTTACCGCAACTCAAAATCTAAACGATTGCTAGAACGGCGTAGCATCATTGACACACACTAGTACAATACAATGGTCTGTTTGTGTGCATCAGAAAAAAAAATACGCACGAAATAAGCACGAGTCACTGAAATTGATCGGCAAACGAACACGCGCGATGTTTTACAGTGTTTTTTAAAATAATTGTCTAAAATAAATGAGTTCGTATAACGGGCTGATAGAAAATATTCTATAGATTAAGCATAACCTTTATTTTCATAAAATAAATATATTAGTTATGTTTTTATTCAAATACTATTGAAAAAAAATTGTCAAAGTGAACCGATTTTGTACTTTTTCAACACTGTTTTTTTTAATACATAATATAAATATTTTCGTAATTTTGGCACTGTAGTAGACTTTATGACTGTATATCCTGTTGGAAAAACGCATAAAACATGATATTTTGGCATACTGTAATGGTTGTATTCGTCCTGAAAGTTAACTCTGACGTTTAAAAGGATTGTCTTCGCTTTAAAAAAACAATTAAAAATTATACTTTTACTCTGTAGTTCCCTAATCTTTCTAAAACTGTAATTATCTTTAAATAATCTGCTCATACCATTACGATATTGCTCTAAACAAAACGCGAAAACATGAAGTTTTCGTCACGAATCGAATACACGCTCTTAAGTTTATTATTATTTATCACATTACTTTTTTTTTTTTTGCCAACCAACACACTGCATAAATCTTCCCAGTTACTACTATTAAAATAATTAAAATTATTTATTTTGGGACAACAAGATCCATATGTTCATATTCAAAAACTTAGAGAAACTATTGTTAGTACATAAATTCACTTACAAAGGACAACACTAATTCTAAACACAAATGCCCCTGTGCTGTGACACCCCGCCTCGTAAAGATAACCAATAGGGAGATGTCTCCGTAAAAGATCAGCAGACGAACGAAATGCTTGAACACAGGTACCGTACATCTTGCGCTATAGTTTTCAGGATGCTGTTGTGACTTCCCCGCACCCTTTTCATATGTGACGCGACCTATTTTCGAATGACGGCATGAAAACCGTCGGCATGAGCCTGCGCGAACATCTCGGAGGCACTGCAGAAACGAGGGAGTCCCAGCATCTTTTTATTTATTTATTTACTAGCTGACCCGACAGACGTTGTTCTATCAATTGATTGATTTTTCAATTTTCTCACCGTTTAAACCTTCCCTGGACTTCCACAAATATTTCAAGACCAAAATTAGCCAAATTGGTCCAGCCGTTCTCGAGTTTTAGCGAGACTAACGAACAACGATTCATTTTTATTATATAGATTTCGAACAACTAACAACTACATAATGATGGTATATAAAAAGAAGAACTTAAAACTAATAATTATACAATCCACTGCGTTATTCACAGAATACTATTTGGTCTTACAATTTTACGCTAGAATATAAAGAAAATTTAGTAAATATATATCTTATATATAAAAATCTTCTGTCACACGCACAGATGAAAGTGAACTCCTCCTAGACGGCTCTACCGACTTTGATGAAACTTTTTGTGTGTGTTCCAGTAAATTCGAAAATGGTTTAGATCCACAATTGGACCCGGTAGGTGGCACTGCAGTCGAGTTGTAGGACTTTTTTATTTTAAGGGCAGGACAACGTCTGCCAGGCCCACTAGTTTTACAGTAAAAAGTTAAAGTGCTTTAAAAAATAGTTTTATACATGTCTAAGTAACAATAAAAGAACAAGGAACAATAAAAGTGTTTACAAAATTCTTCTGAAATGTTATTGTATAGGACACGCAGGGCAAATAACGATAACACAAACCTGATAACTCTAGTAGTCTGCATGTTAGCTTCCTTCTGTTGGCTGTCAGGTCTCTCTGCAGTGTCCAAGAGCGCGCTAAACGCTACCACTCGGAACTCCCCTCCGTGGGCTTCACGCACGTAGCTCAGCAACAGACGCACTTCCATGTACAGCGTCTGAATAAACAACTTCTTCACTTTAGCGTATGGCAAAAAATCTACAAATTGGCAAGGTAAAAGAAAGTAGAGATATGTAGTAGCGTATAGTGGTTTAGCTGAGGCTTATCGAATGCCTTTAATATCTTTGACGCTACATAATGAAAATTCTCATAGTGTTTCATCATTAGAAACTAGCATATAAATTTATTTATTATTTTTGTTTTTATGAATGTACAGTACGCAAAGGAGATAAGTATCCATGTCGTCGGGAATAGTTGAATATTTCTTAGAAACCAATGGGGGCTTTCAAATGAAATTTTATTAAATCATTGAACTGTTTATTCTCTATAAATTGTATTTTATTTTATTCATAAAAACCTATCGGTTTCTAAGTAAACTTCAACTGTTTCCGGCGACATGGATACTTATCTCCTTTGGTGACCGTACAACATGCCTTTGAAGAGTTTGTTGGCTTCCGTACACCTGACTTCTTCAAGATGGGCATTGAAAAATTTAGCATTAGTGCATATATTGATTGATAGAAAACAAAATATTTATTTAAAAATCACTTTATCTTTCTGTATTTAGTATACACGGCAATTTCATAGGTAAAGACCACGGCCTAATATTAGTATAGAATTAGATATGGACTTGTGGGTTGTAACCGTGGTTGTAACTGAAACATCAAACCAGCGTTAGGTGGATGGTCGTAACAAGTGCTCTGCCATGTCATATTATTTACCGACCAACGTGTTTTCGTCATCTTATCAAATAGGCCTGAAAAATAAATATAGAGAACAAGATCATAGCTGTTCCTATGATCTTGTTCTGTATATTTATTTTTCTGTTTGATACTTGTCACATCCGCTTGACACTGACTAACTAATCTTGGTCCCATTTCATACTAATGCTGACATCATTTGAGGATACAGAATTTAATTAGAGGATAATATTGTGTACATTATGATTATTTTGAATCATGTTGAGAGCCCATGAGGTATTTATTAAAAAGTCTGAATTCAGAATTTATGCGAATCAAATGAACGAAAATGATGAAGTAGGTACTTCAAGGCAATGAACAGATCAAACCCTGAATTAATAACTTGTTTTATTTTAACATACAAGGACAGGCATGTACACACACATGCACACACATGCATACAGGCATGTGGCACATATTACTTACAGAATTATCAAGCATCTTCAGTTCCTTGTGCATCAAAGCGAACCGGGTAACCAATACTCTGAACGTGGTTTCTATGATGTTCGTCTCTATAGCTCGGCTTGCGTTCGGGCCTTGACCGGCACCGAAGTTAGTAGCATAACCCGTTTGAAGATTACTTATATCTGGAGACTTGGTGAAGCTGCGTTTCTGTTGATCTGGTGGGATATAGATCTTGGTTTTATTTTGCAATTACCTACACTTTTTAAGGATTGGTTAAAGGTTAGTAAATATAATGGATTCTGATACATAACCAGATTAGCAGACCTATTTAATATGTCATAATGAGTCAAGTGGCAGCAGTAATTTTATTTCTGAATTATTAACAGGAAGCCTTTACAAGTAGTGAGAGAAAATATTTAATTTCCCATTAGTGATTTACGAGAGGCGACAAAGGGATATTGACCAGAGCAAGGGCAGCAGCGTCGTTTTGAGTACAATAACACCTACTGCGATCGTCAACATGCATCGGCCAAGCATGGCGATTACGGCTGAACCCCCTTTTTGCGGAGACCTATGCCCAGCAGTGGGCGTCTAAAGGTTGACATGATGATGACGATGATTTGTGAAACGCAAAGCAGTCTACCTTGAAGATATTGGCGAATGTGTAAGTCAGATACTGATTATGTATTAAACCTAAGATGTAATGTATACAGAAGTTGTTGGCACACTTATATAATAAATAAATAATATCAGTACTTACTCATAGGAGAAACTAACGTAGCGGGCTCAGCACAAAAGCCAACAGCCGCATGCAAGTTATCTAGCACTTCCCTTATCGGTGAATACTTGGTCATTTCCTTCAAACGGTTCGTGAACTTGGGTATCGACGCTGACCGCAGTTGACGGAGCGAGTTGCGGGCTTGTACTCGGAGACACTCTGCTTGAGGACCGCGGAGTGCTGTTGTGCAACCATGAGAACAACCCAGTTGTCGGAGTAGCCTAGTAAATTAATCAAAAAACAGAATTGAATCATCATTTGGTTCATTGTTCATGTTTTTTCTTTTAACTTAAATCATGTATTTAGATCATGTATACTCGATAATGTGTCAGCTGTGGTTACTTGTATTTGAGTGTGCATTATAGAATAATGTAACTAGTAAAAAATTATGTTTTGTAGAAGTTCATTTTAATGTCTCTCTCGTTTGTAATCCACGAAATCCACGACCATATACGGCAAGAAGTAAGTTGTGGGAGGAATACTAGTCACCACCAGCCAATTCCGTTCAACCCCAGGAACACCTGCCACTCGGAAGTGTTTACCTATATGGAAATTGCTCAATAGGTTGCGTTCCCGAGTAAGCCGCTACAAACACAACCTTGAACCTAGCAAAATGGGGGAATATAGAACCCACCCATACCCAGTGTGAGTGCGTTTCTCCTGATAAGACAATGGCCCACTTACTACAGTGTTAAAGTTCCCCTACACCTGCAAGATGCACCAACAGGAGGATATTAAAAACGCCACTAAACGCGATAAATGTGGCTGCATACTAGGCCCAAGTAGTGTAACAAGAAAAAAACATCGATTCGAAAAGAAGATGATGAATCCATAAATTAATAAATAAGGGTGTTTTCGCATCTGGCGTTGATTCACGTTGAGTTTAGGCCACGTAGACGCTGTTCAAACGTCCGCGTAGATGTGATTTTATCGAAACTAGTTGAAAAAGAAGAATTAACCTGTTTAGTATTTTTACTACTGTATTTTACCTGAGTATAACATGCATGATCATGTAATAAGGACAATCCAAGTTGTCTTCTTCTCTTGTTCTCTCCTTTATGCTGTCACCGCCATCAATGTTGGTTGAGTCTTGACTTTGGGCGCAAGGGATACCTGAATCCCTTTCCTATAATACATTCAAACATTTACATCAGTTTAAAAATATTTAAAAATCAATAGTATTATAACATTGTCTCATTCTTTAGACAACGCTCTATGGTAAGTGCAAAAAAGTGCGATGAATTGAAGACTCCTTTATGAAATCGGTTACAAAAGGAGCAAATATAATAATATTAAAGCTTGCTATAAAGCAGGGTTTCTTAAACTTTATGTAGTCACAGCCCTGTCAAAGAAAAAGAAAACAAGCCTTATGTCGTGGTCGTGGCTTGACCGAGAAATGCTGAGTTTACTACACAATTTTCCAATACCTAAATATGTTATGAGTTAACTAACCTACTGCGGGCCCCTAATACACATGCTACCACTTTAGGAAACCCTTCCGTATAGAGCCTTCTTGGTGTCATTTACGGCAGCACTTACTTTGCTATCCTTATCTTTGAAATCAGCCATTGGATCAATGTTGCCAGGCAGTGTTTCCTCAGTTTTGCTATTTTGCCAATTCTTGTGAACACCCATCTCCATTAGAGTGTCTACTAGATTCAACATCACTTCCATTACGCGGAGGGTTATGTAGAAACTGTCCATCGTTGATACAGAATATACTGCCTGTAATTTTCAAATAGTATTAGTTTTTTGAGCTAGCATGAATTATTATTGTTCTAAATGCCGCTGCAGAGCAGTAGGCCTAGCATGAGAAGACTAACGTTAAAGTATTTTTCATCCCACCATCTCGGAAAGAGTATTTTTAATCTTCAATATCTGAGTGGAAAAGCCGTTTTTATTCTCTAGAGGATAAAGTAAATTTATCTTCAATATCTGAGTGGAAAAGCCGTTTTTATTCTCTAGAGGATAAAGTAAATTGAATTTGAATTGAATTGAAGTGAATTAAAAAAAAACATTAGACCTATTTACTGCTACCTCTATGGTGCCGAAAATATCATACAACTTTTTTTTAATTTGTTAAAAACTCAGACTTTGTAAACGTTTTTTTTTTGCATTTAGTCATTTCCTCGCTGAGGTGGAATGAAAAGTTACGTGTTGCACTCGAGTGCAAAGATTTTTCACCTCGTGCTCTTTTAATTCCCTCGCTAACGCTCAGGATTCTAATTTTGAATCACTCGCTGCGCTCGTGATTCAATTTTAGAATCCTTCGCTTGCTCGGTCATCAAAATTGAACACGCGGTTAAAAAGCAACTTTGCACTCTTGTATAGCAAATAACTATAATTAAAGAATTCGATTTTCGAATTGGAAATACGACAATCCCATAAAAATACCGGCTTTATTTTTTCGCACTGGTACTAGGCTTTCTGATGTTGTAAAGGTTCTAGTTTTAGGAATTTGAAATTAAATTACGAACAAAACAATTAAGCCTGGCCAAAAGGCCCAGCACACAGTAAGATTAATTCAAGATATGACCTAAAATACAGTACTTTAAGGGTTAAAATATGACTTACCTTAAGAACCACTTGGAAATCAATATCACCATCCTTCGTGATATAATGCAGTGAACCAGGTGCTTCCTGTATTTCTTCAACGACATACGTAATGTTAGAGTCAGTCTGTGACCGCGTGAGGCTAGGTTTTCGCTCTGGTGTCGGTATGTGTTGAGATCCTTGCATGCTGACCGAGTCTATTTGGGACTCTAGTGAACCCTGCAAGCAAAAAGAAATGAGCATCTATTCGCTATTTTGAGGTCAGATCTTTCAAAAATACATCAGGGCCTGCTTTCAGTTATATTCAGGGCTGCTCTTAAAAACCAAATAATTATAAAAAGTCACAAAGAAAACGTTTCTGTCCGGAGATGATTATTTGATGAATGATAATTCTGTCATCTGATGGCTAATTAAGCCTTATTGGTACAAGCAGACGCAGGA
This sequence comes from Charanyca ferruginea, assembly GCA_947361185.1. Classification (NCBI taxonomy): domain Eukaryota; kingdom Metazoa; phylum Arthropoda; class Insecta; order Lepidoptera; family Noctuidae; genus Charanyca; species Charanyca ferruginea. The sequence continues at coordinate 13,640,860 of OX376073.1, read as the reverse complement.
AAAAGGATGAGGTTTCTGGAACCTTCTGTTCGTATTGTGTGACTCACATGTAAAGGGATTTTCTGCAGCTGAACCAGACGAGTCTGTATTTCAGTATGCAGTGACACCCGAAAGAAAATAAAAAATGGAAGGAATAACTACTTCCAACCTTTTAGAATCTAATAAAAATCCAGGGGTTATGAATTAAGTATTTCTCTACTCACCTGTCTAGTCTTAGACAAATAATCCGGAGACGGTGAAGGCGTGTGTTCAGTCACAGTGATAATAGGGTTCTTTTTCTTCTGTGCATTTGTAGGCATCGTGTTAGAGGGGCCTTGCGCTCGCTCCGTCCTCACTTCATCGATGTACCTGCAATAACTGTCTTTAAAATAACAAGTTTCTTTTAGACAGTTTTGGCATACTTACCATTATGGTTCAAGAGATCAGAGGATCAAAGGGTTTAAACAGGTCCTTTATTATTCGGGTTTTGTGGTTTTAGATAGGTACTCATTGTTTAAAATATTTTATATGATTTATTAATAAACGTTCCACATCATACCTGTGTTTTGTTGTGTATTTTGGTCATGCTAAATATTCAGTGTTAATACATGCTTAAAACTTTGTATTACGTCGTTGGTGACTATCACGAAAAAACCTCTAATAACTTGCAATTGAAAAGTATGTTTAACGTGAAGAATTAAAGTTCATAATTGTATGTTAATAATTACTGTTGGTAAAGTGATGTTAGCATGGACTGTCTGCAAAATCAGCATCCAATGAAGCCTCAAACTAAATGAACGGGTTTTATAAAATTTTATCTAACTACGTAATCGAAACTATTGTTCTAATGCATTAATTTGTAATAAATTATGGATTGCATATCTGAATCTAATGAGCATTGGATGTGCATACAACTACTTTGATGTTTTGTTTTATTGTGACTTGTGACAGTGTGTGTCTTGTGTGTTCTCGCTGCTAAATCAAAGTAATTGTTTGATGTGCTGAAACAAGCCTACTGTACGTAGCAATAAGAGCTCATATCGGGAGTGCTTGTAAAAATGTGAAGCAAAACCTCTACGCCTAGTAAATATCGTAATACTAGTAAGTGTATTACCAATCCGGCATGACTAGCGTCTAAGTTACGAAGCCTCTAATTTCTTTGTTAATTTGCTCACTTACCCATTGGAGGCTAGCTCATCAATCAGACAGCTAGCGACCGAATCGTTCGTCCATTACAATAGTGTACGGGTACAAGCGTCAACAAGATGGGAGAAAGAGAATAAATATAATTTTAAATTGAATTTTCACCCAATTTTGTGTTGAAAAAATAAACATGCTGTGCTCTGACAATGAAAGAATATGACAATATTATGATTGCGAAAGAACTAATTTGAAGTTCGTTAATTGTGGGTATCAAAATCATATTTTTGCTGCTGCTTCAATTTGCTTTGCTTAGTGATTAATTTCAGCTAGTGAGATCTTTGAAACGGATGTAAGAGAGGGAGAACAGCAGCCTTAATTGTGGAACTGACTCCTAATGAGAATCGCTTTTATCAACAAATAAGTGTTCACGATAGCAAGCTTAACGCAATGAATGTTGTTGAACTGTTAAAATGAAAGTGATTCTTATTACGAGTGTTTTATTTAAAATGTTAAACTATTTACAATTATAAGTAAATTCAGAATTAACGCAAATTGATTCAGAACTAATTCCTATAAGATACGATGCATTGTAAGGTACTAATCAGTTATAATTTCTCCCCCTCCATGTAAATTTTTTTTTTTTTTTTTTTTTATTTTTTTTATCTTGGGACAACTCACACACGGTCATCTGGTCCCAAGCTAAGCAGAGCTTGTGTTATGGTAACCAGACAACTGATATACATACTTATATAATTTATAAATACATACATATTATAGATAAACACCCAGACACAGAACAAACAATCATGCTCATCACACAAAGTTTGTCCTGGGTGGGAATCGAACCCACGACCTCCGGCTTAGCAGTCAGGGTCAGTGACCACTAGACCAACAGGCCCGTCATCAAATCTATTAAGATAATAATAATATTCTACTTCTATTAATAAACCTAAATTATCTATAATAATCTGCATAAAATCGATTTAAATATACTGTATATTTCAAAATAGGTACAAAAATTATCTACGCCTTTTCAATATACATACTATAGGTAAGTACTTCAACTGACCACAGCTATAAGAGTTAAAATGGAAAATGCCATGAAAAAGAAAAATTGAGAAAAATATAATTGGTTGTTGATATTTACCTAAGACTGGGCATACTTTTCCCTTTGATCAGGTTGCAGTGGAATAAATCACCAGTTAGTCTTGGAGCCAAAGGAGGGAAGTTACTCGCCAGCGCAGAGTTCGGACGGTCGTCCGTATTGTCCAAACTTCTGTGGTACTCCTGCAAGAATATTTCCATTAAACATTTATATTTGACAAAGGTTAAAAATAAGCGAAAAAATATAGCTACAGATAGCATCCTAACTGCAGAGTGGAAGGAAAACTTGTGATCATCGTGTCCAATCTTTTCCAGCGCTTTTTCCGATTTCGACAGCAGCTTTGTTTCCACAAACGCTTTTAGATCAGCCATTTTCATTTTACGTTTTATTTTCTCACTGGATCGTCTCGTCATGAGGTTTTCTTCCTCTACAACTTTAGTTGGTGATGTGAAAGGCATTTCTGTTATTGGTGACATGTCTTTAACTTCTGGGACTTCAATAAAATTCTTCAATGAGTCCTGGTCTTTAATATCGGGGCTCTGGTAGACTGAAACTTCAATTTTGGGTATAGGCAAGGAATTGCTTCTCTTTCTCGGTTGTGTTTGTTTTGACATATCGTCGCATATGTCTCGTAACCTGAAATGTGGTATTGTTTTATTGGGATTGGCCATATTAAATTGTAGAGAAAATACACACCTCTGCCCAACACTTTGGGAAAAATAGGCGTCATGTATGTATATGAAGAAATGTAAGAACAAATACCTGTTATATAAATAGTGTAGGGCCCAATACACGCCCTCTTCTTGCCATTGCGATGTAAATAAGCACCTCAACGTAGCAACATCTAGGAATGTAGCAGCCGACACCTAAAATACAAAATTGCACTCAGTAAAACGATAAAAAAAAAATCAAAGTCAATTTCGTAGTGTCATTTTTTAAACATAGAGTTAAGTCTTTTTAAATAATAACTTACATTGCCCTGTTTCGCAGTGGGCGGCTTTTCTGTTGTTGGAGTGCCCTTGGCGGGCCCGCCTCCACCACCACTGTCTGATAAAGACTCCTTGTCTGAAGAACTGCAAGCATAAAATGTTAATATTAAGAATTATGTCTTACATATGAATATACTTATTGTGTTGTATTTTTATATGGAATAAAATACGCTATTTCATAGTATATATTATCATCTGCCAAGCCTGCTCCCAACTATGTTGGGGTGGGCTTCCAGTCTATCTGGATGCAGACTGACCTCCACAACCGAGATACTGCGTAACACGATACCCCTTGGTAAGACTGGCCAGAAGCCAGAAAGTCTGACAACCAGTGTTACCAAGGGGTATCGTGTCCCACGACTGCCAAAGGATTACGAATGACGGGCTGGACCAACGGCTTTACGTGCTTTCCGAGGCACGGAGGGAACTCGGTATGAAGTGGATGGTCACCCATCCACAGACCGACCACGGCAAGCGTACCTTAACATTGATCGATCGATCCGTACAGCTTTTACTTAGCCACGAACTCCTTCATTTGATGTAATAAAAGGTCTTAAATATGCATGCTACAAACATTCATACAAGGCAATTGAGATAATGTGATCAAAAATATTAGAGAATTATTTATTGGGTAGTAACTGAGTTAACCAGCAAATGACCTCAGGAACGAGATACCTTATTTGTATGAAATCGTTGTTCTGAAATCTTACCTCATCTTAGTGATTTGTGGCAAAGGTTTTATGCCCGGAAGTCCAGGTTTTGAGCAGTCGGTCTTACGTGGTTGGAATATACTGGGGTCGGCTGCATACACCGTGTAGGCCTCCTTTACAGCTCCTCCGAAATTTTGTTCCGAAGGTAGGCGGTAAATAAACTGAAAATAATGTATCTCACTTAGTGCTCACTAAGCCTGTTTAGGTAAATATTCAAGTAGTAGGTGGAAAAGGTGTAAATCCCCGTAAAAAGAAGTTCTTGTTGATTCATTAACATTTCTTATAAAATACAGCGGAAATAGAGATGGAAACTGTGTGTAATATACTGTATGTTAATTATCATCCATTGATGCTTAAAAAAATATTACCATTCAAAATAAAAAAGATTTTATTTTCTAAATATCATACAAAATCGGTTATGGAAATGACAACATTGTACATTTTTGGATTTTTTAAATACTTATTTTTTATCCTCATATTTTTTTAAAAATCTATTAGATCACCCGATTTCAGGGAACCCCTCTGTTATTTAACTTACTGTATAATTCCACATGGAAAAAATCCGCAAAAAAAGATATTATTCTTTAAAATACAGCGGAAATAGAGATAGAAACTGTGTACCATACAGTTTGTTAGTTAACTTACTGTATAATTCCACACGGAATTCATTATTTTACACGCAATTACGCAATTTAAACGGTACTTATTTCAGTTCTATTGTATTGTCTGTTTGCGCTAATTCTATATTGTTAATACTACCAATGAAGTTGTATTTTTGTATCCCATAACATCTTACCACATGCTCTTCCTCAGTACTAGAACTCTCTTCAGGGATTGTTTCAGGGAATATAGTGTCTTTGGGCGACGACAGCCAGGGCTCCTCTTCAGTACTGGCCTGTTTGGATGTCACTTCAGACTGCGACATCGACACGTTCTGACTTGGTGGACTTCCATTCACATTACCACCCCCACCTTCTTCTTTAGACAGTTTACCTGTAAGATAAAAAGTTGTTAGCTATAAACGATGTCAGTTTTTGGAATTCATAATATTTTTTTTATTTAATAATAATATCGAAACCAAGCTTTATATAGGTATAAAAAAGGTTTACACGCATATGCCCAAGGTTGCTAAATACATAAAGAAAACAGGTTACAGTCAAGTGGTAAATAAACAAACTCCAGCGGGGTCAGTCCAGGGGATGCAATTGCAAGAAATGATGTTAAGGAAAAATACCATAAATTATAGTCGTTAGTAATAAAATTACTAAAGAGTGAAAGTATGATAGGTTTCTCTACATACGTCCCATAAACACGTCGCCTGGTTGGTGTCTCTTGGAATACTTGCCACCTAGAGGCTTGGGCTTTGGCTTCACGAGAGTGGTGAAGCATGGCGCTTCTGGATGTCTGAACTCCCACATTGCTTGCCACATCTTTAGGCCATTTTCTAACCTATAGTTGTTTGTGAAGTCAGACTCTTTCAGGTGGTGAGACAGTGGTGCAAACAGGAACACAAACAGCTGAAAAGATTAAAAATAGAAGTGGAAGTCCCTTGAAGTTACTTAAAAAAAAAAGAGAATTTCAGATTTACAAAGAAACCATAAAATTACCGTCAAGGCAGGTATAGAGAACAGGTAATGAAATGGATTTGAGTAGCAGACTCCAGTCTCATAGTCGCTTTCAATGCATTCATCGGATGCATCAAGGAGGATCCAATGTAGTGTGTATAGCAGCTTGGTTTCCACATTGCCCAGGGATTGCATGTTGTCTTTTACCCTTAAAAGAATGCAGTAAATATGTTATACCACAGATATTGTATTTATTTTGTTTTATTTAGATGCCTGAGTTCATCAATGGCTGCATATTGATTGTTGAGACTGTTAAGCTTACAAACAACTAAGACTATTAATAGATTGCATTAAACACAGCATACATATTGCTGTTTGATGTCAAACAAAACCAGAAAATAAATAGTCAACATTTGTACAAAATAAACCAATATTTTTTGTCAAGTTGCAATTTCTAGCTTGATTACTTTACAAATATCGAATATCCAAAATTATTAAAATTAAACTTTACCTGTTGTGTAACAGAGCTGCTAATGCATGCATGACATGAGGTAAGGATGCTTGTATGAGCCGCCATCTCGGAATGGACTCTATAGCCTCCGCTAGGCTGATAGATAGGCCAAACCGTAGATTTTGTACCAGCACTTTTTCAAATGACTGCAATTTACATGAAAGTTTTAAACAAATTAGAAAAAGTAGGTATTTTTAACAATAATTTGGAAATAATGGTACCTACTTATCATTTTTTCAGTAACAATTTCACTAATTTGTTTTATTATAATAACCTGATAAAAAACTTACAACTTTTTAGGCAAAAGCTTGAGAAAACTAAATTAAGTGCATAGTAGAAGATTTACTGACAACTTATTCTTAAAAAGATTCTTTATTATGATAAATATCTTACCTTACAAGCCTCTTTGACTTCCTAGGAGATGTTAGATTGAAATAAAGATTGTTTAAATGTATTAATGAAAAAAACGTGGAAATGTTTTCAAAACAAACAATTCAATACTTGATGGAAAGTAGACACAATACAAAAAAAGGTAAACAAACATGTCTAAGTCATTGTCAAAGTTACTGTCAAAAGCCGAAGTGTCAAATACATTTTTTTTTAAGTATTTTGCGCAGATTATTTTATTTGCGCTGTTGGATTGCAAATAAAAAAGGTAAATAAAAAAAGGTTCAGCATTATTAAAAAAAGACGTAGAGATGAAAAATAGACTCTCATCACGCAATTTATTCATTTCCTAGAAAAGTGAATGAAGTAATTATTATTACTTATTCATACTAGTTCATTAATTACGACTAAAATTATATTTTCTTGTTAATTATAAGTTCGGTTTATATTTGTTTACACATAACACAATTCGTGGTAAAAATATATTATCTACCAAGGTATGTACTTACCTACATACATTTCATTTAAGTAAAATATTTTCAAGAAACAACAATGTTTCGATATTATATTATCAAGTAGCATGAAAATTAACGTCCTATGAAAAAATGTCCAAGGAAATACGTAGAGAAATATACAGACGATTAGCAATACAAACGTTATACAAGTACAAAAGCACAATAGAGCTAAAAGCACAAAAAGTGATTACTTACATGGTGTCCAGGAGCACGTTGGCAGAACTGCGTGTTATCAACAAATAAGTGAACACTTTACAATTAACAACAAAACTATGAACAAGAATACGCAAATCTAAGACACAGCAAAAAGATTTCCCGTACCGGGAATCGAACCCGAGCCTCCTGGGTGAAAGCCAGGTATCCTAGCCACTAGACCATACGGGAGACACTTACCTAGGCAATATATTGAATATACAATGTGCAGAATATTATTCTGTGACTCACAGTTTTACTTAGAATATTATTTTGTAGTAGAATGTAACGTAGGAATTTGGCATTTTAAAGGCTTATCCGTTTTCGATTACCTAAACGTAGCAAGGTTACATCGATTCATGTGTAGGATAATTAAATAAAAATTGCATTTGTAGGTACCGACAAGTGACTGATCTCAGAATAGATCTGATAATATAGGGGTATTTTTCCTAAAACAGAGCTTTTTTTGCCATAAAGACCAACATTAATAAACAGGCACAAAAATCAGCCAGTGTTTTGAGCGTATGTACATTTTGCGAACATTTAGGTGTAAGGCGTCAATAAATTGGGTACAAAAACTTAAACATTACAATTTTATGATCGTTGACGTCGATCGTATGACCATTAACATTAACATTTACTCACCATGCATGCGGCATCGTGAACTTTTCCTAGGCGCGGTCTTACAAACGGGGTGGTTTGTCTCCATAGGAATATCTGGACTGGAATCGGGACTATCTCCTCGGAATTCGGATCTTCTTCCGTCATGTCTTTTGCTACTATAGCAGGCAGGGATACCCTGACAAAACCATTGATTAATAATAAATAGTTTGAATAATACGGGTCAGTTTATTTCGTGCGGGATTTTATTTGGGAATTTATAGTACCTACGTACCTACCTACATTAATGTAGGTACTACTAGGTACTGTGAACTGTCTATAAAATACCGTGACTTTATAGGGAATTTATTATGAGGACAGCATTTCAGATTACGCTAAAACCAAGTGTTAAGAATCTCTTATTATTGGGGAGATCGTAGTAGAGAAACGTCTAGTTAAAACATGAAATTCTGGACCAATAGCACAGAATACTTAATCCAATAGTAAGTAATAAAACAATTCTAGGAATGAAATAATTTAGATACGACCTATCTTACCTAAATAGAACTAATGTACTTAGAACATGTTATATAATTAAAGTAAGTGAAACCATTTCGTTTACAGCTCACAAACATACCTACCTCACTTGCAGTAATTAACACATAGTTCTTAACTCATGGAAAACACCACTGTTTACATCCTAGGGTGACACAATGGGGAAGTTAGGGAGGAAACGAGGACCTCTTCCTTGGGACGCGGGACTGGGAATGAAGTTCCGCGCAATTGTGACGAGACGGACGTGTAGGGTTGGCGTAGCTAAGTTTTTCTTAATTTATACAGTCGTACAAGTACCTAGTAATTTTTACTTAGCAACTTGTACATAATGAGACTTAAGTAACTAGTACTGTTTATTTTTCTTGATACTTATATAAAACTTCTATTGAAAACTAATTTGTATTACGAAAAAAAACTAGAAAATGATACAAAGTACGATGAATAGTAGGTACACTAGAATTAACTAGGTATAGGCTCTGCTAATACCTGGCTATAGAAATTTAGAACATCCCCAACACCTAAAATTAATTAAGATTCATTTATAATTACACCTACTCATTTGTATAAGGGAACATCGTCATTAAATTTGTAGACATAATTTTCAGCGAGGGCGAGCAACCCTAGAAAATTTTCAGCATTGATCTGTGCGCGCGGGTCGAGACTCGGGAGGCGGAGAGGCAGCCTCCGGTTGCTATAGAAACGGCAACATGGCTGCTTCCCGAGCAGCTGAAATGTAGGCCACGCTTTTATTCAACGATAACTCAGAGCCCTTACGTTGAAAAAAATAAAAAGGTTTAAAGGTCTTAAAGACTGACTATTTTATTCAAAATATGTTATTCATATCTTTAGGTACCTAGCTTTTATTCAGGTTTTATTGTTGAGTACTTGAGTAAGTATACTTAATCGTAATATAGATAGTCAGCCATGTGGTACTGGCCTCCAATAGCACCACCCCATTTCTACCCGTGGGTGTCGTATCGACAAAGGGATGTATACCAGAGAATGGGCAGCAGCGTCCTTCTAAGTACCATAACACTTACTGCGATCGTCAACAAGCATCGGCCAAGCATGGCGATTACGGCTGAATTCCCCTTGGGGGAGACGTATGCCCAGCAGTGAGCGTCTAAAGGTTGAAATGATGATAGGTAGTACCGGCACTTAGTACATACTTACCTATAGTAAATAGTTATAGCCGTTATAGCATGAAAGTGAAGTGTTCAAGGGTTTCGAAAGTTTCGGGGACTTTCTGCTATAGCTTTTCTTTTGATATTCAAACATTGGTGATTCTCAGTCATTTGTTTGGTACATTATTTTGTTTATAAATCACTTTTTCATCCCTCTACAAAATACAAATATAATTATATAGTAGGTACCTACAAATCTATCTACTCTGGTTTACTATTTCCCTAACCAAATAAATCACGTGAAAAAATAACTTGCTTGCAGAAACGTTTTGTATCAACCCTCGGCTATGTAATTTATTTGATACGGTCCCCAAATAAACTGGTAAACATAAAGACATTGAATTAACAAGATTGGCATAGATATCAATGTTCACTTTGCGGCAGGCAATTTACTTTATAAATAGAGACGGTCAGGGAGCGCCGACACTACCAGTAGGTAGGTACCCATTTTGTAGATTGTTTCCGTTAGTTGTGTCCACATACATTGTCATTGTTTTATGCAGCCATCAGATTTTATGACCAATTAGCTGATGTCCATTTAGTGTCTATAATATGTTGGAGTGAGGGGTAGTTAAACATATATCTCTTGGCCATTGGTAGCTCTTAGTCAAAACACAATAATACGATTGCGCTACGAATTGACAGCTTCAAGGGATATTTATATTCATGTGTTGCTGTCAATAGTTCCCATCAAAATTTTCTGCGATGTGTGTTTTCAACGTAAGTATCCGAATTTTGCATGTAGGTACTTATGCAAAATCTTAAGACGTAAGTAGGTGTATGATTTACATGAGCGTTTGTTTTTTGATCTTCTCAATCAATGTAGATATTTGGATATTGATGATAGGTAGGTACTCGAAACACGAAAGTATAAAACACAAATAAGAAGTTTCATAAAGGGTCACGACCTCTCGATGCCCTGAAAGCGGGCTCTTCTGCAGCACCTGACCGCACGATTATACTACCCTCAGATCAACGCACATCCACCAAACAACGAGAACACTTTTGACTCTACGTTCTAAGTCAAGGTTTAAATATCAGTCTCGAAGTCTTTATAGGCATATAGCTTTTGCCCGCGACTTCGTCCGCGTGAATGTCGGCTATCGCAGATGTAGACAATGTCGCGGATTAAAAAGTAGCCTACGTCCTTCCTCAGGGTTCAAGCTATCTTAATGCCAAATTTAAAAAAAAAACGATTCAGCCGTTTCATCGTTAAAGCGTAATAGACAGAGTTACTGTCGCATTTATAATATTAACTAGCTTCTGCCCGCGACTTCGTACGCGGATCCTGTTGCTTATGCCAGCGACTACGGGGTCGGCAAAATCGAAGATCTGAAACGTCTGATGTCGAATTCTAAGAGCCCGGGGACGGGAAAACAACGGGATGCGCAAGATGATTCGAGACGTTCAAAAAGTACAATTTTGAATCATACCTCCGATGGCGGAATATGTGGCGTAGTCAATCATAGGAGTATACGTAAATGAACTCCGTTCCTTACCAACCCAAGGAAGGTCGCCATGACCTACGGCTATATCTTGAGACACATCCGATTCTTCAGATGATATCGACATTCTGCTCAGAGAATGTCGAAGTCGATCAGAATTCAAACGTTCGTTGCGCTCTTCTTCTGTCTCTTCATGCCGTACTCCAGCAATTCTTCTTCTCTCACTTTCTAACTGATCATGAATATTTTGTTGTGTGCGTGTTCGGGACAATCTATACTATAACATTATAAAGCTGAAGTTTGTTTGTTTGTTTGGTTAAACGCGCTAATCCCAGGATCTACTGGTTCGAATTAAAAAAATGGGTGCGTGTACTTATGTACGAGCGTGAGAAGTTATACTTCTTTGGCATTATTAAAAAAGTATATAAGCACAATTACTCCCGTGAGAATTTCGTGTGACGCTGTGCGCGCGCATGCGCGAATCGTAAAATTTCACTCTCATCATTTTTTCATAACGCGCCTAAAGAAGTATAACTTCAAAAATATTTTTGTGTTGGATAGTCCATTTACCGAGGAAGGCTATATGCCAATGCGAAACTGCCGAAGGCAGTAAGTAGTTCAGCATGTACGTCAGAGATGGCGTTGTTTACAATTACTCCCGTGAGAATTTCGTGTGACGCTGTGCGCGCGCATGCGCGAATCGTAAAATTTCACTCTCATCATTTTTTCATAACGCGCCTAAAGAAGTATAACTTCAAAAATATTTTTGTGTTGGATAGTCCATTTACCGAGGAAGGCTATATGCCAATGCGAAACTGGGTCGGGTCGCTAGTGTATGATAATCTCGATCAGCAGTTAGTCGTGCATCACGTTCATCATTCGGTTCAAAAGATCTGTTAGTAGATGTGCGAATACGCTGAGAACTCAAGCGTGATTCTGTATCGGTAAACGTTTCCGATTCGCGAGACAATGCATGTCGCTCACACGAGTCGCGCATCACGTTCCGCAGCAGATGCGTAGATACGCTGAGAACTCAAGCGCAATTCTCTATCCATGAACGTCTCCGACTCGCGAGACCATGTATGACGTTCACGATCAGCGGTAAGTCGCGCATCATACTCTTCACAGGTCTCTAGAGACCTGGATGTAGATGCGTAAATACGCTGAGAACGCAGGCGTGCTTCGCGATCAGAAGAGGTTTCCACGGAGCAAGTTGCAGCCTGATGTTCTCGAACAGCATCAAGTCTCTCCTGACGCTCTTCGGTAGATTCTTGGGACCTTATGATCCTCAATCTTTTAGCTCCTTTGGAACATTGGGAAAGATTTGACCTCTTTCTAGGCATGGTTATGGTTTTATTGTAAAGAAGATACCTGATCAATTAAAATCTAAGTGACTGCTCCCCTGCGTTACCGGGTAGGCTACCGTGTCACGAAGATAAATGGAAAAGGAAATTAAGCACCCAAATAACATAAGCCCGAAGGCATATTTATTCGATAAAATAAAAAAATAAATTTGAATTTTGGCCAGTAGAGTCAAATTTTCAATGATATACCATCGTCATCAAAAATCAGTCCTAAACTGTTACCGCCTTCACCGCGTGGAGGTACTCCCAGCTTATGTTATTTTATAAGATACAGTGAATTAGTGATAGCTTTGATTTTCACATCAGATGTTTCTGATCTTCGATTTTTATAAGTCAACAGGAAATGCCCATTAGACCGAACCACTTTTGCTAAGACGTCATTCCTATATGTGTCATGGTGTAGCTGGGCTCTTGGAGTTCCACATCAGGTGTTCCAGATCTTCAAATTTATTCTCACAGCAGAAAATGCTCATCACGTGGAACAATTTTTGCTATTGTACCATTTTTGTATCTCTTATAGTTTAGCTGGTCTGTTGCGGTTCTGCATCAGGTGTTCAAGTTTCCAAGATAAATTATAGCCTATATGTTGCCCAGACTTAATACCTATACAACAAAAGAAAAATCATTTAAATCCGCCCAGTAGTTCCGAAGATTAGCGTGTACAAACAAACAGACAAACAGACAGATTTTTTTTTTTAGATTCGTGCTCTATTACTGTTCCTAAACCCCCCTCAATTATTATTTTTTTAATATATTCAATGTACAGACACAGTTTTGTTACTGTTTTATTATATGTATAGATATGTAATATGGATATATATATATAAGTATATATAAGTATGTATATATATATATAAGTATGGATGAGTTTTCAATTAAATGCAGAACCTTTCAATAACATCAATAACTAAGTAAACTTGCAGTCATAGCGTACTTTAGAAGTAGACTTAATAGGACCTTATGTAGTCTAGTTTTCAAAGGCTTAGGTTACGATCTATGCTCTCTTCAGTGTAATAGTAGATCTATGATAATTTTAGAGCAGTCTCATAAACAATAATAAGTACCAGCCTATTATTATCCCACTGCAGGGCAGACCGCAGAGGTATCTTCTTATGCACAGAAGGCACGAGCATTGATCACCACACTTGCTCAAGGTGGGTTTGTGATTTCGCACTTAAATTAATTATAAGTCCAGGTTTCTGATAACGACGATATTTTCCTTCACCGATGTTCAGTGATGTTTAAGATTAAATTAGAAAGAACAATACAACCGATACATCGCAGAAATGTGCTTATTAGTAGTTAGCATCATAAGTAGCTTAATTTAATAATATTCTTAATAAGAAAGTACATTTGAAATTGGAAAAGTCACATTGGCTGACACTCTCTCGTGGCCGGTTGTGAAGAGGCGGGCGTCTTGCTTGACCAATATGCCATCATGACATTCTAATTTGAAATCTCATAGTTTTGGTTTATTAACAGATTGTTATACAAGGAGCTAAAAAAATTTTTAACAAAAAAGACAACCGCCTTCAAAAAGTTAAAAATAACTTTCAATTCGCAAGTCGGCGGCTTTTGTTTTGCTTGTTGTTTTGTGTTGCCACCGACTTGCGAATTGAAAGTTATTTTTACTTTTTGAAGGCGGTTGTCTTTTTTGTTAATTTTTTTTTTCTCTTTTTAGTGCCTACTTCTCATCATAGAAATGAATTACGAAACGGCGACACCAATAAAAATCGGTCATCCCTTAATTTTCAAACCTTAGGGGCGGAATATTTTCTTGAAATATAATGGACTAAAAATTATTATTTAATATAAGACCTCAAATTATATGGGACTAAATTTGAGGTACACACTACCAATTAAAAAAAGAATCATCGAAATCGGACTACACTGAAAAAACTTATGCGTGGTCAAACATGAAAATAAATATATAAAAAATAAAAAAATAAACATAAAATGAAAACTACTGGGCCAAACAATGTTTTTGTATGGGACCAAATGGCAACTATTTTGCATCAAACTAAAGAAGAATCACGTAAATCGGATCATAAATCTCAGAGTAATCGATGTACATACATAAAAAAAAAACAACCGAATTGAGAACCTCCTCCTTTTTGAAGTCGGTTAATGACCCATTATATACGAGGGAGTAAATAGAAACCGAGTTTAAATGGGTTTTAGCGCTGTGTGACACTATACTTTTCACTACGTTTGCGAGAAAATAAAACAATCCAATACAATATGAAATATGTAGTTTATTTTATTAAAAATTAAATGTACAATTTGTACAATTCTGGATATTTAACGAGATGTTTTTTCCCGGTAACTTAATTTCAGTCCTCTGTGAAGATGAATGTTGAGTTGTCTGTGGGGTAAACGTGGGAGATACACGTAGTTCCAGGTTGGAGGGTCCCTCGTTCGGATGTTCTGGATAGAGAATCAGCTCAGTTGACTCTTGATGTCGATGGTCGTGGGCTAGTTGGAAGAATATTGATGCGTTCTGTGATACGCTGGGTGATATCAAATTTGTTTTGAATGGAGTTATCGATATAGCCTTCCGCCACTTGATCGGATCTCCATCCACCGTGGCGTTTTAACGTTGTTATATTTGCATCAGAATTCGCCAAGACAGTGGCGGATGTTCTTCGGAAACAGTGGCCAGTGTACTGTTCCGGATTAGGCAAATTTAGATAAGTGGCGATCTCTTTTGGCATATTGCTTAATTTATTTTTGCCTCTTGCCTTGTGCATTTTACGTTTTGATAGTTGAGAAAAAATCTCGGCGTGCCCACTCCACTTGGCCGTAAGTCTTGGTAGGCTTTGACAATATTTAGAAATTCTCCACTTATAACGAATTTCCTCTCCTTATTTGTCTTTGTATTGGGCAGATTTATGGCTTGAAGATGGGTATCAGTTTCGACATTTTCCACTGTTATGTTAGCCAGTTCTATCCCTCTGCAGGCACTGCTGATCCCAAAAATTAAAGCAACCTGTAAAACAAAAAATAAGTGTGTTAGAACTGTATTTTGGTTGGTACATCTAACTAGCAATTTAGTTTGATGAAAATAATAGAAAACAAAGGCAACTATAACCTACCTTTGTTGCTAAGTATTTTTCATTTGGTGCCTTATTTCTGAAATTCTCGATATCTGTCCTCGTGAAAACTTGGATTTCTTGGTCTTGTAGCCGGTGGATAATTTCTTGAGAAAAGCCGTCAAATTTACATATTTCTTTATATTTACATTATGCCTTATCTGTATGGTTGTTCGTAACATTGAATATGTGCTCCGAAGCGTTGAACTTTGATATTTTTTGGAAAGTTCACGAAGTACGTAAGAAAAAATCCTTCCGTAAGAGAATCCACTCGTTTTTCTGTCCTCCACTTCATAAACTTTTCGTAAGTATTTAAATAAATGCTTTGTGACTTTGACGGCAACAGATTCAAAATTATTTCTTTTCCTTTCTCTTCTATTTGTAAATTAGGGTCTCCATTCTCACTAGATGATGACATTTTCACTATTGTAAAATTAATTACGGTCACTACCAATACAATTTGCAATTAGAGAAAGATTATAAAGATTTCGCGCCAATGTCTTTTTTTTGTTTCTTCTGTAGCCGCAACACATTGCATGCATTCTACCAGAGATCGCCGATTTTAATTCCATTTTCAAAATTAAAATGAGGGTCTTTTTTTATGAAACAGTAATAAGTCGAGTCTTCATACTTATGACTAAAGCCTTTTTCAAAAACGAAAACACAAAAAAAAAAAGAAACTTTTTCCCCTAGAGGATGAAATGCTATTTTATCCCCGCTCTGTTATGCTACAATGTCGGCCTTTTTGAGCAGGAGAAGTGAAATAGTAGATTGTTATACAAGGAGCTAAAATGACCCATTATATACGAGGTAGTTTTACTCCCGAGCTATAGCGAGGGAGTAAATACCAACCGAGTTTTAATGGGTTTTAGCGCCGTGTGTTACACTATACTTTTCACTACGATTGCGAGAAAATAAAACAATCCAATACAATATGAAATTAATTACGGTCACTACCTACCAATTCAATTTGCAGTTAGAGAAAAATTATAAAGATTTCGCGCCAATGTCTTTTTTTTGTTTCTTCTGTAGCCGCAACACATTGCATGCATTCAACCAGAGATCGCTGATTTTAGTTCCATTTTCAAAATTAAAATGGGGTTTTTTTCATGAAACAGTAATAAGTCGAGTCTTTATTCATGATTATTCTACTTATGACTAAAGACTTTTTCGTTTTTGTAGGCTCATTGTCATATTTGACACACAAAAATTAAAAAAAGAAAAACTTTTTCCCCTAGAGGATGAAATGCTATTTTATCCCCGCTCTGGTATGCTACTATGACGGCCTTTTTGAGCAAGAGAAGTGAAAACATCGTTGTTTCTTTGCGGAGTTAAATAACATGAACCGCAGTCGCAGTGACGCCAGTGACTCGATGCCAGACGTATAGAAATACAGTTCATAATAACAACGTAATACGTATGTATTTCAAAGGTAAGAAATTTTTCTCAGAAGTTGTCAGATAATGCTAATCTTCAGTGCCTATGCGGTGTCTCTCCACAGATATTTCTATTCTGCGCCGCATGTCCTGTCACCTGCTCATATGCGGACCAAATGACTGCATCAGCGGATGGCGTTGCTGAGGCTGAATACTGGGCCAAGCAGGGAATCTGACAAGAAAAAACACAACACACACACACTCACACATATACTTACACACACGCATACATATACATTCACACACTCATGATACATACCTATCTGTGTTTGCCATCGACGTGCTCAGAAGATAATGACTGTAATGAGTGACTCACTTGTCAACAACGATTATGATCATCTATGTCGTGGCTTGTTACTCACGTAATTAAACTACCGTCATTTTTCATCTGTTCTTGTAACTCACATTGTTCTTCCATCTTACTTATGAAGGTTATAATGAATTGTATCCTACTTTTTTTTCAGTCGTTGTTTACTTAACTGGTGTACCTATATGTAGTTAAAGCTCTCCTTTCATAACATCAAAATACCTACTTCGTCCTCTAATTAAACTTGGTGCACTCATTCAAAATCATTGCATAAAATCATCATTTCAGCCGAAAGACGTCCACTGCTGAACATAGGCCTCCCCCAAGGGGGGGTTTTGCCATAATCGCCACGCTTGGCAGGCGGGTTGGCTGATCGCAGTATGGTTGTTACAAATGCACAGAGAACGCTGCTGCCCATTCTCTGGTACGTCTCTTAGTCGCCTCTTACGACACCCACGGGAAGATATGGGATGGTGCTATTCTTTACGTCCGACACCATACGGACGTTGCATAAAATACAATGATCGTATTATTCAACGGGATGAAAATAGTGTAGTGGTATATTCAACTGTTACATACGCCTCTGTTTATTACCGCCCACATTGGGTGAAGGAAGTTAAAATAATATCGAAGACATCACCTGTCTTACGTCATTGTAATGAATCACGCACTAATTTTATTTTTTTCTTGCAAAGATTTCTGTGGGAAATCGGTACACGGAGACTGCAAATACCTACGTCAAATTATTATTTTGCATTATTCAACGTGATGTCTTAGAAACGTTTAAGGGATATTGGCCAGAGAAGGCAACACACAGGAAGGCTATGGGAGGTGATCTTTACTTTTTTGACAATACAGGTTAAAAAATAAATAAATAGATAGATATGTGATCTGTATTCAAGGACCTTCATGGTACCTATTATTATTGTTGTAAATTCAAAATCTTTTAAAATTTTGTGAAGGTATATTTGTGATGCCGTTCCCGTATAAAGTGAGATCATCTAGAAAAGTTTTAATTAACAATGATGTCACCGCATTTCCTTGAAACCATATTGTCTTAACCCCATAGAATTTCACATTTAAGTGCGCACCTTGTGTTGTGACACACCTCAATTTCCTTCTTTATTAATGAATCAACTAGTTAGTAGGTCATTAATTACTGTGTAGGTATCTTTACGTACAAAATAATGTAGGAATTAAACAAAAATTGTTAATTCTACCATATTACTGGTTCATAACAAATGATTCTATGGTACAATTTTATGAAACTTCGACAAAAATAGAACGAGGTTGAAGTTTTAGAATATAACCAACATACTGTAGCTATTGGCTGGGCGTTACCGAAATAGCGACGTTGTGTTTTGAATGGAAAATGCTTTTTAATTTAATTTAAGAAAAATATTGATCCTTACCTATATTCCTGACAATCTAAGAAGTTGGTTTTGACATATATCTAATATAATATTTAATTATTAATCAACGATTCATTCGTGTTTTTGAGTGCATTTTTTCAATTTAAAGTTAAACTTGATGTCTACAAATGATACTCGTTTATTAGGATTATTAATTCGATTTACCAATTTCTTACGCAGGTTGCCGCTCGTTGAAGCGTTATATGCGAGAGGCCTATGTTCAACAGTGGACGTCTTTCGGCTGATGATTATGTTGATGATGATGACAAAGACGTTCATACAAAGTTCGGCAGAAGAAACGTCAAATAGGACTTCTTAGATTGTCAGGAGATAAAGTACCTACTGCACGGAACAGATAAATAGAGTTTATCTGTTCCGTCCGTGACCTACTGCCACCTGTAGCTCCTGTAGGTACTTTATCTCCTGACAATCTAATAATGAAAGTATGTCATAAGTTCTGTTTAGGTTAATTTATGTTACAATATGTTTTAGCAAGCTTACAAAATTATGCACACACCTTTTATAATTTCTCATCATTGATAAATATTTCTTTAGTTGATTTATACGACTTCAAATAAACGTAAGTATGGTACCTACTTCTAGTATGTTACAAATTGTAACATACTAGAAGTAGGTACCATCAGCACAAATTGTAACATACTAGAAGTATACACATCAGCAGTGTAACTTACACTGCTGATGTGTATAACTAAGTAGGTATAAAAAGTTTATTCTTGGTTAAAGAGGATCTTCAGGAGCCCTTTTCTGAACGAAAATTCAAAAGAAATGACATGACATCCCGCATGGTTCCTCGATGTCTTAAATCTACCATCTGCAGTGCTATTCTGTTACAATCTCCCTCGGTGAACACCTAGGTGAAGTGAGCTGTCAACCCATTGTAGTGCTCTGAAAATCCCTAGCGACGGGACGGATGACAGCTCACTTCACCTAGGTGTTCACCGATGGAGGTTGTAACAGAATAGACCTACTGGAAACTGTAATTTACGGGTATAAAGGTACGAACTGACGTAGGGAGAAATACTAAGGTACATCTTAATAATAAAAAGCGGCCAAGTGCGAGTCGGACTCGCCCATGAAGGGTTCTGTAACATAATATAAAAGTTTTTATATTTGAGTTGATTGAATGAAAGGTAAATTGCGGTTTAGGATTTAAGACGTATTAAAAATATTTTTTTTTTAGTTTTATCATTCTCCTATTTTAGAAGTTACAGGTGGGGACACACACATTTTACCACTTTGGTTTGAAAAAAATTATATTAGAAATCTCAAAATCATTTTTGAAGACCTATCCATAGATCCCCGTATGGGTATGATGAAAAAAAAATTTTGAGTTTCAGTTCTAAGGGGAACCCCCAAAATTTATTGTTTTTTTTTCAATTTTTGTGTGAAAATCTTAATGCGGTTCACAGATTACATCTACTTACCAAGTTTCAACAGTAAAGTTCTTATAGTTTCGGAAAAAAGTGGCTGTGACATACGGACGGATAGACAGACATGACGAATCCAAAAGGGTCCCGTTTTTGCCATTTGGCTATGGAACCCTAAAAATTGAAACAGTTCTAGTTGATTTTCTCGTATCATTTCTCCTGAAGAGCTTCTATACTTACAGTTTGTTTTAATTTTTAAGACTCCACTCACATAATGTGCAAATAAAATAATACACTAATTCAAACTTCACGTAGCCTAATAAAAACTTTTTGTTCACAAAACAACTACCTACCTACTACCGGCTGAAAATCCTGGTTGAAAAACTATAAAACAATAAAACGTTTTAAAATGTCATTCACAAGCGTCAAGATGATAAATAAGGAAGGTGTGTTTTTAGATGTAGAATTATTATTTATGTTCCTTGATTTATATCTCTAGATATGTATTGTCACTCTAAGACAATACTCTGCCCATAAAATGAATAAAAATTATAAGTAAAATCAAAACTGCACTTTTTGTGTACAGTCGATGGTGACTCGCGTCTTGCAGCCTTGTTGGCAGTTCATCTTGTCAGCCAGGTGTTGGATGAAGCTTGTGTCATAGCAAATGCTGCTAACGAAAAGGGTAAAATATTTCATCATGATAATAAATGGACGATCTAGAAAAAAGGAATAACCAATGGTCCACATTAGGGCCTGGTTTAAACAGCCAAAGCCTTGGGAAGGCCGCAAAGTTCTACTCTTTGACCCCCAACAGTAGGATAATGCTGGTTGCTAGTAGTAATAGTAATAATGTTTTATGTCTTTAATGAATAATTCCAACTTAAGTAGGAGCTTTTACTTTAATCTGAAGAGAAATGTCTAAAATGTTTTAACTGTTATCATTATTCCTGATCTGCCATTAGGTTTGTACCTACTAGAAATGGGTACTCATATACTTTATCGAGCTCCAAAGAGGCTAAGTTTGTTACGTTTTAGCCCTCGAGAAGTATTTCCAACAGGAACAAATTGCTAGTAAAGATCCGAATGATGATGATGATGAGATCAGAGTTCATTTAATCGCACCGCATTAAAGAATATCAAGCATTTCTAGATTTCAATTTAGAATTAATTGGTTTTCATGTGTTAAAGGTACAACCTTGTACGTTGTTTCATAGCTAATAGTTTTATAGAATTTCGTTTCACATAACATTTTTGTTAAAATTTCATTTCATAGAATAATCAATAGGTACGCAGAATGGAGACTTTGAAGATTTTTAAATCGTTAATTTTTGTTTCACATAAAGTTTAATGTTAGAATAATCATATCATAGAATAACAAATCAAATAATCTTTATGCATATATTGTTTATTTAATATAAAAATTATTACCAAGAATGGGGGTCTCAATTTTAACCAAACCTACTGCGCGTGCGTGCAAGCAGCCATGCAGCATGCAAGCAAGCATGCAGCGTACAAGCAAGCATGCAGCGTACAAGCAAGCATGCAGCGTACAAGCAAGCACGCATCATGCAAGCAAGCATGCATCATGCAAGCGAGCATGCAGCATGCAGCAGGCATGGTTTCTGTCACAGCTCCGGCGTTAAAACCACCTGCTGCTCAGCTCGCGAGCCGCCTCGCCCCTCCGCACCTACGCGGATTTAAATTACACTCTAGGGGCAGGGCAGACAAGACTACGTGGAGTCGGTTTCGCAGCGATTCGTTTCTGTCATTAACTTTTATAGCACAACATATTGACTTTTTAAGACAATATTTTTGTTATTGTCTATTTATATTATACATTCTCGTTGAAATAAATTCCATGGCAAAATACACTGAATAAACAATAATCGTTAAAAAAATATTCTACTGTTTGATAAGGTTGTTAAACAAAAAAATGTGATTAAAAATTCATTGAATTGTGTTTCTGTGAAATATTATGTTTCATTGAAGTAAATAGTCTTTGAAACAATAATAGTCTAAATGAAACATTTTCTAGGAAACGAAATTCTATGAAATTTCTGTCTGCGAAACAAGGGGACACCGTTAAAGGAGCATAATATTTGCTGAATTGATATTCATCACATAGATGCGAATTTTCTACCCTGTCGTAGCATAATGATTTCAACGTAAACTTCTAAAACTGTAGTCTTGACAACATGAACAATACGTATTAGCTTTTTTATAATAAGACCTAAAACAAGTTCTTATGAATAACGGCATTGTCCCTACTAATCTACTACTATTAAACTTGGCTAGACATTTCCAAAATAAACCAGTTATAATTAATTTCAATTATGATAGCAGGCCGTCCGTGGCGCTATCAGTCAATGTTGAAAAATCTTGAGAATGATAAACCGTGTGATGCTGATGATGAAGACACATCGTTTGAAGTATCAAAGGGCGACAGTGACATCGTGAATGAAAATAAGATGGAGCATGTTGCCAATATAGTTGCTACATCCACGCCGGAAAAAGTTACAGGTAATTTTTACTCAAGTAACATTTCAGACGTCTGCCAAATATTTAAAGTGACCGAAACAATGCCACTGGTTAACATATTAGGTTTGTAGGTGCAATTAACTGTTATACCATCATACTTTTAGACTGATTAGTACCAATAACAAAAAAACGGGGACCGTGACTACATGTCATACTGTATACTATGAGATTTTTTTCAATCATTATAGAACCAAGCATTATTAAAATAAATTATTAAAAAAATATGACAATCCCCCTCCCCTCAAAGGGTAATGGAGAGGGCTATGCTCGGAGTTTCCTTGCGTGATAAAATCAGAAATGAGCCCATCCGCAAGAGAACCAAGGTTACCGACATATCCCAAAGAATTGCCAAACTTAAGTGGCAGTGGGCAGGGCACATTGCTCGCAGAACGGATTGCCGATGGGGCCGAAAAGTTCTGGACTGGCGACCGCGAACCGTAAGACGTTGCGTTGGAAGGCCTCCCACTAGGTGGACCGATGACTTGGTAAAGGTTGTAGGGATCCGCTGGATGCGAGTCGCACGGGACCAATCAATGTGGTGACACATGGGGGAGTCCTATGTCCAGCAGTGGATGTCTTTTTGCCGAAATGATGATAAACCTATAAAGTACATGACAAATTGAAAAGGTCACATGATTATAGTCATATTTATTTTGAATTTGTTTTAGATGATTTACAGAAAATTAAGCTCGAGCCTAGTTTTATTGGTCAAGGAGACGAAGAACTTGATTTGGTAAGCTTTGGTTACGATTAGTAATTTTCAACATTATAAACTAGTTACAATTTTTCTTGTTTTGTAACTGGAACGAATATTTTTAGCATCCGAACGAGTTAAAGAAATCAACGTCTATGTTTATCAATCATCTTTTCGATATGAGTGATGTTGAAAGAGTGGTCATATGCGATGACACTGAAGTCATACAGAGTAATCCAGAATCCAATGAATTACTCTCTGAAGCAATGAACAAAATTATGGAGTCTTATGTGAACACTGCAATGGCGATGACAACTGAGCCGCCACCGGAGCAAGCACACCAACCTCAATCAGTAGCTGGGGTCATGCCGTCAGTAAGGTCATCAAGTTCCGAACCATCCGAGTTTTCGTTTTTGACGGATGCTTATGCTGAGGATATTAATAGAGATATAGCATTTTACATACGTGATGATGGAGCTGGTGATATTGAGTGTAACTGTGGAGCTTCTTATTTAGTTCCTGCTGTAGAAATCAAAGAGGTGATTACATTTTTAATATATTAATATTTCTATATCAAGGACCAATTTTAAATTCAATTACAGAACTTGTTAGGTCGTCTTTTTTTCTAGCTTTCTGATGCTTCGAGTTAGTTATTATATTATTATTATATTTATCTCGTACTGTCCCATTGTAGGACAAAGGCCTCCCTCCATTCCTCCTATCGGTCTCGAATTTTCGCTGGCTTGCCAATCCAAGTCGTCCCGCCATCTCTTTTGTGGTCTACCGCGGCCGCGTCTTGCAATTTCAGGGCACCAATTTTGGTATTTATAAGCCCATAGGTCGTTCGGAATGCAACAGACATGTCCAGTCCAGTCCCACTTAAGCTGGGCAGCCTTTTGAACCACGTCAACGCTCCATAACACGTTGGCAAACTTTGAGTTTGGACTTTTGGATGTTAGTCAAAGATCAAGTCTGTGCTCCATATATCTGGTCAAGATGGGAAGAATACAGTCATGTCCATTAGCGCTTCAGTCATATTAGTAGAGTGCCTTTGAACTGTTAGTTCATGGACCAGTAGCTCTTCCAGGCGTTTTCTGTGCAACTACTATTTCCTTATCTTGCCTTGCCTGGAAAAAATCGAAAAAAGATTTTTTTATATTATCAAATAGGCTTGCGTTTGACCGCAATTCACGTGATCTAAAGTGATGATGCAGCCTAAGTTGGAACACGCTTGTCTAGGATGAACCGGTTCACTCGTGCCTTGAAGATACCCAGATTATTCTTGGACGTACTACTGTGTATTCTACTTAAGTAGTATGGTTAACTTATTATTATTTTAGTGATTAAACAGCACTTTACTGTATATATTAATGCTTTAAATGTCTTCAGCTTTGTGATGAAATCCCTGAAAAATTGGTCGAGAGAAATGATGTCGCCCGATATGAAAATGCTTATCTTACTTTGAATCGTGAGTTCAATTTTTAGGCAGTGAAATAATAATACCTAATATCTAGTTTGCTAAGTAATTTAAATATCCTCAATATATAGGTGATTATGATCAAAACTCTGAAGATGAAGCCGATCCAATTTTAGAAGATCCAAGAGGAATGACTCTTCAAGAAGTTGAATTAATGACAGCAAACACATCCGATGAAAACTTATCAACTCATATTGACCCGAAACCTCATATTTGTGTAAGTAATCTTAAATCTAAAACTCTATAGGTTATATTATCGAAAAACCCACTAGTACCTATAACTTTCTGTAGTCACGCTTGTGACTATTATACCACTTGAAGGATTGTGATGACATGACATTTAGGTTAGCCTAAGTATATATACTTAGGATACACTTAGGTTTATGTGAGTGAAGCCGCGGGCACAGCTAATATTATGAACAACAGTCGTTCGGTGCCGGCCGCGAATAGCACCACCCCATTTCCCGTGGTCGGCGTAGAAGGCGACAGAGGGATATTCACCAGGGGGTGGGGCAGCAGCATCCTTCTGACTACAATATCGCCTACTGCGATCATCAACATGCATCGGCCAAGCATGGCGATTTCAGATAAACCCTTGGGGGTTGTAAACGTCCCTTTGTGCCTATTGGCCTAGTTCTGTTCTGTCTCCTGCTTGATTTGGAGGGAAGTGGAAAATATGTTTTTCTTACTCCTCCGCTGTTCGTTTCTGATTTCGACGAGTCCCAGAGAAGCGCTTCTCTGGGACTCGTCGAGCTTCATTGCTTTGGCGCTTTTCTGGTGGTCGCCACTGTTGATTCTGAGTTACAGTGGTTTGGGAATAGTGTGGCGGGCTTGTCCCATTAAACCCTTGGGGGAGACCTATGCCCAGCAGTGGGCGCCAAAAGGTTGACATGAGATACTTATTCATTTCATTATAAGCAACTTACTTATAATAGAAATATGTTAGTTGGTGAGGACGGGTAGGTGTTTGTTACTCTTTTATGCCTGAACGGAATTAGCTAAAATTTGGCTTAATCTAGCTTTATCTAAACACACAGCATTTTCATTTTTGTGTACCCATCGGATAACTTAGGAATTTAGCCTACTTCTGAAGTCTATGGTGATGGAGTCGCGGGCATTATTGCTAGTTGTTCATAATTTTGTTTTTATTCAGCCAAAAATGAATAAGTTACCAGTAGTACCAGCTGTGTCTGCAGACGCAAGTGCATCTAAGAAAAGCTCGATCGTCAGTAGGTGCCGCTCTCAAGGCGCCAGACTTCTGGCTTGTATCCGAGGATGGTGGCGACGTAGGACACCTGGGAGACGCAAGGTGCGTGAATAACAGTCTTTATTGATGAGTCGCTGGATTGAAAGTCTATCTACATAGAACGATTTTATTTAGTGACTAGCTGACCCGACAGACGTTGTCCTGTCAATTTATTTTTCAATTTTCTTACCGTATAAACCTTAGCGTAGCGATTATGGCCAAACTCCCCCTTGGGGAGGCCTATGTCCAGCAGTGGACGTCTTTCGGCTGAAATGATGATGATGATGAAACCTTCCCTGGACTTCCATAAATATTTCAATACCAAAATTAGCCAAATCGGTCCAGCCGTTCTCGAGTTTTAGCGAGACTAACGAACAACGGTTCATTTTGATTATATAGATAGATACGCAAAATGTTTTGTGCCTATCGATGATTATCAAACCAATGACCCGCTAACCTGTATTCTGAAAATAAATTGTAGTAGAGAAGGACTCTATCTTAGATGATTAAAATAATAAAGATAATAAAGACATGTTGTGTCACCTTCGACGGGTTGTAGTGACTCTATTTCAACTCTAATTATTAGTAAACCATCACAAATTACTATGCACGCTTGACCTAGCGAACTATTCGCTACTATATTACTCATCAGATAGTATTCGGTATGACCTCAAAGTATGTCGCTACCCGAGCCTAGTGACAGATGAGCATGTGTGGATGTCATCGTACTCCTGTATCTCATCCACAGATCTTTTATTAGTGTTTAGCAAATTAATATCATGAGTCGTATTTGTAATTTGTCATCATTCATTTAATTATTGATCGGCTTTGAAATAATTAGAATACTGTATTTACAGGAAAATCGAATTCCTTTCGCTGCTCGTGGACTATGTCCCTTATCTCCGGATGCTAGACGTCGAGCTACCAGTCTTTTAGACCAACGTCTTCTGCGGTCCCCCTCACCCATTCATCACCCAGTTGTATGGAAGTTCAACACGGTCAACGAAGCGCTCGTGCATTCCTCCCGTTGGAAGGACTATACTTTTGACGTGCAACCTGACGAATGCGGCGAGTAGGTTCTGATTGTCTGACCGTCACGCCAAAATCTGCCACGTTTGCCTTTTTAATCCTATTTGGTTTATGTTACGTTAATAAAGGTTTAAGTGACCACATTTTGTTATTTTTAATTTTATTAAGAAGTTTCTTCCTCAAACTTACGTCAATTTAATTGTATTACACATATTACATTCAAAAAGAACTATACCTTTGGTGAATTCAAGCATATTTTAAACACCTTCATTCCACGAAGCGTATACCGCAAAGATCTGATCGAAATAGTTTAGCATAAATGTAGATTTAACATTACAATTGGCGTTAGCACGTATCCACACACAGTTCAGGTGGAAAATCTTTTCGTCTCTTTTACACTTGTAGGTGTAGTGTGTGTCCGAAGACGCTATGGAAACGGACCGACTCCGCCGAAAATAGAACGGTCGCGGATTCCTGGGCTAAATCTCAAATATCCAGACGGGTGCGCCATCTAAGCCAGTTAAAACAGTCCCGCGAAAAGTTACCGAGCCCCACTTCTTGTCTGAACGTCTGCCAGTGAAGACCGGGAGGGAACCAACTAACACCACACAAAATGGTGAGTCACTGACGGCAGTGAAAATGTGGCAAGGTGTTAAGTGAGAAAATGGACTGTTAGCTTGGCAAGTGATAAATACAAAAAGCAATACGTAAAAGTAAACGCGTTTTTTTCTCGTGCAAGTTAATCCGCAGACCGGATGCTCGCGAGCGACTCGGATGTGTTTCTTCACTTCACCATCCATAAAATAAACCAGTGTTGTGCTTATGAACTAGTGAAAGAAGATGGTATCTTATAATCCGAATGCTTCTACACAAATCAAGCTGCAAAGCTGTGAATACACACCAACTAATACCACTACACTATGCATGGCAACTGTTATACAAGGAAATAACGAAATGTTTTTGGTAATTTTCAGAGCGACCTCAGCAAGAACGACGTTGAAAGTAAGTACTTTTTATTTTACATGTGATTTTGTTTACTTAACGATAAGAACATTAACTCAATAGATGCAAGCTGATCAGATGTGCCTAGATGTTTGGATATTAAACTATAAGTAACTAACATTTGTAACAGGACTAAATTAAGTCTTTGTCGTTGACAATCCTAATGCTCTTCAATGGAGGTGATTGCGTCAGCATGTTTAACTTTACGTGAAGTAACGTAACATTGTATGCATGAAACTGGAGTGAGGATCATAACATCTAAGTTTAGCATCGTTTCTCATAAAAGGTGCGCGTTACTAAGAGATGCCGGGCGGCAGCGCCAGTGGTACGACCATGCTGCGCGCGCGCTGCGTTCCAAAATTAAACTCGTGCGTCACGTGATCCCGAATCGCCGCCCGCCCAAACAGAGAAACTCCGCTCAGATTTCACTGCAAGCGCGCTACGTATGTTTTCGCGTGGGAATCAAAGTCTACGTACATGCATGCATGGACTATGTATATTTTATGCAACGGATATCTGTCACTGCATTTGCATTTGAAACAATAAATCAGCTGTCATTATCAAGGTCGGTAGGTGATCTTGAGTCAGCTGATCCTTATGCACTGTACGCATGCGCCGAGCAATGAAGAGCAATCTTTTAAATCTTTGAGAAAATTATTAAGATATTGCTGAAATAATTGAATTGAAAACTGTCCTCATTATTTTTAATAATCGAAATCTTAAACGGAAGCTGCTTTGGAAATACATTTTTGAAAATTTTTTTTCAATAGTTTAGAAATATTTCGTGACGGAAATCTTAACGGTCGGTTTAATTTAAGTAGGGTACTATTTCAATCGGGCTATAATTAGAACATGACTCAGAAATTCTCACCCAGTATATTGAAACGTATCGTGGAAAAGTATTATTCTGAGCAAAGAATGTCCGCCCACGCCCGGTTCCGAGCTCTACCTGACTTTAAGAAATCGTATATTCCAGAACATTTATGAATTCTGAATGAATGTACAATGTAATCTAGAATTATGGAACTTCAAATTAAAGATTAAGAATCAGTCGTCACAGCAACTTACTGAATAATCAATAGATATATTATGCATGTTTAACTCATGTTTCAACAATGGAGAACTAATAGACCTACGATAAAAACGAACGAAATAGAAGACAAAAAATAAATATTTCATTACAGAAAAAAAAAACAGAAATAATGAAAAACATAGGAGGATTCAGAATACTGTCGAATGGCAACTAAGGTGCGCTTATACGTACGAGCATGAATTATTGTTGAAACAATAACAATTTCAACACAACATTGAAGAAAAGCATGAAATATACCTAAGCTAAACTAGCTAACAAAGTTTTGGCATAAAGTTTTGTATGCTTGAAGTATTAAAAAAATATATAAGTAGTTAGTAAAAATGGAAGGTATCCGATCAGACTCAGAATGGTGGTTTCTGTTGTACAGGGGCATCCTTCGCCTTCTCCATCTACGACTTCGACGGCTCCGGCAAGATCGACGCCTTCAACCTTGGAGATGTCTTGAGGGCGCTCAACTCCAATCCCACAATGGCCACCATCGAGAAACTCGGTGGTACCAAGAAGAAGGGCGAGAAAACACTCACCGTAAGTATTAATCAAAGTAATGAGAAATATTATCGAAATAGAGGAAAGAACAGATTTGAAATCATGTTACATTAATTGTTTACAAATGGTAAACATTCGACTACAAAGCTGACAATAATATGTGAGTAGAATAGCTTACCCTATCCAAATTAGGTACCTAACAATAAAGTTTTGAATAAAGAAGAGGTTTCACGAGCCGTAAATTATAAAAATAATGTCAAAAATCTGCCGCCAAAATCTGTCGATGTGGTGACTAATAAATCTGTTATTTTGTTCCAGGTTGAAGAGTTCCTTCCCATCTACAGCCAAGCAAAGAAAGACAAAGACCAGGGACAGTATGAAGACTTCTTGGAATGTCTGAAACTGTACGACAAGAACGAGAACGGTCTGATGCTTGGCGCCGAACTTACACACACTCTCATGGCGTTAGGTAAGAATATACAATTTTGACAGACTCTTCCGTCAAAACCCGAGTCTGTTCCCCGACCTCCTCTTATATTAAGTCCATTAAAATTGTATATCCCAAGTCTCGTGAACTTGTTCAAACCATGAAATATGCACCTGAAAGTACTCAAATATTGTTCAATATTAAGCTACATGAATCATTATTGTTGTTTATTTCTATTAGCCAAGCTATTTTTATTTTTTCTGAGCCTTAAACATGTCAATAAGATAAATTGGCATCGGCTTCATTTCCAGTTGGACGTGAACTGAAATCACTTGGCTAGTAGCCATCATGATCGTCGTTTCGAAATAATGATTTTTGTGACTCAGCTGATTTAGATTGTTGTTTCTATGCAGTATGTGTGTTAAAAAGAGTTTGGTGATAAAATATGTGAGAAGAAAATGATTAAAATCATGAAGGTTTGGTTATTCGTACTAATACAGACTTTTTAAATTATTAGGTGAGAAACTGGAAGATTCTGAAGTCGCTGAAGTCACAAAGGACTGCATGGACACTGAGGATGACGATGGCATGATCCCCTACGCACGTAAGTATCTCTTATTACTCTTCATTTATTATGTAAAATATCAGATACCTAAATGTTCATACTACAGATCATGGTATTTATTGTGTTAGAAACCTAGTATTTAAATTATGTTATTTGTGTTACATTTGAAAAGTTTGATTCCTACCAAAGTATCTAAATTACATACCTTAAGTTGTACACGTAGATAGACCAGAAAGTGCATAGTTTCACCTCCGAATTCCTTTGCATATTACCGTATTGATGCATGTATAAATGAATAGCACATTAAGTAGCTTTCCCCGAAACTATGAACCTCGTAAGTTATGCTAAAACTTTATTTTGAAAAGTTAAGAATTCAGTTGAATAATCCCTTTGTCATATCCCAACCCAAGTGTATGAAGCATGAGGGTAGGTATTTCCCGGTGTTGTGTGTGACCCCTTGTCTTACCGATTTTCCGTTTACAGCATTCCTGAAGAAGGTGATGGCGTAGAGGCAACACATCTCGTCATTTCTTTAGTTATAAGATCGTAAGTCGACCGCCGTACACAATGTAGCTATCACTGTGCTCCGTTTCTTCTAACTGTTGATCTAAGGCTTTATAATTTTACAGCTCTTCTATGTTTACTATCAGTTTTACTGCTTGACTTTCTACTTAATTTATATCTGTTTCAGACATAACCATATTTACAGTTTTATCAATTGTCATAATTTTCGACTTTTCATCTGATCATAACTCATTATATCTGCAAATAACAAGTGTTAAATATCCTTTACGATTTTCTAATTTTCTTGTTCTGTGTTTTCAGCGTTCCTCCGAAAAATGTGCGATGGGTGGCAGGGATCTAAGCCTAAGGGGGCAGCGGCGGCGGCGGAGGGAGAGGGAGAGGCAGAAGCACCTGCGGAGGGCTAAGTGACCGGAGCCTGCGTCGGCACCCGCACGGCGGACGACGCCCGTGCGGGCGCAGCTTGCGTCGCCGCCGCCCGCCGTGCGCTGCCCTCGGTCGCCCTCGGTGACATCGACACCCCGTATACGCCATCTTAGATACGGACTACCCCTTTTTTATACGAATATAACAACTATGCACAATCGTTTTGTACAATTTTCTACCTATGACTGTACATACTAAAGTAAGATTAAATTAAACATACTGTAAACACACGTTGTACGTGTCTTTTAAATTTATTATTATTTATTAAGTACGTTTATAATGACAAAAATACAAAAAACCGTAAATAATTTTATAATAAACTATTCAAAGTTCAGTTTGGTGTTATCTTCAATTAGTTCATTGTATCGATGTTACATAAAATAAAATCATGATAAATAAAATAGTCAGGTGAATATTAACTTCAAAGAAACAGATATTTGAAATAATAATTTACTCAGACCTTAGAATAATTAAAAGTTAACGTCATTATTGATTGGATGACAAACAAGTTGACCGCCCATCTGATGCTAAGTGGTGACCGCCGCATATACCTAGACCCCGGAAAACCAGAGACTTCACAGATTCGTTGAAATGAAAAGCTGAAATGTCATGTACCTGTAAATTAGCACTCATACACTTTAAAGTGCATATAACTCTTTTGAGGCAGATATATGATTTTTGTTTGAAAGTAATACAAGTCTAACATTGGCGTTCAATTTCAAACTGACTATCTTTACATAGTTACTGATACGTATCCCATAGATGATGCCAAGACACTTAGAGACACTATTTCACAGAGAAAGAAAATGACTATAACTTTTTCATATTTGCAGATATATAAATAGTACCTATTTGATAAATTAAAAAAGAAACTTAACAAAACAATGAGAGAAATAAAAT
Source organism: Charanyca ferruginea (assembly GCA_947361185.1). Taxonomy (NCBI): domain Eukaryota; kingdom Metazoa; phylum Arthropoda; class Insecta; order Lepidoptera; family Noctuidae; genus Charanyca; species Charanyca ferruginea. The sequence goes on along the minus strand of OX376073.1, from coordinate 13,608,573 downwards.
GTGACAATGGAGTTACTAGTGCCCTGAATTTAAAGATAATATATTACAGAAAAAACCTCTGTACGCAAAATATGAGACGTGGAGTGGCGGACACCAGCCCGTCATACTACTACTATTAGATACTATCGAAAAATCTGGTTTTATAGGATGCGCTACTCCCAACAGGTTTGTCTGAGAATTTTGAATACCTAGGTATTGCTTATAGATGTTCACTTTTTTAAATTAAATGCCCCTTCTACTGAACAAGACCATTGAAAAGGTACTCGACAATAAACTGTCATTGGAGCCTATTGAGGAGAGACAAGTGACCCAAGGCAGTTTGCATGATTAGTAGTTTACATACGAGTAGTATCTGACCAGTATAGAGAAATTAAAATCCGTTTGCATAATCTAAATAATTCTTTAATAGCACCACCCCATTTCTACTCGTGGGTGTCGTAAAAGACGACAGAGAGATGTTGACCAGAGAATGGGCAGCAGCGTCCTCCTGAGTATAACACCTACTGCGAACGCCAACATGCATTGGCCAAGCATGGCGATTAAGGCGGAACCTCTCTTGGGGGAAGACCTATACCCAGCAGTGGGCGTCTAAAGGTTGACATGATATGATGATGAATCTATATAAGAAATTCGCTGCAAAAAATCTTTGCATCATAAAAAACAAAGTAGCTTCTTGTCTTTTGTCCCTCTGTATCATTAGATATAAGAAAGAAGATTTTTTAGATTTCTGTGCTCTGTATGTACATTTAGATCTTTTTAACTTTGCAACGGATTTTAATGCGCTTAAATCTTTTAACTTTGCAACAGATTTTAATGCGTTTCATTTCATCTATAATTACTTAGATAGAGTGATTGAAGAGGAAGGTTTATACGTATAGTATGATCTACATTGCACTCGTGCGAAGCCAGAGAGGGTCGCTAGTAAATTATAATTACCTACTTCATGAACTGAGCAATGATTTTATGTGGAAATACTGGTTTTATCATTTTATTCTTATATAGATATACTCTGCGTTCTCATAACTATGAGAACAAGTAAAGAAAAATATTACCGAATATTTGTTAAAAAAGTCTATAGACCGTACGGACACGGAAATAAGCAGAACAAAGACATTTTTTCCAAGTTCATGCAAAAATTTAGGTTGGTACTTGCAGTTTGCATAATTTTGAATACAATTTTCCTGACAAAATCACCCGAAAAGTTACTCCAATTCAGTGATTCAATAATAATTTATACTCCTTTGTTCCTTACCAACGGGTATCCATTTAAAATCAGGGGCACCTATCGGCTTTGTTTGCCAAAATACTCCCTCGCACTCGCGCCAGCGAAAATGGCGCGGAAAATGTTTTCCCGGCATCAATACAAGTGTTCGGCTGTCATCGGTTGACGTTCGGATACACTCGGAGTTTGTAGAGTGCGAAGCTGTAATATGGTGTAGCCAGCCTCAAATTACTGCCTATTTATAAGGAAAACGTAATTTTAAATCAGAAAAGTATGGCATGTAATTGAAATATAATAAAAATATAATTATTGTAATAAATTAGCTTACTTTAAGTAAGAGACCTATACTAGTTGAAGTAAGACAGTGATTCACATAATGACATAATTGCTCTCTGAATGTCGAAGGGTTTTTTTTTTATATTCTAATAGACAATAAATAGCGTTTGGCCACGACTTTATAACTCTTAACTTTTTAGATACATTGACAAAATAAATATTCAGTAGTCTAGTACATAACAGGCATTAATGTAAGTATACCTACCTACAGTACCTACTAATATAGATAGATTAGTAAACCTAATACCTAAACACCAGTCATGTGCTGATGCCCTTTGTATATATTAACTATGGGTAATATACAACAAAGGATTTGGGCTCTACAGACTTCGGAACTATTGGTTCGGGGACTTCAGTCTCTTGAGTGTGGCAGCCCCGCTCCGGGCGCGCTCCTTAGCTCTACAAAGTAAGGCAGTGTTCAGTATTTATCTCGTAGGCGAACGAGACCCGCGCTCCGTCCCTCTGCAGTGTTTACGTTGTGTGTGTGACCGATTACCCAGTGATAACGTGACGAGAGTGCCGGTGTACACAACATTTTATCAAGTAAGAAACAAACGCTTTTCACAAATAGATGTATATTTATAAATACTTTTTTTGGTGTCTCTGCCAAAAAGTTTTGAAGTTGACGAAATTTTTCAGTCATTGCTCTATATATTATATTATTATGTTAATGTGTTTGTTTGAGAGACGTATTCATGTGATGATTGCGGGCTATTATTTTGTACCGGACTGTTTAAACCTATCCCACCGTCACTCGAACTGCAATTTATCACTATACATAATGTACGACGTAGACATACCTATAGCAACATTTTGTGTGTATGTGTAGATTATACAAAGTATTTTACAGGTATTATCACACACACAATTATAAGTGATATGGAAACCAGTTGGTGATCGTCTCTTTATTACATTGACAATGTACATGAAAGTATACCTGAATTCACTGTTATATTGAAAGTTTTAAGGAAGAAAATGGCACAATAAATAAATACACTTTGGGCAAGAGTAAAAACATATTCGAGGATCCATTAAATTTGTTCACATTATATTATTATGTGCGTATTTGCATTTCCTAGTACTCATATTGGGTAACATAAATTAAGCGTATGATAACGGATGCAATAATTATGCCCTACGCTCTTTATTAACGTAGCCTAGTTAACAATGCAGAGATACATAAGCCTATCTATAAAATTACAGGTGTCGGTGCCTGTGAAGTCACAATGGCGGATGTCAAAGAGAATGTAGACGCTGGCAGCAAACTTGGGGACAAACATAACACAGGTAAACAAACACTAGAATGAATGTAACAACTTTTCTGTACCAGCAACGTTCCACTTCCAAAAGATGCGCAGTTTCGCGAAGACAAAGGATCACTCACAGACAGGAACTTGAAACGAGTTGAAAAAATTCAACGATCCTGTCTAAATCCCGTCTGTCTTTTTTTTTTACACTACGTCTCACTAGGTACTTGCTAGTTGAAAAGAGCATTCATGAATTGGTACTACGGCTTTTTGGCCGGAGTTGTTGGACAGGTTGGCCCCCTATTGAATTATGAGGGTCCGGATTTTATTCAAAATAAAGCGGGTCCCCTTGATTGATCGTCGCTTATTGTCTCAAATGTTCATACAATTGGATTTTTAATCAGTGATACTTTTTTATCGAACATTCGGTAGTAAAATGACGATGAGATAAAAATTAAATTATTTTACAACATTTTACAGGCTTTAATAATACGTCTTCATTACTATAATATTTTGAACACGCAAATAAACGTTTTAAAATTTAACAGCGTAAAGATTTGAAATCCATGATGATCTATCTAAACTAATACCTAGTAAATTAAGTATAAAGATGAAAGACTTGTTTGTTTGTTTGTTATGATTTAACTTGAAAAGTATTGGACCGATTTCAAAAATTCTTTCACCATTGTAATGCTACATTATCCGTTGCCTATGTTACTCTTGACTACCAATTGAACAAATTAGAGATCCTTGAGAAAATTCACGCGAACGAAGTCGCGGGCAGAGTACCTGCTATCGTTTATAATCAGATACCATACCGGTTGCAATAAAAATATCTAAACCTAGTCGCCAACAAATAGTGATGAACTAAATGTATATAGATACAATGTTGTCACAAGTCAAAACTAATACAATTAGCAGCAAAAGATTTCTAGATCTTTCGAAATGTTACATGTAAACAATTTCGCAGCCTCCGTCACACATAGTTGATAAATGGTCGGTTTGGTAATCCTTAAGTTTTTATGGAAGATGAATTAACATTCTTACTAATCATTTGATGAGCAAATAAATAGATTGAAAACATTTAACGATTTGCATTCAAAATTCAATTTGGGATAAGTGTTTATCAATCAAGTTTCTTTATTCGTTTTTTTAGCGTTTCTCAAATTAGGTTAAGATTAGGGGTTGACAAAAAATAATTGTAGCTTCCTCATACATAGAATTAACATGATTTATAAGATAGGTACTTATGTTTTCTATTAAACTACCTACCTATATTTACATTTAGTGTAATGAATGGTTAAACATCATTAATAATAAAATTCTACTAGTAAGTAGTTACTTACTATTATTATTCACATTCATTTATTTTATATACATATTAAACTACATTTTTAAATATTCATATAAAAATAAAAACATTAAAAAATTAAAAAATAGTACCTACCCCATCGGTATCGGGAACAGGGTCCAAGCTACCGGTCAGGGCTCCAGAGAGAGAAACCTCCTGACAATGCGGGCCGTGTCCAGAAATACTGCCTTCTGAATCAAGCCCTTGATCCAGCCGTCTAACGAGAGCCTCCTCCTATTATTATTACGACTGTAGTACATTGCTTTGTTGATTCATGACAGATAGAGGCACTTGACGCAAAATCGTGAATCATTCGCGGAATTAATACACCGATAGAGCTAATTGTGATAATGTAGACAATTCGTACTTTTAAAGAAAAGTAAAATATCAGCAATATTACCCTTATTTATAGAACTGGCAGCTTGTTAACTTATGATTAATGGTATTTTCATAATGAAAAAGCTACCTTTTGATTTCCATCAGTAAAAAAAAACAGCAGTAGAGAAGTTTCTACAGCAACACACTATTTATTCTTTTTCTTATTAAGCTTATCAGTAGAGGTCCCGAGATAGCCTCCTGAGGAATACCTTGAATACCAGGAATTAGATAGATGAGATCATCAACCAATAATGCCAATACGGGTCTTCTCTAAGGTTAAGAACTCACGATGCGATTTCCCCCCGCGTCCTGCGGTTGCGGGCCCGCAGCTTCTGTAGAATGCAGATATTTATGTAAAAAATCAAAGCACATGTCACGACGTGGTTTACACTCGCGGTGTGCGCGGTTGGTTGCGGCTCCCGCTGCGGGCGCGGGCGCGGGCGAAAACCGCATCGTGAGTTCTTAGCCTAAAAATACACTACAAAACCTCATTAATTTTCAGTAATAATTAAATAAATAAATAAAATTAATTTATTTCGGGTAGCTAGACCCATAGAAGATAACTTAAAAACATTTCATTTCATAGAAATATAATAATGTAAAATCAGATTTTTTGTTGCTTTGAAATCAATAAGTAGTTAACCAATTGCTTTGTCATACAAGTGACGTCATAAGTACAAATTGCCATACACAATCTATGGGAGAATCGCGTTTTGACAGGTCATAAAATGTTCCTATGTCAATTAATTGTCATCTACCCTATTGTAGTTGGTAGTGGACTGACGCACTAGTCATTGATGTAACTTTCTATTGTAATGTTTGAACCCAACATGCAATTACTAAGTGCAGAACGATGCTCTTGCACTTAATGAACTAGTGATGGAGTTGAATCCCGAAGAGAAAAGTGTGAAACTGTCTACAACATGTCACAGTTCTTCTGTAGAAGACAGATGTAGGCTATTAAAAACTCATTGATTGCACGACAATATGGGCTTTTGTCTTTAATAAAATCAATAAAGGTAATCAACATTACAAAACAGATTAATCGAACCCTATCAGGACATCAGAATGGTACACAGATCTATTAATTATATGTAGATAATTGCGCCGGAAGCCACCGTGACTTTGAACAATGTACACATGTCTAGTTTGTATTACTACTTGCTACATTAGCAGTATAAATAATTAAACATGGTTTACCTTTTAATTTCGGTATGCATTTGAATTTGAATATTTTCACATTGAAACTCTAAAACTTACAAGTGTTATGGCATGTTATTTTGACTTAGTTCGTCAATAATAATATAAATGAAATTAAAACGATAGGCTATTGTATTATAATTATACTATGTGGATACATAACGTGTCAAAATAATAGTTATATTTCGATTACTTCACTGTCTCCCGTATGGTCTAGTGGCTAGGATACCTGGCTTTCACCCAGGAGGCTCGGGTTCGATTCCCGGTACGGGAAAATGTTTTTGCATTTATGAATAAATACACCAACGATTCTGCATTTGTCCAGACGTCTTTTTTTAACACAAACAAATTATGAGTACTGTTTATAAAATGATTATTTTGTTATTCATATTAATTTCGGCCAATTCGTCACGATTATAATCCGTAATCGTTTTATTGTTAGCGGTGGCAATACACAGGAGATAAAAGACTTTTTGTTGCCTTTCAACATTAAAACAAAATGTTATTTCGTCGCAAGCTAACATGAGAATTGTAAATAATTATTTATGATTTGATGACGAATGTAGAGACAATAAGTAAATTAAGAAGAGGACAATTTCATACTTCACAGAAATATATCTATTATTTTTTAGGCTATATTTCAGAAGCAAGAATTCAGAAGCACACCTACTTGCATTTTGTGGTAGGAAGTTACAAATTGGTGGTCATAAACCTGTAAATTAGTGTCCTCATCTCGTTGACAATAATCACGCCTTACGTAGGCGACGTCATATCAACTTCAATCCACTTTCTTGGAGACAACTGTCCACATTCCACTATTATTGGTCTGAATAAGCAACTATCATCGTAATAGAACCGTCCTAGTTTACGATAACACTATGACTTATTGATCACTACAGGCATAATATTTCTGTAGTTTCAACTTGATTAAATAAATAATAATAACATAATATTATGTTATGTTTGATTGGCACTGCCCTTGCACGCAATCGGGCTTTGACTTGCATCCATTATGTCATACGAAGAACTTCGTCCATACATTCTAATTTATGAACCATTGGCGTGACATATTTATTAATTAAGATTTATAACATCATGCTAAATTGAAACCGTAAGTGATTTATTGAATCAAGTTGGGAAACAAAATGATACCGACATGAGATTCGTAGTGGTTATCGTATTCAGAATTCAGGTGCTCTATAAATGTTTATCATATCATGATCGATCTTTCCATTAAGTAATTTCATTCTTATCGAACGAGATTATAATGTTTATTTTAATTCTTGGTTTTATACATAATAATAAATTCTTAATCCGTTTGGCTGGGTTACGTGTGAACATTTAAAGTAACTAATTTTGACATGATTAATGCAATATTTTTATATTTTGGCATAGTTATATTTGCTGTATGTTTGGCCTTCATGGTCAAAAGAAAAAGCGAAGTGAACATTGGTATTGAAGGAGCACCTAGTATATCCACATAATATATAGTATATGTCAGGCATCAATCCCAGCACAGTAGGGATCAGGATGCGGAAATGAGAATTCAGTAATCAATCTAGAATGCTGATTAAGATGGCGTAAAAAGGGTCTCTGCCCTCTGGTATATTTTTCGTACCTACATTTAAGTTCGGCTCACGGATTCGGCACGATGACCGTTGCCCAGAGTTCCTACAAATAGATCAGGTGTAGGTGGCATTTCTAAGAATACTTATATTAAATTGACACGTACGTATGGATCCCCTTGATGCTGCAGTGCATGGGGCCTTGACTTCATTTATCTGGAGCTCCCATTATTTCATTTAGCTGTTTCCTATTGAACCTGCTTGCAGCACAGACGGACAGTGATGTGAATATGTCTTTATCATTAGATTAAGTAAAGGTTTGAGGTAAACAATTTTTGAGAGCAGGTCGAAGCTACAAATGGAGCAATTTCCGAACAAGACTTAATTATTTCTCAGAACTTTGTAGACATTTCAAAGAACTAGGTAGGTTAAAGACTGGCCATATAGGTTCTCCATTTCAATGAAGAAGTTTTGAATAGTATTGATTGCAATAGTTGACAGTCACGATAATTGTGTATGGGGATTGGTCGGGGTGTGTAGGGTGTGATGACGCCTCCTAAGTTCCTAGAAGAATTCATTCCGTACCTGATACCAGCCGCGCCTAGGTCTCATGTCGTGCCATACTAGTAATCACTGAATTTTAATTCGCTGGCTTTACGTTTCATTTTGTTATTGGTACTTTCTTTATTTTATGCAAGCTTTCTTGCAACCCTTTGCGATGTTGGTTTCATGGCTTCATTAACTAAATTAACATATTTCCGAGGTCGAGTATGAGCTAACCAATTACTTAATTTACCTACTAGAAATGGGTTCCGCCTAAATAATACTAAGTAGGCTACTTATGTGTATTTCCAACCAAAAGCTGTTGTTATTTTTTATGAGGATTCCTATGTCTTTTGAATTCAATTTATTTTATAAAAGTAGCTACAAGAAATTAAATTGTTGTTTCTGTTGAGCTCCTGCTCGTAAGTGATGAACAATGATTTGCGTTTTCGTATATGGGGCGATTTGATTAATGGGCCTGTCGATAGGTTAAAATGCTTTTAAACACAATTTGATGGTTGATGTTTAGCAAATTAATGGCATATGTAGTTATTACATTTTTTAATACAAAAAAATATGCCACACTCTGTGTATTTCTTTGAACAATAAAGTAGCATTTTTAGCTTCATTTTTTATTCAGATTTTGAAATGACGACATTTGTTAACATACAGGTTTTACCTTTCTTGTTAATACGTGAAAGAATTTAATTAAATAGGCTTAAACAAAACGCTTGCACATCATCAGTAAAAGCAATAAAATTCAAATGAGGAGTGACTCCACACGAAGCTTCTCATAGTTTTTCAAAACATTGAAAGTGCGTTTGTGATGGAATATTAATATTTTCTCATAGCTTACGTGGCTACACATTCGAGCTCATTTGTTTATAATTACTACGTCTCACAAATAGTTGTATTATTGCATTAATGTGTATATTTAATGTTTATTGCTGCTAGATGATTAGATCACAGGTTTAATGAGCTATCTCCTATTTGTTTCATAACCTAGATTTGTAATTGTTGTGGTATAATATTGTAATCATAATAACATAATATTATGTTATGTTTGATTGGCACTGCCTGGCCTTGCACGCAATCGGGCTTTGACTTGCATCCATTATGAAGAACTTCGTCCATATATTCTTATTTCAAAAATAAGAATGATGAAACAAACAGCTACAATAATTTGAAATCACTCTCAAGTTGTAAAAATATTGGACTGTATGCTATATGAACACTTCATTCACTCGTTGCCGAATAAGTAGTTAGGTACAAATTCAGTTATAAATTATAACTGCAGTTTTATCGTCCAAATCTAACACGACCCATTGATTAAATCAGTGTAGGACTTGGCTAGGGCAAGTTGTGTCGCGTCTATTGTGTTAAGTAATGCCATAAATACAATTAAACTCACTTTACTCTCGTTAGTGTGATAATACAGAATCTTTGCCTTCGGGCGGCAGCGTGGTTGACTTATTGTGTTATGCTGAGCTCAGAACCTATTGTCTTTAGGAACCTGGCCAGAGAGTTCAACAGAGCATTGCAACTCATTCATAAATGATAAATTATGACAATGGATTGCGCAAACACCTAATGAATTTTAGCTCTGGTTTGTTTTTCAAATGTCATTGTTAACTTTATAAAAGGTTCCTTAAATGGCCGAATTTCTATGTTAAAACGAGAGTCATTCTTAAAGTTAAACAAAATATTTTAAGTGCCAATGTATAAGTAAGTTTTGCAATTAAATAATGTTCTAAATATTACACAGACGTGCACTGTTCGCAGCTAATGTCGCGGTGGTAGTTAAGTGAACAATTAGGTCAAATGCAGGCAAATGTCTATCGCCTAATAAACGGCTCGGAATTTAGTATCATGTCAGTGTCTTTCATACACAGTTGAGTCAGAGATAATGAAGACCGCCCATGTTAAATTAACTCTCAACTTTTATTATATCTTGTAGGTACTGTTATTTGTACAGTCAAAGGTAAAAATATGGTATGGTATGGTATGGTGGTAACAGGTAATCTTGTATATTTAATTGGCCCTGTACAATTCCAAGAAAAAGGAAAAAGGCAGGGGAGCTCAGAGGGCATCAAAAAACTCGTCCACATCGCTGTCAATTGGACACGTGCCCAACAGGTTGGCAGAATTGCCACGTTGTGCTGATTCTTTGACCCAAGAATAGTCCAGGCTTCGGGTTACGTGAAGAGACGACCAGCCGCTTGGCGATGTCACAAAAAACAATATGGGCACTCGGACCCCGTGGCCCTAGAGTTTCCACCCCGAACGGCTCAAATTTATAGCTTCCAAGAAGGATTTGCTTTTTTATTTGCCCTTCATTTGTATATTGATTGGAATTGGTTTTAATTTAGTAGATATTTTTTATATTTTACTTACCCACGTTCAGCTTATTAGTCATCTTTGTTCTATGTAATTTCTTTATTGCCCTTCTGGTTGACAGCGAGCAGTCGATCACGAAGATTTATTTCCTCATTCTAATGCTCCATATCCGTTGCTTCAAAGGATCTTCTCTTGTGGGGGAAAGAGTATTGGGTATATTTTTGTATTCTTGAGGTTATCCAACTTTCGTTAAGCAAGTTTTTGACTGCTTTCATTATTTTAGTGCCGATATTCATCAAGATACAATAATAGTTACTATATTTTTTCCATTTATTATATTTATCTTCTATCAAAGCTATCATAGTTTTACAAGATTGAATTGTTTTATAGTATTCAGACTTGTCCAGCATCTGATGATGACCAAGTTTTTAAATTAAATTCGCTTAAGACATTTAATGGGCGCCTTCTGCCAACTATGTTTTAAATTGGAACAACCATCATGACTCCATTGTCTTTTCTTTCACAGCTTGGCAGTTGACCTAATAAATAAAATTAATTAATTAAATAAAATTACAATGATATGATTTTAGAAAAACATCATCTATATTCTATACAAAATACTTACAATGGCTGGCCTAAAAAGGGAGGGAGTCCTAAGACTCCCCACTGGGTACTGCTACATTTTTATAAATTCTTTTAAAACACTTTGTTGACCATAAACCTGGCCATGGATCATTAAAATTAATGAGAGAATTTAATAACAAAAAATGTATTTAAAATAAGGCGTGTCTGCCTCCCGGGCGCGGCGGGAGCTCATCCTGAAACTTTACTCAATGTCGCTGATTAATGAACTGTGAACTGAACAATGGCGTCTTGGAAGGTACACCACCAACTTTCTGGACAGCTACAAGACAAAACATCTCAAGTTTGTATTTAATATGAACGATAGAAGATATATAGGTGTATGTGGCCAGGTAAATAAGGTTTAAAAAATAATAAAATATTTTGGTGGTGTACGAGCAAAAACATGTAAACAGTTGGTCTCATTCTAAACTGATTTTCTATTAAACTACTTATTGTTTGAAATGTTATGGGGTTACGAATAGGGTATTTTTGATCCCAAACTACTATAAAATAGGTTTTATCTATAAGTTGATATAGTTATTTCACGAGAAAATTGCTTTTTAATTTTGCAATCTGTATACGTATATAAATATTGCAAAAATCAAAAGCAAGTTTCTCGTACTGCTCGTGACTGTACACTGCAAAAAGCGCTATCTCAATCGGAGTAAGTTTTGAGAAAATCGACCAACATGCCGCCAAATCTAAAATTGAGACTTCTTAGTGGTTTTTTAATGGTTTAAGTTAGCGCTATTTGGGTCATACATACCATTAGATGCGAAATTGTTATACTTAACTATTAAAAGGTATAAAAAAAAACTAAAAGGCGTATCTCAGAGATATCGCCTTTCGAATTAGCAGAGCAGCAGAAAATTTATAGAAATTGACACATGTAGAGATAAAACAAAAGAGTAAATAAAAAGTAAATAACTGTACCCAGGAGTTCATATGTCTTGGACAATGGGAATATATAAATAACAAACTATTAAACCTAAAACAAGCTTTGTATTTTTAGGTACGTAGTCTAGTCAAAAATAAACTTCTAAATACGGTTTTTTATGATGTCAGATTTATGAGAGTACTTTTGAAAGGAGAATATTGGAACTGTGGTTGACGGTGAACTCGTTCAAATGTGTTTCAAAGCACTTGAACCCGATTTATTATTCATAATTTAAACAAACGTGGTGATCAATGCTCTTGTATGAAAAGAGGCCTTTGCCCTGCAGTGGGACAAATAATAGGCCGGTTTTTGTTTTTACATTTGTAGAGCTGCTACAAATCTATTTAGTTATGGTACTTTGCTTATAAGTATTAAACTAGTTTTTACCCTCGATTTCCTCCGCGTAAATGTCGGTTATCGCGGATACAGATGAAGCCGCGGATTAAAAACTAGCCTATGTCCTTCCCTAGGGTTCAAGCTATCTTTTTGCCAAATTTCATCAAAATCAGTTTTGTCGTTTTATCGTGAAAGCGTAACAGACAGAGTTACTGTCGCCTTTGTAATATTAGTTTGGATTAAATGGTGTTGTGTTTGATTTAAAAAACAAGGTCTTATACTTTGCATTTGCATTATCCGATCATCAATAACTATTATCCCATAAACCCATGGCACCAGTTAAAGTTAAACTAGAGTTAAAAGCTGACAACCGTGGGGGATTAGCTAAATATGCTTGTTTCAACATCAGAGGACAATTACGTTAAGCGGCATCTTGCTTCGTGATTGGTAAATTGCCGGACGGGTTCGGCGCAAACGCATCGCGTCATTTCCCACCTACTGGGTACACCTAACTGTTGTCTAGTTTAATGAAATTATTATGTTTTTATGGTTTGATAGTCCTGGCAAATATCTTCGCACTTGGCTAAAGTTTCTATGAAAATGTAGGTGAAAATAAACACTTTTTAGCCTTTTTTATACATTTAAATAACGTTAAATATCTAAACATTGTTTCAATTGGTCGAAGTAGTATTTTACCATTCTTTATTTGGAATTAAGGATAAATTCCATTTGTTTTAGCCCGAATCGGTTTTAAATGAAGGCAGTTAATGTCGCCCACGAGCAAATTTTAACCATTACGTCAATATAATTGTAACGATTAGTACAATTTAGTCGCGACATAGCGTGCGGTTCGCCAATTAGATGGAACCATCAATTAAAGCTGAGCTACCAAAATAAATTACTTAATGTTACTCCAACTCCTTTTTCCATTGCATCCGTTCCTTAGTTACTCTTTTATTGCTTTAAAAATGTTTTGATCTTGCTATTTTCGTTTGGAAAAAGTTAAAACAATGCGAGCACGAAAGTCAATAAAGCTTTTCCCTATGTTTGTTTTTATTTAAGAAAAAATTATGGTTTCAAATAGTAAAATAGCTTTGATACCTAAATGTCATTGCAACACTAATAGTAATCATTGTTAAATAATTAATGAATGTATCTAGGTAAGTAATAAGCAATAAACAATATAATTATCTGTTACAACGAATAACCAGTAACATTATTCCACATTTAATGCACACTCATTTATAGGTAACCACAGCTTACCCATTATCTAGAATACTATGGTTAACATACGATTAAATTAAATTTAATAATAATAATAATAGCCTTTATTCAGATAAATTACATACTAGTTAACATTAATTAATCTAACAAAATCGACAACTGTTTATCTGTTTGTGTATCGACAAAGGCCTCTTCCAACTTCTTCCATTGCTGTCTGTCTCTGGCTTTCCTCGACCATATTTTACCTGCTACTGCTTTGAATTCATCTTCTCATCTTCTATATTGTCCTCCCCGTCTCCTTTTTAGGTTTCTCTGGTACCAGTTTGTAATAGATTTACTCCATTTGTCTACACCGCGTAACATGTGCCCAGTCCATCTCCATTTGTTCTTTCTTATTATATAGGTGACATTTTCTATTTTTGTTCTTTCTCTCATAATTGTGTTTTTTATTCTGTCGGACCTTTTGATGCTCAGCATGCTTCATTCCATGGATCTCTGGCAGACCTCAAGTTTTTTGATGTGTGCTTGTGTGGGAGCCCATGTTTGGCAACCGTATGTTAATACAGGTAGTATGCAAGTGTTGTAGAGTTTCGTTTTTATGTTCATTTTTGTTTCCTTGCTTTTCATAATTTCTTTAAGTGCCCAGTATTTCTTCCATGCATTCCCTATTCTAGTGTTGATTTCTATTGATCGATCTTTGGGTGAGATTACATATTCAATCACCTTGTTATTTACTTCGATTATTTCTTCTGTGCGGTCATTACTTTGGTTTTAGAAACGTTTATAGTTAAACCTACTAGGCAAATTTCCCTGTCTAGGTCATCAAGCATGTTTGAAAGTTCGGTCTTGGTAGAGGAGAATATTATTAAATTGTCTGCAAATCTCAGGTTAGTGAGTTTTTCTCCGTTTATAGTTAATCCATACTCATCCCAATTACATTTCCGAAATATTTCTTCCAGTACTGCAGTAAAGAGTTTAGGTGATAAAGGGTCACCCTGGCGGACACCACGTTCTATTCTAATTTCCTTTCCTTCTCTTTCTAATTTAACTTTGGCTTTACTATTTTCATAGATGTTTCTTATAATCCTGATATATTTGTTTTCAACTCCTTGGTTTTTAAGTGCTTGCCATATGCTTACGTGTTCTATCGAGTCAAATGCCTTACTATAAATCTATGAAACAGCAGTAGAATGGAATATCATATTCTTTACTTTTTTTATAATTTGATTTACGACGTGGATATGATCGATCGTTGAATAGCCACTTCTAAACCTTTTTATAAAAAAATAAATAAATTTAAATTATATTAAAAAAATGTATATCAGATTGACATGTCAATGTTGATTAAAAGTTGATTAACAGTTAAACATTATAAATTAATGAATATTTTATTACTTATTTAATGGATTGATAGATGAAATATACTCCCCATTGTAGTACATACTTACTATACAATAACATTTTAAATAAGATACAGAAGCAAAGCAGGAGATTTGGCCCCTGCAATGACGCGCGCGGCGCGTGAGGTCGCATACAAATTAGCGTAGCGGTGCGCTCGCGCCGGATTCATACATAACACTACGCAACGAGTGTTCAATTACATTTAGAACATTAAGCTAAGTTTTAATGCAAATCAGCTAGGACGCGATGATTCGATTCGTCATTATGAAATCTTAATATTATAATTATTATACATCTTGAGAACGTCGACGTTAAGTATCTTGACAATGCATATTATTTATTACATTTTACTTCAATTAAGTACCTACTGATGCTGAAAATAAAATAAGAAATATAAAGCAGCATGTTGCAGTAAGTTTAACATTTAAAAAAATACGAGCTGAGACGTGGAGTTGCTGACACCAACCCGTCATACTACTACCTACTACTAAGTTTAACATAGATGGTTAGCTAACACATTGTTTGAGAAACCACTAGGGGGCTTCTAATACGTTAATAACATTCCATAAATCTACTAAGCCAAACAACACACAAAATTGAAGCAAGATAAGTACTTCTAAGATTAAGAAAATTTACAGCACGCACGTTTACGAAAGCGGCGGCTGTAGGTAATGGACCCAAATCCGATGTAGATAAGATTATCAGTTATCAAGCATTAAAACGACAACATTGCGAAGGTGTGTGCACCGATGACCCATAACTTGATGTGGTTTGTGAATATTTTTAGTGGTGATGTAAGAACCTGCTACAGCTAGGTAGATTCTAATAATTACGACAGCCATGAAGGTCAGTGTGACCAACGTCATCTGTGTTTTGTTATTGCTTGTCCACTTTCGGTTTTAAAGTTTAGGTTACCTATAGTTTCTGTTCTTTATGGCCTATTTTAGTATCGAAAATATCATATAAACTCAAACTCAAATCATTTATTTCAAATAAACCAAATACAGGCACTTTTGAATTGTCAAGGAGTCAGTCAGTCAAAAAGTTGCAGCTAGTTGCTCGTTCCAAACAGTAGGTTTCTATGGAGAAGAACGAGCAAGAAGCTCCATGAACACTCTTTTAAAATCAATAGAATATTACAAATTTAGGTTACATCATTCATGTTGAATCTAAGGGTACAATGTGAGAACAATGTAACAAGTTGTGCACGTTAAAAGAGGTCTAGTGACAATGAAATTAGACAATTCAAAATAAATTTAAAATAACCGAGCTAGCTAAGAGATGACCAGTCTCAACTGACGGCGTCCGTTCACGAAAATGACGCACGGATCGGCACCATTTAGCTCAACCATTTTGAAGGGAACCAAATGATCCAACACATGCGCCACCATCAGCAAGACATTCAAGTGAGCATGACAAACTCTCAACCGCCAGGGCATATTCAAGTCAACGAAAGACATCTCGTAAATGGTAGCTTTAAAGTACATAGTGCTCAAATGTATGTGCTATGCAAAATTATATAATACTAATAGTTTGAGTTTATACAATGCAAAGATAATGTAGTTTTAGATCTTCAGCAGCTCCAAAAATAGTCACCAATGCTAATCAATAAATCTATGAACCCTTATGGCTGTGGAGCTAGACCAACATCCAGCCAAGCATTTTTATCAGTGATGTAATCATCCAATTTATAATATGCTCGGCTGCATAGTGTGCGTTTAATATAGGACTTCAATTTTGTCTCATTAAGTTGAACAATGTGGGGAGGTATTTTATTGTAACACTTTAGACAGAACCCCATGAAAGACGAATCTACTTTAGCCAGCCTGAATCCTGGTTGAACTAGTTGGTCCTTATTTCTAGCACCAGAGTTATGTCTGTCACTTCTTTTACCAAAAAGATGCAGATTTTTTCTTGCGTACATAATGTTTTCATATATGTATTGACAAGGTACCGCCATTATGTTAATTTCCTTAAACAGTTCCCTTAGAGAATCGCGCATACGTAGATTGTAAGTAAATGGCTCTGATTGCTCTTTTCTGCAGAATAAAAATAGACTATGTTTGCAGCTCGCCCCCAAAGTAAAATACCGTAAGACATAATACTATGAAAATAACTAAAATAGACCAGTCTCGCGGTATCCACATCAGTAAAGTGCCGGATCTTTCTGACAGCATATGCCGCCGAACTTAGCCGTCCTGCGAGAGATGTTAAATGAGGACCCCATTGTAGCCTTGAGTCGAGCGTGATTCCCAGAAAAACAGTTTTATCAACGAATTCCAGTTTCTCTTTATTCAATACTATATCGCAATTACTACTTTTGACATTTGGTAAAGCAAATCTGATGCATTTAGTTTTTTTTCCATTTAATACTAAGTTATTAGCTGTGAACCAATTTTGGACCTGAAGTAAGGCGTTATTTACATTGTCGAGATTATTAGCCCGTCTATTTATCTTATTTATTTATTTATTTATTTATTTTCAGCCTATATTGTCCCACTGCAGGGCAAAGGCCTCCCTTTCTTCTTTCCAACCCTCTATTTATCTTAAAAGCTTTTTACAAAAAAGACAACCGCCTTCAAAAAGTGAAAAATAACTTTAGCACAGAACACACATTGACTTTAGTTTCGAAATTCAGTGGCTTTGTTCTGTTTGTTGTTTTGTATTGCCACCGACTTCCGAAACTAAAGTCAATGTGTGTTCTGTGCTAAAGTTATTTTTCACTTTTTGAAGGCGGTTGTCTTTTTTGTAAAAAGCTTTTTATTTTCCGCTTTTTAGTACCTCCTTCTCATTCATATCTATTAAGAAGAGATTGAAAGTTAACTACTACAAAGATTGATGAAACTAAAACGTCGTCTATGTAACATTTTTGGGTATTTGTTGATTTTTTAAAAAGTGCTGAATCAATTTCGATAAAATTTATGTGGGACCACCCCTGAAGCATACCCTATCTATAAAAAAAAGAATTTTCAAAATCGGTTTACGTTTGCCTGAGAAATCGCGTAACAAATCGCGCACATACTTAATGCAAATTTAAGACTTATACGGTTTTCTCATGGATGCCATGGTCAGAACTGGACCAAATTAAAATGGGACCACACGGGAAGCACTAGCTTCCAAATAAAAAAAGAATCATCAAAATCGGATCACCCAGTCCCGAGAAATCAAGTAACAAACATAAAAAAAAAAAAAAAATTATTAAGAATTGATAACCTCCTCCTTTTTTGAAGTCGGTTGAAAAATTAAAAATAAATCCTGTTCCAAATTTTAATTAATTATTTTGAAATGTTATTTTAAAATTTCAATTATTCTACCAACACGTGTAGAGATTCAACAACAATAGATAAAACAATCATTTTAATAATGAATAACCCAATTTAACTGAATAAAAAAATGTTATACTCATCTGGCTGTTGAGCAGTTAGTTATTGATCATCAATATTCGATTGGTACATACTTAAGGCCAGTTCTAAGGCAGGTCTTTACAATAATCATTACATCATTCATCATTTCAGCCGAAAGATTTCCACTGCTGGACATAGGCCTCCCCCAAAAGAGGGGGGTATTGCGGATTGGCGATCGCAGTATGGTTGTTACAAAGGCACAGAGAACGCTGCTGCCCATTCTCTGGTGAGTCCCTTAGTCGCCTCTTACGACACCCACGGGAAGATATGGGATGGTGCTATTCTTTACGTCCGACACCATACGGAATAATCATTACAAATTCACAGTTTGTATAATCTTTACTTTTTCCTCAGTAGATTTATTGTTTGCGTTACTGATTGAGTTGTAATATCATCGTAAGAAATAGTGATTGTTTACTACATACTCTCTGAAACCATCCATTGTTTGAAATTCTTTGAGACATTGTTTCGTATGGCTTCAATCATGTAATTATGTATCTCTTTGGCTGCTGATATATGTGATTTCAGAATGAATTACAGTAAATAATATTAGATTTACAATTATTTTGTATTTTTATTAAATGTCCTATTATATTATGTTATAACGATCTCATTGTCAATAATATAACTTGTAAGCATGACTGAACTGAATAGGAAATAAGTACCTGTTATAAAGTGCACGCGAAAAATAAAATCAAAACTTTGAATGTCACTTTCTAAAGTTTCTTTGAACAGGTGCCCTAGGTCATGACATAGCGTGCTATGTCAACCCAGCAGTTACCTATCTTAAAATATCACGATCTATGCAAATGTAGATAAATAGTAAAACTGTTAAATGTTTTCATTAGGTAGGCTAGATGAGGTAGGAAGCCGGAAGGTTAATGGTTCTTGTATTTTACGGGGCAGAAGAAACTATTATAAAATTCAACACAGGACAATGAATTTGGAGGAAGGTACAATTAGCTGTAAGGTAATTAATTAATTGTAGTAACGAAAAGATTACCCTCAACATGCGTAGGCGTCGTAAAATAAATTTATTGGATTATCAACCGTATCATAAAGCTGGGAGTCCTTGCAAAGGTGCGAAGGTACTTCACGTCGGAACAGTTGCTCAACTTATACCAAGCACAAGTTCGACCGTGCATGGATTTATTGTTCGCACCTTTGGGATGGATCAGTCAAATACCAACTGGAGGTGTTGGAAGTTATTGATAGACGTGCCAAGATGCTCATTGACAACGATTCCCTTGTTAGGGCTAGGCTCCAGAGCCTTTAACTTCGCCGCAACGTTGCTAGTCTATCGGTCTTTTATCGGGTATATTTCGGAGAGTGTGCTTTGGAATTGCACAATTTAATTTTCCCATTCCGATTCCATCATCGGACGAGCGGAGATAGGGTGAAGCGTCACCGCTATAGATATGGTTGAAGTTCCACGGCCTCGTTAACCAAGTGCTTTGATTCCACATTTATTGTGCGAACTGTCAGACTGTGGAATTCACTGCCCACCTCTCTGTTCCCTGATAAGTATAATCTGGGTATCTTCAAGGCACGAGTGAACCAGATCATCCTAGACAAGCGTGTTCCACCTTAGACCGCAACATCATTTAAGATCGGATGAGTTGCGGGTAGCGCAAGCCTATTAAAATAACATGACTAGGAATATGTAGTTATGTATTACTTAACTACTATACTTTTTGTAAAGTTAGAGTAAAAGCTACTTACAGAATTACACTTGTTGCAACTGAGGTTGCAACGGTCTTAACGGATAAGACACAAATAGCAACAGTGTACAGTATTTTATTAACTAAATAGTAGTTAGCATTATTTCCAAATAAAAGATTTAAAAGTGCATGCCAAATTTTAATGTGGCTTTCATGCTTTTTGAGTTGGTCTAAAGAGTTCCTTCAGTCACGCAATTTCAGTAGTTTATCTGAAATATAAAGTCTATTTGTTTATGATAAAGCGAATTTAATGTTTATACTGAGGTCCTTAGAAATCCATAACAATCATAAATACCCACATACCTACTATCCAAATTACCACTACCATTTATTTAGCAATTGGTGAAAATTTGCCTAAAATCGTGGTTAGTCGAATTAGTCGGGTATCCAAAGTCACGCTAAGCTAATAAATAATATATTAACCCATTAAATATATTCAATGCAATTATGATAACACCATAATAATAACGATGCTAATATCATACGATTATAATATAGCTATACTGCATTATTACAAAATTATTTAAATGTAGAATTAATGAAAAGGAATTTAGTTATCTCAAATATTCGTCTAAGAAATTTTCTATAAGCCGGCAATATTACTTTTTTAAGAAAGCCACGTAGGGGTCTAAATCTTATTCCCTACAACGGAAAGTAGATACTTACAAAAAGCTTTGTAAAGTAAGTAGGTACATAAAAGCTTTTATTAGAGAAGTAAGGACGAAAAACAGCGTCATGTTACAATGTTAGAATACTGATTACTTTTCTTGTTTCCCAGCGTGGGAACCTGATTACACAAGAAGATAATGAAATGTACACTGACAATAACATTAATGCGAGAGATTTTAAGGTAAAAGATACTTACCAGTTAGTTACTGGTCGGTTGACAAAAAATAAAAGAGTCTAACGGGGCAGTCAAGGTGGTGATTACTAAGATGACGGCTCATCATCACCATCATGTCAACCTTTAGACGCCCACTGTTGGGCATAAGTCATGCAGCATAAGTCTAAGGGGGCAGGGGGGGGGGGGTAGCCGTAATCGCCATGCTTGGCCGATGCAGTAGGTGTTATAGTAGTCAGAAGGACGCTGCTACGCATATTTTGGTCATAATCCCTCTGTCGCCTTCTACGACACCCATGGGTTGAAATGGGGTGGTGAGATTCGCGGCCGGCACGACGCGGTTACGACTGCTACTAGAGATGTATAGAAGAAGACTATGCGCTGAATCTAAATGAATTGGAATAAGAGCAATGATTGGCCAATAATGATGCGTGAGGAAAATCACGGAATAGAAAAAACAAGTGAAACTTGTATTATGTCAGTTGTAATAAGTCTTAATTTTGTATGAACAATATATTCCATTCTGACGAAGAGTTTATTTGTCGTCCAAACAAAATTAAGACTTATCACAACTGACAAGGGTTGTTATAGTTTACATATTTTACGCATAATTGTGACACGCGCAGGATAGTTGCGTGGACACTCACTTGTTTTTAGGGTTCCGTACCCAAAGGGTAAAGACTGGACCCCATTACTAAGACTCCATTGTCCGTCTGTTTGGCTGTTTGTCACCACGCTGTATCTCATGAACCGTGATAGGTAGACAGTTTAAATTTTCACAAATGATGTATTTCTGTTGCCGCTATTATTACCAAAAACAGAATAAAATTAATATTTAAGGGGGCTCCCATACAACAAACGTGATTTTTTGCTCGATATTAAAAAAAGGTTACAACAATTTATACTTAGTGTTTAATGTTGTATAGATAATGGTACCCTTCGTGCGCAAGCCCGACTTGCACTTGACCAGTTTTTCTATTCCGTGAGGAAAATAGCCATGTCAAAACTAAGGACGAGAGATCGCATCAATAAGTTGGGTAGAAAAAATCTTCTATCTGCTTCACAGCATACGATCACTAACATGCCTATCTAGAAAATTGAAGTTGGTGATCAACCAAAACCCCTTCCATCCTTTGTCCGTATCCAAGTGCTCGTTTATGAACAGATAAGAATAGATTTTTTTTTTCGTCTGTTTGCTGTAACCTGTAACCCTTGTTCGTCGTTCAACAGACGACTTTCATGTTGATAAGCCATTTCAGTCACAGTACCTCATTTATTCCCAATCCCTTTCCTTTTTATCATTATTAGTATGATAATAGCCGTAGGGATTTCATTCGTGTATATTCCCGACCCTTTTCGGGCAACGACGCCATCGAGGGACACGCGGTCCGAATTTTTAGCACACAATATTGACCAATCATGTGAGAGAAATGGGACCACAAAAGGTCAGTTGGTGGTTTCCTGACCTGTAGGGTTTATGTTCGAATTATGGATTTATACCTAACGCTTAAAATTACAATACGTAAAGTATTCAAAGAACACAAGATGATATGTCTGTCGAAATGGATTGATATTCCAGAATCGTCAGAACTAGGTACATTATTCTAGCATTTCTGGTTTTTATAAGTAGGTAGGTATGTAAAGACCAACCGTCACACTTGAATTTAGGTAAGTAGAACACCTTTTTCTAAGTACCTAAAAATGGATCTTGCATTGAATTGAAGCATCATTATAGCAAGCAAGTATAGCCCAGCGCCAGGCGCCAGGGTAGCCGAGAAATTCAAAGATTCTTACGTACCTATATTTGCAATTTTCAGCCCAGTATGTAGTTATATGGTAAGAAAAAATATTCGCGAGAGAACTAAATATGAAATATGTATTTATAGAATGATAATAATTGAAATCATAAACAAATCTCTAAGCTTGCTTAAGTACCTATTTATAACATCTCTAGCTGATGCACGCAGCTTCGCCTGCTTGACATATTATTTACTAAAGCCTTCCACTTGAATCACTCTATCTATTAAAAAACCGGACAAGTGCGAGTCGGACTCGCCCACCGAGGGTTCCGTACATATTTGAAGGTACATAAGGTATATATCCATACTTCTATACTAATGCATACTTTAATTTACTTAATATTATAAATGCGTTTTTTGCGACATAAACGGCCGTATCTTTTTTTCACGTTAACATAGAGGGTTGATTTTTTACAGCATCAAGCGACCGAGACTTGAGTACCTATATGGTTTTAATTTCAACTCGATACCTTCACGCGTTCCCGAGATAAAGGGTCTTGACAGACAGTCAGACAGACAGACAGACGGACGGACAACAAAGTGATCCTATAAGGGTTGCGTTTTTTCCTTTTGAGGTACGGAACCCTAAAAACCCGCATCAAAATCCGTTGCGTAGTTTTAAAGATTTCAGCATACATAGGGACAGACAGACGAGGAGGGGGCTTTGTTTTATAATATGTAGTGATGATATTTACGAGTTATACCAACTTAGAGAGTTTTGTTGATGAATTCAATTAACATAATTCTGTAAATGCCTATTTGTTACTCCAACGAATATTTTTATTACCATACGACCTGACACTGACCTGCAAATTGCAATAAACGTAAATAAAATTGAATTTCGCGAGCTACCCTGGGGCATCCCCCTTAACAACGTGCTCATCGACCTATTCCCATATTTTTACCAATCCTGAAATGACGAACGGTCGGGCTACCGAAGGAATATAATAATTATAGGCCGATAAATTATTTATCGCTAAAAAGAAGGATATATCGACTTTTCTAATTCCACCTCTTGACAACCGAAGAAAAAAAGAGAGTTGTAATAAGCTCCTAAGACAGGCAAGAAAAATATTAAGGCAAGGTAGCGCACGAAGAATACTTATACGTAGTCTACTAGAGTCTACCTTATTGCTAAAGTCAAGGTGTAAGGTCGCCATCGTTAGACTGTAGGTAGACTACTCAAAGCTACTCTTAACAAGGACTTCAAAGAACACTTTAGACGAATCTAACACGTACAGTGTGCATTCAGCTTGCTCATTAGCATTCTCTCTCTTTCGTGTGCCGTGCATTTCTTAATTAAACGTTGCACCTCCTTTGATTATCCAACACATATATAGGTATATACCTATATTTATCAATTATATATGTTTGTTAAATCACTAGAAATGTTAGCTTAGATCTTGTTAAATTATGAGGGATGCGATCACTTCGAGTGCATAATTAAGATGAAACGATGTTCGATGATCCACGAGGTTCTTAATATCATAATCACAACAATATCGAAGATTTATTTTAAATGCAATGTAGCGTAATAGCCTCTGTTTTAATATCGGTTTACAATTATTGCTTTATAGAACGGTTAAAGGAGAAATATAGAATTCTTTAAGTTAATCATTCAATTAGATCAACTGCTGTTTTTCGTGTTTCTAGATCATCTTCAGTATTCCAGTCAGTTGAAATACTAGAAAACCACTGGTTGTGGGTAGCCACAGAGAAATCGATACTTTTTGCCATACATACAAGTACTTCAGTCGAGTAGTGCCCACATACTGTGTTCCTATTAGCATTTTAATTGATCTTGCACAAACCGATAGGGTTTCAGAAACAACTTATTTAATTAGCATTATCGTACAGCTATGGTGGCAAAATAAAAATGATAAGCAAAAAATAGCGTCGTATTTGTTTATCAATGAATTCCTTTGTACTAATATATATTAATCAATTGTACAGTCGTTATAAATTAAAAACAACAAGTACTTAAGTACCTACCACGGTACTTTTTATCGTACCGCATTTAAATAGAGTTTAAAACGAATTCTGGCGGAATAAATACAGTCAACTTAAGATTTTAAGTGAAACAAGCGAAATAATAGCTCCAAACTGAAATATTTGATCGTTCTAATGCATCCGAGGGTAAAACTGAGGACGTTTCACCCCGTCCCGAGCTATTAGCAATGGGTAGGGTTTCAAAGCACTCATGCAAGAACCCTATTGTTAGTGAACCTCCACACTTGCGGGTCATTACGCTTTGACTCCCGTAACACTGTTGTATGTAGTAAACAATCGCTGTTTTGTTTGATTACTTTTTTACGTGTGAATATGAATGAATTGATCTTGAGCGGAGTATTACATAGTTACTGTCTTGTAGTAGACACTTAATAATAGAAAACTTAGATTGAAGTTTTCTCACGTTTACACGATAGTGCGAGTGATATGTAATTACATAAGTCGTGTGAATTCTTTAATGAAGTTGTTAATATGAGTGTAGGTTTTAAACAATTTAAGTTTTTATTTGCTACACTTCAGATAAGATAGAATGACAGTGATCTCTCGAGGTTAAAACTAGTCCGATTTGTTTAGTTTTACACCCATAAAAATATTAATACGCAGAAAAAAAAAACTACAATACTTATGTACTAGAAAATAAAAACAAAAATGAAATAAGATTGTGGTCGACAATAACGCCATCTAGTGGAAAAGTTGTAAGATGCTTGAAAGCATTCGCAGCTACGCGGCTACGCCTCGCTACGGAGCGTAGCGCTGCCGCTGCTCTCTAAACTAAACTCACAACATGGAGGAAAATCGTACAGTTGATAGTTCGTGAAAATTTCAATAGGTGGCGCTATGAGGAAAACTTTATTTCTAAGTGTGATGGCAGCACTAGCTGGCATTGATTCTTGTTTCTAAATTACCAGCTAGGCAGCTACTTGATACAGAATTCCTTTTAATATTTGTCTTTCGAGACGATCCTTTTGCTGGTAAATCATTCAAATCATTCCTCAGTTCTATAAAGCTGGTACTACTTCATTGTTACTACTACTACTACTACTTTTTGATGATTTAAAATTGAAAGAAACGTTCAACAATCAACATTATCTCAGGCATTCGTCTTCAGTAGGATGGCTCATCTACTTCCAAATGTTGACACGGTTTTGTTTGTATTTATTATTTATAAGTTTTACCCCTGAATTAAAATAATAAAATAATGTTGTTCATAAAAATACGGTGGTTAGATAAATAACGTTTTTGAGTATAAAAGAGGTTTTTCCAGTTTTGCCATAATTTATATACTGGATCTGGTTCAGTCTCGTCACAGTAAAGATATCTAATACTGTGGTCTCATCTTGTTTTGCGTAATGGATCTCAAAATAGTAAAAATCGAGTTTAAAAAAAGGCCTACTTTGTAATAAAAAACGTACAACGAAAGAGTTATCGATTGACCGATAAAAGGCAGCACAGATTACTAGAGACACACATTTTTCAGCCTAACACGGGACACGCACCATTGGCTGGTAATGTAAAGAGACACGCGATTGTAAATACACTTCCTGGTTGGGACAAAACTCGTAATATTCAAGGACTATACCCACCATCAATAATTTGTAGTATTTATGTGATTTTGGCTTGCGACAAATGTTCGAATAAATGTGACCTTAGGTGTCAGTAAGAATCATTATGACAAGGAAAGTGTCTGTCGAAATAAAAAAACAAGTAATAGAGGAAGAACAAAACTTAATGCGTTTACTTACCCCAAGTCACTTAGGACTAGGGTAAGTTACTTGGACTTGGGAAAAAAGGAGTGTGTCATTCTGAAATTACTTTGACAAATAAAAATGAGAATATTACTTTCCCCTTCTGATTTCGCAAAAGAATTTGTCAACCGGTCTTTCCCCACAAGTGTTGTAGTCGTAAAAAGCAGTCTACGGGCGTCATCATCCTGTGTGCTAATTTAGCACACGGCGTGACCGTCACCTGTGCGTCTGCTAAACGTAACAGCTATCGTAAATATTACCTTATTATAATTTATTTTAGCCATAGATCGGTAGGATTTAATTCCCCTAATGAAATCCCTATTTTTTTTCCTTATCGAATATTCCATAAATAATAAGTAATCATCACTCGTGGCAGGCGGATTTGTGATTGTGACTAGATTCTATCAGCAGTTTATGTCAAGTTATTTTTGACTACAATACATTTCTGTGCACTTTTTATCGGTACCCACGGGAAATATTATTAGCATCGTCTTCCTGATTACAGTTTTTTTTTAACCCCCGACGTAAAAACGACGGGGTGTTATTTAAACTGCAGCCCACTTTTGTTCGAGCAAAGTCCTCATGGGAAGTCCTGTCTCTGCGAAAGCAGATTGAAATATCGGACTTTTACTGACTAAATTTAAACAGTCATTCTTCAAGATAGATTGGGGTTCCAATATTTTCGGTAGAACGCACGGGTCACCAACGTCACTTTGCGTAATAACAACATACGGAATACATTATCATACAAAAATATCACGTCCAGATGTAATATTTCTGGATAAATTAGGTTAAAAACCAAAATCGTTGACGCAGATTTATTATTAATTCACGTTTAAACTTCATTAACGTTTCTTATTCAGCCAGTCCAAATGAGTGGGTCAACGACTTGTTTGGTATAGAAGATGAATGTCATACCCACCTACACTACCCAGCTACGTACGACACGTACGTGGGTTATTTTGTGGGTTTCCTATTTGTCTTCATTAATCGTTCTTTGATTTTCTTAACAATTGTTTATTCAGGTTAGCAATTCATTGTCTACAGTGGAAATTACGTCTTTGGGTTAATAAGTTATTGATTTGTCCAGTTGTTTCTGAGACGTTTTAATAGCTTTATTTTTACTCTGACTAAACCAATTATTTTCTTTTGTTGCAGGTAATTAACACGTGGGAGCATGGTTTTAACTCAGTTCAATATAACGTTTGGCTCATTTTATATTATCGTTTAAGCTCAGTGTAATGGAAAATTACATATAAATGTAACTTCCAGGAATAATCCGTATTTATTGTGTTCGATAAACGCTATCATAGTTTTATTTACAATCATAAATATAGATATGCAAATTACGTCTTATTTAGAGATACCTATGTTTTATCAATGTACCTATCATACCATTTGTATAACATGATAATTAGGTTTCTGATATAAAAATGATTTTATCTTTATTGATTTCGTCCACGTTGTTTTACAATTCCATTTCAATTTTCTGATACGATTCAAGTAAATTGGAACTTGAAAAAATAAACATGCTGTCTAGCGTCGTCACAAGCCGGGGTACCTATTACCTTCCTTTCGAAACAAATATGAAACTTATCTTTTATCCTTCTCACTTAGCACAAATATGAGAGGGACGCATATGTTTGGTTCTCAATGAAGGTTGTTGTGATCTATAGTAGTTGTTCCCCTGTAGGGAATTGGCCGGTGGAGGTTGCGCGCGCACAATTTTCAGGGCGCAGGACGCCTTTTCTCTAGAACTATGAATGTTTAGACCTGTATTCGTTTTAGAATATTGGTTTTCCACATTATCATATTTTTCTACTCTGCTGCAAGTGTATGTTGAATACTGTAGTCTTCATTGTATGAGTAATTTTTAATTAAGCAATACGTTTAATGATGAATAGAAAAGATTTAAAATTCTCAAGTATTTAATACATTTTAGATGAAATAAATACTAATTTTATAGTTAAAAAATTCTATACGAATAAAAAAATCGTCATGTGCCTTCTCTGAACATTTAGGCAGTCTTCATGTTCTTCGGTTGCCGATAGAGGCCGTACGTATCACGACACTTCAGGTTTTGCCGGCGTCCATTGCGGAACGCACCCCCTTACTTGGAGCCCTCAATCTAATCACAAAGTATCTTTACATTTTAAATTAAATCAAAGTGTGTCCTGTTCGTCCCCGACGAGGTGAGTTGTATAATAAGACTGAAAATCAAGTGAGCACAGACATGGCTTCCCGCGTTTGCACTTCGAACGTTCTAGTATTCCTGTTCAATAATATCACTTAATGGTGTCTACTGTACACGAGTAGTTATTCAATATCTAGATACGTTCTAAATATCGATCGTGGACGCACTAATTATTTATTTATGTAGTTGTAATAGTAGTTAAACGCCGCTTAGTGTTGTCACTCCCTCCACGTTTGAAGCATTCGAAATGGAAAATGGAACGGGTAATGGATAGTGATTACGCGACTGAAAGATTTTTTCATCGTGCTGTGAATATGTTTTCGTGTAATTAACTAAATGCATTAAAGGCACCTCTAAAAGGCTTTTGAACTGAAGAACTTGCACTTTAACTAGCAGAAACCCTCAAAGACATTCGTACCGCGTCATAGATATCAAAGCAATTAATGTTTTCCCTCGTCAATTGCACTAATTATCTGATAAGATACTAGCTTCAATTAAGACAATTGATTCCGAAGGCTAGCTTGTTGATTTGCCTGATAGAAATATTTATTGGCGGGGTAACTTGTTTGATCGTTGATGTCACTGTAAGGTTACAGGGAAAGTGCATCGGTATCTTTATTGTAGAGTTGATTTAATTGAAGATACGGTCTGCTTGTCCTTAAATGATATGCGACCAAAACACACTAGACATTGTTTACGTTACACAAGAATTTTCCTGTTAAAGTACCTGAACCTGAAGCTTAGTTTCGAAGGTTTAGTAGCAGTAGTAGCTCAGGCGTTCATAAAGATGAACTCTGCTGAACGTTCAGTTCGGGAACATGTCAATCAACGTCAAGTCATGTAGGGACACATGAGTACAATTGCTTCATTGGACAGATCCGCCTGCGCCATTCTGACGCCCACCGCTGATTGCTACTTGTTCCAAAACGACAACAAAAAACCAGCTACTGATTGCATTGTTCACAACATAAATTAGGTACCTACATATTTTGTTAATTGTACATTTTAATTTGTCTGTGGTTAGATTGAACAATGGCTAATTACCTACGTATTTGAGGTTTAAGTACAGACGCCAGCACATCGAGCCATACCTAACTGTCAAATTTTCCCAGTAGAATATGAATGTTATTGTTTTGTAATAAAGTTGAAAATCTATCAAAGAAATTTGACAGATTGTTGCAGCTTAATGAGTTAAGTGCCTGAATCTCAATTTTGGGAAAAGTAACCATTTAATTTTAGTCATGAGTCATGCGATGAGTCAGACGTGATTCCATTTGGATGTTAGGTAGTTAGGTACCTACCAAACATTATTTCAAATGAGTCATTGTATTATATCGTCAATGAAATACCTACTATTTTCTATTCACCGTATGCACTTTTTAATTTTTTTATTATCTTCTATTATGATACCTGTTTCGTTACTTCCTTATGCAACGTCTTGATAAATATTACAATTATATAAACAAAAATGTTGATAAATACAATTGAAGTGTCTGTTTGTAATGTTGTGTTGTTAAAAAACAGCCTTATTACTAAATGCATATTATGCAAGAATATACGGTACCTACTTGTATCAAAAATCAATTTTGTTTTATTTTTGTCTTTCTGTCTGTCTGTTTGTTCTGGCTAATCTCTGAAATGGCTGGACTGATTTTGACAGGACTTTCACTGGCAGATAGCGAAATAATGTTATAAGGAGTAACTTAGGCTACTTTTTATTCTTGAAAAAAAATCGGGTTCCGCAAGCAGAAAACCTCGCTGATAAGCGACTATCACGCGGATGACGTCGCGGGCATGAGCTAGTGTATGATATAATTTAATAAACAATTAGTAAGAAACCACTTTGATAAAGAATTTAAACGTGTTCAGTAGGTAAAGCAGGTTAATAATTTTACAAACAGGAATGTAGTACCTAGGTCTACTTCTGAAAATGAAAAACTTTAACTATGGAACCTTGTCTGAAATATGAGAAGAAAATCAGATGTTCTATACAAAAGTGCAATAGATCGCCTACTAACGCGATCGAAATGTATGAAACAGCTGATTTTTAGGGTAAGGAAATAACGGAACCCTTATAGTATCACTTTGTTGTCCGTCTGTCTGTCAATACCCTTTATCTCGAGAACGCATGGAGGTATCGAGTTGAAATTAAAACCATATAAGTACTCAAGTCTACAGTTCCTTCAAGCTGTAAACTTTTAAGTTAACGTGACAAATAGATACGGCCGTTTATGCCGCAAAAAACGTATATTTCGACAGTGTCAAGGGAATCAAAATTTATAGGGTACTTTTCGTTGACCTACAACTATAAAATTTGGCAAGTAATATCGTCTTATACTACAAATACAGGGAATAGTCTGAAAACTATACATTTGTAATTAAATCATTAAAATATAGTCTTTACTAGCTGATGCCCGCGACTTCGTCCGCGTAATTGTCGGTTGTCTGCAGGGGTTTAATTATTTTTGCATGAATTTGCGGGGTTTTAACTTTTTTTGTACGGAACCCTATTTTTTTTCTAAAATAAAAGTAGCCAATGTTACTCCTTATAACATCAGCTATCTGCCAGTGAAAATCCCATCAAAATCGGTTCAGCCGTTTCCGAGATTAGCCGGAACAAACAGACAGAAAGACAGACAGACAGACAAAAATTTTTAAAATTGTTTTTTTGGTATAGGTACCGTACTTACTTTCATATGCATTTAGTATAAAGCTGTTATTTGGACATTACAAACAGACACTTCAATTTTATTTATTTGTATAGATTTAAACTACGTAATCAATCATCGAGGTATGCACGGTGATTTATTGTAAGGATGACCAAATCACGGAATTTGAACGGAACCCTCGGTGGGCGAGTCCGACTCGCACTTGTCCGGTCTTTTCTTATATTTCAGAGTTGAAGTTTCATTGTAAAAGTTGTTGTTTGTAAAGTCCTGCTACACTGCATAACTACGCTTCAATACTTTACCACATTGGTTTCACGTGTGTTCATAATATGTACATATTCAAGTATGTCGGTTTAAAAGTTTTAACTCAACAGTCGTTGAATTATAATTCTAAAGAGTTCATTGTCACTTTCACAAAGGTTATTGAACTATTAACCGCTGTCAATAATATTATTATATCTAAGTTATACTACTCATGAGTACCTATGTCAATACAAAGTTAACAGCTTGAAGTACTTCATCTTCAGCGCTAATCGTGATATTAAACTAAGATATTAAGCTCGTTTTTCTCCATAGAGTACTCCTACGTTTTTGGAACGAGCAACTAGCTTCACAACTTTCTCCGACTCCTTTACAATTTAAAAGTGCCTGTAAATGGTTTTAATTGAAATAAATGCTTTGACTTTGACTTTGATTATAACAGAAAAAAGGTCACACAAATAAAAAGTAAATAGTTTTCGATTATTAACTTGTTACCTACAATGTAACATGTAATATTACCTAGGTACCTAATAGTTTAAAATATTTTGATGGTTCTGCAGTCATGAATATGGTCAATTTTCAGTGTATCAACATTGAAATCAAAGAAAATAGCATCTGTATGTCTGAAATACTTATCTACTATAGAAATACAAGACTTCACACACATATTTTTTTTTTCGAAATTTCAGTCTTCGTCCTGGAAGTAGCTGTTCATATTCAATAGGTGTTAGGCATTCATAATTTACCCATAGTTCTATGTATCATGCATTAACCATCCACTTAATTAATTACGGAGAGAAATAAACACAAGTTATCCAATTTATATTTTTGTAAGTATTTCATTTTATTGCTCACGACGTTATTTCGATATAACTAAATTTAGTTTTACAATATGTAAGTATGATATTTATGATTTTTTTTATCAGAATGGCTTAAACAGTATACTATAATTCTTAATACAAATAATTTGTATAATTGTCCCCACTGCTACTAAAACACAGTTAAAAATAAAACATAGTTCACTCAAAACATAAGTCCATACGTGTCACGGAAATGTTACGTTTTCGTGCGGTTTTCCACAAATTATCACAATTTATTATCAAATAACAAAACGTATCGCTACACCGTGGGGTGACCGCACATGCCACTGACGCACTTCACGTTATGCCTGACTGAAGTTTCCTTCCATTTGTCTCCGACATTTACGTAGATTCTGCTTAACGTAACGAGGCGTATTTTTATTCGACTTCACTGAAAAGCCAGAACGACAAAATGGCAACGTGCCATTTATATTTCAATATTTTTATTCGAGTGTCCATGTTGCGAATCTACCCTTTTCTTTGTGGGAAGAATTCGAGGGGCTGAGAGTTGGATCGCGGCGGTGGGGTGGCCGGGATTTCGTGCTGAGGCTTCAGCAGCCAAGGGTTACTCCCGCTCTGGGATGACCCATCAGCTCGCTTCTGTCCCCCGCCTGAAGGAGTGAGATGTAGTTGAGGGGGCTGGCTTGTAGGGCCCACTGGTGGTCTGTCAGATTTCGGCTGCATGTTTCCTGAAACAACAAAACACATTCATAAGT
Organism: Charanyca ferruginea; assembly: GCA_947361185.1. NCBI lineage: Eukaryota > Metazoa > Arthropoda > Insecta > Lepidoptera > Noctuidae > Charanyca > Charanyca ferruginea. Next base: position 13,575,652 of record OX376073.1, on the reverse strand, counting down.
TATCGTGAAAATGAATTATTGCTTTTATTCTTCTTTGATAGGTACTGAATTTATTTAACACACTCAATGGAATTTTCTTAAGATTTTACACTTCACGGCAACACAAACAACTGAGTAACTGCTCAAAATAATAAATGCTTGTTATAATAGGTAGGTACTTACTGTCTACGTTCAAACTGATCCTTTCAAATTGCGAAGTGATAAGACGATCACCGTTTACAAACATTAATGATTTTAAATATGTATATCAGAGCACAGCGTGGGCCGGCAGTTTTATACTAAATGTGCGATGCTAACATTGGCCGCGCGGTTTTATATCGCGACTGACTCACATTTGGCATGAGAGTTCTCTATGTAAGTAAGACCACGTCACTTGGACACTGACGCAGCGATATTGTGACGATAGAGCATTCGTCCCGCTAAGAACATACTGCTACCTTCGTACAATAAATACGTCTGTAGATGAATAGACGCTATGCGGTTGGACGTTATTAGTAACATATTTTATCTAGAATATTATTAAAACAATAGCTCATAAGGAAATATTTTTCTACGTTATTGCCGTGCCTTTGTACAACATGATTCTGATTGGTCATTTTCATTCAGAACGTAATGGAATCAGCTGATTCAATTATTTTATGTATTACTTATGATACTCAAAACATGCTTTTGAATTTCAATTGGTAAACGTAAGCAGAATACGGCAAGTTTACGGTTGTTTTCTCATTTCCATTTAATTAGGTACTTTCAACGTTGATGTTGACTGTACGTTTTTAGTAACTACTCTCATAAATTTCGCTAAATCGGCATCATCAGTCGCGTTCTTATTTACGATAATAAAAATATAAAGTTGAAACGGTTTAATAGAAGTATGTCACGGTCGTGGTTATCGTTTTTGTTCAATTTTCATCGAATCGCATTTTTGCAACATGTTTTTCATAAGTGCACCTATCAATGCGTGTCCTTTGATGCCAATTATTTAGATAATTCTAGCCATTAATATAGTACCGATAACCATCAACAAAAAAACACGAAACGTATTTTCCAAAACTCCGAAGATTAACCATAATAATTTAATCTTGTTTAATGATGAAACTTTCATTGGTATGATTTGCTATGATATCACCGTGAATGTAATTCCAGTTATCTTCATGAATGGAAAAATAATGAAATTTCCCATAGGTACGTGAATTTGCATGTTAATTATGAAGTATTTGGAGATGCCAAGGTTTTTTATGGTAACAAACCCGAACCATAAGAATTTCCATGCTGTCAAAATTACAATAAATTAAATATTTTATGGTTTTGCTATGACTTGATATTTAAAGTGGCATAGAAATACAAAACTAGAATACAATACTTATTATAAACTAGAGCGGATCAGGTTTTCAATTGTGAGAAATATGTCGTAACTGTACCTAATGATGTTGGTCTGTTTGTACATAACTGTAAATTCTCTTTACCTTTTGTCCTCTTCACGTTTCGTTTCATACAATGAAATGAAATTGACGCCAAATTTCATTTACGCCCGTAGCTTGTTCATCACGCTATTTGCGTTCATCTTTTGGTTCCTTAGTCCTATTATAATAAGCATTTTTAAATTTTCTTTCGTTTTCATCTCCTTGTATTAATTAGTTTAGGTTTTGAAGACAAATATTTAAAGTAATCTTATCTCGTCATCGTTTTGATGAAGGTTTTCTGTAAAGATCTTTAGGGCTCTATTTTCTTTACCTTTATTAATTTAGCGTAGCTGAATAAATTTTCAACTCGCTGTTGAATCTCAATTTATAATTTCTTCAAAAGGGTCTTGTTTCTTTTTACAAGCTCTTTTCGTTTACCTATTTGATTTCTCGGGGAGTTTTAATGAGAAATATTTAAGTTTCCCTCTCAACTTTAGTATGGATTCATTTTCGCTTTATACTAAAAATAATCGTGAGTCGTGTAAGTTATTTAAATTTCCACCTTTATTGAAAATAAAACATTGGTTTTTTCATTTTCTTAAATAATATCTGGACCATAAAACTCCGGGGCCATAAAATTCTTTCAGAGATATCTCAGAATGAAGAAAGTCGTTTGTTAGTAGGGAGAGGGGGAATCCACCTGAGCTAATAACATCGTTATACCAACCCCCAAAACCAGCCTCTTTAATGCCAAAAAGACTTAACGATTACAGCATCATCTTTTAGTTGTTTTTATTTCCATACGCTTTGGTTAAATTTTCCTTATGTAGACGTAATAAATCAAATAAAAAATAGCACCATTTCCAACTAAACCACTTCTGTTAATAAGTCGCGTGTAAAATCTAAATACTATGCAGTAATTAAACAAGAAGGTTGTTTATTTAAGTTAATATAATATTTAGCAAGCAAGCACGAATACCTAACGCGTATTACGCAATATATACTTCCCTACTTCGAAGACCACGTCATTGGAAGTCGGGTCACCTTCAATAGAACAAAGGGTACAGTACAGGCCTAATGGTAGGTGACAGAGCATAATCATCACTACCTACCAAGGTCGGGCCCTCCCAGTCTAGGCAACACCCATAGGAGTGCCGGAACGACAGAGTTGGTACCGGATTGACGGCATGGCCCGACATGGTCGATCACTTTGCTTCCACTGGCCCGCCACGTGTTCACTGCGTGTCGATGATGATGCTGTATCGTACCGAAGATAGTTTATTTACGAGCTTTTGGCTCGAACATTCTTTTGCGTGGATATCAGTATCTTTTTACAGCTTAGCATTTATTTTCAGCGCAATGAATATAAAGGATAAAAATATTGCGTTTTAAGTGGGTTGGTTATTGTAGAACATCATCTTTCATATTTTTTTCCATGTACCATCTCTGTATCTGTTGCCAGGTATTTTCATTTGTTTGTGTAGTTACATAGACATCGTAAAAGTATTTCCAGATGATAATCTCGTAATGCTATTTGACTTGCTTCTAATGTGACTATATTTTGTAATCCAAGAAGAGCTCGCTTTATGCTTTAATTGGTAGTGAGTAATAACGAATGTATTAGTAAGCATGATTGTAAAATTTACTTTAAAATTAGGTCCACATTATTGCCAATTCGGTTGTAAAAAACTTATTTTAAGCTATTTATATCTCTTTCTCTTCAATAAAACAAGAAAGAGACATATATTAATAAGAACTGTCAATTTAAGTTGAACTAAAATGTTTATACATACATAGGTACTTGTCATTTCAGAACTTACTTACCTATAGATTAAAAACACGGCAAAGGTTAAAAACAATTTGACATCTCTAACTTAGCTCTTATTTGTCGCCGTCCTTTTCTTCAGATGCCTGGTAGTAAGAGATGATTGAACAAGAGAATCGGTATGATAATAAAGCATATCTATTTCATAAAAAACATTTCTGCCAAGCTTGTATCTTTCCTGCGGTTTACTAATGTTTGCCATAATTTAAAATGCCATAATTTTATATGCCATAATTTTATTTGCCATAATTTCATTAGAAATAATGCTTCAGTTGCTATAATCGTTAAATTACATAAAATCATTTTCACTAATTTCATTGGTCATAATCGATCAAGTGTCATAATAATGGTAATCCATAAATTTATTTGCTATAATTTTTATTTTCAATAATTTCGTTTTCCATAGCATTTATTCACCATTGCCCATACTAGTACAATAATACTAGTTCAGTACAAGTACAACCGCCTGCAATGATGTTGTGATCATGATAATAGATACAGATTTTTTAATCACAAGGAAACCTAAAAATAAACCTTAATAAAATTTTAAGACCTAATCTAACTTAACGTACTCCTTTGTTTCTCCTAATTATATTTTTGCAATAACATTATTTACGTATAACGTATGTAAATAATGATTAAGCATAACATTCTAAAGCATAAATTAATTTACGCATAATGATATAAAAAGATATTTTTACCATGCATGCAGTAACCACACAAACATGTAAAACAAGCATACACCATGCATGCAGCAAGCAAGCATGCACAATGCAAGCAAGCATGCAGCATGCAAGCAAGCATGCAGCATGCAAGCAAGCATGCAGCATGCAACATGCAGCAGGCATGGTTTCTGTCACGGCTCCGGCGCTGCGGGGCTCCGGCGGTCCCACGCGAGCTTATCGTCGCAGATGTGTTTTACGCTCACCTCCGCGGCTTCGGCTTGCTGGCCGGCTGCGCCGGCCAGCCTCAGCCACGGCGGCGAGCGTTTAAACCACCTGCTCCTCAGCTCGCGGGCCGCCTCGCCCCTCCGCGCCTTCGCGGGCTTAGATTACACTCTAGGGGTAGGGCCGATAAGACTACGTGGAGTCGGTTTTGCAGCGATTCGTTTCTGTCACTAACTTTTGTAGCACAACTTATTGTTTTTTTTAAGACAATACTTTAGCGTGGCACAATAGATTTGCACATTATGCCTAGTAATAATAGTGCGAATTTAATTTATGCCAAAACAAATGTCTAAATATTATTTGCTACGCAAATGAGGACATCAAGCGCTCGGCGGCCGCTGCCGCGGCACGCTCGCTACGTTTACTCGCCTTCGCGCGTTGTGTGGTCACAACCTAACCTAATCTACCCGTTTAGATTTTTATTAATTTTTTATTGTCCAAAGATTGCAGATTACTGTAATAAATCATTTGGTTAGTGGGTGGCCTTAATGACATTAATTTTTGTACAAAACAATAAACGTTTCTAAATTATATTAAATGTTGCTTATGTCAAGTAACGATTATAACATATGTTATTATGGCAAATAATTTTATGGCAAATGAAAGTTATGACTAATAAGTTGATATGACAAACGTTATTAGTATAAATGATAATAGTGCAAGTAAATATTATGACGGGGGACGATTATGGAAAACAATAATAGTACAAATGATTTTATGGAAAACAAGACAATACCCTTTCCTGCAGGTCAAGTGGGACTGTGTTCTTACACGTTCACAAATACCAATAGCACAAGGACAGGCACCTTTATAATGGGTGTAATAAGATACATAATTAAACAGAAAGGTAAATGTTCTTCCCAATCTTGTGATCATTGTTTTGTTCTAGACCATACTTGGAAACCTTCAGGTTATGGAGATATTATAGGTCGAAGTTCCAATATTTTGTAAGGTTTTTTTTTACGAGAATAAGTTTTAAATGTTCTAACTAAAGTTAACACCCCCCAGTCCTTCCGTTGTTGAATGCACCAGTAAGCACAATATTATGCCGTATGCGTGTTTTAGATTACGCGCTACCTAAAACAGTGGCTTTACGTACAGGCAGCGTCATCAACTGCTTACCCCCTGACTGAAGAAATTTTAATGCGTGGGGGGTAAGCAGTTAATGACGCTGTCTGTACCAACAAATTAAGGTGTTTACCAGCAATAATTGTTGCCAAATGTTATTTCGATTATTGGGCAGTATGTCTGGTTAAACCCTATGTATGTATAGATGTGTTGACGGCTCCGTAGCATAGTGTATCTGCCTTCGATGCACATAATTGCGGGTTCAAATCCCGCCCAGGGCAAACATTTGTGTAATGAGTACTTGTGTTTTCCTTGTGTCTGGTTTTGTTCATCTATATACGTATCTATTTATATATTTGTGTATGTATATCAGCTGTCTGACGCCTATAGTACAGGCAGGGACTTGAAACGTTACTCAAACTAACGTTACGCGTAGTTCCAGTAACGATAGTTTGTAACGTTTCAATAGGATCGTAACAAAATACGTTTTCGCGTCTTCGTAAATCAAAAGAGTGAGCATTTGATAAATTGATTAATTTTGTATTAAAAATGTTAAAATTCATGGTCTTCCTTTTATTTCTGACACTATGTTATCTAGCAAAAAATAAGCCTTATGATGAAGCCTTTCGATCGGTATGATAAAGCCCTGTAGCTTTATGATTATTTTTCTCGTGTAACGAGATTCGATTCCCGGTTCAACCATGTAATTATTTAAATATCTATGAATGCAGTTTAAATTGTTTTTTAAATTCAAATAAAGTCTTCTTTCAATAAAATGTTCCATCTACAATATTCAAGGTACTTTCCCTCCATGTGGCATATCCGTGGGACGGCCTGTATGATAAAAATGAATCGTTGTTTGTTAGTCTCGCTAAAACTCGAGGACGGCTGGACCGATTTGGCTAATTTTGATCTTGAAATATTTGTGGAAGTCCAGGGAAGGTTTATACGAATATTGAGAAAATTGTGGTAGGTAGGGTAGGTAGGTAGGAAGGTAGGGTAGGGTCCGTAGCGTAGGCAAGGTAGGGTAGGTATGGTAGGTAGGGTAGTTAGGGAAGGTTGGTAGGTTAGGTAGGTAGATAAAGTAGATTTTTTTCTTCTATTACTGCGGCTATAATGGTGTCACTACGACCAGGATTGATCTATTGTGATCGCCGCTTGTGTTAGTTACAGATCGCCACCAAACCAAGCTGCTGTAATGAACTGCAGGATCTGCTTTGGGGCAATCTCTATTATTTCATCCGGGCTTAACAGGTGTTTGCCCAGCTGGTTGTTACGCTTGTAAATTAGTGCTCCGCATTCCCCAGAAGATGAAGCGGCGTTTCATCAGCCTCTTTACAGCGTCTGCAGGTTCGCGTATCACTTAGCCCCATGTTGGACATGTGCTTGTTTAAGCAGCAGTGTCCCGTAGTGGTTCTTGACACAACGCGCAAGTTCTTCATCGGCACGTTCATTGCCAATGATGCCTGCATGTCCGGGCACCCATCTTAAAACTACTCTATTCTTATTGCCCAGAGAGTTTAATTTGGCCATGCACTCCTCTACCAGTTTCAATGAGACTATGTTCGAGTCCAGGGCTAGTAGAGCTGCTTGGCTATCTGAATAGATGTATATAGTTAGATTGGCATATTTTGCCTTCGAAGATTTACTTCCGCACACTCCAAGATGGCGTATACCTCTGCTTGGAAAATGGAGGCGTACTGCCCCAGGTTTACACTTTTGCTAAACCTCGGCCGCACTCCACTTATGTGTACCAGATCAGGGCCTCAAGTCTGCTATTACAATAGTGTCAGAATGGTCTATCATTGATTTCATAATTGTTAAATTTTGACAAGTTTGGTAATTAACTAATATAATGGCGTCATTATGAAAATCAATGATAGACCATTCTGACACTATTGTAATAGCAGACTTGAGGCCCAGGCAGCCTGCCTCCTGGGTTGGCTGTCTTTTGGTCCAGTAGTCCCTTGAAGGGATTTCCACGGAATATTGCTTTTCAAATACATGCCGCAGTAGCATAGCGTCAGTTGTCATGCCGAGAACTTGCATTTCCAGAATTGAGTCCTGTAGAGTCCTCATTTTCTGCGATAGCCAGCAACTGCTGCCCCGGATCTTAGCCCTGTACATGCTAGCTTTCGCCTCTTTATGTATAACTATATGCAGGGGCGGTAGTCCAAGCAAGGCATTCAGTGCCATTCCGGGACGTATTGACTTTGCTCCTGCAGCCATTACACTGACAGTTCTCTGAAGACGGTCTAGTTTTTTATAGTGGTAGTCTGGCTTTGTCATGCCACACTACTGATGCTTACGTTATAATCGGCCACACAATAGCTGTGTACATTCACAGTCTGTTTCTGGGATTGATACCCCAGTTACTGCCCATCATTCGTCCACTAATACCAATTACCATCTGCGGCATTGGCATTGGCATCTGGCTTGGCTTTTTTTATCACATTGTCTATGTGGATTCCGCGTCAGTTTTTGGTCGATTTTTACGCCCAAATATTTAACCCCCGTGGAAAAAACGATTCCTTTCCCATTCAGCGTTGGCATTATCATTTTTTCCAAACGCCGTTTTTTCGTAAAAGGTACAATAGCAGTTTTGTCAGCATTGACAGAGAGTACACTTCTGTTACATCACTCACTGACGATGCTAAGACCTTTTTGCATTCTGCTTGAGATAGTAGATTGGCAAAAGCCCCTCACAATGATTACCAAGTCATCCGCATAGCCTTGCGCATCAATGTGAAATTCTGCCAATTTGTGCAGGAGTTCGTCCACTGCAAGGGTCCACAGTAGTGGTGACAGGACTCCACCCTGTGGGCACCCGTTTGCTGTGGATACTTGAATTGTAGTCATAGGACGGGACATTTTTGCTCCTCTGCTTGTGAGCATGGATTCTACCCACCTTATTGTAGTCGGATCGACATCTTTGTTTATCAGCCCATTGACTAGCAGTTGCGTTGGTGAGTTGTCAAAAGCCCCTTTAATATCAAGGAATGCACATAGTGCTATTTCCTTGTCCTGTGTAGCTTTTCCACTTTGTCTATTAGACTCGTGAGGGCAGTTTCCGTGGATTTGCTATTACGGTACGCGTGTTGACTATCGTGGATTGGTTTCCTTACTAGAGCTACATCTCTAATATACCTGTCAAGCACCTTCTCTATTGTTTTAAGGAGAAATGAGGAGAGGCTTATTGGTCTGAAGGATTTTGGCTGGCTGTAATCCGTCTTGCCAGCTTTATGTATAAAAAGGACTTTGGCTAAAGTCCATCGTTCTGGTACATGTCCCCAGGGAAAACTCGCCCTGAAGATTTTGATCAGATGAGAAAGAAGGACATTAACCCCTTGTTGTAACAAGGCTGGTATTATCCTATCCTCCCCGCAGACTTTATTAGGTTTAAAGGAGTCAACGGCCCACTTAACCTGCTTGGGTCTTGTAATTTTAGAAGCCCTGCGCCAGTTCTCGTTCCGAGGTCTATTACGCGCTGTCTGCTGTTGGGGCACGTCTATGCTCTGAGACCCAGGAAAGTGAGTCACGGGCAACAATATTAAGGTCTCCTTTTCATTGTTCGTAAAGGAGCCATCATCCTTTTTAAAGAGCTTAATCTGATTAGTCTTGGTTTTAGGGAGCAATTTGTGAAGTCTAGCTGTTTGTGGAAGGCTTTTTAGCTCCCCACAGAGCTTCCTCCACGCTGCTCGCTTCGCCTTCCTAATCTCTTTACTGTATTCAGTTAATTCTTTCAAATAGGCCTCTCATTCGCGATTCTTTTTAGCCTTATTGAATAATTTCCTGGTTTTTAGCCTAAACTTTTCAAGCCTAGTGCTCCACCAGGGTACTTCTCTAGTTGAGGTCTTTGTTTTAGCCGAACAATTCTCCTCAAAGGCTTGATTCAGACCTATTGTTAGAATTTCCACAGCTATTTCTAGGCTTTCAATTGTTCTAATTGTTTTTGGAAAGGTGTCAAAAGTTGGTTCCTGAAGCCCACCCAGTCAGTTGATCTTGTGTCCCTATAAGTTGTGGTTAGGGCGTCCAGAGCGGCCCTAATCTCAAAAGTAATATGTCTGTGGTTCGACATTGAGTTTTCACTACTGACATGCCAGTTACTTATATGTCTAGCCAGGTTAGTAGTGGCGATCGTAATATCTAATACCTCCTGCCTAGCTCGAGTCACGAAAGTTGGCTCACAGTCTACATTTAGCGTAATGAGGTTATTGGCTAATAAAAAGTCAAAGAGTCAAAGGTAAAGTAGATAGAGACAGGACAACGTCTGTCGGGTCAGCTATTAAGTATACTATATGTCATATGTCTTGTTACAACCTATATGTATGCTTCTACAACCGACCGACTTGACAGACAATTAAATATGTATTTACTTATCATTCGCTTGTCAGAGTTATCAAACGTCTTTCCTTATGCAAATGTGTGAAACTCATATTAGCTCTGATCGACGTTAATGACGTCAAGGCGTTGATGGAAATGTCCAAAATAACTTGAATTTGTTTATAATAAGAATTACGATTATTTACGACATATTAATAGATTCTTTAGCTGTATGACGCCGGAACTTGTTATGGAAAATGGTACATTTTGTAGTTTATTTTTGTTGCAGCCGTCATCAGCGACATTGTACGGTTTTATAGAGTTTTCCTTCAATGTTGGTTTATGGAATTAAACAATGATCGCTTTATACTAGCAATAGTCACTTTGCTATAGAGCTATTAGGTAATATCGCTGTATCTATTTACAAACCATTACTTTGGGTTTTTTTACGCGTAAAGGTATTGTTTGAGTCAAAGCACATTTGCGTAAGCTAAGAATATTAAATATTAGGTTTAAAAAAAATAGTCAAAAATGAAAATCCCCTACATTATTTTTATTGATTCTAAAATACAGTCATTTGAATGCTTAATATTTACTCAGTTTGAAACATGCTCTACCATTGACAAAAACGAAACTGGTTTTAGGTGCTTTACAATTCATTTTAATCAATATACGTGATAATAATATTACGTAAGGTTTACCGATAATTTTCCTTCCTGTTTTTAAGAGATCCAGAAAAAAATATTTCACATATAAGTTTTCGATGTTTTTAGGGTTCCGTAACTCAAAAGGAAAAAACGGAACCCTTATAGGATCACTTTGTTGTCCGTCTGTCTGTTTGTCGGTCAAGACCCTTTATCTCGGGAACGCGTTAAGGTATCGAGTTAAAATTAAAACCATATACTCAAGTCTACGGTCCTTTGACGCTGTAAAAAATCAACCCTCTTTATTAATGTGAAAAAAAGATACGGCCGTTTATGTCACAAAAAACGCATTTATAATATTAAGTAGATTAAAGTATGGATAGAAGGTATGGATTAGTATAGAAATATGGATATGTACCAACAAATATGTACGGAACCCTCGGTGGGCGAGTCCGACTCGCACTTGTCCGGTTTTATTTGATTGATTGAGGTAAACCTACGATTGTTTACACAATACCTATACATCTACAGTAGCTTTTTTGTACATATGTGCAACAATTACCTGCTTACACGCTAATACTGCATGCACAACAAAATGGTGGTACATATTATTAAAATTTAAGATTTAGTATTATGTAAGAATAATTTCAATTGTAAAAAAAAAGTCTTACTCATCGCAATTTCAACCTCATTTAGGATTGGTCACAAGGGCTCTTAACACAATAGGATTTCAAAGGTCATTAGAACTAATAAACTAAAGAGTAGTCGTTATAGTCTTATTTTAGTTATTTGTTACATTGTGTTTAGTCACAAGCAAAGGCAGTGACTATGGCGTTTATAAATAAAATTGACCTTCCTTTTGTTTAAACTTTTACTGACGTATATAATGTAATAAATATAAAGACGCATCTGAATGAGTCATGAGTTAATTATGTATCGTAAGTGTCATTTATGTTAGTGACGTTATTGTATAAGTAGGTACTTTAAGAACCTATTTCTTAAAGTTGCACTTGGCCATTTGACTAAGTGACGGCAGCAGTCGGTGACCAAAAAATTAGAAACCTTGTCAGTTTTAATAGTGATTTATTTAGTTTCTCTTGACAGATAAGTTTGTGGTACTTAGTACTACTTAGCAGTACAGGTAAACGTACTTTAAAGTGTCCGTAGGGTTATTTGTCAAGATCATCAAGATCAAGATCAAGTTGTTTTATTCTGAAGGCAATAACAAACTATATTTCTTTTTTTAAATTGTGTACTCTTTATTACCTATTGATTCTGAAAGTTTAAAATGATTCATGTTTTTATTCGTACCTAGTACTCGTAGTTACAATAACATTTTTGGCAAGTGTGGCACGTGTCATTTTGTCATACAAGATATCAAGATCGTTGTAATAAGAAATTCTCTTCGACTCATACACTCACAACATATCTACGTAGGTACTTCTGTAAGGCTGAGTCCCTACCTACTTATCGATTGTACATAAACCTCGTAACGCCTATAATCGATCTGACAGTCGGTCACATATCTTGGCACTAATATGAACTGTACGCTGTGGTAATAAAGTCGCAAAGTAGTGAGTCACGTCGATAGCAATAATCTTACATAAGTCACTGGTGTCTTAGATAGTCTTTCACCATAACACTTGAACATAATTGTGTAGTTTCCACTGTCAAATGCGTCGGCAAAGCACCACGCCACCTTTATAGCATCAGGTTGTTCTGCGTGAAGGCTTCATGCCTAATAAAATGTTTATATTGTCTTTTATAGTTTCAAGGAGACATCGCAAATACGCGATCACCTCGGCGAGTGAAGAAATATGACATAGAGACTACTGTCAAAGTTTGAAGATTGTAAAACCTTTATCTTTGTAGTAAGCAGTATGGACGCTAACCGGGTAAGCCTCGTGGTAACACGAGAGCACCGAACTACATGCTGCACTCTGCACTTCATGACATCATCGCAAATACATTATGAAGTTCTTGACATGAACCGATGTCCCGGTTTAATTACAAACTTCGACCTTCGCTGCTGTAGCTAGCGAAAGGTTTACTAATTCATTAGTTTCACTTCAAATCCTCTAAGAAAAAGGTGCAAAAACGACCATGAAGCGCTCAACCGAACCAATAAAAGTACAAGGGCTGTTTAGCTTATTAGGTAATAAATCGAATCATGGATTTTCGTGATAACTTAAACGATAGCACTATTAAACTTGCTAAAAAATGACTAGCTCATGAAAACTTCGGCATTGAACATCACGGCATTAATACCATAATGAACGGATTCAATTCGATTCAACTTCGCAAACTTTTGTAATTTTTTCTTTGAGATTTGTAAAGTTTGTTGCCTTAAATTGTTCTGCGTGAATATCAACGTAATTTGCAAGAAACAGATAGGTATAAGTGTTTATGAATATAAATCAGTGGAGGTACTGCCATGCAATGTTATGCCAAAGTTAACTATAGTATTCGCGAAATTTTACAATCTTTTCATGTAAATTTCAGGAATCGTTGACGAGCGCTATAAAATATTATAGTAAAATCACGCGATCGGGAACGTCTACCTTTTGTCACAGACGATCATAGATCTACATGTTTATGGCGATGCAGTCTATTAACCATATTATGTACGTATTCACCTATGTTACGTGCATATGAGATGATTTGATTTCGTTTGAAGACATTAAAAGATCCACCATCTTTCGATAATTTGAATATATCAGCAAAAATAAATTGGATTGACCCTTTTTGGTAATTTTATCTCAATGTATGCCTTCACATAGGAAATACAACTTAAATCAACGTAAAAAAGACATTTCGCGTGACGTAGGTATATATCTATTTCAGTTGGGATACACCCTAAGCAGGTACCATTTCACGATGCGAAGTCAATTTAGAAGTCGTGCCTTTTTATTAGCGATGTCCTTATTGTCCTCGTTTGACATCTTTGACAAAGTTAATAAACTTAACATAATTCGTTTCAAAGTTTTAATTAGTCCATGATTGTGCAATTTTTATAAATTAAGTAATCTTCGCATCTTGCCACGTAATGGTAATCAGTTCCAAGTAACGGGCGATGCATATTCATATCTACGAATATGGGAAATGTCACTAAAAATTCTAATGTTATCTTTGGATACATACAGTACTGTGCGTAACGTCTAGAGCGATGACGCTCACCTTGACGTCAGTGACATGACTGTCTCAGATGTAAAACTGTTGCAAGAATTTTATAGTATCGCATAGAGTAGACATAATGACGCTTTGTATGTATATTAAAACCAATTTTGTGTAAAAAGGCCAGTACTCTGCTCGTTATAAGATAGCAGGCTAAAGCGTAGCCCACGCTACAAAAGTCTACAAATTAATATTTGCACTTAGATAAGATTCATGATAGGCAACTAAAGCTTTTACAACAAAATGAATTTGTAAACAAGCCATTAACCAGGAATTTCCTTTATTTGAGAAATTGACGTAAATTCCTTCCATTCGACAAAGTTTTTTCGTATTTTGTAACCAACTATTCACTGAAACTGGTTCAGAGGACGTGCGGTATATTTTTTACTCGGCAATAGCTCGTTGACCCAGTAGCCGAGTTCGTGACAACTTGTATCTATCGGGCGTTGCTCGCTTCGCTCACGCGGTTCCACTAGATCCCCGAATAGGAGGTAACATAAAATTAGTCATGTACCTATACCCTTTTTTCACTAACATTACGCGACACCAATGTAATGCTTAAATATACAGTATACAGTAGTGGAGTAATATACAGTATACTGTAGTACAGTATACAGTGTTGGATCAACTACTCCCGGTGTTGAGTCGAGCGTTGTTTTTAATTTAATAGCGCGTTTTTATTTAGGTGTCTTCTTTGTACTTACGCAAAATACGCGTTGAGACGTGGAGTTGCGGACACCAACCCGTCATACTACTACTAGGTGTCTTCTAGCGTTAGTGAAAACGGGCATCATTGCATTTCTCAATTTTACGTAGACCATACGTAATTTATGCAATCGTAGCTTATCGAAATGTGCGCACGAGATGATTGAGGTAAACGGCCCTGTGATATCAGACCAGTAATTGAAATTACTGTAGATTTGATTTAATTTCAAGGTACGTTATAGGCTTTCTGTTTCTGTTTGGTGTGTCCATTCTTTCAATGGCCACAAATACCCATACATTCTTTATATGGTAGATATTATAAATGGTAACATTTTAAGAGGAACGAGCAACAATTTTATATTCTTTCATAAAAAAATGCGACATGTATTTTTTTATTCTATCCTAGATATTCAATGTTTTGATAGATTATGTTTTTATTGAAGCTCTGTAGCTATAGTTTGTTAATTCCGGTCGAGTGGGGGGCTGGTGACAGCGCGATCGTCTCCGCCCCGCACCCGTCAGATACCGTGTTCAATCACTCTACATTTTGTGAATTATTGCCCAGACTCGCAAAATATTGAGTGTTTTGCAATATTATTCATAATATTATGAAGTATACTGTAGTCTATATAGTCTACGTATTCATCGATCGTGTCTTCTCTATGTACCTGCCACAAAACAATATTCTATTTCGTGATTAACTAAGACTCTGTAACGCGATAAGAGCGAATAAGTAGTTTTACACGTAGTAAAAATTTGGTAATGTAGATTTGGAAACAAAACTTTCAAGTTTTTCAATATCTAAATGAAAATCTTATTCATTAAAACTTTCGTGTTTCATCATGAACCTGTAATTAGGGTAGACTGCAGGCATTATCTAATAGTTTTCGACTATTATAGATAATTATTTATTTTTGAAAGGCCCCAACGGAGACCCGCCCTCTGAGCACTGGGTTGGCTGGTCAAGATTCTCCAGTCTCATCGCAGCCACCACCAATTCGTCCACTTAATAGAGTTGATTCACGGGCATCCTTCCCACCGCAATCACCGAGACCAGCAGTGCCACCGTCACAAGCAAGACCCCAATTTCAACCTGGAGGACCAGTTACCACTCCTCCACAATTTGCACCAAGAGTAGGCGCCCCAGTGCAAAGAGGTCCAGCCCCATCGGGACCTCCAGGAGCCCAGCAAGTTCGGCCTGTACCCCCTACTTTACGACCTTTTGGTCCGCAATCTATTGCACCCCAACAAGGACCTAGGCCGGTACAGTCGCCGACAGGACAGCCACTACAACGAGCTCCTCCACCGAACAATTTACAGTTTGGTCCGAGGCAGCCACCAGTCGGCAGTGCAACTACACCCGACGGAGGCAGACCACAGGTTCCAGTGCAACAGCCTAACGGAGCTGCTAAAAACGGAGCACCCGTGCCTGGATTCCAGAGACAACCATCGCAAGGCTCTTTGAAGGGTCTCGATCCATCCAATTCTTATCAGACAAAACCAGTCAACCTGGATAACCAAAGTATCTCCAGTGACAACCAAAATGTCAACAAAACAGAAAATGGTATTGAAGGGCCTACAGTGGCTAAAGCCAGGAGCTATAGTATTGCAGCTGCCCCCGGAGCTCCAAGTCCTTTAAAAGCAGAAGATGATCGACGAAAATCTGTCAGTGCTATAGGAGGCAAAATAGATGAATTCATAAGTCGCAGTCCGGGACTTGGCTTGATACAAGAAGGAAAAATTGAGAGCAAAGACAATGTACGAGAATCTAAGGAAAGCGTTCGATCTGAAGCCTCAAACGAAGGTGCGAAAGAAGTTCCTGAACGACCAGAATCTCGCATATCTGGGTCTAAAATGACAGAATCTTTTATCGGC
The DNA here is from genome assembly GCA_947361185.1 of Charanyca ferruginea. Lineage (NCBI taxonomy): Eukaryota > Metazoa > Arthropoda > Insecta > Lepidoptera > Noctuidae > Charanyca > Charanyca ferruginea. Next base: position 13,559,691 of record OX376073.1, on the reverse strand, counting down.
ACTGTACCAACTTCAACTCCGAAAAAGAAAATAGACGACGATGATGATGTGATTTTTCAAAATAATTTGGCAGCACAGCGAAATGTATCTGAAACTACTAAACCGAAAGAAGAGTTTTATGATCGCTCTCCGTCATTGACTCGCAGTGATGATTCTCCAGAGCCTAAACAAAAGTCATCGCTGAGTTCAACTACACCTAATAAGTCTCAGAGTGTAACCCCAGAACCCGCGCGTCCTAAAACACCTAAAGTGGAAGCAAAGTTAGAATTAACAAGGGGGGCTGATTCAACTAAAGATGTAAAACCTATACCAACGCCAAACAAGACCCCATCAAAGTCTCCTTTACCGGATGCTAAGCCACCTCTACAAGTTCCAAAGAAACCAAATGATTTGAGCACAACTATTGGTTCTGCAGATTCAAAGAAATCAACTCCTCGTAAAACTGCTTCTGCACCTAAGTCACGTCCAAAAGGTAATATTTAGGAAAAACTCATTACAAAGCATAGTTAGTCTAATTTAAAATGAGCCAAACGTCCTTGATTTAAATAATTCAGATAATAAGATATCATTATATTTACACTTTTTTTCTTCAGATGGTGACAACGATAGCGGCGTCGATGAATCTACACAGGGAAATGTATGCATCTATATTTAAATATTATCTTTCGTTTTAATTACTCAACACTAACTTAATATTTATATATTTATTTGAAGGATGTCAATGGTTCTCCCAGTTCACCGAACAAAAAGATTCCGAGTAAGTTACCAATGAAGGAGAAATCGAGTAACAGCCTGAAAACCAGTCTTTCACGATCATCTAGCAAAAGTGCTACTGCTAAAACACCGGAAAATCCTCTACCAAATGATAAGAAAAGTAAGTAAAGACTGTATTTTCAACTTAAGTTTTTATGTTGTTACCATTTTTTTGCCCCTAACCTTCATAGTGCTGTAATAATCCACAACGACCACTATTCATTGAAATGATAGCTTCATTGTATTGGTTAATAAAGAATATAAAAAGATGACTATACCCATTTTTTTATAGAATGCTAAGTTAAGCACAGTATTCAATTGTATTGTTTATGAGTTTCCTAAAATTGAATTAGGAAAAGAAAATACTTGGTTTAGAATATACAAAATCTATGATGACTGCTATTGTTGGTACTTTAGTATTAGCAAGTATGTACACTCAACTGCAGAATATTCTAAATTGTGTACGTTAACGGCTTATTAATGTTATTACAGAAGTGCCAATGAACAAAGTACAAGTTGGCAATGCTCCGTCGCCTAACATTAAAGCGGTGAAATCGAAAATTGGCTCATTAGATAATGCGACGTACAAGCCGGGCGGTGGAAAAGTTAAGATTGAAAACAGGAAATTAGAGTTCGGTAACGTGACGCCTAAAATTGCTGCTAAAAATGATGCTTATACCCCAAGTGGAGGGGTGAAAAAGGTAACAAACTTTTCTCTACAGAAAACCAAGCGCTCAAGGCACTGGTATCTTATTAAAATTACATGATTGTAATTTTCAGATTGTATCCACGAAATTAGAATGGAACGCAAAATCGAAGGTAGGCTCGCTCCAGAACAGTGCGTACAAACCAGGTGGCGGTGACAAGAAGATTGAAACGGTGAAATTGGATTTCAAGGAGAAAGCAAAACCAAAAGTTGCTTCGACAGTTAACATCACTCATAAGCCTGGGGGTGGTGCTATTAAGGTAAATTAATTAGGAGACGTAGGTTTTTAAGTTATTATTTGAATAGGTTATAAGGATGCGGTTATAAGCGACATATTAGGTAACAACTTTCAGTGAGTACTCTTTCTTGCCTAGTTTGTCAGCACAGCTGGTAAAAGTAACATCCGAGTAGAGCTTTAATATTTGGTAAAGCACTTAGACATAAAAGATGGCGACACGATAAAATATCATCAATGAGCAAATGTTAGCGCAGTTCACAATTCGTATTATAGACGCACACAAAGTATAAAGTTAGAACAATCAAGTCATTAGGCCTGTATTGTATGTTTATGTACAATATCGAAAAATAATGTTGTTCTTCTTCAGTCAACAGTTGCGAAAGACGGAACGAGAGCAGTGAGTAAAAATCAATATCTAAGTTTGTGTAAACACAGTCACTTTATTGCACAATTTTTATGTAAAACGTGTTTTATAGGCTTAAGTTTAATGCGGTGACGTCAATGCACATACGTCATACACAATTGAAGTATGGAATGCAATGTCTACCTACATACATTATAATTATGTAATTATGAGATTATAGCAATATTATTTTTTAATAGAATGTTAAATGGGCGTTACCACGTTGGAGGGCATCTCATAAACACTTTGCCTATCACTCTTTGTGGAGTAAGGTTTGTTGGGTGGTACATATTTTGTGCCATACGTGAGATATTTGACTTAGAAACCTTCTAGTGTCTGAAAAAGGTATTTCTAGGACGGGCTGTGGCTGTATTTTCACGCTAGGTGTTTTGCTTTCAATATAAATATTACTGTGTATTTGACATAAAAATTAAACAACATAAATAAAGTCTTGCCGGATTGAGAAATGCGAATGATGGTAGAAGTGTCGTTACACCTTATACGTTTTATTTTTAACACATAATGCCAAACTACATTAAATATTAATATGATGATGTTACATAACGTAGAGAACGAATATACGAATGTTACCTATACACACGACGTACACGAATATCATCGACAGGCACGCTACGGAAATCAATAACGATTATGCATTGTACTTTGAAACAAACACCAACATATAAGTATACGTACATACACCACATGTTTATGAAATTATTACTTAGCAACCGCACTGATATGATCATATATATTTATGTATACATGAAGGTTCCATAGATACGATTTGCGAACAAGTTATTTTAAATCCATTGCTTAATTAGCTAAGTCCACTTAAAAGTCTCAGCAATTAATATAATTGGAACAAAATTGTAACCCACCGCTAAATGCATTAGGGAAAAGCGTTTTCTAAAAATAAATTCAATTACCTAAAATATTTAATTTATAGGGATCATGTAAGTGGGTGTAAGTAAGTTCATAATTATATTGTCATGTTTTCGAGACATTGTTTAGCTGGATTTAACAAAAACTAGCCGAATGGCAAACCGCCTATTTTAAAAAATATCATTAATTAGGTATTTATTTAACTTTGGAGTTTTAAGTAAAACACTTTTTGAAGGTTATTATGAATATATGCTTATACTAGGTTTTTCTCGCGACTTCGTCCGTGTGAATGTCGGTTATCGAAGTCGCGGGCAAAAGCTAGTACCTACCTATTATATATTTTTCTAGTGTCCTTGTTGGCAACAAATTACATGATTTCAACGTTAAAATCCTCTTTAGGAGCTCGTGGCTAAGTTAAAGCCGTACAGATCGATCGGTCAAAGGTTAAGCTACGCTAGCCGCGGTCGGTCTGTGGATGGGTGACCATCCCTTTCATACCGAGTTCCCTCCGTGCCTCGGAAAGCACGTAAAGCCGTTGGTCCCGGCTGTCATTTGTAGATCTTTGGCAGTCGTTATGGGTAGTCAGAAGCCAGAAAATCAGACAACCAGTCTTACCAAGGGATATCGTGTTATCCAGTAACTGAGTTGTGGAGGTCCGATAGGCAGTCGCTCCATGTAAAACACTGGTATTCAGCTGCATCCGGTTAGACTGGAAGCCGTCCCCAATATAGTTGGGAAAAGGCTAGGCAGATGATGAACGTTAAAATCCTCTTTAAAGTTTCGTCCCGATTCAGCCCAACATTCCTATTCACCCCGCTATACAGGGTAATTGAAAAAATACCCAAAACCACTTAATCTTCACTTCGTATCATCACCATGAACAACATTTGTTCTACGACTTTTCATTTTTTTTTCCATACAAAAAATATAAACACACTTTAAATTTTGCATAATAGTCCCAGGCATCGAGCTATCTTAATATCTACCAAATTTCATCAAAATCGGTTCAGCTGTTTCATCGTGAAAACGTAACAGACATACATACAGAGTTATTTTCGAATTTGTAATATTATAGTATGGATTAGTGTGGATTCAACAATCCGAGATCAATCAAACCGAGATCTTTAAAGACTCTTCCTTTACACTCTCGGGTTGCAGATTTTGATTAAAATATTCAGTCATTTCGTGATGATTGATAACATCGTGAGAATGTAATCGTTGAAATTAACTTACATTATTTTGCACACGGCTAGCACTACACTTATAATTATAACAAATCACTTTATTTCTTGAACATACCTACATATATTTAATGTATGCGTATAGAATCTTGTTTTTAACCGACTTCAAAAAGGAGGAGGTTATCAATTCGAATGTTCATACTTTTTTTTTTTTTATGTATGGTCGGGCATAACTCTGTCATATGTAGACGGATTTGCAAAATTCTTTTTTTGGTCGAAAGGGGGTTATTCCGAAAAGCTCCCATATAAATTTTATTAAAATTGGTACAGCCTTTTTCGAGAAAATCAACAAATTCGCAAAAAAACCTACTTAGACGACGTTTTAGTTTCTTCAATCACTGGAGGACTTACAATCTTTTTTAAGTGTGTTGCCGTTTCTAAATGGATTTGGATGTTAAGGCAACACTAAAAAGCGAAAAATAAAAAGTTTTTTCAAAAAAAAGAAAACCGCCTTCAGAAACTAAAAAGTGATAAATAACTTTAGCACAGAACACACATTACTTTACTTTCGGAAGTCGGTGGCAATACAAAATAACAAACACAAAGCCACCGCCACCGACTTCCGAAAGTAAAGTAATGTGTGTTCTGTGCTAAAGTTATTTATCACTTTTTAGTTTTTGCTGGCGGTTTTCTTTTTTTTTTTAACTTTTTTATCTTCTCATTTGTTGTCGTAAGTACATTAAGTTTATGTTTAATTTAATTTCTTGGTGCTACATGGTAATTTATGGTCCCCAGCAAATCAAAATGTCCATTTAAACTTCATTAGAAGAAGTGGTATTCGTCTAAGTATGTGTCTAAATATTTACGATATTGGTAGATAGAAATGACTTTTATTTGTGGTTACAATTTTATTCTAACTGGAATTTCTAGTAAATGTAAGCAGTTACAAATCAACGCCGCCGTCGTGGTGCCGATTTATTGACAATACTTTACTAATTATCGTTTCCGTGTTACAATTAGATTGTTAAGGGACTGGCAACAATTTATAAATTTTAACATCAATTTTATAATATAATTCTTTCGATTTATCTATGGAACCTCCAAAACTTTTATATTGTATGTATTTTTATTTTATGTGCACACTCACTTCTTTGGAACAGATCGAAAATCAAAAATTGGAATTCAAAGCACAAAGTAAAGTGGGCTCCATGGATAACGTTAAGCATAAACCTGGAGGCGGTGATATCAAAATATTCGATGACAAAGACTACATCAAGCAGATGACGGGACAATCCCCGGTGCCCGACAGTCACGGCCATTCCCGGCAGGAGGTGAGGCCCTTTCCAGCCGCTAGTCGGGCCTTTTGCATTAATATGTCGTTTTCGCTTTTTCATTTTTGGTTTTTCGGTGAAGGTCATTTAAATCGCAATCACTCATTTTTGTTTCAGCCAGGATATTTGTACACGTTTTATTGAGTAGGTAACTCATTGGGTTGCAGTTTGTGAGGGGATTGCTATTGTGGATAACAATTTTCTAACGCGTCTGTTTTGTTTGTTTCGTTTTGTTTTGCGTTTGTTTTTAACTATTTGTTTTTGTTTTCTTTTAATTTGCGTGTCCTTACAGTTTTAACAATAGAATGAAGATTAATGCATTTTCTTTTTACCGTAGAGTCCAGTGCCAGCGACATCGGAACCTCCGAAGTCAGACGAGAATTTGAATCAGCAGCAGTGTTAAGAGCTTGCAATGAGAAACTTCGACTTCTCATTGAACCACTCTAATGTTTAATAATCAAGAGTCCAAACTTATTGTATAACATTTTTATATTTGTTAATTTTGTTCGATATTGATACCCAGTTTGAGTGACTTTATTAAGGTACGTTTGTTTAGACAAATTGAATTATAAAATTTGTCATAATCAATGTCAATGATTTATTGCATATCTTTTCGGACAATATGTTGAGTGCGTTATAAGTGTATTAATCATTACAATTTGAATTATATTGTAATACGTAATTATAAATTTGAATGTTGTATTTGTAGAGTTATAGTTGAAGATTAATTACAAGTGAATTCCTTTTTTTTATCATCATTATAACCCGAGTGATGTTAGTATCATGAGTGCCAATTCATACTAGTACCGTAGAAGTATCCATTGTTGTGTATACAGTAATATTGTGGCAAGTAGCCTTAACCTAATCGACACTATTGTTTCAGCAAGCATGATTTTAGTAGTCTCTGTCTATGCTAGTAAAAGTGCTTGAAGAATACCGTTTTGTATGTACATTGCACTAAGCGACATTATTTTCATTAGAAGCACTAACGTATCTACTCATGGCGATGTATTAGTAAATTGCATTGGTAATCAGGTGATATTCATATACGATGCAACTATATCTAAATGCATATTTTTATTTATACGAAATATTCCTAGTTATATAGGCTTTGTTATCACTGTGTTATGTTGTTTCCACTACGTATTCATAATATTATATGCACTGATTATTTCAATGTTTTATAATTTGGAATGTAAAGATACCAGATAGGAGTTCTTGGCACAGCGTTCATCATGATTTTGTGATACACTGATTTAGAACTTGAAGCTTTTTCGCGCATTCACGTAAATGCCAGCAAGTCAGTTTTCACTATCATATTGTCGCTGAAGGTTTTATGGTAACACGAGACACTGCTGTGGCGAGAACAGGTGCGGGCTCGAGATTGACTGACCAGATTATTATATAAATGTTTTATATATAACTATGACTATAAGAGATGATTAGGTTTAGATAGCGTGTATTAATGTTTGATGCTTGAGTCACAAAACTTTCTTGCATTGTCATTTTTATTATAAGAAGCATATTTTGCGATTGGGCGACGATACAATTGGTTATTTAATGTTAGTTATTAAAAGCGCGCGTTAATCCTATTATAATATTATTTAAAAAATAAACGTTAATTTTCACGCAAGCTTTTTATGGTAAAATGTCTAGATAAGTTTTAACTAAACTAACAGATACTTACTATACCAGTAGACAGCAACCTAGACTTCAAGTTTTGAGACCGATGTTTTATGAAGAGCAGGACGTATTGTATACCTATTAGGTAATCGTTTAATACAGTTTAACACTATACGAGATCGTTTTATTTTGTACACTAGTTCACAGATCACCAGACATTTAGATTCAAGTGTTAATGTAGTCGACTATAGCCATTACTTCTCACTTGCACTTAACTGTCTTTAGATAAGGGCAGATTCATGTATTTGGATATCTTCCCACATTACAAACTTGGTAAGTTTTCATTTTTAAAATTATCTACTTACATAAGTATCTTTTTTTATTTTTTCTAGTTTTTAGGTAGTACGAGTACCTACTTCAGATGTAAATGTTGGTAGCTTATATTACAAACATAATTATTAATTAGTTTGAATCCAATCTTTAGTAACAAACGAGGTATGGTTGAAGTGTGTAGCTAATTATTTTTATTGACGTCACGGAAATAATTAATGGATCTTTTGTTACATTAAAAATAATGATCTTTTGTGATGTTCAACTTTTTCTGAGTGAGGTACCTACGGGGATATGATTTGTTATGATATGTAGGATTGTTCTTACAAGATAACCGGAAAGATAACGATACATCTCCATTAATTATTTTCCTTATAAGTAGCAGGTACCTACGTTTTTCAAAGTACTTAACCCAAAGAAACTAAATTGGACACAATTTGATTACTGCCTGAGGTACAGTTATATGGACAAGCCACAGATATAGATAGACTATATCTGTGGGACAAGGGGATTAGTGATCGAATCACGAATTTTATTCAGGTGGGGATTCGAATGACTTTCCCTAACATACAAACCATTATTTAGCAACTTCATGGTGAAATTTTTAGGGCCAAAACTGTCTAACCAATGTGCATCGAGTAGGTTACGTTTTGCAGATCGAACCGTTGTTATGTTTTTATAACGCAATAATTATTAACGTAAACTGTTTACGCAGGATCAATATTACACGTCCGTCCATGAGTGGACTGAGGAAGACCGTCCGAAGTCCCGGTGCTTGTCGGCTCGGGCTCCACGCACTCCCCGCACCCCTCGCACGCCCCGGGCGCTGTCACCTCGGCGCAGGGTCCCGACCATGGATGAAGAGGATCTGGTCATGCGCAACAATGAGAGGAACCGACGAACTTCGGTAGCTAGGCCTCTGAGTGCACGCGAGGTTCCTCGCTCTGCCTTGTCCAGACGAACCTCACTAACACAACGTCCAGCTTTCTCTATATATTGATGTAGAAAAACAATTTAACAGAGATTATTATAAGGGCTCTAGGCTCTCTGTGTTGTCCATGTGTTGTAGAATGTCAGACATGTAATTCGAGTTCTAAATGTTAGTCTGAGTAGTAGTAGGTCTAGAAAACGCACAAAATATTTGTATTGCACAAGCGTGCACAAAAATAAATATCGAAGATTAAAAACAAACATGTCTTCTCTATGCCTTTCGTAGTTTCTATTTTCGCATTGTGTAACTATTTCATGATTTGCTTAGCAAATTATTTGTTTATAATGTAATATTTGTGGATTTAGTTATATTATTGTTATTATTAGGTAGGATGTAGTTTCACGACCACACTCTTAGGGTATTTGACTCAGTCGCTCTAAAATAGGTACAGGTAGAAAGCAGCTTAAGTCGTTAATTTTATATCCGAGTTTATTTATGTTGATTAAACTAAACACCCCATCCTGACTTTCATTTTGTGAAACCTTGTGACCATCCATTCATCCATACCAGCAAGCCTCACAAGTTTGGGTAGCCGGGAAATGCAAATTTACTTACGTTTTTTAGCAATTTGCAGCACGGAACCGGATGCATTACATGGTAATAAAAAAAAATGGACGCGACAATAACATAAAATGTATCACAATATTATAAAAAAATAAAAATGTTTATTTCAATTACATAAAGTTTTAACATGCGTGATTTGGAGATCACTTTTCAAGCAAGAAGATGCTTGTGTTAGGAAATATACATTATTATTATTTTATTATAATGATACCAAAAGTCACTATAACTCTCCAAGTTATTATTATTGGTCGCAAACGTCATGTTTTATTTAAATAAGCATTTTTACGGATCGTCGTCATCGTGTCAATCTTTAGACTGCTGGGCATAGGTCTACCCCAAGGGGGGTTCAGCCGTAATCGCCATGCTTGGCAGATACATGTTGGCGACCGCAGTAGATTTTATGGTACTCAGAAGGACGCTGCTGCCCATCCTCTGGTCAATATCCCTTGTCTACGACTTCCACGGGTAGAAATGTGGTGGTGCTATTCGTAACCGGCACGTTTCCAGGCAACGTTAGCCCAGCCAACTTAGATTCCAGAGTTGTACAGTGATACGGTACTAGCTTCCAGAGTTAGTTACCCAGAGCCCTTCGAGATCAAGAATGGACTTTTCACTCTATAGTTGTCCTACTATACCTACTAGTTCTCCTAGATACTTAGCAGTAGGCAAGTCATAATTGGTGTTACGCTGAGGGTCACGGTTTGAGATACAATTCGTCAAGGTGTTTAGGGCGTCTAACAAGATCACTGAGACCCAGCTGTCTTTTTGAGTGGTTGTGTATTCAACCGTGTTCGTCAGTTTAAATATCTAGGGCATATTGTTACGGAGGATTTAAAGGACAATCTAGATGTGGACCGGGAGCGAAGAGCATTGGCGGTGAGGTGTAATATGTTGATCCGTAGGTTCTCACGCTGCAAGGGTTCAGTTAAAATAACACTCTTTAAAGCATACTGTCAAGTATTTTACACGTGTAGCCTTTGGACTAGCTTCACTCAAAAAGCCGTTAATCCTCTTCGAGTCCAGTACAATAATGCATTTCAGGATGCTGTAGGGGTTGCTACGCTACTGTAGTGCCCCAGGGATGTTCGTGGACGCCCGGACTGACAGTTTCACTGCAATCAGGCACAAGCGAGCAGCGTCCTTGTTGCACAGGGTGCGTGCCAGTACCAACAGTCTCCTGAGTGTCATCGCCAACAAACTGGATTGTCCTTTAATCTGGTACCTAAGTCAGCTACATCCTCCTGTATATAATGGGAACGCGTACTAACATAGTTTTTTAAATTTTTATGTTACTAACATCTTTGTATTGTATTGTTAGTATACTAACATATTTTTTAAGTGGTCTCATGCTAACAAATCTGTACATTAATGGAATTTTATTCCGAAATAAAGAGATAATTACTACAATGTCCGTCTTGGAGTATAGAAGAGAATAATAGTATGTAGAGGATATTCCATTGGCTTCAAATGATTTGGTTAATTACCTCCTATAATACGGAGGTGTAAGTTATCAACATGACGTATGTAAATACATAATGAAGAGCCATATTAAATTTATTAGGCATTTACCACAGCCGATAAAAATCTAATAAAATCTTAGCTGTTGGTGTACGAGATGCAATAAAACAATGATTTCTTTTATATATTGTTTAATTGGTGTACATGGTTATGCATTATAATAATATTTATCAATTGTTAATTCATTAAATTATGGCACTTAACACAAATAAAAATATCTTTAAACAAATAATACATACATTGAATGAGATAATGTCACGCCGGAAAACAATTGATAATACATAGATACACAGTTTAATTAGTATTAATTTTTCGAAATAAACTTAATTATAATATTCGGAATAATTTCTCAGTCGTTCGTTGACGTTTCGTAAGGTAACGAAAGCCTCTTTTTGTTTTTATTTTTTTTTAAGAAAATAAAGTTTTAAACACAACATTCAACTTATTGATCCCAATCGTAAAAATTATAAATAAAAATCTTACTCACAAAATAGTACAATAACTTAACCTTTTGTACCCATAAGGACAACTGACTCACCACATGTATCCAACAATACCTTAAAACGAACGCGCAGGATGTCATTTTATAAAAAACCAGTTCAACATCATTCAATAATACAAACTGTTGATAAAAACTTACAACTAACAAACTCCTCTATGTACTGCAAACGGAGACTAACTGCGAAGCGATTACTTGTTGAAGCTGTCGCGAAGCGTACGACACTACGGTCTGCTCCATCAATAAGATATTACTTTGATTCTTTTAAGGCATGTTTGCTCGACTAATACTTTAACGGCTAGTTAGGAGTTTCGATTACTATAATAAATAAATTTGTGGAAGCATTCCCCATGCTATTTAATATTAAGTAGACGATACAATGAATACTTCGACTGATGCAACAAGCGCACACACACGACACAGTAACACTATATAACTTTAATACATACAAAGGCCACAACACATCATTCAGTCACAAAGCGCGAATTAATCCTAACACTGTAATGAAATGTGTATTTTACAAACGCCCGCCGTTCTTACAGCATGGAGGTTACGATCATCTAAATAATTCAACTATAATTTAGATAACGTTATTAACCTAATTATTGTATAGATTATTTCTATTGTACAGTTCTAATTTGTGTCAACTTACGTCCACTGCAAATAATGAGATACCTAACCGTGTCCACGAGCCTCTTGCATCTTGTTCACTGGACGTAGTTGGCAAGAGTCGATGCCTCACGACTGCCTCGAGAAACACACCTCGGATACGCAAAGTTATCATAATTTAGCTCACTACGAGTATATCAACTACATTTTCACCAATGATGTGACTCGATAGCACGACAGACTACGAGAGGAACTGTATCGTGCATTCAAAGTTTTGTTACAAATTTTGACCTCTAAAATCACTACTACGAATAACTTCATATTTTAATTTACAATCACTTAACAGTTTACACCAATTAACGAATACTGAAATTTATAATAGGTATAATAATTTAGAGAATCATGTCTCGAATATTAATATCAATCATATCATCCGATAATGTTGCACTTCCAACTTGAGCAATAAAATACATTACATACCAAAAATATCATTTCTTTCCGCATCATAATAGCAGTGATATGACCATTATATCACAATAATATTCGTGACTGTTAAGCAGACATTTGTTTTAGATGACAAATACGTCTTTAATACCAACATCGGTATCATAATTGATTTAATACCGCTAATAATGTACAAAGAGTCAGGTACGGTTGTTAAACAGTATTTATTTAAATGTAACATCATGAGAGTGCTGGTTTTGGGATGTGTGACGTGGAGAGGCACATGCAGTTAGTTATAACTAGTAGTTACGCACCAACACCGTATTATAAACTGTCAATTGGAAGAACGTAAAGTGTAGGTCAGCTTAGGGAAGGGTAGTGTCGGTAAAGGCCATGCAGTTAGTCATGTACACCAGTTAGTCCTCCTACACCGCTCAAGAGAATCAACCCTTCACCACAGACCGCCGAGGAAGGTGCCAAGGAGAGGCTGCATGCAGTTAGTGTAGCCAGAAGTTAACACAATCTGTGGGTAGCTTTTCTGTCAAATATTTGTCAATATTCAGGTTCACCGTACCCGATGGTTTAAAACTTAGTGAAACTTTCACAACTAATACTTAGTCATCAAATTACTATAAAATTTTGTTTAATTTATACCTACATGTTACACCACTAATACAAATAGGTCGTAATTAGTATATTTTACACATTATCGTTAATATCAAGGGTAATTTTAGACATCAAACTCACATTTCACGTAATCTATCTAAACAACGAAGAACATTGGGGAGTGTTTCTCTCGACAGTCATGGGATTTCCGAGATTATAGGATACGAAAGAGTTTGCCCTTACGGTATGAGATTTTGTTCCTACCACAAAAGTAATAGTATTCTATATATCACATATTATTGAGATAAATATTTACTGTTAATGCGTCATCAAAGGTTATTACTTTCCGCGCTGTCATTCCCAGTAAATATTCCCACAATTTGTGTTACTTAAAATAAATTTATATACAGTCCAAGACCTTGTCGTGCCTTAAAACGTAAGACTAGATTTTACTACAATAATTATAAATGTGAGAGATATATTTAATGATGTTAAGATTCTGCGAAGAAGTAATTATGAATATTGCTAAGAGAGGCAACATCAAAATTAAATAATATTTAAATAATGATTTAGACACAATAATAGCGCTCCAAACGAGTGGAGTAGAGTATGAAACATAGAATTAATTACATTACAAGTTATATTCACATAGTCTTTGAACAGCATAGTTCACGATCACATTCATTTTCACATACCGAATCGAACTAGACAACACAAAGGTTCAGCCACTTTCCAGACAAAACGAAGTCCCTATAGTTTCACAAGTTCAACATTGTTTTCTCACTCCGAAACCTATTGCACATTTACTCGAACATTTCATGTTCGTACTTTCCAATGTCGGGAAGAGTGATCAACATATCAAAACATTGAATAAGTATGAACACGATGCGAATGCGATGTTCCGCTGAATCAACGTTTACCGTTCAAGCGTAACGGGCGCCAACATGGCTGCCAGTCGTGCTAGGGCTGCCAATATCAGAAGTCCTCGAGCAGCACGGCATCGCGTGGGACTAGCCCTTTATGTTCACCGCGACAACACAGCAGGTACTGGTCGTCAACCTCCAGTATTAGTCGCAGACGCTCACCTTCGTTGAACGCGAGGTGACCGGAGTCCGAAGGCAGCCGGTGCCATAGCGTCCTTACGTACCTGGAATTACATAATACTTACACAGTTAATTAACCGCTGGATATAAATTGATACATCCGAAATCTGGGAAAGTGTTGAGTTAATCAGGATATGGCCTAAATTTAGAGATAGTGCTTTAACCATTTTATTGCTGGTATCCACAACAATATTTGTGGTAGTATGGTAACTTAGCTAACAAAAAACGTACGTATTTGATATGAAAGACGAAGTGTGAACTCTTTTCGTAGTGTGGATGTCCACACTGGTGGTGTCAAGTGACAAGAAATGTGAAAAGGATGCATGTGTATGTCCATAAGAAAACAGTCAGGTCAAAGCAACGATAGATGGATTATATAATGATAATATTATGGTTAAGAAGAAAGTGAAGTCTGAGACCTGAGATGACGTTAAATTTAGCTACATGGGGGAAAAAAACGACCAAAAATTGGGATGAGGGTAAGAGTATATTTAGTTAAAGACCACTCTAAATGGACAATTGAGTACGTACTTGTGTTGTTTCTGCTGGTTAGTGGTGTGATGTGCTCGCGCGGCAGAGGACGAAGCAGCGCGGCGCGGCGCGGCGGGGGGCGGGGTGCGGCCGTAAGGGAGCGACGACGGGCGCGGCGCCGACCCGCCGTGACCCGCGCCGTCCACGCGGGACGTCCTGTAGGAGATGGACCTTGGATGAGGTGCTCCAGGATTGACACTATATAGCGCGGTGAATAGGAATACAGGGCTGAAACGGGACGAAACTTTAAAGACGATTTTAACGTTCATCATCTGCCTAGCCTTTTCCCAACTATATTGGGGTCGGCTTCCAGTCTAACCGGATGCAGCTGAATACCAGTGTTTTACATGGAGCAACTGCCTATCAGACCTCCACAACCCAGTTACTGGGTAACACGATACCCCTTGGTAAGACTGGTTGTCAGATTTTCTGGCTTCTGACTACCCATAACGACTGCCAAAGATCTACAAATGACAGCCGGGACCAACGGCTTTACGTGCTTTCCGAGGCACGGAGGAAACTCGGTATGAAAGGGATGGTCACCCATCCACAGACCGACCGCGGCTAGCGTAGCTTAACCTTTGACCGATCGATCTGTACGACTTTAACTTAGCCACGAGCTCCTAAAGAGGATTTTAACGTTGAAATCATATAATTTGTTGCCAACAAGGACACTAGAAAAATATATAATACTAGCATTTGCGCGCGACTTCATCGGCATGAATGTCGGTTATCGCGGATGCAGACGAAGTCGCAGATTAAAAAGTAGCCTATGTCCTTCCCCAGGGTTCAAGCTATATCCTAATTTCATCAAAATCGGTTCAGCCGTTTCATCGTGGAAGCGTAACAGACAGAGTTACTTTCGCATTTATAATATTAGTATGGAAGTGAGTCATTCATTGGAGTAATTTTTGTCATCAAACTATATTATTTCACCGTTCAAATCCTCTTTAAAGTTTCGTCCCGATTCACTCCTGCATCTCTATTCACCCTGTTTTACGGTACATCACAAAACGTGCTCTGCATTAGTATTGTTTAGTGCCAATATTGAACTGTTCGTGACATGTTCTCAGAGAGTCGACAGTGTTTGGCGCTATTATAGGTATTAGGTATTAATGATCTGTGATGATCATCGATACATACATATATATAAATATATATGATATAGACATATGATAATGTGATGGTAAGTTTCTTTAAATATGCAACTGTTCAAAAGCAGGTATTAAATCCAATAAAACTAAAATGGGCTGAGTAGCTGAACTTAACAGTAAAAAACGGACCATCAAAAATCGATTTCAGCTCGATTAAAAATACTTAATAATTACGTAAATTAATAGCAAACGCTGCTTATTAGGTAATTCGCGTTTAATGACCATTATTTGATTGGTTTATTTATTAGTGAATAGTTCGCAAACCAGCTAGTATGGTGTAATTTTCCTTAAACCGACATGCACATGCGGTTAGCACCAAACTGTCGTCACAAAAATGTTAGTCATAATTATTCCCATCTTTAGTACATACGGTGTTCTCTTAACATTTGTAGTATTAACAACAGCTACGTTTTGCACTCGTGGTTTCACATCAGGTCTCTTCGCTGGCATCTCGGGTAATACTCTGAAGATATTGTGCGATATAAGCATAGTAAAATATAGCCGTGCTGAACAAGATTTATAATAAAAGCTTAATACAAAAAAAATAAAAGTATTTTTCAGTGATTCAGTAGGAAGACATAAATAAAAATCCCGCCACCTGTGATCCCATTTAACCTTGAAAGTAAGTGTAGCATAGTAATTTGGTGCTCAATAAAAATAAAATATAGCAACTATTTCTACAATAAAATGTTTTCGACGGAAGTTTTTGTTGGTACAAATAATTTTAGTGCCAACTACGTTATCCTAGATAAGATTGTGGTAATTTCTCTTACGACTGGTGGATTAGGAGACTTATTTTCGGCGCCAGATATTTAGGGGCTGTTGATAGGCGTTATGAGTTGTTCGTTACCTGTTAGCAGCTTGGGGAGGTTTCTTGTTGGCAGTGCCAGTTCGAGCCGTAGTCGGCCTACTGGGTGTTGATGTTGTAGGAGAAGTTCCCTTTCGTACTGGCACTGGGATACCACTGTTCATAAGAAAAACTCCATTATCATCCTATCTAGCCATCCTCCTTATAAGCAATTTCACAACGTATGTCCAAAAAGTATTTGTATGAAAAATTGGTTTCGTTTCTTGATTTAAGGAATCAATTATTATAAATCTGTTTGCTTCTTGCTCTATTAATAATAATGTAAGTATTTATTTGTCGCTACGATATTACAGAGTAAAGTACAGAGTTATCGAAGTGATAAAAACATATTCACTCTTTAAAAGATAAATCAAAATAATAACTAGGTCCAATTATAAACTACTATGTACTGTCAGTGTTGAAGCCACCATGGACACCGTTTCACCATATTTGGGACAAAGTAATAATGCATCCTGGGGGAATTGGCACAATGATCACAATGTATTCAATTAGTTCGCCATTGTGAGTAAGACTTACAAAATAATACTTGACAATACTTTCGCGTTAACGGTCGACTTGTTTGATGATTGCGCGGATTGTAACGCCAAGGTCGAACTAAATAATCTACAAGACAAGTGCAATCATCTTTTGGAATGTTCCTTTCAGATTTGCTAAGACCACCGTGAAGAACTTTAAATAATATAAATGCGGGAGATGCCTGATCCCTTTGACAAACCGATCGTTAAAGTATAGTAAAATAACAAACAACTAGACACGAAATTATGGAAAGCTATGAAAACATTTAAAAGTGTTTATATTGACCATTAACGATCTGTATTTTTCTTTTATTCGGAAGAACCAACAATTACACATTATACGTTACAAAAAGAAAATAATATAAGTATAGTTAAACAAATGTGCAACCAACAACCTCAGATTATGAAACAAAAGGCAGGTCTATCTGCCGCACGGAACACTGAGAGTGAGGAAAAAAAAGCAAATAGAATTTCAAAAGCAAATACCTACAATCTCGTGATTGTATTCGCTTTTGAATTTGTATTTTTATTTGTTTTTATTAATGATGCGGCGTTTCGTGTTATAGTGGCTCGTGTTAGCACAGCACGAAGCGCGTTGTAGGTATTCGTTTTTGAATTTGTATTTGCTTTTTTGGCTTCACTCTCATTGTTCCACGCGATCTATCTGCCTTTTGTTTCATAATCTGAGCCAACAACGTTCTCCACAGATTATCTTAGATAAATCTAATAGAAATTTTTATTTGTATAGCCATTACCGATGAGCTGTATTCTTGGCTGGAGATTGCAGCGCAGGTGCCACCGGCCTCACGGGCGATGACACCGGCCGCGGGATCTTCGAGCCACGCGCCGCCGCCGGGGACGTCTCTCCTGAATTGTATAAATATACATGCCATGTAGCCATAATATTGACTAGATGTAGGTAGCTGTGTTCATGACGTCATTCATCCGTTGCACAGTTTACACAGCTGTTCCTTGTTCTCATGAACATAATATAGTGTAGGTATGTTTTGCATTGGTGTTGATTGCTGTTTTGCGAATTTAAATCAAGTTTCATCTTTGGTTTTTTTACCTACTTTTAGTTAACTAGAATAATGATATGTACATACTTTGGAATTTCATAATCATAAGTTACTATAAATTTTGTTGAGTCATACAAAAATATAATTCTAAAGGTAAGTTTTCCGCAACAAAAAAGGTCATAATGAAAATGTTGGACAAACCTGAAGGCGTCACGGGACTTTCGGCATTGCTTAGCATTTCCCACTTGAGTTGCAGACGACGGAACTTGCCGCCACCAGAGTTGGCGCTGCCATTGCCGGTGTGACCACTGGCGCCACTACTGGCAGACCCTGGCCGCCAATGCTCCTCCCCGCTGCAATCCAGCTAAACAAAACGTACAAGTGTGATAATACATAATTAGTCAGCTTATCATTTGCTACTATTATAGGTTAGAACAATTTTTAGAAATTTAAATCTAAAGACAAAAATCTACAAAGTCAAGTAGAAAATGAATAATCATTTGTTTTTTAATAGACAATATAAAATACTTGAAGTTACCAATTAAGGGACACAATTAATAACATAAGACGAAGAATATTGTAGCACACCAATCTAAATATTACATGAAAAACAAAGGAAAGAAAGCGCACAAAATAAATGTTAGAAGCAGCAAGCAAGGTACTAAAATAACCTGCAAATTATAATCAACGAAGACCACAACAAAACATTTGTCAAAGCACATAACGTTCAAGTAATGTCCACACAAAGCACCGCCGAGTTACCTTAACTTCATTGCTGGAGGGCTTAGCGGAGTGTGGCTTATTGTTTTCTAGGCTATCAGTGTAATCGTCGCTGTCGTCGAACACGAGCCTATCGAACGCCTGCATTAACTTCGAGCCCAAGTGTACCCCGGACCATCTGCGGTTATTTTCTATTTCTATCCTGCTGTTATTCGGACAAATATCATAACCGATAGTTGTCGGATTTACGCAAGAGCGTGGTCTATTCTTTTCGATAGTAGTCTTTACATTCGCCGAATCATTTAGCAGGTCGGGTGTGGAGGGCTCTCTGTTTTTGGGCTCTTTGTGTCTCATTATGACACTGGTCTGACAGTCGTCGCTGGAGAGACCGCTCGACTGCATCGAACGCACCAGCTTCAGCAAATTCCGCTGGTTCAGGGTTAGTGGTGGAGTGTTAATCGAAGTAGGCTGTTAAATACACCAAATGTTTTTAGCAACATGCATCATGCCATCCAAAGTTAGTTTAGTAGGTATAAGTTAAAGTCCTTGCCAAGGTCATCGATCGAGTTTGATCGCTCGGCAATACCTTTATTTGCATTTTATGTAAGCTGTGCACGAAAGTAGATGCTAAAATATCGCGTTCGTACGCCGTGAACTGTGATTTAAGCACATGCAGTAAACAATAAAATGCAAATAAAGCGATGTTGCTTCGGCAGGCGGCTGTTTGATAGTATGCGATAGTGGTTTCGGAACACGAAAGACACGGAATATTGATTACGTATATTTCATGGGAAAGTAGCATTCAGTGTCGGCTCTTAGATATTACATATTATTTTGTGAATGTTCTCTAAACTTACCCGACTAGCAGCACGCATGTCACTTTCAATTTTCTTGAAACTTCTATGTAGTTCACGCATTTCAAACATGAGGTCCAGGGAGAAAGGTAGGAGTTTTAATGGTTCTAGACTGGCGAGCAATGTATCCAGAAGAGCTCGGCATCGCGGTTCACCCACACAACCAGCGAGGATTAGAGAGTCAGGACTGTAGTGTTTCGCTAGTATAGACTCCCGTGTACGGATGTATGACACCCAAGCATCTACAGACTGCGCACTGTAAGAAGACATGCGATTAAATAAATGTACAAATGTTAAAGTATGTTATTTTAATTATCTTTAATTTAATTTATTACACTACTTACTTGAGTAAACCAAGGATGAATGCATTGAATTTGACTAAACCTTCTGTAACTGCATCTTCGCTGTTAATTCTCAGTACCAATTCATTGAGAGATTTTGTAATCGGTCCTAAAAGTGTAATGTCGAACGTTATCAAAAATTATCAAATCACAGCTATATAAGAAGAGCGAAATCAGCACCAATATTTTTTCGTACCTTGTCTTGCGGTAGCTTCAACCATTTGCCAAACAGAATTATTCACAGCTCCGAAAGATGTTTCAATATTCTCTTTGAGGCCATCCCTGAAGATCGCGTACAAAGCTGGACACAGTGCATTTAATGCTATTTTGGCGCAAGCCGGGGATTCTTTAGAGTCTCCTAAGAAGGCTAACTCGGCTTGATCCGTAGCAGATGAAAAATGTTGAATCAACATTTCAACAGCGTCGGTAACATTTGACACTAAAGCTGCAAAAAAATTTGCATATGGTTAATTACATAAATGTTTACGTACGTGTTTAACGTAAACCTCCACAATATTGAATATCTTTACCTCTCTTTTGCGAAACATCGATTACATCATATTTCCCTCTCGTGTCATGGTGGATAGGACTTCCAAATTCATCAGGGCTCACTTCAGCTTCTTCACAAATTGGTATTTCTGCTAAATTCTTTCCCTAGAATCATACAACTTTTTCTAATATTTGGAAAACGGAATAAAAATCCACACTGGTCATTTATGTCACGTACTTAGTTGTTAATGAGTGACAAGCGCAGGTAACGTGTTCAACTTGCTAAGAAAAATGATGGTGCAAAGTAATAAAATGCTACAGCATAAAATAATAGCACATCCATACAAGCAGATAATTTTGAAAGTAATCCAAAGAACATCGAAAACTTAAATTCAAAATAAAATAAAAGAGAAAACAAAGAACCGAATATACTCACAGAAATTAACGGGCAATGACAGGTGTGAGCAGAAGTAGCATTAGCAAATGAAACGTTACCTGGTAAAGCCTCTGCGCTATCACAGCGGAAATATTTGGTGAGTTAGGTGGCGTTGTTATACTGACACCCTTTATATCTTCCATAGGTTTTAATTGAGATTGTTGGTTATCAACCTTTGTGACCTCAGACTTCTGCGCAAAACTCACTGATTTCTTACTGTTACAACTACTGCCACTTGATTCTGTAGACCTTTGGTTCTCCTCCTGAGATCGCTTCATCTGAAGGAATTTGGACACCTGGTTCCTTACCTTTTGAACTTGATTTTGGTCCCACTCATCCATGTTTAGACAATTGAATCCACTGTGTTTAAGAAATTCTTCGAGTTGTTGTAAATCTGCACTGCTGATAAGTGCACCAGGAGGTGGGAATTCAGTATATTCCATTTTCTTCGTTCTTGGTTTAGGCAGCGGTGGAGTATGCGGCCTATGAAACTTCAATTCGTTTGATTTTCCTGATTCTAAACTACTCTCCGTTCCAACTCCTTCGTCAGGATAATACTCGTTATAATCGGCATCTTTCTCAGCTGCGTCAAGGAACTGTTGAGACAATCTTTTCGCAGCTATATCGTTATTCTTTCTGTAATCGACAGTTTGATTCTGAAGATAATAAGGTTCTTGTAATGATCTCCTCTTAGTTTTATGTTCCGTTGCCGCTGTCATGCAAACAATCGGGTCTTGTAAAAGATCATCCATTTCAAACATACTGTACCGCTTAGTATGCGTGTTAGATTTGCGCGTTTTATCCATTGACTTACGCAATATACTCTTTGGTAATGGTGGCCTTGGAGGCGCTAATTCACCGTGTTTGGGAATGCGATTTTGATCTGCTAATGAGAGTGATCGTTTTGGAATATTGGGATTTATTCTCTGACCATCATTATTGACACCACTTGCTTCTGAGCTCGTGGCGCTATCGTAACGATACACAAACAAAGGATTGAAGTTTCCAGCTGGCGCAGGGCTATTTTGTGCTGAAGAATCTGTTAACATTGTAGATGAACCGCGGTATCCTGAAGAAGGTTGAGTAGCTGTACTCGAACTGGAAGATACCGCCGTAGTATTGCCAGCCAAATTATTACAATCGCAACTCATCGGTCGGTTCTTGGATCTCGAAGCAGGGGGAGCATTACAGTACTTGTCACCACATTTTTGCATCCCTTCTTTTTCTTTCATATGTTGCATAAGTTCAGGCACTTCGGATAGCAATTGCCTGCATTCCATTGGTAGTAAAAAGTTCAGGGAGTCCCAGTCTTTAATATGGCCGAGTCCTTTTTTCTTTAACATTTCTAGGTCGTTGCATGAAAAGGGTCGTTTACCTTTAACTTGTAATCTGTTTCTCTTGTTTTCACTCGGTCTGGGCGATACGTTAATTTTTAAAGGATTTAAATAAATATTTGGCCTCCCGTTCAGGAAACTAATATCTGGCAGAGTATAGCTAGGATATAAGACAAAAACAGGTTTTTCACAATCTCCTTCTTTGAGTTTTTCTAAAAATGAAGGCTCGACGACCTTGAATAGTTCTCTTTGAGACATGGTTGATAGGTGCACACTAGATGTTTGTATACTCTTATCTATAGTATCAGTTTCAAGGTGAGTTGATGTTGATTTATGGTCACATTGCTCACGCTGCAAGAGCCTGTTCATCCTGGTAATCTGAGTTCCATCAGATTCTGAACAACTTGAAATACTTACACTAGTGGCTGAAGATTGGGAAGAACAAGATTTTCTGTTAGTTCTCATTCTAGATGGACTGTTCACAATATTTAAATTAGTTCTCTTAATATGAGGTTTGTTTACTGTTGCGTAAAGATTAGATTCACTATCACTTAATTTTGCTTCATCACCTGTTTCTTCTTCTTCTATCAAAACTTCATCGTATACTCTGTTACTAAATGGATTTACAGTATTTATCTCCTCGTAGACGAGCGATGAGACTTCTTCCACTGTAGTACTTGGTAAATCAATTTGAGGGCGCTCTGAAATTGCAGTTTTAGAATCGACTAGTTTTTGTTCACCTATAGATTCCCCACTTTCTCCCCCAGAGCTCGAGGGCCAGCACTCTGATCTATCTAGCTGATCCATACTAACGATCCCATCGTTGCTCATACTCTTTTGTTTCATAAATAACTTTACTAAGCTAAATGTTTGTTTTGGTTGACTTTTATCTGATGAAGTTTGATTATCAGTTGAAGATGTACTCATAGGTTCCGAGTGTTGACTTCCTTGTGATGAACGTTGTTGTGACACGTCATAAACTTTCATGCATATCGGAGTGCCCATTAGTCTTTGATTTACAGTAAAGGAATCCACCTGTGAATAAAACACATTGTTAGAATTTAAGTATATGCGTGGGAAATTCGGTAATGTAGTAAGTTTCTTGGCTTCATCTCTAATACATACCGTTGAATTACTCAGAGCAGCTGAATTTATGGAACTATTCATAAGTTTCCTCCTGTACAGATTTGGCAAACTTTGGCTTTTAATGACTGAGTTGCTCATGTTTTCGTCGTCTGTTGCATCAGTCGCTTCATTTGAGCCTTCATTGTTATTTCCAGAGGGGTGTCTAAAATTATCAACAATAAATTCATGAATAACGTATTAAGTGGTAATTGGAAGAAAACAATAAAAATACCTTATTTACCTCCTTAGGGGTGACTGACTGGTTTGTTTCTTAAGTTTACTCCAAGTAGTTAATCCTAAATCGCTCCTAGCCATAGACGTCGTTAACTTATTGGTTATTTTCTTACATCTCTCTAATAATTCTAAATTCCTGCGCGTTCTCTCATCGTTATCTAAAACTAAGGTTTCTTCCTCGCCCAATTTGTCTGAAAAATATCAAACCCATGAGTTGGCACGCTATCATGAGTAATTAACATAGCAGTGAATCAGTTCAGGTGAATACATTAGCGTCACTATAAACTAGATAAACATTACATAATTATCGCGGTATGCAGCAGTAGGTCGAAGAAGGGAAATCAATGTTGCGTACCATGTATTTGATTGACGGCCAGTTCGATGCACTCACTGTCCTCAGAGTATGTGGTGAGACTGCCCTCGAAGGCGATGGTGTAGTTGTCCTTATTTGCCTGGCAGGTGAGGATGAGATCCTGTTCGGAGGGCAGTTCGCAGTCCAGGCTGTCCACGCTGAAGTGAACACCATGCAAACCCTCTTTGACGGGGGAGAACAGAAGTTCCGACTTGCATATCGACATTGTGTTGATCGAACCGACGGATTCTTCACCCTAGCGGAAGAATCAAAACGTAGTTTTAAGGAAAGTTGTAACATTGTTTGTTGTTCTTTACATTTATTATTCGTGTCGAGGTAAATAATTAGATCGGGATTTTCTGTAACTATTGTAAAAAAACTTGCATGTATATTGTTCTGAATAAAATATAAGAAATTAGGAATCCCACATAAAAAGGGACCAATTATGCACAATAATAAAACAAAATGTTATACAGAACATTTATAACGCTGAAAGCAACATGTTGCGCACTACAACATGTGAATGTTCTTAGAAGATTTCGAAACTGTAACGCGTGTTAGTTGGAACATAAACATTTACGTGTAGTTATAACTGACGCGGATGCAAGTCGCAGCTAAAAATAATGGCTGCGGTTACTTACAGGCAGTTACAGGTAGGTACAATGTCCATTATCAAATAAACTAGCGTTGTATATATGTTTTGTGGTTATCTAATTCGGCTATGGTTATCTAAGTAAGGCAGTGATTAAAAAGATTTTTATCAGAACACGAAAAATACTTAATCTAAATTAAAAGATGGGGAGCTTTTGGTAATGAAACTGATCATTTTAGGGTCGTTTTATTAGCTTGAACTGAGGGGGCCTAAATTAATGATCGATTGATTGCGGTTTCTCTACGATGTTTCTCAGTACAAACTGTTTATTAGTTATTATTATTTCATTACAGGTACAATTGTATTTACAATTATCTACATGACTTTGTTTACAGTTTGGATAGCTGGTACTTCCGCTCCATTTTTTCCGCTAAAACCAGGTAATGCATTTTCCTGTTGTTTGTAGTATAATTCCATTTAACATACAATAAATATAACACCTGTGGAGGAAACTATAAATTTGTCTTTACTAAATCAATCATTGATCCTTATGGACTATTGGGGAAACGCATTAATTTACGTTATGTCATGCGCTTGTTTAAAGCTTCAGAAGATTCTATCTAGCTTCAAATTCAAAATGTGTGTGTGAAATCGGCCCATTATTTTTTCCATGACACGCCCTACGCAACGCATCTGTGGTACAGTCAGAGCCAGCAGGTCGTTTAAAGTGACAAACAACATGGCTGCCACGAGCGTTATCATCAATTTAATTCCTTTTCCTGCTACAAAATGAGGTCACAAATCAAACAACCACTCATAACAATGATATTGTTTTACATATATTTTATTGCAATAGAATAAGCACCGCTAAATGATTGTTGGTCATAATGAGGGTAGCTTTAAGATAAGAATAAAAGGAAAAGGTACATTAACAGATTATAAATTATATAGAACGTTCGAAGAGACAAGGTATTGTGTGAGTGAAGTGTTTATTGATAAAGATAATTACTTACTAAACTGTTTAAGAAAGTGATGATGTAAAAGAAAATAATGATATAGTTTTCAATGGTGTAATTGCAGAGTATGTGCCTACGGTTTAGTAATAATATATTGCTGGTTCCTTAAAACATCGTAGGTGGTCTAATGTGTTTATGTATTAATACATAAAAATATTAAAAATAGAAATGTAGTGGTAAACTCACTGAATAGTATCCATTGTAAGTATCCCAATCGTACTCCGTCACACCCATTTTTAACAACAGACGCATCTATTCCCACTGTCTCTAATAGAATGGGATCACTATACCACTAAATCATTCACCATGTACTTGTAGCAAACTGTTTCTGCCATTATGCTTCAAACACACTATATCGAAATATATCGAGTCCACAACGTCCGCTGTTTCGCGTTATCTAACGCAAACACAATTATCAATAAGGTTCTCTGAACTATTACATTTATTGGAAAAGCAACATGTGATCGAATTCATTTCAAGAAAGTACACAGACCACAGTACAGCACTCCCGAGAGCCCTGGGCACGACTGGGGCAGCGGGAATATTAATTTTAATATTAGACACTACATGTGCTTCTCAAACTTTATGACGAATTAATCGTGCGTGTTCTCCATTCAGAGCTTTAAACACGACTGTTATCAAAGCGCAGGACATACTAAAAATAAGATTAATGACGGCAACAGATGCTCATTAGCCGAGCAGTAATTTTCGATTAGCAAGTTTCAATTAGTAATACTTCAAGGTTTAAGTACTACGGAACAGAACACTTTGTTTCCCTCATTATAAAGGCCCTTGTGAATTGGTAAATTTCAAAATCGGTTTGGTAGTATACGCCATGAACAGTTTGAGAACGTCTGGCCTATGGAATAGACTTCATTGGCAACGCACACAGATGGTGGCAGTATGAACAGAGCCACACATAAGGATGATTAAATATAGCACACGCACACATCAGTAGTCAAAGAGGGAAAGACTATGATTGGGGGAATTACGAGCGTGGTTAAACTGATTGACGCAATTCAGCGTGTAGTTAGTGTAAAAATATCTGTGTGTGTGTGTTGAGTCACCCACACAATGATATCGGTCTTATTCCGTCTTTACTACTGGCACATCCCGTGGGACCAACGCACTTCACACTTTATGGAACACTAGTTGTGAATGCTAGCCAAGCGTCTGGACTTTCCAAGTATTGTTATGATGTGTGAGTACTCTAGGGAGATAACTGTTAATTGGCAAGCATGACAGTTTGTAATCATCGAGAACAATGAAACGAATATCAAATATTCAAAAGGTAAACGAAGAGGGAGGTGGTAATTTATATTTTTCTTTTTTTTACATGAAACAGAGATACATGGGAAGATCAAAAACCTAAAAAAACTATCCAGTTTTAAATTACACAAAAAGTGTTATCCATAAAGATTATCAAATCATTATGTTAATGGCAGATCACTGATAAGTAATGGACTAACTATACAATTATTATGTTTAAACTTTCTATTTAAATACGATAAAATGGAATGTTAGAGTTGTTACAGTAACAATTCTTTTGTAGCACTAAAATAGATTTTATAAATAGCAAAATCTAGAATATTATGAATAAAATGGGAATTCTAACATTTCTTATATATAAATACTATACATTTAGCATCATAGCGACATCTATAGTAATTTAAGCGTGATACAGTAGGAACTTATTTAGTCAAACACTAGATGGCGTTGTTGGTGATGCTAGTGTTGAACAGAAGTCTTTCAATAAGTAAATAGTCCTATCAGTGGGTACCTAATTGACTAGAGTGAATTTAATGTGCTATGAAAAGTATTAAAAATTTTAAGTGCTTAGCAAGGGTGACAAAAATGAGTTGAATAAAATTTAGTAGCTTTTGTAACTTTTAAAGAAATGAATGAAATGAAACATTGAGCAGCAATTTGAGGCGAACCTGAAAACTACTGTTGGCACTGATACTGCTGTCGAATCGAAACCTTTCCATGAGAGAGCTAGAGATGCTCGCGAACATCTCGCCTCGGGGATTACTCTGCAATATACCATCACATGACATATACATAAAAGAGGTAAAGGAAATAATGCTGAAAAAATAAACATACATAAAATAAACGTAACAGATAAAGATTATACAGTAAAAATAAAAATTATACATAAATAAGAGAAGGTTAATTATTATCAAGGCCAATACCAAATACGTTAGAGATATATGTAGCAAGACAGATATGACTCGACTCCCAAAAATGAAAACGTACGTGTTAAGGACAACTTGGAGTTTAAAACTTTAGTACATTTATTTTTAATAACAAGATCCTTTAACACGTAATCAACTGTTTTTCACACGTAAGGAACATTTAAAGCACCAATTTCTATTGGAACTGGCATTTTGCAAGTAATTACAACACTGCATATGTGTAATAAACGTTTCATGAACATAAACGCTCGATTTCATCGCCATAGCTTCCGTCTTCCATAAATACACACAAGAGTAAGTCGGTCTTAGATTGCTTCTAACGCTTGCAAAATTTCTACGACGGATTTCTACGATATTTCTAAGAATTTGTCGTTGATGCTGAATATGGTTTATTTCTGCCCGTGGGTGTCGTAGAATGCGACAGAGGGATATTGACCAGAGGATGGGCAGCAGCGTCCTTCAGAATAACATAACACCTACTGCGATCGCCAACATGCATCGGCCAAGCACTGCCCTTGGGCAGTGGGCGTTTAACCTTTTAACCGCCACGTCAAAACGCAAAAACGTGCCCTCGGCGCCAAGCTTCCAATGAGTACTCTACTACTTATAGAAACGTAATTTCATAATTTCATAGAGTAGCAATTTGTCTGTCACGTAGTCGTGACCGTGGCATGCTGGGCATATTTTGGTTTGTCATCTATACATGACTGTGGCGGTCAAAAGGTTAAAGGTTGACATGGTGGTTTAAGAGCACTAGCTCATTCATTAAAATCATTCAGACCATCCATTCAAAATGGATTTTTCAGAATAAGCATCATTTCGGAAAATC
This sequence comes from Charanyca ferruginea, assembly GCA_947361185.1. Classification (NCBI taxonomy): domain Eukaryota; kingdom Metazoa; phylum Arthropoda; class Insecta; order Lepidoptera; family Noctuidae; genus Charanyca; species Charanyca ferruginea. Next base: position 13,531,303 of record OX376073.1, on the reverse strand, counting down.
AAAATATGGCAGAACCTCTGCATATCCATTCTAATGTTATCATTTGACTGCTTCGTTGGTTTTCTTTTCGCTTACCAGGTTGGACAAAGTATTATTGGAGTTTTCTATTAGGTAGTCTCTGACACCCCCGTGCGCCCTGCACCCCGCGACGGCTTTAAGCGCTTTCCGAGGAAAGCGCTTAAAGCCGTCGCGGTATATCTCTCTCCTTAATGTCTGATGGCCGTCATATTCGGACTATAAAAGTGAAGAAAGAGGGAATGCACTGGTTTTCGCGCACATACTTGTGCAATATAATATTTCTTGCGTACTTGGTTTATGAATGGAAGAAGAAAACGAAACGTGATGCGCCGCCGCCCCAAGTAACGGGAGCAAGCAAGGGATGAGGGCAGGAAGATGATGTTGAAGATGATAACTTTTGTAATCTCCGTTGGGTTGGTCGCCGTGACCAGCACTCGGTCAAGAGAATATTATTAATATTTAATTTAGATATACCTATATTTTTAGAAACAAACAAATAAATAACAAACAAGTTCTCATTTTGCACTTGTTCAAATTATTTTTCTAGTAATGATATCATCTACTGTGAATTAGTCATCATTTTTATTTGCTCCTTGATGATAAATATGTGCAAGATGCACTTGACACACCTGAAGTGAACGATAACATCATATTATTTAATTTAAAATGTAAATACGTACATAATAAGAGAATTAAAATAAATATTATTCTTTATGTTCACCTCTCGAAACTTGTCCTTTTATGCCTTTATCATTGCAACACGGCCCGCATGCAATGAATTCACAGCTGCTTTCAAAACCGCAGTACGTGCATTTTCGAGACGATTTTCGGTTTACGTTTTGCGGCTTAAGATTGTGTTCACTGCCTACTAAAATCCTTGATCTGTATTTAATTATGCAATGTACCTTGACCTTTGTGCGTGCAAAGATAAGATTTATTTCAAAAAGATTAAAGATAGGGTTTATAAGAATATATTTCAGTTTTATGAAATTATTGCAGAAACTTATATTTATACAAACGATTGTAATGAAACTGCAGGATTTTATTTTAGTCTTTATATGCTACAGAGAAATACGACGTGATTTATTGCAGTACATTAACTGACATGTAGCACAATGCTTATCTAGCTTTCTTTCTTTCCTTTTTCTAGGTGAATGGTGCTCTAACTCTAATTAAAAGTTGTGCGACGCTAGATTACCGTTTAAGAAATATTATTTTTATGATCACTTCAGTGCTCGTTAGTTATATTACTATGAGTTATAAAGTTGTCAAAAAGTACTTATAGTTTATTCTGCCCTATATTTACTTATTTACGTAGATTTATGAACAGACGAGCTATTTCCCAAAACAGCTAAACAGAAAACTACCTTGTTATGTAGTTTTCCTACTTAATTTGCTATACATTTTCTAATCTTAAAAATGTGTCCATATATGATAAAACCGAACCGAATAGTTGCCCCAGGGGAATAGTTGTCTCAATTGGAATTACTCTAGTTTCGTGGACGTATCACATGTTATTTTATTTATCTATCGAGAGACTCTACCACTACCACTTTGCTGACCGTGCTACAAAACTTTGATCGCACCATGCCTTCCCATGCAATGGCACAGAGACATGCCATTGCATGCAAAGATAATGTTTTTTACTTTCACAAAGAATCATGGCAGGATCTGAACAAAAAAATTAAGATGTATAGAGAAGTTGAAATGCTCATTCTTACATTTTTGGGTACCTAAAGAGTATCTTCAGGCTTTTACAATATTTTTAAAACCCCGCAAAAAAAGTGAATATTTGAACCAAAAAGCTCATTATTTCAGAACGAAACGGCGATTGACAGTAACAGTGACACTGACAGCCGCTATTTCGCAGTTCTGACACTGAAATTGCATCGTTTTATGGGAAATAATATCACAAATAATGCTATTATTTTTTTCCACACACTTGTCACATCACTTGTCTACCAATTTTATAGATCCTTTAACGTCACTTGTCACTTTCTTTTTTTATAAACACATAATAGGCATCGAGATGAAACGAAGAAGTGTTATTTTCATTTCGTAATATTTTAATTATGCGGGGGCTTAAAAATATGCTAAGTATATTAATCTACTCCTGGTAATGTATTCTTCACATTGGAAAATATTTTAAACCCTCTAAATTATTAATTTTTTCTCATACAAATAAATGTATGGATGGATCTCGTCATTATTCATTGAAGATGACAAACCAAGTACCCACCCGCTTTACAAATAAGATATTTTGCTTTTTGTACTGAGAGATAGAAAGCAATTTCAAACAGTGTGGCTACCTATCATCATCTATCGGTCTTTTACCCTAAGTCAAATTTAGTAATGTGAAGCCTATAGCGAATTCACGGTCATAGTCGTACTACTTCATGTGCGCTGATGTGTGTGAAGTCGGAGAGATAATAATTAAAAGAGGGAAACCGCAAATCAAACTAGTATTTAGATAGAAACGTAATAGCCCTAATAGCTATCGGCAGACAACTGCTCCAATATATAAAATAAGCATAACAATTCTACTTCTTCTTCCTGCCCTTATCCCATGTTACTTGGGGTTGGCGCAATATGTTTTCTTTTGCCATTCTGTCCTGTCCAACGTCATACTTTCACTGACTCCCTTTTCATTCAATTCATTCTTCACACAATCCATCCATCTTTTCTTTGGCCTTCCTCTCCCTCTGAATCGATCCAAATTAATAACTCTTTTAGTCACATGCGTTTCGTCCCTTCTCTTCACATGTCCATACCAAGACAAACGATTCCGTTTCAACTTTTCTGTTACTGGCTCCACTTTAAAATTTCCTCTAATACATTCATTTCTCACCTTATCCATTCTGGTCACTCCACACATCCATCTCAACATTTTAATCCCAGCTACATGCAATCATTTTTCATCTATCTTCTTCACGGCCCAACATTCCTATCCATACAGGACGACGGGTCTTATTACGGACTTTTAGATTTTTCCCTTTAACTCGAGGGGCATCCGTGGGCACAAGTTGTTCCAGTGGCCGGTCGCCATTTCATCCATCCTGCATTACGTCCGGTGCGTTACGTCTCGGTCTACTTCGCCATCCCCTTGGATAAGCGACCCGACGTACCGAAAGTCTGAGCAGGTCGGTATGGGCGTTCAGTCTAGAGACATGGGCACAGGACTAGAAAGACCGCTGAAATTGCAAAACAAGTACTCCGTTTTGGTTCTGCTCAATTTCAGGTCAACACTCTCTAATCTTTACCACCACACCTCCAATCTGCTCTGGACCTCTAGGCTACTTTCGGCTACTAGCACAATTTCATCGGCAAACAGCATATACCAGGGTGCCTCTTCTTGGAAGTCCGACGTCAAAGCGTCCATTATAACTAGAAAGAGTTAAAGGCTGAGAGCTGAGTCAATATGGCTGTCGGCTTACACCACAGAAATCTTAATTAAGATTTCTGTGGCTTACACCAAGGGGCCGACCCTTGCTGTCAGTAGTTCCCTCAGTAGACCGGACTTGGGTACTGCATCGGCTGTAAATTGCTCGAATCAACCGCACATACTTCCCAGGCACACTTTTCTCCTGCAAGGCCTACCACAAAACTTCACATGGCTCGCTGTCGTAGTCCTTTTCAAGGTCAACAAACACCATGTGCAAGTTCTAATGCACTCTTCTGTATTTTTCGCACAGCTGGCGGATAGTAAAAATGGCGTCCGTTGTGCCTTGACCAAGCATAAAACCCAATTGGTTCTCTGAAATTTCACTCTCTTCTCTCAGCCGCCTTTCAATATATTTCTCCCAAACTTTTATACTATATGACATTAGTTTTATTCCTCTATAGTCGTTGCACTCCAGTACATCACCTTTGTTTTTACAGATGGGCACCAGTGAACTGTTGGCCAGGTATGGCTTCTTCCATCAAGAACTTTTTGAAAATAAGGCTAAATTCTACATTCTTGTTTAAATATAGAATAATTCAAAGTGTTCGGTAGAATCAATTAAGTAGTGAATTGTTTTTGACTAGGTTCAATTTCGCATATAACCTTTACAGTACCTACCTAATCATATCAGAAAGGGTAATCAAAAACATATAATTAATCAATTTAAAATAGCGAGTAAAATTCATCGACGTTGCAAGCAGACAAGTTATTGAATTATTCAATTCTCTTGCATCATCTGATCCACGTTGAAAGAAAAAATAGTTAATTTCGAACCCAACATCGTTATTCTAAAAATATGTAATTTTAAACAACGTTTCTCAATACGCTAATAAGTTTACGTACATACATACTGGAGTACCACTTATCGTTTGCACAACCTAATGGATAAGCAATATCACTACGTGGAGAATATTAATAAGGTGCACCACGATGTTATCAATGTCACATATTGCTTCACATTATGATAATGAGAACATGGCATATCAAATATAATTAAAATATTGTATTAAACATCTGCTTTTGTATTCAGTTTTACCAGAGGGCAGATGATTTAGCCATGTCGTTGGCTTCTATCGTACCCAATGTCCTAATTCTGATACCTACAAACGGTACAGTCGAGAGCTCACACTTGTTTACTCACATCATGAGTCCTGTCGTCATTGATGGTGTCGTGAGGCAAGTTGGCGGTCATCAACAGTGCGTGGATGTCTTCGGTCCTAAAACTTTCCATGTCAGCCTCAGCAAGGTTCGCGTCGAGATCCCGGGCAAGGTCGTTGTAGCGGGAAGTGAATTCGAATCGAGATGTTAGGTCGCTTATGCCCTTGTAGGAGGCCGACACGGAGGACAGCACTGAGGTGTGGTGGCAGGAGCCGTCTCGAAAAATTGGGCTGAAACATAGAAAAGATTTAATTAACACTTTGTTAAATTATCAATGGATAGGCATACAAATTCGAAAAGGTGTCATTTGCATAAGTTGAATTAAAAGCCACTGTAAACAAACTTTAATGAATTAATCTCATTTTGCTTAAAAGCGGTCACGGATTAGAACCGCTAGTAACCTAAATTGGATTGTTTGACATTTACATTGACTTTAATTACCTGTCTGGTATTAATAAATTAGGTCACTCGATTTATTCGGTCTTAGTTATACGATAAACAAAAGAAAATGAGCAATAAAGAAAGACTATAAATATACTTACTTGTAGTCGAGGAACCAGAGATACCCGGAGTTGTCGCAATGCGCATCGATGTCATCGTGCGAATGCTGGCTCCCGGTGAGGCTGGTGTTGCTGTTGCAGTCCTCGTCGACGCCTGCCACCCCGGGGCTCGCCGCCTTCAGCCCCAGCCGTGGCGGTGGCCCTGGAATTAAGAGGACATGGCCGTTAGATAACTGATCAATTAAGAAGTTTGTATATTCCTAGCAAAACATGTAGCAATATATTTGATTGTAACACCTGTACTACCGTATTTTAATGCATGTGTTGAACTGGCGAAATGCGAGTGTACACAACTATCCACCAGATTTTTTATGTAGTAAGTAATCTTCTTTTGTTTTTTTGTAAAAACAAGTTCTGTATGTATGAAAGATTATCATTAAGAGCGGCTCTACCAATTTGGCTGATTCCTTTTGTTGTGTGTGTTCCTAATTATCAGTACAAGGTTTGTATGAAAGAAAATTTTAGAACATCCACCACTGAAGTCGAAAATTTTGATGAAAATACGGCCGTGCGAAGCCGGGGCGCCCGTTAGTTTGAAATAAAACAGGTTATTTTGGACTCAGTGACTACATATTTCAGTCGGATCTTTATAACATTGGTTGATTACTGTAGATACGGTGGAAGTTGTGTGACGGGGAGGTAACGAGGGAGATAACGCTCGACACGCAATCATTCCTATCAGGGGTTGGTACTTAATGAGGCCTTCATTTGCTCGGAGCAGAGCCGCGAAAAGGTATAAATTTTTAAGCTGAGTAAACCGAAGTTTGGATTTTAAATTTACACTCCTTTGTTTAGAATATCTTATCTGACAGGCGTGAAAACGTACAATTTGGACGGGTGTCACTAAATAGGTACATAGTTCGGTAATTGTGACAGCAAACCAATTTCCAACTTTTAGTTTTCCGTTCGGTTTTTTATTACATAAAAAGTGAGGCAATTCTGCCTCTCTAAGTTTTAAAGACTTACCCATGATGCCATGTGGGTAAGTCTCGTGCTGTCACTGTCAATTTGACATAAACTGATAGACATAGCACGAAAAATTAAGTAGCGTTTGAATATTTGGGCATTAATCTGTCAAAAGTGACTCTAATTTATCTACATTTCTTTATGTTTATTGAAGCTCAAATGAAATTGTGACTACATTTTGAACTTGTAGTATAGTAGAATGCAGTAAATCATTACATAGAGACACACAGATTATTTGAAGTGATTAAAATTGATTCAGTCCAAAGTCTCTTTCAAAACAGGGGCCATTTTACTGTTCTGTCAAAACAAACCACAGGTTTCTATAAAACGGCTTTACCTAATAACTATAAAAACAATCGCCCCATGGCGCCACATTAGGCCGTCACGAGCAAGGTATTGGAATACTAAAATGTAGTGGTAAAGGTTGTTTATCGAGCTGAGAGGGGCGTGGGTGGGCAAGCTGGCTGGACAACATGCCTTCTAGGGAATGTTGATGTGCATCCAGCTATAAGGAAAACTGCGTAACACGCCGCTTTAGTTTACAACATATTAGTTACAATTTTCAATCAAGGTAATATAGATACCATAGGTGTTCTTTAGTAATCAATCTGAAGTTATCAAGTAACTGGGTCAATAATCGTCACGCTTTATAATGTAAGCAAGGCTGTGAACTCCCGTGTGAGGCTAAAGACTGACGCAAGCACTTACTGACTCATCAATGATACATTGCTAAGAAGCGGCTATGACTGGTCCCTCAATTGTTTTTGTAACCATGTTATGTTAATTCATACTTAGAGCAAAGATCCTATAAAACATTGATTCACAATGTTTCTTCGTATGGAGCATAAAGTTGACTCACAAGACTATAGATAGAGGAGGAAACGCTATATAATTTGAGCTATCAAATAACTCAATAAAACCATAGCATTTGGTTATATATCATGGGTTCAGCTCCGTGGGTGTCATATGGGTAGTCGTAGCACGGCCATTTAAATTACACAGTCACGTGGGTACAATAGCGTCTCGCCTTTACGACATAGACAAATTGATGTAATGGTCTAACTTTGATCACACGGACGACTCACCAAAGAAAGAATTGAAAAGTATTCGAGAACTAAACGTATGGCTTCATTGTATGTGCCTCAAGCAGACGCCTTCAGTGGGCGGACACACTGCATTACTTCATTCTTGCAATTTATGGGCTTAAATGAAAGGAATCTTGTCTATGCTTTATGGAATTCTAAACTGAATTTTGTTTATACTTCCTATTTTATCCGGCCGGATTACGGTTAGAATAGTAGACGCAGAGTTATTTCACGCTGAGACATCACAACATTCTTCACCGTCAATATCGTTAGGAATACCACAAACGAACAAGGAGCAAAGTCTCCAACATTTAAAAGTTCGTTAGAATTAACGGTTCATGGAGTAATTAATAGGAATGTGTCAGAGGTTTCCCAATTTCGTGGAACGCGTGCCGGAGAAAGCATTTACTTGGCCGTTGTTTTGATAATACAACTCCCAAATAGCGGCACAGTGCCAAAGAGACTTTTCTCTGCCGCGGTCATAATGGAAACTATGCTTGTTATATTTAGCAATGAGGCGTATCGCGAAAAAACGCGTTATGTTTTATTAACCGTGTTTACTATACCATTTTATGTATAAGCAGCTATTTGTGTCGCGGACACTGAGTTTGTCTGCTACATTTTACCTCGCCTGGACGCAAGTGTCATTTTTCAAGAAGGATTAAGTCACTAGCAAGTACACGGCTAATCCGTTCATGATTAATGCAGCGGAAGTCATGGAGCTTAGTGTATTTCCCTTATTTATTTAATGTTAAGTTTACCTAACAAAATTACATTCTAACGCCACCAAAAACAAAAGACGTAAAATCAATTATAATCCTTTCAAGAATCAAACAACTGTGAGAAAAGTTAACACACTTAATTCAGAATAATAATGAAGCAGTTAATGATTGTTACTGGTATTGGTGTGTTAAGTCTTAAGTAATTGCATTTTCACAATTGACAATTCAGATTTTGCAGTCAGTTTTTGCAACATCAGAGAGACAATGAAAACTGCCCGTGAGATTGCCAGCCAAATTGGCCATGAGCGACCGGTGGAGGTCGGCGGGCACCTACTACGATTTACAAAAACTTTTTCAGAGAATATTATATTCGGGGCGAGTAAAAATATTACAGTTGGACGACTTCGAATCGTGGTAGGGGGCGTTTGCTTCTCATTGCCTGACGGACGAATGGCGGCTATTGCATTCATTTAGTAATTAAGTTATTGCGATACGCTGTACCAGTATGTATTCGTATTGAAAGTCTGCTATTACGGGTACAGTATTATAGATGCTCGTATAAACCAGAAAAAAACAATTCAAGTAGTAATGTGAGAGAAGTCAAAATGCCAGTATATTTTGGTAAGACAGCTTTTTTATTTCCTGTCACCTTAATTGTCTTTTTTTAAATATTACGTATGAATTATTGACTTTCTCTGAGTGTATACTACATAGTTGTACCTAGCTATCCATGATATGAGAATTCTGCGCTATTACGTAGACTGAATGACTTGACAAAATAGATAAGATTGTTCATCGGCGCAAACAAATTCGAAGATCGCCTTAGAACAAAAACCCAAGCGATTGTTTTCCGTATGACTTTCAGAATGACAATCCTTGTGACTGTTTATCGAAGCCGCATAATGAGCTGAGCTCCGTATTAATATTCAGCAGTGGCCTTTACAGAAATAGTGAAAAGCTAGAGCACACTGCCAAGCGTGAGAATGGTAACACAGTGCTTGGTAATCTTTCACCTCCTTGGAGCTCGACTGTCCTTATAAGGCAACCGACGACACGCCGGCGCTCCGAGACCACACAGAGTCATGCGCTCAACAAACCGCAGTCATGTTCCAAGAAAATAAATCGTGGACGAATACAAACAATAAGGGTAACACCGTAAGACTGTTGTAAAAGTGCTGAATAGTATTAATCTAGGACGCGCATTGCCTACATACTGAGAAAAGTAATAATGTTTGCGTATAGCAGTAACTGTTCCTAAATTGTTTATAGTTGATTGTCATTTAGTATGCAGTTAATTTTGATTAGTTGTAATCTGGTTTTATAATGTTTATTTGAATATGAGCTTTTATGCAGTGCGGTGTGATTACTATTTGTTTATGTATTTTTATTGTTTCATCTGTTGAGGGAATCGCTGTTTCTTTTTTTTTTTTGTAGGAAGTTCCTATTCAATTCGGTATGTTTAAAATTTACTAATCTAATCAAATCATAAATCCCTATTCAGGCCAATTACGTTAATCGCCTTCTTTATTGTCCTCAATATACCACAAAAAAAGATAATAAAAAGTATTTCCATCTCTTATTAAAATTACTGTTACGTTAATACCTTTCGTAAACAAATTGATAATATATCAGCTTGTTGTCACTAAGTCGATTTATAAAGGAGGACCTACAGCAACCATTGTCCGCACCTCCAATTTTTTTTCGTGATATTAAAAAATAAGGCCGTTTCAATCCGATTATGACGTTGTAATAAAATAAGAGATCTGGCTGTCAAGGAGATAATGCTATATTTTTTTTGTTTTGTCCATGATTTAATCAGCGAGACTTGTACCTTAAAGCTTATTCTCAGTATTCTAAAGGACATAATTCTCATAAGAATGTTTGAGGATAAAAGTTCCAAGTCTCTCGTCTCTTTTTATTGTAAAAAGGATATGAGAGTGACAGGTGATACTTATGGGGCATTACAAATGTCAAGTTTTTTTGAATACGGAGTGATACGAGGGGGAAGTTATTATGGAGTGTCGCTCCATACGTATCTTCATATGGTCGGTTGCTTATTGGATTTAAAAAGTAAAAACGTACTTTGTGAACGGCTTAGTTACCTTAGAGTAAGTAATATATGATATAATTACAAAATCTCTAATATTTACAAGACATAACAACTGAATCTATAATTTTACTTGATGTAATGATCAGTTAATATAATAAACGATTGATATAATTTAAAAATAATTAATTTTTATAAGCGTAATATAGGTACATTGAATATAAAATCGTTAGATATTCTACTTAAAATACATAAAAACCTATTTAGTCTAATGTGATAAAACCGCCTAGGTACATGTGAAAACGATTTAAAACCATGATCGTTTACTTTTGAATAAAAATATTTTCTCTCCAATAATAATATTTTTTTCTTCGCTGGTCTCAGTTCTAAACTAACCCAAATAATTTATCAACACTAGAGAGGATCTGGCACTCGGCGGCCGCTGCCGCGGCTTTGCTCTAACTCGGGGTGTGAACCATAATGATGGTATCAATATACTATTGAAACGATATGCCTAATGATTTTCGATTAAATAAACGTTATATCCGATAACGTTAAGCATACGAAATAAGGGTTCTATGTTCTATGTTAGGGGGGTTTGGTTTACGCACTTAGTCCTTAAGTCCAAAAGTCGTTTAATAGCCCCTGCTATTAAACGACTTTTACAGATTTTAAACTGACAATGACGTCAAAATGTGCAGTGTAAATGATTTGAAAAAAATATATGTTAAACTAGAACATTCTCTTAATCACTTAGTAAGTGAATATTTTTAATTATATTCATATTATATATACTTTTATTTAATTTTTTCGACTAAACTTTGAGAGTTTTGGACGCAAAACTGATGCAGAACGGACGCAGTATGCGTCCAAAACTTTCAAAATGTAGTCGAAAAAATTAAATATAAGTAGTATTCTATCAAAATTAAAAAAAGGCGTATACTAAAAGATAGATAATAAAATTGTCTGTAAGATAGTGTAAGTTTCGGATAATTATACCTGTTAGATTTTGTGTGATTGTCAATGTTTTGTCCGCGTCAGACACAACTTCAAGAGTTAATTAAACTATTTAATATTAACTTAATCAAAAATATTCACTTTCTATATGATTAAGAGAATGTTCTAGTTTAACATATATTTTTTTCAAATCATTTACACTGCACATTTTGACGTGATTGTCAGTTTAAAATCTGTAAAAGTCGTTTAATAGCCCCTTAAATATGGACCATTGTACGCAAGCCATGGCGGCCGATTACTCCAACCAGCCCACCTCCCTCCAGAAGCAGATCAGTCTTCCGAGTCTTCTAAGGGCGTCCGCAAGGGAGTTTGGTGTTCCAAGGGTTTCCCTGCGGATTTGGGTGACGCCAGTGCACTCAAAGTGTTTGTTCAGTGAGCAGTGTCCGGTGATGGTCCCCGCCACCAGTAATAAGGGTTAGAATAAATAAATGTTATATGGAAAGAAATTATATCAAAAATTGGTATATCTCACGGTTGTGAACTTGTGAACGTTATTGAAATGAAAATATACCAAATAACTTTGCATGATATGAGACGCACCCCCTTAGAGTGTAAATATTTATCACGTAGCGTAAACGTTATATGCAAAGAAAATAACATTCGGGAGAATATTGTTGTGAACACACTTAGGTAAACCTAAGTGTGAAATCAGTATTCTCTCAAATATTTTATTCAAATCATAGTCAGTGCGCCATCTAACACATTAAACCAACGCATTTAATTAACTAAACATATCGAATTTCGTAACTTAATCAATCTCAGACCCACTATGTACATGGTGCTCCACAGTTTATTGCCAATAATAAAGTAATAAACAAGGCCATAAGTAACTCGCGACGATATTTTAAGCATTGTGAGTGAGTCATAAGAAAAACAAATTGTGAAACCAAAGAGACTACAATAAAAGAAACAGGCCACCAGGCGCCGGATAATTTCACAGCGACTCCACGACATGAGTTCAGCTCAAAATGGAAGAAAACCAACCCTTATAAATAGAATTACTCCTCGGCACACTGCATGACCAATTCTCTAATTTTGTTACCAGTTACTGGCCAATAAGGGTATCTTATAAATAGATCTCATCTTTATTAGCAAGTTAATGGTACAATATTTTAACTTAGGCAAAGACAGTTTAACACGACAGTGTTGAAGGTTGAAACAAGCTGTGCAACAAGTTTAGAACAGGTGATTAGTCAATGAGTCAGTGATCAATTTCGTTCACTGTTGTAGAAATTGTTATTTTATAAATGTCAGCGTGGGACAAAAGCACCTACACGCGTTACATCACAAACAGATACCGCTCTATAATGATTTTAGCATGCAAAGTTGTACCTAGTGCTGTTTTTAAATGATCAAGCATCCCACATGAAATCAGAACAACGACCGTTGTAAGGTCGAAGGAACCTTGAAAGTGACTTTTGCTGTACAGGTGAACTAGTGACATAGCGTATGATTGACTGTACATGAAAATATCAAGTGTCTACAAGATTTCTTAATACGTACTGCAATAAAATTAACGAAACAGAAATTCTGTGATATCAGACTGATATATCGTTGTATGAGAGACTGCCTTAATGTGATGGGCGGACATGTGCATCAGTAAATGACACACTGATAGACAAAACATGGCATGACTAATCGAGTGGTACCAATTTGTACGTAGTCAGGGCCACTTCAACGATGTGACGAGACCGTTGAAACGGCAATTTAGATGCTGTGCAAACGACAACTTCCTTTTTGAAATGGCAAATTGAAAACGCCTTTGGTGTTCTGTTGTTGAGTTGAGAGAAAAATGCGAATACGAGTCAAATATTTGGAAATGTACTCCCGAAAATATAAGGCAACGAAACACAGTAGGAGATGAGCTACACAGCTGGATCGAGGCGGATTGTCTGTTTTATTCATTCTCTGTCATAACGTGTTACGTAGTTCATATGACTTTTATTATTGTCTAGAATCTAGGCTACAGTTCTGCACGTATATTATACATAATACTGTTTGGTAAGCAGTTACAACACAACGGAGAATAACCTCGAATATTCCAGCTGCATTCGCTGTACCGCCCACATAAAATTATGGATTGGAAAAACATGCTATTTACGTCAACGTGCATAAGGGTGTAGTATTAAGATGACATGAGTATATTAGACTACGTGGGTACTTTCATTATCATTGCAAATTGATCAAAAGTCGGGACGAACAGTCATTAAGGGTACCAAAGCAGCACTTAGTGTGTGATGCATCAATTACACGCACTAATGCATGCCCTACCTTCGTTAGAATACAAAGAGCCCTATCGCATTGGTTTCATTGTGCGTACCAACGAACCACATTAGGCGTGATATTCTCCTGCATAATAAATCAATGACACTGCATATTCTATTGTTTAGTATTACTGAGCTCGTTGATTAGCGAATTACCATAAGTAATAACTTTTATTTATTCATTTCGAATGCGTCGTGTCCTGTGAGTGCTATCCTCTTGTGCCTCTAGAAATGTAATCATTCTATTTTTAGTTAATTAATTACTAAGCTTAGTTGATTTAGCACTTAGTACACACACTTTATACACAAGAGAATTTTATACCTAAATGGCCTTTTATTCAGCTTTTTCAAATGACTTTATAATTGTTTACTTTTCTAAAAACAATTACTTAGAAGTATTTTTTATTTTTCTAACACCTAATTCCCATGGACATAAAACGGATTTATACTTAATTCAGTGTAATAATTTTATTCGAGTCTTGTAATTAGTTCATTATTTAAGTTTTAATGACAAAACATAAACTCATTTCTATTGTTTACTGTCTTGCTAATGATTTCTGTCTCATTAGCACTCGAACTCTTACACCTACATAAGTAGTTCTAAGAACGTAAACCATGACACCATTAGATATTGTTAATATTTAACCGCAACATAAACAGTGAACGAAAGCTGTGAACTGAGCGGCAATGTTTACTTTGAGAATAGTTCACGGATATATGAAAAAATAAATAGAACTCGAACAATCCTAAACAACGCACCTTTAACAAAGTATTCATAATACGCGCGTGGTCGTGAATCAGAATCGAAAATCGAATGTTCACTACCGCGTTCGTTATCTCAAGCGTGACTCATTGTGTTACAGATGATTGTCCAAATCGTTATTCTGGGTGGGTTATAATATTAACGTAATTCACATTCATGTATCGTTCGGATAGTATCGATGTTTTGTCAACAATGTGTATAGTACAACCGGCCTGGTGAATGTGCCTTATGTTTAATCTTGGTAAAATCTCGCAAACAATACGACATGAGCGCGGCTGTTGTCGTCCTTGACTGGCGAGCGCTGGCGCCACTAAGCGCCGACACCACTTTCAGGGCTTGTACCACGAATTCTTAAGCCTATTGCCTATTTTGTACCGAAAGAGAAAGGCTGCTGAGTAAGTGTAACGCCAGCCTACTCGCTCGCGAAAACCGCTAGCATTTTGCCGACCGTGGTACCAGCACACTCGCTTGCTACTTCTCTACTATTTATACCTGTTTGGAGCTGTTTTCAAGCCCCAACGTCAACTTCAATTTAGAGTTGTAAATCACCACGTGAAGGATCACGATTAGTTATTTCAATAATTACTTGCATTAGTCATGTACTGTATGTATCTAACCAATGTTCCTATTTATTTGATTCTCAACACTTTCTCAACCATCTCGCCTACATTCAACAAATGTATATCTGTAATCGAATAAAAGCGTGAACGTGTGAACATTTCTATTTGTGAGCACACATTTAAACATTTATTAAATTGCAAGTGATAACATGTTTAAAAAGCCCCATTTATTATAACGGCGCTTTTACATAAAAGAAACCATAAATTAGAAGTGCTTATGTATGCATAGCTGTACATAGCCATATTATACTTTTTAATGCATGAGTTGGTCATGTGAAAGCATTTAAGTTTTTTTGTTGTTTGAGCACTAACCGATTACTGCTTTTACTAAACAATAGTTTGGGGTATAGTTCTATCGTGGTTGAACGGTAAATACAAGTCGTTGACCACAAATGCAACATGTCACGAACCACGAATACCGTAATGACTGTCTTAATAGAGTCACGTTAGCAACGCCAAATTCAGGACAATCTTGTCAGCATATAAAGTAGAATACAGTACATACGCTTCAGTGATAAATTGTTATTTTGAGATAAAACCAGTTTCAACTACAGCGGTTAAATAAGTCATTGAAATATTTGTGTTATGTATCACTGAAAAAACTGCAGCCTTAAACTTAATCGATGCAAATTCGATCTCCAATACCATTTCCTGAGTGTCAAGGATTGTTCCTTATATTTTAATCGCTTGAACGTATTTAATTCTGCGGTTTAAAATATGGATCACGTGTATTGCGTGCACTGTGCATTTTGTTGGACGATGCCGAAATGATTATCGTGACCACCTGCCATTAATCTCAATGTTCTCAAACTTCGAACGTTATTTTATAGTAGATTGTCAACTGAGACACCGATACTAAGTTTCTGGGGGATATTTCACAAAAAGTTTTTGAGTAATTGGTACAATCGACACGCACGGATCACAGTTAGAAATCATTTAGGAACAATTGGTTTTGTTGAACCTTTAAAGTCTAGATGATCTAGATCTAATCAGTATTACCTATGCTTGCTAATACAATAACATAACGTGGTGTGGGCAAAAAGTTGTAGAGGTAAATTTCCCGATGTCGGAGTTGATTGGGGCGTATAAATAGACGGCATCCGAGCCGCATTCGGGACCGACCGGCGTGGACAATGGATTCCGTAGACGAGACGCGTTCCATATGGATGAACTGCTAAAGGGCATACATGATCACGTTCTAAATGCTAACTCATTCATTTAATAAAACATTCCAGACTTATTCTCTGTAGCTGCTGCTTTGAAAGAAGACAGCTGAATTTTAATACACTGTGAAACAGGACCCTTTTCGATTTCTAAGACAGTAATTTTACAATTTTTATTAAGTTTTTATGTCGTAAATTAGTATTAAACATAATTGATGATCAAAAACCACTCTCGAATTTTAAACTAAATTCAGGTAGCGGGCGTTAGTCAGACGATAGCACATTTTAATAAAGCTTAAAATTGATCACTCATTTCATAATTATTTCTTCACGAGTTCACACGAGCAAAAGTCACTGCTCATCATTTTGTCTATTAAGACATTTTTATTTATTCGCGTGTGATTCCTTGAACGGGTTTCAGAAAATCAATCATTATTTTATCTGCTCTTTAGGCTTAGCACGTTCACACCTACGTAAAAGTATTTAAATTCTAGACGAATTTCGAATTGAAAATACTACTATATTAAAGTATTTTGGTTTTACTTTAAACAAGCTTTCATATAGCTTTTAAATATGCGTTTGAAACGGATATTTTCTCTCGAAAATCATCCGATCCTACGTTACGTTTATTCTACGCGCTCGTAGGTACAGACAGCGCCATCAACTGCTTACCCCCTATCCGAAGTAATTTGTATGCGTGGGGGGTTAGCAGTTGATGACGCTGTCTGTACTAGGCCCTCTGAAACGAATATAAAACGAGCATGTGTGAGCAAATTGCCATAAAACGAATAGCCATTAAGATTAAGAATGACCCATAAATTAACTCCACTATATTTTATTCAAACGAGCTTATTCATTAATAAAAAATAATATGAAGACATAAAAAGGGCATCATTCGACGAAACGATATTTCAAAAAAGAGAAGACTCAGTTTCACACGATTTATCGCGAACATTCTTTTAAACAAATGAGAGTGGCAGATGGTAGTTGTTTATTTTGGGTTACTACTTCAAAAAAAAAGGAACATAGTGCCAAGTTAAGATAGCGCCAAGTGTTGAAGGGAGCTGTGAAGATATGCTAATAACCGGCTCGTGGGATATATCGCGCCCAGACGTGTTATCTAGGCAGAGGCGTCGCCGGTCCTCGCAATGGCGCGTCGATATTTGTTGGTAGTTGAACCACGTCGTGTACACACTAGTCATATAAAGCTAAGCAAAAGCATGGTTCAGCCAACACATTTATTATGCGTTTAGTTATGCTATGCATGCAAAGTCTGCATCACTACATATTATAAAACAAAGTCCCACAGCCGCCTCTGTCTGTTCGCGATATACTCAAAAACTACTGAACGGATTTTCATGCGATTTTTGATAATAGATAGAGTGATTCATAAGGAAAGGTTAGGTGTATAATTTGTTAAGATTTTGTGTATATTAGTTAAAATATGACAATAATACCCGCAGCCGGGTCGGCAGCATAATAAACTGCAAACGATGAAAATACAATACAACAATCGTCGATATCGTGCTCAACTACGTAAGTGTGCAGGAAATGGAAAAGAAAGTATTAATTTTGCAGCGGGTTGCTTGACATGACATTATCAAATTGGTGCATACTTATTTAATATTAATTACCGTGAAAATAGGAATGCGATGCAGGCCGTGAATAACACCACCCCATTTCTACCCGTGGGTGTCGTAGAAGGCGAGAGAGGGATATTGACCAGAGGATAGCAGCAGCGGTCTTATAAGTACCATAAACACCTTTTTTTTTTTTTTTTTTTTTTATCGTGGGGAAATCCTCATGGACTGTCTCCCGTCTGGGGAAGACGGGAGGGTGTGCCGGACTCCTACCGGCTAAAACCACCACGGTGTTCCTCGACTGACCTATGGGCGGGGGTACGGGATTCGCTCGCGCATGCACCGCGCCCCCGCCAGACCATAAACACCTACTGCGATCGCCAACATGTGCGGCCAAGCATGGCGATTACGGCTGAACCCCCCCTTCGGGGAGACCTATGCCCAGCAGTGGGCGTCTAAAGGTTGACATGGTGATGATGACCGTGGAAATTGCGGTTTGAAACACAAAGAAAGAAAACTTGACTAACAGCTCTGTGTTTTACCGATACACGTGCGAAAAACACAATTTTCTAAAACTGCTCATCCCGAATATATGATATTCTAGTCTTTAACGTAGGTATCTCTGTTACGGGAACTCGTAAACTTCAGCGGATCTAAAATAAGAACATGGAATTCCACGATGCTCTCAACCTTGAAATGAAAGAGCGAACTGATTTTACGACACGGTCAGAGCCACCATTGATCATTAGGTTTTAAAGTGACTATGTTATTATAGAATGATAAATTGCGATAATAATTATTTGTTTATACAAAGTGCCTGGTCTGTGTTTTTCAACCATTTCGATCGTACCACACATTTGGAAGAAAAACTATTGAATCTTGCCCAGTTCTTTGTACTGTACCACGTAATAAACTATTGGAATAAAACCAGTTTTAGTAGATAACCAGGAAATAATTAAGTCCAGCTAGACCGTGTGTATGCATTTTATCAAATGTTTTTGCAACATGGCACGCGTACTCGTCTGTGGCAAAAAACACGAAACTAAACTATGTTTCATAACTTTAAAAACGTCTATTAACGACTCCAATCTGTATAGAATATGTGTGTCTGTTCGCTAACATTTTGTAAATAGAATACATCAAATTACATAGTTTATATATGACAAGCAACCAAAATTTGGCTTCTGGACAAACGAAGGGATCTACATCACAACTGAGACGCTTACGCAGTTACAACGTCACTGCTACGTGCGTCTACGCAGCTACAACGCTACGTCGACACGACTCTTAACACCACTGCTACGAGCTTCTGCGTGTCTACAGTGCTACGTCGATGCGGCTACAACGCGACTGCTACGCGGCTACAACGCTACGATGACGCCACATCAGCTGAGCGGCTACAGCCAGCTACTACTATGCGACAGATATGTGACGTGGACGAAACGACTTCGTAACGCCTAAGCTGATGACACAGTTGCACATCGCATGGATGAGCGATTGGCTGCCACGCTGCGTGTCAAGGGTTCGATACAGCACGGAAGTAATATTTGTTCCTACAGTTGTTCCAGGTCTGGCTGTTTGTGTATGTGAGTTTATTTGTTAGTAAACGAACCCAAGATACTAGAGAAATTTCTAGCATGGAATTCCAACGTTTTATAGAGAAAAAACTGCCTACGGATAAACACCCAGTGCTATGGCATAATATTATGAATACTCAGATAATAGATATTTGCTTTAAAAATTCACGAAATTTTTGTTGATCTCGTCGTCAATGGGAATTTAGAGTTAATTCAATATATGGTTAATTTACGCCTTCCATTACTTCACTATGCTTACCAAAAAGAGAGATATAGTACTACGTTACAGACAAGCCAATAAATCAATCACTATGCTTTTAAAAACAATATAACTCACAGAATTTACGATTAACAACGGGTTAAAATAACATCGATAAAAATAATCGATGGTAAACTCTGTTACTAAAATAAGTTTCCCAATAATATGTAGTTAGCATGTAGGAGAACGTTTCAAGGCGTTACTGTAAATCTTTTAATCATTGGCTCTATTATCGAGTCGGATCAATTAACATCGAGTCGACGAGAGGACTGGCCCCGCCTACGGGCACATCGCGTGTTTAAGAGCATGCCAGGGAGATAATAAACTGTATAATATTATACAAGTGACGCCTGTAATTCTTGAAGGTAAACACAAAGCTGTATTTTTACTTGCCTACATATCTCTGATGATGGTTTTAAGGAAGAAATTTTATAATACGTCAATTTGTTCTTTCTTTGTTCACAACTTAAAAAAGCGGCCAAGTGCGAGTCGGACTCGCCCATGAAGGGTTCCGTAGCAGCAAGAAACATAATATAAAAGTTCTTTTATTCTTATATTTGAGTTAATTGAATGAAAGGTAAATTGCGGTTTACGATTTATGACGTGTTAAAAAAGAAACTACTAACTAGATCTCGTTCAAACCAATTTTCGGTGGAAGTTTACATCTCTTATTTTAGAAGTTACAGGGGGGAGGGGCCATACATTTTACCACTTTGGAAGTGTCTCTCGCGCAAACTATTCCGTTTAGAAAAAAAACGATATTAGAAACCTCAATATCATTTTACCTATATACCTCATACCTATCCATAGATACCCCACACGTATGGGTTAGATGAAAAAAAAAAATGCGTTTAAGTTCTAAGTATGGGGAACCCCCAAAATTTTTTTTTTTTTTCTTGTGTAAATATCTTAATGCGGTTCACAGAATACATCTACTTACCAAGTTTAAACAGTATTGTTCTTATAGTTTCGGAAAAAAGTGGCTGTGACATACAGACGGACATGGCGAATCCATAAGGGTTCCGTTTTTTGCCATTTGGCTACGGAACCCTAAAAATCATAGGGCCTAGTGTTATTCGAACTCGATCGCGTTAACGTAAACTCCAATTTGTATTGAAACTAGAATAGCATAGTCCAGTGGCAACAATAGGAAACACAAGTATTCCATGCAAATTGACATAAGCGATAGTTTACGTTAACGCGATCGAGTTCGAATAAAAACTCACACTAGGCCCTCTGACTTTTATAGTTTTAAATAGAAGTCGATTCCACGACTTTCTACCGTTTCTTCTAGATGACTAGATACAAATTGATTTAATCACGATGGTACTCCATCTATATCAACTAGAAACCGATATCTCGTTAATCTATACTCCTGTTGTCTTCATCAATTTCCGCTTTCATATTTCCCAACAGCAATTTATCTTGGTTAACATGACGCGGAAAGTGTGAACTAGTTTTTAAATTACTAATACGATCTTAGTGGTTTGATTAGTGGCTTCTAAAATAGATTGGTCTTTGTGAGGCAAAGAATTAAAGGGCTGTCTCGTACGTAAATTGTACGACAGAAACATTTCGTGATGGACTTGTGAGCCTATTATTTGTTTAGGATAACGCCTATGTAACCTATGTATGTTATGTTTGTTTATGTAAGTAACATAAAACGAATTATGTTTAAAATGAACAAAGTTTTATTCCAATGAGGTTATTCCTCTTCAAACAATGTCGATTTTATAATTTATACTTCGAACCAGTCTGTCAATTAAGCCTCAGAAGCGGCTTGACTTATGTTAGATAGCTATCTAAATGATATGCTAAAATTGATCACGACTCCTACTAATATTTTTTGCGTGACACAGACGTGGTTTAAATGGCAGTAATAGTATTTAAATACATATACCTCTCTACAGTATTATAATTACATCCTATAATGGACACGGCCGTTAACTTTTTGCATTTGTAGATTTTAGATAGATGAAAATCATTGGGCTATAAATTTTATATAACGCAATAAAAGATGTTTCGTTCCTAAAGGAGCTGTAGCCAATAAGAACTACAACTGGTTCCAAGGAATGCAGAATCAGGATTTCACAGTAAATGTATAAGGCCCCGTGTTTTTGCATGGCAAACACGTGGGCGGCGGGTGAGCCAGGCAGCCGACTTTTACTATTTGTTTATCAAACTGCGGTAATAAATTAAATTGATTCCAATTATGTGTATAATTGGCGAAAGCACAGCCGTTTGATATAACACCTTTTATTTATTATACAACGTGTTACAGCATATCCTTTGCCTGCTTACATTCAGGTTTAAAATACTGTGTATTTTTGTATTCCTATCTCAATATGGACAACATTCTGTTAGGCTAAAATAAATACTTAACGAAAATTGCTGTTTGAGTTAGGCTTCAATATAGACGTTATATCAAGACCTAACTTCGTAAATATCTACAAGGCCTACTTATCGATCCACCTCCTTTCTAGACCAAATCAAATAATCGTAAACGAGTTTCGTAGTTTTGTGTCAATACAATCCGACAGTATCTAATGAGAATCTATTTATTTACCACATACAACTATCGTCACAATATAGTAGCTTCTAATAAATTATTATTATTAGTAGCCCTAGGAGCTAGCCAAATTGTACATCTATTATGTAAATAACCATATATAAGTCTCTAAGTAAGATTTATTTACATACATATATGTTATGTATGTAAATAAATCTTACTTAGAGAAATGAAAAATGTATATTTGAAATCATAAATTATTATAGACGTGCATGATAATACCAACAAGTATGTATTATGCACATCCAAGAAATATTTTAGGGTATGCAGCCCGTGTGATTAAAATAATGTAAATTTACACTCTTTAATGGTGTTTCAGTTTCAAAATTGAGCTATGCAAGGCTTTTTTTCTCGAATTTCTTAAATTTTATTACTTATAAACTTTGTGCTGGCAATACCGAAGACAACAAAAAAATTATTATCCAATCGGTGCCGTCATTCGGAAGTTATGCCCGTACAGACTTCCGGCGACTTTATTTTATACTATGTAAGGATATACATAGTATAATGGTAGTGATGGCAGACAATGGTAGTGGTGCTCGGTGGTAGTGGTGGTCAAACAGCTATTAGTTACGGTTTTATAGCACGTGGGTGACGGTTCTCGAATCTCGGGCCATGTTCCATACGCCTACTGCACTATCATATTAATAACAAGTCGTAAGTACCGTGTGCATTTCTAGTGTTGATATCTAATACCTTTAAACGAGCAAATCTTGTATATGTATATTACTACCTTTTGCCCGCGACTTTGTCCGCGTGAAAGTCGGTTATCGTGGATGCAGACGAAATCGCTTATTGAAAAGTACCGTATGTCCTTTCCCGGGGTTCCAGCTATATTCATGCCAAATTTCATTAAAATCGGTTTAGCCGTTTCATTGTAAAAGCATAATAGACAGAGTTACTTTCGCATTTATAATATTAGTATGGAAGTATAGATATCTGAATCTCGGAAACGGTTGAAACGATTTTTATGAAATTTAGTGTGTCAGGGGTTTCGGGGGCGATAAATCAATCTAGCTAGGTTTTATTTAAAAACACACGATACAAAAATACCGAACTTTGCTCGGTCGCCCAGGTTAAATAGAGATAGAAATCTGTATTCGTGTAGGCAGTGCGATCATAAAAGAGAATTTGAGTCGAGTAATTAAATGACGTCACTCACTACATGTTAATATTGCAATATCGTCAAATATTATTAACTATTGCTTGCTTTATAATAAAAGTAAGAATCGAACTGAGAAACTTTTAGAAAATCTATAAGTACCTACTAATATTATGAAGAAGTAAAATTGGTTTGTTAGTTTGTAAGTTTGTATGTAGGGAATAATTTCCGACAATACTCTGAATTCGATTTCAAAAAATATTTCACCAGTAGGACGCTACTTTATATTGCATTATCAAAAAAATAGGGATCCTTGAGAAATTTCACGCGGACGAAGTCGCGGGCAAAATGCTAATCTGTGATAAACAATTACCTAAGGTAAAAAATTAAATACTTAATAAACAAGTAAATAATGTATTATGAAATTTGTTTGAAAATTCATTTACATAATAGGCAAATATTGTGACAACAAGTTTGTAACTTAGCCCGTAAACTGAAGTCCCGACTGGTTAGAGCAACTTCTGGAACTAATAAACCCGCAATAGTGTTGGTGACAGCTTTCTTGCTGGAAGTGGAACTTTTCACTCTCAACATCGTGTAGTTGCGAGTTCTTGAGACGGTGTAGATGAGGGTGTTCAATTTTTCACATATTTTCTTTGGCTCAATTCTCTAAAGCAACCAAATTATAAGTCGGTGTTATCGAAATCGCAAGCTGTGCCAGTATATATGTGCAATAAAGTGACAAAAATGTAAGGGTTGATTAGAGCAAGAACTTTATTTTCGACTTCTGGTTAAGGAACCACTAAAATGTAACGGCAAAAAATAACTTATTTATTGCCAAAAATGGTAAATGATCACCAACATTGAAACCCCATTTTAATATCAAAGTTTAACCAAAAAAATTTAAAGTACATTTTTACACAAAACAATTGTCTACCCATACATAGTAAATGAATTCCAAAAGTTTGACCTTACTAATTATTATAACCTAATCATAAAACACTTTATAGTTACTTAAAACGCGTATTCGGAAAAAAATAACCAAAAAAAACCCCTTTCTAACCTAACCTGACCGAGTTGGGGTGCCCTAAGTCCCGAACTCGCTTTGCTTGCTCCTGTACATTTTATGGCGATCATAGTGATGTATCTAAGTAGTAATAGCGCATTAATTTGCACATTAAGATCTGTGTTTCACTACATTTGATGTTTAATATATTTTGGTGGTATTCCCTTTATTTTTTTGTTTTTCTTGAAATTATAGATAATGCATAGAATGAGCATTCACTCTAACCCCGTCTTTACAGAAACTTCTTCTTCCTGCCCTTATCCCATGTTACTTGGGGTCGGCGCAACATGTTTTCTTCTTCCATTCCGTCCTGTCCAACGTCATGCTTTACAGAAACAGTGGCAGAAATAAAAATACTTTAAAAATCGTCTGAAGAATTCAATATTTAGTAGCTTAGTCAGTGTTATTTGGGTCACTATATTTTTTGTTGACAAGGCATGCTAATTAATTTATCAAAGATGGCGACGTGTAGTCTGTTACTAATTTGTATAATGAGTTAAACAGAATAATTCACGGAACCAAATATTTAATATTTAACTATGCTGAATATTTTAATAGGTAACGAGGTATGAACTCAAAAGTCGGAATACTTCCGATAAAAAATTAATGTATAAACAGATGTGATGTTAGCGTTATCAGTTCGCTTGCATCAGTTCGTGATTAATTAACATATCCTGTGAACACGCTACTATTAATTTGTGTGGCCACAGTAAATATAACTAGTTTAATAAAATGCTGCATTGTGGGCTAATAATGTTAACCTATATTGGTAAATTACCTGCTTAGGTAGGCACACGTATTATTTTTATGGTGTGTATATTTACAACAACATGTTTTAAGTTTAGGGTTGTTTATTAATGTACTGACTTTATAAAACCGTTAATATATGACGTAAAGTGCTTAACATAGGGTCCACTAAATATAGCCTAAAGGGTCTGTGAGTTTATTTATAATGCAAAGAGGTCGACCTCTCATCTCTACACACTAAAATTAAATAATGCACAGAACAAAGTCACTGAAGCGAAAAATCATGGTCATGGTCAGGTTTTGGAACGAGCAACTAGCTTTAACTTTCTGACTAACTAACTGACTCTTTGACTATTCAAAAGTGCCTGCAAATGGTTTAATTGAAATAAATGCTTTGACTTTGACTTTGACATGTCCATTCTTCATTTTGACCTATGGATCCCAGACTTGGTCTTTGACAAATATCCAAATGAACCCTCAAAGTTTGCCAACATGTGATGGAGTGCAGTATTATAAGGGTCAAATTAATTGACTACGTTCGCAACACCACACTGTGCTAAGAAACACAAATCACTGACGTTGCTCAGAAGGTCTTAAAATTAAAGTAGGACTGTGCTGGCCACGTTGCTGGCCGCTGTGGGTCAAAATAACCAATATAATATGAAGCCATGTCTGAGTCTGAAGGCATCGCAGCAGACCACACAAAATACAGAGGTAGGACCTAGATAAATTTAATAGCCAATTGTCGACACTAGCCTTGAAAGCAGTTGAAAGTTATGAGGGGCCTTTGCCTAGCAGTTGGGTGATGCAGGCTAACAAAAGAAGTAGAAGAATTTAGCCCAGCTAAGTAATGTACCTACAGGCCGCTATGCTTTACTAATGTTACGACAACAAACCGTCACGCCATGACGATGTTGCAACAAAAGATTGTCTTCGCTAACTGTTGACTGCTTTTGTGAATGAAGAAAACCTTTTGTTATTCTGAATAGGCTTGAGATCAAGACAATTTTCCGCTAAGAATGTACTGTAAATTGATACTATATAGGTACTTACATAGCTATACTCTGCTACTGTATCTAATTTTTATATATCAAAGGCCGGTTTTTCGAACTTACCTGGAAAAAAAGAAAAGAAATAATTAAAACATTGCATAAAACTTTGCAAACTTAATCATGATTAAAATCTTTCCACATTCTAAGTTAATGAATTAAAAAGATTAATATCCAATAAAGGCGGGAGATCATTCATCATAATTGTTACATAATCGCGAAAGCGCAAGCATTGAACGGTTCAACTGATATGAGATAAAGATTATGTAATGATTTGGCATCAAATATGTTAATCCAACCGATGTCGAATTGATAATGTCGTTGATATTCGGAACCATCGTGTGCACGAGTAGGCTTCCGTTTCTTATATAATATCACTTACGGACCTTACATAATAACTGCCGACAGCCAAATTAGCACTTTAACTCTAATAAATTGGGTATCATTTTACTTTGATATTCTATTAGGTTGTATTATGGTATTCGTTTATTTACATTTTGTGTCACGTTATTATATTGCTTAATTAATTCTACCTACTTATACATTATTAGGTAAACTAAATTATAAAGCTACCTAAATTAAATAAGCTAAATTAAAAACATACAGTAATTCCGTCAGACTTATCAGCAAAAAATCTAAATTAGGAAAATTAACTGCCTGAAACAGGTTTACATTCGTGAGAAAAAATTGTTGTTTCAAAACATTTGTTTAATGCTATTTGTTTGGAGTTGATTAAATCTTACATTTTAAACATTACGCGATCATTATTCTTTAAGAAAAAAAACATCTACGGAATAGATACTCACGTGCAAACAGACGATTTACTTCAAAATAATATCACCTTAGAAAAAAGTTATAAAAAACTTATTGCTTAAAAATGTTACAAACTAGCACAAAACGAGGAAAATTAAGTAATTAACATACAACCGCGGTGACTGTCAGGATGACGACTGAAATGAAAAGTCACGAAGCATATCCTTCCTCTGGAAACTACTAACGTTGAAGGACACTCTCCTTTATGTCCTACTTGCTCACCTCGCTCGTACATCGCAATTCACACACTTTGACATGCAATTATAGGACTAATTCCTTTACATATAAGGGCTGAAGTTCTTTATATGACGCAAGAAGATTCACTGAATGTGACCCGCAGTAGAGCATGAACCATGTAAAGGTGTACTTAACTCGACACTAAAGACTAAGGAAGTTTGTTTGTACTTGTTGCTATAATCAGGCTTTATAGTAGTAAGACATAAGACATAAGACCTTTGTCCCTTATTTGATAAGAGAATAATGTAGGTACTTGTTGGCACTTTATCCAACGATTAGGTGATCAAGCTGTAGATAAGAATTGGTTAAGTGTAAACAAAATGATAAGTTTTCGTTCATGCTTGCTCGTGTCCCAGTTTTAAAATTATTAATGAAAATAAGGCTTTAACTTGGCAAAGATAAGAAAATGTTGACATAGGGTCGGTTAAAAAAGGGCCTACAAAGAAAATTGCTTACAAAAGAACGTCTTACAGAAAAACTGCCTTCCAATTTAGTTGTGAAAAGCAAAGTTTGCTTTTTAGACTTTCCTGACTCGTTGCATTTTAATAACGAAACAAAATAATGTAAAATTATAGAAGGACATGAACACCGGAAACTCACGCATCAACAAAATTTCAACTTTATTTACTTTGCGTGCCAACCTTTATAAAGAATCGACTACAGTATTTTATTCACACCTTAAAGAAACAGCATCTTCTAAACTTTGCCCATAAACGACAGCTGTTTCATAAAACATAGATGTTATCAATGGCAGTATTGACATAAGTAATTTAAAAGCCATCAGCGATTAAAAGGGCGCATGCGTGATGCGGGCTACAGATGAAACAGGGGGCTATTGTGCGCAGGCGCCGAGGACGTCGCCTCGCCATCCGGACAGACAGACTTTATACACAGCTTTATATTCATTGATACAGTCATAGATACTGAGTTGGCATACTTATTGCATGCTCTGAATCTTGAGCAAAATATAGGCTCGATGCTATCGGTCGATTGTTTATCGTGAGAGGTACAAACAAGTGATAAGGGGAAGATGATAACAATAGAACTCTTATAAATCTTATAAACCTATTTACTGTCTCTCTGAGATTTTTGTATAATAACAGACGGTCCTGGAGCAACATCCAATACCCTTAACTTAGTTTACTGATTCTTGGGTAAAATGATGCAAGTCTTCCAAATATTAGCGGTTTCTTTCAATTTCTATCACTACAAATTATGTTGTTATCAAAGCCATTCCAGCAATACAAATGGTTGGAATGAATCGAAAGTTCCTAAGTGTCGTAATTCGCAAATTGTTTTCGAATTCTAACACTATAATATCATTCTCGTGAATTCGTGATGCGTTTGCAAACAAAATACAAACAACCTTGGTTAAACAATGATAGGTCAATAAATATAATTACGTTTAAGATGTTCATTGCAAAACTGATAATTACCCTATCTATATTCTATTATATATTGATTGATGTAACTCCTAAATCTTGAGTTCCTTCTTCTGTCCAGCATAGCATAGTGTTATTATTATCTTCTGCATCCACCACACTATCCTTTTAATGTCTGCAAAGTGCGACCTATGACTATCACTTAGTACGAACAATACTTGTCAATTCTAATGATCTGCAACACTATTGTTCAACCCACATCCAGTCACTTTTGACGATAGGCCGTTTTTGTACCATTGAGCAAGAATATCATGTGCGAAATATGATTGAAATAATAATGAACACCTCATTTGCAATACAATGAATTCGAAATTAATATTATAAAGCAGACGTGAAATTGCAGACTGGTGTATTACAAATAATTATGTCATGCATGTCAACTGAAGGTCAGTACAGATACTAATATTTTAAAAAGGTAAAGTTGGAAATTTGGGTGTAAAAGGTGATCTCCGAAACTACTTATCCGATTTCAAAAAATCTTTCACTTTTCAGAAAGCTACACTATTGCTTAGTGTCATATTTTGACTTGACTTCCATACGGATGAAGTCACGGGCAGAAGCTATCTATACTAATATTATAAAGCTGAAGAGTTTGTTTGTTTGTTTGTTTGGTTGAACGCGCTAATCTCAGGATCTACTGGTTAGAATTGAAAAAATCTTTTTGTGTTGGATAGTCCATTTATCGAGGAAGGCTATAGGCCCATGCGAAGCTGGGTCGGGTCGCTAGTTATAAAATAAAGGAGAAAGACAATATTCAGACTGATTTAGAACAAAATATGTAAAAGGCTTCCGCCTATGAATTCAATAGTGCGGCATCGCAAAAGTATAATGCAATCGCGACCCACATAAAGTAGCAGATAAATCCACGAACGATTCGAGCTATGTCGCGTCCTATGTAAATATCGACCCGGGGGCCTTTTGAGAAAACTGCAAACAAAAAGTTGACTTTCGCCTTGTCATAGGCTAGAGTAGTAACTGTGACAGTAAGCACTTTCCACTACTGTGGGTGTCACTGGTCGCCCATTGTGTACAGCGAAAGCCGAATAAAGACAAAAGGTTATTTCGTATGTGAGCTTGAGCACATGCTATTTAGACCTCCAGTGAAAATGTGACTGATTTATAAGAGGTTCAAGTCAGTCAAATATGGCGTTTCCATTGGTTTATTTGCTCTTATGTGACCTGATATGACTCATATGTACTTTGAGACATACAGTAGTTCTGCTCGAATAAGAATAGCTGACCTAGACTTTAAATACTCTCATTTTAATTGCCGGCTAATATTTCCGGATATTGAAATCATAGGTATATTAAGTATGCATTTGGTACTCAAAACGAATTGTTATTTACTTAATTTACGTTGATTTATGAATAGAAACCGCTTTCCCTGATGATTGAGGACATCGTTCAAGGTACAGTTAGTTACGTCAGCGTCCGGATGAATTTCTCGATGGTTTTTTGCAAATAGTAAAACTTGTTTTTATGCGACCTACAAAGCAGTCGGAAACCCATGTTTAGATAGCGTTGAAACCCAAGCGATTCGTTACTTTTTTTAAGTAAGTTTCTTAAAGTAAACGACGAAATTATTTCGAAATCACGGCTGGCATTGTGGTTATGATTAACTGCAGCATTATGAATTAGAGACGTGCGACTGGTGTTATATCAATGTCACTAGAAAGTCGTATGGATAACTTTTTATCGACACATGATGTCGATAGCTGGCTGGCTAGAACCAGACTTACGTTATCACCTGTCTCCCCTTATAAAATGCTCATTGACGTGTCGCGGCGGCTAGCTCTCTCCTTTTAATGAGTCTCCAAGAAAGACAGGTGCTGTACTATTGATGTAAGTACCTATTGATATTTTATATTATGTGTGTACTGTCAATTAGTAGTGCTATAATAACAAAAATACTTTACTACGGAATGTCTTCGTTTCGTCATAGGTATTAGATTTATTAATAACGAAGTGTCTAGCCTTGGCACTTGATTTAATACTATTTGCTTCATAAAACAAGGGGCATGTAGCCAAGTACATATTATCATTGAGAATTTATACTGCATTACATAAGTATGAATATATTCAACCACGGTACCGTATTTAACTAGATCGAAAAGATGTTCAATGATGTTAAAATCCCGCGCGTGTCACAAATATGCGGAAACATATGTAAAATAATAACAGCCTTCGTCAGTTATATTAAGTCTTAATTTTGTATGAATAACACTTTCAACTTTGACGAAAAATGCGAAAAGCTTATTTATTGTTCATACAAAATTAAGACGTATTACAACTGGCGAAGGTTGTTATTATTTTAAATATTTTCCGCATAATTGTGACACGCGCGGGATAGCTGGATGGGCATATCCATTTGCTTTGTTTATTTCGTGGTTCATAATAAAATTTGTGCTAATATTTATTGCAAAGCCGAAAGCTTATCCAGTATTCGCCTATTCACGTATACAAATAATGTATCACCTACCCTTAGGATATGTTAGTCCATAACTAAACAGCGAGGCGTGCATCCAAATCGATACGCCCCCTCGGTCGAGTGCGGAATGACCGCGGTCGTCGGTCGGCTGGCAAGTACAAAAACACTCGGAAACAAACGCCTCATGGCCGCTCAGTTTTTGCCTCACGGAGCTGGATGTTATTCACAATTCGCAAACTGCTCAATTGTTAGGTCACGGTAATAATCATTTCCACACAAGCAAATATACATTGTTAGTTTACAGGTATCATTGTGCTGTGGGAACCGTTTCGTTATACACATACATGAGATCGGTGTTGGTTACATTTGGTTAGCTTTTTATAAGTGGACTTGTACAAAAGTAGTCTAGTCATACGATAAATGCACTAATATCTAGGCTTGTGTTCAATCAATTGACTACAAGCCTAGATATTACTACCTTTTACCAGTATATCTACAACTAGCATATATGCTCGCGACTTTGTCCACGAGAATTTCTTTACATGTCCCTAATTTTTGAGAAAAATTTTGGAAATCGGATAAGGAGTTTTGCATATTATTCCCTACATATGTATAAACTTATAAACAACCAAAGGACATGTTTCATATTGGGACCAGTCTATGTACACCACTTCAAAAAAAAGAGAATAATCAGTAGAATCCGGGAAAAACACAGATAATTCATTTAAATGTATACTGTTGTGGTAGTAAATTGATATTTAACAATTACTTTTATGGATTTCCAACATGGCGTCACTCACATTTAGCTACTCTATAAACCATAGATCGACCATTGATCATAGAAGGAGAACTGTCAGCTGTTAACAGTGTCTTCTTCTTCTTTCGTCTCTCTTCTCTCGTTCTCTTCTTCAACTTCAGCCACTTTCGTCAGTATGTTTTGAACTTTCGTCTCGTTTTGTTTCTAGTTTCTGGAGTTCGTTTAAACAACCTTGCTTTCGTTTCGTTTTGTGAATTTAACACCGTTTCTCACAGAAAATCAGAATTATAAATGTCAAACGTCATTAATCGATCAAAATGACAGCTTACCGTCATTAATGCTTTTTTGTTGTGTGTTGCAATTTCAAGTGCAATTTCTTGTATTTTACCTGCTCACAAAGCCATTTAAAAGTAATTGGACAATTGAAAACTATTTCAAATGTGTTTCCCTATCTTTAAGTATGATGTACAAGGAGTGGGCCTAGGCTCCATACATTTAGAAATAACTCCATTACCTCTTTACGCAATATACGCGTTGAGACGTGGAGTTGCGGACAGCAGCCTATTATACCATACCATACCTCTTTATAATATTGGTATAGAAAAATCTTCAAGTTGGTCTACTTATTGACCGAACTATGACTATATAGACTTTGTATCAAACGCGTTGTCGGTACAGTCTTCTTTAGGGATCTTTTTAATTGGGTAAATTATAAAGATATTTATTTTCATTTTATATACAAAATAAAAAAGAAAAACCTATAATTATTAAAATTAAAAAAAACTAATATAATAAGGCATCAAAAAATTCCTCCACGTCGCCTTCATCTGGGAATGTGCCCAAGAGACTGGCTGCATTGCCACGTTGGATGGCAATGCTTAACCTCTGCCCAAAGTAAAAACCGGCTCTTGGATCACGGTAAGTGTCAACTAACCTTTTGGAAATTTCCTTAAAAAGAAGATGAGCACTCGGACCCCACGACCCGAGGGTTTCAACCCCAAACGGCTCGAAAATAAAGTTATCACCAAGAATACTATACTTTCGCCGTTTGTCTTTCTGCAGTCGCAGCAGCAGCACCAGCACAGCACGCTGAGCTAGGAAGATGGGATAGCGCAAGAGTATCGACGCACGTAGCATCCCACACTAAAGGCCTACCCAACTTCCACGGAAATAATGACATGCCGTCCGGTCTCTTGCCATCGTCGCGTGCCAAGCCGTTGGGTTCCTAAACTGCTGGAACGCCGACGGCGACGAGAGCACGACGAATGATGTCATTAATATTAGCGTGCCGCGATATGCGATCCGCACTCCGGCTACACGACAGGCCGTGGTGTCCTAGGCAGTTGACAGCTTCCCCACAGCGACAGCGATGAGGAGAACAACAAGATGCTCCTAAACTAATTTAATGCTATTTTCTATTTTTATGTTAGAAAAGGCTAGCACAAAACCACCAATTCATATTTGAATTTCTGCGCAGAATTAAGATTTATTGACCCAATTTTCGTTACGTTTCAAATTACCACACAATCTAAACCGTATCGAATGCGTTTATTTTATACTGACCCTAGTAAGTAATTAAGTTTAAAATACAGATAGTAATAATACGCGTTTATAATACGCGACCAAGTAGGTCGGATACTATTACTCATATTATGGTTGAGATAATTAGTAGGAAGTCTAGTCTTAAGCTTAAAGCTTCCTTATTTTATTTTCCTTGTATCCAACATTCACTAGTATTAGCAGAACTATTAGTTAATCTGTGGTATTAGATAAATTGCTGTGTACAAGTATATTACTTCATTTTGTTCGCATAATAATGATCTTTAGTACTTCGAGAAAGCATGGTCTTAATGTCATCTTTATTTCCTTCATGAAACCAGTCATAAGCACGAGTTGACAGACGTTTCGGACTTTAAGCTCTTATATTTTAACTCTTCTAGTCAACGATGATGTTCACTATCTAGATCAACTTGTTCTAATGCTGTAACCACCAAAAATAGTTGCGCCAAATTTTAGCTATAAAGATCAAAATTATTTCCTAGAAAAACGGTTTAATCGTACAGACAGCAAGAAAAATGTGCCAGTAGTGCTTTCCAGCGCTGAATAGGATTTAACATTCACAATATGATTTTAAATAATGACTTTAATTCAAACTGTGATTGGCATATGACTTTCTACTAAAGCACAAATAACTCATAATTTCATGAATCAACTGTAATGTCTATTTTATTTATTGTAAGTGCGATCAATTGACTCAAGTGGAAGTTACGTGTATATGAACGGCAAACATCCGATACACGTTCGATAAAACTTTCCTTTGTTTTCAATTTACTGAGGTAGAAAGAAACGAAGAAAGAAAATGTCATCAATATTGTCCGTACTTTTGCACTTTGTGCTGGAAGTTATTTATGATTAGCACTGTGCACACATTGTTTTAAGGACCCCTATTTTTATAATAATGCAATATAGCCTATGTTACTCAAGGATAATGTAGCTTTCAATGTAGATTTAAGTAACTCAAAAACTACTGGTCCGATTTCAAAAATTCTTTCACCAATCGAAAGCGAACAAACAAATCTTTCCTCTTTATAATATTATAGTTTAGTTAGTCACATGAACCGTGACTATCACACGAAAGAACAGCACGTCTAGGCTCTGAACCACTATGACAAAATATCTGAATTGCAGTCACTGTAGTCGAAATCGGTTAGATTTGATGTCATCATCATCGTCACCTATGGATGTAGAATGAACATAAATCCTTCTCGGTTAAAAAGGGATCATGGTTAAACTTAATGTAAGTCATCTACAGTTACTACTACATGTAGCACTCAAAATCGCAATACGTCGCTACTTTAGCTTAAGTTCGTTACAATTTTTCAGTTGTCAGGATTTTTTTTGTAATACGAAACAATGTACTTTATTTTCAAACCATTTAACCTAATTAAATAAACACAAAGCTTAAAAATAAATGAGGGTTCAAAGGGCATCAAAAAACTCGTCCACATCGCTGTAAACGGGACATGTGCCAAACAGGCTGACAGCATTGCCACGTTGTATGGCAAAACCGAAACAATCCGTTCTTCTATTACCAAAATGAGAGCTGTCTCGATTATCAGACAGAATATGGAAGCAAAAAGGAAGGGCACTATGCTTTAATCTTAGCCCTATTATAGTCCAACTGCAGAAAGAATTTGCAAAATAATTATAGCTTTTCTGTGTTGTTTAAAAAATGTACTGACTTTCAACACTGTATATGTGTATCTTATGTTAAAAGTGACAGCCCTGAAAAATGTGTACAGCCAAACAATACAATGATATATTGAGTTTACCATACAAGGTTTTAACAAGTACCAATTTGTCTTGTATTGGTTTCTGGACATCCTTCACATGCATACAGTACAACGGAGGTACATTATTTCTAACGGTGCACGCAGTTAGGGTGACAAAGCACTTTTTGAAAAGTTTATTTTTGAATAATTTTCACTTTTTTCAAACTTTTGCCATCATAACTTATTTTCTGTTATACGGTCGACATTTTTAGAAGAAATCAATTAAAAATGATGGCTTCTTACCAGCCTTTTTGTTTAGTTAATTATTTTTCTAACGTGGAAACAAAAGAACTACATTAAAGTCAAAACACAATCAACATTCGAAACATTGCCGTGTACGAATTTGGCGCACACTTATCGATTTCCGATGTACCCAAAGATGACGATAATAAAACGGTTTTGGTGTCAATTAGAGTACAGTGTAATGGTGACGTCATTAATAGTGATTACACCGACATGGTTTGCGACGGGACACCAAACAGACGCAGACTGGGAGAGTGTCGAAACACATCCATTAACGATAATTAAGCTCGGTTTTTTACAGCAAACATTCAAAATGTCATCCTCTCACACGTTACTATTAATAGACACGCTAAAGAGAGCAATTAGTGGGTGAAAAATAAAACAGACTGATTTCTAGCTGATGCTGTAGAACAGTTCAATGGTCCAATTTGGAGAGATCGATTACACGCATTCTAATTATATAATCAGATCACAAATCTTTGTAATTGTATTAAATCGAAAATTAATAATAAGAACCCTTTCAATTTAGCAGCATCAGGAAGTCATTCGCCTAGCAAGTTTTACATTAAACAGTAAATAAACATTCGGTAAAAAAACAAATATTTGAAAAGGGAACCGGTCAAGACACATTACATATTTTCTCATAGTATATAGCTAGAAAATTCCGACCGCATTCTTTATTGAAATTTATTATAACGATTAAAAGGTTCAAAAGAATTAAACAAACGCGAGCTTATGAGAGCTAATAAATATTTCAACAGTATCGTTTTGCCTTATTTTTCTCTCATCACTGACTCATTCTGACTGATTTGACATCTCATTTGTTATCATTGGTACAGCTGGTGCCAATGGCAAGTGAAAACACAGAGAGATAACAAAGTTTTTCTATTGTTTTAAACATTTTAGAAGTTTTGGAGGATAGATTGTTCAGACAACGTCGGACAAAATATAAAACTAAATAGATTACTTTACCTTTGTTAAAACATTTCTCAAGAACTAACGGTTTCCATGTTATATAAAATCCGCGATACAATCTAACTATTCATAATTCTTGCCTAGAACACTAATTACTCATCTGTCAGGAATTTCTATGAACAATGATGTTTTATCTTGAACGCTGATACTAGCTTGTAATACCTACCTAGTCCGTGCTAAAGCACTCCTTTTTACTCGTCAACCGACCGAAAGGTTAATAACGTCATTCATTTGATAAGAACTGAAATTCATTGAAAATTACTAATACACATTTTTGTTTGAATGAAAATATCGAAAATGCAGAGAGAATAAAAAGTACCTATCAATAAATTCAGCCATATCTTACGCTAAGAAAAGCAAAAACCACTGGTTACGCATTATTGAGTCACGTAAACGCAGCTGTGCTACGCCATATTGAAATTCCAGTTAAATCTAAGTGTAAATGAAATTGATCTTGGCTGTTCATAATTAAATCAGAAAAGATAGTGTCATTTCTTTCTACTACAGCATATTTTTTACATAGGACAAGTCCTGTGAGCCAGAATCAACAGTGACGACCACCAGAAAAGCACCGAAACAATGAAACTGGACATTTTCCACTTCCCTCATTATTAAGCAGGAGACAGAACTACGTCAATAGGCACAAAGGGACGTTTCCACCTGGGAGAAGGCCAATTTCCAAGGACCACAGATTATAATTGACAAAATTAAGGGGTCCTAAAAAGTGAGCTGATGAAGTCTACAGCAAAGGCTAAGAACTTCGAAGCCAAGTCAAGCCAAGATTGAAGGCAGTAAGTGCTGCTACACCAAGATACGCTGGTGGTGACCACCCGAAAATTTATTAACATTTTGTTCACAATTTCGGGCGGCCACTAGTGGCTTTGCTATGGTATTCCCTAGCGGTTCAGTGCGCGTTAGAGTAACAAGTTGCAAACGAAATTGTTTAGACATTTTTTAAAGAATTGATCGCATAGCCACCACAGCCACTATAAGAAGCGACCACTAGTAGCTCAGTACGCGACAACATTAAGGATACGGTTAAAAGTTCCGATTTGATCAAAATTCTTCAAGTATCATAAGGTGACACATGAGTAGATGAAGCCAAACGACTTCATGTATTCTGATAGCAATATGACGTGAATAATAATTCATTTTATAATAAGATCAATGTATTAATACCAGACTAGATTACTAAGCAGTCATTTCTGGTGCAAGAGACGAGTGAAGTGATAATCCTACAAGGCAAAAGAAAGGAGTGAGCATATAAAATGTGTACTAGTCTAACAAGTATCTATGCTTTAGCCAAAGACGTTGATTGAGTGAACCAGCTGGTTTCGAAAGCAATTTGTATTTCCGTTGCCTTAATGTGAATTAGAGATTACATGTATGTTAATAAATTCTTCATCGCTAATTATATATGAAGAATTTAATTCATTCCGTTATTTATTTATGTAATTTTGGTTTTTCCGTTCGATAATATAAATCAGCAGTTGACTTCTTTTGATTGATGACGTGAAGATTACGGACATGGGTCTGGATTACTAGCTGTACCTACACGGTATAAACAAGTTACAAGAATACTAATATCATATCATTGACTATAATAATAATATTTAAAAAAAATGTGCCACGGTACTCACTAGAATATTGATGTGAAAACATGTGAGCTCGTATCAGTACCAGTCTCACGCACACAACAAAAAGTCTTACGGTGACGTCATCGGACGCCTTACGCATCTGACGTTCAAAGTCAAAAGAATTGCCTATTTATTGAATTTTATTTCACTCTGGAATCCGCCTGGATTTTTGGATAAAACTCTTCAAAAACCGTTTTATGGATAAAACTTTTTGGCCACGTTGCATTCGTATACTTACAATCTTTACAGCGCATACCAAGTTCCGTTTTAAACTAATACTAGGTACGTAATTACTATGTAATTTTCTTCCAAAGTCAGATTAGCATCGCCATTACGTTATTATAATTAAATCGCAACCGCGCAATTATATAAATAATGCGTTGTAACCAGGTACAAAAAGGTGTTATCCTTAAGAGTAATTAGTGCAGAATGGTGTTATACTAAACGTATCAAACCAGTTGATTCTGCTTACTCTAAATCTATTGTGTAAGTACTTCCAATAATCTACTATATAAGTGAGATTAATTGCTTATCGCACCTAAATACCTAGTACTTTAAACAATAGCTGTATGAAAGCACCAAAAAGCTTGCTTACACTTCAAGTGGTTTTCGATAAGATTAATTTTGTAGTTGAGGAGATTTGCTCAAACATACTGAAAGCGGGTCGAACGTGTTCGGGATTTTAGTTCCAGTTTTGAAGCTAACTTTTTAGTCTTACAAAACGGCATGTGAGCTCGTCTAGCACTATGCATTGACATTGTAATACTTTCTATCGAACTTTCTTTCCCAAATATCTACTTACTCCCTTTGGAATTGTAAATAATATTATTATTTTGTTTTTTAAGATTTGTGTATGGTGAATAAATTTATTAAACTTACTCACTACATATTATAAATTAAAGTGTTAAGTTTGTGTTCATTCTGTATTATTCGAAACTATTGGTCAGATTCTCTAAATTCGTTCGATAATAATATAAGGTGAATTAATTGTAATTTGTGTGTAAGTTAATTTAAAAAATTAACTTTACAAATTTCGTGGACTTGCTGAGTACGTATCGAAAAACGAAAATAATATAGCAAAAAAAAAATGAGCTTTATTTTTTGCTATATATTCTTTTTTCGATACTGAGCAAGTTCACGAAATTTGTAAGGTTAATTTTTAACACCTTATATAAGAATAAAAATTTACGCTATCCCTGAGTGCCATAATATTTTCCTTTAAAAATT
This sequence comes from Charanyca ferruginea, assembly GCA_947361185.1. Taxonomy (NCBI): domain Eukaryota; kingdom Metazoa; phylum Arthropoda; class Insecta; order Lepidoptera; family Noctuidae; genus Charanyca; species Charanyca ferruginea. Next base: position 13,492,438 of record OX376073.1, on the reverse strand, counting down.
AATTAGGGATCCGGAATTAGGGACGAAGGCGCGGGCATAAGCTATAGTCTTTTATAAAAACGATCTTATATTTTTAAATTAACTGCCTTCTCATACACATAGGGAAAATAAGCACTCAACAGTGACACACATATTTTCCCCTTTGATTATAATCTTGTTTACATAAAAGGAAATTAAAGCTCTAAAAGTCTTAATTTATGATAAGTATGCGATTAGGCACTGATCTCATTTCGGATGATTCAGCTGTCCGCATATAGCGGCTGAATAACGTCCTGTCATAAATGGAATGCCAAACGTATATTTTATGACAATAACCATTAAGGCCTGTGCACACGATACGTTGCGGCGGCGACGAGGCGCCGAAGCGGTGTCGCTGTGGTGTTTTACATAGGAATAGCCATGGTATACCACACGCCGCGCCGCAAATGCAAACCGGAACGTAGGCAAAATCGGCACCGCAACGCCTCGTGTACACAGGTCCTTACGGAATTTAAGGCACATGAGTTTTCCACTATTAATTTAATGAAACATACGAACACTTGTCGCTATAAAAACACAGTTTTGGACGCGCATTCCTCTGTCGGTCTGTGTAGTGCCAAATTTCTGCAAATTGTATTTATAAATAGACCAGCAGACATACACACATGTGAACATGTGTGTTATATTTTTGGAATTTGGTACAATGTTGTTAGGTCTGAAAAACGCTGTAACGTGTGAATGTTTTCTGTAACCTCTTTACAGAAGTTTTTTTACAATGTTGACAACAATTTCAATCAGTAGAGTATGCATGCAATATGATATTTTCAACCTTTACATTTATTCAATAACTAGCTTCTGCCCGCGACTTCGTACGCGGATCCTGTTGCTTATGCCAGCGACAACGGGGTCGGCAAAATCGAAGATCTGAAACGTCTGATGTCGAATTCTAAGAGCCCGGGGACGGGAAAACAACGGGATGCGCGAGATGATTCGAGACGTTCAAAAAGTACAATTTTGAATCATACCTCCGATGGCGGAATATGTGGCGTAGTCAATCATAGGAGTATACGAAAATGAACTCCGTTCCTTACCAACCCAAGGAAGGTCGCCATGACCTACGGCTATATCTTGAGACACATCCGATTCTTCAGATGATATCGACATTCTGTTCAGAGAATGTCGAAGTTGATCAGAATTCAAACGTTCGTTGCGCTCTTCTTCTGTCTCTTCATGCCGAACTCCAGCAATTCTTTTTCTCTCACTTTCTAACTGATTATGAATATTTTGTTGTGTGCGTGTTCGGGACAATCTATCTATACTATAATATTATAAAGCTGAAGTTTGTTTGTTTGTTTGGTTGAACGCGCTAATCTCAGGATCTACTGGTTCGAATTAAAAAAATCTTTTTGTGTTGGATAGTCCATTTACCGAGGAAGGCTATAGGCCAATGCGAAGCTGGGTCGGGTCGCTAGTGTATGATAATCTCGATCAACAGTTAGTCGTGCATCACGTTCATCATTCGGTTCAAAAGACCTGTTAGTAAATGTGCGAATACGCTGAGAACTCAAGCGTGATTCTCTATCCGTGAACGTCTCCGACTCGCGAGACAATGTTTGACGTTCACGATCAGCGGTCAGTCGCGCATCATACTCTTCACTGGTCTCTAGAGACCTGGATGTAGATGCGTAAATACGCTGAGAACGCAGGCGTGCTTCGCGATCAGAAGAGGTTTCCATGGAGCGAGTTGCAGCCTGATGTTCTCGAACAGCATCAAGTCTCTCCTGACCGCTCGTCGGTAAATTCTTGGGATCTTATGATCCTCAATCTTTTAGCTCCTTTGGAACATTGGGAAAGATTTGACCTCTTTCTAGGCATGGTTATAGTTTTATTGTAAAGAAGAAGATACCTGATCAATTAAAATCTAAGTGACTGCTCCCCTGCGTTACCGGGTAAGCTACCGTGTCAGGAAGATAAATGAAAAAGGAAATTAAACACCCAAATAACATAAGCCCGAAGGCATATATTTATTCGATAAAATAAAAAAAAATGGGAATTTTGGCCAGTAGAGTCAAATTTTCAATGATATACCATCGTCATCAAAAATCAGTCCTAAACTGTTACCGCCTTCACCGCGTGGAGGTACTCCCAGCTTATGTTATTTTATAAGATACAGTGAAATTAGTGATAGCTTTTATTTTAGTTATTAGCTTTGATTTTCACATCACATGTTTCTGATCTTCGATTTTTATAAGTCAACAGGAAATGCCCATCAGACAGAACAACTTTTGCTAAGACGTCATTCCTATATGTGTCATGGTGTAGCTGGGCTCTTGGAGTTCCACATTAGGTGTTCCAGATCTTCAAATTTATTCTCTCAGCAGAGAATGCTCGTCACGTGGAACAATTTTTGCTATGGTACCATTTTTGTATCTCTTATAGTTTAGCTGGTCTGTTGCGGTTCTGCATCAGGTGTTCAAGTTTCCAAGGTAAATTATAGCCTATATGTTGCTCAGACTTAATACCTATACAACAAAAGAAAAATCATTCAAATCCGCCCAGTACTTCCGAAGATTAGCGTGTACAAACAAACAGACAAACAGATAAACAGACAGAATTTTTTTTTTGGATTTGTGCTCTATTACTGTTCCTAAACCCCCCTCAATTAAAATTTTTTTAATATATTCAATGTACAGACACAGTTTTGTTACTGTTTTATTATACCTATGTATAGATAAAAATAGTGATTCTATTACAACCGCACGTTATTCCCGTATAGTCCATTCCATTTGTTTTGCCATAAACAACAACAATTCTCCTGTCACAATGTTCTAACATTGGGCAGCTATTGTGTGCTAAAATAAGCATGGCTCATTGGCGCCCCGCGGCGTCACCGGTTGGCAGACCACCCTGCGGCCGCTTGGCATCCGCAACCATTCTACAAGGACCAGGTGTATTACGATACTCTTTGTAATCGTACTAGAACATAGCATAGTGCCAGTTCTAGGAAGTTGTCATCAGATTTATTTCATTGCTCTCTTAAATGGAACGCTTTGATACTGATGCAATAATTAAAAAGAACTGCAGCTGCGAATTTCGTTAACTGGTTACGAGAACTGTGCTGGCACTAATTGAAATCCTGTTGGAAATAAATTCGTACTACGATTTAAAACAGACAGTCTGTTTGGCAATTTTTCTGTAGCAGCATACTATGATAACCTTAAAAAATGTAATAACAGAAAACAACAATGCCATTCTTATTTTCTCTAAAATCCATTGAGGTACCATCCGTTTCCGCAACTGCCAACATTTGCAACGTCCGTACCGATCTTATCTCATCCAATGTGGATCAACCCTGAAACCAGTATTGTTCTCTTGCAATCCGCAGACAGGAAAATAAGTTAGGCTCAATGCTCACGGCAGATGCAGAGAAATCGCATCGAAACCGGAACTGATAGCAGCGACGGATATTTTATTTATTACTGAAGAGGTCTGTCACAACGGTTCCACTTCTTAAGCTTTTCCGTCGCTCTTGGATTGGGAGAATGTGTTGCTACGGAAATAAAGATTATAAGAAGTGGTTTCTCCATTATTTATGTTGGCAGCCTTCTTATTTGTTTTTTGGTTGCTAGCTCAGCTCATCTTCTGAGTACACATAATTATAGTGACGACGGTGAGAACAGCATTTTATTGGAGAAACTCTCTAGGCTCTAAATAAATGTCGTTGGATTTGCTCTCCAAACCTCGGATTCGAAATTGATGGTTGGAAGGTGGTCCTGCGGTTGCCAAATGGCCAATTGTTTGTATTTTAATATCGTTCCGTCTAAATTTATTTGTAAACAAAGATTTGAGTATCTGTGCCGATTCTTAATATATCTTCTATGAATTGAAGTGTTTCCATTCGACATCTTGCAGGTTATTGTGAATTAGCTTAGCATGTTTTATACTCGTCCTGCTAATGTCCGTTGATGTATGAATCAATCTTTATTCGTTGGCGCTTGGTGTCCGTCCCTGACACCATATTAACAAAATGTAGCTGTATCTCTTTACGAGAGCTACATTTTGATACAGACTACCAGTGGCTCGAAGAAAACAAATTGTTTGCACTTTGTGGCGAGTAGACGATTAGTTGACACAGCTTAGCTGGAATGTAGAATGTGTCATGTTTGAAAAGATTGTACAAGTCGGTTATGCCATCAAGCATTGTACAAGCAATACATTTTTCCAGTACCCAGTATAAACTGATACCTCAGTGTACGAGAAGCCTTTACAATGGGGGTCAGCTTATACAGGAAATGTATAGTTTAACATGTCGTCGTGTGTACATACTATTCGAAAGGTGTTAATAAAGTAATCTAAGCACATAACCATTTTTCTTTTTGTATGCACATATCCTTATGAATATATTATTATTCCCATAGCTACATAAAATATGCTTCCAAATGGTCGTTAACCTGCATCGCGACATCAAATTAAAAGTTGCTACAGATTGCACAGCTCTCGCAGTACTCGTATCATTTCGTATACTTACAACATAACCCGGTGGGCCTCTGGGCAACTTGTAGCCATATATTTTTTGCTTCTCGTATTACGGTTTCCGAACCCACTCGAGAGGTTCGCACCTAATAATGAGAGCTGTCAGACACTCAACACCGAGACGATCTGTTTTCCATCATTACTATGAACCTGAACGGACGGTATCGAATTCTTTAGCACTATTATTAGACGAGCTGTTACATACCGACACTTACGTTGTAAATATTATTTTTAATGTAAAATTCTCTCATTTTTTGCAGTCTCTGAATACCATTGTTACTACAACCATTTTTTATTGTAGACTACTGGAATTCAATAGGCAACGATTAACCTTTAACTGTAAAGGCCGTGGAGCTATAATCCAGTTAACTTACTAAGTACAATGAATTACTTAAACTAAATCACTGTTACTAAAGTAGATTATATTTCAGACTTTAACTACGGTTATTTATCATACTTTAATAAAGAGAATATTTAATGCCTTGTTAACAAAATAATTACTTTTTATTTAGATTTTGAATTTTAAAATGAGATAGTAATTGTACGTACAGTTAATAATAATACAGTCATTTACATAGCATTGTGTTTGCGCTCTGATGCGCTTTACGATGCAGAGCGTTGACAACATAATGCTTTGGTTTTTATGAAGCAGGCGGACTTATCTGTCATCAGTACGATCACTTTCCATATACATACGTAAGTAAGTGCGTTCCCAGAAGGATTGATCTGACTAAAACCAACATTGGTCTTCAGTTCTTCCCACAATGTGTATTACGTTTAATTGTGAGTACGTTGGTATATTAATTAAACCTTGCTCCACATTAGCACATATTTTTAAAGGCTTTTGTACTCGTAGAACCGAACTAGGTCGTGAACTCCACATGTGTTTATTACTTCGGAATATCAATAATTGTGCAGATTCTTATAACATTTATATCATGTTGAATGAATAGATAAATACCTATTAGATATTCAATTCTAAGTGTTAGGAGGAAGCCTGTCTATGAATCTTATATAATGGAAAGTACTCTCATACACGTGACAAAGAAGTCGTCCATCAAACAGCATTTGAATAGCTAATAGAAATGTGTTTTTATTCAAACGTCAACTTCAAAGGATCAGCTGAGGAAGGAGTAACGACTCCTATAAAGGACAAGTAAATCTCAGTTGGTGGTAGAAGCAATAAAACTGATAGGTTATTGCCATCTTCGTCTAGAATGCCGACTGCAAAATGTCCGTGTATCGAACGGGGTGAGCAGTAAAACTGCAAGGAAAAGTTGGCGACGCGCCAGCCGTGCGTACAGTCCGCTGCGTCGCGCCGGCGTCCGAGATTTATTGTCTTCAGAAAGGAAACTCTTATTTCTTATTCATGTGGACAACACTTCGATTGAAAGTGATATCGGGCTCGCGTTTCGTTCGTATGTCAGCAAACATACGCTTGTCGTGTTTCAATCTGCTCTGTTAGCATTGATACCTAGCAGCTTGATGTAAAATTGAAAGATAATACCATCATTGTATGTGTTTGTATGTACACCTCATGTTCACAGACTGTTACAAGCTAAGCCGGTAGTGACAATACGTATACTGCGTTACAAACCTGGTGGAGAATCATTTTATGATGTGCGAAGATTATAAATTAATTTCTAAATATCTACACTCCTCCTATTCAACATTCTATGCAAATGTTCGACATAATAGCTTTTAAGCCATGTCACCCCATTTGAATTCAATTCAATTCGTCTTTATTGTGGATCATCTTTCCACCCGTGGGCGAAAAGAACAATCGGGCGACAGAGGGATATTGACCAGAGGTTGGGCAGTAGCGTCCTTCTGAGTACCATAATACTTACTACGATCGGCAATATGTATCGACCAAGCAGTGCGATTACGGCTGAACCCTCCGTTGGGGAAGACCTATGCCCAGCCAATCGGCGCCTAAAAGTTGACATGATGATAGCTTTTAAGCAGGATGTAAGAGTGAACCATGTATCAAAGAAAGTCATCGTGTTATGCCAGAGACTCCTTTTTATTTAATTCCATGTAAAAATCTACACCATCTAAAATTGTAATAAAAGCTTAGCGAAAACCATAAGCAACGTTGCACAAAATAACCTAAAGCGACGGGAGTTTCATATAAAAAAAGTGTAGTAATTCAAGTTAATGCGTCATTACTTAGACGTTTTAATGGGTGTAGGGAAGGGAATGAAATTAATTTTGCTGCTCGGGCACGCACGGGCCCGTCTCGCCCCCGCGGCCCCGCGCTGACGTGACGGCTGCCTGCCCATCTCATCAGTGAAGGCCCCTTCACTGATGAGACGAGGCCTCCAATATTAACCGACAGACGGTTTAAAATTTAATAAATCGTTCACGTATTTTAGAATGATATTTTTAAGTTCATTTGAACTTAAAAAATTTTAGATGAAATGTAATTTTTTTGGAAACCATTTCGCGGTATTTATTTGAAAACGAAGCAACCAAAGAGAGGTAACTTTGCAAAAGATTTTGCATTCCAAATTTAGAGAGCGGCCCCAATTTTATGGCTTTCCTGCAATGGTATAAAGCAATAAAAATCTTTAGATAGGTACACTGCCCCGAAAAGTTTTTCTTCACTAACCATATCTACATGTATATAGATAGGCATCTACGTTGCAGACGGCGAGGGATAGTGGGGTCGCCGCCCCAAACTACCCTCGCCCCTACGAATTCCTGGAAAATCGGAGGAAAAACATTTGGAAACCTTACTGCGTCTCTCTTCCAGTTAACCATGACTAACCTCATTAAATCAAAGTACTTGGCCTTGGATGCTTGATGCCAACATTTACCTGACGATCATACCAGGCATGGCTAAATAAGCATAGCCTTGAACTGTAGCCATAACGGTGAAAACAAGACCTAATCGACACGCAACCTTCTTATAGACAGAAATAAGCAACTAAGGTGGACAACTTTGAAATTAGAAATGATTAATGAATTGGGTTCTGAGTCTAGATCGATTATAAGTGCCAATAAAGGTCACGTAGTTATGTGTCTATAAATAAGCGAGGGAAAAGCAATCTAATAAAGTCCTAACACAATATTATACGTCGTGCCCCCAAGCCCCTCTGGCTGTTAATCCTTCAAGCTCGAAACTGAGTTTTTCCGACAAACACGCACTGCGTGATTCATCGAGTGATTTTATGTTGGGTGGCTCTATTCTTATAACGAAGGAGACCATATTTGCATTATTTTACTATTGTCCTTATAACCGTCTTTTCTTATAAAATCGTCTCATTGACCTCGGCTTTAAAGTCGATCAATTCTAGAATCTTGCGTGGGTTGTTTACAATTTTGGAAAGTGAGTTCGATGAGAGAGGATTTTCGTAACAGTTATTATTCCAAATGCGTCTGATAAAGGGTATTCAGGTCATCTCCTATAAGTTACCCTTCGCTTGCCTCCTCAAGAATCCATTTATTGGTTTTCCTTACATAAGACGCGTGACGATAAATTTAATTACAAAGTCATCGATATAACGTAAGTATTATGTACTCATGCCTCAACTCCTAGCAACCAATCGTCTGAAGATAATTTCACCGTGTGTAGTGTTCTCAGTTATCCGATTTAACATAATACATACTAAGAACGTAGTTACACGCAGTATAATTTCTTTCCAAAAACGCTATGTCTCGTGAGTTGAGCCATTTAGGGGTGCGCTTGATGCTTAAAAGTATGAACATGTAAGTGACAAGAGGTACTACAGTAAAAGGGGGATTTTTATTGAGTCAACCTTATAAAAAGGGTAATAGCTATTGTTCACAAACACTTAACAAAGAAAAAGATTACACAAAAATAAGATTTAAAAAATGTGACGTATCACAAAATCACAACTATCAAACTGAATGTAACTTAATTTCATGTTACAAAGACAATATTCTATAAATACGGAAATACCATTAGTCTGTCGAATCTTCAAATAAACTTGTAAAATGACGTTCACATTTACATAATGTTTCGTTCCAACGTTGAAGAGCATGCTTGAAAGCGTTTCACCTAATGAAATCAGTTAATTCAGCTCATTGTGTGTTCATATGTGCCGTTTATTACTGTTTATTACATTTACTTGAACAGCAAAAAAAAAATACATTGCCACACCAGGTAATTTTGTAAAATATATTTTGTTTTGCAGAATATTTTTTTCCATCTCTACCAACAAAAAATCAAATCAAATTAAGTAGTTTAAACAGAAACATTACTTATGCATGTCCGTAAATTGATTTTCACCTTAACCGTATTTCAATGCTTGAATGCCTAATACATACATACAGTGAAACTCGATTAAAACGATGTTCAAAATGAAATGAGTAGGTGTCTCCATTTTAATCTTAATTTGATTTGCATTCTTGAATATATTAAACCTGTTGAATTTAGAATTGATATTTGACCTAATAAATGAACATTGGAAAGAGGAAAAGAAAAACAAAGAACCGCCCAACACAAAAAAGCTTTTGTTTCACTTGTAATTGAAAAACAATAAGGAAAATTGAAGACATAAATTCAGAGGCGATGCTAAACAATGTACAAAATGCAGTTTCGCTCCGTGATTTCATTGTAACCGAATAATCTCTTGTATTTAATTTAAACGACTAAATAAATTAAGTAAACTTGGCAGATGCGATAATCGTATCATTTTTCACCTGGTTCACGACACACACATTGTGTAAGGTTAATGCGTCTCTTACCAAACCATCTTTGGTAGTGGACACATTTCATGTTCGCCTTATCTTGATCCCTGACATTTCATTCTATTAAGAATACGTGAGATAATTTAATTACTAACTTTAATTATTTGTCAACTAGTTTTTTGTCTTAAATGATCCAGAATGTTTAACAAATAAATCCTTCTTATGTTTGTAGAAAGTCGTAAAGGCATTGACCAAATTTTTTTCACTATTCCAACCTTCTGTACCTATACATAGTAAAAATTGTAAAAAACTTTGACAACAATTAATCTCACTCAAATCCATATTTTTAATGACATTTTGCACGTTTTCGTAAAGGTTAAGCTCTTTTGCTTTGCATGGATCATTTAGCATAGTCCTGCCAAACAATTATATCTACTCAGCCATAAAACGTTGTACTTTATTCACATGAACTTTTGCCTGAACTTCACCTTTAAAAGTCGGTAGGGTCATAGTTATACCTAGAGATTCAAATATAGCGAAGTGCGAAAACCGGGCGTTATTATTACATTCATGCTAAATAAGGAATTACCTGAAGTTATTTATTTTGAGTTCTGGAAAATAAAGACGTCTTTTGATACTTATTTATATCTTTGCCTTATGGAGAAGGTAATAAGGTACAGATTTTATTAAAGGAAATTTTCTAGTACATATATCATCTTTAAAAGGGGCGTTAATAACTTTCAATCTTTTCCGACATGAGTGATTGATTTGTCAGGAAGTCTTTGTACAAATTGATAGTATCATTTGCAAGGTGACGATAGTATTATTTTCTTCATAACACTATTGTGTTACATCGAATGGCAATATTACAGGGTCATTGTAAAATGCAACAGTTACCTACAACAAAATGACGAAGGTGATAATTCTAGCTAAACACAGCTCCGTTTAACTACGGTACGTCTAGCGAACGTCTGCAAATGTTACTGAGAATAGAATATGTTCACGTCAAGTGAGTAAAACTCCCAAACATAATAAGGAAACTAAAATTATAATTAAATTCATCAGCCCGTAACCACGATGTGGAGGACTGGCCATATTATACGGGAAACACGAAATTAAAATAATGTGTTATTAAACTTGGTATGCGCCAAATTACATTTTCGCGTATCATCTGGAAATACAAACACTACCGATATTGGTAGAATCGGAATAGCAAGCTTTTAAGGTTCCTTATTTTTGAAAGGAAGTCGGGCAGCAGCGGCTTGATTATGGCAAATGGTCGCGGGTAACCGGTGGATGCAAGCAGCAGGTTTCCGCTCGTTGTGGCGTTCTATGGGGGACAACAGTGGACGTCTTTCCGGCTGATGATGATGATGATGATTTGAAATAATGTTAAAGGAATATACATACGTACACATAAACTCAAACAAACAGGAAAAGTTTAATACAATACATTCTCGTTATTTTTAAACCGATTATTTTCCTGGTACTTCTCTACCAGCGTACGATTCAATATTTTTACTAACACTTACACAATCAAGTGCCATCAAACGGTTAAAAGCACGTAATAAATTCTATAAGTAATATGATGATGACATAACAATGTTAGTGAAGACAGATAAAGTGAGCACTTTCCCTGGTAAAGGTACTTTACACAGGTACGCATCGTATCTCCAATCGCGTATCTCACGCAACTTGACGAGCTTGATGCCATTAAGATCTTTGCTCGATTGATGCGAAAATTTACGAACATAATGTACAGTATTGAGAATACACGCGTCATTAGCCAGGGTGAAACGAGTTCAGGCTCCAGATTCTTTTGTTATACCGCTTTGGTACATACGCCAGCACATCAAGCCAAACTGTCAAGTTTTTCCAATTGAATATGAACCTTATTCTTTTGCGTTAATGTTGAAAATCTATCAATCAAATTTGACATATTGTTGTAGCTTAATGTGCTGGCCTCTGTACATATGCCGCCTTCATACGATACGCGAACAGTCTGAAAACGCGCTCCATTATAAATATCTTGAAGCGATCTAAGGAAACATCACCTACATTCATCGTATTCAATAGAACGTCGGTCTAGTTCTGGACTGTCATGATGGATTTAGTAGAATAGAAACGGATTACAGATTGCAACATGAAACTGAACGTGTCTACGGACAAAAGACTTACTACGCAAGAAATTGGGTCTACATTCAGTTGATCACGTTTGGTTAAAAAAATCCTATAACTTGAATCAAAATCTCACATCGCAAGTGAATAAAAAACAAGAATGTCTTATGTGCTATAGATGGAGATAAGTTTGCGATGTAGTGATGGGGTCGAGTCACCTGAGTCAATACTTTATTTGTGTCGCGTTCGACAGCGAGGGTGGATCGTCTATCGATTGAATAAGGAAGCCTCTTCCCCTCTAGGGTGTCAAGGGTAGCTCGCAGACAGCCTCGAGTAGGCACTGGCGTTTCCTATCTCATCCATCTTAATAAAGAATGTAAGTCTTATCGTTGATCAAATACTTGTCATTGCCGAGTATAATGAAAAACTAACTTTTCTCTGCTAAATCTCACGGTCGCGTGTGGACAAGGTCAAAGTACTTAAATAATTTCAGGAAATTTTCACGAAAATTTCTGTTTGTCAAGAACTGATTCTTAATAAGTATGTACTTATCACATGTAGGACAAGTTCATTTTGTTGTTTCATATTAAGAATACTATTTCCGTGTAAAGATTTATTATTATAATTACTAGCTTTTTCTCGCGGCTTCGTCTACTATTTTACGTCATTTTTTTTTATAATTAAGTAAATATAGCCTATTGGAGTAGGTAAGGGTTAACCTAGCTTCTTATTAGCGAAAAAACATTATCGGAATCGGACTAATTGTTTCGGAGATTAGAGCAAATACAACAAATTGAACAAATTATTCAGCTTTTAAATATTCGTATCGATGCTTTTATAACTTAAATTTAAATCCATAATTAAATATATAATATTATAGATACTCTTTTGCATGATATTATGCAAATATTGGTCTTTGTAAAATGTAGGTGACACACGTTTTATTTTTTAATTACGAATCGATGGTTTACATAAACGTTACGTGATATTGTGAAAAGAAATAATTTTGCAAGACAATAGGAAATGTTTATTCGCGTGCTCGTTACTTATTCGGAGCGAATGAAAGGCTGTTTAACTATAGCCTGAATTACCTGTGTAATTAAAGATTACAAAAGTAATTACTTATACTTAGTTCTGAACACGTTAACCATAACAATATAACGCCATAATGAACGGAATCGTGGTAACTGGCTTCATAAAAGAACAATAGGAGGTTGTTGAACAAAGTTTAAAAAACCTTCATCGTAGGAGTTATACATATTGTCAATTTTGTTCATGTTATGTTCACGTTGCTGATCACTTTAGTAACTGGGTAGGTACTTTGGGGTATTCATATTATTATGAATCGTTTCTTGGTATTGTTGTACAGTCAACAGCAAAAGTAGATGATCAAAATCAGAAATTCAATACTAATTTACTAACTCTAATTTATATAATTTATTACTAGTTTATGTATTAAAAGTATGTGATTGTCACACACATACTTTTGAATCACTTCGACGCCACACAGTTCTGACGCGAACTCCGTTCATTAGTACTGAATTTTTGATTTTGATCATCTACTTTTGCTGTTGACTGTACCTACACAATGTCGGGGTCATAATTTGGTTATTTTGTCATGTTAATAGCTAAGGATGCACGCAAAATGTTTCTGAATACTAACTACTACTATTTAATCATTCATGTTTTTATTTCCTGAGCAAGAAACTATGCTTCATGAATGCTTTAGAGTCTTTAGGGAACAATCCTTAAAACAGTTCAATACATATTATATATTGAAGGATTGTTAAGTTAACAAAGGTTAACTGACTCTGAGTTTAAAAGAAATATGAAAGGTTAAGGCTAAGATTGTACGTTATGTTTACAATCGACTCAAATGTGATTGCAGTAATTGTCTGGGGTTTTGGAGCAGACCAACCACAAAACCATAATACGTGTAATCATGTATGTAAATCAACATTTTGGTGGACAAAAACAATGCACCGAATGACCATAATCCCGTCACAGCAACAAAATAAAAATACTTCATAATTTTGAGCACTCTTTACAAATGAACTTTATTTGGGTTTTGCTCGTTAAACCAATGATAAACGAGAAAGGACATGCCTACATACTATACACCATACAAAAGTCAATGGTTTCAGTTTCACATGGTAAATATTTCGTCCGTATCCCATACGGACTGCTAAACGCATGCGCCATATGGAAGATGTTTTATTGTAAGTATTTGTGTTCGTGATGAAACCGCGCCCGACCTCGTCTGACAATTGCGCCAACGAGAGGACAGGACAAGTCATCGTAATTTAAATCATTAGATCGCTTTGAGCCTGAATTCTGAGCTACGTGTGTAATGACTGTGCTAATCTTAACACGTTTGCAGCGAGCCGGCGCGGGCGCTGTGTTCTGTACCGTTTATGTATGAAACTACCTATAACAGACACATTTTTTTTCATGTAGCAGAAATTTTAAGCCAGGAAGCACTTAGCCAAACGCATTTATTAGTGTTATATAATACCTACATACATTGTATTACTGTCGAACATGGTTTTGTTCTGCTGTGGGTACTCTTGTCAATTACGTATTGTATGGAAAGTTGGTATCTGCTCTGTTCATATTCAAGTACTTTTGCAGAAGCGAAAAATGTAAACCAGAGAGCGTTACATCTAAACAATTATTATAAAGAGAGAGAGATACAATTGTTTGTTTGTTTGGGTAAGCTTGTAAGATAATCTCTAAAACTACTGATAGGTGCGATTATAAAAAGTCTTCCACTGATATACAAATTGCCGAGTGACCTCGGATCATGTTTTTTTATTACGTGTAGGTATTTCAAGCGGACGAAGTCACGGTTAGAAGCTAGTAAATGAAACTTAGAAGAATGCCAAGACCTTCGACAATCAGTGTTCGGTATTACCTTACTGTACTTATCTATTGTTTATTTCTACCAACATTCTTTCAATTTTATGTGTGAAAAATTCTATGAATCCAATTGAAAATATTATGTGTTGAGATTTTTAGCATCCATAAAGTTGTCTGCCACGTACAGCAGTAACGTGCTTGTTAAAAGATGACCAGTGATAATACCGATAGCCTATCGCTTGCTGGCTTGCATGGAATGATAAGCGGATACAGCTTTCTACGGGTCTTATATTTTTCTTTCGATCGAAATCAGCCTGTGTTTTGAGAAACATTTATCTTAGCAAACTATGTGTTATGGAAACGTTTGTTTGCATTGTCTTCGTGTTTGTTAAAACCTTTAAGTGCATTACGCGTTTCTTGCGTTCTTTTTGACGTGTTGGTGATTTCAACACAAATACGAGAGAGATGTGTACATGCAGAGGGTACAAAAACGTACTTATGCAACAAAAGGAAAGGGTAATAAAAATAAAGTATGTGAAATAGAAGTCAGACAATATAACAAATTACTAATTCACAGACGACCATCCGCTATATTTGACACTGGTGTAGAACAATTCTAAGGAAAGCTACAAAGTTTTACATAAGAACAAACCGTATGCTAGTGAAATTTGACTTTCTCAGTTAATAACAATAGCGTGTTAAAACATTTTCATCACAATATTATTAGCCGTGCCTAATACGACTGGGTACATACATCAGCGACCAACGACGCGAATATAATCATTGTCTTGCCACATCTACCCACATACATTGATGCACTGGTGCTTTAGTTTCATTTGACAATTAGTTTATGATTTTTCAGATACCTACAGATATTGATAAAATGATCGATTTAAAAGGAAGTTGACATTGATATCGTATATAAGTACTCAAAGCCAAACATTAATTCATTCATCGATTAAGCAAGCCTTAGATATAATTGATTAACCTCAAGTAAATATTTTGTATTGTTAGTAGATATGTTAATCTTATTGGAGTAATTAATCCAAATATTTACCATTCGGGCGAAAATCTGAGTGTGTCTTGATCCGCATTTTCTTTTCTCAATGTATCCTTTTTGTAGTGTTCGAGTTAGGTACACTATCGTAATTTAGGCACCTTCATCACTATACACTTCGACACATCGAGGGTAAAAACACCTCATATTTCGCGTCTACGATCGATTTTATATTAAAGGTCAGAAAGGATACAAGTTACTTAGAAAATTACATTAACAACCACTTTTCACATTGTTTTTGCACGTGACAAACACAAGTAAAGACACTGCAAGTGAAAAAAAAACAAGATTACAATACTATTGGTTACTACTAGAGCCGTGTCGCGTATCGCTTGATTTGACAGCTGCGAGCGCGCTATCCCGAATTCCCGGTCGGAATATTGGATGAATCGCGTGAATGAGCGCGGGGCGCGGGAACGAGACAGCGAATGTAGTGAACACAGCCACAAGTGACAGGGAGCGCGTCGGGAACGGGACGGGATACAAATAGATCGGGATTAATTGGAGTATACTACGATCGACGGGTTTTAATACTTGGAACATTATGACAAAATGCAAACAGGTAAGTAAATAATTTCAGGAGTTAAAGAATGTGTAATTGTATCACAAATTATTCATTTTTATTCACTCGCAATGAGTGAAACTGCAGATGATTATGCTACGTTGAAATTCCATATGAAACATATCGAATTTAGTGATAATGCTCGTATTAATCTGATCAAGTAGTACGATGCACAGTATAATGTAATAATCATAGTATTGTAAGATAGAATAAAAATAAAACTGACGTTGTTAATCGGATCACGACTACAGCACCGCCGTGTAAAGCGTCAAACGCGCAGGCGCAGAGCCCGTAACTGACGTACGCATTCGCGCCAACTTCATACCAAAGATACGTCACTATTCACGACCAGCCTCTCAAAAGGTAGTAGGGTGCATAACTAATCCAAATAATGGTCAAACATTGTTATTGTGCCTTTGTATAAATAAATGCTAAGCAGATGTTACTCAGCCAACAGCGGCACACGTTACAATTACCTACGTGAAGCGATAAAAATGTAGTTAATTAATAATATTAATTAAAAACGGAAATATATTTGTTATTATTTTGATATATTTGTAATACCCAACTGTTATCAATGTATTAATGATAAGTATGGTGCACTGTTCGTTCTCATTTATGAAAAATGCACTTTAGCTTGGTACGCTGATATTACCGTGATCTAAACTAATTTTAACTACCTTTTTAGATTCTGAATGTATTAAACTTGGTTAAACAAATGTATTAAATTAGTTCAATCCAATGGACTGTATCCTTGTTAACGCTTCAAGTAACATTACTGAGGAGTTATTTAAAACAAAAATTCTAAAATAAACACCACTATCTGCATACCTTGACAATTTCTACAAATAAGACGTATAATAAGGTACATAGTGTATGATTCCTTATGTTTGTACTAGACAGAGTAACACCGGATGGCTAAAAATGTAACGGTATGTTGGCCAAATAAGTCATAACACAAAGCTAAGTGAATGACCTCACAAATCGAGACGCTAATGCGGATTGCTGGTTCCTCATTCCCATACTTCGTCTCGTCCATCCATTAAACAGTTAATTGTAAGTAAAGCAGTGTCCGACGCTAATACCACTGTTTCATATCGTAAATTAGAAGTCAAGAACCAAAACAAAATTGTGTGACTATGAAATCTGGATTAAGAAATTGACCAAGCAAGCATTGCTGTTGAAGAGTTTGGTCATCATAAAACTTATAATGAAACTGGGGATCCTAAAAAGCTTGGTCTTAGAAATATTGAAGATTTTGATGAAATTCCAACGTTTCTTGAAGATAGCGAGTGACATCAACTTGTAAATTTTCAAGATGACCCTGACAGTATAGCAGTACCCACCACTAACCGGCAATTTTTTCGCCTACACGTAACTCATTCGGTCAAGTATTCGTCATACGTCCTTTTCTTAACAAACAAAAGAATGAAAGCCGGACACAGCCAAATGTATTGCGAAAGATAATTTGCACGTAGTCAAAAGAATAATAAACTCTTTCATTAAGCTGTCGTTCAACTTCCGCTGTCAAGTTAACTCTTGCGCATTTATTAAATGATCAATAAACAACAATCATGTCACATACTTAGTAGGATTTCAAAGAATCTTTATTTAGCTAGCGCCACCTAGCAGTTGCAGTGATACTGACTGTTTTTTTTTCAATCGATACTTTTGTTGTACGTGTATCAGACTCGAACGATGCATTACCAATTAGTTGCCCCGCGATCACATAGATGTCGTTGAATAAGATTCTCATTTTGTTTTGAAACTTGACACTGTCGTACCACTTGGCATCCCACGTGCGGTTACATCATTTATAAACTAATGACCTTGGCTACTTAGAAACATAAATAGTTCTAATGTATAGGGCAACTAGGGCGTTAAAAACAAACTATAATCAAAATGAGAAAATCTCTAGAGCACAATTAACCATACTTTATGTAGCACCTGAATTGAACACTAGACATTATACACCTCGATCAGGAAACGACTAAATTAATTATCGAAATGACATAAGTTTCTTAAGTAAACTTGCAGTTAGATAAGAACAGAAAACTTTACCTTTCCGCCTCTTCCATTTCCGTGACTTTTTTCTACGTTTCCGAGTTTTTCTCTTCCTCGGTTCAAACTGTTCTAATTCACAACTACTGTAAGCACTTTTTACCACTTCAATAATTTTGCCAGCCAAGCACAACACCAGGGCGATCATTTTGTACACTTTAGACTAGTTTATCTTTGTCTTTTACCTCTACTAAACGTTATCTTAGAGGCACTGTTTTTTTCTTTCTTTTGTTAATCTTGAATTCATGCACAAGTTGTTTATTACTTTGCCGACCGCTGTTGTTGTTTTTTAAAACAAGTTTTGGTTTTATTTTATGTACGGTTTTTGTTGAATAACACATAACCTTTGCTACTCGCGTCCTCAACACTTCACTAATGTTTACAGTTCTTGAATGCTCTCCAGGTTTATCTTTTGTGTGGGAGTAAAATGTATTATCGAGAGGTTATCACTGTTCTTCAGTGAAAAGACACAAACATATGACAGCTTGGTTGCATCTCGCGACTCTCCAGGAGCCGTCGAGTGATTCTATATAAGGCTAAAAATACACGCCACACACGTTCAATCATTTTGAATCTGTTGTCGCCGAGTATACTACACTTTATTGTTGTTAGGAAATAAATTCCATGATTAGTTTTTTCCAAAGATCCGATATTTTCCCAAGTTTCAGAAGTTTTTGAGACTTTTGTTGCTGTACATCAGTTATACTACTTGATCTTTCGAAGGATTATTGTAAAGTGCTGCTATGCACCAGGGTGTCGTGGCGTAGCGGTAATCACTGCACGCTGTACAGCTACGTGCTTTCTATTCATATGTTCTTTGCGTATTCAATTACAATAAACATTGATACAACGGCGTCAGCTTGTAATTAAAAGAAGTATTAAAATGATAACATCGGGTCAAGCAGACAACCTATTAGCAAAAAGCTTTCTAACTACTCTTAGAGTATTTTAAAACGACTTTAGCTGAAACAATTCGGTAGTTTTGTATATGCTTTTTTAAATTTTAAATGGAGTCCATTCTAAGATTTTTGACACCGCAAGCTTTACTTTTTTATTATTATTCAACTTTTACTTGCGTGTTTGACTTACCTAACTCTATCGAATTTTATGTAGGTGATCTGTTTAGCAAAATTCCCTATCTTCCCTTCCACGAACGTATGTATGGTATAAAACAAGAGAAAAGGTGTTCATCCGGTTTGTGAAAATGGAACGAATAAACTTTTTTATGAATTATTAGAACAATCCAACACAGCATTGTAGAGAGCAGTATTGTTTGTATTGCACATTATTTTATGTTATTGCAGTTCTCTTAACAAACTCTATACGTATTTCTGGTTTATTTTCCATATTATTTCTTATTGTCATGAAAAACACTTCATTTATTCTAGCTTGTAACTAAGGCCTTCAGACTTCACTGCTCACTGTAAAGATTTATGCTACAGAGAAGAGCAATTAACTACGATCAACAAGGCGTTACGTCATTACTTAAAGTCTGAACCACTCAAGCAAAGTTCTACACTAGTAAATTAATATTTGTGAACCGAATAATTGCCGGGACTTCTACAAATATTGAACCAGACAAAGCTATCAGACGGAACTGTAATGGAGGATAACTAGATTAAAATCACAAATCGTGGTTATTTTCCCCGCAGATCAATTCGCTCTAATTCCCGGAGTGCCTAATTACATTACTTTTACATTTAAACCACCACGAAATAAATGGGTAGATTCAGTTACGCTGAAATTGTAGACCCATTTCAGTCCGTTGGGTACAAAAATAGGCATTCCAATTAAGAAAATGACGTAGGTACATACCTACCTATCTTTTTGTATTTTTAGTATAGGTGTACCTACAATAAGTTTTTTTGTAAAAAACTTTTTATTTATTAATTTTTAGTACCCTCTTTTCATTCAAATCCATTAAGAACCGGCAACACAGTTAAAACAGAGGTACTCCAAAGATTGAAAAAACTAAAACGTCGTCTATGTAGATATTTTGTTGATTTTTCAAAAAATTTTATGGGACCACCTCGAAGGCATACCTTCTCCATAAGAAAAAGAATTTTCAAAATGGATTCACATTTTCCGGAGAAATCTCGTGACAAATTTACAAAAAAACAAAGTCGAATTGAGATCCTCCTTCTTTTTGAAGTCGGTTGAAAATAATTGAACATTTGTCTAGAGTAACAAAAATTTTTTTAAATAAAAAGAAAACCGCCTTCAAGAACTAAAAAGTGATAAATAACTTTAGCACAGAACACACATTATTCGCTTTTTAGTATTGCCTTAACAACCAAATCCATTAAGAAACGGCGACACACTTAAAAGAGATTGTAGGTCCTCCAAAGAGAAACAAAAACGTCTAAGTTATTTTTTTTGGGATTTTGTTGATTTTCTCAAAAAGGGCTGAATCAATTTTGGTAAAATTTATATGGGATCATTTCGAAATAAACCCCTTTTAAACAAAAAAGTTATGCCCGAACATACATAAAAAAAAATATATAAACATCCGAATTGATAACCTCCTCCTTTTTGAAGTCGGTTAAAAAACACTCAAGTACCTATACTAAAACATATTCTGCAGTAAGTCTTACTTTGAATATTTTTTTATAGAAAATTTTGCTGGTTTTTTTTTAAATATACAAAAGGTATTGTAACTCTTTATAATGGAAACAATCAGATGCTCAAGTGTTACTAAGAAAAATCTTGTTCATTCCACGTTAGTTACACCCACGAGGTACACCTTATGGTATGTAATGTAAGAAAAAATTTTTTTCAAAAAAGACAACCGCCTTCAAAAAGTAAAAAATAACTTTCAATTTGCAAGTCGGCGGCTTTGGTTTTGCTTGTTGTTTTGTATTGCCACCGACTTGCGAATTGAAAGTAATTTTTTACTTTTTGAAGGCGGTTGTTTTTTTGTAAAAATGATTTTTTTTCGCTTTTTAGTGTCTACTTCCACCCTTAGAGGCGGAATATTTTCATAAAATTAATATAGGAAGTTATGCGTGGTCAAACATAAAAAAGTAGGTACATTGACAACCTCCTCCTTTTACTGAAGTCGGTTCAAAATCATTAGTAAGAAATACTATAACCATCACTTACGCTTTATATTGGTTAGAAATGTTTCTCTTACGTCGTAAAATACAAATATGATTGTGATTTACATCATAAATTAATAGTTGATCTAGTACACATTACCATTACAACCTTAGTTGTTTGTACAGGAGCACTTTTTATTGGCGTAACCGACATGTTTTATTTATTTTAAGAGTGTTTATGAACCTTATTTCTTTATTTATTAGATTTACATTGAATATTATTCTACGACGTTCTTTATCTCAAAATTCTAAGACATTTTGTAATATACATTATTTTTCTATCAATAGAAGCACTCAAAAGTTATGTTAATAAACTTTATATTATTTTCGTTTTTTTTGCTCTACTGAAAAGTCGTGTTTTGGTGGATACGCCCTTTGAGCCTAAAGGTATCGAATGTTACATACGTACACGAGTCATGATATATACAAACATTTCCAAAACATTCTCAAGTGCAATGAAATAAACAAAAGCATGAATTAACCAGCTCATTCCTCGAAAACGGAGTAAATTTAGAAAATTAAAAGTTGACGTAAAACGCGCAATTCTGACCACGTTTCATGGCGACGCGGAAATGTTCGTCGTGACATCCGCACTGGATATGCCATCGTCATTTAAAACAGATTTCAAACTGATTAAAATAATAATGAGTGATGTTTAGCTCTTGTTACTCGTTAATTGAATAGCCATGTAATACCTCCAAGCTGAAGTGGTTCAAGCTGTTTATAACCCCACTTATACCTCAATGTTGAAGTAAAATAGAATAAGACTTTTGGACAGATGGTTTGGTCCGGTCCACTGCTATCTATCAAGAGCGGTTGCATTTGAAAATATTTCGGTAGATACTTAATCGAGTTCTAAGCTTAACTTGGGTGTGATTCTGTAAGACCTCATTCTAAATTTCGAATCTGAATCCGCTGTGAGTTTCTTGATTGGCATTCTAAAAACTCGGTTGATAATTCGAATTTACACTAGCGCCACCCTTGCGAGCGTGTCAGCGAGTTGAACTAAATTGACAGGGAGATTTTGACAGATAAAGTATGAGATGACGTAAGAAGTGGCATTCTGACACTTCGACGCTCTCTTCGCACTCGAACCCGATTCAAAGTGAGAGTGCATATCGATGTGAGATGCGAGTGGTTGTTTGAATTTTACAGAGTCGATCTACTTAACGCGTTTCTGTGGTTGAATATAGAAGGTGGAATATTTTTGCATATAAAACCAAAAAACATGACGGATTTTAAAAAAAGTCTTTCACCATTAGGAAGCTAAGTAGGTACGTTATCCCTCAGTGCTAAAGGCAATAAGTTATAAAAGTCAAAGTTGATTATTTATTTCTATTCCGTCCTTCTGAGTGCCATAACACCTACTGCGATCGCCAACATGCATCGGGCAAGCATGGCGATTACAGCTGACTCCCCCCACCTTGGGGGATACCTATGCCCAGCAGTGGGCGTCCAAAGGTTTACATGATGATAATGATGATGATTAGACCATTAAGAAACATGGAACCTAGTTGCTCCTTCCAAAAGGTAGTTTCGTACGGAGAAGAATGGGCAAGAAACTCCATAAGAATTTTAAGTACAGAGTGAAAGATTTTAGCAGAAAAGTCGATCTATAAAACTGTTATTAAATACAGCATTTGTAATTGTCATATAATAAATAGAAAAACCGAAAATATTGCATTTGTATAGACCCTCAGCCTCTGGCAACTAATAAGGTAGGCAAAACCATGAGTCATCACATCACTGGTCGAATTGAAATATTAAAACCTAATACATAAATGTATTAGGTAGGAACAACTAAATATAGAAAAATAGTGTGTGCCTCCTACACACTAAACTGTTGATGTAACTACGTATTAGTTATTCATGTTTGCGTAGTACTTGCCCTCTGAATAAAACATCGCACTCCTATTAGCGCATTTAGAATAATGTTCAAGGACAGTCTGTACTTATTCTAATATAAGTATTATATTGTGACTTACCCAGCATCCTATTGACGTCTCCCCTTTCAGTCATAGTCGTCGTCAACGTCTTTCATGGCTTCGAAACTGTAAGTAGAAAATATTTAAAGTTAGTTACGCATTTAATAATAATTTATTTTATTTTTGTCGGAAGTGTCAAAATGTAATACGGACTCTTACATATCGAAAAAAAATTAACTCATTAAAAAGAACAGCAGGCATCCTTCTGAAAATTCCACAATTTAAACAGCGTTTAAATTCGCCACAATCTTTACCTTAGTATCGAACAGCGTTCACCCCTTAGAGCACAATGTGTAAGCACAACAATTAACGACCACTGACACCAAACAAAACAATTTAAACTCACTATTTAACAGTATACTACATCAACTTCATTTATGCTATATAATAATAACCACATTTTCACTTAAAACTTAATATTTTCGAGAAAACAGAAGGAAATGTTGTAAAGATTTTTCAGATTGCGACACAGCCATGTCGCCGAGGGTTGGAAGGCGAATCTGACGGAAATCCACGAACTTCTACGATGGTACCCGAATGCAAATATTGTACAGGGAAGAATTTAAGCGGCACTGACCCCTTTAAAAACGATAATTTATAAAATATACAAACTGTATTCACAGGATATCATAATAGTTAGAGAATTTAAAACATAAACTTTGAAATTTATTTAATTATCACGTAGGAGAATAATAAGATTTTTGGAAATAAAAAAACACTTTTGGGCTTGTCAGTTCAGTTCGTGCCTGCATAAAACGGCAACTACCGCCCTGCAGAGAGGTCGTCGCCGCTTCGCCATATTTTTGACGCATGCGCCATGGTAACCCTAGGGGTAATCACTAAATACGGTATTACGTATTGTGAGTGTTGCTAGAATGAAAAATACGATTTTCCAAAATATCAAAGGGTACATTTAAGAATTAATCTTGTGTTAAATGTTTAATAATTTAATAAAACAACGTTGTAAATTTAATAAAACAAAAGATTTTGATGCGCTTCTTATGACGTATGCTCATGGCGCATTGACAGAAGTACTCACAGGCAGAAGATCGATAAGGTGACGTCACACCATTGAGAAGCCAGCTATAATATGGCAGTGCATTTTAGCTACGGAAATAGGCGTGTAATGGCTAAAAATAAGTACACAAGTATCGTCAATTTCGTTTTCATTTGGCTTATCTCCTGAAGACAAGATTTTAACTGTACTTATTACCTACTTATTTACCTACTTGTTTATATAATTAAGAAGTCCTAAAATGGGACTAAAAACTCAAGAAAAAACGGCTTTTTCCTGTTTTTTAATTTCAATTGAGATACTATGCAAATAGAATTTACAGTCTAGTGAATAAGTACTCCTGACTGATCCAGCACTCTAAAACAAAACCTAAACCTGAGAATTCAACGTGTTTGTGTAGGCGTCCAACAACGCTCGATGCTCAAGCAACTTACGTCTAATTAATGCGCGTTTCAATCGTTGAACATTAAAGACTCCTTGAAGGTCAGCCAGCCTCCACATAAGGATTTCATCGGCATTCAATCAAGTACAATCAACGGCTACGGGACTGGGATTCCAAACAATTGAACAACAACCGGGAGAATTGGACCTTGTGAGAGATAATAATAATAATAATATAATAATATGTGAGGACATTTCACACACGGCCATCTGACCCCAAACTAGGGAGACCCTGTACTATGGGTGTCAGACAACTGATATACATACACAAATATATATTTAAATACATAAATATATAGATAAACAACAACACAGACACAAGGCAAACACAAGTGCTCATCAAACCAATATTTACCCTGGGCGGGAATCGAACCCGCAACACGCTGCGCAGCAGTCAATCGCTCAACCACTGCGCCAACCGTGTCGTCAAAGATATCAACAAAGTTATATACAAATATATTTTTGATACTATAGAAAAAATAACCTAATACGCAAGCCTCTATTTGCCACTCCTTTTTTTATAATATATCTTGACAAAATGTTGACTTATTGCAATGATTCAGTTGTTTACTAAGTAATTACAAGA
Source organism: Charanyca ferruginea (assembly GCA_947361185.1). Classification (NCBI taxonomy): domain Eukaryota; kingdom Metazoa; phylum Arthropoda; class Insecta; order Lepidoptera; family Noctuidae; genus Charanyca; species Charanyca ferruginea. The sequence continues at coordinate 13,467,485 of OX376073.1, read as the reverse complement.
AAATCTGTTGCTAATAAACGTTTCTAGATCAACAATCCAACCGATAACAATATTCCAATATTAAAGTAATTCGTAATACTTTTATGATGCAAGTTTCGATGCACGTAGATGGTTTAAAAATACTGAAAAAAAATTGCTGAATTTATTTATGAACATTTTCTTCGGTTGATAAGCCTACTCGTTTGGTTTCGTTTCGTTTTAGGGTTCAGTACCTAAAGAGTAAAAACGGGACACTAGTACTAAGACTCCACTGTCTGTCTGTCTGCCTGTCTGGCTGTCTGCCTCCAGGCTGTATTTCATGAACCGTGATAGATAAACGGTTGAAATTTTCACAGATGATGTTTTTCTGTTCCCACTATAACAACAAATACTAAAACAGAATAAAATAAATATTTAAGGGGGCTTTTATACAACAAACGTGATTTTTGCGGTTGTTTTGCTCGATGTTGTATAAATAATGGTACGGAACCCTTCGTGCGCGAGTCCGACTTGGCTAGTTTTTTTATTGGTCATGAGTTTTTCACGTCACATTAGGTGTCACAGTCAGGTTGACGACGGTGTGACACCAGCTTTAAAATTCCGCCCGAATCATGTTCCAGATTCTTTTTACTGATGTCAAATTGACAATTTATCGGTTACATAGACTGGTAACGACCAGTAATCAAATATACTATCATATAGAAACCGAAGATATTTAGGTACACCTAGTCTTTAGCAATAAAAGCAGGTAGATACATATCTAAGATTGTATAACACAATATCTTTTGGTCTAATTAATATCTAATCAATCAATTGATTTTGGGTCTGACTGAAATCGACCTAGTTAATCTTGGAACATGTTGTTTGTCAAATGTTATTCTGAGAACAGGGGATAGTAACGACAAATTAATGCCCAGGCGATTTTATTGGACATTTGATTAGATTATAAAATTATAGAGCAGACGTTATACTAGGTGCTTGTATACGTAAAAATGATAAGTGAATGATTCAAATATAAAATGGTTTAGTGATCATTACGTAGCACCTTTGCATAGCATTTGGTTTGGTCAAATATTTAGGGTCATGCCCCTTTTTTGTCAGCAAAATATATTATGCTCTATATCTTACAAAATGTTCTGGTCGAACCAAAACAGGCTCAGTAGCCTGTCATTCGAAATAATGATACACAGGTTTCTTTTTACTATCCAAAATATTTTGTGATATGACAGAATGACTGTTCAAAACAGCAAACTAGATCATTTTGCTTTGTTTAAATGCAGCAAGTTGGTATTAAAAATAACATACTCATCCACGCGAAGCGAAGCTTGCCATTTCATGAAGAAATTATAATAACAAGTGAATGCACTGTAACTTGCGATTATTATTTTCACTATTAAATATATGTGTTTTTACACTAACTCACTTATTATGAAGCACAATAATATAAACTCTATATGTAAACTTTTATTAACAAAATATGTACCGTGTATAACAACGAACAATTCCAACCAACTGAATGATTAAGGACGTTTTGTAAGACTTTGAAATTACTTTACTTTCAAAGTAAAATGTTTCGTAATATCATCTGGTTAAAAGTGAATTTGCCTCACTCATTCGTTTCCGCCTGAAACGTAGGTGATTCCAAACTTGTTTAACCGAAACAGATAGCATTTAATTAACATCAACTAGAATTCGTTAATTCAACAGACTTTGTACATTTCGATCAAGTGCATTATTTTTTTCCATTGTGAGTCTCATATACTGCATAACCTCGATTAAATAATCCATTTTTTTAACTTCAACCTATAGGAATCAATATTTGGGATGCAGTTCTAATAAGGTGGGTTTAGTTGGTATAATTTGATAATCAATTCTCATATTTTTTTTAATATTCGTTTAAATTAAATTAACATTACTAATTTGTATAATATTATAGTCTAAAATAACTACAGGTCTTTATGTTAACTTAATTAAACTGAAATCTAGTACAAGCAAAACCTTCAAATACACATTTAGGACTTTAGGTACACTAATTTTCCAACCTCATAGATAAATGTTATTGGTAATAAGCGATAAAAAAAAGATTAACACACTCAATCGGGTGCACTTGGATTCATGCCACTTGAAATGGAAAACACCAAACGTAAAGCTGTTGTTTTTGTGGTTGATCTAGATGCGTTTGCTTACGTTTCAGACATCTAGCGGAATTGACCTCCGCTCTTAATAATGAGTAGTAATTGTACACGTAATGATCGCGTAACCGTCGGAGGAACGCGTGCCGACCGCCGAGCGAGATTCTCAACTGTTTTATTTTAAAGCTGGCTCCGCACACTTTGGCCGTGAAAAATATTGCAAAGGTGTAGTAGCTCAGTGCAAAACTGATGAGTAATAGACAATGTCGTTCATTGACTGTGAAACAAGAGCGCTGTCTCGTGCATTATTAATTGCCAAAGCTATTTATTTTTTTTGAACAATCGAAGCATGAAATCTCTTTACACGGTACGTCTCTATTTGAGGCCGTTGGTAAATGTTAATAATTCTCTCTTAACAGAATATGGATGCAATGTCCTAGACGCTTGATTGCGCCATGAACTCATGACACATTTTCTACTAACGCCTAAAGACTTTATCTGTGGACCATATCTAAAGCTAGTATAAACAAGAAAATGGTACTTATCTTTATCTAATTATGCAAGTAACAAACTATGCCTGTACTTTCAATTAACAAAGTTGCGTATGTGGACTCTATCACGTAGATCACGAAAGTAATGACATAAGGAAAGATACGAAAGATAATTTATAAATATATTTGCGAATCATCGTATAACGTGTGCCGATATACAATGACTTCATTAGGGCATGCACGTGGTTGCCGACCATGTTGGCTGTTCGAACCTTGGACTAATTTAACAAATAAGGTAATCAGACAGAGAGGACCGTCATAAAAAAGATAGACACCTGATAAGTTTAGAGAAACAATTATACAAAAAAATAAAATAGGAGATTTATGAATGATTTAACTTTTTGTATACTATAGGTATTATAATAATATAATATTATATTTTTACTTGACAACAACAATTATAATTCGTTTATCTTTCTATTATCATCTTATTACTGGAAGCCGACCCCAATATTGTTGGGAAAAGGATAAGCAGATGATGATGATCTTTCTATTATCATCTTTTTATGGTTATTCCGAAAGTTCAGACACACTTCTTAAAACAATAAAAGAAACAAAGATATAGATATATTTCAACACGGTAGTCAACATTGAAATGCAGAAAAATAGATACACTACCTGTATCAGTTATAACATAGTTTTAACGTTATCGTAACCCTATTGGTATCAGTGAGTGCGTCGGCCAATTGCTGTAATCGAACCAATTTGGTCTGAAACCGCACCGGTTACCCGCGCCGGTCGGTACCCTCATCCTGTTAAACACGCATTGTGTATTTACAATAATGCATCGTATTCAGTTCAGAAAGTTATCTTTCTATTTGGCTAGGCACTTTGTTTCGAATTTGCAAACAGACGGCTATCTTATCGGCTCATATTAGCAGGAGTTGTACATGGACACACGCGTCGGTGACTGTGACTGTGAGCTAAAACTGTACTGATGTTAACCTCTCATCATCTGTGTTTGTGATCTCTGTGATTTTTTGTTTAGATCGTATTACAAGAAAGTTTAGTGACAATGAATGAAGGCACGGTTGATATTCAAAGTGAATTGGAGAAATTAAGGTTTTTGTTTTATTTTAATTGTAATGTGTGTATCATTTATTGTTATATAAAATAATGTGCTCAGTATCTTTTCTTCAATGATTTTTAAGTTTTAAATAATGCCCATCATTAGTATTGTTATTTTAAATGTAATGAAACAGTGTGGGCAGACTTGGAATAATTTTAAAATATATTTTAAAGTTTTTCATTGCACATACTATTATTCATTATTATAATAACGGTATAACATATTCATTAATCCTGCAATGGCAGTTTGGTCCACCACGCTACCATGCATCAAATACACCGGTAACTAATTTCACATAAGGACCAAGTACTTGCATTAGAAAGTGTTGCAAAAGTCACGTCACGATTTTATATTCAGTGAACATAACTCGAATAATTTCTCTTTGAATAGAGGGCCACCCGAGGAAACGGATGAGGATAAATGTGCATCATCAAGTGGGGGACCACAAAAAAAGACACAAAAATATGGCATTCTGCTCGAGCCAGCACTCGTGGGTGCCATGATAGCTATCAATCTAGGTCAAACCTCGCTACAGAACTTCTACTTGCAAACAGCCTGTACAATTGACCTAGGGGTGGCTTTAGATGTTTGCGAAAAAGGAGACATGGAGGTAATTGATTCACTTTTTACCTTCACTGTTCATTATCTGTTACGTCTTATCATCCTCAGATGGATATCAATATTTTGACATCGATACCAAGGTAACCGTTATTCCAAACTTTTGTGGGATGGAGATGTAGAGAATACGGTTCTATACTTTCAAAATAATATTCTTCTGTATCTGATTATAACTTCGATACTCAGGTTAGGGTAGACTTCACTGACACGACGACCGTGAATTTTATCAGACCTTCGATAAACCAAGCATATCTCGAATTATTCCAAATGTCAATAATATACTTACAGAGAAACTATCGTTATGTATTATACTTGGGAATGAGAAGTCATGTATAATGAGTTCTATGTGGAACTGGAAATCTGTTACTATAGTGATGCTATAGAATGAGGAAATAGGCCATTTATGCGAGTAAGGAAAGTTACCTATGCGAGTAGGAAAAGACCAAAGAACCTTGGAGATTGTGTAAAAGACTAAGGTAGACAAAATCGTATAAACGATTTACTGTGCCGATTCCTATTAGATTGAGATAAGAGGCGGTCGATTATGTACCAAGGCCCTACATAAATAAAAAACGTTTATGTGATGAGGCCATTAAAGAAAACACAAGAAAAAAAGACTACCTAACTGTTTAATTTACGACGCTAATACCAATACACTGTTTTGTAAACAAATAGCATAGAATTAATAACTGCCAACCAAGCCGTTGTGAGTAATTATCTCAACAAGGAGAAACACTGAAAGCAATATCTATAGTGACCTATGACCTGTCCAGTTTATCCTATGTTTAACATCCACTTTAATCGCTTGGAGCTATTAGACCACATATATAATGTGGGTATGAATATTGTACCAAGACTTACCTAAGTACATGGTACTTTCTAAAACTTTTTTATTCACATCTCAAAGGAATGAGACCGTAAAGATGGATGTCATTCTGCCCTTATTTACTTGTTATTATTTATGTTAGTAACAACAGCTTTTATCTGTGTTTGTGTAATTAAATTAATGACTTCAGATAATCCCAACGAGACTGTGTATTATTACTCTCTTGTCTTTTTGGGTCATTTCGAAATTACTTTCCGTCTAGCTATTGTTATTTTGTTTTCTTATTGACGTTGGGAAGTTTACAGAATACCTGCCTCAGGTTTTAAAAGTAGAAAAGTCAAATGGGGCATCTTAAACAATGACGCCTTTCAGGTGTTCCGCTTTTTATGCTCTAGGCTTACATCAAAATTTTCATCACTTTTAAGAAAAAAATTACACACACGCACACATTTTTTGAGAAATATACATATTTTTTTTACGACATTTATGCACGGGGCATCTGCATAATATGCATCACCATCATCAACCTTTCGATGCCCACTGCTGGGCATCGGCCTCCCCCAAAAGGGGGTTCAGCCATAATTGCCATGCTTGGTCGATGCATGTTGGCAATCGCAGTAGGTGTTATAGTACTCAGAAGGATGCTGTTGCCCATCCTCTGGTCAATATCCCTCTGTCGCCATGTTGTTCTTTTCGCCCGCGGGTGGAAATAGGGTGGTGCTATTCGCGGCCGGCACCACACGGCATAATTATGTAATGCAATTAATTGAATAGTTACTATTGTTTTGATTTCAGGCAGAGAGTCAAATAGTAGTATCAGGAGTGAACGTCAGTCGAAGTTTCATTGGATCTCTCATATCTACCGTGGTCCTGCTTTTCGTGGGTCCATGGAGCGATTGCAGTGGTCGTCGGAAACCACTGCTTATACTGCCGCTGGTCGGCATGAGCGTAATGACGACGGGAGTATTACTTATGGTACTGTTCCCTGGAGCGTCGACCACACAAGTGCTGTATGCTGTACAGCTTCCTATGTCTTTAGGTGGGAATTTCGGACTACTATTAGCAGCCGCATTTAGCCATATAGGCGATGTAAGTAAAAAACAATTTACTATTAAGTGTTATGCGTTGTTTTTTTTAATTTAGGTAGAATAATTTTGTACATCATTCTATCTACGAGTATGTAACAGATAAGCAAATGACTGAAATTGAAATCATATAAGAAAAATAGTACCTTAGTAGAAACGTGTATCATTTGTATGAAATTTGATTTGTGAATAGAAATTCGATTTTCTATAGAGAATAAGATAGCGGTGTAATGACGCTCCTTTCGGAAAGGGCACAAATACAAATCTTTTATCTTCTTTTGACGTTCAAAATTGCCTTTTAAGGGTCTAATAATTTAATTTTACTTTGAGTTAACTTTGATGACTCGCGATCAAAAGTATTCATTTGCAATTTTGGTAGACACGAAACGCTTAGTTTGTACCGTAGTTTGGAGCAGTAGATAGGCGAGTTTAGATAGTCAACAGTATTTAAACATTTGTAGAGCATACGAGGGCTGTTTGTAGTTAGATTACGATTATTTAGACAATTGTAAATACCATAAAATGCTACCCGTCACTGCAGTAAAACTGAGTAGTATGAGCCAGCGACACATGATTGCAATTACTGATGAAATTGATGGGACATTCATAACTACATAAGTTTTAATCACTGCCCATAAAGTTATGATACAACACAATTTTAGTTGATTCAGCTGCCACAGTTCATTATAGAGTAGTAATTTGTATAGGTATTATCATAAATCGTAGCTGTAGCCTACTTTATATGAGGCCATATAATTTTCATACAACGCAATTTTCAATCGATTTAGATCCCATAGTCTATTAGGTATAGGGTGCTAATTTGAATAGGTATTCAAATTGCAGTTGTAGTCAACTTTCTGAAATGAATATGTCTACAGCCAATGCATGGAATAATTGCGAAAACCCTCCTAAGCTACAGCTGTTTGTTTTATGCTAAGTTCTTCTTCTTCTCGAATCGACGGTTTTCCTTTTTCTTAGATTACTTGAGCGCAGTAGGAAGCCACATTTATCGCAGCATTAGTAGCGTGTTGAATATCTTCTAAGGTGCTGCACCTTATGCCAAGTCAATGTATGATAACGTATTTATGTTGTATCGTCTAGGACTTTACCATTACCAAAGTATATTATGGTGAATCATGAATCCTTATAAAACCGAGTGTCGAAATCCTTGCAGGTGTGCTTCGCGAGTGGCCGTGACGTCACTCGTACCATGGGCACCCACCGTGCCGCCATACAAATAGCCCACGTGGTTGGCGCAGTGGGCGGCCCCCTGCTTTACCGCTACTTCGGATTCTTCGGTGTGTTTCCACTTGTTTTATTTCTACAGGTATATAATTTCATGTATACGTTACTCCTTTTGTGTTCCTTTTCTATGACATGGCAATTGTTTATTTATTTATTTATTGTTTGATTCAGAAAATAATGATCCATACATGTTAGTAAGCCTCTTATATTTTTTTTAAATAAAATAATAAAAATCAAACTTAATTCACATCAAATTACAGACTAACAACAAATCACAGATAAATAAATCAATTAAAATTAATTCATGTACCTCTGTCCATTACCCGTGGCACCTGACCCGCAGCTGTAGGGGTCCAATTACGCTGTACAAATATAATAAACACCACGAAAAATAAAATGCCTATCAACAAACGCACTGGGGGCCAAGTCTGCTATTTTTATAGTTTCGTCATTCCCACACGATCCCATTGTCATTTTGCTATAAGTTCGTCATCTGCTAAATTCATAATGGTCGATCATTGATCGGTCGAATTAAAAGCAATAACTGCACAATGACGTTCTAATGGTAGGTCACTGATCAAAGGAACTGTCAAAATTTTAGCAGATTACCGCGTGAGGGCCGGCGCTCACTGCTGGCAGGGCACGGCTTGTCATGGCAAAGGATTTTATTACTAATCAAGTTATTTTGAATCTTATTTCATCGAGTTTAGAACTAATATTACTTTATTTCAATACAATCATACCGCGGCACGACGTGGCATGCCGCGGCGCCCTGCGGCACGCAGCGGAATGCTGTGGCATGCCGCAACGTGCCGTGGCAGGCCGCGGCGTCGCACAAGTCACATAGGTCATAGGATTATGACAGCTGAACTAATTGAAATAAGGTTTGAAATGGGTGCGTCGGGGTCTTCGGCATATGGCGCGCAGTCTGAGTGGGGTGCGGGGGCAAGGGAGGAGTGGCTGGGCTTGCTGCGGGACGCCACGACGTGACGCGGCATGCCAAAGCGTCCGTCGAGCTGCCGAAGCACGCCGTGCCATGCCGTGCCGTGCCACGCCGTCAGTCAGCGCTGGCCCTAAGTCAGTCATTCCGTAGACATTTTGAACGAGATTACCATTCTATATTATTTCTTTCAATGGCGTGTCAGTGGTTGACCATTGGAAAGTCATAATGACGCCATTATTAGTAGATTACCAAACCTGTCAAAATCAACAATTATGAAATCAATGATAGACCATTTTGACACTATTGTTATAGCAGACTTGAGGCCCTGGCAAAGTACATACTCCAAATACAATCAGATATCCTTTTGGCAACCGATCGGAAGTTTTTCCGATCGGTTTCGGTAAAAAATATCCCCCGTTTATGGTTATAAACGGGAATGTTTTCGTTTGGCGGAAACTAAAAAGAGTAAAAAAAACTGGAAAGGCAAGCTATCTTACATAGTTTTGCATGCAGGAATTCGCGACTAACACCGCAAAACAAACACGGGTCGATATTGTGAACGAAAACATTTTCCTTGCATTTACATCTGCCAGTCTGAGTTTAAAAGGTTTTTTGTTAATAAACGGTTTAAATTATTAAGTAGAAGCTCAGACGAAAAAATATATGTGTTCTTCGAGACTAATTGATTCAATGACTCCTGAAGAAAGACATACAATAAAAGTAGTAGCACAAGAAGAACCTATTTCTTACTTACTGGTGTCGAAATTTCGCTAAGGTGCATGCCCGGTTCCTGAAGTCTCATAAATGGATCGTTTTACTTACTAAATATTAACTTTTTGATATATTTGAAGGCAATTTAATTTGACACGCTCCTAAATGAGCAGAAATCAATAGGGTTTCACTGGATTTGCCATAACACATCCCAACCAAATGCCTTCACGGCTTCACTGACTTAAAAATGATATTCCACACATTTAATATTGCGTGAAAACTAAAGTAGTTTATCATAATATTCTAGCTATCATCCCTGATGTACGTGATCTTCGCAGTGAAAGATGTCAGTGTGAACAGGGAGAACAAAGTGTCGGTATGCAACTGGAGACTGCCTTTCAACGCGGTGCATTGTTTGATAAAGCCGCGGGAAGGTCGCAAGAGGATGATCATATTCCTTATGTTGGTTGTCACGCTTGGCGACAGGATGTTGCTATCTGGTTAGTATTAAGCTTTATTAATAGCTAGGTGGGCTCAAGTTGAGAAAATATTGCTGTAATTTTTTATCTATTAATTAGATAAGGGAAAAAGGACTTCATAAGTTGAGAAACACTGGGCTCTCCCAGGGACAACAAAGAAATACCATTGTCCATACAATGTTCTTTTTAGGAGATTTCCTTCGATTGTAAAGTAAGTACGTAGTAATACCGATGACGATGTGACGCAGAAAGACTTTCCATGTAGGATCGTAACATTCAGCACATGGCCATTGTTTCTACCGACTCTCATGGGAAAAATGTTTACTATGTTAGTACCAAGTCTGATCAGCGAGTATTTAGTTCTAAAAATTGTCGCTAGAGGGCAGTTCAGTACAATAGATAAAAAAAGTGTAGCAGTTTACATGAACTACGCTTGGCTACGCTGCTACGCTTCAGACATGAGTTCGACATGATATTACTAGGTGGCGTTGACTACAATATAACGAAATTATTGCAACCAAATTCTTATGATGAATAATTAAGTGGGTATCTATTGTTAACATCACCACGTGTAATACTGAATACAATTCCGATAACAACGTTTTTTTTTTTGCAAATACCAACTTCAGGAAACCTGCTAACTACCCATTTATGTTATTTATTTACTTATCACAGTGGAATGAGGAGTTAGGACTCCTGCGAATGTTTACAGGGGTAAGAAAAAATAGAATAGCATAAGAAAATAATAAACGTTTGTTATCTCCAGTATTACAGCAATAATATGCGTATACAAAGAACTATAATACCGGAATAAAGGTTCAAGCGTCAGTATGCTTAGGTCTCCCCCTCAAAGATTACTTACTATTCACACAGTTAATAATAAACATTTTGTTACAGCGGAAGTGCTAATCGCCTACATGTACTACAGGTACAAGTTTCACTGGAATGACGTGATGTTTGGATCCTACCTCGCCTATAGGAATATTGTCAGTTTTGTCGGTACGTATAGATAGAATAACAATATGTATTAAGCCAAGACTTGACCTAATTTACAGGGCAAATAAACAAGGAAATTATTTTATAAAGTGGCAAGGTATTAGGGAAAGTGCAAGAAGCTCCTGTGCTGCATCAGGTTTATTCATCACCCGTTTTCGACAGCCATTTTACAGTTGACCACAAATAGTACCCAATATATTAAAAAGTATATATATGCGTAGAAAGAATTGTTATTTAAATAATACGTGGTATAAAAAGACACATCTTATCTATTAACTTCGCATAACCATGATCATTCACATTGAGAAAAAAAAACTGGGAAACGACTTTTATTTTTGATGTGCAAAATCGCTTATTTATATGTTGAAATGTTGATTAAACTTCGGTATCATGAAAATTAATGCAACGTTTTAGTACCGGTCACTGTTTACCCAGTTATTTACAAGTCATTATCAGGATCTCTGACTAAGTATTCATTTACAGACAGACTTTATGCGAAATACAGTACCTACCTAAAGTAGGACCCACATCACATTTAGGTATCTTTAACTAGCGACCCGCCCCAGCTTCGCAAGCGTTAAATGTAGATCAAACTATACTTATAAACCTTCTTCTTGAATCTTTATCTATATTATATTCCTGAAAACTGCATTAAAATCCGTTACGTAGTTTAAAATGTCTAAACGTACAGACAGCGGGGTCGACATTGTTTCATACTTTGTAAATATAAATACTACGTAAAGATAATAAATTATTACATAATATTTTTAATCCACCGGATTCCTAAATAAAACGAATTTGCATACCAATATCATTGCTGAAAATGAGCAAATCTAGATGTGTTGCTGTAATTTTAATATCTTTACATAGATTTTTTTAATACTTCTTCTTGTTTTAGGCACGTTACTGATCCTCTCCGTGCTAAAGCGTCGTTTAAAGCTATCAGATGAAACAGTGGGTATGCTGAGCTGTAGCTCTTATATTCTTGCCACTTCGGGTCTTATTACTTCTACTACAACGTGGTGCGTGTTTATGTGTAAGTATACCTCTCATGTCTTAGAAGTACCTATGTAACTTGAATTTCATGCAACTTGGACTGTTCCATATATTTCAGTTTAGTTCTGCTAAAAAAAGCCAACCCAAAATCTCTCAATAATTAGATTTATTAATCCAACTAATCAACAATGCCAAACACAACAATCCAATAACAGAACTTTACAACCATTTGTAGCTTTAACTTTAGACTTTGATAATTTACTCAAGCGAAACTGGATTGAAGACGGCGACATTATCAAATGATGGATAAGAGTAGATTACCTATGCAATTAGCAGACACAATGTTTAAACAATAGCAACAACGCTAATTCAATAAATTCCACGGTTAAACGGCTCTGAGGATGTCCACATACCGGATATCGAGATATTTGCAACTCTTATGGTTAATTATGAGACGGTGGTCTCGTTGTCGATGAAAGATAATTTGCAGCTTCGTTTAATGGTCTAACGAAGAAATTATTAAAATCCTAAAACCATCACTCTCAAGGGCGGAGCGAGGTACGGGCAGGGGGGGGGGGGCTGCTGCCCCCTCCCCTCGAAGATGGAGGAACACTCACATACCGTAAAGTAATATTACGATTTACTTAATTTTAATCAAGAAGCTGAACTATGGTATAAAAAATGGCAGAACAAGGGTTTGTTCAAGGGGTTTTTCATTTTTAACGTAACCTGTCCTATTGCTCATGCAGCATTTACCTTAGATATATTCTTGGTTTGTCTACGCCTGCAGCCCTTAACAAAATCCTAGCTACGCCCTTGATCACTCTCATTCGAAGTTGAATTATGTTGATGATTACATGTTTACGACACGGTTGGCGCAGTGGCTGAGCGATCGACTGCTGCGCAGCGTGTTACGGGTTCGATTCCCGCCCAGGGTAAACATTTGTGTGATGAGCACTTGTGTTTGCCTTGTGTCTGAGTGTTGTTTATCTATATACTAGCTGACCCGACAGACGTTGTCCTGTCCTTATCTACCTACTTACCTGCCTATTTACCTACCCTACACCTACCGTACACCTACCCTACGCCTACCCTACACCTACCCTACGCCTACCCTACACCTACCCTACACCTACCCTACGCCTACCCTACGCCTACCCTACACCTACCCTACGCCTACCCTACGCCTACCCTACGCCTACCCTACACCTACCCTACGCCTACCCTACACCTACGCCTACCCTACACCTACCCTACGCCTACCCTACACCTACCCTACGCCTACCCTACACCTACCCTACACCTACCCTACACCTACCCTACACCTACCCTACACCTACCCTACAAAAGTTATTTTTTTTTATTATTTTTTTCTCTCCGTAAGAACCATCTTCGTACTTCAAGGAATATTATAAAAAAAGAATTATCCAATTTGGTCAAGCGGTTCGCAAGTTATGAGCTTACAAACACATTTAGCGATTCATTTTTATATATAAGATGTATGTATTAACAAAAAAAATAGTTATTTGTTATACAAGAGTGCAAAGTTGCTTTTTAACCGCGTGTTCAATTTTGATGACCGAGCAAGCGAAGGATTCTAAAATTGAATCACGAGCGCAGCGAGTGATTCAAAATTAGAATCCTGAGCGTTAGCGAGGGAATCAAAAGAGCACGAGGTGAAAAATCTTTGCACTCGAGTGCAACACGTAACTTTTCATTCCACCTCAGCGAGGAAATGACTAAATGCAAAAAAAAAACGTTTACAAAGTCTGAGTTTTTAACAAATTAAAAAAAAGTTGTATGATATATTCGGCACCATAGAGGTAGCAGTAAATACATAGGTTTAATGTTTTTTTTTAATTCACAAACTTAGTGCACACGATGTTCTAAATTCAATTTACTTTATCGTCTAGAGAATAAAAACGGCTTTTCCACTCAGATATTGAAGATAAATTTACTCTATCCTCTAGAGAATAAAAACGGCTTTTCCACTCAGATATTGAAGATTAAAAATACTCTTTCCGAGATGGTGGGATGAAAAATGTATTTGTGTAGGTATGTATATCAGCTGTCTGACACCCATAGTACAGGGTCTCCCTAGTTTGGGGTCAGATGGCCGTGTGTGAAAATGTCCCCACATAGGTATTATATTATATATATTTTATGTTGAAACTGCTCACGCAAAATAGTCACTTGTCAATAAGTTAAATGAATAGACGCTGACAGCCCATAGAAAGTACAACAGTAGTAACCAAATCTGTATAAGTAGGCCCTAATCTATTCCAAAATGTTACCACAGACGTGTGGTCGACTGTACGTATCTTATTTCTTCCTTCATCAAGCTTTATCAAAAATAAAACAATTATTGAATCTGTGTAGAATACGGGTCTCAAAGCTGAACCCTGTGGAACACCAGCCCAAAGTTGACCTGTTTCAGCCGGTTTATCATCAATTTTTCGTTTACTAAATGGCTATGCTCGGAGTTTCCTTGCGTGATAAAATCAGAAATGAGGATATCCGCAAGAGAACCAAGGTTACCGACGTAGCCCGAAGAATTGCCAAACTTAAGTGGCAGTGGGCAGAGCACATTGCTCGCAAAACAGATGGCCGATGGGGCTGAAAAGTTCTAGAGTGGCGACCGCGAACCGGAAGATGTTGCGTTGGAAGGCCTCCCACTAGGTGGACCGATGACCTGGTAAAGGTAGCGGGGATCCGCTGGATGCGAGTCGCACGGGACCGGTCAATGTGGCGCCACTTGGGGGAGGCCTATGTCCAGCAGTGGACGTCTTTCGGCTGAAATGATGATGAAATGTAGTAAACTTCCACCGAAAATTGATTTGAACGAGATCTAGTATGTAGTTTTTTTTTAATACGTCATAAATCGTAAACCGCAATTTACCTTTCTTTCAATCAACTCAAATATAAAAATAAAAAAACTTTTATATTATGTTACTTGCTGCTACGGAACCCTTCATGGGCGAGTCCGACTCGCACTTGGTTGCTTTTTTTTTACGCAATATCTAAATCATCATGTTTATTTTCATGGTCGATAACATGTTTAGCTATTCATTTATTTTAGTATCGTCAGTAGGTACCTAAAACTAAATTTCTTTTCATCTAATGTTTTCCTTGTCCAAATACAATCATTTTTTTCATGGTGACTCAGTTGTCCTGATACAATAACCCTTCTTAAAAAGAGGTTATCAGCTAGAGATTGATAAAACGTATCATTATTTGTTTTCTTTATTGTTTTTCAACTGTGATTTCATCACATTTTCTTTTTAATCATGACGACACAGCAAAAAAGGAAGATGATAAACATATTATGACTGTTTATGTTTGAAAAACTGATTAGACGTACGACGACATTGTTGAGAAGAACAATAAGACCGTATGGTGCCTGAAAAAGAACCGATGATCGATGTGTGTGATTTTAAGAATCGATGTGTGGTTGCCGGTACACGGCAACCACCGATCCGTCTTGCCTAAGTTACGCTTGCCACAGTCGATGCGTGGATGGGTGATCATCCATTTTATACGTAAAGCAATTGCTCCTGGCTGTCATTCAAAGATCTTTAACAGTCGTTGTTATGGCTAGCTAGCTAGCTAGAAGCCAGAAAGTCTGACAACCAGTCTTACCAAGGGGTCTATCTGACCTCCACAACCTAGTTACTAGATTGTGGAGGTCAGATAGACAGTGGCTTCACGTAAAACACCGGTACGTAAAGGTTAGGCAGATGATTTTAGTAGAAAGAAATAACTTTTGATCAAATTATTAGTTTACGATAGAGTATCATAACTATACCCATACAACGAGCCTTTTCACTACCTTCCAAAAAATTCCATTACAAGGTAGATCATTTCATGACAATTCTATCCCACTTTTGAGTAGGTATAAAAGATATCGATAAAACAAAAATAATTATCGTAACCGAATTCCAGTCACAGTGGCCAATCTCAATAAAGACTAGCCAAGTATGTACACATGATGCTACCACTTCACATGGCGTATTTGTGCAAATATTCGCCTTACTTGGGTAATACAAAATAGACTTTATTTCAATAACCATAGGGTACACTTTGTATTATCCAAGTACGGCGAATTTTTGTACAAATACGCCATGTGAAGTGCCGGAGTGAGATATATAGTGCACAAGTGTGTGCGAAAACACAGGTGCATTACCTCTTCCCTCACTTTCATATGGCCGGCATTAGGCGAGAATCTTTACAAAGAATATTGGTTAGATAGCTCGCGAACGACAACGACATCGGAGCTCAAGCAATTAGCTGAAATCGGTCGGAACGCGTCGCATCGCAATCTGACACGAACGGAGATAGATTAGGCGCAGAACCAACAACTTGACGTGCATTCCAACCAACTTCCAAATTCTGGTTTGCTGCTGAGAAATTTCTAATGGAAGATCCTAATAACACTCTATCTAACCTGGGAATCGAAACCTGATGTTTGTTTATGACCCCACGCTCAACAATCACGCTTGCAACCATGACACCAATGAGGTAGTCAAAAACAAAATGAAAATGATCATTATTATCATCAGGGGCGATGACATAGAAAATGAGTAGGTATAACATCTCAATATAGATACTATTGATCATTTTAATTTATATGGACATTCAGCAGTGCAACTGCACCTAATTTAAAAATAATGGTCACATGTTGTTACACGTTTCACATTATCAACTCCTAGATGTTTTTACTAATCCTTCTGTACACTAGGTATCGTAGATATTTTGTACTAATAATTAATCTTCTTAATTCTTCAAATGTTAAATATTGCGCGAGGTATATATCTGCCTAATTTACAAAATTACGAATATAATCTAGCTTGATTCGACAATCATTGTTTTATCTTATGATAACATTCAGATATTGAACGGTAACATGACGAGTTCATATCACGCGTTAGTTATCTAACTTTGTAAATGCCTAAATCTAGAATATCTTAATATCAAGAATGACGCCTAAAGTTGTTGAGATTACATTACGCAGAAGTTACATAATAGAGGTTAAGATCAGCAGAGCTAATCTGTATAGAATAATTAGGTGAGATGAAATTTCACCTCAATCTTATTCACCTAAATTCACCGTGGGGGATTTTGACCTACTTAACCAGACCAGACCTTCGTTGGACCATCACAAGTTCCCAAACATTTATGATACATGAAAGTCACCAACAATTCAAATTTTAATATAAAATCTCTCTCTCACACTAACATTAGCATACTGATAATTGTCAAGAATTCAGTTTTTATAATATTTCTACAATGTTTTTAAAATATGTTATTGTTACAGTGCCCTTGGTCGGTATAATCTCACAAGGCTCGCAGGTGGTACAAAGACCTATACTGAATAAGCAAATACTACCTACTGAACAAGGTAAACTATGTTTATTTCATTGTTATTTTGATTTATATCGCTTTCCTGTTGGTTTCGGTTTTCTATCTACTGCTGTTAAAATTCGAAGGCTACATTGTATTTTTTATTATTGTTAAAAAAATTATCAATTGTAGGAAAACCAGAGTTATTTTCAAATAATACGCGATAGTATTAGCTATCGTCACAATAACATGTAAATACAAGATAAAAGAATAGGACGATCGAAGTTATCTGTAACATCATTCACAAAATTAGAATCTATTTCAATTTTCAGGTAAAATCTACAGTGTGATGGGTGCTCTAGAATCAGCGATGCAGACGATATCTTCACCTCTATACTCCCTACTTTACACAAAGACTGTTGCGAATATGCCAGATGCATGGTTACTACCCGGAATTACTTTAGCTTTCTTCCAACTACTATCTTACTTAATAACAAGGAAACTACGCCAATCAACAGCTTTAAAAACAAATGCTATAGATCTTGGTGACGCTGAAAAGAACTCTGAAAATAAAACATCGTTACAATCTAAAGACACCGTTAAATAACTAGATATCAAGAAGTTATTAGAAAATATTATAATGTTTTGTAAACTAAAAAGTAACTTTTACTTAAGGAAAATACATTTTTATAGAAAAATCAGTGTTGGTTTTACTATTATCAAACCCTGGGAATCCAAATTGTAAAAGGCAAAGGCAATGCTTCTCAGAATTTGTGTTATGGAGAAATGGTACCTATGCTATGGAGGAAACGGATATATTTACAAAGTATTTAAACCTATATACTGGGTTCATTTATTTATACTTCATGAACAAAGGCGGACTTTAGCAGCCTTAGGCATTCTCTAGCTGTCAACCAAGGGTGCCGAAGAGATGAAAACTCAGAAAAGTAGGTAAACTGCAAAAAATAATTCATCGTCTTCCTACCCTTATCCCGTGTTGCTTGGGGTCGGAGCAACACGATTTCTTCTTGCATTCCCTCATGTCAACCGTAATGCTTTCACTGACTCCCTCTTCATTCATATCATTCTTTACACAATCCATCCATCTTTTTTTAGCCTTCCTCTCCCTCTCTATCCATACACATTAAAATGAATAACTTTTTTGGTCACATGCGTCTCATCCCGTCTCTTTACATGCCCATATCAAGTCTAACGATTTCCTTTAATCTTTGTATTTATCACAATACAGTAAAACTTGGTTAAGCGGGACAAGTGAGAAACCTCCATAGCTAGAACCGACGGTGAAGTCCACTTTAGCACTGAATGACCTCTGTTAGTGGGACAAAACAAACCTCTATATGGGATTAGTTCTTTCAATTTGTCAACATTATTACCTCTACAATTGAGACAGCGAGTGTATTTTTCCCCTTTTACTGAGATATTTTAAAGAATACTTTTGCTAAATCTCAAGTCTATTAATGAAACCCTCCGTAAATAAAACAGATATTTATTTCTACCTAGATATCTGAGACCCTGGTAAGTGGCATACCTCTTTAAGTAAGACAAATTTGCAGGTCCCTTATGTCCCAGATATCTAGGTAATAATAATAATAATAACATGTACGGACATTTTCACACACGGGCCATCTGACCCCAAACTAGGGAGACCCTGTACTATGGATGTCAGACAGTTGATACACATACACAAATACATTTTTTTTTAATGCATGCACATTTAGATAAACAGCACCCAGACACAAGGCAAACACAAGTGCTCATCACATAAATGTTTACCCTGGGCGGGAATCGAACCCGCAACACGCTGCGCAGCAGTCGATCGCTCAGCCACTGTGCCAACCGTGTCGTATAGGTTTCACTGTATATATATCGAATTTAACATATGATCTACAATATATTTATATTCTCGTATATTTATAAAAGAAAAGGACAGAGGTTTATCAGATGACTCGCTTGCTTGTGTAGAATATAAATTTGCAATTAGTTTCTCACACTTGGAGCATACTTAAATGAAAGTAATTTTCTTAAATATTATGCTACATACCATACACTATCGGTTATCTAAAGTCTCGCCGAAATTGGAAGAACTGTCATTGCTTTCTACTGCTGATAAGTTATAATATTATCTTGTATCTGTTTATGATTACCTAATATCCTCATTGTCATTGCGAATGAAGAATAAATTCAGAGATTACGTTGAGAACATGACATACATAGTAATATGGTGCCTTGAGCAAGGGATTTCAATAATCTAAGTACTTCTAAAAGTCATAATCTGCATCATCATATGATTGTCAAGCATTTGTGTGTGTGTGAATTGTCCCCACAATATATACAATATATTATATTATATGTATATAAATTATATTTAATGGATGTGGAAACCTGCACTATCAAATCGGTTTATTCGAATTGTGAAAAGATATGACGAATGATTTATCCTGAGTTGAGCAAAACACAATGCTGTTATCACATTAAGGCTTGTATACATGCCAATAACCTTGAGCATTTGGCCCGCACTGAATTTGTGGACGAGTGCGGGGGTGATATAGATGCAGTCTTTAATCGGACGCATTTTTAATTTATTGTAATAAAAGTAATACATATTTGTAAAGTAACAAAACCAAATCATTTTTCTTTGTATTGCAAAGCAGTAGATATTTTTTTATACACTTTTGATAAGGAATTAAGGAATAAAATGGTTTCATCTTAATGATTTGGAGGTGATTTGAAATTTTTTTTTTTCTTATAATGTGATACCGATAGAAAAATTGTGGCTGAACCAAATTACGTATGTGTATATATGTAGATTACTAACTTTTTTTTTCAGATGTAATTTCTCTGTAAATGCCGACGAAAAGTTGCTTCATCTGCATGCTTCTTTCAAGTTTTTTTCGAGAGAGCAGCCTTAAGCAGATCTTTATCCAAAAATAAAAGGAAAAAAATATAGGTAATTCGGGACTATAAAGATAAAGGCAAAGATGATTTATTTTACAAAAACAAACGTTTACTTATTGACTGGTCGAACATGCAAGGTTTTTAAATAATAAAAATAAACGTAGGTATGTACAGTAATACAGGTAGTAGAAGTAATTCATATACGAAAAAAGGCACTTGTAGCACCTAGCACAAAATGAGTCTTTTCGAAGGTGGGTTTAAATCAACGCGGGATAAGATTTAACTCATCGTGTACTTCTTAGCAAAATATGTTCTTAATGACTTCGAACATTACACCAATTAGTCGGGGTTGCTTTATCTGTTCTCCTATCACTGACTGTTGTCGTACTTTCACACGACCCTTTCATTTCGCCATTGCACCACCTTTCTACATATGTTATTATCTTAATTCAACAACAAAATGAATCATTGTTATCGTTAACATGAAATCTTAATAGACGGGTCTATCACTATGATAATCTGTATTCAGTTAGGTGTTCGATGGATTGCATAATCATCGTCAAGATTCTGGACTTTCCGTTCTCAAGTGAGACTATTAATGATTTTTATGAGACTTAGTTATTTAACAACCAACTTCTGCCTGCGATTACTTTTGCGTGGACTTCAGAATCAAGCTAATCTTTTAAATCCCATGGCACCACAAAAACAGGATAAAAAATATCCTAGCCGTTTGGGGTTGAAACACTAGGGCCAAGGTGCCCGAGTGTTCACTGTGTTTTTAGGGACCTGGCCTTTTCTTGGACCAAAGAATTAGCATTGCAATTCAACGTGGTAATGCTGCTAGCCTTTTGGGCACTTGTCCTATTGAGAGCGATGCGGACGAGTTTTTTGATGCCCTGTGAGCCCTCCATTGTACATAATAAATGTTTTATTTATTTTTAAGCTTTGTATATATTTCATTCGGTTCCTAGCCATTAACTAGACAAAATGAAGAAAAAAAAAGAGGAAATGATGGGGAATCGATCACTTTTCCGAAATATTTTTGTTCGGATTTCATTTTACCGAAAAGTATTGACCGACGTCTTTTTGCCATATGCATTATTTGACATATTTTAGATCATCATGTAATGACTATTATTTTGCCGAATTATATTTCGCCGATTTTGAAAATAACTTTTTGCTACCGGCCGAAGCCTCTTTTGAGCGTTTTTCATTTACCGAATGCTGATTATACTGAAACAACATTTTACGTAATATTATTTGGTCACAAATATATAACCGGTTACTTGTTAGTATTATCAATATTACATTAAAATGCAACTATTATATGCAAATATTATAGCAAAAGTGCTGGATGCGGTGCTAGATGGACGCCTTGGTGGATTCATTCAATTACTGTTGACTGTCAACAGAAAGTGCCATTTTGACACTGAAGCATACTGTTGACTATTATCTTAAAAGGAAAACACCTATATATGCATGCTTCCTAGATCTATCCAGGGCGTTCGATCTGGCATCCTATGGGGTACTCTGGAATAAATTGGAAGAGGAGGGTGTCGCTCCTGAAATAATAGCCATTTTTTCATACTGGTACAACAATCAGAAAAATAATGTAAAGTGGTCAAATGTGTTGAGTATACATTGAACTCGGGTGTAAGGCAAGGGGGGTTAACCTCTCCGAAGTTTTTTAACCTATATATGAACGATTGAGGAACTGAGCAGCATGCATGCCGGTTGTCGCATAGATAGCGACAACCGGCAGTGTTAACAACATAAGTTATGCAGACGACATGGTGCTGCTGAGTCCATCAATCAGTGGATTGAGAAAACTATTGTCTGTGTGTGAAGCTTATGCTGAAAAACATGGTTTAAAGTATAACAGTAAAAAAAAGTGAGTACATGGTTTTCGTAGGGAACAATAAAAGGCCATATCGGGTCGGTATAGCGTGCCACCACTTTCTTTAAATGGAGAACAATTGAACCGTGTTTCTCAGTTTAAGTACCTGAGACATATTGTTACTGACACCTTAAAGGATGACCAGGATATTGAGAGGGAACGGAGGGCACTGACGGTACGGGGAAACATGCTGGGTCATAGATTCGCTCGTTGTACGGTCGACGTTAAATTGACGCTATTTAAAGCTTACTGTCAAAGTTTCTACACGAGCGGTCTATGGGTCAAGTACACGCAAAGTGCTTACAGTGCCCTCAGAGCTCAATACAATAACATTTTCAGGGCACTGTTGCGCCTCCTCCGTTTTTGTAGTGCTTCAGGCATGTTTGCCGACGCTCATGTAGATGATTTCTATGCCATTATGCGAAAGAAAACAGCGTCGGTCATGTAGCGTCGGTCATGAGGGCTATGCGGGGGAGTAGCAACGGTATCCTGACAATGATAGCGGATAGGTTGGACACGTCAGTGTTCAACCGTTTCATCTACCTGCATGTGAGAGGTGCAGGGTGATATATTCATATATATATAATTTGTCAACCTACTAACATAGTTTTTAAGTATTTATGTAACTAACACTATGGACCACTGTTGTCTGAAAATAAACAATTTTTATTTTTATTAAAATAGTGTCATAAAAAGTCAATAGGTTGTGCTACAAAATTTAGTGACAGAAACGAATCGCTGCAAAACCGACTTCACACTGTCTTGTCTGCCCTACCCCTAGAGTGTAATTTAAGCCCGCGTAGGCACGGAGGGGTGGGACGGCCCTTGAGCTGAGGAGCAGGTGGCTTGAAGGCCCACCGCCGCGGCTGAGGCTGGCCGGCAAAACCGGCCAGCAAGCCCAAGCTGCGGTGGTGAGCGTTAAAACCATCTGCGACGATAAGCTCGCGTGGGGTCGCCCAAACCCCGCAGTGCAGGAGACGTGACAGAAACAATGCTTGCTGCATGTTGCATGTCTTGCTTGCTTGCATGCTGCATGCTTGTTTGCATGCTGCATGCATGCATGATGCATCCCTTCTTGCATGCTGCATGCCTGCTTGCACGCTGCATGCTTGAAACAAGCATCATTGTTTGAAAAGAATAGAGATGTAATTGTGTGCACAAACTTTCTAGGTGTCTGGTGAAATGGAAATAAAATTAAAACAGTGGTTACATAATGAATGTTTCGAAACATAATACTTCAAACAAATGTTATTTCCGCTAAGTGTAACTTCGGTAAAAAGTTTTTCGACCATATGAAACATCGGAGTAACGAGAATGACCGAATTGATAATAGGTCAACTGAAACAGTGGGAGACGTGACTTCGATGAAGTAACAAAAACGGAAAAATAATGGTTGTAAAGTTTTAGGTGAAATGAAATTCGGTCAAATATTTTTAGAACTTATGATAGGTAACCGAAATTATGAAATGATGAATATGAGTAAAATTTCAATTAAATGCGGTTTAAACGTGAAAGAGTAGCAAACATCCATCCATCCAAAATCACAAACTATCGAGCTTATAATGGAAGAGATTGTAGATTTCAATAAACACTGTGATCTTATCATTCCCTCGCATAGTCATACCGGTAACATCGTAGTTTAGCTTCCAAAAAATGATCCCCCAAACTTTCCATATAGTTATCAATTAGGGTGGTTATCTATGCTGGTTTTCAAATGTTTTATCGTTATCTTAATTCTAGAGCTGTTGTTGATAATAAAATAATAGAGGTAAGTTATATCGCCTCTTCCAAGCACCGAACAAAATATATGGCAAATATGTAAGACAACACAACACTCCTAATATTAGACACACAAACGAACACACGCATTCTCATACACACACACACACACACATACACACACACATTTAAATATAGTTTTTTTATTTATTTTTCTTTTCTTTACTTTTATGTAAGAATTTAAACTTCTTTTTTTTTATTGCATTTTATTTTGTTTTAGTCATTCATAAATTATCAACTTCACTTCTAAAACTCTATGTTAATATTCATAGAGCACCACTATTATGGATCCATCAAAATGTACAACTCTGACCTCCAAGATACAGACAAACGTCTAGTTTGGGAATCACCGTTAAATCTACATAATAATAATACGTAATGTACTTGATTATAAATAAATAATTTGAATTTGAATGATAAAATAATAACAGGATAATTATTTGAATTGGTGGCTTCTTAACCATGAGTTCATCATTATTATTAGAAGCCCTTCCCATTGCCGTCGTCCCATTGTAGGGCAAAGGCTTACTCTTTCAACTTCCTGTTTAAAGTTACCATGGGCAAGCAGTCCAGGTTAAATTATCCATCGTTAATAATTGTAAAAAAAAAATTGTTGGCCAGGGTTTGACTTTCGAAATGCACATTAATTTTCACAAAGATAATAATAATGATGATAAAATCATAAAATTAGACAAGACTTTATTTATGAACACCTATTATGGTTGCAAACATCAGCTATTTACAACGTAGGCTTAGAATGAGCTGTTATAAAAAGTGATACAATGCTGATAAAAATAATAAAAACAAAGCGAGGGGATCCAGCTGTTGCATTACTAGGATCTATAATCAAAGCCGCATCGCTTATGTTCAAAAAGATACCAATTTTGAAAACAATGTTTAGTGATGTCTGATGACAAGATGACAGCATAATTTTGAAAATGAGGTATCATTTTGGCAGAATGCTTGAGACCGATATTCGATACACAAAAACAAATGGGCTGTCGGCGTGATTTGAGGCGATAGCATAACTTTGACGAATAATCCGATAAAGGAGAACGTATAAATAGATGCCACTGCCCAATCTCAAGAGCAGATTGTAAAAATCAGTCGATATAACAACAAGTGAGTTTTTGTTTAACTATTGGGAATAATATCATGTAAGTATAATTACCTATGCTTTTAAAACTTAGATATCTCGTATCGTAAATTCATTGATAAGTAATAATGTTGAGGTTTTATACAATCGTGTTTCAAGAATACCTAGTATTGTAAACGTGACCTAAAAGAAGTTATCAAAAACGTTATCGATAATTAATTTTAGTTACTCTGTTCGCAGAATGCAACGTCCTGGATTTAATCAAGGTTTCCCTGGTCCCGGTTATCCTGGCCCCGGTGGCCCTGGGGGCCCCCCCATGAACAACGGTATGCCGATGCACCCTGGTGCGCCCGGTGGTCCCGGCAGGTTCAATAACCCTGGAGGCCCAGTCTACGCTCCCGGTTACGGCCAGCCTATGGGAGGACCTCAGCATCCCCAGCAGAACTTCCAACCTAACGCCGGCTGCTTCATGCCCGCTGCCACCATCCGCAAGATCAGCAACACCACGCCACCACAACGATTTGACCCCTCTTTCCAATAATGTTTGACCCGTCTGAATCTCTGCCTGTATGTTATTGAGTAAAGCTAGTTTAAGTTATTGTTAAATTATATAGATAAGTCTAAAAAATAAACCGTTGTACAACCTTTTAGATATTTTCTTTCGAGTTTTGACATGTTTGTCAATTATCCAGTGTTTTAAACTTACTGTCAATAAAGCATTATCAGGTACACATTCTAAATCTTGTGACACTGTGATATCTTGGATAATTTTTTCTAAAGCAACTATTATGAGAATAGTTGCTTTAGAAAATTTTAAGCTTTATCTTCTAATCCTATTTTTTCATTCAGGTAATACCTAGATTTGTTGCATTTTATAAGATTCAGGGTACGCAGCAGAGTTCACTTTGCTGTTATTTTAGATTAAAACCCGATGATTGATCAGCAAGTGACTGCGAAGTATAAAGAAAGATACCGATAGTCCAGATTATTAATAGTCTTAAAAACATGTACCTTTACCAGTATTATCTTTGACAAAACGTGCAGATCAACAAAAAGATAATGCCATTCTAGCAGATATGGCAGATATCATTTATCCAACCTTCTTACCAAAGTACAGATTCAACTTTTAGAGTTTCCAATCTATGGACAACAGAACAGAAAACGACAGTTGTAACAACAGTAATTTTCTGTATTGTGATATAGACCACTACGTGTCTGTCTGTTTCTTACTTGATATTGGAAAAATTCAAATCAAGTATTAGTATCTAATCCAAGATTACAAGCTATGATAAAACTCCTGAAGATGTCATTTAGTAGCAAGCCAGTAAGGCATTCCTCTTCAGATTAAAATAAGTACTATTTACTGTATTAACCAGGTCTTAGCTCAGAACATTTATTTAATGCTTTCATTGATACAATTATGAACATTATTTTGGAAATGTCACACGGAGTATGGCGCCATCTAGCTTATCCAGTAGATAATAATTTGATTGCAGTGTGTTATTAAAGTTAGCGCCATCTCAATTACCTATATTGTATCAATTATCAAGTTCTGGTTGATTTTAGACTAATAGATCTGAATCTTAAAGAAGAAAATGTCTCGAATAGTTAGGTCAATGAAAGAGGCCCTTGAAAAGTCAAGGGCGATTTACTTATAACCCTACAACTACCTACTGGTTATGTGTATTCTCCCCATCTTAACTTATGGTACACAGACTTGGTTTTTGACTCACGTCTACAAGTTCAGGCCGATGGACGGCAGCATACTTATTGTGAAATTGACCGTCCCATTATGCGCAAAACTGCTATCCAGAACGCAAATTAGTGACGTAGGTCAGACTGGACATGAAATGTCTGCCCGATGGTCGGCCAAGTCGTGGGCGAGCATATCACAACACTGGAGCCATGATATAGTGAGACGGGATCAGGGAGAAGATGGTGAATACATCCCCATTGTATGGCTTTCTAGACGAATGGCGAGGTGATCAACACCGAGAGAAGTGGAAGGAATGGGGCGAGGGCTTCGCCCAGGAGTAGGACAGATTTTGTAGAAAAAGCCGGACAAGTGCGAGTCGGACTCGCTCACAGAGGGTTCGGTAAGAATTTGAAGATACATATCCATACTAATATTATAAATGATAAAGTAACTCTGCCTGTTACGCTTTCATGATAAAACGGCTGAACCGATTTTGATGAAATTTGGTACGAAAATAGCTTAAGCCCTGGGGAAAGACTTAGCTTTACGTTTTAATCGATTGATCGAATTGATTTTTTTTACAGATTCAAGGGACCGTAGACTTGAGTGTATGGTTAATTTCAACTCGATATCTCCACGCATTTCCGAGATAAAGGGTATTGACAGACAGACGGACAGACAGACAGACAGACAGACGGACAACAAAGTGATCCCATAAGGGTTCCGTTTTTTCCTTTTGAGGTACGGAACCCTAAAAAAAAGATATCAGGAACAGAATTCCTGTAGGTACTTATATAAAAAATCTAAAAAAAATATTTTAATAAAAGAGTAAGCATGTAGTTTCTTGCCTATTCTTCTCCATACGAAAGTACCTTTTGGAAATAACAACTAGATTAAATTTTCCATGTAAATGACGTTCAAAAGTACCTTTTAATGATCTTAACTAAATAATTAAAAAAAAATTTTGAAAAAAGAGAACCGCGTTCAAAAAAAGAACTAAAAAGTGATAAATAACTTTAGCACAGAACACACATGCCTTTAGTTTCGAAAGTCGGTGGCAATACAAAACAACAAACAGAACAAAGCCACCGACTTCCGAAACTACGGCCATGTGTGTTCTGTGCTAAAGTTATTTATCACTTTTTAGTTTGTTTTGAAGGTGGTTCTCTTTTTCAAAAAAGTTTTTATTTAACACTTTTTAGTGCCTTCTTATCAGCCAAATCCATTAAGGAACGGCAACACAGTTAAAACAGAGATTGAAAGTCCTACAAAGATGGAAAGATGTAAGAAACGAAAACGTCTTATCGGTTTCGTTGCTTTTTTCAAAAAGCGCTGAATAAATTTCTGTTTGTTGTATACTAAAACCTTCTCCAGAATGTAACAAACACTTTTCTGAAAACCGCATCAAAATCGGTTCAGCCAAACGGGAGATAATCGCGGACAAACATACATACATACAAACATGTTGGGTCGAACTGATAACCTCCTTTTTTTTTAAGTCAGTTAAAAAGGAGGGGGGAGAGGGAGAGTAGTTCGTGGCAAAGTTAAAGCCGTACAGCTAGATCGGTCAAAGGCTAAGCTACGCTAGCTGCAGTCGGTCTGTGGATTGGTCACCATCCCTTTTATACCCAGTTCCAGCCGTGCCTCGAAAAGCACGTAAATCCGTTAGTCCCGGCTATCATTTGCAGATCTTTGGCAGTCATTATGGGTAGTCAGAAACCAGAAAGTCTGACAACCAGTCTTACCAAGGGACATCGTATTACCCAGTAACTGGGTTGTGGAAGTCCGATAGGCAGTCGCTCCATGTAATACACTGGTATTCAGCCGCATACGGTTAGACTAGAAGTCGACCCAATGTAGTTGGGAAAAGGCTAGGCAGATGATAATGAAATAATTTGAGAATTGTTCAAAGTCACAGACTTGCGAGTTGTGGCGAGTGTGTAACACACACACTCGCCACACATGCGTAAAGTGTTTAGAATTGTTCAAAGTTACACAGGGAAACACAATCATTAAGTTATTAACTTGTCTTTCTCAAATTCACTTAAAACACCATACACTTTGTAGGTATCTGATAGGAAGACACTAACGCATATTTGTATTATATTAGTCTTATTATCCAGGGATTACGTCACCAACAGTAGTGCGTGTGTGCGTGTGTTCATAAAAGTCCTAAAATGCGCAACGCAAATTAATGACCTAACGTGTTTTTTTCTAAATCTGCCCTATATTTTTGTTTTTGTTGATTCAATAACTTATCAAGGACTATCTAGAGAAAGTCACCGATGCTATCATGCAGTATAAAAAATATCTCTGTGTTTTCTCACTTTGCAAATTGTTGGTATCATTATCATCATCATCTTTCTACTCTTGTCCCATATTACTTGGGGTGGCGCGACATTCTTTTCTTTCGTTCCGTCCTTTTAACCGTCAGTTTATAGGATGGAATGGACTGACTCCCTTTTCATTCATATCATTCTTCACACAATCCATCTATCTTTTCTTTGGCCTTTCTTTCCCTCTCCATCCATTCACACATATATTCATAACTTACTCTTTTGTTGACATGCGTTTCACCACTTCTCTTCACATGCCCATACCAAGACAAACGATTCCGTTTAAACTTTTCTGTCACTGGCGTCACTTTCAAACTTACTCTAATATATTCATTTCCTTATTCATCACCTTATTCATTCTGGTCACTCCACACATCCTTATTAACATTCTCATCACCGCTACATGCAATCTTTTGTCATCCTTATTCTTTACGACCCAACATTCCGACCCATACAGTACGGCAGGTCTTATAACGGACTTGCTGGTATCTAAGTTGAAAATTCTCATTTTCGAGATCCAAACATACTGCAGGCTACTGAGCTGAGGTATCTGTAAGGTAGGCCACTCTCACATAAGTGTACACCTCCTAATCTGCTGAAACAGGGGTTGCAAATAACGAACTTTATAGCGTAGACAGGGCCACCTAACTTCTCACCATAGTCACGAGAGAGTAGAATTCGTACAAATATTATGTAACGCTTTTACAGCTCAACTACTGAAACTATTTCGATAAAATTGGTTCAGACCACGTCAGACTAAGCTTAAACTCTAAGAGAGCGACTTTCAAGTGGTCAAAGTCTCGGGCGTGGTGTATAAAAAATCGTGTTATTAGTATTCCCCGTTCAGTACATATATTATTACATCAACTTTATAACAAATATTGTCCTGTGATTCGATTATGGAAAATTTGTCTAGTTTGATAAACGAATTAACAAGTTCTTTATCACACTGTAAACAGCAAATAAGGTAAAATAATTCAATAGGCATTGGTGCCAACATATATAGGTTTATAATAAATTCCCATGTTTTAATCCTAAGATAATAAAGATAATGTTTTAAATACAAATTTAATAATTAGTCATGATTCGTCTTGTCTATCTTGTCTTGGTTAATGCCACTGCAATTTCATACCGAAGCATTATTTTAATATACCTAATCAACAAAAAATATTTAAGCGTAAACAGATAATTGAATTTTGATGTCTACTTCAGATTAAAATCACATTGGGACTTCCCAGACCTTACATTAGTAAAGAGGATACTGATAATTCTATTTTTAGATGTTAAAAATTGATAATAAGATAATTTTTTACGCTTTAATGAGTAAGCAAGCCTACTCATTACCATTTTTTTGGAAGACAATAACATGTTTTTTGTAACTAATTTCAATTTGGCATCTTCCATGATGCAGTTTTCATAGAAAATCGAGAGTTGATATAAACAAGTATTACTCACATACACACCCACACTCGTTTTTACAGACAGTAGGTATAACATGTTAGATTATTTTCACAATTTCTTGTAATCGTTTCTTCTACATATTATTATAGGGCTGGTTTTAGCAGGACTCAGAAACGTCATGCTTTTCATATTTTAAATTTACAAGTTTTAATCATTAATTTAATACACATCGTGACAACATTATAATCATATCTCAATATCAACGTGTGTGCATCCTAAGGACCAGGCCAATTTCAATGTTATTTTTGATGCATTTTAGATCATTTTCAATCGATGATGGCAAATGGCTACCAGTCTTACCAAGAGATATCGTGTTACCCAGTAACTGGGTTGTGGAGGTGAGATAGGCAGTCGCTCCATGTAAAACATTGGTATTCGGCTGCATCCGGTTAGACGGGAAGCCGACCCCAATATAGTTGGGAAAAGGCTAGGCAGATGAGGATGAGTAGGTAGGTACCTTCTTAAATAAGTTGTTTACAAAATCTTTTAAGTAGGTACTTATTCTTATCAAGAAATCTCATTTCACAAGAAATTATATTCGAAGGCGAAGACAAAACTACGTATTACTTACTAGGTAGGTAAGTAAGACTCATCTAAAGCCAGTGCAAAATTATGAAATTCTGAATAATCGTTTTGTCGAAAAACGCTTTATACTTAGATTAATAAATAGCTACCGAATAGATACCGTTATATCGTCTTCTTGAAAAAGGTTATTTATATAGTAATAGAGCTTATTTTCCTAGTATTTCATGTTGGTTGAATGGCTTATCACGACGAGTATCTAATATAATCGTTCGAATCAGGCAAGAGCACTCCCTGGTGTCAACCAGTATTAGCCATTTTAACAGAACACACATTACTTTCGGTCGGTGGCGGTGGCTTTCTGTTTGTTGTTTTGTATTGCCACTGACTTCCGAAAGTAATGTGTGTTCTGTGCTAAAGTTATTTATTACTTTTTAGTTTTTGAAGGCGGTTTTCTATTTTTTGAAAAAACTTTTTATTTTTCGCTTTTTAGTATTGCCTTAACATTCAAATCCATTAAGAAACGGCGACACACTTAAAAGAGATTGTAAGCCCTCCAATGATTGAAGAAACTAAAACGTCGTCTAAATATTTTTTTTTTTGGGATATTGTTGAGTTTCTCAACAAGGGCTGGATCAATTTTGGTAAAAAAATCATTTTGCAAATCCGTCTATATATGACAAAGTTATGCCCGAGCATACATAAAAAAAAATACAAATATTCGAATTGATAACCTCCTCCTTTTTGAATTCGGTTAAAAAAACAACAAAAACCGAGAAGACGTTTTCGTTTCTTCCATCTTTCCATCTTTAGAAAACTTTCAATCTCCGTTTTAACTGTGTTGCCGTTTCTTAATGGATTTAGGTGATAAGGACGCACTAAAAAGTGAAAAATAAAAACTCTTTTGAAAAAGAGAACCGTCTTCAAAAACTAAAAAATGATAAATAACTTTAAGTAGTACAGAACACACATGACTTTAGTTTAAGAAGTCGGTGGCTTTGTTCTGTTTGTGAATTTGTATTGCCACCGACTTCCGAAACTAAAGTCATTTATCACTTTTGAGTTTTGAAGGCGGTTCTTTTTTTTCAAAAATGTTTTTTTCCTCTGAAGATTTAAAAAGATCCGCCAGAGGCAGCACTAGTGGGGGGTACATATGTTTTGATTATCTTTAGTAGTGTAGCACAAATTCTTTGAATTTTTCACTTTATCTAAATCTAAAGAAGAACAGCTTTTCAATACGTGTGAGCATTTTACTTCAATACATGAAACGAGCTAATCAAACCATCAGGACTACATCCCAAACCTGGAAATAATTTGTTGACAAAAAAGGCCACAGTTTTTAACCAATAAAATTATTAGCTTCATTTTCTCGTCTATATACGATCTGAGGTAAATGACTTATATCATTTTTGCACCATAACTTCTTACTTATTATCTGTTATTTATCAAGTTTGTCAAATCTGAACAAAATTTAAAAAAATGCATTTTGATGCTGTGATTCTCTGCTGCCTTTCGATTATCCACTTCAAACTATTTTGCTCTACATCGATTTCAACCGCTCCATATTCGGCTGGACTTAAATGCAATGTTAACTGGTTAATTTTAATCAGTATTTTTTGTTATCTAATATGAATTTTTCATCAGGTGTCACTCATAGTTTTCATATTTTATACTCAATAACGTTTTCCACATGAAATTATTTTCTGTTTTACTCTGATCATTGTTTTTTTTTTAAATTAAAGTTAACAATCGATTTCTTAGGATATTTACGTTATGTAGGATAGCTGGCTGTTAAAATACTGTCTAGAATATTGTCAAACTTTTTATCCATGTTCCACTCTTTCAATTTGGATGTACAAGTCAAAATATTATAACCGTAGCGAACGGTATAAACTTGAAGTTTAAAAAATACAGCAATGATATGGGAACAGTTCTTCGAAGCAGATGCTGGACACTGACACTGAGCATCAATAATCTTGCTACTAATATTATCAAGAGCTATGCTTACTTTATAAGTTACTCTGAAAGAAGATTTTACATCTACTCTTACGCAATAGCTCTTATCAGTTGGATTATTAAACAATATTGCCTACCTCTTTACAGTGCTTTTGAATTTTCACAGTTAGGAAGACATTCATCATTCAAGGTTTCATTTAGGTTTAAAGTATAATTAATAGTACTAGAAGTTATAAAGTTAGAATTTAAAAGAGTAAGTATGGAGTTACTTGCCTGTTTTTCTCCATACAAAACTACCTTTTGGAATGGGCAATTAGAATCAATTTTTTCTCATTTGACGTTCAAGAGTGGTAATGGTCTAATTAGAATAAATGATTTGACTTTGCCTTTATATAATTATACATTGTAGCATAACAGAACGTACGAGGAATAGTTCAGGATAGGAAAACTGCCCAATTTAAAGAAGGAAAAGTTCAGGATGTCTGTGGAACTAAATTGAGTAAACACCATCGATTCCGATAAAAAAAATATCATTACCATTCACAGTGCATTCTCCAATTATAAATTAAAAAAAGCGTTAACGAAATTACCTACGTAATACATTTGAATCTCGGACAACAAATAAAACGAACTGTCTACGACAACTAATCTTTCTACGAGTACATTTTAATTCCCGGACAACCAATTGCAACAAACCTTGATGTCTTCCAAATTTCAATTTTGATCCAGGTACATCATCTTCCGTTAATTCCATTTTTACATGTTTTTGGTCGTGACTGTACGTTTAATGTTACTGACAATATTATGAAAATCAAAACATATGTAGGTACCCCCCACTAGTGCTGCCTCTGGCGGATCTTTTTAAATCTTCAGAGGAAAAAGGCTAATTCCCGCCTGCTTACTATGAAACTGGTATATTATATTACTCTGTGCTATGAAGGCAGTGACAACAATGACCACATGCAGTTTTAGTTCAAGTCAATTATGGGCATTTTGGGCACTTATCCCATCGGCAGTGATATCGACGAGTTTTTGTACGTAGTACTTAGTGTACTACTTAGTTGTACATAGTTATTATTATTTATAAGTTTTGTATAATATAAATCGTCATCATCATCATCATATATTTAATTTTGGATTTAGATTGAACTAAACTACTATAATGTCCGTGTGGTGTCGGACGTAAAGAATAGCACCATCCCATATCTTCTCGTGGGTGTCGTAAGAGGCGACTAAGAGACTTACCAGAGAATGGGCAGCAGCGTTCTCTGTGCCTTTGTAACAACCATATGTACTGCGATCGCCAATCCGCCTGCCAAGCGTGGCGATTATGCCAAAACCCCCCCTTGGGGGGGCCTATGTCCAGCAGTGGACGTCTTTCGGCTGAAATGATGATGATGATGAAACTACTATAAATAAGCTCAAGCGTAAAATAATTTAGTAAGTATTTTCACTGATTATATAGCTAAAACCGAGATTGCGATTAGACGTTCCACGTGGACAGGACAGGAGAGTGAAAATCGAATTTCACTAAAGCGGTAATTACTCATTAGTAAATATCGTGCTGATTACGAATTTCCGATTTAATTACACAATATTATCTCATATCACGTACACATGATCAGTACAAAGGTATCACTATAAGTTCTAATGATTCACCAAAGCCAGCCAGTTGCTAAGAGATTAATAATCAATATTGATGACAAACTTATTAGTTCTGGGTACCTACAACGAAAAACAATTATGATCAAGACAACAAGGAAAATCGTTTCTGTTAAAACGAAATCAATAATATAATACTTAGAATTATGTGACAGAAGTCTAAATATGAAATTATCATGACCCTTATGTACTAATCTGAATGACCAATTTTTAGTGTCTTGTAAGTCTGACAAGAGCAGTGTTCGCAATATAAACATCTGATAACAGAAAAAGACTCAAAACCATCGTGCTGAAAACCTATATTTTTTTTAGACAAGTAACAAACTTGTAGCCTTTCAGACAGGTTGGTTCTCAGTAGGAGTTGTTATGGTGTACTTACAACAAAACCAAGGTATATTTAAAGTTACAACGTTTGGTAGCTTTTTGAAATTCTAGATATCGATATTTTATTGTGGCTCGCTCTTCCGGCCTAAGAGTTTGTTTACCTTACGAGACATTACCTATTGTTTCTAAATTGTCTCATGATAAGCATAATAATGTTTATCCTGACACAGAAGGTTATAATTTGATTAATCTTTGCACCGGACGCGCCTAGCAAATTCGGATTATGAGGCGAGCATATAATCACTACGCCCTGAAAGCCAGTGGCGTGATACAAGCGTGATATTATTTTAAAAAGGTAGAAACCATTTTATTTATAGAACCAATAAAGGATTCGACTGACGCTAAACATAGCCACTTTATCTGATTTGTGAATTAAAAACATTGATAAATATAAGAATCCGCTGGAAACGTCCTACCAGCTATCTATTTGAACATCAAAGTGGCGTAAATATCGAACTATATATTATTCAATTTAAGTGCCAGTAAAGCTTAATCCTTTTAATGTTTATCGTTTATGATCGCATCATAATAAACACAACAATACTACTTACTATATCGTAAAATACATCACATTATTGTTTATTCCCCGTGCACCTTTCCAATTGCCTCTGCCGATATGCCGCCAGCCGTATCAACAATTATAGGCTTAAATTGGCACGTGACAATTTGAAAACACTAGAAGGAATGACGTTAAATGCTGTGGAAGTTTTATCGAACTTTTTTCAGACTTTAAACCAAATATTGACACACCTTTCGTGCACCGGCTGTATGTACCAGTGCTGTCACGACAACTGCAGACATCATCAAATGAAATAAAACGATTATCTAAACCATCTTGGAAGCTAAATATTTGAGCCGTTTGGGGTTGAAACACTAGGGACATCCGAGTGATTATGTAATTTTTGACACATTATTGTTATTATTTATTTATTAATCAAACAAACTGAAAAAACTTAAAAAAAATTTACATCACCAAGCACTGGTAGGCTCTTCGTGTGCTCGCTCAGAGGGCTGGGCTTTCTTTGGCTAAATAATCAGCATTGTCATACATCGAAGCAATGCTGCTAGTAG
The DNA here is from genome assembly GCA_947361185.1 of Charanyca ferruginea. Lineage (NCBI taxonomy): Eukaryota > Metazoa > Arthropoda > Insecta > Lepidoptera > Noctuidae > Charanyca > Charanyca ferruginea. Next base: position 13,431,739 of record OX376073.1, on the reverse strand, counting down.
CCGTTTGAACATTGGTCTCATTGACGGCGATGCGAACAATTGTTTTAAAGCCCCATGAGCTCCCCTTTTAAATTTTATTTTTTGAAACCATTAATTACTCATAACATTAATAAAACTAAAAATTTCGAGCACTTTATTTGTAATATTATCGAACACTGATCGAATAATATGTTCGTGTGAGCGGAAAACTGGCTCGTAAAATGACCAATTTGATTTGAGATGGCCAAATGTCACTATTGTAAAGAATCATGGCAGGATCTGTACCAGAAGAAAAAAGATATTTAGAGAAGTTGAAATTCTAATTCTTATATTCTTGGGTACCTAAAGAATATCAGGCATTTACAATATTTTTAAAGCACCGCAAAAAAGTTACTGAATGGACCAAAAAGGGAGCTTTAAGAAAACCAGAACGGTGAGAAGGCCATCGAAGAAGACGATTATTGGAGGAACAAAGATTCTTGCTGTGCGTATAGCATTAATATTGAAAGTGAGAAGTCATGTTGTTGTTGTTTTATCTGTACCTAATAAAGTAAGTGATTCCACCATGCTTTTTACACAGAATAGCACTGCTGTTAGCCAATTGCAGCACCAACGGCACAAGGATGGCGACACACTACCTAATTAAGGAATGTGATGTTTGTCGATGTATTAGATAGTCGTTTATTTTTAGAAAATAATCATTAATTGAATCAGTAATCAGGTGTACATGAATCTCTTTATCAGATTATTTAATTAAAAATAGCTTGATTAGAATTCTGCGAAAACTATTTTGATCCGGGAAATCCAATTCGAGGACAATAATGTTTTCTTCATTCATAAGTTTGGTAAAAACATCATTATTTTTTGTATTTTCCATAACTTGGATAAATCCGAAAACAAGAACCATGTTTTTGGATGAAGATAGTTCTTCATCCTATCTTAAACAAGACTTTTTTTCCATCGCCATGCATTGGAATTCAACCACTAACCTACATATCAGCCATTGATCGATGTCTCTTCCGAAACAGTGCTGGGGTGGTGTCGTCACAATTACTGTTGTTTGGTGCAGACTCTTAAGATGTTTTAGGCAAGAAAAATTTGGCCCTATGAGGATGGTAATACGCGGAACCTGAAGAACATCACCTCCAAATGTTTTCACTTGACCGACTTTATAGATGGCATCGACACAATCACAAAGGAGGCCAGGGAATAGTCCAATCGAATTATTAATGCGTAGTGATAATAATCTGATAAAACATGTAGCATCCATATAAATACGCGTAGCGGCAGCTTTAACACAATAACAAATTCGAGTGATTGAGACGAACAAGTCTACTTGAAGAGACCAAGTGAAATTATATATTGATTTAAATTCTATATTTCATCTAACCTACAAATTAAAGTGAGTATTACTATTATGCTTTCACATCTCAAGAGTCTTTCTACTTATTTAATTATTTAACCTGCAGTTCTATTCTGTAAAAATCTCTCCGTGAATGTAGGTGAAGTGAGAATAAGGTGAGCTATCCATCCCTTGCATCAGTGATGAAGGATGAATAGGTTACCTCAAGCTATCTAAATTCACCGAGACAGATTTTTTAACAGTCCGGCTGAAATAATTTATGTAGATTCTGGTGAATTCCACTTCTCCCTTTTATATTCCCTCCCTCTTTAACTCCTACGCCTTCCTAAAAGTCAAGAAGGTTCATATTAATATTGGATAATACTAACATTTTATTTTCTTTTCCAGAATGCAGCGCAACTCAGCTTTCTCTTCTAACATGAACACCGGCTACAAGACCTTCTCGCCCAGCCCCTGCTTCGGGCCACCCAGAAACCAGTACTATCCTAATGCAAGCTACGCAGCCCCTACGGCGCAGCCCTTCCAGCCAAACACATGCTTCATGACTGCTTCTGTGATCCGACAAATGAGCAATTCTACGCCTCAGAAAAGTTTCAACCGTAACTACTAAACCAACCGAGGGCTCAAGCTTTTTTGATGGAATCTCGTAGTAATTCGTTTTGGGTACCGTTTACTGCTAATTTAGATTAAGTAATCTCACAATATTTATTTAATAAGTTTAAAAATGTTAAGTGAAACTATTTATAGAATTGTTTATGAGTTCGAATAGTTACAATTTGTTTAATGGAAATAAATTGTTGTAACCTATTTTTGTAAGCTTTAGACATGATAATTATATGATATTTGATTATATTTGATATCAATAAATGATTAAATAAAAACTAAACTTCTGATTTTAAAATAAAGCCCATTCTCAGAATGGAAACCACCAAATAATAGATGCCTAATTATTAAAATATGAATATAAAATTTGTGTTGTAATAATTAGATAATATTATATATCCAAGACATAGTAATCTCCATGAAGGACTTACTAACTAATAGTACGTACCTATACAGTAATACATTCTAATTTACTTAACATAATTTTTTTTAATACACTCAATTAAAAACGATATAGATAAGTACATAAATTACAAAATAAATAACCACAAGGTAAATAAAAACACACTGTGAAACTACCTACCGCTTATTTTGAAGAAAGGTGATTAAACAAAATGCACCTAGACCCGTAAATACTACTAGATATTATTGCTGCGTCTGGGGATAACATTACATTTTTCAAAAAAAAAAAATTGTAGCCCTACAACACAAAAACTTATTTTCGTATCAAAATATTTGTAATGTCTTCTGTACATTGAATATTCATTTTATTGGATCGGAAAGAAAAATGTACAATATTTACACACTTAAAACATAACCTCATCTTCCTATCCTTGACCCATGTTATGATGGGTCGGCGAAACACGTTTTCTCCTTCCAATCCATGCTGTCAACCATCACACTATCACTGACCCCCTTTTTTCGACTCTTTCACATCATTCTTCACACAATCCATCCGTCTTTTTATGGCCTTCCTCTCTTTCTCCATAGATCGAAATGTTAGTATATTCATAACTCTTTTAAACACATCATTTTCACTTTCAACCCTCCTCTTCACATGCTCATGACAAGACCAACGTTTCTCTTTCAATTTTTCTGTTACTAGCGTCACTTTCAAACTTCCGGAAATACTCGTACTTATACCTATATCTCACCTTATCCTTTCTGGTTACTCGGTTATTCCACACCACACACACATCTCAGCATTCTCACCTCCGTTACATGCAATATTTTTCCATCTGTCTTCTTGCCTTAAAAATAATCAATAACAATTAAATTGAAAGCCGTCATCTAGCAAAGTGCTTAAGGGGCTATTAAACGACTTTTACAGATTTTAAACTGACAATCACGTCAAAATGTGCAGTATAAATGATTTGAAAAAAATATGTGTTAATCTAGAACATTCTCTTAATCATATAGAAAGTGAATATTTTTGATTAAGTTCATATTAAATAGTTTAATTAACTCGTGAAGTTGTGTCTGACGCGGACAAAACATTGACAATCACACAAAATCTACCCGGTATAATTATCCGAAACTTACACTATCTGACAGACAATTTTATTATCTATCTTTTAGTATACGCCTTTTTTTTTAATTTTGAAAGAATGCTACTTTTATTTAATTCTTTCGACTAAATTTTGAAAGTCTTCATGTTTTCGCGTTTTGCCCAGAGCAATATCGTAATGATGTGAGCAGATTATTTAAAGTTACAGTTTTAGAAAAATTAAGTCTTGATTTAGGAAACTACAGAGTAAAAGTATAATTTTTAATTATCGTTTTTTTAAGGGAAGACAATCCTTTCATAGCGTTTTACGAAAATAGACGTCAGAGTTAACTTTCAGGGCCTCAAGTCTGCTATACAATAGTGTCAGAATGGCCTGTCATTGATTTCATAATTGTTGATTTTGACAAGTTTGGTAATCTACTAATATAATGGCGTCATTATGACTTTCCAATGGTCAACCACTGACACGCCATTGAAAGAAATGATGTAGAATTGTAATCTCGTACATAATGAAAAATGAATGACTGACTTAGTTTACGAACTTCTTACTACTTCAGATTGCTTATAACACTTATAAATAATATGTAAAAAATATATATAAATGAAATCTGGCATGAATAAATGTTCAAAGGGGAACGCCCGAAATGTACAGAAATTACTAATAGTAGTAGTAGTCCATAATTTTAGTTGGAATAAAATATGTATAATAAAATAATTCTCAAGTTTGTTTAGGTAGGGTGAAAATATAACAATTTTTACAATATTTAACTTGATATCCGTCTAATTCATGCTTATTTTTATATTAAATGTCAGTGTTTATTGGGCACGAGTAAATGTCATTCAGCCTCTTCAAATAATCTATCACTAACTATTTTATAGAATGAATGCATTTATCATTAATTTAATATAATTCGAGCTATAAGCACCGTAAATCGAATTAAAATAATATGTGCTTGTCAATATTAATTTAATTCAAATTATTTTCAAAATAGAAAGCGTATCGTAGGCTGTATGAATCACTCCTTTGCCTAATTGACAGTTTGACATTACTGCATTCCATTGTTTTTATTTTTTACTTCATGGTTTTATGTAACTTGTGACTTGTATTACGTTCAAATTGCTTTTATGATAATTATTTTACGAGGACATTTCTAACGATTTTGATTTTACTTCTGCACATGATACCAATTTTTTAACTCGGACTTAGATTAGGTTTTTTGACTGACTAGATTTTTTGAACACGGACCTGAACCTGCTCTAAATGTGGTTAGAAACTTACACTGTGTTAATTAACTAGCTCGATATTGAAAGAATAAGGCGTAAAGTCTTATCGCTGCAAAATGACAGGCATAACGTCACAAGCTGTAAGTATTGAGATTCCCTAGTATTTTTGCCTATTGAACGCACTGATGAGCAACAATTAAATTATGTTTTATTATATCTATCCTCCTGTATAGTTTCTTGATGATATATTAGTTGTTTTTAATGATGAATAAAACATTAAAATGCTAATTTGATGTTTAATTAATGCATATTAATAGTTAATCTTGGCTTAACCTATATTTTAGAAAAACAATTGTAACTAGCTTCTGCCCACTTTTTTGATAATTATTGAAATTGTAATAGATTTCCTACGATATTTAGTACAATTTGGCGTATAATTTCATTGTTGTTCATTTCAGGCATTTTTTGTATGGTCGATGGGCATACCCCTTTGTTGACAATGTCATTATAACACAATTCTATTACGAGACCATTGACCGACCAATGATCGACCATTATGGATTTTGCAGATTACGAACTTTTAGCAAAATGACAATGGGATCGTGTTGGAATGTCGAAATTATAAAAATAGCAGACTTGGCCCCCAGGACGAATACAACCATTACAGTATGCCAAAATATTATGTTTTAGACAATTATTTTAAAAAGCACTGTTAAACATCGCGCGCTCTCTTTTGCAGATCAATTTCAATGATTCATGCTTATTTCGTGCGTATTTTTTTTTTCTGATGCACACAAACAGACCATTGTATTATACTAGTGTGTGTCAATGCTGCTACGCTGTTCTAGCAATCGTTTAGATTTTGAGTTGCGCTAAATCGAATACGCGCTCTTAAATGGCAAGGCTTAGCTTCTGGCCAAGGTAAAAACCAGCCCTTGGTTCACTAGAAGTGTCAACCAACTGTTTCGATATTTCCTTAAAAATAAGAAAGGCATTCGGACCCCGCAGCATAAAATCAAAAATCATTGTAAATACATAATTTTATAACTATCGTTTACATACTATGATGCTAGGGATTGACAGTTCGCCTCAAACTTACTTCAGAATCTGCTCTGCTGGTAGGCAATTACAACGCTAAATGCAGAAAGGTGGCAATACCACAATTAAGACAAGTGATAGCGATAGTGTTAGGTATTGATAGTGGTGTGATAGTCGTTTATTTTTAGAAACAAATTAATAAAATTAAATCCGTAAGTAGGTGAAAAAAAAGCCCTTTATCAGATAAATTAATTAAAGCAACCTAATTAGAATTCTGTAAAATTTATTTTCACATCTGGGAAAACCAACCCGATGAGATTTTCTTCACTTGGTAATGTCCGAGAATAAAAAATGTATCCGAATCAAAAACAAAGTCACAAAGTTCGTATGATTCTTAAAAAAATCAGGTTTTTCATCTGCACCCTTTAAGTCAGTCATTGGTTGATGTCTTACCTACAGGTGTGTGTCATTACATCTGTTAATCAGGGATGACAATTAAGAAATTTTATGCCAAAAAAAATCTGGACCTATCAATGAGGACTGGAAATACGGAACCAAAAAAACATCACCTCTTCTTTTCGTCTTCAATTGACCGACTTTATGGATGGCATCGACACAATCACAAAGGAGGCCAGGGAATGGTTCAATCGGATTATAAATGCGTAGCGCTATTAATCTGATAAAACATGTAGCATCCATATAAATACACGTAGCGGCAGCTTTAACACAATAACAAATTCGAGTGATTAAGACGAACAAGTCGACTTGAAGAACCCAAGTGAAATATATTTATTAATTTAATTTCTATATTTCATCTAACCTACAAATTAAAGTGAGTACCTACTTCTTTATCATCATTTTGCAATTCAAGAGTTTTTCTACTTATTTAATTTAACCCGCAGTGCTATTCTGTAAAATCCTTAAAATCAATAGGAATTAAAGCTCATTTTCAGCTCACTTTATCTAAATTCACCGAGGGAGGATTTTTAACAGACCTGCTGATACAGTTTATATAGATATTAGTGAATTCCACTTGTCTTTTTTTGTATTCTCTTTAACTCCTACAGCTTCCTAAAAGACAGACGGTTTTTATATTGGATAATACTAACATTTTATTTTCTTTTCCAGAATGCAGCGCAACTCAGCTTTCTCTTCCAACATGAACAACGGCTACAAGACCTTCTCGCCCAGCCCATGCTTCGGGCCACCCAAGAACCAGTACTATCCTAATGGAAGCTACGCAGCCCCTACAGCGCAGCCCTTCCAGCCAAACACATGCTTCATGACTGCATCTGTGATCCGGCAAATGAGCAATTCTACGCCTCATAAAGGTTTCAACCGTAACTTCTAAACTGAACGAAGGCTTAAGCTTTTTTGATGGAATCTCGTAGTAATTCGTTTTGGATACCGTTTACTGCTATTTTAGATTAAGTAATCTCACATTATTTATTTAATAAGTTTAAAAATGTTAAGTGAAACTATTTATAGAATTGTTTAGGAGTTCGAATAGTTACAATTTGTTTTATGGAAATAAATTGTTGTAACCTATTTTTGTAAGCTTTAGACATGAAAATATGATTTGATCATATTTGATATCAATAAATGATTAAATAAAAACTAAACTTCTGATTTTAAAATAAACCCGATTCTCAGAATGGAAACCATCAAATAATAGATGTCTAATTATTAAAATATGAAAATAGAGTTTGTATTGTAATAATTAGATATATCCAAGACATAGTTATCTCCATGAAGGACTTACTAACTAATAGTACGTACCTACGCATACCTATACAGTAATACATACTTATTTACTTAACAGATTTTATTTAATACGCTTTAAGTATTATAACGATATAGATAAGTACATAAATTACAAAATAAATAACCAGCAAGGTTAATTATTTTATAATTTATATAACACACTGTGAAACAACCTACCGCTTATTTAGAAGAAAGGTGATTAAACAAAATGCACCTAGACCCATAAATACTACTACTATTGCTGCGTATGGGGCAAATTATAATAGAATCTATACTAATATCATAAAGCTGAAGAGTTTATTTGTTTTTTCTTGATTGAGCGCGCTAATGGGGCTAACATTATATTTTTCTAAAAAAATATAACAGAAAGTTTGTAGCCGTACAGCACAAAAACTTATTTTCGTATCAAAATATTCGTAATGTCTTCTAAATGTAGGTATATTCACACAAATAATTACAAATATTCACTTAGGATTTTATTAGGCAGATGAATAAATAAGTACACTGAATATTCATTTTATTGGATCTGAAAGAAAAATTTACTATATTTACACACGTAAACCATAATCTCATCTTCCTGCCCTTGCCCCTTGTTACATGGCGTCGGCAAAACACGTTTTCTCCCTTCATTCCATCCTATCAGCCATCACACTATCACTGACCCCCTTTTTTCGACTCTTTCATATCATTCTTCACACAACCCATCCATCTTTTTATAGCCTTCCTCTCTTTCTCCATCCATCGACATGTAAGTTCATTCATAACTCTTTTATACACATAATTTTCACTTTCACGCCTCCTCTTCACATTCTCTTGGCAAGACCAACGTTTCTCCTTCAATTTTTCTGTTACTAGCACCACTTTCAAACTTCCAGTACTTAATATTTATACCTATATCTCACTTTATCCTTTCGAGTTACTCCACATATACATCTCAGTATTCTCATCTCCGTTACATGCAATATTTTTTCATCTGTCTTCTTGCAAGAAAAGTCAAGTAAAACAGTAAATCAGTAAATCAAGACTTAATCTTTCTAAAACTGTCATTGTCTTTAAATAATCTGCTCACATCATTACGATATTGCTCTGGGCAAAACGCGAAAACATGAAGTTTACGTCACGAATCGAATACACGCTCTTAAGAGACTGGCGGCATTGCCACATTAAATGGCAGTGCGTATCTTCTCGCCAAGGTAAAAACCAGCCCTTGGTTCACTGAAAGTGTCAACAAATCATTTCGATATTTCCCTATAAATAAGAAGGGCCCTGCAGCATAAAATCAAAAATCATTGTAAATACATAATTTTGTAGGTCGATTCTGTAAAATTCAAACAACAACTCGCATCTCACATCGCTTCACTCTCACTTCGCATAAGGTTCAAAATTACCTTGATATATTTGACACTTTGAATCGGGTTCGAGCGAGAAGTGAGCGTCGAAGTGACGGGGAAATTACAGAATGCCACTTCTTACGTCATCTCATACTTTATCTGTCAAAATCTCCCTGTCAATTTAGCTCAACTCGCTGACACGCTCGCAAGGGTGGCGCTAGTGTAAATTCTAATTATCAACCGAGTTTTTAGAATGCCAATCAAGAAACTCACAGCGGATTCAGATTCGTAGTTTAGAATGAGGTCTTACAGAACACCCAGCACAACAACAACCGCACCCAGGGATTGACAGTTCGCCTCAAACTTACTTCAGAATCAGCACTGCTGGTAGGCAATTACAGCGCTAAATGCAGAAAGGTGGCGATACAATAATTAAGACAAGTGATAGCGATAGTGTTAGGTATTGATAGTGGTGTGATAGTCGTTTATTTTTAGAAACAAATCAATAATTAAATCCGTAAGTAGGTGAAAAAAGCCCTTTATCAGATAAATTAATTAAAGCAACCTGATTAGAATTCTGTAAAATTTTCATCTGGGAAAACCAACCCGAGGACAATGAGATTTTCCCCACTTGGTAATGTCCGAGCCTAAAAAATGTTTCTGAATCAAACACAAAGTCACAAAGTTCCTATGATTCTTAAAAAATACAGGTTTTTCATATGCACCCTTTAAGTCAGTCATTGGTTGGTGTCTTACCTACAGGTGTGTGTCATTACATATGTTAATCAGCGATGATAATTAAGAAATTTTATGCAAAACAAATCTGGACCTATCAATGAGGACTTAAAATACGGAACCAAAAGAACATCACCTCTAAGTGTCTTCAATTGACCTACTTTATAGATGGCATCGACACAATCACAAAGGAGGCCAGGGAATGGTTCAATCGGATTATATATGCGTAGTGATAATAATCTGATAAAACATGTAGCATCCATATAAATACACGTAGCGGCAGCTTTAACACAATAACAAATTCGAGTGATTGAGACGAACAAGTCGACTTGAAGAACCCAATTGAAATATATTTATTAATTTAATTTCTATATTTCATCTAACCTGAGAGAAACAAGTCTACTTGAAGAGATCAAGTGAAATTATATATTGTTTTAAGTTCTATATTTCATCTAACCAACAAATTAAAGTGAGTACCTACTTCTTTATCATCACTTTGCAATTGAAGAGTCTTTCTACTTATTTAATTTAACCCGCAGTGCTATTCTGTAAAATCCTTAAAATCAATAGGAATTAAAGCTCATTTTTAGCTCCCTTTATCTAAATTCACCGAGAGGTGATTTCATTCAGCAGGTTGATTCAGCAGGTCTGTTAAAGATCCTCCATCTTTAACAGACCTGCTGATACAGTTTATATAGATATTAGTGAATTCCACTTGTCTTTTTTTGTATTCTCTTTAACTCCTACAACTTCCTAAAAGACAGATGGTTTAATATTTATATTGGAAAATACTAACATTTTATTTTCTTTTCCAGAATGCAGCGCAACTCAGCTTTCTCTTCCAACATGAACACCGGCTACAAGACCTACTCGCCCAGCCCCTGCTTCGGGCCACCCAAGAACCAGTACTATCCTAATGGAAGCTACGCAGCCCCTACGGCGCAGCCCTTCCAGCCAAACACATGCTTTATGACTGCATCTGTGATCCGGCAAATGAGCAATTCTACGCCTCAGAAAGGTTTCAACCGTAACTTCTAAACTGAACGAAGGCTCAAGCTTTTTTGATGGAATCTCGTAGTAATTCGTTTTGGATACCGTTTACTGCTATTTTAGATTAAGTAATCTCACATTATTTATTAAATAAGTTTAAAAATGTTAAGTGAACCTATTTATAGAATTGTTTAGGAGATCGAATAGTTACAATTTAAATAAATTGTTGTGACCTATTTTTGTAAGCTAATAAATTATTAAATAAAACGAAACTTTTGATTTATAAAATAATGCTAATATGCTTTTTTATTAGGTACGGTAGATTACATTATGATTTCTTCTTCTTTTTAGATACTTTATTTAAAAATATAGATTTAGAATATAAAACAATAAAACAGTTTAATTGTTTTTCCATATAAAAACTAAAAAGGCTTTCAGTCCTATTCTCTGTCCATTGGGTTATTGGTTTTTTGACAGGTGGTAGTTTTGACAACTAGTGATTGCAGATAAGTAACGTTTTGATTATTTATATTTTAATTTGTATGTAGAATCGATTATCGATTTTTTCTGTCGATAAAAAAATGGTGCAGTTACGATCATGTCTGTGTTTATTAATATTAAATACTAAACAATATAAATTACTATTACTACATATTAAAACACCTTTATATGCTTAACATTTTATGAAAGTTTTAAAATGTAAATGTTAATGTTTTATTACATTTACATTAAAACCTTAGTTTTTAAAAATTACATGTTGTTTATGGTGGCAAATCTGTTTCCTGGCAAAACTGACACGATGCCACTGCCGTCATTTTTTTTATATTGCATTGTCACTTGCGATGAAAAATGTTTTTTTTTTGGTAAGCTGTCACTATGTTGGTTAGACCCTGGTTCCGTGCCTAGCCACGAACCATTGCCCCAAACGAAAACTTACCCCTAAAAAGTCATGGTCACTGTTAGGTTGTATAGTGTCGATATCATCTTTTTTCAAAGGGCACCACGCCCTTTGAAAAAACTTATTACGCACTCCGCATTATACTTACTGCGGATGTGTACTGGGAGAAACTGCGCACAATGGTGGAGAAGATCGCAAATTTCCGGCCAGCCTTGGTTAATCGCAGTCCCAGCTGCTCCTACACGACAACGCTCGACCTCATACGGCACAAGAGAATGCTCTTTAAGCTACAAGAGGGTTGGAAGTTTTGCGCCATCAACCTGACCTTGCGCCGGAAATTAGCATGGAAAAAGGTAATACCCGAGAGGCATTGTTGGCTCCTGTACACCTAACTTCTTCAAGAAGAGCATTGAAAAATTGCCACTGCGCTGGCCGAGATGCATCGATAGCATGGGTGCATATTTTAATTGATAGAAATCAAAAATATTTATGTAAAAATTACTTTAACATTACGGCAATTTCATACATTGTCGATTTATTCATTTGAAGCGAATACAATCGATCCCATCTAGTGATGGGATCTGCTGCGCATAACAATTTGTATTTATTTTGTAGAAACTGATACATCTGCGGCATTATGATGTCTGTAAGGAGCCATAAATAAGAAAATCCAATAAAATAAGGCAGTTTATATATTTATTTTAAAACGCATTTTAAAGTTAACTTTTACATAATCGTGAATAGTTACGTTCTAAGGCAACTGTCAAAAAACCAATAACCCAATGGACAACGTGTAGCTTACGCTCATTCAGAAATCTGTATTTCTATTCTGTTACAATTTCCCTCAGTGAACACCTAGGTGAAGTGAGCTGTCATCCGTCCGCTTGCTTTGCCAATCCCTAGCATCGAGACGGATGACAGCTCAGTTCACCTAGGGGTTCACCGAGGGAGATATGTAACAAAATAGAACTGCTGAAGAAATAGAAGATTATCAGAAGTTTTACGAGCAATAATAGTAACTTTGAGGGAAGAAGGATATACCACGAGATAAATAGCACGCAAAATTGCTATATCCCAATCCTGTGTCGTGGCCACGTTGCAGAGGCCACGGAATGGGTAATTTAGCTGACCGACCCCGCAGTGGTCGCCCAACTGTTTTGACTGCTGCCCAAAAGCGCTACATTAGATTGCTAGCAGCCCGTGACCTGACAATCAATGCTTTCGGGCCGCCTCGGCTTGAAGTTAGCACTCAGACCATTCGGAATTGCTTGCACCAGGCTGTATTACGGGCACGGAGGTCTTGGCGAGCCCCTCTGAATTCCCAGCAACGTCAACGACGGAGTTTGCAGTGGGCTAGGCTTCAGCAAAATGCAGAAGAAAACATTTGGCAAATCTGTCTCTTCGTTGACAAATCGCGAATCAGTACTCATCCAGATAACCGACGTGTCCGTGTCTGGAGAAGACCAGGAGACCATGAAAGGCAAAGAACAGCCACTGGAACAGTTCAGTAAGGTGGGAAATCGGTGTCTTTTTCTGGTGGTATTATAATTGGAGCTAGAACGCCTTTGATCCAAGGATCAAACACACACACACACACACACACACACACACACACACACACACACACATACACACACACATATCTGCTGTCATGAAGCCTCAAGCCTCAAGAGGCTTGAATAAATTAATAAAAAATCTGTCTCTTCGTTGACAAATCGCGAATCAGTACTCATCCAGATAACCGACGTGTCCGTGTCTGGAGAAGACCAGGAGACCATGAAAGGCAAAGAACAGCCACTGGAACAGTTCAGTAAGGTGGGAAATCGGTGTCTTTTTCTGGTGGTATTATAATTGGAGCTAGAACGCCTTTGATCCAAGGATCAAACACACACACACACACACACACACACACACACACACACACACACACACATACACACACACATATCTGCTGTCATGAAGCCTCAAGCCTCAAGAGGCTTGAGGCTTCATGACAGCAGATATATATAGAGTAGTTGCTATTGATGGAATTGTCCGACCATTCCTAGTAAACCATGGGTATTCGTACTGGTCGATGGTAATGCGCCCGCCCATCGAGCTCAACGAGTCAATCCTGCTCTCCGAGAATATGACATCACATGGTTAGACTGGCCTACTGGCTTACCTGACTTAAGCCTAATAGAGCGCGCGTGGGATGCTCTTAAGCGAGCTGTTTGGAACCGTCAGCCACGTCCCCAGACAGTGGTGCATTCTTGAATAGCGACTTCCCTGAGCTCTGTCAGGGAAGCCGCTATTCAAAAACGGGACAGGTTGTCTTTTTGTTAAAAGTTTTTTTTACGCTTTTTAGTGCCTACTTCTTATCATACAAATTAATTACGAAACGGTGACACCAAAAAAAAAATTGTCATCCCGTAATTTTCTAGTATCCTTAGGGATGGAATATTTTCTTGATAATATGGGACCAAATTTGAGGTATCCACTATCAATTAAAAAAAGAATCATCGAAATCGAACTACACTGACAAAAAGTTATGCGTGGTCAAACATAAAAAAATAAACAAAAAATAAAATAAAATGTTCATAAAATAAAAACTACTCGGTCAAACTATGTTAATTTTTTAATGGCCACTATTCCGCATCAAACTAAAGAAGAATCACGTAAATCGAATCATAAATCTCAGCGTAATCGGTGCAATAGGTACATAAAAACATATCAATCGAATTGAGAGGTTAAAAATTATATCAGCATATGCTAGTAATCACAAACTTTTTTTGATGTGTGTATGTACATGTCTTATTACTTATACCTGATATGAATTTGAAAATAATTATATATATCGACTCGAAGGAGTTACTAACTAATACTAGGTACCTATGTATTTTATACCGTCATAATAACACTTCAGATATCTTCAATTTATAGACTTTTCTTTTATTATAATTGCGATGGAGATAAGCAGGTATCTACTGGTAATTAATTTATATATTTTATAATTTATGTGCCTACACACATGAAACCACATTGCGAAGCAAACTTTATATCAAAACAAAGGTAATGCTTATTTTATAAGAAATTTCAGTTAAAAGACTTGAAGAAATGAGGATAATATATAGACAATACTGTAAGTAAGAAAATAAAATGCTCTTTGAAGACTGGTAATTGTTCAATGATCTACTAAACAATAATGTTTAGTAGATCATTGAACAATTACCAGTCTTGGTAAAGCCCTTGGTATAAACCAAGGGCTTTTACATTTTTAAGATGAATAATACCACGAGACGAATATGTGTATCTCTAATGAGCACTCAAGATAAAATGTTGACCCAAATACCTGAACAATATCGTTAAACAAATAAGTAATATAGATCTCAAAGGGCGATACATTTTTTGATTCCTGTAAACTAAGTTTAGGGCCCAGTATAGACCCCAGTATAACTAATTCACATTAGTTATTCATTACTCACATTCCTAAAGGTAAAAGTTTATACATTGCGTCAATATTAGTTAAAATTTGTTTGGTTGTTTGGAATATACCCTTACCTGTATTGTTTTATTTGAAGAGTAGAAACAAGAATAGTGTCAGAAGCTTTAGACAGATCCAGAAAAATATTTTTGTAATGTATTTTGTTTTGACGGAATTATGAGCTTACTTTTGTTGCAGTCTTTGGATTTTACTAATAATGAACAGAAAACTATTACATAAAATATAAATTATAATTAAGTAAGTGCAGTTAAAGGTTATTTCGACTTTAACATAAATATATCTTAAATTGTCAGAGTTTTCTAACACTTAAATGTATTTTGTAGTGGCTCCAGTATGTTTGCAGAGGCCAGGGTAGAAGACTTTCATGCCATCGTGCGCAAGTGGCTCTTGTCGTTATTAAGCAGAATCCGGGGTAGTATTAAGCATCCTACCAGTCATTGCGGATAAACAGGACTCAAATATCCTGAAATCGTTTTTCGGGCTCTAATTTTGTAACCATACCTACTTGTATGTATTATGGACAAGTCAATCAATCGATAGGTCAAAGCAAAATGTATAGTCTTCAAATAAGTGTTTGTTAAGTAAGGTTCTTTCATAATCACGAGATTAATAGTAGATTATGTATCATGGGGATAAAGTAGTGTCTTATGTAGCGGGCGCCGTATTGAATCCCGAGCAAAACGAAGGATTCTAGCGTTAACTCCTGCGCGGAGCGAGGGAGATTAGAGTTAACTCCCGAGCAAAGCGAGGGAGTTTAGATAAGAATCCTGAGTGTAGCATGGGATTCAAGGTCGCCTAAGACGAAGGCACCTTTATCCCCGAGGAGCATACTCTACTTTTCACACCATCTACGAGACAATAAAAACAATAGTACTAGAATTAAGAGTAGATTGTTGGTAATACTAATAAAAATAATGGCTTAAATTTGGATTTAATGTACTCTAGTAGCTCTTTTCTCCACTAGACTTCTTAGCAGGCAGTAATGAGATTTGAATTTGGAACATTAACCGCTCATTGAAATCGAACGCAAATTGTATAAATTACTGGCTGTAAGTATTGACTGTACGGTGCGAGGAGGCGCGGCAACTCAAAAATAAAAAACAATAGCGCGCGATTTACTTCACTGTTCTTGTAATCGGTACGGACTTTATTGTATATTGCAAAAAAATGAGTTCTACGTCGAGTTCTGAAAGTGACAGAGAATTAACTCCTGAAACAATAAAAATAGAAGCTAATAACGTCGTACAAAACTTAATACCTACGAAATCCCGGGAGAAATATTTTCTCATAGAAGGAGATGAAAAGTAGAGTATATGACTCGAGAGCTAAAATATTTTTCCCTCAGGCGATGTACTTTGAATCCGTCGCAGCGTTCAGAATTCTTACTTTGCTCCCGCTTATAGAGGAACAAAACGACACTTTTCGAATAGAAGGGATGATAAAATAATTATTTCAATATTTTCATTTAGAGTCAACAAAAAGTTTGAACATTATTATTGAATCGTTTCAGGACCTCTTTCTTAAGCTTGCTTTCTTTGCTTGATTGCTTTTCTTTGAATTTGGATTTCTGGTTTTGCATTATTTTGTGTAACGCCTTTACAGTAGCTTTCCGCAATATCTAAAACAGAGATAAGTAGAGTTTATAATATCTGTAGGTAACTTTTAGTAACACAATTAATAATTTCTGTTTGTTGTTTTGATGCATCGTGCATAGTTGTATTTATCAATAAAATAAAATATCACATCAAATCACTTACAATTTTGTAAGCTCGACTTGATAATGATGGTAACATCAAAATTTTTTCACTTCAATCCATGACCCTTCACGATTCCAATATCATAGCGATCAAATCAAGTAAGACATTTTTATAAATTACAATAATCTTACACAATTCTGTAGAGTTTGATTATTTTTTTGCAGTTTTTGATAATGGCCAATGTTGTAGATACTGTAAAGGTTGCATGCGTATGGCATGCTGCTCGAAAGTATTTGATAAGATGTTTCGTCTAAACACTCTGGATTTGTTCTAGAAAGTATTTTGAATTTAGAAGTGTTAAGCTAGTGATTTTAGAATTTAGAAGCGTTAGGTTAGGTAGCGTTTTTATATCAAGGCATTGTTTGACTGGGGAATATAGGATTTACTTTAGGTTGCTCTTTAATTTAAAAGAACTTACCTGAACACATTATAATCCGGTACCGAAAGGCTCAACACTGTCTGAAGACTTACAGTATCTATAATAGGCGCCTATGTATCATGTATAGCAAACCGTGATCCAGCACCTTCCATCCACCTTTAAAAAATAACTAAAATCAATTCCATAACCACCATCTGCCTAGTCTTTTCCCAACTATCTTGGGATCGGTCAATATTTTACACGGAACTACTGCCTGTCTGACATCCAGAAACCCGTTACTGAGTAACACGATACCCCTTGGAAAGACTAATTCTCAGCCTTTCTGCCTCCTGACTACCCATTACGACTGTAAAAGATCTTCGAATGACAGGCGGGCCAACGACTATACGTACTTAAGGCCTGTACACTAGGTATAGGCACAGTGAGGTCTCGGTATGAAATGGATGGTTACCTATCCAGGAACACACATAGGTAGGTATTTGTTTGAATTATTTGATGCGCAACGAATCTCCATAGAACAATAGTTTGCAGACAAAAAATTTTAAGGATTTTTTTAAATTCAGGCTTGTGAGATGCAATGGCTCCCTATGGCAAGTCAGCCTCATTATACGGACCTTGATGACTGACAACCTTTTTTTATTAGCATGAGCTGATGACCTTCCATATATTTTATAAGGATCATAACTTACACGCAAAAAAAGTTAATTGATATAAAAAATAGTACCTAGGTGTTAATAGTTCTGTATCAGAACCGTTTCCAAAGATTTCCCATACTAATATCCAGAAATGATTGATAAGTTACTCACTTACAGCGTTTTTAAATTACTTACGTATACATAGGCTGATATGTGTATACATAGGCTGTTAGTCCGTATGGTGTCGGACGTAAAGAATAGCACCATCCCATATCTTCCCGTGGGTGTCGTAAGAGGCGACTAAGGGACTTACCAGAGAATGGGCAGCAGCGTTCTCTGTGCTTTTGTAACAACCATACTGCGATCGCCAATCCGCCTGCCAAGCGTGGCGATTATGGCAATACCCCCCCTTGGGGAGGCCTATGTCCAGCAGTGGACGTCTTTCGGCTGAAATGATGAGGCTGATATGATGACGATGAGACCTAAACAGAAAACATGAAAAATATATTTTTTTGTTTTTTTTTAAACTCGTCAAGTCGACTCGTTAAAGCGTCAAGATTAGTTTCTTGACGCTTATAGGAGGGATTGGTCCACACTAGCTCAGGATAGAGGGTTGGAAAGGAGAAAGGGAGGCTATTGCCCTACATTGAGATACAGGCTGAAAATAATAAACTTAAAAATAAAAGAAAATAATAGTTCTTGACACTATCGTAATCAAAGAATCAGAGTGTGAAGTTGAAGGTCAACGATTGAATCAAGTAGCGGATCTCCTTTTTATGGATATATCCAAAAGATAATTGACACTTGCCGTGATCCAAGAGCCGGTTTTTACCTTGGTCAGAGGATAAACATTGCCATCCAACGTGGCTATGCCGCCAGTCTCATGGGCACATTCCCAGATGACGGCGATGTGAAAGAATTTTTTGATGCCTATTATACCTATTAATTTTTTGTTAATCAAAGAAAGCTGCACCAAAACCATAATGCAGAATAACATGGACTTACATATATCTTGCTACATTAAGATTCTCTGTGACCTAAATAAAAAAATCTTCAATGGACTGCTCACCTAAAAAGACCACCGTTAGAATAATTTGGCAAAATTGGGAATAGCAGATCCGTCCAGCGTGAATACAGGGAAGTAATTCTACTAATTTTAGGAACATTCGCGTTCTGATATGATGATATCAGAATGCGAATGTTCCTAAAATTAGTAGACCGGACCGGAAATTTTAAAGATTGACGATGGTCAATCTTTAAAATTTCTTTATTTCGGTACTGTAATCACTTCACTGTGATTATTGTACAGGAAAGGTTCAACCTACTTACTTATTTAGAACACAATTTGAGTAGTACTTCATCATATTCAATAAATAATTAATATTTTTTCACATTTTGTAATCAGTTTATAAAACTAAATTGTTCGGAGAGCACTCGAGACTGACTGTCTAGTTATTCTAAAATACGAATAGAGGTTACCTTATTTTATATAAACTTAACCAAAACGGTTACATGTGGCGAAACCAGCCAGTACCAGTGGGAGGTTGTGATCTCCCTCTCCCTTTCCGCAGCCTCCTTCTGCGACAAGACAGTTTTGCAGAAGGAAACCACCGCGTTCCAGGACTCTGCGCCGCCGGCCATCGACTCGACCACAGCCGGCAGCGACAGGTCACTGCCTGCTTCTGAGACGAGGGTACGGCGCGGCTCCTTCCAAGCGACACACTCTGCCAGCGTATGCCGCGGCGTGACCTCCCGGCAGTCGACGCGGTGGTGACACCGGGCTTCCGGCTCCCTGTTTATGTGACACAGGTACTTTACGAAGCAACGTTACCATGCCCCGAAAGCACCTGTGTCACCCGAAACGACAGGGAGCCGTGCCTCCTCCCGAGCCAGCGCTCGAGCACTGGCCGGACTGCCTTGATGATGGCGAGGCATTAAAGCCTGATGGCGTTCTCCTCTGTAGACTCTGTGCCTGTGGGCAAAGCAATCGGCGGCGGAATGTGCTCCGCTCACAGGAAGAGTTGGAGACTCCCCGTGAGTGCGGGTGCCGCGGACCGAAGTTTCCCTCGAACCGCTTGATATGGGCGCCCCCACGGATCCCCGTTTAGAGTCTCCAACATCTCCTCCCTGGCTTGCGTCTTCGCATCACCGATGGCCAGACACAGAGTCTTTTTAGCCGCGCGGTACACCTCATACAGCGCGGCTTCTTCGTCCGGGACCCGACGATATCGGGTGTACGGCTTCTGACAGCTAAGCACTCAATGCGCATACGTGCGATCTCGGCGGACCACCAGTACACCTGGCTGTGCGTGGACCCCCGGGCATGGACGCGTCGCAGATTTGACTCATCGCCCCGCAGAAAAACAGCGCCTCAGCGTTCATTGCAGACGCTCGGAACCAGGCCTGGACAATGATGGCCTCCTCGAGAAGTTCCCTGTCCATGTGCTTACGCACCCAGCGCGGACCGTCCGTTCGCGGAGCCGGTGGTCTGCGATCGCCCGTGGTCTGGGCGGAGACGTCGAAACGGATGTAGCGATGATCCGACAACTTCTCCACCTCCACAGCGACACTCCAGTCGCGGACACGGCTCGCGACAGCAGGGCTCCTCCGGCACCTCACCCCGAGCATCAGTCACCGGACTCGAAGTCAGCGAGCCTAGGCTCTTGTTGGGCGAAAAGTACGCCCCAACTATGCCAATGCCGTCCGCGAAGGTGGCTACCCAGCAGTGACCTCGGTACTGGTTGACAATGATGGCCACCAAGCCGTCCAAGCCTCCCACCGAGTTATCCCTGGGAGGGACGAAGTAGGGCTCGGCGACTACAGCCACGTCGCTCGACCACCGCTCGACCGCTCGCCATGCTCTGGAGAAAAAGATCCTGAGCTCTGGCAGAGTGGTTGATATTGCCCTGGAGGAAATGATACAGCGCCATTTATGCGCAATCCATTCGCGCCCCTTGCCTTGGCACCCCCTTTCCTCTTATGGGCGGGCGCACAGGCTTTTCTTTCTCTTTACTCACCGGGCTTCCCTGCAGCTGTACACAGGCTGCAGTTTGCCGCGGAGCACTGGGCCGCCTTGTGGCCGGGCTGACCACAGCGATAGCACTGATCGCTGCAGTCAACTTCGGCGTGACATGCCCAATGTCTAGGCACCGGTAGCACCGCATAGCCCTGGGTTGCAGCAGCGTCGCCCTCGCTGCAACCCAGTACCCCACCAACAAACGCCCGCCGTCAGCGACCTTATTGGCGGCCGCCACCGGACACCGCACCCAGATCGCGCCGAGTCCGGAAGCGTCGACGCGAATCTCGCCTGTCCGCACGTCACCGGGCGGACATCCGCCGACACGGGCAATGGCCGCCACGACCTCAGCCGTAGTCACCGAGTCATCCAGACCGTCGACGCGCAGCTCAGCGGTCTTCATCGGTAACCGGCAACCAGCCAGTACCTACATCAGATACATTCTCGAAAACGATTTTGAACATTTTCACATCAAGTCGGTTGCGGTCACGATTATTGATCTTCGTTCATTATGATCCATTTGCTAGATTCCCCAAGGTACAGAGCCTTGCACGTGCACATTTGCGGCACTCATGAACGATACCGATTCGACTACGTATAAACGGCCCACGTAACTAATTTAATGTGTTTTCTCAGGTTTTTTAAGTCATCATATTTTGTGTCAACGAGACCGTATTTCCCAATAAATGTCTAAAATTAAATTACTCGGTTATGATACTTTATCTAACAGCTTTTCAATCAGAAAGAAATCTACTAGTTATCTCGTCTTTCCAACTTCCTTGGGTTTATCCGCCTTAGACACGTATTTGTATTTTCCCCGATTATGGATTACAGCTTCCTTAGTCTCTAGGGCGGTTATCTTTACCGCTGACACAAGCGTTAACGCCCCCAAATACCTCTTATGACTTTTCCTTTCATGCGATTGGTAGATATTTGTGACGTGGCATTGATTCATAATTTCATCGAGATTCCGGTTAACACACACACAAATAAATGAAGTAGTCATCGTTTGATGAATGTCTCAATCCACTATTTTATTTCATCATATGGATTTTGTTTCGAAAAAAGAAACCAACCCACGGCAAAATATCTCCTAGCTTTTGAAATTATTTGAATATTTAACACTAATTAATAAGCATACTACATTGAACTGTTACTGCTGTAACACATACGACATATTTATTTGTTTGACTGATTTAATTTAATAATAGAGAATAGCTTCTGCCCGCGACTTCGTCCGCGTGAATGTCGGCTATCGCGGGTGCAGACAATGTTGCGAATTATAAAATAGCCTATGTCCTTCCCCAGGGTTCAAGCTATCTTCATACCCATTAAAATCGGTTTAGCCGTTTCTTCGTGAAAGCGTAACAGATAGTTACTTTCGCATTCTTAATATTTGTATGGATGGATTTCGCGTTGGCAGTACTAAACTCATGTAATCTTAAAGAATTCTCAGTAACAGCCCGTACAAGAGAGAGTATTTTGACTGAAAGTGATAGCCACCTATTTTGACCTGGGGTGTGATTCTGTAAGACCTCATTCTAAACTTCGAATCTGAATCCGCTGTGAGTTTCTTGATTGGCATTCTAAAAACTCGATTGATAATTCGATTTTACACTAGCGCCACCCTTGCGAGCGTGTCAACGAGTTGAACTAAATTGACAAGGAGATTTTGACAGATAAAGTATAAGATGACATAAGAAGTGGCATTCTGTAAGGTAATTTCCCCGTCACTTCGACGCTTACTTCGCATTCGAACTCGATTCAAAGTGTCAAATATTTCAAGGTCATTTTGAACCTTATGCGAAGTGAGAGTGAATAGCAATGTGAGATGCGAGTTGTTGTTTGAATTTTACAGAATCGACCTACTGATACCTGACCATGGGCCCAGCATTTAATCTAGAAAGTACGCATACCAGTTTGTTAATAACATATTGCTCTATATATTTTCAAATAATGTAGGTTTGGTGACTCCGCGGTCTTAGATCGCAATGGTGTAAGATCCCGAAGCCGCCAGTAAAAGGTCTGTTTCAGACAAAATTACTGCGACATGTGTGGTAAATTCATCAAAATAGACATAAATTATAAAGAAACCCAAAGATGAATAATCATTCAACCTAAGACATTTGAAGATCAGGAAATCCCAAGTGCATGAAGCTTTTTTCACAGATAACTTCTTCAAGATAAAATACGGACAGCTGTTATCTAGCCATGCTCTATTTATAAACTACAAACATCACTTACGATTTAGTAACCAAATAACTGTTTAACGTGGAGTTTGCTGCCGAGAAGGAAATCATATCCAGGTAACCAGCAAGTACATACTAATATTTACTTTTAAGATTATTTTGTACATAATATATCGTGTTTCGATCCCTTTGCTCGTGAACGGTGTCCCCTTGTTTCACAGACAGAAATTTCATTAAAATTTCGGTTCCCAGAAAATGATTCATATAATATTTGGTTCTTGTTTTTTTATTTCGATTATTATTGTTTCAAAGACTATTTACTTGATTGAAACATATTTCACAGAAACACAATCTAATGAATTTTTAATCACATTTTTTTGTTTAACAAACTTATCAAAAATAAATTATTTCAAAATCCTCATAGTATTCTGCGTATTGATTATTCTATGAAACGAAATTATGAAAAAAAAATATGTGAAACGATATTCTTTAAAAATATTAGCTATTAAAACAACGTACAACCCTCGTGAACCCATATGTGTAATCACCCCCGTGATTGCATAAGGTACTTTTAAAGTTTGAAATCGAGATTTGTAATATATGATTTTATTCTTCTGTTTTTGCGATATTATTTGAATCTGTTGTTATACTGAATGAAATAGACTGGTAAAGTCTTCAAATTGAGCCATACCTACTTGTTGTTGTTTTAGCATAGCAATAGTGTTCGTATAAAGCTATTGATTTTAAGCTTTCTTCGTTTCAGAACCGTCCTGAATCATATGTATATCTGCCTATTTTGTACACGGCCAACATGTATCAAAAAAATTTTATAAATAGTTTCTTGTTCAATTTACGACGGGATATTAGGGAAAAGCCAAAGACTGCTATAGGATAAGTAAAACGCAACAACTTTAAACATACATCAACATAAACAGTCTTCATTGTTACATCGCCATGAAGAGAGCCTGCTTAGCAAAAGTGTATAGGGCCATCCCTTTAGCATCTAATTAGTAAATGTTATGTTGATTATTATCATTATTATTAGGTGTTGTATTTATACCTGGTTGGCCAATATAACAACCACCAATTTTGAGATTTGAGAGACTTTTGAGATTTTCACCAGAAATAAGTTCTAGTTGTTACTATTTAGAAGAGATAGACAAAGTGAAGTGGATGTATGAACATTACAAAACTGGAAAAGTCGGATTTTATACTAATTAACATTTACCAAACATCAAAATCAGAATATGAAATAGAAACACAATACACTTGCATATGATTATAACCGACATATGTATATCTTGTTGAAAACTATTTTATTTGGTCACCAGCCTAATTGTTTTAATTTGTTTCAGATATGTCTGGCCCAGGAGAAAAGAACGAACAGAAGCCGTACCGTCCTCCCCCATATGAGAGACCTTACGGACCTCCTGAAAACCCGAAAGATCGTCCAAGAGCTTAACAAAAGAGACCAAAATAATTCAGTGTTATCGTTTGTGCACCTAAGTTAGTCAAGTTAACCTTTAATATTTTCATTGGCATTCAACGCAAACGTTTTGTGTTTTAAATGGATCGGAAGTGCCGACGTAGCAAACTGACTGTCTATAAACTGACCATGAATGACAAAGTACTGATGGCTGCTGGAGTAGACGATTCTTCAAGTGAAGAACAAGAATCAGCAAATCTGCCTCAATGGACCAGAAGACCCGTTAACGGAAAAAGAAAAGTATAGGGGAAAGGAAACGAAGACATGGGTGTGTTGAGTCCCAAGGTTTACCACAAACTTGGTACACGTCTATGTCAGGCAGTGAACTGATATTAACTGAGTTAATCGAATGAATAATTGTGTAATATTTTAAGACAAACAACGACTGATAGAAAATTTATATAACGGCAACTCCTAGTGGTCTAGTTTATACGTCCAATTTATAGCTTATACTGCTGATGTTAACAGCTAAAAATGTTTAAATCTGTCAATTGTTGGAAAAACACACAACACATCATGTTCTGGGAAATCCCGTGCGAGATAAGTTCGACATGTGAAAATATTTTTACTGTGTTAATCAATGAAGATATCAATCAGAAATAAGTAGATGTCAACCAAGTGAATGTCCTACTTGTAAAGATGTTGCATGTTTAATCATAATTTTAGCTAGTAGGTATACGTAGTGGAGCTTGTTAATAGAATGAGAGTTTTTTAATTTATTTTAAATTTTAACTTATTAATTGTGTTGTTTTAAGTTTAAATGTAGAATCTCTAATAAACTATGTTATTTTAAAAAAAAAAAATTATATAATTTTTGGTACCTATCCTTCGTCATCGTCCTGTTGATATAATAATTTGCCCTTTTATTCTGAATTTTCTGTTTCTCTGTAATATTCTGTTACAATATGTCCTTCAATTCAGTGTGCCTTTTGGCAAAGGCCTCCTCTAGCTCTTTCCACAGTTTTCTGTCACGAGCCACTCTCCTCCAGTTGGGGCCCGCTGTTTGTTTAAGCTCATCTTCCCATCTTCGTATCTGTTTCCCCTTGCTGCGTTTACTGTCCCTTGGATACCAGTCGGTTATTACTTTACTCCATTTCTCTGTATTTGTTCTCATCATGTGGCCAGTCCATCTCCATTTTTGTTGGTCAATTCTGGTCAAAATGTCCTGCAGCTTAGTTTTTGCTCTCAATTGTTTATTCCTTACATGATCTGCTTTTCGTATATTTGTCATACTACGTTCCATGGCTCTTGGCAGTATTGCAATTTGTTTGTATGTTGTTTTGTCAGTGCCCATGTTTCGCATCCGTATGTTTTAAAGGGTAGTATGCAGATGTTGAAAACTTTTCTCTTGATAGCCATTCCTAAGTCTCTGGATTTCATGACCTCTTTTAGTGACCAATATTTTCTCCAACCACTTGCTATTCTTGTGTTAACTTCCTTGTTGGTTTGATCGTTTGGTGATATTATTTGGCCTAGATATATGTATTCATCTACATACTCCAGTGGTTTTAAATCCTCGATTGGTTTTTTTTTCGAATTGGTTTACAGTTTTGTTTTAGTTATGTTCATGGACAATCCCACCAAAGCACTTTCTTTGCTTTAAGCTTGGATCATAAGCTCGAGATGCTTTGGGTTTTCCTCAAATAGAACTATGTCATCTGCGAAACTGAGGTGATTTAGTTTCTGTCCATCAATGTTGAGACCCCGGTGAGACCAATCCTGTTTCCGGAAAATATTTTCCATGACTGCAGAGAATAGTTTAGGTGACATAGGGTCGCCTTGTCTGACGCCTCTCCTCACTTTGAACTCGGGCCCTGTCTCTTCTAACCGTATTTTTGCTTTGCTGTTTGAATATATAGTTTTGATTAGCTCTATATATATTCCAGGTATGCCTTGGGTAGACAGACTTTCCCATATAGCTTCGTGACTTATGCTGTCAAAAGCTGTTGATATAACTCAAAGCTAATTTGGATCGTGCTCTGGCAGTTTGCTTGTTAATATTTAATTCATAATGCAAGTATTTCTCTATATTACATGTTAGAGTTTGTAAAGATGTTTGCAGTAGGTGCTTAAGTGACATCCTTGTTTAGTCTTCCAGATTCTTCTTCGTTTTAATACTCTAAGATGATTATTCTAACATACCTGAAGTGAATCGTCCTGTGCCTGTCAGCTTCTTGACCATGTAGTAGGCGACTACGCTTCGAAAATAATATGACACAAGTTTTTTGAATGTTACAAATTATTACAAACAAACACCAACATTTTTTAAATTTGCTTTGACACTTTCGTTCGGCAAACATGGATTAGGACTAGAACCGACTCTGGCTAGGTGACCGATAATATGAATCATCGTAAGGTCGAAGCAGTTGTGTGAGAGTTGCAGAATAACGAGTAAGATTGCAGCCATGAAATTGGATAGGCCTATGTCGGATGTCCAGCAGTGGACAAATATCAGGCAACAGATAATTTAAACACCCTTACAAAGGTACTAGGTAGAAGGAACATCGACGAGCAACCTTTTTTCAGCCCATGTTTTATTTTAGGCCTCTAACGTTGAAAGTTGTCATCAGTAATTAAAAAAAAATACAGGCCAAGATGTATAAAGCAGCTGACTTAAAAAAAAAAACTATGCTGGGACGTCTACAATCATATCCTGGTAATCCATAATAACAGGTTGTCCCTAGAACTATGTTTAAATTTCAAAGAAATAAAGCCAATTTAAAATTATTTAATCACATCACACAATACACCAAAAATAAACTTAGTAGGTATATATAAATCAGAGCTAACGTACAGTAATGTATTCATGGTCTAAAACATCTGGATTAAAATTATACTATAAGTAAGAATGTTAAGCATAGTGCCAAGTAACATAGAGTAACTTAACTGGAACAAACTGCACGCGGTGAATTGAAGACGATCATTGCTGACAAGTTCTTTAAACGTTTCCAAAACAGGTTTTCTTGACTGAACTGAAAGGAACATAAATATTAATTAAAAAAACAACACCAAGTTTTATATCGGTGTGACATACCGATTACATTCTGGCAGCCATTTGGGCTCTAATAGCGGTGTTAGCCGCGTGGTGCTGGCCGCGAATAGCACCACCCTTTTTCTACCCGTGGGTGTCGCAAAGGCGACAAAGGGGTATTGGCTATTATGGTCAGCAGCGTCCTTCTGAGTACCATAACACTACTGTACTACTGCGATCGCCAACATGCATCGGCCAAGAATGGCGATTACGGCTGAATCCCCCCTTGGGGGACCTATACCCAGTAGTGGGCACCGGTTAGACTGGAAGTCTACCCAAACACAGTTGGGAAAAGACCACATAGATGATTTTGTCTTTAATTTACGATGCGTGATAAACAGTTGTACCATGTAGGTATGAATACGCAGTTGGCAGTAAAATTAACTCATACATGCTCCAAAGTACGTAAAGCCGGTATTCAGCTGCATCCGGTTGGACTGGAAGCTGACCCCAACATAGTTGGGAAAAGGCTAGGCAGATGATAATGACGTGCTCCAAAGTAAAAGACTTCCTAAATTGATTAAAAAGTTTTTTCAAAAAAAAAGAAAACCGCCTTCAAAAACTCAAAAGTGATAAATAACTTTAGCACAGAATACACATTACTTTACTTTCGGAAGTCGGTGGCGGTGGCTTTGTGTTTGTTGTTTTGTATCGCTTTTTAGTGTTGCCTTAACATCGAAATCCATTAAGAAACGGCAACACACTTAAAAAAGATTGTAAGTCCTCCAAAGATCGAAAAAACTAAAACGTCGTCTAAGTAATTTGTTTGGGAATTTGTTGATTTTCTCAAAAAGGACTGTATCAATTTTGATAAAATATAAATGGGACCATTTCGGAATAAACCCCTTTCAAACAAAAAAAGAATTTTGCAATTCCGTCTACATATGACAGAGTTATGCCCGAACATTCAAAAAAATATATATATATACATAAACATTCGAATTGATAACCTCCTCCTTTTTGAAGTCGGTTAAAAATTGCCAATCACATACATACCACATCCGAAGTCGATCAAGCACTTGATTATCAGAGTAATGGTCTGGTTAACTTCTTTACTCATTTGGTCATTAATGTAACATCCGATGAAACACCAGAAAAAAGGTAAGATGCTTTTAACAATCACCAGCCATTTAAGTGACGTCTGGAATAAAATATGTTGTGTGATTAAAACCGAGATACGAAACCAAACCATATTCAGGCCCCTCTTTCCCACTGGGCACTATGGGCACGTGCCTAGGGCCCCGCGGTCGATAGGGGCCCCCAATTGCCAGATCACCAAACGATAACCGAATCTATTAATTTAAAAAATAAATATTTTGAAAAAGTCAAACGGTAAAAATAAAAATACAATTTAATGGTTTTTTGATGCCCTGTGAGCCGTCCATTGTACATAATATATATATATATATTTTAATTTATTTTAAGCTTTGTACATATTTAATTCTTTTAAATGTTACATAAAATTATTAAAATTTAATGGTGCTCTATAACTACATCGTTTTGAATAAAAATAATCAGAGAACTAGTTTTTCATATAATTAAATAAAAAACCTTCTAAAGTGGACTAATAATACCCAGCGGGCCATCAGCGCCCTACGAGTGCAATATAATAACGGTTTCAGGATGCTGTTGGGGTTGCCCCGTTTCTGCAGTGCATCTGCTATGTTCGCGCACAGTCACGTTGATGGCTTCCATGCCATCATTAGACAGAAATCTGTCTCATTGCTCTGCAGAGTACGGACGAGCCCCAACTCCATCCTGAAAATCATAACTGGGAGATGCGACTCAAATTAAGAGATGTATATCTCAGAATAATCTTGTTGCAAAGTTATAATAATATTAAGCTTTATTATCATAGTCGTAAAATTTCTATTTACTAACCCACTATGGATGTTACTGGTTTCGGACCAGTAAAGGTTATTTTATTTTTATTTTTTAAATCTGTGCTCTTTGAGTGGATTTAATAAAAAAAAATTAAACACATCAAAATAGCCCAGTAAAACTTTGATGACTTGTGTGGTACAACATCAAAAAGAAGTGGATTCCTGGAGAAATGTCCTAAGACGGATTGTAGCTGGTGTAAATTAGTAGTAAATTTTTGGCATCGAGAAGGCTTCCGTTTCGCGGTGACAATGAAATCCTCGGAACTTCCAACAATGGAAATTATTTAGGATGTGTGGAGTTACTGAGTGAATTTAATCCAATATATACAGATCACTTAAAAAAGATTTGGGAATCCTGGAAAAGGTAACATTTCTTATTTTCTTATTTAGCAGCAAATATCTGTAATGAATATATTGACGAAATGGAAAAACAGGTCCAAAAAAAAATGAATGAAGTACACCTTTCTAAATGTGAATTATACCTTGCAGACATTACTGACAGACAATCGACCTTCGAGAAATTTAATGCCCCAGACATCAAAATTTCAGGCAAAAGTTCTTTACATCTCCTGGGTTCTCCTATTTTGGAAGATAGTTTTTCACTTTTTATTGAAGAAAAACGTAAACACTTTAATTATATTTATATTTATTTAACGAACTGGACGGATTCCTCCAAAACTGGTGTGATGAGGCCCAGGATCGGGAAAGATGAAAGGCATGGAGGGAGGCCTTTGCCCAGGAGTGAGACAGAAAGGCTAACAAAAAAAAATATATATATGCAAGTATATTTCGGATAGACTTTCCAAAATTAATCTACATTCGACTTTTACCCTCATTAGATGTTGTTGTTTTGGCCCAAATTGTATGTACTACCTCCGCTCTTCATCTTTGTGGAAGCAGCCACACCTCTTGGACCTAATTGATCAAATTAATAAAAATACTTTAACATCAATTTTGAATGTGGCCCTGGGTGACCGAGCGTGGCTACAAACCACACTACCCATTCG
Organism: Charanyca ferruginea; assembly: GCA_947361185.1. NCBI lineage: Eukaryota > Metazoa > Arthropoda > Insecta > Lepidoptera > Noctuidae > Charanyca > Charanyca ferruginea. The sequence continues at coordinate 13,401,440 of OX376073.1, read as the reverse complement.
TTTTGGTGGTCTCAGCGTCCGCAAAATTTCCAGTGTCAGATTACCGGCGTTCCTGTCCTCTGTCCACCGCACCGAAAAGTTAACCCATTAAAAATTATCCCCATCACTGGTTGACTTTGAAGTGCCGTGCTTGGCTGATGTGGTGAACGCCTGAAAAGTGGCTTGCCCAGATACAGATCGGTCCGTGAACCCATCTTCCCAAAGACAGTGACATGAGCCGCCCTGAAGGTTGGTACGGAATAATCTAATCAATACGTCCACCAATTCTGGTGAGCGTGCTGGCTGTGGGTGAGTGGGAGACGGAAGTGCCCGAAGCCAAAGGCCCGCCTCTGGCTTCAGGCACTTCCGTCACCCAACATCGGTACCATGCTGAGAGATACTACCTTCCGTCTCGCTACATGCCTGCGTCTGGGCGATCGCTGTCAGTGTGATGAAGCTGTCGACAGCCTCGGACACCATGGCTTATCCTGCAGTAGGAGCGCAGGCCGAATGGCACGGTACACCAGCATTAATGAAATCCTCCGTGGTGCTCTTGCCATCACCGGGGTGTCTGCTATTTTAGAACCCAATGGTTTAGCACGCGACGATGGGAAGAAACCAGATGGGATAACCATAATGCCTTGGAACTTAGGTAGGCCTTTGATATGGGGCGCAACTTGTGTCGACATACTTGCGCCATCTCATCTTCTTAGCACGACATGTTGTACTGGGGTTGCTGCTGCAGGTGCCGAAAACCCCAAACGGCGCAAATATCCTTCCTTCTAACCTTCTTGGAAGCTATATATTCGGCTGATTGACTCTTCATGTAATACGAAAGCTGGTCTATTCTTGGGTCAAAGAATTAGCATTGCCATACAACATGACATTTACAGCATTTACAGCCTTGCATTTAAGTTTAAAAAAAGTTGTCAACAGTATTTCAAAAACCCGATGGCCAGCCCGAGCTGACGCAGTAAGCGCCTTGGATTAAGGTCATAAACAAATTATAACTCTGATGTTCATGGCTAAAGACGATAAAACTAGAGACGACGCTCTTAATCTGTTCTGAAAAATGGGAAACTTTGAATTTATTCTAATACTAGCTTCTGCCCGCGACTTCGTACGCGGATCCTGTTGCTTATGCTAGCGACAACGGGGTCGGCAAAATCGAAGATCTGAAACGTCTGATGTCGAATTGTAAGAGCCCGGGGACGTTCAAAAAGTACAATTTTGAATCATACCTCCGATGTGAATATGTGGCGTAATCAATCTTAGGAGTAAACGTAAATGCACTCCGTTCCTTATCAACCCAAGGAAGGTCGCCATGACATACGGCTATATCTGAGACACATCCGGTTCTTCAGATGATATCGACAATCTGTTCAGAGAATGTCGAAGTCGATCAGAATTCAAACGTTCGTTGCGCTCTTCTTCTGTCTCTTCATGCCGTACTCCAGCAATTCTTTCTCTCTCACTTTCTAACTGATAATGAATATTTTGTTGTGTACGTGTTCGGGACAATGTATCATAATCTCGATCAGCAGCAGTTAGTCGTGCATCACGTTCATCACTCGTTTCAAAAGACCTGTTAGTAGATGTGCGAATACGCTGAGAACTCAAGTGTGATTCTGTATCGGTAAACGTTTCCGATTCGCGAGACAATGCATGTCGCTCACGATCAGCTGACAGTCGCGCATCACGTTCCGCACTTGTCTCTAGAAACCTAGAAGCAGATGCGTAGATACGCTGAGAACTCAAGCGCAATTCTCTATCCGTGAACGTCTCCGACTCGCGAGACAATGCGTGACGTTCACGATCAGCGGTCAGTCGCGCATCACCTTCCCCACTTGTCTCTAGAGACCTGGATCACCTTCCCCACTTGTCTCTAGAGACCTGGATGTAGATGCGTAAATACGCTGAGAACGCAGACGTGCTTTGCGATCTGAAGAGGATTCCACGGAGCGATTTGCAGCCTGATGTTCTCGAACAGCATCAAGTCTCTCCTGACGCTCTTCGGTAGATTCTTGGGATCTTATGATCCTCAATCTTTTAGCTCCTTTGGAACATTGGGAAAGATTTGACCTCTTTCTAGGCATGGTTATAGTTTTATTGTGAAGAGATACCTGATCAATCAAAATCTAAGTGACTGCTCCCCTGCGTTACCGGGTAGGCTACCGTGTAAAGAAAATTAAACACTCAAATAACATAAGCAGGAAGTCATATTTATTCGACAAAAAAAAAAAAAAATGGGAGTTTTGACCAGTAGAGTCAAATTTTCAATGATATACCAGCGTCATCAAAAATCAGCCCAAAACTGTTACCGCCTTCACCGCGTGGAGGTATTCCCAGCTTATGTTATTTTATAATATACAGTGAAATTAGTGATAGCTTTGATTTCCACATCAGATGTTTCTGATCTTCGATTTTTATAAGTCAACAGGAAATGCTCATCAGACCGAACAACTTTTGCTAAGACGTCATTCCTATATGTGTTATGGTGTAGCTGGGCTCTTGGAGTTCCACATCATGTGGTCCAGATCTTCAAATTTATTCTCTCAGCAGAAAATGCTCATCACGTGGGACAATTTTTGCTATGGTACCATTTTTGTATCTCTTATAGTTTAGCTGGTCTGTTGCGGTTCTGCATCAGGTGTTCAAGTTTCCAAGATAAATTATAGCCTATATGTTGCCCAGACTTAATACCTATACAACAAAAAAAATCATTCAAATCCGTCCAGCAGTTCCGAAGATTAGCGTGTACAAACAAACAGACAAACCGACATAATTTTTTTTTTTGATTCGTGCTCTATTAGTGTTTCTAAACCCCCCTCAATTATTATTTTTTTAATATATTCAATGTACAGACACAGTTTTTTTACTGTTTTATTATATGTATAGATTTATAGCAAATTAGGAGCTCTACCTATATGGAAAGAAGAGACAAACAAGTAGATAATTATAGTCAGAAAGGACCAATAACACAAGACGTTGTAACAAATTTGTTTACTTCACTTGATGATTTTATTATTTACCTCAGGGCTAAATTTGATTATCGAATCGTCCGCCAAGGAATAAAAACCCAGAATCTGACTACATGGACCTGTCTCAAAGAACAAGACAAGTCGTAGAAACTCACGCCAGTTTTTTGATGGCGCCGTCATTTCATCTGAACGGAAGAGAGAAATTCAAAGTAGAAACCTTTCTTCCCATATGAACATTAGACAACGCTCCGGTTTATTTTTTCGCTTGAAGACTATAGCTACATTTTGATGAGTTGAGACAAAGTTGCAAAGAATTACCTGAATTCTGTTATAAAGACGTTAATATGAGAAAGATTTTTCACAGAATGCTTGAAAATTATTCATAGTGAAAATGAAGGAAGAAAGAATAGTCTATTGTAAATATATCATGTTTTAAAGGAAAACAAAATTGAAGACATTTCCAAATGTAGAAATCGTATTGAGTATATTTTTAAGCATGATGGTAACGGCAGTGGGGAGCCTTCCTTCTCCATATTAAAAATAATAAACAAGAATGAAGAAGTGCAATGCTTCAAGACAAATTAACCAGTTTGTAGCTAATGTTCATGTAAGTGAAGAAGTGGTTAAAGATTTTCCCATCTCAAATCTAGAAGTGTAATAAATACAAATCTTTCCTCTTTAATATTAGTGTCGATCTATTGTCATTGTAGATAAATAAAAATAAATCTGGAACTTTACTTATCTACTTTCTTTGTATATACCTACTAACAAAATAGTGCTCTGTTCAGAGGTTAGGTCATAGGGGCCCCATTATCCAATTGTGCCCAGGACCCCCAATAGGTTAAAGACGGCCCTGCATATTCTACAGGTACCTCGGAAAACTAAAGAAGAGAAACGACCAACTGTTAAATATACCAACTAATAATTTATCATCTAAATAGATATGAAAAAATACGACACACTACTATTTAGCACTTTAGGTAAATGCGGAGAGTTGGTTTTCGATTTTAGGTACATCTATTCCATATTTCTTTACTGAATATTTTCTTCAATTAATAGGATTTTAAAAATCTGTCCTACCTAACTATATGATTGTATACATGATTTATTGAATAAGAGCAAAATGGTATTATCCACTAACAAAGACAGACTTTCCCTCAATACTTTTAATCGATATTTCGTATTTGTTCTTGGTTTTAAATCCGAGGAGGATTTTTTTTTTATTCCTTGATTTTAAGTCCTATGCTATATTATAAAAAAGCGGCCAAGTGCGAGTCATGGGCGGAATCGCCCATGAAGGGTTCCGTAGCAGCACGTAACATAATATAAAAGTTCTTGTAGTTCGTTGTAACTTTGATCGATGTTTTAAAAATAGTGTATTTTTTAAATTGCGGTTTACGATTTATGACGTATTAAAAAAAAACTAGGTACTAACTAGATCTCTTATTTTAGAAGTTACAGGGGGAAAACACTTTTAACCACTTTGGAAGTGTCTCTCGCGCAAACTATTCAGTTTAGAAAAAAATTATATTAGAAACCTCAATATCATTTTTGAAGACCTATCCATAGATGGGTACACGTATGGGTATGATGAAAAATAAATTTTTGAGTTTAAATTTTAAGAATGGGAAACCCCCAAAATGTATGGCTTTTTTTCTATTTTTGTGTGAAAATCTTAATGCGGTTCACAGAATACATCTACTTACCAAGTTTCAACAGTATAGTTGTAGTTTCGGGAAAAAAAAGGCTGTGACATATGGACGGACAGACAGACAGACAGACATGACGAATCCATAAGGGTTCCGTTTTTTGCCATTTAGCTACGGAACACTAAAAAGGTAGTATAGGTACCTGCTTGGACACAATCACTGTCATTCCAACTACTCCACTTGAAAACATCAACCAGATTGATAAGAAAATCTGTAATCAAATAAATGGTGATGAGTATAACAATGAATATTTTTATAAAGACATATCATGTTACAAAAATATGCATAGTAATTAATTTACAGGATGTGGTGCAGACACCATGGCAGGCGAGGAAGATTTCCCAAACATAATCGGGTTGATATCATCGTTGTCAGTTAATCAGTCGAACCTTACCTGTAATCCGTAGCATTTTTCCAAAAGATGAACGCAAGTGCTTAAATCATCATACAGTTTACAAAGAAATTTTAAATCAAATCTTTTGAAATCGTCTACTTCGATGAATTCAATACTAGGACTGAAAACGTACCCAAGAATGCATCGAATTCCCCTATATTCTTTGATAATCATTTTAGGGACATTATCATTATTAATTAATATTCTGGATAATTGATGATTTATCACTTTTATAAGTGCTACGAACAAGTACAAGTGCATAATTAAATGCATGATTGATAAAAACGTTGGTATTCTTATCACAAGAATATATGGTGGATATTTATTTATAATTTCCATAACAATTAGGATAATAAATACTAACATAGGCATAAAATACCACAAATACATTTTGTAAGCCAATAACTGTAGGATATTGGCATGAATATTTAAATCTTTGAAAATGGAATCAACCATTTCGTGTACACTTTTGCATAATGTTTCGCTGTTAATAAGATTTATTATCAAAATGAGGATATTTGTAATTAGATCTATAATATCAGGTATTATTTCCATATCTTTTTTTAAGTCAATATCAATTACTCTTTTTATTGCAAATGAATAGCTGCTAATAAAAGCTACAGCAACTGCTAAGGACCAGATTTTAAGCCACAAAGGTGTCCTGATCGATTCTCCTTTAGCTGTTATTATAGGTTTGGATAACCCAAACATATTGCAAATTAAGTTAAACGGACGGAAATAACCGTAAAACATTTTTTCAGTCACAAGACACTACTACAAATATTTACAACGTTTCACCAAAATATGATACTTGAGCTCATAAAACAGCTATCAAAATGAAATCAAAATGTAATTATTGTACAATTTCCAGCTACCTCAATAATTTTACATAACTTTTTACTTAAACGAAATTGGAAATTAATATGAAAAGTACCTACCTACCTAAACTCTACAGCGGCTTTATGATGTCCTCAGCAGATACTCTGTCATATGGACTCTTAACTTCTTCTATATAAAAAGATGTCGTGTCACAGTATTTGTAATCGAACTCCTCCGAAACGGCTTGACCGATTTTGATGTTTTTTTTTTTGTGTATATTTAGGTAGGTCTGATAGGGTATTTTTTTATTTATACCGCAAAACAACGTTTGCCGGTTCAGCTAGCTTTTATATAAAAAGTGTTGTTAATATTGGCAGTAAATCATTATCACAAAGATTTTACAATCTTATCGTGTAGGAATATAATTATATTTTCTTGGCAGTACACGCTTTAAGTGATAGATGACGCCACATAAACCGTTAGTGAATCGACCCATTATTCTATTAGAAGATTTGATTGCTTTATCCTATTGATTAAATATCAATGTCGGACATCATGATCGTTATACAGTGTGTATCAATGTGTCCGGCTTGGCACGTCATTGCCTTTGCCACTGATTCTTGTGCCCTATATGTTTTCCTTCAAAATATTCTTGTATGACATACTGTAGTCATCATTATCTTTATCAAATGATTAACCTTCGAGGACTCAGCGGTTATCTTCATAAGTACGGTGGCCGCGCTATACCGACCAAAAGTGCGTTTTTCTTTATTATTCAGGGGCTATTAACTCATTAATTAAGAGAAAATTAACTACATCTAAAAGCATATTATTAATGTTCAATATCCTAGCATCACATTCCACGTTCTTATTTTTTTTATGTACCCTATATACACCTCAATCTCCCTGTAAAAAAATTACTAATATAATTGAAAACATGTATCTTTTGCTAAAGTTGACGTGCTATTAATTTGAGGATTACACTAATAGATAGGTAACTTAAAAATCTTTATTTATTTATTTATTTATTTATTTGCAGGCATACACCCATAGATTCTACAATACAAAATTAGGAACAAGTTATATAATTATAATTATTATTTTATATTGGCTAGCTGGAATATTGACAGCCATATACAAAGAAAAGATTAGCTTCATTTATGGCTCTCAATATTCCATTGTCAGATTCATGCACACGGCACATGAAGGAGGCCCTCGCTTTTCTTAAAACTGCATAGAAATCGTCTACTCTGTTCTCCGCGAACATACCTGACGCACTACACCTCCATGGAAGTCGGAGCATGCATCGAAATGCGTTGTTGTATTGTACACGCAACGCGTTGTATGCGCGCTGCGTGTAGTTATACCAAAGTTGGCATGTGTATAGCGACCGGCAGTACGCGTTAAACAAAGTAGTTTTTACTTGATCGGTACATTTAGCAAATCGTGCAAGCATATTGCTTTTCGCAGCTATCATTCTCCTTTGTCTTTCCAGATCCTCATTATCTTTCAACTTCTCTGTTAGGATATGACCCAAATATTTAAAGCTTTTAACAACCTTTAATTTGGTGTTACACAACAATAAATCAGGTATAGGTAATGGACTATTATCATATCTGAAAACCATGATTTCCGTTTTTTTGACATTGTACTTGAGACCATGCTTTTCTGCGTACATTTCACAAATGTTCAATAATTTTTGCAGCGCCTTGACAGAGGGGCTAAGCAGCACCATATCGTCGGCGTAACTTAAGTTGTTGACAGTGACATTATCGATAGAACAGCCGACACCGGCCCTGCTTAGCTCCTCTATCAAGTCGTTAACATATAAATTGAATAGTGTAGGAGATGTTAGTCCACCTTGTCTTACTCCGGTAGTGAGAGTGTACTCATTAGACAAACTATTACCCCACTTTACAACATTTTTTGTCCCCCGTACCAATATTTAATAACATTAATTATTTCACTTGATATACCTGCGTTATTCATTTTATCCCATAATATTTTATAATTGACTGAATCAAATGCACGGCTCAAATCAAGAAAACAGGCATAAATATTAGTTTTTCTATTTAAATAGTAACGCACAGTCTGTTTCAACGCAAATATGGCGGTATCGGTAGAAAGATTGCTACGAAAGCCGAACTGTGCATCGTTAAGCTTTATACATCTTAAAAGTTGTGGCTGCAATAACCTTTCAAATATCTTAGATAGCACAGTTGCCAGGGATATCGGTCTATAATTAGTAATATCAGATATGTCGCCTTTTTTATTTTTAACCAGTGGTACTACTAAAGTTTTCATAAATGTATACGGTAAATATCCATGCTTTAAAAATAAGTTGTACAGTACACATAATTTTTCAACCAACTGAGGGCCTCCCAGAATAATATGATCCAATGATAAACTGTCATGCCCCGGCGACTTACCGCGCTTCATTTTTCTATACATTTTTATAATTCACGTCTTGTTTTATTTTAAAAGATCGTTCCTCTAGTTTTATAACAAAAAAAAAACCAACTATTTTGCGAAGTTCGATTCTGCGGCAAAGAGGAAATGTATGATTAAGGTTATTTGGTCAGGAAAGCGCCTTAACGAGTTAATAGTAATACCTACCGAGCTTTCTGATCTGAAATTTTAAATAAACGGACCGAAATATTAAAAACTAAAATTAGAGTGAATTTAAAGAGATATTTTTCCTTGCCCAGTGTTCTTTACACTGGGCAAGGAAAAAGATCTCTTTTTATTAACATTTTCCTGCATTTGAATCTATACAGTTTTGTTTTCATTGACACAATTTGGTGCTATCAATCAACATTAAATACTTTTCTTATGAAAATCCAGTAAATGCATTAAAACAAAAATATTTCTGTTCAATTTTGGGTTGAAGTCGAAGTACATACCTACATTTTATCTAATCATGAAATGCGTTGAAGTTCTAACCGATATGATAAGGGCGTGAATCAGATGATAGGTACAAATAACTGATAAACAACTGAAGTGACCAGTAAGTTTACGAACACCTGTGTAATAAACACTACAGTATTTTGTTTATTTTGTTATTCAATATAAAATAATTAACACCATGTCCCACAGTAAGTACCAAATCTTTTATTGATTGTGAACTTCAATATAATTTTGAAAAGTAAAAACTGCTATTGTTCTTATTGATATCAGTGTGTGATACGTGTGTTTGTGATAAAGAACAAATAAGTATATCTGAAACGTACATTCCAGAACGGAAAAATGAAACATGTTTTACGTAATGAAAAATTATGCAAACCACAATCAACATAAACATCTATGTCTATCAAATATTGCATATAAGTCTAGCATTCTGAAACTTGAGAATCTTTGGAAGCTTTAGAAATATCAATAAGTACCTTTGTACCTTTGTGCCTTTGTACAGACATAGTCATCAACTGTCCCCCCTATGCGAAGAAATTTCAACGCGCGGGGGGTTAGCAGTTGATGACGCTGTCTGTACATTTGTGCATGAAGTGTAAATAAATGAATAAATTGTTGTATGCAACCAGTAACTCATTTCTTTCTTTACTGCTTATTAGATCCTCCGCACGGTCCACCTCCGCCTTACTACACTGGCCATGGTCATCCCCCGCCACCCGGGTCGTTCACGTACATGCCGACACCAGTGATGATGCCAGTGTACCAGCCCCCACCGCCACAGCCACCACCAGAACCTACGCAGCCTCCTACCTTTGTCACCAATTACATCTACCAACAGCCACCGCAGCCCCCGCCAGTAGTTACTATTGTTGAAGGTACTGTAAAACCAATTCCAAAAACGTTTTTAACTTTCGAAGCATTCGTATAATGGCAAGATTACACGGTTCAATCAAATTTATTCACTTTGATAGAAAGGCGTCGAAGTAAAAAGTATGTATGACGAATATTGGATGATTCACTAAAATGTTTACGCGATTCAATTTGGTTGCTTCACCTAAGTTGAAAGGTTTATGTGAACCGCGTAATAGAGTCATTAGTCATTGCGCACTGGCACTTATCTGTAACGCAATCAGTCAGCATTCTAATCCGAAATATAGGAATAACATGCCAATATGGTGATAAGACGAAATTAAAAGCCACAATCATTTGACAATCGATTTTACCAATTAAAAACCCAACCATTTGCCCAGAAAACCCAACCATATGCCCAACTTTCAAACCACTTTAACCTACAAAAAAACTGTTACAGATAAAGATGCCAATTAAAATTATTAATGTGAGTTGACCGTTATTCGAAGCTTATTTAATTGAGATAGGCGCTACGTTTCCCGCTTTTCACATTTTTATATTTCTATCTCTTTATAGCACGTCACTTCCGCTTGGCAGTAATAGGATGGCTTGTTAAGCGAGACCGGCAGGTCTCATTTTGATTTCATTGGCGTCTTGTTTCCCGCCGTGATCGGTCTTATCGTGCCGACACCTAGAAACTTCTTTTTTAAAGTACACAAGTAAAAATAATCCTAACGGTTTTGTTAGAATTGAAAAGTGAACAAAGTTTAATCTTTCGATATTTAGTATGGAAAATTCGTATGATAATGCCGATAGGGCGGTTAATGTCTTCTTCCAAAATCTTCAAAAATCTTCTTCCAGGACCTTCTTCGCCGCAAACGCGGCGAGCTCGGTCGAGTAGTTCTAGTAGCTCGAGCTCTAGTAGCTCGAGTTCAAGTAGTAGCTCCTCGTCTAGCGGAAGCGACTCTAAGAAAAGTCGCCGCAACAAGAAAAAGCTCAACAAGAAAAAGAAGGGCAAACGCAAGCGTAATTCCAAACGTAAGTTAATTTTAAAAAAGAAATAAAAGAAAAGTATTTTAAGAAGTACGTACGCCTTCAACGGCAAGTGATTTGCAAGGGCACCGGACAACACGTGAGTACCAATTTTCATTATGATGCCATCTCACTTATGTCAGGTGTAAATGAAAATAGTTACGAACAAATACTTGATGTTGAACCTGATAATGTTAGTGTACGTGGTGATAAAGAATTTACTACTAAGAGTTACTTTTAAAACTAAGATGAAGGAGCTTACGATGCCTTATTTGAAGTTGCTATGTGATGTGCAACATTTAGATAAAAGTGGCTGGAATGAAATTAGGTATTCTGACACCCAAAAATTTTACAATGACTCACCGGGTTACACAGACATTGAAATGAACCAGGAAGGTTAATTCTATGAGTCTCCTCATCACCTCGTATATATGCTGATAAGGCTTTCATAGCGTTGACCATGTGTGTGTTCATACAAAGGGAGGTTTTGCAAGGAACTTTTCAAGAATTGCTACTATATGCAAGGAATAGTGACTCACTAAATTATAACAGTAGGCATAATAAAACAGTTTTCCCCAAGGGACATTAATAAGTGTTCTTCAGACATATTACAGATCGTTTGTAGACATCGTGCTGAAATTGTTCAAAAGCAGAGAGACTGTGTCATTAAACAGGCAATGGCAAACCCCTTCATGCAGGCTAGCAAATACCCATAGCGAATACACCAAATCACATTCTAAAAATTGCCAGAAGCCACCACATGTTCAACCAAGCGTTGTCAGAACCAACTTAAATGTTTCAGAATCTGCTGTAAACATATGTCATAAACAAAATGATAGAACAAGGATTTCTAGAACGAGTTGACATTTTTTGTCCCCCAAGCGAAAGTTTAACTCGACCAATTTTCAAATTGAATTCTTTTATCATAACAGATCGATGCAAGCTTCTCCGTTTTTTTACAAACACAGGATTGGCTATGCAAAATTGATCTCTCGCAGAGGAATTTTCATTTGTCTGTGGCTAGCAGCCGAAGAAGGTTTCTGCGCCTAATTTATCGCAACGAATTGCTATAAATGACCAGCTTACCCTTTGGCCTGAGCACAGCGCCCAAGACCTTTGGTGCGTTTACAAATTGTATAGCCCAGACACTAAGGCGACGATTTCTTAATCGCTCACCAGGACGATGACAAGCTTTAGAGCCATGTGAACATTGTGCTCAACACTCTGGAAACATTAGGTTGGCTGATCAATTCCAAAAATTCGATAATAACACTGAAAAAAGTCTAGTGTTCCTAGGAATTCATTGGGATCCATAGACGAATTGCAAGCAAAAAAATCCTGGACTTGTAGACAAAATCTGCCATTTGCTGCGGAAGCAACGCACAATGCTTCAGAGCCAGAGCTCCAAAGCCTCGTCGGTCTATTAAATTTTGCCAGCTTTACAGTTCCGAAAGGAAGACTCAACTCTCGAGCGCTTCTGAACCTACTGAACGAAATTTTGAAGGCGAATCACAGGTTAGTACACACCTTACCTCGTGCTGCCATAGACAATCTGATATGGTGGCGCCAGAATTGTCTGCATCCGTCGGCCATACACATGCCGCCTCCTTCTCATTTCCTCACAACGGATGCGCCGGATATCGCTTAGGGAGCTCGCCTGGACAATCTCTCTCTCTCGGGTCTGTGGTCAGAAGCCGAGAAAGATCTTCATTGCAACGAAAAGAAAATGCTAACAATACTAAAAGTTTTGCAAGATCTTCTGAGACACAAGACAGTTTTGATTCAGAGCGACAACAAGTTGGTAGTCGCATATCTCCGTCACGAGGGCGGCTCCAAGTCGACTGCTCTCCTGGACTTAACCTACAGATTAAGTAGATACAGACAAGATTTTCCAAATAATAGAACTAACAAATTCACCTGCACGTCTTTCATATACCAGGTATATACAACATATATATATATACAACGGCCACGCTGATCACTTGTCGAGGTTTCGCGTAACTCCAGAGTGGCATCTGTCTGAAGATTGAACGAACAAAATATGGGGTGTTTTTTGTTGTTGGGGGTAAATGGGGTGTTTTACTGATCTACCTATTTGCGTCCAAATCCAATCCAATCGAGCACATGTAGTGATTAGACCAAAACGACGACCAAGCCCTGTTTTACGACGCGTTCTCCCAGAGGTGGAATTACAACCTAACGTGGGTATTTCGTCCACCCTTTCTGATTCCCAAGGTCCTAAGTTACCTGAATCAACAGTACAGGGAACATACCTACTAGTAGTTACACAAACAGGAGCAGGATTTTTAGCGTCCCGACATCAAATTGCGTGCCACCATTTACTCTATATCACCTAGATAAAGTCCTGATCGACACGACAACAGGACTGCCACCACCGAACTCCCACGAAATGACTCTGCTAGACGTGTGGAAATGTGGGGGTGGTCTGGGATGCTAACAACCTGGAAATCGTCAATTAGAATTTCTTGAGAAGTCATTGCGTTCTTCAACAAAGAAAGTTTATAGCGTTGCTTGTAGGAGATAGCTAGTTTGGTGGAAAACGCACCAGGTTAACCCCTCAACTCCAATAGCAAGCGTATTGGCTAAATTTTTATCGAATTTTCATTTAAATAATAATTTATCGTATTATCCTATTTTGTTCCTCAAATCTGTGGTCGCAACGCTTTGTAACTCCCAAGTTTATGAACAAGCTCTGCCTGGTCAGGTTAGACTCGATGAATTTAAAATGGCAGGTCTCGCTTAACAAGCCTCTCTATCAATGCCAAGCGGAAGTGACGTGTTAGAAAGAAATAGATGTATAGAAATGTGAACAGCGGGAAACGTAGTGCCTATCTCAATTAAATAAGCTTCGATTAAGGTAAGTAAATTATTATGTGTTATTGGTAGGTATAACGCTTCTATTAAAGTTAGAGAAGAAAAAACATATTTGGTTCTACAAACTGCCTTCATTACTATGCTATACACTACAATTATAGGTGTTCCACAGGGTAAAACGTTCAGCGTTATTAAACTTTATGAAGACATGCATAAATACATAATTTATTCAAGAAGCATGGTACTTCTTATATTTGCAGAAGTCCATGTTCAACCCCCACCCCCACCAAGTAGTCCGTGGAGTAACTTATTCAGAGAGGGAGCCACGAAGGGATTGGCGTCAGTTAGCAAAGGGTTGGCCGTGCTTGAAAATAATCTGCGCTCTAGGAATTCTAGTAAGAACTAATCTATGATTCAATATCATAGTAGGTAAATTAAGTAGTACTTAGATTACATTTTTCCGTATTTTGCAGTGTATTATCTGCTGTCCATGCACCATATTGAATGACCATTAAATACGTTTACTTACTATAAAGGGATGATTGTCTGTTACCTGACTACGGGAGAGCCAAAAATAGGTTATGATTGCAGTTCCTTACATCTGCTGTGACACACCTTTTTCTAGTAACCTACAGAGAGGTCAACAATTCCTATTTTATTATTACAGATCCTATTGAATGGATACCAGCTACAACGTCTGACGTTACTTCACTGACGCACAGAGCTTATGTTGCCGGCAAGGAAGGTTGGGACGGCAGTCCGCTGTGCATCATCAGGTCTCACCATAGCGGAGAGTTTATTCCTGGGAAATTGGCCATCAAACATCGCTCCGCGTACGTGCCTCATGGAGGAAAAGAAGTCCCCGTGCATCACTTTGAAGTACGTCCCGACTTTACTAAAATGGCACTATCTCAGTAAAAGTACTTCATACAATGATTATGATACTATAAAGAAACAGGACTTAAAGTGCAGCAGTACGTGTGCAAATAGATAGGGACAAAGAATAAGCACCATGATAACTGATAGTAAATTTTCATCGAAGTACTTACCTAGTATTCGAGGGTTTTTATAACAAGTGTTGTAAAGTTGTATACAAACTGTTATTTATTTAAAACTAACTTCTGCCCGCGTATAGAGAACTGTTCTCCATTACCCGGACAAAAAGTATCCTATGTGTTAATCCAAGAAATGGTCTACCTATGTCCCAATTTTCATGCAAATCTATTCAACGGTTTACGCGTGATTGAGTAACAAACATCCAAACATCTTCACAAACTTTCACATTTATAATATTATAGTAGGAAGGATATTTTAAATTACTAATGTATTCATAAGCATGATGCTAAGTTATATTGTTTTAATAATGTATTTTCTTTTATTAATATTTTAAGTTTTGGTCCATTTTAGATTTTTTGTGCACTTTTATTTTATTTAGATTTATTTTTACTTATTGTTTCTAGGTGCTGTGTTGCCCACCCCACGCGGTACGTTGGCTGCATAGCAGCCACGGCCAGGTCCCAGTAGGAGCGATGGCAGCTGGCAACACCCACACTGGTGAACCGCTTTACATTGGACGCACTAGGCACATGAATTCTCTGACGCCCGGCAAGGTAAGTTTTTTAATAGTTTTATCTTCCTCATCGTTCATCATCAGTTGATTGATGAACTTTTAAAACTTATCATTGTCTCACTTTTTCTTTTTTTGTAATGATCAAAGCGCGCTACAGAAAAAAAGTATTGTTTAGTAATTAATTACTTATTGACCATGTTCTGCTCAATGACTTCAGATTTCAAACTTCAAATTCAGTTAAATAGTTTCAGACTTCAAATTTAGTTAAATTGTGTAGATAGGATATGGCCACTAGTGTTTTATGCTCGTGTTAAGTCAGTTTATCGTCAAATAAATTGATTTCAGATTTTAATTTTTTGTGAAATGCAGAATAAAATTGCGAATTGTCACATTCAAGAATTTTATAAGGATATTCATACTTATATATCTTTAAACACTGTGGTTTTCTAATGAGTTATAGCTGAATAACATTAATAGTTAAATAATTAAATAAAAATTAGTTAAATGTTTATTACACAAGGATATTGACATGAAAAATACCGTGACGCACGGGATTTAATGACTTTATTACAAACTGACACATTTGGAAACATAAGACAATACCTACACTGTTTGTCACACAATGACAAATTGAAGTGCTGAGCTTCCTTCTTTTGTTTTTATTTGTTTACTTTAATTAATTCTGTACACAAAATACAGTGGCGGCGTAAGGGGGGGGCGGAGGGGGCGGTCCGCCCCGGGTGCCAAGCACCAAGGGGTGACAACGAAAACTTACTTGAACAGCCAAAGCATGCACACAAAATCTCGCTCTATTAAGACATATCAATAAATAACTACCTACGCTTGTCAACATCCTTACTAAAATCATATTTTGAAACGCATCAAAACCATATTATTTTCATATCTTTTTTCGAATATAGGTAATTATTGAGAGCGAGTGTTCTCATTTGGGAGCGTTACTTCAAGGTTTAATGTTTTTCAGAACTGTAGAAAAACTTTACACGTTCTTTTCATCATCCACACATCGGTGGAAAATATAAATGTAGTGGTGTCCGTTATATGATTTATCAGAGACAAGATGGAGTGCTCATCACGACGCTTTTAAACCACTATTAACACCCCAAAGAAAACGTCGAAACATGAGAAGCAGCATCAATTCTGTGACTTCAGTTTTCTATGCTATATTTCCTTTTGGTGTGAAATCCTAGAACTTAATCAGACAGAAAAGTATATACAAACATCTGGGCTATCGTTGGAAAAGCGTGTGATAAAAATTAAAGCCCTTAAAAAATGTTCTTCGAAGTCAACGCAATCAAATAGTGGAAAGGGCTATTTGCTACGCAACAATATTAAAGAGGATTTAGACATTCGGATTGAAGGAAAAAGAGGAAAGAGGAGATTTCGAACGCATATGCCTGGTGAAATGGCCCGAGATGCTGAACTTGCATTACCAAAGGAGTTGCAGAAAGCAATGTTAGAATGTCACGACAGATTTTACGAAGAACTAGACCATCATTACAGGGCAATGGATTGGAACATTTAGTGTAATTCAGCATAAAATGTTGGTAACATCACCAGAAGAAGATTTTCGTGGAATCGTGGTATGGTTCTAATTCTGTTAAAAAAATACATCGTGTTGGAGATTTTACAATTGAGGCGCCATTTGGAAACCGCCAACATTTCTGCCCAAGAAGCGGTTCATTGGAGTTTCTCAGATTCAATGCAAAATGACGGCAGAACAGTCACCTCTAAACCAGAGATCTCGGTGGAAGTTCAAAAGTTCTATGGACAGCTGTACAAATCTCAAGCGGTGTGACCTGTTTCCCATGGTACCGAAGATCCAAGGGCCCAATTGACGAGGATATTCCGGACGTTGACCAAAGCGATATTAGTGCGGCTCTGGAACAGCTTAAAAACAGCAAAGCTCCGGACATTACGACTTAGCTTTTAAAAGCAGGTGGGGCTACAATGACCGTTCAAGTAAAAAACCAAAAGACGAAAGCAATCCAGCTGCGCAGAGAGATGAAACAAGATGATGTTATATGGTCTCCGAAACTTTTCACCAACGCGCTGGAGGACGTCTTCAAACCATTGGACTGGACTGGGCGAGGCATTAACATAAACGGTAAGTAGATCACATA
This sequence comes from Charanyca ferruginea, assembly GCA_947361185.1. Classification (NCBI taxonomy): domain Eukaryota; kingdom Metazoa; phylum Arthropoda; class Insecta; order Lepidoptera; family Noctuidae; genus Charanyca; species Charanyca ferruginea. Next base: position 13,384,224 of record OX376073.1, on the reverse strand, counting down.
TCTCCGGTTTGCCGACGACATCGTTATTATGGCAGATCCTCAAGACGAGGGGGCCACAGCATGAACTTGGACAAAACGAAGGTTATGTTCAATCAACACGTCGTGCCAAGGCTGATCGCCGTTGATGGCAACTTGCTCGAAGTGGTCCAGGAATACGTCTACCTTGGACAGACGATCCAACTTCGAGAAGTCGATAGGAGGGTGCATTTGGGGTGGGCAGCATTTGGTAAGCTTCGTCGAGTCTTCTCGTCGCCTATACCGCAGAGTCTGAAGACGAAATTCTTTGACCAGTGCGTCCTGCCTGTTATGACTTATGCTACCGAGACGTGGACACTTATAGCGGGGCTAGTTCACAAGTTCAGAGTTGCTCAGCAGGCAATGAACCGAGCAATGCTTGGAGTTTCTCTAAGGCCTAAGCGATAGCTAGAGTTCCCAACGAGGACATCCGGAGGAGAACTAAAGTCACCGACACCGCAGAATCAGTAAGCTGAAGTGGCGCGATGGCTGATGGCAGCAGACTTGTCCTAGAGTAGAGTAGAGAGTACCGCGAATCGGTAGACGCAGCGTGGGACGCCCTCCAGCCCAATGGGCCGATGACCTGAAGAAGGTGGTGGTGGCTGGATGCGGAAGGCAGAGGACCGGGAAAACTGGCGCGCCTTGGAGGAGGCTTATGTCTAACAGTGGACCTAAACTACTCTGAAGTGATGATGATGAATGTAAATTGAGGGCTATTTTGAGTTTGTTTCAAGGTTTGCGCTGTCTTAAATTTTTATAACAATTTCGTTAGATACTTCATGTGAAACAAGCTCTTGAAAGTTTAAATTAACAAAATCATACTGACTTGGTCTACAATGAGCCAGCCAAGCGCGACTAACCAATCTTTCGATTTTATCAATTAATAGAGACAGGAAATTCAATTTTGAAAATATTTATGTTTATGTATTTTAGTAAAATATGGTCTCGTATGCATTTTTAGTATAATATGGTGTTTTTTATTTTGAGTACCTAGGGGTGCTCTATACACATCCGCCCGGGGTGCCAATCTACCCTACGCCGCCACTGACAAAATACGCGCTGAGACATGGAGTTGCGGACGCCAGCCCGTTATCATACACCGTACCATATTTTAATAATTTCAGGGAATTGTTTGAATTAACCTAAATCTATGCCTACTCTCCAACCTACCTCTTAATTATTAATTCTTTATAAATATTAAAACCAAACTACTTATAAAATTCACACAAAATAACAATGTTTATATTATATTCCAGGTGCACCCCAGTCACGGATGCTTGTACATTTCCTTCGGCGGAAATGAAATTTCATTCAAAACTTACGAAGTGCTGTGCAGAATCGTCGGTTGAATACCAAGAAATTGTAAAGATCATAAGACCCTGACATTGTAAAATTGTCCATCGCATTATACGACCAATCTCTATTACTTTTTGTCAATTTCGTTGTAATGTATTTTTTTTTGTTTTACAATTTAATGTGTCAATAAAAATCATAGGAAACATTTTCATCTACATTCAAGATTATTTTTTTAATTGTTTTTTTTTTGTTTATTATTAAAGGCGTTGCTCTTCTGTAGGCATTTCTCCCATTTCGCGTGAGCATTTATAAACATTTAAACTCATATACACAAACAATCAGACCCAGTTTTGTTTTGATAGTGTATTAATAAAAATATCCTAAATACACGTACAGCACGGCTACACATCAAGCTGTACATTACCAGTTTAAGCTGACGTCTCACTGTATGGATATCCTATACAAGGCGAGATCAGCTTATACTGGAAATTTATAGCTTGATGTGTAGCGGTGTGTACAAGTGTTTGTTTTGATTATATTAATATTATTTCCCATTTCCCACTACCCACTTTATAAAGACAACCGCCTTCAAAAACCAAAAAGTGAAAAATAAGTTTAAAACAGAACACACATGACTTTAGTTTCGGAAGTCGGTGGCTTTGCTGTTCTGTTTGTGGTTTTATATTGCCACCGACTTCCGAAACTAAAGTCATGAGTGTTCTGACTTAAAGTTATTTTCAACCGACTTCAAAAAAGGAGGAGGTTATCAATTCGTCTGTATTTTTTTTTTTTTTTTTTTTTAATATTTGTTACCTGATTTCTCGGGACTGGGTGAACCGATTTTGATGATTCTTTTTTTATTTGGAAGCTAGTGCTTCCCGTGTGGTCCCATTTTAATTTGGTCCAGTTCTGACCATGGCATCCATGAGAAAATCGTATAAGTCTTAAATTAGCATTAAGTATGTGCGCGATTTGTTACGCGATTTCTCAGGCAAACGTAAACCGATTTTGAAATTTTTTTTTTTTATAGATGTGTGTTCTGTGCTAAAGTTATTTTTCACTTTTTGAAGGCGGTTGTCTTTTTTGTAAAAAGCTTTTTATTTTCCGCTTTTTCGTGCCTCCTTCTCATTCAAATCTATTAAGAAGAGATTGAAAGTTAACTACTACAAAGATTGATGAAACTAAATACTAATGCGAATACTAATGTAAAATTTTTGGGTATTTGTTGATTTTTCAAAAAGTGCTAACTCAATTTCGATAAAATTTATATGGAACCACCCTTGAGCATACCCTATCCATCAAAAAAAGAATTTTTAAAATCGCTTTACATTTTCCGGAGAAATCGCGTAACAAACATACAAAAAAAAAAAAAAAAACACAGTCGAATTGAGAACCTCCTTCTTTTTTAAGTCGGTTGAAAATGGTTCTTTGCGATAATCCTAGGATGATTGCACAGCAAAGGACCGGATAGTTTGAATTCAATGCAGATTTTCGTAATCATTCGAGCTATTTGCAAGATCATTGCAAATGTAAGTCTTATCTTGGATAAGTCTCTCTATCTTAGGTAAGCGCTAATTAGCAGATATGTTTATTTATTAATTTATTTATTTATTTATTAACGTTATGCAGTGACTGATCACGGATACACTACTTAACCTTTTGACCGCCACGTCGAAAAAGCAAAGACGTCCCTCGGTCTTCTTCTTCTTCTTCTTCGTATCGCTGGCACGACAATCATTTGTTCGGCCCAAAAAAAATAATTTAGAGGGTTTAAAATATTTTCCAATGTTAAGAATACATTACAAGTACCAGGAGTGGATTGATATACTTAGCATATTTTTAAACCGCCGCTTAATTAAAATATAAAATGAAAATAACACTTTTTCGTTTGATCTCGATGCCCATTTTGTGTTTATAAAAAAAAGAAAGTGACAAAGCGACGTTAACAGCAGTGCAATTCTGTTTCAATCTCCCTCGGTGAACACCTAGGTGAAGTGAGCTGTCATTCGTCCCGATGCTAGGGATTGACAAAGCAGACGGATGGATGACAGCTCACTTCACCTAGGTGTTCACCTAGGGAGATTGTAACAGAATAGGCATACAGATATTGTCAGACAAGTGATGTGACAACTATGTGGAAATATATAAACATTATTTGAAATTGAAATTGAAATTGTTTATTTGCCAGAATATAGGTATACAATGAGGTGGTAAAATTAATCTAAACTCACTATATTCGACTTATCAGTCGTGCAAATATTTTAAATAGGTTAGGTATAACAGTTACAACAATGTCAAATACATAATATCATAATCATAATTTACATTCTCAATTTGCTGTACATATTAAATTATTACTTAACGTTAGGAAATTTATCAGATTTTTGGATTATCACAGTCAAGACAGTCAATCAATTTGATAGCTCCTATGCAATGTCAATTATATAATAAAAACGAATAAATTAATAAGTACTAGCACATTTACATAGTTACATTGATCATGTCGCCTTAAAATTTAAATAGTCATCTATTGAATAAAAACATCTGTCACAAAGCCAATTAAACAAACTATTAAATTCTAGGTTATTAATTTTTCTTATTTTTTCGGATAGTTTATTATAAATTTTTACCGCCATGGCGTAGCAGTTTTTTTCACATAGTTTTAATCTGCTTCGAGGCACTATTAGAGGTTTTTGTACTATTTTCCTTTTAAATGGAGCCTTGTCGTCCTGCTCAAAAAGTGAAAGTTGGTTTCTTACGAATTTACACATTTCCAAAACGTATAAGGATGGAAATGTGAGTAAAGGTTTATCAACAAATATTGGCCGGCACGAATCAGTCCACTTAAGACTGTAAATTGTCCTGATGCATTTTTTCTGGGCTATAAAAGCTCTTTGGGCGTCTGTAGAGTTACCCCATATAATTATCCCATACCTCAGTACTGAACACACATGACTGTGGTATACCAGTAGTGCTGTTTCTTTATTGGTGATTTTTTTAATTTTGCGAAGCGCGTATGTGAATTTGTGAATTTTTTTACAAACAATATCTATATGAGATTTCCAATTACAAAATTTGTAATAATATTATTATTATATTTTAGTGGCAATTCTAATGTGTCATTTTTATTTCTTTTGTTATTATATGTCACGTATCTCATAAATTTAGTTTTATCCGAATTTATTTCCAAATTATTTTCAATTAACCATTCATGTATGTCATTAAGGGGTTTATTAATACTTTAATTGCCTGTTCAATAGTAGCCTCTTTGGTTAGAACAGTGGTATCGTCTGCGAATAATACAATGTACTGATCTGTAGATTCTGGTAATTCATTGATATACACTAAGAATAATATCGGGGCAAGCACAGTCCCTTGTGGTACGCCATAAATATTAGTTGAGTATGGAGACCTATGGGTTACCTGGGTGTTAGTCTTAGGACATGTTTTTACTACCTCAGTGCATTGTTTTCGACCCCTTAAGTAACTTTCAAACCAATTGTAGGCAGGGCCTCTTATACCACACTGTTCTAATTTATTTAATAGTTTGTCATGGCTTATGATGTCAAATGCTTTGCTCATATCTAGGAATACAGCTATACAGCTATAGGAATTTTCTTTTTGTAAATTGAATTGAGAATTTCTGTTATTAATTTAAAACATGCCAATATAGTGGATTAATTTTTAATAAAACCGTTTTGATGTTTACTTATTATTTCATTTTTTTCAAAGAAGTTCATAAGCCTTGTACACATTACTTTCTCGAATATCTTGGAGAGAATCGGTACCAAAGCAATTGGTCTGTAATTCCCCGCTTCTGTTTTCGAACTCTTTGTGATATCATCATCATCATCATTTCAGCCCAATGACGTCCACTGCTGGACATAGGCCTCCCCCAAGGGGGGATTTTACCATAATCGCCACGCTTGGCAGGCGGGTTGGCGATCGCAGTATGGTTGTTACAAAGACACAGAGAACGCTGCTGCCCATTCTCTGGTAAGAATATATTAATTATTAATTTGTGATATTATTTCCCATAAAACGATGCAATTTCATTGTAAAGACTTCGAAACGGCACTGTCAGTGTCAGTGTTACTGTCAGTCGCCGTTTCGTTCTAAAATAATAAGCTTTTTGGTAAACTATTTACTTTTTTTTGCGGGGGTTTAAAAATATTGTAAATGCCTGTAAATACTCTTTAGGTACCTACCCAAGAATATAAGAATTAGAACTTCTCTAAGCATTTTAATTTTTTTTTGTACAAATTCTGCCATGATTCTTTAGCCATTTCCACGGCGTCGTCGGTGGCAGCGCATATTTCACCCCAATAACATGCTTTGGGGCACAAAGGACATGACATGAGGTGGGGCATGGTTTGCAACTCGGCGCCACATGCACACCCTGCTGCTGCTCTGTCCATTTTGCGAAGTTGGCGTTACACCTTTCTACTTGGTTTCTTAAACGGTTCGTGCCCTCGGAGCTAAGTTACGAATTCATCCTTTAATGTCTATTCCTATAATTGGTATTATTATATTGTTAGCTTACGCCAATAGGTACATATAGATGAAAAATAAAGAACAAAAATTTTAAATCTAATATTATAAAATTGTCGTGCTACAGTGTTTACAACAAAACGAACGAACAAAACAACGAAACGGCTTGATGGTTTTTATCGTTTTATTTACGTACTTATATCTATAATTCTGTCATGTAGTCATGACCGCGTGGCGTGCTGAGAACATTGTAGTTTGTCGTCTTTAAATGACTGTAGCCTCAGATTATAAAACAAAAGGCAGATAGACCGCTCGGAATACTGAGAGTGAAGCCAAAAAAGCAAATGTACTCGACTCATGTCAGTACAGCACGAAGCGCGTTGTAAGTATTCGCTTTAGAATTTGTATTTGCTTTTTTTGGCTTCACTCTCAGTGTTCCGCGCGGTCTATCTGCCTTTTGTTTCATAATCTGAGACTGTGGCGGTCAAAACATTAATTGCGACATTATTTTATCTGCTATTGTTCCAGGAGCTGTAGATAGTACTAGGCGGACCTAAAGTAAACTGCTGTTGTTAGCCAGGTTTTATTAGATGTTCGATTGATAACCATTACGATTGTTGGTTATATCTTATCATCTGCTCTAATTACTTTATTCAATAGGTACTAGAGCTTTTGCTCGCGACTTCGCCCGCGTGAAAGTCGGTTACCGCGGATGCAAATGAAGTTGCGGATTAAAAAGTAGCCTATGGCCTTCCCCAGGGTTCAAGCTATCTTCATACCAAATTAAATCGATTCAGCCGTTTCATCGTGAGAGCGTACAGTCAACAGCAAAAGTAGATGATCAAAATCAGAAATTCGAAACTGATTTACTAACACTCATTTATATAATTTATTACTAGTTTCTTTACTAAAAGTTTGTGATTGTCACACACATACTTTTGAATCACTTCGACGCCACACAGTTCTGACGCGAACTCCGTTTATTAGTATTGAATTTCTGATTTTGATCATCTACTTTTGCTGTTGACTGTACCTAACAGACAGTGTGACTTTCGCATTTATAATATTAGTGTGGAAATGTTGATAGTGTTGATAGTGTGGATAATATAGAATTATGAATCTCTGTGAAAAATAATAATAACCATCATTGTAAGAATTATCAAATACGTTTATTAACTCAATAATTAAATTCATTAGCAGCAACGTCGCTTGATTGCTTTATTTTTTATTGCACTCAACGTGTGTTTACGAGGGTCATCTCGCCATTTCCATGGGTTCGTTGGTCACAGCTCCACCATCATGAGGTGGTTGGAATCCACCGCCATCGTTGTTGAATGCCTGGTCCACTACATTCACGCCACCGCTTTCATCACAGCAGCAACTACAGCATAAACCCATGATTGAAACCTAGAATGTGGATACAATAAATTCTTAATAGGGGATAATACCTACTACAATGTTCTGGCGCCAGAGTCCAGCACTAGCGTAAACAGTAAACAGTTTTTTGACGAGTCCTTCAAAGCGTGATGAAAATTGTGAAATTCTGTCTTTAATTGAGTTCAAAATTGGGAAGTGTATTATATTATACAATAATGCATCAGTGCTGTGTATTTGGATGTAGGAATGCAGGGAATCATTCATGTCCAAAAGAAGAAAATGTTCGAAAACTATGGAAAGCAGCAACACTTAGTAAAGACTTTCGAGCTAAAAAACATTAAATAATATATGTACCTACAGCCACGCTATGTGTACAGCACATATTGTACTTAATGTATTCAGGTGAGACAGTCGCATTTACAGAATAACGTTCACTTTTATCATGTAAGACAAGCAAATATGATTTTATTTTGAGCATAACTTAGAATCCATAATATGATGCCATAATATAGTTAAAAGTAAGATTAATTAAAACTGATATATTTTCACAAAATACCTAGTTATTACGATTAGTAACATAATTTAACAAGAATACGAGGTTATGCTCCATGGCGGTTTGTTTAGGTACAATGTTTACTGTATGTGCTAGTGGCGCCCTCTGCGCCGAGTTTCGCGTAATGTTCCCTATTACTCTCAATTACTATTAAATAGGTAGATAGTAGGTACATTTTTATTCAAATACCGACGGGTTTCTTTTCAACAGACTTCAAAAAAAGAAGGAGGTTCTCAATTCGACACGTATATTTTTTTTTTATTTGGCAACGCATAACTTTTTTCAGTGCAGTCAGATTTCGATGATTCTTTTTTTAATTGATAGTGTATACTTCAAAGTTGGTCCTACACAAATTTTATGAAAATATTGCATTCCTAAGGGTGGAAAATTAAGGCATGACTGAAATTGTTTGATGTCACCGTTTCGTTGTTAATTTGTATGATAAGAACTAGGCACTAAAAACCAAAATAAAAAACTTTTAGGAAAAGTAAAAAATAACTTTAAATTCGCAAGTTCGGTGGCAATACAAATCAACAAACGAACGAACAAAATATTTTTCACTTTTTTAAGGCTGTCTTTTTTCTAAAAAAGTTTTTTTAGCGAAGGGTTGATTATAGTGAACTTATAACATTCCAACGACTGTACAAAACAAAAATAATACCATTGTTTTAAATCTATGAAAATGCATTATAATTGCAATGACTAGATTCAATGCATTATTATTCACAGAACTGACAAAAGGTACCTTCTCCACTGATAACCATCTATGTCGAAGATACTGTCACAAGAAGGTAGATACTTACCTCCCGTGGTACCTTCCTTCCTACTAATTATTTTAAGGCCTATTCCAGAATACCAAGAAAATTGATGATTAAAGTTTCTTTTTTAATAAAAGGTACGTATTTGAGCAATTTTCCACACCAATTTACACTTAATCTTTCAGATCATGCGATTATATCCGTACATGAAATTAAACTTGTTAACCCATTTTTGGGTAAGTAATTATTTAAAGAAAAACACCTATAGGTAGGGTACATCGATACTTTTAAAATCCTCTAGTATCAGCCAGCTATGTAAGAGTTTACAGATCTAAGCAATCACAGGTCCGGCTGATGAAAGTAATCGTAAGTAAAAGTTGGTTACCCCTAAAGGTTAACGGGTCAGCCTCTCCTAAAGATGGTTCCTTCATGAACAGTAGGTCTAGTCTCTTAGCAACCACAAGACAAGTTCATTAAGAAACGCGTTCTGAGATGGATCAATTGCATAATCAATTTATCAATGCTCTTGTTATAATTATGCAATAATTGAGATGAAGAAAGAACTAGCTCTGAGAATAGCATCCTGCACCTAGCACACAATATTGTTTAAAATGGATGTGTTAATACTAAACACTCACCTTATAACCTTTCAGACAAGTATAAATAAAAATATAAAAGAAACTAACTAGCTAAATGTCTAAGTTTCTAAAAATAAAATAATAAAACTTACTTTTATTTGAGTTTATCCAACTGTTGATCCACAACGAATGCAAAAATGTTTTTTATGTAAGCGACTTATTATGTAGCCTACTTGCTAGCTAAAGCGATGCTTGTGTCCAATATGATAAGATAAATAAATATTATCGATAATTCTGTGGTACCAAAAAAAGAAATATTTGTTTTTCATACGAACTGTATGATTCACCTAAGGCATTTTTCACATTAAGTAAAACATAGGTACCTACCAGTAGTTAAGGAAAATTTCGTATTGAATGAATTTGAAGCATGCCAATATACTAATTAGGTAATTTGTGTGTTTATCAGTCTTCAAAAAACTGATTTGAAATCAGCTTATCAGCTTACTGCGATATATCAAAACTTCAATGATATTGTACGAGGATGTCGCAAGTGATTACGATCGTCACCCATATTTTTTAATAGTTCACCATTTATTATGTAACTTCAACAAGAGCAACTGCGATTTCAACCTAACCAAGAGAAAAGATAATAAACTACAATGACAAACCCAACTAATTAGTAGGTAGACCAATATTTTGTAATCCTAAGGAAAAAACATAATTTTGCTTTTATGACTTAGGTATGAGGTTATCTTTTCCTAAAAGCTGATCAGGCGCGTGTGGATCGGATAGGTAGGTTAGTATGACAGATATGCCGTAGATACAATTACATAGCTCAAATTAAAGATATTGGAAATGTGAATACATAAGCTGTATTTGAATGCATAGCGAGGGATGTGTGTGAAAATTACATGGCTTCATTTTCATTTGGTTGGAATCTAATATGTACCAATATATACGCACTAAATAAATAAGATAACCTTTAATAAACTAAAACAAAATGACATCAAAAAAATCTTCTGCATCGCCGTCATTTGGAAATGTGCCCAAGATACTGGCGGCATTGCCACGTTGGATGCCGATGCTAAGTTTCTGGCCAAGGTAAAAGCCTGCTCTTGGGTCACGGGCATGAGTGTGAACCAACCATTTCACCATTTCTTTATAAACGGAGATGAGCACTCGGACTCGCAGGGTATGAACCAGGGTCTCGAAAATATAATCACTAAAGAGATTTGATTGTTTGGATTATTAAAAAATCGTTGCCCACTAGGAATTACTCCTGTGTCGTCGGTACCTACGTTTACAAACATATAAACTCACAAACACAAACAGCCAGACCCCGAACAACTATCTGTAGGCCATACAAATATTCGTTCTGCGCGGGAAACACACCCGCGACACACAGTGCTGCAGCCAATCGGTTAACCACTGCGCCAACCGAATCGTTACTATGCTTGATTACTTACTGAGCTGTAATTGATTAATTTCACACATACACCTCTGTACACATCATCGCACGTAGGAACGCAGCCTAAAAGATTCGTCAGTTTGTCACCGCCCTGCAACATTCCTTTGTTCTGGTTAATTTCAAAGTATATCAGTATCTACAATTTGCATACATTTACATACTTTTGTCTACAGTGACCTCCACTTACTATCAGTCTCCTCATTCAGTCAATACAAAACTACCTAAAACAATAAGGGAACTCAATCTAGTTAGATTTTAACCTCGGACAGAGGTTAAGCATTGCCATTCAACGTGGCAATGCCGCCTCAGTCTTTTGGGTACATTCCCAGATGACGGAGATGTGTAGAAATAAAAAAAAACGAAAACAATAAGAATTAGTTTTCTTTTTCGGCGAATTTCCTCGTTTCCGGTTCTATCGCCCAATAAAACTTCGAGCATAGCTCTCTCCATGGCTCGCTGCGTGACTTTGAGCTTCTCTAGGAGGCCAGCAGCTAGGAATGTGAGTATTGATAGCAAAGCGTTTAATCTATTCGATATTCTGTAATTGTGTAATTACCTAAACGGACGTTACGTAAAAAAATCATGAGTCGTTTGTTTTTAACCCATAGCGTTGTTGTACCCGCATGATATTAGTCATCTTCAAAAGTGTCAATCTTTGGCTCTAACGTGGGGGTATTATTTAGTTCTAATTAACACATGACGCCTGCGAATGGTTATCGGGCACTACAGTAACATCAACCCATGCATAAAGGGTTTTTATTAAGATTATGTTCATAAGTACACAACTGGCGAACTACGGGTACACCTCTGCGTAACTGTATGTCTTAAATTCGGTACTTCGTAGTTTCCTAAAATGATACGGTACATTAGTACTCGCTCTCGCTGGATGTGTGTCCCGGGGGTCCGACTCATGGCAGGAACTGGATGTTTTAGTTAGTCGGTAGACATTCACGATAATCCTCCGAACATTCCAAATTCAAAAAATCTACAGGAATTTTAAATAATAATAATACTACCAGCCTATAATATTGTCCCACTGCGGGGCAAAGGTCTTTTCTCATACACGAGTATTGATCAGCACCCTTGCTCAAGGCGGGTTACCTACGGAGGATTTACGGAGAAAAAAAAAAAGGTTCTCGCTAGGTTTCAAGATACAGCGTTGCTTGCCTGTGTTGGCACCCTTAAGGGCGCGTATTAGATTTAGCGCAACTCCAAATCACGACTGCTTTAAATATTGCTAAAACATCGTAGCAGCATGGAAGCACACTAGTACTCACGGCTACACATCAAGCTATACATTTCCAGAATAAGCTGACCTCTCATTGTATTAAAATTCTATACAATGCGCGATCAGGTTATACTGGAAATGTATAGCTTGATGTGTAGCCGTGTGTACAATACAATGTCCTGTTTTTGTGCGTGAACGCGTAAGTGTGTGAGCACGAATCATTGAAATTGATCGACAAAGGCGCGTGGTTTTATAGTGGCTTTTAAAATAATTGTCTAAAATAAATGAGTTCGTATAACGGACTGAAAAATATTCTATATATTAAGCATAACCTTTATTTTCATAAAATAAATATATCATTTATGTTTTTATTCAAATACTGGTGAAAAAAAATTGTCAAAGTGAACCAACTTTGTACTTTTTCAACATTGTCAACCGACTTCAAAATAGGAGGAGGTTATCAATTCGTCAGTATTTTTTTTTTTTATGTTTGTTACCTGAGAACTTTGGACTGGGTGAACCGATTTTGATGATTATTTGAAAGCTGGTGCTTCCCGTGTGGTCCCATTTTAATTGGTCCAGTTCTGACAATGGCATTCATGAGAAAACCGTATTAGTCTTAAATTTGCATTAAGTATGTTCGCGATTTGTTACGCGATTTCTCCGGCAAATGTAAACCGATTTTGAAAATTCTTCTTTATATGGATAGGGTCTGCTTCAGGGGTGGTCCCATATAAATTTTATCGAAATTGATTCGGCACTTTTTGAAAAAATCAACAAATCAACATAATCAAAAAATTTACATAGACGACGTTTTAATTTCTTTAATCTTTGGAGTAGTTAACTTTCAATCTCTTCTTAATAGATTTGGATAAGAAGGAGATACTAAAAAGCGGAAAATGAAAAGCTTTTTACAAAAAAGACAACCGCCTTCAAAAACTAAAAAGTGAAAAATAACTTTAGCACAGAACACACACAACAACAATCACTTCTTAGTATTTGAAGGCGGTTGTCTTTTTTGTAAATAGCTTTTTTTTTAATACATAACTTTGGCTCTGTAGTAGACTTTAAGACTGTAAGTATATATCCTGTTGGGAAAACGCATAAAACATAATATTTTGGCATACAGCAATGACTGTATACGTCCTAAAAGTTAACTCTGACGTCTATTTTCGTAAAACGCTATGAAGGGATTGTCTTCACTTTAAAAAACCCTCATTAAAAATTATATATTATATATACTTTTACTCTGTAGCAGTCTAAATCAAGACTTAATCTTTCTAAAACTGTAATTTTCTTCTAATAATCTGCTCACAACATTACGTTATTGCTCTGGGAAAAACGCGTAAACTTGAAGTTTTCGTCACGAATCGAATGCACGCTCTTAATAATCCTTACATACTTTAAAAGTAGCACGAATAAAATTTTTGGCACAATATTCAATGGGAGTAAAATGGGGTAAATATGGACGTACAAGTACCCAAAATAACTTGAAAAAGGAATTTATTTACAATTTTTTGCTATAGATATTTAGGTATCCTTATTAAACTTATACCTTAGTCACGAACTCGAACAGCTGCAGTTGGAGCACACACTACATTTTTCATTTATTTTTACATTTCTTTAGCCGATGGAAGATGGTGTATGACGAGCCCCCAGTAGGTAAATCTTGTAAAGGTGCAGCTGGTGACAAAAAATTGTCACAAGCGACCAATGGCAGTCATAGCCCTGTTAGGAAAAGAGGTGGTCACAAAATAACAAGATATTTTTTTGTTAAAGTGTGTTTTCCACAGTTAAAATCTATACTAATATTATAAAGCTGAAGAGTTTGTTTGTTTAGTTGAACGCGCTAATCTCAGGATGTACTGGTTCGAATTGAAAAATTATTTTGTGTTGGATAATCCATTTATGCGAAGCCGGGCCGGGTCGCTAGTTTAAAATAAATTAGAATATTGTAGCAATAAAAAATTCAAATATGTACTAGATAAAATTAACACCGTTTTTTTGTCGATATATATTTCAACAATAATACCTATTATTGTTGTATATTTAGGACCTATTTTCGTTTGTGCACTTTATCTAGAGTAGAGACCTATGGTAGAGACACTTACTTACTTATGGTAGAGAATAAATGAAAATAATAATATTAATTTCTTTCGGATTATAACAGCCACATTGCCAGCCTATTATCGTCCCACTGCGGGGCGGAAGCCTCTTCCCACGTAGACCAGGCATGAGAATTGATCACCACGCTTTCTGATTTCAGACTTCATTTTTTTTGTAAGTAAGTCCAGGTTTAACCAGTTATAATAAAAAAAAAACAATTTGACATTAACGGAATTTTTATCAGATATAAATACAAAATAATGATAAATAACTTAAAAATTAAATTGATTTAGTAGGTATCGTACCTACTGTGATCTCTTTCGCTTACAAATTCATCTAAGTATACTAATATGAAAAAAATGGTAAAGTTTGTTTATTTTTTTTGTTTTTGTTTGTGGGGGATAATCTCTGCAAGTCCTCGGCCGATTACAAAGAATCTTTCACTGATAAAACACAAGCACTTGTTTTGCGGTGGCAATTCACTTGGCTTATTTGTGCAAATATTGGCCTTATTTGGATAATACAAAATCGACTTCATTTCAATAAATATAGGATATATTTTGTATTAACGAAGTAAAGCAATTTCTTACTTGTACGAATACGCTAAGTGAAGTGCCACCATTATGTATATGGTACATGTAGGTACTTGACTTTCAAGTGGACCATGTCGCAGGCAGAAGCTAGTATATTAAAAACATTATAAATTGTTCAAATTTAAAATATATTTCATGAACTCTGTTCTTGAATGAGCCTAATACATAATTATATTTCCATTATAATATGACACTATTATAATTATATAAATATCTCAAATAGGCTTATTTATTGCAACTGCCCCTTATTTGTTACACGTGTGTATTTTACACAATTCAACATTATGTAATTCAGTTGGTAATCATTATGTTCAAAAAGTATACTTAGGTAAATCATAAATATTAATTAAAAACAAAAAAACAGATTTCTGAATTCATATGAAAACGGCTTAAAAATAGATGTTATTATTATTTATTTACAACAGAGGTAAAACAGGTAATTACGTGAATTACCAATATTATCACAATTACTGATATATATCTTATATCTCAGACTAAATCATAAGCCAGAACCCACGTCCTCTTCAATACTCTTTAAAGATAACATTATTATAATTAGTTTTACATTGTACCTATCTATTATAGAGATAAATAAAAGATGGTAGAACTAAAAAAATAACACTAGGAGGAAACTGCGGTTATAATTTAACAATTTTAAACATCGAAGACTCGAAAATTTTAAGTTGAAATTTTATTTTGAATTCATCTCATATAAATATAACCACTTGCTCTGTCGAAATATCTAAATCAAGTGTTCAGTAAGAAGTTATATCTCGTGGTCTTACGACACTAGCTGCATTTAATAAATAGAAAATATTTACCAAGTAAATGCTTATAATCATATTCATTTACTCAACAAATGTGATGCTTGTGAGCTAGATCAGTTAATAAAAATATTTATATGACAAAATAATAATAGGGCAATATTCAAAAGGGTAAAACCGGGATAGTATCCCCAGGGGTATATTTGCCTCAATTGTAAAATAATTACTCTAGTTTCGTGAATGAATCACATGTTATTTTATTTATCTACCGAGAGACTCTACCACTACCTACCACTTTGCAGAACATGTTGCTTGTTTCTGTGCCATTGCATGGGAAGGCAAGGTGCGATCAAAGTTTTTGCGAGATAAATGTTCTCTGTCTCGACGGAGCATCTATCCTAAACGTAGTTTATATGAACTAGGCAACTATCCCAAATGTGGCATAAATGTCCCAAAAATTAAAGGTAAGCAAAAATGGCCAAAACTCCGAAAATATCAAAGACAATGTTTATTACTTTTACAAAAAACCAAAGTGCCCACCCATTTTACAAATATGATATTTTGCTTTTTGTACTGTGAAATATAAAGTCATTTCAAAAAGTGTGGCAAATATCCGGCTTTTACCCTATACGTAGGCGCTGCTGCATTAACTGTTAGATTAACTTATATAAACAGGCAGGTGTCATCAAAGGGAGGAACCCTTATTTCTTATATCTATGGAGGAACCTTTAAAAAAAACCGATTACCTGGTTAAACATGAGTATTGACTTAGCTATTTCAAATTATTTTGGTATCATGAAAAAGGTTCCTCTCTCTGGAACCCAGCCCATTACCACCAGCTAGTTTAAACCCTGTTCCCGATAAGTAAGCAACTTTTATTTCGCATTCGTTGTGATGGATACAATTACGAAAAAAAAAAACAATACGTTTTATTTCTAAAATATACTATCGCTATCGTTTTATTTATCTGAGACTGACTTGAGATACATTAACGTATCTATGAATAACGATGTTGTTATAAATAATTCTGCATTTTTATGAAATTGAAGATTGATCCCCAAAACAAAGTTAAAAAAGATTTAAAAATGTAAGGAATGGTAATGGTGTACTATTTTAGTATCTCTGCTGGTAAGGTGGTGGTTGATGTTGCACAACTTGCGGTCCAGCAGTTGGTTGTTGAACGACAATGTGGTTGACGACCACGGTGCGTTGTTTGTTAGGGTTTTTACCACAGTCGCAGCAACAGCAGGGGATGAAACAGCAACAGCACGGAATGGAACACGAACAGCAGTTGGAACAGCACATCCTGAAACATGACATCGTTAATGTTATAAACTTAACCAAAAACTTAATTGTTTTAGTTAAGTAGTAAACATGATTATAAATATATATTTTTTAATTAAAATTTCAATAATTCTGTAGACATTTATTTCATTATTTAATTTTATTGACATAGGTAAAATATCGACATTATTTTTTTCATTAGAATATTGACATTACTGCATGATAAAATTGGCATCGACTTTATCGAAAATTATTAAATATAGGTAGGTAGGTACCTACATAATTGGGCAAAAAAGCCTTTCGATAAATCTATACTAATATTATAAAGCTGAAGAGTTTGTTTGTTTGTTTGGTTGAACGCGCTAATCTCAGGATCTTCTGGTTCGAATTGAAAAATTCTTTTTGTGTTGGATAGTCCATTTACCGAGGAAGGCTATAGGCCCATGCGAAGCCGGGTCGGGTGGCTAGTAACTAATATTTGTACACGAAATAGCAAAGCATGGAGACTGTATAATTAGTGTAACATTTATCTCATGCATTATTGTCACCAACGTTTACAAATAAAGGCGATTTTATGATTGATATTGATATTGATTGAATTCATTGGATTTCACAAGCGAACAAAGACAGTTACGTAAGAATGCTAAATTACAAGATTTTTCACCGCGTCTTTTCCGGTAAGAATCAGTCATCTGTGACTTGTGTCTTGTCTTGTCTATTGTTTTTAGATATTGTAACCACAAATTTATTTGTCGTGTTTGCATTTATCACTAACTACTCCTGCAATGCTCGACCCTTCTTCACAATTTCATTTTAGTCTACTGCCCCAGCCACACCGGAGCGGAAATGCTACCGGCAATGTTTAAAGTAGTCCGATAGGGTAGGGCCGAGATTTTAGAAATGTTAACAGTGACGTCATCAAATCGTGTCTTAGATAACATTTGAAGACGTCACTGTCATCTCACAGAAACCTACTCACAACATATTCGCTCTACCTTTAGGTACATTTAGTCATATTAAATTACCCTACCTACTTTGAGATACATAAATGGGAGGTACCACGGAGTAGGTACCTCAATGTGACTAATTTGACGTTTGATAATAAAGATTAGAATTTTCAGCGTGAGTCATACATTTTAAGCATACTAAGTAATGACGACAATTGGCTATCTTTATCACGTTTAAATAGTCATGAAGTTTAGTAATATGTCGCAGCTTTTCCTTTGTGCAGAATACGACATTTAATGGTTGGGAAATTTTACTCAAAATGGCTATTGTTTTTCTGTAGTGCGCGGTTGTCTCGGTCGCTTACACTTATGCGGGATCGCCTATTTGGAATTGTACCTAATTGTCAATACAACCTTTGATAAGGTAGTATTGGAAATTGCCGCCCGAATTTGAAAACTCGCTTATGTGTACATACATAGCGTCACAAACTGCCAATGGTCTTTACTGATTGGTTCCAATATATATTTTTATAGGTAGGTTTAGCTAATTATGTGACGCAGTCTCAATATGATGTTAATTGAGTCGAAGGTCTGTTACGGATGACATTTCTCTATTTCTGCCATTGCTTGGCCTGAAAAAGTTATCGATGACTTTTGTTAAACAAAAGATTATCCTGAGAATTATTACTTATTCTTAGTCGCTGTCAATATAATCAGCAATTCTATAATTACGTCCAGTACTTACAGGTACTTGGCATCATTTATGCCTGACGAAATGTCTGTAGTACCTATACCGGTTAATTTAGTCGGCAAAATTAAGTGCCTCTTCTCGCCGTGTGCCATAATGAATCCACTGTATCAAATATGGACATGTCAAGGTAGTTGATCAATGTCACTATAGGGACTTATTTCGTCACGGAACAAATTGTATCGTAAACACTCTATGTCTAGTTTACTCACTTACTTAGTCGGTTACGCAGCTCAGTATCAATCCGAAATTTATTTTTGAATTATTTGTATGGTCACTAACAATCCGAAAGTAACTTTGTTTAATAACTACCATCAAGGTTTATAACGATATCAAGGTATTATCACTAACTTATCTCTATAATTTTTGCTATCAAAATGGTGATATCGATTAATACTGAATATACCTACTACCTCCACCTGACCACTCACCTACAAGTAAATCTAGGCATGCATATTATAAGTACTAAGTATGTGTTTAAAGTAAGCATCTAAAATTAAAAAAGGTCGTCCACTATTCTTACCTTAACTAAAAGCTTTTCATCTGTACATTTGCTGATGATCTGGGGGAGGGTATCCGGGATATCCTTGTGGTGGAGGGTATCCTGGGTAACCGCCAGGAGGTGGATAACCGCCGGGAGGTGGGTATCCTCCTGGGGGTGGTGGGTACGGGTAGCCGGGCGGAGGTGGTTGCTCGTACATAACTGGCGGCTGTTGCACCACGGTCACTTGCTGTGGCGGGGGTTGCTGCTGCCCACACGCGTTAGGACACAGGCAGGGCACCAGGCAGCAGGCACCCAACGCCAGACAACATGGGTTGCAGCAGACTTCACAGTCTCCAACATCGAACGAAAGACACAAACCCATCCTCACGCACCGTTGTCAACTAAAACCGATACCAATCAATTACTTATTTTACTCGTTAAACACCTGCATCAAGATTTTGTAAAAGTATTTTTTTTTTAATATTCTGAGTTATAAACAAAGTGGAATAAGTACCAGAGACCTTATAGTTGAATGACAAAATGGCGGAGTGTTATCATTGGTACGACTTATCATTTAGTGTTATCTATTGATAAGAGTATTCGGCCATTGCTCACACTACTTATAAGGAAAACGACTGCCAAGTCTTGGAAACACAAAAGGATATTTATGTAAAGATATAAGTACAACAAAGAGGACGAGACATAGTCATTGTCAAATAGGTTTACACGCTACTTTATTTTCATTTCAAATTACAAACATTGATCTATACATCTGTCATGAATTCATGGTCACTTTCAAATAAAAAGTGAATAGTATAATATTCGGTAGTGTTTCTTTTCTGTGCATACAGATATTTTCGCAATTCAAAGTTGGTTCCATTTTAGTGAATGTTTATGACTATGAGTTCTTTGACCTCCTGAACGATTGCCAATAAATTCAAAAGTCAGGCTGTACCTAATAGTGTTTTTCGGGGTGATTCACGTCTTTGCTAGTTACTTTATAAGGTAGGTAGTTTTAATCGTGTCCATCATTGAGGACACCTGAATTCTACCTGATCAGCTTGTCACGTTCTCAAATTGATAAAAAATAATGTTTATTACAAAATTATTATAAGCATAATTTAAAATACCAGAACTATTTATCGATTTCCGATATTGCCTAAGTATTTAATGATATAATTTGAGGTAGGCAGATAACTTGGATTTACCTAAATTGATAACGTAATTATTATACAGCTAGGTATAGGTAGGTCGATAAGGGTCACGTGTTGGCCTGTTATTTTGAACAACACTCATACCCATTAGTCTAATTGTTAGAGCAGTAGGTATTATAATTACATTAAAAAGTAGTGTCCTATAAAATTTTAATGTTTGGAAGACACGAAAGACTACTTAAATTGTGATTCTTGACAAACACAATGGCTTTAGCCTAAGTTATTGTCATTCTCTTAGAGTCCTCTTGGAAATGTTTAAATAGGTTCTTGGCAATGATGAATATGCCCATATATTGACTAGTGGTAAACCCTATGACTGTACAATATACCTAGGTACCTACCTACATGACAGTGGTCAGAGTATGACCATATATTTAGCAATATAGGATAGAATTGATGTAAGTTATAACTACCTAACTAACTACAGCCTACAAGTCCCAAATAGGTAGGTATAGGTACTACTTACCAAAACCATATTAGTATTCACACCCAAATCAAAATTGTACTTATCAATATTATACTTGTTTAGGTATATCTAAGATGGACTCTATGTTGGACTAATAATACTAAGCAGATTGAATTTTACATACGAATAGAGTTCCCATTGTTGATGTATAAATGCAGGCATGTCGGTACCTATACAATGTATCTATGCAGGGTTAAACTAATATATAAGCATTCCAAACAAAAAAAATATAGAATGAATTTACGTACCTACATTTTTAATCAAATGTTGAATTAATGAGTCTTTAGTATTTTCAGTATTGGTTGATATGGAATAAGCTGCGATATTATATTATATCGATTTAATTTTGCATTAAGTATATTACCTATATACACCCACAAAAACTGAAAACTGTAAATAAACAACACTCACGAACATTAACACACATGGCCCAAACAGCTGACATTAAGGTTTGTTAGTGGACGACCAATTTGTTAGTTTTTTTTATTAACCATTGCAACCCATGTTTAAGTCAGAATTCAACTAAAAGTAATTAAAAATCTTACCTGTTTTTTTTATTTAATTTTAATAACAACACTGTCCCTTTCTAACCACGATACAAACACAATGTCAAAGACACAAAAGCGAATGAATCAGTTGCAGGTGGTTCGTCATACTGTCGGAAAAACAGTGTTATGACGCCAACGTCTGCGCACTACGTTGTGAAGTAAATAAAACCCTTTATCTCTTTCCACCGTACGTGGAAATCGATTTGGGTAACAAAGACAAAACACTCAAAACAACTGCTTTGCTATCAGTGGCTGTGAAAATGAGAGCAATGCCAATTTAACCTTGTTACGTTGCACGTCACTAGGTGCAACAAGAATAGGTAGTCCGAACCAAAGGAAAAACCGAAAAACTGTACCAAATAGAATAGAATACATTTTTTTTTTACCCATGATAGGCCATACGTTTGACCACTACCACTTAATTTATTTATGAGTTTATGGTAGGTAGGTACATTGTGATCCGGTGATCATTCACGTTCCCATAATTTAGAAGTGGTCATAAAATAAGATTCTATATTGTATGTTTACCTTACATCCCGAATATCATAAAATTAGATAAATTATGTAAAAACGATATAATTTGTATCGATAAAAGAGTTGAAAAAAATGTATGTTGATTTTTTAACCATTCCCAGGCAAGATAAAAATTTAAAAGTTTTGCGTTCTTTTTTCCTTTTGGCAATTAAATGTGGGTTTTATTAGGATTGGTTAGACATTTTTTTAAAGTTTGGCACTATATTATCGGCTATATTCTAGTTATCCTTACTCTGACCACAATTACCTGACCTCTTCCTTGACCACTAACTTTACGATTTAATTTTACCCAAACGTATTACAGCTTACAGTTTAAGGAGTAAAGAAAATCATTTAAGTACCTACCTAGGTGTTCCCACGTACATGGTTTTCTTTATTAGCGAATGGCTGTATGGATGAGGTATTAAGTATCGTGGTATACCTACGATAGAATAAGCACAACCTTAAAATATATATTCACTTTATTCTCTTATTGTTTTACTAGCCTGTATGTCTCACTGATGGGCAAATAATAAATAAATAATAATAAATAAAGGCCTCCCTCTGTTCCTTCCATTTCTCTCAATTTAATCATTACCAAATTAATATTGCTAAAACAAATAAATAATCATCATCATCATCATGTCAACCTTTAGACGCCCTCTGCTGGGCATAGGTCTCCCACAAGGGGAGTTGGCCGATGCATGTTGGCGATCGCAGTAGGTGTTATGATACTCAGAAGGACGCTGCTGCCCATTCTCTGGTCAATATCCCTCTGTCGCCTTCTATGACACCCAAGGGGTAGAAATAGGGTGGTGCTATTCGCGACCGGCACCACACGGCTACCCGGCTACACGGCAAATAAATAATGTGTGTGTCCAATAAATAAATAATTATTATTATTAAATAGGTAGTTTACTTCTTTTTACGAACCACGAATACTCTACGATGCCATTTATCTAGAACTCTTCTAATAATAATTGATACTGTTCGTAGCTCACTTGCCTTTGACGGCCATGAATTTTAATGTACTTCATTACCATCTACAGGTAGAATTTTACATTTCTATAGACGCTATATAGCAACAACTAGACCTTTTAAACGCAAAACAAGGCGAAACAATATTAATTGGTGTTCCCACAGATGTGAGGCGTGTCCTGAAAAACAGAAACCTTGAAATAGGTAGGTATACCTATGAGTAGAACAACGAACAATTAAAATAAGCATCTATAAGTGACCTTACGTAAAACTAAATATAACTAAGTTACCTATACAGGATAATGTTTTAACCAGTGCGGAAATTCTAGAGACTGATTCGGTGCTCAAAACCAACAACTTTTTCTATGAGACCAAAATCGAAATCTCAAAAACAAATTTTACTTCCAATTTCACTTTAGAAATCGCAACAAACGACTGATCACTTAGTATGAAAACGTTAATTTTTGAGATTTCGATGTTTGTCAATAAAAAATGTTATTGTATTTGAGGACCAAAATCAGTCCCTCGAATTTACGCACTGGTTAAAAATGTATCCTGTATATATTTAAGCTTATCATGCAGTTTTTTATATAATAAAACTTTTTGCAAAAAAAAGGTAGGCAGACTTAGTGCTACAGGCATTCACTACCACTCAACCAAAGGTGGTGAAGAGATAACAAGGCAGTTTGCATTTGATTGTAATGGAAATTTGTGTTTTACGTTTATAGAGTGCGAAGGTATACCTGCCAACGAATGTTTTAACATAATGTCATCGCGATTATTTACGTAATTGTTCAAATATTAAATGAGTTGTACTCCTTCCATTTTATGATAAGCATGTTTTAGTTTTGTCCAGATCTAGTATCAGTGAAGTTTAGAGCTGTTCTCGTAGCGGTAGAGTTCCTCGCCTCACGGTTACTGAACACAAGGTTACGGCTTTACTCATTTTTTGTATTGTTTGTTGTGAAATGTTCAAAGACATTGACTATACCTAACTATCCACAAGTTTTATCTGAGGTCTGATCTTATCAACCACTTTCATAGGTATAACAACATAAAAATCATTACCTACATGTATTTATTGCAACCATTAAAAATGTACTATGATGCATTCATTTCCTAAGAGATTTTTACAGCGTATAATCACTATAAACCCAAGTCGCTGTAATCACAGTAATCTGGATAATATCTTATCACGAAACTGCGTCACACTCAATCAATGCCAAAATTTAGACGGGAGCTCACTCTAGTCCGATAAGCGAACAAAGTATATACAAAATGTGGAAAATAAAACAATATAGTGATGTCTGAAGAAGACATATCTGTGATCGCACCGGCGGAAACTACTAGGAATTATAAGAAGTCAGTTAAAGTTAATGAAACCCAACGTTGGACGAATAAATTCAGTGACCAAGAACCGAAAAATGTTAAAAAAACGAAGAATACTCTGTTGCGACGACTTCCGAGCGTTCAGAGAGCGGTGATTCCAGCATTCGGCAGGTTTCGCAACAGCTTCCGAAAATTGAATTGTTTCAAAAACCAGGACGAAGACGAGCTACCAATGATAGAAATACCACGACACAAGAGTATAGACATTGGTGTGGGACTGGCACGACGTGTATCCCTATTCCTTTTCACAAGGAGGACAGTGTGCGTGCATCCTTATCACCCTTACACACCGCAGCAAACCACAAGGAAAATCTACGTGTTTCATGAAGACAAATAAACTTTTTTCCTTATTGAGCAGTTACTCACGACGTTATAGAATAGTGATAAAATCTATGACAGTTCCTTGTGGTGTTAAGATATCGCTGTCACCAATAAGACAGACGTTATCGTATAGAGCTTAATAAACATTAAGTTAATTTACGTTGTTAGATAATTATTTACGTTGTTTATAATTTAGTTCTTAATTTTTAATTATAAAGTATTATCTGCGATGCATACTGATACTTACCCATGCACTACCCACCTGCTAGTAAATTTGTTATTTGACTAGTGGGTACACCTCAGCCCAACCCTTCGAGAAATAGATACAGGCGTAATGTTACGATAAGTTAATTTTTAATAGAATATTTTTGTATTTATGCTTAAGACCCCGTGTAACTAACGTACATACCCTGAGTAAATAACGATTTGGTACTAATTCAAAAAAATGTCATATGATGTCCAAAGTATTCGATGTTTTGTCAATAGCACCAATCCATTTCCTTGTAAATAACATGAAATAAAATTAAAAAGATTTGAATTTATTTCTAATGCAATATTTTATTTCCAAACTGGTACCTATTATGTAGAATACAAATCACAGGTGTTTGCCTTGATCGATTACATCCTCTACTGCAGTCATCAACATTAAGCGATTCCTATTAAGGTCAACGGCCTCAAAAAATCTTCTTTAGTCATTTTTAATAGGTAATCGCTGTTTTGAAGGTCATCTCAATAGCTAATGCATGGGTTGATATCATAAAAATAGAGAGGACTCTAGCCCCGACGTTATTCAACATCTACACAAACGACTAGCTTTCCTTTATCCTTTTTACAATCAACCATTTCCATAAGCTGGCTTTGAAGGGTTTTTCTGCGTGGATTCGAGGACATGATATTTTTTTATATGTCCTCGATATCGCAAATTGTAGATTTATTAAAAAAAAATATTTAATATTTAAAAGGTAGTAGGTAATAAAATAGTAGGTAAGTATATCCTAAAGTGATCTCATATTAATTTTGTAAAGATCTGAACTGCACCTTCAAAGATAGACAATGGAACTCCACAAAAAACTCTACACGCATTCTGATTTGGTTTAATTATTTATTTATACTTCATGCACAATGTATAAAGGCGGACTTAATGCCTTAGGCATTCAAATTCAAACCAAGGGTGGTGAAGGGAAAACATGGCGGATCCATAACAAAAATTTTAAAAAGTCTAAAGTACACATTCATAATTATATTATATCTGGTATATCATATACCTATATATTAGGTCCTTACATATGAAATTGCCGATACTTAATACTGGCAACTGTGAAATCAAATATTTTATGTTTGAAGAGGAATTCCAAATTCAAAATTATTTCAAAATAAAGACTAAAGAATATTGTTTTAAAAATCGTGTTTCATTTGTTTTCACGTCATTTGTTTGGGCTTGAAAATTGCTATAGCAACAACAATGGAGAAATTAAAAATTCGCGGTATTTACGAATATGAGTTCTACCGTGGCACCAGTGCAGCAGAAACGGCTCGAAGGATTAACGACGTATACGGGCCAAGCACTGCTAACGAACGAACGGTGCGTTTTTGGTTTCAACGTTTCCGTTCTGGAAATTTTGATTTACAAAATGAGTCTCGTGGACGACCGGATACTCAAGTGAATAATGAAGAATTAAAGGCGATAGTGGAAGCGGATCCATCTCAAAATACTTCTGAATTAGCAGCAGCCTTTGGAGTAAGTGACAAAACAATCATTATCCATTTGCGTCAAATTGGAAAAGTAAAAAAGCTCGAAAAGTGGGTACCGTACGAATTGACTGAAGCACACCAACAAACACGCGTTGGTTGCTGCGCTTCTTTGCTCAATCGTCACAATAATGAGGGAATTTTAAATCGTATTGTCACTTGTGATGAGAAGTGGATCGTGTACGATAATCGCAAGCGATCATCACAATGGCTTAACCCTGGAGAACTGGCAAAACCTTGCCCAAAGCGAAAACTGACCAAAAAGAAGATTCTAGTTAGTGTTTGGTGGACCTGTGCTGGTGTCATCCACTACAGCTTCTTGAGATCAGGCCAGACGATTACTGCAGACATGTATTGTCAACAGTTGCAAACAATGATGGAAAAGCTCACCATTAAACAACCGAGACTGGTCAATTGCTCTAGCCCATTGCTCCTTCAGGATAACGCTCGACCACATACTGTACATCAGACGGTCGCCAAGTTAGAGGAGCTGCGACTGGAAACTCTGCGTCACCCACCATACTCTCCAGATCTTGTCCCAACCGATTACCACTTATTCCGAAATTTGGACCACTTTTTACAAGGAAAAAATTTTAATTCTGATGAGGCAGTTAAAACAGCCTTCAAGCAGTTCATCGATTCTCGCTCCCAGGATTTTTTTACCAAAGGGATCAATGAGCTCCCGATAAAATGGCGGAAGTGTATCGATAACAATGGTGCATACTTCGATTGACTAAATATATAATTTCTTTTAAAAAAAGTTATTTTTAATTTTTTGATACCGAGCGGCAATTTCATATGTAAAGACCTAATAAATGGATATGTATTATATATATAAATAAAAAGAAAAGAGGTTTATGAGATGAATCTGCTTACTTGTGCTGAAAATATATTAGCAATATCCGCTTTAAATGCATACCGACTGATGACCGTCCTGATGTAGAGAGGAAGCGCATTCCAGAGAAGAATGGCCTGGATATGAAAGGAAGAATTAACAAAATCAGAAGTATGAAAAGGAGGAGGAAGGAGGAGTTCGTGGCTAAGTTATTAAAGCCGTACAGGTCGATTGGTCAAAGGTTTACATCTACGCTAACCGCGGTCGGTCTGCGGATGGGTGACCATCCCTTTCATACCGAGTTTCCTCCGTGCCTCGGAAAGCACGTAAAGCCGTTGGTCCCGGCTGTCATTTGTAGATCCTTGGCAGTCGTTATGGGTATAGTCAGAAGCCAGAAAGTCTGACAACCAGTCTTATCAAGAGGTATCGTTTTACCCAGTAACTGGGTTGTCGAGGTCCGACAGGCGGTCGCTCCATGTAAAACACTAGTATTCAGCTGCATCCGATTCGACTGGAAGCCGACCCCAATATACCGTACGTCTTGCCATAAATATTGTCACGAAGAAAAATTTTTTTTTTTAATTGCAAATAATATTTATATACTTTTACAGTATGTTAGTTTAATACATAAATATAAAACAATTTAAAATATAAAAAGCTTATTCGAGGTGGTCTCCATTGACTGCAATACAATCCTTTAAACGTTGAGGCCAGTTATCAATAGAAGCACGCACTCTTTCCATGGGAAAATTCTTCACTGCCAATCGTATGGATTGTTTTAGGGACTCCAAATTATCATGGAGTTTAGAGCAAGCCGTACTCTCTAAAACTGACCAAAATTCATAATCCAGCGGATTAAGATCGGGACTAGACGACGGTCAGTCTTCAGCTCTGATGAAGTCCGAAACGTTGACTTCCAACCAAGACTGCGTGAACCAAGCTTTATGACCCGGCACCGAGTCTTGTTGGAAGGGCCATACTTGGTTATTGAACATGGTGTTGTTAAGGGCCTTAACTACCTTCTCAAGAATGGTATCTTGAGACACTTGTGCCGATGTTTTGATACTTTTTTCACAAAATATGGCTCAGTCACTCCTTCATAGCTAACACCTCACCAAAGCATCACTGAAGTCGGATAATGCCCACGTTGCACTCTGTCGACTAATTGGGAAGCTTCCTTAGAGCTTTGAGCATAAATACGGTCATTTTGTTTGTTAAAATGTTGCTCAATTGTTAAGATTTTCTCATTCGTAAACAAAATTTTTCTGTGACCTCCCTTTGCGTACCGTTTCAGTAGTTTTTTCCACCCTATTCTTTTTTAAATTATCAGTTAAAAAATGACCAGTGCGTCTCTTATAGGCTGCAAGTCATCTTTTAAAATACGCGACATGGTTCTGGGTGCTCTTCATCTCCCGAGATAAAATCATTTGCGTTCGGACAGGATTTCTTCGAATTCTTTCCCTTACTGCTTTGACCACCTTTTTCGTACGAACACTACGTGAACGGCCAGATCTTTTTCTGTCACAAACAGAGGAGGTCTCATTGTACAGACGCCAGCACATTAAGCTACCACAATCTGTCAAATTTCTTTAATAGATTTTCGACTTTATTGCTAAAGCCTAAGGTTAAATAAATAAATAAATAATATGTGGGGACATTTTCACACACGGCCATCTGACCCCAAACTAGGGAGACCCTGTACTATGGGTGTCAGACAGCTGATATACATACACAAATACATTTTTTTTTTTTGTAAATACATACATATATAGATAAACAACACCCAGACACAAGGCAAACACAAGTGCTCATCACACAAATGTTTACCCTGGGCGGGAATCGAACCCGCAACACGCTGCGCAGCAGTCGATCGCTCAGCCACTGCGCCAACCGTGTCATCATCAGGTTCAAAGTTGATTGGGAAAAATTGACAGTTTCGGGTACCTTGATGTGCTGGCGTCTGTACCTATTAATAGCCCGGTACACAAACATTTGACTAATACCAAGCGTATGAAGAGTTTTAAAAATTGCATTTGGCTCAATATACAAACTTTGTGTAATGCAATCACAGCGATTCGGTTCTCTTTCTCACCCCACTCCAGCGCCACGTCCGCGCGCGCCGCGAAGTGTCCCCACGTGAGCCGCACGGCCTCGCGCGCGGCCGCGTGCGCCGGTTAAACAAAAGTTTTATTTATTCACACGTTTGTTGAATAAATAAAACTTTTGTTTAAAAGCAGTGTCGGACTGTGTAACAAGACATTCGAAAGGTTAAATTTTAATATCGCAAAATATTGCACAATGTATTGGCGCCAAAATTAGAAAACTCAATGATCGTATAAAAATGACAGATTCCAAATTCAAATGTAATATCTTTCTTATTTTTAATTGTAACAGTATTTATGGCCAGACTAAGTACTTACTTGGGAAAAGGCTTTGCAGATGATGAGAATTATGAAAAGGGCAAAGTAAGAGAAAGTTGTTAGAAGACGGCAGATTCCTAGCGTGTGAAGACCGCCACTCTACCCATCATATGGGCATATGATGGGTAGAGTGGGAGCTTCCAATTACAAAGGATGGCCTGAGATTTTGAGGGGTTTACTACCTCCCCAAATCTATCAGACCAGTCGTTGATAGTATTCAAGTTTCGGTTTACATCTTCTATAGCGTCCGATAAACCTTCCACCCGTGTAACTGAATACAATTGAAAATCATCGGTATAAAGATGACACGAGCACAAAATTAATGAAGATAATGAAGGGACTGCTGTCGTCCCCGAAGATAAGAAGAGAACCATTCCAGCGCCTCGGAGGAAACCATAAGATGTAAGAGGGGATGCATAAGAGAATATCATGACTGACGGCATTAAAGGCATTGGAGAAATCAACAGTTTCTTATCCGTGGTCAACTGATCATGAGCATCGAAGATACCTACCCCATGGACTTCATGGACCTATCATACCTATCTAAACACACGGTGAAAATGTGTAACGTAATACTTATTTTAAAAAAAAATGGTCATTGAAAATAGGTTTAGCCACCGACTTCCGAAACTAAAGATAATTTTTTTTTTACTTTATATTTTTGAAGTTTAGTAAGGAGATAGAATAAGTAATTATGATAATAATAAGTAAGTAAAACATTATTATAAATCATTGAGGGACAAATGATTTTTTTTTTATCGACAGCTAAATGTATTTGCTTAGAAATTTGTAATCAAATAAAAATATTCAATATTCTCATAACAAATTAACGCCATCAATTTTGCCAGTAACACAGATGTTTTGACTTTTTTGAGTCCTATACATTCGATCATTAGACGCATCCCATGATTGTTAGAGGTCCATATTAAATCGCAAATTTTAATCCTGTATTTTCCATCTACGCAACCGTCAAGCATCTTTATTTTTTTTTTATATTATCTAATAGGCTTGCGTTTGACCGCAATTCACCTGATCTCGAGGGAAGGAAAGCGGTAGATAGGTGCCTAACTATTGTTTACGGGATTTTGTGCGTAGGGAATTTTAGCTTTCCTTATGTGTCATAAGGACAAGAGGCATAAACAAAAACAGTATATATAAGCGAATTTCATGATAGTTCAATTACAGCACTCACTGGTGCAGCTTTCATCAGTTACAGTTGTTTTTCTGTTATCTTTCAACTGGTTTGGTCAATCAATTAGCCGTTTTCCTCATCCGTTTTATAAAAGCTCGGAATATTGTTCCCCTTGACACACTGGTTTCTCTGCTTAATTCTTGAGGAGACAGCGTGCCGATATGTCGCGAGCGATTCTGTTTGTTGTCCTTTTATGTTTTGTGTCAAAATCTTTTGGCAGAACATTCTCAGAATGTGAATTGATTCGGGAGCTTCGGAAGCATGGTTTTCCAGAGCATCAACTCAAAGATTGTAAGTACTTTTTTTAAATTATTGTAGTAAATTTAATAGTATCTTCGCCACATACGAGAGGCGAAGACGTGTAAATAACGCATATTGTACGACATGATTTTTATAAAAGGAAAAAATAGCACTTTTTGCTAGGAACTAGCCACCGTGTTTAGAAATAAGCAATCATCACTGGCCACAGGAGATTATAGTCCCCTTAAAAAATTGGTGAATTACAGTGGTTACCATAATTAGTAGAACTCGCTTATTGATATTTAAAATAAATGGCCATTCATGAATAAAATAGTATAAATTGAGTTTTAAAAATTAAAGATATCAGCATTATTTTTCAGCATAGTAAAACCTGAGAGTAAAACATTAAAATCTTTTTGTTTGGATTTTTCAAGAATAATAGAATACAAGGTGTAATTAAATTAACTGAAAACCCAAATGGTAAAAATTGTACTCATCTTTATAGACCAATTATAAAATTACAAAATACATATTTTCTGATCCGCACCGCAGCGTCCGCAGCTATCTTGAAACATACGACCTTACTAGAACTTATAGCTTCCCTGAATTACTTAATGAATTTATGTGACTTGGGTAGTTTCTTATTTTATAAATAGGGAAAATTGTGTCGTGCGTGATTTCAACGAAAGTTATTTATTTTTAAACGAATTGTTACGTTCGACTTGCCTTAAAAATACGCTTAAACATCAACTTAAAAGTCATTTTAATTTAAAATAATAGTTATTTTTTTTCTTTTTGTTTTTGAAGGCGGATGCCATTTTGTTAAAAAAGGTTTTTCAATAGGTAGGTACACTAGGTATGGATTTTGATGCACTTTTCACCAACATTTTGAGCATTTATTCCGAAAGGCTTATAAGTATATAATGCGCAGGTATGCATACGTGTGCATGAATTAATGTTTAACTTAGACATGTAGCAGTAGATCGCAACTGTGCGAAGAAGTGCGGGTCGCTAGTAGATAAACTCCTAATACCTAGGTACTTAGATTAAATGATTCGATCAAGTTTTGAATAAGTATCTACAGGTGCGGTACAGCAATAAAAGTCGATTAACGCTTCGGATTTTTAAATCATAATAATTGACCAGAATATTGATGACACGGTTGGCGCAGTGGCTGAGCGATCGACTGCCGCGCAGCGTGTTGCGGGTTCGATTCCCGCCCAGGGTAAATATTTGTATGATGAGCACTTGTGTTTGTCTTGTGTCTGGGTGTTGTTTATCTATATATGTATGTATTTAAAATGTATTTTTGTATGTATATCAACTGTATGACACCCATAGTACAGGGTCTCCCTAGTTTGGGGTCAGATGGCCATGTGTGAAATGTCCCCACATATTATTATTATTATATTAAATGAAATTCGGAAATGATGGAAAATCAATATAAAACAAATTTCTGTCTATGAAAACTTGAAAAGCTTTATATCATATTATTTTGTGTAATTTAGATTATATGTAAATGTAGCAGTGTTAATCGACTTTTGTTGCTGACAGTACATTTGACTCCTAGAGATTGCGACTTGCATACCTAGTGGCATTTCGATGATTCTTTATTTTCATACGATTTTTGTATTATTTTTAAGGGGTGTGCCTGGTGAACGCAGAGAGTTCAAGAAGATCTGACGTAGTTGGTCCTCCAAACTCAGATGGATCCCACGACTATGGACTATTTCAAATAAACGACCGTTATTGGTGCAACGCTGGGGACAGTCCTGGCAAGGCCTGCAACGTACGATGCAAAGGTAAATTGATGAAACAATACGTGCTACTTACCGACTTTATAAACGACGTCGATTTGTTGACTGCCTTATTAGTCTAGGGGTCAAGTGGGACTGTTGAGCGTGGTTTCCTGGGGTGAAGTCATAGGTACGGCAAAATGTTAAATATTAAGTTGTTTCAATAAGAATTTCTCAGTAGCAGCCATACCTCCCAGTGTTTGTATTTAGTTAATGGCATATACAGCGAAATGTGGGTGTCATAAATTACTCTTATCTCCGTATACTTACATGTTTGGAGAATACTGGAGAATACCTATATTAATTTAGGTACTTAGTTTGTTCCATGACAAATCATAATACGTTGATAGTATAAGCTGTAAATGATGCTGCGACTGTCTAGGCAATATTCATTGCGGTCCTAATCAATCAGTAAAGTCATAATATCAGTCTAAAACAGTCGATTCCCAGACATAGGCATCTCCAATTGCACGCCATTTTACTTGATTCTCGGCTGCTTACATCCATGTACTTATAAATAATAACAGGCTATAATATTGTCTCCGTGTGTGCCGTGTGGTGCCGGTCGCGAATAGCACTACCCAAGGGCGTCGCCAAGGGGGGGTAGGTAGGGACAGCTGCCCCCCCCTAGAGATTCCAAAAGGTTCATGTGCCGATTGTATTTAAAATTCATACTTTTCCTATCCACCATATATCAACTTGCCCCCCCCTAGGCCATCTGCCGGCGAGTCCTGGCGACGCCCTTGGCACTACCCCATTTCTACCCGTGGGTGTCGTAGAAGGCGACAGAGGGATATTGACTAGAGGATGGGCAGCAGCGTCCTATTGAGTATCAAAACACCTACTGCAATCGCCAACATGCATCGGCCAAGCATGGCGATTATGGCTGAACCCCCCTTGGAGGAGACCTATGCCCAGCAGTGGGCGTCTAAAGGTTAACATGATGATGATGATGATGATGATGATGATGAATTGTCCCACCGCAGAGCAAAGGCCTTTCTCATAAAGAGAGAAGGCATGAGTACCACGCTTGCTCAGTGCCGATTTGCGATTTCAGACTTGTGCAGGTTTCTTTTCCATCTCTTTCCTTCACCGATGTCAGTGAGGTCCAAGATAAATTTAGAAAGTACACACACACACACACACAACATAAAACACAATACATACACAAACACAACACACAAAACACAACACCCACACACAACACAACACACACACAATACACATACAACAAAATACACATAAACACAAAATACATATAACTACTACATAATGAATTTAATAAAGCCACATTGGTATAGTATGTCACTGAACACGAGGCGAGTGGCTGCGCACTAACAATTTCACGTGACAGCGGGGGTGAGGGGCGGGGTACTGCGCAGCCAACCGCTCACTTCACAGCCGCCATTAAGTTTGAATCGAACTGTACTGACTGTACTTGCCCGGTATCGAATTACATGCATGGGCCATATTTACGACATACTCTACCTACTTGATATCATTATGTACATTTACTTAATTGCAACGTTTGCCTGTTTATTATAGATCTACTCCAGGATGACATCACAAAGGCAGCACAGTGCACTAAGATTATATTTGGTGTTCATGGATTCGAAGCTTGGTACGCATGGGTGAACAAATGCAAAGGGCGTCCCCTACCAGCACTTCAATGTTAAAAGTCTGTATGACTGTGAATTACCCATTCTTTATTTTCTCCTACCTAGATTTTAATTTTCAGACCATTTTTAGTTTGAAAAGTGGTTCTTACGCGCAGTTTTACAGTTTTCGCTAACTACTTCGATTAAAAAAAATATTAAAAAAACTGAAATGACTAAAAAATATAAAAATCTTCATGCATTTATAATCTAATAAAAATATAATAAGTTACCCTGAGTTTTAATTTGGTAATATATGGTTAAAACATGATTGTAGCAACGACCTAGGTACTTCGAATAATCATAAAATGCAACTACTCATTGGTCCAGCAGCGACAGGTTTAGTATTTGAGAACATAGTACCTATACCTACACATAGGTATTGTCTATAAACTACTAATTTTCTATTGAAGTAGGTACTAGGTATCAACTATAGGTACATCACATCTACTTACAACTTGCAATGTACATGCTTAGATAATTATACTTACATTTTTTGTCGTTATAACGTCTTATAAATCGATGAACACCGGCTGCACGCACGAAAAAGTGTCACGTTCCGCCTGAGCCTGAGCTGCAAGCGAGAGCGCGGAACAAGCGATAGAGAGGCACGATCGGCCCAAGCAATAAGCTCCGCCTACCTCGACGGAAGTCATTTTGCTTATGATATAAATGTTAACCATTATGTTTCTTTATGACGTTATCACATAAAACTATCGTCCGTAAACAGACTTTACGGTCAACCAATTTTTTTAATAAACCAATATAATATATAAAGCATAGTAAAATATAAAGTAGGTATTACTTTATTCTCTATTTTTTTAATAACTGTAAGCAGGTACTTACCCGTATGATGTTTGAAAAAATACGATTCTGAAAAACTTGCTAGTGCATTCTTGTCATTAGCCATTAAGCATGTAGGAGGTAGGCAAAATATTTGCATTATCTATGGGTACCCACAAAGTACATGGATCTCATTTTCAACATTGCTGAAACAGGCTCAGCGCACTGAAAGTACCTAGGTGCCTACGCCCGGGAGCAGATCATCATAGGTAATATTATTCCGATCATAACTGCATCAGTTTGTTTATACAACTTGACACTCAATTGTATCAAAACATAGGTACTTCGTTTTTCGCCCCTCCTAGTCTGCCCTGCCTTACAATTACCAAGATATACTCCAACAGAGACAAGCTGTCTCCAAATATATTTTAAGTCAGAACTAAAATAGAACATGATGGAGGAGGAATTACAGCAAAAATCAGTTAAAAACAAAATAACTTTTATAAAGCGTTTATTTAAAGCAATATACATAATACAGAATTGTAATGCAAGCTTCATAAGCTATATTGTGCTAAAACCTAAATTATACCAACTTTAGGACAGCCATCACATTATGAGTTAAACTATTGACCTAGTGTGTTGCTCTGTTGCAGTTGTACCATAAGCTTATTCTTAATTCATGTAAAAGTACTTATGGTTGTAGCTTCACTCGTATCTGAGAATAACTTCATGTTCCCGGATAAGAAGCAACACACATGAACGTCAAACATTGTACGAGAGAGCCAAATGAACTGAGAGAGAAATAATAGCGGCCATGTGCAAAACAAGACCGTTTGCGCACTGTAAGCTAACCGTACCAGAGGAATGATGGTACGAAGTACCCGTAGTATGAAATGTACCTATGTTGTGCACATCTGAATTCCAGCAGTCAATTTAAACATTTTATGACATTTTATTCGGATTCATATCTCGTATTCGGATCGTATATATTACGCAAATGTCCTATCGGAGCTGGACTTTAATTGTGTAGATGACACCAGTGACACCACCAATCAATTGACATACTTTTCATGAGCCGTCAAAACGCGATTTCTCATAGATTTTGTATGGCAATTTATACAGTTCGATTCAAACTTAATTGCAGCTATGAAGTGCGCTACTGACTGCGCAGTACCCCGACCCCTCACTCCCGCCGTCACATGAATTTGTTACTGCGCAGCCACTGGACTCGTGTTCAGAGCCATAAAGTTTGAATCGTAGGTACTGTACTCATGACGTCACTTGTAGGTTGTCATTAGCCAAATCAATAGGGTATTTTACCAGAAAAATCTAATTAGTCCGTCAGTTAGATTATCGAAAAATATTGGATACGTATTTTTAGTTTTATCAAATCAATAAAAACTGACGAAGATAAAATGCATCATCGATCATGAGTGGGGGTTTGTGACGTCACTTCGCCAGTAAAAGTGTACTGACATAGTGATGTCACACGAGTTTTCGCCGCACTGTATCGTCTTCATTTTTTTTTTACGTGAAAAAAGAAAAACACGTGTCCAATATTTTTTGGAAATCTATCTGACGGACTAATTAGATTTTGTAAAATACCCTATTGATTTTATAGCAACTAAAAATCTAATCAATCTTACAGTAAATTGAAAATTAATCGGATTTGTAGGGTTATAATCATGTTTTTAGAGGAGTTCTGTTTTAGAATTATTGGTTAATGGTGTCATCTACCCTGGGCTTAGTTCTGCCAAAACAAATTAATCCAAAACCCATTTTTTTTTTCAAGTCTTGCTGATTAATTTTAAATCTGTTTTAAGCATAAGTTTTCGAAACCAGTATGATCTGTTATTACTGGATAGTAATGCAACACATTTAGTATAATCAAATAGTTGGAAGTAATTAATTTAATTATTACACAAATCATTATAATCTTAAATAAATTATTAATTAACAGAAATAAATACTTAACATGTAAATAATACTTATAAATACTCATTAGGGTTTCTCTTACTTATGTATAAATAATTTTGATCAGATCATTTTATTTTTCTTTTCAAAACATAAGATATCACAATCAGAGAGGAAATTGTATCACTAAGGTGATGCTGAGGTAACCTTAACTTCTAAACCAATATAAATGAGGTAAAACTGTTTGCGCTCGTCGTCGTTTGTAAGAAGTTATCTTTGAAACTCAATGCATGGAATGGAAATAAAATTTGCCCCTAAGAGATTTTAATTTGTCGCAAACTTTC
Organism: Charanyca ferruginea; assembly: GCA_947361185.1. NCBI lineage: Eukaryota > Metazoa > Arthropoda > Insecta > Lepidoptera > Noctuidae > Charanyca > Charanyca ferruginea. The sequence continues at coordinate 13,347,177 of OX376073.1, read as the reverse complement.
CAGTTTTTTTTTAGGAAATTATATAAATTAATTCATTCAGGGCCAAGGTGCGCTAAAGTGCTGGTACACACGGCTACACATCAAGCTAAACATTTCCAGTTAATGCTGATCTCGCATTGTATAGGATTTCCGTACAATGCGAAATTAGCTTATGCTGGAAATGTATAGTTTGATGTGTAGCCGTGTGTACGTTTCTACTGGACACCGTTTTCGTACATAACTTGGGAAGGTGATTTTTAACATATATTTCCTTGAAGTTAATATACCATTTCCTTGGAAGTCTGCAAGGACCACACCGGACTAAATCGCGGGTAGAAGCTAGTACTTATATGTATATTAATAATCTATGTCCACCTAAACTGAACTATACCATAACACAATAAAAAAGGTAACAAAAAATAAAACAATTAAATGTGTGTCACTAAGTCATCCTAAATTCATAATCCCAATAGTAGGTCTGTAACATACAATTAGGAAACTGATTAACTTGATCCTCTTCTGAGATAATCTTCAAATAAAATTGCGATTTATTTGAGATGTCAATATAGGGGAGCCCAAGTAGGGATTTGGGATTTACTCGAGCGCGGCAGAATAACATAAGGGGGCAACCTTGCACCTTGTGAAGTACTCCCTACCATACCTGAGCCATATAAATAGGGTCGGCCTTAAAAAAAAATCGATCGTTAGAATAAAACTCGAGCGCGTCAGATTAAGGCAAGGTAAGTGTGCATTTCAATAATCTGACAATTTGAGCGTGACAAGGAAATGGGAGAACCAAAAAAAGTCACGTGGACTTTCTCGAGCGCGGTAAATTTTTATTTGTATTTTGAAATTAGTCCCGGATCAGGGAAATAACATAATCTGCCGATTTGCACAAGCCGAAATAGATAAAATCATCAATAAAGTGTGGTGCATGCAGTCGCTGAGAACTCGGATATATACTATGCTGAAAATTAGGTATACAATTGTATTGCCCACTTCGCGCCACTCTGCCCTTCTCACTTGTTCTTTATCTCTCACTCTCCTGCACCATCCCCATAGTACGTTCCGCCGCGATGATGCCATCCCAGCTGATCACAACAACGCGTGTGCATGTACCTACAACGTTTTCGCTTTATATTGTGTTTTAAACGTTTATTGAATTCAGTGCAATAAGTTTGATATATGTTACAACAATGAGTGACACTCGAACTGTGTATTTTGTAAATAAAAAACATAATTAAAAAAGATTTTTTTTTTCAACCATCAAGTTATGGGTCATTACGACAAGGACGTCAAGATGAAGTGTATGTATAATAATCTGACGCCCTCAAATATTACAATCACAATCACGATCATGTTTTTTTTAATTCCGGTCGCGTCCAAATCGTCAGTCTTTTGAATAGGAGCTACTTGAGGATTTAATTAACTACCCTTCTCGATACCTGACGCGCTACAATTATTATTTTTAAAATTTTCTACCCCTTCGTACGGCCAACCCCATGCAAACCGGCAGATTCATGTTTTTCCGTTACTAGAAACACGTAGGGCGCGTACACTATTAATATCTGAAGCGCTCGAGTATTTCGTTGTGAGTTTTTTTTTTAATCTTTGAAAACCTGTACACGCTTCCCCCACCATTGAAAGGGCATACATTATACCTATTTTTCTTTTTAGCATCTAACCTTCACAATCCAATAGATCTCCCACGACGCTCGAGTAAATCCCTATTTAGCCTCTTGGGCTCTACTATAAAAAAAGGGTTCCTGAGTAGACATCTTGAATTAATTCGACTTCCTAACTAGTATTAGATCTTTCAAGGTTTTCCTTCAAATTCCAGTTATCCAGTATCCATATTATAGCAACAACGTCAAACAGCTTATTGCAGATATTTACAATTACCTCAGTACATAAATATCACAATAAATATTATATTAAGCTTTAACAAAATTAAAAAGTGTACTGTTTAGCGAGTATTGAATTGAGATTCAATTATGGCGAATTGAGTTTCCAACACAAGATGTAGTCATATTTTTGTATTTAGCAGATTGAAGTGCTTATTTCTTTCCAAGCTCCGTATTTCTAATCGTTGACGCTTCAACTGCATTGATCAATGTTGCTCTGTAACAAAAGTTATTTTTTACGTTAAATATTGCCAAGACACACATTCACGTACATTCTACACACAAGGAGGCCATTTCCCTATTTCAACTTATATTTTTAATTTCAATTTAATTTAATTTAACCTATTTTCTTGTCTTTTTTTGTATGATGTAAAGAACTGGCTAGTTTTAAAATGTGTATATTCTTAGCGCTGCTGCCTGAGTTACAGATATTAATTTATCTAGTTCGGGCACAGATGGCTTGTTGATTTGTACTAGGCTAAGCTTAATTTGATTATGTAATTGTGTTTTCTGGTATGAAATTTATGGAAATAAATTAAATTATTATTAATTATTAATTAAAGTTGCTCCAAATTCTGCTGCAACATCCCACAGCTGCTGTACTCAACCCCAAAAAGGTGATGAATTGGATAAGGGTCGCTATACATGTAGGCGGCTCAGCACACTCGGTTCGGCATTATTAATACACTCTTTGATAATGTTGTACAGAAAGTGCCAACCCACTTATGTGTATAGGGACCTTAACTGAACGGAAAATAATTCAAAATTTCCTCACATCTTACCTGAGTTTACCATTCTCAAGTGCAGTTATACCACAAATAGTGGAGCCACCAGGTGAACAAACTTCATCCTTCAGTAGACCAGGGTGTTTCCCTGACTGCAGCACCATTTGTCCACTGCCAACCACCATTTGCGCCGCGTGACGCATGGCCATCGCTCTTGGCACACCTTGCTTTACAGCCCCGTCTGCTAAAGCTTCAATCACCAAGTACATCTGCAAAATTTTAATACTAGTATTAGCTTTGGAATTTCCATACAAATTTTGCACAATAAAGGGTAAATGTTCGTCAATATTGGCATCTCTTAGATTCTTGCAATCTCAAATCACACATGATTTTTGTGTTTCAACTAGGCAGATTTGTTTATATCTTTCACTAACTTATTATAACTAGTCTACACATAAATGTTACAATTCTGTAATGTTTGTGATCAATAAAGCTTATTTCATGTATCAATCTCTAGATTATTCCCTCATCTCTCAAGTCATTATAATTATGATGATGTGACAAGTAAACTGGACTCAGTTGCTTTATTCATTGATGGTGAATTAATTTTGGGGATTGTGTTACCCACTATCTGGGTTGTGGGGATTAGATAGCGCGCGATTTGAACTTACATAAGCTGGTCCACAAGCAGTCAATGCGCCCAGGGAATCCATTAAATATTCAGGAACTTTCTCACAGAGAGCAGAACTGCTTACAAGTTTTTCTAATAATAAGCATTGTGTTTGAGTCACTGTGGAGTCGGGTGTGTATAAACAAATGCCTGCTCCCACCGTCATTGGAGTATTGGGCATTATTCTTATCACACTTGCATTAGCACCACTTAAATGCAATTTTATTGTCTGTAAGAAAGAATTATTAGCATTCAGAATGATTCATTTTTGTTAACATATATATGTTATCTCACATACACACTTTTTGTGTTTAGCACATTGCGAACATGAATAGTAATTAATATTTAATGACTAGTTGAAGGCCTCAGTCATGTTAAAACAGCATTTTTTATGCAATTTACTTTTACGATTTAGGTGTATTTAGCTACGCAGAAAGGTTATGCTCGAAAATTCGTTTAAGCTTTGAAATAATGATGTGTAATGAATCAAAAGTATTTTGTCAATCTATTTAAAACTTCGGCAAGTACGGTAGTTGATTTTATTTACTCAAAACATGTTTGAGTAATTGTAGCAAACACTGTATTAAAATGTACCTACAGCATACCCAAAGCAACCAGTTTGTCAGGGTGCAGTGCCCAGTTACCACCTGTCTGGCAAATACTTTTAACATAGCATTAGCAGCAGCACCAAAAAGAACCGACAGGAGGATAAATATGGAAATTATTAGAAAAGACCTTATTAGAAATAATAATTATGCATGGCCATCTAAAAGGAAAATAAACAATGCATTATGTTAATATGAGAAGTACATTACATGAAGCTTAAAACTTAATTGTAAAAGCACACCTTATGTAGGTCTTCTATTTGAATCCCAGCTAACATAGAGACAAACAACACTCCTTTTTTTGTGTTTGTTGCAGTTAATTTAATTTGTTGAATAGCTTCCTGCAATTTATTGATTTTCACCCCCAAAAATATCATTTCACAGTTATCAAATACTACTCCATTTTCGGTAGTAACATTAGTGCCCATATCACTCCAATGTTGGAGATGATCTACGTGGGGACCAGCTACCCAAATTCTTGATGCTGGATTGACACCTGAAACATAATCAAAATTTAAATGGCAGAAGATTTTTTTTAACAATACGTTTTTTTGAACTGTTTCGGAGATAACGTAATGCAGAACAGTCTAAAATTACACTACAATAAGTAATACTCTGTAATACTAATAGAATATTGTTGCTAAATTATTTCAGTTTATTTCAACACGGACTTACCACTTTTAAGGATTCCTCTGACAATTGCTGAAGACATATTACCTCCACCGATAAATCCTAAATCCATATCGTGTCTAATAAAATTATCCCTTCCTGAGCAAACTAAATTAGATTCAAGGAAAATAAAGAGTAGTCCACTTGGAAGTTGGAAGACGGAAAGTAATACAATTTACAAAGTTCCACTTTAATGATTGAATCTTTATATTCCTATTATTGTCTTGATTCAATCTTGACTGAAACTAATTGAAAATATGATTACGTAGTATGCTTGAGGCCTGAAATGCAATGAAATTATGAAAATTGAAATGTTGAAATGAAACGTCCCGTCCGTCAGTCGTGTTGTTTCGTGTAGGGTTGGTTGCAACGATATATCGCGATCGCGTTACCGACAATATTACTAAATATCGATATTTATATCGATATGTTATTAAAATCATAGATATCGATAATATCGATATCGGAAAACCCGAAATATATATATTTATTAAAACTATTGAAAGTTTTATTTAAGTGTAGCCACCATGCATCACAGCACATAACGTTTGAGTGACATTTCTGCATAAAGAAACATTGAAGCAACCAGCTCTGAGAAGAACTATAACGTTTGACATTTCTCGTAAAAGAAACAGAGAATAGTTCTGAAAAGAACTGTTGTTATGTTTTTTGACAAACTGCGAAGAAACGAGAAGAAAGCTTCGAGTCGCGGCGTCTTCCTATCGCCGCGCCCAAACAATCACACGCAGATATTCACGCAACGGCGGCTGCGTCGAAATGGAAGTATGCGGCGCCCACGCACTTATATTTATGCATTCGGCAGCGCGGCGCGCGAGCGCGGGAAACACACACGCGCCCCCTCGCGGAATTCACGTGACAACAGTGCAGTGTGATGTGATTGGTTGTAATTACTTTGTTTCTATTGGTTATACTTTTGTAAATCTGTTGTTAAAATTAATGTACAGTTTTTTATTGGTTAAGCAAACATAATGTAAATACTATATAAGACGCGCTATTTTTCAAATAAATAATATTACTTTATTATTACTTCTACACTATCAACGAGTATTTTCTTCAACCTTCTGATATCTCCAAGAGTCAATCAAGATCCTCCTAACTACCGCCAAGAATCGCCAAAGTGGTGAGACCGCTAAAGTGGTTACCCCGTGCAGAACACAGTGAAGAAATTGAAGATCGCCTCAAAAAAAAAAAAAAAAAATAATCCATCAAGATGTCGAATCCCTGCCAAACAGAAGAACAATCAAGCTCAACATCGCACTCAAGCCCGAAGGTAGAAGCGGCCGGCATATCACTCACCATGCGCATTCCACGTTTCTGGCGCGATCGACCACGACTCTGGTTCATCAGCTTCGAAGCAGCAACTCACGACCTCAAGAAAGGAGAAGGCCAGCTTGCTCAGATGGTCAATGCACAGCTCGAGCGACAAGACATCGAGCAGATCGTGGACCTACTTTACAACCCACCAGAGACGGATCAATACAAGGCCATCAAGGAAAGACTCATATCAGCCTACGAAGAGTCCGACAGCCGCCAGTTTCAGAAACTGCTGTCCGAAATGGAACTCGGAGACCAGAGGCCGACACAACTACTCCGGCGCATGCGAAACCTTGCTACAGACAAGATACCGGAATCCACTCTGCGACTCATGTGGACCAACCATCTTCCATCACACGTCCGTTCAGTCCTCGCCGTCAGCGAAACATTCAGCACCAAGACAGCACTCGATGAACTCGCTCTACTCGCTGACAAGATAATGGAGCAGACAGCAGCAACAGAAGTCGCAGTCGTGCAGACAACACCACCACCACCACCATCCGCACCACACGCTGATACGCAGTACCTTATCAGCGAAATAAGAAAATTATCACTAGAAATAGCTGAGTTAAAATCAAGTCGATATAACAACAACTATCGCCACAGACGTCACTCATCTCGTCACCGCAGCACGTCACGACCGAGAGCATCGAGCAGTCGAGAAGCATCGCCATCACCATTCTGTTACTATCACCGACGTTTCAAAGAAGAAGCTAGGCGCTGTACATCGCCTTGCTCATTCAAGAAACAGAACTCGGAAAACTAGACGGAACGTTGGCAATGGCGGACACCGGCGTTCAAGAAAAGTCCCACCGCCTATACGTCACTGACAGGAACTCGAAGTTATCATTCCTAGTCGACACTGGAGCAAACATATCCGTGCTACCGAGAACAAAGGGACAAATACCTAAACCGCTACCTTTCCAGCTATACGCAGCGAACAACACAACTATAGCTACGTATGGCGAGAAAACATTAACACTCGATTTAAATCTTCGTCGACCGTACTTACGGAAATTCATCGTAGCTGACGTCACCAAACCCATACTGGGAGCCGATTTTCTCAATCATCACCAACTTATCGTCGATCTGAAAAACCGAAGATTAATCGACGGTGTGACTAGCCTAAAGGTCAACGCCCCGCTACGACTATCGGACGTACCTACTGTACGCAGCATAGACATCACGCAGTCCTACCACGACATATTAGCACAATATCCCGGCATAACAAGACTAACATCGATGCAACTAAGCTCCGATATCAACGTGCAACATTACATCGAAACAACAGGACCACCGATACACAGCCGAGCTCGACCGATCCCACCACACCGTTTCGAAATAGTGAAGAAAGAATTCGAAAATATGATCGAACAAGGATTATGCAGACCTAGCAAGAGCCCATGGTCATCACCTCTACACATCGTTCCCAAGAAGAATGGCGATATTAGAGTTTGTGGTGACTATCGCCGACTCAGTTCCATCACTATACCAGATCGCTATCCTGTTCCACGCATCAAAGATTTCACTCATCACCTATCAGGAAAAACTATCTTCTCAACAATTGATCTCAACCGCGCCTACCAACAACTGAGCGTAAGAGAAGAAGACATCCAGAAGACAGCCATTATAACTCCAATGGGATTATTTGAATTCCCACGTATGTGCCCAGGTTTGAAAAACGCGGGACAAACGTTTCAACGTTATATCCATGAAGTTCTACGAGGATTAGATTTCGTTTTCCCTTTCATCGACGATTTGTTATTGGCATCAGAAAACGAAGACCAACACAGAAAACATCTCCATATAGTACTGAAGCGATTAGAAGAAAACGGTATCACCATCAACCCCACCAAATGTAACCTAGGCAAACCAGAAGTCCAGTTCCTTGGTTACACCGTATCGGAAGAAGGAATAAAACCACCGCAACATAAAATCCAAGCAATCACTGATTTCCCTCAGCCGACTACAATCGAAGAACTACGAAGATTTCTCGGAATGATCAATTTCTACCGTGATCATATACCTAACGCCGCAGTACTACAAGCCCCACTTAATTCATACCTACACAACGTAAAGAAGCGAGACAAAACTCCGATCACCTGGACCGATGAGGCAACGCAAGCATTCCAGCATTGTAAAGCCAGCATCATAGAAGCAGCTTTACTCGCTCACCCATCACATCATGCAACACTTGCTTTATTTTGTGACGCATCCGACAACTCAGCTGGTGCCGTTCTACAACAATACCTAAACGACACATGGCAACCGCTCGGATATTATTCCAAGAAATTCACCGACGCGCAAAAGAAGTATTCTACATACGATCGAGAATTACTCGCTATCTACATGGCAGTGAAACACTTTCGTAAAACATTTGAAGGACGCCACCTTATTATATTTACGGATCACAAACCATTAACATTCGTAATGTCAAAAACCCAATCAAACACAGAAATACCAAGAGGAACGAGACAACTTTTGTTTATCAGTGAATTTACCACGGACATACGTCACGTCAGCGGTAAACAAAACATCGTCGCCGACACACTCAGCCGCATCGAAACAATATCTTGCCCATCTTCAATAAACTTCAAGGACATAGCTACCGCGCAAGAAAAGGATAGCAACATTGAAAAATTATTGCAAGAAAACAACATCGATCTCAAGAAAATAATAATACCTAACACTGACATCGAGTTATTCTGCGAAACATCTACACCTTATATACGCCCGTATATACCAGAAGAACATAGACAAGAAGTTTTCAACAGTGTGCACAATATCAGTCACCCTGGTACGCGCACGACTCGTAAACTCGTCACACAAAAATTCTTTTGGCCATCAATGAACGCAGACATCAGCCGTTGGACTCGAACCTGTATACAATGTCAGAAAAGCAAGATACAACGTCACACATTCTCAAACATCTCATCTTTCCCACCATGTGATCGTTTTCAAAATCTCCATGTCGATGTGGTCGGGCCATTATCTACAACAGCTCAAGGTTATCGCTACCTAGTAACAATGATCGACCGACTAACGAAGTGGCCCGAAGCAATACCTACAGATGAAATAACAGCTGATCGAATCGCCGATATCGTCTATCAACACTGGATATCAAGATTTGGTTGCCCGACTACACTAACAAGCGACTAAGGTCGTCAGTTTGAGAGTCAGCTGTTCCAAAACCTAATGAAACAAATGGGTATCAAGAAAAATCGCACCACACCATATCATCCTCAGAGCAACGGAATGGTCGAACGATGGCATCGTTCGCTCAAAACATCTTTACGCGCGAAACTCTCCGACACAAGTTCATGGGTCAACGAACTCCCTACAGTGCTACTCGGATTACGAGCCGCTCTGCGCACCGACACCGGTGTGAGCGCCGCCGAACTTACGTACGGTTACAACCTACGTTTACCTGGTGATTTCTTTACGAGTACACACACACCTACAATGGACTATACTTACGTCGATAAACTGCGTAGCATCATTCAAGCAAACAAACCGCAATCAGTCACCGAGCATCATAGCAACAATAAACGCGTATTCGTGCATCAAGAGTTACTCAAGTGCAGTCACGTGTTTATCAGAACTGATGCAGTCAAGAAACCACTCCAAGCTCCGTATGAAGGCCCATATCGTGTTATAAACCGAACAGAAAAGGTATATACCATACAGTTACCTAATCGGCAAGCCAACATATCAATCGATCGACTGAAGCCTGCATACGTCATAGCTGAGCATACCGATACCTTACCTCCAACCAAGATTACCATCACCAAAACCTTACCTCAAAACCAGATTACCATCACCAATACCTTACCTCAAAACCATATTACCAATACCAAGCAAACCCAAGCCAGTACCACACCAGTCAAGCAACAAGTACCTACGGACAACGTGACGTCACAGCCCGCTGTCAAGAACACAACACGTTCAGGCCGCGTCGTCAAGCTTCCGGTACGCTTCGCTTGAAGGGGAGTACTGTAGCCACCATGCATCACAGCACATAACGTTTGAGTGACATTTCTGCATAAAGAAACATTGAAGCAACCAGCTCTGAGAAGAACTATAACGTTTGACATTTCTCGTAAAAGAAACAGAGAATAGTTCTGAAAAGAACTGTTGTTATGTTTTTTGACAAACTGCGAAGAAACGAGAAGAAAGCTTCGAGTCGCGGCGTCTTCCTATCGCCGCGCCCAAACAATCACACGCAGATATTCACGCAACGGCGGCTGCGTCGAAATGGAAGTGTGCGGCGCCCACGCACTTATATTTATGCATTCGGCAGCGCGGCGCGCGAGCGCGGGAAACACACACGCGCCCCCTCGCGGAATTCACGTGACAACAGTGCAGTGTGATGTGATTGGTTGTAATTACTTTGTTTCTATTGGTTATACTTTTGTAAATCTGTTGTTAAAATTAATGTACAGTTTTTTATAGGTTAAGCAAACATAATGTAAATACTATATAAGACGCGCTATTTTTCAAATAAATAATATTACTTTATTATTACTTCTACACTATCAACGAGTATTTTCTTCAACCTTCTGATATCTCCAAGAGTCAATCAAGATCCTCCTAACTACCGCCAAGAATCGCCAAAGTGGTGAGACCGCTAAATAAGCATATTTTATTTCTATTTATTTTACCTGCTATCAGGTATTATCTAAATCTAATCAAATATAAATAACTATTGCATCAAAACTGCTAACTGCTGGTATCAAAAGCAATATTACAATCAAAGTTATTTATTTTGTTACAAAGATAAATAAAAATAGTTTGCACATAGCGAAGATGCTATTCAACAAAATATGGGTGTATATTTTGTTAGATGTTTGATTTTAGGTGTTAGAAAATACAAAACAGTGTCGAAACATGTTTGACATGAAAAATATTTATGTGATTATCATCTTTGCTGTGTTTGCTGTTACTTTTTTCATCTATCTTTGTAACAAAATAAATAACTGATTGTAAATTGCTTTTGATTTCCCTGATTTTTACAGAGCTATAAAAATATTGGAAATATCGATAATATCGCGTTGGCATGGCCGATATATCGGATATTGATATTTACGTGCCTTCGATATAAATATCGATATTTCAAAAGACTTTGCATCCTTAGTTTCGTGTATGTAACAGTAAAAGTCACCTCATCACCTGTCACTGTGTGACACCTGTCAGAGTCAGTGAGTAGGTGTTGCCAGCCCTGGCGGAGTATAAAGAAATATAATGGCAAAAGGCAGTTTTTATGATTATTATTAACCGGTCGACACGCGCGCGCAATACATTGTTTACACTCAAAACCTAGCGCCCCACGCACGTACGCGCCCCGCGGGGCGAACGTTATGACACCGGCCACAAAAAACGCTCTCAAGCAGTTTCTGTTCGTCGTACAGCGATAACAAAAACTGTTTCGTGATCTTGAATAGGTACCCAGAGCAGGTACTTATCTATAAACAATAGCCGGATTATGAGTGTCGTATTTATAAACAAAGGATGATTACAGAGAACTGGCTAAAAGTGTATATGTTCTTGTATTATATAGATTTGTGATAAAAATACTGTAGCTATGTACATAAAACTTTGTAAATTACATTATGAATAAACAAGGAATCTAACAGTACCGTTAGTTTTAGAATCCCACGTAACATTTTATTTATCTGATTCAAATTCAAAAACAATTACGCCGAGTTGGTCTGTCGGATGACATTGACTGTCACTATATAAATAAATATGAATAATATGCCTCGAATACATGAAATAATTAATTATCACTATTCTTTACGTTGCTACTTAGTATTTCCAAGACCAGATGTCATTGTAAAAGAATCAAATTCATATTTTCAATTGTTCATTCAATGGCGACTGACGAACTAGATAAGATATATTTTGTTGGCTCAAAATAATAATTTTGGGATATTTTTTTAATCAAATGGCTATCTACAAAGTTGCATTATACATTTATAATATACTATACATTTACTTACCAAAGTTTCACAACATACATTTGTCACAAATAAATAAAACAACAACACGCATCATACGCGGATTCATTGTTGACATTAAACTTTTTCAACGAGTAGGGACGCGAATTTTATTTTTTTTATGTGTGATGCCCAGTTTAGTCTAAATCAGTCGGGATTTACTCGAGCGTCGTGGAGATCTATTGGATTGTGAAGGTTAGATGCTAAAAAGAAAAAAAGGTTATGAGATGTATGTGTCGCCGTCATCTGGTTAAATCTGCTATTTGATTGAATGACTAGCTCGTTCATTGAATGACGACATTTAATTGAATGACTAGGCCGTTGATTGAACAAGCGTCACTCAACGTCCAACTAGTTAGCGGATTGTAACATCCCTTTGAACAGAGCGGACGTAAAATCAGTCAGGTGATTGAAATTTAGTTAATTTTTTCGCACTGCGGCTCTAGTAGTCACCAATATAAATATGGCGTCAAACAGCTCGCAAGATAGCACTGTGTTGATATTTTTTTTGATTAAATTTACTTAGTGCGTTATTCGTAATAAAATAGTGGCTTAAAATTTAGTATACGGCGGTAGCACGAATAAGGTATGGGTGGTGTTGGAAAGGGGGGGGGGGGGGTCCACACTTTCACGGGTGGGGAAAGCGTGTACAGGTTTTCAAAAATGTAAAAAATAAAATCGTCACATGGAAATAGTGAGATAATAACATGGTCAATATACTTTGCCAGAGGAGTTCACCCAGCTATAGTCCCTCTAGAGGTTATATGCTCTAAGCATTTATAATATTTTATAATATAGTCTAAAAAGATTGTAAAATACTAGCATTGACTTACGTCGATGAGTTCGAAGGTGCTGCCAGAAAAAAAAAATTAAAAAAAATGAATGAATGAAAATATGTCTGGCAACTCTGACAGTTTGTGGCTTCATTTTGTAGGGTGAGGTGTAACTTGTGTTTTTTGGATTATTTTGATATCGTTATCAATTTTACAATGCTGAATTAGTGTTACAATCTTAAAAGTGCTCAAATATGTGTCGTTGTAGTGATTCATTCAATTATAGTTTGTATGAAGTGTAGTGTCCAACATGTTTCGATGTATACCTTTGTTCAAATGTAATCGCCAAGTGGAATGTGTAGACAAGCGGCATTGCTCGTTGCCAACAATACCCGAAGACATTTTACGATATTCCAGGAGCTTAGAGGAACTCTTTTTGGATGCAAACCATATAAGAGACCTGCCTAAGGTGAGTGAATTTGTAACCTAAATAGGTGGATACATATCACTCGTGGGCGTTTACCTTATCACTGATTGTGTAAATAATATCAATGCGTCTTATGTTGTTATTGGTACGCAATGAGTATCGAATTCTCCAAAGCAGTTCTTACGATATAAAATTGTTACTGTAGAACTGTTTTAAATGTATAATAATTCACAGAAGAATTTTCTTTTATTTCTATCTTTTTGTAAATTGTACATACTTATGTAGATATACACAGACATGTCCCTGTAAACGTACCTAAAAATGTTTGAGTTTAACAGATTCATAAACGTTACGCTGAGCTCCACATTACACACTACCCTGTCCCTATGGTATACAAATTCTTTTTCCAAATTATTTAGTTTACTTATACATTTGTAAGTAATTATTTTAGGGTTATCATGGGCTCTTTCAAGAAAAATAATACCTACCGTAAGCTGAGCTTGGTTGTAGGATCTTAGTCTCAACTGACATATTGTGTTAATAAGACATTACATGCTTTCAAAGAAATGGCATACTTATTAGATCCTAAATTTCATAAATAATGAGCCTTGAGTAATATTCTGAAATACAAAATATGACCTTAAGAGTGCACAAATGTGAGCAGAGACTTGTCTGTGTATGTGGAATGTGTATTTTATTTATTATTTATTTATTTATGACATGAGTTGCTTTGTTTGATAATTTTAGAATAAAACTTCCTTGTTTAGTATGCCATTTTTTGCATTAACTTGTGTTGTAGTAAATGATAAACAATGACACTTTCAGAACAATAGTACTGCTGCTGTAGTCTCATCTCCTACTTCTTCTCCCTATTTAATATACAAAATGTTACTAAAATTTCATGCCCTTCATACTGATAGGTAATCTGACAATCTAAGAAGTCTCATTTGACGTATCTTATTCCAAACTTTGTATGAACGTCTACGTCATCATCATCAGCCGAAAGACGTCCACTATTGAACATAGGCCACCCAACGAGAAATTGTAAAATCAAGTTTACAATGTTTAAAATTACTATGTTATCCAAGCACTGAGTATCATTTGTAAGCATCAAGTTTAACATAGTGTAAACACACACTACTAATATTGTCTTAAATCTTTTCTATTAACAAAAGTAACAAATTATAAAATAAAATATAATGTTTAGGTTAAGGTATTTAAAACACAAATTAATTGTTGATTAACATTCAAATATGATAATATTATGTCTAATCCGACTTCTTAGATTGTCAGGAGTAGGTATATGTAGTTAGAAAACGATTTTATTTTCTATATTATTGCATAGTCTTATAAAATTACAGAGGAGTGGTAAATTTAAAAAAATCATATATCATTTACTAAGGTAATAAATTCCGTTTGTTACTCACTCATAACAATCATAACGAACAACAGTACATTTCCTGGACTTCTGCGTCTCATGTTATCCAAAGTTGCATAAAACTTTGTCTTCTTTCATTAGCTCTGATCTGCTGTTGCTTCCTTTTTTTCACTCACATCTTATTTAAAGTTTTTCTCACCATCTCACTTATAGGTCTTCTTCCCTTTCATCCATTAAAATTTTATTTTAAATCCAAACAGAAACTAATTTTATTAGCTTTTTCTTGGATATATAATATGGTTTTAAATTGTACAGTCACAAGCAAAAACATGTAGGTACTTAATCACTAGGTCTCATTCTAAACTGATTTTCTCCTAAACTATTAATTGAAATGTTATGGGGTTACAGATAGGGTATTGTTGATCTTAAACTACTATAAAATAGGTTTTATCTATATATAAGTTGAAATAGTTATTTCCCAAGAAAATTGCTTTTGAATTTTGCAATCTGTATACAGTACATATTTATGCTTGTGACTGTACTTATACTGTATACTGTTTTTCTGGAATAAGTACCATTTTATTTTGTTTATATTTTTATCAGACCACAGAGGAATGAGTTTGTATGTGTTTGATCATAGCCCTAACGCCAACATCAACTAACGTAGTAATGAGGCATCAAAATATCTGTAAAGCTACAATTTAATAGAAAACAGTTTAGTGCTTATTTCAGTTTACATGTCAAAAACATTGCCCAGCAAATAGATATTCACAATTCTCCATACTAAAACACCACTGCTATGTTACCCTGCATTTTATTCTAGGGGCAGATTTGTTTATTTATCTTCTGTATTTAGGGAATAGCCCAAAGAATATCCACTTACCCATCCGCGGGTATTACACTGCCCAAGAAAGAGTGCGGGTGAACCTCCCGGGTAGTAGATTCTCCAAAAAAAGTATGTCAAAAAAATGTCTTACTTTGTGGAAATATGGCATTAAGTAATTCGCAAATATCTAAAGTTTGAATGTTTGCCAAAATATAGGTACACACGGCTACACATCAAGCTATATATTTCCAGTTAATGCTGATCTCACATTGTATAAGATTTCCATACAATGCGAGGTCAGCTTATACTGGAAATGTATAGCTTGGTGTGTATAGCTTGTGTGTGTGTACAAAGTTTGAATGGCTGAGTGAATAGGTATTTACTTACACTAGTTACTACTTATTTATTCATATTATAAATAATTGTTACGTCACACTAGGAATTTATCCTGTAAATAAAAACTCACATACACAAAGAATCAGACTTGAAACAACTACCCGTGACATTCAGCGCAGCAACCAATCGATCAGCCACTGCACCAATCGAGTCATTGTGTAATTCTTATTAATATTCCTTTGACACATTGATTGTTATGTACTTACTGAATAATTTTGTTACAGAATTTCTTCAGACTTCATAGGCTAAGAAGATTAGGTCTCAGTGATAATGAAATCCACAAACTTCCATCAGATATACAGAATTTTGAAAATCTGGTTGAGCTAGATGTATCTCGAAATGGTAAGTTTAATTAAATTTATTAAAAAAAAATGATGTAAGTAATTACGGTTATAATATTATCGGGTACCTATATTATCACTGGTACTTCACATTACATAAATTCCAACATAATCTAATCACTTTCTACTCAATTACTTGGTGCATTACCTGTGCCTGAGAAAAAGTTATGCTATAAAATCATAAACAAAACATTTGATCGCTACATAGTGACTTTTGCTGAGATCTATTCTATAAGCTACTTATTCCTTATCATTTATGCCAAGATAACTACCAAACTATACATCTTTTTAAGCGTGAACATATTGTATGTGAACCATTGTCGACGAAAAAGAAATGTTATCTAAAGTAGAGTAGGTAGTTACTTACAGGTACTTACCAAATTTATATTTTTTCAAAATTTAAGCGTTTCATTTGATTGCATTTTCATAGAAAGATGAAAGTTTAATATGTATACTTTTGTACCAGATTACGTCACGTTCTTGATCAAAGACTGTTCAATTTACCTTTGAGAGAAAGTTTGATTGTTCGAAACGTTTAAGAGGCCAACTAAGTACCTCCTACTTACTTTTTGTTATCTTCGTACTTTGTTTACTTTGGATCTACCAAAGTAAACAATGTTCTGAAAATCATAACGATTGCTTAAAGAACTTACGTAATCGGATGTAAATTCGGAAAACTTTCTAAAATATGTGGTTCTTCCAACCAAAATAAACAGCCGAAGCTGAAAACTTTTAAGGCTCTAGGTAATGTGCCTGCCTCCCGTTATCAGTATGCACGATGCGTCCTTTCCATCAAGCGCATACCTTCACGTACGAAGCAGGTGCGAAATACTCGTGAATGAAATATCATTTGAAAAAAATATAAGCTATTCTTCTTACTGTCTGTATACTGCAACAAGTCTGTGTAAAACGGATGTACTTCCTAACGAAATTTCTATTGATTTAGACAAGATATTAACTAAAGATTTCAAAACCTCATGAAATGTTCTAAATGGTACCTATTAGCAAAATAATCTACCGGTACTTAATTTGACGCCCATTATCGGAACTATCATTATTATGGTCGTTCAAGCAATAGAAGCACTGCGGCAATAAATGTCTTGTTTAGCTAACATTAACTTAATGCGCGATGATTCAGAGTTAATAAAGCTTACTTAGATGTTTAGTAGTAGTAGTAGTAGTAGTAGTATGACGGGCCGGTGTACGCAACTCCACGACTTAGCGCGTATTTTGCGTACAGGTGAGAAGTAGATCATTCGATCCACCCGAGCTCCCCAAGAAAGGCCAGCAGGGCCTTGACGTCGCTGGCGATCTCCCGCAGGTTACCTGGGTTACCGAAGCACTTTGCCCTGTATGAAGCGACCTCAGGGCAGTTCAGAAGCACATGGGCTGCTGTCTCGTCCGCCCCCATGCAGGCTCTGCACAGTGGGCTGTCTGTGACTCCTATGACAAAAAGATGTTTATTGAAAGACCCATGACCAGTTATGGCGGCTGTGACCGCACGTAGCTGTTGTTTGGATAGTCGGAGGGCTTGCCTCGTGAAGCGGCCCTCAATTGCAGGAAGAGCCTCCTTGGCTTGCCTGCACTCGCCATGTTCAGTCCACAGTCTTTGGTGTTGATCCTTGGTACGTTTTCTTACCATGGTGCGTAGGTGACCGAAGGGGAGAGGCACTATGGGTTCCGGACTCACCGCGCTCATACTCGATCGCCTTCTGGCTAGGGAATGCAATCTCGTACGAGATTTCCGCCTAGCGAGATCTCGCGAGATTGGGAGAATCGCAATTAAAACATATGCAAATGCTTGTTTTAAGAACTAGTAATTGACATGCTATGTAATTAAATAGAAACTGCGTTGCTTAGTTATAAAAATAATGTAAGTTTTATTTTAAAAATCAACAGAGTACTTATTATTTTGTCTCTAACTCTAATAACATTTGTTTATGTCTATAATTATTATACCTACTGTAGCTAATCAGTTCAAATTCTTACAATATTGGTAACAAAACAATAATTATCTATATTTAGTCTTTTGTAAATTATTACTTTAGTTTCAATAATTAAGAGTAATAGGAACATTACTTATGGTAAATAAATACAACAAAACAAAAACTTTACTTCACAAGTTCTTAAATAAATGTTGTGAGATCGTATTAATCAAATAAAAAAGCTTTTTACAAAAAAGACAACCGCCTTCAAAAAGTGAAAAATAACTTTAGCACAGAACACACATTGACTTTAGTTTCGAAATTCGGTGACTTTGTTCTGTTTGTTGTTTTGTATTGCCACCGACTTCCGAAACTAAAGTCAATGTGTGTTCTGTGCTAAAGTTATTTTTCACTTTTTGAAGGCGGTTGTCTTTTTTGTAAAAAGCTTTTTATTTTCCGGTTTTTAGTACCTCCTTCTCATCTAAATCTATTAAGAAGAGATTGAAAGTTAACTACTACAAAGATTGATGAAACTAAAACGTCGTCTATGTAAAATTTTTGGGTATTGATTTTTGAAAAAGTGCTGAATCAATTTCGATAAACTTTATATGGGACCACCCCTGAAGCATACCCTATCCATAAAATAAAGAATTTTCAAAATCGGTTTACGTTTGCCGGAGAAATCGCGTAACAAATCGCGCACATACTTAATGCACATTTAAGACTTATACGGTTTTCTCATGGATGCCATTGTCAGAACTGGACCAAAATAAAATGGGACCACACGGGAAGCACTAGCTTCCAAATAAAAAAAGAATCATCAAAATCGGTTCACCCAGTCCCGAGAAATCAGGTAACAAACATAAAAAAAAATAATAATAATAATAATAAAAAAAAAATACAGACGAATTGATAACCTCCTCCTTTTTTGAAGTCGGTTGAAAAGAAGTTTAAAGTAAAAGTCAGATGAAGTTATCAAGGTACGGAAAGGCAAGTTAGTTTGTCTGAAAATGGCTTCTCAAAAAACACATCATGTCGAGAGTATCATCTGACAGACGACTTCTGATTTTGCATGCCAAATACCCTGCTGCTGAAAAAGCTCGTTCTGCCTCAACACTTGTGGGAACCACAGTTGAGAGGCAGTTATGTACGAAGTTTAAAAGTTCCCCTCTTACTCCACCAGCTTCGTACAAATTCATTTCTTTTTTTATTAAAATGTCTAAAGTATTTGTTGTAGAATTTGTTGAGCGAGCAGTGGGCTGTTTCAGTGCTTTCAGCGATTTTTGCAGCTTTTCATGAAGTGTGATATTTTTTCAGTAACTGTAGTGCTGCCGTGTAGTATCCGCAGCCGCGCTATGAAATACACGTCGTCACGCTGCATTTGTCGATCTCGTTATCTCGCGAGATCTCGTACGAAATTTGACGAGATACAATCTCGTAAAATATGGCCGGGATCTCGCGAGATCGGGATCTCGGCGAGACGAGATTGCATTCCCTACTTCTGGCAAACTCGTCCGCAGCATCGTTACCGCGCGAACCGCTGTGTCCTTTGAACCATTGAATGGTTGTATCATTAAGAATACCCACCTCGTTCAGTCTCTGATGGCATTCGTGTATCAGCCCGGAGTTGACCGTGTAGCTGTTTAGAGCTTGTAATACAGCCATGCTATCCGACAATATGCGAATTGGTTGTCCTACTACCTACCTGTTTAGTATAGCTGAGGCCGCCAAGCAGATGCCCATGCACTCGGCCTGGAACACCGTGTTGTAAGCACCCAGCGGCGTTGCTATATGTATGTTGAGGTCTTCCGAGAAAACGCCGGCCCCCGTGCCGGTACCTGTCAGCCCCCCAGCCCCTCAGCTCTGTCGGGCGAAGGCCCTCACACCGCCGATCCGTTGGATTTTGTATTTTTTGACAAAAATATGAATTGTTTAGGAATTCTGTCGTTAATAGCTTTAGTTATAGGAAACTCCTTACTAAGTTCCTCTAGTAACGCAGAATGTCTGGTGCTAGTCTTGCTCCAGAGATTTAGTGTTTTCAAGCGTAATGCTGCCGTTATCGCCTCTTGTTGGATGAATAGGTGAAGCGGCGGGAGCCCTAATATCGCCTCCAGTGCTGCCGTCGGAGTGGTCCTCATGCAGCCCGTGGTCGCCATGCAGGCTAGTCTTTGCATACGCTGGAGTTTGTTGGCAGCTGTGATTAGCTTGGTCCTCGGCCACCACACTACCGACCCATAAGCAATCATGGGGCGGATTACCGCGCTATACAGCCATAGTATTATTTTAGGGGATAGGCCCCACTTCACACTATTCATTGTTTGTTGGATTAGAAGGAGTGGTCGTCTACTGTATTATTAATTGTAATTATGTGAACACTATGTGTCTGTACATCATTTAGCTGTCATTTTTTTAACTTGTAATGCTTTTATACATGTACATACTATAATATATGAATTTTATATAAGGTACACCGTATTCCCGTAACAGAATATATTATAATTCTTGTAAATGCAAATTGTAAACAACATTCTTTTTAAAAGAGTATGTATGGAGTTTCTTGCCCATTCTTCTCCATACGAAACTACCATTTGGAATGGGCAACTAGATTCAAATTTTACAATATGACGTTCAAAAGTGCCTTTAATGGTCTAATTGAATAAATGATTTGACTTTGACTTTGACTTCTTACCTATCATTTTCCTACATTGCCAAAAGGTGATGCAGGCCCTGTTTAATTTGTTGTCTAGGTGTACTTATTTAGATGTTTTTAGCTTTATTGAATGCAATGTGTCATGTTTGTACAAATTTTATAGGTTTAAGTTTCACTCGATGTTGGAGATGCTGATCAACGAAAGCCAATAAGTAACCTGACACGAGTTATCTACGATCAATTAGCTGAATTTTTGTGTTGATTAGCCATTCAGAAACTTGATGATAGGGCCTTAAAATGCTAGCTAAAAGTCACAATCCAGAAACAATGCAGACTAAAGGCTGATCCAGCGCCGTAATTCAGTAACATTGGATTGATATTTGGCCAATCTAAACCAACAATTCAGTCCAGCATCCATTATCCCGTGCTGAATTTCAATAGAGAAACCGCTAATTGACGCTGGATCAAAATACTAGATCAAGGTTTTTAAATATATTTCTTCTTTTCATAGTTAAATGATGGTCAAATCATAGCACTAAGTTAATAATAACATAAATAAGTAATAACGATTTACGTCGACTTACTCACATGAGGTTTCCAGTGACCTCGCCTTGCACAAATGCCACGCCCGACTGCAAATCTCCACTAAGCGTCTTTCTCTATTGTGTATTCGATGGTAAAACATTTTATTATTGTCTAGTACTGTATCGGATGGGAATTTATACCTGTATTTGTAACTTATTTGCAAAGATAGATAGTCGTAAGTTGGTACGAATAAGTTGTAAACTATGTGGCTGAGGTTCGGCGTTTCGGTCTGAGGTTAAATTAATCGTATCTCATGTCAAACGTTCGAGCATTGATATAATCCATAGAAATTTAGACACATTGTGGATTATTATCATGTCTACGCTATAACCGAAACCTCATTCCATGAACAGGATCGGAACAGAACAACATTTGAACAACCTAGTTGTAGTTCCAGCTGTACATAATCTAGAATACATTATGTGTAATGTAAACCTACCCGAGCACACTTGTGTTCCAAATTATTCGCATGGTAATGCAGAGCGTATCGACAATTCTGTAACTAACAATGGAACACCATTTAGTACCACGGACGTAGGTACATAATAGGTCACTACCGCAAGACCTAGTACTGTTTTTGCATGAACAACCATTTCACTACATGTGTGCCTGTATTCTTCTGAAGCGACAGGTAGCCCATAGTACACCACATTTCTCCTGTTTTGTTGAAGCTGCTACTGAAGAATTTCATTTAGAAAAAGCCTAATTAAACTTTCCCCGGCCATCAAACCTAGGAGTACAGTCAACAGCAAAAGTAGATGATCAAAATCAGAAATTCATTACTAATTTACTAACACTAATTATTATAATTTATTACTAGTTTATTTATTAGAAGTACGTAATTGTCACACACATACTTTTAAATCACTTCGACGCAACACAGTTCTGACGCGAACTCCGTTCATTAGTATTGAATTTCTGATTTTGATCATCTACTATTGCTGTTGACTGTACTCTTGTGACCATTAAACCAAACAATGAAGCAGTAGTCATAAATATAATAATCTCATCTTAATACAAAAGACTGACCTACAAAGAAGTAGTTCTTATTGCGTATGCAATGCACAACAAGAACGTGAACATCTTCAATCTCTATTTTTAAGTTTCTTACTTTATTTAGTAACTAAGTTCTGTTTCACATTTGCATCAAATTGACACCAATCTCGTAAGGCGATGCGTTAAAGCTGTACTATTATAAAATGTTTACGGTATGGATACCGTTTCAATGCTGTCGGCGGCGGCAAGGTCTCTTAAATGGGGTTGGTCTAAGTAATAAATAATATGCAATATTTGTTTGTTAAAATGTATATAAACACTTCCTTGCTCATATTTATTAAACAACTACGAATAAAGTTCTTCAACCTGTCAGAAATTTAATGACATACAAAGTGCTATTTTGGTCAGGAAAACAACGTTGTTTTAACTTGGATAGACCAGTTTTCAGTTATGAATATGTATAGGTACAGTCAACAGCAAAAGTAGATGATCAAAATCAGAAATTCAATACTAATGAACGGAGTTCACACCAGAACTGTGTGGCGTCGAAGTGATTCAAAAGTATGTGTGTGACAATCACATACTTTTAATAAATAAACTATAAATAAATTATATAAATTAGTGTTAGTAAATTAGTATTGAATTTCTGATTTTGATCATCTACTTTTGCTGTTACTGTACATTATTATGTTATATCGTTTTAACTATCATTATTTTCCTTTTCCTTTCTATTTTTCAGTTTTTAGTAATTGGTCTTAACCGTTGTCATGAAACTAAAATAAATAAATGAACAGGTGGACATCAATTTTGTTGATTGTGGTTGAATAAGGCGCCTAGTAAATTTACTTAATGTTCATTGTCCTTTGGTATATTGAAACCTCTTTGTTATTTACCTGTTTAATTGAGTCTGCAAAGTTTCCTTATTATGTTTTCCTTGCAGTTTATTATAGCGACTAAAGTGTTTGTATTGCAGCGCATGAGCTATATAGACGCATTTGAAATCAAAATAAGTTCGAGAACCAAGTGTTCTGCAGGAATCTAAAAATGCTGTAATGCCTGAACTACCTGAAGGCAGACCTTTTCCTTCAACCCTAATTCTTTTCTTTAATATCCTGGCCTGTAATGAGTAACGATGACGAAATATGGACACTCGCTATAGAAACTATGAAATCATATTTGATTTCCAACCTTTTTGAAGCATAGTTTAGTTAACCTATTGGTTGTATCATCATCATCATCATATATCCCCCAGAAATCGCCAACTGCCAACCAACCCGGTCTTGGGCTGCCTGCATCCACCCGAGTGCAAAATAGGTTATGCAGCGTGCTATCTTGAACGATTGAGTTCGAATTAAGAATTTTCGAAAAAAGAGTAAATGCCATAATTATTCCCCAGACAGATAAAGTAAGTACTTATTAGATTAACAAAATCAAACTCTCTTAACAAAACTGCATGGCAAACTTGAGTAGCTACCCTTGCTCACGTAGCCTTGTGTACTGCACTGCGTCTCTATGGAAGCAGTGGAGGAAAGAAAAAGTCTAAGAAACATAGAAAGACCGAAGAAAAGATGGTTTGACGAAACAAACATTATGACCACTGAGAAAAAAAGGCACAAAACGCGAACAAGACACGCGGAATATGATGATAATGATAAATTGATAACCGCAACGCAACGCACATGATCAAAAGCATGCCGACGAGTCGTTCTGGACATCTGGCCAATAGATCTAGTAACACGTGAAAATCTTTACATAGTAGAGTGATGTTTTTAAAAGACCTTTGTATGTTATTTACCATCTACAATCGACCTTGCTCGCTCAACGTTACAATTTAAGCCGCACAACTACCTACCTGTATTATTTTTACCGCTAACCTGACGTCACCAAGTATTGAGCCTTTGTTATTAAACAAATGCGTTCCCACATTAGACGAACACCCAAGAATTAGCCATTTGCCAACTAGTTCAGCAACAAATAACCTACATGTAACCACTGCACGTTAATATGTTACTTTTGATATTGTTTCTGTTGGCAATTTTATTTTTTAGGTCGGTAATCTTTTTCCATCATCGATATCGTCTTTTGTTTGACAAAGATAACCTTAATGTTATATCAATTGATTTCAAATACACCTGTATAGTTTATTGGGGAAACATGGTATTGAATGATGAAGTATGATCCGTTGATCATACGGTTTACTTTGAAATAAAAAAATATAAATGAGGAGTAATTTTAAGCTTTTCGAATTGTTCAAAGTCTCGGGTGAAGATAAACATCAGATCCTTCCAAGCGTTGTGACTGTCGTCAACCAACATCGCTACTTGGTTACTGTTCTCATCCATGCAGAAAGCTTTTTCTTGTTATTTGTGTAAAGTAAACAGAGCTTTTGCAAACTTTAGCATTATGATATCAGAAATGGTAAGAATTCGCTTATTGCAGACGAGATATTGACTCGGAGCAGCGGACTGCAAAAGTAAATTACGTATCAAAAATGTAATCAAATTCAGCAAATGTTTGGAAAGGAAAGAAGAGCTACACTGACCCCTAATGAATTGGAATAAAGGCTGACGATTCCTTAGACTGGGTCCAACCAATGACTTGACTTTGGCAAAAGACCTTGTGGGTGCAAGTCAAAAATAAAGTTGACAGATTACTCCAATATTTGTCCATTCACTAGGTCAATATCTTGTCCGGATTTTTACCCGGTGGTGGTGGTCATCTAGTGTGATGTTAGCCTTTTGTGTTTCACTTCATTAAGTATTTTGACGAGGGTGTCACGCGCATGACTCGCACTTCTTTGTTGTGCAAAATATTGGAACTGTACCTTGCGTAGTCAACAGCGTCTGCAGTTTTGGTTGTTTGTGTGTTAAACACTGATAAAAATCAAGAACTTTCTAGTTTACAGTTTTTAAGACTTTAACGGTTACACACTGCTTGAGATAACGTACTTCATACGACACGAATGAGTATTTTGCCAACATAGGTAATATAAGTACATAGATGGCAAGTTCGCGGTAGGTGATTCGAGTACGTTTCCAACGACCCGTGTAGATGAACTAGATTTCCTGTTAAACTCACCATCAAGCGGCTAGTGGTATGTTATGTTGCTGAGGGAGGACACCTACCACGCTTTGGTGGAGTGTGCTCGGGTTGCGGTAGAACGAAGAGCTTTAGAATCAGAAGCAGGAATTAGATTAAGGGATGTAGGTATTTGTAATTTGATCTTGTCTAAACCTACTTCCAAATTAGCTATTAAGTTATATCGATTGATTGTTCAATTAATTAGGTTAAGATCCTAGTAATTACGTTTTTTCTACTTACTTTGTAAAATTACGAGGCTGACATAATCGCTTCGCGATTAAAGCCTTTTCCAAATAAAGATTAAAAAAAAAAAAAAAAAAATGTTATGTTGCACTTTACTAACCTCGGTGTGTATTATTCACAGTTAACTGGTCCGCTCTGAATTTTAAAACAATGCATCGAAGTATTGCTACTTTATGTTGGAACCATATCACACTGTACATGTTATTACCAGCTTTATACATGATTCGCATACAAAACGTTGTTAATAGGCTCTAATTATCAATTTGTTTGTATTTGCGAAGAGACCCGTCTGTTGATGACATCGTGAATCTGGGTGCTTAATTAACTCGATCCTGACAGCTGTAATTAAATTACCTTTAACATTAATTTCAAACCAGCAATTACTTGAGCGAGGTGCTTAATTTAGAGTTTAATAATAAACCTGATGTTCCACATATTTTCTGTGTAAATATCATCTAATTTTCGTATAAATTTACAGACTGTTCAGGTTTATTATAGAACAAGCAACTTAATTGAATTAAATTTTTAAATTTTATAGATAATTTATTAAAAACTATACTAATTCCACAGATGAATTCCTACTTCTCATTTTTGCATGCGACACCTGTTGTTATTTAAGAAAAGAGAAAACATAGATTTAAGCTTACTAAAAATATCAGGAGTCTTTTGCAGAAGATCACATGCAGTATATTCCAGGGCATCTAAATCGTAATAGAAGGGGTAAAAACTAATTCTACTTGACTTTATTGAAGCAAGATGCAAATCTGTTTGAGTTATTTCTCCAAGTCTAGTCTAGTTTGCATAAAATATGCCTTCCTTGTTGCCACGGTTCCCCGCTGGCGCTATCTTTATTCAATCTTAGCATGACCTACCAACTACGTGACGTAGATGCTTTAGTGTACTAACTTAGTAAGCTTTCTAGTGGTACGAGATAAAAGCTTAATCTAGAATTGTTGGAAACTCTTGCCTGACTACCGTGTTGGAAGTTTCGACGTGGTGCATTCGCAAAATAAGTAGCTATAGTTAAAGTTTTGACGACATTATTATAATGTTGGATGTGGTTCTCACAAATCACATTTAAACATCAATTAAATAAAATATCTATCACTGCACATTAAACTTAACATGAAAAAGAAATACCTAAAACCATTTTAACCCACTTCCTTTCTTCTAAAATATTGCCAGACCCGTATGATTTTCGGGAAATATGGCCAATGTTAATACACCAAGCAACTGAAACTGAAAGAAAATGTCATGAACGCTTCACTAATATATTGATATATACCTAGTATGAGTTATCTGTTCATGGATAGTGGTTGCAATGCTCATCATTAAAAACAATTCATGTTTTCAAAGGGTCCAATATCGTTGCTCGCATTATTTTGGTTATATTGTACTTAGAAATAATGAGAATTTCATTTAAATTGCCAATTACTTAATATACCCACTCAGATATTGGTTTGGTGAGGTCAACATTAAAATTTGTTATGATGATGATATTGTGTTACAAATGGAAAAGGAACGTTACTAAGCAATTCGCAACGTATATTGCTTACTAATGTTCCTTTTCCATTTCTAACACAATATAATTAATGTTCTCAACATTATTGTTAAATCTAACTATACGTTCAAAGAAAAAGTTTCATTCTAATCCTCAGCTTTATGTTAGTGGTAAGATTCAAACAACTTGCAAACTTCTAATCACGATCTGTCTAGACTAGAAATTTCATTTGTTTTTTGGTGAGAGGTCAGAGGTGGAGCGACGCAGTATTTCAATGACAGCTCATGGGGCTGTTGAACTAACGGAGCGTGCTGTCGTACATCGTATTGTCCTCTACACTCCCACGCGTTTGCACCGCTCACGCGTCTCACTTGTCTGTCCCATATAGGCGTTGCAAATCTCATCGCTGTCCCATAAATCTCAAATTCCTCTCTAAATGAACACCATTTAAACCTTATTCCTAATATATGAACCTAAAATGTATAGGTACTGCTTATCACACGAGGCCGGTTTTCGTTATACAAGTATTGGATCACCGCAGTGAGGTCACTTTTGAACCGGTTTGGTTACAAACTATCGAATAATTTAATATGGGTTAAAAATGATACAAGATTTGTTGTCGTTTTTGTGAAACAAACCAATTATTGCCCCGACTCGAAAATTAAAATTGCTAAAATTGTAAATTTCATTCACGATAGCATTGTATTCTTGGTAAAAGATATTTTCTCAATGATAATGCGAAATTCAGTCTGGTTCAAATCCCACGACACACATCTATAAGTAGGTATGTCAGATTAACAAAAGAGGATATTTCTATAAGATTTCGGTTGATGACGTCGTTGTTTGATAAAAAATAATTCTGGCCAAAATAAAATTCGCTGTGCACTGCTGAGTGCGGATCAAATCGTTTGCAATGTGGAACATCGTTTACGACTAATAAATTAACTTGTAACTTCTCAAACTTGTAATTTTACTACACATGTTGTTACATAAAATATTCAACTGTGTACAGTAATAAAATCAAAGCATCAGGAAATATCCAAGTTGGGAGCAATGGCACGTTTACTGTCGCAGGTGTGACTAATTCTTGCGTGCGAGTAAGAACTTAGAACAAGATGTTTAATTTATAGATATGTACATTTAAAATAATTGAAGTGTGCATGTTAAATCTATACCTACTGTTATGAGTAGATGTGTATGATGCAATGTACGTAACATACATTTATTCCCACGTTCATATGTATTTTGTTGGGCTTAGAATTGTTTGAAGACAACCACATAAAGCAGTGATGTGTTTTATATCAAAACTGTCATAACACACTGCTTGTATTTTATTTAGATATTTTATTTCTTTTCTATTCAGGGTATAGGCTGAATCAAGTACTTACTTAACTTTTAATACACGGTCCATCTTTCAGGGAAAGTCACTCATTATAGGACCAACCCTGAAATGTAATAGAAAATCATCAACTGTTCAATTGTATTTTGATCGTGTAGTAGTGCATTTTTGTAAGCAACAGCAGATTTTTATTTACTGAAAAAATTACCAGTAAATCAAAAGTCAGCCCGTATATTACCTACAACTATATCTACATTTAACTGCCACACGTTTTAGTTCAGCGGTCAACAGACTCGTTGATGCGAGGCGCACAAAACAAATAGGATTTTTGCCCTCAGGGTGTCTATTGTGCCCTGAGCTGAGTCCCACTGGTTGCATCGACAACATCCATTATAGTGAGCGTTGGGTCGGTATAGACCACTGCACGTTCGTTGCTTTGTACAACGGACAACTCAATAACGTTCTAATGGCATTCCAGTGGTGGTAAGCCACGCGAGACCGCCACTCGACCGGCGACTATAACTTTTACTGTTCATTTATCAAACCTGCATTGTTTATGTAGACTCGCGACCTATAAAACTTGCACCGTATGTTTGTTTTATTTTTTGCTCGCCATAAAGGTACTGTTGTGAGGTCAGCTGACATTATTCTACATGTGAATCAAACATCTGCTAACCAAACTATGCGGCATGAGAAATGGCTGCGTCCGAGACCCAATGAAAATCTGTGGTTGTCTGCCGAACACTTGTTACATCATCTCTTAAAAATAAATTGGTTGCTTGTTCAATTAATAAACTGGATCTTGTGCGTATTTAGCAGGAAGGTTAACGAGAGTAATTACGTTGATTTGCTATCAACTCATTCTGCTGAAAGAGACTTTTCGCAAATGTTTGAAATTCCCAAGCCATCACGCTAATTATGTTTTCAAGCTGTCTGTCTGCAATAATCTATTATGATTACGTTTACTTAATCGAAATAAGTAATTAAGTTTATGGCGTATGGGCTATGGCGTGAAAAGTTCAGCAGTAGGTACCTACCTTCCACATTTGCCCAATCCTACGACTTGAAAAAACTTAAAAATTTGATAAATAACTTTCAATTCGCAAGTCGGTTGTAATACCTACACAACAAAAAAGGTTTTTTTTTCGCTTTTTCAACCCACTTCAAAAAAGGAGGAGGTTATCAATTCGTCTGTATTTTTTTAATTTATTTTTTATGTTTGTTACCTGATTTCTTTGGACTGGGTGAACCGATTTTTATGATTTTTTATTTATTTGAAAGCTAGTGCTTCCCGTGTGGTCCCATTTTAATTTGGTCCAGTTCTGTTATGGCATCTATGAGAAAACCGTATAAGTCTTAAAGAACAATGCCCACTTCCCATACATTTAAAAACCTGATAACAAAAGTGTATGTATAGTAATAAAGTATAGTAGAAAGACTACCTGTAACTTTAAAAAATAATGCCAGATAGTCATTTTTACGATTTAAACGCCACGTAGTTCAAAAAAATACAAATATTACTTTTTAGGTTAGGTTTTGCCGTTACCAAAAAAGTAGTAAAGAAATAAATGTGCTAGAACTAATTATTAACGCTTGGAAGTTTTTTTTTGGTTGAAAATAGGAATACTTACGTACCGATCTATAGTCTAAAACAACTTTTTTACTTTGCGTATTCCGCGAAATCAGCTGCCTCTAAGTCACTGCTTAGGCTCTCAATAATGCCACTATAAATAGAGTGTCGAGCATTAACTGCTGTTTCAACAACAACAATAACGTTCTAGCATTCTTATAGAATCTTGGAAACCCCTATCCAACATAATCACATCATTTTCTTGACAATATAATCTAAAAGATGAGTTTTCATAACATAAGCATGTCAAATGTCAAAAATATCCGTTTCAGTCGTGCGAATTCAATATAGCATACTGCGTGATTAATTTATTTAATTATTATACTATTTGTAATGAATATGTAATAAAGGTGTATCTAATAAAAAATAACATAATAATAAATACTTACTGATTAAATAAAACGTAAAATAAAAAATAAAACTCAGAAACAGAGTTGAATAAAGTTAAAGTTGCAATGTGTAAAATGGAACGTCGTAAAAAGAGTAGTTGAGGTGCGTTCGAAACATGGTAATACGTTAACCTTTGACGTAGAATAAGCATAAATAAACTTAAAAATCTTTTTTTCCTGCGTTTCTTTTAACATTGTGATAAGCGTAATTAATATAGAATAAAATTAGCTAAATTTTAAGATTTATTACATTTCTATACATAGTCAGGTCAAAAATGAACATTCTTCTTTGCATTAAGTATGTCCGCGATTTGTTACGCGATTTCTCCGGCAAACGTAACCCGATTTTGAAAATTCTTTTTTTTATGGATAGGGTATGCTTCAGGGGTGGTCCCATATAAATTTTATCGAAATTGATTCAGCACTTTTTGAAAAACCAACAAATACCCAAAAATTTTACATAGACGACGTTTTAGTTTCATCAATCTTTGTAGTAGTTAACTTTCAATCTCTTCTTAATAGATTTGGATGAGAAGGAGGTACTAAAAAGCGGAAAATAAAAAGCTTTTTACAAAAAAGACAACCGCCTTCAAAAACTAAAAAGTGAAAAATAACTTTAGCACAGAACACACATTGACTTTAGTTTCGGAAGTCGGTGGCAATACAAAACAACAAACAGAACAAAGCCACTGAATTTCGAAACTGAAGTCAATGTGTGTTCTGTGCTAAAGTTATTTTTCACTTTTTAGTTTTTGAAGGCGGTTGTCTTTTTTGTAAATAGCTTTTTTTTGCCTACTTCTTATCATACAAATTAATTACGAAACGGTGACACCAAAAAATTCAGTCATCCTTTCATTTTCTACCCTTAGGGGTGGAATATGTTCTTGAAATGGTGATGGGACCAAATTTGAGGTATACACTATTAATCAAAAAAATAATCATCGAAATCGACTACACTAAAAAAAGTTATGCGTATTCAAACTTAAAAAAAAATAAGAAAAAAAAAAACATAAAATAATAACTACTGGGCCAAACTATGCTAATTTTTTTTTGGGACCAAGTGGCAACTATTCCTCATCAAACTAAAGAAGAATCACGTAAATCAGATCCTCAGCGTACTCGGGGTACATACCTTCATAAAAAAAATACCAATCGAATTGAGAACCTCCTTTTTGAAGTCTGTTAAAAACTGTTTCCACACACTTGAACCGTTTCACGACGCATGCATGTTATCTTGAAAACAATGTGCAAATAGAGTTCAAAATGAGCCTGTACCTCTACCATGAGTTTACACAGCCAAAACTCGCTAGCGTCTCCGTAAATTATTTGTATGAAATATTGAACAGCGCCCCTAGCGGTCACAGAAAGAACTAAAATTCGTACCATGAGCACTATAGATTACGATAGGTTAAAAACCTAACGTAATCTATTCGATAGTCGCTAACGATTTTCAGCTGTCACCATACAAAACGGTACCATGAGTCACTAATTTCACTGAAGCTATCGAACAATACGCTTACGACAGTAGTTACGTAGCTCACTAGCATTTTGACGGGTGAAACATATGTTTACATTAAAATTATATACGTTTTTGAGTCTAATACAGTCAGAATAATGTCTGCAAGAGCTTATTTAGTATGGAATATTTTAGTGGCCGCTGAATTTGAAGATCAACGACGTGAACAAAATAAATTTCAAGCCAAAATGAGAATTCATTTTGGATACCAATTAGAAAATATAAGTGAAAAAAGTTTATTAAACTTTTATTTCTATTTTAAATAGTAGCTAGCTGTGCCTTCAAATTAAATTTGGTCATATCATATTTATAGCCATATTTTTTTGTTTATTTGTTGCATTCCTCACATCTTTATATTAGACACTTGAACTTAGCTAATAAGCTGACTTAATACACTTTTAAAGTTTCAAGTGGCTTGGTTTATCTACCTGCGTTGAGTAATTTTGTAACTTTACGTTTTAAATAATAAAATAGAAAGTAAAGTATAGTAAGTAAGTAAGTCATCTATTTTTGCGTCAAAGAATAACAAAAATCCATCCTCACAAACTTTCACATTAATTTATAATAGTAAGTAATATTAGAAACGTAAATTATTGATTTATTTATTTTATAAATATAACAATCCATACAATACCTATATTGAATAGAAAGTTGAAACACACCTTTCCATGAACTCCACCAACAGTTGAAACTGTGAGACACTGGTCATCATTGTATTAAATAATCTGTTTTAATCTAATTGTAAACTTTTAAACCATACAACGCAGCTCTGTGACACAACGTAAACAAACAAAATTACAAATTGAATACACGAGACGACGACACCGACATATTATAAGGAATAAAAATTCAAAAATCACTAAATACCTTAAGTAGTCCACTAACCGTCAACTTTTCTATTTAGTCGGTTTATTTGTGATATTGACTGTCTTAATATATTTAGCATAGCGATAGCAGTACATTTTAAGCTTAAGAGCCGGTCTCTCTTATTATTAGTGGGAAAGAAAGAAACAAAACATAAGTAGTGAAGCATAGACGAAAGTATTCTAATGAGTAGAGTGAAGTTAGCTAGACGACACGATCTATCGAGCCTACCTTAGCGCCTGCGTAAGACACCGTAAATCTCATGGTGCATGCATTATCGAAATCTATTCAATCCACGTTAGCACGCTAGCGAGTTCAACGCTAGCGAGTAAGTTTTCGATGACAACTCATGGTAGAGGTACTGATTCATTCACCTGCTTACTTTATATTATGACGTGATATAGGTATGTGTTTGTTTCTTTTCTTTTCGAACGGCGTTATCGATTTAAGCGTATCAGAGCATTCGAAGCAAGTGATTGGTGCACTCTTTCAAAACAGCAATTCGCTTATCTTATAAATTCATAAGAACAATGTATTAGCAATGTGTTTTAGTTTTAGTCTAACATGCATCTATGCAAAGCTAGTTAACCTTTGTAGACAATCATAGCAATAGAAATTCCACCGCAAGATGAAGATTAATTTCCTTCCAGATGCCGTTTCTAGGTCCCCCATTCGATTCACTGTTGGTTTGTGCTTTGCTACGAATATTACGTGATCCGGGCCATATGCCACTGGTACCTGAAATCTGTCCATCATCTTCGTATGGTTTTGTTACTTATATAAGCCGTTCCGTATTAAATTACGTACACCAAATTCTCCTATGAAGTTTTTAACAATAAAAGATGAAAAGAGTAGTTGGACACCCAGATACTGACTTAAATGATTCTGCTCAAATTATGGGTACGTCCGCGTCACCACTTTGTTAATTGTTCGGTTGTTATACTTTCTATTTGACCTACTCTTTAAATACTGCAGCTAATATAACAGATTCTCGATCTAAATTAGTGTAATGGTTTGAAAGCGTTCTTTGAGTTTGCTGCATGATTGAACTGAACTTCAAACTTATTGGGAGCATTGACATACGGGAACATTCAAGAGTTTGTAGTACCTACTTACCACTTAAATAAACATCTTCAGAATGGTTTTCGAATTATAACGGAAGTGCTATTACCGTAGACCTGAAGAACATCATCCCGCACCCTTCAGATAAACAAAGACGTACACTTTGAATCCATATAACATACCGTTCCTAAAATAGCCACGCTCATACTTAAAAGAAGCATTTCCCCTGCCTGCTTTAAAAAAATATGTTTTACTAAACATTATTCAATGAATGATTTATCACCGTTTTAAACACCTGTTACAAAATTATTGATTTTCTTATAGAACGAGGATGAAATACTGAGAAGACTTTAATGCTTTTTAGGGTTGTAGTATATATACTCAACGTCTGTCGTCAAATATAGTAGACATAGTTGTTGAGATGAATTGTAGATATTTGAAGGGAAGACTATTGAGAATTTAAATTATGGTTTCTTGGCATAGGGTAAATACGCTAAACGTCGGCCCCCTTACCGATTTTCTAACTTTGGATCGCTCTGGCTCCGTCAGTTTGCAAAGAAGGATACCCTGTGATGCGGTTTTAGATAGGTTGATAAATCTATTTTATGCTTTTAAGCATAGGATTGTCTTTTCTACTAACAGCAAAAAGTATTAAGGTTTAAATGCATCGAGAACGAAAAAACCCTAAAGTCGGCCGTTTACGGCCCATTGTCGGTCGCGTTTTCCCCAAATGTCGGCCGGGTATAGGGTGTTTTAAAACATGTATAGTAAACATGGGTTTAATAGGTAGCAAGTTCCAAAAAGCAATTTATATTTGTATCCCAAACCATATTTAGCTATCATAAACATGTTTTCAATATTGTAATACTTTGTAATTAATTTAACTCAATTTTATAATTAACATCAACTCTACACCAAAACTTAACCTCTTCATAAGTTTATTTATAAATTATAACAATACATTTTATATTTTAGACGACACGGTTGGCGCAGTGGCTGAGCGATCGACTGCTGCGCAGCGTGTTGCGGGTTCGATTCCCGCCCAGGGTAAACATTTGTGTGATAAGCACTTGTGTTTGCGTTGTGTCTGGGTGTTGTTTATCTATATATGTATGTACTTACAAAAAAAAATGTATTTGTGTATGTATATCAGCTGTCTGACACCCATAGTACAGGGTCGCCCTAGTTTGGGGTCAGATGGCCGTGTGTGAAAATGTCCCCACATATTATTATTATATTATTATTTTGAGAAAATAAGTTTGATAAATATATTAAAAATGACTACCCGCACTACCAGTACAAAATACAAAAGTAATCAGCCTGTATAGTGGCGCTCGAATTCGGGGCTGGCCGACATTACGATCTTTAATATTTCTAAAGTCGGCCTCTGTTTTGTGAACCTTATTTCTCGAGATTCAATTAATATTACCCCGGCCGGTATTTGGCGATTAAACGTAAAATAGGTTTATTTACCAGATAAGCTTTGCAAATTCTCCTATTATGCCAAAGGAATTCATAGTATTGCAGTTTATAAAACAGACTACATTTACTTTAAGTCGGCCCCGGCCGAGAATCCGGTTTTAAACCGAAACTGGTATTCTAATGGCGGCCCCCTATTTTTCCCTTAAACCAATACGCAAAACATTAAAAAAACCATCTGAAAATATAATAAAACTAACTTATTATTGATAAAAAAGCTTAAAACAATAAAAAAGAATGTCTTATCGTTGTAATACCAATCCCCGAAGCGTGGGTATTCACAGCAAGTAAGCTACTTTTACTACGAATTTGACACTTCAACGTCGGCATTGCTACGGACGCTCAGTGTGCAAAGAACGAGTGACGAAATCGAATAATAACGGTTCGTACGTATAGAATATGAACTAAGGATGCAATTCGAGTGGCAAAATTGCCACTTAATTACCTTGTAAATGAATGCAAGTTAAAAATGTGCAGACGGCCGAAGATTGGGGGGTGGCCGACGTTTGGCGTATTTACCCTACCATGTTACTTACACATATAATGTTCTTCCACTATTTAAAACATAATTTTTGACTTTAAAAGTTATTCGATATCTTGACGTTGCTGACAGGACTTATCACTAGCACTTCCCTATGTTACTTAAATAGCCGGGTAGGACCTCATATTTTTCTATTCCGTCATGGATAAAACTCACGACGTGACATAACCAGTATTGAAATTAACTTTCTGGTTAAAAGTTACTGACCTGTGTTATCGTTTGGGTTCATCCATAAAATAAGCAGTGCTTGTAGCTTGACAAATAATTGATGACGACACACCCGTTGGAATGCCCGCCCGCAAACCGGAAACCGGGGCGCACTACCGTTAACAACGTGAAATTAGAAAACCCGTTTAGAACCGCCTTCGTAATGGTGTTTATTTTGCTAAAATCTATTCAATCTTTCGGATTTGATTTTAATTACGTATAGTTATTTTGGTCTTATCGACGTCAAAAAGTTCTTGAGATGTTGAATCAATATATACCTTTCGATTTCGTTTAGTGATGAAAGTTGGTAGCTAGTCAGAGATTTTTTTATTCATTACACAATAGGTCGAGGTTGTAATAGAAATGTTGGAATACAATAGCAGTTTTACTATAAAACTCTTATATTTTATATGCATATATCTGTTTGTGTAAGCTAGTCGACCCAGTTCATACTTGGGGTACCTACCCACCTTAGTATATGTTGGTCGATTAACTACGGGTTACGGGACTGTCACAATTTACCTGCTCTACTGAACACGTTTTGTAAATGTTTCATTTGTGCCAGTATTATTTATTAATATGCCTACTTTCTTGATCATCTTTCAGTCGTACTATTAATTAGGTTCTAATTTTGAGAACGGCAGGAGTGTTGAGTTCCATTAACCATAACGCTGGACTTACCTACTGAATTACTTTACTGAAGTCCTAAAATAGAGTACAAAATCATTAAGTTAAAACTGACGTTCCAATCTGCATTTGGTTCTCAAAATCGCATGAAGCCTCTTGAAGAATTCACAGTATTAAGCCCTCGGAACATAGGATTGATTACCTTAAGTTATTATTATTATTTATTGTCTATGGAACCAGTTTTCTGAAATAAATGAATTATTTTTATTATTGTTATAAAACCATAAAGTCAACAGACAGAGACTAGAGCTTAACTAATGAAATGCTGCTAAGAAGCTTTTTTATTTGGGTCCAATTTATAGTCTATACCGCGTAAAATAATAATTACCCTGTTTAGACATTTGTTAGATGAAAATACGGTACAGCCCACAGGCGCATGGTATTCAGTATTATCTTCTTCATATCATAAAACATTTAACACTTGAGTGACGCACAGCTTGTCTTAACAATTTTATTTTGCCTTCGACACGTTGGTTTCAATTGAAGCCAATAAAATGTAATCAGTTCGACCAATTTTTTATCAATATCTAGTCCAGATGTTGTCCCATATCTATTCAGTGTCTTTCATTAAGGGCTTCCTATTTTTAAATGTAAATAAAACAAAGTGTGTGTGAGACATCATCGATTTTTTTATCGTTAAAAAGGCCTATCAATGGCATTATGTTCGACCAATTTTTTATCAATATCTAGTCCAGATTTTGTCCCATATCTATTCAGTGTCTTTCATTAAGGGCTTCCTATTTTTAAATGTAAATAAAACAAAGTGTGTGTGAGACATCATCGATTTTTTTATCGTTAGAAAGGCCTATCAATGGCATTATGTATGGAATATGACATCGTTCAATCCCAGCGTATCCAAAATGTCTAATTTTCCATGACTGGCGCATAAATAAGACTGAATTTGACCGATGGCATGGGTTATGTTGGTTTTTAGGGCCGCTGTGGTTTGTTTGTTGCTTATTCGCATAGACCGGCGACATAAGAAAACTCCTGAAGAAAAAGTTTGACAGGGTCAAATCGCATCACATCTCCTCCACGTGAGATGACTATGCCTTTAAATCGCTCGTGCAGAATGTCCAGTGTGGTATGAGCTGAGAGGCACATGTCGTTGGGTGTCCATATCATCCAATTCAGGCCACAAGAAATCGATAATAATCGACCTATAGCGCTCCCGTTGACGGTGATGGCATAGACAACGTCGTTCTTAAAAAAAAATATGGACCGACGACGTCACCAGCCCAAAATCAACATCAGACCTTGACTTTTTTGGGATGCATTGAACGCTCTTGGATCTCATGTGGATGGGTATAGTCCCAATTCCAGTTTGTTGATATTCCTATTCATTCAGAAATTAATAGGAACATCAGCGGTTTTGCTGAAGATGATTTTTAGCGGAACGTTGCCCGAATAGCATACCTATTTTGACAAAACAATTTATCATTTGCACTTATTGTTGAACGCTATATCCGTCCATGACGATTTGGCAAAACTGGCTGAATAAATGACAGCCAATTTGACAGATGTGGGTTCAACAATATGGCCGCTATCAACTGTCAAAGTTCGAAAGTCCCTATTGGAAGTCCCGTTATAAGTATGTCAACCTTGTTAATGTTAATGCATTAATCCGAAAAGTTTAATCCGTAACGCCATGTCACAATCAGAATTTTATGATGTCAAAGTTATCGATAAAATAAAAACAATTAACACCAAAATTAACATTTTCGTTAATTGAACCAAAGCATAAACAATTTTAAAATAGGTTATTTCTCATTATAGCTGATTAAAGGAAAATTCGCGTTCCAAATGAGATGTGAATAGGACGTTGTGATTTGTGAAGGTGGGTAAATTATTATAGCTCAACTGTAAGTAATAGTTAATAGGAACGGCTGTATAATTTGCCGCTCCGTTGACCTTTGATGAGTCTAAAAGGTCCGGAGGCTATTACCTACCTACTGAGAAACAACAAGCTCTCAAAGATTCTCGGTTAGCGTGTTATGTTACATGTAAAGAAAGATTAAATTGAAAGTGAAATCAAACAATTACTGTTACTCAACTTTAACGTTCGCTTAGGTTTCTGCGGTCATCGCGTTTTGGTGCCATCGAAATATAGATACAAGACTTACGTTTCATAATATACATTTCTATTTTATAAAGATCATCGATAAAATTAAAAATGTTATTCGCATTCAAATCTTGGGTTCGACCTTGTCTCGCCGTCGTTTACAATGTTTTGTTTAACGTCTGGAAACGTGGAACAATCGCAAATTATTTTGATGACCGCAATGTTTATGTCCATGTGCCAATTACTCTTATGTCGACCTTCGACGGCCCTTAGTTAGCTTCACTGAATGCGTCCGATGCAATAGGTCCTTGTGTGGTGTTAACTGTGCCGTATGCCGAAACTGCGACCAGTTCTTTGCCAGTGCCGTATTTGGATGTTCAATGATGCAATAACCAACATGAAGTGCTTTCTTTAAAGGTTACGAAAGTACACCACATTACTAATTCAGTAGTCTTAAATTATAACGCACGCTGGAAGATTTTATATATTGTTGTATTAACATTTCTCACGCTTTAAGTTTTGTAATCTTATGAAACAAAACAATCTGTTAGTTAGGTACCTACCTATGTGCTATTTTTTACAACAAAGTTGTAATTATTTCAAAAGCAAACTATATCATGTTCTTTGTTCGTTCTGCTCGTATTGATTTAATTTACGCGACCAAAGGACACGATATTTTTTTAACGAGAAGAACCGGTTTTGGATAATGCCATGTTGCGCTCAAAAAACAACTGTACACACCGAAAGATGAACCTAGCCTAATCATCACTGTGTAAACTATTAATTACACAAAGTATTCATTTTACAGACATTCCCGATATCCCGGAGGATATCAAGAAGTTGCGGGCGCTGCAGATCGCAGATTTTAGCAGTAACCCGATCCCGCGGTTACCGGCAGGGTTCAGCCAGCTGCGGGCGCTCACCGTGCTTGGCCTCAATGATATGTCCCTTACCAGCCTGCCCAGCGACTTTGGCAGGTGAGATATACCCACATCCTAAAACAAATTATCAAATAAGTTAAGTACACCCGGCTACACATCAAGCTATACATTTCCAGTATAATTTTACCTCGCATTGTACGGAAATCCTATACAATGCGAGATCAGCATTAAATGGAAATGTATAGCTTGATGTGTATCCGTGTGTACCTAGTCATATTTGTACGGGATCTTTAATTAGCATTTTTATTTGTCGCTGGCGTGACGACTAAGAGACATTCATGGGAGATTGGTAAGAGAGGGCAACACGTAAGGAGGTGTGGTAGGCTATGGGGGAGACCGATGCCCAGCAGTGGGTCAATACATGCTGAGAAAAAAAAAGGCATTTCAAACTATTCAATCACTCCTCAACAGGGACATTTTGTAATTTCAATCGCAGTCGTCTAATAAGTTTGTCAGACAGGAAACTGTCTACATGGTTCAGGATGTCTTTATATTTGGTTGGACATAATATGAATTGATTTTAGAAATACTTACCCATACCATTTCCAAATAACTGGAACACAATATTTAATTAGTAAACTTTGTATAATTGTTTAGGTTGGTAATGAAAATATTCGCAAAATTAAAGCAATATTTGATTTGATCGTTCATTACCTCGGGCTAAATCCTGTTTAAGCAATGAAGCTTTGTGGGGCACCATGAATTCATGACTAAGGAAAGATTTTTGTACTTGCAAACAATAGTTAACAATGAAAAATAGACTTTTGTCACGACATGAAAACGGATTATACACATTTATAACGTGTTTTCATGTGACTATTTGCTCTATCTCATTTAATAAGTAGGACATCGTAAAAATACTAATAAAAAGTTATTTTTCATAGGTAGTCCATAGATAAAATACCAAGTTAGTAGTTTGTGATGCAGTCACAATACTGGAACTGAGACTTTGATAAGAATAAAAGTTATCAAAGAAAGGAGGCAACTTGAAATTATATTCATAGGCTTGTCCATGTTATAACAATTATTTATCCGAGTTCCCCAAGCAGCAAAATTATCCTATAGTGCAGATGTTATAGGCCTCCAACACTTATAATATTCTATTAACGGTTCTAGTATTGGCTGCCACGCTTATAATAGCAAGCATGGAGTGAGTTGGGCCTTATAGTATAACTAATCTTATACATTAGCTTATAACTACTTATAGGTCCAAATTAAGGATGCATTATAAGCTTGGGTGACCTATAAAAGTATCGCGAGGGTGTAAATGCACTCAAGAGTAAATAAACTGGTAAGCTATACTTATAACTGCTAACAAGAAGCATTATAGAACTACTATAAGTAAAGTACGCCAATAAAAGTGATAAACAGAACTAAATATACTGGAAACTATTTGTATTTATTACTTGGTTATATAAGGGTTTATAAATTCACTTTTCAGAACAATTATAAGTAAAACGGAGCGGTTTTATAATGGTGTAATCCAATAGTATTATAATCTTAACAAGATTATAAAGGTTTAATATAATTTACTTAGTATCCAAAACTATATCCGTGGTGTCCTGTACAAGAATACATTGGTCTTGCATAGTCTCGGTACGGACATTTTGATTTTGTTGTGTCGTATTCGTTGTCGACGTGGTATTCTATTTACTTTTCTTTAAAAAATGGAAACGGCTAAAAAGAAGTGGTTATTACAAACGAAAGGTTCAGATAAAACGTCGGGTTCTATCTTTGTATCTGGCGAAGAACGAATCGTAGAAATAGGAAGGTTCCGTACAAAATAGTTGCCTACTGTGAAAAGATAAACGGGCATTTTGTTCGGACCTGTGACGTGTGCGTTACCCCAGCAAAATAATGTCGAAAATAGTAATTTAAATGTTACAGGCAATTAGTTCTCCAGCTTCTGTAATTGTTGCGCACATTTTTAAATTTGTTGCACATATCGATTTTGAGTTATTCCACAAAAACATTTCCTGCTGGGGTAACGTTACCGCAGCCAGACATTTTCTTTTATAATGGGAATATTGAAATAAATATTAGCCATATAATTAGTAGTCTAGACGAGGTAAATGTTGCAACTTATTTTGTATTTGTTCTTCCTTCGACTGCGATGTTATTCAAGATTTTGCTGGAGTAACGTTTGTGGTTTTGCTGGATCTCTGAAACGGATAAGCAGATTCTTATAATCTTTTTTACATGATTTCTTAAGAATTAGTTTGAATTAGTTGGGTAATAAAAAAACAAAATTAATACACCATTCAAAGGTTAATTAATTAAATATAAAAACACTTCAATAGGTCCTAACACTTTGAATAAGAGCTCGAAAGACTTACTTTAAACGTTGTTTTGTAGCTTGTATCTGACTTCAAATGTATGTGAAGTTTCATTAGTATCCTGTTAGTAATAAACAAATTATGATGAAATTCAGTTCTCCACTTTGACGGTCATAATGCGCGCTTAGTTATTTGGCCTCCGATAACCCTGTATGTGAATATATAAACTAAATGATATATCAATAATTAGTTACTTAGTTCAGTTATATTCCTGTAAAATTTCAGCGTAGTAATTACAATAATTAACGAGATAATAAAATAAAAGCCATTAGGAAGCGCAACACCGTGATAACCCGACTATATTAAGGTGGTTACAAAAAAGCGACCGCGCAGTACATTATGCTACCTTCTAAAATGTTTTGTATAATACACCTTACAAGTTCGGTACAGACGCGTACACTGTTCAATATTCGATGTGATTTTGAAATAATTTAAGTCATTTTTAGAATACAACTATCCGTATTTAGCTAGGAAAAAATATTGTGATATTTGAAATTAGACTCAGAATCAGAATCAGAATCAGAATAATTTATTTGTATAACATAGGTAATTACTACTAAAAAACAATACTATAAAACAGTGGGGCTTACTGTCAGCACTTTACTACTTACATTGTGATGTTATATTATATTACCATCACTTTGTGATTTTTAAACGATATATGTAAGTATTAGTAGGCATAATGTGAACTTAAAACATTTATTCGATATCTGTTATTTTCTGCGATGGTTTTAAATCTTAATTTATATTTTAAAAGTGAAGATTTGTATTACTAAAGACAATGTGTAAAGTAAAATTTAAAAAGTAATGGAAAATGCCATAAGAACAGTTTTGCTACCTGTGATTGTTTTAAAGTTTTATCAATATTTTGAAAGTTTTATTGAAATGATTATTTTACCTGTAAATAAAATTTAATAACACAAATTCAAAACACTTGTGTACACATCCGTACTAAACTTGTAAACCTATCCTACATATTTAAGAAGGTAGCATAATGTACTGCGCGGTCGCTTTTTTGTAACCACCTTAATATGGTCGGGTTATCACGGTGTTGCGCTTCCTAATGGCTTTTATTTTATAATCTCGTTAATTATTGTATGTACTGCGCTGAACTTTTACAGGAATATAACTGAACTAAGTAACTAATTATTGATATATCATTTAGTTTATATATTCACATACAGGGTTATCGGAGGCCAAATAACTAAGCGCGCATTATGACCGT
Organism: Charanyca ferruginea; assembly: GCA_947361185.1. NCBI lineage: Eukaryota > Metazoa > Arthropoda > Insecta > Lepidoptera > Noctuidae > Charanyca > Charanyca ferruginea. The sequence continues at coordinate 13,303,894 of OX376073.1, read as the reverse complement.
CAAAGTGAAGAACTGAATTTCATCATAATTTGTTTATTACTAACAGGATACTAATGAAACTTCACATACATTTGAAGACAGATACAAGCTACAAAACAACGTTTAAAGTAAGTCTTTCGAGCTCTTATTCAAAGTGTTAGGACCTATTGAAGTGTTTTTATATTTAATTAAATAACCTTTGAATGGTGCATTAATTTTGTTTTTTTATTACCCAACTAATTCAAACGAATTCTTAAGAAATCATGTAAAAAAGATTATAAGAATCTGCTTATCCGTTTCAGAGATCCAGCAAAACCACAAACGTTACTCCAGCAAAATCTTGAATAACATCGCAGTCGAAGGAAGAACAAATACAAAATAAGTTGCAACATTTACCTCGTCTAGACTACTAATTATATGGCTAATATTTATTTCAATATTCCCATTATAAAAGAAAATGTCTGGCTGCGGTAACGTTACCCCAGCAGGAAATATTTTTGTGGAATAACTCAAAATCAATATGTGCAACAAATTTAAAAATGTGCGCAACAATTACAGAAGCTCGAGAACTAATTGCCTGTAACATTTAAATTACTATTTTTGACATTATTTTGCTGGGGTAACGCACACACCCACTAGCGACCACTAACGAAACGAGTTCCCACTTCCGATTGTTAAAGACCATGAATACTAACTACCCAATGAGATGAGTTGCATTCCTCAAAACGATGCGATTTTTTTATCTAACAAGAATGAATATAAATAGAACGAATTTTCGTATATCCACATCCTTTTAAATATATAAAACGCTTAAAAAAATGCACAATGATCTTCCTGAAAATGGTTACCTATCTACATTAATTTTAGATTGTTAAGTAGGATAACCAGAAATAAAACACTTTATTTTCACATTTTATTCAATATAATCGTAACATCGTCTTAAAACCTTGCTGGTGCATCTATTTCTTCCTGATGTCTTGCCCACGATAAAAAGTACACCACGCTCGCGACATGCGCGCAGTTTCCAACAGTACGGCGGTCATGTATACAGGAACATGAATAGTTTTGAATACTTTGTCTTCCATTTAGAGTGGGATCAATCAAAATATATGTCGTCGTGTGGAGAAGTGTCGTGGCTGTCTTGCAAGACTTTTTGAAACTTTATAGTAACATGCACGACATTTGTGAGACAACAAGAAATTTTCACGAAGAGTTTCATTCCAAGGCCACCTTAAGGTTTTAAAAGCTCGTAAATCCTTTTTGGTCGTAAGGAGATCGACGTCCAAAAATATTACATTTTCAATGCTGACCTAACCTAAACAAAAAACATTAAAATAAGACATAGGTACCTAATAGCAATATAAAATAACAGTCCAGTTACAGAAATATTTACGGAACTCTAATTACAGACAATATGGCGAAGCAATGGTTCTCTTATTTACTATTTTAAATCAAAGTACGCCTATAGCGGTTTGTTAATGTATTTGGGAAAACCAACTTTGTCAAGATGGCGACTTTTCGTTGTATGTCTTACTGAAACCAACATTATTTTAAAATTCAACTTAATGAAAACGCTAATTTCAAGGGGCGCGTAAAAATTTTGATAAAAAACTTTTTATACTTCACAGAAAATATACGTGCGCCATGCAGATTCAAACATATTATACATCTTGACTTATTGTTAACACTCTACTCATAATTAATATTCTAGATAATATTTATAATAAGAAATGGATGAATAACTTACCTTTGTCACTATTAATTTTTACAAATGTGAGCAGCAACATTCACCAATTCACAACACTTTGTATGATCTTGTAAGAGGTTTGTTATTGTCGTGTTTGGTTCCATTAAGCGCTGATAGTTAGCTTTGCGGGAGCAACTAGTTTTACGTAGTCCAACTATGAGGTCGTTATTGGGCAAAGCGGTGTTCACCAAGTCTACTAAAGATATTTAATCAGGCAAAATACGCCTATAAATTGGGCCCTTTTCCGTGGTTATAATTGCTTACTATTCCGTTATAATCCTAATAAAATGTTGGTTCCAGAACCATTACTAGACTACATTTTGCTGCTTGGGTCGTATCGCAAAACTTACAGTAAACCTTACAATCTCTACTTGATCTAACCATGTTAATTTTAAATTGTTTTGGGCCTTTTAGAGTCTTTATGTATATTATCACATGTATAGGAGTTAAATTAGCATGCTAGATTTACGAACCAAATATATTTCATGAATAGACTTCATAGGCACATATTTGCGCTGTAAAAGGGTTATTAACCGCTACTGTTAATGGAATAATTATTTTTCTATATAGCTTACTGATAACATGATTACTTTTCTTCTACTACACTTGGCACCAATTTCCTGCGTGAAATTGATTTAGTTTGACATTGATCAGAAGCCTTTTGTGTTCAGATTCCTTCTAAGCCATTGATTTCTTATAGTGACAATCACAATTTATTACGGTTAATCGGCTACAATCTAAACCATTACAATTGTACTTATTTTAGTAAAATTATTGACGTGAAATCATGAAATTCTAAAACAAAAACCTCAAGGTCTTAGTTGATATGGTTTGTGAACCGTTTGGGAGTAGCTGTTTAATCATTCAAACGGCTGGGAATAGTCAGCTTAAATTATTCAGCAGATTTTAGCAACCTGTGACGTTCCCTTCGCACAAATGGACGAAATACATTATTTATTATTCGCGTCAGTGACTCTTCGCAAATTCGAGTTACTGTTCATATTCCACTAAATGATTCCTTAACAGGTTACATCACTGTGTTGCAAATAGAATCCAATAAAAACTCAAACAAGATTTTATTAAATTTGTATGTAGATCAAAGATTGTTTCCTCAAATTTATCAATTCTATTGCCTAGTCGTGAAAGTTAAGAAATTGATGATAAAAGTCACGACTCTAGTTCCAATAACAAATTATATGACCAAGCTTTGTTTGAGCTCAAGGCGAAAGCGAAAGTTGAACTGGAAAGCTATGGTTGGCTCTTAGAATAATCTTCTATTGACGTCTATACAAGTATACAAACAAATAATACGTCTGTTAAACGTTTTTCACGTTCTTTTTTTTCAAAAGTACGTTCTGTCCGTTCTCTGTAAGTACTACCTATTGTGTAACGCTTAGGCCATTGTATGGGGATTACGAAGAGAAAAGCTTTACCGTTTCTTCTTTTTATGTCTCGTGTAAAGTTGTTTGTCACTGGTGTAAACAAAACCGCTATCAGCTCAATTATGAGTTCCACAGTCATTGAACGCTGCCTGGCTTGATATTATTTATATGCACGATATTTCGATCGATATCGATACATAACAGTATGAAGTTCAATAGGAAACTTGTTGGCGTATGTAAGGCGATACCTACCCTATTAGCTACAAGATTTACATGATCGTCACCGTCCAATGACTGTACCGTACGAGTGATATTGATGACTAATGCCGTGCCTTGACAGCGACTACTGAATGTGTATACCGTTTACATGATGTTTCAATTAAAGCACATGCACATCGGTTTATAAGTAATTTGCAGTGATTGATATTTCAAAACATCCATTAGTACGTAAGCCGCAAACAGCTATTTATAAATTGGTATCTTACATTAATTACATTTAAAAGCCCCACAGGTTCATCAAAACGAATTTTCTACGAAAAGTAAATTACTTTATCAAGGACCCAATTTTCAGGCGATTGAGCTCAAATCACTCTGTTTATTCAATATTTTCTAGACTCATTTGAATATGAATTGAATGATTATTATGAATATGTATTTTATTATGACTCCCTTAGGACTACACCGAGGCATTTTACAGGATAGACCACATTTCAGTTATGCAGTTATTACGAGTCCCAAAATATATCACACATTGATCTCATTGACACTATTTATCGAAGTAGTTCTGCAAACATCAATCTGCATATTTCTGGACCAATTTCAACATTGAGAAAGGTGTTAAGCTATGCGATCCACTCTCACTAAAGCTGTTCACAAGCGCACTGCAGGAACCGTGGCAGTCACGAGGCATTAATGTTAGCGGCCACCACAGCTAACAAACCTCCGCTTTGCTGACGACATTGTGATTTTCTGCACATCTTCAGAACTAAAAGCGATGCTCCAAGATCTGAGCACAACAAGTGTTTCAGGTTGGATTTTCAATGAACAGATCCAAGACCCAAGTCATGACTAAAGCACGAAACGTAGGTTCGAGGTAGATCGGCATGTTACAATATGTTGAATAATATTTGTAAGTACTAGGGGCCAGTGTCTTTAAAAACCGGCTAGACAAAGAAGTCGAAAGAAGAGTTCAAAATGCTTCGAAGACTTTCTGGGCCCTTAAAGGACACTTGAAACTCGTCAACATACAGTGCATACTGCCCGTCCTAAAAGTACAGTACCTACAGTGCACAAAGTTCATCACTTACGGAGCAACAGAAGTTCAAACTCAAGATTTGCCAAAGAGTAAAGGAGTGTAGCATACATAGATAACGCAGGCTGCTTTTCCACCAGAGACGTGCGAGGATATATTGCGAGGAATGTGTGTAAAACTAGTCAGTTACAGCGCTAGCTAAGTACAAGTGATGACATTAATGGAGCGCTATCATTGGTCATTATCACATACATCCCTCGCTACACATCCAAACGCAGCCATATAGGTGTCAAGCGAATGTTTCGCGTTAGAAACTCCACTTTGCTGCTTAACTCAAGTTGCAAATGTTGGAAAAAAAACAGCCAGTAGGAGTTGGCTGGCCACGTTGTGCGAATGCATCTTCCCGTCACTGAGAGATGGGCAATGATGGTCACTCATTGGACACCTTAAAGAGGACATCGCCGCCAAGGTCGACCGCGGCGAAGGTGACAATCTGAACATGTTTGCGGGGCAAACGTGGGCAGAGATCGCACAAGATCGGGAAATTAGGAAGTAGAATGGGGAGGCCTTTGCCCTAATAAAAAATGCGCTTTATTTCTTTATTTTACGCCATGTAATTTAGTTTTGGGATGTGTAATTTATTTTAATAAGGGAGTATGTTAAGATAGTATAACAAACTCAATTGTATACTTGCGGAATATTTGTAACAAATATTTACCTATTGTTTAATTGTTCTTGTCAAAAGTAGGGTGTAAGTAGTAGTTAGTCTGTGACAAGTCGTCGGTTGTTTCAGTACCTATGGAAGAGAGGCATTTCATTTGAGAGTATTTGGGATCGTCGTTCATAGCGAGCGAATGACTTGATTAATAATTAAATTGTAGCAAATTGCGACCCCTTTCACTTGTTATTTATTTTACCTCTAAAATATAAAGATAATGAACTACGTAGGTATCCAGTATCCATCCGGCCGGATATTAAAATAAGTCTGAAAATCTAGATATCGAATAGTTGCTCTGTTCGTTTCCTTTAACTAAGTAAATATTGTATTGTAATATTTGTTATCAATAACAGTATTTTTTAAGGCACCGAAAATATCTATCTAAAAGTAACACCTATATTTAGGCTTTTAAAGAGATCATAAATACATTAGACACAGTTACCAAGGGGTATCGTGTTACTCAGTAACTGGGTTGTGGACAAACACTTAAGGAGGTCCGATAGGCAATCGCTCCATGTAAAACACTGGTATTCAGCTGCATCCGGTTAGACTGGAAGCCGACCCTAACATAGTTGAGAAAAGGCTAGGCAGATGATGATGAGCTTCCCCCCCCCCCCCCTAGAGATTCCAAAAGCTTCATTTGCCTTTGACTGTATTTAAAATTCATACTTTTCCTATCTAACGTAATATATCAACTGTCCCCCCCCCCCCTAGGCCATCAGCTGGTGAGTCCTGGCGACGCCCTTGCCTACTTGTAATTGTAATGCCCATAATATTCAACTCATTGAAGTTACTTCTTTATTGTTAATACTAGTAACTGGTTTAACTGTAGATATGTAATAAACTTTACGCGCCAATCTCAGTTGTATAGATGCGCGCGATAATAAGAGACGTGTAACGTTACGTTGTACGCGTCGTTGCTATAACCTGTTGCTTTACATCATACCAAAGACTATACTGATTAATGTTTTCCTTTACGATTGAATTGACTCATTACGTCTTCTTCAAGCCAGCACTGTTCTCAAGTCGTCTGGCTTTTATTATTATAATAAACCTAATTTTCAGACATCATAAAACATTTTTGTGCTTGTTGCGGTTTAACATAGCATAATTAACAAAAATACAACATTATTAACGCCCTATTCCTGGATTTGGGTCACGAACATCGAACCATGCTTACTGGAACACGTACATATGTGATGTTTACTCCATATTCTAATTACTTGAGTTCATACGCGGACTTGAGTGAGTCAGGCTACGTTGTTGTACAAAACCAACGCTAAGTACTATGACATCGACTACGGAATGTGGCCTCAAGCCTCTAAACAAACATGACGTATATGTGCTCACGTATTATCAGTAAACAATAGGGCTTTTTCATAACACCATAACATCAGACAATTGCTTAATCTTTGCCAAGACTTGCAAAGGAAGTTAATTAACGTTAAAATACTTTTGACTTCCAGTACGTAATATCCAAATACAACTTTACTTTTATGAGACAGTTAATTTCCCGGAATGGCGTGTCGGCGCATTGCAACAGTCTTCTGGAAATTCACGATAGTGCAAACTGAATACCAATTTTATGTGGTCATGTACCTACATTTGAATGTAGAACGATAAAGTGACAATACAAATTATTCAATGTTTTCCAGGGAGTTGTGGTTTTACGTTTCGCTTTAAGTGTTTCTTCACAAGAAATACCTATTTGAATAAATAGTACATACTATAAATCTTCCAAAGTACTGAATAATAAGTCTAATTCTCATCCTGTTTGATGTTGTTTTAAAATAATGTGTTTAAGACATTACACTAAAAGCAATTCGACACTTTTTCAGCCAATTTTGGCACTAATATTTTACCGTATCACCCTTCGTTTACACCGGTGAAAAAACAAACAGAAAACACTGTAAAAGCTATTTGTTTACTCGTACGCTATAGTTGACTGAAAATATTATTTTATAAATAAACTTAAGTGTACGAGTACACGCGTCTTATCGTAATTTAAAACCTGTTTGAAACTTTAATGACATGCCACATCGCAAAAGGGTTCTTCCACATTCCTAACAGGATAATTTTCTGTCAGTTGTCGAGACTTGGAACTTAAAAACTATGTGTTAAATGCTTTTAAAACCGGCTAGATTATTTAGCTACTTATAACTCGTACGTGTCTAGTCAGGTACTCAGTCGCGGTTTTACGTGCCGTCTCCGATATCCGTTTCTTCGTCTAAGTAACTTACGTGCATGTCTTACTCGTTTTTGCAATCAGCTTCGTCTCAGCTAGGCTAGTATCTGATATTATGCCACACACTTCTCTTTACTATATTTTTTATGCAAAGGACTCCGTTATGCGTAAAAATACCATGTTACAATTTTCAAGTATAAGATCTTCATAAATCAATCTAAAATTTAAGAAGCTACCGAACCGTGGAATATTTTCGTAACCAGAAAAAAAAATTAATCAGGAACGCAACCGCTGGCAAAGCTATTGTTCATAAAACCCGACTACAACAAAAAGTGATCTAAAAAGTACGAAACAAGAAAATATTTCACACAGAAATCAAGACATAGGTACAAAATGGTCAAGGTAAGCCATGGTTGCATGCCTGTATCCCATATGAGTGCGATGAACATGAATTATAATGGCATGCAACCACGGCTTACCTTGACTATTTTGTACCTATGTCTTGATTTCTGTGTGAAATATTTTCTTGTTTCGTACTTTTTAGATCACTTTTTGTTGTAGTCGGGTTTTAGTTTTTAAACTATTTTTTTTTATTTAAACCATTTTGGAGTCACAGCTAAGCATTATATATTTAAAAGGTACTAGTGAACCCCTTTCTAATGATATTAAACACGGTATGCGTATCTTAATTTATTTGGTAATCTTTTCTTTTTTTAAATAATTTGTGACAAAACACAACTAAATATTATATATTTGAATGGTACTAGTGAACCCCTTTAAAATGATACCAAACACGGTATGCTTGTCTTCATTTTTTTTTTAAATCTTGGTTTTGTTGTCCGCCAGAGGGCGCCACATTGGATTCGGTGACACGTCATATAGCCTATAACCAGCGGACGATCAAGACGCTTCTAACGATACCTCATTTGTTCAGTTCTGATAAGTAGTTTAGGAGCTATGCGCGTACAGATGAACATACATACATACATACATACATACATACATACATACATACATAGCCTGTCAAACTCATAACCCTCCTTTGGCTTTGCCGTAGTCGGGTAAAAATGAGCTGAAAATAGGACTTCTCATAAACTCGTATTCTCTAGTTCTGACTCCGACAAACATTCTCGGAGTCTTCATTTCATTATCTCTTTATTGTCAATGCGAAGACTCTTTTTGGCGACAAAATTTTATTTTCCTGTGATGAGAGCTCCTTGTACGGACGGATATTATGGAATAATAATTACTTCCTTACTGTTATTTCATTTTGTTATGAAAATCATATTAGTTTCCGACAAAAGTGAAATGTGTGTTGTTAGTTTTAACATTTCCGTGTTTGTTTCTTACGATTCATTTATGAGTTCTCTGAATTGGTTGCCATCTTTTATAAATCAAATCAATGTTCAACAAAGCGACTTTTTGTTTGTTTCTGACTTTATTTCATGAATTGTTTACAAGCAATTCAAAGATCAAATACGCATATATTTTTAATTCTTTTATCTTCTATTGCACTTCCGACTGCTCCTTAAAAAGAGCGAAAAAACTCTAGAATTCACGTCTGAGATTAAAAAAGAAAATATTAGTGTTAAATTAACCTTGCAGCGATATAGTGGGAGTCGTTGAGACGTTGCGTTGTTACCACGATTGTCGTTCTATTGTGTTTCCACCTCGCTGAATTGTCTCATCAAATTATTATGTCACAGTTGTTAGGTTGTGAAGGTTACATGATATTAAATGAATGCCTTACCTTTCATTTGCTCTCTATAATCGTTTTGATATAAATCTTTTCATCTTTCCAGTTTGATGTCACTTCAGTCGCTCGAGCTGAGAGAGAATTTATTAAAGTCACTGCCTGAGTCTCTAAAAAATCTTACTAGATTACAAAGGCTAGATCTTGGTGACAATGACATCGAGGAACTGGTATGTTACTTTTTATTCGATTTTGTTTGTATTTCAGTACAATTTCCCGATTAAAACAACCTGACTCGTTATCCATTTCAGCCGGGTTTCATCGGAGAGTTGCCTGCCCTGGAAGAGTTATGGTTGGATCACAATAAACTTCAGTATCTGCCGCCAGAAATTGGCAATTTAAAGGCACTAATATGTCTAGATGTGAGTGAAAATAAACTAGAAAAAATTCCTGAAGAGATTGGAGGCCTGTGCTCCTTAACCGACTTACATCTCTCTCAAAACATGCTGGAAACTGTACCAAATGGTATTGGAGATTTATCCAAGTTAGCTATACTGAAGTTGGACCAAAATAGATTACATACATTAAACGAAAATGTAGGAAGGTTGGTATATCGCACTGTTTAAGATATATTTCATTTTGTTAGTTTATCTTGAGCTATTTATAACGCTAATGATTTCGTATTTCTCTTCCAGGTGTACAAATCTACAAGAGCTTATATTAACGGAGAATTTTTTAATGGAGTTGCCTAAGTCGATAGGGAATCTCAATGAGTTGACTGTACTGAATGTAGATAGGAATACCTTGGCTGAAATACCGTTAGAGATCGGTAATATGACTTTGCTAGGTGTTTTGTGCCTGAGAGATAACAAACTTACGAGATTACCGAACGAGTTGGGGAATTGTAAATCGTTGCATGTATTGGATGTTAGCGGCAATAGGTGAGTTGAAGATAAAATAATTGTTTATATTATTGATAAGCTATGAATAGTTATGATGCTTCCACTGAATAACAACAATGTCAACAACTAACATAAGAGTATAAAGCTTTCCGAGTTTATTTTGGTTGCTGATAATTATGACATTGAATTGCGTATTTATCTTTAAGTACTTAAATAATATGATTATGTAATGTAACCAGACAGATTACATGATGTAAATTGTAATCGGTACTACAGAGTTACATAAAATGAAACTTTATATAACTATCTGTAAAAGATCTTTGCTTTAATTCTTTTATATTATTTATCATAATTTTATTTAAGATGGAAAATAATATTTTTATTACTAAAATGTTTCAGGTTACAGTACTTACCTTATACATTAGTGAACTTGGAACTAAAAGCGGTGTGGTTATCGGAGAATCAGGCGCAACCATTGCTGACCTTCCAAACGGACAGGGATGAGACCACAGGGGAAAATGTTCTTACTTGCTTCTTGCTACCTCAGCTTAGTTATACCCAGCAACCAGGTATGAATGCGCCCTTAAATTATTATTATGGTGTCGCTTTTGGTGTCCTGCTCGTAGAAGTATCCTTAATATACCTATCTTTGAATACAACATTTTTGATAATATCTTCATGTTGTAACCAATTACTCAACTATCTACTTTAAAAATTTCAAATTTTAAATGCAATGGAATTTAAACGTTGTCGTGTTTGACATTGAGATGGTTTCAAGCATGATACCTAATTATCTAAGATTTTGTATTTAAGTTTAGGTGGTTCATACAATCTTCATCTTTGCCTACCAACATGGTTATTGTCAATTTCATTAGCTTGTGATTTATTTGATCAATTAGAAAATTAAATATTATTAGATACAATCATTTGCATATAATGAATATGTTTTGATTTAAACATAATATTCATTTTGGTTTATTTCCTTTTGTTATATTTCTATGTGATTCTTTATAACATTTTTGTGCATTGATAGTGATAAGGAAATCGTATTGTCAAGCAAACATTATATATTTCTTATAGCATAGTAAAGAATATTACTGCCATTGTACGTTGGCTTTTATGTGAGCATTTTGGTACGTAATTTATGTCGTCTTTGCCAATGCTTTTTGTGCTTCTCTTTAATTATGCCAAATCGGGGACAGTTCACAATACAGTTATTATATCTCGGCATTGTTCTGCAGAGTTTCTTTTACATATTGTTACTTTCATTTGTAATATTTTGTAGAAAATTGTCAAGTAAGTACATTCATCATTTTAAGGAATCTCTCAAAAGTTCCTTGTGTACAAAAGTGTGAACGCACACAATGAGGCAGTGGTATTCACACACATCACCGTTTGTTTTGGGCGTCTCAATGTGTTTTTGAACATATTCAATCTGATGCCAGTGCCCATACCAGATACTCAATGAATCGGTTTTCAATATAATGGACCATTGTAAACTAAATGAACATCCTTTTACGCAACACGAAAATATTTAATCGGACATCGAATTACGGAGTTATTGCGCAATTCTTCGCCATAATCAAATGATTCACGGTTGCATTTCTTGTTAAATCAATTAAGCATTTTTCGGAAAGTATTGTGAACTGTTTCTGTGCTGTTCTTGTTTTGTTTTTGCTGTGTAAATATACTAAATGCACTTATCACACACGAATAGAGCTGGAACACACGTCAGAGGTCGGCAGTGGACACTGGTACAGGGATCACAGATTTAATTCACAATCGCAAGAGCTAGATAGAAGAGGTAAGGTTCACTAAAGTATCACTACAATACAATTTACGAAAATAAACCTTTCTGGGTTACAGCATCTGCTATGGAAATATTTCCGCGTCTATTTGATTGTAAAATGCGAGAGTGCAGAGATAGTATTAACTGCCTCTCCCGACATTTTTAATTTCAATGAGATGGAAAGTTTTGTAATCTTAAGAAACGGTAGGTATTATAATTTATTTTTGTACCAACCTTTTGTGTTTAATTAAAAGAAAACGAACAAAAGGTATGTTTTCAAAATATACCTAGTAGACTTATCATGAATTTTCTATTTAAATAAAATGGTGTTAAGTGACGCTATGTGTACTGAGCAAATGAAAAACCTCGCGCCAGTTTTACTATCAGATGGACGCGCGACATTATCAAGGTTGAAAGAAGATACTCTATTATTATGACAATTTCGCACTGTTATTATTTTTTACGACACAATGCAACTCATGGCCATCATGCACTGCACTGAATAGAACTGTAGTGTTGTTTAGTACTTACTAACTATTGTGTCTATTTTATTTATAATGAATATTTATTAATTTTGTACCCTAGATTCGTAATCAATCGCTTTAATTTTTACAATCCTAAACGCACAGACCTTCTGTGCGTTTTTTGCTGTCGAACGAAAGAGTTTTGTATACACATGAAGCAATACATTTTGTTGTATTGTCAAAATGTAAAGGAATGTCAGAGGGTGCAGGCTGGGTGTAGTATGATTATAAAATTTACGATGGACACTTATTATACAATCATTAATCAATCAGTGATATAATCATTTTACGCAACGTATGACAATGTTCTATCATTTTGGCTTTCAATGTTTGTTTGGTTTGTGACGTAGCGCTGCTGTGTTGTGATTGTCTATGGTCATTTGTTTTTTGGTTCTACTAAACGGGAACATCTTTTCATTTTAGACTGAAATTTTATAAAACGCTCAAAGCAAATTCCATGGTATCGCTAGTGATTGCGACAAAATTTTTCATTGATAACTGAGTTTTATGTATTGTGAACAGATAAGATCAATACTTATACCACTTATTCTTCTACTATTGGTCTTTGTAATCACACCATTATAGAAATCCTGCTCATGATAATTGCTCGCCTGTATACTTATCTCATTAGTCTTATGTAAAACAATAAATAAAGAATTTCAACATGTTTCCCAACATTCCACTAACTGAATTGGTTCTACAGAATCATCTCGCGACCGAGACTCGGACGACGAAAATTGGGAACAAAAGGAGAACTCACGCACGCATTCAGTCAAGTTCCACGACGATATGCCTGAAATTAAAGAGGTGAGCCTTTGCTGTTGTCACTTATTCAACAATACTTGGGTACGGTACAAACATAAACGGAAAATAAACTTTAATACTGAATACGCTCACAAACACTTTCGATATAATGTATCTTCTTGCTTCCACAATGCTGGTGACACGCTTAGAGAACGGTGGAGGATGGTAGGATCTTGGTTTAGAATACATGTACGCGAAAATTTATCGAGGCACAGAGCTTACTTAGCACTGAGTACAATACTTGTAGCTTTAGAGTAATCTCAGTATTAAACGACATACTTGTAAAAATGTTATTAACACTTATACCTACTTAGCATGTTTTTGTTATTGTTTAATACAAACATTGCAATTCTCGACTTTTATAAAGGTTAATGAAAGGTTTGGTGATAATCGATCTGCATATTATTTTACTTGGCTTAACATAACTTCAGTATTATTCAATGTAAGCTGAATACTAATATATTTTTTTATGTTTATTTATGCAATAAACTTTTAATTTTCTTATTTGTTTATCTTTTATTTGCATGTTTTATTTTGTTACACCCCCGTCAACTATTTGGATTGAAATAAGCGGTATTTAGCGGTTAATTAAGAGTAAAACAGAATTGAATTGGCAATTAAACCAAAATAAAAACCTATATAATGAAATGTCAAGCCGTTTTCTAAGACTTTTTTAATTATTTGTAATCTGTTAGTACATCCTGCATTAAACTCAGATTCCGATAAAATCATACTATCAGCTAAGTTGCAATGAATATTTAACGAATAGATCAGTAATTAGACTTTCTAACATGTATTGGTAATGGCGAAAAATTGCATCCGCCGCATCTGTCAAGTTCATTCAATTGAGAACAATGAGTTGGCATTTTTTCCCTTGATCTTAATCAATTTTTTTATCTTTGTCATGTAGCCAACAAAATAAACAGCATTACATCAATTTTATTATAAGCCCGGATTTTGATTACATTCTATCAAATTAGTTGATAGACATAAGCCTCGTTATGCTGCATAAAATATTGTTTTATGTTGTAACTTTATTATTAAGTTTAATAGGAAAAGTAAATAGTAAACACTGCGCAAATGATTGATTTTATTGAATTGTGTTAAAATACATTTAATCATTTATTTATACATTTGTACGATCGATAACAAATACCAGGAATATAATTATTGGAGGTGGAATAAAATAATTGTACGTAGACCCTCGTTGGTTGTGAAGTGTTCCTGGAACAAACCAATTTTAATTTTAAGGTTCCGTCCATTCAGGAGGAGAGTGAGGACGTGATGCCTTCTGACTCGTTCTTCACACAACAGTCGATGCTTGCCTTCAGGCGGCCTATAAACGTAGTTCGCAAGCTAGTCACTACACAGCGGAGGAGTTCCCTGCAACGACTATCCTCCTCTATTACTAACCTCACGGAGGTATGCGGCATAGCGTCTTGCGGGGTGCATTCACAAATAATACCAACTAATAACACAGTAAAAGTTTCAGTTAGGTATTTACTGTTCTTACTTTTCAGTCGAGTCATTGTAATGTAATTAAGTACGGTACTTGTTTATGATTCGAAACGAATATTTCTTACAAAACCTGCACATTATCTTTTGAGCGATGAATGAACATAGAGAGATTTTTAAGGCATTCGTCAATTTATTCTTACAACCCATTAAGTAAAATTTTAGTTTGAAAATAATTTCTCTGTTATATTGTAAGTATGTAACTGTTATATTATTTACCGTTTTGTTGAAACCCGCAATTGAACTTGTAACAAAGTAGATACACTTAAAACTGTTACAAATATTGTGAATGCACTACCGTCGAGCTGAGTATGCGCTGTCCGCCACTAAGCCTCTTGCTCTATCAGTATTTAGATAATAGTTTGTTTTCTTTGGAAGTAGACTAATGCTTAGACAAATTAGTGTTGTTTTTTGCAAACCCATTTATACTATTTTTTCTGCGAATTGGAACTTACACTCAACAATTTAACGTTACGTAACACTAACCACACCTGTCAACCTGGCACGAAATGACACTTATCAGAGCAAATTTTTGGATTCCCAGCCACTCCCCAAAACGCCTGATTATAATCTTATTCACAGACTCACGGTACATTAAAAACCATACCGCCTATTTTAAAATGTTCCTCCAACTAATGCAGCATTGCGCACAATATTTGAACTGCACTTAAAGTAGATTAACTTTGTACTGGCAAGAGACGTCGTAATGTCACGAAGAAGAGACATCGTGTGATATCATATCCTGTGAATCATTCCGGTTCGCCCCACACATTGCGACATTATATGGTTAATAGGTTAAGTGACAATTATCATATTTCGTGACTTTAAGTCAGGAATCTGAACGACTGGGATAAGCCATTGAGTTTCAACAAGTCATTTATGGATTGAAGTCGTTTTTGTCTTGAAATTTTCCGTGTGATTTTTGTGTGACCACAAATTGTAACCCAAATTATGTCGCATTTAATTTCTATACCTTTTATACTAAAGATTCTTTATATTTTAGTATAATTAACATTATGATTACACACTCGCTTGCTTTGTAGACACTTATCTTTTATCTCAAGCACAATAATACACATATGCACATCATTATTTAGAATGATGCAAAAAATATCTTCTACTAACAAAAATAATAAATTTAGCTTTTTTTTACAAAATAATAATACCTAGATTTATTAACTACATTTTTTAATATTTTATTATATCTACTTTTTTGACTTTGATATTCTCACAAGCTTTTATATTAATACTCACTTATTTTTATATACTAAGCATGCGCATGTTTTTTTTCTCAATTTCAAACGCTGTAATGCAGTAAGTGACATTTACACAACAATATGGCCCCGCCTAATATAATTTAAATCTCCACAGACTCCGTTTGTCCGACAAAATACACCTCACCCGAAGGACTTGAAGGCGAAAGCACAAAAGCTTCTTGCTGGTCGGTCTCCTGAAGCTGCGGCCCTGCTGGCGGCAAAACAAGAGACACCGACAACCAATGGGATAACCATGTCGCCACCCGAACAGGTTCAAGTGCCAGTGGAAACTATTGAAGTAAGTTTATTAATAACAAGCTTCTGCCTGCGATTTTGCATAGTCGTGTCATAGCGTCCTTCTAGTCATAACACCTACTGGGATGCATCGACCAAGCATGGAGACTACGACGGCCGAACGCTCCCCCTTCTTGGGGAAGACCTATGCACAGCAGTGGTCCAGTGGTCGTCCAAAGGTTGACGTGGTGGTAGTGGGCGCCTACAACTTGGTTCGCGTGGAAATCAAGTATATCATAAAACGTAGCCCAAGACACTCGGCAATAGGCAATAGTGCTGTATTTCGTACTTGGTGCAGTACTAAACAAACAAACTTTACCAAAGTATAAATACTAATATTATAAATCCGAAAGTAAGTTTTGTTTGGTACGCTTTCACGGCACAAATACTAAATCGACTTTGATGAAATTTGGTACAGACTAAGCTTGCACAAGGGATATAGGCTACTTTTGAATCCGCGACTCCGTCTTCACCCGCGATAACCGACCCTCACGTGGACGAAGTGGGCACAAGGTAGTAGTAGAGGAGACGTGGAAGATCGACTTTTATCAGATAACTTGATGAAACATATTTTTATCAAATATAATTTATTAACAAACATGCCTATGATAACTTGACTATCGAAAAGTTTACATAGCTATTTTTATTGAATTAATTTAATATAAAATAGTAAATAGCTCCATTTCTAAAACTTCATAGCTTGGCAATAATATTTCATGTACGCTTTTTTGCAGGCAAGCCTATACGAGTGGTTTTGTCATTAAAATATCTTACTTATGATATCAATTTCGATTGGTTAACAGATCAGTGACTTACCTGTTCACATCTGCTTGCCAGGTAGCCATGCACAGAAATAAGTAGGCAAGCCCACCTAGGCATATTCTGTGTGTTTAAAACTATCAGTTGAGATGAAATTCATTCGGTTATGAAAAGAGTGAAGGTGATGAAATAAAATTAATTCAATTAAAAATAGCTATGAAAACTTTTCGCTAGGCAAGTTATCATAGGTATGTTTGTTAATAAATTATATTTGATAAAAAATATGTGTCATCAAGTTATCTGATGGGTGAAGGGCGATCTTCCACGGCTCTTAGACTATAGAATTAGTAGAAAGGACATGTTTCATACTGGGCCCAGTCTATGTACACCACTTCAAAAAAAAGAGAAAAATCCGTAGAATCCGGGAAAAATACAGATAATTCATTTAAATGTATACTGTTGTGGTAGTAAATTGATAATTTAACAATAATTTTTATGGATTTTCAACATGGCGTCACTCAGATTTAACTACTCTATAAAGTTTATAGAGTAGTTAAATCTAAATAAATATCTATCTATCTAAATATGGTTTATAGTATAAACCATAGATCGACCATTGATCATAGAAAGAGAACTGTCAGCTGTCAGTGTCACAACAGTCTCACTTCAGTCACTTTCGTCGCGTTTTGTTTCTAGTTTCTAGAGTACTTTATAACAACCTTCCTTTCGTTTTTTTTTTTTTAATTTAACGCCGTTTCTTTCCCGTCTGTTTACCTGGCTATCCACAAATCGACGCAGGAAATCAGAATTATAAATGTCAAACGTCATTAATCAATCAAAATGACAGCTTACCGCCATGACTGCTTTTTGTTGTGTGTTGCAATTTCAAGTGCAATTTCTAGTGTTTTACCTGCTCACAAAGCTATTTTAAATTAATTGGACAGTTGAGAACTTTTTAAAATGTGTTTCCCTATTATTAAGTATGGTGTACAAGGACTGGGCCCAGGCTCCATACATTTTGAAACAACTCCTTTATTTTGCTTTTGCATTCTGTAGTTATAAACACTGATACCTCAGTAATTATTTTTTATTAAATATTAAAAGCTCAGTATCTACCTTAAAGCACACCCACGACACTTCATATAAAGGAAACGATATAATTGCTTACACTACTACCAAAATAACAGACTACAAATACGTGCGTGTGTGTGTTTGCCTACGCGCCGCTCGAACTAAAAGCAGTTCCGAGAGCATGTTCCACACGAGAAAAGGTGAGGAAAAGTGTTTCGGAGGGGGCCGGAGCGTGTCGCTACTGTACGGTAGTACTAATACCTACTTATACTGTGCTTGAAGCCTGGTCGTTATCTATATATAATTTATGGGACACATGGAACATTTATTGATACCATAAATGTCAATTCCTAACGCCTATAATAGAAAACGACAGGAGATTTAGTAATCTGTCGATAAAGTAAGTGATCAATCAGTTCAGAAACAAGACGTTAAGTACCTACTCGTGACGTCACGTCAGGTTTCTGAAACGCGAAACTACCTAGCTAAAGTAGCTAGTTGCTATCCTATTAATAGCTGGGGGTGATTCGCAGCTATTTCAGTTTATGATCCTACATTTTATTGCCGACTTGGAAATTATGAAGTGAATCCACGAAGATCATAATTTTCTAATTTCACTTTCACATTTAAGTTTATGACCAGTAAAAGTTAACTGGTGTTCATTGCCTAGCTATAAGTAAGTTAATCTATTGCCAATAGTCCTGAAATACAAAGTAGAGTTTTGAGTACCTCTACCTTAGTCCGGACACTTGGTTTTTTTCTTTTACTGTTGAATTGGAAGGTGACCACCACTATTTTCTTAACACGTGCCTTAAAAAAAAAGTATAATTTCCTTAACTACGCTAATTTTGACCTGGAAGAAACGAATTTCTTTCATTACTATTCTGTTATTTAAAGGTGAATACTTGTAATTGGCTGTCAGTCATATTTTTAATTTCGAAGATTGTTTTGTTTAGCTGTAGGTCTTTTAAAGGTAATAAATAAACGGTAACAGAGTGAGTTGACTAATTTATGGTACTAAATAGCGATCCATTTACAGCCGGTGCATACACCCCAACCTCTTCCCGAATCGACCAAAGAGGAGGACAGCGACACCCAGACGGCGGCCGATCGAGAATCGTCTGAAGGTGAAAACGACGATAACGATGACTCTGACGAACTAGAGGTAAGCCTTATTTAGAAGATTGTTAGTGTGATAAGTTGTAGCTGCCTACACACTGCTCGTTTTGTGGCGATTGCACGCATCTTTGACAAAAACCGAGCAGATTTGTAGACACCTTACAATCTACCTTTTAACAAGCTTTAATCGATAGAAAACTAATTCACGTTACTTGAGGTCTGATTCCCATGAAATAGCTAACTAACGCGCCGATATAGTCCCTGTACTGCCATACATAGCGCGCGTAGACGCACGCTTGAAAAAGTAGACAATGGCCCTTCACATGCAGCGCACGCTATCTCGCGTAGATTGATCATGGGAACTATACCCTTATATTGCAAAGTTAATTATTAAAGCTTGTAAAAAGTGAGAATCAGTTTAAAATTATATTCGGGACACATACTAATTTGACTATTTTAGATTCGTCTGGATTAACATTTAACCCAAATGTAGACATGTACTCCCCTTTAGTTCTGCTTGATATAGAAGTACATGACTTTCTAATTTAGAATTGCAATTAACATAAGAAAATAAACTATCTATTAACATTGTATTAAATATAACAAATTAACTTCTTGGAACCCGGTAGCTATATTATGGATTTTAAAACTACTATCATATTTTGAGACTAATAATAATTAAAATATGCCAATGAAAACTATTTGTCGGTAAGACGTTCCAAGTATCGATACAGCATATTCCATATATAATTTGAAGATGTATACATTAATTTTCATATGCATATTATTTTATATCCCAACACATTTACATCGGACATAAGCAAACAGTCATACCTCGAAGATAATGCAATTCTTAAAGAAGTTCTGGTTTTGGATATAATCGGGGTAATGGGACGGGAGTGGGATATAATTGGATCATCATTGGTTTAGGGTTTTACCACATTCAGGCGATCAAAGGTATCGACAGAAATATACTTTCTAAATAAATCACTGGGCTATCAACATGGTTTTTCGGTAACAATCTGCTGTACAATTTATCGTTAAAATATCGATACATCCCTGATCGTACGACTACGGTAAAAGCCTAACCAATACAAAGAGGAACCTAGTAACATCGCGTAAGCTTCGTTCGTGATATGACTGTTCGGTACATGTATCACGGGTGTCCCCCGGTGGTGGTGCGGGTAGCGTCCCCGGCGGGTGGCGTGGCGCGCGACTGTGGAGGAACGCGGAGCCCCCGTGCAGGCGGGCCGGCTGCATCGCCGCGACACCCCCCACCACCTCAAGAACAAACGCGTCAATCAGATCGACGCAAGGCGTGCGCGAGACCTTATTGCGCAGGTGCTGCTACCGTCTTCCTAATGCATTGTGTTATATGTAATTACTTACAGCCTGTTAATTTTGTTTGTATAGTCTGTTCCAACACAATTACGTGGAAATATAAACAATTTTGTAATAATTGTCGCACAATCACTCATTAAAGGGAAGTTCAATAAGTAAAATCTTACGCGAAAAGTGAGAGTATGTAATACAGGGTTGAATTCAAGTAACTGGCGAAACTTTACAGTCGTGACGGGTGATTGTATAGGGACAGAACAAAATAAAGTATAATTTACTAGATTTAGCCTAAGTAACTGTAGTTAAGAGTTTATAAATTATGCTGTTTTTTTGCTTTATTTATTTATGTTAGCCAACAATTGTTTATTTTATTTTATTTTATTAGGAACAATAAACAGCAGAATATAAAACAATAATCTAAATACTAATTAGTAAATGTACACAATTAATTAAAAATATTTTCTTAATAGCAGTGCATCTACAAAAGCAAAAAATCATTACATTCTTTATCATGATTGCATATCGTTACCCGTGATATCTGTGAAGTTATCAATTAATTTAATTTGATCCTTAAGTTTAAAAATCAGAATGTTGACAATACAAATAAACAAATTAATTTGAATATGGCACTACAATAGGGTATTTTACCAAAAAAATCTAATAAGTCCGTCAGTTACATTATTGGAAAATTTTGGATAAGTATTTTTAGGGTTCCGTACCTCAAAAGGAAAAAACGGAACCCTTATAGAATCACTTTGTTGTCCGTCTGTCTGTCTGTCTGTCAAGTCCTTTATCTCGGGAACGCGTGGAGGTATCGAGTTGAAATTAAAACCATACACTCAAATCTACGGTCCCTTGATGCTGTAAAAAAAATCAACCCTCTATGTTAACGTGAAAAAAAGATACGGCCATTTATGTCGCTAAAAACGCATTTAAAATATTAAGTAGATTAAAGTATGGATAGTAGGTATGGATTACTATAGAAGTATGGATATGTACAAATATGTACGGGACCCTCGGTGGGCGAGTCCGACTCGCACTTG
Organism: Charanyca ferruginea; assembly: GCA_947361185.1. Classification (NCBI taxonomy): domain Eukaryota; kingdom Metazoa; phylum Arthropoda; class Insecta; order Lepidoptera; family Noctuidae; genus Charanyca; species Charanyca ferruginea. Next base: position 13,282,524 of record OX376073.1, on the reverse strand, counting down.
TCCGGTTTTTTTTTTGTTTTATCAAATCAATAAAAACTGACAAAGATAAAACGCATCAAAGATCAGTGGGGGTTTGTGACGTCACTTCACCAGTAAAAGTGTACTCACATAGTGATGTCACACGAGTTTTCGACGCACTGTATCGTCTTCATTTTATGTTTACGTGAAAAAAGAAAAAACACGTGTCCAATATTTTTTGGAACTCTATCTAACGGACTAATTAGATTTTTTTGGTAAAATACCCTATTTTCCACCCGTTTGTTTACATTTCTATTACATTGAATTGGAACAGACCTTAGTCCTGCTTGCTCGAATGGTGCTAGGTACATTCAAATTGTGGGTTTTCATCATAGCTGTCGGTATCAACCAATAACTCAACAACATCACGCTAAATTATGAGTATCATTTAGCATGAAACTGTGTTGCGTTTGCACACCTTTTGCAAACAAATGCATGAACAAGTTGTTGATTGATGCAGATAGATGTAAAAAGACCTTTATTGGACTATAAATATTGTAATTGGAGGTACTTATTGGTTAACTACATAACAATAATTAATATTTTATTTGACACTTCATGAGCTGCATATAAAACAATTTTCCATTACAAGTTTTGGAGTCCAGTTTTCCTTGCATCATTATGGTAATTTTAATATTATAACTGTAACCACTAAAATTTTCTGTTTGCATGTTTGTACATATTTTTCATTAACTTTGGTTTATTGGGGTTAATATTTCAATTTAATTGTTTTAACAGGAAATAGTGTGTGTACTGTGTCTTTCTCATTGTAACAATTTATTCGACGTAGGTACAATTAAAAGCCTTGTCCGCACGATACAAGATGTTTACCTGTTGCCGCAACACGTGTCATGCCCACATCATGTTTCTGAAAATGTAAAAAATGTACTACACTTGACAGCTCTGTTCTCGGCCCATCAAATAAAAAAAAATGAGCTTGATTTTAATAGTGTTCGTGGAGTGTCTTGCTCGATCTTTTCTATAGAAACCTACTGTTTGGAACGAGCAACTAGCCTCAACTTTCTGAATAACTGACAGTTCAGAAATCTCTGTGAATGGTTTATTTAAAATAAATGGTTTGAGAAAATCTTGTGCCATATTCAAACTCAAACTAGTTTGAAGATGGCACAAGATTTTGCGGTGCGGTGCAGTGACAAGGCGTTAGTAGTTCTTTTTCATGTGTACTGTTGCTAATATCAGAACCTTGCTTCGTTTCGTAGTATTTGTATCAGTGTTGGGTCATGTCCGAGTCCAACCCTCGTTCTAATTAGATTCATAAAGCTGTATAAATTCATTCATTAATGCATGATGTACTTGTTCAGTATAAAAACATATTTGCGAATATTGTATTTCATTTTGTCAGTTTACCTATTATGTTCTTCGTGTGTTTGGTATCAGTTATCAGGAAAGTTTAAGATGACGAAAACCTTACCGTTACCTGGAATAGAGAAAAGAGGAAATGTTACGACTGCTTTTTCTGTATATCATATAAAGAGACCTGGTTTTGACCATACAATCTCATTTCTAAAAATGGTCTTAAAATTTAGGTCGATTAAAATTCATCAAATAAGGCAAAATGAATTTCGTTGAAGTCTACGATAAAGTATTTTTAACCTGAAACGAGTTAAGCGTAGCCTCCCTTTTTATTTACACCTTCTTTCATTTTCAACATAATATAGAAACGCAAAACCTATTTTTAAAGATAATACCTATGGTTGAGCGAGCGCCCAGCATCTTTTAAAATCCGTACTATATTTAAGTAATATTAATAAAGACCTGAATTTATAAACTTTATGTTTAAAGCAACGGTACTCAGGTACCTATTCTATACCATGTACACAACATTTACGAAAACAACGAATCTTCTGTTGGGATTATTTCCTCAGTATTATCAATTTGTTTTATCTGACAAACGTGTTCAATGATAATAATTTTAAAAATAATGTAAGTGAAAGCCTTGATAAATAAAATAATTTGAGTAAAAACTTAGATAAAAACGCTTGCTGATTGTTATGTTTCTCTGCATTAACCATGATACTTTTAGCATGTGATGATATTTTTCTGTAGACGGTATCTTATATATGATTGTTCATCAATTAAATACACTGCTATCGTGTAGTCGTGCTGTGCATCACAATGGCATCTAAATTGCGGACTATACAATAACGCGAAAGGGTAAAAGCTGACGCACGGTCCGCGTCGAAATTTCTTGTTCACCAGAGAATAGCAGAAACAATAGCGTCGTGAGATCTCTTTCGCATCGCACCTGTACTCTGTGAAATATATTACCATAAAACGATCATCGGGACGAGTATTAACACTTCAATCACAGTTTATCCTACTCTAAAATCATTTCTAAATACCAGTTCAAAATCTAGTTTGAAATCTTAGTAAAGGATCTGGTAACATCGCAATGAGTGTGTAAATAAGTAATAAATCTCTTGGTGAATCGCTCCGTTTCTGTAAGCACGACCCAACCGTGGGTAATTGTTGGAATACCGCGGCTGTTACGGGCTGATGCGCGCGGGCCCTCGACCACAACGCTCTCGGTAGACCCTCCGCGAGGCTCGCAGAAATGAGTGCCTTCCACTGCGCTGCGACTAACAATGCTTCGTGTACCGCGATTAATCGATAAGTGAAGTGCCGCTTTCTCAATACAAGTGTAGTGTTAAATAAATCACCAACAAACACCGGGCCATTTCCAAAGTGCTCCTTATCAGTATATATTAAAATGAGGTGCTTGAAAGCGGCAGGAGGATGGCTCGCCCGGGTGAGATGCGTATGCAAGATAGAAAGACATTTAGCGAAAGATTTCAATTAAGATTCGACTGCATTTTGTTTGGCTTGCTTCGCTTGTGTATTGTCGTGTCACGATCATACCATTTCACTGGCATGTAGTGTAATGCGACATTTAGTTATTTCCCTACTAGCTGTAAACAGTGTGGCTTATGTATTTTGTTATTGCCTGTTTACGTTCTCCCGTGATAGACTTAAGCGAATTTATTTTGGCATATAAAGCATATTTTCCTTTACAGGCAATAAAAAAACGAGAGCAAAGTGAGGAACCGAAGACTGATGATGAGGAGACAGTGGAAGACGTCCAGGACGGTGAGTTCCACATAAAACTAGTTTTACTTTTTTTCCAGCGAATTAAGTAGTTCATTAGTTATTATTACGGTGCACAATTTAGGTGGTGCACGATCTTCTAAGATGCTCTATAGTTGCGACATTATTTCACACGTTCGTGACCATAGTCTGTCGCCTTGCGATCACGAACGTGAACCGAGCGGAGCCCGTCTGTCACTCTCGCGTCACACACAAACGCACCGTCTCGCCTTTATTTTTATGTGGGAAACATCTATTATGGTTAATAACTTTCCCAACTTGAAAACGTGTGCTCGTTAATTGTCATATCGCTCTTTAACTAGAGATCATGCGAATATTCAGGCTCAAAGAAATTGCCCGTTACTAGGGCCGATGTTGTTGGGGTACAACTTACTTTATACGTGCTCTTCCGTAAGTACAATGAATGAAGCAACATACATACCTGTAATACGCAATGTTAGCTTGTATAAAATCGGTATCGCTTTGTTATCAGCTTATCTCTTACACTCGGCGTGCCATTTCGTTCCGTTGAACGAAGCCTCTCAGTGTTTCGCTTGCCTGTGCCGAGTTTGCCGTTCCACCTCCTTCTTCAGTGAAAATTAATAACAGTGTGTTCTAGTCGCGTGACATACTTCAAACTTAAAGATACAGATATTCGTGATCTGTGCCGAATTCGTGTGATACCCGCGTTTAGCATTGTATGAGTCAGAATCTCAACTTGATCATGGTTTACTTGCGTTGACGCAATCCCCCTTTATATGCCAGTCCTCAATATGTGTGATTAATTAAGTCAAAATATTCAGTGCCGGAATTAGTGATTTAGTGATATCGTAATTTAATAACAGTGTTTCTTAATGGCTTAACATGATAGAGTTATTGATTCGATCATGAGTAAATAATATTATCTATTGTGAAGCACGTACCTATGTATGATATTCTAGAAACTAGTGTGTTCAAGCAATGTATGAAGGTCAAGCTCGGTTATTGTTACATCGTTACATATAAACGTGTCACTTACTCATGTTTCTCTGTTTTTGTTTCGAAAACATCTCAATGTTCTGCGGAACCTCGCGGTAATACGCTTTGCTCCATTTACTTCAAAATTGCGGTTATATACCCTGCACTTACTTGCACAGTTGCACACGTACCCACTTTCCCTGTGTCATACCACAGTAAGCAAGACGCTTCTTTGTTGTTTAGCTACAATTGTCACCTATTGAGTCGTATTTAAATAATATGAAACTTACTAAATTGTGATGTTTCCAGTAACAGATTCCTTAATTTTGATAGTCCTTAGTAAATAAACAAGTTGTTTGATTAAACACGGTCGAGCACCGCGTCGGCACACAGTTGATAGTAGTCTGTTTGATTTACCTACAAACATAACGCTAACTTGATTCTTTACACTCCGACCTGTGGCGTGTTGAAACGTTTACATTACAAGCTCATCTAATCCGCGACACGGCAAAAACAGAAGTTTTTTCTGAATACTACTATTTTCTTTGCCATAGTTTCACTTTGAATTTCTTCTACTAATTATATTCTGCAATAAGTGCTTCATTTTGATGTAGAAGAAGAAGTTATTATTATTTTATGCGGTCTCGAGTCAGGCATTACCAAACTTATTATTCAAATTAAAACCATTTGTTCCGATGAACTCAAAACAATGCATAGAGAGCACCTGCAACCTTGACCCAGTGTACGTATTTTCCGTTTACTGTACTCAAGGCATAATATTTTCCTACCTCAAGTATTAGTAAGTGTACTTCACGTGATTCACGTGGCCGGCATACCAAGTTGATAAAAATACGTTTTACATTAGCAAACAATAACTTGGCTAAGGTTGCACAGAAGGTGTTATGTGCCTCTAGGCCCCTACGGATATAATATACATGTTTGTTGATACGAGTTATTGAACCGACAGCATTATCTTATCAGCTATAACATTAAATTATTATTCGATCGAAACTCATTGTTAGTCGTTCTTGAACATTGCACTCAAGTAGAGGAAGTTGTACATTGTGATATAATAATATCAATATTAGTTTCTTCAACATAAAATCAGTTCAAATAGTTGGCCAGACAGTCTTCTTTGTTAATTGGCTACGTTTCGTTAGTGCTTTATCGTGAAATAAAAATGTTTTCTTGGAAATTTTATTAAAACGGATCTACTACTCTGTCTGGGTTGCGCGGATATTGCATGTCAAGAAGTTGTTTATCAGCCTGCGTCGTTGTTCGTATATCTAATTTAGCAATTATTTATATTTCCAATCGTGGTTTTGGTATTTGTTAAATCATTTTGTTTTGACAACGTACCTATGTCTTTGGAGTTAGTAAACTTGTTAGGTTGTTACTGAAGTTTATCAACACCGCGTGCAGTATACAATCGTGACAAAAAAAAAATACATTTATCTGAACCAAGGGTCGCTGTGATTGTTAAAGTGATTGTTAACTAATCGTTAAATGTATCTACGAATTTTCTCCTTGCAAGTTTCTTTTGTTATTCTCCTCTGTGTATACGTCAAATTGCCTGACACGGAATTGACAGTACCTTTGTCCGAAAGTCGTGTCGATGTTTCGTCCAAACTATTTTAACCTCAATTAGCTCCAACAACGGCGGTCTTGTTCTCGGGCTTGTGGTCATTTACTTATACATCGACGATCATCATTACTCATCGTTCATGATGTACGCCGCTGTAATTGCAATTTGCTTTCTTCAGCGTGATATGTTGCTTCGTTGTATAACACCGTAAACTATAATTATTTCGTTGTTTAGACTGACAAGGTTTCTAATACGAACACATTAAGTAACAAATGGTGATAGCAAAGGGGTTCTCACGAAAGTGTTATAAGAGGACATAATGAAAGACAAAAAGAGACTAGAAGTGACGTTAAGTGTTCGCGGTGACGGTTCACTGAGTCGAAACAACCTCAGGAGTAGTAACAGGAGTAACCGCAGTAATGCAAGCAGCAATAGTAGCGCACTGCCCGTAAGCGAAATATTCGCCACCGATCGTTTCTCCGCACCTCACAACAGATCCTTTGATATACTCGACAAGTACCGCAGGCAACCGAATCAATATGGATATCCAGCACAAAGCTTACAAGCATTAAATCATTACCAACAATCAGAAAATAATAGATACGATATTAGGGAGAGAAATAATCCATATATTGATTACGCAGACTCGGCAAAGCCACATTACTACCAGCAACAGCCACAACAGCTGCATAATGTCGGTCAACATCAGTATCAGCCTGTGTATAATGATTCATCAATCCTGCACGGGACATTGCCACGGTCAGCCAGTCGCCAAGACCAACAAAGGGGTAATCCTGTGTATAGTGACGATTCCTTCCGTTCAACGTTGCCTCGATCAGTGAGCCGTCAAGATCAGCAACGGGACAATCTTCATTATAATGATAGACTAATGCATGAGTCGTTGCCACGATCAATAAACCGTAATGAACAACAAAGAAACAATCCGGTGTATAATGAGGAGTCCTTTCGTTCAACTTTGCCTCGGTCAGTGAGTCGTCAAGATCAGCAGGGGGACTATCCAATTTATAATAATGAAGCAATGCATGGATCGTTGCCACGGTCAGTAAGCCGAAATGATCAACAAAGAAACAGTCCCATTTATAATGAAGAGTCAACTAGACTACATGGATCTATGCCACGACTTAACCGCCTTGATGACCAAAGAGTTAATCCTACCTACAATGACCCATCAGCTCGATTGCATGGCACTTTACCTCGATCAGTAAACCGACAAGATCAGCAAAGGGGTACACCAATCTATCCCAATAGCTACACCTTGCCTGCTAAGTACGGACCAAGACGAGTACGAATTAGCGAATTGGAGCCGATTGTACACGGATATAATGGTAAGTGTAATTCAAGCTTAGCTTGTCTATAAATAATAAAATTTATGTTTCTGTGACGGCTAAAAACCAAGATGCTGTTACATGGAAGTTATAACATGTTAGATTCACGACAAGCACCTACAGTCTGCTAAACATAGACAGTTAGAATTCTGTATAACAAAGCGCACATCCTGAAATGCAAAACAATGGGTTTGATGTCGGTTGACGGGACTTGCCATCTACCCTAATATCAGTCCCTTGTTAGTTGTCCCTGAGAGCAGTCTGTGTGACTAAATCTAGGTGAAGAAGCAATAGTCATTTATCAAATTTTTTTTTTACCCATTGCATATTCACTGTTCGGTAGTGTTTGGTCGTTTCCCGTGATGTGATCATGGGAAAGTGCAAAACATCAGATTATTGAACTATAAATGAGATACCTACTTTCTGAAATTCTGATAAATAGTATAACTATAATCGAAAATAAGACTTAACTGTTAAAAGTTAGTGTTCCTGAATCTTTATAATGTATTTCAAGAAATGTTTTATTGGTAAGTAATATACATTTTGTATAGTGCAGTTGGGAGAGAAATCCACGGTAGAAAGTCGTTTTGAATAGAAATTAATCTAGTCGTTAACCTGCAATATATCACGTTGTATCAAGGTATAACTACCATAAAATATTCTGCTTTCAGCTCAACCACCATAGTGTTTTGAATACTTATATCGATATTCTAACTACCCATTAAGCTCTACTGGAACCTATTTATCTTAGTTACTCCGTTCGCGACAATTAAATTCAGCAAGGTTATTTATAACTCGCTACAGATTTCTACCAATCGATTAAACTTTACAGTGCGTACGTGGCCATTTTCAATGGATTAAGATTTTTATTGTTCAAATATCAAACAATATTTTTACTACACTTCTATATATAAACAAAAGGTTTATTATGCGTGTGTGCGTAAATAGGACGCATCTGGGCCAACCCTCCCGAGGGACGGACAACAATAGCTGCAGCAGGGCACTCTCCCCGCGTTTACTGGTGCGCTCTAATGAGCCAGCCCGTTGCTTGTGTTAGCTCTCAGTACTTCATATGCCTCTACCATAGGTACCCATATTTTGAAATTCAGTGGTGTTTTATTAATTTACAAAAGTAAACAACTGGGATGGCGGTCACTAAGTCAGCGGTTCGTGGCATTATGTGTTCCCTCATGGAGTTCACGTTTAAAGCAAGTAAGATGTCAGAGTTGATTGAATTTCAGAGTTGATGTTTAGTACTACAAATCCAGCTTAGAGCTGGACTTGATCAAAATATGTTTACTAAAGGATTAAAATAAATTAAACTGACCCGCTAATTTTAAAGTGAAATAAATTTCGCACTGCCAAGTTAAACTTATGAAGAGATTATGCTAAATATTATTTTGTGAATTTCTTTTAATCTTGATCGCGTCGGTAGAATAACAGTCAGTGCCGTTATGATCGGTACATTTAGATATTCGCGTGTCACCACTTTAACATTTGCACAAAAGGAGCACTGGTTCACTAAGAAGGTCGACGACAATTTATTGTATTTTATGTTTACTAAGTTATACCAAATACAGCTGTGGAAACGCGTTTCTAATTTTTATTCCAAATGAAAAGAAGGCAATACAATGAATTTATGATTAGTCGCCATATTATCTTCTCATTATACATCGTGTGACTCACAAAGCTTCTTTTATGTTTTCAAGTTTATATAGGATAGCCTTATTTGAAAGTTTACATTTGAATCGTTTGAGTTCGTTTTGTGCAGTGTAGTTAGACACGGGGTTTATGTAATGGCCTGTTACGGTATAAAATCTAATAACAAATGGTTCGTAAACCATAATCTATATCTCAGTTGTGTAACGGTTGGCGATATCGGATAGAAAGTACAATACAGGCAGTGTATATTTGAGGTTATTTAACCCTAACAAATAATAATGGATGAGCTTTCGTTGCAAGTATAGTGGAGAAGGCTGTGTGGTACCAGTTTGCGCGTGCCTGGGCCGAGTTCGTGCACCGATGCCTGATAGAAAAGGAGACGAGCACGATTGACATTCGTGAACTCACAGCTTCACTCAAATAACATCGCATTTCGATTTTATTAGACCGCACCATACTGTTAGTTTTACTTAGTCGATAAAACAAACAAGAAAACTCGTAGGCATTTGATTAATTGCTTAATCTTTCGTCACGTCTTCTATTTATCATAAACTTAAAAAACTAGGAAATACCGGTATAAAGATTAACACCGGATGTAAATAAACCAAATAAACAGTGACTAAGTTTGGAATGTTAAGATAATTTAGATATGAATCTAGGAATGTGATGTACAATAAAGAAAATATATTATTAACTGTTGTAAGCTAGGGATCTATCAGTCACGTCACACGAACGTAAATTACCGTGTTTTACTTTCGAATCTTAATAAATAAATGTCATAGATTGTAATTTGGTACATGTTATTATAATGTTGGATACAAAACACCTTTCTCTGTAACAGTAATTACTATAGGTAGTGCACTCATGTTTTTCTTTTGCATTATCAATCTTCGTGCATCCGCGTCTTATTCAACGCCGTGAAAGTCCTTGTTATTGTGTATTCTGGCCCCGTGAACTTATTAATTGTTATTGCTGTTACAATGGCGTTTAGCCGAGATATGTAACCTTTCCCGATTTCTCTGACTATTAATCTTGTGCATGAAAAGAACACTCTAGCCATCGCCACTTGACGTTGGAATTTTATCATAATACGTACCTAGTCAATCTTATCTTTTATTTTGTATTATAAGGACGTTTGTTTAAATGGATGTACACGTGAATGTGTCTTATATACCTGTCGTAGTTTCTCTTATATCGTATTTGACCGCAGTATGTCAGATGTCAGATCTAAGATAGGGTACCTGTTGGCTGTAGTTGTATAGAATCGCGATATGCACAGGAAACCGTACGTTGCGGTTAACATCCGTGCTGCGGGCAGATCTCGAAAGCGAACCTGTGAAATGAGTTATTGAAGCGCATCAACAACATGATACCCTGAGAACATGATCCCCTATCATTAATAGTCTTTACTTTTGTTGCACTGCTTACGAGAAGTAGTCATTCATGAATTTACTTTGTAGATTTAGTTATTTTTCACACCCGGACCCCTCCGTGCCACGGAAAGTACGTAAAGCCGGTGGTACCGGCTGTTATTCGTAGATCTTTGACAATTGTTATGGGTTAGAAGCCAGAAAGTCTGACAACCAGTCTAAACAAGGGTTATCGGATTACCCAGTACCTATCTGGGTTGTGAAACACTGGTGTTCAGCTGTATCCGGTTAGACTGGATACCGACTCCGACATAAGTAGTTGGGAAAAGCCTAGGCAGATGATGATGAAGATGATAGAGAAAAGAAAAACTAAAATAAACGATACCTTTTTGTGCAAACCAAAATTTTTATGACACTATTAAATGAATTTTAAGGAGAGGTCGCTGCAGTTTACGGATTAACACGTTTTATCGTCAACCCCACCTACGGAGAAACAGTATCAAATTCTTACAGAGCTATGTCACCGTGACCGTTACTCGAAACGTAGAAGCTTAAACGTTCTGTGAGAAAACTGTCTTTTCGAGAACAAGTTTGTTAGTGCTGAATTAAGTAGGTCTGAACGTCCATTACGTGTGCCGTATCTAATTGGCATCCTTGCATACATTAATCACCCTGCAAGGTGCATTGCCTGTATGTAGATCACCGGTGGAACTGCTTTTCGAAAGCTGAAGTCCTGTTCAATAATCTATGGTTAACTGAAAGCCATATCCCGGCTGCTACGCGATTTCTAATTTTCTCCGATAGCTGGTAATATTATATCGTTTCGTAGTGTAATTAACTACCTATCATATTAACATATTTTATATACCTAATTAAGTAAATTCATTTTACCATTCAGCAGCAGTCTACAATTTATTTGATTGCTTTACTATGGACGTTCAATACCGATTATGTAGATTCTTGTTGATTTTGCAATTACCTTTAAGTCGTATTGATTGGCTGATTACGATCTTGTATTTTTTTTATCTTACCGTTTATGTAAACACAGATTTATGTAAACAAACGCTAACTTTCAGTGCTTATTATTTAAATGTGTGAAGATTTATGGTCTGTAGAATCTGTACTATAGGTACTTATATCTAAATGTGTCTATTACACAATTAGGCTATAGTACCTATAGATCAAAGAACTTTTCTTCCTCTTCATCCTGTATATTTTGAACTATAATAAAAATATTTAAAAAGTACTTTTCGGTTCTTCATATACGTACCAATTAATGTTTCGACTTCTACCTTGTGTAATTTCTAAAGTTACCAATTGTTATTCACAGACATTCGAATCAACAATACAGAAGTGATAAAAGCAATAATAACTGGGTATACAATTGATCACATCGATATACTCATAAAAAATCGAAAGTGTCGGTAACGAGATCGGATGTAGATGCGATCGATCGGTACGGATAATGGGTAGGTAACGCTGCTAGGGTAAAAATAAAGGAATCGGTATGCGCCAGGTTGAGACTTTCTATTTTTAATCGGGCGGAGAGGTCGCGGGCGCGGGCGCCGGCGCCACAGCCTCCGCCAGATCTTGTGGTGGTTGCGCGCGCATTCCGTCACCGTATGCGCCCCGGGCTGCGCGCGCAACACGCGTTGTTATACCCAGTTTGGTGTTCACGACTTGTTTGTTTTGATTTGCCGTACCAAATTCGAAGCCGGTTACACTTATTGCATTTATAAACAACATTAAAATTTCATCAGATAAACTTAACAGCTCATAAAATTATGGACAAATTATTTTATAATAAAATTGGACAATGACCTGAGTCGGAATGCATTAGGGCGAATAGCCGGCCGGTGCTTCGGTTTGATTGACGGACGATACTAACCAGATAGTATCGTAACGTGAGCCGGTAAATCAACCTCCGCCTACGGACATAGCTGCCCCTATTCAGGAAGTAGCCCGGGACTAGTTTTAGTTGAGGAAATGGGTGTGATCAGGAGGAAAAAGCGTAAGTTTACTTTCTCTATTAGATAACAAAGCGGGAGGAAACACTATAAGATTTTGTATTAATTAGTTCCTAATTCGTATCCTTATGCACAAATACATTCTTTCTTTTTGTTTGAAAGTTTTCATGTCCGATTTCTAGTAGGCAGTAGCCTGTAACACAATACCAATGTGGATTTTTTGCGAAACATCTGATGCAATTCGCCCAAATTAACATTTCGTATTGTTGAATGTGATGTTTTAAACAAAAATAACAGTCTACATCAAAATTCTATGGCCTGTTAATTTTTTTATGGTTATGGAAATGCGCCGGGGAACGGATGTCGTGCTCTATAATATTCTGCGACAAGCGAGTCAAGGTTCATTATTGTTTTTATCAAGAAAATAATATCCACATTCTATGGGAACTTTTAATACAATTTCACATTTATAATTAAAGTAAGAAGTATGTACTAACTAGCTAAATATTTAATGTGGGAGAATCTAAGATGGTTTTTTAATTTACTTTTCATGGATACAATTTAAATAACACTAATTACTTTAAGTTTTTTTTTTGTAAGAATACTTGTATCAGCTAGCTTATCTACACTAATATACATATTATAAAGAGAAAATATTTGTATTTTTGTATGTTTCTAACGAATACCTAAACTCAAAAATTACTGGTGCGGTTTCAAAAATTCTTTCACCATTACAAAGCTACATTATCCCTGAGTAACATAGTCTATATTTATCAATTGAAAAAATTAGGGATACTTGACAAAATTCACGCGGACGAAGTCGCGGACAAAGTGCTAGTCAGCTATATGTTTCCATCAGTTTAACGGAGATTTTGAATTCATGCCATCCTTTACATTTTGTATCAAAAAGAAAGTGACAGCAACAATTCAAAGTCTCCGTTAAACTAGTGTTTGTTTTATGCAACTCACCGTATGTTAGTTAACTATAACCCTTATTTTATGAATGTAGCCCTATAAGGACTCGCCATATGATGCATTCATGTTCACCCAGTTTCATCCATCTACCTATATCGACATAATATAATATCCGCGATTCGATTTGTTTACTACGAACATTAATCTAAACATTGTTTATTTTACGAACCAACGTGAATTAGAACGTATCTAAAAAATGGTTACATGTATATCAGATTTTAATTAAGATCAGACACGGCAAGTAATTGGATAGTAACTCTACACGAACTTTATTCGTAGCATAAAGAAAAACAATGTTTTATAACCAAATGTTAGCTAGCAGTCAAATTTTACGGCACGTTTCTTTTAAATTTATGTTTTGTAACAGTTGTTTTAAATGTTTTATTCTCATACGATATTGTTATATCCGAATTCCGAAATGAATAGGTCATCGTCATTTATAAAAATGGCATTGATCGCAATTAAATATTCAATAATAATATTATCTACGCAAAGTGGTCATCTTCGTTTTATAGTTTCGTATAATATAAGTGTAGCTACAAGTAGAAGTCCTTGCCGTGCAAACCGCAAAACATTGTGCATATTACAAGTATTACAACGCACTTGCACTCAATAACAATTAAACGCCAAACGCTTCTGTTCAATAGGCCATAAGTAACTTATTTTACGTGCTTCGTAAACACCCTAGTGTGAAGGTGAAACAGTAATGGTTATGCGGTCATCGCTCACGTATTCGGGTGGGTCCTCCTAAGTTACATAGGTAGCCATTGTACTTACCAGTGTTTCGTAAGTGCGTAGTTATAACTTTAAAAGTTTGTTTGATCACTATTGACTAAGTATCTCTTGTCATTGGATTATTTTTGGATAGGTTGCCCTTTTAAGATTGACCTTTAACTTTGTCATCATTTAAAATAACTTGTTTGTACACAACAAAATGTGTTTAGATTAAACAGCCTCCATACTGAGTTCCTACCATATTTTAGTTCCATCATTCATCTATGAAACCTTTCGGTTCTCTTGCCTTTCATAAAGCTTTTACACCATAATTACGTGTTTTTCGTGTAAATTGCTAGCCTCCGTTGGAATTATCTTTCATAACTGTGATTAGTGCTTGCAGCTCGGATTCGCACGTGCAAAGAGTACCGTATAGTCTGCAGATTGTAACACCAAACAGCTTTCAAAACCAGATCACCCTTACCATCCATTCCCTTCTCTGATTTTTTAATTAAAAGAAATCAACGTTCATTTACTTATTCTGTATTTTTCAAAAATTCAGTATCGGGCCGATTTTTTTACCACAAATTTTGATAATTACAGTTTTCGTCGTATACAATTTTTTTTCCATAACTGTTAATGTAGGTAATATAAACCTGTAAGCTATCAATCATGTATCCTACTACTCCGAAGAAAAATACTGCTTTAAGCGTCATAAAAATGAGTACTTATCTATTCATTTATTTATATCCACTGTAAATATTTTACCTTCTCGGTATTTTGGCACTGATGATGATGGCAAAATTCAAATTAAAATATTATTGCGAAAACGAAACATTTATTATAAAATCAAAAATATGTATGTGCACGCCTTATACATATTTATGATAGGGACTGATGAATCGAGGTAAACATAAAATAGCACAGCAATTTTATTTATCGTCACACATACATAATACGGCAGTAAAATATAAGAAAGTGTTAGTACTGCGAAAATGGATAAAGTACATGCATAGAGTACATGCATAGACTTAACATAATAGTGCTATACCGTTGTCAATGATGAATGTATGAAGTCATACATTTATTGTATTTACGACGTAATGTTCTCGAGGCCGCAGAGGTACCGCAGGTAGCAAACACCAGACATTTACGTGTTTACACCCGCTAAGAGCTCTACAAAGTGTACGTACATAGCCCACTACAGCCATTAAATCAAATTGCCACTCTTAATTTAACATTAACGTACCGCTATCAAGCTTAGGGTTTATTCCTGTCATCAAAGCTGCAATTTCTTACATTGCTTCTAAGTTTTTACCGTATTTAAGTGCAGCCGCCTACAAAAACTGCATTCGCTACATGCTGGATGAAAATTGCTCCACTGCTTTTACTTAAATTACTTTCATAGAGTACCTGCAGCAATTATTTATTAGTTACATGCTTTTTCGTTAAATTACTCACTGAATCATTTCACAACATTGACTTTCACCTGTCCGTTACATTTAGATTGGAACTAAATTACCATCATTCCTAGGAAAGAGCATTTTCCAATAAGACTACTGTAAAATGAGAGTCACGAATCCCTCTGTAAACTATCACGACTCGTTCTGGGCTACAATAGTTGTGTAGTTATTCTATTAAGCTTATCCGGGGGTGAAAGTATCTCAACTGATTGGCTATTGTAATGCACAAGACAGGACGCGCGCCCGACCATTCTGGATCATGATTTCACTGTGGTCCATTCATTCGTCTCGACATGATTGTCGTGCGAACGTTACAGAGTGACGCGCTATCATTTGTTATTCAATTCCGTACTGTTTGCATTGAAGATCTGTGGAATTAGAAATCCGGTTGCGTAGAAACGTATCATCAATAATTGTCGCAGCGCATCGTTTGTCATTGGTCTTTGGAACAAAGCATTTCTCTTTGCGATAGCGGTCGTAGGCTTAACATTTAGTGCCTGATAGTTCACAATCGTGACAACCGCAAGCGCAGGTGATACGTCACACAGACATAATGTCTGTATCGTGATGGTTTATTTTTGTACCCATGAATCGTTTGAGCGCCGACCTTGCAAGCATATGCACCGTATTGCATCTGCGCATTGTTCCTATTCACGGGAGGGTCAATAATTAGTTCAGTGTGCGGCACTTCTGACCTATTAACTCAAGAAAGACCTTCAGGATAATTCGTTTTCTGGCTAATATGGTAGTCTGGTACTCATCTTTAATTATCTAAGTAACCTGACAAGTAGGTTAATTGGTCTAGTCTACGCATATAGAGTTGTATTATTCTCAGGAATATCCATTTTCATATTTATGCTTGACCTTACACTTGCTGACAGTGGATACATGTAAGCATTGCGTATGCGCAAGTGGCGGAAATCAGTAGTCCGAAACAATACGCATTACATAATTAATGGTTCAGATAACAGACATGTATTTACTATTTAGTCAATATGTATTAATTAATATTGAATAATACTTGTCATTGGTCTTATATCCGCTTATCAATTCCAAATTCAGCAATGGCTTACCAATTCAGATAAATAAAACGAAGGATATTAACAATGATAAGAATGCTTGATGGATGACATAATGAATACAATTCTGGTAATGGATTTATTTAGCCGCGATATTTGTAAACATTATCGACTGCAAGCATAATCTTTATATTATAACCTTGGAAGAACATAGCAAGGGAATAGGGTGTGGTAATAGTGACTAGTGAGCGATATCAGTAGCGTCTGTGCTCTGATAATAAAATACCACGTTGTGTTTATAGAGCAAACGGCAGGCACATGTGTTTTATACTTTTACTAGCTTAAATGATGATAACAGTATTAGCTTAAGAGCTGAATATACGCCGTTGACCTTGCTCCATCGGGCGCTACTGATGAAAATGCTCACACATGCAAGTTTCGAGTACCTATCGATGGCGTAAAAAATCGTTTATAAATAATTAGGAAAGTTATTTGCAAAATAAGCCGAAAGTTCCCTTGGTATTGTACTGTATAATATGCTGATGACTTTAAAAAAATCTTGTGATTGACAGGTTGTGAGAAAAACTACGAAAATAGAGGTTACTTTGCATATTTAGTACTCAAAATTTTAAATATTTTTATAATATTTTGAACCAAAGATAAAATGCTGTAAAGTAAGATTATAAATGATGTATATTAAGATATTTTTTTTTTGTTTTCCTTTTCTACCAACATTTTGGAGAATAAAGGGTTTAACACGCTCACTGTGCGTCAAGTAGACACAATAGTTAAACAACAAACAGGGAAAACGTTCCCTAATGAGCCCAATTCATGTAAATATCCTAATATCATGCCTTAACTTGCTTTTATTCTATCACAGGTGAGTCCGTATCAGAGCGAGCAGAGAGTGAAGCCCGGGTGGTTAGTGATCAGCGATGCATCGAGGTCCGTATAGCGCGCACCGCCGGCGGACTGGGGCTCAGCATAGCCGGTGGACGAGGCTCCACGCCTTACGTCGGCGACGATGATGGCATCTTTATATCTCGAGTCACACAAAGTGGACCCGCTTATATGGCTGGACTTAGGGTAAGTCCGCAATAGCTTTTATAGCACGATCAGTAATAAACTGACCGATTACGGGTCCAAAATGAGTTAGACAAACAACGACCTATACGTTTCAAAGTCGTCTTTCTCTTCTTCTCTCTTTATATTTTAATTTTTTTTCGTTATCTTGTTCCGGAATGACAACATTATAAACCACTAGCACTATTCCCGCGACTTCTTTGCCATGAATTTTCTTACGTATCCCTAAATGTTTGATATTGAAATATAGCCGAGCTATATAATATATAGAAATATAGCTGACGACACGGTTGGCGCAGTGGCTAAGCGATCGACTGCTGTGCAGCGTGTTGCGGGTTCGATTCCCGCCTAGGGTAAATATTTGTGTGATGAGCACTTGTGTTTGTCTTGTGTCTGGGTGTTGTTTATCTATTTAAAATGTATTTGTGTATGTATATCAGCTGTCTGACACCCATACTACAGGGTTTCCCTAGTTTGGGGTCAGATGACCGTGTGTGAAATGTTCTCACATATAAAAAAAAAAAAAAAAAAAAAAATAGCCTATAGCACTTAAAGATAACCTAGCTTCATAGAAGAATTTCTGAAATCGGATGAGCAGTTCCGGATATTACCTACATGCATACAAGTATTACCTCTTTGTAATATTAGTAAAGATAAACCATTATGTAAGACAAGTCCTGACTGCTAAAATGTTTTTTTGCGATTTCTTAAAAAAAGAACTTTCGACTTAGGTCAGTCTATTATTAAATTTCTCAGTCTCGCTATGACGTTGGGTGACAGAAAACCAGTCGACCCATCTGAGGGTAATTGGTCACCGCGCCCATGAATCAAAGCCAGTCGATCGTTGATTTCAATTCGACCATTAAAAGGCCCTTTTGAACGTCATATTAGAAAATTTGAATCTAGTTGACCATTCCAAATGGTACTTTCGTATGGAGAAGAATGGGCATGAAACTCCATACATACATACTCCATCCATCTTTGAATATCTACAATACCATACCAGAGGCGTCGGAGGTGCAGCACCGTTGTAATTACACCGACAGTACCGACACCTATGTCCTTCCGCCATCTTAGATACTATACTATTATTATAAAGAGGTAAAATTTGTTTGTTGGTTTGTATGTAGAGGGTAATCTCCGAAACACCTCATCCGATTTCTTTCACCAATAGGAAGGTACGTTATCTCTGAATGCCTTAAGCTATATTACATTATCAAAAAAATTAGGGATCCTTGAGAAAAGTCACGCGGATGAAATCGCGGGCAAAGTGCTAGTCTACTATATAAAAATAAGTCTGGTTTTCCTTCCTGACGCTATAACTCCAGAACGCACGAACCGATTTCCACGGTTTTGCATTCGTTGGAAAGGTCTCGGGCTCCGAGAAAATTCAGGAAAGGGTAGGTACAGGGTAGGTGTAGGGTAGGTGTAGGGTAGTTGTAGGGTAAGTGTAGGGTAGGTGTAGGTAAATAGGCAGGTAAGTAGGTATCGGGACAGGACAACGTCTGTCGGGTCAGCTAGTTAGTTATAAAATTAGACAAATATAGTTATAACGCTATCGTTATTTCAATTATAGCAAGTAATAAACTTATTATTTCACAATAAATACAAAGCATTTCTGATTTGCATTAAAAAAGTGCAATTATTTCAATAATAAAACCTAATAAATATTGTTTTCTTGTCCGTTTCTTGTCTAATGATGTAATGAATTGAGTACGTATAGATCACGACAACATTACTAACCTTTTCACCGCCACGTCAAGAAAGACTGTCATGTTGTCGTGACCGTGTCGTGCTGAACTTTGGTTTGTCATCTATATGTCACAGTCAAAACTCTTAACCAGACAAAACTACGTTTGACTACGAAAATCAGTCAAAACTACTTTTGAATGGTTCAAATTTATCCTTAATACTTAGAAACCCATTAGGTTCGTAGGTTTCTTTTTGTGACCCTTTTAAAACTTTTGTTTTGTTGTGATTGTTATAACTAGGGCGCTCCGTATTTTTGTATTTGTAACGCAAACGTGTTTTATCTTAAGGCGAAATGGGTCCCAAAGAAGATGTTTTGCCTTCACGCAGAATCAATTTTTATCCTCTAAAACTAAAATTTTTCCTTATTCTTTTTCGTGATCATAAATACTAAAGATTTTCTTTAGTAAATTATGAGGGCCAAAACACGATTGACACAATTTGCCTCGATACAAAAAAGTCGCAAAGTTTTCTCAAAATCAGCATTTTATATACATCCATTATGAGAAAAACCAGTTTTATTCGATTGTAATTTGAGCAATTTCAATAAAATTTTGTCAACACGTTTACCATTAAATACATTATTGGATTATGGGTTTATTTTAATAAAACAGAGCAAATAGAATTTAAAATAGAATTATTTATAAAAAAAAGCGTGCAATATTACGCGCGGTCCGGCCATTCCACCTCCCCGCGCACCCCGCTAGTCGTCCACGATACCATTTCGCCTTAATAAGGGTTTTGACTGAAGCCAGTCAAAAGTAGTTTTGACTGGTTCAGAGTTTTGACTGTAACATATACATTACTGTGACGGAAAAAAGGTTAAAGACATATATTGGTGGGGTGGTGTGATAGTATTTTCCAGTTCGAGTCCCTGTTCTAGAAACTTCAATTCTACTAAAATATTCACATGATACAATTGTGGCGTGCAAACTTACAAGAGTATTAGATAGTGTTTCCGTTTCTAATCGTATGAATCACAGCTGGAAGTATTAATGTCGTCAATAAATTGTTATTGTATGCACATGTTGGAATACTTTCTTCTCTTTTGTTTAATTTGTGTACCGGATATTAATTATGTAGACGCCTTCCTATTTTCGAAAATGTATCTCGACTTCTTTTAATGAGATACCTACATATCTTAGAGTGAAAACCTCGGAAATGCAATTTTATTCAGTTTTATTTTATTACATTTTTAGAAAGAAAACATCGTATTGCTAGATTATAATATTGTAAGAGCTCAACTTGACGAACCCTCACTAGATACTGTGAAGAGGTATAATTATAACGTGTGGGAGGACGTCGGAGGGATACATCAATGAAAGAGGGACTCTGTGCCTCCTTACCTCTTTATTCGTCAAGTTGAGCTCTTACAATAGGTACCTATTTCATTGATAACCTTGTAACTGTCACTAGCAAACCAAGTTTTCTTTATGAAAACCTCGCAAGTAAAGCTACTCGTGTTGTTTTCGTAAGACATTCGACGTTTTACGTTTCTAAGGTAATATCCTGAAAAATGTATCTTATGCATTTAAAAACGTATCCAAATTGCACACACACTGCCACACTCAGAGACGTCACTTATAATTATGAATCATTAACTTTAATTGATTTATTGACCAACATTCGCAATTTGTCTTATTTTTAACTGACAGCGTTTTAATTTATGTTAGTTGATTAAAGTTAATGATAATGATTGATTATTTTTCAAGGGACGTACCTGTATGTCCCTTAAAAAATAATCAACACTAATAGTAAAAAAATAAAAATAAATAATAATAGTCTAAGTACCGCAGTAAAAGACACAATTTGGAAAAATCTGTGAAAAAAACAAAATTATAGGGCGCAGATTTTTCTTCCTCCTGTAAAGTTATATCTATATGAGGTTTTTACTCCAAGGCAACGCTGTGTGATATAGCATAGTGAAAATAAGGTTTGTATTGTTTTAGGTTGGTGACAAGGTGCTCTCAGTGAACGGCACGTCTGTCGTAGAAGTGGATCATTATTATGCAGTGGAAGTACTTAAAGCAAGCGGGCCCACGCTCACACTTGTCGTGACCAGAGATTCACCTAATTCTACCAGGTAAGCACCGTTTGTTCCTTATCTTAATGTTTCATCATCACTGTTGCAATACAGATTGCGAGACCTAAATTATTTGAAACAGATTAGGGCAGTGTAAAAACTTTTTAATATAACTATACCCTGTTCACAATAAGATTAGACATAAACACAAACCTTTTTTACAGTCCCTTCAACCGATTTTGACTTCTATTCCGTAGGATTAAGGATGACATTAGAGGCAAAAAAGTGGTTACAATAACAACTGTTTACTGCAGTTGCCATTTGTCATGCTACCAACGCAATATGAGTCAAAATCGGTTGAACGGACTGTAAAAAAGGTTTTTGTAAATGTCTAATCTTATTGTGAACAGGGTATAGATTTCCCCGGCTTCACATGGATATTATCGTCATAATTATTTCAACAAATTTAAACAAAACGTTAACAAATTATACACCTAAGCCTTCCTCATGAATCAGTCTTGTCTATTGGTTAAAACCGCATGCAGTCCGTTCCGTTCTGTAGATTTTGAGTTTATGTACAGACATACAGACAGACGCGGCCGGGGACTTTGTTGTATAATACATATAACTAGCTGATCCGACAGACGTTGTCCTATCAAATGATTTTTCAATTTTCTTATCGTTTAAGCCTTCCCTTGACTTCCACAAATATTTCAAGACCAGAATTAGAGAAATCGGTCCAGCCGTCTCGAGTTTTAGCGAGACTAACGAACAACGATGTATTTTTATTATATAGACTAGCTGACCCGACAGACGTGGTCCTGTCAATTGATTTTTCAATTTTCTTACCGTATGAAACTTCCCTGAACATCCACAAATATTTTAAGACCAAAATTAGCCAAATCGGCCCAGCCGTCTCGAATTTTAGTGAGACTAACGAACAACGATTCATTTTTATTATATAGATTATATCTATACTAATATTATAAAGCTGAAGAGTTTGTTCGTTTGTTTGGTTGAACGCGCTAATCTCAGGATCTACTGGTTCGAATTGAAAAAATCTTTATGTGTTGGATAGTCCATTTATCGAGGAAGGCTATAGGTCCGGGCGAAGCCGGGTCGGGTCGCTAGTAGATAATAAAAATACCAGCATATTATTGTCCCACTACGGGGCAAAAGCCTCTTCTCGTACAGAGAAGGCACGAGCATTGATCACCACGTGCGCTCAAGGCGGATAATAAGTACTTATTTAATTATTATTTATGAGTGTGGGACCGATTCCTAGGTCACATAACAGTAGTTTGGCATTTGGACCCGGTAATTGGCGTCTCAACCTTAAAGTATGTTGGGTTAAATAACAATATTTAATTTTAATCAGAACTCACAGCCGAGCGCCGAGCGGAGCAAGCCATCATTCCATATCAAGCACTACCGACACAGTATCAACTCTAGAAAATGGACAGGTAAACATCTCATTGAACATTCACGCCGCAATGTATGTATTATGTAAATCACATAGCGGGCATATGCAAGTCCGTAATGTTTTTAAGCACCAACTGTATCGATAAACACGCAAGTCATTCTTCGAACAGGTTCCGACGGGTCGCGGTATACCAAACAAGCCGCTTATCATCAGTAACCAGTATGCGCAAGAGTTTGAGCCGGAGTTTAAAGAACAGGCGTTGAATCAACCGGTGCCGACCGTGGTGCCTACAGTCACGAGCTATAGTCCGTCCCCCACGGGGCAGGTTACTACGGATACCTACCAGAGATTGCAAGCGTCGCCGCCACCTCCGGTTACCGAACCATACATACCGCCCGGTGAGTTAAGTTAAGCTATTTTTGTAAACCTGTCCCTTCCTCTTTACGACAGCAATTAAGTACTTAGTAGTTGGTAGCGGAACTGACTACCTGAACCGCTGCTAGTACCTACACTTAAGTATTGCCATATCGTCGTTCATAGTTTAATTCCGCGTAACTAAAATGGTCAAAAACCGCAAATTTCGACCTTATGTAAAATCAGCGAAAGTGTAAATTCGCGATATTTAAAAATGTTTGTTACGGGGAATTGGACTATCAGCGACGATATGTGGAAGCTATTCTAATGCATGTCCCTTATCTCGAGTGACGACAGACTATAAAAGACGTGTGGCTTTCGCTAAAATCTACAAACAAATGCCAGTTTGATGAATGATCTCTTACAATCTGAGACCTTACTGCGCCTCAAAGGGCACGTTCATCCGTCAGTCTCGAGAGTCTTAAATTATTCTATGAAAGTCGTCCATCGGCCATCAAAAGCTCAATAAAATCTTATTACCGAACTAACCTTTAGATACAGGAATTTCCTCAGTTGAGTTGCGAGGAGAGGTCAGACGTCAGTCACCGTCTAAAATACAGATAGTCAACGCATCTGATTACACTGAAAGTCGAACTCGATGTTCGTGGGAAAATGCCAGACTTACGTATTTACCTAAGAGATCGGATTATAAGTCTTTATTGACACTTCAAGACAAATTACCATGACGATTATGTAAATTTAGCCATTAATAGCGCGATAGCGCCACCCATAGGGATTTGATCTTTAATCTAACAATTATTTTAGGATGCAAAGTATGCCCAGAGTAGCACTGCACTAAAACCAAGAAACAAAAATCATTGAGTCATTCAACCAATTCATTCATTCATTCAGTCATTGAACAATATCATTGAGATATCTATACTTTACTTTATTTATTATTATACCATTAGACAAAAAGTGGTCAAATAACGATAGTTATAAAATAATGTAAATGGCAAATAGTTTGCATTTTATCTGTCGTGAAATAACGAAACTTATTACATGCTCACATTGAAATAACGATAACATTATAGTATATAAATTTTTGTATAATGTTATGATAAATCGAGAGAACCTAAATTGATGCAAATAGTATCTATAATTCCGTACCATATTTTCTGAGTTATAGCGCTTCATCTCGACGTTCGCATCTTTAGACAACCCACAGAACTAAACATCTGCTCTATTGTTTTAGTATACCAACAAAAGGTGCTAGTTCACACAACGCTGATACGCGATGGCGCGGGGCTCGGGTTCAGTATAGCCGGCGGTAAGGGCTCCCCTCCATACCGGGATGACAGCGACGCCATCTACATCTCCCGTATCTCGCCGCAAGGTGCTGCTGCCAAGGATGGCAAGATGCTGGTCGGCGATAAAGTGGTTTCTGTAAGTTACGCATACGCATAATCATAATATAATGTTAATCATTTCAGATTAGATTCAATTAAATAAAATTCACCAATATGACATTGTTTGTATAGGTACTAGCTGACCTGTCAAACCTTGTTTTGCAATATAAATTATTTCTTATCATCTAGGGGTATAAAAAATAGCCTACAACCTATTCTCAGACCTACCAAATATATACAAAAAAAGCAGCCAAGTGCGAGTCGGACTCGCCCATGAAGGGTTCCGTAGCAGCAAGTAACATAATATAAAAGTTCTTGTAGTTCGTTGTAACTTTGAACGATGTTTTATATTTGAGTTGATTGAATGAAAGGTAAATTGCGGATTACGATTTATGACGTATTAAAAAAAACTACTTACTAGATCTCGTTCAAACCAATTTTCGGTGGAAGTTTACATGGTAATGTACATTATATATTTTTTAGTTTTATCATTCTCTTATTTCAGAAGTTACAGGGGACACACACATTTTACCACTTTGAAAGTGTCTCTCGCGAAAACTATTCAGTTCAGAAAAAAATGAAATTAGAAACCTCAATATCATTTTTGAAGACCTATCCATAGATAACCCACACGTATGGGTTTGATAAAAAAAAAATTTTGAGTTTCAGTTCTAAGTACCAAGTTTTAACAGTATAGTTCTTATAGTCTCGGAAATAAGTGACTGTGACATACGGACGGACAGACAGACAGACAGACATGACGAATCCATAAGGGTTCCGTTTTTTGCCATTTGGTTACGGAACCCTAAAAAATCATAAAAATCGGTCGTGCCGTTTCGGAGGAGTTCGATAATAAACTGTGACACGAGATTTTTATATATTAGAAATTTTTGCATGTCAAATTGTAGAATATACCTAGAACGTATTCAACGGACCGAAACTTCAATCGAAATTGGAATTAGTCACATTAAACTCATAGAGAGAATCTTATCTTTATTACTATTGTGTAAAGTTGTGTATTACATTATGGATGAATCATTTCTGCCGTTGTAGTTTACGTCGTAAGATATAACAAGGTTCTAAATATCATGGTCAAGGTTTTCCTAGGCCGACTGCACAAATTCAACGCACATAGAATACTAAGTATTGTAATCCAAACATCATTTTAGGAGGAAAAGCAACACTGTTCCTAACATTTTACCTGTGAATACGCTGATTGCTTTTAGTTGTAGTTTTACATAAATAGAAAGCAATAATGTAAAAACATGAATTTATATTCAAGAAATCCTTCCAGATATTGCAAGAACTAAAAGTTGTTTTATAATAGAAAGGAATTTGTTGACATTAATTTATCAATAAAGTTGCTTCGTAAACATTTTAGTACAACGGTAACCTCAGTGTAAGACTTAATATAGATTTATTTTCTTAGATAAACGGCGTAGATATGGAGAGCGCTCCTCACGAAGCCGCCGTATCCCTTCTCACTGGACACGAGAGATTTGTAAGGCTCGTTCTACAGAGGACAATTACAACGGAACAAGGTAAATATACTACTTATTACTTGCTTCTATGTAGGCTACTTTGAAAGCTTGCCAAATCAATGGCTTTTGTATTGGCATTTTATTTCGCAAGGACATGACATAATTATAATTTTCTAAAATAAAAATATTTTTGATAACGCAAAGGGTCTGACCGTAGCGTAGAAATAGCTTGGCTTTATTCTCGTCCATTAAAATATATTTTTTCCTCGTCTAGGCGAGTTGATGCCGCGGAAGTCAACATCAGATGAAGTGAGAGAACACAAGACCAGCCTGCAGAATGTGAACGTCGCACCGACACCGAAACCCACCACGAATCACATAAGCACACCTATCGGGAATCACACACACACTCCCACCGCACCGCGCGTGTCCACACCCGTGTCTCAGCCCGCACCGCCCGCACCCTCGCCCGCACCGTCGCCGCAGCCCGCGACGGGTCACAAGCAGGCTACTTTCGCACCCACCGTCGCACCGCAACCCGCACCGCGAAAACTGAGTCAACCGAACGCTCAGGTGAGGCTTAGTGATCGCTTTCTATGGACTTATATGGGATTAGATTTCGACCACGTAGCATTAATAAATAGACTAGTTAGTCTAACTTACATTTTTGCACATTAGTTGCATAAAAATAACATTTAGTTTTTTTTAAACGGTGTTATGGCCAAATACTCGCAAGCTACTCAGTTTTAAGACGTCATAAAGTCTCGTATTGACGCAGTCTCTTTGACAAAGTGATAGAGACAGCACGAGACCTATCGGCATCTTAAAATTAAGTTGCGTTTGAGTATTTGGCCATTAGTTAGACTACTAATGACGTGTTAAAATTTAAAAATAACAAAGAGATGCTTTAAGAAATCTAGTCAAATGCTTTTAGTCACACTAGCATCGCAAATAAATTCAACATTAAACCTCGTTCACTCCAGGCCAAACCGACAACTAACAGTGCGAGCACGCCCTTAACTCCCGGTGCCAATAACGTGCACGGATCTAGCGACGATGTCTTCGACGATATACAGGTAAGATTCACTTACTCATTTATTAACTTACCCAGATTCACAGGTGATGGTATTGGTTTAACACGTTCACATTCGAGCTTTTACGTCATAGCTTTACCACCTTTGTGTGCGGCGCCTTAACTGTTTCACTTCACTATGTAGATTAGTTGAAAGTCAACGATGACATTTAGCCTCCAATAGCTGTCAATGGTATTACATTCGATGCATTCCGAAATATAGAGCTCATATTTCGTGATGTTCGGATTTAATATTGGTCACAGCTATTAATTTTCGGTTGAATGCAATCTTTGTACTTTATTTACATTTATCTGCTTCACTATCCTGTAAAAAAAAATCATGATTTCAGACCTTAGATACTGTTGATAAAACCTCATGGGTAAAAGTAAAAATCATAATTATTTATTAAAATCTCGTCCGAATGATTGTGAGTAAATAAAAATAATCCTAACGTATCATTACATTTATTCTAAAGTCGTACGGTGTATTATTGTCATTATGTATTTTAGTAATTATGCACATTTTATTGTATTCACTAGTTTGAGCATAATTTAAAAAGCTTCAGCTTGACCTTGTATAATTGCACTATCGCCAATAAACGTTGTCGACGCTACATTGTTTATAACTTTGCCATATTAAACGGTTATTAACTATTTATTGTAATCATATAGAATATTATTATTAGAAATATGTATGTAAAGTCGTATGTATATTATGTATGTAGGAATCCACAGCTACAAGCAGAATAATAATATATGACTTGCTAAAAATTAAAAAAACTGAGTATCTGGGAAATATATTTAGTCACAATTTTAATTTCTTACATTAGCCCAACAGTTATGGTAGCAGGTAGATTTACTGGTTTCAACATCTATAAAAGCACAATTTTTTAATTTTTCAGATTTTTTAGCTGGAAAGCTACGGGGCAATTAAAGTTAATGAGCTAAAAATCTTTTATTTGAATTTCTGTATGTTTCGATTGGTACGTCTGCAAAGTACTACAAGCCTTTTCCAATAGATATCAGTGGGCTAATTCACGTAATATCATGACGCACCGATCAGATTTCGATCACGCTTAGATTTAGTTTACGCTCAACTAGGTACAGTCAACAGCTAAAGTAGATGATCAAAATCAGAAATCCAATACTAATTAACGGAGTTCGCGTCAGAACTGTGTGGCGTCGAAGTGATTCAAAAGTATGTGTGACAAGCACATACTTTTAATAAATAAACTAGTAATAAATTATATAAATTAGTGTTAGTAAATTAGTATTGAATTTCTGTTTTTGATCATCTACTTTTGATGTTGACTGTACTAAATGTTATCCTTGTCATCTTTGTACTGTAGGTACCGTAAATCAAGTTCGCGTGACGCGAAGCTGATGCGAGCATATGTGACACCGACCTCGAATACTTATAATCTAATCAGAATTGCACTGCAACTAAACTACAGTTACTTAAATTAGCCCATGTCTCAAAGAATGACCGATCTTATGTTTTTTACAAACAATCTATTTTACCATGGAAAGCTTTAACACAATGTGCTGCAAACTTACTCTGATTAAAGTATTGGAAAAGTCAGCATTGCTGAATTGTTCTCTTAGGCAAAAACAAGAGACTTTCAACAAAACTGCGTAGATCTAATCAGCTATTTGGTATAATAGCTGGCAAACTTCTGAACAATCATGGTGCCTACTACGCAGGTAGACACATTTCATAATGGAATTTCATAAGGTAACATTGATGATGGATAGACACCATCTTAGATATCTAAACCTGACTTCTGTCTTTTGAAATGGGGCAGTGACAGTCCTAAAATACTCAATTTAATGGAGCTTATGTCCCGTACTGCCAAATAGTACTTTTCTTAAACGATTATTCGGTAATTATGATCGATTTGTTAAGGAAATAACTTTAGTAAATTGTGGTTTATATTTAGTCAGTGCGCGACGGAATCAGCTGATGTAATGATATAAAAATCTAGTTGTCTAATCTTTGTGGTTTGCCACTGAATGTTCAAGCTTGCTTGAGTAAAACCCAGCTACAATTCAAGTTAGGGCATATTTGCACTCATAAATAAGGATTGTATTACTTTGCTTATGTACAAATTCTAAAGACTCGTTTAGACTGGCAATAAGTTCTCAGAATGATAATGATAAGCTATCATGGCCATGGTCATAGATCAGGTCTCCTTTTCCTGCACTAATTAATGCCTAGTTTCTGAGGTCTTCGGATAAAATTTGGATAGGTATTCATTCAACAAGGTTATCTATTTGAGTGATTTTCTTCCTTAACTGAGTGCTCGGAAACGCAATATCGAACCAATAGCACTATCGAATAGATATAGTCCAGTTAAATCACCTCAGAAACTGGGCAATAATCAGCTGATATAAACAGATACAAATCTAGTGGTTGATATATAAGCCTAATCTTAGTCGTTTAGCACTAAATGTTCAAGCTTGCTCAAGTAAAAAACAGTTTCAATTGAAGATAAAGCATATTTGCACTTGTTAATAAGGTTTGTGTAACTTTGCTTATGTACGGACTCTCAAAAACTTGTTTAGACTGGCAGGGTGCCAATGATGGCCGAATAGATCAGGTCTCCTTTTCCTGCACTAATACATTTAGACTGATTCGATGTGAACGTGTTAAACGCGCAGCCGTCGCGGCCGATTACCAACGAGGAGTTCCAAGCGATGATCCCGGCTCACTTCCTGGGCGGCGCGCGAGCCCGGCCGTCGCAGTCGGCGCCCGAGCGCGGTGTGCGAGTCACGGTGGAGCGCGCGCCCGCCGTGGTGCTGCCCCCGCCCCCCGCCGCGCTCGGCCGCGTCACCGAGACCATCACCAAGTCCACCTTCACCGAGACCACGGTCACGAGGATCACCGACAACCAACTCGTGGAGCCGCTCATCATCGAAGTAAGAACGCCGACCGACGACGTTACAACTCCTTCATAGATATGAGGCTACGGCCTCATATGGCAATATTTTTTTATCTTGATGTTTTGCTTTTTATTAAAGTGGTGGGAGACACCATCACTGTTTATTATAAGGTACCTGGGGGACCGAGCTTTGCTCGGTATTTTTTTTTGTGTTTTAAAAAAATGAAACCTAGCTGGATCGATTTATCGCTCCCCTGCATTATTTATTTCATGAAAATTGTTGGGGCCGTTTCCGAGATTCAGATTATATATATACAAGAACAGCTCGTTTAAAAGTATTCGATAGATATCAAATGTAGTTGGAAACCATTTGGAAACAGGTGAAAGGTAATATGCACAATTCCTAGCATATGAAATGGATTTAGAATCTCTAGTTTCTTTGAACTGAAAATTAAGTAATTTTGTAAGCTTTACTCAGTTTTCAATCTACATTTAAGTAAATCTTGTTAACCAACAAAATTTTTAGTTCATTTATATTTTCGTGTTAAGTATGTCAGCGCAAATTCGCCAAAATTCAAAAATAAATCCATCCCGCCCGCAATTAATGCTTAGACCTTATGGGAATACAAACATTATATTTTGACTTTGTTAGACACAACCACGGTGTTATGGCGAACGAAATTGGGGCCGCTGGGAGGGGGATCAGAGGCTTTCTCTCTTAATATTAATACCATGAAAATCCTTCGCCCAGCAGGGGGCAAAGGCCTTTTACCATACTGAGAAGGCATTAATCACTATGCACGGCTACCTTATCAGGTTACCTCACAATGTTTTCCTTCACCAATGTCAGTGATGTCCAATATCAACTTAGAAAGTACATATAAATTGAAAAAAAGTCACATTGGTATAATTTATCCTGTATCAGACACGCACCCTCATGCACGACGGTTAAACTACATCAAAATTGAGTATGTGATAAATATTATTGGGATATAAACTACGAAAAGAGAAACAGAACAATGACAGAAACTGACGGACGACACAAAACAAAGTCAAATCCACATAGTCGTACGAATGAAAGAAAAGAAAGAGTTGCAGGAAATAGTAACGAGTTGCGGTCTATGCAATCTTCCTTTGGGTTCTAAACGACACACTCACTCTCCCAAAACGTCCACTTCCCAAATAGTTTCTCAAAGCGGCCGTAATTGATCTGACAGAAGACATGATTGTTTCGAATTATGAATGTTTGTGACGACATTTTTAATGAAAAAAATATTTATTCTGCTACTGCAATATTACATTGTATTTCTTTTTTACACCGAAAAGTAGAGATCGAAAAGTAAATTGTGCATTCAAAATTAGTTACACACTGCATGAATATCATTGCATACTATGCATACCACCTTTCAATTTCCGTAGTTAGCACACAGTAAACGCGCAGTACTTACATATATTAGGAAACAAACTTGTTCATACTTCTCGAAGACCAACTAAAACTACTTAGTTGAGAGACCAGAAAGGGCTGCAAAGTGTCAGTGTAGGGTTCTCCAAATTTTCTGGCATTTAGAATAAAAAATAAATGTATGTGTGATACAAATGTGGGGGAAGTGTCGTAGGGGTGTAGTGCATACGGTCAAACCCGCGTGTGCGAACAAATATAGATTCATAACTCTTAAACCGACTGTCAACAGAACAAAAATATAACATTCCACTTTGCCTAGCAATAATCAGCATATCAAACAAACATAACTTCTCGAATAGAGAGCTACTATTCGGCGAAGTTATTTTGTAACAGAAACACATAACGTCATCTAAATGTTTGGTATATTACTTCGACATGTAGTCATAACGTGTAGTAACTAAGCAAAACATTAATTGCTAACTGAACTGAAAATGTTGAAACTTGTTTTTTTTTTGTTACAGGACGTTACCTTACTCAAAGAAGGAGGATCTCTTGGTTTTAGTATTATCGGTGGCACTGACCACTCCTGCGTGCCCTTCGGTGGAAAGGAACCTGGAATATTTATATCACATGTAAGTGTTAAAACTTACTTGTTTTAAAGGTTCGCTTGCGCGTCGAGTAACTCTCCTATTGAAAATGAGGCTTAAGAGCGCCCATCCCGCCATATTTCCTATACAAACGCTCGTACGTGATTACGGCGTTATAACAAATTATTCTCTAAATATTTTTAACACACAGGTATCTTGTGGTTTAAGTCTAGGTTTGTATGAAGGCAAAAATAAACTTTATTCAGAAACAAATTCAGTAACCATGTCTGAAAATCAGCTTTTTTGCAGTTTTATCTGAACTTTAGCCATTCATAATCCACTCATATATTGAAAAAGTAAAGAATGGCTTTATAAAAACCTTGCACATGTAATGGAGATTCTAAATTACAAACATTATTACCAAAAACTTGTAAGGCTTTTTCAAAAACACGTATTTCCTGAAACTGAACAAGTTTTGTAAAATCTCCGCGTGCTAATTTCCCTCCGATGTTATCGCGTTGTCACTCACTCGTTTGTTTTCGAGCTTTGCGTTGGTTGAAACAAAAAAATTGAAATCACTCTCGCGTCGCAGTTCCGCCGATAGGAATGGGCGCTCTTAATACAAAAACTAATCAAAATTTCTGATGATGATAAATAGGTAGTTCCCGGTGGAGTGGCAGCTCGATCAGGCAAGTTACGCATGGGCGACCGTCTTCTGAAAGTGAACGGTGTAGAACTGCCGGGCGCAACGCATCGCGACGCCGTGCAACTGTTGCTGCAACCGGGTGCAACGCTTACGCTCACCGTCCGACATGACCCGCTGCCAAATGGATTCCAGGTTTGTGACGTCATCACACTTTAAACCGCATACCGTGGCACGGGATTGAATATTTTTTGTAACTTTGAAAATTGTTATGATACTGAAATACAAACATACATTTATAAATAGTTTCTAATTATTTTTGGTGTAAAAGAGATGTTTTGTTATAAATTCAATTGAATAATTAAATTGTCTAAGATAAAGGAATAGCATATTAATTCAAAACATTCTGAATAAAATACTTAGAATATGTCCATATCTAAAATCGAGCGTTTGTCAATAGTTTTTGTACAATCCTGTGTCACACAATAATTTGAAATTAAATACAAAATTGATAAAACATTTAACTGTGACAAACACTCTTAATTTGACAAAAAAAGTCCCCACCATTGGGTATGTCTTGTTATGAATATTCGTAATCTGTGTGTACATACAAACACATACGTAAGCGCGCAATGTTTTGCATGTTATGCAAGTAACCGAATTTGTGGATTATAATGGTGAGAAGTTGAAAGCATAATGTGAATTAACGAGTAGAATGATTTGAGTATTGTCGCTTACAGTAGTCATTTGGCGGTATACAATAATAAAAAGTATGCATAACGCTTATGCATCGATGCACATGATTGTTCAACATTTTTACTGACAAAAGCATCTGCTAAAAGTTCTGTCGCTTATCTACTAGCGTGTTTCTTGTTCAACGACGAAATCTTTTGAGTCTTGAACAGCACATTGATACGAGTTTTATTTTGTCGTTATAAAACGCAAACAATTGTTTTGTTCCACACGTTCGCAACACGGCCACCGCCACACGATCAGGGTCTCATACAAGTTGAGATTGTTGACGCAACTGTAAGTGTGAACGTCGCTCGGCGATCTCAAACTTATGTGTGTTACTTTACCAAATATATATGTCAGTCTCCAACCCCCCATCCAGTCAGTCCGTGTGCCCAGCTATCGTCGTATTCGGAATGGTTATTTCGTAATACAGCTTATCCTATTTAGATCGCGACTTTTCATCTTAAATAAGAAACCTTTTTGCTTATAGCTCTTTCTACTGTCATGCCAATTACACTGAAACTTACACCCTTTACAATTTTGTCTGTCATGTGCTAGGTTTTATATTTATCTAGAATGTTTTTGTAAATATGTAGTATGAAAGCTTCTGTTACTTTGAAAGCATGAGGTATTGTGTTGTGGCTTTGCATGTTACAAGTGTTTGTGAATGTAGTTATTCATGTTACCCAATTTAATACATTTTCTAAATCAGATAAAATTTCTGCCTTTTATAGTTTGAAAATACATGCCAATAGATTTTATTATTTATTTGTTATCGTGATTTCAACTATGGTTACTCTCTAGGACCTAACCATAATCAAACAAGAAGGCGAGAAGCTAGGAATGCACATTAAGGGCGGTTTGAACGGTCAGCGTGGCAACCCTAATGATCCTAACGACGAGGGAGTCTTCATATCGAAGATAAATAGCGGTGGTGCCGCCAGGAGAGATGGCAGACTGAAGGTGGGTAGAAATTAAAAACGACAATAACAGTAATAAGCCTAGCCTTTTCCCAAATATATTGGGGTTTGGTTTTCAATCTAACTAGATGCAGCTGATTACCAGTGTTTTACATGGAGCGACTGCCTATCGGACCTCCACAACCCAGTTTCTGGTTAATACGATGCGCCTTGATAAGACCGGTTGTCAGACTTTTTGGCTTCTGCCTACCCATAACGACTGTCAAAGATCTACAAATGACGCCGGGAGCTTTACGTGCTTTCCGAGGCACGGAGGGAACTCTGTATGAAAGGAAAAGGAAAAAGGAAACCCATCCACAGACCGACCGCCACTAACTTAACCGTAACTTAGACACCAGCTCCTCAATAACAATAATAACCAATAATTATATTTCTAATTAAATTGTATTGGTTTTTTGAGAACGCAAATGAAGTCAAACGTTCTATTAGGACAACCAAATATAAAAGTGCAGTTAAAAAAAAAAATTGTTCGTGACAGGTTGGCATGCGTCTACTAGAAGTAAACGGTGTATCGCTGCTTGGTGCGACGCACAACGAAGCTGTGAACGCGTTACGTTCAGCCACTAATGCGCCGCTACACCTCATCGTGTGCTACGGATACACCAGGCCAGAAAAGATCACTGTAAGATCATTTTATTTACACTAAAGCTTGACGGAAATATTTGTAGACCCAGCCAGTCTTGCATACATACAAAATGGTAAAACAGAGCGCAGCCTGTGGGATACAAATACTTTTGTTGAGTGTTGCATATTTTTTAATTGCAAAGTTCTTTTTTTTTTTACCTATGCAATCCAGCCAATATGATGAATACTTTCATTTCATTTATGTCCAAGCAATATCAGCGCTTTTTCGACTCTTAAAAAATCACGCTTTTATAAAACTACACATTTTGACACGTATTCCATTTGGCACGCACCCGAGTGTGTTTTATCTTTCACACCTGAAATTTTTGTGAGTTTATTTTGGCGAGTGCTTGTTAGAAAGAGATAGACGAAACAAATGTTTGCGCAGACCGGTAGCGAGAGCGGGACGGCGGAAACGGGCGGCTCTCTGTCTCACTCAACGTCAAGCCTGGACAGAGATGATAGTACGTTGCACCAACATCAACAGGTCAGTGAAATTAGCGCTTCCTAAAATTCCTTCTGTTGCATTTTAAATTGTGGCATGGACTTTGTTTTTATTTATTTAAGTTCAAACACAAGCTTTCACCTTAAGCTTTGATTACATTAATTTACGTTTAGGACGCTGTTAATTATCCAAACATTATTTAATACTAGCTGACCCGAAAGACGTTGTCCAGTCCATCGATTTTTCAATTATCTCACCGTATAAACGTTCCCTGGACTTCCACAAATATTTCAAGATCAAAATTAGCCAAATCGGTCCAGTCGTTCTCGAGTTTTAGCGAGACTAACGAACAACGATACATTTTTATTATATAGATGGCAAAAGAAGACCTGCATAGAATGTGTTATTTGATTGTCCCTTTCTCTTTCTTAATTCGTGAGAAGCGACTTGTGTTTAAGTCAATAAAGTAAAGAGCAAAATAAATGTTCCCGAATACCTACTGCATCTAGATGTTTATCAACCTTTTCGATGATGAACAGCAGTGAAGTAATATGCACTGAAATAAATAAATCATGTTTTTGTAATGAAAAATAAAACAATGAATTTTGTTATTACAGGAGCAACAATTCCAACAGGACCTTGTTGAGTTTGAACACGAGAAACAAGTCGCAGAAATGAGGGAAAAGTCGACACCCGAAAAGGTAAGTTTGCGGTTAACTGTGCTTCAACCTAAATCTAAAAAAAAACATAACTAAATAAAAATGTAGACTTTTCCTTATTAAAAGATTAATAAGAAAAATTATTAAGATTATCTTTTGAAGTACTCGTGTAACTTGCTCTGTGAAAACTGAACTGCAGCACGTAATAGGATGAAAACACAATTAAACCAAAAACCAAAAATTCCAAATTACAACTTCTCTAAAATAAACCACTTTATTTTGGCCCTGAAAACATTATCAATTTTCGATCAACTGTAAAATTACACCAAAATACTCAAACGCTACTCAGTTTTAAGATGCCGTTAAATCTCGTGCTGTCTCTATCAGTTTGTCAAAATGACAGTGACAGTACGAGACTTAACGGCATCTTAAAATTGAGTAGCGTTTGAGTATTTGACCATTAGATTTATAGATAGTTAGTCAATGAGGGGTTTTTATGCTCACCAGTTGGCGCCACTGTCGAGTAAGGTCCCAAAGTTTGTTATAGCAAGCGTGAAAACATCGTGAAAACGCGTGAAATCATATTCAATACCTTAAAATCGTATTGTATTGTTTTTTCGGGAAAAAGGAGGAATTAAGTTTCCGAAAGATAAAACTGTCTCAAAACACTGACATTCATTAACCCGTAACTCGTATTTCCCATAATAAATCTCAGGTATTGCAAAATATTCACAACGTTACTCTAATAGGGTATTACACCCATTTTTGAAAAGTGTCTCAATGAAATTCTGTAGTGCTAATATGCCACCCAAAAATAACACAAAATTTTTATTCAATCGATAAGTGCCATAAAAATGCATCTAAATTTTAAATTTTCAAATTTCGCGCGTAGTTTGACGAAAACGCCACTTACTGGACGCCATATTGGTCAGCGTAAATGACGTCAGTTCGTTTTGTATCAAATGAGCTCATATTAAATATGATAATTGTATATCATTTAAAAAAAATTTAAAGCATATTTTGAAATCGGTGTAATAATGAAAAAAATACGTTGGTTACGAAAGTAATAAAAGTACAAAGCCTATATTACGCCAATCGGTTGACCGACAGTTGACAATGTTTTGTTTACACAGCCGTACGGCATAATAACATGGCCGCTACTATTTCACGCTGTTTTATAACAGATTAAAAATACTGAAAACATTGAATTGAATTTAAAAATTTGTTTTGTTATTTTATGAACTAAAACTTACATTTTCCGACTGCTTTATGCCTAAACTGTCTCAAAAACATATTTATAGATTTTTTCTCGTATAGAGTAAAATACCCTATTAGGCATTTAAACCCGCGTAGCCTACCCACAAACAGTGACAATTGACGTTTCGAAGACCTCACGCTACACTAGCGCCTCTAGCGGCGAATTCATACGCGATAGCCCTCATTGACTTGAGAAGAAGTGTCACAGCAGCATATTGCCATACAAAATCAGTGTGGGATGCTCGTTTTGACAGCTCATAAAAAGTATGTCAATTGATTGGTGGTATCTGCATCCCATACACAGGAATGTACGGTTTTGAATTAAGAACATTTCTTTGAAACGTTTCAGGTGCTAGATATCGTTCATGCCGTAGAGAGCATGGCTCTTGAGCCCGCGCCGCCTATATCGCCCGAACTGCAACACAAGACGACCACCGTCGTTATGTCCAAACACACACTCCAACCTCAGGTTAGTGCATAACTGTACATATTGACTTTAATATCGACTTGAATTACTTGCTCTTTCTGATAGAAGCTCTTTACAAAAAGCTAGAATATTATTAAAGATTTGCTCTATCTTAAAATGCCAGAAAAAATAAATTACTGTTTCTATAGTTAAGAAAAATGCGCCTACTGTGACGAGAATGTTTTTTAATGCTTTACTTTTAGTCGCATTGTTCTTATTGATCCCCTGAAAAAAATTGGAATCCCCACAGACGGACACAAAACAAGAAAATCAGTCTAAAAAGATTGGGTTATTTTAACAATTCTCCAAATTCAAAATACTTTTAAATCATGTGACAATGATTTGCTTGTTTTGTGTCCAACTGTAAATAATTTCTAATTTGTATGCATGTGGTTTATATTCTATTTTCCAGTTTGATATATTAACAAATTTATTTCTTGAAATTTTCAAGCTTTATATTTTGATAATTGGAAAGTTTATATTACAGCATGCATAAATAAGATCTGGCTTTGTATTATATACTATTATGAATAACTTACTTCGTTTTATAAAGGCCGAAACAAGTCTGCTGTGTTACTTTGCACGGTTAGAATCTTCCTGACTCTGATATTGATAGCATGCACTATGTATATTTTGTAGTATAATATCGCTTGCATGAAAATATTCGTAAATATCTGTATTGAGTACTTTAAGTATACTATTCATATGTTTAACTCCTTGTCTTCCAAAATAAATGTTGTTTAGTATATCGACATGAGCCTTTAATATGTAGTTGAATGTGATGAAATGGAAGGGTGGAATAGAAAACTTCAGTACCCCTATCTCTTTACGGCGAACTTTCTATCTATTGTCTGTAAATGTATTAACTACAGCATTGATATTGATCTTAAAGAACTGTTTTGCATGTATCCTCAATTTCTTTAAATACTCTTTGTTGGGACGTCTACGTAATAATTTATGGAAATGTAATAGAACTTCTAAATGTACCCTAGTACTATTAGCATAAACCTTATAGCAAGACGATGTTGTTCAGTTGATATTTTAATTTACTGTAGCTTAGCTCAATGTCGTCATGTGTTAGCTTGTATATGGGTTCTGCCTAGAGGGCGACCCTTACTGGTGCAGTTTATAAAATGAAATTAATTACAAAGCGTATTACGTCCATTGCAGAATGCATCCATTGAGGAAAAGGAAGAAAACACATAGTACGGCAATGTTCTGTCCAAACACTTTGTAAATAAGAAATGTTCAATGAACTTAACGGATACACCTAACATCATGTCCAAAACTCATTTATATAATGACTGTCTGTGAAATGTATTATTGACCGGTAAATTTAAATAAAAAATAATAATCACGTATTATAATTTTGATAATGAGTGTTATAATAATTCTTTATAGTGCAAGTGAGGTAAGTTTGTCATTACGGTCGAGACTAGATTGCAACTCGACCCCGAAGGCGAGGGCGTAATGGAGCCGACATTACAATGATAAAATGCTCACCCGTTTCATACAACGTTTTTCAACACGCTTGTGAGGAAAAATAAATAAAATTTCTTAAATGTGTCAGTGTTTTGCCCAAAGATTTGTAAAAAATGCCGCGAGAATTTCTTAATTCAAATTTGAACTCTGACTAAACCCTGAGGTTGCTCGCTCCCGTGGTTGACCGACGCAGCCGCCAAACAGCCTGATTTTAAATATAAAACTGTTTTTTTTTTGGGTGGGAAGGACAATAATTACTGTAATCATTTTGACAAAAATAAATAAGTTGGTGAAATGTTGTGATGTGATGTTTATTAATCACTGTTTATTCATTAACAGACAACTTAGTTTATTTATTTACAAAATATTTACGCACAAAATCAATCAAACTAAATCTGCGTGACGCGTATTAGTTGTTTAATCTGTAACTTGTCCTTGTTCGAAACGCCTTACCCTTTGCCGAGATTCAAAATGTAAAAACGCACGCGTGCATAATGCGGTACATTATTGCCCTAAAACCGGTGCAATAAGAGCAACTTCACAAGCAAGTGTGTTGAAAAATAAAGTAAATAACTGTTTTTAATTCAGAATAGCTATATGCAATGCAATGCTATGGATGATCTTTTATGTCCGTGGTTTTACAATGATGTTTTAAGTATAGCTATATCCAAACATATGTTTTCCATAATTACGTCGTTCTTTTAGCTTCGCACTGTTTAACATTATGTAAATGAAAAAAGTTCATTAAAAATATTAATTTGAATTTAAAGTGGTAAATGTATATAAAAGGATAATTTATCATTGTATTTAGTAAGTAAGAAGAAGGGTACTTATATGTAGTTAAGGAAACATGATATACGTGTCAAACAATATTTTGGTTTAAATAGCTGGATTTTGCAATTTTCAAACAGAGTTTGTATCCATCCATAACATGGACAACTCTATGCAACATCACCTTTTAATAGTCTGTGACATAACCCACCTATCGCCTTTGCATATTGTATTATCATAATATGATATAGCAATTTAATCATAATCAAAGGTCTCGAATTTGGCAAATTTATAAAAACCTATTTATTCACCTTTAAATGTGTACATTGTTACTCGTCAGTCCGATACGACCAATTTATATCATTAAAAATACATAATAATGTAGAAAAATATTTAGCCTACAACTACATTCTATAAATTACTCGTAAATACTGAAACCTATATATTTGTAACACGTATTCTATGTAATCTTCATTCCAAAAGACCAATTTTATATACCTGTTTATCCCCGTTTGTCTGACTATATCAATTCTATTAATATACATGAACCGTATAAGGATACGACAAAGTAACGTCGAAATAAAATTTTGAAATGTTTGTAAATTTCGCTTCCAATTTTAAGACAGTGTTTTATAAATTTCGTTTTTTCTGATCAAATGGTTTCTATTGATGAGTACCAAAAATTTGTTAAAATATTGATGATTTAAATAAGTAAGACTTAACATTAAGATTTTTGGCCAAATTACTATTCTCAACTGCCAATTATTTTACATTTGATAAAAACTATTGTGCTTTTACTTTATTTACTTTTTAATGTACAAAATTGTTCTAAATGACGTTATGTTTAGTGTTGCATTAAAATACATGATGTTTCAGATGACGTTTTCTTTTGTTTTTAAGTTAGCATGTTTTCAATGACATTTATTTTGGAAGATTTTTGTTCGTCGCTGAATTAGGCTTTTGAGTTTTAAGCTAAATAATGATATTGGTTACTTATTCATGATTTTCGTATTCATATTTTCGTGCAAGTAGCTTTGCTATTGTTCGATGTATGAAATAAAAACGATATTATATGTTTTGGCTCAATTCGTGACTACGTTCGACTATCTGCATTTTGTTTTGGTCTTTTTTTAGCCGTATGTAGCCAAAGTAATGAGTTGCGTAAGTGCCGAGTGGTGCAGTATATTTTGTTGGTTTGGTTAGTCGTCTAGTTCGCAAGCAGCGCCCCCCTCGCCGCTCGCGGTGTTCACGCAGCAGAAAGCGAGGACGCCGCCCCCCTCCGCACCGACCCCTCCGCCCACGCCCGCAGACGGCACGCCCGTGGACCCGCCGCGCCTGCTGCGCCCCTCCAGACCGCCACCCGCGCCCCCTGCGACCCCAGCAACCCCTGTGTCTCCTGCCAAACATAAACCTCAAGTGCCTCGCAAACCACACACGAAGCGAGTTAGTTTCACACAAGAACCGATGGATGAACCCGAACATTACCCCTTGTCGACGAACGATACGAATACGATTTTCCGATACTCATTGCATGATGAGCATGATGACGAACAAACGGGGCCTATGATCATTGATACTAACGATGCATGCGAGGGGTTTAGCTCCTTACTAATCCGAAACCAAACCACTACTGAATTGGGAGTGTCAAGACCGGTCCCTAAAGCGAGTCGAGTACTTCACGCCGACCTCATCATCCCGCCTCCGCCATTGTTCGACACGTACGTTAGTGATAGTGAATTTGTTCAAGATGAAGATATTGAGGCAAGTCTACCACCTATCACAGTAATTCCTGAACGGATTTTACTGCCTGAGCCTGCGGTGGCTGAAACATCCATGCAGTCCTCAAATTCCACAAATTCTCCTGAAGCCGAAGTTCCTCCCCTTGTAAATTACGACGCATTTCCAAATTTGGTTTCGGAGCAAGTCGTTTCTGATACGCCATTTCGCTCGATTATAGTATCAGCAGTGCCTTCAAGTCAAGTCTTCCGTACACCAGAACTTCCTGTAGTCAGTGATGAATATTATACTGAACTTTCTGTAAGTCCTAGTGGAGAACCCGATCCCCCAGCATTGCTACACGCACAATATAAAACTCTACCTACTGTCTCACATGTTCCTAACTCTCCATGTAATTTACATCCCGATCAAACTTATATCGATCAACGTGCAATGTATGTTCCGGTAAACCGTTCTTTACGGGATTTGAGGACAGACAATAGTACACCGGGTATGGTTCATTCTAACACATACCCGCCTATCAATCCTTACCCATCTCTAACGACTGTAGCTGGAACGTACAATCCCTACACCTGCACAGTCCCTGTATGTACCTCCAATCAAATTGGTTTTATGAATCATAAATCGCATACCGCTCTAGTCAGTACATTAGGTCAAGATATAAATGCAAACATCACTTCATCTGTCCCCACTAATAACGATGATGCGCCTAAAAGTGTTCAATCAGAGAGAAGAGTTCATTTCGGTGAGGTGACGACAGTGGCCGAAACCGATAGAATGTCGAACAGTTCGGATCCCTTGAGGGAAGGCAGCCCTACGCCCGCATCTGCCTTGAAACCCGCATGGAGCAGCAAAATCAAATCCTTCGCCATCGGCGAGGTAAACATCAATGTACGGAATCTTATCCTCGCACACACACACACTCAGCTTCTTTTGATTGTGTTCGTCGACAACCCAACCTGGATTCTTGACTAAAAACCACATAGACTGTCATCCCTCCATATCCCATTTTGTTACTTACCCCCATCGAATTATTGTTTTTAACTTGCAATTACTTATATTTTGCATGTTTGATTTACTAACCGCAATAACTTTATTTTATTATTTTTTATTAAAACATTGACTGCATGGGTGTGAAGCCTGGAGAAGGGAATTTCAATGCTTGTAAATATCATAAGCTTTTTAACTCATTACTTATTTAATATGTGTGTCAAATTGTTTATAAGTTTAGCTAATCGAACCGAATGTCCTCAGGCTTCCCCACCTCATTCCGGTAATTTTGTGAAAGCGTCTGTGAGCGATAAGAAGAAATTCTTCGAAAATG
The DNA here is from genome assembly GCA_947361185.1 of Charanyca ferruginea. Taxonomy (NCBI): domain Eukaryota; kingdom Metazoa; phylum Arthropoda; class Insecta; order Lepidoptera; family Noctuidae; genus Charanyca; species Charanyca ferruginea. Next base: position 13,239,755 of record OX376073.1, on the reverse strand, counting down.
CCATGGAAGAGAGTCACAAACCATCGCCCAAACCAGGTAAATATTGATTACTAGCTGACCCGACAGACGTTGTCCTGTCCCTATCTACCTACTTACCTGCCTATTTACCTACCCTACACCTACCCTATACCTACCCTACACATACCCTACATCCACCGTACACCTACCCTACAAAAGTTTTTTTTTTCTCTTCTTCTCTCCGTAAGAACCATCCTCGTACTTCAAGGAATATTATAAAAAAAAAGAATTATCGAAATTGGTCCAGCCGTTCACGCGTGATGCCGTGGCCAAGGGAAATAGGGATTCATTTTTATGATGTAAAAGTTTCGAGATGTTTGTGATTATAATGTTGTACACGAACTGTCTTAGGTATTAATGTTTTTAATCCTATTAATTAAGCAAAAGTTTGTACCTTCTTCAAATAATATTACTACGCATAATACTATAATTATGACACTAGATCTTTTACTCAATTTCACCAGTAAGGGAGATGAAGAGAGAATATTAAAAAAAAATAGTATGATTAATGGTTTACTGATGATTTCAGAAAAAGTTTTCACATTCCTATCAGCGGATGAGGTGGAGAAATTGAAGCAAGAAGAGGAAAGGAAGATGGCATCTCTGTCGCGATCAGAGCTCGGCTCGTGGTCCCCAGGCGAGGACCGACAGAGTGGATATAGCTCGCATTCCGACGATGAACCTTATGAGAATGGCCATAGGTACGGTTTATTTTCATGATATTACGAGTTATGTTTTAAATTAAGTAAATGGAATTGCGTCTGTGTCTTCGGCCGATCAATAATGAATAGACATTAAATGGAATTATTTTTGGTCTAGGTAAAGCTATACAAAACGACTCGGGCAATTTCTGCCGTAGAGGGCGGAAATTTCCCGAATTGTTGGAGCTGCCTAAACATATACAGAACTAGCTTTTGCCAGCGACTTCGTGCGCGTGACGGTCGGTTATCGCGGATACAGACAATGTCCTTCCCCGGGGAATAAACTATTTTCATCAAAATCGGTTGAATCGTTTCATCGTGAAAGTTTAACAGACAGAGTTACTTTGGCATTTATAATAACGGTAAGTATGGATATGGATGGATAGACAAACGTGATTGAATTGAGCTGATATCTAACATGTAAAATAGAACTTAGTGCAGTGTAAGGTGTAATATATTTTTATTTAGTTGTGCATGTAAATTTGTAGTGTGTCTGGAGGCGTGAGTCCGTCAGCGAAGTCACAACGTAGACGCGCGGGGCGCGACGGTGAGGTAGAGGACGCGGCCACACGCGCCGCGCGACGCGCCGCCTGGCGAGCCGCTAGGCTACGCTCGCTCGAACAGGTCAGTGCGGTAGTGAAACACCCCGTGTATTGGTACAACAACATTTGACATCGAATACAAAACTTAGCATGTTGGCAGCGACATTGCTTACTGCCAGCAACAGTCTAACATCGGATAGTAAGCTTAGAGTTGAAAAAAAAACAAAAAAAAATACTATGGGGGAGACCTTTGCCCAGGAGTGGGGCAATACAGGTTTGACAAAAAAAAAAAGGTTTTAGGGTAGTAGTAGAGGATTAATTTGATATTAGCATTTTATTCGCACTGTCTTTAAAGTTCTAGTATTATAATAATCATGTTAAAAATGGGTTTGATACATTTAGGAGGCGCTTGAGTCACAAAAAGTGATAAAAAGTATGGTGGGGCCAGCGAACAACATCTTAGAAGATCCACAGAGGGAGAACTCTTCGAACGAGGTACATACTCTAAATAACATCTTCTCCATAAAGTCTTGATGAATCAGTTGAATGTTGTCCATATTAAAATACTAAAGCAACCGACTCTGTTAATGGAAGGAAGATCATGTAATATTTTCACAAAAAATATTTCACTTATCATCAGAATATCACATCACATAGTCATCGTTGCTTCTCATTCGAATATTCGATGTCATCTTTTTTCCATTTCAGATTAAGAATGTTTTGTTATAATCCAATAATATTCCATGTATTAATTTGTTTGTCTGTAACTGTTAACATTGTGATTAACACTGATCGCATTTTGTCTTTGTCCAGTAAGCAATTGATAAAGTCTGTCCTAGTTCTGTCTGTTTTCAATGTATGTTTAAATTGATAACTTCGATGTCTTGTTGCAAGTACTCAACTGTAACAGTACTTATGACCTAACTTTAACTAACATAATGTGGGTGATATGTCTTGTCATGGGTGGGGATCGATGTCGCTTGGCTGGCATATTATTGTACGTTCACATTAGGCTGCGAATGTCAAAATTGACTTTACAAATTATAGAAATGGCCCCTGCCACGTATCGCGTTACGTACAAAACCGGGCCAAATACTGGCCGTCAAGGAGAAAGAAAAATTGTTAGACGAGCGCATAACTGTCCGCACCGAGGAGTTCGTCTGCCCGGCAACCGGCGAGACTAAAGTGCGAACCGTCGAGTACATTGAGAAAGTCATTGAGAAAGAGGTACGCGTACAACGCCGCGATTTGTACATTGTGCTACGTAAGACGCTGTACACAAGCAATGCCGTATCGTGTGGTTTTTATTATCTTTTGTATATCTTTAAAACTACGCTTAGCTTTCAACGTGCAACTATTTTGACGGACAATAGAAATGAAGACTTTACTCCTAGACTGACGAAACGAATCAACTTTAAATGATATTTGTATCAAGACAATGAAATAGATCGACTGACAAAGATCAATTACGTGTATAAACACTAAAATGTTAACGGGGGCCTTTTAGTGCACTTAACTAAATACACTATACCTATAGCACAACACAACTTGAATCACCACAATTGCAGTAGATATTTTAGGAAAAATTACAAATCAGTTAAAACATCTATTTTAAGTTATTTAACTAAATTCCACTAGATTGGCAACAAAGTTGTTACTTATTAGTATTGATTATACTTATTTATCATTCTGATTTCTATTGTTCATTGATTAAGCTATTAGGTGTGCTTAGATATTCTGAAAGTCAATAAAAGCGGATTGTAAGATAAATGTTTTTAATTGTTAGTTAAAAATAATAAAATTAAACTAATACCAATGAATGATAGTTGCCTATTTGTGGTATTTAGGAATCTAATTAGCAATATGATGAAATAACTGATTATGCAACTTTTCTGTAAAACATGAAATGTAGATAATCACGTAGTACCTAATTACACTCACGTTAATATATAATTAAAATCGACGTGGCAATAACAAGACTTAGGTTTTAGAATATTTATACAGTTATACATCCCATGTTATATACAATTTATTTGCCCCATTTGACAGTAATCCCGATTCCCAAATTTTCCCTTTTTATTTCTTCTTATCTATTTAATGTTTTCACGAGTGTTGCATGATATTTTGGCATGGCATGCTAACTTAATTTATTGTGTAATTTGTCAGACGATACCTGGATTCTAGACACGGCAAGCTTCAACGAAAACAACGGTTTGTTGCGTTTATTACTCTTCAGTAATAGAATATACAAATGCTTATTTCATTGCTTTAGCAGCAGAAGCAATACTAACCCACTAACGCCTGTATATTAGAACTATAACAGTATTTAGTGCATGTCATCTCCCATAGGTAACAAACATCACATATTTACCAACAAATTTCCCAAAATTGTGACCATTTTGATATAGAATGCTTTTGTGTTTTATGTTGTTTTAGTTTGTATTCATATTTTTGAGCACATAGTTCCATAATATTACCTTGACTTTGCTATCGAATAGAATTAAATGCATTCATAAGATCCCGTTCTGAAACAAAATACTGTAAGAACATCATACATTATAATCATTATGATGATTTTCTGAAACCAGTAGATTTTATAAGCCAGATCAAAATGATAAGTAATTTACAGTCATAGCATTTCTCATAATTTGGCGAAAAGTTATACAAATGTCGGTTTCAATTGCATTTATCTATACAGGTGGAAACGACGCAAGAAAAAATAATTTCTCTGGAATTAACAACTAGCCCAAGTAGCGAAACAGCGCCTACAGACCTTGAGGAGACCGGTATTAGCTTAGGAGAGGGAGAGACAGAGGGCGGGGACTCACTGCAGCCCGACATCGTGCAGGTGGTCAACCCTCTGCTGGACGGCGGCGCCGGACGCGTCACCGCCATCCCCGTGGGCCCCACGCACCGCGTCACCGCCTACACAGAACAACCTCAGTAGACCACACACTCACTAGATCTCTATCCCAACACGCCTCAATCTCCGCTGCCTTACCCTACCTGAAGAATTATCCCATGACAACACATCGGCTATAACCACAGTTGTAATAGACACGACTCGATCATTGTCGAGAACCGAACTCGATTGTAGATTTCTTCAACGAAACGAACGTTCGTGAAACGAGTTTCCATCTTAATTTTGTATTGTAACTGTGATAATAAATTTAGATTCCACCGACTTGTTATGTTACTTAAAGGCGCTTGAAGAAATCCACTAGCGAGATGCGTTTTGTGGCATTTTCATTTTGATCACAATTTTTATTTTTTTATTTTAATTTTGTGACGGAGATTTTAGATTAATTATTATAGGTGTTACTATATATTTTTGGAAATAATAATAGTTATTATTCTTGGAATACTTTACGTATTTAATTTTAAATAATATTCATTCCGTGCAAGTCTTTTGACTGAATGTTGATGCTGTACCTGCTAAGGAATGTGACTGGTAGATCAACCAGTATGTGAATGTAAGCCGAGTGTAAGATGATATTAGAGGTGTACATACCATCAACAACATGCAATGGAATGCGAGGCAAGTGTACTAAAGTGGCATCACATTTGACGATATCTTATTTAGGTATATCAGTCTATACTTGCATTACTTATACAATTACTTATTTTATTTGAGCATTGTTGTTTAATTCAGTATTTTGTGTTTTATGATGTATTAATATTTTAATTTAATGTAATATTAATTTAATAATACCTATGTGGTGCCTTGATTTCTTGAAATCAATTTTATTATAATTATACTATTTTATTATTCAAACTTCAGCATATTTTATTTTATTATTCTTGTAATTTTGATTCGTAAAGTAATTTTACATTAAGTTATAATATAAAGATTGTAATTTCTACAGAAAGTGATGAATTACGCATTTGCATCAGTATGACCATAGTGTTTATTATTAAGATTTGCTGTAAATGTCCAGATGTAACAACTAAGTGTACATTTTCGACTGTATGAAATGTATTAATTGAATTTGATAAATATGTATTGCGGTAAATAAATTGAAGTGTTGAATGGAAGAATGTGTGTCCTTTATACCTTTCTAGTGATATGTGCATTGTAAACTATTGAAAACATTGTATGTTTGTCCCAATTAAATGTTTTAATATATATTTTAATAAAATTATTATGTCGTTTTATTAAAAACACAAATAGATATTGCTAGTTTATTTAATCTTTATAATAATTATAATATTTCTGAGAAACACAATTTAATCTAATAAGAACAACAAAAACCTCTTAGAAATAAGTAACGAATAAAACACTATTATTATTTCTTTGGTGCAATAATGCCTTCCAGTTGTGCCTGAAATCAAACATTTGCAATCAGTAAATTGTTTTTTTTTTTTAATTTATAACAAAATCATGTGTAGGTTATAATTATTTATAATTATGTATTCTTATGTAACTATAACTGGATTGTGGAGGTCCGATAGGCAGTCGCTCCATGTAAAACTGGTATTCAGCTGCATCCAGTTAGACCGGAAGCCGACTCCAACATACTTGGGAAAAGGCTAGCTACATTGCCATCGACACAATTAATAGGTAATAAATAAACAGTCCTCACCTTAAGTTGAGCGTTGGTCTTCTTCAAAGCAAGTAACTCTTCTTGGTGACGTTTTTCCTCGGCGGCTCTTAGTTCAGCTGCGCGCCGTTCCAGTTGCTCAGTCTTTTGTTTCAACTCAACACATTGTTTGTCTAAGGCAGAACGTTCCATTTCTAGCTTTGATACTTGCTCCATCAAGTCGGATTTACCTTGCTCTGACTGATAATAAAATGATACAATTAATTTTGTTCTTGTATAACAACTAGCGGGCCTGGCAGACGTCCTGCCCCTAAAATAAAAAAGGCCTACAAATGTACTGCAGCGCCACCTACCGGGTCCAATTGTGAATCTAAACCATTCTTAAATCCACTGAACACACTCAAAAAATTTCGTCAAAATCGGTACAGCCGTTTAGGAGGAGCCGTTCACTTTCATACACACACACAGCATATTTTTATATATCATCATCATCATTTCAGCCGCAAGACGTCCACTGCTGGACATAGGCCTCCCCAAGGGGGGGGTTTTTATTTTTATATATAAGATATACAAATCACGCATATATCCTCAGCGGCCATTGTAGCACACCTTTACACTTCGCCACTTATGTAAAGTCCCATATAACGGGGGACCGGCAACTGATTACTGATGAAACCCAGTACACCACATTCAGCAGTCGCAGTTCCGTTTGCAAAAACCAGAGTTTACTAAACCTGCGGGACTGCTTAAAAAAGCCTGAATTATGTTGTTACTACAAACCTGTAAAGCTTTTCTCATACCGAAAGCGATCGAACTACAGTATAGCGTTTGGTAAGCTTCCATCGTGATTTTCGCTTCATCGCGCACCCTTAGTAACAGGAGACCTCTTTCGCCACAGTTGATTGTTACCTGGGGAAATTGAACTACATATTATGTAGGTAGGTATTATTTTTCTAACGTGTTTTTTTAAAGCAGAGTAAAAAGTACAGAGCTGCTCAGAATGATTCTGAGCACGTGCCCCCTACGTAGGAAGCCCTATTAAGTACTCATTAAAGCGTTGATAGGTACCTGCCAAAGTAACCGTCTAGGTAGGTACCTACCTATATTATTGGGTTTTGGAAGAGTAAAGTATGTAGGTATTACCAAATCGTTACTTTTTGTAATCAATCAAATCTGAACCTGTCGAATTAGCTCATCAAAGCACTGAGTGTAGAGCTGACGACGCACGGGACAAATTCCAGTTTCTCTGGCTTGCCTCTGTTGCAAGCGCGTGTCGAGTATTTCTTGCAGGTTTATCACATCCAATCGAGTCGCAGGAGTCGATGAAATCTAAATAAAACATCAATTGATAATGAATCTTGTGAACCTTGAAAATGTCGAACTTACTTTTTCAGGTACCTACTTATGTAACTAGTCGGTTTATATTACACTGTCGCGTGTTACAGCACGGTTATCATTATTTAAGTACAGGCTAAAAGTTATTTCTTACAACATTATTTTAAAACGTTACTTCTATATTGGTTAGTGTGCTTATGAAAAAACTACCCACCGTTTTAGCGGACCATTGAATTTTTGTATAAAATACCAATAAACAGATGACTTTAAAACCACATTACCACACGAAAGTTGACACTAACATGGCACTGGATCCTGCAGTGACAAGGGCTACAATATAATAATACACTTAATGGGTAGGTTACCCTACTACCTACTTAAGGAGAGAGCGTTGGTAGACCTCCGACCAGATGGACCGCAGACATTGTCAAGGTCGCAGGTAACCAATAGATGCAAAAGGCAGGTTGCCGCTCGTTGTGGCGTAGGAGGCCTTTGTTCCACAGTGAGCGTCTTCTAGCTTATGATGACTAAGGAATGTACCGGGTAAATTTGTGGAAAAACTACAGCACCTTTTGAGTCCATATTTGACCTTCTTCCTCCCATTCCTTTGGTGGCAAAATGGCATTTAGAATCTCCTCGGTTTCTTTTTTGGCTTCTGTGGGCACACATGGCTGTATAGAAGCACCAGCGACAGTTGGAGTCTGTAATAAAAAGTAAATAATTACCTACGTAGCCTGCTTGCAGCTCTCGAATACTCTTGATTGTGTTTGACATAATTATCAGTCAGTCTAAAACCAGATAAGTAACTTACAACTTTTTCCGGCCTTTTAGTAACAAGTACGGGATTGTCATAGCGAACTAAGGTTTCTTCTGCAGAAACGGGAGCTCTCTCAGTCATTTTTAAAACTACTTGTCTTAGAAACTTAAAATAATGTGACTAGATTTGACTATGTCGAACAACGATGCGTCGTGTAATGTACACAAAGTTTCGTATCCATGGTGATTGCCTGTTGCCTATGTTATCTGCAATAGGTCACTCGGCAGCAAAAAAAGGTACCTATACCAAATAGTTTATACATACCTTAAAAACTATAGGTATGTACCTAGTTTTTAAGGTAACTTTTTATGTCGAGTCTCGAACACGTAGTTTTTTTTTATACGTGTCCCCACACGGTTTCGTGGGTGCATTTACAGACATATAAACTCACATACACAAACAGCCAGACCCGGAACAACTATCTGTAGGCCATAAAAATGGGTCCATATTGGCTCACCTAAAGTTCTTTACCCGAAATTGGACTTCCTAAGGATTTGTAATCCGAATGATCACTCTTCCTAAAATTTTTCATCCTAAAGTTTTTATTCATACTATTTGTAGTGCTACCGGCGATGTTCATAACACTCATGTTTCCGAAAATTGTTATTAATAATATCTTTAATGTATATTATTAAACTCCAACTCTAAAAAAAAATGAGTATATATATTTAAACTCCTACTGTTTTTTATCATAACGCTTCTGTCCCTAAACATAATTACCATAATATTTTCACTCATACTCGGAAAGAAACATTTACCAAGTGTAATAAAAAATATATGTGTGTAGAAGATGATATTTATAGTTTTAATATGAGGGTATGATTATTATTTGGGGGTATGCTTTACATAACGTACTGAGTTGTGTCTATTGCTAAGTTCAAACCTACTGCGCGTGCGTGCAAGCAAGCATGCAGCAGGCAAGCAAGCATGCAGCATACAAGCAAGCACGCAGCATACAAGCAAGCATGCAGCGCGCAAGCAACCATGCAGCATGCAAGCAAGCAAACATGCAGCATGCAAGCAAGCATGCAGCATGCAAGCAAGCATGCAGCATGCAAGCAAGCATGCAGCGTGCAAACAAGCATGCATCATGCAAGCAAGCATGCAACATGCAAGCGAGCATGCAACACGCAGCAGGCATGATTTCTGTCACGGCTCCGGCGTTGCGGGGCTCCGGCGGTCCCACGCGAGCTTATCGTCGCAGATGGTATTCACGCTCACCACCGCAGCTTCGGCTTGCTGGCCGGCTTCGCCGGCCAGCCTCAGCCGCGGCGGCGGGCGTTAAAACCACCTGCTCCTCAGCTCGCGGGCCGCCTCGCCCCTCCGCGCCTACGCGGATTTAAATTACACTCTAGGGGTAGGGCAGACAAGACTACGTGGAGTCGGTTTCGCAGCGATTCGTTTCTGTCATTCACTTTTGTAGCACAACATATTCACTTTTTAAGACAATATTTTAGTTATTGTCCATTTATATATATTTTCGTTGAAATAAACTCCATGGAAAAATACACTGAACAAACAATATTCGTTAAAAAATAATTCTATTTATTTATTTATTTATTTATTTTACTATTTATGTACACACAGTAGACAACACAGGAAAAAAAACATTATAAAATATGAGTACAAAGGTACTGCTTATTTCTTAAGAAATTTCTGCCAGCAGACCTGCAAAAGGAGAAATGAAAAAGAAACGTAGACAATAGTGTGTGAGAAAAGAAAGACAAAAAGTATATATGTGCCTTATCTAACTAACCTATAATATTAAATAATAATACACATACATTTAAGTAAATAATAATATATACTTATATAAATACATAATGCTAAGATATATAAACTAATAATATATACATAAATATATAACAAATCATAATTGAGAGGAAAGGTAATGCTCTTTCACTCTGGTTTTGAATAAAGAAATGGTCTTCAAATCACGAATGCTAGGCGGAAGTGCGTTCCACAACCTTACAGCATGGACGGAAAAGGAATAAGAGTAATAGCCGGATTTATGAGGATGGGATTTAAGTAGGGATCTAAGGTGCGATCTACACGGTGCGTCAGTAGGGCGGGCATAAGAAAAACGCTCACGCAGGTAAGAAGGATAGGACGGGTTGTGTAGGATATTGAAGAGGAGACATAAGATCCTAGTGTTCCTGCGAAGGCGGATTGGGAGCCACTTGAGTTCTTTGCGAAGATGAGAAACGTGGTCATATTTACGGAGACCAAAAATAAAGCGAATACATAAATTTTGCAAGCGCTCAAGCTTATTTAATAACTCCTCAGTGGCATCCAGGTAGCAGGCATCGGCATAATCTATTATCGGCTGGATAAGCGTTTGAGCCAAAGAAATTTTAGTCTTCAACGGCAGGAGACTCTGAAGGCATTTCAGCGAATGAAGAGAGAAGTGTACCTTACGGCTTACCTCATTGACTTGAGCTCGCCACGACAGACAAGAATCTATAGTAACACCCAGATCTTTGGCGGTATCGGTATAATCGATGCGAACACCATCAAGGTACAACGGCATCAAAGACGCAACAACGGCCGCTCCACGAACAAATCGGCTGCCTATGACCATGGCCTGAGATTTAGTTGGGTTAATTTGCAATCCAAACGACTTAGCCCAGGCGCTGATACAAGCCAGGTCTCGATTCATAGCAGCAATGGCAGAATCGGCATCAGCTACAATAAAGTGCCGGTAGAGTTGCAAGTCATCTGCATAAAGATGGAAATTGGAAGAGATTACACAGGTAACCATGTTTATGAAAATTGAAAAAAGAAGAGGAGAGAGAACGCTACCCTGAGGAACACCCTCGGTGAGGCTACACCAATCAGAAAAAACCTCATCAAGGCGAACACACTGAGAGCGCCCCCGAAGATAAGAATTGAACCAAGCTAAAGCAGAAGGCGAGAAATTTAAAGATTTGAGAATACCTAGCAAAATGTCGAAATCCACTGAGTTGAAGGCACTACTAAAATCAAGCAATACAAGAACGGTAAGTGACTTACTCTCCATTGCCCAGCGGATATCGTCAGTTACTTTCAAAAGTGCAGTGACAGTACTATGACCCGAGCGGAAACCAGATTGGAAAGGGGATATTAAAGAGTTTGACGTCAAGAAAAATATTAATTGTTTATGAACCAAGTGCTCAAAGACTTTGGAAAGAAATGGGAGAATAGAAATAGGTCTAAAGTCGGATAGCGAGGACGGATTGTTAGTTTTAGGTAAAGGTATGATGTGAGCCTGCTTCCAAACTGAAGGAAAAGAGCAACAGGAAAAAGAATGATTAAATATGTAAGTAAGAACAGGAAGTAAAGATGGAAGGATAAGAGTAACCATTCTAGAACACAACTTATCGTTGCCGACTGCAGAAGATGTAATCGCAAGGACAGATTTCTTAACATCATTCTCAGAAACATCGCTAAGGTTAAAAGGAGAACATTGAGGCAACGGCAGTTTAGAGAGGTTGTCCAGGGTCACAGCTTTGACAGACGAATCGAGAGAAAAGGGAAGGAAAGAGAAATGTTTATTTAGATCGTTGAGGTTCACATCCTTGCACTGGTTAGAAGGTGATTTGCCTATGCCTACAGACTTGAGAAATTTCCAAACATCGGAAGAACTACGGTTGTTGAGTTGGTCATGGAAATAACGTCTCTTGGCATCCTGACACAGATGACTGCAGCGATTCCGTAACGATTTGTAATAAGAGAGATTCAGCTCTGAAGGTCTACGCTTATATCTACTCTTAGCTTTATCCCGACGGGCCATAAGCTCTTTAATTTGCGTTGTAATCCATGGTGCAGGGTTATGTCTCACTTTGACACAGCGGATGGGTGCATGCTGGTCAAACAAGTCGAGAATTATTGTATTAAAATAACTCACCATCTCTTCGATACCTTCCGTCTCGACCAGAGGGGACCAGTTGAGATTGTTGGCATCACGCTGCAATGCCTCCAGATTAATGCCTTTGTAGTTACAGAGATATAATAACTGCCTAATCTACTGTTTAATAGGTTTGTTAAACAAAAAAATGTGAATAAAATTTTATCGAATTGTGTTTCTGTGAAATATGTTTCATTGAAGTAAATAGTCTTTGAAACAATAATACTTAGTCGAAATAAAATTATAAGAACCAAATATAAAATGAAACATTTTCTGGAAAACGAAATTCTATGAAATTTCTGTCTGCGAAACAAGGGGACACCGTTATAGTTTATACATGTTATGTGAAAATAAAGTTACGCAAAATTAATGTATATAGTACTAATTATTATGAATAAAAAGAAATCTAAACAAAAAAGATATGACTTTGAATAATAGTGTAAAAGATGGTTATCTTGAGAAAATATAGGAAAACAAATAAAAGTATAATAGATGTTTATTGCTGCTGACATTATGAAGTTGAATGCTTCGGATTATGAAAATTAGAGACAGAGTAGTTAGGAATTGTGATTGTTAGGATGAAAAATGTTAGGAAGAACATTTTCGGATTTCCAATTATCGGAGTTAAAAATTTAGGTGAACTTTGGCGCACCCCATAAAAATATTTGTTCCGTGCGTGTGCGGGAATCGAACCCGCGACACGCAGCGCAGCAGGGAATTGCTCAACTGTACGCCAACCGTGTCATGAAGTCTCGAAGATGACAATGATCACGAAGCGTTGTGCCTCTATCACTTCGGGAAATACAGAAGTGATATTATGTAGTAGATATTATCTAATCATCATCTGCTTAGCCTCCCGAATATTGAACCGTAATGCGTAACGCATAAACGAGAGACGCTCAGTGTAGCTTATCTTTTACCGGCTGATTTCTAACCTATGATTATGTAAATACAATCAACAAAAACAAATAAAACAAGGTTTTTAAGACAATGAGTGATCACTATTTTAATCAGCAAACTATGTCTAAAATTATAGAACATAAATTACATTACAGATTACGTGAAACAGTCTTTTAATCAGATATTGCAATATTCAACAAAAATATTCCTCACACTTCATTCCATATAGCTGTCTATACAACGTAAACCATCACATATAATCAGATGTTTGATTGTGTTTCAAACACTTTTTATTTCTTATTCATTGAGAATCACTGCTGGAACTTGAACTCGAGTCTGTGGACATTACTTCCACATCTTCTTGGTTAGGCGCATCTTTACTGCGGCCATCAATGGCTACGGAGTTGCCGCCTCCAACCGACATGTGGAGCTCACCAGTTGGATGCCATGTAAACTGGTTTGTAGCTGATGCTGGCACTAAAAACAAATAAAAATTATTAACTTTTTATACCACTAACCACACAGTATGTTATACTTACCAATGCAACATGCATGTTTTAAGTTGTACCTAAGCTATTAATTATGACTACATGAGGAAATGCACAACTAAATGAGCCATAAAGCTTATTCAAGCATGGAAATTCCCATAATTACTATTTGTATAGTAACTTTCAATGTACAATTAATGAGCTAGAATAAAGTTCCTAGGAAATTGATGAATAATACAACTCACCTCCACCAGTGGTCATTCTGTGTAGTTCGTTTAGTGTAGACGGTGTGTGGCCATTGAGTGGCAGATCACAGAGCCGACCAAGCATTCCCAACCTCATCTCAAGATCTGTGGGGTATGGTCTGCGTGGGTCTCCAGGCTGCCATGAAAGAGGTGCACTCACTGCATTTGATGCACTGATTCTGTGAATTTATTGTTTTTGTTACAACAGTGAACAGTAAGTACTAAATGTTTTATCGAAAAACAACATAGTATTCTACCAATACAGTGCATTTAAATAATAAATTCGGAACATTCAGTTACTTTCTAACTAGTATCAGAGATAATGAAAATATATAGGTTCATAGTTTGTTAAATTAACGAAGAACATGAATTTGCAAATCTTTATGCTTTTAATTAAACAAAGATAACTTGCCTGTGTGCAAACTTGATCAAATCTTCTGAAGGTACTGGTCGTTTCCTAGACTTGACTATTGATGCAAGTTTCTGTCTAGCTTGATATAATGAAGTTGCAAGAATTTGCTCTGCATCTTTGAGTTGTCTTTGTAAGTGGAAAATATCTTGATCCTACAAAAACAATACAACATTGTTAACGTTTTATGTGGTATATTTGGTTAGAAAGTAGAATCTATTTGAAAAATGTATTGCACCTTATTTTCAACTTCAGCTTTCAAATCGTTCATTTTTTGTTGAATTTTAGCTTGTTCATCAGCTAACTCCAACGTTTTCTTCAGTTCTGAATCTTTTGAGAGCAGTAAATCTGTTAGCTGTGCATGGTCTGCCGCAGAAAGTTTTTGGGGTTTCGGTGCTATCGACACTTCTATCATTTCTCTGTAATACGAGGAATATCATTAATATGACACTTTCTTTTATTTTATATTACTGTGCGAAATGATTCGACTCACTTTGAAATTAACTCGATGTCGTCAATCAATGCAAGTAGTCGGTCTTTGGTGCTCAAATGAGATGCCATGGTATCCCAATAAACTATAGTATCACTTTACTTAACACAACAACGATTATTTATTTGTTTCACATAAATCAAGTGATAGGTAAAGTGGTAGTGGTAAACTCGCAAATACTCGAAAATTTATTACTGAGTTTGACACTGACACTGACAGAGCTGTCAGCATGATAGACACCAATAATGAATGACATGACATGACACACAGGCAAACTAAATAGGAAAACGCATCATTCTGTGATCGCGTTGAAATCTTGACGTTGACTATGACTTCCTGGATTAAGGTTTTTTTGAAATGATTGTCCCAGAACATTCATTGTAATAATAATTAACAGAACGATAAACATTAAAAATAATTAACATCGAAATCTGATAAAGAATATTTCGATAAAAGATTATTACTGTTAAAAGATTAATTCGACTTTTAGAGTCTAGTAACATTCTATGTGTGATCGAAATTCAAAAACTTGAGCCTCTTGCTGCTTGTGTAATTTGTGTTCATTCATTGACTTCATTGTTTTATTATTTTTCGCAAGATACATTTTTTAAATGTTTTACCCGAATCCTCGAATGCATCCAATCATGTCCATTAGGATTAGAGGGGGATTTTTGACAAAGCTAAAAACAAACTTTTATTTTAATTAGGTTTCTCGTTTCAGTAGGTTTAAATTTTTGGAACAACCCACTTAATTATGAACAGCCAGAAACTGAATCCGTGAATATAAAAATGAAACATACCTACGAATTCTACGAACTATTTAGACTTTAGACAATAATTAACGTTATAAATGTCAGAATTTTATTTTATGTTCAACTAGCAATTCGCTCGCGACTTCGTTCTCGTGAATTTTCTTACGGATAAATATGATTCATAATTAGGATCCATATTTAGGATCATATACCTACCTAATAAAAAAAATAACATTCAGGGATAATGCAACTTCCTATTGGTAAAAGAATAAGAATTAAAAAAACAGTTGATTATTTTTTTTAGTTTTTTCATTCCCAACAGAACAGTCATACAAAAAATTAAATCGTTTATTTTTTTAAATAATAAAATACGTTTAGGTGAGATGAATGTCAAATGTTACTGTTTTTTTTTAATAATACTTCACGCCAAAATTAACTTGCTTCTAATTTCAATCAAGAAAAGTCTCGTAGGTAGTCCCGAGATGTTCCGGAACTTTGATCATGTGTTGTCTCGTGTCCCGAGACTTGGAGTAATCCTAGCCGTTTATGAGTAAGTCTGAAAAAACCCAACAACACTTTTTGCCCTATCTGGGAATCGAACCCAGGGACCAAACTCACGCTCAGCAGTCGCGCTTGCGACTATGAGACCAACGGGTTCACACATGCTGTTAGTACTTACTTAGTATTTAGATTGTTTTTCGGACATTTGCGCCACATTATTCTCAAACCACTGCAAAACCTAAAACCCACAATAAACAGTGGCGACCACCAGAAAAGCGCCGCCACACACAGGGCAAAACAACCTATGTACGGCGCCAAAAATTGAAACATAGAAATCAATAAACACAAACAATTTTTATTGTAAAATGTTGCATAATATTCCCCATAACACGAAACAATAAATAAATGGCGCCAGGACATAGGAACAGGTTTCTATAATTGATCACTCAAGTTGACTCTTTCTTTGCGCTTAGTGTAAATATGCATTCAGTAAGGTGCTAAACGCAGTGTTTATTTATGTTGTGTTTATGTATAGTAACAGCGAGCCTAATCAACATTTTAATTATGGATATTTACTAAGCAGTAAGTAGGTAGGTACTTTAAAATAAGATAACTATGAGAGATAAAGTAATGCATTCAGATATAAAACAATTCAAAATATTTTAAGAAGTATTTATTCTAGGTATTTTTTTCTGCATAGGTACTGTTATTGTTGTAAGCTTATAATAAAAGTTCCATCGACTTTGAGTAATCAGAGTTAAGCCCTTGTTAGGCCTTAGCCCTGCTTTGAAATAGTTCTCAGATAGTCGAAGTGACTATGAAGTCAATAATACTACTTAATTAATATTGCCAGAAAGTTCTAATGATAATGATGATGATCATGAAGATGACGATGAACTCCATTCTGATTAATATATATGTTTTTCAACCGACTTCAAAAAAGGAGGTTCTCAATTCGTATTTTTTTATTTGTTGGACCACGCATAACTTTTTTCAGTTTAGTCCGATTTACTTAAGTATATGATTCTTTTTGGTAGTGTATACCTCAAAGTTGATCCCATATAAATTTCAAGAAAATACTCCGCCCCTAAGGGTAGAAAATTAAGGGGTGACTGAATTTTTTATGATAAGAAGGAGGCACTTTAATTTTCACAAAAAAACATTAATTACTTTTATAAAAACAAATTATTATTAGGTAAGTACTACACATTTTAAATAATTTAATGACATGAAAACAATGTTATGTTAAAAATGTTTAGATGATCATGATGATGTCTGTAATCATCTAGTTATGTATTTACAAAAAAATATTTTTGTCGACCTAAATATGCTGTCGTGCTGTTTTGCCCGGGTTCCTTACCTGAAATCGAATACCGTTAGATCGATTAACACTAGTTTTATTATGAGCGCGACAGTTCACTACCTCGATGCATCAAAATCTCAAATAATCTCGAATCATCGGCAGCGCGAAAGCGAAATATTATTTCTCGAAAGATGATCTAATCGGTTTACATAAAGAATAGTTTTAAGGATTTTTATTTGAGTACATAAGTACAATGTAATGAACAATCTGAATGAGTAGAAATATAAATCAACTTTAATCACGAAAAAATGATAAAGTGTTTTGTACTACCTTCGTATAATTATTATTATATAATTAACACTCTACTAGGCACTAAATTAACCTAATTACCAAAGATATTTTATTAAAATAATATCATTGCTAATTACCCATTAATCACATTTTACATGGAACATCATTCCATTCCATTCTGTATCTGGAGAAGGGCGTTGCTAGCTGCGCTACAGTTTATAAGTATACTTTTACAGTTGTTGTTCCGAAATAAACTTTTTATTTATTATTATTATTATATACCCAAAGAATACCTATAAGATAATGATAATGTGCAGATTGTTCGTATTCACACAACATGTAGAACATTGACACAAGGCAAAGCTTGAAAGAAAATAATTTACTCTTGAAGTTGTCATGACCTGCGAGAAATGGGACAACACAGTGGTCCACCTCCAGCCTAGTCCTGGCTAGCCGCTCTTGACCGGATGGAAAGAACTCTTGGAGATGTCGATGTCGGTCTTTGATAGAATTAGGTACTATACGCCATATGAAATTGCATTGATATTGCTTATTTGAGTAGGTAGGTACACAGTGAGTCATGAAAACGTATCTAATAGGTGCTCATGTACCTGGGTGTTTGTTTTGTATACTTACAGCATACAGTCATACTACTATAGCGATTCATGCGAACCGGCTTTTGTACACGCTGTTGCAGCGTGATCAGCTGATGGCAACGCGAGGGGAATGTGGGCAGCGGGGTGGCTGGGGAAGTATGTGGGGAGAGAGGGGAACCACGCTGTGAGCATGCGCACTTCACGTGCTAGTGGGACTTTATTACGGTGCGTCACTTAAAATAAATTGAATGCACTTTCAAAACGTCTGTGGTATTTCTTTGAAAACAGGTATTTTAGTTACCTAGCATTTAACCCATCATGTTATGTGTGATTCATAGAGCATGTTCAGTATAGCCTTTTGAGCATGATCACGTCTAACAAGTGTGTTAGGTAAGTTTTAATGTAGGTGCTATCTATACTTCTATACTAATATTATAAAAAGGAAAGATTTGCTTGTTTGTTAGTCACGATTTAACTCAAAAACTTCTGGTCCGATTTTAAAAATCTTTTACCATTATAATGCTACATTATCCCTGAGTAACATAGGCTATATTATGAAAAATAAAACGGTTTCCTTGTTAAAATAAGTGCAGACGAAGTCGCGGGCAAAGTGCTGGTAAAAGATATTTAACATAGATTATGTTAGCATCTTTTTTTTTTTTTTTTTTGATAGTCGGACAGATATCTTCTCAAAAATTATCTTTTTTTAAACCCATTTACCTACTGAAATTTAATTTAATTGTCATTGTTAGGGTCTTAGTCGCGAAATGTTAATATCGCACACTAATAAAGGCAGCAATGCCACAGCCTAACTGAATGAGTTAGTTTAAACGATGTGAGTTTGATATAACAAAGATTAACTTGTTCTCAATAAAGAAAAGTAAACACGAGAACCAAGTAAATAGGTGTTTCTTTCCTCGTATACTTGAAAACCACCATAATTATTTATATTTATTACAATACCATTGAAACATTATCAATATTTTTGTAGGCTATGAGGAAGGTTTCTTTTATGACATCACACGTCAGGGCAGAGGGGTGTGGGGGAGGAGGGGGGGGGTTAATATTGTTGATTCGATCGTACGCTCGTTGGCTTGCTGCAAGTTTACCAGTTCCAGTACGAACTTGGCAGTAGAGGTGAAATTGGCTTCTCTGCCAATCTAATGGAAAATCGCTCCTTTGAGAAAGTGTCATCTGCAATCGTGTTAAACAAATCAAACATTCGCCTAAGACGCGACAATTGTCGTAAACAACAAATCCTGCTTTTACTATTATGTTGTTTAAACGGTTCTTTGAAGGAAAATCCATGTTGAATGCGGATGCCAAGAATATTTCGCCAGAGAAATGTTCTAGAAGGAGGTCGGAATGCGGTGGATGTAGTGATCATTCAACGTAAGTAGGATCTTGGTTCTATCTACTTTGTATTAAGTAGATACCTTCTCAACTACCTAACTCTTTCTTTTAAATAGTAACTAATAATAACACAACCAAAATATTTCAAAGCAAAAATGATAAAAAAAGATAAAAAAGCAAACCAAGCCACAGACTAGCCTACATGGTGGACGTAGATCGTAGACGGTCCATTTTATTTTTAGCCAGTTTACAGCCCATGTCACCTACAGGTGCATCCTACCGATATGCATTCTCGAAGTCTCGACCGACTTCTCCAAACTGTTGAAGTTAAAGCGTTTAGCGTAGCCGAATATAATCGTAATTGTTTATTTACAAACTGATATAATAGAGGTCAAAAAGAATCATTACCTACTTACCTGGGGTTCAGAAGGGATATGTGATCTTGTCTGAATGACTAAAAACATGTTTTTTTAATACCATGTATCATTATTTGGCATCTATTAATGAATTACCCATGTCATGAAAGATAAGAGTACGGTCTACTTATGTTTTTTTAAAAAAAATATTAATGTTATAAAACCGCAAATAAGTATATTATTTCATACCAAACAATTTTGGTTTCGTTTGTTGTGGTAGGTAAGTTTTGTTTATAGACTTTAACCGGTTTTTAGTAAGTATACGACAGCTATAATATTCTTGACATACCTAGGTAAATCATTTTTAACAAAAGTAGTGACGGTCTGACATGATATTTAGTAGGTAACCTACCTGTGTTACAGGAGTCAATGTCTTCCATTGTCTTCTCTCAATAACTTGAGTCGAGTTTTATGCATTATAGTCTTACGGTTCGTTCCTACAAAAGATATCACCTGTGAAATGGCAGTGTTTGGAACTAATACTTTGTGTTCAAAGAGAATATTTTGTGTCAGAGATGATAAGGTCGTCTTTTCTTTGATCTTTTAAGTTTTTTGACGACCAAGGCCACCATCATGTAAATTTGACCATGGAAATAATGAAAGGCTACCACACATTTCACATTTTTTGGCATAAACAATTTGATGAAATGTAATGGCACTTCTCATGGCGTATTTGTGCAAATATTCGCCTTATTTGGATAATACAAAATCGACTTTGTTTCAATATCTAACGGTAAAATATAAGGTAAATTTTGTATTATATTACACAATTAAGGCGAATATTTGTAAAACACGCTATGTGAAGTGTCAGCCTAAGGGCGCGGGTGCCTTCAAATTAGTCCTCTGGTAAGAGTATTATTGTTCTGTGAATTAGTCGCGCACCAGTAGCGCGACTGCAACGCTATCAGTCGCGCTGCAGTCGCGCAACTTTATTTGTATGCATTTACAAAGCAGCGCTGCTGTCACGATACTAGCGCGCGTTATTCATTCATCACATTTCATTAATAAATGTGATGAGATAGGAACAAGATAGAATAAGATAGGTATTAAGTACTTAGTTCATTTAGTCACAAAATATATAAGCATAAAAACAATAAATAATGCTGAGATTTAAAAAAATACCGCACTAGTAAAAACCAACGTAAAATGCACGCGTGCGTAATACGCCGCATCTTGATCCTAAAAGCGGTGCAATAAAAGCTACTTTAGAAGCCAATGTTTGTACGTAACCGGATGTAAAGATGCATTTAATGAAGCCGAAAGATTTCTGTCAGTGTGATATAATTTTGTTCACTGGACCATGGCTAGGAATTTGTATCGCACGCCATATATTTTGCTACTGGGTGCATTGCATGCAAAAGTATCTATACAGTTCGGGGTAGGTATGTGAAGTTTAGTTAAAGCATTCTTAGAACTTAATTTCTTTAAAAAAAAAGTTCAGTCATTGACCTTTTCTAACTCTGTAACCTTGCGCGCTGCCTTAAACAATGTTTGTAATGTTTTTTTTTGTTTAATGTTATGACAATAAGCGTAGTAACGACTATGTGATGTGTCTTTTTCATTTCGTTTATTATGAATTTATAATGCCGTTATCGTATCGACAACTCGATACGTTTGCGATACGAAACCTACATATATTAGTGCTAGGCGTACTGTGTGATGAGCACTTGTGTTTGCCTTGTGTCTGGTAGTTGTTTATCTATTTGTGTATGTATATATAAACTGTCTGACACCCATAGTACAGGGTCTGCCCAGTTTGGAGTCAGATGACCGTGTGTGTGATGTCCTTATAATATCTAATATACAAAAATCTCGTATCATTATAGTATAGTGTTTGTTAACGGGCTCCTCCGAAAGGGCTTCACCGATTTTTATGATTTTTTTTGTTTGTATTTGGTAGGTCTGAGAATAGGTCATAGGGTTGTACGTTGTTTCATAGCTAATAGTTTTATAGAATTTCGGTTCACATAATTTTTTTCTAATAATTTCGTTTCATAGAATAATCAATACGCAGAATACTTATTTTCAAGATTTTCAAATCATTGATTTTTGTTTCACATAAAGTTTATTGTTAGAATAATCATATCATAGAATAACAAATCAAATATTCTTTATCCTTATATTTTTTATTTAATATAAAACTTATTCCCAGGAATGGGACTCTCAGTTCTAACCAAACTTACTGCGCGTGCGTGCAAGCAACCACGCAGGATGCAAGCGATCATGCAGCGTACAAGCAAGTATGCAGCATGCAAGCAAGTATGCATCATGCAAGCAAGCATGCATCGTGCAAGCGAGCATGCAACATGCAGCAGGCATAGTTTCTGTCACGGCTCCGGCGTTGCGGGGCTCCGGCGGTCCCACGCGAGCTTATCGTCGCAGATGGTATTCACGCTCACCACCGCAGCTTCGGCTTACTGGCCGGCTTTGCCGGCCAGCCTCAGTCGCGGCGGCGTGCGTTAAAACCACCTGCTCGTCAGCTCGCGGGCCGCCTCGCCCCTCCACGCCTACGCAGATTTAAATTGCACTCTAGGCGTAGGGCAGACAAGACTACGTGGAGTCGGTTTCGCAGCGATTCGTTTCTGTCATTAACTTTTGTAGCACAACATAGTGACTTTTTAAGACATAATTTTTGTTATTGTCTATTTATGTACATATTCGTTAAAAAATAATTCTATTGTTTGATAAGTTTGTTAAACAAAAAAACGTGATAAAAAATTTATTGAATTGTGTTTCTGTGAAATTCAAGACCAGACATAGTTCGTCACTTGTTTATGTTCTTGAACACGGATTCTCTGAACTAGACATACTTAATTAAAATTTCTATTAAATTATGCATCGTTGATATCACCTCATTAAATCTAACTTTAGCCGGAACTGGCTGATAAATCTTGTAGTTCAGGGGGCTCGACTACTTATCGTAATCGTAAGTATAAAAATGGCCGACAAATTGTGACGAAATATACATAATTATGTATCGACACTATCTGTAGGGACATGCTTAGGTTATCACAAGTCATAATGCCCCTTCTCGTAAAATAGGTCTTCATAAAACTGTTTATCCACTCGTTTGTTGATCAGTTGGACACCAAACGTCTCAGTTAAAAGTACGAAGTATGTTAATAGTTAATATTTGTCATCGGTCGGTCTCCTCTCATTTAAATAGTTTTATTATTCGTAAGGTGAAACGGTGAATCATTGTTGGAACCTTTGTTTCAGTATATTGGAAGAAATAATGATGATGGTGTTGCTTGGTGTGGTGCTCTGGGCTGGAGTCGTGTTCGGGAGTGTGGTTGCTCCATACCCACTAAATCTAATATTATCAACGGGTAAGTTTTACTTCATCTTCATCCTATAACTACTTCTCACCTCGGAACTTGATTCTTAACCATTTTCCTCATTTTGCAGAGTTCAATCATCCACCACCTATGTATGACTACCCGTTCCCGAGTGCTGAAATGTTGAGGAGATTACCACCGGTTACAACGCTGCACACGAACATGTCTGTAAGGATTAGCAAGTTAGAAGTGGCAATGTTGGAAAGACTAGAAATCAACTTGCAGTCAGCCGGAATCTCTCCCAGAACTGCTTCTCCTGCTCAAGGACTCGCGATCGACGGTTTCGTCTCTGACAACGCCATGCAATATGATAAGTCGTCGTTTACTGTTACAAAAGCTTCTCAGCATCTTGTCTACACTAGGTGTCGAAGGTATGTGAAATAATGAACTAATTTTGCTAACAAATGTCCTTTAAATATTTATAGGTTCTGGTTTAAATAACTGTTTTGTTTGTCCACATATAGATACGGACTGCCAAAAGATGAATGCGCGAGTTTCATCAGCACATTGAATTTACGCGACAGTGAGTTCGGTGGGGAGTGCGCTGCTCTTGAACGTTTCGGATGCCGTACGAATAAGGTGTCATCAAAGTACCGTACCTTTGATGCTTCTTGCAACAACAAAGTTCGTTCCTCCTGGGGACAGGCGCTCACTGGCTACAAACGTCTTTTGCACCCCAGATACGCTGATGGAATCGAAGAGGTTCGTTTTATTACATCTTGTATCTATATTTTCTCGGTTAATAATTATTATGCTACTTATTTCGATCTGTTTAAATGACCTTTAAGTTATCTTTTAGTAAACAACTGGATCGTCATTAGTATGGATTTTATGTGATACGTTATCATTATTCATTGAGTAACTTTTAGTTTTTGTAACAAATATTCCTGTGGCGTTTTCGTGGTATATGAAATTCTGTGTTTTTACTGCAGCCTCGCCGTGCTTTAAGCCGCAATGTCCTGCCCTCAGCTCGTGTCGTTAGCACAAAACTCACAAACAACCTAGACGTGCCTAACAACGGCAAGACCATGGCTTTAGCTGTATGGAGTCAATTCATCTATCATGATCTAGTGCACACTCCAGTTCGGAAAACAAGTAAGTCTTGTTAAAAATAAATTGAAGAGAATCCTTGAGTCACAACGATGTCTGATGTCTGAATGATACTTGTAACAACACGTTACATTTGCAATTTTAATTTAGCACGCAGCTCACCATGTCTACCGGTTTATGTAGTTATCAGCTTGGTTTATAAATGCATTATCTTTTTACATAATTATACTCATTTATATATACTTTGTGGTCAAAGATATTCTCATCACTGTTTTTTGTCACCAGTCCACACAAACCAAGCTATCCGGTGCTGCGGAAACGACGGTTTCCCACTTTTGCCGAGGTACATTCACCCAAGCTGCATGCCTATCACCGTGCCCCACGATGATACCTTCTACAAGGAGAAGTACGTCAGATGCATGGAGTACACTCGGTCTGTCACTACATACAGAGGAGACTGCACTTTTGGAGCTGCTGAACAGGTAAGAGTTGGCCCCATTTCTTTCCTTCTTCTTTTATGTCTCTATTTAGGGACTACAGAGTCTGAAGCAGTCATGTTTTAATTCTTTAAAAATCTAGGTACTTGATAGTGCAACAACAATTTTCGTGATGACTTGTTTAGCATAGTGCCTCTTGAGGCTAATTGCTACAATTTATCTCATGCGATATCTTCTCATTATGATAAGGATCTCATGGTTAGCATCTTGTTCCAAATTAATTATAATAGTATTCTTGTGTGTTGATAATAAGTATTTGGTTCCTTGAACCCTTGTACAGTGAGACGCGCGTCATTTCATATCAAGAAAGGCAAACAATTTCTGTGATACATTGCGATCATGTTCAAAGACTTTGTCTGTTGGTACTTATAGCAACGCGTCATCGATCATGCATCGATAACGTGGTACATACATACCTACATACTTACCGACTCGTAGGTAGTTTGTATAATTTGGTGTCTTTATATTTTGTCAACAGGGGACGTACTTAATTCAGGATGTTTTTAATTCTTTTCATAATATCTCGTGTGCGTGTATCTTGTTTGGTCGTTTCTCTGAACTGCTGATAGAATACATAGAACTTATTTTTATTTGAACTGAATTAAAGAGGATGTTTTCTGAAAGTGAGTTAATATTTTAACCAAGCTTTGAGCAGTAAAAGTAAATTTAATTATACAGCAGCACATAGGTCTATCATATTGAAAGGTTGATTTATTAACACTATTAGCAGCAATTATTAGCTAAATACCTAACTGGTTTATTCGAAAATCGGAAACTCAAATAATTAATATCTGTTTCAAAAATATCTTAGTAAGTAGGTACAGGTTTTTTGTTGTGAAACTTATCTAGGTACCAGTTTATATTAATATTTGTATACTGGAGTGTAAAATGGGCTGATATTTTTTCCGTTCCCGTCCTTGGAACCATAGAAGTAGATTCACATGTGTTCACGCAGCCTTAGGCCCCGGTGGACCATGAAGGGTACGGCAAATGTAGAGCTAGGCTTAAAGCCCTCTTTATATTAAACATATGGTTCAAAATCGTTTCTGAAAGATTGATGTCGATGGCCTATAGCGCCGATGGTATCATATTTTTAATTGAAATTTAAGGCTATAATACTAGTCTATTACTGTCCCACTAATAGGTCGCTTCATGTAAAACACTAGTATTCAGCTGCATTCGGTTAAATTGGAAGCAGAGCCCAAAAAGGCTAGGCACTGCAGGGCAAAGGCCCATTCCTCATAGGTACATTGAAGGCATGATCATTAATCACCACGCTTGCTGAATCATTACAAAAAACACAATCTTTTTATCTTTGACGTATTAAAAACAAAACAATCAAGTTCATGGATAAGTCTTTACACGTGTTTTTAGTTGTGTTTCCACAGTAGAGACAATCTCGAAATCAATTTCGCAAACGACTTTAAATTGACATAGGTACCTAGGAACTTTTTGCAGCTGTTGGTGTAATAACAATTATTAACATGGTACTTATATTTATTTAAAACGGTTGGTGTCATGTTTATAAGTCCAAGAGTCCAAATATTTACAATGCTTATAGATTCGTCTTATCGATTTGTGGGTACTTGCATTGAGTGGGTTCAATTGATAGCGAACACGAGTCATTATGGGCACAAACAGCTTGGGACTAATAATTATCTAGTCTAGGTGCTTCTATTGGCAACGTGCTCTTACATAAGGGACCGGCTGGTTATTGTGTAACATAGTCGCATTCAGGATATAATAATGTTTGTTTCTGTCAAAATTATCTAAGCCACATCGAGGCCACAACAATAATTCATCCATTTTTCAAAATAAATGGGTAGATACCACTAAATCAAAGACGAACTTCTCTACAAAAACACTTGATTGTAGCCCTGAAAATTCCGATTCATTTTCAATTTACTGTAAAATGAGATTTTTTGTTGCTTCAAAAGAAAACAATAAAGAATAGTTTTTCAATTGAGTTGACAAAGTAAATTCG
This sequence comes from Charanyca ferruginea, assembly GCA_947361185.1. Taxonomy (NCBI): domain Eukaryota; kingdom Metazoa; phylum Arthropoda; class Insecta; order Lepidoptera; family Noctuidae; genus Charanyca; species Charanyca ferruginea. The sequence continues at coordinate 13,213,302 of OX376073.1, read as the reverse complement.
GATTGTTAAAAAGTTTTCAAAATCCGATGAGTAGTTTCGGAGAATACCTACCGTCTGCATCCATTTTTACAAACTTTACCTCTTTAACCGACTTCAAAACGGAGGAGGTTCTCAATTCGGTTGTTTTTTTTTTATGTATGTACATCGATTACTCTGAGATTTATGATCCAATTTACGTGATTCTTCTTTAGTTTGATGTGGAATAGTTGCCATTTGGTCCCATAAAAATTTAACATTGTTTGGCCCAGTAGTTTTCATTTTATGAACATTTTTTTATTTTTGATATATTTATTTTTATGTTTGACCACGCATAACTTTTTTCAGTGTAGTCCGATTTCGATGATTCTTAATTTCTTAATTGATAGTGTATACCTCAAATTAGGTCTCATATAAATTTCAAGAAAATATTCCACCCCTAAGGGCTGTAAATTAAGGGATGACAGATTTTATTTGGTGTCGCCGTTTCGTAATTAATTTCTATGAGGAGAAAGCACTAAAAGCGAAAAAAAAAAATTTTTTACGAAAAAGACAATATAAAACAACAAGCAAAACCAAAGCCGCCGACTTGCGAATTAAAAGTTATTTTTTACTTTGACTCATAGAATAGAAAAAACAAGTGAAAGTGTCGACACAGTTTTCCCATGTGTCATAGTTATGCAGAAAAATGTGTAAAATAATTAAAACATTCGTCAGTTGTAATAAGTCTTAATTTTAAATGAACAATAAATTCAACTTCGATGAAAAGCTCATTTATTGTTCATACAAAGTTAAGACTTATTACAACTGACGAAGGTTGTTATTATATTACGTATTTTCCGCATAATTGTGACACGCGCGGGATAGCTGTGTGGCACTTATTCCACTTGTTTTTTCTATTCCGTGCTTAGTACTTACCTACCCACCTAATTTACTTGCGGGATAACATGTGTATCTGGAGCCATACTACCGATAGGTAATCGGATTAGGTCACAAACATGCCAGTACTGCAGTGATAAGGACTGACGATGCAACCCGGACAAAAACATGTTTTTGCATGCTGTAGGTACCTACCTATTATAAGTACAATGAATGTTATAATTATTAACGAACTTGCTTGTTTCATTATAGTGCAGTTCGTTTGCCTTGTTATGCGACCCTGATAAAATAATTAAATGCAGTTTTCCTGATGATTGCGTTAAACTATAAACACGCTCTAGGCATTTATCCACTTATTGTGCAGATTTACTGGAATTGTTTTTGTAAACATTGCAAATTAGACAGTTTTGTTTATAAGCATTCGTAACCATGCAGTCTATTATAGCTACGTAACTTTAAATGAATACTTAATAAGCGAAATAATAATAAAAAATAAGTACTTAGTATTCCCTATACACTGTAAACATGGGCGTAGCAAGGTACAGACGGGAAGGGGGGGGGGAATGCCGCTGCCAGTTTCATCCCTAAAAGTATTCAGCTGGAATGCTCACGAACTATAGTGGGTTTGGGCATCTACATAATCTAGCGCAGATTGGCAGGTAGGGACTTACCGTAACCGGAAAAGAGATTATTAGATATATTTAAAAGTCATATTAATACAATTTATAGTTTTTATTTGGACCTGGCCTGTCAGCTGCCGAGGCGGACTCAAAGAGTACAATAAGTAGGTACTGTAAGAATTTGAGTAAACCCATTGCCAAATCAATTGGGTTGCCATTGTTGCCAACTACAGTACTGTCAAATATAGTAGTTCTAAAATTTTTACTCATAAAAATATAGTAAATAACGAAAAGATGAAAAAAAATAGTAGGTTCCAAAAATTAGGTAGGTCTGTACTTTATTTTTTTGAAGAATATTTTGTGAATTATTGAACGCATCTCTCAAGTTGACATTCCAGAATCGTTAAAAATAGGTATTGACGTTTTGTTTTACGCTTACACATTTTGAAACGAATATTATTGCTAAGAGTTTGATGGCTTTAAAATATAGTAGTTTCGCCTACTATATCTTTTTTTCATAAATATAGTAGTGCCTATAATAAAGTAGGATACTATATTATATAGTAGGGTTGGCAACCCTATGTAAGATCGAGCACTTACGGTACCGGATTGATGTAGGTGTCTATGTATTTACTGTAATAAGAGGTTGAAGGGTTTACTCAATCAAAGAGGGAATCTGCTTTAAATACTGTATTATAGAATAGCACATCGGCCTCTGGCGGAGCTAAACAATACCTTCATATAAAAATAAGACTAACATTCTTAATACGAAAACCTTCTAGAACGAATCCAGAGTGTTTAGCCGAAAGATTCAGTCAATGATTTCGACCAGCATGCCATATGATCTACTATACCTATATCTCTACTTCGTGTTCAGTCGCCGAATTGTTATAGAAAAATCTAACCAAAGAAAGTCAACACGCATTGTTTTATCAGAAAGGCCCGTACATTTCCACGACGACGTATCGAATTGTTAGCATTTTTACGTGCGCTTATATTCATTTCCTGAAAGTCATAAACTGGTAGGTTTTACTGCTCTTTTTCAATGTTTGGTGTTCCTAATACATATTTCCATGTGTATTTGTTTGTACCTATGTACAGACGTCAGCACAATGACATCAAGCTACAACTACCTGTCAAATTTCTTTGATACCGATATTTTCAACTTTATTACAAACTCAAACTCAAAATCATTTATTTCAAATAAACCATTTACAGGTACTTTTGAATTGTCAGAGTCAGTCAGTCAGAAAGTTGAAGCTAGTTGCTCGTTCCAAACAGTAGGTTTCTATGGAGAAGAACGAGCAAGAAACTCCATGAGCAAAACTCTTTTAAAATCAATAATATGTTACATCATTACATACATTACGGTTACATCATTCATATTGAATCTAGGGTACAATGTGAGAACAATGTACCGAGTCGTGTACGTTAAAAGAGGTTTAGATAAAAATATAATCATAATAAACATAACACATTACACTAAATTTATAATAACCGAGGCAGCTAAGAGATGACCAGTCCCAACTAACGGCGCCCGTTCATAAACATGATGATGATGATGAAAAGGATAAGGTTTATATTCAATCAGGAAAATTTGACAGTTTGGTATGGCTTGATGTGTCTACATTGTCTATTAATTAGGTGATACAACCTTGACTTCTAAATATTCTGATATAACCTCGACGACCTTCATTAGGACGGTTCACATGTAGGTAATGTGATGTTACGTCGTGTGACCTGATTTTCCTATACTTAACTAATTTCGTTCTACAGGGTTTTAAGGATATTAGTAGATAAGTATTGAGTAATGCGAGGCGTTAAAACTCAAATTGATACATTTATTTTTTCAATAAAGATCACCAACAGCATAAGCATTCCATGATTCCACATTAGTTTACAATACTTAAAGTAGTGCATTACTTCTAATGGATACACCAATAATAGAGGTACTACTTATACATAACATTTACAAATACATACATAGCGAATCTGCTAATAAGCTAAAAGTAATACCAAAGGTCACATCAAAACTAAATTAAATTAAACACTAATTAGCGAAGCGCATCGTGAACATGTCGGGAGAAATAAAATAACTTAGTATACTTACAACTTAATATTACAATAAATTATCACTACATATTATAAAACAAAGTCCCCCGCCGCGTCTGTCCCTATGTATGCTTAAATCTTTAAAACTACGCAACGGATTTTGATGCGGGTTTTTTTCAAGAGGAAGGTTTATAGGTATATACATGCATAGTATAGACGAAGAAAACCGAGGAATTTCAAGAGTAATGTGAGGTCGTAATAAACATATTTTTGTGCGCTTACATTGTAAACGCTGGCTAAATCTTACGAGATAATATCAAATTAATGTACTTCGGAATTGTATATCTTAAAAAGATCGATAAAAAAGTCCGCGATGGTATATGTTTATCTCTTAAGGATAACCCACAGTAACCATTTTTATCTTTTACATATTACAATGGGTTACCTAACAAGCTATTTTAAACAATACAGTTTTATTCCTTACCAAATTAAATATCTTAGATACGTTGTGCATTTCATGTAGATTTTTTTTTACTGTGATGTAGATCAAAATTGCCCTTTACAGCATATAATTAAAATCAATATATTAGAACATATCACAGTGTTAAAAAGCGGGGGTAGAGCGGCTGGCGCGATTTGAGCGTTGAGTGTTTTTCAAATGGCCAATTACTTATATGTCGCTCTTTCAAGAGTAAAAGTTAAACATGTTTGTGTTGTCTAATGACAAAAAAACTGTGAACGTGGTATATAAAGACATTCTGTAGTATATTTAGTATCACCATTGCACCCGTGCGAAGCCGGGGCGGGTCGCTAGTTATAGATAACTCAGAGATCATGACTGTCAAGTATTTTTTTGTATATACCACCCAAGGTGTCATGAAATTATGTCCATGCTCAGATTATGAAGCAAAAGGCAGATAGACCGCGCGGAACACTGATAATGGGGGTATTCCTCGAAGTTCACCCATTTTGAACCGCACCCAACGAAGCGCACCTAAAGTAATCTTCGAAACGTGGAATAGGTACTTTAGTTGCGCTTCGCTGGGTGCGTTTCAAAATGGGTGCGCTTCGAGGAATACCCCTGATAATGAAGTCAAAAAAGCAAAATACAAATTCGCTCTTGAATTTGTTTTTTTAACGATGCGCGTTGTAGGTAAGTATTCGCTTTTGAATTTATATTTGCTTTTTTGGCTTCACTCTCAGTGTTCCTCTCGGTCTATCTGCCTTTTATTTCATGATCTGAGTGTCCATGCTTATAAGACAAAATAATGATTAGGCGGGGTTATTCAACATCCATAATTATTTAATTTAGTATTATTCATTATTATTTGCAGAATATACCAAGTAAGATAAACATTTCTAATAATTTATAAGATCACCGTATCTAGATACCTAGGTACTAATTATAACTTAATATTGATAACTAATTAATTTTATTTATACTTCTACTACGGACAATCGATAAGCGACATGATTTCGCATGATTTGACACACGTCAATAAAACTATTTGTACTTAATTGGAAACAATAATTATGTAGGAATTTACGCTATACAGATATGTAGAGTTAGTTAGAGCCAATAAATATTTTGTATTTTCTTTTCTTTTATTATTATTTAAGTGGAAGAGCGGAGTCACTTAACACAAGCATCTTCTTGCTTAAAAGGTGATTTCCAAATCACGCATGTTAAAACTTTATGTAATTGAAATAAACATTTTTATTACTTTATTTTTTTACATATTTGTAAATGATCATCTCTACAAATGTTTGAAGTCGTGGCAATATCGGTGTATATCTGTATACACCTACATATATATACCTATATTTTCAGAGCTGCAATCAAGGCATTTATTCAAAGAATTTATATCTTAGAATAAATTTTGGTACTAAGATTCTTTCACAAGCAAACTATAACTGTATTTTTCATTCTTCCTAGATGAACCAAGCCACTCATTTCCTGGATGGGTCCAACATCTATGGAGCAAACAGCTGGGATGCTGCAGCTTTACGTGAGAGGATTGGAGGACTACTAAGGACTTCTACCATTGAAGATGAGGAACACCTGCCTTTGGCGGCCAACCCTACGGAAAAATGTCTTGTGGATAGCAGTTCTGCTACTTGCTTTAATGCGGGTAAGTCCCTTTATACATAGAAACAAATAGTCTATCTACCTAGAAAGAAGGATGTTAAAAGTAGATATTGGTTGACAATAAGTTGGGCAAACCCGTTGTTTTGTTTGAAATTTGTAATGGTTCAATATTTTATGCTAGTATTGAGTGCTACAAAGATTTTTTGACTCTGGTAATTTGGAATACATGTTGTGCTAAGAAAGAAGTCTCATTATAGCCTTTATTGGTCTGAGTCTCTAGCAACATAAAAAAAAAACGTTTTAAAATAATGGTCGGTACAGTATTGGGAATGTCTATGGCAATACTATTTATTGAATACGGTAGCACATAATAGCTAGTCACCTAAACAAAGAATCCCATCTTTTTTGTAGCAACTAGGCACTTATTCCATGATCTCATGGGAAATACAGAAATGCATATCATTCAACTTCGGTTCGCAAATTCAAAAGTCAAAGAAGTTAGGTACTAAAAACTTAACGCATTTCACACTTCCGTTAAAAATACACTTATGGACAATGCAAACATTCGGTGGAGTTCAAATAAACCCGAGAACTTAGGTACGGTCGGCAACAGAAGTCGATTAACACTTTTTAAATCATAAATATTGAGCACAATAGTAAAGGAAATATGGAAAGGATAGAAAATTAAGATAAAATAAACTCTTTACTTGAAAAACTGAAAAGTATTACATCGTGTTATTTTACCTCTATTTAGTATCGATTATATGAAAATGTAACAGTGTTAATCTACTTTTGTTGCTGACCGTACCAACTCATACATAAAATAAATAAGTGGGTATTTACCTAAAATATTATATGCCATGACACGATAACGACGCTGATAATAGAGATTATGATATTAAGAAAACAACTTCTTTAATGATTGTGTAATTTGTATAAGATAATAAAAAATGTTTGTTGGTAATTTCCATCACATCTTAGACTGAAATGTTTTGATTCTGGATTGACAAAAAAATCACTAATCCTTGGTAATGATTTTTTGTTAAAACAAAGGTTTAAGGTGACGATATACGCCGGCGACCTTGAGCGACCACAGAATCGTATGCGCTGCGTCTAAAACTCTCAAAGTTTAGTCGAAAAAATTAAATAAAAGATAGAAAGAAAGAAAGAAAAGAAAAAGCATTTATTGGCCCGCACAGGACGAAACACACAAATAACAACAAGTATTAGAACTTAAAAAAAAAGGCTTATACTAAAAGATAGATAACAAAATTGTCTGTAAGATGGTGTAAGTTTCGTTTCATTATAAGTACCTGGTAGATTTTGTGTAATTGTCAATGTTTTGTCCGCGTCAGAAGCAACGTCTGACGCTACACATATTGACGTGATGGTCAGTTTAAAATCTGTAAAAGTCGATATAGCCCCCTAAGTAGAGAAATTAGGAAATCGTGTAAAAACAATTTTCATAAAATTTTCATTTAATTTATTATGTCCAATATATATCATCCGAATGGATTAATTTAGGTAGTAAATCGTAGGTAGGTAGGTAGGCAATAGGTAGGTAGGTACATTAAGCTTGTTTCAGAATCAATTTATCAAAGACCGTAATTTAAGGGCACTTTGCCCATTTTAAATTTTTAGATGTCACATTGATTGAATAGTTTCGATCAATACATAGATACATAAATGATCATCTACCTACCAACTTTCGATTTTAGTTTCATTGACCTCTCTGCGTGACTAAAATAAATAGGTACCTAGTTTTAGCTTTGACTATCGTTTTCCTTTGGCGATGTTTTTTTTACACCGAGACGATAAGTTGCAATTAGTAATTTATAGTAATAATATGCGTCATTGCAAAAATAGTAATTATAACCTCTTCAGGTCTTTCTAGAAAATGTACCTATAAATTTTTGACCCATATATTTATTATTATTTAGATAATATTTGAATAGGATGATAACCAACAATTGACGATGAATCATATTATTATCACTCCGTGAGACATGAAGGTTACCTACCTACTATTAAACCAAATCAATCAAATATGACTGATTTTGTAACATGTTGAATTTTAAAGATTTACTTGCCTTCTAGGTATTATAGATATCTTGAACATTACTTACCTTTGATTTTGGCAACCTCAGAGACTTTCATGGCTTTAACTTCTGCGCTTAAGTTATTGATCACTTTTTAGTTTTTGAAGGCGGTTCTCTTTTCGTAAAAAGTTTTTATTTTCCACTTTTTAGTGCCTCCGTATCACCCAAATCCATTAAGACACGCCAACACAGTTAAAACAGCGATTGAAAGTCCTCCAAAGATGGAAGAAACGAAACCGTCTTCTGTGTATATTTTTATAGGTTTTTGTTGTTTTTTTCAAAAAGCGCTGAATAAATTTCAATTTGTTGTGCACTAAAACCTTCTCCGGAATGTAACAAACACTTTTCTGAAAACCGCATCAAAATCGGTTAAGCCAAACAGGAGATAATCACGGACAAACAAACATAAATACATACAAACATACGGGTCAAACTGAGAACCTCCTTTTTTTAAGTCGGTTAAAAAGTAGTTTTGACTGACCAAGAGTTTTGCCTGTGACAAATACATGACTGGCGGTCAAAGGTTAAAAAAAAATTGTGTCTATATGTTTTCGGCTTTGTTTTTGCTGATGGCTATATGACAAAGAAAACGTGTGTAAAATAAATAAATCAATGTCCGATTTATTCTATTAGTAAGTATTGCTTTTGGTATAAAGTTTTCAACATCAATTATTTTATCCAACAGGAGATGCCCGTGCCAACACCCACCCATGGTTAGCCAGCATGTACTCTATATGGGTAAGGGAACACAACCGCATCGCTCGTGCCCTGGCTGTCCTCAACCCTGGATGGAACTCCGATAGACTGTACCACGAGGCTAGGAGGATTGTCATCGCTGAAATTCAGCATATTACCTACAAAACCTGGCTACCTGCATTGACTGGTAAGAGTTTTACATAAACATTTTAGGAATATGGTCAGAAACACCAGTGGCTTTTATTCTTATTTTTATTATAATTATGACGAAAAGTAAGAAGCCTATCTGTACTTACAACTATTTTGTTTGGATACATAAAAAATGTGGCGCAAAAGTTAGTAGTTAACCAACAAAATGCACTGTAGCAGCACAATAACATGTCTTGTCCATACAACTATTATGTTTATTGGACTATTGTTTTTCTACCTAACATAAAGATGGATTTCATTCACCAGTTTTCAATAGACACAATAGCCATTATAAAATTAAATAAAAAAATGTTAAAATGAACAACTGTAGCTAATGAATGTAAATTGTTATTTTTACAGGAAAGTCTTTCAACGAGCTGTACGAGAGTTACGACACTGGGTATAACCCAGACGTTGACCCTACCATCACAAACTCCTTCGCTACTGCCGGTTTCCACTTCGTCAACAGTCTTTTGGATCAAGACATCGAGCTGGTTGATGAGAACAAAAAAATGACGTCACACCGCCTGATAAACAACTACTTCAAGCCAGAGCTGGTCTCGCAGAAGGGAGGATTGGAGAAGATTTTAAGAGGAATGATCAGCCAGAAGAGTCAGGGATTGGATTTTAACTATGACGATGATGTAAGTATTATAACAATTGATAGTTTAGCAATGGGAAAGAAAGAGAAAACTGAAAGGTAAAGTATAGGAGAAAAAGAACTTAAAAGAAAAAGAAACAAACGACAATGATACATCAGGCGCAATCTCAGTTCAAAGTGGCAATGTCTTAGGGACAGACGAACAGAAAGATGATCAGATGTAGATAAGGAAGAAAAAAAAATATTTCAAGAATGTTGAAGGTGATAAGTACGTAGTGATGACGTAAGCAGACATCGATTAATAGGCTTAAGTAATTATGAATCAAAGTCAATGTCAATTAACTTATACGAATGTCGAAATATCAATGGTAAAGGTTGGTAGCTATTTTACTGGAATTCCCAATAATGAGTCCGAAAGGGACGTTTTATTAGTATATTGATAAGTGAAGTAAAATTTGCGCATGCATGCTAATGAATCTCGTACAAACGATGTGACTGATCAAAAATATTTACTTTATCCAACTGCTGCAGTCACGTCTTCACCTTGAATACACAAGAGTATATTGACAAAGATCTTATGTTATTGAAGAGTGTGTATACCTATAGCACGATAAAAAAATAGATATAAAAAGAAAAATACAATTTAAATGTTTAAAAATTGATTTCAAGACACTTCATCAGTCAAGGGTCGCAGTGAAAAATAACAAAGTGATGAAGAATTGTTATGATTTAATATGGAACGTTTGTTCTTGCCTTGAACAATGGCTGAATGTCACATTGAACGCGTTTGCCTTAAGTAAATAATGTAAATGCATAAATGCACATACTGATTTATTTGCATGTTAAGATTACATGCATACTTATGTATACATTTGACTGATAATACAGATAAGCTACATTATCATCATGCAGGGGTACTTTATCCAGATAATAATTAAAAATATTAGGTTAACGTTCAAATACATAGAGATTGCAATGACCGAAATTCTCTTACGAATTGTTACGAATTGTTTTCTAATTTACCAAATTGTCAGTAGCTACTAAATATTGATACTGAATAGAAATCAATGGTTTTGGTTGATTAAATTGAGTCATTAGGAGATAGTCTTCTTGTAGTACCTAACACAAAAAGTATCGCCTTCTAAAAGATATACCTACGACTTTTGCGAAAGTATTAAGAATTCTACATTTATATATTAATTCCCTAGTCTACCAATCTATTAAAACAAGTGAGTCATCGTCTGTGAGTGATTTTGACCGAAAACAAAGTGCCCTTGATGAGTTCTAGCCACAACGAAACAATTGCTTCATTTGTTCTGTTAGCTACTCGTTAACACCAATTTATTCATGTGTGTACCACATGTACTTATTAAAATTCTAAATGACCTAGCCATACGTTGTAGCATAGTTAGGATTGTATTGTGTATTTAGGTGATTTCTTGCCAGAAATATTGGTCGCACTAATAATACTAGTAAATTACGTTAAAATGCAAGTAGAGTTGGTAGAAACAACAATAATTGCAATATTATTTATGCTTCATAGCTCATACCGCATTTTAACTTCATTAGCTATATCTAATTACTTCAACAACATTCTGTATGCAAATTAAAATATTTACATGGCAATTAAATCAGTATTGCGATTACACGCAATCGAAAATTTGAAATAGTAACAAACAACTTTGCTACCACTTTCAATTATTATTTGCAACAGATTATGGAGTTTATTTGATTCTCACCCTACAACATAATATCAATGACACGCTAGGCTAGCAGTAGTAACCCCCATAACGTTAAATTTTAAGTTCTGTCAACTGAGTGTTAAAGTATAATTTTCATTGACAGCTTCGTCACCAATGGCTGGGAGGTCTGGACGTGTTAGCCGTAGATGTTCAACGTGGTCGCGACCATGGTCTGCCTGGCTACACTCAGTACCGCACTCTCTGTGGATTGCCCGCTGCTTCCAGTTTCCAACAACTCGCTGATGTTATACCGGAAGAGGTATGTGTCTCTGTCTATTTTAAAATTTAATTTATTAGATGAACAAAGTCACAAGACCGCACCAATTATTTGCACAGAAATTCTTAGACAACATATTAAGGGCGCGTATTCGTTTTAGTGCAACTCAAAATCACGATTGCTATACACGATTGCTGGAACAGCGTAGTAGCATTGACGCACACTACCGTTTGTGAACAAAATAAATGAACTATTAGCACGAATCATAGGAATTGATTGACCAACAATTGCGCAAGGTTTTATAGTGTTTATTAAAATAATTGTCTAAAATAAATGAGTTCGCTTAAAACGGACTAAAAAAAGTCTGTATATTGAGCAAAACCTATATTTTCATTAAATAAATATATAAGTTATGTTTTTATTAAACTGGTGAAAAAAAATTTATTAAAGTGAGCCGATTTTGTATTTTTTTAAATATTATTTTTTAATATCTAATAGTTATATGTTCGTAGTTTTGAATTGTACTATGAGACTGTATATCCTGTTGGGAAAACACATGAAACATATATTTTGGCATACTGTAATGGTTATATTCGTCCTGAAAGTTAACTCATTTTCGTAAAACGCTATGAAGGGATTGTCTTCGCTTTGAAAAACCATATTAAAAATATATACTTTTGCTCTATTAGTAGCTCCCTGAATCAGGACTTAATTTTTCTAAAACCTTAATTTTCTTCGAATAATTTTCCCACATCATTACGACATTGCTCTGGGAAAAACGCGAAAACATGAAGTTTTCATCACGAATCGAATAAACACTCTTAATTCATTATACGATGACAAAAATGTTTTTAGCCTGATCTTTATAATTATTTTATTATTATCATATAATGGAATTAATAAACTTGCCCATTATTAACAGACGATTGACAAGCTGTCGAAACTGTACGAGCAGCCTGGTGATATAGACTTGGTGATCGGCCTGATGGCAGAGACACCTGTCTCTGGATCACTGCTTGGACCCACAGCTATTTGTGTTATAAGTAAGTATCATGTGGCAAATTCACAAACCTGTAACCTATTGGACTATTCAGTTACAGTGAAACAGAAACGCAGCCTGCGTTTCCACCAAAGACATGCTAGGATTTGTAGCGAGAGATGTGAGTGAAACTAGCCAACTACAGCGCTTGCTTAGTACAAGTCATGACAATGAAGCAGTATCATTGGTCATCATAATCACACTCGCTACGCATCTCCGCAAGTCCGCACATCTCTGATGGAAACGCAGCCGTATACCATTGGAAAGAAAAACAAATTACCTAAAGATTCTCTAGTAGTAAAACACCCCCCAATAGGGCAGAACAAAGACAGTATGTAAACCATGCGCATTAAACATTAGCCAAGTTTTCGGTCATAGATGAGATCTATTACACAGGTGACATCGATGAATCGATTTCTCATAATCAAACCTTTTCTCGTTGTTAAAAAAAAGTTGCTCCCTAGGATGTTTTCCTAAATTAAAGGTGCATTTATAAAAATATAAACTCACACACACAAACAAACAGACCCGGAACAACTACTTGTAGATCAAACAAATATTGGTTCCGTGCGGGGATCGACCCCGCGCCTCGCAGCACAGCAGCCGATCGCTTAACTACTACGGCAACCGTGTCATCACCATTGTTGTAGATGTGTATAAATATATCCGTATAATTAAAATTAATGTTTTTCACTTTATATTTTCAGAGGAACAGCTATGGCGCACAAAGGCAGGCGACAGGTACTTCTACAGCCACCAGGATGAATCAGGCAGATATACCAAGAGACAGCTCCTTGAAATAAGACGTTCATCGCTCGCAAGATTGCTTTGTGACAACACGCCCTTTGACAGAATACAGAAAGATGTGTTCCAGCCAGCTTCTGAAAGGTGAGTTTTGGCAGTAAAACATTTTTTTATTATGTTTTCCAATAAAATTTTGAGTACCAATGAAGCAAAGATGGTCTTTATATCAAAAGGTCACCACGTAAGCATTTGATTTACGTACCTACGTTTAAAAAACAAAGCGGGTCTATTATCAGAATCGTAGACCGGTTCAGAGTATGTCGTTGTACAATGCAAACAATCTAGTTAGTAAGAAAGAAAATGTACCCTATCTCGGTATACCCATGATTGAATATTAACATATGAAAACGGGATGCCACAAGGTACAATTTTAGGCCAAACATGGCATAATTCGGTGTGTAAAGAGATTGGTGATTAGCACATATATACAGTATGAGATTATTATTGTGTCAATTAAAATGGGAATTACGTTTTTGCGGCAGCCACTGAAGGTTATATCGTTTCTGTCGTGGATAACTACCTCAAAACTTTGGTCTGAATGATGCAATTCCTGGTGGAAAGTAGGATGCAGATGGACGTAGAATCGTTACAGACAATACCGACCTTCGTTATGATGTTTCCTGCTCCACTTGTTTATTGATTATTAAATTTGTTATTTTCATCATGTATTGAAAGTGGTTTTCCTTCTTATTGTGAGTTCTGACATTTGCCTTCGCTACTGGCTACATGGCTGAGTCATACTGTTTTATCTTTACAGCAATCCTGTTGTACCGTGTGAAGAAATCAAGAAAGTAAATCTGGAAGCATGGCAGGCATCAGCAGAACAGCCTGACATTCTGACTCGCACCAATAACTGGCTCAAAAATAAAGTCGGCAGCTCGGGAAACTCCACCAAGTAGATTCTCATCCTTAGCATTAGTATCTTCTGTTAATCTGCAGTGCAAGTTAGGCCCATGTAATTAGTTTTTAGTGTTAGTCATTACGCGTCATTTTGGACCATCGAGTACTTAAAGTAAAACTTGATGTTAAGAATGTAGTTGTAGTTACAATACCACGAAGTTCTAAGTATGAAACTGAAGATCTACGTAGTTAAGTTAATAGATAATGTATTAAGACTGCTCCAGCTTGCATTGTAGACGTTAAGTAAATAATTGTAGTCGAGAGATTCAGTATTTTGATTGATTGTGACAGTGTGCTTATTTAGTTAGTCGTAGTTAAAACCACGTTCCTCGATGCTGCGAAAGTGAACTTTAAGTCGTACGACTTTAGTGTGTAGGCCATTCGAGTGTCTTTTGAGAATTTAATATTTCTATCATTTATGATGAAGACAGGTTTGGTCGTACCTGCCTGTCGTGTGGTTGTACCGTGTCGTACAGTGGCTGTGATAAGTGGATGTCAAGTCCACTGCATAGAGAAAAGAGAAAAAAAACGAGAAAAAAGTCACTTTATAATTCTTGAGATCCATATGTTAAAAGATCCGAGAATTGTTACAAAAATCAAAAAGTTATTAATGTACTTAGGACTGCAAAGCCAGAGTTACTTCAAAATTATGAATTAAGGTAGAATGCAAAAAAATATATCATCAGCCTGCCCTGGCGAGGAGTTATGTTTCTTGGTTGTGGTTTTGTAAAAGCAACACAGTTTTATTTCTAGTTGGATTGTAATAAATCCTTTTTTGGCTTGTTCTGTTTATTGATGAGGAAATACATATGACGGTCACGAGAGATTTCATTCGCGTGACGTACGATGCGATCCTTGAGCAACATGGTTTATTTTGATCGTTATCGTGCGTAATAAGTTGTGGTGTATCCAAGTAAGGACTGTCTAGACGTAAAATCTCATAAATATTGGACCCAGTATTTTTTTTTTGTCTCTCAGTGTTATCTTTTCATTATTTCTTGTTGTAATCTCGTCTTGTCTTAGAGTTCTTTCTTTTCTCTAACTAATTACTTATGTTAATTGTTTTAAGTTTTTGGGCATGTATTGTTTGAAATTGGTTCTTTTTTTCATATAATGACATCGAAATTTAGAGGCGTTATATGCCAAAGATTGGAATCCAACTGAAAGCGGCTAGCGATTAAAAAAAATTGTTAATTTTTTGTTTACTTGTGTCGACATTATCTAAATTATATTAGTTCGTTTGATGATGATTTTATTACTGTTAAGGATGTAGAACGTGTTGAAATAATGCCAAAATAAGTCATGTTATCGTAATTTTTATTTTATTTAATTTTTTTGTCATTAGCTAAGACTGCTGAGACTAAACATAATGGTTAGGTACTCACTCTCTTTTCAAAATAATTGATTGCACATTGATCTAGCACAACATGTTTTACTTCTTGTACACGGATTTATTATCAGGATTAAAAAGGACATCATTACCTAATTTGTATGCCTTTGGAAACTGCCAAAACAATAGATACGAGTACCACAGTATGCCTTACCATCTCATATTTAGTATAAAATTAATTTAATAATTATTGTCATTTACGAACAAATTAACTGAAATTAATTAATGTGTAAATCAGAATGACTTATTCTTATACTTAAGTTTTTTATATGTTAATAAATCTATTTACTACGTATTCAATGGCTTTCATTTGCTAGATTTTCCATACCTCCTCCTGTTACATGGTTTCAACGGTCACGTGATCGTTATAACCGTCTTGGGAGCGGGTTCTACGCAGTACCTACGTGATTCTGTAGCAGTTTTAATAATAGTTTAAAATAAAAAATGGATTAAAATTGAACTGGAAAGAAGGAACCATACCTTTTGGTTAGCTATACAAGTTGTAAATTCAACGTTCGTTTGTTCGGTTAAGCTTTTGTACCTACCATTATTTATATTATAATATGTATAATATAATATTAAAAATGGTTTTATTATTTGTAGCATTACAAAGGAACTATTAGTTAATCTGTGGTATTACTTCTTCTCAAACAAGTGTCTCTGTATAATTATTATTGTTTTTTTTTGTTTTTCAACGTTTCTCTAGACTATAATTTACTTACTATAATTTCATAGAAAAAGATGAAATGTTTTCGAGAAAATTACGTACCTATCATCTAAATACACCCATTTCCGATTTCTTCAAAGCTCAGAGGTATTATCTTCACTGCCATCCTTTTTTTACTTAAGCCATGTAAACTTCTGTCGTCATTTAGGACACACGAGAGGAAAATGAGGTCATGGTGGGAAAACCCAGGTGCATAACACTGATCATGAGTGGCCACAAGAGAGGGACAGGTCGTTAGGATTAAGTCGAGCCACGTGTCATCCCCTGAGATATTAAAACGATTAGTTTGCAGAGGGAGAACATAACAGACTCGAAGATATGTAGGAGTTTATGGGAATGAGAGGTTGGTTGAAATCGTCCATGATGACCGCAATGTGTATATTCTGACCCTACTGATTCTCAAGGTTGAAAAAGTAGTCAAGGGCGGGCGGGCATTAATAGACAACACCAAGTAGGTAACACCTTTGATATGGATATGTAGAAAGAGGTACTCAGGGGAAGCACTGTAAAGTGAAGGAGAAGAGGCAATGATTTTGAAAGGAAAATCTCTACGAAGATAATTAAATAGCAACACAACTTCCTCACTTTCCAATTCTATCGTTACGGATAAAAACGAAACCGGATAGAGGGCAGATGGCAGAAAGAAGATTGAGGTTTGAGCCCACCCTTACAAATCAGAACGGCGTGAACATTGGCGTTAGAAAAAGTGTCTTACAGATCACTTTAGTAACTTGGCACACATCGAGCAGACATTAAACAAATAATGGTCTTTCTGTTGACTGAAGCTCCGACGCACAAAGTCACCAAGGATGTCGGTTAATGAACTAAAACTTGCATCAGCGGAAGAATTAAAGGAAGAATTAAGAATTAATTTATTTATGAGTCCCCGCAAAGGTGCCAAAGTACATCACGTCGGAACAGATGCTGAACCTATACCAAGCATAAGTTCGATAGTGCATGGAGTAGGTACTGTTCGCACTTCTAGGATGGATCTGCCAAATAACAGCTGGAGGCGTTGGAAATTATTATACTTATATCATAGACAACGACTTCCTGGTTAAGGCTAAGCCTTGACCATCACCGCGCCGTTGCCAGCCTATCGGTCTTTTATCGGGTACATTTCGGAGAATGTGCTTTGGAATTGCACAACTTAATTCCCTCATCCCCATTCCATCACCCGACGAGCAGGGATACGGCGAAGAGTCACCGCTATACGGTTGAAGTCCACGGTCTCGAACCAAGCGCTTTGCTTCCACATTTATTATGCGAACTGCAGAATGTGGAATTCACTGCCCGCCTCTCTATTCCCCGATACATATAATCTGGGTATCTTCAAGGCACGAGTGAACCGGTTTATCCTAGGCAAGCATGCTCCACCTTAGGCTGGATCATCACATAAGATCAGGTGAGTTGCGGCCAAACGCAAGCCTAATTATTATTATTATAATATAAAAAAAAAAACTAAACCTTTTGGTACTACACCAATATCTGTGCACCACCCACAAACAACACTAGTAGTAGGATAATACATAACAACATGGAAGAGAAAATATATAGGTAATAAAAGAAAACATACTAGATAGACTATAGGTTTAGCGTAAAAATATTTTGTGCAAAATGTCAAGGATATGGAATTTGTACAAAAATAGGTGTGCACTAATGTTTCGGTAGAGTAAGCTACTTGGTATTCTTTAATCAGCTGCATAACTGCTGATTGGTCGAAGTAGATAAACATAAGAACCTAAACCAACATACCTAAATTATTTTATTTAGACTTGTTTTATAGGTGGAAGAAATTTTTTGCTATGTCAGTTCAAGGTTTGGGTCCGAGGAGCCACCTTAGGCTTGGGGACCCGGTGCACTGCACCGCCTAGCCCTCCGATAGCAACGCCACTGAAAAGCGGGGTAAAGAAAAAAAAAAACGGGACAGAAATCGTTGACTCGACATAAGGACAATAGAAGCGAGGCAAGGTTCTCGGCAGGGACTCGACGTAAAGGAAACCATTCTAAATGAATTCACTGCGAAAACTAAAAAAGTTACCATAAAAAAAATATTCAAAAAAACAAAAACCGTTAAATTGTTAATAATTATAATAAATTAGGTAACTCAAAAGATAGAAATAAGTGAAAATTTAAATATTTTTTTGGTTTTGAATGATCGTGGCTGACAGTGTTCACGAAAGCAGTCGGAGGCTTATAACAGATTTGACAACAAAATACATATTGTACATTTTTGATGCATCCGAATGAACACTGTCAACCACAATCATTCAAATTCGGCGTTCAGCCGTAATCGTCATGCTTGGCCATGTTGCCATTATGTGTTCTATTTGCGGTAAATTGTTGCTAGGGTTGCATTCAAAAGGTTAATTGAAAAAATTGCCATTTCACAGACAAGTTGGTCTCTCTGTAGGTACCTACCTATTTTGTTTTTTTACCTATTTCATATTATGACAATATTACGAACAATAATGACCTTCATCTTGATATAGAGACAAATAAATTAACTCAGACCAATAAAAAAGTAAAGACGGACCCGTCGCCGCGTCGTAAACATTCGCGACGAAATCAGTGAGGAGTTGAGGACTAAGGTAATTTAGTTTAATGAGAGTCATTTATTTAGTTGTAGTTGTAGGGTAGGTGTAGGGTAGGTGTAGGGTAGGTGTAGGGTAGGTGTAGGGTAGGTGTAGGGTAGGTGTAGGGTAGGTGTAGGGTAGGTGTAGGGTAGGTGTAGGGTAGGTGTAGGGTAGGTGTAGGGTAGGTGTAGGGTAGGTGTAGGGTAGGTGTAGGGTAGGTGTAGGGTAGGTGTAGGGTAGGTGTAGGGTAGGTGTAGGGTAGGTGTAGGGTAGGTGTAGGGTAGGTGTAGGGTAGGTGTAGGGTAGGTGTAGGGTAGGTGTAGGGTAGGTGTAGGGTAGGTGTAGGGTAGGTGTAGGGTAGGTGTAGGGTAGGTGTAGGGTAGGTGTAGGGTAGGTGTAGGGTAGGTGTAGGGTAGGTGTAGGGTAGGTGTAGGGTAGGTGTAGGGTAGGTGTAGGGTAGGTGTAGGGTAGGTGTAGGGTAGGTGTAGGGTAGGTGTAGGGTAGGTGTAGGGTAGGTGTAGGGTAGGTGTAGGGTAGGTGTAGGGTAGGTGTAGGGTAGGTGTAGGGTAGGTGTAGGGTAGGTGTAGGGTAGGTGTAGGGTAGGTGTAGGGTAGGTGTAGGGTAGGTGTAGGGTAGGTGTAGGGTAGGTGTAGGGTAGGTGTAGGGTAGGTGTAGGGTAGGTGTAGGGTAGGTGTAGGGTAGGTGTAGGGTTGGTGTAGGGTAGGTGTAGGGTAGGTGTAGGGTAGGTGTAGGGTTGGTGTAGGGTATTTTTTTTTTTTTTTTTTTGGCAGGAGTGGGAAATCCTCATGGACACCCAGGCTGCCTTACAGGTGAGCCAGTCTGGGTAGTGCCGGACTCTTACCGGCTAAAACCACACTCCTGCCTTACAAAATATCCACAGGCAAGGAATGCCCGTGCTGTTGTTTAAAGTGTTATAATTGTTTACATTTTTTCTTATCGGTATTACAGTTAATCGTGTTCCTACTGGACTAATGTTAGTAGCTTAAATAACTAACTTAAGTCTAAGTGAGTCCATTTTAACTACTTAGGCCTACCCTACCTACCATTACCAAACTGATGCAAGGTTGAGTTACTTAGGTACTTGTGGAAAGTAATCCCAGAAGACTTATTTTGAAAACATGAATTGTTTTTGCTGCAGTTTATGACACAGGACGGCATAATCTACGTCATCATGATCATACGTCACCAAATCTACGTCATGCGCTCTCACTCGTCGACACTCATTCGTCTATACGTACTTTTTTATTGGTCTGAGTAAATTAGGTACGCAGGTAGGTAGACCAGAATAACGTTTACTTTAAAATAAAAAATATTATACTTACCATACTTAAGTGGACAGGATATGCCTTATCAGGATGATTAATCAGGTTTTACAAAAATCTTAAAACTGCACAATTCCTATCACAATTTACCATCTGAGGTGTGTACAGGTAGATAGGTAATATTTTTTCCGTAAAAAACATCTGTCGGTGGTCAAGAAAAGGTTACTTTTCATTTAACTATACTTAGGCCTACCCTACCTACCATTACCAAACTGATGCAAGGTTGAGTAATTTTCTTTTTATAATTTTATAGATTATGTACTTATCTACCACAAAATAAATCGAATTAAGAAAGGAAAGGGTAGGTAGTAAATGAAAACAAAGAGACGTCAAAGTACCTCTCCCACATCGCTGTCATCAGAAAACGGCATTTGTCATGAGATATCTGTCCTAATACCGAATCGAAACTTTTCCGTGGTGATAAAACAGACAGTAGTCATAATTTTCGCTGTTAAAGCTGAAAGTTCAACACTTGAAATGTCGGACTGAAGTAGCGAGTGACTGTTGGTTTAGCAGCGCGGGAAGTGCCTTTAAGACTGTTTTTGTTCCATACCAAGAATCTCCAATAGTTATTACGGTTTACAGTAGCTGCATTCAGTTTTTAAGTAAACATTTAGGTCATGTTGATTTTCTGCTCGAGTTATTTTAAGCGTTTTAATTTTAAAATTACTTCTTTACGGCTACGGATAGGCCTCACCAGTCCCATAACACCACCGCCGTCTTTATACAGAGGCCAGGCACATCAAGCTACAACAATCTGTCAAATTTATTTAATAGATTTTCAACTTTATCACAAAGGAATGAGTTTCATATTCAACTGGGAAAATTTGACAGTTTGGTATGACTTGATGTGCTGGCGTCTGTACACTTGTGCATGGAGTATAAATAAATAAACGCCTACTACTTTTTCGAAAATCATTACAGAATGAAACTTGCAATAAAAAGTTAAAAGGCATTATTCTGCAAAAAGTTTATTTACTGTTACATAGTGGCGCCAATTATTAGAAAATCAAATGATAAATCAACTGTAAAGTTAGTTTCGCAAAGGCGCAAAGATCTAGATATTCTACTTGATAAAATACCAATGAATTAATAAACTTTGGCACTTTCTCACACTTCATCACGACTTAAAAGTTACGAAATTAAATCTCGCACTTTTGGTACGTTAACCTACGCATTTGTACCAATAAATTGGTTTACTTACGCAACCTATGTAAGGTCGCCCCCCGGTCCAAGACACGAAGTGTTCAAGGCAAGATTTTATGGCAAGCGGTAACGACGCGTAACAAAAGAATTTATACTTACCAATCACCATAGAATCGGGGGTTATGTATCTATTATGCTTGGCATGACTTCCGTTTCTATAGATTTATATTGATTGTTGCATTGAACTGATTTAATTGGGGCAACATATTTTCTACGGTTAATCAATCAAAGCAACATACTTATAAGTTATCTGGAAATAATGGTTAAGAACCATATCTTGTAAAAGTTATCCGTATAAAAATCAGCAATCGCACTTGAACGTATCTACCTAAGTGAGTAAAGTGTGGTACTTTTTAGACCGGACACCTGAAAAAATACTCATACCTTCTTAGCATATTACAATTATTAAATTACATTTTAAAAAATCTATACCTATATGCAATGATATATTATACGCGTAGATGCGTTACCCGCGCTCAATAATGGCAATATTAAAGCAAGGCAATTGCCGGGGTTTCACGTAGTCACGTAACACCCAGTGTCGCGACTATACGTCAGTATCGCTCGTAATTCACACATAATTGACGTAACAAAATATGTATGTTTATCTTTTTCTAACAGGAATACGCTGTATGCTTCTGTCCTTTTCTTCGCACTGTATTTATAGCGCCATTTTAAAGTGCACTAATGTTCGTGTATGACGCGTCTATTTATAATACGTCATTGCCTCTATGTATGTATTTAAAATGTATTTGTGTATGTATATCACCTGTCCGACACCCATAGTACAGGGTCTCCCTAGTTTGGGGTCAGATGGCCATGTGTGAAATGCCCCCACATATTATTATTATATTATTACTAGCTGACCCGACAGACGTTGTCCTGTCCTTATCTACCTACTTACCTGCCTATTTACCTACCCTACACCTACCGTACACCTACCGTACACCTACCGTACACCTAACGTACACCTACCCTACACCTACCCTACACCTACCCTACACCTACCCTACACCTACCCTACACCTACCCTACACCTACCCTACACCTACCCTACACCTACCCTACACCTACCCTACACCTACCCTACACCTACCCTACACCTACCCTACACCTACCCTACACCTACCCTACACCTACCCTACACCTACCCTACACCTACCCTACACCTACCCTACACCTACCCTACACCTACCCTACACCTACCCTACACCTACCCTACACCAACCCTACACCTACCCTACACCTACCCTACACCTACCCTACACTTACCCTACACCTACCCTACACCTACCCTACACCTACCCTACACCTACCCTACACCTACCCTACACCTACCCTACACCTACCCTACACCTACCCTACACATACCCTACACCTACCCTACACCTACCCTACACCTACCCTACACCTACCCTACACCTACCCTACACCTACCCTACACCTACCCTACACCTACCCTACACCTACCCTACACCTACCCTACACCTACCCTACACCTACCCTACACCTACCCTACACCTACCCTACACCTACCCTACACCTACCCTACACCTACCCTACACCTACCCTACACCTACCCTACACCTACCCCACACCTACCCTACACCTACCCTACACCTACCCTACAAAATTTATTTTTTTTTCTTTTTTTTTTCTCTCCGTAAGAACCATCTCCGTACTTCAAGGAATATTATAAAAAAAGAATTATCCAATTTGGTCAAGCGGTTCGCAAGTTATGCGCTTACCAACACATTTAGCGATTCATTTTTATATATAAGAAGATTTAACATTCGTCTATCCTCAAAATTGGAGCGATGCTAAAATGACGTCTATGTAATGGTTTGGAGAATCTCGGATATTGGACGATGTTTTATGGTCAAGAATTATTTATCAGATTAAGGTACGTGTTTCTGTAATTAATTAAGGTTCTCTGGTTAGGTCTCGTATATATTATTATTAGTACAATGCCGGAGTCAAGGGCTTAGCTATTTGTGAAGGCTTTAGTACTATATTTTAACTGTTCCTTACGCCTTCAGATTTCCTCCTATGTTATTTCATGTAGATGTATCTACTGAGCTGCTTCTTTGTACTGTTTACTTAACATGTATTATAAATGTGTAGGTATACTTACTTAATTATGGATTCCTACACTCATCTTAACAAGCGTAAGGGAAAATATTATGATATTATAATTAAACTTGATAAATACAGCTGTGATAGCATATCACGTTTTGATTAAGCAATGAAAAACGGTGGATAATTTTATTGCAATGCGTAGGTTTCGGAATCTTTGTTGCTTAGCCTTGTCTTCTCCCGGTGAGGTCATTGCGGATTGCGGATCCACCATACCACTGGCCATACCACTGGTGGTGTGGTGGATCTAAAACTGTACCACTTACCTAACCTAACCCAAATGACTCACCAACAATAGAGGGGATTAGGCTCTCGGCGACGGCTACCGTGGCACCGCTCGCTCGCCTTCCCACTTTATTGGTCACAGTTCTAATCTAACCCAAACAATGATATACCCTGCAAGTGATATGGTGGTGGGTCCGCACAAGATAAGGTTTAGGGGTTTTAGACAGAAACAGCTGATCAGTCGGTGTATGAGATGAACAAAGCTTGATGTAGGGTGTTGGCTGTTGTCACTCCAGTCGGGGATTGCGGAAGGGTCCCCTGTGTAGGTGTGCGATGGAACACCAGAGTTGTTTTAGTCAGTTAGAGTCTGATAGACCCCTCTCCCCCAAGTCGGAAGACATCCAAGAGTATTATTTTCCCGGAACAAACAAAAAACTGTAATCCCACCTTGTGCTAAGGATTGACAGATCACCGG
This sequence comes from Charanyca ferruginea, assembly GCA_947361185.1. Classification (NCBI taxonomy): domain Eukaryota; kingdom Metazoa; phylum Arthropoda; class Insecta; order Lepidoptera; family Noctuidae; genus Charanyca; species Charanyca ferruginea. The sequence continues at coordinate 13,189,321 of OX376073.1, read as the reverse complement.
TAGATGTTTTCTGTAGTAGGTAAACATTAAAACGTAAAAGCATTTACGTTACGACGCAGATGTAGCTGAGTTTTCCCTTAAAATCTTAGTCACAGGTTCTTACTACATGGGAATAATAATTGAGTAATCTGAAACTACAATGTATACGAACTATAAATGGGTACAGGCGTAAAATTGTGTCATTCCACCTTGCGAGCCAATTGCTGAAAAAAAACCGGATAAGTGCGAGTCGGACTCGCCCACCGAGGGTTCCGTTCAAATTCCGTGATTTTGTCGCCCACACAATTATGACCGCGCAGTATTACTTGCCAAATTTCATAGTTCTACGTCAACGGAAAGTACCCTATAAATTATAATTCCTTTGAGAGTATCGAAATATTCCTTTTTTTGCGGCATAAACGGGCGTATTTTCAACCGACTTCAAAAAAGGAGGAGGTTATCAATTCGTCTGTATTTTTTTTTTTTTTTTTTAATGTTTGTTACCTGATTTCTCCGGACTGGGTGAACCGATTTTGATGATTCTTTTTTCATTTTAAAGCTAGTGCTTCCCGTGTGGTCCCAATTTGGTCCAGTTCTGACCATGGCATCCATGAGAACCGTATAAGTCTTAAATTTGCATTAAGTATGTGCGCGATTTGTTACGCGATTTTTCAGGCAAACGTAAACCGATTTTGAAAATTCTTTTTTTTTATAGATAGTGTACGCTTCAGGGGTGGTCCCATATAAATTTTATCGAAATTGATTCAGCATTTTTTGAAAAATCAACAAATACCCAAAATTTTTACAAAGACGACGTTTTAGTTTCATCAATCTTTGTAGTAGTTAACTTTCAATCTCTTCTTAATAGATTTGAATGAGAAGGAGACTTCCGAAACTAAAGTCAATGTGTGTTCTGTGCTAAAGTTATTTTTCACTTTTTAGTTTTTGAAGGCGGTTGTCTTTTTTGTAAAAAGCTTTTTTTCATGTTAACTTAGAAGTTTGATATTTTCACAGCTTCAATGGACTGTACAGACTTGAGTGTATAGTTTTAATTGCAACTCGATCCCGAGATAAAGGGTCTTGACGAACAGACGGACTCTATAAGGGTTCTATAATATAAGGGTTCTGTTTTTTCCTTTTGAGGTACGGAACCCTAAAAACACTATTTCGAATGTTTAGGCTAGGCATGAGGTAGCTCAATTAGCTAGGTATATGGCACAATCACAAGTCACGGGTGGTTGGACCTTGCATCTTGAATTTTTCAACGTCTGTTTATCGTCATAGCCTCGTTAGAACTGCAAGGTTCACCACATCCAGATGACGTCAATGTTTAGGGAAGTTGGGTGTTGTGCAATTTCATATTTTCCTTACACCTCTTCAAAGATACACGTAGTAGGTACCTAATATCCAGTTCTTTGCCTATGCGTAGAAAAATAACAAGTATTGTTTCATGATTAAAAATGTTAACCCAACTCCGAAACTCGATTATTTTCATAACATTTGGAAGATAATTAAAAGTAAAAACTTATTAAATGGTACAGTTATTTTAGTTTCGGCTAAATTATACAACCATATATAATTATGATTTGACTTAGAATTAGAGCATTTTCTTTTCTTTCGATGACTACAAAAAATAAATACAAAAACGTTTATTTGTGTCCCAAACAAATGGCTTCTTACAAAAAATGAGACAGCCCCAGTTAAAGAATAGGTAAGTACTTGTGTTAGGGTTGCCTCGTAATGATTAAGTACCTTATTATTTAGATAAGTCCAAGCAGAGTCCTTCGTTCTAAATACACCACAAAGATTTCCACCTCATATCTATTTATCTTCTTGTTATGCAAACTGTCTAGGTAGATACTAGGTATTATTTGCAGTCCTAATCTCGTGTTGCATTAGAACAATTACGAGCACATCATTAGGCCCATTTGCACCAAAAAGTTAAAAATTACAAAACATAATAATATATCTATACTAATATTATAAAGCTGAAGAGTTTGTTTGTTTGTTTGGTTGAACGCGCTAATCTCAGGATCTACTGGTTCGAATTGAAAAATTCTTTTTGTGTTGGATAGTCCATTTATCGAGGAAGGCTATAGGCCCATGCGAAGCTGGGTCGGGTCGCTAGTCATTGATAATAATATAGATTAAAATAGACTAATAAGGACTAATAAAGTAGGTAACCAACAGTTGGTACCTACTGTTTGCTAAACTAACGCACGCATTCAACCATTATTTTGCGGACATTGGTGTGGGTTACATGTTTATCTAACCTTAAAATGAATCCTATTATTCACAATATGTAATGTGCTATCTTATGCCCCAGTAAAGTAAAATAATTAAAGTTTTAAAGTCGCCCTTATTACCGACAAGCTCCGAGAAAGTAGTCTGAGATGGTCCGGACATATAAAAAGAAAAGAACCCGACCATACCGTAAATAGACCATTAGCACTTCAAGAAGTAAAATGCGGCAGAGGTCGACATCCCGCCACATGGCTCTCAACTGTGACCCGTGATTTGAAGATCCTGCATATTGACAATCAGACAACCGAGGATAGAGCATCCTGGCGCCGAGTAACGAGGAGAGCCGACCCCAAATAATGGGAAGAGGCAAAGGAACAGAAAATAAAGTAAAATTAAATAATGGGAGCGTGTTAGCAATTAAGTTGGAGTTAAAAGATAATCCTAGCTGGCCCAAACGGGCCTTAGACTACATACGAGTATAACGCTACGACTCTACGAGGTACTTAATGTTGGTAACGTGTCTACTGCTTAGTAGTTATTGTTCTGTGTAGAGGATATACGCTTTGAGACCGCATTGCCTCACATAATGATGCCATGTTGGCAGAAATTCGAATTGACGACATAGTGATTAGATGTTGTCACTTAAATTGAGTTAGTGTAACGGAGACATCGATTACAAAGGTTTCGAGATTTGCTAAATATGTAGTTAGCACTCCCAGAGATATTGTAGTAACGTAAATTCAAACTAAACTATAAATAACTAATTCACAACGCTTCTTCATATTATGAAGGAGCGATGTTATATAATAAACTGTCAGATGATATGGTTAATGTAAAAAGTACCTACAAATATCTTAAAAACAATGTTAAAAGCCAATTGTGTTGTGTGTCTAAAATTTTGTAACTAAACATGTGCACTTAATATCTCTAGAACCCTATAAGTATATATACAGTTGACAGGGGGGGATGGCAACAGCACAAAAAAGTATCATGGTAGGATTTGATAATTTGGTGTAATTGTTTTTATTGAGCATTAATAATATTAAATTATGACGCCACAAGTTGTCGCTCTTCTCACAAGTTAGAAAACCAACATTTCATATGGTGTTTTATTTTGGTTACATTTATATGCTCTTTATCTACCTATGTCTGTTTTTTTTTTAATTTCGTTTTTAGGATTTATTTGATAGTTTCAAAATATTCTTATGAACTAGTGTTACCAGTATTTTAATTGATTTTCGTATCGTCGTTCCCACCCTGTATATATTTTTGTTATCGCTCTTTTATTTATATTCTACTAGTGGTGGCCAGTTCGATTTTCGAACATTTAATTTTTTTCAGATTATGATACAAAATGCAGATAGATCGCGCGGAACAGTGAGAGTGAAGCCAAAACAGCAAATACAAATTCAAAAGCGAATACCTACAATCTCGTGATTGTATTCGCTTTTGAATTTGTGTTTGTATTTTTTTCATTTATTTTTTTTAACGATGCGGCGTTTCGTGCTATACTGACTCGTGTCAGTACAGCACGAAGCGCGTTGTTCGCTTTTGTATTTGTATTTGCTTTTTTGGCTTCACTCTCAGTGTTCCGCGCGATCTATCTGCATTGTGTTTCATAAAATGAAAATTAATTAGGTAAAAGGCATTTAGTTTATTTTTCTCAATAAAGTTTTTCCTGTAGGTACGGACAGCATCATCAACTGGTTGTCCTTTTTTCGAAAGAATTTTAATGCGTGAGGGGTTCCCAGTTGATGATGCAGTCTTTAACTAGGTATGCTTGAAAATATCGAGTATTTATACCTATTGACACAGTTGGCGCAGTGGCTGAGCGATCGACTGCTGCGGAGCGTGTTGCGGGTTCGATACCCGCCCAGGGTAAATATTTGTGTGATGAGCACTTGTGTTTGCCTTGTGTCTGGGTGTTTTTTCTTTATATATGTATGTTTTTAAAATGTATTTGTGTATGTATATCAGCTGTCTGACACCCATAGTACAGGGTCTCCCTAGTTTGGGGTCAGATGGCCGTGTGTGAAATGTCCCCACATATTATTATTATTATTGATCGGTTATTTATTTGATATGATTACGTGAGATATAGAGTTCACGTTTGTGTTGCATCCATTTTAGGTAACTACTGCATTATGTTGTTTTGCAAATTAATTAGGTAAAATACATGTTAGTTTCCTCAATAAATATTTTTATATCGAACCGCAAAAAAAGGCAGCGATGACTTTTTATGTTTGACCCCGCAAAACTTTCCGATTACGATGATAATTTTTTGATAGATAGTGTATACCATAAAGTTGATCTCATATAAATATTCCACCTCTAATGGTGTAAAATTAATGGATGCAAATTGAGGGTTTGGTGGTGGACCTTTTCTAAATTAATTTGGATGATAAGAAGTAGGAACTAAGAAGTGAAAAAAAGAAAACTCTTTTACAAAAAAGACAACCATCTTCAAAAAGTAAAAAGTAAAAAAAGTTTTGTGTATTTATGCTTGACCTATGTAGTCGGGCGTTAACTTAATAATGTTTAACCTAAAAACCTTCTCAAGCCAGTGTCATTAATTACACAAATATTAATAAAGGTACAAAAGAGGCTATAGATATATAGGTATAGTACGATAAAATACAACGTGTAAAAATATACCTAATAACGTTATTTAGGTCTTTAGGTGTGCTAGCTGTTAAAAGCTAAGTAATTTGATTAGGCTAATAAAAATTAAATTTTTAGACCGTCGAATACCTAATAGGTAGGTTATTACTAAGCTTTTAATAATATCAAAAAATATCCCAGAGGTATTAGGTATTTTATATGACTCTTATAACTTGCCTACCTATTATGAAGGTCATAAGTGCAAAGTCAAAACATTTATTTTAATTAAACCATTTACAGGCACTTTTGAATTGTCAAGGAATTTAAGCCAGTTAGTAAGAAAGTTCAAGCTGTAGATATTGTTATGTCTTTGGTTCAAGCTATTTGACGTGAGTAGGTAGGTCTGTATGGAGAAAAACGAGCAGGAAACTTAACGGACACTCTTTTCAATCAAGTTTTAACAACATTCTGCTAACGTTGTTCTTACTGTTGCTTCTATATATGTGATAACAAATTACATAAAGAGCCATATAACACAATTAACCCAGATTAGACAGTTGGATCGCTGATAAAAGGTGACAAGTCTCAACTGACAGCGCCGGTTCAGGAATATGACGAATGGTCCTAATAAGGGATGTCTTCGGTAAAAAAATTGAGTAGGTACCTAAGTACCTATAAAAGGTCTCGTCAAGTAATAAGTATATAGTATTCTTCGAAGCCGTAGTTGACAGAGATACGGACCTTTCAAGTCTATTTTCATCAAGATCGGGCAGCAATTACCTAGAGTCAGTGAAGAGGTACAAAGTAAAATCGTTCAGAGCTCGGTGTATGGCTTTTACCTGTAGTTTACGTAAGTTAATTTTTTCAACAGTGGTTTCTTTAAGTAAATCATGATTGATTGATGCATACATGGAGTAATAGGTATCTTAAGTCACGCATAGGTACTATGTTTAGGTTTAGTCATAAGTCTAGTCATTGATAATACTTTGCTGGTCATGAAGATGAAGCCTAGAGTCCCACACTCATCTAGATCGTATGCTAGACCTAGACAAACAACGTACGCGACGACGATTGACGCGCGGAAATTTCACAAAACTTGTTCAAGGACATACGTGTTTTTAAAAAAAGCCTTACAAGTTTTTGGTAATTTAATGTTTGTTATTTAGAATCTTCATTACATATGCAAGGTTTCTATGAAGCGGTTTTTTTACTTTTTCAATGTATGAGTGCATTATGAACGGCCAAAGTTCAGATAAAATTGTGCTAAAAAACTGATTTTCGGACGTGTGACGTTACTGAATTTGTTTCTCAAAAAAGTTTATTTTTGGCTTCATACAAATCTAGATTTAAACCACAAGATACCTGTGTGTTAAAAATATTTGGAAAATAATTTGTTATAACGCCGTAATCGCGTACGAGCGTTTGTATGGGAAATATGACGGGTTGGGCGCTCTTAAGGGAATTGCACCAGCAGCGCTCTCATTACAAAAGTAGTTATGTCATATTTTTTGGTATGATACTGCTACTATACTGCGCTCCAGAACAGGAATAGCAGACGTAGCTCAAAGGGCTTTTCTTCTTCTTCTGGTGCCTCTCCGAACTATGAAGGTTGGCAGTCAGTTCTGTATACTTTTCCTTTTCTTTCGCTAGGTGAAATAGTTCCGCGGCGCTCGAGACACTCCACTCTCGTTGGGTCCTTAGCCAAGACTTAGCCGACCGCGACACCTTCCTTTTCAAGTAAATTCAAACTCTAAACCATTTATTTCAATTCAACCATTTACAGGTACTTGAGAATTGTCAGAGTCAGTCAGTCAGAAAGATGAAGCTAGTTGCTCGTTCCAAACAGTAGATTTCTATGGAGAAGAACGAGTAAGAAACTCCATGAACACTCTTTTAAATAATATTTTACAGGTTACATCATTTATGTTGAATCTAGTGTTACAATGTGGAGAACAAAGTAACAAGTCTTGCATGTTAAAAGAGGTGAGAGAAAAATATAGTTATAATAACAATTCAAACCAAAATTTAAAATAACCGAGTCAGCTAAGAGATGATCAGTCCCAACTGACGGCATCCGTTCACGAACATGACGCACGGATCGGCACCATTTAGCTCAACCATTTTGAAGGGAACCGAATGATCCAACACATGCGCCACCGTCAGCGAGACATTCAAGTTCAAGTTAGCATGACTCTCCCAACCGCCAGGGCATATTCAAGTCAATGAGAGGCATACTTCGTAAATGGTAGCTTTAAGGAACAGACTGCTCACATGTATGTGCTACGAAAAATTATATGACACTAACACATTGAGTTTATACAATGCAAAGATAATAATAGACCAGCATCCAGCCAAGCATTTTTATCAGTGATGTAATCACTCAATTGCAATGTGCTCAATGTGCTCGACTGCATAGTGTGCGTAAGACTTAAAGTTTGTCTCATTTAGTTGAACAATGTGGGTATGTATTTTATTGTAACACTTTAAACAGTACCCCATGAAAGACGAATCTACTTTAGCCAGTCTGAAACCTGGTTGAACTAGTTGGTCCCTATTTCTAGTATTATAATTATGTCTGTCACCTCTTCCAATTTTATTTATAAAAAAGATGCAGATTTTTTCTAGCGTACATGATGTTTTAATAGATGTATTGACAAGGCACCATCATTATGTTAATTTTCAAAAACAGTTCCCTTAAATAATCGCGCATACGCAGATTGTAAATGGCTCTGATGGCTCTTTTCTGCAGAATTAAAATAGAGTCGATGTCTGCGTCCCTACAATAAAATACCGTAAGACATTATCAGTCTCGCGGTATCCACATCAGTAAATTGCCGAATCTTTCTGACAGCATATGCTGCCGTTGACAGCATATGGTACTTTTCCCAACATGGTTCATGGCTTATTACATGCCCTAGATAGGCAACCTTCCGTACTTTGAAGGTATCCCAAAGTTCGCGTTTCTTGCCCAAACGCCGCAGAATGTCTTCGTTTGTGACCTTCTGAGTTCAAGTAACATTTAGCATTCGTATACAGGCCTACATTTCAAATGCTTCTATACGTTTTCTGGTTCAGTTTTGATTGTCCAAGACTCATAACGCTTAAGGCTACCCAACCTAAGAGTCGGGGCAGGAAATGTCCGCCGTATTACAAACTGTGCCAGGTAGCACAGAACTGGTACCCTGAGTCAGTACCTAAGATAGTATCGTCGCTGGCCACAAAGGACATGGAATATATGAAGCATAGAATCGCGAAACATAGAAGGTATGGAGGGGGGCCTTGGCCCAGGAACGGGACAGAATATGCAATAAAAAAAAATAAAAAATATGACAAGGACACTAATATGTATAATATGCTTGTGATTAGTTAGTTTCCCATTAAACAACAAAATTTTAAAATCATAATGAGTTTTAAATCTCTTAGATACTGACATTGAATTACGTACTATTTTGAAGTGACGGGAAACATGAATATTGGTGCACCTTCTCTATCAACAAAACTCAATCAAGGTCAGAGTATTGACCAAAAGACTAGCATGGAGCAGGCTGTCAGGTCAGTCCTCGTTATGGAAATTACAGTAATCAACACGCGGACATACAATTTGGTGATCGCAATTAATTTGTTATTACAAAAAACTTTTAGAAAAATGAGAACCGCCTTAAAAAAACACTAAAAAGTGATAAATAATTTTAGCACATAACACACATGACTTTAGTTTCGGAAATCGGTGGCTTTGTTCTGTTTGTTGTTTTGTATTGCCACCGACTTTCAAAACTAAAGTCATGTGTGTTCTGTGCTAAAGTTATTTATCAGTTTTTTGTATTTTTTTGAAGGCTCTCTCTTTTTTCAAAAAAGTTTATATTTTCCACTTTTTAGTGCCTCCTTATCACCGAAATCCATTAAGGAACGGCAACACAGTTAAAACAGAGATTGAAAGTCCTCCAAAGAAAGAAACGAAAACGTCTCCTCGGTTTTTGTTGATTTTTCTGAAAGCGCTGAATAAATTTCTGTTTGTTGTATACTAAAACCTTCTCCAGAATGTAACAAACACTTTTCTGCAAAACCGCATCAAAATCGGTTCAGCCAAACGGGAGATAATCGCGGACAAACATATATACATACATACATACAAACATACGGGTCCAACTGATAACCTCCTTTTTTTTAAGTCGTTTGAAAAGGGAAATACGTCGGCCATAAAAAGGGCACCCAATTGCTAAAGAACATAATGTTTATTATCCTTGGAAATATTACATGCCTATAGGTAATGTATTGGAAAAACTGTTAAAACAATCGATGTACGAATTTACTAGAAGAGGCATTTGCCCAGCTGTGGGACAATTATAGGCTGATATTATTATTTTCATTTTAGTGGTAGTTCTTTAAATTGAACGCGAAAATACTATTTAGCAATTTGTATTATTTAAACAGCACGTCGGCCACTGATGGCTCCAGGTCAAATAACACCTTGTCATATAAAAATAAGAGTAATGTTCTAAATACGAAAACCTAGAACGAATCCAGAGTGTTTAGACGAAACATTTAGTCAATGGTTTCGACCAGCATGCCATATGCATTGAACCTTTACAGTACCTGTAAAGATACGATAAGTTTTACAAGACGGTTGAAATGTTAGTTTAATCTGGATAACCAAATTACACAAAGTTTCAAAAATTCACAATTCGATCCAGCCTACTAAAGATGGTAATTTTATTTCTTTAGTCAAGACGTAATCTTCTAGAAATGTAGGAACGATAAAACCCAATTTCCAAATCGGCACCTAGAAAGGAAGATTCTTCGTATTATTAAACGTAAAGTTTGTAAGCTTTCAAGGAATTCGTTTCCCGGTTACCCGAAGTTTTTTTTCGTAAATTTTCTTACGACTGTTTTCAATATGTTTCCAAATTTATTAAACCGACAGCCTGAAATCTTTATCGTGGTTCATTGACTCGGCGAAATTTTTTTTATGAATTTTATTATCTTATTTAGTGCCATGACTTTTTGAGAAAAATAGATCCTGTGCAAAATGTATTCGCTTTCTAAACATACAGGCCCCTATTGATTAACGTGAAGTAAAGTTACAACATACTTAAACCAAGAAAAAAATATAATTAAACCGACTTTACTCCTGGTGGAACTTTACTCAGGTTTGTTACTTAATTTAAAAAAAAAGAAAGTAATGTGAAGTAGGTCAGTGTGATCACACTAAGGTATCTACTTGGCTTTGAACAAGACATGATCTATATGTATGGTTTGGTCTAAGAATTATACCATTTGACATCTACTAAATCTCTCTTAGTGGTTTTAGCTTCTACCTTTGTTACGTAGAAAACGTTAAAACACTAATGTTCCGTCGCCGTTTCGAATCACGAAAGTCGTATATATCTTCCCCGAGCACCTTCGCAAATCGCAACACATTTTCTTACAATTTGTTCAGAAGACATATTGTATTTGATATATTTAACGGGTTGTAAATTTTCCTTAGGTACTAAAATTTTAGGAATACCAATTATCTTCGACCCTGGTAAGATTCCATAAGTAATTTATTTAATGTAACTTTAACTTTACAAAGTTTTAGTTTATGGTATCTTTGTTAGCAATTTGTTAGAAGTTTAGGATCTGGAATGTATAAATGCAAAATTGTTTGTTTGTGAGGTGGAAGATTTGTGTTTTCAGTTTAATTTTTACTTCATGCCCTTCGGCGTCTTTGCCAACTTCAGCTATCTCCTTAGAAAATACCTTAAGTTCTAACTTATTATTTATTACAAAACAACAGTCGAATATAATTTTACCTACGTATTTAATTTTGAAAATGTTGTTAAATCTCGATTTAAAATAGTATTTACGTACCTAGTTTGGTTTTCGATAAACCAATAATAACAACATAAGAGTAGGTTATTAGAGTCAATTTTTGATTGGAGTTCTCATGCCAAATTTATTTGTTTTGATAGTAAATTAAATAATAACTATTCCCTGGATCACAAAATATAAAGGTTACAGAAGGACCGAGTCATTCTCAAAAATAATTACCTAAACTTGCCGGACTCACGAGGGCTGTTACTGTACCTATTGACTCTGTAGGTTTTATTTGTGACAATATGAAATTTTATTGACACTAGTTGGAACTCTTTGCATTTTTTATACTAAAATTTTCCTGTTTGTTATGAAATGTCAATTACATCATTTATTTATTTTGACAACACGTGACAGTCGAGACTGAAGTCTACTTGAAACTGCCTGAGAAAACTGTGTGCGTATCAATGTGTGCGTGCGAAAAATGGCGGTTTGTTCTGAGTGATCTCTCTTCTCGGGCGCGGCGCAGCCTTACGTCACAATAAAGATATCTCTTTACTGTGCTTACGTACTTTGAGCCTGGATTAAGGCGACGATATAGGTACGCCGGCGACCTTGAGCGACCAGAGAATCGTATGCGCTGCGTCCAAAACTCTCAAAGTTTAGTCGAAAAAATTAAATAAAAGATAGTGTTCTTTAACTTAAAAAAAAGATATATAAAAGATAGATAATAAAATTGTCTGCAAGATAGTAATGTTTAAATATTCCTGGTAGATTTTGTGTGATTATCAATGTTTTGTCCGCGTCAGACACAACTTCACGATCAAAAATTTTCATATACTAATGATTAAGGGAATGTTCTAGTTTAACATATATTATTTTTTCAAATCATTTACACTACACATTTTGACGTGATTGTCAGTTTAAAGTCTGCAAAAGTCGCTTGTTAGCGCCTTAACCCTTTAACGCACACCCTAACTTTTTTTTTAATTCTTAATATTTTGTGATAAATATATATTCTGTGCCGTAAATCATAATGACATGTTCTTGAAAAAAGACCTGAAAATCTCTGTTTTTCGAGAAAATCATGAAAATCATACGGCCAGTAAACTGGCCATTGAACGTTCTGCGTCACTAACCATCACAGCAATATCACTGGCCAGTAAAATGGACACTAATGAAATCTATTTTATTTTTAGGAAAAGGCGATAATAATAATAAAAAAAATTATTTCCTAATCAGCCTTTAATAATAATAGAATTAACATATTTTTTCATATTTCTTATGACTGCTATCTTCATTTTCTCGAAAAGGAAGCAAAGGTTTTTTCGTCTCTCCTATAAGCTCATCAGCCAGTTTACTAATAAACATCAAGGATGAGCCTTCGCCCAGGTACCTATCCTCATAAATAATGTAGGAATAAACGATCGCAGCTTCTATCAAATAAAACAAAATCAAATCAAATCAAATATATATATAAAATTAATATATATATTATTATATATATTATTATATTATATTATTATATATATTATTATTATATATATATATATTCATATCAAATTACAATTACAATGTGTAACTATTATATTACGAATTTCATAAGTACCAAGCAAAAAAACCACCAAAAAAAACCCCAAACGTACATAATAATAGGTTATAACTACCGAACAAGATTGTTTATCGCAAATTTATTACAATATCATAACACATGCTTATAAGTATACCTGTTGTAAAACAATATGGTTCATAGGGATTACTCGAAAATAAATACTCAATACAACATCTCAAAGTTAGGTAGGCAATTCTTATGTTATATTTTTTCAACACACCTGTTTGTATTCAATCGCAAATAATATATGTTTTTCTTATTATCCTGGATTACATTTGCACATAACATCGAAGTATATACTATAAAGGAATAGTTTCACTTACCTTTTCCAAGAAGACATGATTTTTGTTCACCATAAAACTTGTATACACGTAACGTACACGCGCGATGACAACAAATGTTCCTGCGCGGGTGCACGGTGGCCAGTTCACAGGCCATCTTGAAAAAAGGCGCGAATCTAAAATGTCGCGCGGCGAACTTGAACGCTGGCTAGTTGACGGGCCAGTGTGCTCTAACGCGGGTCGTAAATGTTCATAAGGTTCAATATATAAATAAAAATCTATGAGATAACGACCTTGAAGTGAGTGTCCAGTTTACTGGCCACTTTGTATGAGCCGTCCTATAAAGGGTTAAGGTATCCCTACGACATCGCCTACGACCTAAGCGGCCCGGTTGTAATATTGCCGTGCTGTGGGTTATTTTTGTATTTCTTTACGTTCTCAGAAACTGAATCCAGTCTGCAGCTGCATCCGATGCGATGCTAATAAATATATTATGAAAATTTTAACGTAATAATATTATAATAATCGAATATTTATTGTCGCATAAAATGTTGCACTATAAAAACGGCATTTCCTGTTGTTGGCAACAGATTTAATCATCTAACTGCTTGCACTTTTAAAAGACAAAGTGAGCAAATGCACTTAATTACATCCTTCCACTCTAAATACCGAATTCTTTGAAGAACGTTTATAATGGTACAATGTAACTACTATTATTATTATTTTCAGCCTTAATTTAACTATTAGGTACAGGGCAAAGGCGCACTCTACTCTCATTCCAACTCTCTCTTGGAGTTACTAGGCCATGAATTACGACCTATTTTACTATTCGTTATTTAAATAAAATAACGAATAGTAAAATTTTGACTGTACCTTAATGCTAACGACGTTATTTCTATTTTACTATAATTCGGATATGAGATTGAAAAAGATGACAAACTTTCAGTGCCTTCAGCTATCCAGTTTATTTGAGCATAATTTGAGACGATATGAGCTGATAATATTTATATTATTCATGGCATAAGCCATACATTATTTATGGAGACAACATATTGACGAGAAAATCACGCTAACTTTGCGTAGAATAATGTTTGTACATAAACGTGAAAAGGGTAATATAACGTAACGCACTGCTTCCTTTAATGTTAGGATCTTCTCGTAACTTCTTGTTTTTTTTCATACTTTATTAGACATTACAGGATTACGAAGGATGGAAATGGTTTTTTATGATTATAGGACTCTTCGCCTTTCAAGAGTTTATAACAAGGTTCGTGAAATAAACAAAGAGTATGCTTTTGTACGCACTGATAAACTTAAAATATCTTAATAATTAACAACCAACTTAATGTATGTTAATAAGATTATGAAGCCACTGATTATTTATTGACTAACATTACCGAAGTATTTTCAGATTTTTAATTAAACAGCAATGTTAGCGAAATACATGTTACGAAACACTAAGAGACTGTTTCCAAAAGTAAAAAACAAAAAGCACAAACAAAAAGTTCCGATTTAATTACGAAAACATTTAGTAAATATTTAGTTCCAATTTGAATAAATCTGGTGAAAAGTGACTAGTCAGATTTAGTGAAATACACCCTTTGAATGAACAATTGATTGGGTTCTCCTCATTCATGAAATGAACATGCCGAGAGTTGGGAACTTTAGGAACCGACAACGGGCTCCATTGGTCAATAAGTAATTAAATCAGATTAAATTTTGTAGATAGGATAATAGTATTAATGTCTAGGCCAGTGGTTAGTCATTTTGCCGTCTTGTTCATTTTAAGTTACGTATTAATGAAGTTATTTGACGTTAAATTAAATAAAGACATGACTATACTCCATTTATAATAGCATTAGAAAAAAGAGGCTCATAGAAGCAGGAATTCAAAACATTTTATTTCAAAAATAAGTTAAAACAATTTTAATTAAACTTATTTTGACATAATTTTGATAAATAAATCTAAGATAGTACTAGATATCGACGTATAATGATATAAACAGAATAAAAGTCTTTTAAAGATTTGGTAACATTTTAAATTTGGTAGAATTACAGTGAAACGAAACAAGTTCCGGGTATTGTTCATCCCTGCTTCTGTTAGGTTTTTAGCATTGACACTGTGATTTTAAATTGGAATTAAATCAACTAAATGAAAGCTACATAATTTTAGAAAATAAATTATGAAAATGGTTACAAATATGCGCGGCAGCCACTGTAAAAATAGATTTTAATAAATTCGGTGTCTATCGTAACTTTAACATGTTTATTGTACTTTTGTTACAAAGTGTGCTTTATAATCACTTTGTAACCACAATAAGTCAACATTATCTACTTTTGACGTCATAACGACTTATAAATCGATGAACACCGGCTGCACGCACAAAAAAGTGTCACGTTCCGCCTGAGCCTGAGCGTGCAAGCGAGAGCGCGAAACAAGCGATAGAGAGACACGATCGGCCCCAGCAATAAGCTCCGCCCACCTCGACGGAAGTCATTGTTTGCGTTATAAATATATGTTAGCCATTATGTTTCTTTATGACGTTATCATGTAAAACTATCGTCCGTAAACTACCTTTACAGGCAACCAATATTTTTTTATGGATTGTTCTGTCGGTTAAATTTTACGAAACGTGTATGAAAAACTGATCTTTAAACTAGACGTATTTTAGTATACGTGGCCAATTAATAACTTCCGCAAATTAATTCGATTTGGATAAATAGAATCTATGAAGCAGTTTAGATCATTCAATAAAAAATAATCTAGATAACATAACCACCAAAGATTGTGGGAAAGAATTTCAAATTTACGAAGTATTAGTTAGTGTTGGTGTAATGTTTCGACCGACCTAAAATAATGTGACTAGACTGTCCTATAAAAGATAGTCATAGGCTAAGCCTTGGGATTTAGTACGGAGATAGCCTACTTAGGAAGGGAATTTTAATTAATAGTACCTAACTTATCTTTATCTGAGCTTACTGCTCGCAGACGTGGATTAAGGTTTATTAGAGGCTTCTACACACAATGCCCTATTTCAAAATTCGAACGCAAAGCTACTTCGTCATAAATAAAATATTTGTGACAGTTTTTTGTGAAATTTTCTTACGTTTTTTTTTGCAATTTGTAGCTCAGTATCAGCACGCGTAGCATGACCACTCTATGTCTACGGAAGAATAGACATACTGACAGGAAGAATAGACAAGATGTACTGACTTGTCTGTTCTTCCGTAGACATAGCGTGGTCATGCTACACGTGCAGGATGTATTGCAATAAAAAAAAACGCAATAGTAACGAATACGCATTTATAGAATTTTAATAATGAAAATCGTCAACATAACTCTTCAAGTCGAAAAGCTCCTAAAAGTGCCTATTTAATGAATATATGACGTTTACAAGCTTTGCTAATTTCAGCCACGCTAAATATAGATAAAGGATCCCTATTTTTAGGATTTTTAGCTAGAAGACAGATTAACTAGTCTTTTGTTTTGTTCAATGAACCGTCCTTAAAACTAAATATCGTAGATCTCAGGGGTTTTAAATCCATTACATCAATGCGAGGTTCCAAATCTTCATTACTTTAAAAACATGTTGAACTAAAAGAAAGCGCCAATATACTTAGGTTAAGAGGTAATAAAACATTTTGTTATCTTTGTTTATGGGGTGCAATGTGTCTTGAAACTGCAGGTAGGTAACTTAAAGTTATTGTGCATGTGTGGTTAGGAGCCAGACACCACTGGGCTAATTCACGTAACTAAAGAAGTGCTATTGCAGTGCAGTAGCAGTTAAGTTTCGATCAAAACAACGCTTTTCGTATTCTCTACCGCTGTCAGACACGCTCGCGTCAAGTTCGCGTCACGCGAGCGCAGTAGCGGCATTCTACTGTTGCGCGTCTTTGGTGCGTGCTTCGGAACGCAACATGATCGGTATTCTACTATTCGTTTGACGTCCCAAAATGACAGATAAAAAGCACTAAAATCTGTACTGGGGTTTTATTTTAATATTATAATAACGTCATATTCAGATTCTATTTAATTATTTTGTGAGTAATATTTTTTTCTTTTATGTGGCTACACCATAAGTAACTTTGATAGAGTTTGGCTGTCGTGTCGCAGTTCGAAGATTACAAGAATACCATCACTCAAACTTGAACTTAACTGCAACTGCACTACAACTTCATCGGCGCGTCATAAAATTACGTAAATAAGCCCTCAGAATACGCTACGCAGTAGAGAGGGAAAATTCTTCCAAATTGTAAGGCTGGTTTTAAAGAGAATCTACTCGCTAAAATGAGAGTGAATAAATCTTAAAAGTTTTGTTAGTTCGTAAAATAAAACAGCTCTTCCACAGCGCCGGGTGATTGTGGAAGAATAATAAAACACTAAGATCTTTTAGAGAACATTTTCAACAAAATGCCCGTAAATCTAGTAGAACATTTAGTTTAAATTTTGCTTTCATTAGAATAATTTACTTCCTATGAGATTGATTAATGAATGTTTCCCTGTCTTTCTTCAAAACGAGCTTAAGTAAAAAAGTTTTCGAAACTGTATAGTTAGTTGAAAAAACTCGTGCATGTACAGCGTGATTTCATTAGATTTTATGACCAGAAAACTTCGTTAATGATAATGGATATGGAGCAATTTTGCATGAAATATGATTTAAAACTCTATTACTCTCGAGAAGGTAGTTCTATTTTGGTAGTTCCCGAAGTTAATAACATTAAAAGCCTATTGAAGTTTCACTTCTAGGGTCGTGTAGGTATCTTTTTTAATATAATTATACAGAATTCTGAATAAGGGTAATAGCTAATAGGGCATTTTGTAAAAGTTTTTTTTAAGTAGCTTTTACTTCAAAATATGTGGCTACCTATTCAATCTTTACAAGGTCTAAGGGGTCTTCGAACTACGCATATAATAGCATCCTTAAATGGATGTTCTTATGCAAATTACGTAATTTACTAGTAATTTCTGCCTACTACCTTATTTATTATTTATTTTACTTTAACATAAAACGGCCATTGGCCAATCGAAATTCACCTGTTCATCTCACAATACTCCAAACATACTGACAAGATCGCCTTCCATTTGTCCGCGAACACAATCACAGTAAGGCTTGGTGTCCAAAGACAGAACACGTGGGATAGGCGACTGGGTACGTGCGACTGTACGCCTAACAGGGACGGCAAACAATGTATGCCTCCTAATTCCTATTACGGTGGCAAATAATTGGACAAGTTTGTCATGCAGTTCGGGAGCATCATGTCCATTATCAAAGAAACTAACTAACCTATTAGCCATTATCAGGGGTGGATCAGGGTTTTTTGGATTGCATTTCAAGGCCCCGTGTATATACAGGGCCCCCACCGCTATTGAAGATAATGGACAATATTATGAACATAAAAAGAATACTATCAGAAACATCATTATCAACAACCGTTTTTTTTCTTGATAAAAGGTAATTCGTTGATTCATTAAGCAGGGCCCCAAGAATATTAGCCCAGGGCTCCAGGGACAAACTCACTGTCCGCTCCTGGGTATTATGATGTCAAACTTATAAATACTGAGAATTATAAAAGTAGGCTTTATAGAATAGATCAGGTAATAAATAAAACAAAAGTATTAAAAATAAGTGTTAGAAACAGTTTCTGAGATTCCTCATAAAATACTTATTTTATGTCGAACTAAGCTGCTAATACCACATTAATACCATGATATTATTGCTATCGTAAAACATGCGATTAGAGGAAGTACCTGGGCTGTATGTAATAGGAAGATTATTTTTATTACGTAGTAAAGGTAAATAAGTAGGTAGGTAGGTATAAGTAGATATAGGTAGGTATAGGTAGGTATGACTGCCTCGTTGGTCTCGTGGTCACAATAAGACTGTTGAGCGTGGGGTACTGGGTTCGATGCTCAGGTCGGGCAAAGTAGATATTACTTATATTGGGTTTTTCCATTAGTAATTTTTCAGTAGCAGCCCAGACACACTCGTGGCTCGGAAAGTTCTCTCTGGTCGTGTCGGATTGTGGTCTCATCGGATAGGACCATGACAGTGTGGGTTAAGGGGGCGCACACACTTACGCACTATAAAATTTCCTGCGTAGGTATTTGGCTGACTTTTACGCGAGATCCGATCCAACCTGTTCCTTTGTTGCCCTCCCACAGTGACGCCTTAAGCCGAGACCCGTATCTCACAGGGAGAGTGTGGGTTGAGGGAGTGCACCTGTGTTTGTGGACACACTTACGCACTATAAAATTTCCTGTGTAGGTACTTGGCTGGCTTTTACGCGAGATCCGATCCAACCTGTTCCTTTGTTGCCCTCCCCCAATGACGCCCTAAGCCGAGACCCGTATCTCACAGGGAGAGTGTGGGTTGAGGGAGTGCACCTGTGTTTGCGCACACACTTACGCACTATAAAATTTCCTGCGTAGGTACTTGGCTGGCTTTTACGCGAGATCCGATCCAACCTGTTCCTTTGTTGCCCTCCCCCAATGACGCCCTAAGCCGAGACCCGTATCTCACAGGGAGAGTGTGGGTTGAGGGAGTGCACCTGTGTTTGCGCACACACTTACGTACTATAAAATTTCCTGCGTAGGTACTTGGACACGAGATCCGATCCAACCTCCTTTGTTGCCCTCCCCCCCCAGCGATGCCCTAACCCGAGGCCCGTAGGTATCTCACAGGGGGTACCCTTAGTGGGTAGTCGCTTAGTATTAAAATTGTTTACCCTGTGTGGAGGCCTTAAATTACGGCCTTATATACGCAAAAAAAAGTCTAAGTAGTCTTCACTGAGATTGGCTACCATGACTGAAATTCAGTCGGGGCAGTGGTTAAAGGTTAAAATAGACTTCAAATACTTGGCAATGTTTAGCAATTGTTGTTTCATATAATACAAGGCGTTATTGAATTAATTGAAAACCTGAAAACAGGTCAAGGTTATTTGTGTAAGTGAGTTTATATTCGTAAATGCACCCACGATTCAAAATAAATTCCTAGTGAGGGGCAACGTTTTATAAAAAAAAACATTCGTCATTATGCACAACTCTTAATATGAGACAATCATGCAAAAATATCAGGTCGACGGTTCCAAAGCTATTTGGTCTAAGCGACATTTTTTTTCGATTTTGAGTAACTAACTCTTTGCCCGCGACTTCGTCTGCGTGAATATTCTTACAGATCCATATTTTTTTTATTACAAATTATATAGCCTTTAAGGGATAACGTTGCTTCCTATTGGTGAAAGAATTTTAAAAATCGATGAGTAGTTCCGGAGATTACCCTTACATGGAAGCAAATTTTACCTTATTATAATATTAGTACAGTATAAATGTACATATTTGGGATAAGCAAAAATTCGCCATTTCCAAAAATAGAAATTACTCAATATCGTAAAAAATGTCGCTTAGACCAAAAAGCCTTAAAACCCTCTAGCTGATCCTTAGCAAAAGTTCTTTACAATGATGAGTTCAAATACCCATTTTCAGGTATCTGACTTGATGTGATTAGCTGTTTTTAACCTTTTGAATGCATTTGCACCGTTCATGAGCAAATTATGTTCTATACGGTAAGGGTTACAACCAGAAAGAACATTATTCGTCAGCTGACGAGATTGAGGAAAAATAAAATGATTTTCTCATCATGACTAGGTATTACAAAACTGTGCTTAGTATACAAAAATACTGTGTGATTTAAGCCATTACTTTCATTCATTACATATTAAATCCTCAGAAATAATGTTGTAGCTTTATTTATATAGCCTCTTTCTCGAGATGACGTCCTCGTTAAACAAATCTTCAGAACAACGACGCTATGAGTTGGGGTATTCCGATTATTCACAATTTTGATGATCGGTTATTCCAAAACACGCTGTTTCTTAATGAGGTGTTCATCATTGATGATTTACACTTTCCGAACGTTTTATATGTACCTACCTAGTTAGATTTTATCGCTCTCGAATCGAACGAAAGATCTGATTGGGGTAAGGAAATATTTGCAGTTTTATGTTGAGTCACGGTAAAACAAATTAATATGTTCAACCAGTGCCTAGTGCTCTAGTAGAAATCTCTGTAATTACAGTCATTACTTATAATAATGTAATCTTCAAAACATGGGCCTTATTAGGACCCTTTTCATAAGACCAATAACAATGAGTACTTTATTCAAGGCCTATGATGTAGCAATAGTATTTCCTTTGGTAAATAGAGACATCTTTGGTTACATTTTTCCTTTCATTGGCTGTATCATCATGGTATCTTGGCAAGTTGGCAAGAAATCATAGAGTGCGCGTTAAATTGTAACGTTTTAATTAGGTACACAGCTGACTTAATATTTGTTACTTGCAATGTTGTTTATCTATTCAATATGTATGTATTTAAAAATGTATTTGTGTATGTATATCAGCTGTCTGACACCCATAGTACAGGATCTCCCTAGTTTGGGGTCAGATGGCCATGTGTGAAATCTCGTCACATATTATTTTTATTATTAATGTTGTTTATAAGTCACTTCTCACGTTGCCATTTGATTGTTATGGTACTTAAAAAACATGGTCCTTGGAGCCGGAATTCTAAAGAAATAAAAAAATATTTATCACAAGATTATAAAATATGTATTGGGTATAAGAATGGTAGATATGGGTATTAAGATTTAAATAACAATGAACTGTGTTTCAATTTTAAAGACATTAAACTCAAGTAATCAACTTTTTTATAAGTGGTTCGCAAGTTGGCACCAATACTTGCGAACTGCTTTAAATAAAAAAGGTACTTTAATTTAAAATGGTAACAATGTTGGTGAGATTATATATTTTTTCTTTTATTACATCATTATTATCTGTCTAATTCCGTGGTGCATGTATTTTGATTAGATATTAAGTTAAAAAAAATATATTTGTATTAACTTTATAAACCTACTTGGTTTATGCAGTTCAATTTCTTTGTCATTGTATCTGATAAAAAAACGCAAAATACTACTAAAGGTGTCAATGCAATGCTTATATTTTAAACTTTATTTTGTAAAATACATATTTATTGTAAACTTATTATGATAAATAATTAACTTTCAAAATGTTCTATAACAAAGGGGTACTTTTACGATTTCAATATGATTTTAATGTAGGTAGGTATCCCCGCTTGCTGACTGTATATATTACCAAGTGCGCCCTTCCCGCGGCTTAGTTGTATGAGGTTGGCGCGGATTGGCAGCACTGTCGACTGCATGCGCAAGAGCACGCGCGAAAGAGTTTATCGTTCGGTCGGAAAGCTGTTACAATTAAATTGTAAGTGAAAAGTGGAGTGATTTGGAGATACGTTGATTTAAAGTGAAAAGGTGAGTTCTATGATTTTTTTTTACCTTTTTCTTAATAGTTTTTCCATTTAAAAATCAACAAAATAAAATGAAAAATAGTAGGTAGGTAATTAATCGCGCCTGAGTACGCAGATCCAGAACTTGCATTACAGATTTTTTAATTTGGGAATAAAAAAAAAATAAGAGACAACTTATTCAAATCTTAATTAGTCTATTTAAACTAACAATCAGTGAGAAATAAAAAGCTATCGCTTACACACATACTATATATACTATATTGCACTCTATAATTAATTCTTTAACAGTGTTGTCTAAGATATTTATCTCAGTGTGGGAAAAATAACTAAATACGTCGTAAGAAGCATTCTATTCCTTGTTTGAAGGAACAATTAATTTTGATCGATAAGTTACTTTGGTTGCTGTGCAGGAAAATAATCCCTAACGCCATTTATAGAATTTCGTACCCAAATGGTGCCAAACGGCTATTAATTATTAAGAATCCGCTGTATGTACGTCTGTCTCAGGCAGGGGCGGACAGTAATTTTGTTGGGCCCGGGGCTAACACTACTTGGGGCCCTGCTTAATGCATCAACTAATTGCCATTTTGTCAAAAAAAAAAATGGATTTCTATAATGATGTTTACGTTAAGTACTTTTCTTTTTATAAATATAATATTGTCCAATATCTCTTATTGGGGACCCTATAACATTCACGGGGCCCATGAATGCAGTCCAGATGGACAAATTGTAAATGGCTCTTTGATAATAAATATTATTATAAAATAGCCCTTATCCGCCCCTGGCCTCCGGCCTGTATCTTTTGCACTATAATACAGATAGATAGGTAGGTAGGTAGGATAGGTTTGTCGATAGGTAGGTACACTTGATTTTTTTTATGAGTGTGTATTACTATGGCTTTTAATGACAACAATTAATACAAATAAAATAAAGTTAAAATTAAAGGCCCCACGCAAGAAATTCCTCACTCATTTCTTGTATGTGGTATTAAATATGGCACGGTGTAATAAAAATAATTAAAAATAAATAAAATTGTACATGCCCGGAACTTTTTTTAAAGCTTTTAAGATTAATAATTTTACTGTTTCAACAAATATAATAATCGTAATATTTAATTTTAATGTAGTTACCTACCTACATTATAAATTCACATAATATCGTGTTGTACTTATTTCTTCATAAGTCGTCGACTTTCATTAATAACGCTAATTATGGTGTTCCCATAAATGATTGGTGCTGGTTATGCACCAATCATTAATTGGAACGCCATTTTTTGCGTATTACGAAACATAATGAGGTTAAGACTGGTGCTCACTGCACCGGTTTTGTATGTTCAGATGCGGCGCTCAGATTATCAAACAAAAGGCAGTTAGACCGTGCGGAACACTCCGAGTGAAGCCACAAAAGCAAATACAAACTCAATAACGAATACCTAAGTACAATCTCGTGATTGTACTCGCTTTTTAATTTTTATTTGTATTAGTATTAGTTTTTTTTTAACAATGCTGCTGCTGCTGTAATGACTCGTGTCAGTTCTGCGCGAAGCGAATTGTAGGTATTCGTTTTTGAATTTGTATTTACTTTGGTGGTTTCACTCTCAGTGTTACGCACAGTCAGTCATAATCTGAGGTGTATGGTATATAAAATAAGGACAATGTAACGGTACTTGAGTATTGCTTAGGAAACAATAAATGTAGAGCTCATTATGCGATTTTAACAGGGTGCAAAGTAAATCATTGTCCCAATTAAAATGGTACGTGTAAATTATCAGTTTGTTCACTTACCGACAAAGACAATGTCATTAAGGTACCTCTATTATTTGCCAGTTACAATGACTTATTATTTTTCACTATCGCACGTTTTTCCTCGACACGGTTGAGGTAAAAAAAAAAACAACTGATTGTGAAAGAAGGTAGGTATCTACTAGTACGATTTTCACGGATTTCATTTTCGTTATCGATTAGGATATACAAAATGTATTAATAAAAATCGATTCGTTATGTTTTGATTATCTGAGGAGTTTTAGTTACGAGGTTACGTAAAAACAATGAAGGTGCGGTTTTTTATATAATTATTATTTAAGTTCAATAAACAGTGACGGAGGTGAAGGATATAAAAATGCATTTAAAAAAAGAAGTGGTGAGCATTGGATACATTTATAAAACAACGCCCAAAGTGATTTAGTATCTACGGTTCTAAAAGGTTAATATATTATTATTTATCCTACATCATAAATGGTACCTGCGTATGCAAAATAAATATTTATGATATAGTATATAATAAATTATAGTTTGGCTATTATGTAGATGAACAAAGTCATTATCAAGTTTTTTTAGTACATTATTGAACCGTTACCGTTACTAAAGGTAGACAGTAAGGCCAGAGTAACTATGACAAATGTAAAATTATATCTAGGTAGGTAGGTACTGTTTCGAAATAGCGTAAATCTAAAACTCGTCAGTATTAGATTATATAATTCATATAAAATCTTTATTCAGGAACAATTCTCAATGTGAGGTTTCATTGAAAGTTTATCATCTAGAGTAAGACCTAAATATTTCTCAGTATTTGTTTTTAATAAGGGTTGACCATTTATATTAAAATTCATCATGTGTATGAAGTTTTTTATTTTTAGCACTAAATATCATGTAGGTATTTGGTTTAACTAGCATTTATTGTGAGAAGATTGCATTGGAACCAGATGGCCAGGCTATCAAGATCACTTTGTGCTTATTTAATAATACTTACTATTAGATCCTACTATATTTACATACTCATACCTTAGCTCTAAGTCTGTTTCCTTCTATAAATGCTAATTAATTTTATGTGTTTATGTGTATTGTGTGTGTTTTTTGTGTGTGTGTTTTATGTGTGTGTGTTTTTTGTGTGTGTGTTTTTTGTGTTTTTTGTGTGTTTTTTGTGTGTGGTATGTGTGCCCTCAGTATATAACTAACTAGATATTTGTCTATAGCATTTTAGAATGCCGAAACATGGAATTTAGTCATAACTAGAGATTGCTTAAGTTACATAAGATTCAAAAGAATAAGTTGATGGTTCAATGAAAGTTGTTTTTAGTTAAGGACATGATGATTATTTTGTAACATTACTGTTGTGATTCAATATTTCTCATAACCATAAGTCATATAAAAGTTGTAAATAGAATTTCTAATAGTGTGGTATAAATATGACGTAATAATTTGTAAAGCTATGGTTCTTAAATAATTATGATTTCCGTTATTCTATTAGATAAGGATCGTAAAATAATTGCAATTATTATTTCCTCATTTCTTTTAAAATAACCACTTAGGTAACTCATATGTTGCTGTGGTATTTCAAAAACATTTATAAATGTTTTCTATGTTTCTGTAACCATGTAGCGATAAATGAAATAACGTTTTCTTATTTATTTCCGTAACTTTGAACCTTTTTACCCTTCAAGAGCCGAATGATGGATGTGGTTCATATTCAAAGGGATTTTTTGCAAGTAGGTAAGTTACTTTTTCTTTCCCTGGAATTGATTTTGCGGAAAAGATGCTTATTGTTATTATATGAGTAGTGTGGAAAAAAGTCAAGACTCTCGCAACAATCATATAGCAAGTTTTTATTTGGAAATAAATATAATGACCACCAAAAATAGTAAATGATCACCAAATCTTAGTCACCATATGACCACCAAAAATAGTAAATGATCACCAAATCTAAGTCACCAAATGACAACCAAAAATAGTAAATGATCACCAAATCTTAGTCACCATATGACCACCAAAAATAGTAAATGATCACCAAATCTAAGTCACCAAATAACAACCAAAAATAGTAAATGATCACCAAATCTTAGTCACCAAATGACCACCAAAAATAGTAAATGGTCACCAAATCTTAGTCACCAAATGACCACCAAAAATAGTAAATGATCACCAAATCTTAGTCACCAAATGACCACCAGAAATAGTAAATGATCACCAAATCTAAGTCACCAAATCTTAGGACCCTTAAGTCCCCCTGGGGCGGATCCGACATGTTAGGTTAGGTTAGAACTGTGACCCCCCCCCCCTGCTTCGGGAAGTACCTGTGTCGCATAAACAGGGAGCCAGACGCCCGGTGTCACCACTGCATCGACTGCCGAGAGGACACGTCGCGGCATACGCTGGCAGAGTGTGCCGCTTGGGAGGAGCCGCGTCGTGCCCTCGTCTCAGAAGTAGGCAGTGACCAGTCGCTGTAGGCCGTGGTCGAGTCGATGGTCGACAGCGCAGAGTCCTGGGACGCGGTGGTTTCCTTCTGCGAAAGTGTCATGTCGCAGAAAGAGGCTGCGGAACGGGAGAGGGAGATCTCAACCTCCCACCCTGCGCTCAGCAGGCGCACCGGGCGTCGGCGGAGGGCGGACGACGCCCTCTTCCGGCCCCCCTAAATGGGTCCAGGGGCGGCAGACTCCGGGACGTCTGTCGCCCCCACATTCATCAGGACCCGAGGTGGCGGCGCGTAGTGTTCCACGCGCGCCCCTCTTAGACGTCCGGGGGGGAGTCTAACACCTCACTCCCCCCCCTGATCCGAGATGTGGCCCGCCGTAGCGGGCCGGCACCAGTCGGGGGTTGCGGAAGTATCTCCAGTTCCCGCGACCCCCGGCGTAGGTGTGAGATGGATCACCGGGGTGGTCTTTAGTCAGTAAGAGTCTGACAGACCCCTCCGCCCGCCCCAGGGCGGAGGCTATCCATGAGGATTTTCGACCGCGTACCAAAAAAAAAAAAGTACTGTGACCCCCTACGCCCGTACCAAATCGCTTTTTACAGTCAAACTCATACATTTCTACAATACTTTGGTTAAATGTTGGTGATCATTTACTATTTCTGGAGGTCATTTACTATATCTGGAGGTTCGTTAAACATAAGCCTATTTATTTTGTTATCTTGATAACCTTAATTATTTATTTATTTAGGAACAACATACAGCCGTGTAATAATAATAAGTAGGTACAACATAGGTTAAAACATAATAGAGGTAATATATATGCACTACACACATCGTTATCCACATATTACTAAACGTATCTACTAGTTGTTAGGAAGGACGATATAAAAATAAACAATAACAAAGTAACTAATAACTTATAAAGTTAAGCATTAACATCACGCCTGTATTACCTGAAGGGATAGGCAGTACCGATATAGTAAGTACAGCCATATTTAGTCTCGTGTTAGGTATAAGGTCAAATCTATACTAATGTTATTTAGAGGTAAAGTTAATTTGTTTGTAGGAGAAAGTCCAGATTACTGATATAGAAGATTACAATTTCTTTCATGTTAACATGAAAAACTCAAAAAAAAGTCGAATTTACGACCACGACCATAAAAATTTAAAAATATGTGACACCGCTCAAGGCAGTTGTTGCTACAAAGTAAGTATCAGGTTCTGAATAAAATATCATGCTACACGCATGTTTGATATTTCCCACGATTTCGCACTCGATCGAGTTGGAGAACTCATTAATTAAGTACTTAAATAAGACAGCCAGGCAGTAAAATTCTTCATGCAAATTGTGTGAAAATACGCAAGAAACGTGTTCACTTACTTTGTCGGCTTGTCTGTTTAAGAGAAATGCCAAGCATGTGACTACTTAGATGGTTTTTATTTTTGTCTTATTTATTGTTTTATTTTGTGTGTTTATGCTCATTTGTAAAGTCATAAACCAGTTACAGACTTAACAGTCATTGTAATGACTGTGAAATCTCCAAAATGTCAACTGAACATGTTTTGTGCATTTATGTTTTACGAAATCTGTATGAAATGTTACATATAAGGTATTTTATACAATTTTAATATCGCTTAGGTAATGATACGATATATACTACATCGCGGGTAGAACCAGGGGGCCAAGTCTGCTATTTTTATAATTTCGTCATTCCAACACGATCCCATGGTAATTTTGCAAAAAGTTCGTAATCTGCTAAATTCATAATGGTCGGTCATTGGTCGGTCGAATTAAAAGCAATGACTGCACAATGACGTTCTAATGGTAGGTCACTGATCAAAGGACCTGTCAACATTTTGGCAGATTACCGCCTAAGTCAGTCATTCAGTTATCATTTTGTGCGAGATTACCATTCTATATCATTTCTTTCAATGGTGTGTCAGTGGTTGACCATTGGAAAGTCATAATGACGCCATTATGTTAGTAGATTACCAAACTTGTCAAAATCAATAATTATGAAATCAATGATAGACCATTCTGACATTATTGTAATAGCAGACTTGAGGCTCAGGATGTAGTCGTACAGGAGTGTGTAGGTTGGCACAAACACAAAGAGAAGCCTATAGAGGCTTGCTGGCTGGTGAAGTCGGGCTGTGAGCGATAACGAATGTTGTCTTCATATATTTTGTTTATACAAATAAATAAAATTGAAGTATCTGTTTGTAATGTCAAAATAACAGCTTTTACTAAATGTAAATGAAAGCATATACGGCGCTTATATAAAAAAAATAACAATTATTAAAATTTGTCTGTCTTGTTTGTATCGGCTAATATACGAAACGGCTGGTCCGATTTCGACGGGACCTTTACTGGTAGATAGCTGATGTTATCAGGAGTAACAAATGCTCCTTTTATTTTAGAAAAACAATTAGGGATCCGTACACAAAACTTAAAACCGCACAGATAACCGAAATTCACACGGACGAAGTCGCGCGCATCAGTTAGTTAATACTTAATACAAATCGATTTTTTAGTTGAACATAAGTGCTACCTATCTACCTACCTGTCAAAATCAACTTACCATTATGTATGTTGCACCATTTTAACGTTATGACCGTTTTGAAAGTAATTAAATACTTAACCAGTGAGAAGGTACACATTCATGCAAAAAAAAAACGAATACAATCTTTCACTTCACCGGTTTCCAGATTCCACAAATAACGCACGCGATATTATCAAACCGTGCATAACTCGTCCGGTTTTTTGCGAAGTAAAAAGGAAATTGCCGTTTGTGTCTCTGGGTTTATGGCCGCCATTTTTGGTGGTGACAATTATTATTGCGTTTTTATAACATTTCTCATAAGGGTCAGTCATTCTTGAGGATAAAATTCTGAGAAAGGTAGACGTGGAACTTGACAGTGTTCGTTTTATTACGTAATCCGTACTTGCGTACTTTGTGATATTATAAATGCGAAAGTAACTCTGTCTGTTACTCTTTCACGATGACACGGCTAAACCGATTTTAATGAAATTTGGTGTGAAAATGGCTTGGACCCTCGGGAAGGAC
Source organism: Charanyca ferruginea (assembly GCA_947361185.1). Taxonomy (NCBI): domain Eukaryota; kingdom Metazoa; phylum Arthropoda; class Insecta; order Lepidoptera; family Noctuidae; genus Charanyca; species Charanyca ferruginea. The sequence continues at coordinate 13,160,236 of OX376073.1, read as the reverse complement.
ATAGGCTACTTTTTAATCTGCGACTTCGTCTGCTTCCGCGATAACCGACATTCACGCGGACGAAGTCGCGGGCAAAAGCCAGTTTGAAATAAATGTGAGATCATTATATATAAGTTATAACTTTAAGATGATAAGGATTTAATTTTCAATTACTTATGGCGGGTTGTTTCAAACAGTCGGGTTACTTAAGGACGGTTAAAAAGTTGCTATGCCGTGAGATGTTTAACGTACGTCGGGTTGTTTCATGATATTAAAGTTATTAAAATAGAGATTCCATAACATTTTGATGTTTAAAGTAGCTGTTTGACAACACAAAATTATTGTGACTGGTCGTTTATGTTAATAGTAACTTCTTGACGTACGATTTTGTGAAACAACCCATTTTTTTGATTTAACGATAGTCAGCGCCATTTTTTACTATTACCGGTCAGTAATGTATAGTTGAAGGAACCCGCCCTTAGGTACTGTTTGTATTTACATACTTTTTATGATTGTTATAAAACTTTTTCAGTTTACTACAATTACGATACGTCGCTAACACGCTCAGATTCAGTGTATCAAGCAACGAGGAAATTTTCACTGTCAGTCTGCTTTTATACTCTGCTCCAATTAAAACAACTAGCAAAGCAAAGTAATTCACAATATATATAGTAAATATACAACATGAAATTGAATTCATTAGCAATTTTTTAAGAAGTGACTCAGACCACGAACCTGAACCACTTTCATTATGGAGCCAACTCAAACAGAGCGAAAAAAAAACAGCTGTTCCATACATTTTGGCCGAGTACCTATTGCACTTCTGTACAACAGCAGCAACAGCAGCTGTTTTTTTTTTCGCGCTGTTTGAGCTGGCTCCTTAATGAAAGGTTCGTGGTCTGAGTCATTCCTTAAAATTTCGCTAATGAATTCAATTTCATCCTGTATAGATACAAAATAGTAGATATCCAGGAATTACTTAAAATCATAACATGATAAATATTTTTATTAGCTATTACTAAAATATTGCTGTCTTATTGAGATCAACAATATTCGAGAGCTTTCTTAGATTAGTGTGTTATGCTATTTACGTTGGTCCTTCGAGCCGGAAAGGTGTATTTGTTACAGCTGTCCGCTGTCACCTAATATATATATATACTAGCTGACCCGGCAAACGATGTATTGCCATATAAATTGAAAAAAAAGAGCCTACTCGCGACCTATTCTCAGACCTACCAAATATACACAAAACAAAATCATAAAAATTGGTCAAGCTGTTTCGGAGGAGTTCAATAACAAACACTATGACACGAGACTTTTATATATGTACAAAGATATACAATATTAGTTTCTGTTCGCAACTTCGTTCGCGTGTTCTTTTTTTTTATAATTATGCAAAATTAGGGACCCGTAACCCTAATTTTTGCATAATTAAATATAGCCTTTATACAGGGTGGAGACGACAATACGACCAAAAAAATTAAATACTGGTAATACTAGTTCATAAGAAAAGAATTCATATTTTGAAACTATCAAATAAATCCTAAAAATTAAATTAAAAAAAAAACAGATATACTAAAGAGCATATAAATGTAACCAAAATAAAACACCATAAGAAATATTGGTTTTCTAAGTTGTGAGAAGAGCGGCAACTTGTGGCGTCATAATTTAATATTATTAATGCTCAATAAAAACAATTACACCAAATTATCAAATCCTACCATGATACTTTTTTGTGCTATTGCCATCCCTACCCTGTATAACACTCATGGATAACTTATAGCTTCCTATTAGACTTTTTTTCAAAATATTCTGGAAATGAGCGCGTTCGAACAATAAAACAAACAAACAGACAAACTCTTCAGGTTTATTATAGTAGTATAGACAATGATGTGTCGGCACTACCGGCCTTTAATCGTATTCAATGCGTGTCGCCTTTATTGTTAGTGTTACGCTTTTTTGATGCATTAGGTACGCTTTAAAGCATTATGTAATAGTCTAGACCTGAGCGGTGCTTATCCTCTATTCTACGTGAATCAAAATTGCAGAATCGCACTCTTATGATGCGAGATCACACGGAGTGGAATACACCTTAAATCTTTTTTCTTATCCCTTTCTAAACAGTCTATAATTTGATCGTATGTAATATGTATTTAACACGTTTTTTTTTATATTACGCACGATGGCATAACATTGTTTTGCTGGAAGCATCATTATTCTTATTTATGTTACGATAAATATTTATATAAGTACTAACATTTTTATGGAAGATATTGTCGATACTTACGCTTATAGTCAGATATTGTATTATGATACCGGACATTCACGGAAATTGGAAATACGTTTCGACAAAAACAATATTATATCGTAGAAAACGGGATTAGCAAAAGCTCCTTTGCATTCAACATAAATAAACATAGATTCCCGTCTCTAGTACAGCTGGACATAGATCTATAAAGGTGAAAATTTTGTTTTTTATATTGCTTGAATGGTCTAAAGTCCGTAACCTACTGGCCCGATTTTGAAAATTCTTTCGCTACAAGAAAGCTACTTAAGGCGACGATAAACGCCGGCGACCTTGAGCGACCAGAGAATCGTATGCATTGCGTCCACAACTCTCAAAGTTTAGTCGAAAAAAAAAAGATAGTATTCTTTAAATAATAAAAAGACTCATACTAAAATATTGATAATAAAATTGTCTGTAAGATAGTGAAAGTTTTGTATAAATAAACTTGATAGATTTTGTGTGATTATCAATGTTTTGTCCGCGTCAGACACAACTTCACGTGTTAATTAAACTATTTAAAATGAACTTAATCAAAAATATTCACATACTAAATTAATAAGAGAATGTTCTAGTTTAACATATATTTTTTTCAAATCATTTACTGTGATTGTCAGTTTAAAATCTGTAAAAGTAGCATGTTAGCGCCTTAACATCCCCGAGTCCATAGGCTTTATTTAATTATTAAAAAATATTAGGGGTTGTAAGAAAATTCAGGCGGACGAAGTTGCAGGCGAAAGTTAGTAGATAATAATATAGACCTAATTGCAATGTTACTCTATTTGACTCGACCCTTTACCTCTTACTTAGATGTAGTTGGTACCAATTTGTTAAACTTAGGTGTAGCCTGCAAGCTCGGGACTTGGTGCCAAACCATTGGGCAGAAGAAGACGGTCGACGTCAGGGCGACGGAGCTCCGCTGGACGGGGCCCCATTTTCTTTCTGCAGGGCTTAAAGGAACCTGACCAAACCGAACCTCAGGGTGCCCCTGACGTCGGTGTACGCCTGCACCTAGTTCGAGCCGCTATGATGAAGGCTAAACCTAGTTCTAACCGAAGATAAGTAGGATACATCTAAATTTTACCGCATATGACCGGCTGCACCTAGTTGTAGCCGCACTTAGGCTATTAACCGTAACGTCCGTAACATATGTACCTAATAGATAAGTAATATAATAACCGAATTTCGACATGTATAAACACGGTACATACTACAAGGTATAAACGCGCTAACGACTGACTGAATGCAATAGATAGTGAATGCTCTAATCAATCATGCGAGCTGTTTCTATTTGTTTAGTTTCATAACCGCTTTAGCACTTATTGTGGCCATTTATTTTGCATGATCTTTTTGTATGGGACATCATAATGTATGGAGATGAATTGTATGAAAGGCAAAGTAGATGTTCACTTAATGCTTTCATTTTAAAGCACGATCTTAGCTGGATCTAAATTATACTTCTTTTTTAAACTTAAGGAAATATTATTTTTCTTTATTTATAGCAGCTTTTTTTTGCCGTTGGTCCCGACTGTCATTCGTACATCTTTGACAGTCCTTATAATTATGTCCCAGAACATAGGGGGCATAAAAAAAAAACAAAGGGGCGGTCAGAAGTCTGAAAGTCTGACAGCTAGTCGTTCCAAAGGTTATCGTGTTACTGAGTAACTGGGTTGTAGAGGTCAGATAGGCAGTCGCTCCATGTAAAACACTGATATTCAACTGCATCCGGTTAGACTGGAAGCCATCCCAAGCAGCAAAAACTAGTACTATAAAAGACCATAGAACGTTTTGTAAAAAACTATCCTTGGTCCTATAAAGCCCCAAAGAACGTATCTTTTATTCGAAAGTGGCGCATTTAGATCTCTGTTCAGTGACAAAATAATTGTATTGCAGTGTTCCAAATGACGAAACAGTCCAATAAAATCTATGTAACAGTGATGCAGGTCTCAAAATAATGATGTACTGGCTACTTAGGACCTATTATAGTACTTTTTCATACTATACAAGAGTTTAGTTTCCTTTACCTCACATTTTTCATTCACTATTCATTATTTTACATTCGTGATAGTGTAGGGTGCAAAAAATAATTAAAATAATTTTGCAAAAGGACATAAGCAATTTAACTTGAGCAAGATTTTATTTTGTTCTTATATAATATTAGTCTATTACGGTGGAAATGATGTGCGACTGCAGCTTTACTGATAAACTAGGGATAGGTTTACCATGAATTTAAAGTGCCCCCCTCGAATTGTTGAGTTTTTACTAAAATATTTATCATATAAAGTGATTTCGATATTCTAAGAGCCATTATAGTACTTGCCGTGATAATGTTTTCACTGTCAGTCATCGTGGATTCAACCTGAAATTGGGGTTCTGTGTGAGCATGACTGAATATATAATACCCAGTGTTTATTTTTACTATTTTTTAAATAATAGGTTTTTCTTTTTTAGTTCAAAATAAAGAACCATTTAATTAATAAAGATTTTTATTTATAAACCATCTGCGTAAATAACCTTAGGAATTAGTAAAATGTCTTTAATATACAGTATGTAATAATGGCATAAAATAAGTTTGGTAAGGTAATGTATTAGGTATTCTATTGTTAATTAATCGTTCTAAACTTTTTGTTGCTTCATGCGAAATATTATAATTAATGGACCAGTTGTTGACGCCATCACGAAATTGTTGGTATTTTTAGAATGTTGAATAATGATTCAACATTCCAAAAATACCAACAATTTCGTGCATTCGGGCTTGAAGATTCAGAAAAATCGCTGGAGTAAGGTTCTCCCTTCAGAAATAAGATCTTTGTAAGACACATTTTGTACGGAACTGTTTCCCGTAATTGTGATTCCAACTTGATTTTGGCTACTATTACTGCTTTGATTGTTTGATGATGACGAAGCTGCTTTTCAAAACGTCTATTCACTTCTCTTCTATAAGTTCCACTGCGTTTATATCTTTTCCAATTCTTAAAATCCATTTTTTTTGTTTTTGGGGCAGAATGCACGTCGCATTAATTTCGTATCAAAATGTCTGAGTATTGTTGTAAAAGCGAGCCAATAATCCTTTTTAGGACTTAACTGTTATTTAATAGAAACATTTATCTACATGTATGTGCCACTTTTGCGTCATTATAGTGATAGATAATACTAACAAGCGCATTGCTAGGCACCAAAAAAGTTGTTATACAATAATTCTGCTCTATTATAGTGTCTGTGTGATATGCTTGTCGATAAAATTATAATATGCATCTAAAAACCATTATAGTACACTTACGTCCTATTAGCGTGATCTGAAATTAGACTACAGCACAAAAACACTCTATTGTAAAGTCTTTGTGACTACTAACGCACACGTACTATAGCAGCGATCTGAATATCCACAATATCACAATATCGCCCTGTAGTTGAGTGTTCATCGCTGCTATAACGTGACTACTATTGCAGTTCGTTTAGAACCCTTATTACGCTAATCAGATAAATAAAGGCACCTGTTAACAATTTTATAGAGCAATATTATTATGTACTAGTTATATTAGAACTTGCTATAGTACTTGACTATAACGATTGTATAAAATGGCGTAGTAAACGTTTACATCCTTTGTTTATAGGTATTTTTAGCTCTATAAGCATTTAGAGCAATAATGTACTGTCGAACGCTTTTATACAACACTCTGGCACCGCTAAAACCTTAATAAATCGTTTATAGAGCTTTTTAGAGTTATGAGCTGAAATAATAGGACTGAATTGCTGGTTGGACCCTAACAAAATTGGGAGAAAGCTATTATAGGCAGATGAGATGTATAGCAGAAGTTTTTTAAGGTACATCAACGCGACTAGTGATGTGCTGGTTGTGAAAATATTGTCACGATAATGGTGTTGATAGCCATCATTCTTTGAGGTAATTTATTTATGTGGTCTTTCACGAATAACATGTACAAAGCTGAGGCCAGTGGGCATTTAAGGGGAAATAAGATTTGAATGGCTGAATCCATTTGATTAATTTCTTACACAAAGAATGCAGTTTGCGATGTAAATTACATCGCATGACAAGTTTACTTGTCCAGTTAACTTGACAAAGTAAGAACATGATGTACTATGTACCTATCTATGGTTAGACTTCGCATAGAGTAGGCACCGTAAAGTTAACCGGTCCTTTATTGCTGGAGGCTCTGTTACCAACTTAAACTGTTTATAGATAATAAAGCCGAATGTTATCGTTTTATATAGTCCGGCCCTCGGTGCTGTTGATGGTCGAAATAATATTATACCTACCTAACCTCTAAGAGTCTTTCAGAGAATCGATTGTTTACCTATATTTAACCTACCTAAATTCTTGCAGGTAAAACAATTTACACTATAACTTTATAGATACTTTTGTACATAATTTTGATCCAATCATGCGAAGGTTAGGTATCCAGCCTATTTTGTTTGCAAAAATAATGCCTATGTGATTAAACAAGAACAATATGCGAATGGACCTATTTACTACATGAAATAAAGTAAGTTTACTAGCCTCTTTCTATGTAGCCTATTAACGTTGTATTCAATCAATTTTGAATAAAACAAAAAATCAATTATTCAATCGTACGAAAAATGCATATTATTTAAGCACCGACCAATTATTTATTATGTAGAAATAATTGGTCGGTGCATAAATATATTAAAACCTTGTTAAAACTTTGTATGAGCTGGAACCAACATTTAATTTTCGTAGGTGTTCGAATCACGTGTTATATTAATAACAATTAAAATAACTGCGACACTCCATTTTGCAATTCGCTTTCAGAAATCAACAATTCTTGGAGCGGGCCAAGGCTTTTGTTGGCTGTCATGACAAAAAAATAATTACTACGTTTCTGTTCCCGTCGGATTGGCGAAATAAATTCTTTAATGATTCGAAAGATTATCGATTATTACAGATTTTTTTCTCATCATTATTTTTAAATAAAGAACAAGACAAATTAAAAATGATAAAACAAATGAAAATCAAAATGACTGCAATAAAGTTGTAGGTCTGTACCGATTAGCATAGATTATAGTTTATATAGTGTTTGTATTACAAACAAAACTCACGCGATATCCATCCGGAAACGCAATCGAATTGTTACCTAAAATAAAAACTACTTACTAGATCTCGTTCAAACCAATTTTCGGTGGAAGTTTACATGGTAATGTACCTACATCATATATTTTATTTAGTTTTATTATTCTCTTATTTTAGAAGTTACAGGGGGGGACACATTTTACCACTTTGGAAATGTCTCTAGCGCAAACTATTCAGTTTAGGAAAAAAATATATTAGAAACCTCAATATCATTTTTGAAGTCCTATCCATGGATACCCAGCACGTATCGGTTTGATGAAAAAGAATGTTTAAGGTTCAGTTCTAAGTATGGGGAACCTCCAAAATTTATTGTTTTTTTGCTATTTTTGTGTGAAAATCTTAATGCGGTTCACAGAATACATCTACTCACCAAGTTTCAACAGTATAGTTCTTATAGTTTCGGGAAAACGTGGCTGTGACATACGGACGGACAGACAGACAGACATGACGAATCCATAAGGGTTCCGTTTTATGCCATTTGGCTACGGAACCCTAATAACCAAGTGATAAGGTGTAGAAAGGTTATAAGCGCGCCACGAGTGGCTAGTTAAATCTAAGCCAATTAGATCAGTTAAACTCAGACTCGGCGTCAACAAAAGAATGTTGAATGACGTTTCCCTAAAATGTTCGCATTTCTATGACGTTTTCCGTGGCACCTAATATAATATAGTGACATCAATTATTGCGTTATTTATGATGTGCGTTAATGTACCAATATAATTATAAAGTTCGAATCTTGTGTAGACAGGTGATTTAACTACAATTTTTTACTTGTAACATCATTGCGTGCAATAATGAAAGTGAACAAGTTTAACCTGTAATGAGTTTAATGTTGATATTACGACGCCATTGATTGCTTATGTTTATTTACTTTTATTACCATTGTAATAGGCGCAGATCTTATGTGAAACAGCTTTGTGCTAAAATGCGGTCAGTTATGCAACGTACATTAAGTCGAGTAAGCGCAACTTTAGGTACTTGTTGACTGCGGTTTCCGTCCGATTATTAATTTGTATTTGATTCTCACCACTTCGATTGCATATAACATTATTCTTCCGTTAAATCAAGGTTGAAAAACCGGTCCTAAGTACACTCTGTAGAGGTTTCTATAGAGAAGTGTAGAGATGCATTTTACTTAATACAATAATTTTCTAGAAAACCATCCCATTTTCAACCGACTTCAAAAAGGAGGAGGTTATCAATTCGTCTGTTTTTTTTTTAATGTTTGTTACCTCAGAACTTTCGACAAGGTGAACCGATTTTGATGATGCTTCCCGTGTGATCCTGTTCTGACAATGGAATCTATTAGAAAACCATATAAGTCTTAAATTTGCATTAAGTATGTGCGCGATTTGTTACGCGATTTCTCCGGCAAATGAAAACCAATTTTGAAAATTCTTTTTTTTATGGATATAGTATAACTCAGGGGTGGTCCCAAATAAATTTTATCGAAATTGATTCAGCACTTTTTGAAAAATCAACAAATACCGAAAAAATTTACATAGACGACGTTTTAGTTTCTTCAATCGTTGGAGTAGTTAACTTTCAATATCTGTTTTAACTGTGTTGCCATTTCTTAATAGATTTGGATGAGAAGGAGGTGCTAAAAAGCGGAAAATAAAAAGCTTTATACAAAAAAGACAACCGCCTTCACTTTTTAGTTTTTGAAGGCGGTTGTCTTTTTTATAAAAAGCTTTTTTTTAATTCTTTATTTATTTTGGGAACTTTTGTTCATGTCAGTTCCGCTGTTACCTACGGTAAGTTCCACTTCACATCATTGTCTTATTAATATGTATTTACTTATAGTTTTTATTGAAGTCAGACAATACTCTTTATTGTTATGTTAACATTATTTACAATATTTACATGAATAATAATAAAAAAAACCTATAAGATTTATGCTAAAAAACTAATATAATAGATAATCAAAAAAATCCTCTACATCGCCGCCATCAGGGAATGTGCCCAAAGAGACTGGCGGCATTGCCACGTTGGATGGCAATGCTTAATCTCTGACCAAGGTAAAAACGTATAGTTAAACAAGATTGCTTTGTTAAAAATCATCTCGGTTTCATCTGACAATGATTTTTCTAAAAAACTTTGGAAGATAATTATGTAGGCATTTTTTACTTTATTTCATTTTTCTTGGGTCCTCAGCTGAAATTATTCTTCGTAAGTTTATGTTTCCATTAGTCAGTTATAGAACGGTAGTAATTAGGTATTCGTTTTATTTAGAATCAAAGAAGTTCAAAAGTCAAAGAAAAATAAAGTTCTTTTCTTAGAATAATAAGGTTATTTTCTTATATTTCTGTAAACTCGGGAAGTTTAATGAGTTAGATGTTAGGTAAGGTTAGACTAATCGACATTTAAATGCCTGCGTGGGCATAGTTCTAAAATCGGACCTAAAAGATTACGTAGCCACAAAAAGCAAAAGTTTATTCAACATAAATGTTTTGTAGTATTTACATTGAAAAGCTCAATCAAAGGAAGAGATTATACGCTCCATTTCATTCATAATTACGGAAATTCGTTAAATAAACACACGATTTCAGCTGTCGACTTGTTTCAGTTCGGCTAATAAATCAATTGATTGATAAGTACACACACAATACCATCACTGTTTTTTACACCATTTAATAAATGAACAGGAGGTATTTTTAAATAACTATTTTTATATTTTTATGAATAAAAGTCATCCGTGTTTAATTTTATTGATACAAACTTTCACGTTTTTAATAGTAATATAATAATAATAATAAAATAGGATGCTTAGAACCTGATGAAACTACATCTAGTTACACAATTATCACATCATTGTATCAATACAATTAAATACTGATATTTTAATCCATAAAAATATGTAAGTAGTTATTTTAAAATGCTTCCTTTTCAATTAGATATAACACGTTAGATACGTTTAAACGACTGGAATTTGCTGAAATTGGGCACACATAGGGATATTATTATCCCGTTTTTCTTATCCCGTGGGATAAGAACTTAGGACTCTGGTTTAACATTATAAAGTCTATGCATATGGACCAGGTAGAAGCTAGTATTTCTATAATGGTATGAATCATTAATCGGAAAATATTTCATAATTAAAGTGATTAATATTTAATCTTTTCATTTATAACAACTTCATAAATTAATGATAACCTTTTACATATATATTTCTTCCATTAGCGCGCCAACCAATGATCTGTCAAACTTTATTAATCATGAACCATAGGTACTACCAGGATTACATAAACGGTGGGCGGCTTAAAACAAAACATTGGCCAGGTCTTGTGCATATATATACAGTCACTAAATGAGATAAGTAACCAGGGTAGTCGGATATTGTTGAATTTTAATTAGTAACCGATGGATAATTTTGAATGAAATAAAATAAAATTAATCGTTCCTATTATAAATGTGATAGTAACTCTGTCTGTTACGCTTTCACGATGAAACAGCTGAACCGATTTTCATGAAATTTGGTATGAAAATGGCTTGAACTCTGGGGAAGGACATAGGCTATTTTTTAATCCGCAACTTGGTCTGCATCCGCGATAACCGACATTCACGCGGACGAAGTCGCTAGCAAAAGCTAGTAGAGAATAAACAGTTCATGAATTTAATTTGATTTCATTCGAAAATATTCATCGGTTTCTAAGTAATGACCTGTGGGCTAATTCACGTAACTAAAGAAGTGCTGTTGCAGTGCAGTTGCAGTTAAGTTTCGACCAAAACAACGCCTTTCGTATTCTCTGCCGCTGTCAGACACGCTCGCGTCAAGTTCGCGTCACGCGAGCGTAATAACGGCATTCTACTGTTGCGCGTCTTTGGTGCGAGTTTCGGAACGCAACATGATCGGTATTCTACTATTCGTTTGACGTCTCCAAATGACCGTTAAAAAGCACTAAAATCTGTACTGGGGTATTATTTTAATCTATACTAATATTATAAAGCTAAAGAGTTTGTTTGTTTGGTTGAACGCACTAATCTCAGGATCTACTGGTCCGAATTGACCAAATATTTTTGTGTTGGATAGTCCATTTATTGAGGATGCGAAGGGGGGTCAGGTCGCTAGTATTATAATAACGTCATTAATTGAAATGTAATCGATTTAGTGAGTAATATTTTTTCACTCATGTGGCTACACCATAAGTTTAAGTTTGGTTGAGTTTGGTTGTCGTACAGTTGACGTGCAGTTCACACGCAGTTCAAAGATTACAAGAATACCGTTTATCACTCAAACTTGAACTTAACTGCACCTGCACTACAAATTCATCGGTGCGTCATAAAATTACGTGAATTAGCCCTCTGGTTACTTAGCTCTGTTAGTGACTGTACTTGTTCGTTATTTACTGACCTGAGGCAAAGTTAAAAAACGGTATGTGAGGTTTCTGAGTGGGTACCTTTCTTTGACCGTATTTCACCTTGACACCACATGTTCAGTCACGTGATTTTAATCATACTCCAATTTATCTGTCCTTCGATATTCTACAATCGACTTTTAGACCTATTAATAATTGTCAATATTGATTGGCATTTGTTTCTGAGATCATTAATCAAAACTCAACAAACACGATGAGTAGGTAGATTCATTATTGTTAACTAGTGAAGCTTTGAAATTCCTAAAGTAAATAATGATCGAGATATTTTGTTATTATAACACTATTTTTATTAATCACGATGACACCTTTCAATGTTATAAATAACTTTCCGAAATAAGCCAAGGTCCAAAACTTTCCCAAAGAAACACAAAGTAAGGAATAAGATTGTCCTTTGTGATAAGCTAGATTAACATCTATTTAAGTCCGTTAATTATCAGCTTCAACTTCCATAAAGTTTCAGTGACATACAACTGTTATCTAACAATTGTACAACAACTTCTTATGTTACAATAATAAACAGATACTTTGTGTATATGTAGTGATAGTAGAAATACGAAATAAGATGACGTTCAGGGCGAAACAGAACTATTTTCTATACATACTTACATTACATACAAATAAATCAAATTGAAGTGTCTGTTTGTATTGCCAAAATAACAGCTTTTTACTAAATGCATATGAAATACGGTACTTATAAAAAAAATATTTTTTATCATTTTTCTCTGTTCGTCTATCTGTCTGTATGTTTGTTCCGGCTAATATCTGAAACAACTAGACCAATTTATACGGGACTTTCACTGGCAAATATCTGATGTTATAAGGAGTAACTTAGGTACGGTATCTTTTATTTTAGAATAAGATTAGGGTTCTGCGAAAACACTTGAAACCCTGCTGATAACCGACATCGACGTGGACGAAGTCGCAGGTATCAGCTAGTTTCAAAAATATGAAGCATTTGTTTCGCTCGAAAAAAATAATAAAGCCTTACCTTTGTCTGCCTATATACCTATTAGCCTATTAGCAAATACTCTCGAAGTCTCGACTCTATCATTATGATTGTAATAAACAGTTAGATACTTTTTTCTAACACCTACCTACGTGCTTTGTGCGTTCAAGTTGTGCAATATGTCGTCATAAGTTTTAGTTTTGTGCAATTTGTGCATGCCAATTGTGACGCAATAGAATATTTTACGATATCCGTACACTACCTCACGCTTATTTGTTTAACTATGTATTTTATATAATTATTTTCAACGGCTGTCGGGTCGGGCGAAATATGTTGAAGATCAAACCTCCGCTGCTTCTGCGCCGGTGTCATCGACACCAGTCTTTTCGATTGATTTCCAGTGTTTTGGCTGAAAAGACTGAAACCTAATTATTTTCTTTCTTTATTTTTTCAATTTATGATCTATTACAATACAACATTAATGAAATACCACCAAGAGTCACTTATTAAAATACATGTGTCGGATGCTAAAGAAGATAAAAAAAGACAACCGCCTTCAAAAACCAAAAAGTGAAAAATAACTTTAGCACAGAACACACATTGACTTTAGTTTCGAAATTCGGTGGCTTTGTTCTGTTTGTTGTTTTGTAAAGTTCTCAGGAAACAAACATAAAAAAAAAATACAGACGAATTGATAACCTCCTCCTTTTTTGAAGTCGGTTGAAAAAGGAGTAATTAATTATTTTATACTTTAAAACAAACAGATACATAAAGAAACAGAAACCATAAATCATTTTTATTTTTCGAAATAAACTTACGTAGCAAGATCAACGTTGAAAGTTTACTTAAATATAATCTCATTAAGCTAAAAGCTGATTTCGGAACTTATTTTAAACATTGATTTCCCAGATGGGAGTGAAAATTAATGGCGTGACGTTGAATTATGTCTCGAGTTCGTTAAATCGACAGGTGATTTAAACAAAGCTAGCACAAACTTTTCTTCTTCCTTATTTCTAATCTAAATGGCTTTTTCGGAAGAATTCGGTAATACGTGAATTTCTGTAAACGTTACTTGACATGTGGTTTCTTTTTTTTTTAAATAGTCTTTCCGGTACAACTACCATACAAAATAGGCCATACAATTTTTTGGTCCGCGCGGGAATAAACCCGCGACACGCACCGGAGCAGCCAATTGCTTAGCCACTGCACCAGTTGTGGTGTTCATGTGCTTTAGTTAAACATTAGGTATACCTGTCATGTCGCACAACTGTCAAACTACGACTACAAGATATTAAACATGGCACAGCCAAAGTACATACCTACTTATTTAACTCAACCAAAGATTGTCCCTAATATTGATGATATTTTAAACAGTATTTATTCTGCAACTCAACTTAGTGATTTTTTAAGGATGGACGGGAAAGCTAAGAAAGGTATACTGCTTATTGTTTGATTTTGAGTTGCCAAGTAACATAACAATTAATTTATGTAGGGTTTTAAGTGGCCCTAAAGCTACAATTGTAATAGTGACGTCAATCGAAATCATTCTATAGAATTTTCATTAATAACTAGCTTGAAAATAATATTTTAATTCGTTCAAAATTATACACTGTCCGTACTAGAAAAGTAATGAGTTTTTTGAAACATAAAAATAAGACTGGACCTATAAATTAATAACAAGATCGTAAACGACTAATAATTTAACATATATCATAGTTTAATGCAACAACAACATAAAAAATAATTTTATTTTATGATATGAGTTACGTAGTTATGATTTTTTACGACACCTAGTTATTATTACGATTGAATTTTATTTTATGTAAATACGGAAAAAGATAATGTTAATGTCACGGATATACAAGTAAGTAAGTATTTGAAAAGATTGCGTAATTAAGAATGGTGGATATTACTATTACTGACGCTAAACGATACAGGTTCTTAACTTAGTTCGGCAGTGGATCCTGTCTTCAAATAATTGCTTTAAAATATCTAGCTAAACATTTTGTAAAACATTTTTTGGAGATAAAACTATTACAATTCTTATTATTACAGCTTTGCCCGCGGCTCTACTCGTATGAAACTAAACTTATCTTGTATTTTGATTGGATATAAATTTTACCTCCACACAAAAGTTCACCCAAATTCGTTTATCTGTTCGTTCCAGAGTGATTAAGTTCCTAACAAACATCAAAACAGCATTTAAACTAAACTACTCTCAACTCACCTTCAAAATATTAGTGAGGGTTAAATAATGTATAAGTTAATTAGACTTTTGACCACTGGTCTGTCAAACGTGGTTTATGCATACTTTGAGAGCAAAGTTTTTAATTAGCAGTAGGTAGGTACTGTGATACCACAAGCTGGGGACACACAAAAATACGGCATTTTTAATTAAGGAAACAGGGTCCTTTAAATTATTCTCAGTGAAGATTTTGTAGCGTATTCGTTACACCTAAGCCTTTCTGGGTCTGCTGCGTACATGACGCTATGCCGGTTCCGGGTTTTAAGGAAATAATAATTTAACATTGAAAAGCATTCGAATATTGCACAAATTGCGACAATTTGTGTTCGTGTATAATGTGTGCGTCGCTTTCGCGTGAATAAAAGGTTTTTCTTTCTTTCATTCTTTTCTTTCGTGTGTAGACTTTTTCAATTATAAATAGATATGTAAATATTATCCCATCTGGAATCTGCCTGAGAGTTTTTTTTGCTTCTAGAATTAGTTTCGGCTAAGTTGCATCAGCATACAATCTGTTACAGTACTTTCTGTAAATCATTCTTTAAATGGTGACTTTTTCTAGTGAAAGATAAGAAAGCTGGGTAACTATGGATAATTTACTATATTATAATTTACGAAAATCTGAAATAAAAAAAAATAATTGAATTAAGATTCAGGTCCTTGCACTCTTATGAACAACGTTTACTTTAAATAAAAACCTGCTGATCTATAGATTAATGTTTATATAGCTCAACAAAATGAATGGATCAGCTGTTTTTTTTTTCATAATTGCTGGGTTGGTCATTACTATCATTTAAGTATCATTGTCTATTAAACACAATTTATTTCCATAAGTTAGCATTCTTAGCTTCCGAGAGTTTCAGGTATCTTTATGTGACCTTAATTCATTGCTCTCTAGTGTAATAAAAGTTTTCATGATGATAAGTTCAAATATCCCTTTCCAGGTTTTCAGTTAATTTAATACCGCGTTTTGTAAATAATTATAGCCTCGACGTGAATGGTGGAAAGCAGACGTCTGTTAAGTAATATAAGTCTTCGTGTAATTTAAAGGTATCTTTATATTATTGTAATGTCTTATAAACAGGTGTCGATAAAGGTTTGAACTCCCAGGAGTCATTGTCTTGTTGAAAACTCGTTAAGCAGACCTACCATTATGTCTGCTAAATATATACCTAACCATGGGGTTAGGTATATATTTAGCAGACCAGTATTTAGTAGACCCCCCTAGAAATGGTTGGTTTGAATGTTCAATTACTAGCTACGCCCTTGCACGTAGCCGATCATTACATGCACTTTTGATACTCATTTATTACCAAACAGAATTGAGCTTTGTTATCTGCCCCTAAAAATTACAGTTTTGTGTGAAAATGTAATGGGTAAGGAACTCCATAGCTACTTAGTCCTTTAAAAATGAAACTTTTAACAATCCATTATTTTAAATTAAGAAACCATTTCCTTCTCCCAATCATAATAAAAAAAATCTTATGGTATAACAATTATGTTTTAACCTCTGGTTCATTAGCCTCCGATATTTTACTAAATATAAATTTTTAAATAAATATATGTTTCTAAAAATATATATTATACGTTTCCAATTGATATGTAAATCTGATAAATTATGTTATTTCGTAATAATTATAATGGCTCATCAGCCAGTTTATCCCGCCGCTTGTGTTCCTGTCTAGTCTACCTACAGTTCTTATATATATGTTTTGGAGACATCTGCCAGTTTACCTACATATTATGGTACATAAAGTAGGTAGGCATCTATTTTATTCATCATCATCATCAGCCGGTAGACGTCCACTGTTGAACAAAGGCCTCCCCTATAAGGGGTACGCTTGGCAGGCGTCTTGTGGATCGCAGTGAAGTGGTTAAGTACAAGGAAGCCGCTGCTGCCCGACTTCCGGATTTTCCTTTAGTCGCCTTTTCCGATAACGTAGGGATGAAATGGTTGGCTGCTATTCTAGCCAAGACAGCCACGGACGGCTTTATTAATAGAGAGAAAAGTAAACCAAACATTTATAAGTACCCATCATCAAGTATATTTTGACGTGATAACGTCTTATAAATCGATGAACACCGGCTGCACGCACGAAAAAGTGTCACGTACCGCCTTAGCCTGAGCGTGCAAACGAAAGCGCGGAACAAGCGACAGAGAAGCACAATCAGCCCAAGCAATAAGCTCCGCCCACCTGGACTGAAGTCATTATTTGCTTATGTTATATGTTAGCCATTATAATAATAATAATATGTGGAGACATTTCACACACGGCCATCTGACCCCAAACTAGGGAAACTTTGTACTATGGGTGTCAGACAGCTGATATACATACACAAATACATTTTTGTAAATACATACATATATAGATAAATAACACCCAGACACAAGGCAAACAAAAACAATAGAGCTCATCACACAAATATTTACCTTGGGCGGGAACCATGTTTCTTTATGACGTTATTACGTAAAACTATCGTCCGTAAACCGACTTTACAGACAACCAATTTGTTTTAACTTACACGTATGTACATTTGCTACGTAAATTCATGTCATCAAATGAAGTAGGTAAATGAACCGGATTTTTGATATTCAATTACCTAAGCTTTGTAATTTGTAAAATGTTCATAATTCATTTTGAATGTTCTTGCTGCTTGTGGTGCTTTGTAGTTATTTTAAGGCCCCTTTTCTCTAATTTATGCTCATGAAAATTCATCATTAGCCTAACCTTTTTCCAACTGTGTTGGGGTCGGGTTCCCTGTCTAGCCGGATGCGGCTAAATTCCAGTGTTTTACATGGAGCGACTGCCTATCAGAATCCAGTTGCTATGTAACACGATACCCCGTGGTAACACTGGTTGTCAGGCTTTCTGACTTCTGACTACATTTAACGACTGCCAAACATCTACAAATGACAGCCGTGACCAACAGTTTTACGTGCTTTCCGAGGCACTGAGGGACGTCGGTAGGAAATGGATGGTCACCCATCCACAGATCAACCGCGGCAAGCGTAGCTTAACCTTTGACTGATCGATCTGTATGGCTTTTACTTAGCCACGAGCCCCCGAGCTCATGCTCATGAAAATTACAGAAATAAATATTACATCATCACGTTACTTGTTTTTTTTTTGAGCATTTAATATTTTTGTTACGAAGAAACAATGAATAGATATTGTTTCTTAAGTACAAAATTGTTACTGGCGATAAACAAGGAATTTAACTAACAAATTACGGCCTGAAACTGTAATTAGTAACTTTAAGACTAATGAATTACAATCTTCAAAGTTTTCAAGTCTTTGTTGTCTCAACAATAAATCTCAATTTGTCTATTAAGTATTTTTCTTTTAGAAGTCTAATTTTCCTAAAACTTATTTCGTTGTTTCTTCAAATGTAAGGGTTTGTTTTAATTTGATTCAACCCTTACTTCCATATTATGAGATTGTCCCACGCCCCGCTTTCCGCCTAACTGACGTTTGTTAAATAACTTTTTTATTACGAGGTTAATATATTGACGGATTAGGTGCACAATGCCACATTCGTAAAATAACATATTGAGGCGAAATGCCTTTTCGCAAAATGCCATTTTCACATAATGTCAAATTCTCGAAATATCACTTCGAGACAGTCAATATATTTTTTTTAATTTGGATTTTCTAATATTTTTCTCAATATTGTTACCTAGCTAAAACTTTAAGAACAGACTACTTTATTACAAGCAAATCGATTCATACATACATCAATTAACTGCTATAGTATATTATGTTGATTTTGTTATTTTTTATTGCTAATTATGTAAATTCAAAAATTGGCAATTTTGTTTGTTTAAAATAAGATTGTAAACAACACCACGTAACTTTAAGATTTGGAAAAGCGAAGTGTCCTAACACAGGCAATTTTTGTCTAAAAGGTCACTTCAACCACTAGATGTACCTAGCACATAACTTGTGAAAGAAAATAAATTATTTGTATTTGTATTCAAAAAGAAAGTTAATACTGGGACAATATATATGTATCAACAATCTTTATTACACAAGCTCCGACAAAATCGGAAAGCGAACAAAACAACACGGTTATCCGTTTACCTACTATTTCAACAATTTTTTATATTGTTCACCAAAATGGATGTCTTTGCTTAACGTTTTGAGATGTGGCGTTTTGAGAATATGACATTCTGCGAAATTCCAATACCTATGTCATTTTGCAAATGTGGCATTGTGCGCTTAATCCATATTGATCTAGGAACCCACTGTAATTTTTCCAAATATTCTAAGACAAAATTCATTCCAAATATTAAAAGTTCCTGAAACTTACACTCATCCAAAATATTCTACTAAATGTGCTACAGATCAGGATCCGGACGTGCCTAGGTACTACTAAGCCATAAAAACAGTAAATACTTCTTGAAACACTAGGGACTCCAAATACAGTCTGTTTAGTTCATTAAAACTTAATTTACGATCTGGCTTAATGAAATGAGAAACACGTGATTGGAATCCTTAAAGCTTACATACAAACGTTGCTACAAATTGCAGTAATTGTACCGAGAACAAATACTAGTTAGAGTTCCATCGACCGTTAAAAAGGAGTAAAGAAATAGTAATGGCTCATGAATCGCCCATTGTATAGTAAAGGGCTAATTGATGCGATTTAGTCTTGAAGTTGTTGTACGAGGCACTAGAATCGGAGACCCGAATTCTGTTACGTGATAATTACATTGAGATCTGTATCTTAGCTTGGTGATAAAACTTGTGACGCACTGATAGTCAAGCAGACGAACGAGAAGGAAACGTCTAACGATACGAAAAATATGTCACTACGTCTCACTAGGTACTACTTAGATTAGATTTTTCTACGTAAACACAAAAATGGAATATGCACAGTTCGAGAAAAAGTTGCGAAGTTTGGTTATAACAACAAAGAAAAAATACTGAAGAGTTTGTTTTAAGATCTTTCGTTATTAATTTTAATACGTTGATCACATAATCTCTATAGTTTGTAATTTAACGTTCCTTGCACTTATACCTATAGCTATGCGATCGAGCATCTCCAATAAATGTCATACTATCGACTTTAATATACCTACCCATCTAGATTAATTTCTTTGAAACTAATTTATTTTTATTGAATTGATTGAATCGAAATGAAAAACAATGCAGAAAGAAAATTCAATTTTCTTCGACTTACAAATATTTGTTATCACAAAACTTCGTAGCACGTTTTGAAACATATATTGCTTCGGCAATAAATGGGAACTGCCCTATAACTACCATCATCTTTTCACCGAATAGTTTCAAGTTTAATAAAAATACGTAGTTCGGTTTAAGCAATCACTTTCGTAACCAATTTGTGGAGCGTCCACTGCGAGTTTAAACTTCAATATTTGCCTATCCATTAGATTCACTTTAATTAAACTTGGGGAAAAGGTATACTCTTTTCAGAACGGCTATTTATGTTTTAATGTTTGTCCACATACTTTCCAAGCGATCAGGAATGGTTATGCAAGAAACTGAATAAAAATCGTTAGAAAAAAAGTATCGATTAGAAATATGTCGCAAACAGTGTAAAAACTACGTGTCAGTTTTCTCCTCCGATAAAGAATCTATCTAATGGATTGTCAGTTCTTGCTAGATTCCAGACTTCTGTTAATTTTAGGGTTACGTATCTCAAAAGGAAAAAATTGAACCCTTATAGGATCACGTTGTTGTCCGTCTGTCCGTCTGTCTGTCACGACCCTTTATCTCGGGAACGCGTTACCTATTTTCAATTTCAACTCGATACCTCTGTATCGAGTTGAAATTAAAACCATTTACTTAGGTCACCGTTCAATTGCTGTGGAAAAGCTGTGAAAAAAATTAACTTCTAAGTTAACGTGTAAAAAAGATAGGGCCGTTTATGTCGCAAAAAATGTACATTTCGACACTCTCAAGAGAATCAAAATTTATATTTCCGGGTACTTTCCGTTGACCTAGAACTATGAAATTTTCAAGTAGTATCGTCTTATACTATAAATACAGGGAAAAGTCTGAAAACTACACATTTGTAATGAAATCATAAAAAGTATATTCTTTAATGATAACGAGCTTTTGTCCACGATTTGGTCCGTGTGAATGTCAGTTATTGCGGATGCAGACGAAGTCCCGGATTAAAAAGTACCTACCCTATGTACTTTCCCAGAGTTCAAGTTATTTTCATACCAAATTTCATCAAAATCGGTTCCGCCGTTTCATCGTGGAAGACTAACAGACAGAGCTTCTTACTTATTTATAATATTAGCATGGATATGTACCTACAAATTTGTACGGAACCCTCGGTGAGCGAGTCCGACTCGCACTTGTTCGGTTTTTTTTCCTTCAAAGACAAACAAAGATGAAACAACAGCAAACAAGTACATTCGCACACAGATAGACATCGTGTTCAATAAGCTACAAATGTTTGTTTAGAGGGGTTACACTGCAGGTCAAACTGATACAATAAAATTTCATTGTTCATCGGAAAACAGCAACTTCTAACCTAACCTTCAATTATTTCTGATGTGGACTTGTATATATCTTATTTGGCAGCGATAGTGAGGTAGGTTCTGCAGTTGTTTCGAAAAATAATAATGCCATTCTACCTTTGAAAATAAAATTTAAGGTTCGCTCTAGAAAGTGTATATTCATGACAAATTAATATAACATGCTTGATAAATATCCTATACTAGCTGCCCCGACAGACGTTGTCCTGTCCCTATCTATCTACTTTACCGTACATACCAACCCTACCTACCTACCTACTTACGTACCTACCTATCCTACCTACCTACCCTACCCTGTAGGGTACCAAACCTACACCTACCCAACACCTATCCTACGCTTACCTTACCTAAAATTTTCTTAAACAAACCTTCTCCTGACAATAACGAACACAAAAAAAAAAGAATTATCCAATTCGATCCAGCCGTTCGGAAGTTATGCGCTTACATACATTGCGGCGATTCATTTTTATTTATATAGATATGCTTGTTTGATGCTTGTTCCTTTAAAATATATGAATTTATCAATTTATAAATATGTGAAAGGCTCGAGGCTAAGTAAAAGTCATACAGATCATGGTTAAGCTACAGTTGCCGCGGTTAACCGTGGATGGGTGACCATCAATTTCATACCGAGACCCCGCCGTGCCTCGGAAACCATGTAAAGTCGTTGGTCCTAGCAGTCACTTCTTGTAGATTATTGGTATACAGCTGCATCCAGTTAGACTGAAAGCCGACCCCAATATAGTTGTGAAAAGGTTAAAGCAGGTGAGCAATTTAAAAAAATATGTTCGGTATTTGGATCCCTGTGACCAGAATGAACCAATTAGCTCGTAGGGCGGGTTGCTTCTACTATACTTTACTGACGGGTAATAGTCAAATATTACTTTATACTATGACGCTAACTATCGTCAAATAAAAAAAAATGGGTTGTTTCACCAAATCGTAGGTACGTCAAAAGTTACTATACCATAACCGACTAGTCAGCGTAATTTTGTGTTGTCA
This sequence comes from Charanyca ferruginea, assembly GCA_947361185.1. Classification (NCBI taxonomy): domain Eukaryota; kingdom Metazoa; phylum Arthropoda; class Insecta; order Lepidoptera; family Noctuidae; genus Charanyca; species Charanyca ferruginea. The sequence continues at coordinate 13,137,780 of OX376073.1, read as the reverse complement.
AACGGCTACTTCAAACATCAAAATATTAAGGAATCTCTTTTTGAATAACTTAAAGTGACGGATTTTTCTCATGACACAACCCGTTACATTTAACGTAAGTACGTTAAACATCTCACGTCATAGTAACTTTTAACCGTCCGTATGTAACGTTAACCGACTGTTTGAAACAATCTGCCCTTAGTCTAAATTTCTGAACATATATTTTTAATTGCACGCAGATAGTTTTGTTAGGTCGTTCCATTGAAATAAAAGTAATACATAATAGGTTTTTTACACTAGTTCTTATAATAAATAGCACTTTGCCCTCGTCTTCGCCCGCGTGAATTTTCTCAAGGATCCCATTTTTATTCAATTAAATTATAGCCTATGTTACTCGTTAAAGATGTAGCTTTATAATGGCGAAAGAATTTTTAAAATCGGTCGAGTAGTTTTTGTTGTAAATCGTAACAAACCAGCAAACAAATAAATTTTTCCACTTTATAATATTAGTTTACAACCAGTACTTTTTTGCTTCTCATATATATTCCTTCTTCATATCAAAGAGTACAATATATGCTTCATACCTATATACGTTCGTTTCAGAAATGTATTTAAACAAAATCATAAATAGCTTTAAGAATCTGTGCTCATTCGGAATACACCTCTGTATATATATTGTACTCTTTGGAATACACTAGTTAGCTTAAATCAATATACGATACAAACAAATACTACTGCTGAACAAGTTAAGCCTGCCATCTGTCAAATGCCAAATCAATATCACTCAATCAGCATGATAATTATGTCTGTTGCTAGACAAAATGTTTGCTATACGGAGTTAAACTAACATAATTGTAATTAATAGCAGCCAAATGTTCCGTGTTGGCACAGCAGTAAGTTGACATTGAATGAGAATAAGAACTACACGTGTTTCATTAGTGTTTTACTACTTCATATTATTCATCATCTGCCTTTTTTTTATCATTTGATAGGCATACGTTTGACCACTATCTCACCTGATGGGAAGCGATGACGCGGTCTAAGATGGAGCACGCTTGCCTAGAAGTAACCTATTCACTCTTGACTTAAAGACTCCCGGGTTGTAGCAACGCCTAGCCTTTTCCCAACTTTATTGGGGTCGGCATCCAGTCTTACCGGATGCAGCTAAATACCAGCGCTTTACATGGAGCGACAGCCTATCGGACCTCCACAACCCAGTTACTGGGTAACACGATACCCCTTGATAAGACTGGATGTCAAAGTTTCTGGCTTCTGACTACCCATAACGACTGCCAAAGATCTACGATTGACAACTGAGACCAACGGGTTTACGTGCTTTCCGAGGCACGGAGGGAACTCGGTGTGAAATGAACTTATACGAATTTTACAAGAACTTTATACGGAAGGAGAACTATTCAGTTTTAGGGAGCGCAGCTTTATAATAAATTACCTAAAGAAATAAGAGACTCTTCATCAATGAATATTTTAAAAAATGGGTTAAAGTTGTATTTGACCAACCAACAATAAGAAACGACTACCCACTGTATGTGCGATAGATCGAACGACAACCATGTTTGTTTCTTAAGATATTATATTTTTATTTGCCTTCGTTGTTTCACATATTTATGTGAACTATGTCCATATGTTATTTTTGAGAAATAAACTTCTTTAAACCAAAATGGATGGTCACCCATCCACAGACCGACCGCGGCAAGCGTAGCTTAACCTTTGACGGATCGATCTGTACGGCTTTTATTTAGCCACGAGCTCCTGCTCCTACTTCATTTTATTGACAACCTTTTATTTTATTTTTACGTAGTGCTTGCAGCGTAATAAGTAATAAAAACTGTTATGGTCCTTTGAGTTCGGTTTTTGTGGACCTTTTACTGTTATATTTTTTTTTTGTTGTTATAATATGTAGGTAAGTTGTAGATTTGGTTATGCATTTACGGTAGGTTTACTAAAACCTAAATTAAACATTTTAAAAAACCCCCTACCCAAAAATACGTCTAATTAGTAAAAAAATAAAGTAGGAACCAGGAACCTAGTAATATTATGATTCCAGCGCCGGGGAACCCAAGTAGTTTATGAAGTATTAAATATAACACTGAAAATACCTTTTTTGGTTCTCCGACGCGACGACGACGCTTGGATCATAGTATTATTAAGTACTTAAACAAAGTAAAAGACCCACTTTGTTTTACGACTCAGAGGTTTGTCTTTTGTGTTGGGTTTTTTTAAATGTTTTAATTACTAGTTACTTTTAGGCAAGCGTTCTCCATCTTAGACCGCATCATCGCTTTCCATCAGGTGAGACAGTGGTCAAACCATACGTTTGACCACTGTCTTACGTGATGGAAATACCTACTAATGGAAATAAATACCTACAATAGTTAAAAAAAAAACAACATTTTAACTTACGATACGACACGCTTCGCACTGCGCAAATACTTTTAATTAAAAGTAATACATTTAATAATTTAGTTGGAATCACGATTTTTTTTTTCTATTACTGAATTACTTCATGAAAAAATTGCAGAAACTTGTTTGAACCCGGAGAACTCGCGGTGACAGCACTGTGATTGCCTGTACCGCCACGCTCTGCTACAAACGACTCGTTATACTATTTTCCACTTAGATCTAAATATTTACGCTGGAAGGAAACATTGTAGCGAAAACTTTCGTGTCTTGTCCCCCGACGGTGAAATTTTTCATGTCATGTTCGTGAACGGGCGCTGTCAGTAGAGATTGGTCAACTCTTAACTGCCATGGCTTTTATCTTTTTATCTTGATTCTTTTTTTTAATGCATTGTATTGGTCTTTACCTGCATTGTTTTCATATAAGCAACGTGAATAATGTAATCAGTATTTTGTAAAAACTTGATTTAAAAGAGTGTCCGTGGAGTTTCTTGCTCGTTCTTCTCCATAGAAACCTACGCTACGTTTTGGAACGAGCAACTAGCTTCATTTTTCTGACTAACTGACTCTTTGACAATTCAAAAGTGCCTGTAATGGTCTAATTGAAATAAATGCTTTGACTTTCGTCGGCCATTGAAAAAGAAATCAGCTGCTCCATACATATTAACCATGTTTTTTGCACTTTTGTATGGAACATAATAATATTTTGTTTTTGTAACTGACGTAAAGGTTTTCTTCAAGATGTCCCGTCGACCGATTGTAATAACTAGATGTAAGTACTAAATTTTTTTTCTCTCAGAAATTGTGTTATTTTCACCATTGAACATGTATATTTGGTAAACATTATTAAGTAATTTTGGTTTACAATATAAATAATAACGAACGACAACTTTCATAGTGAAAGAATGTGTGTCAATGTCAATTGAGCGTTCTTAATTTTAAACAAGTTTTTATGGGTTATGAAATAATTATCAAGGGCTTGACTTTTTTTTACAAATAATTGGCAATTATGGCAGCGATAACTCATTTTCTGTATTTTTTTTTCTGTAAACTAAATGTGACACATTACTTATTGTATATAAACCAAAAATCGGACAAATGCGAGTCGGACTCGCCCACCGAGGGTTCCGTTCATATTAGTAGGTACATATGCATACCTCTCTACTAATCCATACCTACTATCCATACTTGAATCTACTTAATATTATAAATGCGTTTTTTGCGACATAAACGGCCGTATCTTTTTTCACGCAAATATAGAGGGTTGATGTTTTTACAGCATCAAGGGACCGTAGACTTGAGTATATGGTTTTAATTTCAACTCGATACCTCCACGCGTTCCCGAGATGAAAATTCTTGACAGACAGACAGTCAGACAGACAGACCGACGGACAACAAAGTGATCCTATAAGGGTTCCGTTTTTTTCCTTTTCAGGTACGGAACCCTAAAAATATATAACATTAAAACTAGTAATGCTTATCCAGATATTCTATAACGTCAAGTTTATAAAATAAACTTTATTGAGAAAAATAACTCATCTAGCAACATAACATCCTTGTAAAAAATATATTTTCTCGGCATTCGCTTAATTAGCCACTTGCACTAAACAAGATTCAGTGAAAGTAAAGTGCGGGTTGAACATCTGTTACAAGTCATTAAAAGTTTTATCTTTATAGTTTGCACAGGATTTAAGTTTTCTATTTAGCTTAATTTACAAGTCGAACAACTTTAAAACTTTGTTTTGTGAACGATTTAAGTTTTAAATATTGAAAGAAATTTGTATAGTTGGTATGTATTCACTAAATTGCTTCATTGTTCTGGGCGAGTATAGCTCATTTACTTCAGCGCCCCTGTACTTTAGAAGACACTAAAAACGCCACTGATGCTGCGATAAATGTGGCTACCTATACCCAGAAGGTAGCCACGTCTACAGGAAAAATATTCTAACCAAAAACAAGAAAAAAATTGGTTTGAACATTGTTCTGCTTCGTCTAGGTTTTTCATGCGACAAATTAAGCGAAAAAAGAACAAATGTCGATAGTATTAAATTAATATATAAATAAATAAATTAATAGTATATCAGTACGGCCGACAGTAGGTATGCGTAGGAAAAATCACCTGAATTGTTTATACCTTTCAATTGTTTATTTTGTGCTTTCAGGAAGATGACACAATGATAGTTCACTTAGGTACTAACTAGAGATTTCCTACATAATTATTTCTAACCTATTCTTAGTCTTTCATTATCCGCCATTGCTACAGACGGTAATGAAACGTTTTACCTGAAACTCAAGTTAGGGAAATCTATTACCATATCTGGTTTAGAACAAAAAGAATTCATGAAACGGTGAATAATGTAAATGAGAAAAACGTGTAAAGATAATAAATTCACACTCGAGTCTGTAAGCATTTTTGCTTTACGTTTAATTCAAGATTTTTTTAAATCTCCTCGCTTCAAATATAGCTTTGTTTCCGGTGCGGTTCCTGTTAAAATCCCTTTTGTAACATTGTTTTCATTACGTGTGTCCGTTTTACGAATCCTAAAAGCCTTCATTGTTTCATGTTTAAAAGATGACCCCAGACTAGGTACCATATGGAGTTGTACTTTGCCCAGAAATGGGACCGTACTTTGATAGTTGGTACCTATTTAAAGGTTTCAATTTTTTAGTTGGCTAAACTTCACAGGTGTCGCTATGTAATTATTATAACATTCTAATAATAAAACGATCATTTTATGTGTTTTAAATATCGATACCCATTATGTTTATAAAGTTTTAGATTCATTTAAGTTTTCGATTAGGTAATTTAAAGTTTGCTTTGTATATATTTCATTAAGGATTAAGTTTGAAAAATACATAAAATATAAATATTGAGCTTAAAAAAGTGCGTAACTGTTGTTGAAGTTAAGCTCGATCGGTAGGTTTTTGTTGAAATTCTCAAGTGAAATAGTATCAGTTCCGTTTAGCTTGCACTGTTTTACCAAACTAGACTCAAATTGAGGTTGAAATCTAGGACGAACTTATAACGAACGAAAAATAAGCTTTCGAGGCGCCTTCCGATCGGTGTTGGTAAAGAAATTATTAAGATAATAGCTTGATTAATTTATGGTAAACTCTATGGAGTGTTTCAAACTTAGGGGCAAAAATAGTAACTAAACAGATAAAACAAACTTTTACCATCTTTTCCACTAGGACCCACAAAAAGAGCAAATTTATTTGAACATTATATTATTTCAGCCTTCGTATAATTCCAACTCCTTGTTGAAAGAAATGACTCGTTGTCGTACCTACATTATTTTGTTTAATTTAGGTGCCTTTAATACTCAAGTACCGACTCTCAACCTTAAAATGGCACCGTGATAACGTGAATTGACACTAAAAATAATTTTGTAAGGGTATTCATAATAACTTTATTAATAGAAATGTTTGTAATTAAACCATTCAGTAAAATTACCTTGAAAATGGCAATCCCTTTGAGTAGTTTAATTATCTTTTGAATATTTTCTAGTGTATCGAGAAACAGATTATTTTAAGAAAAAGCCTAGGTACTTAGTCGTTGTTTCTTTTTCAAACATGCGACAGTGTCTAATTATTCACATGGTAGGTATTTGTGTTAACAAAAGCAACAATTTTAAGCACTAAAACCTTTGACCTGTTAATACCTTACCTTTTACAATGTTGCGGTTTAAAAGTAAATGTAGTGATAAAAATTTAAAGTGTACCTACGCACGATGTTAGTATGACAAAATTAACTATTTAAAAAAACCCTTTATTTTATCCCTAAAAACCCGATTAATTTTCGATTTACTGTAGAATTAGATTTTTAGTCAAACTCAAACTCAAAATCATTTATTTCAATTAAACCATTTACAGGTACTTTTGAATTGTCAGAGTCAGTCAGTCAGAAAGTTGAAGCTAGTTGCTCGTTCCAAGCAGTAGGTTTCTATGGAGAAGAACGAGAAAGAAACTCCATGAACACTCTTTTAAAATCAGATAAATTTTACTAATTTAGGTTACATCATTCATGTTGAACCTAGGGTACAATGTGAGAACAATGTAACACGTCTTGCATGTTAAAAGAGGTCTAGATACAAATATAGTTATAATAACAATTCAAACCAAAATTTAAAATAACCGAGGCAGCTAAGAGATGACCAGTCCCAACCGACGGCGTCCGTTCACGAACATGACGCATGGATCGGCACCATTTACCTCAACCATTTTGAAGGGAACCGAATGATCCAACACATGCGCCACCGGCAGCGAGACATTCAAGTGAGCATGACTCTCCCAACCGCCAAGGCATATTCAAGTCAATGAGAGGTATACCTCGTAAATGGTAGCTTTATAGTTGCTTTGAAATCAATAAATAGTTTGTCAATTGAGTTGTCAAATTACTACTTACAAGTGACGTCATAAGTATAAATTGCTATACAAAATCTATGGGGAATTGTGATTTGACAGCTCATAATCGCCAATTTATTAGTTTCCGTATTTTTAAGAACGATTACATTCTAATATCAGCCTCAATGTGTCCGAAATACTTCAATCCAAAATTTTTGGTGTGTCCATTCCACCCACCATTCCACTGGCCCCTACACCTGCATGCGTAGCATGGCCACGCTATGTCTACGAAAGAATGGACATACATGGTGGGTCTAAAACTTTACCACTGAGAAAATCGTTTGGGTTAGGTTAGGTTAGAACTGTGACCATAAGGCGAGCGAGCGATGCGAGCGGTGCCGCGGTAGTGGTCGCCGAGCGTCAGATCCTCTATTGTTGGTGAATCATTTGGGTTAGGTTAAGTAAGTGGTATAGTTTTAGATCCACCATACCACCAGCAGTATGGCCAAAGGTATGGTGAGTCCGCAATGCATTTTTGACTACATATTGACGTTAACTGTCGCTGACATGAAATTTCGACATAGGATTAGAAACTAGGTTTAGAACATTATTTGCAAACAAAGACTGAAAGACTCTCAAAAGGTATTTTCAAGTCAAATGTAAGAGGAAGCGCCGTAAGGGGATGCTTCCTAAAAAGACATGTACTGACCTTATTGGTCATGTTCTTCAAAAAGGTCAGGTGTGTAGTACTCGTAACCGGTAGGCGTACGTGCGTGTGTGACCATTCACAGAATGAATGAACATGGATGAGGCAAAAGGAGTAAAGTATATAAGGATCGTAGCAGGTGGCGTTCAGTAATAAATTTCTATGCACATCCATTTCATATCGAGTTTCCTCCGTGCCTCGGAAATCATGTGAAGTCCTTGATTTTGGATGTTTGCAGTCGTTATGGGTAGTCAGAAGCCAGAACGTCTGACAACCAGTCTTACCAAGGGGTATCGTGTTACCCAGTAAGTGGGTTGCGGAGGTCGATAGGTAGTCGCTCCATGTAAAACACTAGTATTCAGCTGCATCCGTTCAGACTGAAAGCCGGCCTCAACATATACGGGAAAGGCTAGGCAGATGATGATGATGATCCATTGGAAAAAGGAGTGTGTTAATGTACTAGACCTGTTTTGAAGTAGACTAGCACTGCAATCAACATCTACAATAGTAATTTTATTATTCTCATGTGACACAATAAACTGAGTGAAATCACAATAATCTTTCCTAATACCTACTCTATTGTTTCTACATTTACTATGGCAAGAATAAACGTAAGACTCTTGACAACACTTCAAGCCTCTATACATAAAACGGTTTTAAATTTCTCTGTTACCATCTTGTATTATATCCACATATTCATCTAGATTTTTAGAATAACAAAGTTGTTTCGAGTAAGTTCACTTCATTTTAGTTACTTTAGTTAAACAAATGGATAAGTTTCCGCGGTAACCTTGTTTGTAAATAATTGTGTTCGAATTTTGCCAGAAGCATACTTACTGCTTCAGTTACACACATAATAATAATGTAGGTATGGAAATAATATGTATTTTCGTGTGTAATGTTTTGGGCATGTCTGATTAGTTGTTAAGTCGGCAAAGTTTCATGTTGAGTTTGGAAATTAAATTGTTCTATGATAATAGTTTGAGTTTAGAGATTATTTTTAAATAATAAAGTTATCGTCCGTGTGGTGTCGGACGTAAAAAATAGCACCATCCCATATCTTCCCCTGGGTGTCATAAGAGGCGACTAAGGGACTTACCAGAGAATGGGCAGCAGCGTTCTCTGTGCCTTTGCAACAACCATACTGCGATCGCCCATTCGCCTGCCAAGCGTGGCGTTTATGGCAAACCCCCCCCCCCCCCCCTTGGGGAGGCCTATGTCCAGTAGTGGACGTCTTTCGGCGGAAATTATGAATAAAGTTATTATTGAGCCAATTAAAACTGTAACCAATTATAACAGTCGTCTCTATACATAATTAATGATCTAACTAGACCAATTATCGTACAATACATATTTACGATGTATTATTTAACTTCGTTACCCAATACCGGACGGAACGCGGCGTACCGATGTATAAATTATAGTCAGTCAGCGTAGCTTTGTGTTTTATTGAGTACATAATTATCTGTTAGACAATAAATGGTAATATCGGAAAAGGAAGTTGGAGCGATTGAACGATACGTTCCCACGCTTATTTACGTGTAAGCAGTGATTAATAATGCTGTAATAATGCGACAACTTATGTGTTTGATATTACTTGTAGAAAGTGTTTTATTTCTGCGTAGTAGCACAAAATAAAAAGCTTACAGAAGGACCGCTTCCGCCATCATCGAAAATAATTACCTAAACTTGTTAGACTCACTAGGGCTGCTACTGTATTGCCTCTGTAGGTTTTATTTGTGATATTATGGAATTTTATTTTATTGACACTAGTAACAATGGTGGACAACTCTTTGCAAGTTGTTTATAACAATTTTTTCCTGTTTGTCATGAAATGTCAATTATAAGGTAAATATTTGTGTGATGAGCACTTGTGTTTGCCTTGTGTCTGGGTGTTGCTTATCTATATACCTATGTATGTATTTAAATGTTTTTGTGTATGTATATCAGCTGTCTGACACCTATAGTACAGGGTTACTCTAGTTTGGGGTCAGATGGCCGTGTGTGAAATGTCCCCACATATTATTATATTATTATTACTAGCATTTTAGCTTTGCCCGCGACTTCGTCCGCGTGAATGTCGGTTATAGTGGATGCAGACGATGTCACTGATTAAAAAGTAGCCTATGTCCTTCCCTGGGGTTGAAGCTATCTTCATACCAAATTTCATCAAAATCGGTTCAGCCATTTCATCGTGAAAGCGTAACAGACAGAGTTACTTTCGCATTTATAATCTAATATATAAATAAATAAATATAAATTTGATCATTCTTTTGACAACACGTGTCGCTAGTCGAGAAACGTGTCGCTTGAAACTGATAATGCCTGTAAACGTAATGTCATTGTGTGCGTGCGAAAAATGGCGGTTTGTTCTGAGTGGTCTCTCTCTCTGCTTAGGCGCGCCGAAGTGTTACGTACTTTGTGGTAGTAGTCATCATTGGCCATCGAATTATAGCAAATTGGGTATAGCTTAATAGGCCACATTCCCACCCACCCATTTCCGCCCAACCATACTCACCCATTCACCCATTTTTGAAAAGTGTCTCAATTAAATTCTGTAGTGCTAATATGCCACCAAAAAAAACACAACTTATATTCTTTTTACGAACACGTAACGATAGCTGATAAATGGGTGGTCACATCAGCGTGTATCGTGACATGGCGCGAAGTAATTAAAAATAAAACATATATATTATGAATCATCTATTGTGGCCATTTTGTGATTTATGAAATGAAACATATTATTATCATATTATGAAACACCTATTGTGGCCTTTTTAGACCTCCAGAATAACATTACATATGTAGTTATGATATTATATTTTATGATTTTCCTACTTACTCTGCTTATGCTAATACACTCGGCGTCACAAAAATCGCACCTTTTCGAAAATAAGTTTAAAACATGTCCCGCCAGTAACGAATACATTAAACCCAATTAATATTGGTATCAATTAAAAGTATGTTTAACGACCTTTAAATTAACAACAGTTAGAATTCCTAAACACAACAGATCTCATTAGCAGGTAACGTTAAAAAAAATGTTGTCAAAATACGCATTACAACGGCCACTAATTGCACCTCCCTACAAGGGTATAAAACGGGCGACCCGGGTTAAATGTGGGTTCTGACCGACCCTGACGATGCTATTACTCTCCTCCAGGAGAGCAATAAGGCCACCAGTACAGTTAAGAAACACAGACACAGACCGCCGTCATTCCGTCCTCGCCGCCGAGGCCCGCCGCGACGACCCCGTACGTCCCCTCCCCGACCCTTGCTCGTGCCAGCCCGCGCCGCTGAGCCTGTAGTTTTAAATTCGTCCCTAAATAATGGAAATCCGATCCAGCCTGTCCCTTTGCTGTCCTCTCCCAGCGACGCCCTAAGCCGAGGCTCGTACCCCACAGGGGGTGCCCTTAGCGTGTAGTCGCTTAGTTTGTAAGCTTTTATGCCCTGGCTGGAGGCCCTAAAAATAATAATTTTTAAGGCACCACAGGAAAGTCCGGTTAAGCAGCCGACAACCTCCTAGGTTGACCTGCGAGATGCCAATCCGAAAAAAAAAAAAAAAAAAAAAAAAAAAAAAAAAAAAAAAAAAAAAATGTGGGTCATTCGCTATTCAACCTTTGAAGTGAACACACGTGAACAGCTACAGCAAGAAAAATACCCCAGAAGATGGATACCACTGCAGATGACGCCGCTCAAGTCATTGCACTACTGCAATCAGGGATGCGGCAATGTGATGTTGCTCGGCAACTGAACTTGAGTCGTTTTGCCGTTCGACGAGTGTTCCAACGTTTCCAAGAGACTGGTGGCTATATCCGAAGACGTGGATCTGGAAGACAACGGTGCACATCCGAAAGAGACGATCGCTTCATTGTTTCGACGTCTTTACGTAATCGGTTCTCCAATGCTGTTGAGCTGCAACAACAACTGCGATCAGCTCGCAGAACTTCTGTAAGCGTCTCCACGATTAGAAGAAGAATGCGGGAGAAGAAAATTGCAGCTCATAGGGCTGCTACAGGGCCCAAATTGACTGCACAGCATAGTAGAGACCGGTTGCAATTTGCCCGTGACCATGTGGATTGGACAATAGACCAATGGAGGGCTGTGCTCTTCTCGGATGAGACGAGGGTGTGTCTTTTCTGCAACGACAGGCGTCGAAGAGTGTATAGGAGGCAAGGGGAACGATTCGCACAAGCCTGTATTCAAGAGACAGTGGAATACGGGGGTGGCTCGTGCATGTTCTGGGGCGGCATGTCAATCGACGGTAAAACGAACCTTGTGTGTGTTTCTCGGACTTGAAGTGCTCGCGGGCAAGGGTCGCTGACTGCTGCTCGGTACATAACAGAGATCTTAGAGGAGCAGGTTGTCCCTTATGCGGGTTTTGTTGGCAGTGGGTTCACGTTAATGCACGATAACGCCCGTTGTCACACCGCTTTAATTGTAAGAGACTACCTGCAAGAAGTTGGCATCCCTGTTATGCGCTGGCCGGCGCGAAGTCCAGACCTGAACCCTATTGAGCACCTTTGGGATGAACTGAAACGGCGAGTACGGGCACGAAATCCTGCCCCTACCACTCTCCAAGACCTTCAAGATGCCGTCGTTGCAGAATGGGACAACATTCCACAAGAGACTGTTGTCACATTAATAAGGTCCATGAGAGAACGCATGGAAGCAGTCATCAGGGCTAGGGGGGGTAACACTAGGTTTTAAGTTAGTTTTAAGGACTTTGTTGTAATTTTTGCTGATAAAATAAAATTTAACTTTTTAATCATTTGCATTAGCTTGCTTTTTTTTATTCCCTGGTAAACAAAAAACCAAATCCATTGATTTATTCTGAAATTTAAATAAATTGCCTTTCCAATTATACCTTATAGTCATATGTATACCATTGATTAATAGGGTTAAAATGACTTTGAAGGGAATTCTTAAAGAGGTGCGATTTTTGTGACGCCGAGTGTAGTTGCTTTTCACAAAATCATGTCAAATCTTTTATCACTTCACACTAAACTTTTATTCAATCGATAAGTGCCATAAAAATGCATCTATTTTTATGGCACTTATCGATTGATATTTTCAAAAATAACACGCGTTAAATTTGAAAATTTTAAATTAAATTATAAGTTTAACGCAAAACGCCTCGTAGACGCCATATTGCTCTTCGGAAATAACGTCAGTTTGCTGATTAACAAATGTTATATATATTTATGATAATTGAATATAATTTTAATATAATTCAAATAATAAATAAAAAAAGAACCGATCGGTAGACTGACAATTGACATATTTTTGTTTACACAGCCGTACGGCGTAATAATAATGGCGGCTACTATTTCATGGTGTTAAACAGATTAAAAAAACTGAAAACTTTGAATTGAATTTAAAAAAAAATGTTTTTTATGAACTAAAACTAATATTTTCAGACTGCATTTTGCCTAAACTATCTCAATAATATATTTATAGATTTTTTCTCATATGGAGTAAAATACCCTATTGTTTTTGTGTCATTGAATGACAATCAGCCTATCGACATCTACAATACCAGAGACTTTGCTGATTCGTTACCATCCCAGTCACAAAAGCGTCTGTAATACATCGCCAGCCTTCAAACCAGAACCGGAACATAGCAACTTCTTCTGGAAGAGCTCTATTACTGCTACAAAAAATATGGTTACCTACTGCAAGGAATTTTCCTAGTAACATAATGGGTTATTCAGACGGTTAGGATTTGACATGATCATGATTTTGTGAAAAGCGACTATTAGCTATCAGAGTAGGAAAATCATAAAATATAATGTCTTCTACATACGTGATGTTATTCTGGTGTTTGTTTTTAACAAAAGAAAATAAATCTGCCAAGTGTGGTGATTATTGTAAATTTACTCGCAGTTTACGGGTCGGTAATTTTTAAAGGGTATTGCTTACGCAAGTTTCGTAAGATTTCTTAACGCGGCACATTTTTTCTAATACGCTTTCTGTACGATAAATGTTCCCTGTAATGTTGGCACTGGTTTTATATACCTATCCTCTCCTGTCCTCCAATCAACGCCTGCTATTACGAGCTCCGAGGTTGCCAGAACTGTGTGGACCGGAACGCCGCACAATTATTGCTTGAAGATAACACTTTTACGTCAAATTCGCTGCGTGTGTACCATCTTACAACGCACGTCTCTAAGTTGCTGAGATACGTTCCGCTAAACTACTCTTATGTCAACCGCTTCGCCGCGTGGCGTTCTTCAACCACACATATCTAAGTTACTGAGACGTGTACCGCACATCCCTATGCACCCCTCTAAGCTGTTGAGGGTGCACCGCCCGCGATAAACCTAACTATATAGTGAGGTGAGTGTCGGCCGGCACTAGTGGCACATTAAACGAGTGATACCAAGAAGACTTCGGAACACGAGCGCTCAAGAACATTTCCAAGTAAGTCCATTGACCTTTCCTTCTAAAACTAGTGGCCACATACACTTCACGTAAGCTATAACCCCGCGTGTATCTATATATATACTGGTCCTTCGAGTAAACGCTTAAAAACCCTGGTCAAAACCAGGTATTCTTGTTTATAAAATACTAGCTCCTAGCCGCCACTTCGTACACATGAAATTCTAGAACCTACACCATAAAACATAAGGCCCTCGGCAATCGTCTAGTTTTTTATCAGTGAATTTATATAATTGGACAAGAACTTCCAAAGATTACCTCATACAATCAGAAAATAAACAAACTTTAGCTCTTTGTATTATTATAGAAGAAGGAAAATACTTACTTATGGTGCCTTATGGCGCCGGCAGCGAAAAGCACCACCCCATTTCTACCTGTGGCTGTCGTAGAATGCGACACAGGGATATTGACCAGAGGATGGACAGCAGTGTCCTTCTGAGTACCATAACACCTACAGCTGCGATCGTTAACATGTATCGGCCAAGCATGGCGATTACGGGTGGACAGCCTCTTGGGGGACACCTATACCCAACAGTGAGCGTCCGAAGGTTGACATGATGATGATGACTCAGTAAATCCATACTATCCATACAATATTGTAAATGCGAAAGTAACTCTGCCTGTTACGTTTTCACGATGAAACGACTGAACCGATTTTGATAAACAATTGGTAGAAAGACTGTTTGAGCCCTGGGGAAGGACATAGGCTACGTTTTAATCCGCAACTTCGTCTGCATCCGCGATAACCGACATTCACGCGGCCGAAGTCGCGGGCAAAATCTAGTTGTAAATATTACGAGCATAATTCAATTGGAAATGGCGTAGGTTTCAACTGAAATTGACATAACTCTCGGGCATTTATCCGTAATTAGGCTGAAGAGATCAAAATATGTCACTCGATCCAAACATGAGATGTCTAATTCTATCGTGTTAGAATGAGAGGAGGAATTAGTTGAAAATTTTAAGTTTAGAGTGACCCTACGACACCTCTAAAGTAGAGTTATTCTGAAATTAAGATTGGCTGCGAATCTACATAACTCCATACCTATTTTCCGAAAGGGTCGATAGAGTTAGCTTTTCATTTATAGCAGGTAGGTGCGTAACGTGAATACGGTTTCTTTTTAGAAAAGGTAGGGGCAGAAAAAGAGGGCTGCTTAAACCCATTGAAGTTTTATTTAAGGACTCAAGTCCGAAAATTAATCAAATTCTTAAATTGAATAAGTTTTCTGTTAAAAAAATAAAATGTAAATTTTCACTACAAGGTGATGCTGAAATATTTGAGGGGTGTAAGAGCAAACTCTGCAACATTTACATAAATCACAGCGCCAGGGTCTCAGCGTAGATAGAGGTTTTAAGATTCACTTCACTTGATTTATGTATTGTACAGTTTTGTAACGAAATAGAATATTTTAACGTTCTTTGTATACTTAATGAAAGTTAAAAGGAAGTTGGGTTTACCTAAAAAACTTTTTACAATAAGGACTATATTTATAGCACGTCTGACGACCATTCTTTTTTGTTATTTTAGAGTTGATTCAACAGCGAAAGTTGTTTTTCATGCATAAAATGACACAAGTTTAGTCAAAAATTATTTAAATATATTTTAGACTAGATCTGCCCATGATTTCGTCTGTGTAGTAGTCAAGATTACCATAAAATATAGCCTACTAGCTTTTGCACGTGACTTCGTCCGCGTGAATGTCGGTTATAGTGGATGCAGACGAAGTCGCGGATTAAAAAGTAGCCTATGTCCTTCTCCTTCTCCTGGGACTCAAGCTATCTTCATACCAAATTTCATCAAAATCGGTTCAGCCGTTTCATCGTGAAAGCGTAACAGACTTACTTTAGCATTTATAATATTATATAGTAATATACTATATACAAAAAAAGGTTCCGTACCATTATTCATACAACATTAGACACTATATTAAAACATTTAGGTTGATGTATGAGAGCCCCCCTTTAATATAATATTTATTTTATTCTGTTTTGTTATAGTGGCAATAGATACATCATCTGTGAAAATTTTAACTGTCTAACTATCACGTTTTATGAGATATAGCCTGGCGACAGACAGCCAGACAGACAGCCAGACAGACAGACAGACGGACAGCGAAGTCTTAGTAATAGTCCCGTTTTTACCCTTTAGGTACGGAACCCTAACAAATTAATTAATAATTATATTATTAATTATATTATTAATTAATATATTATTCATTATTAATTATTATTATTATTAATTTTGTGATAGTAAAATCTAGCCAATAGCCCTCGAGATAACGTAGCTTCATATTGGTGAAATTTTTTTTTTAAATCGAATGAGGAGTTTCTTAGATTACCCTCTACTTACAAACTTACCTTACCTTACCTTACCTTACCAAATGTATACCTCTTTATAATATTAATATAGACTGTTTTTAAAAATCACACATAATATCTTATCAAATGAGATTTTTTACTTTATAATCATAGCGTTTAGAGATAAACATCTGCCGTTCTAAAGCGCTTTCAGCGCTGCACTTTAATTTCCCGTTTCATCTCTCTTCCCACTGGTTTACGCTTTTTACTGCACATCAGATGAATCGGAATGAAACGTGCAATTTGAAATAAATCAGTAATACTTACTTAATTAATTAACGTTATTAATTACTTTTTCAATGACTGTTAAAGTCCTTGTGATTGTAAGTTTTCCTTATTACAGTTTGTTTCATACTACTGGGTATTATTACGATTTGCGTGACACAGTAGTTCGTACGGCCAGCACATCAAGCGACAACCATCTGTCAAATTTGTTTCATGGATTTTCAACTTTATCACGAAGTTATAAGGTTCATATTCAATTGGGAAAATTTGACAGTTTGGTATGGTTTGATGTGCTGACATCTGTCCTTTTAGGTAAAGACCTTTGATTTTACAGTTGCTAAGCAAATACAGGTTGCAAAATATAGCCAACAACTAAGTTACATTGAGAAAAAAAAATTGCTAATATTTATTGTTGTTTTTAACTTTCTCGCCAAAAATAAGTATGGTAGCGCGCATTGTCCAGGGGTCGTAAGGGTATTAAAAGTTTAATAAGAACATTCAACACTTATTATAAAACAAAACATTAAAAACATATTGGAATTTTGACCTTCAATAATTATGAATATCTCCGTAACTAGAATATTATCAGTTACGGTCAAGGCAAAAAAGAAATGGAATGATAGAAAGATCATGTAACTTTTGATGTATCTTTTTACATCTGTCAATATTCAATTCAAAATTTCTTTTGGACAGAAATCAAGATGCAAATGATGCCCTCAATTTAACAATAAAAGGCAATTAATATCTATAGTATCAAGTACATGGGTCCTGATTTGATAGAGATTAAAGAGAAATTGAGAGAATAGCGATTTGGAGCTCATAGGGCGAGAATATTGCAAAAATAATATGATGATCCATTGTCGAGTGTATCTGCGTCACATTCTTCCGTTTTTACTATGTATAATTCATTGGAAATAATTGGACTATCTATACTAATATTATAAAGCTAAAGAGTTTGTTTGATTGGTTGAACGCGCTAATCTCAGGATCTACTGGTACGAATTGAAAAATTCTGTGTTGGATAGTTCATTTACCTATCGAGGAAGGCTATATGCCCATGAGAAGCCGGGTCGGGTTGCTAGTCACGTATATTAAGAAGTTTTACGAACATTTTTTTACCAGTCAGTTTGTACAGACGCCAGAACATCAAGCCATACCTAACTGTCAAATTTTCCCAATTAAATATGAACCTTATAATTTTGTAATAAAGTTGAAAATCTATCAAAGAAATTTGACAGATTGTAGTAGCTTGATGTGCTGGCCTCCAGCTAACTTTTCTAATAGGTTCGTTAAATTAGTCACACCAAACTACCTACTGCTACCAATGTTGCTTAATATCAGAAAAAACAGGAACAAAACGAAAAATGGTCTATTATCCATTGAATCGCATTGCCTCATTGTCGGCCTCATATTCTACATAACAATAGCGCAAAAACTTGTCATAAGGTGGTACTGTATTAGTAACTATGTAACGCATTGTAGTTTAGTTCGTTTTGCAGAAAAAGTAAGCAGACAAGGTACCACGCCTTACCAACAGACTGGTCTTGCGTGACCGTGACGAAGGCGACCTCGTTGAAGAGGTGTTTAGGGGTTAGAGTAAAAACGAGTGAACTGGTTCATCCTAGGCAAGTGTGTTCCACCTTAAGCCGTATCATCACTTAAGATTAGGTAAATCCCGGTCAAACGCAAGCCTATTAGAATATTTAAAAAAAACTAATTGAATGTACTTTAATAAGTGGTCTTTGGCCGTCAGCACAGACAGAGCAGCAGTACCTATGCTAGAGCAATTTTTACTATCTTTGTACATAAAAAAAAGTTGGCCATCACGGGACGCTGGGCAGATGTGAAACATCACAGTGAAATATTAAATTGGAAAGGAATAAAAACCAATAAAAAATAAAACAAACATGTCATGTATGCTATAGTCGGATAGAAATAGTAAGTAGCTCATACTGCGAAGCAACGGACACACACAGGGAGTCGAAAGCGATGGCGTACCTACTGGCCCCTCTACGCCATCGCTCTCTACTCTTGTGTATGACGGCATGAGAGAGCGTCATGCCGTTTGTCGTGACAGCAAACTGGTCAAATTTACTGCCAAAAGGCGCCTATAGAGGTTTAACGCGCTATATATTAGAGGAAGTTTGAAAGTTTCGCCAGTGACAGAAAAGTTGAAAGGGAATCATTTCTCTTGGTGAAGGGAAGGGATGAAACGCAGTGTGGATGGATGGACATGGAAAGGAAGGCCAATGGAAAGATGGATGGATTTCTAAGGTTTCACGACGGTTAACAGGCCGAAATAGAAGAAGCTAAAACATGTTGCGCCAATCCCAAGTAAAATGGGACAAGGGCACGAAGAAGATGGTGATGAGATGTTTCACACCAATAAATTACCAAATGATACCAAGTATCATTTTGTTTTTTTTTTTTGTATTTTAAAATTTTTAAATTACTTTGAAATGAAATGTAATTATAAAAACTTAAAAATCATTTAAAAATTAAAAAATAATTTAATTTTTTTTTTAATTTTAATTAAAAAAGAAAACCTTTAAAAATCGTTTAAAAATTTCAAAATCATCACCTAAACTTATGTAATTATAAAAACTTAAAAATCATTTCAAAATAAGATAAAGTAAGGTTAATACTTTAGTTAACACTGACTCACGACAAGCGTGTGTGCTCTAATCCTATTTACAAAAATTCATTGAGTTTCGTTACATACCTATTGACCTGAATATAGCTAGACTACTTTAGTACAGAGTACGTTGTCGGGGGCCCGGGGCAGTTCCCAAGCGTTTATAAATGTCAATTTTTATTTGAATTAAGGAAATCATTGAAAAGATAGGATCATATAAAATTTCAATGACAAAGTGAAGCATATAATATAGAAGCAAAAGACTAACATTAGGTCAGTAGAATGGTGATGTCCAGTACCTATCATGCATATGCTTTTTCTTTTCTATTTTTTCCGCTGCATTCGATTTATTAAGAGAAGAAGGGGCTCGTGGCTAATTAAAAATCGTACAGACCGATTGGTCAAGGTTAAGCTACGCTTGCCGCGGTCGGTCTGTGGATGACCATCCATTTTATATCAGACTATGCTGAGGCCGTCTTCCAGTCTGACAGAATGCAGCACACCAGTGTTTCACTTGGAGCTACTGCCTGTCTGACCACCACAACCCAGATTCTGGGTAACACTATACCTCCTTGGTACAACTGGTTGTCAGACTTTCTGGCTCCTGACTACCCATAACGACTGTCAAAGATCTACGAATGACAGCCGAGACCAACGGCTTTACGTGCTTTTCGAGGCACGGAGTCGGGGTGGACTCCGTGCCGACAGTCGTTATGGGTAGTCAGGAGCCAGAAAGTCTGACAATCAGTCAAGTCAGTCAAATACCAAATGAAGGTAGGCTAAACGTTACCATTTTGTTACTCCTTAATTGTTTAAAAAACACTTGAAAGTCGCAAATTCTGTAGCAAAAATTTTACGTTTCATAAACTTCATGATAAATTTAGTAAAATCATCGCAAGAAATACTATGAAAAGTGAAGAACTAATTCCAATTTAGGTACTTGGATATTTATTTTGTTACTTTTAACTTAAAGTCAATTTAAAGTTTTGATTATATGAAAAATAAACAGAATTGAAAGATTTTGCTTACTTCTCATAAAAATGTTGAGCGAAATTGATTTACATTACAAGTTATCTTGATTTATATTATATAAATAAATATGTTAAAGTGAGTTTAAAGACGGGAGATTTTTGGGACAGTAACAAAAAAGGAATAGAAAGGTAACAAAATAAAAACATAATGCTTGTTATCTTTACTTACATAAAACATATCCGGGTTTTGCTTTAATTTACCTCATCTTTTATGCCGGAGCTAGTGGCATTTTCGTTGTGCTGTTGAATTGTAAACATAGCTTTATAATTCTGTTTTTGTTTTTTGAATTTTCCGCTTATACGTTACTACCCCAAAGTAACAAAAAAAAAAGTAACAAAACAAGTGATCGATTTTTTCAAAATATTATTGTGGTAGTTAACTTTGCAAATATGTCTACTATTACACACTTAATTTGAATGTAAGTTAATAACTATTGTACTCTTGATAGAAAGAGTAGTAAATATTGTCAATTTACCTTTAAACAGCAATAACAAAAGCCGGAATGAGATTCACTCTAAAATAAGTATGTGCGCATACTGCATACTTCGGAACGGCAACTGACACAGTACATCAAGATAACAGCATTTATGGCATCTACGGTGATGCTAGTTCAAAAAAACAGCTAAATGGAAGTTTTTTTTTAATATTTCACATTAAAAATGGGTAACAAAAACTGAAATCCATTCTAGGAACTTTTGCTGGGACAAGTTTAAAATTCATTTATGACCGTAAAATTTTAACCAAATTACCAAAAAGGAAATACAACGTGAACCTTTTTACTATGTAATATGATTTAAAATCAAAATCTCAGTATAGTTTCTTTGAACTTTATCAAAATAATTGAGTTTGAAATTGCGAGTGGTAGACTGGGACATAAGAATTTTCATACATTGCAATTTTCGACAGCTTATATTTAGTTGATTTTTTATTTAAATACTATGTATTTATGACCTGGTATAATATTTTCTGTAAATTTTAATAACAATTATGCTCGTAAGCAAATTCGTATCAATAATTTGTAGATTTACACCATAGTTATTCATCTTCAAAATCATGGGACATTCCACAAATATGTAATGGCAAAAAAAAATAGAAACACTCACCTAATAAAACTATGTACTTACACAATATTCAAATTGGCATACTAACGCACACATAAATAACATAATATTGTAATGTCACAATATATTAATTTCGTGATTCGTGAAATGAGTGTCGTCCGTCGTGGGATACAACGTCAACGGAATGACACCGACATCGACACGACTCTGAACTCAAGTGGGCTAATTAGCATAGTTTCAACGTGCCAGTCGCGTGGCGTTAATAACTTATCTACACGTTTTTAATTGTACTTGGCAGAGAAAATCACAATTTAACATACGCATGTTAGGTTCATTTAGCCGTGGCTTTATAAAAGAATATGGATTACTTTTAAAATACTGTCTTTCTGAATCAAAAGCCAGTACGTGCTTCTATAATAAACTTTTTCAATACTAATAATATCCTTTTTTTTTTTTAAATGTTAAACATATTTTTTCTTAGCTATTTTATTAAGTTATGCACTAATAAAGTACTTTATTAGAGTACTTTAAAAAAATATCCGAATGAAAATTCTTAGCAGTCTCAATTTTAGTTAAACATCTAAGCATAATAATCATTTGCTGAAGTTATTATAGCTTAACCGTACGAATTTTAAGTAGTCAGCCTAATAAGAATTCAGGAAGCAGAACCTTATACAATTAGCCTTAAATTAAGCTCTAGATTCCTACATTTCGTTTTAATTTGGTGATTTTGTTAACAGCTGGTAGAAGTTCCACCAGCTGCTGTGTTAAGTAGGTACTTAGTAGTATTTTTGCAAATTTGTCTAATTTTAAAAATTTTGCAAATTTTTAAAGGCTTCGTTGTAAAACTTTTTATTTCGGTAGTTTTATGTATGCAGATGTAGAGTAGCCTACTTACTGTTGTTTAAATAATAATTAAATATTAATAATATTTATTTAATATAAACAACAGCAAGCAACAACACACCAAGCAAGCAAGCAACTCTATATCTGCTTACATAAAGCTACCGAAATTAAAAGTTTTTACAACGAAAACCTTAGTTCCCCACCCATCCATGTGTAAAGCAGGAATTTTCATCCGCCACCCAGGTAGCTCAGAGTTTAAGAACGGTCTTAATACCTTGGATATTTGTGACCCTCGATTAAATTCTTTGTCATCAAATTTGTCCGTCATTTCTCCGTTGCTAGATAAATCCGTCATGTTCGAATTTCGAATCCGTAATATTTGGGCTCAGGACACCGTGACGAGGGTACCTGAGATTACAAAAATCTGAATCTAGTCACGTACCATCAGAAACTCAGAATCATTCGCCTGAAATATATCTACTCTACTTTTTTATTACGATCGTAAGTTCTGTCTGTGATACTGGCTGTACGTGGCACATTTACCTGAAACCTGTAATCATAAAAAAATATGTGTCACTGTAACAAAAAAATATTAGTTGAGTATGTTTTTGTGGCCTAGAATTCAACAAATATTTTGTTAGTATGTTTCAGTTAGACTTAAACTAAAACAACATCAAGGTGACATTTGACAAATATAATAAAACTGTTATCATTATATATTTAGTTAAATACGGAAAGTAGGTACGCGGATAAGAAGGTAACTAGGCAGGTAGATACTTCGTTTCGTTCTTTCAATGAACTATCTAATAGAGATTTTATGTAGTAGCATATCGAATCCGTGTTCATAGCCAGCGTCGATACGCTTTTCTTGAAAATTCTATTCATCTTTGTGTTCGAGTAGTCGTGAAATTTATGATCCATCTCCTAAGAAGGATTTATTTCAAGATTTTCATAAATAAAATACGGAGATTAATAAATTTTAAATGGCTAAACCCAGAAGCATAAAGTCTTTATTTGCTATTGTTTTTAAGCGGATTAAATTTTCCTTTTCTGACTGCTTTTATCATTTAACGACCAAATTTTAAAACCCTGAAGAAATAGAACCTTTTTATTTTTTTAAGGCGATCTTTAAAACTCATTTGAATAACTTGAAAAGTTCTAGATTAAATGGAAATATTTTCAAGTCTAGACGTTAAGTCTAAAAAACCTAAGAAGAGTTCCTATCCTACAACATTTTTCCACAGGGAATAAATGTTGAATATGATTATTTTTTACAAATCTACAAAGAAGTTTAAAAAGGTATATTTTGAAGTGACAACCATCGCCTACTAGAATAATCGCTACAACATAAAGGACTTTGTTACTATATACAAAAGGGCATACATTCGTATTTTATTTACTAAATTGTGAAATAAAACGCTCTCCTTAAAATCAGCAAAAAATTTAGTACCCTTTCGCAGTTTTTAGCTCATTGAAGTACTACAAATGTTCTTAATTAAAACACGAATGAATTGCAAAGATATTTCGAAAGGACGCAAAATATACGTGACCGTGATTCCGTACACGGGCGAGAGAAGTTTCAGGCAGGCGACAGACAAGCGGGATGCAAGTGTTTCAAGGTCGGAAGGGAGGGGTGGGCCTTGACTTGGGTTTTTGGTTCCTTCCACACAGCTGCGAAGTGCAGATAAAGAGAAAGTAGCTCTACTTGTAAACGAGCTGTTGAAAATGTTTAAGTTGCAGGGTCATATTTACTAACGACTAGCTTACTGCGTCTGCGAGATAATCGGTTATTAGCGGGGTATTTTTTTTTAAGCGGAAAATATTATTTTTTTCTATTAATAAAATAATAAAGAAATCATTTCCGTTAAAAAAAAGTTAAAGTAGCTTAAGCTATTGCTTATAACGTCAGCTATGTCCCCGTTTCAGCCGTTTGTCATCATCATCATTTCAGCCGAAAGATATCCACTGCTGGACATAGGCCTCCCCCCAAAGGGGGGGTTTTGCCATAATCACCACGCTTGGCAGGCGGGTTGGCGATCGCAGTATGGTTGTTACAAAGGCACAGAGAACGCTGCTGCCCATTCTCTGGTGAGTCCCTTAGTCGCCTCTTACGACACCCACGGGAAGATATGGGATGGTACTACTCTTTACGTCCGACACCATACGGACCAGCCGTTTGTATAGGTGACAAACCCAAATGTGTCAAGTCGTTATGGTCACGACTACATGACAGACTTCTTTATGTAATTCGTAGCTTGACGCCGAAGGCACGTTTTTGCGTTTTCGAGATGGCGGTCAAAAGGTTAAAGGTGCTGGTATTTTTATATTGATATTTTAGAAGTATACCCTATTTATTAATCACTGTATGATTCCAAATTTATCAAGCAGTTTGAGTAGGTACAGAGGACAGCACATCAAGCATGATGTGCTGTCCTCATGTCCTCATGATGTCATGATCCTTTGACAGCTTGGTAGGTATGCTGTCAAAGGATCATGGCAGGATTTGTACAAAAAAAAATAAAGATGTTTAGAGAAGTGGAAATTCTAATTATACTCTTGTGTACCTAAAGAGTATTATCAGGCATTTACAATATTTTTAAAACTCCGCAATAAAAATGTATGTTAAAAGTTAATAATTTAACGAAAATCTCATTATTTCAAAACGAAACGGCGACTGTCAGTAACAGTAATACTGACCGCCACCGTTTCGCAGTTCTTAAACTGAAGTTGCATCGTTTTATGGGAAATAATGTTACAAATAATGATTATTTTTTCCACACACTTGTCACATCACTTGTCTGCCAATTTGATAGATCCGTTAATGTCACTTCTCACTCTCTTTTTTTTATAAACACAAAATAGGCAATGAGATAAACGAAAATGTGATATTTTTATTTCGAAATATTTTAATTATGCGGGGGTTTAAAAATATGGTGTACATCAATCTACTCCTGGTAATGTATTCTCCATATTGGAAGGTATTATAAACCCTCTAAATGTTTTTATTTTTTCCATACAAATGAATGTATGGATCGGCCATGATTCTATTTTTCCTAATTGAATATTAATCTTATTATTATTTAATAAAGTTGAAAATCTATCGAAGAAATGTGACAGATTGTTGTAGCTTGATGTGCTGGCCTCTATACCTTCGCAATGCACGTCTTAGTAACGTGGCGTGATCATTAGATTAAGTACTTTACTAACAACACTTTTTGATTGATTAGGTATCGTAATTCACGCCAGGGAATGAACAATGCAATTTATATCCTATTATAATTTTCTAATTCGGTAATTTTGGAGGAAGTAATGTATCGATTCTAATTCCGACAGTAAAGACGTATAAGTACTTTCAACAAGGTTATTAAATGAAGGCAAACAGGGAAAACCATCTCTACCTAGGAAGGTTGAGATTGTTTACTAACCGTTTTCTTGTTTAGTATTCATTAGCTTGTTTCATGCATTTATGCATCTCATTTCGTTATCGCGGTGCACAAAATGGAACGAACACGCGAACTGGAACAGTTATATAGTATAGTTATAATATCAATAGGTATTAGATTTAAAATATGGCCTGTTTTATTTTTGTGTATTTTTTAAAACATAGGTACTGGGTAGGTATAAAACAAGGTTAAGTAAAAAGGGAAAATATTTTTGGAGGTGAATATGTTTTTAAAACCGTAGTATTCAATTTTATTTAGTCCTTCCAAAATGGAAAACCTGAAATACATGATGAAAGAACTCATGAATGACAGTAGTCTAGCACAAAGTGTGTACAAACACCACCGCAGACATTTTTTTTACACAAAATCTGCAGTCTAAATATTACACCTCTAGCCAACACTGTGTCTATAAGTACATAAAACAAAGAGATTGTAAATGACTTTATTGCCAATGCGTGAGTTTTATTACAACATTTTAATTTTTAACAATTTATTTTATTATAATCACCCTTCATTACACTGTATTACAATAACGGAACTCGCCTCATTCCAATGATTACAGTTACGTTGCATAAATTATCTCATTACAACGTCGATCAGTACCTAGGTAGGTACCTAGTGATCGTATTTGCTGTCGTAACTAGAGTCGCGTGCGCAGGTCTGCGTAATGCAAATTTTGAGCGTAACGGCTGTACTTGTGACGACAGCAAGGCCATGTTTATTCTTGTTATGAGAATGATATTGTTTGGATTTTATTTAGTTTTGTATATTATGTACACCAAAGAAAAACCCATCGGTGTTATTTGTTACAATTGCAGAGAATATTGAAAACACATTTTTTTTAGGAAACACTATGTCGATAACTAACTCCTTCTTTATAAGGCTAAGCGTGCACCACGAAATTAATTCGTTTGAAATAAATAGTTCTGAACTTACAAAACGAATGATTTTTTAGTATTTATTTATCTTTATCTATTTAGTACCTAAAATCAGGATTAACGAGACATTTTCTCCAATTATTATAATACTTAGGTATAGTGATAATTAAATCTGCCTCTCTGTTAAAAACCTGTCAGATTATCCGCTTAATGAAGGCCTATTTTGATGACGGCTTAAAAAATGTTTTAGACACAGATGAAATTATTATACCTACTGAAGTCCCTAGTAGCTAAAAGGAACTTTTAACAATGTTATGAACTTTTTGATGTGTTCAAACTGGGATCCCTTCTTTTCGCATAATGTTATTTTTCCTATTATACTTTGGCATAACTGTTTTGGCACAATTTGTTTTGCCATAATAATACTTTGGCATATTTTTTGTGGCATACTTACTGTTTATGTTGGCATAATTATATTGAAGGCTTATTTGTTTAAGCATAAATTCATTTCGCATAATGTTACACGCAAATCTATTGTGCCACGCTAAAGTATTGTCTTAAAAATTCAATATGTTGTGCTACAAAAGTTGCTGGCAGAAACCAATTACTGCAAAACCGACTCCACGTAGTCTTCTCTGCCCTAATCCTAGAGTGTAATCTAAGCCCGCGTAGGCGCGGAGGGGCGAGGCCTGCGAGCTGAGGAGCAGGTAGGTGGCTTTAACGCTCGCCGCCGTGGCTGAGGCTGCGGTGGTGAGCGTGAACCACATCTGCGACGATAAGCTCGCGTGGAACCGCCGGAGCCGTGACAGAAACCATGCCTGCTGCATGTTGCATGCTGCATGCTTGCTGTATGCATGGTGTATGTTTGTTTAAATGTTTGCATGCATGATAAAATATGTTTAAATATCATTATGTAAATAAAGATTCATGGTGAGATCCAAACATTCATTTGTATGAAAAATAAAAATCATTTAGAGGGTTTCAAATATTTTGAATTGTGGAGAATACATTACCAGGAGAAGATTTATATATTTACAGTATTTTTAAACCGCTGCAAAAATAATATATTCCGAAATGAGAATAATACTTTTTAGGTTCATCTCGTTGCCCATTATGTGTTTATAAAAAAAAAATTACAAGTGCCATTGACGGATCTATCAAATTGGCAGACAAGTGATGTGAATCGTTGTTTGCAATGGCGGACTTAAAAAAGTAAATTGATTAATTTGTGATTTGTGACATTATTTCCCATAACAATGCAATTTCAGTGTAAGAACTGCGAAACGGCGACTGTCTGTAGTGTCACTGTTACTGTCAGTTGCCGTATCGTTCTGAAATAATGAGATTTTTGTTAAACTATTCACTTTTAACATCCATTTTTAATGCGGGGCTTTAAGAATATTGTAAATGCCTGAAGAGAATTAGATTTTGCTGTTTCCTTGCTTTGGAATGTTGTGCTTAATTATTATTATGAAAAGAAAAATGACACCTATAAAAGTTATGCATAAGCTGATGCGTAAATAATGTTATGCAAAAATATAATTAGGAGAAACAAAAGTATGCTAAGTTATATTAGGTCTTAAAATTTTATGCAAATGGATAGGGAACCGTTCAAACTTAAAGCTGCTTGACTTGACATGTAGGTATGCGCATAATAAAAAAAATTGCGTAAGGAATTGTTAAGCGAATTCCGAACCTTTGGCCACAGGCAGAGGTGAATCACCGCGGTGGTTTTAGCCCGTAAGAGTCCGGCTTCGACATGTCCTTCCGTCAACTCCATGGAGAAAGTCCATGAGGATTTCCACCTCGCACAAAGAAAAAAAGTAAAAGTTACCTAAGCATATTACATCGATTTATCAAAACATTCAGTGTTTCTATTGCCTCATTCATATATAAGCGTGAATTTCTTACTAGCTTGTGCAAAATCGTTAGAAAGTAGGTACTAAAAGTATGTCCTCCTTGCACAATTGCACATATTCTGTTTTAAGCCAGTATGACAAATCGCGTAATTACATACGACATCGCCATTAGCTAATTTCCGTCAAACAATGACTTGCATACGATACTACACTATATTCTTGACAATCTAAGAAGTTCCATTTGACATAACATATTTGAATATGAATCAACGATTAATTCGTGTTTTTGAGTGCATTTTTTAAAATATAAAATTAAACTTGATGCTTACGAATGATACTCGTTGTTGCAGTGTATTGGTAACGTAGTAATTAATTAGGATTATGAATTTTATTTTTCAATTTCTTACGTACAAAAGAAGAAACGTCAAATGGGACTTCTTACGTTATCAGGAGTTTAGGTACGTACTTACTTTTTCATAATTTTGTAATTTTCTTATTAGATTATTAACCTCTTTCTTTTTTTTCAGGTAAAGTGAATACCACATAGAAACAACAAAAAGAATGTTTACTGGTAATATTTCGTAGTTACTATTGTTTAATGTATTAGGTTGACTTTTGTTTGCCTCGATTTTTTAAAAGAAGACAACGTGTGATTAGTGTGCAGGTTTATTCACTCATGACCAAACATAGTGGAATAATAGCAGGATATTTATGTATAGATTAGCTCACGGAACAGATAACTCTATTTATCTGTTCCGTGGATTAGCTACTACTTTAACTTATCGAGGTAGGTATAGCGTTTTGCATGCTGTGACACAAAATTCTAATCTATTTGGACATTAATTAAACAATCACCTAAAAACGAATGCGACCAGAAATGGACCGTATTAATTTGTTTATTCAATAGTACGGTCAACATTTTTTTGAATCAAGTAGTACACAAAGGCCGCGTCGAATTGAACGGCTTCCCGTCTGACCTGAAGGTTGGCGCGTTCAAAATTTTTGTAAACAATACCTACTGCTTTGTCGGGTGAATTATTAGTTGTAGTTTGTAAGTAACTTATTTGCCCATTGTGCGGTTACGATATTGGATCGTATTTGTGTTGTGACAGTACCTTTAAGATTGTGTGTAGTGTAACCCAGATGTTATTTAAAATTGAAATCAATCACGTTCACATTGTCCTTGTCACATTACTATCAGCATCATCATCTGCCTAGCTTTTTCCCAAATATGTTTAGGTCGGCTCCCAGTCTAACTAGATGCAGCTAAATACCTACCTGTGTTTTACATGGAGCGACTGTCGGTCTGACCTCCACAACCTAGTTACTGGGTAACACGATATCCCTTGGTAAGACTGGTTGTCAGACTTTCTGGCTTCTGACTACCCATAACGGCTATCAAAGATTTACGAATGACAGCCGGGACCAACAGCTTTACGTGCTGTCCGAGGCACCGAGGAGTATCGGCATAAAATGGGGTAGTCACCCATACTCGGACCGTCCGTTTGTTTATTGTGTTACATATGTATGTTTATGTAGTTCTGTAATGTGTTCTGTATGATCCAAAGTTACGCCATTTTTTCTGAAATAAGAGCCAGCACTTAAGAAACCTATAATATTCCTATGAGGTTTCCGGTGACTGGGACTACAATTAACTCGGACTACAGTCCCAGTTGCCGGATCCATTTAATTTTTTTTTTTTTTTCCGGCGACTAGGACCAATTATTATTTCAAATATTTGTTCGTTTGACTGTACTGTTTTTGGCTTGAACAATAGATTTTTGTTTTATGCGTGGTCGCAGTCGCTGCAAGCAAAATATTAAAATTAAATGAATCCGGCAACTAGGACTGTAGTCCGAGTTAATTGAAGTCCCAGTCGCCGGAAGCCACATTCCTATGACCCTGACTACATATCGATACCTTTAGGCTCAAAGGGCGTAACCACCATTTTGGTCAAAATGAGTTAATAATGCAGCCATACTTAGTTTTTCGTCCTCTTTCGATTGGTCTATTTAAAGTCCCAAAATTCGCAAAAAAATGGTGAATACAACCCATAATTTTCGTCTCGCTAAACACATTTTTACTGTAAATTGTGCCGTAAATGAACAAAATTTAATTTCTTGTAACAGCAAAGGTCGTAACAGGAAAATAAAATTAAAGATTTGGCTGTATGTCCCGTGATCTATCAAATTTGGTGTTTACGTCTTTGGCCATTTGTAAATTTTGGTTCACACTTGTCTTATACTACCCGAGATTTTATCAAATTTGGTGGTTACTTCCTAAAGTATATTAAAATTGTGACACTGTTTCCGCAAAACTGCATTGTGCGAATCGCTCCCCCGGTCTCCTGTAGACTCTTGGTCGACGGTGGCTACCATTCAGGCACGTACTGTTTTCGTCCGAGAACAGCACTCAGTTCCATTGCTCCATTTCGCAATCTAAGTGATCGCGAGCAAACTGAGGCCGGGCTTGTCGTTGGGTTGGAGACAATTTTGGTCCTGTGGCTAGCCTTTTTGGGATCAAGTTCGATTCTTTGAGTTTTTGCCTCACTGTCCACTCGCTGACAGTCCTCCCTCGAACTTCTCTGGATGTTCAAGCCAGTCAAGTGTCGATTTCGAAGAGAAGAATCCGTCATCTCTCACTTCAGTGCATCGCTGTCGTCCAGATACTGGTCTCCGGACTTAGTTATCAGTTTACCTGAGCCTTTTGTATACCTCGAGACACAAGACTGCCCTAGACATAGCTGTCGATCGATAGTACGCTGAGACACCCCTTGCTGAATTAGGATGACGACTTGAGTGACTTTTTTAGGTGTGTGGTGCCCATTTCTTTTTAGTATTATGTTCCCAGTGACGTGAAGCTGATGATCAATTTTCATAAACGCTCACTTTTTATAGATTTTCAGAACTACCAGACATGATGTTTGGTTTTTACGTTCTAAGACATAAGGTGAATAATCTTTGGTTGAAAAGGTACAAAGCTAACCAAATTACCTTTCAAATGATATACCACAATCCATAGTTCATCATCATCATCCGGAAGACATCCACAGTTGAACAAAGGCCTCCCCCATAGAATGACATAACGAGCGGAAACCTGCAGCTTGCATCCACCGGTTACCCGTGACCTTAACGATGTCGTCGGTACATCTGGTGGGAGGCCTACCAACGCTGCGTCTTCCGGTTCGTGGTCGCCACTCGAGATCCATTCTTCCCCATCGGTTATCGGTTCTTCAAGCGATGTGGCCTGCCCAGTGCTTTTACTTGCAAATTTTGAGAATTATGTCGGTGACCTTAGTTCTTCGACGGATTTCCTCGTTCTGGATTCTCTATCCATTGCTCGCTGCGTGATTTTGAGCTTTTGTAGGAGGCCAGCAGTTAAGGTCCACGTTTCTGTACCATAAGTCAACACTGGCAACACACACTAGTTATAAACCTTCGTCTTTAGGCAGTGTGGAATTTTGGACGAAAAGATATCTCGACGAAAGGTAGCTATAGTTGGTTGCATAGAAATTAAAAATAGTTTTGAGCAACGCGCTATGAAGTGTTTCCAGTTTTTTGCTCGAGAGAGTGGCTGCTTGAGAAGATTTACGCTATTTTTGTGTAGTTGCATTTGTTTTTAGTGTCTACTTCCTATCTTAGAGGCGGAATATTTTCATAAAATTAATATGGGAAGTTATGCGTGGTCAAACATAAAACCGTAGGTACATATTGAGAACCTTCTCCTTTTATTGAAGTCGGTTCAAAATCATTAGTAAGAAATACTATAACCGTCACTTACATCTTACATTGAATGTTTCTCTTATATCCTAAAATACAAATATGATTGTGACTTACATCAAAAATTATTAGTTAATCTAGTAAACATTACCATTACAACCTTAGTTGTTTGTACAGAAGCATTTTTTTTAGCGTAACCGACATGTTTTATTTATTTTAAGGGTATACAGGAACCTCATTTTTTTATTTATTAGATTTACTTTAAATATGGTTCTACGACGTTCTTTATCTCAAAATTCTAAAACCTTTTGTAATCATTATTTTTCTATAGTTATAAGCACTTAATAGTTATGTTCAAAAACGTTTTTTTGTTTTTTTGCTCTACTGAAAAGTCGTGTTTTGGTGGATACGGCCTTTGAGCCTAAAGGTATCGATATATTGCCTTGCTAAAATGACGGCTTTAAGGCTTTAAGATTTATGTTGTTGAAAAAGGGAAATAAATACGTTATAGTAAAATGCCTTAGTTGAACTGTGTGAATTTATTTTGTTCTGTAGCCAGAAAAAAATGTTTTTTTTTAAAGGAAGCATTTTCGAGCTCTTTGTTTCATTAATCCTTAACCTTACTTCCTTACTTTAATATTATAAATGCGAAAGTAACTCTGTCTGTTACGCTTTCACAATATAACGGCTAAACCGATTTTGATGAAATTTGGTATGAACCTAGCTTTTTCTTCAGCTTTCGCGACATTGTCTGCATTCAACATTCGACATTCACGCGGACGAAGTCGCGGGCAAAAGCTAGCAACAATATTCTAGGCATTTTGTTTAACACTTTCTATTAAATAAATAGGTCTGTACAATAACTCTAACACCAAACTGTCGCAAAGACTTTATTGTACATTTCATTTTTCCCAGAATCAACTATGTCCCTAAAAAAATAACCTTTTGATGTAAAAAATACTGTTTTTAAGTACTCTTTAAAAGTTAATTAACCAGTATTTATTCGTTAATTAGAAGCGAGACAGTTGTTAGGAGTTTTTAGGTAGATTATGTCGTAACACGGCTTGAGTTAAGTTATAGGTAGGTACCTGTGTAGGTTAAGGTGCCAAGGGTTCAGTCAGGGGCGACCTTTGTTCGTCACGACAATGATCCGGCACACACCCTTGCAATATAAGCGACAAACTTATGTATGGGTTTCTGATTATAAAACAATAAAATAGATACCTATTTATGCTAGAATCAGCATTGCCACGTTGCATGGCAATGCTGAATCTTTGCCAGCTTGTTGGGCACGTCGGGGCACGTGCTCAACAGGGTGGCAGCATGTGGAGATTTTTGATGTCCTATGAACTCCCTCTCTTTTTTCATTTCATCATCATCATCATCCTGAAGATGTCCACTGATGAAAGGCAAACAAAAAACAAAGGCGTTCCCCATAAATGGGGGGCTTTTTCATTTAGTTGTACATAATATTATTATTTTTATTTTGAAAACTTGTATTGTAATTCTGATTAAAATGTAAATTATAAACCACGAATTCATGCTTATTTATTCACATTTTCGTTTAACACGACGTTTTGCTACGTACCTAGGTAGAAATAGATTTTAGGTGTTAAACGAAAATGTGAATGTTAGTGTGGCAAGTTCGACAGAGCATGCTGGCATTAAGAAGTTTTTCGTTTGAAACTGAAGTTCATACCTAATACTACCGGAATCTTGGGTTCATACTTAGCTCGTATTCGCATCGGTGACTAGAAATTGTTTACAAGGAACTCGTTTATGTTTCCTCGGTTTATGTTCAAAAGAACACCTCTATATTCTTTGATAAAAGATTTATTTGCAGTTTCTGATAAGTACCATTTTATCGAAGGATATGCTTTCGAAAGTGTTTTTTATTACCCTTTTGTTCGTCGTCTTTATTGTCCATTATTTCCCCATAAGCTCGTTTGTGAGAAAATATTTTTATCTTTTCTTTTTTAAATAGAGAGGCCGCGTATGGCGTATTGAACTGCTAAGGTGACCAAATGTTTATTTTGTATGGTTATGTTACGGTACTTATGTTATGTCATGGCAATTTATCTTCGTGAGTTTTAGTTACTTAGTTGATAAAAATCTAAATGGTAAATAATAACTCTACAAGTTTTGCAATGAAGTGAGTGCTCACCATATTTTATACACTTACTATAGCTTTTCGCCGTGACTTTGTCCGCGTAAATGTCGGTTATCGCGGATGTAGAGGAAGCCACAAATCAAAAAGTAGCCTATGTCCTTTCCCAGGGCTCAAGTTATATTCATACCAAATTTCATCAAAATCAGATCAGCTGTTTCATCGTGAAAGCGTGACAGACAGAATTACTTTCGCATTTATAATATTAAAAGTATGGAATTGGGTGTATGGCTTTGACTAGGAATTTTTCAAGCAGGAATTATGCATTTATTTGGGTATGTGAAAAGTTCAAAATTAATACTAAGTTAGTACCTACTTAAAATACAATTGACTTTTTAGGTTCGTACAAGTTTGAGTAAATAACTTACCCATGTAGCTAATCTATGTAGGTTTGTTTGACCGATTGTTATTTTGACTTGGTTTCGTCTTAAAAAGGAGAACATAGTAGAGTGTAGACCTTAGATTTTTGATAGATTTCCGCGCGAGCGCGTGGAAACCTAGGTATCAATAATCTAAGATTCCTTAGTATACGTTATTAATTAGCTAGCTTACAAGTTTACGCAATGCAGCCTTTCCTTCAGTATTTATAGCGTCATTCCTTTGAACCACACTTCCATATTTCCTTTTCCATAATTTATCAAAGCAATACATATTTCCAGACATTGACCATAAAAGATGAAAAAAAGCGATGAAAAAAGACATATTAATTTTATAAGGAGAGTGCGCAGAACTTTTTGTCGTAAAACTAAAAAAAGAAAAATGTTCTCTGAATGGATTTTTTATACTCTGCGTGACAGTAAAGAGGAGTGGCTGTAACTGAAGGTAATGTGTTTTTTGTCACATTAGAACTTAGCTGTACCTATGTTCGATCCTTCGTATATGTAGGTATAGGGTTGCTATGCTAGGTCTTTTTTATTTTTTTATTTGTTAACATAGGCAAAGATACACAGGTCTTATATTAGATGAACAGAGCGCTATGTTATGCCAGGAGGCGAACAAATATGGTGTGCAAATCTTGCTGACAAATTTAAATTAACTTAAAATATTTGAAGATCATGCATAATTATGGCAATAAATTAGAAAATAAGTTAAACAATTACGTATTATTTTAGAATTCTTATTATGTCAGACCTAAATGAGAAATTATTAAAATGTCAGAAAAAAAAACTAAACTAAGTATGTCCAGAAAATTCAAATGTCAATATTATTGATAAAACCGAAAAGCCGGACAGACTAGCCAGTTTAGCCGGATATTTGAGTAAAATGGCCGGACAGTGTTAAGAGGAAATACCACGGGCTAGAGAATTGAAAATTAGGTATTTGTAAAATCTATTGCTGTCGCGCGATGCCCGAACACGAACCGCAGAGCGCGATAGGGACAACTGCAGCTTTGACCGAAAATACCTATTAAAAGTACACAAAATCAATGATTCGTAGTCCCCTGATTTCTTCTCCAAAACTTAACCGATTTAACTGCTTTTTTCATTAAAAAATAAAGAAAGACTTTTGCCGTGTTCCTATGTTTTCTATTTTTTATATAATCAAGTCAAATTTTTTTTCTGAATGTTTGAACACAGCGGAAAATCATGCCAATTTTTTAGGTTTTTGAATATTCATATCTCTTTTAATAATAAATTTATGAGAAAAAGGATAACATAGGGACATGCCAATAGAAGCCATGGATATTTAAAAAAAAAAAATTGATCTACTGGCATTATCCAGGGAGGAAACAGGGGACTAAGTTTGTATGGAAAAACGGCCCTTGAGGTAGTCCAAATGCTTGCGCTAGCGATGCTAGGTGAGGCAGGCGGAGCGGAAACCAACACATGACAAAATGATGAACACATGACAAAAAACCTAACAAAAGCCAGACAGGCTGGACAACGTCTAATTTGGCCGGACACGCATCCAATAAAACTGACTGTGTCCGGTATTAACCGGACACCTGGCTACGCCATATAGGTACCTACCACTGTGCCATCTACACTTTAATATTATTTGCAGTTATTTTTTGTAGGTTACAAAAAATTACCAAATCTTGATGATACCTAAATCTTTAATTAACTCTTGGTGATTGACTGAAATAAAAATAGTCACTCAAATTACTTGTATCAGAATCAGTTGGTTCTTACAAAGATTGGCCTTTCAGAAACCAAGTTTTGCAACACGTTTTACTTACTCGTCAACAGGTACCTAACTTAACTTTTCAAAGAATAAATTAAAAATTTAAGATTTTAACAGCAGATAATTCAACCCTCTTATCAGTTTAAATACCTTTATTTGTATAATTAAATGGGTGTATTATTCAAAAAGGCCGACTTTTGAATTCTGCGTCACAGCAGCTCAACTTATGAAATAATTTATTACTTGTCTCATTTTAAATGAATTCTCTGAACCCGACCGACCGATCGTCACTACATGCACTACACACTATATTATTAATTAAAATCCCCCGCTGCGCTGAATTTGTGTTGGTTCGGGCAAAATCTCAAAAACTACCTACTGTACGGATTTGCATATTGGTTTAATAGGAAAAACTAATTATTTAGGAAGGTTATAACTAGGCTATAATTTGTTATCAAAAGTATTAGGGCCATAGATATCCGACGTGATTAGGGCTCTATAAGAAATTTCACGCAGATGAAGTCACGGGTTAAAGCTAGTGTAATTTAATGAATACAATACAATATGGCTTATAATGTGTGTACCTGTATACTTTATTCAATTATGCTCAATGTGAATTAATTAATAAAAATTATGAGAATGAACGATGAATGAACTGAACAGTCATGCTGTTATCAATATTGGTTATTTAATTAAATGAAAGCGTTTATTCGGTACTAATTATTATTTCAATGATAAACCGATTGCCAATGGCATCAAGGCTGTAATGATTGTATAATGTCCAAGTTACAGATTGGAACCTTTGGCAAATAATAATGAAATCTACAATACAAAAGTGTTTTGCCTCACGGATACCTACCTAATTGTATTGATAATAAATTACAATCAACCTTGCTAGATCATTCCTGTTTTTATTGATGCAAACCATTTAAAAATCAGTACAGGAGTTTCCAAGATTAACCCGAACGAAAACTAACTCAGCGCGTCCGAGGAATTTTAATTTATAAAGTTGATGATGCAAATTATGAATTGCTATGTTGATAACTGTTGCACATCATTTCACTACATAATACTATCAATCCATTAGAGAATACATAATATTGCAATTCGTGTAATTGCTCTGTATGCGTGTAGGCCTAGTGTTACACTGCATTGCGTTTAAACAGACCCAGTGTACAACGAGCATGATTATTGTAAATATCTTGCATAATAATTGAACCAATCACGAAGTACAGGCGGCGATAAAATTGTTAGAATTTTTAAAACATTAAATATTGTTTTTAATTAAGCTTCATAATCAGCAGTCGACGATTCACGAATTTCTTGAAAGCTATGAATGAATTTAATGAATAAATTATTATTTCAATATGAAGAAAAGTCAACGTTGAATCAATTAATCAGAAGCGCGAAAATTTCTATTCAGAAGTTAATTTGCGGCATTTCAAAGCAATCATTAATTTTCGAAACGTTTCGTCGCTTGGAAGTTTAACTTTTGATGCTGACTGTAGGCATTCTACTCAACATATCAGTTAAGAAAGTGATCGTAAGTTAAAATTATCATGCGGATATATAGTAGGAAGCGAAGGTGTAATCAAGATACCGATAAATATTTTTTTATTATTTTACTTATGCTCCAAGATCCCAGAATTACCACAACCGATGATCATTTTAGCAGGGCTGATAAAATTTTAAGAATCAGACACAAACTAATACGATGCACTACGCTTTTCAACATTAAAAGTAATAGCGTAGACTTTATTTTACATTGATTTTACATCTACTTCCTATTTCTTTGATATTGTACTCGAAAATTTGAAATTGTGTACAACAATAAAATAAAAAAGAGATCTCGACATCAAAAAGTTGTCCACATCGCAGGCTGTCAACGGGACACGTGCCCAACAGGCTGGCAGCTTAGCCACGTTGTATGGCAATGTTGATTGGTATAGCATTTTGCCTACGTTAAATTATAGTAATCTAATTATTGCCTATAGTAATCTGTGGAAAATGTTGTGGGTAGTATATTTGTTAAGTTTAATTTTAAGACAACTCTGTTTATACTTAATATACTACCTACTGTTTGTTTTCTCAAATGTAATAAATAAATTTGCAAAAAAATACTGAACGCCATCGATCCATCAATGTATATACGAGTATTATTATGATTTTCGACCAAAAATCGGCAACCTTAGCATGGCCACGATACTTAATCACAAATTCAGGATCAATGATCTGGAGGAGGCAGCATTCATGCCTACTGTACTTACTAATATTATAAACTAGCTGATGCCCGTGGCTTCGCTCACTTGACAAATTATGTATTAAAACCTACCTCTTGAAACACTCTATCTATTAAAAAAACCCTCATCAAAATCCGTTGCGTAATTTTAAAGATCTAAGCAAACATAGGGACAGACGCGGCGGGGGACTTTGTTTTATAATATGTAGTGATAGTGATAGTGATAGTGATAGTGATGTGAAGTGAGTTTGTTTCTTTTTTTCTTGTCTCTTTGATGGTACCGTTTGTACTGAGTAAGCTTGACCTCCAAGAAAGGATTTAGGCTACATTCACGCGGAGGAACTCGAAGGCAAAAGTTAGCAAAGTATATTAAGTGGCAGATGGAGACTTTCAGACATAAGTTTAGGTAGGCTAGACCTAACTTTCAATATGGACTTGATGGAGTCTCTTCTTCATGTCATTGACCCTAAATTCCTGATTGAATTTTCTACACTATGTTCACCGGCTTGCGGTTGAAAATCACATTCTTCAATTCCACCACATTTTTACTTAGTCAGGTTTTTTCAATCTCATCTCAAAATAATATTAAAAGTTAAATTCAAAAACTCAGTAAAGTGGGTATTGTATAAATTATAGGACCCACATTTTCCTCATAATTTACCCCAAATTAAGATTATATCGTTTCTTTGAACTCGGAATATTCGGCGGATATCGATATTCATCGCTTGGTTCCTTATGTATTATTTATATGTAGGTATACAAGAACTGACTGAAGTAGGATATACTCGTACCTGAGCACAGCCGAAATTACTAGAACTAGGAACGTAAAATTTTGCACATGGCTTCCCTTGTAATGTAGCCGAGCATAAAGAAAGGATTTTTGGAAATTTAACTCCTAAGCGGATGAAAAAGGGGAGTTTAGTTTTATAAAAAAGATATTTCTTGGGTGAATGAACTTTAAAACTAAGTATAATAAAGTTCGACAATGTCCCAGTCCCTACCCGTCAAAGGGGATCTGAGGGGTGTTGGGTTTGTAGGGAAAGTACGAAATTCGAACCTACGTAAAATGTACGAAGTCGCGGGCAAAGATGGTACAAGCTATTACTTGTAGGTACCATCTTTGCCCGCGACTGGATACCGCTATATGCGGCTTAGGTTATGTATAAGACACTCAGAACCTTATGTGACATGATAAATGGAATTAAGGAGAGGTTTTAAGCTTCTCCATACTAATGACTTCACTTAACATCCGTGGTTTTTGTTGCAATTAATTATAGCGATTCATTGAACATTACACCCACTTTTTGCCTCTGAAGCCTTATTAAGATTTCAGGTAATGGGAATTAATTTTGTGAAGCAGCAGAGTTTATTGTTTCAATTACGTTATGTTAACCTCCATTTTTAGTGGGGATAAAAAGTAAATTAAATTCTCAATGTCTTCTTGAGATCATTTATTCTTGAACATTTTCATGAATACCGTGATGGCACAGTAGTTAAGGCGTCTACTTCTCATGCATGAGATTGTGTTTAGTTTCTAAGTTTATCACGGCATCACTGACGTCGTTGAAAGATGACAAAATGTTATCGTGAAGAAACCTATACTTATAATCATGGGATCTGGAACGCCTAGAGCAACCGTGGAGATCATTGCTCGTTCCCCTAGAGCAACCGTGGAGATCATTGCTCGTTCCTTCTTTGTATGAGAAGAGGCCTTTGCCTTGCAGTTGGACACTAAAGCCAGTCACATACCTACGTAGCTACAATATATACACTTCTCATCAAAAAAATCGAAACACCTTTGAAGTTTGTTTTGTATGAGTTTTAGTTATTTTCTACATTTACACAAAACACACTTTTTACACAAAAGAAATAAATAATGCCAGTTAACTGCGGATATTGTAAAGTATCGTTTAACGCATATTAATGTTTCAAATTAAATAATAATAATAATAAAAGGAGCTTCACGGACGCTTCCGGGCCCTAGGGCCCGATGTGGATTTCTTAGCGTCCGTATCCTGGCTACGATTCGGCGATCTATTTGGAGAAACCGAAGGTTTTGTCTGTGCAATTATGGACGAAGTTATTTTGACGAATAACTACCGGAGATTTATTGTGAAGGATGGCACGGTTGACATTTGTCGGGCATGCCACAGACCGGGGGAATCAATCCGTCACATTATCTCTGGATGTTCTCGTCTTGCTAACGAAGAGTACTTGCATAGGCACAACCTTGGCCAGGATTATCCATCAGCAACTTGCTCTAAAATACAACCTCGTGGAATCAGAAGTACCATACTACAGGTATGTGCCCGATCCAGTTCTTGAAAATGGCAATGTCACATTGTACTGGGATCGATCTATCATCACTGACAGGACTATTGTAGCCAATAAGCCTGATGTAGTGGTGGTGGATCGATTGGAGAGGCGCGCAATGATTATTGACATAGCAGTTCCGCATGACGTGAACCTCGTGAAGGTCGAGAAAGACAAACAGATAAAATATCTTGACTTGGCCCGCGAGGTTGTCGACATGTGGGATGTGGACTCAGCGGTCATTGTGCCGATAGTTGTTACAGCCAATGGCTTAATTGCCAAGAGACTCGACCAACATCTAAGGAGGCTCTCGTTAGGCGGCTGGATCAAGGGCTTGATTCAGAAAGCAGTACTTCTGGACACGGCCCGCATTGTTAGGAGGTTTCTCTCTCTGGAGCCCTGACTGCCGGTAGCTTGGATCCTGTTACCGATACCGGTGGGCTACTATTTTTTATATTTTTAAACGTTTTTATTTTTTTTATTAATATTTAAAAATGTAAATTATGTGTATTTAAGATAAATAAATGAAAATAATAATAAACAAGTTAATTCAGTACCTCGTATTCCCTACTAATTTATATTATATACCTACTAAATTCGAATTTGGAATTGTGGTACACCATTGTGTAGACTAAATTGCCTATCAGTTTTC
Organism: Charanyca ferruginea; assembly: GCA_947361185.1. Lineage (NCBI taxonomy): Eukaryota > Metazoa > Arthropoda > Insecta > Lepidoptera > Noctuidae > Charanyca > Charanyca ferruginea. Next base: position 13,096,341 of record OX376073.1, on the reverse strand, counting down.
TTTTTTAATAAAAGCCGTCTAAATAGCACTTGCTGTACTGTTTCGATTTTTTTATGAGAAGTGTATTATAGCTAACCACACACGGTAGCTATAATAATCTATATTATAAAAATGAATCGTTGTTCGTTAGTCTCGCTAAAACTCGAGAACGGCTGGACCGATTTTACAAAACAATTTTTTTTTTGTTTTTTTTTTTACTTGAAATATTTGTGGAAGTCCAGGGTAGGTTTATACGGTAAGAAAATTGAAAAATCTATTGACAGCACCACTTCTGTCGGGTCAGTTAGTATATTATATATTATAGCTACATATGTGACGGGCTTAATAGGCTGATTACTTTAACTAATGGATTATGGGGATATTAATCAACGTCTAAAAATAGTTAGTTGATTAAAACTGAATGATAGATTCAGTTTTAATCAACTAACCGTTTTTATAAAAATCTATTTCATTTAAAGATTTACTTTTCAAACAAAAACAGTGATTCCCTTCACCGGGCCTTGATCTCAATGGCTTAAATACTTGAGATTAAAACTATTGTAACGTAACGGCCATCGAACTTCATCAACATTAAAATAAAAGATTGTTTAATTATTATTTCGTGTTAATCACTGGTAGGTACTGAATGGTTTTAGTTAGCGATTCTTGTATACTGACAGTTACTAACTCAACCATTCAGTAACGGGCCTTCATTTTAGATAAAATTTCAATTATCTCGGAATCGACGTTGACGTAGTGTGGCTTTCTTTCGACGGCAGAATACTGCATTGTCATCAGGTTTACTTATGAATACCAAAGGATCATGGCAGAATTTGTACAAAAAAATAAAGATGTTTAGAGAAGTTGAAATTCTAATTTCATACTGCAGGAATTTTATCGGGAGAGCCTTATCGCGAAGAAGCGTCCCGGAGCCGTCGGAACATATTTTGGAAGATCTTAGTGACTAGTTTAGAGGTCTTTGGTTGATATTAGTTGACTCTTGGAGATATCAGAAGGTTGAAGAAAATACTCGTTGATAGTGTAGAGGTAATAATAAAAGAATACATTTATTTAAAAAATTGCGCGTCTTTTATAGTATTTACATTATGTAGCTGGACGACGACGGTGGACTCCTGTTTCTTCGCAGATGGTCAAAAAACATAACAACAGTTATTTTCAGAACTATTCTCTGTTTCTTTTACGAAAAATGTCAAAACGTCATAGTTCTTCTCAGAGCTGGTTGCTTCAATGTTTCTTTATGCAGAAATGTCAAAACGTTATGTGCTGTGATGCATGGTGGTTACAATATAATGCTCGCCTCTTTAGCCGACAGTTCCATCAGGCATTATGATGTTTGTTATAAAAAATGGTTCGATTTCTGTGTGTACTCTTGGGTACGTAAAGAGCATCTTCATGTTTTTAAAATATTTTTAAATACCCGCAATAAAAATGAATGTTAAAAGTGAATAGTTTACCGAAAATCTCATTATTTCAGAACAAAACGGTCGCTGACAGTTTCTTACACTGAAATTGCATCGTTTTATGGGAAATAATGTCACAAATCGTCGCCTTAGAGTGAAAACGTCGTAAGATAGAAAGAATGAAAGAGTCAACTTTACAGGAGTATGAAAAAACTGTGCCCTGTATAATTTTATTACCGCAGGTTTTTAAATTTTATGTTGTAGTGTAATTATTTTGATATTTATTGAAATGCATAAAATATATTTTATAAGGTTACTTTCTTGCAAAAAATGTATTAAGCTAAAATTGCACTCCCGAGCTTTTCACTCTAAGACGACGAAATAGTGATTAATCAATGTACTTTTTCAATTCCGCCATTGTAAACAACGATATACATCAATTGTTTGTCAATTTGAAAGATCCGTTTATGTCTTTTGTCACTTTCTTTTTTTATAAACACAAAATGGACAACGAGATAAAACGAAAAAGTGTTATTTTAATTTCGAAATATGTATTTTAATTATGCGGGGGTTTAAAAATATGGCACTTATATCAATCTAATCCTGGTAATGTATTCTTCACATTGGAAAAGATTTTAAACCCTCTAAATGCTTTTTTTTTTCATTCAAATCAATGTATGAATCTCGCCATGATTCTTTCAGCCTATTCTGGCTACGGGCACTGGTTCAAAATTCAGTTGCAAATTTTGCCCAAAACAAACAAACTTAAATACAAAAATGAAATAAAATCTTTTCTCATTAAACAAAACGTTGTATTGTATTGTTGTTGTCGTTGAACAAGGTGGCATCGAAACTAGTCGGACGAACCCGACAACACAGTGAGTTAATCCGTTGTTCTCAATCTATAATGTTAATAAAATCTTGTAATAAAAGCTTGTAAAAATCAAGTATACAATTAGTTCAAGAAAATTAACAATTTATCTTGCAAATATTCAGATACTCTGTTATAGGTTAAGTTAGTCAATCAGTTTGACCTTTCATGAACTGTGGGGAATATCGCGGTGACATACTCACCTGTAAGGCTGGAAGTGCTGGACCTATAGCAATTGACATACCTACTTACATTATACTAAAGCATAAGATATTATGTCCAACGAGACTGTTTCATGAGAGATAATAATTAGTTATGTTACGGTCTTATTTTAATTTAGGTTGTTAAGGTTGTTGTGGTTGTATTAGGTTTTATGAAAACAGAATTTTATGAAGTACCTACCCACCCATACCCACCTAACTTAAAATTTAATATTAAGTTTGACTTAAATAACTAATAGGCACTTACCTAATGATTCCCAAAGGAAATCAAAGGATTATCAAACCATCAACGCAGATTACTCTTGATGAATTTAAACTTATTAAAATATTTTTATTTTACTTTAGAATACTTGAATAGGTACTTACCTATCAATGCACGTAACGTAAAAGTAAATGAAGAACACCATTTTGCAGCAAAAGCTTACGCTTTTGCTGCAAAATGGTGTTTTGCTCTAAGCCCAATTAATGAAGGACGCGATTCGGTTCTAAGTGAACATGAGCGTTTCTTGGTGGTCCGAAATATTCGAATACATAGGTAATTAAATGATAAGGAACCCACAAAGGTTTATTGTATACTCCGAGGAATGGTGGAGACTCGATGTAGATTATTATAAAAGATACCTTCCCAATTTTTTCTTTTTTCTTTAGGACATCCCGCAGGTCAACCTGAGAAGTTGCTTAACCGGACATCAGTGTGGTACCTTAATAAATTAAGGCCTTCAGCCAGAGCATAAAACTTATAATAAACTAAGTGATTGATGATGAGAACACGCTAAGGGTATCGAGCTCAACTTAGGCAGCCATACGCAACCTTTTTTTTTAGGGGCCACAAACACGTTTCAGTCATGGTGTTGCGGGCCGCAAGCAACAATTATTTAGGTGTAGATAAAAAATGTAGTTCAAAATTAACGATTTAGTATTATTAATAATAAAAAAGTAAAGGTAGTTGAAAAGCCACATGCGATACCTATAAACCAAATTTTCAAAGAGCTTCCACAAACATTCATTTTAAGTTTTAACAAAGTTTTTATAGTGTAAACATTTTTTTTTCAAAACTTTGTTAAGATCTGTTTTTTCGCTGCATGCTAACCTTATTACATTATCCAGATGAAAGTCTGTAAGGTTGTTTCTGTATACTTTCTTTGTGTATTTCATTTTTGAAAAAAACGATTCGTTCGCGTGTGTAGACCCAAAGAATGTTTAGATTTGGGTTTGGGATTTGGGCACTTTTTGGGCCGCTTTTATTATTTTTGGGAACAGGTACATTCCCAGTTATCCCTTTTTTCTTTAAAGAGATCTTCTAGGTTGGTGTCGTTTTTAAAATCGATTAAATCATCAAACTGCTCTGAGTAATTACAATTTAAAACTGAAGTCTACTCTAATATAGTCGTTGTTTCTAGATGACATGGATTTTTTACAAGTAACAAACATTTTTTTATTCATTATTTCAATAAAAGTTCTAAAATCTATCTTAGAACCTTTTTTAAATTAGTTAATAATGCAGTAATATAATTTGAACTTATGGAGCAGTTGTCGGAAATGTTAATATGGTCCTATGTAGCCTTTATCATAGTTGGAAAATTTTGCAGGTGTTTGCTCTGTATTTCTTTATGGTAAATACTTAACTTTTCCTCAAAAGCAAACACTTTATTGGCCATATTGAAGACTATGTTATTTTCACCTTGTAAACTCCGATAGAGGCTTATTTATTTTTTCTGTAATATCACATAGAACGGCTAAAAGACACCACCATCCAACATTTGGATTTCTAGTTAGGTACACTATTTTATTTACCCAAAGTTTTTCTGATGAGCGCGAAATTTTAAAATGGTGTACAAAAAATTTTTAACTTCAAGTGGGCCAACCACAAAGGCTCGACGGGCCGCAGGTTGAGTATGGCTGACTTAAGGCGTCAATGGCAGAAGACTGTAATACCTACATAGTGTTTTTTATTTGTTTTTAGTGTTATGAAGCCAACCGTTTTTTTTAAACAGCTGGGTCTTCGAATTATACAGTACAGAATTAAATCACTATCTAAAATTGGATTTGGAACCAATGTGCAAAAGTTAGTCACCCATACGGAAGTATTTCGTACACTTTTCTATTTATAGTAACCAATTACTCACTATAGACACGTTAAGTTTCTTAACAGCAAAATAATATTGCACCAATGATAATAAATGCATAAACCTCAATTAACTAGATATCTTGTTTTTATATAGAATACAATCTAGATATAACATAGGTACCAGTAGTGTTGCAAATACAATGGTTTGTAATAGGTAGGTACAACCTACATAGTTAGACACAAGTAAATTAATTTGATTGAGTGAAAGGCTACAAATAGACAATTATATAAAAGAGGCCTTTATAGCGGGAATGAGATACATGCAAAGTAGTTTATTGGTGCATATTTCCTACCAAAATAAACCATTTACAGGCACTTTTGAATTCTCAAGGAATCAGTCAGTCAGAAAGTTGTGGCTAGTTGCTCGTTCCAATCAGTAGGTTTCTATGGAGAAGAACGAGTAATAAACTCCATGAACTCTCTGGTATTTAGCATATTCTATCAGCTTTACCAAAGTCAATAAGTCTTCTAGCCAATTGATTGAATGTTTAGTAAGAATCACTCACGGACGAGTTATTCCGCCCATCTGTGTGTGGAAATCTGTTGAATACAAACTATTCTTAGAAATGTGGCGTGGGGCGACAGACACAATTCTAGGGATAGATTTGGTTGTTTATTAGAAACCTGCAGGCCCATACGTATTTTTCTACGCGTACCTACAGGTACTATTAGAAGTTTAAAATGTAGAAATAATATGTTAATTTGGTACAAAGAAGGATATTGGTCCAATATTTGCATGCCAATTTGTAGCGAAATGTACTAACAATAATAATGTACCTACCATCTTTTGTATATATAACATTTATGCAAATAAATGTTTTTACTTTGACTTTGACGTTACGAACAATGAACATTGATAGAACAATTTCTCTTGACAACTTTTTTTTGTTCAGCAAATTTAATTCAGACTTGAAATCATAAAAAATATATGCGATTCCCGTTTCACAACAAGTCGCCCAGAAGTTTAAACAAACTGAACTTTTATTAAGCTTCATTACATGGTCGCCCCGCCTCTCATGCGTACAAGTTTCATAGTGACTGTCTCTATTTGATATGTTGTTCTAAGTTTATGATCTTAGACATCACTGACGTCAGAAAAGAATAGCACTTGCAAACTGCTACATATTGTGAGGACGTCTGGACTTAAAATAAATATAATTCCGAAATCGCCAATACGCTAAGAGCAAGCTCTGGTGTTGTAGATGTTCAGGCGCTAACAAGCGACTTTTGCAGATTTTAAACTGACAATCACGTCAAAATGTGTCGTGTAAATGATATGAAAAAATATAATGTTTAACTAGAACATTCTCTTAATGATTTAGTATGTGAATATTTTTAATTAAGTTCATATTAAATAGTTTAATTAAATCGTGAATTTGTGTCTGACGCGGACAAAACATTGATAATCACACAAAATCTACCAGGAATATTTAAACGAAACTTTTACTATCTTCTTCAGACAATTTTATTATCTATCTTTTAGTATACGGTTTTTTTTAAGTTAAAGAATACTATCTTTTATTTAAGTTTTTCGACTAAACTTTGAGAGTTTTAGACGCAGCGCATACGATTCTCTAGTCGCTCAAGGTCGCCGGCGTATATCGTCGACTTCATAGGTTGGGCATTAGGACAAGGGTACCAACTTGATCGTCAACAAATAACTTCTAAGTTTCGTGTAAAGGTCTCCTCGCTGTAAGCATTCGCCTGCAATGTACCAATCTACTGTTATCTATCTAATTAGCCGAGTGATGCCGGCCGCGAATAGAACCACTCCATTTCTACCCGTGGGTGTCGTAATAGGCGACAGAGGTATATTGTCCAGAGGATGGGTAGCAGCGTCCTTCTGAGTACCATAACACGACAGCGATCGCCAACGTGCGTCGGCCAAGCATGGCGATTACGGCTGAAACCCTCCTTGGGGGAGCAGTGGCCGTCTAAAGGTTGACATGATGATTACAATGCATGCGAATGGTCCCGATGGGGATTTGAAAGGGAGTGCCTTTATGAGAACTAATAAACCATAATTTCAGTAACTTCTCAGTGGGCTCATTTAGCTTATTAAGTCTGTATCAGTAGGTCTCTCACAAACTCTTCGAAAAACGAGAATAAAAGTTATAAAAGAAACCTTGAAGCTTCAAATTACTTTTGTATGATACTTGTTCCGAATACTTTTTTAGGCGTTTGAGTATCTCAATCTTTATTTTTTCTTATTTTTATAAGACATTCTCTTGGGTGAAACAATGTGAGTTTGTTTTTATCAAGACATGAGTATAGTAAAGATAGATAGAAACAGCTCCCTTTTGTCTTTGTTTATAAGTCTATCGTGTAGTACCAATTTATTTAAGTCATGTAGTAAGTTCTTATCTCGCCTTCATGTCGCTTTTCGAAACTACAGTCGAATTGTTTCGTCGAAATAAGTATTCTCTCATTAATTATATTATAGAAAGCATTGATTAGAGTTCAGTGCCCTAAGGTTATTTATTTGTTTTCACCTTTTTAAATGACGTAGGTTATTCGATAAACAAAATGGTGGAAAAAAATATTTACATTGTTCTTTAAAGCCTTTGTATAAGGCATGGCACGCAATCTGCGTGCCATGCCTTATACAAAGGCTATAGGCTTGATGCAAAGGGCTGACTATTAGGCAACGCTAAATTACATGTACACTATTGCTTTACATTTCCTATAGGTACATGAGTTCCTGATACCTAAATGTCAAAAGGTCTTACGCGAATGGCCTTTCAGGCCATTGTCCGTAAAATTGATACCTCACACCAATAGTTACTATACTCTTTGCCTCACACTTCGGGACGGTCTGCTTATTGATAGTCCGTTTATGGATAAGTAGGTACGCAACACGAAATAAGGAAATGTGAGACATATAGTGCTCCCTCGAAACACAATACCTTTGATATACGTAGATATTTTTATTTCGTACACAAACGTAATTTTCTCTTATGTAGTCGTATTCATTTGTTTCATTAGTGTGCGTGAACTTGCATACCTCTCATGTATGTTAGGCAATATACTCACTATAAGGTTACAATCATTGTCTTAATTACATTGCGAACAATTATTTTGTGTGAAAATCAAAGTGTGGATTGCATTTTCAAAGAACAGTAGGTCCGTGGGAAGTTGGAACGCGCGCTCGTTAACAAGTTGAATGGACGCAAAGCGGGGTTCAAATTGCGGGAAATGAACCGCGCTTTCATAAATCGATTGACCTGTCTATGAATGAGAGGAAAACGACCCGAGTTTCTGAGAAAACAAAAAGGTAACCCACGTTAGGTTAATAAGTGGATTCGTTAGGTGCCAAAATGGTGAATTAGAATAGGTAGGATAGGTAGATGTAGAGAGGTCACGATAAAGGCTTTAAATAATTGAAGTTTACTGTTTATAAAGTCAGGTATATGGACCATAAAACAAAGCCTCGGCAATAGTGTAGCTTTCTATCCGCGAATGAGTTTCTGTCATCGAACCAGTAATTCCATAGATTACTTCTTACAAACAAACAAGTATACCTCTATATAATAGATTAGATTCTGCCGCATGTGTTTTCTTACGAATCCCTATTTTTTTGATGACAAAACTAGCTGACCAGGCAAACGTTGTTTTGCCATAAAAAAATAGCCTACGACCTATTCTCAGACCTACTGAATATACACTCAAAATCATCCATCTGATCCCAAACTAGGAAGATCCTGTACAGTATGTATTAGTACTACCGTACAGTAAAGCGACGCGCTCCGCCCCCCTCCGAAACCCTGTTCCTCACCTCTTCTTGCGTGGAATGTGCTCTCCGGAACTGCTTTTAGTTCGAGCGGCGCGTAGACATGCACACACACGCACGTATTTTTACAGTCTGTTACTTTGGTAGTAGTGTAAGCAATTATATCGTTTCATTTATATCAGGATTTCTTAAATTTTAGTAATCGCTGACCACTTTCACAATTTAAACAGTTCCACGGACCCCTATCTAAGAATATTTTAGGAAAAGAAAACAAGTCTTATTTCGGGTTCGTGGTTTGGTCGAAAAATGCAGAGTTTACTATACAATTCCCTAATAAATATGTTGTGAGTTAACTGACCTACTGCGAACCCCTGATACACATGCTACGGACTCCCAAGGGGTCCGTGGATCCCACTTTAAGAAACCCTGGTTTATATGGAATGTCGTGGGTATGCCTGTACTAAAACATACACAAACACATTTAAATACATACTTAAATAGATAAACAACACCCAGACACAAGGCAAACACAAGGTGCTCATCACACAAAAGTTTTGATTTATCAATGAATAAATAAATCAATATCTTATTAGTTCTTGATTTATATGTTAATACGAATTGTGATAATGAATGCACATTTACGAATACAATGTTTACTAAAGTCGTTTCTTAGTAAATTAGCTACACATGCTTCGCATTCACATCGTATGCTAGGTTGATGAACTTTAATAAAGGTACCATAATAATGTAGCATAAAAAGGGTGCATGAACCGGTTAACCTTGTGAAGTTTACAAGTTTATAATAACGACTTTATACGGCAAACGTCTACTTATTCAAGATTTATTGTTAATAATGATTGCTCGAATCGAACAAAATTATTCTTTAAACATGATTTTTATCTGTATGAAAAGTTGTCTTGCTGGGAAAAGACCACCTTGTCATACAACAATACAACGGTACAATGCTATAGGGATGGTGGTTTTGAGTTTTGAAAAGTATCGATATTGCTCGATTTGAAAAATACCTAAGTTATTAAGTCCGTTTTTGTACATTTAGGCATGAATCTATACTAATATTATAAAGCTGAAGAGTTTGCTTCTTTGTTTGTTTGGTTGGCTATAGGCCCATGCGAAGCCTGGTCGGGTCGCTAGTTCTAAATAAATTGACGACACAGTTGGCGCTGTGTCGTCAATTCAAATATTTCTATGGGTTACAGGGAGTTGTTCCGTGTCTGGCTGTTTGTGTATGTGAGTTTATATGTTTGTAAACGCACCCACGATTTAGGACAAATTCCTAGCGTGGGGTAAAGCTAAAAAAAAAAAACAGCGCCCTTAAATTATAACGCTTCATTGAATCCATGATAACAGGATGCAAGTTACCTTTATAAACTGCAGTCAACGTAAAGTGTGTTAAGGAGTAGAGTAAAAAAAAAAGTATCGATATATTTTTTCGAATCCCTAGTTGTATGATTTCACTTATATCATGTTATGAACAACACCGAAGTTAACATTCGCTTACAAAATAAGGCCCAGATTTTAACGAGGTCATACAACCAGAATATCGGGGAATGTTAGTTATAAAACTCTTAAAAGGATAACGTTGAAACTTTTCTGGCAATCGACTGGCGATCTGTAATTAAGGCTTGGCACTAAATGTTCGGAATCTTAACCAATGTTATTGGAACGTTTTTTTGTTTGTTTGTTTTTTTTTTGTTACATACTTAAAGGTTACAAAACATTCCTACTATTTAATTACTAGCTGACCAGGCAAACGTTGTTTTACCATACAAATGAAAAAAAATATAGCCTACGACTTATTCTCAGACCTACCAAATCTACACAAAATATTTCATAATAAATTGGTTGTCTGTAAAGTCGGTTTACTGACGATAGTTGAACGTGACAACGCGAAAGAATCATTACCTTTATCGCTGTAATTATCGTTGCTATAAACAATTGACACCACATTCACTTTTCACTTGGAACGCCGCGAGGTAACGCCGCATGACGTCATGTAACGCCGTAACGCCGCATGACGTCATGTTTTTTCGTGCGTGCAGCCGGCTCTATAGAATTATAAGACGTTGTCACGTCAAAATCTGTCAAGCCGTTTCGACGTGTTACTATACTAGATGAGACTTACTTTATTTTACGATTTCCGTTCTCCCAGGTAGGAAACCACCACCCACTTAAGTACCTTCCCACCTTCATAAAGCTCACATTAAACAAGTACATTAGATCGATTCTGTAAAATTCAAACAACAACTCGCATCTCACATCGCTATTCACTCTTACTTCGCATAAGGTTCAAAATGACCTAGAAATATTTGACACTTTGAATCGGGTTCGAGTGCGAAGTGAGCGTCGAAGTGACGGGGAAATTACCTTACAGAATGCCACTTCTTACGTCATCTCATACTTTATCTGTCAAAATCTCCCTGTCAATTTAGTTCAACTCGCTGACACGCTCGTAAGGGTGGCGCTAGTGTAAATTAGAATTTTCAACCGAGTTTTTAGAATGCCAATCAAGAAACTCACAGCGGATTGAGATTCGAAGTTTAGAATTAGGTCTTACAGAATCACACCCCATAACTCCATTAAATTTTCTTCCGATCACTGGAGTCGTAAACTTGAAATTCAGAGTTCAAAACTAATTCTATTCCATAGATTGTCTTTTGTTTATTGATACGAACACTCATTCAAAAGCTTAAAAATAATTTAGCTATGTTGTTCTTATTCTACAAAAAGCAGATATTGGTGACCAAACTTTGAGGATACTTAACACTATTAACTAATTATATTATTTTATTTCCAATATGCCCGTGGGGTGTCCGGGCTAGAATAACACCCCCCATTTCATCCCGAGGGTGTCGTCTAAGGCGACTAAGGGAAAATCCGGAAGTCGGGCAGCAGCGGCTTCCGTGTACTTAACAACTTCACTGCGATCCCCGAGACGCCTGCCAAGCGTGGGGATTATGGCAACCCTCCCTTATGGGGGAGGCCTTTGTTCAACAGTGGACGTCTTCAGGCTGATGATGATGATTTCCAATGTAACTCTTTTGTGAGAATTAATTTAATTAAGCCTAACGCTACTATAGAATTGTGAGTCGTAAAGGTAAGAGGTGCTATACACAGACTGTTTTAAGTTAAGATCTTTGTAAACTTTGTTTATAATAAATAAATAAATAATAATAAAGAGGTCAGCACATCAAGCTACAACAATATGTCAAATTACTTTGGTAGATTTTCAACTTTAGTGCATAATGTTAAGGTTCATATTCAATTGGAAATATTTGACAGTTTGCTTGATAAACTGGCGTCTTACATACCTTACTAACTAATTAGCTAAAATATTATATTAAACAATCCATATATTTAAATAGTTGTCGGTATCCACAATCTGCCTTTAAGTACCTACCTACAATGTGAGAATAATGATAGTCAGGCGTTCACATAGTAACAAAATTCTTTTGGTAACACCCATTGTTATAAAACTATCATTTTCATTAATATACCTAACAATAGTGTTTTTTTCAAGTAACTTCGCATTGACATTCCATTGCTAAATTCTATGAGTGTTTCGTGTCACAATATTATGGTCACAATAGTGTATTTTATACCTATAGCGTACAATATCTGTTTGTTAGTGCAGTAATTGTGCTGTGACACAACTTCAAGGCTGTCCCGCATAGTTTCATGCCCTACTGATTCTGGTCAATGCAGAGGAGCGTTCGGAACGCCGCGTTTTAAACGCCAGATGCACCTGCCTTAACATCTCTTCACCAACTTGGGTAGCCTTGTGGAAAATGCCTAAGGCCACAGATATATATAGACCTAGATAACGCAAGCATAATACTTATACTGTGACGCAAGTATCACGATCTGTATGAAAACCAAGCGTGCCATTTTTTGGACGTCACAATGTAATACGAATGTTTTATTTTTCCTAACTGAGGGTATTAGATTAAAAATAATTGTTTTTTAAATTAATTAAGCATATTATTAATCACAAAAGGACTTACCGATGGAAGGAAACGTTTACTTTATTTTTTTATCGTAAGTTAGGCACGAAAATACGCACGCGAAGTAGTTGCTCTTGCGTAATCTAGGTCTATCTATATCTGTGCCTAAGGCATTAAGACCGTCTTTGTACAGACGTCAGCACAACAATCCATACCAAACTCTCAAACTTTCCCAATTAAATATGAACCTTATGAATTTGGAATAAAGTCGAAAATCTATCAAAGAAATTTGACAGCTTGTTGTAGCTTCATGTGCTGGCCTCTGTAGGTTTAGTTGCATAAAGTTTAAATAAATAAATAGACAATGAAAATTGTAAAGCTAGCAAAAAAATGTACACACCATATATGTACTGAAAATGCACACAGGGCAAATTACTTTGGTAACTTAGGTACTTAACCTACGTGAGAACACCATTGCAGTAGCGATAAGACGCTGCTGGCCTTTCTCGAGAAGCTGGGGTGGATCGAATGATTACTTCCCACCTGTACCCAAAGGAACTATTAGTTAATGCCGACACCAGCCCGTACACTATACCTATGTGCAGAAAACGGAGCCAATCTGGATCTGGTTGATAATAAATGATCATCACATATGTAACAACATCCATTAGAAATGTAAATACAACAAATACATCTGTACAATATGACTACTTACAGCTGCTATGATGCTTAGTTAAGTTTACTTACAGCTCAAACAATCAACGTAAAACGTAATACGAATATTTCAAGCGTTTAAACAGTTCGTGTGTTGAATTTGTCGTGGAGAAACTATACCTCAGCAGCTATATCGATGTTCATTTCGAAGTTTGTTCACATCCTACTATCAGCAATCAGGCGTAAAGTGGGAAAGGGATTTTTTTAGTTCGTATTTTTGCATTTTGTATTTGTGTAACGAGAAGTACTTAAACCCGCCCCGATCCTTGCTCGTGCCAGCCCGTGCCGCTGAGCCTGTAGCTTTAAATTCTTACCTAAACAATGGGAATCCGATCCAGCCTGTCCCTTTGCTGTCCACCCCCAGCGACGCCCTAAGCCGAGGTTCGTACCCTACAGGGGGTGCCCTTAGTGTGTAGTCGCTTAGTTTGTAAGCCTTTTGCCCTGGTCGGAGACCCTAAAAATAATATTTTTTAAGGCACCAAAGGAAAGTCCGGCAACCTGACAAGGCAAGGCTGACCTGCGAGATGCCAATCCGATAAAAAAAAATGTAAAGCAAAATGTTCTGATTTTGAATACTTTTTTTGTAGGGATGTCGTTTGGGTCATTATCATTAGGCGTAAGTTTGGGTCTTTGAAACCGTCCATGTTTCAGCCCTTGAAAGGAATATTACACAGAATGTTAATGAACTTTAGTTCAGTATTCGCAAACAGGTTTGCTATTAAATGCACGTGTATTTGTATTTGTACGTGGAACTACTTCAAAACTAAAAATAACACATTGCTTTCTAACCACATTTGTATTCATGTCATGAAATAATTTAATTTTCTCTATGGCAACAATCTCTATGTTCAATCAGTAACCCTAATCAATATGCTAGATTGCTTTTTTAAAATTGAAAGCTAATAGGTAATAAGTACTATTTACAATAAATGATAAAAGTCCAATACATCAAAGAAAACGGCGTTGGTTATTGATTGATATCGGGTAACTGGCAACACCGACATATGACATACAAAAACTTGTATATTAAAGTGACAATGTTCTACGGATATTATGAAAAATTGAAATTGATGAGGGTTGAGTGTGCGTTGAGTACAATGGCTGGCGTTAACGGGAAGTGATGGTAAAAAGGGCGAGCGTGAACAATGAGGATCTCTAAAAGGAAAATATTATAGACAGGACCCTTCATGTATGTGCGTGACAACCATGCGATATGGCCGTAAGTGATGATAATTGAATTAAGATCAATGAAGGCTGAAAAAGAAGATCGTTATTGTCATCTATGAGTAGCTGTGGATTAATCAAGACATTGGCATTAATTGGCTCACTCCAAAGCTTAGGTTTAGGTGCAAAATGTGTTCGGACGGACTAAGATCAATGAAGTGTCGAAGCAAGTTATTAATTTTAATTAGGCCTTTTAAGGACACTTTTTAACGTCATTGGCCGTGCTAAGACCGTGCATCCGGGTCCCGTCAGGGCTGCGGCAGGGACACGACCGCACCGTGGACAGGCCGCGACCTTCCATCTATACCGCTCAGTCACCATTTTATTATATATGCGTACCTTTTTATTTTATTATAATCCGTGGTGCTTAGCAACTGGGTTTCTCCCAGTTGTAATCGTCCCTTTGTGCCTATTGGCCTAGTTCTGTTCTGTCTCCTGCTTGATTTGGAGGGAAGTAGAAAATATGTTATTCTTACTCCTCCGCTGTTCTTTTCTGATTAATTTCGTTGCGGGATCCAAGAGAGTTGAATCGTTTCTCTGGGACTTGTCGAGCTTCATTGCTCTGGCGCTTTTCTGGTGGTCGCCACTGTTGATTCTGGCTTACAGGAGTTACAGTGGTTAGGGAACAGTGTGGCGGGCTTGTCCCATAAAAAAAAAAAATATATGCGTACCGCTTCTATTAAAAACTCGTCATTCATTTTTTTTTATATGGCAACGTGCTTGGAAAATACCGTCAGGGCCCGGGTACTGAAACTTCGTCTCCGGCCCGGACACGAACGTGTGTGAACGAGTTCATATAAAATGTTCACAACTATATTTTGTCACGGACACGGACCGTCCCCGCCCCGGGTACGGCTCTGATTATGTCGACTGCCGCAACAAACACTATCGAAACTGCAAAAAATCGATTTTTACTTTTTTACATATTTGAAAAGAGAATTTAAAACTACGTCCGAAACATTAATAAAAATAATTAAAAAGTCATTATCAAAGAAGTTTTTAATTGAACAAAATCGAAACAGAACATGTTGCGCGACGAACATGCTCGGAAGTGGTACTTACAATGATGTTCTGTGCGAGCGTGTTGAGCGAGCGTCTCGAATCTACCAGATCCGTTACTGTACGCCGCGATGTGACTTAATATTGTGCTTTTACAATTATACTGTTTTGTTTAACTTAAATTAATAATGCTTTTACTGTATTGTTAAGACAAGTAAACGTAATTCGAGGTTTGCAAGTAACATAATTGAAAGTGGTAGGTTCGATAACTGTGATGATTAATACATATCGAAAGTGGGACTTTCGATAATGTTCGTATAATTTTGACAATTATGTACAGTTTTGTAACTATCGAAACTGTCAGTTTCGATATTTTTTGGATTAGTAAATACATTGAAACTACCACATTCGATGTTGTTTTACGTTTATAGAAAAATTTGGTAGGTAGATTCGATTGTTAAGCTATTGTTAATTTTTAAAACGTTGATGCTTTTTTGTTTATTATCATTTTAAAATTACCTGTACCACTTAACGAAAGTAATGATGAGGATTTGGAGTGCTTAAATGTTTTTTTTTTAATGGTGACAAAGAAGATATAAGCTCACACACAGCAGCTCATACACATTTTGAGTGTGAATTCGTTAATAACTGAATCTGAAAATAAAAGCAACACATTGAGTAATGGATAGTGTACGAAAGAAGTTACTAACTAATTTCAGTAAGCTCTTTTAGCAACATAACGCTTACTGTAATTAGTTAGTAACTTCTTTCAAACACTGTCCATTGCTCAATGTGTCGCTTTTATTATCAGATCCAGTTATCAACGAATTCACACACAAAATGTTTCAGTTCTTCAGACTGTTTCAGTTTAAAAATAATTTGGAGACAAATACGATAAGACAAGCGTACTTTCATAGCTATGGAGTATAACTGTGCCCAAGTCATTAGGTAGTCAGTTATTCAGTTTTTCCTCCTCTGACATTTGGATTATTATGTTGGATTCAGTTACAAGATAGTCACAGAAATTTTCAAATGATGTCCGAACAACTATTTTCATAAAGAACAGATAAAATAAACAATTCGTTGTCTGTATTTCCGCCGTTACCGTATATAACACAATCGTAGCGATTATACTCAAATACGTTGCGGAATAGCCGCCAAGATCTGTTGTAACAGGCGGACTAGATTTTTTGGTGTGTGTACGCCATATTGGGCAGAGCTCTTCGTTGAAGAATGCTTGCTCAATGGGATTCAAGCCTGGCGATTGGGCAGGCTACAAATTAGTTCGGTTCATCTGCCAATTCAAATACCTGTCTTTAATATGATTACTACACTACTGTAAGCATGGATTTTAAATCACGCCAGGAATAAACAATCCTGTCATCCAGGAGACCGCCAATATCGTGTACTTCTAGTGAAGTACAATCCTGTCATCCAGGAGACCGCCAATATCGTGTACTTCTAGTGAAGTACTCGATATTGGAGGTCTAGAGAGACCAGACCACACCACGCGAGATCAAATACTATTCTGATCTCATACCAAAGCGAGAATAGTCAAAAAACACAAAAAACTCCACTCTTGTTCCGCCTAATAACTGTGTTCACGAGCCCATTGTAAACGGGATGTGCAATTGCAGGGCTCAATAGGTGCAACACGTAGCACGTATGTCATGCTTATTATCATTCCTGAAGAGCTAGGAAGCCTTGTAACTAACATCATTGTGGTCATTGTACTAATTCGTCGAGCAGTAATTTGTATCCATTGATCTTGTCTGCGTTTGGTGATGCGAGCTTGTCCTCCATGTAGCTCTGCTAGTGATACGGTAACGTATACAAAGTTGACCTATAACCCACTGCGAAATGCCCAGAGAACCAACTTCCAACAGTGGCACAATTCAGATAATTTGTTATCAGCTCAAATGACGAGTTCTCCTTAATAACGTTCCTGTTTTAATTCCACACAGAAAAATGGCAGAAATTGTACCGATTTGGCCTCAAATTCGTTGCCGGGTTATATAGCAATACCAATTGACAAAATATTTTCATCTTTAGACCGAAATTCAAAAACCTTTTTACAAAAGACATTTACTAAAAAAGTATCCATTGAAGTTCCAAACAATAATAACTAAAACACCAGATTTTCAGTACCTAACTAGCAAAAACGTGCTTGATCCAAATACACTTTTGATGGGTGTACGAGTGGTAATGACCACCAGAGAATGGGCAGCAGCGTTCTCTGTGCCTTTGTAACAACCATAGGTACTGCGATCGCCAATCCGCCTGCCAAGCGTGGCGATTATGGTAAAAGCCCCCCCCCCCTTCACCAGCAGTGGACGTCTTTTGAACAAAATCGAAAGTGAAATATTTCGAAAAGTATAAGAAATATGAAATTTATTGTCAAAGATAACAAAACTGTATAAAATTTACTATTTATTCAATACACAATTTCACTGAAGATAATAATACATTTTATTCTACATCGAATTACAACTTTGAATCGCTCTCCTCTAAAGTACGTGATTTGCAGTTTCGATAGTGTTTGTTGCGGCAGTCGATGTGTGGATTTTTATGATGATGTGGATCTTTATTGAATCTAGACAACCTAAACTACTACTACAGCAGACTAAAAAAACCGCATAAAAGAATAAGTATTACAATAAAACAAAAAATAGCTTGCTTCTTTTACGTAAGTATCTGATTTTGTATTACATGTAAAAATGAAATTCTATTTTTGATAGGAGTATGTGTTTTAGTAACTAGGACGATGTAGTATTATCGGTTAAAGGGACTGTCTTTCGTTAATTCACATACTGTATTACAGACAAATGCTACTGGTGAGGACCACCTTCATTTGTCTTTTAACGTCCTTCTGTGCTATTATAGGCCACCTTGAATTCCAATTCTATTTTGAACTGTCTCATTTTATCTTAGTATCTATTACCGATTCTTAATGCTCCCACGTCCCAAAATATTTATGGCGTAAACTATTGACGATAGCAAAGATTTGCCCATAAATGGTCTATATGTATAGGTAGGCACTATCAAGTAATTTCAAACTATTTATAGTCCAAGTTCACGATGTAACTGTAGGCATATTCCCTAGAATATGCCTACAACCATAGTTGTCACGTCATCATCATCATCATTTCAGCCGAAAGACATCTACTGCTGGACATAGGCCTCCCCCAAATCTCGCCACATTGACCGGTCCCGTGCAATTGGAATCCAGCGGATCCCCGTAACCTTTACCAGGTCCACCTAGTGGGAGGCCTTCCAACGCAACGTCTTCCGATTCGCAGTCGCCACTCCAGAACTTTTCGGCCCCATCGGCCATCCGTTCTGCGAACAATATGCCCTGCCCACTGCCACTTAAGTTTGGCAAGTTGTCACGTACGACTCTAAGTACGTGACAACTACTAACGTGTAAACAAAGTCAAGTCAAAGCATTCATTTTATAGCCACTTTCGAATTGTCAAGGAGTCTGTCAGTTAGTCAGAAAGTTAAAGCTAGTTGCCTGTTCCAAAACGTGACCAATTAATGTAGACGACCGCGACGTGATAAATTAATTCAAACAAATTAATGCATGACGAATCCCGTCAATAATTGTTTACGTCTTGAAAACTATTTTTATTTAAGGCAATTCATTTTGTTTATTTTAAAGACTTAGTATAGAGTTTCCTACCTATTCTTCCTCATACGAAACTACCGTTTGAAAGTGTCAACTAGATTCAATTAGATACAATACTGCCACTTTGACTGACGATCAATCACGTCATTCTCGCTCACTGATGTAACGCTCGAATTTGAACTGTTACATTTCAAGTGAATACTCTTGGTGGGGGAGCACCTTCTTATATACGATCCAACTCATAAACGCTTGGTAATCAAATTGATAACGTAAAAAAAGAGTTTTTCAAATAAAACACAACCGCCTTAAAAAACTACAAAGAAAAATAAGGTTTTTGTATAGCCATCGACTTTCGAAAGGGATATGCCCGTTCTTTCACCAACTACTACCTAGACTCCCTAACTAGCATCAACTTTATATTTTTTTTATTATGACGTTCAAAAGTGCCTTTTTAATGAAATAAATGATTTGACTTTGACTTTGACTTTGACTTTTTAAGGAAGTTTTGGCCAAGTGAAGCCCATGGAAGGAACAAATGATAGGCATTCATATTCACATCATAGATAACGAAACAAGAGCAATTTTTTACATAGAACTCAGTGGGACTGAGTAAATCATTAATCAAAGGTAAATAAAACATACATAGTTTTCTGACTTTTTATTCATTTTCAAGCATGTCGTTCTATCTCCAATCACAGGTCTAAAATAGCTCTTTGAATGGTTAACTAAAATGCTGTTAGCACTCACCAGCCGCGGTATAATACATTCTGCAAATATATTTCTTATTAGTATTTCTTTTGTGCCTGCGTTGCTTAGATTTGGTTGATGAGTGATTGGCCACAATGAACACATATTTGACCATGCCCAACGCTTCGGTCTTGTACTCCTGTTTGCTGTTGTGCATTCCTTGCCAACATCCAACAACGCTGACTCACCACGCTATTATCTGAAACCTATAAGCCTAGTCATAAAAATAATTCATTTTAACTTACAGTTGGTGTAATCCATTGCCTCCAATGAATTATAGATCGCACATTCACATTGGTCATACAAGTCACACTTAAACGAACTGTGATTTTCCAATGGCATGCAGTGGCATTGTCATATTTGTCATGTCAATTGTCAATCAAATATTGGCATTTAGGGATGGGACTATAAAATCGATTTATCGAAAAATATATATTTATCGTAATGGTATCGTAAATGTATATTTATCGTATAAATCGTATTAGAAACCCATAAATTGGAAAACATTTTTTTTAGGTACTCGTACAAACATAAGATGACAGTAACAAGCAATAAAAAAATATATTTAGCACAGATCGATTTTCGGTATCCGGTTTTTAGTGAAACGGTTTTTTAAGGATTGCCATCCCTACTTTGACAGGACTGACCACCGAGCCGAAATGTTCGACAATACAATAAACGATTAAATGTCTTATAAAAATCGGCTTTTGATTGCGGTGTGCTCATTAAAAATGGGTAAAAGCAATATTTAAGTTACTAAATTAGTATCTCTTTAGTATTTATTACATAGGTGGGCAACACATGGCCAAGAATGGGCGATTCCCAAGTTATTTTTTAATTTTGTAGTTTTTAGTGGCAGGTGAAATTTAAAAAAAAAAAAAAAAATATATTTCTTTTTTTACCCGGCTGCGCCAGAAGTAGGGTTATGTTTTTAACTTCTTAATCATCCAAATTAATTATAAAACGGTAACACTAAACAAATTATGTCACCCTTAATTTTCCCCCTTTTAAGGTGAAATATTTTCATGAAATATATTTGGACCAACTTTGAGGTACCTATATACAATAAATCGAAATCCACACAAAAAAATAAGTACGTGTCGTATTGAGAACCTTTTATTTTTTTTGAAGTCAGATAATAATTCAATATGCCAAACGAGTTAGGTTAGGTTAGTCCGGAACTTATACTTAGAATAGATTGATTTTGGATATTTAAAGGTGAATAATTTAATCAGCGTTAACTATCTACCATCACATTACTTCGAAATGTAATTGTATTGATTTTAAACCGTTTTGAAGAAAGCTGGTTTTTTTAGGTAGAACTTACACACATTCTTCTTATTCTTATGCCCGTTTTCAACAACTACCCCTAAATTTAAAGTAAATAAAATTTAGGGGTAGTTGGTGAAAACGGGCATAAGCCTTTTCACATCATTTAGAGTCGGCTCTTCTCGTTACTCGGCGCCAGGATGCTCTAACCTGGCGTATGGTGGCGGGTGGTCGACCTCTGCCGCAATAACTTGCTTACGAAGAAACTAAACACAATATCAGTAAAGGAAGTGATCATATATAAATCTTTTATTGTCACTATCTGAACGCTTAACTTTTGTATGGGCAATAAATTTTACTAGCTCATATCCCTGTTCTGAAATAAACAAATCCTAAATTGTGAGTAAAACCAAAACAAGATTTGAATACTGTTTTCTATTTGTTGGGCCGTTATCCCTTGTCTGAAAGTTTTGAATGCTTTTCCAGGAAGTTGTGAAAATAGTTTTTCTCTTGATGTTCTGAGCTCGGTAAAGTTCTTTACGAGGAATTTCCGATTCCATTAGAAACGGAGCATTTACTTAAGATGCATTATTCATTGTTTATTTGAGATACTATTCAATAGAATTGTTGACAATGAATCCTTGTTTTCTTGTACTTTTGTTCTGGTTTGATTTCCTTAGATTTATTCATTAATGGAGGGAGTTGGATTCATTGTCTAAATTAGTTCGTTCTCTTGAATACGTTTTTTTAACAATATCGGTGGCGCTTTTTCTTTGCTTTGGTTTTCTTTCTTTACTTACCTGTCATGGACTCGTATCATCTATAATAATATTACAAAGAGGGACAGTTAGTTTCGCTGGTAATCCCTAGAAGGTCCAATTAAAAAAGTCTTTCACTATTAGAAAATCACAATGTAGCTAGGATAAATAAATCATGCCTTAAATTCCAGGCATAACAGGAAATAATTTTATCTAATTAATTAAATATTATTATAAAGTAGTAAATACGCATGTATTCTGGGTGCTGTAAGACTATTGTTAGTACCCAAGTCAGACCCCTCTATTGTTTATAATAAAGTCCGTGACCAAAGTTAAATTGTTGACAATTTGGCACACCTGGCGCCTAGGTTGGTGAAATTTCTAGTTAGCTCCAAGCTATTTTGGTCCGTACTTATTGCTTTACAAAATTTCCGTAGCAACTTCATATTTAACATGAGGGCGTAATATTTCGAAGGGCAACGAAGTAATTTCAATTTTATGGCTGCACGTCTGAGGTCGTTAATGTTTTGAGAGAAAAATGGCACTGCGACAAAATATATTGACAGGGTGAATGGAAGTTTCACCTACGTGAAGGAAGGTTTTGAAATGTTATTATTTTAAAGTTAAGAAAGTAAGTAGGTACCTATTTATTTTATGCTAGAATTTTAATATGGATCTCTAATTATTTTTAGAAATTACCTGTTTCGATTAATTATCCACAATTAGTATAATAACTTTGAAAAATAAGTTTTGAAAGTATAAACATTGACACACTTGAGCTATGTTTGCTGTAACATATTTAGCATGTTAAATAAGCTTGATGTAAATAATTATTCGATTCGTTGTGAATGGCACGACAGGCGCATCGTTAATCGTTCCATAACTCGCTCAAATTGCATTTTTGGAAAATTTTGTCAGAGAAAAATATTCATTATTTTGCAAGGAATTCATGCCTACAGTCTTCGTTTCTAAATATTAACTTCTATGGCGCTAGACGCGACAGGCGTGTCACGAAATATTTGTTCGCCGCCACAGTTAGAAGTTTTCGAAAACGGGAGTCACAACGAATCTTTCAAATAATATATTTTTAAGACCTGCCCTGCAGTGGGGAGATAGAGATCCGGCCTGATACTAATATTTTTATTTATGTTATTGAGAGATTCGGTTTGATGAAATATGAAAGTTTTAAGAACTTCTCTCGAAATGAGTTCGAGACGAAATGAGGTTGTAAGTTTGTTTTCTTATATATTTTTTAAGTCATCTATGTATGTGCATGCTGAGGTTCATTTCGAACTTACTTTCGTTTGACCAGTTTTTACACCCCTTTACGAGTAAGCCTATCTATCCTAACACAAGATCTAAAAGAATTTATGAGGCCTAGATTTAACGGCTAAATGAGATAAGCAAAGTTGTCGTTAAAAATATAGGCTAGGTTTAAAAAAGTTTCTTTCTACAAAGACTTTTGGGTCGTCTATAAAAAAAAAACATTATGCCATTAATGACAATAATAAAATGATCGTGAAAATAAGTGCCACCTACAAGTACCTACTTACAAAATACTCTACGCAATGCGGTTTCAGTTAAAAAGTACTATTTTTAACTCTAATTGGAAGAAACGTCAAGGCATAAAAACTTGCTATCGGACTTTGGTATTGCTAATGAGTGAAAGCAATTTGAGATAGATATGAAAGGTTCGGAGAAGGTTATGTATTTTCCGCAGTGTTAAACGCCTTATTCACCATCCATCTTGCTGTACGTCCCGCCAAGGTTATACACTATGCACGATGCAAAAGTACCGTGAAAAAAAACAATTAATAATAATTGACGACACGGTTGGCGCAGTGGCTGAGCGATCGACTGCTGCGCAGCGTGTTGCGGGTTCGATTCCCGCCCCGGGTAAACATTTGTGTGATGAGCACTTGTGTTTGCCTTGTGTCTGGGTGTGGTTTATCTATATATGTATGTATTTACAAAAAAAATGTATTTGTGTATGTATATCCGCTGTCTGACACCCATAGTGCAGGGTCTCCCTAGTTTGGGGTCAGATGGCCGTGTGTGAAAAACACCCCACATATTATTATATTATTATTATTATTATTGACGTACAGCAAACTTATTCACGGTCGTTTTGTCGTGCATCGTGCATGACCTTGGCGGCTCGTACAGCAAGATGGATGGTGAATAAGGCGTATTATTCTAAATATGGTACTCAACGACTTTATAATAATAACTAGCTGTTGCTCGTGACTTTGTCCGCGTGAATTCTATTACGGACTAACTGACCCCACAGACATTGTCCTGTCAATTGATTATTCAATTTTCTTACCGTTTAAACCTTCACCTTGGGAATACTGTGGCGGGCCTTTCAGCTTTATAATATTAGTGTATATAAATTGTTGAACTAGTTGCTGTTGTTGCCTAGTTGTTGTTGTTGTTGTTCTGTGGAACCGTTATGGTGGACGCACGCACATCTCACCGAAGATGCGCCCGAAGCATCGTCGTTAGTACGCCCGAGACGCTAATGCTTCATCGATCGATTAAACGTGTGTAAAATTGGATGTTTGATTATCGATTTGATTGTTCGGGCTTTACGTGACCGACGATACGTAGCGCATCTGTGCCCACCCTTAGGTGACCTACCTGTGTCGCTTACACCTCGTGAATAAAATGAATCCTCCATACTTTATGTCATATTATAAATGCGAAAGTAACTCAGTCTGTTACGCTTTCACGATAAAACGTCTGAACCGATTTTGATGAAATTTGGTAATAAGATAGTTTGAACCCTGGGAACGGACATAAGCTACTTACTTTACTTTTTAATCCGTCACTTTGTCTGTGTCGGCGATAACCGACATTTGGTTAATAATTCTGTTAGTTTTTCGCAATCATCGTGTTCGATAATTCTGCCAAGGTCAAGATAGAAAATTGAGTTTTAATTTTCTGTCTTGACCTTGGCAGAATTATTACAAAAAAGACGATCTCTTTCAAAAATTAAAAAGTGATAAACAACTATAGCACAGAACACTTACTTAATAAAGTAAGTAAGTATATGTTTAGGTATAAGTTGCACCTTACAGTTACCAAACCCAAACAAATTTCCATTAATATAATTCTATAATCCTTGGAACCTATAGAGGCACTTAAGGCTTCAAGGATAATGATATATGTTCCTCTTAAACCGAGTAACATGCCTTAATACTTTAGTGTCCAGATGTGTACGGCCTAAATCTACCAAGCAACATACATTTGGGCTCCTAGTCTATAATCTAAAATCGAGTATCCCGAATATATCTATGACCCAGTTGAGGGTCGTTGAAAAGCGAAATACATTATGTAAACGCCTACAACTGCCTCTAGTTTCTCGGTTATATGGCTATTAAACACATTGCTAGTGTGTTTACATTATGTTTATTGCAAGACGTAACAGTTTAAGCACCGCTGCGTAGTTTTCTGGAGATGTTTAAATATATTGGTTTAATGAGCAAATAATTTGTATGTTTGTTTGTAAAATCAATTCTAATTAAAGTGTTTAAATACAATCATCATCTGCTTAGCCTTTTCCCAAGTATATTGGGGTTGGCTTCTAGTCTAACCGGATGCAGCTGAATACAAGTGTTTTACATGGAGCGACTGCCTATCGGACCTTCACAACCCAGTTATTGGGTAACTCGATATCTCCTTGGTAAGACTGGTTGTCAGACTTTCTGCTGGCTTCTGACTCTTCCCATAACGACTGCCAAAGATGGAGGTGCTTTCCGAGGCACGGAGGGAAGTCGGTATGAAAGGGATGGTCGTTAAGCTACGCTAACCGCGGTCGGTCTGTGGATGGGTACAGACCGACCGCGGTTAGCGTAGCTTAACCTTTGACCAGTCGATCTGTACAGCTTTAACTTAGCCCCGAGCTAAGTGTTTAAATACAAAATTCACACGAATAATAAAAATAGAAAAACTTCAAAGAGATCAAAAAATTCCTCGACATCGCCGTCAACTGGGAATATGCTCAAGAGCCTGGCGGCATTGCCACGTTAAATGGCAATGCTTAACCTCTGACTAAGGTAAAAACGGCCAGCTCTCGGATTACAGGAAGTGTCATTTGAAAGTAATTTGGTTGTGAAATCAAGTTCAGTTATTTGCGCTCTTTTCCCAATGACGGCAGTGAGTATGTGTTTCTTTTTTATATCTCTCTCTCTGGTCGGTCCCTCATGTCTGAGGATCGTGGTCAGCATTGGAATTGCAGCTGGAGCGGATGATCTGCCTCCATCGGTTTTTGTCCAGCGCGTCTCTTTCAACTGTTTTCTTCGTCTTTTTTATATATTGCACATAATATTAATATAAGGTATTTATAAGTTACCGGATGACGCAGCGTTGGTAGGCCTCCCGCCAGGTGAACCGACGACATTGTCAAGGTCGCGGGTAACTGGTGGATGCAAGCGGCAGGTTGACGCTCGTTTTAGCGTTTTATGGGGGAGGCCTACGTTCAACAGTGGACGTCTTTTGACTGATGATGATGATGATGATTATAAGTTTTGTAAAATACAGTGGAACATTATGACACAAAGAATATATCTAAAAAAAACCGGACAAGTGCGAGTCGGACTCGCCCACCGAGGGTTCCGTGCATATTTGTAGGTACCATACTTCTATACTAATCCTGCTAGCCATTCTTTAATCTCCTTAATATTATAAATGCGTTTTTTGCGACATAAACGGCCGTATCTTTTTTTCACGTTAACATAGAGGGTTGATTTTTTTACAGCATCAAGGGACCGTAAATTTGAGTATATGGTTTTAATTTCAACTCCATACCTACACGCGTTCCCGAGATAAAGGGTCTTGACAGACAGACAGACAGACAGTCAGACGGACAACAAAGTAATCCTTAAAGGGTTCTGTTTTTTCTATTACAACACAATAGAATACCAAATGAATTAAAAATATTAAATACAAAATTGTTCAGTACTAAATTGTATAAATGGCTATCTGCTAACAGGTTTTACAGTGTTAGGGAGTTCCTGGAACATAAAATCGCATGATGACTATCCGTTATGCATGAAAAATTTGCATGCTTAAATCTATTAGGCAAAACATGTTTGTACACATTGCTAACATCACCATCTTTTATACCATGTTTTTAGCAAATAAATGATGTTATTATTATTATTTATTATTATTATTTGAGGTACGGAACCCTAAAAAGGACAACTATTATGAAATCAAGTTAGCAATTTTTAAACGTCAGAATCTCAAACTTTCCGAACTATCGCAGTTCTTTTTTACTCGACCGAAAATTAAAAAGTTGTGAGTATTTTTCACAACTTTTATATTAGGTACGAAATCCGAGATCGTGCAGAGATCTTTTTCTCCGATATGCAAAACATATATTGTATAAAATATCAGCCCATTTACTTCGTATTGGACTGATCCTGACCTTCTTCCAGACCATTTCTCGATTCACCATGCGCGAAACACTACCTTCGTCACTGAATTGTGTTCTGTGTTTCTTGAGAAATACTTGATTCTTTTTCTTTTTGAAATGCTTGTATTTATTTTTATAGCTTCGAAGGTGCAAATTATCATATTATTTATTTAATTGTTTTTTTTTTCTTTAATTGGTTCTCTTGTAAAATCGTAAGTAGTATTGTGTAGCATTATGTAGCTTGATATATTTTCCCTTTACTCCGTTGAAACACATTTAATATAAAACTGCACTGGTAAATCGGCTGTGAACAGCAACCAATGGCCTGTGAAAATATGTTTTTTAAACGTATCTGTACATATAATAAAACAGTAACAAAACTGTGTCTGTACATTGAATATATTAAAAAAAAATAATTGAGGGGTGTTTAGGACCAGTAATAGATCACGAATCCAAAATAAAAAATCTGTCTGTTAGTCTGTTTGTTTGTACACGCTAATCTTCGGAACTTCTGGACGGATTTGAATGATTTTTTGTATAGGTATTAAGTCTGGGCAACATATAGGCTATAATTTATCTTGGAAACTTGAACACCTGATGCAGAACCGCAACAGACCAGTTAAACTATAAGAGATACAAAAATGGTACCATAGCAAAAATTGTTCCACGTGATCAGCATTTTCTGCTGAGAGAATAAATTTGAAAATCTGGAACACCTGATGTGGAACTCCAAGAGCCCAGCTACACCATGACACACATAGGAATGACGTCTTAGCAAAAGTGGTTCGGTCTGATGGGCATTTCCTGTTGACTTATAAAAATCGAAGATCAGAAACATCTGATGTAAAAATCAAACTCAAACTCAAACTCAAAATCATTTATTTCAAATAAACCATTTACAGGTACTTTTGAATTGTCAGAGTCAGTCAGTCAGAAAGTTGAAGCTAGTTGCTCGTTCCAAACAGTAGGTTTCTATGGAGAAGAACGAGCAAGAAACTCCATGAACAACACTCTTTTAAAATCAATAATATGTTACAAATTTCGGTTACATCATTCATATTGAATCTAGGGTACAATGTGAGAACAATTTAACAAATCGTGTACGTTAAAAGAGGTTTAGATAAAAATATAATCATAATAAACAATTCAAAATAAAATTAGAATAACCGAGGCAGCTAAGAGATGACCAGTCCCAACTAACGGCGCCCGTTCACGAACATGACGCACGGATCGGCATCATTCGACTCAACCATTTTGAAGGGAACCGAATGATCCAACACGCGCGCCACCGTCAGCGAGACATTCCAGTGAGCATGACATACTCCCAACCGCCAGGGCACATTCAAGTCAATGAAAGACATACCTCGTAAATGGTAGCTTTAAATAACATAGTGCTCACATGTATGTGCTATGAAAAATTTATATACTACAAAGCTATCACTAATTTCACTGTATCTTATAAAATAACATAAGCTGGGACCTCCACGCGGTGAAGGCGGTAACAGTTTAGGACTGATTTTTGATGACGATGGTATATCATTGAAAATTTGACTCTACTGGCCAAAATTCCCATTATTTTTTTTATTTTATCGAATAAATATGCCTTCGGGGTTATGTTATTTGGGTGTTTAATTTCCTTTTCCATTTATCTTAGTGACACGGTAGCCTACCCGGTAACGCAGGGGAGCAGTCACTTAGATTTTAATTGATCAGGTATCTTTACAATAAGACTATAACCATGCCTAGAAAGAGGTCAAATCTTTCCCAATGTTCCAAAGGAGCTAAAAGATTGAGGATCATAAGATTTCAAGAATCTACAGAAGAGCGTCAGGAGATACTTGAAGCAGTTCGAGAACATCAGGCTGCAACTCGCTCCGTGGAAACCTCTTCAGATCGCGAAGCACGCCTGCGTTCTTAGCGTATTTACGCATCTACATCTAGGTCTCTAGAGACCAGTGAAGAATATGATGCGCGACTGACCGCTGATCGTGAACGTCATACATTGTCTCGCGAGTCGGAACCGGTACAGAATCACGCTTGAGTTCTCAGCGTATTCGCACATCTACTAACAAGTCTTTTGAACCGAATGATGAACGTGATGCACGACTAACTGCTGATCGAGATTATCACACACTCGCGACCCGACCCAGCTTCGCATGGGCCTATAGCCTTCCTCGGTAAATGGACTATCCAACACAAAAATATTTTTTTAATTCGAACCAGTAGATCCTGAGATTAGCGCGTTCAACCAAACAAACAAACAAACTCTTCAGCTTTATAATATTAAGTATAGATTGTCCCGAACACGCACACAACAAAATATTTATAATCAGTTAGAAAGTGAGAGAAAAAGAATTGCTGGAGTACGGCATGAAGAGACAGAAGAAGAGCGCAACGAACGTTTGAATTCTGATCGACTTCGACATTCTCTTAACAGAATGTCGATGTTATCTGAAGAATCGGATGTGTCTCAAGATATAGCCGTAGGTCATGGCGACCTTCCTTCCTTCCTTTCCTTATCAAAGGAACGGAGTTCACTTACGTATACTCCTATGATTGACTACGCCACATATTCCGCCATTGGAGGTATGATTCAAAATTGTACTTTTTGAACGTCTCGAA
Organism: Charanyca ferruginea; assembly: GCA_947361185.1. NCBI lineage: Eukaryota > Metazoa > Arthropoda > Insecta > Lepidoptera > Noctuidae > Charanyca > Charanyca ferruginea. The sequence continues at coordinate 13,066,649 of OX376073.1, read as the reverse complement.
TCATCTCGCGCATCCTGTTGTTTTCCCGTCCCCGGGCTCTTAGAATTCGACATCAGACGTTTCAGATCATCGATTTTGCCGACCCCGTTGTCGCTGGCATCAGCAACAGAATCCGCGTACGAAGTCGCGGGCAGAAGCTAGTTCTAAATAAAATTACCAGTTTCCAGCTGGTACTATCAAAGGTGCAGGGATAACATTATACAAATGTAATAATAAAATTATAGCAGTGTGGTCATGTATGTGGTTGGTCAAATAATTGATACTTACGTTTTATTTAATTAATTATTTTTAGTTGTTGAATGATACATTATAAAAATAATTATGATCATTGTACCTATTAATTGTATTGTGTTGTGTTGTTGTGTTGTGTGTTGTGTTGTATTACCTTGTTGTTGTTGTATTGTATTGTTGTAATACCTAACCTCTCTAGTAGACCGTTTTTATTTTATTTTCAATTTAGACTAAAATTTTGACGGGCCTGTTGGTCTAGTGGTCAGTGACCCTGACTGCTAAGCCGGAGGTCGTGGGTTCGATTCCCACCCAGGACAAACTTTGTGTGATGAGCATGATTGTTTGTTCTGTGTCTGGGTGTTTATCTATAATATGTATGTATTTATAAATTATATAAGTATGTATATCAGTTGTCTGGTTACCATAACACAAGCTCTGCTTAGCTTGGGACCAGATGACCGTGTGTGAGTTGTCCCAAGATATTTATTTATTTATTTATTTAATTTAATTTTGTATACAATATTTACACGAATAATAAGAAAGAAAAACTAATATAATAAGGCATAAAAAATCCTCCATATCTTCGTCATCTGGGATTGTGACCAAGTGACTGGCGGCATTGCTACGTTGGATGGCAATGCTTAACCTCTGACCGAAACCAGCTCTTGGATCACAGGAAGACTTAACCAACCTTTTGGAAATAACTGTTAAATGGAGATCTGTGAGTGTTCTCTAGCAGGTTTATGAAAAGGTACAATAACTCGTTCTAAATCAATGCAATTACTAACTTGAATACAATGTATAGGTACCTATATACATTGTATTCGGCTACCAACCTACTATGTACTCCTTCATGATTGCAACATAGGTACCAACACTGGCATTTTTTAAAGTCATGTTACTTAATACTGGTTTGAAAACTGGATGCAGATAATTACCAAAAAAGTTAAGAACAAAAATTGTTTGCAATCAACACCGATTTTAAATTACGAACTCTTTTTTAATTTGGCGTGAATTAGACCGTCATAGTTCAATTTTTATGTTTATAATAATATCTAAGATTGAATTACATACTTAGTGTCATTATTTACTATTAATATTAATTGATTACTTTATGTAATCCTATTAAGATTAATGTTTACAAGTTAAAACTGGTAATTAATAGTTTAACGATTTAAGTACGAATAACATGACAAATGTAGGCAATACATTAACTTTACATTATAATTTAAATAATATATTTACTAAACTGTATGTGAAATCCTCCTCTATATATTTTCCTGGGACAGAAGACGGGATTATAAAGCATAATCAAGTGGACGGTAGACTCAGCTATTATGATGTTACATTTTCGTAATATTTGTGTATTACAAAGGAAGGTTGAAATAGCGATTAAAACCTTCCATGATTCATTTCCTCAATGCCAATGCAACTGTACCTATAGACTTTGATAGTTTATATTAGCTGCCTAATATTTTCTAATAGGTGCCCGTTTAATTCATGAGTCTTTAGTCTATTGCTTTCGCTAGCGTTATTAGGACATCCCTGGAAATGATAAGTATCTACCACATACTTACATCATATGCTATATTATCTATACTAATATTATAAAGCTGAAGAGTTTGTTTGTTTGTTTGGTTGAACGCGCTAATCTCAGGATCTACTAGTTCGAATTCAAAAAATATTTTTGTTTTGGATAGTATACAATAGATATAAGTCTAATTATTACTAACACTAGAGTTATGTTACTCGAATAAATAATTGAATTATTATTATTATTACAGTCCAATTACCGAGGAAGGTTATAGGTCCATGCCCGAAGCCGGGTGGGGTCGCTAGTGCTATATAAATTTACAACTTTACGTACTTATGTTGAAGATTATCGCTTACAAATGATTGAAATAAAGTACCTAATTAACTATACGAACTAACCTATCTTATAGTTATTAGGTAGTATATGTAATACATTATTCATTGAAAAGATCGAGCGATCACCGTGAAATGTATGAAATAGTTTGATTTAGGTAGGTAGTCCCGGTATGTTCGTAAAAATCAAAACATTAGGTAACATAAACTGATACAATATGATTTAATTTACTTTAATTTAGACTTTGAAACATCAATCAAATATTATGATTTTATGATACATATCTCATTATCATGTCAACCGTACGCTCAACACATAATTAGACTACAAGTAATTAATGAATCAACGTAGCTTATTAGGCGAGTATGTACCGTGAAATATAGTATTACGTGCATTGCGTGTTAAGTACTTACTAATTATCGTCATGCTATGCTAACGCTACAAGGTTGAGATTTGCCGAGCAAAAAGACACTAAACATGGTCATTAACTACGCATATTGCCCATAAAGTTGAGTAACATTGAGCAACAATTATTGCTGGAAAATAACTTTAATTATTGGTGACAAAAATCGCTGTTTATGGTAGCGCACAATGTAACGCACGCAATACATTGCTTATGTGTGTGTTGCGCACAGGAGTTGTGACGGTATTTACAGAAGGGTATGGGTATTTGAGCGGATGGATATGGGTTGCCTAAGACCGGGTTGGTTAGCGATCTCTGGGGGAGGCCTACGTTCAGCAGGGGACGGCAATAGACATATGATGATGATGATGATGATGGGTATTATATTTATTAACAGAAGGTTCCCAAATGGCCATGATGGAATGAACATCGGCCAAGCACGACGATTACGGCTGAATCCCCCCTTGGGAAAGCCGCAGGGGTGAATCTGTATGAGAGTTATTTTGGCTTTAATTTTTGGTATGATAAATCACTGTAAAATGATAGCGACATTATGCTTACGGATGCATGCAACATTACAGATAACGTGGGGTATTCTAAGTGTAGTTATAACAATTTACTTAAAACTTGCCAAACTTGGCAGTCTCAGTCCCTTGAGATAAGTAAATTCCTAAATAAAGAGAGATAATTTTATTTAAGAGAGTAAATTTCTAAATTATGGTCTATAACAGTACTGCTAAAATAAGTATTATGAATATGAACGTCAAGTGCCTGAAGAAAAACGGTGTCTCTGAAACTTGTCCGTCAAATTATTAATCGGGTCTTCATGTTTGGCAGTTGTGCCGCTAAAAAGGCAGTTACATTTGTAGAAAGAACATACTTGGCTGGTACGGCTACTTTATTACCTCGCGTGATAAATACCAGTCATTTCTTTTGTTCATAATAATTGAGGCTAAACGAAAAAGTCATTAACATTCAGGTAATCTGTATATTGAACCCGCCTCTGAGTTTTATGAATGGAAATAACTAATCAACGCCAGAGGCTACACTTTCATCACAGGAAATTAAAAAAATAAATGAGTTTTTGCATGTTCTTTTGTTTCCAAATATGATATTTGGAAGGGATAGAATTTTGTTATATTTCTACAAAAGTGACACACACCACGTTAATTTATCGTCACCTGGAGCGCAGCAGTAGGCCTGGCAGTTGTGCTGTACCATGATTGGCTAAGCTTAGTAGGTCCCTGTCAGACAAACCTTTTAATTTGTTTGTTTGACAGGGTTTATTTGGTGAGATGTGATCGATAGCGAAATATAATTAATAGAAACGTTTACTGTGTATGCAAGTACCTACTCAATGTATTTTTCACTTCTCTTGCTCAAAAAGGCCGTCATTGTAGCATACCAGAGCGGGGATAAAATAGCATTTCATCCTCTAGGGGAAAAAGTTTTTTTTTTTTTAATTTTTGTTTGTCAAATTTGACAATGAGCCTACAAAAACGAAAAAGTCTTTAGAATAATCATGAATAAAGACTCGACTTATTACTGTTTCATAAAAAAGAACCCCAAATTAATTTTTGAAAATGGAACTAAAATTGGCGATCTCTGGTAGAATGCATGCAATCTGTTGCGGCTACAGAAGAAACAAAAAAAAGACATTGGCGCGAAATCTTTATAATTTTTCTCTAATTGCAAATTGAATAATAATTGGTAGTGACCGTAATTAATTTCTCGCAATCGTAGTGAAAAGTATAGTGTAACACACGGCGCTAAAACCCATTAAAACTCAGTTTCTATTTACTACCTCGCTAAAGCTCGGGAGTAAAACTACCTCGTACATAATGGGTCATTTTAGCTCCTTGTATAACAATCTACTATTGTTTTGTGGTTGTCATCTGCAATCAGCCGCGAAACTGCAGATGAGTTTAGCAGTAGGTAATATCTAGGTAACAGAGTAGCATGGCCCATGCCTTGCTGTTTACTAAAAGCACGTAGTTTTTTTAGCCTTAACCACGTTGGAATTGTCGAACAGTCCGGAAGCAAGTGGATTGGGGTGATGGGTAAGACGCTCAGTGTGTAGTTTCTTACAGCACTATATTTCTGAGACCACTGTTGTAACGTTCAAATTAATTCTCGTGTATCTCATTGTTCCTTGTGAAGCAAGGGGCATTTGCAATACTTCTCAAGATTTTTACTCCATTTAAGGTTAAAATTAAATATTATCACTTTATCAATTGTGGCATTAATAGTAGTGTGAAATTGTTTATGCTAATGTCATTTCTAATCTTCGTCTATCGTCTATTTACAATGTAAAAGTAGACTGAGTGACGAATTAGCGCACAACCGAAACTACGAAATCAGGAACGTGAAATTTTGCACATGACTAATTATGATATATATATATATGATATTAGCGTGCACTAAGAAAAGATATTCAGAAATGTAATCCCTTAGGGGATGAAAAGAGGGTGTTTAACGGAAAATCATATTTCTTAGGTTAATAAACTACTTGAAATTTGGCACGAATGCCAACCTAAGTAATTAATAAATTTTAACGTTATTAGTTATTTTTAATCACCCTTCAAAGGATATCATCCTAGAGGATATTAAATTTGTAGGGGAGGAAGAATGAAATCACGGACTATAATTAATATAAGACTGATCGCCAATCAACCTTGACCAAGCGTGGTGCCTTCTCTATATGATTTTTTAGGTTTTTGCCTTCCAGTGAGTCAAAGTCAAAACATTCATTACAGTAGGACAATCAAAAGGCACTTTTGAACGTCATAGGAAAAATTTAATCTAGTTGAGTGGCCCCCTTCAAAAGGTAGTTTCATACGGGGGAGAATGGGCAAGAGACTCCATACTAACTAACCCTTCTATTACAGTAGTTATAATTATACGTAAATACGATGTGTCTTGGCACAATAATAGGCTGGTATTATTATTATTTTAATGCAAAAATAAAAATCGTTTCCCACAAAACGAAATTATGCAAAAAAATTACAATCAATTTTTAGACTAATTTTTGCCTACGACTTGGTTTAAGAAGACTTACATAAACACCAAATTCATACATAAACAATACCACGGCAACACAAAAACGGAATAAAAATAAACATGACTAGTGAACCCGGTAGACGTAGCCCTACCCTGTAATTTAATAAAACCTCGACAGCAGCCTCATCTTCCGGGCCTAAATGTGTTTTGAACCCATCCAGAAACCCAATAAAATATGCACATACAATTTCATACAAATCGGTCCAGCTGTTTAGGATTAGTTTGGTGAGAAACACACGTACAGACGAATTATATATATTAAGATATCAATATCTACCTGTGTATGTCAAATTGAAAAAGTAACAAACACCCATTAGGTACTATATAATCACAAACTTTAGCGTTTATGAAAATAGTATTAGAAATTATTATGATTGTTTAGTCCACGTAGCGTTACAGATGGCGCCACTTATATTACAACATTTTAGTACCGCTACGCTCGATAGATGGCGTTGTCCCTCTCGGCTGAATCGCGCTATGGTTTCGTTCACAACTGAAGTATAATTAAGGCGTTTCACTTCCTACATACTACGTCACTTCGTTCCTCTAATGAGGCCTCCATGCCCCCCCTAGTTCGACCCGACAAAACCGTCGCTTTCGATAACGATGAAAAGGCTGAGTGCCTAGCCGACAGCCTTGAGTCACAATGCTCTCCTAGTTCCCTACCAGTAGACCAAGCGCACCTCTCCAAGGTCGATGCTGAAGTTGAACGTAGAGCCTCCCTTCCCCCCGTCGAAGACCCTGATTATCCTCTGCCTCCCGTCACCCCAGACGAAGTGCAGGATATTATCATGAGGCTGAAACCCCGCAAAGCCCCTGGCTCTGATCGCATCACCAATAAGGTGTTTAAACTCCTACCCGCCGCCTTGATAATGCTAATGACCGCCATCTTCAATGGCGCTCTAAGCAACAACATTTTTCCTCAGGCATGGAAAGAAGCCACTGTTATCGGCATTCCGAAACCAGGCAAACCCAAGTCTGACCCCTCTAGTTATCGCCCCATTAGTTTACTCAACACCCTCGGCAAAATCTACGAGAGACTTATTTATAAGCGTCTCAAAGATTATGTCGAAGCTAAGAGTCTTATTCCCGACGAGCAATTCGGCTTTCGTACCGAACACAGCTGCGTCCAACAGGTCCACCGCATCGTCGAGCATGTAAGCGTTGGGTTCCAACGCGGCTTTCGCGTTGGGTCGTCAGACCGGTGCACTCTTCTTCGATATAGCGAAGGCATTCGACAAAGTCTGGCACAATGGCTTAATATACAAGCTATACCTACTGGGTGTGCCGGATCGTCTCGTACTGATCTTACGAGACTTTCTGTCGAATCGCACCTTTCGTTATCGCGTCGAAGGGGCACTCTCGTCTCCACGTCCCATACGTGCTGGAGTCCCCCAGGGCTCCGTGGTCTCCCCTCTCATTTTCACGCTGTTCACCAGTGACATTCCAAAGAGCAGACAGGCTCATTTGGCTTTATTCGCCGATGACACGGCCATTTATTGCACTGGTTCCAACCCAGTCCGCATAGCCCGCATCCTCCAAGACTCCGCAAACGCACTAGGCGCTTGGTTCCGGAGATGGAGAATCACAGTCAACCCCGCTAAGAGTCAGGCAGTGCTGTTTTCCAAACCGCGCATCAACCCCTCCCTTCCCAGTCCGATATCCATGTTCGGCGAGCCTATCCCTTGGGAGAAGCAAGCCAAATACCTAGGAGTCATTCTCGACCGCCACCTAACCTTCGCGGAGCACATAAACTTATTATTATTATTGTTTATTGTTAATTAAAACGGTAACACCAATTACATTAATTAACACAGTTACGGGTTACAAGAAAAAAATTATAAAAATACTTAAGATATAATGGAGGACGCCCTAGCATACCTTCTCTCACAAAACATCAGGCACACACGCATAATTCCACTCCATTCATCGGCAAACAGATCACATTCAGGATTGATGGTCAGGAGAGCGTTAAGCATTCTTAAAGTACGACACACCGGGGACTCAGCTCTGGCGACCGTTCTAGATGACGGCGGCACAAACAAATTGTGTCGACGGCTTTGGCGATGTCCGATGTACTTGTCAGGAACAAACAGCCGGCAGAAAAGATCGTGAAGTTCGGGACTGTCGATGCGTCCTCTAAGAGCTTTACAGGCGACTGTGAGCTGTTGAAAGCCTCGTCTAACCTCCAACGAGTTGAAGCCCAAAACTCCTAAGAGGTAGTTAGTAGGGTACATGAAAGGAAAATAGTGAAACGTCTTTTTATACAGTACTCTCAGGAAAGTCTTTTGTACCTTTTCTAGTGCTAATGTTTGACTCGCTGTGTAGGGATTCCAGATACAGGCACCAGCCTCAAGTTTACTACGAACCAAGGTGGTGTACAGACGTTTAAGTACATTTGGGTTGTGAAAATCACGGGCATTTCTCAAAACAAAACCCAAACGCCTAAAAGATTCCTTGGCAAGAGAGGAGACGTGGTCTCTAAAAGTCAGACCGGTGTCAAAGGTCACGCCCAGGTCCTTTATATTGGTGACACGACTTATTACTTCACTACCCAATCTGTAGGTATACTGGAGTGGTTGATGTTTTCGACTGTACGTCATGACATAACACTTACTTGTGTTAAAAAAGAGTTTATTTAACAAGCTCCACTCATATATGGCATCAATGTCCCTTTGTAGGAGTATGCAATCCGCAACCGTATCAATTTGAAAAACCAATTTCATGTCATCAGCGTAGAGCAAGCATTTTGCAAACTTAATCTTATTTATAAGATCATTGATCATGATAAGGAAAAGCAGTGGGCCAAGCACGGATCCCTGACTCACGCCTGATCGAGTATTATAAGGTTCAGACTCAAAGCAACCATGCCTAACAAATTGCCTGCGACCTCGCAGATAGTCCGCGAAAAAGTTCAGAAACTCTGACGAAAAACCTGACGCCTCTAATTTCATTAAGAGCACGTCATTGTCAACTTTGTCGAACGCTTTGCGGAAATCAAAATAGAGGACATCCACCTGCCCCCCTCGGTCCAAAACCCTAGAGATGTAATCGACGTGAGTCATCAGATTCGAGTTGACAGAGCGGCCGCGGCGAAAACCATGCTGGGCATCTGATAGAAACGCATTTATATGCCTATAGATGTAAGTGTGGAGTATATGCTCGAAAACCTTAGCAAGGGTTGGCAGGACAGCAATGGGCCTGTGTTCCTCAACAGATGATCTGTCACTGGTTTTTGGGATGGGAATGACGCGCGAGATTTTCCATTGCTCAGGGTAAATACCGGACTGAAGGGCTAGGTTAAAGATATGGCAGAGTGGAGTTGCCAGGACATCATGGCATCCCTTGAGAATAAAAGCGGGGATAAAGTCAGGACCGACTGAGCTATGAGGTTTAAGTCTGGCAATACCTTTAACTACGTCCTGTGGGGTCAAAAGGGGGATAGGAATATTATTTCCAGAGTAGTGGGTTGGCCGGAGGTTATTTGGGTTTAAATCAGGAGAATCAGGTAAGAAAACGCTGGAAAAGTACCGAGCAAACGCTTCCGCCGCATTGATACCCGAGTAAGCTATACCGTTGAGCACTACGTTTGGCTCGAAACCACCCTTAGATCTCAGGCTCGAGACATGTTGCCAGAACTGTCGTGGATTACTTCCTATGTTATGTCCGACGGTACAACAGTATGATTTATAGGCCTCTTGAGTTCTGATTTTTAAATCCGAGCGTAAGCAGGCGCGTTCGCGCGCCGCTTTCGCTCAAGGTAGACTTCACTGTATGTTGAATGCACGTAGCAAATTGTCACTCAAGTGCAAATTGCGTACCTACACAGCGTGCATTCGTCCCATCATGACCTACGCCTGTGCTGTATTCGCACACGTAAAGGCATACCGTCTCCACAGAATGCAAACCTTACAAAACCGTTTCTTGCGAAAAATAACGGGCGCCCCGTTCTATGTTCGCAACGAGAACCTTCATCTCGATCTCAAACTCCCGACCATCCGTCAGTTCATGAAGCGCGCTTGCAAGCGCTTCTTCGATCAAGCGGAGAAACACCGCAACCCGCTCGTCGTAGCGGCCGCCCGATATACCCCTTCCCGTATTAGCAGGACCCGTCGTCCACGTCATACCCTGTCCGATCCAGATGACGCTATTACCCTCCTTCAAGAAAGAAATAGGGCCACTAGCACATTAGTCAAACACAGACACAAATTACCGTCATTCCGACCTCGCCGCCGAGGTCCCTCGCGACGACCCCGTAACGCCCCCCCCCCCGACCCTTGCTAGCGCCAGCCCGCGTCGCTGTGCCCTTAGCTTTAAAATAGCCCCTAATTAATGGAGACCCGATCCAGCCTGTCCCTTTGCTGCCCTCTCTCAGTGGCGACCTAAGCCGAGGCTCGTACCCCACAGGGGGTGCCCTTAGCGTAGTCACTTAGTTTATAAGTTTTTGCCCTGGCTGGAGGCCCTAAAAGTCACTTTTAAGGCACCACAGGATTGTCCGGTTAAGCAGTAACCAACCCTCAGGTTGAACTGCGAGATGCCATACAGAAAAAAAAAAAAAAAAAAAAAAAAAAAAAAAAACCTACATACTACCTTTGGATAAAGCAAAAATATACTAATACACAGTCGTTATAAAAATAAATTTTTGAAAAGTCAGTCCATGTGTACTGGCTTGTTACTACATATTATAAATTGAAGTTCTCTTTGAGCTGATTTTGTTCGTTTAGGCTAGATACTCAAAAACTACTGACCGGATTTACATTATAGTTTTGACCAATAGAAAGAGGAATTATGTAGAAAGGTTATACTGGTTATAGGCTATAAATTTTTATTGTATTCCGCGCGAAGTCGGAGTGTCACTAGTTAATTATAAATGAAATCTGCTCGAACTGCGGTGTTAGCGCTAGGAGCGTGACTATATTTTATTTGAAATAATAATACAGATTCTTAAAGAAAATTCATGCGGGCGAAGTTGCAGGCTAAAGCTGGTAATTAATGAAATATATAGCATTATAATAAATGTGAAATATTATAATAATAATTTTGTATGTTTGGATGGACGTTTGTTACTCTTAAATTGCTGAACAGAATTTCTTTGACATTTGGCACACATATATAGATATCATTTTTCCCGCGACTTGGTCCACGTGAATTTTCTCAAGGATCCCAATTTTTATTTTAGTTTTTGATAATGCAATATAGCATTCAGGGGTAACGTAGCTTCCTATAGGTAAAAGAATTTTTGAAATCGGATGAGTAGTTTCGGAGATTACCCCCTACATAGGCAAACTAACAAACAACCAACCTTTTGGATATGTCTAAAAGTTTTTGTATTAGTTATTAGGTTAACGTGTAAATATTGCACGTAAAAAATGGGTCTACCATTTATAGCAGAACTTTTTATATCATAATATTATTTTGCATAACAGTGGATAGCATAAACTTCATTTCGCAGAAAATTGTTTGGCAGATACTCATTTATATACATTCGAAACTCATAATTTTGTAAGTCAGAATCAACTTTAGGCATAAATTTCATATGCATAATAATCAAAAAGTAGAACCATCACATCTTAGAAAGGTTACAGTTAGAATCATCTTTTGGCATACATATCATATCCATAATAATTGAAAAACACATATTTCACATTACAGAAAATTCATAGTTAGAATCATTTTGTATTTTTACCTTAATTAATTGTATAAATTCATTATTGCATGTATTATCAGATCAATGAATCAAATAGTTAATTGTGAACATTTATGTTTTTTTTATTACCCTGTAAGAAGCATTCAAACATGCAAACAAGCATACACCATGCATGCAGCAAGCATGCAGCATACGGCATTTAGCAAGCATGCAACATTCAAGCGACCATGCAACATGCAGCAGGCATAGTTGGCAGGCTGCTTGCTTACTTGCTGCATGCTTGCTTGCACGTTGCATGCTTGCTTGCACGCTGCATGCTTGCTTGCATGCTGCATGCTTGCTTGTACGCTGCATGCTTGCTTGCATGCTGCATGGTTGCTTGCACGCACGCGCAGTAAGTTCGGTTAAAACTGAGACTCCCATTCTTGGGAATAAGTTTTATATTTAATAAAAAATATAAGGATAAAGAATATTTGATTTGTTATTCTATGATATGATTATTCTAACAATACACTTTATGTGAAACAAAAATCAATGATTTAAAAATCTTGAAAGTAAGTATTCTGCGTATTGATTATTCTATGAAACGAAATTATTAGAAAAATTTTATGTGAAACGAAATCCTATAAAACTATTAGCTATGAAACAACGTACAACCCTTAAATTACACTCTAGGGCAGACAAGACTACGTGGAGTTTTGCAGCGATTCGTTTCTGTCACTAAAATTTTTCTTTTAGCAAAATATAGACTTTTTAAGACAATACTTACCTATTTTAATTTTAATTTAAGGTTAATAATGCTTATTTTATAGAAATGGCAATTTGCCGAATAAAATTATTCCAAATAAAATTCTGCCAAATAAACGTTATCCTAAACGAAATTATACAAAATAATATTCTGCCATCTTAAAAGTATGCCATTGTAAATTCGGACATATAAACATTCTGCCAAACAATAATTATATTAAACAATTTTTATGTCTTAAGAATATTCGTTTAAAGAAGATTATGCCAAGTGTGTTATGCCAAATAAATTTCGGGGCATCAAGATTCTACCAAATAGAGAGAACCCATAAAAAACCTAGTTTGAAATAAATATATAGTTAATTCAGAATCAAGTCAAGGTCCTAAGTTATCACACAGCAGAGGAAGTTGCGGGAAGAAGCTCACATACACAATTTAATTAATACGGTAAAGGGAATGGTTTTAATTAGCTGTCACTAGCCATAGGTTAATTACTTACGTAGTATTCTTTGGAAGACTATAATTTATATTACCTATCTAAAGTAATTTAAATGTAATATGAAATAATTCATAATTTTATAACGGTCGTAATAAATTATATGCTTGAGTCAATATAGGTAAATCGCTGTTATCTCTCTGCCTCGGTTTGCGTATATTAAGTAGACGAATGAATTGTTTCATCATCATTATCATGATATCAGCCTATTGCCGTCCACTGCTAAACGTTGACCTTCTACAGAGATCGCCAACCAACCCCGTCTTGGGCAGCCCGCAACTATCCGCTGCCAGCCACCTTCTTCAAATCGTCGTGCCGCTGGCCGTCCCACGCTACGCTTGCCCAAACGCAGTCTCCACTCTAGAGCGTGTCTGCTCCATCTACCCTCTGTCCGTCTGCAGCCGTGGTCGGTTCACTTCCACTTCAGGGTGCTACGCGCGTGACTTTAAAATGTTTAAGTAAATGCAAAGGCTGGTACGCAATATGCTCTACTGGTACTTCGAATTGATGTTATCTTTAAATTGCGTCGTTAAAATATCATATCAAAGTTGTCTTTACGGATTTTGTGGTCAAATGGGATCAACCGTCTCCCAAAACCCACTTGTCATTTTTGCACTAGACGTGACTGGTAGATAAGGCCCCCGTAGCAGATCATAAAAGCGCTGACATGGTCACTTAGTTAGCATGAGTGCCTGGCATTAATTTCGTTGCAAAATGTAACATTTACCTACTTGCGATATGCGCCATTTTGCTTTGATATTAACAAGATCAAACAACCAAAAATTCAATAATTCGTGTAATATCAAGAAATTTTAAACGAAGTAAAATGTTTTGGTACTAAGTCGTCAAATTGTTACAACCCAGGAATGGTCCCATCGTTAGGAAATCAGCATCACGTTCAATAATAATGGACTTTAGGTCCTCGATATTCGTGAGGGCTCTTGGCATCTAAATGATTCTTTGTGTTCGCTTCATTTAATGGAATTCGATTTGGAAACTGAACTGATTTGGCTTAATCTATAATGTAGGAAAACAAAAATAGTATCTATCAATGTTTTTTCTTCCGGAAAAAGAAAAGAGTTTCTTTTCCTGATGATGGATTCGGTTTTTTTTTCGTTAAATAAAAACGTTGTACCAATACAAACCATCTCTGGTTTAATGGTACAAAACAAACATGAATGTTCCTATTACAACATTTATTGTTTAAAAAAAAAACAGTACGACTTTTTCCATTATCGTGTTCATAAACACACAAAACTCACATAATTATACAATCCACCAGACCACACCGGAATGTCAAATGTCTTGGAAAATCTCTGCAACATTAAGGCTAACGACGACACGATAATTGCTTCAAAAATGACAAGATTCCATGTCACACAAATATAGAATCAAATTAAGATAAGCCTAGTTTTAATTGTTGTTTTTCTCTGAACCAGTCTATTCTTTTGTGGTCAACCTGTAAGATAGTGCGTGTAAGATAAATAAATACTCGTACAAATTAAAACACAGGATTTCAGAAAAAGAAAATCAGGAAATCCACGAATATTATGTTCAAATATAGAATCTCGTCGTCATCTGGTCGCTTTGTAATGTAAGTACGGCTAAAGATCGATTTTAATGAAACTTGTATGAGAATAAATGCAGCATCAACTACTTTTACGGTTACACAGAATTTCTTCGCCCAAGACCCGAGGCCGTTAGTTTATCTCGTTGATTATAGTTTCTTTACTAGGTCTTATCATATACACCTAAGTATCTGCTTCCTTAGTGTTATGATTCTTTGAGCTGATTTGAGGAAGCGTGTAGATGCAAATACCAACTGTTGAGTATTAGATTGGAAATGCCGACGAAATACCTCTTATCCCAGCTCGCGCAATCATCGAAGTAGTTCTATGTACCATAGGAACATAATAAGTAGACAGTACTAAGCAACTCTCTTTCTTTGCAGATACAATGGCTACGGCGACAATATACCTGACGCTAGCATTGTGTTGTGCCATAGAAGGCATTCACCTCAACTATCAAACAAACTCACAATTCTTCGTAGAGAATCCGAGTTTGCATCTCACAGGACCTGGGGCCGCCTTCGCAAGGATTGCAGCTTTTGCACCCCAACCTGCCAGGTTACCTGTCAATGGATTTGGGTGAGAAATAAAAAAAAACTAATACAGCCAAAAAAAAAAAAGCTATTTGATTTGTTACAGTTAGAATGTGAAGGTTAAAGTTTTATTTAGACTTGTAACTAATTGAAACAAGCACTTGCTAGTAGATTTATTATTTCACTATGTTATGCATTAGAATAAATTATTTAAATGTTGCTTTTGGAATACCAAGTTAACGTTGAACGTGACATCGTGTTCAAATATTTTCTTGTAAAGTGTAATTTAAATTCACTATTTTCTAGAATACGAAGAATGAACCTTTGCTTTTCATACGATATAATGTTGAATTCTTGCAATCTTAATTAGTATTATATATTTTATGAAACTAGAATAACCTGCAAGAAATAAATAATATGTATTTGCCTCTACTTACCTAACTTATTTGATAATTAAATATTTGTAACTGGGATGTTGTTTTTTGAGAAAATAAAAGAGAATTCGCTGCAATTTGTGTGATGAGCACTTGTGTTTGCCTTGTGTCTGGGTGTTGTTTATCTATATATGTATGTATTTAAAATGTATTTATGTATGTATATCAGCTATCTGACACCCATAGCACAGGGTCTTCCTAGTTTGGGGTCTGATGGTCGTGTGTGAATTGTCCCCACATATTATTACCTATTAATTTTGATGCGTACCGTATTTTTTTATCAAATGAGACTAAAAATAAACACATATTTCAAACTTCGTATTCCTAGTTTTGCACCTAATGTCGGACAAAGCTGTAAATAGTTTTCCACTCTGGCATGGATAGACGCCTGTCCGACATTTGTACAATATTCTCCGCACATTATGCACTGGATGCTAATTGTCTTTGTGTTGCATGTTGTACCTGTTGTAAAATGCACTGATTCTGTCTACAGCCCGACGATTGATCCTGCCCACCTTGGACCGACGATAAGGTTACTTGCTGTTTATGTGTTTGACTAACACTATTAACTAATCTATAACGATTTATTAACCCTATTATTACGTTTAGTTAGTTTAACACTTGTTAACGAAACTGACTATTAACAAGACTAATAAAATGAAAAGACGGTGTTAACTACATCGTTTTAGGATAATAAATGCTATTGATTTAAGTACTAGCCTTTATTACTTTTGCCGCTTCGCTTTCGTAGTCTAAAAGTTTATTTATTTATTTATACTTCATGCACAAACGTACAAAGGCGGACTTAATGCCTTAGGCATTCTCTGACAGTCAACCAAGGGTGGTGAAGGAAGAGATAACATGGCAGGTGCATTACAAAAAAATAATATTTAAAAAGATAAATTAAATAACTTACACATACATAATTATATTCTGGAATATGTATAAAAGTTATTTTTCTTGCTTCGGAGATCTGTGACCGATAGATAACGATTCCTAAACATCTCTTCAAAATGTAAAAGAGCCAATGGAAAACCATGTTTTCGTATTTGTTATTTGTAGAACAGGATTTATACAAACTTTTTGTTATGAAACAGTTTTCAGGAAAAAAAAACGCTTTTAAGGTACCTAATTTTTATTTGATTTCAACAAGACTGAACCGTATAGTAGAATACATAATTTAAAGTACCTATGATAGTCCTAGTAATATTGTTAACATTTCCATCTCACTAAAAATTATTGCCAGTGAGAATATTATTTAAATCGTGTTCATATCATACATCACTCTGTTTTATATATTACCCTTTTTTTCCCTCCACACACTATTTTCATATTATAAATATTTAATATCTACGTATGAATACTTTTACAGAGGGACTGAATACCTTTTTTTTACGAAGCCTCAAATAAAGTAATGTAAAATATTACTTCATGATACGTGCCCACGTCATGATAAGTACGTGTGTTACATAGAACTAGCTGATGCCCGCGACTTTGTCCGCGTGATAATCTGTTTATCAGCAGGGTTCTTTTTTTTCGCGGAACCTTATTTATTATTTAAAATAAATTACTCCTTGTAACATCAGCTATCTGCCAGTGAAAGTCTCGTCGAAATCGGTCCAGCCGTTTTAAAGATTAAAGAACAAACAGACAGACAGACAAAAATTTATATTAATTTTTTTTTAATAAATCTTAGTTCCTAACTTAGGTACTCTTACATACATTTAGTAAAAAGCGATTATTTTTACATTACAAACAGACACTTCAGTTTTATTTATTTTTATAGATTCGTTCTAGGAAAAGTGAAAGATTTGAGACATTTTTCATTGTCCTTTAATGTCTATAGGTATTGCCCACATTTACCACCACGTACCGAACCTAGCAATATTAGAAGTCTGAATAATGGAACTAGGCTGACAAACTCTGAACATTGATAAGTTTCGGATGTGTCAGGTTTTAGTATGCCCAGTACCTAGTTGAAACACAATTTTATTTAAATTCTCACATGTTGCTTTCTATCTAGGCAACGGCCTATTTGTAAATATGAACACCTTTACCCTTAAATTATTATTACGTAAATAAAACATATATTAATATTACTTACGCTCTAAATCAATTGATGTTTGACCACGTGTTACAACACACGCCAAGATTCTCAAGAGTTTCTCTTGAACAGTTTCAGAGTTCTAAATTAACAAAGTTGACATCGTGAAAAAATGCTTTACGGTTTTCAACTGATAACTTGAGACTAGTTATGTTTGTGCGGTGTAGATGTAGAAAAGTTAAATGCATGATGATAGACTTGCAGACTGTATAGAGTAGATGTTATTAAATTATATAAATAATTTAATTTTGCTTATTAAAATCATATATAAAAAATCTGCTGATTAAGTGTCGTTGCAGTATCTGATTTTTTCTCATCAACCACTAGTTTAAAAAAGTGCATGTATTTTTTTAAATTACCCATGTAATTTTGTATATTTACAATCTGTCCATATATATATACACATTATATTATTGATGAGTAAATATCTTATCGCTTGGTACTCTAGTTGAGACTTCTCGCGTCAGACGCGTAAGCGTCAGATAACGTCACCGTAATACTTGTTGTTCATGTGTGCGTGAGCGGTGAGACTGGTACTGATACGAGCTCATATGTTTACACATCAATTCTCGTAGTTTAACATAACCTAGCTATTATTGTTTAATGACGTTGCATGTAAAGGAATATGTCTTTATGTATGATATGACCTTGAAAACTCATTTCTAAAATCCTTTTGTTGGTATAGTTTCAGCAACCCTCCACCTCCATTAGGATCTGCGCAGGACCCGGCCACGCAGACATGTGGTCTTTCACCGCCGTTCTGTACCAAGTCCCGGTACAGGGCTATTGACGGTTCCTGTAATAACCTGCAGAGACCAGCGTGGGGCGTGCCTCAGACACCATATGGACGACTAGCACCCTATAATTATGCTGATGGTAAGAATGTTTAATTTTTGTCACACCCCTACTAGAGAGATAGACAGCATTACCTCCCATGAAAGAGACAACATCCCTCAGGCGAAAGAGACCAACAGTTTCTAGGTCTACAAAATGGGTTTTCTTTTACGCGTTCCCTTCACTGTAATTATAAGATTCTTGGTTACAACATTTCTGGTTAAACCTTTCCACTTTAAAGACGTAATTTCTCTACAAAATATCAAACAAATAAAATTGAAGTGTGGGTTTATAATATTAAATAACAGCTTTTGACTAAATGCTTTGAAGGTCTATGATCAGCAGTGGACGGCATTAGGCTGATATGATGACTGTGTGGTATAGCTATGCGAGATAACTATACTAACGCTACACGAGAATTTAACCCGTATAGTAAGACAGTTAAGAGCGAAATTTTAGCGAAAATGAAGGTGAAAGGCGTAGAAATGAAGATTATTATTTTAACTTATGAAATGACTATATTATTATGACTGAATGCAATAGAGACAAAGATTGGCACTAGCAACTTAATATAATGCATTTGAATATTTACATCACGGTACCAATAACAAAACATTTATTTTTACCATTTTTGTCTGTCTGTCTGTCGGCTCATCTCCGAAACAGCTGGTCCGAATTTGACGGAACTTTCACTGGCAGCTGTTATTTTAGAAAAAGAATGAGGGTGGGAGGAATGAGTGAATTCCGTGCAAAAAAATTAAAGCCCCTCAGATAACCAAAATAAGTTAGTATGTCTATATTTTATTCAGACAACTTTTTGACGACTCGGTTGGCGCAGCGGCTCGAGCGATCGACTGCTGCGCAGCGTGTTGCCGGTTCGATTCCCGCCCAGGGTAAACATTTGTGTGATGAGCACTTGTGTTTGCCTTGTGTCTGGGTGTTGTTTATCTATATAATTATATGTATGTATTTACAAAAAAAAAATAAGTATTTGTGTATGTATATCAGATGTCTGTCACCCATAGTACAGGGTCTCCCTAGTTTAGGGTCAGATGGCCGTGTGTGAAAATGTCCCCACATATTATTATTATTCACATTCATTTATTTTATATACATATTAAATTACATTTTTAAATATTCATATAAAAACAAAAACATTTAAAAATATAAAAAAATAGTACCTCACCGGTATCGGGAACAGGGTCCAAGCTACCGGCGGTCAGGGCTCCAGAGAGAGGAACCTCCTGACAATGCGGGCCGTGTCCAGAAGTACTGCCTTCTGAATCAAGCCCTTGATCCAGCCGTCTAACGAGAGCCTCCTTAGATGTTGGTCGAGGCTCTTGGCAATTAAGCCATTGGCTGTAACAATTATCGGCACAATGATCGCTGACTCCACATTTCACATATCGACAACCTCATGGGCCAAGTCAAGATACTTTATCTGCTTGTCTTTCTCGGCCTTCATGAGGTTCTCGTCATGAGGAACAGCTATGTCAATAATCATTGCGCGCCTCTCCAATCGATCCACCACCACTATATCAGGCTCATTGGCTACAATAGTCCTGTCAGTGATGATGAATCGATCCCAGTACAATGTGACATTGCCATTTTCAAGAACTGGATCGGGCACATACCTGTAATATGGAACTTCTGATTCCACGAGGTTGTAATTCAGAGCAAGTTGCTGATGGATAATCCTGGCCACAAGGTTGTGCCTGTGCAAGTACTCTTCGTTAGCAAGACGAGAACATCCAGAGATAATATGACGGCTTGATTCACCCGGCCGGTGACATGCCCGACAAATGTCAACCGTGCCATCCTTCACAATTTATTATTATTATTATTATCTTTGTAATTTGATTTGATTTTAACAAAGAAAGGAATGCCAAGAGAACCATAAAATTATGCCGACTTACTTAATAGGCTTACCTGCCGTGCGAATTCTACGTCGGCTACCAAATGATTTACGAATGCACGAAAACGCGCTCCGGGTCGGTGCTCGGCTTATGCAAATGTCTAAAATGCCCACGTTTCAGACATTTGAATGCCATTTCACCCGACGTAGCTGCATTATTGATCTTTGCCCTCTTAATCTACAACTTGAGCGTAGGAGCAATTTTTAGGAGAATTGAGTCTCCAATTGTTCGCAATCTTTGAAGATAGTGGTATCTTTTATTGGATTTTCTAAATGTGCTCTAAAATTCTTTAGCATTTTTATTATCTATATCAATTTATTTGCCAAACATTTTATTTGCATTCGGGATAATCGTTTTATTGCTTTGTCCCGGTCTGTTGCCGATGTTTAAACTTCGATTACGAGGATAGCCTTAAGCTATTAGTAGAATTTAATATCTTCTATAATATTTGTTGATGTTATTGCTTTCCATTTTTTGTTATTAATATGTAGTTCTCCCAAAACGAACCACGTCACGTCGAAATTTCTCAATTTTTTTTTGTTATTTTGTATATTTGACGCTGAGTAATTTTAAAACTATTTTAAACATTAGTTTTATGTACAGACAGCGTCATCATCCTGGTTACCCCTCACGGATTAAATTACTTCTAAAAGGGACGTACAACAATTTGTACGTAAATAAATCTGTAATGTACTAAATACTTGACATATTTAATAAATTTGACGTCATTAATCTAAGTATTGAAAGATTGTGTGTTAACTCATTTTGGCAGTAACTACTCAGCTCAAATATGGTGTGATAAATAAATGATAACACTATGATAAAAAAACTTTGAATAAAATGGTGAAATAAGTATAATTACCCTCTCTCCTCTGGCATGCATATCTTTGCACGGTAACAGTTTACATAAATAATATTACCTTTAGGTCCATCATGGTTTTTCGGTAGTAAGGACACGCATTCAGACTTACACGAGCATAAGTAACACGCGCGTAGCTGATGCGCTACGCGTGACAGCTCGTAGCTCTCAGCTACGCGCGTAGTACGCGTAGCACGTATAATCTGAAAAACCTTGGCGTCTTCATTTAAAGGCGAAACATTTGGGTGCAGTTCGTTTCTTGTTTATTAAAACGAATAATAAACTCTCAAGATACTGACTGCAGTTCTTAGGGAATATTATTATTTATATAAGTCTCTTCCGTACACAATCAATCATTTCCGCTGGTTCCATTTCCAATAAGATAACTTCCTTCTATTTATCTTTTACTTTCAGTCGAAGGGGACTGCCGCCATTTTCCTTTAGTTGGCGACGTTTTGATGAATGATTGTGGCGCATAGCAATTAATGTATTGCGCATAATATATGTATAGGAACATGTTAATTTAGCTCTAATGGTACAGGATGTGAACAAGGTGAAGGGATGTGAGGATTTATGGGGGTGAAATATTCCCATAAGGTAGCGAGTGGAGCGAGATACATTATAGCTATACATTTTAGAGAAATAATTTTATTTTAAGACAGAATACTAATTTTGTTTCAACATTTGTATTTTATTAATATAAAAGCAAAGTTTCACAGCTCATAATTTTGTTTTCAACTCGTATTCTTTTATCCATTAGAAGCGTTTAGTCGTAAGTACAATGTTCTTCGGATTTTTATTAAGGACAAGAAGTAAGACTGTTTAAAGAGAGTTATGACTAGAAAGCAAAATAAACAAATCTAAAAGTCAAACATAGTCAAGTTCTAGTAATAAAAATATTTGTATTTGTTGGTTCACTAATAATTGTTCATGCTGGTATATGAAAATAGTGTAACTATCACTTACAAGTAAACTTCGCATGCAAAGAAAATTAATTTAAAGGTAAATGTTAGCTAAAAGAAGAAATAGTTAACTAAACCAGATAACTAAATTAAACAGGAAGTGTATTAGCTTTTTTGGTATAATAGTAATAGGATTTTCTTTTTTTAATTTTCGTGTAAATATTGAATATTTGGACTTTATTAAAAAACGAGTTTTATTACATGCCAGATAGTGAAACGCTCCAAATCATGAAAACATTTATCAAATAACAACACTATATTCCAAGTTCCTAGTTAGGAACTGTAAGTACATAGCTTTATCGTCAAAATATTTCATAAGATCAAAATTGTACTTTTTGAACGTCTCGAATCATCTCGCGCATCCCGTTGTTTTCCCGTCCCCGGGCTCTTAGAATTCGACATCAGACGTTTCAGATCTTCGATTTTACCGACCCCGTTGTCGCTGGCATAAGCAACAGGATCCGCGTACGAAGTCGCGGGCAGAAGCTAGTATTTCATAAGATTTAATTTTGCAGGTGTAAGTGCCATGCCAGTATCAACCTCCGGACGTCCACTACCAAATCCCCGTGACATCAGTCTTCGGCTGTTCCCCGACCGGCAATTGTTCGACCCTATTTGGAACCTTAACACACAACAATGGGGACAAATTATAACCCACGATATGTCACTTACAGCCGGCGTAGTACAGTCCCGTAAGTTCCTACACTAATTCTTACAATTTCGTACCATGAAAACTTTTATTTCTTAGGTATCTACTTTGTACACTTGACAAAAAAGTTTGGTATGCAGGGAGAAATAAACGTGTGTACACTCGGACACAATTGAGAGACTTAACAAAATCAAAACTAACATACATGAACATACTTCCCATCATTGCAATCTTTTTTTTTGTTCTGAATCTCCTAGTCTGTAATAAAGTTATTGACGGTCAAAGTTCCAAATTTTTTTACGAAAAGAAGTTTTAAAGCCTGTATTTAACAATATAATAACAACCAAACTATTAGGTAATTAAATATAAAGTAACTTGAATTTAGATCTTATTTATTTGCCACCTGTGTTGAGTTTATCTTGCGTACCCGTAAAAAGCCTCTCCGTGTCACTCACCGCCACTTGTCGAACATAAGATATCTTTCTCCAAGTAACGCCTGATATTATCTGAACAACATCCTCCTAAGGTGCTTACGGGTAGCACCATACTTGCGTGCGTTTCTGTTCGACCGTGGAATTGACTGAATCAGCATTGTTGCTATTGTGTCTTCTAATTGCAAGTTAAGTTAATATTGCGAGCGATCATATGATCATTAAGAGCGCCCAACCCCATCGAACGAACTTCAACGCGAGCGTGATTGATTTTTTTTTTGTTTCAACCAACGCATAGCTCGAAAATAAACGAGTGAGTGAGAATGTGATAATCACATCACATCATCACAGGAAAATTGACGCGCGGAAATTTTACAAAACTTGTTCCAGGACGTGTTACGTGTTTTTAAAAAAGCCTTACAAGTTTTTGGCAAAAATGTTTGTAATTTAGAATTTCCATTACATGTGCAAGGTTTCTATGAAGCTGTTTTTTTTTACTTTTTTAATGTATGAGTGCATTATGGACGGCCAAAGTTCAGATAAAATAGGGTATTTTACTCTATACGAGAAAAAATCTATAAATATGTTATTCAGACAGTTTAGGCATAAAGCAGTCGGAAAATGTAAGTTTTAGTTCCTAAAATAACAAAATCAATTTTTAAATTCAATTCAAAGTTTTCAGTATTTTTAATCTGTTATGAAACACCATGAAATAGTAGCGGCCATGTTATTACGCCATACGGCTGTGTAAACAAAAAATTGACAACTGTCAGTCAACCGATTGGCGTAATATAGGCTTTGTACTTTTATTATTTTCGTAACTAACGTATTTTTTTCATTATTACACCTATTACAAAATATGCTTTTAATTATTTTTGAATTATATACAATTATCATATTTAATAGGAGCTCATTTGAAACAAAACGAAGTGACGTCATTTACGCTGAGCAATATGGCGTCCAGTAAGAGGCGTTTTCGTCAAACTACGCGCGAAATTTGAAAATTTAAAATTTCGATGCATTTTTGTGGCACTTACCGATTGAATAAAAATTTTGTGTTTTTTTTGGTGGCATATTAGCATTACAGAATTTCATTGAGACACTTTTCAAAAATGAGTGTAATACCCTATTGTGAAAGAAAGCTGATTTTTGGACGTATTTACTGAATTTGTTTCTCAAAAAAGTTTTTTTTTGGGTTCATACAACCCTAGATTTAAACCACAAGATACCTGTGTGTTAAAAATATTTGGAAAATAATTGGTTATAACGCTGTAATCGCGTGCAAGCGTTTGTATGGGAAATATGACGGGTTGGGCGCTCTTAAGAGTAATATTTTACATTACACCAAAAGTAATAGTCGTTTCCCAGCACAATTTTTGCTCAATGCTACTTAGCTTGATGGGCAGTATGTGTAGTGATGTATCTTTTATACCCTGTATTTACTTATCAATTTGTATTTACAAATATGATTTATATTTATGTGTATTATCTGTAAAAAATATCTCACTTGTCTGTTTTATTTTCATACATCAAACTAGGCGCAATAATGTAATATTTAATTAATTGTTATTGTTTGCATAATTACTTGTAGATTTCAACTTTACACACTCAGTTAAACCGTGTCAAAGATTCACTATTAAGTATAGCACACACAAACGATTTGTGTTAAGTAGTTGTCAATATAAGTACCTGCTTACTTAACTATTTTGTTGATTGTACATTAGGAGCGTACAAATGGCGGTTGGTGTAGATTTACACTGGGATTATTGGATTTCGTTCTAACAATGTTTTTTTGCCGTAAACATTTCAAACATTAGTATAGTGTTACTGAACTGATGTTATTCTACAATAAGTAGGCATAGTAATAATAGTAGTAGTGTTTCTGAAATGGTATCAAATAAATTATTGAGAATATTCATGGAGGTTTTTTGTAGATATTTTATATATTGAAAGAAATATGAATACTCTTTCTTCAGTGTTTCCTCCAAGAGAATTTCGGATTTTATTTGGGCCAATCAACCGCTAATCAGCTAACATGAGAGTTAACATAGGATTTACTGATGGGCGATATTATCTTTAAACAGTATTTTATTATACCGGTTATTATATTTATTTTTATATAGTTGTTTATTTAATTTGGTTAACTAAAGTTTCTAGAAAATTTCCTTCTTTTTTTCTTCATTAATAAATTACAATTATTCTTTTTCTACAGCCTTTTCTACAGAAGCTGAGAGTAAGTTTTATGTGTGTGTAAACGTGTTACTAAAATTGATCATTATGTGTTTTATATTTGAATTTCATATGTGTATAATAATAATAATCATAATGTCGCATGTCGTTATGTTGTTTGTGTTGTGTCGTATTTATGTACTGTAAGTACATAATTTGTATGTAATCTGTAGCATGATTATATAAATGTTTAGCAGCTCGTAATTGGTTTATGAAAAAGCCTGCGGCTGTATGTGTAGATATGCAATGTAGATGTAGGTTTCAAATCACAAGTTGAAAATGAATAAACTGGAACATTTGTAAGCAATTCACGAGTTAAATCATTTATGCTGTTCACTAACATTCATAATCAGGTGACATTTTTTTTATTTTGTAAACTTAAAACATAGAAAACACTTAAAAAAAACCGAAATCTGTTAAACATTTCACCAAATATTTATTAAGGACTTTATTAAAACGAATGTCTTTTTTTACAAAACCTTTATGTTGTGATTTTTAAAGTAGAAGGTACCGACTGTAATAAATTGTTCAACATGGAGGAGTAAAGAAATCACTACAGAAAAGAAGTAGCAAACTTTGATTGCTAGGATTAGGTACTCTCGACAGCCAAACAAAAAAAAAAAATACAAAGCTGTTCGAATATCGATGAAAATATTTGAACGTTTCTTTGATTTCAAGAGACAATTTTCTGTATCACTTGAGGCGCGTCTTTTACGATGGACTGCTCAAATGGTCGTTGTTGACAACTATAGACGCGACTTAATAAAACCTTATCTATTGTAGAGAAAATGGTGGATCAGCAATATCCGGAAAGGAAAATGGTTCTGCAAAAATATTTGCGGCCATTTCCTTGTTTCGTGGTGTAGTTTGCTCTGAGAATTTTTTCGTTGCCAAAAAATTAGCTACAACAAAAATATGACTTTGCTTTACTTATTTTATCAAAAAATATGGCGTGTAAAAGTGAAACCTTCAAAAAGATTTTAACATGAGATAAATCGGACTAAAATACAATCTATTGTTAGAATCTTTTTTCTGCATTCATGCAAGTAGGTATATGTTTTTTATTCTTACAATGGTAGGTATACACCTATGTATTACTGTTGTGTAAAAATTGGTAACACAGTGTCACTATAAGTATCAACACAGTGTCACGGTAACTATGTACACTGCACAATACGTGCCTTAAAATAAGTGCACGGTTGTAGAAATGCTAAAAATCGTTTCGACCGATAAAAAGCTACAGTGGTTTGCGACTTCTATAGAGGGCTTAGTCGCAAAATGCCTACTTCGCAAAATGTCTATAGGGAGCAAAATGTCCCTTTCACAAAATATAATGTATGTGTAAAGGGACATTTTGCGAAAGAGACATTCTGAGAAAGGGAAGGGATTTTGCTACCTATAGACATTTTGTGAAGTAGGCATTTTGCGACTGAGCCCTATACAGGTATAATCTGCTCCAATTTATAAAATCCTCTTGTACAGATAAGGAGTTGGTGACTTGCTGCGACGACAATGGTCAACTGACTCCTGACGTCGCATCGAATCCAGTGTGTGCACCCGTGCTGATTCCTCCAAATGACCCAGTTCACGCTCCACAAGGAACCCGGTGCATGAACTTCGTGAGGACCGGCACTACCAGGGATAGGGGTTGCACAGCACCCAATGCTCCTGCTGAACCGGTAAATAATTAATATTTATTTATATTTATAACTAGCACTATGCCCGCGACATCGCATACGTAAATTTTCTTAAGGACCCCTAATTTTTTAATAATGTAATATAGCCTATGTTACTCACGGGTAATGTTGCTTTCGATTGGTGAAATAATTTTTGAAATCGGACACATAGTTTTTGAGTTTATTCGATACAAAAATTCAAAAATATTTTTTATTTATTTATAATATTAAACTATTTATATTATAATGATAGGTCTTGAAGTAAAACCAGGGATACTTATAACATCACATAATTATATGATTAGTACATTCAAACAAAACGTCACTCTCCCGCGCACTCCCGAATATATGAATTCTGTCGACGTCATGTCGATCGCTAGTGCTGCCCGCCCTGATACGCATAGGGTTGGGACAACCATGGGCTTATTGTTATCAATAATAAGCTTATAAAAAGACCACTTAACGCCAGGTGGATAAATTTTAAAATTATAGGCGCGTAAACGTAAAATGGCGCTAACAGGATGTGCAAAAAGCGTTGCTTCATGATTTTCTAAGAACTCTCAATTTATAATCCACTCTTGGTAAGTCAAACCACGTAAAGCCATTAGTCCTAGCTGTCATTCGTAGATCTCTGACAAATGTTATGGGTTGTAAGAAGCCAAGAAGTCTGACAACTTAGTCTTATTAGGGAGGGGGGTGTTACCCAGTAACTGGGTTGTGGAGGTCAGAAAGGCAGTCCCTTCATGTAAAATAATAGTATTCAGCTGCATCCGATTAGACTGGAAAAAATTTAGGCAGTGTTTTGCTAGATAAGCCAATCTGATAACCAAAATATTATGCCAACTTTTTTGGATCTTTAGAGTTATCGTCTTTTATTTCAAGTTTTAACCTATATATGTATGTAGTTTTTATCTATATATGTATGTATTTACAAAAAAAAAAAAAATTTGTGTATGTATATCAGCTGTCTGACACCCATAGTACAGGGTCTCCCTAGTTTGGGGTCAGATGGCCGTGTGTGAAAATGTCCCCACATATTATTATTATTATTATTATTATTATTATTTAAAGTTTTTCTTACAATGCGAGCACAAAAATCTGTACGATTGATTTTCTTCTTTTGTGCAATTTAATATAATTTTGTAGACGTACAAAAGTAATGGTCCCTATATATATACCTACTTACCTCTGACAAAGGTTCTCGGTAAGAAATGAACTTGATCTTTTCTTAGCTAAGGGTTTGATGGTAAATATTATCTCATTATTATGAAGAATAAATATGAAAAGTTATACACTGTGTATTTATGTCTGTCACGTATTTTGCGTACAAAAAAAAAGTTATTTATTTGTTCATACATTTTACACACAGTAACATTGTATAAGCTTGAAACAGGTATAATTATACAAACGGTGGACAATATAAATATATAAATAAACAAGTTGAATCCTACACGAATTAAATAAATACTAAAGTTGTATCTCAGGAGCCATAGTTCCTCCTGTTAGATGATCATTGCAACAAATTACAAACCAATAATATAGCTTACACGGAGGCGTTTAACAGTTTAGAGGATAACATTAACTACTAAACATCGAGTTTTAGTAAGTGATTGTCGCAAAGGTAAAAATGACAGAGACACGTGCTCTACAAAGTAGAGCTAGTTTGTGGACAATATAATTATATAAATAAACAAGTTGAATCCTACACGAATTAAATAAATACTAAAGTTGTATCTCAGGAGCCATAGTTCCTCCTGTTAGATGATCATTGCAACAAATTACAAACCAATAATATAGCTTACACGGGGGCGTTTAACAGTTTAGAGGATAACATTAACTACTAAACATCGAGTTTTAGTAAGTGATTGTCGCAAAGGTAAGAATGACAGGTACGTGCTCTACAAAGTAGAGCTAGTTTTAAAACTCTTATTAAAAGCTAGATGCTGTACTGTATACCTTAATCTTTTACCATTAAGGTTTACTGTCCAGTACCTGACTTTTTTCCTTATTAACGACCGTCTACTGTACATAATATATATCAGGTGAATTGCGGTCAAACGAAAGCCTATTTCAATTTATAAATGAAAAATACCTTAATGGCTTTTCCCAAATGTATAAGAATTCTTCATGAAAGTACTGCCTTCATATCCAACCTTTCGAACCAACCCTTTTATTAAAAAATCAACGATTTAGAGTCTGAGTGATACATTATTTGAAAAACGCATTTATGTTATTTATATTCAATAATACTTAGATGTCAGTTACATTTTTACGTCATTTATTACACCGTATTTCACAGACATATATACATATATTATAATTTATACCCTTTTACTTTATATTACAGGCCGTAAATTTCAATAAATTTATGTTGTTACGTACAGAAGTGATTTGGTGTTGCTTATTCAGAATTTTACAGACCGTATGTTTCATTTAGGAGAAAAACAGTAAACAGATGTACTGCTTGGGAGGCTAGAGTTTCCGTTAAAAAATAATGTAATGTTTGATTAAAGTCATAAGTTATAACATAGTCAAAGTCAATGTCAAATCATTTATTTTTATGTAGACCTAATGGTCTAATGGACGACACGGTTGGCGCAGTGGTTGAGCAATTGACTGTTGTGCAGCGTTTTGCGGGTTCGAATCCCGCCCAGGGTAAACATTTGTGTGATAAGCACTTGTGTTTGCCTTGTGTCTGGTTGTTGTTTAACACGTTTAGTGCGAAACCAGGTCCAAAAGACCTGGTCTATATCTCGCTTTAAGTGCGGCTAAGAAAAGTATAGATTTCTCTGTCGTGCGAAGGGCATAACTTCATTTTGGTTCGGTGTAGGAAAAAGATGAATATATATCTATGATGTGTTGTTAAAACAGAGTCCAGTGGTGTACCTAAATTAGTACCAGATGTTTTACACCAGGTACCGCATGAAAGAAATAAAATTTAATCACAGTGCGAAACCAGGTCGAAGGTTCCCGGTATCCCGCGCACCTTGTACCGCACCCCGCGCTCGCTTCGCGCGGCCAGTGTTGGATCGTATTCGATAAAAACGCACGTGTGTTTCGATATGGCGTTAAGACCGACAAAAAGGTGCCGTAAAAATAATAATTTAAACTTCGATGTTCGTAAAGACAGTGACGCCAATATTAAATCGAATTAAAGATTTATTTATCTAAGACAAGTGAGTACCTAATCAATACTATTTATTTTATTTTATTACTGATGGGAATAAAATACGAAAACTACAATTTGAAGAAAAAAATACCGAAGCTTTGTCAGAAAAGGACTGTCAATTATACAGGTAATTCCGATGCACCCGGAGACAAATGCACACACACACGCGCGCGCACACACACACACACACACACACACACACACGCACACACACAAGCAAAATCGAACCACAATAAAACCAGATAATTATTATTTAGTAAAAGGTGTAAAGAAATTGAGAAGAGAAATTGTGTCGGATGTTATCCAAACCTATTTATCAAGTCGCCAAGCTGACAGAAAAGTCAAAATAAATATTACTGAATGTGTGGAATGTAAAAGACACTTCGATTGGACTGCTTCAATGAAAAACATTAATGAATATAGTTTTACCGTTTCTCGTACGTTTTCTCTTACATTTAAACTTAATGAAGCTATCGATATTTTCATTTCTCATCCCTAAAATATGCACAAAACTTCCTATTAAAATATTCAATACAGGGTGCATAAGACCCTGTATTTTATTATAGCTATTTATATTTTTTAAACAAAATGAGCTGTTGACGTACGCCTTCAGGATTTTTTATTTTTTTGTTCTATATTAAAAAAATGGTATAATAGTGTCTAATGTTGAATAGATAATCGTACGGAACCCTTCGTGCGCGAGTTTGACTCGCACTTGGCCAGTTTTTTTAAAGATATTTGTGGTGGTGACGTCACTAAATCCTGTCTCCAATCGAAATTTGAAAAGAGGTCCCTAGAGATGGACATCATGTCACCTTTGTTTCTTCTTTAACGGTATACGGTACCTACGGTACGGTATTTCAATGTAAGTTCAAATAAAAAACCTTTCTGTGTGAATAGTCCTCCACTCTATTCTTGAAAACTTTTACAGAATATGAGTAAATTAGGTTGCGGTGACTTGAGTTTGAACTTCAAGAAGAATTGGACTCCAAGTTTGTAAATACCAGCTACTTCAACAACTTTAATGCACTTGATAACAAATTAAGCGAATTAGTTTCGACTTGTGAGCAACTTATGTAGTACCTTTATAAAAACTACGATAATTTAGCCTAACATCTGGGGTGCTATTTCCTAAATACTTATCTTAGGGAAACTTTGTGGATCTGGGTTGGTCCATAATAGAAAAATTGAGCCGTTGTGGGAAATGCGACACGTTGAAACTAGTTTGTATAGAAAATATGCGTAAATGAGGGTTTTTTGACGTTTTTTTAAAGTTACAATTTGTTCTTTATATAAAAATACATTTAAGTTGGTTTAACAAAATCAAAAATCGAGTCAAACCGGCTGTTGGCGTCAGTCGGTTTGTCCTGAGCCATTGGGCGTTTCATATAAAAAAACCGGACAAGTGCGAGTCAGACTCGCCCACCGAGGGTTCCGTCCATATTTGTAGGTACATATCCATACTTCTATACTAATCCATACCTACTATCGATACTTTAATCTACTTAATATTATAAATGCGTTTTTTGCGACATAAATGGCCGTATCTTTTTTTTACGTTAACATAGTGGGTTGATTTTTTTACAGCATCAAGGGACCATAAACTTGAGTATATGGTTTTAATTTCAACTCGATACCTCTACGCGTTCCCGAGATAAAGACAGATAGACAGACATACGGACAACAAAGTGATCCTATAAGGGTTCTGTTTTTTCCTTTTGAGGTACGGAACCCTAAAAAGACCCATCCAAGTTCAATTTGAGATGGTCTGCTGTCATTTATTTTACAGATAAAATATCATTTATCTTTACAGTTTTTTGAAATTGGAGTAATCTACACTAATATAATTAAGCTGAAAAGTTTGTTTGTTTCTTTTAACGCATTAATCTCTGAAACAACTGTAGGTCGATTCTGTAAAATTCAAACAACTCGCATTTCACTTCGCTATTCACTCTCACTTCGCATAAGGTTCAAAAGGACCTTGATATATTTGACACTTTGAATCAGGTTCGAGTGTGAAGTGAGCGTCGAAGTGACGGTGAAATTAAATTCCAATGAATGCCACTTCTTACGTCATCTCATACTTTATCTGTCAAAATCTCCCTGTCAATTTTGTTCAACTCGCTGACACAAGGGTGGCGCTAGTGTAAATTCGAATTATCAACCGAGTTTTTAGAATGCCAATCAAGAAACTCACAGCGGATTCAGATTCGAAGTTTAGAATGAGGTCTTACAGAATCAGACCCCTGGTCCGATTCTGAATTTTTTAATCAATCGGAAGCTACGTTATCACTGAGTGGTATAGACTATAATGCGTTTTCAAAAAATCCGTAAGAAAAATCACCCGAAAAATCACGTATAAAGTACTAGTGTAAGGTAGGTATTTCTCTCAGGGGCGTTTGTGGGAGTACTTCAATGATTCGACGCACGACTAACAATAAAAGTTAAATATATTGTGGACGTTACAACACACTTTAGGAATCACAAACAATACAAAACAGTAATATGACAAAATTATATGCGTATCGCGGCAAATGGTACGAACCGGCCAGCAGTCCACTGTTGGCGGGGGCGCGGGGGTGTTATGTCAACTCGATTTTGCCGCGCTTAAGGGGACGTCAGAGCACAAGTTGCACGTTTATTTAAGGCCGTGTTACACTAGTTATTAATATGATCACAACAAGAACTAGTGTTTCATTTGAAGTGGATTTTTCTCTCAATGAAGTACATTTTGTGAACAGATAACAACAGTCACAGCCTTCATGGATCTGTCGCTGGTCTACGGTAGCAGCGTTGGGCAGGCCAACCCCATCCGATCCTTCCAAGGAGGTCGTCTGCTGACGAACGTGAGAGGAGGTCGGGAGTGGCCCCCTCAAGACCCCAACGTCACCATTACCTGCGAGTCTGCGCAATCACCCAATGAACCTTGCTATTTAACTGGTAAAGTATTAATAATAATAACAGCAGCCTATTATTGTCCTCCAGGTCAAAGACCTCTTTTCATAATAAGAAGGCACAGCATTAATCACCACGCTTGCTCATGGCGGATTGGTGATGTGATTTCAGACTAATAATAATTATATTTATATTTGTATGGCCTACAGATAGTTGTTCCAGGTCTTGCTTTTAGTCACAGATATAGATAGACCTAGTTAACGCAAATCCAACTACTTCGCGTGCCTATTTTCTTGCGTAACTTACGATAAAAAATCGTAAGTAAAAAAATAAAGTAAACATTTCCTTCCATCGGTAAGTCATTTTGTGATTAATATTATGCGTAATTAATTTAAAAAATAATTAGTTTTAATCTAATACCCTCAGTAATACATGGTAATACCAAAGGACATGTTATTAAATGGGCTTAAAATATTTTTTTATTCGAACAGCTATCATGTGTGGTTTTTCTGATAGAGAAAATTATTCAAGACGGCCTAACAAAAAAAAAAAAAAAAAAAGCACCATTATTTAATAAATAAATATTTTAAACCCAGATATTTTTTTGTATCGTAATATTATTTTACATTAAACATCTTATTGTTATTTAAAATATTTTTAAACATTATTAGATGGCTATAAAACCGACGAACTATCTCCATGATTTGTATGCATGGCATTGATTCCGGAATCTATGAAAACATTAACCGTGTTGTGTCAGTAAGGTTGTCAGTGTCACACCACACATGTCAGTTGTCATGTCGATCGCTTGTCAAGCCCTTGTCTCATTGTTAGAATCGTTATTTTTCAGTTTGCTTATGAATATTTAGGTTTCATATTTGTAATTTCTACTTGATATTAGTAAACTTTCTTTCTTTTCTTTCTTTCTTTCCATGATCGCGTATCCCGGAAGATATCCCGTGTGACAATATAAGTTTAGTTTTAAACCCTGAAAGCTTAAAACTGTATGAATTTATTTGTATAAAGATCCTTATTTTCTCCTACAATTTGGGACTTTATGACCTTATCATCATGAATTCAGTAAATTTCAAAATGATTACTGATGGTTTTACGTCTCCTCCAAGGCAGGCCCGTAAACCAAACAGTCCAGATACAGACAGACTTAAATGGATTGGACCTGTCAACCTTTTGTAAATAGTCGCTCCAGCAGGTCAGCATAGGTGAACATTTTTGTGTATTAGGTAGAGAAATAAAAGTAATGAATTTACTTATATTTGACTGCATTTATTCTACCTTTTTATTTTCAACATCATCCCTTATAATTATTTTATCAAGAAACTGTGCAGGAAAGAATCCAAATTAAAAGCCAGGTCAAATAAAGATAACTTAAAGATTACAAGAAACTTGAACATCAATAACACAACAAAAACAAATCAAATCACTTGTGTCCGTTCCGTTGTTGTAACGCAAACCACAGACGCATTCGCAGAGTATATTAATAATAGGGCGCGCATAGGTACGCAATTATAATTGAATTTGACACTTGACTGACGTTTACACTTTTCATAATGACAATAATGACATTCAACCGAAAAGTGTTGCCAAAATCAATAATTACCGAGGGTTGTAATTTATTTTTAAATTACAATTAATTAAAAATATAATAATTTAGGAAGGGTGCTTTTAAAAAAATAAAAAATATACATAAAGTAGTCTTAATTTATGTACTTTCATGAAAATATAATCTCTTCCCTGTTCACAGCAGCTCCGAATTAAAGCCCAGCCTCCATACAAAAACCTAACATGTCCTTTAGGAAAAGCAAAACATTCGTATTACATTGTGACGTCCAAAAAATGGCACGCTTGGTTTTCATACAGATCGTGATACTTGCGTTATCTAGGTCTAGGTATCTATATCTGTGCTTTTAGTGTATGTGAGTTTATATGATTGTAAACACACCCGCGATAAAAGAAAAAATACTAGTGTGGGGTAAGGTTTACTTTTAGAAAGATAAAGTAGAAAAGATAAGTCCAGGTTTCCTCTCCATTTTTTCCTTCACCGACGTCAATGATGTCCAAGACAAGAATTGAGAAAGTAACACCACTAGGTTACCACGATATTAAAGTCAACAAGGACACTTTATTCTCCTTGTACCAATGTAATATTGAATTCAGTTACCAAGACTGCTTGGCAATAATTCCGGGGACCATAATTTCCGGCAATCTTTTCTGGATTACAAATGTGTGGCTCCACATAAGCATTTGGGTAATACCAAACGACGTAAGTCTAAATCATTTTTTGTTGGCACTGCGAATAAGTAACTTAACCTTGAAATATTTTGAGGATGCTAAGCCAATATTCGTTCAGACATAAAATACAGTCCATCTAAGCTGTTAGGGTTCGCAATAATCCACTTAAGTATATTGACAGAGTTTAAGGCAGAGGAAACAGATCGTTCTTAGAGAATGCTTACACAAAGCCCTTTGAATACTGATGGGCAGATTCACTTGATCTTTGCTTATAACCCCCTTGAGGGCAATTACGGACGTCGAGTACCACTGTAGAGGTTTATCCAATTAAAGTTAGGTCCTAT
This sequence comes from Charanyca ferruginea, assembly GCA_947361185.1. Classification (NCBI taxonomy): domain Eukaryota; kingdom Metazoa; phylum Arthropoda; class Insecta; order Lepidoptera; family Noctuidae; genus Charanyca; species Charanyca ferruginea. The sequence goes on along the minus strand of OX376073.1, from coordinate 13,031,348 downwards.
AAACATACTACAAGAAGTTTGCAGTATTTTAGCGAGGAAAACAGCAAATAAACAAGTTTCAGGTCACTTGACAATATATGAGTGTTTGTGTTGTTTAGAACTTGCGATACTTACACGTGTCGCGATACAGTCAGCGAACGAGCTTTAGTACTTTGCCACAGTGTTACAGTGAAATTAAGAAATAGATAGCTTGAGAAATATTGCTGCTACAGTTGAGCTTAGTTTTGGATAGTCAGAAGCCAGGAAGTCTGACAACAAATCTTACCAGGAGGTATCGCGTTATCCAGTAATTGGATGCAGTAGGTCAGACAAGCACTCGCTCCATGTAAACCACTGGTATTCAGCTGCATCCGGTTAGACTGGAAGACGACCCAATCGTATTTTTTAGGAAAAGGCTGGGCATGAGCATATCATGATAATTAAGCTTAGTCCGAGCCCGGCCATAATATCTCATTAATTCAATTCATATGCCAAATGTGTTGATTAATAACCAAAAAAACAGCTCAATGAACATACAGAACTTACGCTTAGATTAGAATTAAAATTATTCAATGATATTTAAAATACAAAAATTAATTATTATGATTTCGAAAATTGGAGAAATATTGACATTGGTTGGTTTGGTTTGATAGAACAAATTTCAAATGGCAGTTCACAGCATCACCTTGCCCCGTGTGGTATCCGCGCTAGAATAGCACCCACCCATTTCATCCCCAGGGTGTCGTAGAACAAGGGAAAATCTGGAAGTAGAGCAGCAGCGGTTTCCGTGTACTAAACAACTTCACTGCGATCCCCAAGACGCCTGCCAAGCGTGGGGTATTGCAAACCCCCTCAAATGGGAGGCCTTTGTTCAACAGTGGACGTCTTCCAGCTGATGATGAAGATGATACGTTGGGTATTGTCTTGTTTTCCATAAAATCATTTGTACTATTATTGTTTTCCATAATCGTCCCCCGTCATAATATTTACTTGCAATATTATCATTTATACTAATAACGTTTGTCATATCAACTTATTAGTCATAAGTTTCATTTGCCATAAAATTAGTTGCCATAATAACATGTGTTATAATCGTTACTTGACATAAGCAACATTTAATATAATTTAGAAACGTTTATTGTTTTGTACAAAAATTAATGTCATTGAGGCCACCCACTAACCAAATGATTTATTACAGTAATCTGCAATCTTTAGACAATAAAAAGTTAGGTTGTGACGAGTGAGCGTAGCGAGCGTGCCGCGGCAGCGGCCGCCGAGCGCCTGATGTGCTCATTTGCGTAGCAAATAATATTTAGACATTTGTTTTGGCATAAATTAAATTCGCATAATGTTACTAGGCAAATGTGCAAATCTATTGTGCCACGCTAAAGTATTGTCTTAAAAAAAACAATAAGTTGTGCTACAAAAGTTAATGACAGAAACGAATCGCTGCAAAACCGACTCCACGTAGTCTTATCTGCCCTACGCCTAGAGTGTAATCTAAGCCCGCGAAGGCGCGGAGGGGCGAGGCGGCCCGCGAGCTGAGGAGCAGGTGGTTTTAACGCTCGCCGCCGTGGCTGAGGCGGGCCGGCGCCCGGCCAGCAAGTCGAAGCCGCGGCGGTGAGCGTAAAACACATCTGCGACGATAAGCTCGCTTGGGACCGCCGGAGCCCCGCAGCACCGGAGCCGTGACAGAAACCATGCCTGCTGCATGTTGCATGCTGCATGCTTGCTTGCATGCTGCATGCTTCCTTGCATGCTGCATGCTTGCTTGCATTCTGCATGCTTGCTTGCTGCATGCATGGTGTATGTTGTTGTACTAGTATGGGCAATGGTGAATAAATGTTATGGAAAACGAAATTATTGATTTAGACGACACGGTTGGCGCAATGGCTGAGCGATCGACTGCTGCGCAGCGTGTTGCGGGTTCGATTCCCGCCCAGGGTAAACATTTGTGTGATGAGCATTTGTGTTTGCCTTGTGTCTGGGTGTTGTTTATCTATATATGTATGTATTTACAAAAAAAAAAAAATATATTTGTGTATGTATATCAGCTGTCTGACACCCATAGTACAGGGTCTCCCTAGTTTGGGTCAGATGGCCGTGTGTGAAAATGTCCCCACATATTATTATTATTATTATTGAAAATAAAAATTATAGCATATAAATTTATGGATTAACATTATTATGACACTAGATCGATTATGACCAATGAAATTAGTGAAAATGATTTTATGTAATTTAACGATTATAGCAACTGAAGCATTATTTCTAATGAAATTATGGCAAATAAAATTATGGCATATAAAATTATGGCATTTTAAATTATGGCAAACATAAGTAAACCGATAAGTTGACACCATTATCAATAATTCCAAGGCACAATTTGCTTAAAAAGCACTTTATATTAACCCAATAATAAAATTGTAAAGGAGCTCGTGGCTAAGTTAAAGCCGTACAGATCGATCGGTCAAAGGTTAAGCTACGCTAGCCGCGGTCGGTCTGTGGATGGGTGACCATCCCTTTCATACCGACTTCCCTCCGTGCCTCGGATAGAACGTAAAGCCGTTGGTTCCGGCTGTCATTTGTAGATCTTTGGCAGTCGTTATGGGTAGTGAGAAGCTAGAAAGTCTGACAACCAGTCTAACCAAGGGGTATCGTGTTACCCAGTAACTGGGTTGTGGAGGTCCGATTGGTAGTCGCTCCATATAAAACACTGGTATTCAGCTGCATCCGGTTAGACTGGAAGCCGACCCCAATATAGTTTGGAAAAGGCTAGGCAAATGATGAAAAAATTGTAAAATTCGTTTTTTATTTGCTTTAAAATCAATAAAGAGTTAGCAAAAAGTGACCTCACAATTTACTATTTCCATTCAAAATGTGTGTGTGTATGTGGAATCGCGTTTTGACAGCTCATAAAAAGTAGTGGTGTCAAGTACCCAATTGGCGATGAACTTCTAGCAATTGATATAGTAAACGCTACCCACAATTTTAATAAAAACTACATACATTTGTGTATTCTTTTCTACAGGTGACATCCGTGTGAACCAGAACCCTCAGCTGACAGTCCTTCAAGTAATCTTGATGCGTGAACACAACCGCATCGCCGATACACTGGCGCAACTCAACCCCCATTGGAACGACGAGACTCTTTACCAGGAAGCGAGACGCATACACATCGCTGAGATACAACACATCAACTATTATGAATACCTTCCAATTCTATTAGGTAAGCCTTTGAGATACTTATAGTACTACTATTTACTTATACTGATTTGCCTGAAATTCTTAGAAGCGAAAAGAATTTCATCTTAGACTTACTGTTACTTTTAGAGTTATTTACTAATTTACTACATTCATTCATTCATTTCATTCATTTACCCATTTACTTATTTACTAATTTACTAATTTACTAATTTACTAATTTACTAATTTACTAATTTACTAATTTACTAATTTACTCATTTACTCATTTATTTACTCATTTACTAATAATTTACTAATTTACTCATTTACTTATTTACTCATTTACTCATTTACTAATAATTTACTCATTTACTCATTTACTCATTTACTCATTTACGCATTTACTCATTTACTCATTTACTAATAATTTACTCATTTACTCATTTACTCATTTACTCATTTACTCATTTACTCATTTACTCATTTACGCATTTACTCATTTACTCATTTACTTTACTCATTTACTTTACTCATTTACTCATTTACTCATTTACCTACTCATTTACTCATTTACTCATTTACTCATTTACTCATTTACTTAATATTTAATTTATTTAATATTATAAATGCGAAAGTAACTCTGTCTGTTACGCTTTCACGATAAAACGGCTGAACCAGTTTTGATGAAATTTGGTATGAAAATGGCTTGAAGGACATAGGCTACTTTTTTATCCGCGACTTGTTATGCATCTGCGATAACCGACATTCACGCGGACTAAGTCGCGGACAAAAGCTAGTAGTTAATAAATGTTAAATAGCATCAATGAATAGGTACCTAAATGACAAAACCACATTGTAATTCACACAATTCAGCGAGAACGGAACAACATGTGAAAGCGACCACTAGGGACTAAGGGCTGTGGGCCATCGCGTCACTGTAAATATAGACGACTTAGTAGTTACAAAGCATTTGAAATTGTGAGTTGCGACTGTTGGTTACGTTAATGTGTTCAATAAAAGTACTTTAGGTTGTGTTCAATAATCACGTGCGTATCAAACTAAGTAACGTTCAGCAAAAATGATTGCTGGAATAGACTTTTGGTGTAAAAAATTACTATTTATAGTAGTTCGCTACGTACGTAATACACGCAAAACATTGGACTTGCGGAGAAATATAGGTATGCATACAACAGTACTAGAGTCATGGAAATTACTTTAAGTTTTGTTAGGACATTATTTTAAATCTTCATTTCGCCAAAAACCGTAAAAAGAAAATAACTTTACTAAAAGGGTGACTCAAATCGACGTCTGCTAAAAACTACCTTTTAAAATCATGTGTCCATTATTATCCATCATACAATAAGAGTATCTTAATTGACCCATGGGAAAATCTATCGATGATTGAAAATTTATCAATTTATAGTGTTGTGATGCAAAAAGGAAAGGAAACATAGAGGAATCTTCCATGCTGAAAACCGCACGATTTATTCAATAGTATCGAGGCTTGCGCGGCGCTTTTGTGCGCATAAAAAGGAAAAACGCCTTCTTAACCTTGGCCGACATTTTTGTTGTAAGTGTTAAGAAAAAAACCCTGCTTAATATTTGTTAACTTTTTTGGCTTTTTACCAATTTCATTAAAACGAATTTTAGATTTTTCCTGGAAAGGTTGGTCCATTGTACAGTAGGCGGTAAGAGTAAGTTTCTTGTCACGTTCGATCAGCTATGCTATTCTCTATCGTTACCACTCGTGGCTGTGTCGACGGCGCGCTCGACATCGTGTCAGCCCTGAAATCGACGTCGAGCTCAGCGACTGTTTTTGCTCAGCGAATATCGTTTTTTATACATGAACTGTCAAAAGAGTTAAATGATCCAACCTCAGATTATAAAACAACTAGCGACCCGACCCAGCTTCGCATGGGCCTATAGCCTTCCTCGATAAATGTACTATCCAATACAAAAATAATTATCCAATTCGGACCAGTAGATCCTGAAATTAGTGCGTTCAACCAAACAAACAACAAAACAAACTCTTCAGCTTTATAATATTAGTATAGATAGGCAGATAGACGGAACGGAACAAACATGGGAAGCACGGTTTTTTGACAGGTGTGCGGAAGCACGGTTTTTTGACAGCACTGTAAAAACACGTTGCCTCTGTGTGCGTTTACGGTTGCCACGATAATGACAAAATTACCCATAATATTTCATTAAGTAAGTATATTAAATAATTTAGTGTCGCAGAAAAGTGCAGGCAAGATGTTATACATACATTGTCGAGTCAGATTGTATTAATTGAATGCAGGTACTTACTTTAGGAATTTATTAATCTCAGATAACAAAACAGAAGATGTTGATTTAAAAATGGTGGAAGAATATCGGAACATGATAAATTTATACTTAGGTGAAATTAAGGGATGACTTAATTTGTGTGGTTTTGGCCGGCGACTTCCGATTTTAGAGTATTTTTTATTTATTTTTTGTTTGAGAAAGCGGTTGTTTTTTTTTATGTTTAAAATGTTGTTACCACAGATTATCAAACAAAAGGCAGATAGACCGTGCGGAACACTGCGACGAAGCCACAAAAGCAAATACAAATTCAATAACGAATACCTACAATCTCGTGATTGTATTCGCTTTTGAATTTTTATGTGTATTAGTATTTGTTTTTTTAACAATGTTTCGCTTCGTGCTGTACTGACTCGTGTTAGTACAGCGCGAAGCGAATTGTAGGTATTCGATTTTTAATTTGTATTTGCTTTTGTGGCTTCACTCGCTGTGTTCCGCACGGTCTATCAACCTTTTGTTTGATAATCTGAGGCTATAACGATACTAACAAACGGAGCAAAATCTAGAACTATTTATTAATAACGATATATACGGTATTTATTACGATACCAAAAACGTTTTCAGTTTCGTCTTCTGAATCTCAGATAATATGTCCATGATCAGCTCATATTCCCACATATTTTCAATTTTCCATTGTTCTAAGGGCCTTAAGTCTTTAATCTGTAACGGTTCTATGGTAACGTTATTATAAGCGGAGATATACTTACCGTTATTGAAAAATAACGTAACTTTAAATATTGTTCTATGAAAATGATATTCTATAACGTTATTTTTAGTTTACGGTTTTAGTACGTTACAAATATTGGAACGTTACGTGAAAACATTAAGTGTAACGGAACAAAATTCATTTCGTTTTCAAGTCCCTGATACCAAGCAAAATGCGCGATAAATAGAACACTAATCGTAATAAATGTTTTTGTAAATCGCTATTCCTGTATCCTATGCTTATTTCCTAATTTAAGGGGTAAATATTTCAATATAAACAAGCAACACCGAAGGATTTTTGTTAAGGTTTTGTGTTCTAAAATGTCACTGACAATAATTACGTAAAATAATTTCCAAATTAACTAATTATCAATATTTACCTATGAAAAGATATTCCTATACCTTCTTTCTTTTGTTTTTGGGAACAGTTCCTGCAATGTTTAAAAACACAAGCCGGCATTATTCTCAAAAATATTGGAATGACGTGTGACGTTCTAACGATGCGGCGCTTCGTGCTGTACTAACTCAAGCTTGTATTTGTTTTTTGAAATTGTATTTGCTTTGGTGACTTCACTCTCAGTGTTCCCCGCTGTCTATCTGCCTATTGTTTTATAATCTGAGGATCTAACCTTGAGTAGTTCCACCGAAACCCGTTAATTCAGACAACGCTGCGTAAGCAATTAGAGAATAACACCACAGGCGTCTAGCGCACAGCGTTAACGCTTACGCTATATTTATACGATTGGTTCAAAGACACCTTACTTGTCACACCCCAATTTGTACTAATCTAATAAAGAACTCCTAAATTTAGTAGTCAACTCTCTGAAATTCGAATTTTATCTTAGTATATTCATTTTTTTTTTTTTCATCCAGGATTTGAAAACATGGTGAAGAACAAGCTGATCTACCCGGGGGCTCACGGCTACGTGAATGATTACAATCCCGGAGTGGACCCTTCAGTACTTGACGAGCATGCTACAGCCGCCTTCCGACACTTCCACTCATTAATTAGGGGTTACTTGAAGTACGTATTTTAAAGCAATTAATATAAATATTGTCTTTCGTAAGAGTATCCCTTCTGCGATCGTTTATTTTTAGTAGGAATAGATAACTGCCAGATCTATTAAGTGTCAAAGTTCTTCTTTTGAAATTTTATATCACACTATGATCATTAGTCTCTATTGTCATTAGGGTCAATTCAGTGTTTATATTATGTTAATACTGTATTGGTTCTATTGCCATCATGCCATACGTTTATTGACTATTAATATTAATGAGATAGGATATTACAATTCCAGTCGCATCTGGGTTATTATGCAGGTCGAATTTAACATCAAATTATCAACAATATTTTATATGCAATGGATTTTTTTTACATAATAGAACTTTGTCTTATCACAATTTATATAGAAATGAGAAAAAAGTCTTATTTTATGTATTTATTACAGACTTATGTCGGAGTACCGACGTGTAGTTGGGACTGTACGTATTAGTGACTGGTTCAACAGGCCCCTTCTGCTCGAACTTGACAATGCCTTCGATCACTTGGCAAGAGGTCTCGCAACGCAGGAACAAGACTTCAGCGACCAGTTCTGGGACTCGGAAATTACCCAATTCCTTTTCAAGTAAGCCATTCCTACTTAGAAAACTAATAAAAACTTTGTACTCGAAAGTAACCAGTGAGAAAGTCCGACATTCGATATTGAAAGTACTTCACATCTGATGCAGAAAAGATAAAATTGCTGCTCTAACTTTAGGTTATTCCTAAAGTTAGAGCAGCAATTTAGAGTAAGCTTTGAAAATAAAAAAAGAACGGTTGATGATGGTCGAAACGCCAATAATTTACGATGAAAACAGTCACCAAAATCTGCTGAAGTTTTTCTGTGTGGAAGATGCGAGGGAGATTTATTACCTCATTAATATTAAAACCAATCAGAGCTGATTACGGCTTCAAATTGCTATGTCTATAAACTTGAAGTTAAGCGCTATTCGTTATCACGGATGAACTGTAAACACCTTATTCGAATACTGTTGGATTTACTATTATAATACTTGGTTTTGCAATCAAGATATTGTGGTGTTAGTCAAAGGAAGTTCAGCTAGATAATTTACATAGTATTGACAGTCATGTGATATTTGGAATTACTGAGATGTTTATCAGACTTCAAAGTCCCTATTCTCATGTCTTTGATGTCACAATTCCTGTAAGTATACCGTATACAGTTGACGTAATTTTATGTTGATTTAATTCAACAGTTATTTCCTGTTGAGAACGATTTTGTGGAAAATGAGGGAGCTTATTTTGTCAGAGAATGGCTTATTGTTGTTACCAGATGTTGTTGTTGTGATAAGAAAATAAATGAATGGTCAAGCAAAACGTCCATAAGATCCTTTATATTATGACGTGTTGATGACTTTGCACTTTGATTAATTCTTGGAAAGCTATTAAAAGGGCTTTAAATAAGTTGCTATATTCTTCGAAGTGCTCATTATTTTATCCATAATATTATGTACTAAACAACAAAACAATTGTGCTACAAAAACAATGAAAACAAAATTCAAAAGCTCAAACGTTTTAGTTATTATATCTCGTTGTTGAAAGTAATAATATGGCTTCAATTATTATCCTAGATCTAGTTACCCTTGTTAATTGTTTGTTTTACAAGTTTAATAACTAAACTAAGATCCTACCGAACATTTCGAATTATTAGGCAGGCTTTTGTTTAACTTGCTCAGAGCCCTACTATAGGTACCTACATTGCTTAATTTTAAAAGGTCGATCAGATTACATTTCAGATATAATTATAACTTCAAATTTTGATTATAAAGTTACTTTTGAACTTCTTAGTTTATAATTAGGTGGTAGTATAATTTACTATAAAAGGGATGATCACTCAAAATCAGGTTTGGTATTATTTTCGCTTTATAACAACGTTTACAAAACGCCGCAAAAGAAATTTTGTTTTCATAATTGTGTTCGAAAATTTGAAATTAGATCAGTTTTTATATTGGGAGCCCTCGTTTTGTTCATTTCTAATATTTATTAAGTTTAGCTTTATTTGTATTAATGGGTGCTTGTCGCATTAAATTAAACCAACATGATTCATTATAGTCATATTTTAATTCGAAAGTCGACTCGTACCGAATATGTTTACGGACAGCACATCAAGCTACCCTAATCTGTCAAATTTCTTTGATAGTTTTTCAACTTTATTACTAAGGAATTAGGTTAATGATCAATTGCATGGACAATGCCTCTTCTCACACTGAAAAGGCACTAGCATCGATTTGACACGTAGAGCGCCCATCGCGTCATAGTTCCCATACAAACGCTCGTACGTGATTACGGCGTTATAACAAATTATCCTCCAAATATTTTTAACACACGGGTATCTTGTGGCTAATATCTAGGTTCCTATGTAACGAAAAACAACTTTTTGAAGAAACAAGTTCAGTAAACACAATTTTTCAATTTTTGCACAATTTTAATCTGAACTTTGGCCGTTCATAATGCACGCATACATTGAAAAACAGCTTCATAGAAATCTTGCACGTGTAATGGAAATTCTAAATTACAAACATTTTTACCAAAATCTTTTTCAAAAACACGTATTTCCTGGAACAAGTTTTGTGAAATCTCCGCGCGCCAATTTTCTTGCGATGATATCGCGTTCTCACTCACTGACGTTGGTTTTCAAACATTGCGCTGGATGAAACAAAATATTTTTCAATCACGCTCGCGTTGAAGTTACACCAACGGGGAAGGGCGCTCTTGAAACTTATATTTAGGAACTATAATTTCATTAAAATAAACACAAAACTAGCCGTGTGGTGCCGGCCGCGAATAGCACCACCCCATTTCTACCCGTGGGTGTCATAGAAGGCGACAGAGGGATATTGACCAGAGGATGGGCAGCAGCGTCCTTCTGAGTACTATAACATCTACTGCGATCGCCAACATGCATCGGCCAAGCATGGCGATTACGGCTGAACCTCCCTTGAGGGAGATCATGCCCAGCAGTTGGAATCTTAAGGTTGACGATGCTACACAAAACTTTATTTCAACAGGCGTAACAATACTTTCGGGGGTGATCTACGCGCGATGGACATCCAACGAGGCCGTGACCACGGACTGGGGTCCTATGCAGCTACACGAGGTGCCTGCGGCTTGTCCGTGCCTAAGACCTTCCATGATATGACGGACTTTATTTCGAAAAAGGTAAGTATCTTCATATAAAATAAACTTTATTAGTACATTCACATAAATGTACAAGTACACAGTTACAAAAAAAATGCTGTTCATAGAGACAAATTTAAAGGCGAACTGCTGCTTCCTAAACTAGGCCAAAAGCCTGTATTTTTTAGGAGCCAATGTTCCTTCAGATATAGTCACAACTGATATTGGCTGTCGTGCAAGTACTTATAAAACTTAAGGCCCTACCCTGACCAAATAACCTTGAGCATTGGTTCCCTCTGCGAAGCGCAAGAAATACTAACAGAAGTTAAATATAAAAAATACGCTCACAAATTTAGAATAAAATCTCTATAAAATCAAATTTTGGGATTTTGGAAAAGAAATTGTCGCAGTTCATAAATACATTGCCTATCCATTAGTGTTGGTAAAAAATCGAAATAATGGTTTCTTGACGAGGAGATGCATATTTTCAATAATTATTTCTCATTTCTGCAGGCGTAGCATGACAATTCTATCTCTACTCTACGTAGAATAGACATAGTTCTTTCTATTCTACTTGACATCTCTACATAACCGAGCATGAGCCGATCGGTAGACTCGCGTTTCTACGTAGAGAAAGACATATCTTTTCTTTCCATAGCAACGCCGGAGTGCTGTGTTGTAGCTAGACGTTAAATTTTTTACGATAAAATTGCGTTTCGTTGTCGACAAAAATGTGTCAATCGTTACGATTTATCACCTTTTGAACGATTATTTATTTACTTAGAGACAACAAACAGTATATTAATAAGTACACATAGGTTACAACTTAAGAATAAAGGTAACAAATAAATATTATGTACACTACTCATACCCACATTGTAATGTTATTCAAAGCAACAACGAAACGTTATTTTTATTGTGGTGACGGGTGACGGCTGTCGGCTGTCGGATCAATTCGGTTATATTGCAAAGTAATAGAGTAACTATTTATCAAAATATTTAAAATATTGTATAGATCTATGTGTCTAAAAACAATATTAAAAATTGAATTGTCCAAATGTTTCGATTTTGGAAAATAAACAGACTTGGGACTGCGGCAAAAAAAGTAAGTACGAGTAAATATAAGTAAGTGAATGAAATTACTAAATAATTAGCATTGTGCATTGGTGTATTGTGTGTGATTTATTGAGAATGTAGTCCTCGATTAGTTGAAAATCGCATTTGAGGATTAAAAGAAGATTGTCGCGTCGTCTGATAAAAATTCTTGATTTACAAAGGCAAATTCTTCACTTTTATCTCCTTGCTATGATATGATAGGTACCTTGGTCATGTTTTTTTTTATTACTTATCGTCAGTGTTCTTACCTCATTCACATACTAAAACTGATTTATTTATTTATTTGCAGCATGCGAAGTACCAACCCACAGATTGAGATGTTGTTGGTGGACTACCATTTCCAAAGGAACTATTAGTTAATCTGTGACAATAAGTTTATTTAAAACAAACTAACTAAAAGGAAAATAAGACAAAGCCATTTACAAAGGTACAATTTTTATTTACATAAAATAAATTTCTTATACGAGTACCTAATGTCAGTTCTTCCATGAGTTGCGACTTGTAGAACCTCTACCTATGTGCCTCCATAAAGGGCTACCTCTGTGCCTCTGTGCTTCAGGGTGTACCATGATAAGCATTCAAGTCATGAGCCGGTTCCAAAGTTTAGCCCTAACCTCCTGAAAATCAATAATAAATAATTAATTTTGTGTTTTGTATTACAGATAACATAGTTCCCGAATGGTGAAACATATATGAGGCCCAAAAATGAATTACCTAGTTGTACATACAATAATTATATTAATAAATAAAACTATACACCTATTGACTTTTTATTACTTCAAATTATTAATCTGTCCGGTTTCAGACAAGTAAATTAAATACAATATACCTAGTATATAGTCTCTTATATGAATATTTTCTACTTTTTTACTTGTTTGCCAAGCACTCTGGCCTTGCATGCTTCCTTTGCCTTTTATTATATTCTTGTTCTAAATATAAGAGAGCGCCTTGACTTCCATAGTACAAGTTTAGTATAGTACTTAGTTTGGAAGTCCAGTTTCAAAAATAAGTACAACCTGTGCAATATACTTTTTTTTTTTATTTGGTAAGTACCTAGGTACAGTAAGAAATCTATCCTATACTAAACGGCTACTCACTTCAGCAATCAAAGAACTAGCAAATGATTAGACATTGTTGGATCCACGGTACCTAGGTAATATTTCTGACTTATTTGTATTAGTAGCAGTTGGAAGGCGTGGGTTCCTAATCTTCAAACAGATTAAACTTACTTTAACAGTTCCTGAGATTTTCTAGGAGACAGATCCTTGCTCAGCTCCCGGCACAGATTCTGCAATCTCTTTACTAACTTCATAATTTTCCAAAACCTCGTTTTCGGGAAGAACGAGAGCCCCAGTTTAATGCATTCTTCTTTGCAAAAAAACTGAGAAGATGCTGACGGTAGTCCTCCAACATGTTTTCAAAATCAACTTCAAGTCGGCCTTTGTGGAAGAGTCGCCACAATTTTGCCAATATCACGTAGGTACTTATCAAGATTGGCCATTAAATGAAGGTGATTGTTCAATAACAACAAATTTGGATGGTAAAAAATATTAAATTGAGTTTTTAAATCAATATAGATCCTTGTCTACATAGAAATAAACTTGTCTAGGTCAATTGTGATGTAGACTATTTGACACTTGTTGGAAGAAATGTTTCTACACCCAAATGTCAAAAGTAGAGAAAAAAATGGTCGTCATGCTCGGCATTGTAGACTTTTGTCTACTGTAGAGTAGAAACATTTCTTCTCTTCATCGCCATACTCGCAACGAAAGAAATCTTTCTACAACCGGCATTTTGTCTATTCTTCCTGTCAGTATGTCTATTCTTCCGTAGACATAGCGGTGGTCATGCTACGCGTGCTGTGGTTTCGTTGTGAAGATATTAAACATTATAATTGGTAAAAAAAAACAAGATCTACCATTTTGGAGTCAAGATTATGTAGAAATTGAATGTATTTTTAACCCCCGACGAAAAAGAGGGGTGTTATAAGTTTGACGTGTCTGTGTGTCTGTGTGTCTGTCTGTGGCACTGTAGCTCTTTAACGGGTGAACCGATTTTAATGCGGTCAGCAGTTTTAAAGTTATCAGCTCTTTTGTTTGCTGCGGTAGGGATCTTAGACGCATACCGGATGTTTACTTTGCTTTCAAACATATTATTATAGATGACCACGTTGACCACCCATTGAAACACCCATGTTTGCTATAAAACTATGCAAGATTATATACAAAACCAAACTAAATTACATTTAAAAAAATTTAAAATAAAAATTAAATTAAAAATTTAAAAAAACCCCCAACGCAAAACATAAAAGCGATTATGTAAAAAGTAAAAAATAATACTTTTGTTGAGCCATCAAATGTTTGTTCGTTGAAATGGCGCTATAATGTCGCGGCGGGGTACCGCTAAGTTTAAAGCAATAACTAAATAGCTAAAATAGCGAACTGATGGTAACTAGATTTGCAACAAGATTAACAACTAGATTAGCAACAAAATTTGATAATATCGAAGCAAATTGGTCGGAAATGCTGGTAAATTAATAGACAGTGAATGAAATTAAGGGACTGACTTACTTAAGCGGTACCCCGCCGCGACATTATAGCGCCATTTTAACGAACAAACATTTGATGGCTCAACAAAAGTATTATTTTTTACTTTTTACATAATTGCTTTTATGTTTTGCGTTGGGGGTTTTTTTTAATTTTGTTTATTTGTTGATATTTCATTTGAATATAGAGTATGTAGGTCCGAAATACTGCACAAAAACGGATAACGCTGGGTTTTGCACAGGGTCGCGCCTTAAAGTAAAACTTTTTTGTACATAATTGCGTATGTGTTATACAGTAATTACTTAGTCTGGCCATAAATACTGTTACAATTAAAAATAAGAAATATATTACATTTGAATTTGGAATCTGTCATTTTTATACGATTGTTCATTGAGTTTTCTAATTTTGGCGCCAATACATTGTACAATATATTGCAATATTAAAATGGAGTGGGGTGGAAAGAGAACCGAATCGCTGTGATTGCATTACACAAAGTTGGTATGTAGCCAAATGCAATTTTTAAAACTCTCCATACGCTTGGTTTTAGTCAAATGTTTGTGTACCGGGCTATTAATAGGTACAATGAGACCTCTATTTGTGACATAAAAAGATCTGGCCGTCCACGTAGTGTTCGTACGAAAAAGGTGGTCAAAGCAGTAAGGGAAAGAATTCGAAGAAATCCTGTCCGAAAGCAAAAGATTTTATCTCGGGAGATGAAGATAGCACCCAGAACCATGTCGCGTATTTTAAAGGATGACTTAGGACTTGCAGCCTATAAGAGACGCACTGGTCAATTTTTAACTGATAATTTAAAAAAGAATAGGGTAGGGGCAAAGGGGCAAAGGGAGAAAGGTCACAGAAAAATTGTGTTTACGGATGAGAAAATCTTTACAATTGAGCAACATTTTAACAAACAAAATGACCGTATTAATGCTCAAAGCTCTAAGGAAGCTTCCTAATTAGTCGACAGAGTGCAACGTGGGCATTATCCGACTTCAGTGATGGTTTGGTGGGGTGTTAGCTATGAAGGAGTGACTGAGCCATATTTTTGTGAAAAAGGTATCAAAACATCGGCATAAGTGTATCAAGATACCATTCTTGAGAAGGTATAGTTAAGCTCCTCAACAACACCATATTCAATAACCAAGTATGGTCCTTCCAACAAGACTCGGCGCCGGGTCATAAAGCTCGGTCCACGCAGTCTTGGTTGGAAGTGAACGTTTCGGACTTCATCAGAGCCGAAGACTGGCCGTCGTCTAGTCCCAATCTTAATCCGCTGTATTATGATTTATGGTCAGTTTTAGAGAGTACGGCTTGCTCTAAACGCCATGATAATTTGGAGTCCCTAAAACAATCCATACGATTGGCAGTAAAGAATTTTTCCATGGAAAGAGTGCGTGCTTCTATTGATAACTGGCTTCAACGTTTAAAGGACTGTATTGCAGCCAATGGAGACCACTTCGAATTTTTTAAATTATTTTATATTTATGTATTAAACTAACACACTGTAAAAGTAATAAATATTATTTGCAATAAAAAGATTTTTTTTTTCTTCGTGACAATATATCTGCCTTGCTACTAAGATTACGTTTATGCAATTAAACTAGCTACAGCGCGCGATCTCGTCTGCGTAAACCTCAGCATTACGTGAAAGTCCTAAATTTTTCACCGAGTACACAATCATGATCAAAATTTTCTTAAATGTTAGGGTAGATCCATGTCTCTATATGGGTGCCTAATGTTAGCTCCCATAGTCGTTTTAGAGTGAAAGAGTCACAAACATTTACGAATCCTAGTTAGCCCTAAAAAAAGGGCGTGCTTACTGTTATCGAAAAATTGACCAAATGTAAGTCGAAAAATGGACTCATGATTACCATTGTATTCCTACAGAGGAGACGTATATAAAATGTAGGTCCGGCCACGAGCTTGTACACACGGCTATACATCAAGCTATACATTTCCAGTATAAGCTCGGAAATCCTATACAATGCGAGATCAGCATTATCTGGAAATGTATAGCTTGATGTATACCCAATAAACAACCTAGTTTTGCTGGCAAACATAATGTGGTGCACGGACAGAAGACCTGAAAAGGTTGTTACCACTAGAAATGTGCTAAGCTGTATAGCAAAAGAGGTGTATGATATCAAAAAATATGATCGTTAAATTTTCATAACGGGGATTGGTTTACCTCTGGTGGAAAAGGGTTCAACGAAGCTAAGTTTTTTAAATACATTTAATGAGCATCTTACCCCTCCGATACCCCTTAGCTCCGGTCTGGCAGTAATACACAAAGTTTCGATCTTTACCGCTTAGCTACTTCGTACATCTCCGGTAAAAAAGCAGTATAAAGTGACTGGGATAGACTGAACGGGGAAATTTCGTCTGGATCGCCCTTTAATGAATACTATAAACCTCCGACAATGTGTCATTTGGTCGTTAGGTAAGTCATCATCTGCCTAGCTAGCCTTTTCCCAACTATCTTGGGGTCGGTTTCTAGTCTAACCGAGACATGGACCAGTTGTCATAGGTGAACGGCAAACGCGGTAATGAGACGCGACGCGAAAATGTCAAATAGGTAGTCGTTGTCTGTACTTGTGGCCTACGTTGTCGCCTTTGTGCGACACAACGCGGCAAGTGCGGATTTGTTTTTTGCGCGACGAAACGCGATACAGTAGTTTATTAATAATAAAATATTTACTATTATAAGTACCAGTGTTGTTTCTTTCCTTAAAGTAAAGTCAATAACAACCTCTCCTCAATAGAAATAGGTTATTGATAGATATGTAATAGGTTTAACAGCTGCAACAATATAATCGAAAGAGCTTGGTAATAAGTTAGTCACAATCACAATGCTCTTAAAATAAACGTGGATTTAGTTTCGGATTTACCTATATAAAGAAACTCTCCAAACTTATTTCTTACTAAATAAGTTCAATGACTACCTACAACGTAGGACACACGTCGCGTGAAGTATTGGTCGCATTACGTCGCATCGCGTCGCGTCGCGTCGTGTCGCGTTCGGTCGCTTACCTAGGACAACGCCTGAGTGACGACTGTAGCATATATTATTGTGGGTAGAAAAATGGTAAATAGACACTACAAACAAACAACCAGGTAGGTAATATCATTTGTGAGTTCCAAGTAAAACACGTGGAATACAGTTACAATATAATTAATCCAATTTATTACGACCACGAAATTGTTTGCTTTATATGGAATGTGACATCTACCTTCTACGTGATGCCAAGCGGTACCGAAACTTTTATCAAACTGTTTTGTGCTTTTACTGTTTTATGCTATGAATTATATATATATGCAAGGGAAATGAACATAACACACGGCTATACATCAAGCTATACATTTCCAGTATAAGCTCGGAAATCCTATACAATGCGAGATCAGCATTATCTGGAAATGTATAGCTTGATGTATACCCAATAAACAACCTAGTTTTGCTGGCAAACATAATGTGGTGCACGGACAGAAGACCTGAAAAGGTTGTTACCACTAGAAATGTGCTAAGCTGTATAGCAAAAGAGGTGTATGATATCAAAAAATATGATCGTTAAATTTTCATAACGGGGATTGGTTTACCTCTGGTGGAAAAGGGTTCAACGAAGCTAAGTTTTTTAAATACATTTAATGAGCATCTTACCCCTCCGATACCCCTTAGCTCCGGTCTGGCAGTAATACACAAAGTTTCGATCTTTACCGCTTAGCTACTTCGTACATCTCCGGTAAAAAAGCAGTATAAAGTGACTGGGATAGACTGAACGGGGAAATTTCGTCTGGATCGCCCTTTAATGAATACTATAAACCTCCGACAATGTGTCATTTGGTCGTTAGGTAAGTCATCATCTGCCTAGCTAGCCTTTTCCCAACTATCTTGGGGTCGGTTTCTAGTCTAACCGAGACATGGACCAGTTGTCATAGGTGAACGGCAAACGCGGTAATGAGACGCGACGCGAAAATGTCAAATAGGTAGTCGTTGTCTGTACTTGTGGCCTACGTTGTCGCCTTTGTGCGACACAACGCGGCAAGTGCGGATTTGTTTTTTGCGCGACGAAACGCGATACAGTAGTTTATTAATAATAAAATATTTACTATTATAAGTACCAGTGTTGTTTCTTTCCTTAAAGTAAAGTCAATAACAACCTCTCCTCAATAGAAATAGGTTATTGATAGATATGTAATAGGTTTAACAGCTGCAACAATATAATCGAAAGAGCTTGGTAATAAGTTAGTCACAATCACAATGCTCTTAAAATAAACGTGGATTTAGTTTCGGATTTACCTATATAAAGAAACTCTCCAAACTTATTTCTTACTAAATAAGTTCAATGACTACCTACAACGTAGGACACACGTCGCGTGAAGTATTGGTCGCATTACGTCGCATCGCGTCGCGTCGCGTCGTGTCGCGTTCGGTCGCTTACCTAGGACAACGCCTGAGTGACGACTGTAGCATATATTATTGTGGGTAGGAAAATGGTAAATAGACACTACAAACAAACAACCAGGTAGGTAATATCATTTGTGAGTTCCAAGTAAAACACGTGGAATACAGTTACAATATAATTAATCCAATTTATTACGACCACGAAATTGTTTGCTTTATATGGAATGTGACATCTACCTTCTACGTGATGCCAAGCGGTACCGAAACTTTTATCAAACTGTTGTGCTTTTACTGTTTTATGCTATGAATTATGTATAAGTGAAATGAACAAAAATTCAGAATTACAATAAATTGACAAGTCAGACTATCTAGGTCAATATGTGGGTACGTAACAAGAAGAACAATTATTTTGCGTTCATGGTTATACGTGTATGAAATGAAAACCTTTTCATTCCTTGTGCTTTTCTCATTTTTGAAGATGGTTGTCTTTTTTGTAAAAAAGTTTTTCTGTTCTTTACTTTCATCTGTTAACTTGACAATGTCACAAAATATAAAGGGTAGGTACAGAAGGACCGCACCCGCCGTCTTCAAAAATAATTACCTAAACTTACCAGACTCACTAGGGCTGCTACTGTATTGACTCTGTAGGTTTTATTTGTGACAATATTTTAAATTTTATTGACACTGGTTGGAACTCTTTGCAATTTTTTTTAACAAAATTTCCTTGTTCGTCGTGAAGTGTCAATTACATCATATTCATTTTAATTACATCATTTATTCATTTTGACAACATGTGACAGTCGAGACTGAAGTCTGGTTGAAACTGCTTGAGAATACCAATAAACGTAATGTCAGTGTATGCGCGCTAAAAATAGCGGTTTGTTCTGAGTGGTCTCTCTGCTCGGGCGCGACGCCTTATGTACTTTGTGACAATGTGTACACCAGTGGTTGAATAAATAAATTTAAATAATAATAATAATCTATGTGGATGATTATTAGGTTGAACCGTGATTGTATGATTTTAGACAACCTTGAACGTGCCTTTAGCTCCTGAATTTCTTATCGGAACTTTTGTAATTGTGATCCGGTAAGTTGGACAAAGCTCTGCTATTCTTAGAATATATCTGACTTATAAAATATAATACTTATTTCGTTATAGCCCGGTGTTGTCACAAAGATTAGCGTCGTGAACTTGTCAAGTGTTATCTTCCATTATAAATCCTGTTTACTGTGGTGATAATAATTAAGGTCAGACTAGGTTTGTCAGGAAAGTATAATAGAAACAGGACCTATAGTGCTTATGAAATATGGTTTATATCATCATCGTTAGTGATAAATCATTGGGGTTCGTTTATTAAAAAGTTGACACTTTGGCTTAGCTAATTACGCTCTTCTATGTTGATAAATTAAAGGGTTAAGAATTGGAAATTATAACTTTAGTCACAAAATAAGAGGTTATGTATCCCTTAGTACAGACGCCAGCACATAAAGCCAAAATTTTCCCAATTATTGAATATGAACCTTTCTGTTTTGGAAAAAGTTGAAAATCTATCAAAAAAAGGATGTCAAAAATATCTGCCCAATTTAGTACAGAAGTTACACTTAGTGCCATAAAATACACTAAATTACACTGAATAATATCGCACTCTTAAATCTATACTAATATTATAAAGCTGAAGAGTTTGTTTGTTTGGTTGAACACGCTAATCTCAGGATCTACTGGTTCGAATTGAAAAAATCTTTTTGTATTGGATAGTACCTATATTTATCGAGAAAGCCAAGCCAGGCCGGGTCGCTAGTTATTCATATAGTTGCCCGGGGAAGAGAATAAAATAACTTTTATCGTAATAAAAAGGACGCTATTTTAGCACTCTATCAAATAAACCATCTTACTTAATAAAAAAAAACTGTCAAGTTTCTTCTTTCTTCTGTCAAACGCAGAAATGAACGGCATCAGATGTGTGAAGTGTCAACAAAAACAAAACACGATGACATTTACGAATTGTCAACTCGAGTGACAACCAAATAATACGCAATCGTGCTTTCTTAGATGCCACATGTTTTTATTGTATTACAGGTTATTAGGTTATATTTTAATAATTAGCTTGATTTATGAATGAAAGTATTATTTTCGAATTCCTCTATTTTTTCTCTACGCTTTGGTGCACGTGTACCTCGAGGCACATATTTGTGCAAAGTTGTACGGGATTTTGTTGACCTCCTTTGACAGATTGTTGTAGCTTGAGGTGCTGGCCGCTGTACATAAGGACAAATATAAGGAATTACATTCAACTCACTTACTCAAGATTGATTCCAAATTTGTGATAATAAATTTTGGCAATTAAGTAATTTTCAGGATCGGACCAGTAGATCTAACACACAAACAAATACTTTACTTTTACATTATTATATTAGTACATATAGTTATTCTTTTTGACGTGATAACGTCTTATAAATCGATGAACTGAACTGTACGCACGAAAAAGTGTCACGTTCCGCCTGAGCCTGAGCGTGCAAGCGAGAACGTAGAACAAGTGACAGAGAGGCACAATCGGCCCAAGCAATAAGCTTCGCCCACCTCGACGGAAGCCATTATTTGCTTATGTTATATATGTCAGCCATTATGTTTCTTTATGACGTTATCACGTAAAACTATCGTCCGTAAACCGACTTTACAGACAACCAATTGTTTATCTTTTAAGGCGACGATATACGCCGGCGACCTTGAGCGACCAGAGAATCGTATGCACTGCGTCCAAAACTCTCAAAGTTTAGTCGAAATTAAATAAAAGATAGTATTCTTTAACTTAAAAAAAAGGCGTAGGTATATTAAAAGATAGGTAATAAAATGGTCTGTAAGATAGTGTAAGTTTCGTTTAATTATACCTGGTAGATTTTGTGTGATTGTGTCCGCGTCAGACACAACTTCACGAGTTAATTGAACTACCTATTTAATATGAATATAATCAAAAATATTCACATACTAAATGATTAAGAGAATGTTCTAGTTTAACATATCTTTTTTTCAAATCATTTACACTACACATTTAGACGTGATTGACAGTTTAAATCTGTAAAAGTCGTTATTAGCCCCTTAATAGGCTTGCGTTTGGCCGCAACGCACCTTAAGTGATGATGCGGCCTAAAGTGGAGCACGCTTGCCTACGATGAACCGGTTCACTCGTGCCTTGAAAATACCCAGATTATATGTATCGCGTTTAGCTGCAAACTTCAAACTATTATGTCAGTTTATATAAAATGTTTTAAAAATAAAATGACGGCACGAGGATCGTTAAGTTTTAATTAAGTAGATTCAAACTTGACAGACTTGAAAACAAACTTCCACATTTTAAAAATATTGTTCTTGTTTCTTTGTTAGGAAAGTAGGTATAGGACGAAAAGGTATCCTGACTTTTACCATAGAGACATCGCCCCGCCAAATGTAGACAAGTGCAGGATTATACTTATAACTGGTATAACAATACACTTCACGTTGATGTAAATTAAATGTTCTTCCTAGAATTGCGATTGCTCTTTTATCTTTCGGATCATACCTGGAAACCTGGTTTAGGATATATATAAGTATTGAAAGTCATAGGTTTAATTTATTTTTACGGAAACAAGTTTCAAATACTACTAATTACTACTACTACTACTAATTACTACTAATTCATTCCACCCACTTGAAATCATTATACTAAATATTATAACTAAACCACCCTGTACTGTTGCATGGACTTGTAAGCACAATGCTTTGAATGCGCTTAAAGCTCTTCCACACAATGCTGGCAGCGCAATGTACTTATATTCGATTCGTGACGAAAACTTCATGTTTTTGCGTTTTTCCCAGAGCAATATCGTAATGATGTGAGCAGATTACTAGAAGAAAATTACAGCATTAGAAAGATAGTCTTGATTTAGAGAACTACACATTAAAAGTATAATTTTAATGTTCCAGTTCTAGATAGTTTTTTAAAGCGAACACGATCCCTTCAAAGCGTTTTACGAAAACAGACGTCAGAGTTAACTTTCAGGACAAATACAACCGTTACAATATCCCAAAATATAATGTTTTATGCTATTTTCCAACTGGATATACAAGTCTGAAAGTACAATACTGAGCCAAGATTACGAAAATATTAATATTAGGTATTAAAAAACCCTTTTTAAAAAGTACATATCGGTTCACTTTAACATTTTTTCTTTCACCAGTATTTAAATAAAAACATAACTGATATATTTATTTTATGAAAATAAAGGTTATGATGTTATTATACCGAATAGGTACTTTCAGTCTGTTATACGAACTCATTTATTTAAGACAATTATTTTTAAAAGCACTATAAAACGTCGCGCGATTTCGTTTGCCGATCAATTTTAATGATTTGTGCTCATACAGCTCATAGTTCCTCTCTTACGCACACAAACAGACCATTGTATTGTAGCAGCATCGACATACACTAGTGTATGTCAATGCTGCTACGATGTTCTAGCAATCATATATAGCAGTCATGATTTGGAGTTTGCGGTAAATCGAGCCTTAAGTCTTTTTTATTATTATTAAAACAAAATAACTATTCTAATAAATAAAACAAGGAAACAAGCACCCCAAGCTGCAGTCTTGCGATAGTCTTTTGTTATGATATCATTTGCATAGTTAAATATTCTTATAAAATTGTCGCACCTTTAACACATTTTTAGAATGCGGAAGATTTTTTTTCTGTCGAAAAAACTGCTAGAGTTATTATAATGTTACGAATTGTTAGTCCGCTTTTCTTACTTTTCTCGAAATGTTGTAAAACAAAAATATATTTTCAAGGAAAGTTTTTTTATGACAAGAGCAGCAACAGTGTTAGATAAAAATGACTTCCTGTGGATGCATTTGTCTTGTCAGGTTTATTTAACGCGACATCATTTGCATAGACTTTTCTACCAGTCAACCAAAGAGAGAGAATGGTAGAGAATGCCTAAGGCAGTCCGCCTTTGTACCTCTGTGCATGAAGTATAAATAAATAGACTCCAAAATTGAGCAAAAAATCTTAGTTCGTCCCGTGTTAGGCTAGATTATGTATATGTGTGCTTTTGCTGCTGCTGTTGTTGTGCTTTGTTATATGAAAGGCCTCTGCCTCGAATCTTGTGGGCAGCGGGGCGGCGGCGGCGGCGGCGCGGAAGCCGGCCCGCAAGATTCGAGGCAGAGGCCCAAGTGATTCCGTTAAGCTTCTTAAGCGTGGTTTAGTCAACAACCAACATCCATTCCTCCATCCATTCATCCTGACAAATTTTTGCTTTTATAATAGGATACGATGTACCTTTACTAGACCAGCGGCAGATACCCGCCCCTCCCGTCTTGCGTGATTATTATCCATAATTTGGTGACAGACAATACAATAGTTTGGTACAGACAAATTACAGGTACAGAGAAATTGTAATTGTATTGTTCAAAAAAGAACTTCTAACTTCTAATACAAAAATCTCAGTGTTTGTTATCGAACTCCTCCGAAACGACTTAACCGATTTTATGTATTTTTTTGTCTAATACTAATATTTGGTAGGTTTGAGAATAGGCCGTAGGCATTTTTTTTTGTTTAATTTATATGGCAAAACAACTTGTAGATCGATTTCATTGAAGTATCAACGCAAATCGACTTGAAAGCTTACTTGTTACAATACTTTTTTTTTTAATGTGACAAGCCCGCCACTCTATTCCCAACCACTGCAACTCCTGTAAGCCAGAATCGACAGTGGTGACCACCAGAAAAGCGTCAAAGCAATGAAGCTCAACGAGTCCCAGCGAAACGATTCAACTGTCTTGGATCCCGCAACGAAATTAATCAGAAAAGAAAAGCGGAGGAGTAAGAAAAACATATTTTTCACTTCCCTCCAAATCAAGTAAGAGACAGAACAGAACTAGGCCAATAGGCACAAAGGGACGTTTACAACTGGGAGAAGCCCAGTTGCTAAGCACCACGGATTATAATTGACTTAATTAATGGGCCCTAAAAAGTGAGCTGTTACATTAAATTTGATTCCGATAATAGGTATGGCAAAATCGCTTGAACGCACGGAAATTAGTTCTAGTTTCTACAAGGTCCACATAATAAACTGCTCCGGATGTAGCCTGTACACTATCCAACATAATATTGCATTGTTTCTGCCAAAGAATACACTCCCATAAGATATGATGTGCAGATTGTTAGTATTTACAGTTAGATGTAGAACATTGACACAAAGGCAATAAGGCAACAAGCTTGAAATAAAATAATTTACTTTGAAAGTTGCCATGACCTGTCAGAAATTAGGCAACACAGTGGTCCACCTCCAGCCATGTTCTGGCCAGCCGCTCACGAACGGATGGAAAGAACTGATGTAACGGCGCCTTTGCTGGAATCATCCCACCTACACTGCCACTCGGATAAAAGTTCCTCCCAGACGTCAGTCTGCGGTTTAAATAATCTAGAGAGCTTAGCGCGGTCACGTTGAGTTAAAAAGTTTGCGTCCATGGTCTCTCGCGCGGAATAGTACATTGCAGCACGTTGTTGCACCTCAAGATCGACTGGAAGCGCGCCTGCTAGAACCGGAAGGGTTTCAGTAGATATAATACTTATTGGTAACGGTACTTAAGCAAAAGCAGTGGCTCATGGCTAAGTTAAAACCTTACCATGGTTAAGCTATGACTGCCGCGGTATGTCCGTGGATGGGTCCACTTCATACCGACACGGTGTCCCCTTGTTTCGCAGATAGAAATTTCATAGAATTTCGTTTCCCAGAAAATGTTTTAAAGTACATAATATTTGGTTCTCGTATTTTTATTTCGACTATTATTGTTTCAAAGATTATTTACTTCAATGAAAAATATTTCACAGAACCACAATTCAAAGAATTTTTAATCTCATTTTTTTGTTTAACAAACTTATCAAAAAGTAGATTTATTTTTTAACGAGTACTGTTTTTTTGTTGTATTTTCCATGGAATTTATTTTAAGAAAAATGTATAGATATAAATAGACAAAAACAAAAATGTTGTCTTAAAAAGTCAATATGTTGTGCTACCAAAGTTGATGACAAAAACGAATCGCTACGAAACCGACTCCACGTAGTCTTGTCTGCCCTACACTTAGAGTGTAATTTAAATCTGCGTAGGCGTGGAGGGGCGAGGCGTCGTCGCAGATGGTATTCATGCTCACCACCGTAGCTTCGGCTTACTGGCCGGCTACGCCGGCTAGCCTCAGCCGCGGCGGCGGGCGTTAAAACCACCAGCTCCTCAGCTCGCGTGGGACCGCCGGAGCCCCGCAACGCCAGAGCCGTGATAGAAACTATGCCTGCTGCATGTTGCATGCTCGCTTGCAAGATGCATGCTTGCTTACATGCTGCATGCTGGCTTGCACGCTGCATGCTTGCTTGCACGCTGCATGCTTGGTTGCACGCTGCATGCTTGCTTGCACGCTGCATGAATGCTTGCATGCTGCATGGTTGCTTGCACGCACGCGCAGTAAGTTTGGTTAGAACTGAGACTCCAATTCTTGGGAATAAGTTTTATATTAAATAAAAAATATAAGGATAAAGAATATTTTATTTGTTATTCTATGATATGATTATTCTAACAATAAACTTTATGTGAATCAAAAATCAATGATTTAAAAATCTTCAAAGTAAGTATTCCGCGTATTGATTATTCTATGAAACGAAATTATTAGAAAAAAATAATGTGAAACGAAATTCTATAAAACTATTAGCTATGAAACAACGTACAATCATACCGACACCCCTCCGTGCTTTGGAAAACAAGTAAAGCCGTTGGTCCCGGCTGTCATTCGTAGATCTTTGACAGTCGTTTTGGTTGGTCAGAAGCCAGAAAGTGCGAATCTAGTCTTACCAAGGGGTATCGTGTTACCCAGTAAGTCGCTTATGGAGTTCAGAGATGCAGCCATTAAATGTAAAACACTGGTATTCAGCTGTATTTGGTTTGAATGGAAGCCGAACCCAACAAAGCTGGGAAAAGGCTAGGCAATTGTTGTACTAGTTGAGCACTAGATACACCCGCCCCCCTGACGCCTTTTGCATAAAGTGTGCTTACCTCAAATCCATACTTTAATATTATAAATGCGAAAGTAACTCTGTCTGTTACGCTTTCACGATGAAATGGCTGAACTGATTTTGATGAAATTTGGTATGGAGATAGCTTAAAATCTGGGGAAGGACATAGGTTTCTTTAAAATTCGCGTTTTGGTCTGCATCTGCGATAACCGACATTCACGCGGACGAAGTCGCGGGCAAAAGCTAGTACTTAAATAAAATTGTACAACAAAGTACCTAATATTATCTTTTCGAAGGTAGGAACTTTCGGACTCAGTATATACAACAATGAAGTTATAGTTTTAACTTAGAATCAATAAAATCAGTCTCATGGAAGTTAAAATTATAACATTATTGTTGTATGAACTGAGTTGGGCGGTCGTGATTGACTCCGACAGTTCCTACTTTCGAAGTACCTACGCAAATCAACTAGTTAGTTATAGTAAATATTTGAAATGGTACCTAAGCTTTGTAACAACAGTCCGTTATTACTGGTTGCGTAGGAGTTGAAACCTTCGCGGCTGAAATAAGTAAGACGAAGTTTGTGTTAGTATTTAACTTTGACAGTTATGTACCCTATTATTGTTGATACGCTCTATATTATAGTAGTGATTGGGATACTTATCTACCTACATACCATTTATGGTTGAATGGTACCTACAATAAAATCGTTGAATTGTGTATAGACTGTATGTACTTAAGTATCTACCTATAAATTAACAGATATTCCTTCTTTTCGCATACTGTTTTTTCCTAATATACTTTGGCATAACTAGTTTGACATAATTTGTTTTACCATAATAATACTTTGCCATATATTTTTTTGGCATACAGTTAATGTTGGCATAATTATCTTGAAGGCTAATTTGTTTTGGCATACATTTAATTCGCATAATAAGACTAGGCATAATGTGCAAAGGACATGTTTCATACTGGGCCCAGTCTATGTACACCACTTGAAAAAAAAGAGAAAAATCCGTAGAATCCGGGAAAAATACAGATAATTCATTTAAATGTATACTGTTGTGGTAGTAAATTGGTAATTTAACAATATTTTTTATGGATTTTCAACATGGCGTCACTCAGATTTAGCTACTCTATAAACCATAGATCGACCACTGATCATAGAAAGAGAACTGTCAGCTGTCAGTGTCACAACAGTCTCACTTCAGTCACTTTCGTCTCGTTTTGTTTCTAGTTTCTAAAGTACTTTATAACAACCTCCCTTTTGTTTTTTTGAATTTAACACCGTTTCTTTTTCATCTGTTTACCTGGCTATCCACAAATCGACGCAGGAAATCAGAATTATAAATGTCAAACGTCATTAATCAATCAAAATGACAGCTTACCGCCATGACTGCTTTTTGTTGTGTGTTGCAATTTCAAGTGCAATTTCTTGTGTTTTACCTGCTCACAAAGCTATTTTAAATTAATTGGGCAGTTGAGAACTATTTAAAATGTGTTTCCCTATTATTAAGTATGGTGTACAAGGACTGGGCCCAGGCTCCATACATTTTGAAACAACTCCTTTATTGCGCCACGGTAAAGTATTATCTTAAAAGCAAGCCGAAGCTGCAGTGTGAGCGTAAAACACATCTGCAACGATGAGCTTGCATGGGACCGCAGGAGCCCCGCAACACCGGAGCCGTGACAGAAACCATGCCTGTTGCATGCTTGCTTGCATGCTGCATGCTTGCTGCTTTCGTGGTGTATGATTGTTTACATGTTTGCATGCATGGTAAAAATATGTTTTAATATCATTATACGTAAATAAATGTATGCTTTAGAATGTTATGCTTAATCATCATCATCAATCATAAAGATTAGAGAAATTATGCTTTGAAAAATTATGCGTAAGCAGTTATGCGTAAATAATAATAATAATAATAATAAATATCTTGGGACAACTCACACACGGTCATCTGGTCCCAAGCTAAGCAGAGCTTGTGTTATGGTAACCAGACAACTGATATACATACTTATATAATTTATAAATACATACATATTATAGATAAATAATGGTTGAGGGGGCCGAGTCACCCACGTTCCGTAGGAAAATACCCCCAATAATAACCAGTCCCTACACGTGGTCCCTGGGTGGTCAGGCTAATCAGGTGACACTAACTGGTGGTAAGTTTCGGCCGTTGGCTTGCGACCACCCACTGGGCAAAGATGTACCGCCAAGTGGCTTAGCCGCGTTCCGGGACGATGCTCAGTGTAGCCAATTCAGAGGAGTTGGGTCGAAATAGTTGTTCCAATGCAGGCAGACCGACCAGGCTCGCGTTGATATGGGCGTATCGGGAGACTAGTCGCGGAGGGTAGCAGGATCCGAGGCACGGTGCGCCGCTGGCCGACCGCAGGTAGTTGGGTTCCCAAGTAGTGTGCTAGCCACACATGAAAGGCTGCCCCGCCAACTGTCGAAAAATCCCGGAATGCACCATCGTGCTGGTTGGCGACCAGACGAGAGGGCCCGATGGACATTCCCGGGGGGGCTCGGGCGTCCCCGCAGTCTCCAGACTAGTCCCCCAATGATGCCGTCCTGTCAGAGCGTGCCTGAGGGATAGCAGCATGGAACCTCATTTCACTTCCTTCTCCTCTCCCTTCTTCACTCTCAAATCTATGACCAAAAGGAACAAAATAAGAAAAGCTGTACAGCGGCAGCACTCCCTCTCACTCAAAGTGCACCTCTGTAACATACGAGGTCTGCACTCAAATCTCGCCGCAGTCCATCACCACCTAGAGACTGAGAAACCAGCGCTCTTGTTCCTGTCGGAGACGCAGATCAGATGTCCGTCAGACGTGTCGTACCTTACCTACCCAGGGTTCACCCTGGAGCACCACTTCAGACCACGCGCGGGTGTATGTATGTACGCCCGGGACGACATCTGTTATCGGCGTCTCCGCAACCTTGAGGACTCCAGGTTCTCAACGCTGTGGGTTCTAGTGGACACAGGCCTGGACAAAATTGTCTACGCCTGTGTCTACCGGTCGCATAGCGGCGATCTGGAGACAACTGGGTTCATACAACACCTCAGTGAGGCGGCGGATGCGGCTCAGCAGCGGTACCCCTCTGCCCAATTAGTGTTGCTGGGGGACTTCAACGCCCACCATCGAGAGTGGCTCTTCCCATACCAGCACACAGACCATGCTGGACGAGAGGCGCGAAACCTGGCGCTGGCGCTAAATCTCGCCCAGCTGGTCCAGGGGGCAACAAGGGTGCCAGATGTTGATTCGCACACAGCCAATTGCTTGGACCTTCTGCTGACAACAGATCCAGACCGCTACTCGGTGTCGATTTCTTCTCCACTGGGTAGCTCCGACCACTGTCTGGTGAAGTCTGTGTCCGTCTACTCCCCGCCCGATCCTTGCCCTAGAGGCACCCGGCGGGTATGGCGATACAGGTCAGCAGATTGGGATGGCATGCGATCTTTCTTCGCATGTTATCCTTGGCAGCCTACTTGCTTTTCTTCGACTGATGCTTCGTCGTGCGCGGACGCCGTGACGGATGTGTTGCGGAGGGGGATGGGGGGGATTCCGTTCTCAGACGTAACAATGTCTGGCGAAGCTCGCCCATGGTTTGGTGCCGAGTGCAATCGTGCTAATGCGCTAAAACATTCAGCGTACCTAGCATGGGTTGACGCCCGCACTCGCAAAGCAAGTGACGTGAGCCGGAAGAAGAGAGCCTTCAACAGGGCTGCCAAGTCCTGCAAGAAGGTGTTGCGGAGAGCTCGGTTTGACCACATTAGCCGAATAGGGAACAAACTTGCTTCATACCCAGCAGGTAGTAAGGCTTTTTGGTCCCTGGCTAAGTCGGTCGAATCGAACTTCTGCCGCCCCTCACTACCACCACTGCTGAGACCCGACGGGTCGCTGGCCCACTCCGCTGAGGAGAAAGCTAACTTGCTCGCCTCTATGTTTGCGGAATCGTCACGTCTGGATCCGGGTGGCGCGAGGCCCCCTGTTTCTTCTGTTGGATGCGAGTCGAGTTTGTTGAACATAAGCATTCATCAGAAGGACGTTCTTAGGGTACTGCGTAACCTAGACGTGAGCAAGGCTAGTGGCCCCGACGGGA
Organism: Charanyca ferruginea; assembly: GCA_947361185.1. Classification (NCBI taxonomy): domain Eukaryota; kingdom Metazoa; phylum Arthropoda; class Insecta; order Lepidoptera; family Noctuidae; genus Charanyca; species Charanyca ferruginea. The sequence goes on along the minus strand of OX376073.1, from coordinate 13,000,747 downwards.
TTCCAGCAATTGTACTGAAGACTTGTGCGCCTGAGTTGTCTCCGATCTTGACACGCTTATATCGCCTGTCGTTTGAGACTGGGAAAGTGCCGATGGCTTGGAAGCAAGCTAACGTGCAGCCCGTGCCCAAGAAGGGTAGTCGGGCTGACCCGTCGAATTATAGACCCATTTCGGTAACGTCCGTACTCTGTAAGAGCATGGAACGGGTGCTGAATCGTAAGCTCCTGGCATACCTAGAAGCGAATGATATCCTCAGTGACCGACAATACGGCTTCCGCCGAAATCGATCAACTGGGGATCTACTAGCGTATGCCATTCACATCTGGAGTGAGGCCATCGAGAAGCATGGAGAGGCACTAGCGGTCTCCCTTGACATCTCAAAGGCCTTCGACAGGGTCTGGCACGATAGCCTTATTAATAAGCTTCCTTCCTTCGGTCTGCCCGCCGGATTGTGTGATTGGATTGCAGATTTCCTGAGGGATCGGTCTATTCGAGTGGTCATAGATGGCTGCTCGTCCGGACTGCTGGATATTAATGCTGGGGTTCCTCAGGGGTCGGTGCTCTCGGCAACATTGTTCCTGCTGCATATTAATGATCTGCTAAAACCCGGTACCTGTGGGTATGCAGACGACAGCACTGTAGCTGAGAGATACGTGTCCGACGCACGAGCTGGCGCGTCGCAGATCCGGTCTCTCCGGGAGGCGATGGTTGAGCGCTTGAACTTGTCCTTACAGGCTGTCTCTGAATGGGGCGATGCCAATCTGGTCAAGTTCAATGCTGCTAAGACCCAAGCGTGTCTCTTTTCCGCTAAAAGGAGCCAATTCCACCCAGCTCCATCTTTCCGAGGTGTAACCATGCCGATAACCGACCGACTTGAGCTTCTTGGTGTTATGTTAACATCTACCCTCAATTTTGGCCCTTTCATAGAGGCAAAGGCTCAAGTGGCTGCCAAAAAGCTGGGGATCTTAGCAAAAGTGAGACGGTACTTCACGCCGGAACAGCTGCTTAAACTTTATCAAGCGCAAGTTCGATCGTGTATGGAGTACTGCTCTCATCTTTGGGACGGATCTGCCAGGTACCAGCTGGATGCCCTGGAGTCAATTGAAAAACGAGCCAAGAGGATCATTGGCAATGATAGACTCGTCGAGTCTAAGCTCCAAAGTCTTGAGCATCGACGCCGAGTTGCTGGCCTGTCGGTTTTCTATCGGTTGCATTTTGGGGAGTGTGCGACGGAATTGCATAATTTAATTCCGCCGAGCCCGTTCCATCATCGGACCACAAGACGTACGGCGATGCGCCACCGGTACATGGTGGACATCCCACCCACACGCACTAAACGTTTTGGGAATACATTCATTGTGCGGACTGCTAAGGAGTGGAATTCCCTGCCTGAGTCTGTGTTTCCTGATAGCTACAACCTGGGAGTCTTTAAGTCAAGAGTGAATAAGTTACTTCTAGGCAAGCGTGCTCCATCTTAGACCGCATCATCGCTTCCCATCAGGCGAGATAGTGGTCAAACGCATGCCTATCAATAGATAAAAAAAAAAAAAAAAAAAAATGGTATGTGAAAATATAATTAGGAGAAACAAAAGTATGCTAAGTTATATTAGATCTTGTGTAATGTGTGTATGTAATTGTATACAAATGTATGGGGAACCAAATTAATACTTAAAAGAGGAAGGTATTGTTACTTTACGTCAAGATTCTATTTTATCTCTGAAATTTTTGTAAAGTATCAGCAAAATAAAAATAATTATCAAACAAAAAATGTTGGTGAAAAAATCTGTTTTGTATATCGAGAATATTAACGCCCTAAAGGGTTTCTACCCAAAAAAATTTAATACCTATGTTTGCGTTTCAATGTTTTGCCGACCCGGCTAAATAGCCGGTCTGACACCGTAGGAACGAGGCCTAAAATATTACTTAGGTACCAGAGATATACTTCATAAAGTGTAATTAGGCGCGCCAAAAACCTTACGTCGTTAGTCTCCTAGGGGTCTGCAGCAACACCAATTAAAAAAAAGATTGTTAACTACTTAAACTATTTAAATCTATATAATAAAACTGAATCGATGTTCGTTAGTCTCTCTAAAACTCGAGAACGGCTGTACCGATTTGGCTAATTTTGGTCTTGAAATATTTGTGGAACTCCAGGGAAGGTTTAAGCAATAAGAAAATTGAAAAATCAATTGACAGGACAACGTCTGTCGGGTCAGCTAGTATTTGATAAAAATAATATAGGAAAGTAACAGATATTTCGATAACAATAAAAATATAAATATATTTTTCGTAGTATGTCCAAAATTTGTTAACAAATTACACAAATTTGCTTCGTGTGGTCTAACAAGGCTAACGAGCTAGCAAAAAGATCGGCTTGCCAGCGTAAAAAGCTAAAAAATATTTTTAATTGAAGATCAGATGTGGCCGCGGAGATCCAGTGCACCTCAATAAATGTTAACATTTTTCTTTTTCCACCAGAACGTAGCTGTCCTCCAGAATCTATACGAGACACCTCAAGACGTGGAGCTGGTGGTAGCAGGGTCATTGGAGCGTAATGTGCCGGGGGCTCAGGCCGGGCCTACCTACCTATGCATCCTGACTGAACAGTTCTACAGAACCCGAGTAGGTGACAGATATTTCTATGAAAATGGAGCTGACCCTGACACTGCTTTTCCGCCTAGTAAGTATTAATAATAGCATTAATAATTACTGTTATCTAAGATTTTACTTGTCCCCAAAACCTCAAAGATTATAGATTATCTTAATTCAAACCTTATATTATTCGCTTATATTTTGATATTCATTGCGATAGGACGAATGATTGAAGAAATGAATTATGATTTTCCATAAAAACCCTCGAAATGCGAAACCTGCATGTTACACTAGATTGTTGGTTTACATGAGCCTCAGTGTGGTGGACATTTTTCTGAGCTCAGGTACCTACTTATTTATTTCTTTCTTTCCAAAATATTACTTTTGATGGCCTAATAAAACCCTAAGTTAGGTTACGACTTTATCCGCAAAATTGTGATGTATCCTATACCTGACAACAGCCAATCTGTCTGGGAGAAAAATAAGACATTTTAATAATCTCCTAAGGAAAGTTGCTTAGGATTTATTACTTGTAGGCGTATTATATTTCGAATGGCAGTCTGGGCGAAATAACCTCTCCGATTGTTCATGGTCTAGGTCAGTCTAGTTGGTGTGTACCTATCTAGGTACTAGAAATCCAGACAAACGAAAACATCTGTTTTTTAGGGAGTATAAATAAAATAGAACAAGTATTCACAATCCTCTCTTTGTAAACACGTTAACAACACGAAAATTTCGATAATATTATATTGCGTTATGTGTAAAAACGTGTTAATCATTTTTTCAGCATACAAAATTCCATGCAGAAAATTTATGTTCAGCCTTTATTACTCCATATCTTTCGCAAATAATTCTATATTTGTGAACAATGTCTGTGAATGAATAACATTCCCCGTCATATTTTTTAGTAAAGCACAAAATAAAATGGGAATAAAGCCAATTATTCACCAGATTCAATGCACGTGGCTGAAGGTTATCACAACATTGTTCTCGTATAGGTACAGAGGCCAGCACATCAAGCTACAACAATCTGTCAAGTTTCTTTGATAGATTTTAAACTTTATCACAAAAGAATAAGGTTCATATTCAACTGGAAAAAATTGACAGTTTGGTATGGCTTGATGTGTTGCGTCTGTACATCACAGGCCCTTATTTTATTATTTTCCTCTTGGTAATCTGTGCGTTTAGCGTAGCCAAATGCCACATCACACAAATTAACTTTAGCTAAGCCAATAGGGTATTTTACTCTACACGAGAAAAAATCTATAATTATGTTATTGAGACATTTTAGGCATAAAGCAGTCGGAAAATGTAAGTTTTAGTTCATAAAATAACAAAACAAATTTTTAAATTCAATTAAAAGTTTTCAGTATTTTTAATCTGTTATAAAACACCGTGAAATAGTAGCGGCCATGTTATTACGCCATACGGCTGTGTAAACAAAAAATTTTCAACTGTCAGTCAACCGATTGGCGTAATATAGGCTTTGTACTTTTATTATTTTCGTAACCAACGTAATTTTTTCATTATTACACCTGTTACAAAATATGCTTTTAATTATTTTTAAATGATATACAATTATCATATTTAATATGAGCTCATTTGATACAAAACGAACTGACGTCATTTACGCTGAGCAATATGGCGTCCAGTAAGAGGCGTGTTCGTCAAACTACGCGCGAAATTTGAAAATTTAAAGTTTAGATGCATTTTTATGGCACTTATCGATTGAATAAAAATTTTGTGATTTTTTTGGTGGTATATTAGCACTACAGAATTTCATTGAGACACTTTTCAAAAATGGGTGTAATACCCTATTGTGAAAGCATAATTTGTGGCAGATGGAAAAATTACAACAATTTTCCTTGATGGATAATCACTTCTGAAATAAATTAACGTGATTAGTACTTATAAGTAGAAAACCACAGAATAAAATATCATGCGTAGTGCAGGTGTTTAAAGTCAAAAGTCAAAGCATGTATAAGGGCGCCTTCAAATTAGTCGCGAGACGGCAGTGCTGCTTTGTAAATCCATATAAATAAAGATTTACAAAGCAGCGCTGCCGTCGCCCTGCCGTCGCGCTGCCGTCGCGCTGCCGTCGCGATGCCGTCGCGCTGCCGTCGCGCTGCTGTCGCGCTGATGCCGCGCTGCCGTCGCGCTGCTGTCGCTTGCTGGCGCGACTAATTTGAAGGCGCCCTTATTCAACTATTAACAGGCATTTAAGAATAGTCAGAGTCTGTACGCAAAATACGCGCTGAGACGTGGAGTTGCGGACATCAGCCCGTCATACTTACTACTACATAATCAAAGAGTGAGTCAGTTAGTCAGAAAGTGTTAAAATACATATAAAATCAAGTTAAGACGAGACAAAGCCAGTGCCTCATTAACCTATAAAGTACCAAAACTTGCGGGATGTAACTGTACTAACCAAAAAAATATAAGAAAGCTATTTACTAGCCGCTTCTTGCCACTTTGTTTGTATGATACCAGGAATATGGAGTATGGAGTACAGGGTACTGAGCCAAATTCTTTTCTTGGTTTTTATTCGTAATGTTTCATTTTGATTCAAGCCAGTTCACGTTTGCAGGATTTACAGTTACGATGATTTTGTGTTCCTTCTGTTTATGTTTTTTTTCAACCGACTTCAAAAAAGGAGGTTGGAAAGAATACTACTTTTATTTAATTTTTTCGACTAAACTTTGAAAGTTTTGGACGCAGACTGCGTCCGTTCTGCATCAGTTTTGCGTCCAAAACTCTCAAAGTTTAGTCGAAAAAATTAAATAAAAGTAGTATTCTTTCAAAATTAAAAAAAAGGCGTATACTAAAAGATAGATAATAAAATTGTCTGTAAGATGGTGTAAGTTTCGTTTAATTATACTTGGTAGATTCTGTGTGATTGTCAATGTTTTGTCCGCGTCAGACACAACTTCACGAGTTAATTAAACTATTTAATATGAATATAATTAAAAATATTCACTTACTAAATGATTAAGAGAATGTTCTAGTTTAACATATATTTTTTTCAAATCATTTACACTGCACATTTTGACGTGATTGTCAGTTTAAAATCTGTAAAAGTCGTATTTCGTTGCCTTAATAGATTTGATTGAGAAGGAGGTACTAAAAAGCGGAAAATAAAAAGGTTCTTCGATTCGGTGACTTTGTTCTGTTTGTTGTTTTGTATCGCCACCGACTTCCGAAACTAAAGTTAATGTGTGTTCTGTGCTAAAGTTATTTTTCACTTTATAGTTTTTGAAGGCGGTTGTCTTTTTTGTAAAAAGCTTTTTGTAGCTAAAAGATGGCCAGCGGTATAAGGTACATTACACAGACGGATACTAAAATGTGCTTTAATAAACAGGTCAGCTCGATACGATACGTAAAGGAGCATCTATGGCTCGTCTGCTCTGCGATAACGGTGACGGCATACGAGTCATGCAGCCTAGAGCCTTCCAGCAGATATCGCACGGGTAAGTACCGTCATTACTTACAGTCCCGTATTTTACGGCTAATATACCGAGGCTATGAGATACGGAGTACGCTCCCATCGAATTATACTTCGGAGAATGAAGAGTTATAGTGATAATGTATTCAGTGTTCGCAGCCAGTTGTTGATTTTATGGCACGATTTATTATCAGAATAATTTCTGAGCTTCTTTGTTACCTAAACTTATTGAAGAAAAACTGTTCAAGTGCGGACGCAAAATACGTTATTTGCATCTTTTTTTTTGTTAAGTACAGTATATATATATATTAATATAATTCATAGCAAAGCATGTTACGGTATATTTTCTATAGTAATCTTTGAGTGACCACAGACGCAGTTATAATATATATCTTTATTACGTCACCAAAATATGTGGATAGCAAGGCATATTAATATATATTTTTTGGGAAATTATTGCCTTTTGTTTACCTTTTGTGTTAAAGTATGCCTTTTTTGGTTGGACTAATATTATGTCATATTTTTTACAGGAACAAGGTTGTGCCGTGCGATCAACTACCATTTGTTGATTTAGCTTTATGGCAGGATGCAAGAGGCCATTTTTAATTAAAATTTAAATTGTTATTTTATTAAAATCGTAGTCATGACAAAAAATAAAATGTTACCGCCAGCAATCATGATATCAACAGGATTATTTGTAAATAAAAATTTTGGTACAACTTGCGAAATAAGGAGGACTTTTCAATCATGAAATGGTTTTGCTCGGGTATTAGGCAAAGGTTACCAGTTAATGCCACAAGTTTTCAATTAACTGGATCAACTAATAATGTCATTGGTAGAAACTATTTGGCCGAAAACTTTTCCTTATTTATTTGTAAATCTGTGTTCAACTCAATTTTCGATGTAAAAATTGTAATAAAACATTTTTATTTATTTATTTGTACAGATTACGATGCTAAGTTGTAAATGTATGATCATGGCCATTATAAATGTTTGTATATTATATTTTATGAGCTATTTTAAAACTTACAAAAGTAGTATTTGTTTTTATACCTACCTAATAACGGACTGTATATAAAATAATAATTATTTGAAATGAATGATCCGTAAGAAAGTTGTGTGTTTGTAAGTAAAAGTAATAATAAAGTATTTGTTTGTAATTTTCGATTTTATCTTATTTATTCACCACAAAAGTAAAAAAAATACCTCAGATATCGTGATATCTCGAATCCGATTCTGGGCTTAACCTTTTTTTTCTAATATAAATAAAACATCAGAGGATCAAAAACTAGATCGGCTTTGAAGAAAGATTAATTTTATACAGATAGGTAGGTAGGTGCCTACCCAAAATAAGCATCGCTCTTTATTCTCTTTAAAAAGAGCGTATCGTCTCTCGTTAGCAATAAGCGAACTCGAATTCTAAATAATAGGTTCTAGAAAAATAAAATCCTGTCACTTTTTTACAAAAGCACGTTTTTCAGTCCTAAAAAATGTCAGTGCAAATATCTAAAGAACCTTCTTTTTTTTTAAGTCGGTTAACAAAAATACCTAGTTATTATACCTAATAACCTAGATCTTCGTTTCATCTACATAGATATTCTAGCGCTAAGTGGTCGTTAAATGCAGTTACTTATTATGTAGTTACTAGCGGTGCCGCGCTGCCGAGCGAACTTTCTAGGTAAAGCACCAATGACGCCCGCCTTGCATACTCTAAACGAAATCGTGGAATGGCTAGAATTATTTTCGCGGGCAAAAGCTAGTATATAATAATAATGCTAATATTAAAAAGAGGAAAGATTTGTATTTTTGTATGTAACGAATAAACTCAAAAACTACTAGCCCTATTTCAAAAATTCTTTCACCATTAGAATGCTACATAATCCCCGAGTAACAGGCTATATTATCAATTAGGAATCCTCGAGAAAATTCACGCGAATGAAGTCGCGGGCAAAGTGCTAGTAACAAATAAGTTAATAAAATAAATATTTTAAGTTTGGTTAAAAGCTATCTGCGCTTGCTGCTGACGTGACAGTAAAAGGCAACAGTAATTTATGTGCATGTAGCTTAGTCGCCACTTTAAGACAGTTGCGTCATATTTTAAATTAAAACCCTAGTTCGGTTTCTCGAATTAAAAATGAATGTGACAAATTGTCAAGAGCGCGTTATGTGATGTGATTGGTTGTTAATAATTCAGTGAACCAATCACATCAATTTTCGCCAGGGGTAAGTGGTGCTGCATACTACTACTTCAGTTACACCTCAGCAACTAAACAGTAGGCTAATTCACGTAAAAAAGTGTTGTTGCAGTGCAGCTGCAGTTAAGATTCGATCAAAACAACGCTTTTCGTATTCACTACCGCTGTCAGACACGCTCGCGTCACGCGAGCGATATAGCGGCATTCTACTGTTGTGCGTCTTTAGTGCGTGCTTCGGAACGCAACATGATCGGTATTCTACTGTTCGTTTGACGTCTCAAAATTACAGTTTAAAACCACTACAATCTGTACTCGGGTACTATTTTAATATCATAAAAACGTCGTATTCATTGAAATGCAATTACTAAATAATACACTATTCAATTATTTAGTGTGTAATATTTTTCTCTCATGTGGCTACACCATAAGTAAGTTTGGTTGAGTTTGGTTGTCGTACAGTGTTGTCGTACAGTTGATGTGCAGTTCACGCGCAGCTTACGCGCAGTTCAAAGATTACAAGAATAGCGTTTATCACTCAAACTTGAACTTAACTGTAACTGCACTACAACTTCATCGACGCGTCATAAAATTACGTGAATTAGCCCTCAGATGTGACTGCCACAAGCTGCGGTGGAGATTGAACAATTATCTAAGTGACTTTACCACACACTCGATGCCGGATTCCCTGCTAACAAGACATGATCGAGTCAAAGCAATGGCCTAGTAGCTTTATTTGCCGGCATTTCCCATACACTTTGTTATACCTACTCACTGGTTACTTTTATTCGTAGGGCATAATATAATGCTATTTGGCCTAAACTTTTTCGTACGAATCGTACAGTCGAACAGTCTAATACCGCAGTTCCTGAAGACACGACGTAACTTAGACATGTCACATACACGACGCGTTTGTGGCTAGTGGAATGTTTAACGTTTCGTATCTCATGTCGTGTCTAATAAAATAGTGCGAGGGAATAGCTTAGCTTGAAGATTATTCATGGTCTAAACGTGGCCTAAACGACCACACAACCTTATCGAGTGATTTATACCTTCGAATCAAAAGCCGTAAGTTTTCGTACTTTATACATTGGCACTTTTGAAGGAACTGAAGAACGCCAATGATACAATAACTAATGTCGCTTTGGCAGCCTACTGGTTAAATTTCAGGTAAATTAAACTACTTAATTAATTAAGTAGGCTTTTGATGCAATTGTTTTTATTTTATTTTTTACTAATTGGTGGTTTACATACTTAAGTTGGATTAACATACTGGATGTTGAATGTAATAAAAAGTAAAATAGCTCTCTAGTAAAATCACTAAGTGCAGCAACTGCACTTTGTGATCTTTTATGCCCTTGTCTTATTGAAGGTGTGAAATGTTCCTTCCATTATTAAGTTCTCGAACCTGGAAACTTTCTAACAAAAATTTGATATTTTTACGAAAACTAGCAACCTAACTAAACTTTAAATACCTTTTTTTATCGTGGGGAAATCCTCATGGACTATCTCCCGTTCGGGGAAGACAGGAGGGTGTGCCGGACTCGTACCGGCTAAAACCACCAGGGTGGTACATCTCACACCTACGTCGGGGGTCGCGGGAACTGGAGATACTTTCGCAACATACTTTAAATACCTTTTTTTTTTCTTTTTTATATACTTTTTTTTATACTTTAAATACCTCCCCCAACCCTTTACAGTTACACACACATAAGCACAATGTGTTGCGTGCATTTCATTGTGCGCTACCATAAACAGTGATTTTTCACACTAAAAATAAAAGTCTTTTTCCAGCAATCATTATTGCTCAGTATTACTTAATTTAATGGGTGGTATACGTAGTTAATGGCTTTATACACACCGTTTATCACCCTTCACTTAGCCTTATTAAACCTTACTCCGTTTCCAATCTGATTAGTTGCGCTTAATATGATTATGTTTACTTGAAACAACGGCCATCTGACCTCTAAAACCCAATTACTAGACCACATCAATATTCGAAGGATAGGCTAGACTTTCTAACTTCGGACTGCCTGTATTGACAGAACTACTTATATCTGTCTAACTGGAACTGACGGGTTATCATGCTCACAGAGGCAAATAATAGGACAGAGAGGAATTATCCAAAAACAGGTTCTATTCGAATCGTGCTCTTAATTCAAAAGTGATTTATACTATCTACTCGTGTTATTATAAAGAGACTAGCTGACCCGGTAAACGTTATTTTGTCATATACCTAAGTTTAAAAACAATGCCAACGACCTATTCACGGACATATCAAATATACATTAAAACAAACACTATGATACGAGATTTTTATAGATACCCCTTCCGATGTCCGGCCATTTTGAAAAATGTGAGGTTTCTGTTCTGGTACTTCGGGGCGGTCAAGCCCCGATTACACCCCGGTTTTTAAAATGACGATATCTCTTATGTTCTATATGGTAGCTGAGTAAAAGTTATGTCGTTAGAATCGTTATTACATGAGCTGTTAAAGTGGATTGGGCCAGTTTTGCCTTGTAATAAATTCTTAATATTGTTTTAAATCAGAGTGAGGGAATTTTTCTCAGTGTTTTGTACTTAGGTCGAAATAAAAAAATTAACCACTATTTCAAAATGGTTTTGTGTAATTTTCGTAAATATACCCTATTTCACATTATTCAATTAAAAAAAAAACACCTCATAATAGAAGATAGTTTGTTTGATTTTTTTCTTGTTTGTTTGTATAGCCCTGGAAGTACAGGGCCGATTACAAAAATTATTTCACTTACAGAACGCTACATAGTGTATGTAGTTTTGCCTTTGCATAGTGTAGTTTCTAGCTTTGAGTGCCACGCGAACTTTGAGCACTCGATCTCCACATGGATGAAATAACGGGTAGAAGCTATAGTACCTACCTAGGTACCTAATATTCTGATTGTTTAATTTTCGTACAAGTTGGTAGGAACTTAAGGACGAATTTCAAATGTGATATGATTAAAAAAAAGAATATAAGGTAGTATGGAAGAAGAGATTTTATTTATTTATTTAATGCATGGAGAACCAACTATACACATAGTGAATTAAAGAAGTCGATTAAGTTATATAAAACCAATTTTACAAGATCACTAGCAACACGCACAACAATCAGAAAATTTAAAGAATCGAATACCGCTTAGGTTCCTTAGAATCCTTGGGATGAAATCACTAACGAACAACTGAAAAACTAGTCACTTTTGAAGAAGTCAAGGTTTAGCTGATAAAGCGCTGTTAAGCTTTTAGTGGTAAACACGTCAAACGAGAATTTCTTACACAATAAGTTAAGGTCTTTATGAATTACACCTGTAGTTAGGTGAAGAGATATGAAACAAATTTATTAAATATGACCCCTATAGTTACATTCGTTTATCGTTTATAGATATCGTGTCTATAAATGTTACGATAATATAGGTAGGTACTAACAAATTAAGATGAATTCAACTGCGAAATTGAGTGAATTCCATTGAGCTATTGCAACCTCAAAACCAGTGCTCAAAACAGAATACATTGGGAAATTATTATTGTTGTTGAAATTGTAAATTAATTATAATTCCAAACCAGAAACTCAAATACAAAACCGTTTAAGAGTTACTTTTAAATTGTCCAGTCGTCAGTCAGAAAGTTGAAGCTAGTTGCTCATTCCAAATAGTAAGATTTTTATGGAGAAGAACAAGCATGAAACTCCACGAACACTCTTCTAAAACCAATAAAAAAAATATGGTTAAAACTTACTTGTTTCATGTTAAATCTACGGGTACAATGTAACAAGTCGTGCAGGTTAAAAGAAGTCTCTAGAGCAACATATAATAATTAACAAATATAATTCAAAATAAATTTGAAATAACCGAGGCAGCTCAGAGATGACCATTGCCAGCTGACGACGACTGTTCATGAACAAGACGCACGAATTGGATTCAGTAAATGTATTCGTAGTCAATTTAGATTTAAATAATAAATTCTAAAACGGTACTATATCTATTTCGAGTCGTAGAAAATTACCATGTTGACTATAAGCAAGTATCTGCTACAACATAAGTAGGTAGATATAACTACGATCCGTAAAAGAGATTTACCCTGTATTGTTTGTATGCAGGTAATCGATGTGTATAGGGTAGCCATTTCTTTACTGTCGTTGCAGCGAACTGTCGCGCTGATGCTATTTCTAGGTGCAAATCTCCACCTAGCCAACACACTATTTTACATTTACTAACTACAATATACAGTGTTCCAACAAAGGGAAGAGAGTCTTTCTATTAACTCTGGCACTCAATGTGAGATTTAACTTGCGGTCTCGGTGCCAGCATGAACATTGTTAATTGTGTGCCTGGGTGGAATTCAATATGCAAGACAACGAACAGAGCATCGCTTACCATAACATAAGGCCCTAGCAGATCAGCTGGATGCCCCAATTTTAAGGCATTTTGTAAATGTTTTGGTGCGACAAGGACAATCTTGTCGTTCATAATTTATATGTCTGTTGTGTGTGGTTCTGTTTATGTTACTAATCCGTAGATTAAGTTTTTAATGTTACTAACAATTGGACCTAAGTAGTCAAATAAATAAACGTATTATTATTATAACTCTTGACGACTATAAATATTTTCAAGAGTAACGTAAAACTTTCACGCTGTTTTGCATCATGTCGCATTTTATCTTATGCAGCATAATACAGTCGAACCGAAATAAGTTTGATTAAATCCAATGACACGTAAACTTCGCGGAGTGCACGACATTGTCGCCTTCAACACAGGAATTCGCGAAAACTTCAATTTGCTGCGATTTTTACGGACTGCTTAATTGCAGTTTCTTGTTAAGTATTTAAATCAGCAGTGATTTAGAGGAGTCAACTACTCGTAGCTACATATATTTTCATCATCATCATCAGCTGGAACACGTCCACTGTTGGACAAAGGCCTCCCCCAAGGGAGCCATAATCCCCACGCTTGGCAGGTGTCTTGGGGATCACAGTGAGGTTGTTAAGTACACAGAAGCCGCTGCTGCCCGACTTCCGGGTTTTCCCTTAGTCGCCTTCTACGACACCCTCGGGATGAAATGGGTAGGTGCTATTCTGGCTCGGACACCCTACGGGTTACGGCTATACAGGGTGAAAATGAATTCATGAGCAATTTTTTAAGGAGTGACTCAGACCACAAACCTGAACTACTTTCATTATGGAGCCAACTCAAACAGCGCGATAAAAGAAACAGCTGTTCCATACATTTTGGCGAGTACCTATTGCAATTCTGTATGGAACAGCTGATTTTTTTATCGCGCTGTTTAAGTTGGCTACTCTTTATAGATTTGCTCATGAATTCAATTTCACCCTATATGTTTGTAGATACCTATCTCTATGAAGTTTTATTTGAGACAGAAGTAGTGTTTTTGTAAAATAATTATTAAAGTTGCGACAATAACAACATAAATTTTCTTTATTAAAAGTATTATTATTTTAGTTAGACTAAGGAATCTAATTTCCTAGATTACTTAGCTTATTAAGTAATTAGATAGATTTCATAATTATCTTTCAGCTCAATGTTAAAAGATCTGAGAGTAAAAAGCTTGGATTTTTAGTTTTGGAAACTTCTTTGTTTCGCATTAAGCTTATTACGCATTAAGCTTATTAAGAAGGACTGCCCCGTGGTTTCGTAGTGGCGTGACTACTCAGCATGGGGTCGTGGGTTTATTTCCCAGGTCAGACAGTATAACAAAAGAATAAGATTCATATTCAATTGGGAACATTTGACAGTTTGGTATGGTTTGATCGGCTGGCGTCTGTATGTTAGGCCGTTGTTCTTGCGCCTGATCTCTCTCCAGTCGTGTCGGATCGCCGTCTCATCGGACTATGAAATTGAGAGAAGAGGGAGTGTAGGTACAGACAGCGTCATCAACTGCTTACCCGTACCCCATACCCTGTACCCCGTACCCCGTACCCCGTACCCCGTACCCCGTAGCCCGTACCCCGTACCCCGTACCCCCTACCCCGTACCCCGTACCCCGTAGCCCGTAGCCCGTAGCCCGTAGCCCGTACCCCGTACCATAAAATCGTTGCTGTGAGACAACTATTTCACTAATATCGTCATGTGTCATAGCGAAGGATAAAGGCATTATTAGGCATCTCAGGGACCACCATTCAACAATCATAAATCGGCCCGCGTCAGACGGTGTAAGAAAACTCTTCAAAGGTTTAACCAAGGAGAGTCAAATGACGTCTACGACATCATCAGTAGTGACTAATCTTGGATCTATGTCTACAATCCTGATTCCAAATAACAATCTATAATCTGGGTCTTCCAAGGTGGGTCAAAACCAACTAAAGTCGTTCGTTCTCGAAGCACCACAAAAAAGATAGCGGGCAAGTTCGTTGCGAGAACCGGTTATGTTGCGAGGATTGCACTTGAAGATCATAGAACGGTTAATATAGAGTGGTATACCATAGTTTCTTTACCACAAATCATCACAGAACTACGAAAATGTTACCCAAAGCGACGCATCATCCAAAAGGATGATTACGTAAGCTCACGCAGTGCTCATTGAATGATTGGTTATTTGAAACAGGAAAACGTAAAAGTCCTTGACCATCCTCCATACAGTTCAGACCTGAGCCCTAACGATTCCTATACATTTCTTAAAATTAAGAATAGTCTTCGTGGTCAAAGTTTCCACTCCGGTGAAGCAGCAGTCGATACTTTCAAGTCAGCCATTAAACACCCCCACTTTGGAGTGGCAAAAATGTTTTAATAACAAGTTCGAGCGAATGGAAAAGTGTATTAAACTAAGTGGGGAATACTCTAAAAACCAATAAAAAAAATACTGTAAGGTTCTAGTTGGTTTTTTTTCTTCAAACGACAAAACTTAAAAGGCATGCCTCGTACTTGACTAGTCTCACTTAAGATTGACTGAAATTACACCCATCATGACTGGAAATCGGTCGGAAGAATTTTAATATTATAAGTATAGATTCCAATAATAATAAAATACCTACTAGCTTCATGTATTGAAGTTTGTACATAGACTATTATAATGTCCCATTGACAGCGATGAATACGAGTTATTTGATGCCCTTTGTGCTCCGCCCTCCCTTTTTTGTTGACATTGTATGTACAAAATAATATATTTTATTTTAGCTTAAAAAATCTAATACCGTTTTACACTTGACTATCCAAAAGTAGATTTTTGAGATGGAATTACCCATTTGTAATCTAGGTAATGGATATTTTACTCACATGTGGTTTCAACAACAATCCAAGGACAAACCTACCATTTAATATGTAGTAAACTACCAAGGAAAATTATAGGCCCATCCCTTCCACGCTCCAGACATTCCAGGTTTCACGTGTTTTATTTATATACTTTGGGAGATGAGACTAAAAATAATGACTAATGCTTTTTCTATTCGAAAATCTGGTGGCGATTGTGGTTGTTTTACTACACTAAAAAGTTTTATTTTACATATTAAAAACCTTAGTACCTACTCCATCATAAATATTTAAAACTCTCTAAGCTACAAAGAGCAAAACTTTTTAGAGACTTAAAAAAAAACTCGAATACTTACTAGTACTTCACAAAAATGTAATTGCTTAAAAATTTAAATAAACTCGTGAGAACACAAAAGAAGAATCACGAATCAAAGAGATCAAGAGGTAAGATATTCATTTGTGAGTATACCAAAGGCCTTAATTCACAAAACCCACAGGTTAATTCTATAACACAGCTACACTGAAAGCGATGCGGTTTCGATACAAAAGCGAGCGTAATTTCATTCATGTAATTAGAGCAACAAAAATAATACCAAAATGACACAACACTACCTCCTTTGTAAACTTATTGTGTAGTTTAATAAGTAATACCTATTTGTAGGAGGAGGAGCTCGTGGCTAAGTATAAGCCAAAGGCGGCCCCCACATTAGGCGTGCGCATTCCTCGGGCGTGGGAGCAGCGCGCGCGCCGCCTGCGCGCCGCGAGCTCGCTGCCTAGGCGTCGCGTGTAGCTGCCGCGAGCGCCCTTGTCGTTTGCCGCCCTGTGACTGACCGAAACAGTAGCGGGCAGCGGGGATAGCGGGCGACGGGGTAAAAACCGCAGGGCAGCAAAACGCGACGCTCACGCAGCGCGCTCGCAGTGCGCACGTAGCGCGCGCTTCTCACACGCCCGAGGAACGCGGGCGCCTAATGTGGGGTCAACATTAAAGCCATTGGTCCCGGCTGTCATTCGTAGATCTTTGCCAGTCATCATTATTAGTCAGAAGCTAGAAAATGTGACAAATAATCTTACCAAGGGGTATCGTGTTACCAAGCAACTGGGTTGTGGAGGTCAGATGGGCAGTCGCTCCATGTAAATATGTAAAACACTGGCATTCAGCTGCCTTCGGATAGACTGAAAACCGACCCCAACCTAGTTGGGGAAAGACATATGATGGTGGCAACCTAGGCATATGATGATGACCTATTTGTAGGAGAAAATCACTCTTTGACCATCCGAAAGAAAATTCGAACTAAATTGGCATGACATTCCAAAAGCAACCTGTGTTACAGAATCAGGCGGTTGTTCTCATTTCAAAGTCAGAACGCCTAGATAACATAAATTCTGAAAGTAATTAAAACTTGAAGGGGCGTTTGAACTCAGGCAGTTCTTGTTCCGCCCTCGTCACAGATACAAAAATAGATCTAATGTGAGTCCTGATAAGAGGAAAGACTGGCTTTCAATTAATAAACCACAAATTACCTACTCTTTATTTCATGTAGTCCCTTGAATTGTGTATCGTTGTTATTTTTAGCTTTAGGTTATTTATATTTCGGTTATACCTTCTTAAATAAAATTAAGTTTTATCACCTGTGGGCTTAGATTCTAATTGGTCTAAGATCCCTTTCGTCATTTTAGCATAGCTGGAATTTTGGATATATAGGGTGACTGGTAATTAGTGTACGATACCAGTACAAAAAACATTTTTTCTACGGGAAAGTTGTTTGTTATCATGAACACAATTACGTGTTTAAGTATCGTACACTAATTACCAGTCACCCTTTAGATTTCTTCAATCTATTAGGTACTCTATTAATTTTACTTAGTGAGGGAGGGGTTTGGGTGGGTACTTCCCATCTACAATACTTACTGGGCCCTTTTTGGGCATTAACGATAGCAATTACACATAGGTATCTCCTTAAATTATTCCTCAAGTGTTCCTCGTAGTAGTAGTAGTATTCCTCAATTTACTCCCCATCAAGTGATGAAACATCATTTTAGTTTGAAAGGACATAATTTTTGTTTTATAACTCATGAGTTTTGGCAACTTTTTTGGATACAAAATATTCTGAAAATAAAAACCCTTTACTGTCTGAAGCATGAATCGTGTTAGGCATGTACAATTTAGGAGTCTTAAAATATACTAAAAAAAAAAATATTTATATTGAAACCATATTGCTAAAACTAATGCAAACAACAACTTCAATTTTATTTTAGTAGTGAATTTGTAACTTTGTCTTCTCTTTAACTTGTCCCTTTCTTAATATTCGCGTCAATTTTCCTCTAAGATCCTGCTTAAAATCATGACTTAGCGAATTTTATGGACGCTTTGTGACGTCCCAAATTGTTTTCTGCTTGAATAGCTACTATTCGATCCAATAATTGTATTTTGCTCTACTACGAAGTACGCATATTATAGAACGATTGAGTCTTCTTTGACACAAAGGAGATCGATGATAATGATGGGTCCTGGCTGAATACAATTTATATTTTAATGTCTGTCTATTTCGTAATATGTCGAAAATAACTACAGAAGAGTAATTTTCGTAATTAAAACGTTCAACATTAAAACCCGTCACAGACGTAGCTATAATATATATTAATATAATTCATAGCAAGGCATATTACGATATATTTTCTATAGTAATCTTCAAGTGACCACAGACCCAGCTATAATTATATACCTACCTTTATTACGTTACCAAAGTATCTGAACAGAATAGCAAGGCATATTAATATTTATATTTAAAAAATGTGCAGCAAATAACGACCGCAGACGTAATAAGGGCGAAAATATATTATTATAAAATATTATAACTACCGTATGTGGTGGCATTTTTACCAGTGCGTAAATTCTAGGGACTGATTTTGGTCCTCAAATACAATAACTTTTTCTATTGACAAACATCACAATCTCAAAAAAAAAAAACGTTTTCATACTAAGTGATCAATCATTTGTTGCGATTTCTATGAGGAAGTGAAATTTGTTTTTGAGATTTCGATGTTGGTCCCATACAAGAAGTTATTGGTTTTGAGCACCAGAATCAGTCTCTAGAATTTCCGCACTGGTTAAAACAATATCCTGTATTATAGCTACGTATGTGTCGGGCGTAAATCGCAATCTCATCTCTGCGACACCAATGTCAAAATCTTTTCAAAAACATTTGTCACATTGAGACAGAGATTTGAATGCGAACGATCCCAAAACTTTGTAAAATTGCCCTTTTGGGCATCATATATTTTTGATAAAACAATGTCTGTTCATTATGTATTCGACAAGGGAAATAAATAAGGTATTGAAAGCCAGCTAGTTCTGTATTCGTTACACATCCCTAGAGGGTTGTGGATAGACAAACTGTTATTAATATCGAAATGCCTCTTTTATCTCTAACTCGCCTCGTATGTGGAGAGCTACTATTATTCATTTTGTGATGATTTTAGAAAGACGTATTTCTTTACTTTTCATTTTGCATCATATGGTATAGCTCTAAGCTAAGGTAAGACGAAAATGTAAGGAAAGTGTGCAGAAAATATCAGCACTTGGTGCAAGTCTCTTCCGAATTATGCTAAGTACGTTATTTTATGCTATCAAGACTTGCAGCTTCATCCAAATCCGCTTAGCCTTGTATACTTTCATGTCTAAGACGTTATTGTGGTTTTATTTGAGTTACATTGTGTTTAAGTTTCCACAGTGTAATTATTATTATGTATTATACGTATTACATTCGCGAAATTAACATTCTTCCACATCTAACCTTTGTCTGAAAATTAATTAAAATTAGCTACTATGGTTACTGCCAGGTTTTATCAAAGAAACATAATATAGGGATTTTTATGGCAAAGTAGACAGAATTTCTTTTATTGTTATGTTAGAAGTTGTTAAGCATTATAATTGTGGCATTCGAAAAACCTTCGTACTAGGACATGAACAACCTTTTTTTAGTGGTGGTTTTCCTTTCACTTGCGTTTTGTATACTGCTCATGTTCCCAATATTTCATGACAGTAGATAAATTGCTTCAATATATGAAGTTCCCGTTTCCAATTTTGGTTAAAGGTACCAAAATATATTTCACAATGTCATTGTCAATGCAATTGGTTTTCACTTTCAACTAGTATAAAACAAAGGATTATTCTTCGATTAACCTATTTGTTTGTAATTAAGTTCAATAGTGTTTAAAAGATAGTAATTTGATAGCAATCACACCTGCAGTAGCAATCACGATGGAGTCGCCTACAGTTGCAATCACATTTGTTAACAAAAGTTGGAGTAGCGTCAGATTTAATCAAAACCAACCGTCGACTTTTGAAATCTTTATATTCATTGTTCTAGCTCTTGTATTCACTGTGTTCAACTAAGTTTTTATTCGCGAGTTCATAACTTAGTATGCGGACATAGTAGGTTAATTATTATCTATTGATAGTGCTGTGCACTTCTGTAAGTGACGAATTCACTCAAACTCAAATCATTTATTTCAAATAAACTATTTACAGGCACTTTTGAATTGTCAAGGAGTCAGTCAGTTAGAAAGTTGAGGCTAGTTGCTCCTTCCAAACAGTAGGTTTCTATGGATAAGAACGAGCAAGAAACTCCATGAACACTCTTTTAAAATGAATAGAGTATTACAAATTTAGGTTACATCACTCATGTTGAATTTACGGGACACAAATGTGTGAAAAATTTAAGAAGTTGTGCACGTTAAAAGAGGTCTAGAGACAATCATAAACAATTCAAAATTAATTTAAAATAACAGAGGCAGCTACGAGATGACCAGTCCCAACTGACAGCGCCCGTTCACGAACATGACGCATGAAGCGGCACCACTTAGTTCAACCATTTTGAAGGGAACCGAATGATCCGACACATGCGCCACCATCAGCAAGACATTAAAGTAAGCATGACATACTCCCAACCGCCAGGGCATATTCAAGTCAATGCAAGACATACCTCAAAAAAAAAAAATAATAATAATAATAATTATACAATCATCATCATCATTGACTTTTTAAAATGCAAAAATAATTTAGATCAACATCATCAGCAGTCATTGTGGAGCAGGTGGGATTTTTATCAGTGATGTAATCACCCAACTTATAATATGCTAAGTTCGGCAGGGCTAAGTTCGGCAGGGGCTAAGTTCGGGTGGGCTAAGTTCGGCAGGGGGTAAGTTCGGCAGGGGCTAAGTTCGGCAGGGGTAAGTTCGTCAGGGGGTAAGTTCGTCAGGGGCTAAGTTCGTCAGGGGGTAAGTTCGGCAGGGGCTAAGTTCGGCAGGGGCTAAGTTCGGCAGGGGCTAAGTTCGGCAGGGGTAAGTTCGGCAGGGTGTAAGTTCGGCAGGGGTAAGTTCGGCAGGGGCTAAGTTCGTCAGGGGGTAAGTTCGTCAGGGGGTAAGTTCGTCAGGGGGTAAGTTCGGCAGGGGCTAAGTTCGGCAGGGGCTAAGTTCGGCAGGGGCTAAGTTCGGCAGGGGCTAAGTTCGGCAGGGGCTAAGTTCGGCAGGGGTAAGTACGGCAGGGGCAAAGTTCGGCAGGGGGTAAGTTCGGCAGGGGGTAAGTTCGTCAGGGGCTAAGTTCGGCAGGGCTAAGTTCGGCAGGGGGTAAGTTCGGCAGGGGCTAAGTTCGGCAGGGGTAAGTTCGGCAGGGGGTAAGTTCGTCAGCGGGTAAGTTCGTCAGGGGGTAAGTTCGGCAGGGGCTAAGTTCGTCAGGGGGTAAGTTCGTCAGGGGGTAAGTTCGTCAGGGGGTAAGATCGGCAGGGGGTAAGTTCGGCAGGGCTAAGTTTGGCTGGGCTTAGTTCGGCTGGGCTTAGTTCGGCAGGGGGTAAGTTCGGCAGGGGGTAAGTTCGTCAGGGGGTAAGCTCGGCAGGGGCTAAGGTTCGGGTGGGCTAAGTTTGGCTGGGCTTAGTTTGGGGCCTGGAAGATACGGGAAGTACCTGTCCCTGCAGAGATGACAATAGACGACCGTTACCACGACCTACAAATTTTGTATGCCTCCGACTATGCTAGCATAATTAATATTTTGTTTTTAATGGTACACACCTGTTTTATTTCGGTCGCCGTTTCTTAGGGGGGAATAAAACGGCCGGAGGCTACACTAGCGACTCTGTTCGCTAGCGAGCGACAAAATTTTGCGTTTGAAGTTAACGAAATGACAAACGAGAAAACTATTATTCTTTCTAACTTGACAGTTCAAACAATATTAAAGAATAATAATAATTCTACCATACTAAAACTATTAGTGTTGGAATAATGAATGACTGCGCAAAGAACGAATGATAAAAATGGTTTAATTTCAATACAACTTTAAATGTTCGTATGTAAGATGTGGAATATAAAAACAATTAATAATTATTAATAAAAGTAATTTCCTTTCTTTTTCTTCTAATAGAAACAAAATAAAAATTATATTATTTTACTTCTTTTACTTTTGTCATTAAAATAGTGTAAAGATATAGATGGGTGTGATGTGTGTGTATAGATTTTTAATAGTGTCTAACGTGTTTATTTAAGTTCATTCAATTTCGATCATTCTTGCACCACCTCACTACCTTTTTTTTTTGTCAATATTTGGTATCCCTTCAACTGTCAAGTTACTAAATAAAATTTAAAGTCGAACCTTAGAATCAAATTTTCACATATGACGTTCAAAAATGCCTTAGGTCTAATTGAAATAAATGATTTGACATTAGCTTGACTTTGACTTTGAACTAGCCAAAGAGCGAATAAGCAAACGGTAGTACCTAGCTATCAAACTTTACAAAAAAGTTTGGAAACTACTACAATAAAGCTACAAAACTTGCCTTGAGTGCCAGGGGAGCAGATTGAATCTTTCTCCGCTACGAATGGTACAATATAGATTAGCTCGAGTAAATCGAATCTGGATTCTAGCTCCGTTATTGGTCTTAAAGCTAAGAAATTACTTGTGCAGCGGTCTTGAGGACTCTGAATGTTATGAAATCAATATTTCTTTAGAAAATGATGATTGGACGTTTCTTATGCTTTTAGTCCTAGAGAAATGGTTATCTTCATCTCATGTATGTTTTTATTAGTATTTTTATCCGTATTCGTTTTGGATATAATAGTCATTCTGAAGTATAAGGTTCGTATTTAAATGCAGCATCTTTTGGTACTGAGGGTACCAAAAGTTAGACCTCTATTTGCCTCTTATAAAAAAGTATTTTTTTACTTCAGTTATACTGAAACATAGGATGTGTTTACTATCTTGTACTTTATTCAGTGTGATAATTTCAAACTTAGATTAAACTAAAATAATAATAAACAATAATAATGAAACAAAAGCGAATACATGATATAATTATGAAACTAAAGGTAGATAGACCGCGCGGAACACTGTGAGTGAAGCCACCAAAGCAAATACAAATAAAATGCGCAAACCTACAATCTTGTGATTGTATTCGGTTGTGAATTTGTAGTTTTTTTAACGATGCGCGATGTGATAGAGGTATTCACTTTTGAATTTGTATTTGCTGTGGCGGCTTTACTCTCAGTGTTCCGAGCGGTCTATTTACCTTTAGTTTCATAATTTGAGATTTCAAAAGTCTCATTCTAAACAAAGAAGAGGTTTAAGAAGTTTTTCTCCAAAATTTTAAGGTTTTAGTTTTAAAGTATAATCGTATCTAATGTTGTCTTCTTTTAACATTAAAGAAAGTTATTCAATTATAATAATTAAATATAATATATACAAAGCTTAAAAATAAATATAAACACATAATATGTACAACGCTCACAGGGCATCAAAAAACTCGTCCGCATCGCTCTCAATGGGACAAGTGCCCAAAAGGCTAGCAGCATTACCACGTTGAATGGCAAGGCTAATTCTTGCTAAAGGCCTACCCAACTTCCACGGCATTATGGTCATTCCATCTGGTCTCTTTCCATCGTCACGTGCCAAGCCAATAGGTTCTAACACAGCTGGCACGCCGGCGGAGGCAAGAGCACGACGGATAATGTCATTAATGCTGGCGTGCCGTGCTATCCGGCCTGTGCTCTTACAGCAGGAAAGGCCATGGTGACCGAGGCAGTCGACATCTGCACCGCATTGACAGCGATGCGGGGCCCCGCAAGGAGCGCCCAGACGTAGGCATGTAGCGAGCCGGAATGTAGAGTCACCAAGCATAGTACCTATGTTAGGTGACGGCAGTGCCTGAAGCCAGAGGCCCGACTCCCACTCACCCACAGCCAGCAAGCGGGCACGCTCAGCAGAATTGGTGGACGTATTAATGAGTTTATTCCGTACCAACCTGCAGAGCGGCTCATCCCACTGTCTCTGGGAAGATGGGTTCACGGGCCGAACCGTATTTGGGCAAGCCACTTTCCAGGCGCTCACCGCATCAGTCAAGCACGGCACTTCAAAGTCAACCAGTGACGAGGATAAGATTTTTGTGGTTAACTTTTCGGTGCTGTGGACGGAGGACAGGAACGCCGGCAAACTAACACTGGAAATTTTGCGGATCCCGAGACCACCAAAACGAATAGGTAGTGTGGTTTGTAGCCACGCTCGGTCATCCAGGGACACATTGAGAATTGAAGTGAGTGTATTTTTAATAATTTGATCAATTTTGTCCAAAAGGTGTGGCTGCTTCCATAAAGGTGAAGAGCGAAGGTAATACATAAAATTTGGGCCAAAACAACAATATTTGATGAGGGTAAATGCCGAATGTAGATTAATTTTGGAGAGCCTATCCGAAATATCGTCAAATCGTCTAATTTTTTCGTCAATAAAAGGTGTGAAACTATACTGGGGAACCTAGGAGGTGCAGTGAGCTTTTTTCTAAAATTTTGATTTCTGGAGCTATGGCATTAAATTTATCTAGAGCTGTTTGTTTGTTGGTAGAGTCGCAAAGAAAAATTTCACATTTGGAGGGATTCAGGTCTAGGCCAATAGATTGAAATTGCTGTTTCAGGAGTTCAAAATCTTTCAAAACGGTGTCTATATCACCTTCTAGAGTTCCGTCGTCCAAATACCATACGTTAAATTTGGAATTTAGTTTTTGTATTATAGGATGAATAGCCAAACTGAAAATAACTGGCCCAAGAGGATCACCTTGTTTAATTCCAAAACATTGTCCTTATAAAGCAATTTTGAAGGGTGCCTGTAACACTGCCACATAAAACCATAAATTTCGGGTAATTCTTTTTTGACTTCGGCCAACAAAGTGTCTCTATTGACGGAGTTGAAAGCGTTCTTAACGTCAACCTTAAGAATGAAAAAGTGGAAAGGGCATGTACGGCAGCCTCGCAGCCCCCTCTGGAACCAAAGCCAAGCTACAGGGGCTGAAACATCTTGGTAAGGTTTTCACTGTAAATTTTACAGCAAATTTTGGCTGCCATACGCCTGTAGGTGCACCCCACGGCGATAGGACGAATGCCGCCGTCTTTCTTGCGTAGGGCGCATAAGTTTGCCCCATACAAGACATCGACGACGGCATCGTTCACACCGCCGCAGAGCATAAGTTTAACCAGAGCCGCAAGCTCCTTCAACAGTGACTCACCAGCATTCCCGGCGGCCGAGCTCAACAGGTCCTTTAAGTGCTGTGGAGTTAAGCCGTCGAGGCCGCCAGCGGAACCACTCCGGAAGGAACCCACGGCTGCTAATAACTAGGGAGCTGAAATATTAAAAAAATTCGAATCTAGATCGAGGAGGTCGGGAGGGTCGGGAAAGGCGAGACCATCCGCAGGCGCTGGGTGTTTACTCTCCAGAGCTGAAACAGTTTCTAGAGAGTAAGGCGCCACCACATCGCTGCTGAATTATATCCTAGCAGCTCCCCTAATGTCACCTTCGCTCAACTTTGATTCCACAAGGCAACACACGCCTTTAGATGTGTGGTTATGCAATATAGGAAATTTTGAGTCTAAAATAAGGGTCGAATTGATGCAATTATCTTTAATTTGGTTTGTTAATGTCTTTTTGGTAGCCAAATTTTTTTGCACATGCAGAATCCTACAAGGGAAGGTAAGCAATTGCTCCCAGGCACTTTGAGAATTCTCCTGGGTCGCAAGACGAACACATTGCGCCAAATTTAATGCAACAGACCGTCTTGCGCCCCGGGGAACTCTCTTTAAAACGGGAGTAGAATTTTTTAATTTTGACAATATTTTCCAAAGTGTAATTTCAGAAAGTGTTGGGGAAGTGGCTGCAGGGCACAAAGGTACACTATGAGGTTTGTGAATCTTGCCATAGTGTATCCTCAGTCCCCGTTCACCTTTAAAAAAGCGTGCCTGTGAGCAATGGGGGCATCTCACCAGGGCATCCAACGATGTGGAAGGTTGACTAGCACTGATACCGGCGTCGCTACAGCCGGCTACAAACATAAATTATTAAAACTTAAAATTTAATGAATATAATAAACTTAAACACAAGCACAACAAAAGAAAACCAATTCAAAATTAATAGTCACAAAAAAAAAACAAGAAAAACACCATAATTCGTCACTTCACGTCAACTGTAGCGTAGACGCGCAGGGAGCCTGGGCTCACGCCGCGCCGCCCAGTAAGCAAAGCGCAAGCCCGGCAACTATTCGTCGGGCTGCGTCGCGTCAATGCAGGCTTCGTGAACAACACAGTCGATTTCTAGTTTTCAGTCGACTAGCCATTTGATCTGACCGAAGAACTTCGCGGCTTGTTTCGATGCAGGGAAACCGTTCTGGTAATCAGCGTGGTCTGAACGACCGATATTTAATTGCACCTTACGCTTTGTTTTGAATATTTATATATATAAACCATGTAATATAACAAAATAAAAAATTTGCTGAAATTAATTTTTAAATAAATAAAATGTATAATGTCAGTCGGACACAACTTGACTATTTGTATATATTATATTTAATTATTATTAATAAAAATATGCTTTTATTTTATGAAAATAAAGGTTATGCTTAATTATAATAAGACTTTTCTTAAAACTAAAACCTCTTTGTTATTATCTCAAGAAATCGGATAGAGATTAACAATATTTATTAATATTAAACTAATACTAATATACATATACAGTAGGTAATATTTATATTAGTACTATTAGTGTTTCTTAAGGCACCATTTCGAACGCCTCCCAAGTAGGAGTTCCGCTTATAAAGTATTTATTTTTCTAGGAAAAAATTATTTGACTCAAATAAAATGTCTTCCTCGAAAATTCCAATTACATATTTGCATCGCTGATATCAAAAAGAAAATTTATTTTTCTGTTTATTTAACGGCGTCAAATATTTGAAGCCAAATCGTAATTTCCTTAAGTTTTTGCTTTGGCCTTTGCGCTCTCAAATGATACGAACATTTACAATCAAGGCGACGTGGTGTGTTACAAATTAAATTAATCTAATAATGTCTTGGCATGCGGACTCAGGCAAACGCGACAAAGAGCCTATCCTGAAAGTAAATCTAATGGAACTGATAACTAGGGTAGTTTATCAATGGATCCATTAGATAGTTACATTATAACTCAAATACAATTACCAATGGAGTATGAATTGACAATAGGAAGTCCTATAAGCTCCATGCAGATACGTAGGAGGTTCAGAAACCCATTCGTTGCAATTTTGAAGTTAACCACGCCCATAGAAATTAAGAAAATAAATAAAAACAGCCTGTTCGAGTTAATCGAACACTCAGCGAAAATGCATAATTGCATCGAACGCAAGTATGCACATTCGCTCGTCCACCAAAATGTGAGTTAGTTCGCGTTAGATCTCACTAGAGACACCTCATTCTCAAACTATTACCTTTACCATTTTACCATTAGTTTAGTTGTTATAGTTTACCATTTTTTACCATTTCATATAACTGTGTTATAGTGATTTAATATAGCTATTTCCCTTATAATTTGAGACTTTACTTTACCATACAATACCATTATATTAGCAATACGAGATAGGAGTGTTAGGCTACCATAACGTCGAGCGCTAATTTCTACACGAACCACCAAATCTAGAAAAATGTAACGGCAAAATATCACTTTATCTTGGCAAAAATAGTAAATGATCACCAAAATTTTAACGACGATTTAACCCCTCCCCCAATTTTTACCTAACCTGTTCGAGTCGGGGTGACCTAAGTCCCGAGCTCGCTTTTGTACATTTTATGGCAATCATAGTGGTTTATATAGGTAGTAATAGCACATTAATTTGCACACTAAGATTTGGTGATAATTTTCTACATTCCGTGTTTAGTATATTCTTTTGGTAAGGGAGCTTAGGATCAAGTATTTTTTGATGGTTTATACCCACACAAAAAAAACAAAAACAAACAAATACACACACACACATACATGAACATGTATTTTTATCAGGGTCGTCTGTCGTCGTATATCTAAATAGTAGCAATTTTCTTGAAACAATGGATTGTTTCAAATGAAATCTTCTGTAATGAATATAGTCCGGGTCCTATTGGGAAACGTGTGACAATTTTGAGTAGAGCAATGCCACTTTGTACGGTTATAATACATGTCCATCTGAGCCCAAACAGCCCGGTAGGCAGACTGAACTCCACGACCGGGAGAGGGGAGGGGAGGTCAAAGGTCGGAACTCACGGCGCTCAGAAAAAAATTATAGCGGATTTATTTGGACTTTTGGATCAAGTTTGGTGTCGTTATCAGGTAAATCGATAGTGCCCTGTTCATTCGTCATACCAGTTTTGTAGGGTTCCGAAGCAAAATCTGACGCAATACCTAAAAATCAAAATATTTCATCCCCATACAAACATTCCCAATAGGACCCGGACTAATAGGCAACAAATAGTTCAATAATCAAAAATATCTATGGGTTTCTACGAAAACTTCGATTTTATTCTGATGACTATGAGTTGGTTATTTATTTTTTCTATTTGTTGACCGTACGTTTTGCTTTATAAACTTACAGCACACACAGCCAAAAAAGTAGTCCGAAGAGCGGAAGATACACAAATAAATATTTATTTCCGGAAACGATTCCACCATCAAACCTAACTTTATTTACTAAACTC
Organism: Charanyca ferruginea; assembly: GCA_947361185.1. Taxonomy (NCBI): domain Eukaryota; kingdom Metazoa; phylum Arthropoda; class Insecta; order Lepidoptera; family Noctuidae; genus Charanyca; species Charanyca ferruginea. Next base: position 12,972,308 of record OX376073.1, on the reverse strand, counting down.
CATAAAGCTAGGGGTCTGTGAACTTATTCTAAACGACATGGAAAGTCCAGCCATAAGGTCAATTGCTCAGAGGCAATATCCGGGCTATAATAAAGCGTTATCATAAGAGCAAGTTCACAAGAGTAGGTAGATAATATAAACTTCCTGTACTTCGTGAGTGAGTTTTGGCTTTACTTAGGTTTCAGTTCATGTTACGTAATAATTGAATTTGTGCCACGATAACAAGTTTTGTTAAAGGGTATTTACTTTATGATGATTTGTAAAATAATTATTATGATAAGTTATTTATGCTTCAAAAAACCAAGTCCCACATTACAAATTCCACTTTTCGTTTCTATCTATGTGCGTTTACAAATAAAATAAGCAATCAGACCCGCAGCAGCTACCTACTGGCCATACAAATATTTATTCCGTGCGAGAACCGAACCTGTGACACGCAGCGCAATAGCCAATCGCTCAGTCACTACGCCAACCGTGTCAACATTACTTTGATTCTAGTGTGCGAAAGAAGTACTTATTTCAGAATAAAATTAAATCCAAATAGGTAAGAAGATACTTACATTTTTTTTGCAACATCTTCTATTATATAAAAATCTCGTGTCCACAGTGTTTGTTATTTTGCTTGACCGATATTGATGAAAATATTTGTGTATATTTGGTAGGTCTGAGAAGAGTCCGTAGGCTATTTTTTATTTTTTGTACAAAAAAAGCACAGGGACTTTAAGATAGGACAACAGCTGGCACGCACTCTCAGTTGCAAGGACGCTACACGCTTGCGTCTGATCACTGCGAAGTGTGTGCATGGCAGCCCCAACCGCATCCTGAAATCATTGTTATACTGGATTTGAAGAGCATTGACTGCTTTTAGAGTACAGCTAGTCCAAAGACTATACATGTTGTTATGCCTTAAAAAGCTATACCTTAACTGACCCTGGATTCTGTAAGCATTCTCCGACAGTCGTTTCGCCTTTAGACTGTTCACCGACAGGACGTTTCGTTTTTGAGAGATTCGTCGATAGAACGTTTCATCTATGGATGTTTCGCCGACAGAATGGTTCGCATTTGTTTGTTTCGACGACAGGACTTTTCAACTACGGAATATTCGCCGTCGGATCGTTTTGTCTACGATTATACCGACATGGCTTTTTCACTATTTAACTACGAACCCACCAAAAACCTACTAGCTTGCTACAAAGCTTTTAATGAATGGTATTTTTCTATTACCAACCATATTCTTCTATTTTGTTATTGCAAACTTTGGGGAAATATAAAAACAAAAGATAAAGAAACGTATTTATATTATAAAATGAGTTTATTACAACTGAGTAAACATTTTCAAACGTCCTGTCGGTGAACAGTCCAAAAGAAAAACGAGTGTCGGAGAATGCTTGCAGAATTCTGACCCTTTACAGCGCGAGAACCTTCGAATCAGTTTGTCACATCTCACCGCCAATTCTCTTCGTTCCACATCTAATTTGTCCCTAAAATCCTCAGTCTCAATATGTCATAGATATTTAAACTGATAAACACGGTTTAAGACATCACTACTCAAAGTGACAGCAGCTCTAAAGATAAGTAACTCACTTTTTTTCGTAAAAACTATATAAGAAGACGAGAGCATTTTAGAATCACAGTTTTAAAAGTTTGTAAAGCCGCTATACGTGGTCTCGACAAGACATTTACTTGACAAGTGTATAACTTTTACAGGAAAGTTATATTACATAAAAAACCGTTTTGACACGTACTTTTGTTTGTATTTTCGCAATATCGGAAGAATATTACGTGATAGAGAAACTTTTTGTTACGTATCATTGTAGGTACCTACCTACTCAACAGAATCAGGAGTGAAGATATCTAAAAGATGAGATGAGATGAGATGTGTGTGGTATGTATTCTAGTAGATAAGGGCTCCCTGTACATCTCAGTACAAGTACCTAACTGCTACTACCAGTAGGTAACACACGATAACCGCATCAACCTATTACAGTAACTAGTGCATACTTTATACTTTCATTCTTAATGAATGCTTACTAGATAAAACTTGTAAAGAAGTGTATTATCGGCGCAATTTCTCCCACCTATACTATTCATGCATAGCTTTTTCCGACTATGTAAGTTTAACCAGCCTGTAAAAACGCGACGGGTGGTGTGTCATCCTGTGGACCTTCTTGAGAAAGGTGGCCATATGCCATCGAAACTAGTCGGACGAACCCAGCTACATTCATTGTGAGTTAATCCGTTTTCTCAGTCTATAATGTCTAACCAGATGCAGCTGAATACCAGTGTTTTACATGGAGCGACTGCCTATCTGACCCCCACAAAGTTAAAGTCAAATAATGTCATTCAATTTGACCATTAAAAGGCACTTTTGAACGTCATTTAAATGACACAGGCTTAATTTTTGATTGACATTGACAATGACATGTATTTAGAATGGGAATGACTTGTGTGTATTGTATTGTTTGTGAAAATTTTGATTTTATTTGTAATTCAGGGACAATTTTGTGATTTGTTTTATTTTTAATTTTATTGACATTTTATTTTTATTCGAATTCTGTGACTGTTTTTAATGGATACGACTTTTGACATTGCTTTTCGATTTGTTGTGGCAGTATTGTGTTTTTTATTTTTATGTTATCTGATATGGGTCTTGCCTGAATTAAATGAATTTTATTTTGTTTTTTTTTATTGGAAAATTGAATCTGAAACGCAACTACCTTTCCAAAGGCAACTGCCTTTGGAAAGGTAGTTGCGTTTGGTGAAGAATGGGCAAGGCTACATACAACCCAGTTACTGGGTAACACGATACTCCTTATATAGCAGTACTATTCTGTAAAAATCTTCATCATCATTCCACCGATGCTACGGATTGACAGCTTTCTTTCTTCATCAGCAGAAAGACGTCCACTGTTGAGCAAAAGCCTCCCCCATAGAACTACTACGAGCGGCAACCTGCCGCTTGCATCAACCGGTTACCCGTGACCTTGATGATGTCGTCTCACTTCACTGTAAGTATGTACAGAATACACCGGTTGAAAGTTTATACCTACAATAAGAACCAGTTTACTGGTGCAAGTTGGTCCACGTGAAGGCGGAAAACAAAGTTTTCAAAAAGAGAAAATAAGAAAAATCTAAAGCCAGATGAGAGTTTTCCGAAAATTATGAAAACAGCTACAAATAATAGCAGAATGTACAGTCAGGAGCAAAAACATGTAAACAGTTGGTCTCATTCTAAACAGATTTTCTCCTAAACTATTGATCGAAATGTTATGGGGTTACGAATATTGATGATTATTGATGATGAATTTTGATCCCAAACTACTATAAATAAAATAGGTTTATCTATAAGTTGAAATAGTTATTTCACGAGAAAATTGCTTTTGAATATTTAGCAATCTGTATACATATTTTTGCTCGTGACTGTACATGGGTGTTTTGGAATGCCCATGAAAAGAGATTTTCGTTTTTTTTTGGACGTTCTTAAATGGGCCACCCTGCATAATGTAACATTCCTAATAACAAAACAAACCGTATCTCAATAACATTACCGACACATTTGCGACCCGTACTAGAAATTTAACGTCTAATTTTTGCGATTGCACTCGTTTTTCCGTCACGTTTTCCTCTTGTTAAGGCTTGCCTGTAAATTCACGTAGAGCAAATTGTTTTCAATTTAGTCCGCATGGGTTCACTGGCTCATAAACTGAGAACGATACGAGCGTATAAAAGAAACGAACTGTGTTGTCTATACTTAGTGTACAGTAAATTAATTAGAAAAGTACCTACCTACTTGCCTTTTTTTATCCAGAAATCTAGAGCACCTACTGTTTTACGTGAAGAAGATGTTTAGGTGGTGGTTATAATAGTCTATAAAAACTACATCTACTTACGTTAAGTGTGTTGTATTTAAAGTGGTTAATGTTTATTTGCACTTTCTATTTAGAAATTCATAATAAAAATAGCCTGAAATTCAGAAAACTGCCCGTTTAGTTTATTTTTTTTTCTTTCTTTATTTTAAGGGCTTTATCGCTCAACATACATTAATATACAACATACTACTAACTACAGCCAAAATTATCGTTTTAAAACAAAAAATGCCAGTTTGTACAGGATTCTGGCTTGATCCGATAAAGGACAAGCCAGGATGGCATTACACTCTCCAACATCATAATTATAAGTGGATCCGAGAGTGGTAAATCTTAGAGCTCCATTCCGGACACACTCCATCAAAACGTGTTGTACATCTTCGACTACCCCACATTCCGTTTAATGGTAGTAGTCCGTTGTGTAGGTGATATACTTCAGTTTATTATATCTGCTGGCAACACTTATAGAACCTCACTATTAGTTAATCTGTGACTTCAGTCTCAATAATATGGATGCGCAATTAATGTTCTATACAGAAATTAATAATTTTAGTGAGGTTCTGTCTGCTCTTTGTACACTTATTTCACCCAAATTTTCATTTCTAGTACTTTAATAAAACACATGAAAACATTATTTTATATGGACTTATTTACATACGGAGGTGAAACAATTTTCAGGGCGCCTCGTTCCTAGTTTGTGGGATTTGTCACAATGTTTATTAAGGCACTTTTCGGAGTTTTACGTCTCTCCTTTTAACCAAAATATGGAGGAGCTTATGAAAATATTTGCGCATTTTAGCGATGCTATTTGGCTTAATCGGTTTTTCAATGCAACTAAAGATCAAATAAGACCAGCTAAAGTTTAGTTTGCATTTGCATTAATTTGTTTACATAGTACTCATCAGTTATTCAATGAATATAAATTATTATGTTATGAATGTAAATACACTTTGCACTTACATTCATTTGGAAATTGTTTTAAAGGGCAATCACCGTGAAAACTGAACTGAATCATTAAGAGATGTCTTTAGATCGGAGGGTTTCCTGACACTGACTGGTATTTATATTCTCGAATTATGTTTATTTGTTAAAAACCATATGCAATATTTTAATTTAAAATCAAATTCAAAAAGAAACATTCGAAAGCAGTATAAATATGACATTAATTTACCAGTTGTTAATAATATGATGTATTATAAAAGTACTTATATTACTGCTGAATAGCATTCGTGTGTACAATCAGTTACCGCAAGCAATTAAACAAACTTTCTAATTTATAAAAATACTTTTGCATATCCGACTTGGGTAGACTGTTGAAACTAATAATGTAATGTTTATTATATTACTAAGAACTTAATGTACACAGTTATGCAATAAATATATCTTTATCTTTAAAAATATAGAGAGTAATTTGACAAACAGAAACTATTTCGTATCTCACCTAACAATCACATCTACAACAGTATTTTTAGTAGGCACTTACTTGTTTAGTGTATGACGTATAAGGCGGTCCCTAGACGATCAATTATATATTGTGCAATATTATTGAGCGTATAGGGTTAATATTGAAGATTGTGCAATAATTGAACGAAAGTTTGAGCGAGTCTAATTTTTATTGTTCCACATTTTTTCATTGCATCGTTTAGGGTCAGTCATCATCATCATCATTTCAGCCGAAAGACGTCCACTGCTGGACATAGGCCTCCCCCAAGGGGGGGGGGGGGGGTTGCCATAATCGGGCATGGGGGGGGGGGGGGGTTGCCATAATCGGGCATGGGGGGGGGGGGGTTGCAGTATGGTTGTTACAAATGCACAGAGAACACTGCTGCCCATTCTCTGGTACGTCCCTTAGTCGCCTCTTACGACACCCACGGGAAGATATGGGATGGTACTATTCTTTACGTCCGACACCATACAGACAATCACATGTAGGGTCAGTATTGCGCAATATTTTTTAGTTTTGTCTTGACGAGAAGTACACACGAGCGCGCGCAAAAATGCCTGAAAAAGAGAATCTCTCTAAATACATAAAGATGTTTCCGCAGGCAACCGAAGATGATGTGAAGAAAAAAATAAATTCTTTGAGGACTAACTGGATTAATACTATTCTCCGACTGAACACATTGCGCAGTTCTATTATTGTGCAATATAATTGATCGTTTGGATTCAAAGCACATTTCAATCTTATTGTACAATAAAAATGTATTTTACAATGATAACATTGTAAAATACATTTCTTCATTTTTCATTTTTTTCATTTTTTTTTTTTTATTTTTTTTAGGTCTAGGGGCCGCCTTAGGTATTTTATTAAGTAGGTACAGACACCGTCATTAACGGGTTAGCCCCCAAGCATTAAAATTCTTTCGAAAAGGGGGGTAACCAGTTGATGACGCTGTCCGCACATGTGCACTATAAGGCTCTAGACAGACGGACCGCATTTCAACTGCAATCCAACCGCAAATTGCAGTTCGGATGCAGTTTGAATGCAGTTAACACGACTGCAATAGAACTGCAAACCAAACGTGCACTCCGATTGCAGTCCAATTGCAGTCCAGTTGTGTGTTGGTGTGGCAGTTGAAATGCGGTCCGTCTGTCTAGAGCCTAAATATTTTAGTTTATTGGTGAAAAGAGATATATCTAATACAAGTTACAACAGAATAAATCTTCTTTGATGTGGTCTGAGTTTAAAAGCGTTGTCATATACAGTGTCATGTTTCAATTTATTTACAGATGTTATGGACAAAGTCCATTTATTTTATGTTTTATTTATTTTAAAGCTGATGTGCTATAACCAAATAAAGAAAACCACATCAGCTTCAGAATAAACATTTGCGATATACTCCATTCTTTGTAAACCAGTATTGCAGATTTGCACTATAGGTATTGATAAAATAAATCATTGAAAAAAACAACAAAAAATCACGTAGAACCGACAGCAGGCGAAAATACGGTCCTATCTTGAATGCATATGTCGACCATATGGTTAATAGCCAGCTAATTGGACGCCTAGGCCGTTCATTAAACACCGACATCCAATTTAACAGCTGAAGTATAACCAGCGAAGACATTGAGCGGAACGTTCAACTAGATGGCTGAAAGTCGTTTATTTATTTAGTTAAATTGGATATCGATGAATTTGTGGTGGTTGGTTTATTTTATCCTTTGCATGTAACTCCTCAGCAAAGGATAAAATAAATTAAAAAAAAAAGCATATCACTGACTAGTAGCACTGAAGTGAAAAAAAACTGAACTAAATTTGAATCACTTGGCTTCCTGGTCAGTCATCTCCAAAGGGTCAACTGTCCAATTAGCAGACACATAGCCAAATACTCAAACGCTTCTCAATTATAAGATAAGATTCAAGTCTCGTACTGACTCCGTTCTTCATCATCATCATTTCAGCCGAAAGACGTCCACTGCTGGACATGGGCTTCCCTAAAGGGGGAGGGGGTTGTCATAATCTCCACGCTTGGCAGGCGGGTTGGCGATCGCAGTATGGTTGTTATAAAGGCACAGAAAACGCCGCTGCCCATTCTCTGGTAAGTCCCTTAGTCGCCTCTTACGACACCCACGGGAAGATATGGGACTCCGTAACTTTGCCATAAAGTGATAGAGAGAGTACGAGACTAAACGGCATCTTAAAATTGAGTAGCGTTTAAGTATTCGTCTATTAATAAGTTAAACAATGACAACATGACTCCATGAGTCTTGTCAACAGTTAAGGGGCCTAGGCGTCCATTAAGCTGGCTAATTTAACCACATGGCTGCGACCTGCGACCCATAGTACTACTCCTGTATAAACGTTATTTAAAAATAATAATTCATTAGCTTTAAATGACAATTAATTTTTTACTTTGCTCCACATTTAAAAACAAGTTTATAGCTCGCTAAATACATTTAGCGCTAAACGAATTTAGAACACCACTTCATCCCTGTCTAATTGTTTGGAGTTGACAGAGATAGAATGACTTAAATAACGGCATTCTGTTCTCTGTTCGTGATTCATAGTGTAAGTAAAGCCGGTTCTCCTACGACACTGTTTTTTGTTTTGTAACACCTAACATCAAACATCTAACCAAAAATGGGCGTGGCCTAACTGTTTTGTTAGCTCAAACAAGAAACATGTTATCCGAGGCAGACGGAAAACATCCCCGCGTTCGCCTGCAGGGGAGGGGAAAATTCATTTCATCGTTGCTTGCGAACATTGAGGTTATGCGTTTCGTATTTCCTGGTCAAAAGTTCTTCATAGTCACTTTCTAAGCAACGGAAATAGATTTCAGTCCAAATCGATTTTCCACTTGTAAATATTAAAAGTACGTCGCTGTAGATAGGGTCGAACTCGAAATCGATTAATTTTTTGTTGTATGTAAAATAACATCCAAAACATCATTCTTCGTCCGAAGTCATATTGTCGAGTACTTAGATGTTTGATGTACGTGTTTACAAGTCGCAGGAGCCTGCAATGTTTTGCTAACAGGTTTAGTTAACATGTATTGTTAGATTGTTTTATTATTTTTAGGAGTTAGTATATAATCTCCTATGTAATAAAAGTGAATCTTTGTTCGTTAGTCTCGCTAAATAACGAGAACGACTGGACCGATTTGGCTAATTTTGGTCTTGAAATATTGGTAGAAGTCCAGAGAAGGTTTAAGTGGTAAGAATATTGAAAAATCAATTGACAGGACAACGTCTGTCGGGTCAGCTAGTATATATATATACTAACTCCTCCATAAGTTGTCTGTCTGTAAGTTAGTTGTCTGACGTTAGTACATCTTAGTCCTCTAAGTATAAGGCCCTGACATTCAGAACCTTAAAGATGTAAATTTAAATTCCGTTTTTATAAAATACCTACGTTGAAAATCCAAATAGCGTACGTTTTCCCCACGATAACATCAACATGATTACCATAAATTTTGTGAGTGTAGGTACTACACTAAAATATCTTCTTGTAGACCCATGGAGTCGTTTACACCTTATTGAACAATTTATGTTATGTGCTAAACGTTTATGGTCCCAATAAGGACGTGTTATAGCACCATTTTTGTGATAAATAATATCCAAGGGTTAAACAAACATTACCAGTATTGCGAACAAAGAAATATTCGTTTTGTAGAATATAAATTACACGATAAGACAAGTACTTTCTACATTCATTCATTTAAAGGTTATAAGAAAGAAGGAGATATGCCTGGTAGTTAAAAATGTATCGGAACCAGATGTCTCCAGTTTGTTCCTACCACTTGCCAACTGCTACATAATATATATAGTGCACTAATAGGAATAAATACGCAGTCTCGCACACACCAACATTTTATAAATCAAAACTGTAAAATTCGTTTTTATTTATTAACATTTAACATATAAATATTTTTTTTTATGTATGTTCGGGCATAACTTTGTCATATAGATTTGCAAAAATCTTTTTTTTTTCGAAAGGAGTTTATTCTGAAATGGTCACATACAAATTTCATCAAAATTGATCCAGCTCTTTTCGAAAAAATCAACAAAATCCCAAAAAAAATTTCTTAGATGACGTTTTAGTTTCTTTAATCTTTGGAGGACTTACAATCTCTTTTAAGTGTGTCAGATGTTAAGGCAATACTAAAAAGCGAAAAATGAAATGTTTTTTCAGAAAAAAAGAAAACCGCCGTCAAAAAGTAATATATAACTTTAGCACAGAAAACACTTACTTTACTTTCGGAAATCGATGGCAATACAAAACAACAAACACGAAGTCACCGCCACCACCGCCACCGACTTCCGAAAGTAAAGTAAGTGTGTTCTGTGCTAAAGTTATTTATTACTTTTTACTTTTTGAAGGCGGTTTTCTTTTTTTTGCATTGTAATCAATAAATTGTTAGTCAATTTCGTTGATAAATAAGTGACGTCACAGTTTACTATTGCCTTACAAAATCTGTGGGAAAATCGTGTTTTGACAGCTCTTAAAAAGTCTTAAGAAGTCGAATGGTTTGTGGTGACATCTACCTTATTCCGTTCACCCGTTTATATGTGAAACAGTAACAAACATCCGTCTATCCTCACAAAGTTTCGTGTTGGTATGATAGATCAATGATAGCATGACGGTTGACGAAGAAAACATGTTGTGCCGACCCCAAGTGACATGGGACAAGGGCAGGAAGATGATGAAGATAGAACAGTTAATGTTGAAAATTTATTAAAAGAGTTTTTTTTTTGTAATTTCATGTACTCGTAAGACTTTACTTTTAACATGCAATTTTAAAATTGAAGTGGTTTTGGTTTGTAATTAGAATCTCTTAGAACAAATCTCCTTTGAAATGGGTCAGAAAAATTTCTGTTGAATCGGAACTTCTTCATAACCTCCTTTAGGGGTGTTAGACTTTTATTGTGAAATGAATGAATCGATTCTTTTATTTCAGTGGTTTTATTCTTAGATTCTGATTTTGAAGAGACTCTTTTAGTTAATGATTCCTTAAGTGAATTCTCATCTTCGGTTAGAATATCATCACTTTCTATGTCAGGTCCAGTTAGGAACTTTTCATTTTCTTTATCCAAAGTATCGGTGTGTGAGGAGATATCAAATTTAGAGCTGAAACGTTGTGTTTGTGGTTTTTCTTTTCCATTATTAAAAAACTGGTCCACCAGAAAATCTTCTGGGTGATATGGGTTGTTATAACCATCATCCAAACGTACCCCTGAATTTCTTTGAATAATTTGATTTACAAAGTTTTGAAAGGTGTTTGAATTCATCACTTTTCCAATTAATTTTTCTAAATCTTCTGTTTCTATTTGTATTTGTATGTTTTTACCATTTGTAACTAAGACGACTAACGAGCCCACTGAAAATAAAACAATAGTAATTCAATCTTAGTTCTTATGTTGGTACAAATTATAATCTACTAGTATTGGCCCGCCACTTTACCGCGTGAATGTTGGTTATCGATGTCCTTCCTATTTTCATACCATATTTTATCAAAATCGGTTCACCTGTTTCATCGTGAAAGCGTAACAGACAGAGTGATTTTCTAATTTATAATATTAGTATGGAAGTATGGATAGTATACAGGATGGGGACGACGATACGACAAAAAATTAAAATATTGGTATTACTAGATCATAAGAATATTTTGGAACTATCAAATAATTTCTAAAAACGAAATTCAAAAAGAAAATTCAGATATACTAAAGAGCATATAAATGTAACTAAAATAAAAAACCGTATGAAATATTGGGTTTCTGACTTGTGAGAAGAGCGGCAACTTGTGGCGCCATAATTTAATATTATTAATGCTCAATAAAAACAATTATACCAAATTACCAAATCCTACCTTGATCACTTTTTGTGCTATTGCCATCCCCTCCCTGTATATGTAGTATAGTTATAGTAAGGAGGTATAGATTAATTTAAATGTCATTATATTTTTGCAGTAGTTAAATACATTTGTTACTTACATGCAAAACACAAAAGAAGCTTCATCTTCTAAAGCCAGCTAGAAACACTACAAGGAATAAACGATATTGTGTTGAATTTAAACTAAAACCCGTCGTAAAATGAATGCCATGAAATTGAATGATTCACGATTTATATAACCGTCTTAGCACATTCATTATCGTTAAAGTTTTTAATTACCTCATGAACACTTAGTACATTCCCTTTAAACGGTAGGTACTGTCGAGGTTTTATGCACCTTGAAGTTAAGGGTTTCGATAGAACACTCTGGATTCTTCTAGAAAGATCAATGTCATTCCAATAAGTTTGAATGATTTAGAATATAGTTTTATTACACGGCCTACCGGCAGGGTCGGTTGGATTATTATGAATTTATTCCAATATAGAATTTTATCAAGTTATTATACGTTTCACTTATCGAACTTAATGATCCCACAACCATAACACCTCCGGTCCTTATAGTACCTACCTATAATTAATTAGGTCTTATTCTGATATAAGGTTGGTGTTCCATCATATCTAACCAAAGTATTTAATGCGTATTGGACGTACTTTACCGAGACCTGAGTTTATTTTAGGAAAAACTATAGCTATTCGCACAATCTATCTATCTTTGATTGTTCAGGCAATCTTCAATTGTCGAAAATTAAAATCTGCTGTACATATCTTATAAGATTACGTAGAGCACTTGTAAAGGTGCGTAAGGATTAGAGGCAGCCTCGGGGTGCGCAACTGCGCAGCCTCGCCACGCACTGCTCGTGAAGGCACGCTGGCTCGGGCTGAGGCGCGTACGCACTTGAGGCAACAGGGCGAGCCGTGCGTGCCTCAGGCGAGGCTGCCTCTAATCCGTACGCACCTTTACAAGTGCTCTACGTAATCTTATAAGAAATAATTGGTAGTCACAGTTACATTGACAACCTACCTGCTCAATAAAAGTATACACTAGACGGTAGATCTCGATCAATTACTGCAATAAGTGTGTTGTGCTGCCAGCCTGACGGGCACGTGTCCCGTTGACAGCGATGTTGACGAGTTTCTTTTTGCCCTTTGAGCTCCCTATTTCTTGGAAGTGTACATAATATTATTATTTTTAGTGAAATAATATTGTTATTAGTTAGTTTAACCTATTATAGCCATATATTAGTCCAATTTACTTTAAACATTACCTAATAGAATTAACTTCATGCCCAAGAAACATTCCTATTGTTATTTATGGGTGCCGAGATGGAAATAAACCAAAAATAACTATCTAGACCTATCTATCAAGGGAACACAAACACAAGATAAAAATTCTATGTTAGCCTAGCTCAGCTCTCTAGTTCTTGTGTCAAATTTCAGCTAATTCCGTTCTGCCGGAAAGTTACAAACATCCATCCATCCATCCACATAACCTTTCGCATTTATAACAATAGGTAGTAGGATAGAAGGAAGTAGAATAGAACAGAAGAACTATATAGATTTATTAATGTTCACAGAATGGTAACGGAAATATCCCGTATTTCTTTTCTATTTCTCACAAATTCGCAAAAGATATCCAGAGTATTGCCGGATTGAACGTTCAATGATAGATAAACATACAAATGTCGTAACTCATTCTACGGTTGACATTTACGGTACCTACCTACATTAACGGATTTGCACGGATATCGAAGAACTACATGCCTTATTGGGTTGGCAAAGACCCAATTGAAGCGACAAAATGATACGTATAGCTACTGTATTTATGGACAGGTTGCAGTAGTTTTTGAATTATTGGGCATGAATTTGGTTTTCTCTTTCTTTAAAAGGTCATTTTGGAAACCATAGGTACCTATCAAATCATAAAAAATAAGATCAGTTATGACTCCTAGGTTTATTTTTATTATCTCTCTCTCTCTCTATTTACTCGAATTCCCAGAAAATCGTATGTTTACTTAATCGAGCAAAGATGCTTTCTTTTTGACAATAGTCGTACTATTTTTATAATGATGTGTAATCCGAGAAAGCCAGCGAGAAATTCCATCTTTTTTTGTCACTTAACCAAACCGTCCGTGTGGTGTCGGACGTAAAGAATAGCACCATCTCATATCTTCCCGTGGGTGTCCTAAGAGGCGACTAAAGGACTTACCAGAGAATGGGCAGCGGCGTTCTCTGTGCCTATGTAACAACCATACTGCGATCGCCAATCCGCCTGCCAAGCGTGGCGATTATGGCAAAACCGGGGGGGTTTTGCCATAATCGCCACGCTTGGGGAGGCCTATGTCCGGCAGTGGACGTCTTTCGGCTGAAATCATAATGATGATGATGAACCAAACCAGAGTATAATATGTGTGGCTAACTTAAAATATTGATACTCATTCGCGTCTGGTTAGATGGGCAATCAAACCCAATCTTGTTAGGAAAAGCTTATGGTCCAGGATCTGATAGTCGTTAGACTTACGCCATTAGAGGCTGGAGTACCTTATAGCCCACGAAAATTGACTGGTAATAATGCATGTTACTTTTTAACAATATCCTGTAAAACTTAATTATTACATATTGATTTAGGTACATTTTAAACTTGATACCTGAAAAGGGGGTAAAAATGGCATTAAATCTAACAAGTAAGTAGACATACCTTTTCAATTAAGTACATATTCTTCTACTATGAAAGTTTCAGCTATACTAAAATAACGCAGGTATCTTTATCTTTACATAGTATAGAAAAACGTCGCTCCCGCTGGCTGTACGCTTAGATCTTTCAAACTACGCAATGGATTATAATGCAGTTTTCAGCAATAGATAGAGTGATTCGAGAGGAAAGTTTATACGTATGTCGGATCAGTAAGGATTTAGTCCGTTAGATTCAGTCATCATGTGGGCAGAATTTGGGTTTCGTGCAATGCAAACACACTGGGTCTAGGGTACAATACACGATGTTTATTAAAACCACAATTTTGCACAGTAACACTAAATAGACATAGCAACCCTTAAACACAACGAATCGAGTACAGTTCCGGGACGTCTTAGCTCCGATGCGATCAGACACTGAATTGTGAATTTCTTCCTCGCTGTTGGCTGAAAACATCACGACTCTGTAGAAGCGCACCAAAATGGTGGTGGTTGATCACGTGTTCACGATAATGGCACGCTTTCGATTCGACGTTTCACGTTCATACTATTGACCGGATACGACACGTGATCTACATTGCCCCCTGTGCGGAGCCGGGGCGGGTCGCTAGTATTATATATGATATAATAATGAGGATGATAAAGACGATACCTGATGATAAATTTTCGACGCAAATAAGTCCTTGCAGATACGTAAATAACTTTCCATATCGCCCAAACAATGTTGTTTATATTTGAACAGTAGCCCACGTCACCGAACTTTGAAATTAATGCGACCAAATCTCTTGAGTGTCTTGGGATACAAACTTCGTACCTATTAGGAAGTATGTGTGTACTGTATACTGTTTGTGAAGATCTTCATTATCTTCACAATCATGATAATGACGTAGAACAGACATTCTAGTCGTTGTCCACGTTCTGAGCGGCAACAAACACGACACAACACGACGACACGACGCGAAACGACGTTTTGTCGTCAAACCAAAATCAACTATTGGTTGATCAGTGACAAAATGAGCCCAGCACGCCTGAGTCCATAGAGTATGTAACTTTTGGAGCGCAGTATTCTGGGTTTAAAGCGACAAGACTATCAAGAACACCATGCTGCGTTCTAAAACGAGTATATCTGATGTAGGCAAAAAGGCTGCCAGGCTTAAGTGGGGTCAGCCACATGCAGGATGACCGCTGGGCGAGAGTCTCCACGCAATGGGTAACTGAAGGTAGCCGGCGTTGCCGAGGACTTATAATTTATTTGTGGACCATTTTACAGGACGTGAAAATACTCATGTATTTAAACAACTTTTGTTCTAAACCAACACTGAAATGTAAAAAAAAGCAACTGTTTTCTATAAAAACACGATCAAAATGTAGGTAACATTTTTTTTAAAGATAATGTTGCCCCACATTACGAATTGCTCCAGTATCGTGAGTGCGTTTCCAAACATCCACAAACACAAGCAACAATGAGTACCAGTACATACACACAAATACTTTCATCTCCTTAGCTTTTTGACCGCCAGGTCAAAAAAACAAAAACGTGCCCTCAGTGTCTAGATACTCTATGGAATTATAGAAGTTTGTCATGTAATCGTGACCGTGACGTATCACCGCATAGCCACATTTTGGTCTGACATTTATTTTTACATGACTGTGGCGCTCAATGTTAAAAATAGCAAGTCATACATAAGTCCGTAACTTCTTAAGTTCTGCGTAGTCAGTATTGGCATTTCTCGTCGCGCCATAATAATGGGAATGTTAATATTCTCGAAATAGTTTCACCGCTGTACAAACACTACAACGTTCTGCCTATCGTGATAATTGCCAACATAAGTAAAATACAACCATTCCTTTGTTATTGCGTCGGCACTTAAATGACGGGGTTATTATGGCTATGTACTTACCTACGCATTGTGCTGTGTGGAATTCTTTTGATTTCTAGTAATGTGAGATAGAATAGTTCGGCCATTTTCTTTTTTAAGAATGCGTACATACCTAGTTATTTCCTAAACGAGTTATAGAAAATTTTCAAGAGGATATTGTGTCCTTATGGCGCTAACAAGCGACTTTTACAGATTTTAAACTGACAATCACGTCAAAATATGTAGTGTTAATGATTTGAAAAAAAAAACATATGTTAAACTAGGACATTCTCTTAATCATATAGTATGTGAATATTTTTGATTAAGCTCATATTAAATAGTTTAATTAACTCGTGAAATTGTGTCTGACGCGGACAAAACATTGACAATCACACAAAATCTACCAGGTATAATTAAACGAAACTTACAACAATTTTATTATCTATCTTTTAGTATACGCCTTTTTTAAGTTAAAGAATACTACTGTTATTTAATTTTTTCGACTAAACTTTGAAAGTTTTGGACGCAGCGCAAACGCTTCTCTGCGTTTAAAACTCTCCAAGTTTTGCGTGAGCCGAAGCTGTGGTGGTGAGCGTGAATACCATCTGCGACGATAAGCTCGCGTGGGACCGCTGGAGCCCCGCAACGCCGGAGCCGTGACAGAAACCATGCCTGCTACATGTTGCATGCTCGCTTGCATGATTCATGCTTGCTTGCATGCTATTATATTGGTCTTTTTACTAATATATTTGGCTATTATACTAATATTTTGGACTTTTTGTTATTCGATCTTTTGAAACTCGGTATTTTGAGAATAGATAGTAATTATAAACGTTCGGAATTTTGAAATTTTAGAATTATAAATATAAGATGAATGACAAAACCGGACTTGTTCGGTATTTTGAAATTCGTATTTCGAACTTACGGAATAAAGTTTTTCGTATTTATGTAGTGTACCCAAAATAAATAAACCGTCGCGTCGTCGACGTTGTTATAGAATTTATAAAAAATGTATACATACGTGTACCATCATTATTGTAATTATCGCATAGACGTGTTGAAGCTGGCGCCTGTGTGTGCGAGCATTTTTAATGACAAACCAATTTTACTTCCATTTGGTTCTGCAGCTGGGGCTTCAAAATGCATTAACTGTTCTAACTACACTTATGCCATTTTAATCTTTTATGCAACCAGTTTTATTTTCAACCAGTGGGTTGATAACATGGAATAGTTTCAAAAATGACATCATAATCGCACCTGCGTCACTCCGTATCACGTTCGAGATCACGTTCGTTCGGAAGAGGTGAGGAACAATGTTTCGGAGGGAAGCGGGACGTGTCGCTACTGTACGGTAGCACTAATTTATACTGTGTCCGTGCCACAATTAAGTAAACCATAAGTTGTGGAGGCATAGAGTACTTACAGTTGTGAAACAGCTTAAAACACTTTTATTATTACGTATCTTAAAATGTACTAATGTAACTCATCTATATTTATATTTTTTGTTACAATAAAGCTGAAGAAGTTCTGTTTGTCTTTTTATGAACTCGCTTATATTCGGAACTGCTGACTTTATATTTAAAATTCTTTTGCTATTAGGAAGCTACATTATCCCTAAGTGCTATAGGCTATAGTTTATACAATGCATAATAAAAATGACAGTTCGAAAAGATCTACGCGCATGCTATGCAGAAATGTATTAAACAAAATGAGTTGCCCTTGCGATTCCTTATCGTTCCACAAATGTACATACTACTATTCCTTTTAAAGTTCAAAATCAGGTCACGTACACACAGTTTCAACCTTGTCATAAACCTGAACTCGTCGCTGATGTAAATTTATCATAACATTTGTTTGTTTCGGTTATTATGCCATATTTGTTTCATTTACAGCAGTTGTCTTTAAAGTTATTGACTCTATACGAAAACATGTACTATTTAGAAACTTAATTGTATTATTTTAACTAAAATAGGTGCTTCGGGTTAGTATTGTTACAGTTTCAAACAGGTATCATTGAGCTTTATAATGATGGGGCTTTTCTGTGTCAAATAATAGAGAGGTATATCTATAATTAATTTATTATACCTCCTACCAATAAATTACTTTTGGGACAAGGGGTAAAAGCCATACATCACACTTAACCCTCCAAAACTGTCAAGTTCCATCGAATGGATTTAATTAGTAAGAACCAACTAACAAAATAATTTGAACAATAATAATGATAAATGATGTTTAATTGACGAATATTGAACGTCCCAACTGTCGGCCACAACTACCTATAAAACAAAAATGTTAACCCAACAGTATCCTATTACACATCCTCCTTACACACCTTACACCTATTTACACATCATCATAAAATAGGCCATGTTGACTTCCTCACTACCTTACTAAAATCGTTGTTCTTTCACGATGAGCAAGGCTCGGCGCAAACGGGCAACGTACCATAGCCACCGGTTGCTGTCGCGCGCCATGCCCTTTGGTACCGCGCAAACAAAGATAAATAGGTAAGGTGGCTGCCGTGACTGGTCAGTGGCTGCCATAAGTAAATGTTATCCCCATAACATAATACCTTACGGACTATCATATGTACTTATAAAAAAAACACAATCATTATTATTAAACTATTGTTGGTACACGAAGTAACAGCGTCGTGTTGCGCTGCGTGGTGTCGCGTAGCCTTCCGCAAAATCGCCGGAATACCCTTCGGCTAAAACTCTTACTTGAGGAAGGACCACGGAACAGATAATCTATTTATCTGTTCCGTGGGAAGGACTCAATGAATCGGAACTCGCACCACGAACGACTTGAAGTTAATATTATGGCGCGTCTTCAACTTCTCAACTTTAAAACCTATTGTTTTATAATCAGAGTTCTCAACCCGCAAGGTCCAGCTGGTCTTTGATCGTACATACAGTTTTTACTAGTACGAGGGGTTAGGGCGAATTAGTCTGTAATGACAGCCAATGTCTACAATCCATCTCGTAACAAAATGTTACTTACTTAGGTAGTTATAAAATATATTGTACAGATTTTAAATAAATATAATTCTTGTGTGGTTGTCTCTTGGTTATGCAATAAAGATTATTATTATAATACTATAATCCAATGAGACTGCATGCTGCTTTATAATTACATTTTATGCGTAGGACGCTTAGAGCATAACTGAAGAGGGTCGGAGGGTGAGAGGGGGGCGCAGTAGCAGCTACTTAACTCGCTACTTAAAAACGCCGACAATCGCCACTCATGTCGATTGTTGGTGTTTTTAAGTAGCGAGTGGCCACCACCTGCACCGGTGACATGTCACAAATAATAATAATAATAAATTCATTTATTTCGGAACCAGTCCATATCCATTCATGTTAAGTTCAAAAGTATTAATAATAAAAAATAAGAATTAATTAAAATATTACAATAATAATAATAACAATAATTACAATAATACAACAGTCATTAAATAAAACATTATAACTTACAATATAACATTAAAATAGAGAGATTGAATACACGAAACACTTATCTTAATCTAAATTTAGGTTTGTATCCGGAGTGCTCAATATGCAGCCTGGTCCAGTACCGCATTATTGGGCAATAGTAGTATATTATTGGGCACCTCACCCCACCTTCCGTTCCATCGACTCTCTCCGTTCGTCTCAGTCACTCACGGTGTGGTGAGATGCCCAATAATATCCTACGGAGTGGGCGCCGTTCAACAATTCCGTTTTATTACATACCGTTCCTACGTCTCACTTCGACTGAATTTGCGTTTGCGTTAATACTGGTTTGGCGCCTATTCCACACGAACATTTACGGTTAAAGGGGCTGAGCACATTATTACTACTTACCGATGGCTTACCTCGATCATGTACTGCAGATTCTCGAAGAGTAGAATGCCCAATAATATAAATGAAATACGCAGGTTCGACGTCTATTCCACGCGATGAAACGGAAGGTGGAGTATGACAATGTCCAATAATATCCTAGAGTAGACGCAGTGAAAGAAAACAACTTTTATAAATAATTGTTCGCCGTAATTTAACACCACATTCGATTCTTACTATTGTAGTAAGAAGGTTGTATTTCATATCATAGATTTAAATACATTTCAACCAAGTTAACTACAATGCATAGCTCAGAGAAATCTGATATTAAAGATATTTGTAAACTTATTATGAGGAATTCTAGCGGCGAGATTATATTTATTCAAGATTTGCAAACTGGACAGAAAAATACAGATAACGGTTCATCAAAATACCAGGACTCGTATACAGCCCAAACCGAAGATTTGTTCTACCAGCAGATGCTTGATTGGTTAAAATCAAACAATCGCTATCTTATATTGAAGGACAGCTATGGTGAGAGTCGTACATTTGCTCGAGTTAGCGACAATGAGTTATAAATGTCAATGTAATACGTTAATTTATTCATTATTAATAAAACCGCTTTAACAGTCGTCATGAAATTTGTAAAACAACCACAATCGTTACATGTAAACGAACTTTGTGTTCACTCTCAGGAGACCGGTTTTCGCCATGGAAAATTATTACCTAAAACGGTACGATGCATCATTTGCGGACCATCAAATTGTGGAAAAACTAATTTATTAATTGGTCTCCTTATACACGAGAATGGTTTAAGGTTTCAAAATGTTTATGTTTATTCAAAAACCTTGCAACAACCCAAGTACGTATTTTTAGAAAAAGTTTTGCAACGGGTACCAGACACGTCATTTCAGAAATATCATGAAAATGAGCAAGTACTAAGTGTTCAGGACGCAAAACCGAATTCTGTGATTGTATTTGATGATGTTGCTTGTGAAAATCAAAGTAGCATGCGGGATTATTTTGCAATGGGAAGACACAAGTTCATCGATTGTTTTTATCTAAATCAGACATATAGTAAAATTCCTAAGCAGTTAGTAAGAGACAACGCGAACCTAATCGTACTTTTTAAGCAAGATGAAAGAAATATGAGACATGTTTACGATGAACATGTCAACACTGATATGACTTGGATTGAATTCCGTGAAATGTGTTCAAAAATATGGAGTGTACCTTTCAATTATGTTGTAATTAATAAAGATTGTTCCAAAAACAAAGGATGTTATAGAAGTAAATTTGATACGTTTGTAGTTTTTGACTAAGAACACGAACACATATATAAGAGCTTTACCTGTGCGACATTATTACTCTCCAAACAGAGCTTAACCGGTTACAATCTATTCATCGATTATGGAAAAATCTTTAAAGAGGCAAATTGTTGATGCTGCAGCAGCTGTAAAGAAGAAGGTGCGAAAAATGCGAGATATTGAGAATGAGCGTAAGCAAGCCTTGGAAACAGTTTTTAAACCTGTAACAGAGCCTCTCAACCAAATTGCTACAGCTAGTATGCAAACTCCTTTGCTGCATAGTAATGAAGATGAAGAATCTAAAGATCTGTTTATAGACGAAACTTTGCAAAAAGTTGCAACTGGTAGTGATGTAGACGAGTCTGATACCAGCAGTGAATCTTCGTATAAATCAGTTGAAAAAAGTGAAGGTCGCGATACATCATCCTGGTCAGTGTCTTCAGAAGCATTAACAGACATTCCATTTGGTGTTAGAGTAGAACGCGGGAAATTGATGTTAGGTTCTGCTCACATAACAATCGACGATCATTATATCATCGTGGCTGGTCATAAATACAGACATACGCCTGGTTTAAAACAACTACTGCTTAAGAAAGATATTGATTTAAGTCTGATTACTGAAGATGACTTGCTATATTATAAGAAAATGTTACTTGATACAAACGCACATCGTCGTGATAATGACCCAAGTAAACCAATAAAAAGTAATAAGGGACAAAAATATTTACAAGTTATTAAACCTCTTTTTAAACTGCAAAGTACTGTTCAGGGTAATTATTCAAAAGGAAAAGGACTACCATTAACAAAAATCTGGAAAAAAAACATAGATTTAGTATATTGGGATAATCCTAATGAATTGGTGGAAAGGTTAAAGTTATTAATAGCATCTCGAGATGCTGGTAACACAGGATTAGATAATGAAATAATATCCATTATTGAAGAATTACGTGAAAGTAAACTTATAAATAAAAAGGTGTAAAATTTACTATTGTTCAGTTGATCATCAGCCTTTACATATAGTACACCTGAAACATGAATATTGATAAATTTGGACATTTAATTCATAAAAGAATGCGATTGTCAGAACTGATTAATTTCAATGATAACGCGTTGTTAAAATCAGAAAATGGAGATTTTGATTTAAAGTCATCTAGATTGAGAGGAATTAAACCTCCATTAGAAGCAGACGATGCTGTGAACAAGGATTATGTAGATCGAATGAGTGCTGATACGATAAAACAATTTAATAAACTGATTGCTTCATTGCGTGCTCAAATCATATTAGATGCACAAAAGACTGTTCAGTCTACTTTAAAAGCAAAGGAGCCTGAGGTTTTGATTCATTTGGAAGATAAGTTTTACACCAAAGCAGATATAGATAAATTACTTAAAAATCTCAATAATGGCAAAACAACAAATTGTAAATGAAATACACAAAGCGGCACGAAGAAACTTTCTTCGACGTTCTGTTATTCTCAAAGGGATCGATGATTTATGGCAAGCAGATCTAATGGACATGCAAAACCTAAGAAAGTATAATAAAGGTTACAATTTCATTTTAGTGGTGATTGACTGCTTCTCAAAGTATGCCTGGGCAGAACCGTTAAAGTCTAAAAATAAATCTGAAGTAACTCGAGCGTTTGAACGAATACTACTAAGCAGCAATAAAAATCCTGTTAATTTACAAACAGATATGGGCACAGAGTTTTATAACAACACATTTCAAACGCTAATGAAGAAGTACAACATTAACCATTACTCATCGTTCTCTACTAAAAAAGCTTCAATTGTAGAACGACTAATTAAAACTGTTAAAAATAATTTGTATAAATATTTTAGTCTCATTGGAAATTATAAGTGGTTAGGATCACCCTTAGAAGATTTATTTAATACGTATAACAACACAAAACATCGTACAATTAAAGTTAAACCTATTGATGTGAATAAATCTAATGAAGCAATCGTAAAAGAAAATATAAAAAATATATGTAATCATGTATCCCTCCAGTGGAAACCTAAATTTAAAAAAGGTGATTGTGTTCGTATCAGTAAATACAAACACAATTTCGAGAAAGGTTATACTCCTAACTGGTCAACTGAACTCTTCACAATAAAAAGGATTAATAAAACTATACCAGTAACATATCACATAGAAGATCAAAGAAAGCAAGATATATTAGGAACTTTTTACGAACAAGAACTTCAAAAATCGAACTATCCTGGTGTTTATTTAGTAGAAAAAATACTTAAAAAGAAAGGAAAGAAACTATTCGTTAAATGGTTAGGTCTCAGTAATGATGAAAACAGTTGGATTGATAAATCTGCATTAATAAATTGAGATATAAAAGAAGTACTTTGTTATATTTGTATCATTATAATATAAGTAATGCAAGGTGGTGGACTAGTTAACAGTATAATTAATAACCTACCGTTCGAAGCTCATTTGCCTGGATACAATTATTGCGGACCAGGAACTAAACTTCATAAACGTTTGTTGCGAGGTGATCGAGGTGTGAATAAACTAGACGAAGCTTGTATGCACCACGATATAGCATATGAAAATCATACAGATTTACCTAATCGTCATAAAGCCGACTTACAGCTATTGAACATGGCTAAACATAGACTCAAATCAAAAGATGCGGGAAAAGGTGAAAAATTAAGCTCATGGTTAGTAAGCAAAGTCATGAAAGCCAAATTGAAATCTGGTTCTGGTGCCAAAACATTTAAGAGTTTAGTATCAAAAATAAAATCTAAAATAAAAAAGCTAAAACCCAAGGATAGTAAGTCTTTAATAAACTTCGCTTACTTAGCTGCAAAAAAGTTATGCCCCAAATTACATCAAATCAAAGTGCCGAGAGTGATCCCCATACCGAAGACTGGTGGAGTTCTACCTTTAATTCCAATTTTTGCTGGCTTATCAGCTTTAGGAGCTTTAGCTGGTGGTGCGGCTGGCATTGCAAAAACGGTAAATGATTACAAATCAGCCCAACAAAATTTGCGAGAGACAGAACGACACAATAGAACTATGGAGGGTTTAGCAGTGGGCAAGGGTTTATACATAAAGCCTTATAAAAACGGTAAAGGATTGTTTATAAAATCAACAAAAAACTGAACAAGAAGCTACCAAATCGCGCACTAACTAATGTAGACATCCAATACTATGCAAGAGACATCCCATATTTCCGAGGAGTATATATGAAAGATCAATTACCAAGGAAGCCGAAACGTATGGAATGTGGTATTGTTAACTTAGACGATTCTAAAAATGAAGGAACGCATTGGGTAGCTTATGTAAAAGTATATGACTATTGTGAATATTTTGATAGCTATGGAAATTTAAAACCTCCATTAGAACTGGTACGATATTTTAAGAATTGTAAAGTTTCATATAACTACACAAGATATCAAAAATTTAATACTGTAAACTGTGGTCATTTATGTTTAAAATATCTAAGAACTTTTTGGAATAAAAATATATAAAATGAATGCTTTTATTTTATTTCATTCATTTGCAAGATGTCACTCACTTTGTCAATAACTGGAAACTCATCAATTTTATCTACGTACTATCCTAATACGTTGCAACTCAATGGAGAATATGAGTGTGCTTTATTGCATTTTTCAACATTTAATTCTATACCAAATATTGATAAAAGTAATAACAAGTATTATTATGGCTCAAACGATGTTATTGAAATACCG
Source organism: Charanyca ferruginea (assembly GCA_947361185.1). Lineage (NCBI taxonomy): Eukaryota > Metazoa > Arthropoda > Insecta > Lepidoptera > Noctuidae > Charanyca > Charanyca ferruginea. The sequence continues at coordinate 12,947,732 of OX376073.1, read as the reverse complement.
GAAGGCACCTACGAATTGCAAGATATTTACGATTATTTAAAATCCGAAATAAAAGATGCCTCAATCAAATTACAATGTAATAACAATACTTTAAAAACTGCCATATACTGTTCAAAAGACGTTAATTTTAAGAAAGAAAACTCTTTCAGTAGACTGTTAGGATTTGATAAGCAGGTTCTGAAAGCAAATAAATGGCATGTGTCACAGCATCCAGTCAACATTTTACCGACGACAGTGGTAAGGATCGAATGTGACATTGTGAGCGGCTCTTACATAAACGGTGAACCAAGTCACATAATTCACGAATTCGCACTCAACGTACCACCTGGATACAGAATCGTAGAAATCCCGAAGAACGCAATATATTTTCCAATCAATCGAAACAGCATAAGCTGCATACATATCCGACTACTAGATATAAACAATCGTTTAATTAATTTGCGTGGTGAAGAAGTGCAGCTGTATTTACATCTTAGAAGAAAAAATGATTGACTACAATAAATATGTGTCTCATCAAATTAAAAATTCCAGTTCTACTCAAGCTGCCTACCAAATAAGACGTCGTTCTAAGAGCAAAATAAAATTAACTAAAGACAATAAGATATTTCTCAGAGCGATTGGATTGTTAAAATGAATATCTTAGACGTTTTATCCACTCCGACTTACGACAACAGTATAGAAGGAATCGAATTTCATTCGTACAAACCTTATGTAACGAGTTTCAACAGGAACGATGAAATACGCATACCTATCAACCAACAGGATCTGTACATATTACCATCAGCCAGCACTCTGTATTTGGAAGGAACCGTTATCGTTAACAAAAAAGATTCAAAAGAGAAAGCTACTAGTGTCAATTTTACGAACAATGGACTACTCTTCTTGTTCCAAGATATTAGGTACGAATTAAACGGAGTGGAGATTGATAAAATAAAAAATGCAGGTATAACTACAACCATGAAATCATTAATATCAATGAATGAGAATGAATCAAAAATAGCTAGAGCTTGGGGTTGGAGTATCGATGGCATAAAAAATATTAATGGAGGAAGTTTTTCTGCGTCTATACCACTTCGGAATATCCTCGGTTTTGCAGAAGATTTTAAAAAAGTTGTAATAAATAGTAGACATGAACTAATATTATTACGAAGCAACACTAATTTGAACGCTGTAAAATTAAATACCGGCGAAATAGTGGAAGACATTCAAATCAATAAAATCATATGGCGCGTACCCCATGTTAAAGTATCGGACAAAGAAAAAATAAGTTTATTAAAACTATTGGAAAAAGATCGACCGCTTCAGATGGTTTTTAGAAACTGGGATCTATATGAATACCCCACTTTACCAAGAACTACAAAGCACACCTGGTCTATCAAAACTTCATCTCAAATAGAAAAACCGAGATATGTAATAATTGGTCTACAAACAAGTAGAAAAAATAATGCAAGTTCTGACATGTCGCAGTTTGATCACTGCTATGTTCGTGACATTAAAGTATACCTTAATTCGACATATTTCCCGTATGAAAACATCAATGTCAACTTCGCCAATAACAGAATTGCTTTATTATATGAGCAATACATCAGATTTCAACAGTCATATTATGGACGTTGTCCGGAGTCTTTATTAAGCGAGAAACAATTTAAAGAATTAGCTCCGTTGTTTGTTGTTGATTGCTCTAGACAGACCGATAATCTGAAGACTGGACCCGTTGTGGATGTAAGGGTAGAAATTGAGAGTGATTCAGAAATACCAGATCAAACTTCGGCATACTGTCTCATTCTCAACGATTGCATTGTTGAATACAAACCATTAAGCAACACAGTGAAGAAGTTATCATGAACGCGGATATTATCATTGTCGAACTCCAAGGATTCAAATATTTAGACAATAATTTTATTGTCAAAGAAGTGGCTATCGTAAGTAATGACCACACACAGACGTTCTTGGTTAAACCACCGCATTCGTTTTATTATTTAACTCAAGAAGAAAAGAAGCAGGTGCGATGGTTAGAAAGAAATAGAGGAATTTTCTGGAGTGAGGGCTTTATAGACTACAGAGAGTTTCAACACGTCATCGTACCGTATTTAGAAAATAAAAAAATTATTACAAAGGGTTTGGAGAAGATTAAGTGGATTAAAGAGTTATGTGCAAACTGTGAAGTGATTGACATAGGTGAAAAAGGGTGCCCTAATTTTGCGACATTAAAAAAGAAGATCTGTAAAAATAAAACTGATTTTAATTGTGTGAACCATAAAATAAATTGTGCTTTGAATAATGCTATATGTATTAGAAAATGGTATGTGGATAATAATATGTCTATATTTAATCTATTTAAAATTAATGTTCATTAATCTATTTAAAATTATTTTGTAATGTTCAGTTAATAAAAATGTAATTATCTACTTATGAGTGTTTTATTTAATATAATCAGGGTAACATACATACTAAACTTTAAATGAGCTGTAGCAAAATGATATTTATTAAACGAATTATTGTAAGAAAAAATCCTTAAAGCAATTAACCTATAATAATATCATTACACTAGAGCTAATTTAGAGTTCGAGTATAAATAAGTAATACAAAATAAAACATAATTTAAATTATAACTGAATATACTTTTATTTATTTTTTAAATTATTTAAAATTATTACAAACTAATTATATCTACCAACCCAATAATCATAATAACTATCCCCACATGTTTTCTACGCGTACATACATACTTATAACATAAAAACTTGTGATGTATGAGCACTACCCAACAAAATTAAACTAAGAGATTAATATTATCTATTTACATTAAAACAATCTAGATATTTTATTTAATTTTTTTCTCTCTTTATTATTTTTTGTTTTTGATATTTTTGTAACTTCTTTTGTATATTTAAAAGATTATTACAATAAAACTTACATATATGATATTCTAATAATTTATACATCCAGAACTTACACAACATAAAAACCTATTATTATACCCTAATAACTATAATATTACTCACATATTAACTTATAAAGTAGGTACTTACAAAATAATTACATCACTTAATAATAACTGTCCCCACAAAGTTTTTTTGAAATTTTGTTAATTAACGATTGCGTCTCCTCCATAACATAGTCCACCGGTTCAGTCACTACATACTGCGCACTTAACATCACATTCTGATTGTCACTTGTAGGTTCTTGTTCACTGATATCCAACACTTGTACCTGGATCAGTCGTAATCCTTTTTTCTTCTCATTGTTTATGACATATGATTCACAATAATTAGGCAGAGATGACTTCTGTTTTAGACACTCCCGTCTTGTTCTAGGCTTCTTGCTAGCAGGTCCGCAGTCTTGTCTTGCTCTAGGTTCCTTGTTGACAGGTATTTGTTGATCTTGGATATCTGGGATATGCCAGCTTAAACTCGGAGTCGGAAAACCTTGACCGTATTGTGAGAAGTCAATAATATCTGGAGAATCGCACATTATTGATGATCTGAAACAAAGAAAATTATAATTATTAATAATTATATCAAACACATAAATAAGACATAATTTTATAAGTACTTATACGCTTGTGCAATACTTACAATTTGTTTCGTTTTTAAGTGACGTGATGTGACCAGTCCGGCTGACTGCCTTGTGATGTATGTACTAATCATATTATTATGAAATGCAAACTCCATAAAACCTTGCGATGTGAATCAATTTCATGTTTCAACAAGTTCAATCTGATGAGCACCTGATCGGTGTTAAATTCTACACCGCGCGTGTGAACCTCGACTCATGAGTGCTTTGTCATCAAAACTGGACATTAGGTACATATTTTATCAAGTTGGAACCTGTATCGACACGCGGCGAGCGCTGTGTGCTTTGTCATCAGGAACAGAAATGAAACAGATGTATGTAATGAATATACACAATTTAATTTATTCAACTTTATACTTTGTAGGCACATAATAGATATTTATATACCTACACTGTTTAGCTCTAACTAGTAAAAGGGACACCAAGAATACACACAATTTAGAATTGTATACATAATAAAACCAGGTTCAAAAGAAACTTCTATCGATACTATTTGAATTAAATTACACAGCAATACTACTTATTTCACATTTTAAAAGAGTAACAAACATCCATCCACCCACCCTTACAGACTTTTTATAATAGTAAGTAAGACAGTAGGTAGGATGAAAAATTATCTAACTTTCCATTTAGGACGTCATAAGTTTTACCATTCACAATCAATAAAAAACATGTTAAAATATGTATTACTTAAATATACTTGCGTTACCCCAGGCTAAAGTAGAAACTTTATCAAACGATAGCAATCGTTTATCATCATTGCTTGAAAGTGCTACTTTATTTAAGTCCTGAGTAAATATTTCGTGTTTTATTGATTTAAACAATACATTTTTTTTACGAATAACATTGCAATCATATAAAACATTTTTATAATCTAACATATTAAAATTTTTGGTAATACATTTTTTTGTACCTTTTGCCTTTTTAATTGTTTTGTTTAACGTTTTAATACAATAAAGCTTTGAGCGCAGTCCTACGAATTCTTTGATAATGTCACCACCCATGTCATCCTTAAACAGTCCTGGAACCTTCTTATTAATAATTGGTAAGTTATAGTCATTGTTACAGTCATAATTGCTGGTATCAAAATATTTTAGAAAATGGAGCTTAAAGTCTTTATAAACATCATTACTCTGTACATCATATACTAGACTATCTGTGTCAGTATAGCATAATTCTATTCGGTTACCATAAAAAGGTTTAATGATGGAGTAGTGAAAGTTGTACATGTGAGCCTTAGATAATTCTAATACTGCAAACCCTATGTAAATTGGTTTATCAAGTATAATACGCACAGGTTTCATTTGGATTGCTACTAGATCATCAGAAAATACAGAGACGCTATGAAAATATGGGCTGGCTATCAATTTTTCAGCACAAGTAGTCTTTTTTGTTTTATTGTTCGAGTCACACCACTTGTTTACTAACTTAACGTCTATTCGGTGTTCATTATTTTCTAGGGTCTTTCCAAAAATACTATTATTCAATAATTTGAAAAAGTCTTGTTCAAACGTTGACTCTGCTTTTTGACGTAACTGGGTGTTAATATCAATATATTGCTTTAAAAAACTACTTTGTTTAAATATAATAGCGCGATGGATTCTTCTCAATACTAAACCGTGCTGTAAACATTTTTTTAAATGTACGTAATGAATAACATAGTAATATTTATCATACAAATTTGGTATTAGCTTTTTATTCTTACCACCCGGTGGTAAGCATTTTTCTGGACAAAAGGGAAAGTCATTGTGTTCCATGTGCAAATTCTCCGGATATATTAAATCAACTTCAAGGATGTAACCGTTTTCTGCAGTATCACTAATTTCTGCTAAGTTCAATTGTAAAAAATCTATTTCTTGTCTATTCATAAATCTAAAATCCGAATAGGGTAAGGATTGACACATGCTATAACCGTATAAATTGTTACAATCTAAATAAATGATAAATGAATTAGGACGGGCTGGATCATAAGTATCTAAATATTTATGATTGGCTTTGACATGTCTTTTGGAACACATACAAACACCTCCTCGAATACCTTTTTGTATCATTCTAAAAATTTCAACATCACTAATCAATTCTAATTGAACTCCTGTTTTTAAAAGCATTGCATCAAAAGATAGACTTGGTGCTGTAAGATAAAACGCGGGATCGAGATTGTAATGTAGTTTACAAGTTTTTCGAAAATTTTCAAATACATCTGTTAACAACAAAACATCTGTTTTGAGATACAAATCTGTGTACATACCCATGTTTTGAATATTAAATACTGACCAAACAGACCGAGCGTGTTCATAGTCTTCGTCCGTAATTGCGTCATTTGTTAAATAGTTAAAAAAATATTTTTTTGAGGGTAAACACGTTTCTTCATAACGTTCCCATTGAGACATATAGTCATATGGATACACTCCTTTACGAGTGAGTAGGATAAATTGTTTTTTATTAGGGAAATAAGATTTTAATTGTTTAAAGTCTTGTTTTTTCATTGTACTAACCAACTTTTCTAAGCTAGTTCCTAAAAACTTGAAAGAATCTACAAACCGAACTTGGATGCTTTCCCCGGTAGCAATCGGAATAAACTTAGTGAAAGAAATATAGTTTTCTTTTGTTTTAGGTATCACTTTTATAGATCCAGGAGCTTCGCCTAATTCTTTTATGAAAAGATGGCAATCGTATCCAGACAAATTATGAAAAAATACTGGCAAAAATGATGGTAGTTTGTATTGTATGTTACAATAACTATGAGCTGCGCCGCGATATTTACCAGTCAAGTGACAATGATCGCGAACCCTATCGCCGAACAAGAAGTGTTCACAAATATGACATGTCAACGCGTTTTCAAAGTCGCGAGCATTTTCATTTGAATAAATCATAGGAACATTATTTTTTACAATATCGTAAATTTTTTGTGCATCTTTATAGATAGACTTCACAAAATTTGATACACAATCCGAACCGCGATAAGAAACGTAACGATTGTGGCTTTCGTCTAGCGTACACGTAATATGATAAGCGAAAGCTATAGGCACATGTCGCTGTCGCGTTACAGTACTCGCCTTAGTGGGGTCAGGGTCACAAGATTCATACCGTTCTAGCATTGTTTCAAAATCTGCGTATATAACAAATGGAACAATTTGCTTTCTATTATAATTTTTAAACTGTATGAAAGAACCCTTTGGAGGTAGTTCAGTGACAACACCTCCACAACTATGTGAACTAAGATCATCGCATGAATTAAAAAACATTAAACAAGCATCACAAAAGTACAGTTTACTGTGGTGTTTTGTTATTTGATTTTTAACAAGTCGCGGCAAGTCTTTAATGAGACAGTAATGTGACAAATTATCTCTTTCTAAATAAAGTAAATGAATCACCTTTCCGTTCAAGGCTTTTGGTTTGTAAAACGGTCCTACGACGGTATTATTTTTTAAACCATAAATGTAAATGCAAATTTCGGGGTTATTCACTTCGAACCGCGCAATATCTGAGAAATTCACTGGAAATGACATATCCTTTACATTTAACACGTTACGAAAATCAGGGTAAGAAGATACTCTTTCAGGATGACTTTTAGCTGGATATAAAGCAGCAACAACAGACCACAAAAAACAATACTCGTCATTATTGTGGATATTAACACATGCTCTTTTCGATTTTATTGCAGAAGGCAATTCGATAAAGCCTGAACCATGCAACGGTTGATATTTGTTAACATTGACTTCCAAATGAGAACTGCTCAAGAACGTCCATCCACTGTCTCGGTCCTGAAATTCTTCTATCTTTTTTGATAAAATGTTTTTTACTTGAGTTAATAATGAATCAATTTCATAATTCTGATGCAGAGTAAAGTTTTTTGTGGCAAATGATTTCATCTCCTGAGAATCATTTTTAAACATTAAAAATAAAGCAAAAAATTCGAAATTAACTTTTAGACAAGTATGTTCTTTAAGAGAAATATTAATTAACGTTTTAATTTTGTCCCAAATATTAATAAGAAATGGTTGTAGAGAACTATTCTCAGACGGAGCGACAATTCTATAAGAAGCTATACGATTACGAAATGCAGAATGTATTATTTCAACACCTTCGCAAAAATGCGAAATAGTTTTGTTTTTATGATTAGTACTACGTAGGTGACCTGTCCAGTGACTGCGCTCAACAGATGTGTTACAAACAGTACAGAACGGCATTTTAAAATGTAATAGTTTTAAACTTACTATTAGATGTTGCAATGTATTATTTTTACGATTATGATTTACGCTCGCAGAAATACAAAAACATCTGGTGCCCCAACAACTTAAATATTTATTTTAAACTAATATTATTGCTATAAAAGACAGGCTCAGAGTTATCAAAAAACTCATGAGTCCGTCTCATAAAAACTTGTAACCCGTCCCATTGCGGCGTGTTCCGGTTAAGCTGCACTTTTAGTGCCACCGAGGCTTTCTTCCACCGCTCCTCTTTTGGGGTGGAGGCAACTTCAGCCTTGTTATAGACTTTAACCTCCACGTAGAAGTCCCCGGATACGTCTGCCGTTCGCCGCACTTTACCGTTAGCAACACGGCTGATGAGTGACGAACCGAAGTCCGCAACTGAGGTTTTGGTGGGGACGTAGTCCTCCAAACCAAAGAGGTCCGAGCTCAAGCTGCGCCTTTTACTGTAAACAATTTAACACATTATTTATTACATTTGTTTTTTAATATTGACAAATTGATGGTGTATTACTCCTCTGTTGAACCCTACGGGGATAGAAAGCATGATGTTCTGTTATAATAATTTAAATATCTCATGAACTAACTGTAAACATTCCGACAAGGAATATAATTGGAAATTGATTTCAGAGCTCTCTTCGTTGCAGTTCTAAATCCACTAACCAACGTTTATCGGTGTATAACATTTTAATTGACATAACATACACAACTAGCACCTAAAGGTAAAAACAGTAACACAAAATTACCTTGACTTCGGTACGGACGGTGTGGTGCTCTCGGAAGCTTTGCGCTTCGACACCTTCTTCTTTGGTTGCGGCTTCGGCTCGGCTACAGTTGCGGACTGTGACCGGTATTCTGAATCGGAGTCAGACCTGAAATGGAACACATAAAGATTAATTTTGTAACTAATAACTATGACTTAAGTTTCGGTAATTGACAATATCGCATCGCGGCAACAAATAAGGTTCATAATAGCGATACGTTTGATGTTAGTTGAATCGGATAACCACAAAATAACATTAATTTCGAAGTTTTCTTTAAATTGTGAGAAAAATACATGGCTCAGTGGAATAATTTATAGACATGTCTTTAGTTCATGAAATTCCCTATAATGTTATTACATAAAATTATATGGTTTACGCTCAAAATTCTAACATCTATGCGATGAAATTAAGGCTAACCAATACACCAGCCGGCAGGCAGGAACCAGGTCCGTAGCTGGGTAGCGATTAGTACATTAGTAAATTCAGTTAAATTAGTAGTACTTACTTACTTACATTTTATATAGTTGAAGGTAACCGGTGGAAGATACTGGAGCGAATGTAATATTATGATCAAAATTGATTGATTTTATACATAAAAAATACCATTTCAGCAATATTTATCCCATTACAAAATTAAACCTTAACTACATATATTGACAGTTGTATGACTAATTTATGTTACTTACGTCTAATTAAACCGTAGTGATTGAAAATCACTTCCGTCTAATTGCAATTTTATCGTGAGAAATGAAATATAAAACCAGCTTTTTTTCGCTCGCCGACAAAGATGACACATGACGCTTATGATTAATACATTAATATATAATAAAGTATGTATGTTTGTTGTATAAAATGTGATGTAAAACTTCGCCTGATATCACACATGTGAACTAAAAAATAAAAATCACTTTTTTGACGGAAAAGAGCTGAAAGAAAATCATCCTGAAAACATTTTTTGTGTAGAATAATCCATGTAAACAAACTTGCGGCAAAAAGTTAACCACTTATATGCTACAGTAAAACTTGACATTATCGTAAATAAGTAATATCATCTAACGACTAAAACGAACTTTTTATTATCGATTCATGCATAAGTTCAGTAGGTAGGTACTAGTATTAAGATTCATCTTTCAAACAAATCCTAGATTGTTAAAGAACTATCAATGTATTTTGAAACATTTTATGTTTTCTTATATGTTTTTATGCTTGTTCAGTATGTATTAACCAAAAACTTGTATGTCTGGTGTAAACTGTAAGTATAGGTTGGTTATTTATAAATAAATATAGCAAATAAACAATATAAAATAATTAGCAAAGTTATCAAAGGAACATCCTCTATTTGAATGAATTGCATTGATTATGAAGTTCTATAAAATACCAATTTTAATCAGAGACTGCAACATGCACAGCGATCATCTTACAGCTAAATTGTTGAATACGTGGGAATGACTCAAACATATACCTGGTACAACAAAGTTCGAACACTACAAATTTACATAATGCAATTTTGCAGTCTTTGCGATTGTAAAGAATCACGTACACTTATACTGTGAAGCTTAACACGGTCGCCGATCCGACGCCGTCGTCCGGCGGTTTAAAAGGAGTATGGTACAATAGATGATCACGGGACGGCACACGAACCGTTTCGATGGCAATTGTATAAGTGTGCGATGATCTTAATCAAGCGCAACGCAGAGTCGCAGAGTAACAACAGAACATTTCAGAGCTACCAGTAGTTGTTTGTTAACGTGTGAGGTAGTGTTAGCTGTATGAATTAATTAAATTAAAATTCAGATGTCCTTGGTGCCCAATCTGGGGTCATAGAAATAGAATGTACGTGTGTCTGAAGATGCATAATATTTCTTGCTCTGTGAAGAGACATGAGACAATCTGTCCTGAATTTTAGGCTAATGGTTCTAACAGCGAGCACACTTATTTGTTAACATGTAAAACTGTATGAGTTAATTAAATTAAAATTTGGATGTCCTTGGTGCCCAATCTGGGTCATAGAAAAAGAATGTGTGTGTACCTGTAGGTGCATGCTATTTTTTACTCTGTGAAGAGACATGAGACAATCTGTCCCAAATTTTAGTTTATTTGTTAACATGTAAGCTAGTGTCAACTGTATGAGTTAATTAAATTAAAATTTGGATGTCCTTGGTGCCCAATCTGGGTCATAGAAAAAGAATGTGTGTGTACCTGTAGGTGCATGCTATTTTTTACTCTGTGAAGAGACATGAGACAATCTGTCCCAAAATTTTAGTTTACTATATTCGTAAAGTTCCATTAGTAAACGAAATATGTGTCAAACTGACTGACTTTTTTCTCGTGTGGAATAGGCGCCAAACCAGTATTAACGCAAACGCAAATTCAGTCGAAGTGAGACGTAGGAACGGTATGTAATAAAACGGAATTGTTGAACGGCGCCCACTCCGTAGGATATTATTGGGCATCTCACCACACCGTGAGTGACTGAGACGAACGGAGAGAGTCGATGGAACGGAAGGTGGGGTGAGGTGCCCAATAATATACTACTGGCAATCCATATCCAGATCCATCCTCCATGCGAACAGCTGAAGGTAGCTGTTGGAGCTGCCTCGTATACGGCGCATCAGGGACACAACTCTCTTACGAATAATTGCCACGAAATACTGAGTCACGAGTGTTCGCCACCAGTGGCGTCGCGGACACTGAGTCTCGAGTCACAACTCCATACAAAACGTATACGAAGGTGACCTTGAACGACCGGAGAATCGTATGCGCTGCGTCCCCAGCTCTCAAAGTTGAGTCGAAAAAATAAAGAGAAGTATTCTTTAACTTTGAAAAAAATAAAAGATGTTTATTTACTAAAAGACAGATAATAAAATTGTCTGTAAGATAGTGAAAATAGTTTCGTTAAAATATACCTGGTACATTTTGTGTGATTATCAATGATTTGTCTGAGTCAGACACAGCTTCACGAGTTAATTAAACTATTTTATATGAACTTAATCACTCACTCAGAGGCGTCACTTAATAATAATTAATCATTAACTTTAATTTACCAACATAACTTGGCTTCTCAATCTGTCATATTTTTGACTGCCAGCGGGCAATTCCAATTTATGTTGGTCGATTAAAGTTAATGATTCATTATTATTAAGTGACGTCTCTGAGTATGGCAGTAAATAAGAGAGTGTTTTCTTAACATTTTTTTTTTCAAATCATTTACACTCATTTTTACATGACGATTAGTTTTAAATACGTAAAAGTCGCTTATTAGCTCCTTAAAAATCATCATGTAAACAGCTTGTCGCCAGCCACCGGTGGCTGCAGTCTGTGGCCCGTTTACGCAAAGCCTATAACGCAAATAAAGCACATAAACACGACTGTTACCATTCAGAAACACGTCTATCATAAAAGTGGGTCTCTAAAACTGACATGTGGGAATGTACGATTAAGGAATTCTGGGAACGATGTAAGTAACGGAGTTATATTACATCACCTAGTACAGTCACGTGCAAAATAATGTACTTGCCTACACATTTAGAGTGATATTACCTACACGCTAGGTTAACATAATGTAGATCGCGTCTGTATAGTAAGATAAATTAATATTCTGCCTTGTTAAAAAATTTTAACGATAAACCATCAACGGTCGATAACGTCGTGTCTTTGAATACCTACATCATCATAATGTTACCCTGAATTCACTCATTACTAAATTGCTAAGTAAAGGCACACCTATGACATTCCATACAAATGAAACTATTTAATTACTTACACTACTACCAAAATAACAGACTGTACGTGCGTGTGTGTGTGCGTGTCTACGCGCCGCTTGAACTAAAAACAGTTTTGAGAGCACGTTTGACGCGGGAAGAAGTGAGGAATAGTGTTTTGGAGGGAGGCGGAGCGTGTCGTTACTGTACGGTAGTACCAATATATTAAAGGCCTCCAATTTTGTTTATCATACTTCCCTGCCCGATCTGTGCAAACCTTTTACGTGTTTTGACGGCCTAACGCGCATATTATGAACATGTTTAGTTTAACTACTATTAACTATTACCTACTGATTCAAAGCTAAATCGTTTTCAACAAACCAACGAAGATAAATAAAAATATTTTTTATTTTGTATAACATGAGAAAAGCATATTATCATTCCTGTTAGTATTAGGGATAGGGTTGAGATAAAAAAAAAACTGTAGAAAGAAATATAATATATTTCTAAATATTATTAAATGTAGGTAGATACTTATTTCAGCACGTGACTGTACAGGTAAGCTGTAATGTCGTGTCGACGACGTGACATGTTGGTATTTGCGCCGCATCACCGATATTGAGTGAACTCTAAAATGAACGGAGAGGTGTCGATGAAACTGAAGTAAGTAGGTATTTCTACCTACATAAATATTCATAAAAAATCTTCTTGACATTTTTGAAATTTGCAAGAAATTCCTGATAAAAAATTCGAAGCAATTTCTTTAAATATCACAATATTCACTTTTGAACAAAGGCCTCCCCCATAAGGGGGGGTTGCCGTAATCCCCGGTTGGATTATCATTTTATAATTAGCTCAAACTGTTCCACTGCTGGGAAAAGGTCTCCCTGCATTGCCATCATCGGTCTCGGTTATGCGCTATGGTTTACTAATTCTCAAGGTAGCCATTCAAGTCGTCCGGCTTTTGTGGTCTACCGTGATCCCTACCTATTTTGGGACACTAATTCTGGGTTCTACGGGGCGGGGTTCGTCGGTCATTCGACATGTCCACTTGTCCAACTAGTCTAAGAGCCGTGGACGATCGACCTTCACCCATCAGATAACTTGATGAGACATATTTTTTATCGAATATAATTTATTAACAAACATGCTTATGATAACTTGCCTATCGAAAAATGTAAATAGTCATTTAATTGAATTAAATTTAATCAATTTTCTTTCATCACCTTCACTCTTTTCATAACCGAATGAATTTCATCTCAACAGATTTTTTTTAACACACAGAATATGCTTAGGTAGGTTTGCCTACTTAAGATGTCCGTGTGTGAAATGTAAAAAAAAAATATAGAGGTTACCATGCACAGAAATAAGTAGGAAAGCCTACCTAGGCACATTCTGCGTGTTAAAAACTATCAGTTCAGATGAAATTCATTCGGTTATGAAAAGAGTGAAGGTGATGAAAGAAACTTGATTGAAATTAATTCCATTAAAATTACCATGAACACTTTTCGATAGGCATGTTTGTTAATAAATTATATTTGATAAAAAATATGTCTCATCAAGTTATTTGATAGGTGAAGGTCGATCTTCCACTTCTACTCTACTAAACCCATATATACAGCAGATGTTTTGTAAAGAGAAAACTTAATCTTATTAGTCAAGGTCGAAGGATTGATAGGGAAACTTCATTGTCACTGAATATTTAAGTTGTGTAAGCTACTAGGTACTTTGATAATTTCTTAATTACTCTTGAAAACTGTCTTTAAAATGTACAACCTAAACGCAATTAAAGTTTGTTAAAGGTCAAATAATACTTTAAATGATGCTATTATTTAAGTATTTAGTGACTATTAATTACTACCACTATCTTTTATACCAGCACAATTAGACGTCTAGACACTTTAGAAAATTATTTAATGTCTCTATTTTGTTTGAAATATTATTTAATGTTTCAATTTTGCGACTTTCAAAATTTAATACGAATTCGTAAAACAGTTTTACATATAATATTTCACACTGGGTATAGGGTACAATACACGGCGTTTATTAAAACAATTTAACACAAACTCAATTAAAAACAAACACAGACTCAAATTAAAATAGACATACCTAGTAACACCTAAACACAACGAATCGAGTACAGTTCCGCGACGTTTTAGCTCTGATGCGATCAGACACTAAAATCTGAATGTCCTGCTCGCTGTGGGCTGAAAACATCAAGACTCTGTAGAAGCGCGCCAAAATGGGGGTGGTAGATCACGTGTTGTCGCTAATGGCGGGCTTGCGATTTGGTCCATGTTCGTACTATAGACCGGATGCGACATACTCATTATAAGTCCATGTTTCCTTACGATGTTTGCCTTCACCGATGCCAACAATGTCCATGATGAACATAGAAAGTACCTACATATTATAGTATATGTTTACATAATGCTATATCTACTTTTTATAAGCATGCAATCATTTTTCTCAACGTATATGTTTACATAATACTATATTTACTTTTTATAAGCATGCAATCATTTTTCTCAATTGCTGTTTACATTTTATAATACTTGTTTTTATAGGATTCTTGGAATCTTTTATTACTTAAAATATAAACTAAAAGTACTTACATTATTTTCCATAGAGCATAAAGACTGTGTGTCTGTTAATTAAATATATTATAGTTTCTTTTATAAATCTGAAAAAATAAATAATGTTTTGTTGTGACACGTTTTCTAATGACAGTTGTCAACCTTGACAATTGTCAGTAATTCTTTTTAATTAGTTTTTGGCATGTGTAACTTAAAACTGATATTTTGTAGTCGCATATATGTGTGTATTGCTGTATTTTATACTAAACAGCTGGACACCCGCTAATGTATCTGGTGTTTTTAAAAATCCTTTACGCACTAACCAAATAAAAATAACTGGCAGACTACAATAAAATATTGAGCCTGGCCGGTACTAAATACCCCGCTATATGACGATACGGGCGTTCGAGAAGTAAAATTCATACTTGGAAAATAATATGAATTTCGGAAGAGCCGACTGGAAAGAAAACTGTCAAATGGGTGAGTCTAAATCTCGCTGTCCATTAAGTAACACGCTGAATTACTTAAAAGTCTACCGGTCCACAACCAAAGTCGGTAACAGTCCTGAGTCGTGCCAACGAGCTGTCGCGTGCCTGCTGCTCCCAGGGCGGGTCCTACTGTTAGGATCCCCTGGAGACCTCCGTCCCAAAGCTAGGAGCCGACCGCGGCAGTCTTATCTTCGTCCGATCCTGTTTCCCGGTCAGACTGTGGAGCCTGGAAATCTCTGCCACTACTTAGTGCATCTAGGTTAGTGTTTTTTATATCTCTATTTTTATACTCATCGCATTCTTGTGAGCTATTAAATTTTAACGTACAAGTCTACTTTGCTTTTTATTTCATAAAAGATAGTAGACCTGTTACAATATATGATATTAAAAAAGTCACATTCGTACTTGCTCGTGCCCGGTTGCGAACCCAGAACCACATGCATGAGAGGCTATTAATAATTAATTTTTTTATTAATTAAAATAATTTTAAGGTTAAAAAATATTTCATAAATCTTTTTCATAAGCAGGTTTCACTACATGTGAGACCCTAAAACACGAAAAATAAATCAGTTGCTTACATATATTTGGAAGACGTATACGAAGTTGACCTAGGTATTGCAATTAAGTATCTCCAGTTCCCGCGACCCCCGACGTAGGTGTGAGATGGAACACCGGGGTGGTTTTTAGTCAGTAAGAGTCTGACAGACCCCTCCGCCCGCCCCAGGGCGGAGGACATCCATGAGGATTTTCCACCCCGTACCAATAAAAAAAAGGTATTGCAATTTTAAAAGAAAGCGCATTTTTTTAATATTTATTTTTGGGTTAGTTCCATACTTAAAGTTCTTCAAATTTTATTCATGAGTAGTGGGTATTATGATGATCTGTAACTTTGTCCAAATATTTTGTTTAGAGCTTTTATATTCAAAAAGGTTTAATTCGTAAGTATTCCCTTACCTTTCTATTTTACAGAACTTTGTTGAACCTATCAATAAGTTCTTTAAAACAAATTCTCAAAGACGTCCCGTGGTCCCTTTGAGCCCTATTATAAAATACGGGCTTAGTTTCTCTTATTTAAACAAGCTTGATTTATGTTTCAGAAATATTTGGAACTGTAACAATGTTTGCAAAGTTCGGATCTTGGGGCTCAACTTCCTAACTTTGTTACATGAACTTTACTTTGTTTATACCAACAGAAAAGTAAAGTGATAAACATAATAACTTTTCCCTTACCTATGACAACCTATATAAATCTGGGTTCAAAAAACTTGATGCGGTCTTATTTCTGAATGACCTACCATTTTTCTGTGGAAAACCCTCATGGATGTTCTCTACCTTGGGGTGGAGGGGCTGAAGTCTGACAGACACTTGTTGACCAAAATCTCCCTCTGTGTTGCATCTCATAACTGCTACGCGGGTCACGTGAACATACGAGCCTTCTGCAACCCACGACTGGTCGCCCGCTTGAATGGCTAACCAAAACCAACACTTACGAGGTTGGATCTCGCTGTATAAGGAATGTAACCAATACAAGGATCAACCGCGGTAAGGAAAGTTTGTATTCAGATATCGATTTATTCGTGCGGCGAAATACTCTACTAAACGATAGCCTTACTGATACCGTTATTGACGAAAAAAATTCTAAAATCATTAATCCAAATTTTACTAGTCGTAATTAAGTACTGTGCCTAATAATTTTCATTTAAGCTCGTTGAAACTACGGCTTTGAGAACCGAATACGAGATTAGTTTTTCAAAACGACCAAACCGCAACATCCCGTCATTAAATTAATTACGTCCATCGATTTAAACTTATGTGTTACGCACTATAATTACGTCAAATTGATTAAATAATTATGTCAAATGTATTTTATTTCTATCCAGAAATAACACTTCAATGTACAGTCACCAAAAGAGATCCTGGTCGTCAGAAATAGTTAAAGTTTACTTAGAAACCGATGGATGTTTTCGAATGAAATTATATTAAATCATTGAACTGTTTATTCTCTAGTAATTTTATTCAAAAACATTCATGGTTTTTTAAGTAAACTTCAACTACATTAGCGTCAAATATTAAGAAACATCAGTTACTAAGAAAAATAGGAGAAATTTTGATGTGTTGAATCGTTTCAGCAGCTCGATTGTGCGTGCTTGCGTATGTGTATCTGCAGAATTCATAAACATGCATGATCTTTAGGTACACGTGGGCGCTCGAATAGTGGGTGTAAAAAAAGTTTATATTGTATTTACATTGTGATCTCGATGGAACAACGGTCTGTAACGTCCGTCTTTTTAAAACGATTCTTTTATCCGTTTCAATGGCTTCATTTGATTAAGGTTGAAGTCGCTGACCTTTGGAACAGAGGCCAGTAATGATACTTTTAAAACTTTTAGTAAAATGGCCTGTCACAGACGGTCGACTTGACAATAATTGGTCGGACCGGTCGGAAAAAGTAAAACATAAGACATTTAATATTTCAACGTAGAAGTCAGACAAAAACGCTCTAAAATTGGAGCAATTATGACTGATTTTGCCTAGGTATTCAGTTTGTTTTAAATTAATAGTTTGTCAGGGGCAAGGTTAGAAACGATGACAGATTTAATTATTCGAAAGCTATTTTTTGATTGATTTCACTGATTTAGTTACAATCTTCTTTTCGTAAAGAAAATTAATACTTAAGCTATAACCTCTTAAGCTATAAGATTACCTATTGAACAGGAAAGATAAGCTAGTCACTTATTCTAGTAGATATATAATTTTTACTTGATGATGAGATACCTACTTACTTATTTTTTCACTATATACAAATCATAAAAATCAAAATAATAAAATTATTTACAATTCTAGGAAAAAGGCAGGGAGCTCAAAGGGCATCAAAAAACTCGTCCACATCGCTGTCAACGGGACACGTGCCCAACAGGCTGGCAGCACTGCCACGTTGTATGGCAATGCTGATTCTTTGACCCAAGAATAGACCAGCCTTCGGGTCACGTGAGGAGTCGACCAGCCGCTTGGCGATGTCACGAAAAACAATATGGGCACTCGGGCCCCATGGCCCTAGAGTTTCCACCCCAAACGGCTCAAATATATAGCTTCCAAGAAGGTTATTATATTTGCGCCGTTTGAGGTTTTCGGCACCTGCAGCAGCCGCCCCAGCACAACACGTTGTGCTAGGAAGATGAGATGGCGCAAGGGTGTCGACACATGTTGCGTCCCACACCAAAGGCCTACCCAACTTCCAAGGCATTATGGTCATCCCGTCTGGTCTCTTCCCATCGTCACGTGCCAAGCCATTCGGTTCTAAAATAGCAGGCACCCCGGCGGTGGCAAGAGCACGACGGAGGATGTCATTGATGCTGGCGTGCCGTGCCATTCGGCCTGCGCTCCTACTGCAGGATAGGCCATGATGTCCGAGGCAGTCGACTGCTTCACCACACTGACAGCGATGTGGAGCCCCGCATCGAGCGCCCAGACGCAGGCATGTAGCGAGTCGGAAGGTATTATCACACAGCATAGTACCGATGTTGGGTGATAGAAGTGCCTGAAGCCAGAGGCCCGACTCCCACTCACCCACAGCCAGTAGGCGGGCTAACTCAGCAGAATTGGTGGACGTATGAATTAGATTATTCCGTACCAACCTGCAGAGCGGCTCATCCCACTGTCTCTGGGAAGATGGGTTCACGGGCCGATCTGTATCCGGGCAAGTCACTTTCCAGGCGTTCATCGCATCAGTCAAGCATGGCACTTCAAAGTCAACGAGTGATGGAGATAAAATTTTTTTGGTTAACTTTTCGGTGCTGTGGACGGAGGACAGGAAAGCCGGTAAACTGACATTGGAAATTTTGCGGACGCCGAGACCACCAAAACGAATGGGCAGGGTGGCTTGTAGCCACGCTCGGTCATCCAGGGCCACATTCAAAATCGATGTTAAAGTATTTTTAATAATTTGATCAATTTTGTCCAAAAGGTGTGGCTGCTTCCACAAAGGTGAAGAGCGGAGGTAGTACATAAAATTTGGACCAAAACAACAAAATCTAATGAGGGTAAAAGCCGAATGTAGATTAATTTTAGAAAGTCTATCCGAAATGTCATTAAAATGTTTAATTTTTTCCTCAATAAAAAGTGAAAAACTGTCTTCCAAAATAGGAGAACCTAGGAGGTGTAAAGAACTTTTGTCTAAAATTTTGATGTCTGGGGCTATTGCATTAAATTTCTCTAAGGTCGATTGTCGGTCCAAAATGTCAGGAAAGTATATTTCACATTTAGAAGGGTTTAGGTCCAGGCCAATAGATTTAAATTTCTGTTTTAGGAGTTGCAGATCTTTCAAAACGGTGTCAATATCACCTCCTAGAGTCCCGTCGTCTAAATACCACACGTTAAATTTTGAATTTAATTGTTGTATGATTGGATGAATAGCCAAACTGAAAATAACTGGCCCGAGAGGGTCACCTTGTTGGCATCCAACTGCAGATTCTAAAATATTGTCCTTATATAGTAATTTTGAAGGGTGCCTGTAGCACTGCCACATAAAACCATAAATTTCGGGTAATTCTTTTTTGACTTCGGCCAACAAGGTGTCTCTATTCACAGAATTAAAGGCGTTCTTTACGTCAACCTTGAGAATTACCTCACCTTTTTTCGAATTTAAAAAAGTAGAAAGGGCATGTACGGCAGCCTCGCAGCCTCCTCTTGAACCAAAGCCAAGTTGCAAGGGCTGAAATTTGCTGGTAAGCGTTTCACTATAAGCTTTACAGCAAATTTTGGCTGCCATACGCCTGTAGGTACACCCCACGGCAATGGGACGAATGCCGCCGTCTTTCTTGCGAAGGGCACATAAATTGGCTCCGTACAAGACATCAACGACGGCATTGTTCACACCGCCGCAGAGCATAAGTTTCATCAGAGCCGCAAGCTCCTTCAAAAGCGACTCACCAGCTTCCCCGGCGCCCGAACTCAACAGATCTTTTAAGTGCTGCGGAGTAAGGCCGTCGAGGCCGCCAGCAGAACCTCTTCGAAAGGAACCAACGGCTGCTAACAACTGGGGAGCTGAAACATTTACAAAAGTAGAATCACGATCAGTGGGGTCGGGAGGATCAGGGAAGGTGAGACAATCCGCAGGAGCTGGGTGTTTACTCTCCAGAGCTGAAAGTGTATCTGGAGAGTAAGGCGCCACCACATCGCTGCTAAATAGTAACCTAGCAGCTCCCCTAATGTCACCCTCGCTTAGCTTAGATTCTACATAAGAACATAAGTCTTTTTGTGTACGACTATGCAATACAGGAAATTTAGGATCTAAATGAATGGTCGAATTGTTGCAGTTTTCTTTAATTTGTTTTGTTAAGGTTGTTTTAGCAGCCAAATTTTTTTGGACATGTAGAATCCTGTAAGGGAACGTGAGTAATTGCTCCCAGGCACTTTGCGAGTTCTCCTGGGTCACAAGACGGATACAACGCGCTAGACTTAAAGCAACAGACCGTCTTGCGCCCCGGGGAACTCTCTTTAAAACAGGTGTGGAATTTTTAAATTTTGATTTTCACTGATTGAATTTCGAAATCAAACAAAAATCGAACACAGTCAAAATACGGCCTGTGTTCCAAAATCAAAGTCGAATTATTTTAATTTGACCATGAAAAGACACTTTTGAATCTCATTTAGAAGAAAAAATAATTTATTCTAGTTGCCCTTTCTAAAAGTAGTTTCGTATTTATACTTACTTTGTGTTTCGTATGAATAAGAATGTGCAAGAAACCACTAATATACCTACTAAGTATTGCAAATTATAAAATGTTACTTATCTAAATTATGTACAAATATTGAAACCACCGTCCGTTTTACCTGGTGCTATATCAGTCTTTTTGTACATCGTTCCATGCCTAAGGCGGTGTTGTTGTTTAATTCATCGGGAAATAATAATATACCTTTCATTTGTCACAAGTCAAAACCTCACTCAAACGAACTCTGTTTAGGAACAAACAAAGGTCAACAACAAGAACAATGAACGCCCACCTGAAACTAAATATAGAAACGAAACGAATTTTAAAATTGTAAGAGGGTTTTACAGAAATGATTGTTTAGATGAAAGTGTCCAATCCTACCTACTTAGTGATTGTCTCAGCAGTTAAGAGACAAAAACTGATGGACTCTCGTACAACTAATTAAAGCGTTCAAAATTCAATTCAATCTCAATTCAACAACAACGACACGGTTGGCGCAGTGGCTGAGCGATCGACTGCTGCGCTGCGTGTTGCGGGTTCGATTCCCGCCCAGGGTAAACATTTGTGTGATGAGCACTTGTATTTGCCTTGTGTCTGGGTGTTGTTTATCTATATGTGTATGTATTTACAAAAAAAAAAGTATTTGTGTATGTATATCAGCTGTCTGACACCCATAGTACAGGGTCTCCCTAGTTTGGGGTCAGATGGCCGTGTGTGAAAATGTCCCCACATATTTAAAAAAAAAAAAAAATAATAATAATTTTGAAAACTGTTGATTACTTACAGACAATTTTATTAAGATTGAGATTAGGATGCAAACGTTATTAAATTTATCCCCCCCCCCCCCTCTCGAATTTAATTAGTTTTTACCCATAGAACATTAGGTATGTAGTGTAGGTACTTTTATTCAATTTGCGTAAGCCACATTTCAGAAGTTTGGTTGACATAATACCGACGTGGTGTCAGGTAATTGGTTGCGAACAATGAATACATTATACCGGGAATTATACTAATAGTAAGCTATTAGTCTGATGTAAGAATTAATTAAGAAAGTGGAATGTAAAGTCGTTTCCTACTCGTTTATGCTCTTACTACTGTTCCATATTTATTTTACAAGTTTTGCCAGCGATTTCACAATGGGAACCTAAAGACTTCAGACACGAAAACTCATACCCGATTAAAAAAAAACCCTACAGATCAGTGTCTATATTGTGTGCCAAATTTTAGCTAGGTATTTCCGTTCAGTCATTAAAACGCGAATGAGTTACAAACATCGAAATATACAAACTGTGACATCTATATATAAATAAAATCAACAGTATAATAAAATAAAATAGGTAATTAATAGTAATTATAGAATAGTTTATTAATATTTTCGTGGACATACGTATTTATTTTATAAAAATATGTATGTCCATAAATCAGTAGTAGACAGATAGTCTGTAAGGTATATATGATAAGAGTCTTTTATTACCTGAAATAAATGATATTATTATTATATAATATTAAGTAAAAAATAAGATTTCAGACGACAATTACGTTCAACCGCAACATTCTTTCATAAAACGTCTGTTTCAGACCTAGCAAAAAAAATCCTACTTACGTTATTCTAAATTATTGTAGCAGACTGCTGTTTATTATACCCTTTCGTGAGACTGTGGTCACTACAAACATAAACCAGTCTAAACAAAAGAACATTCGTCGCAGTTGTGGACGTCGTCGACGCCCGCATTTTTTATTTAATTCCGTCCTTTATATCAAGCACAATAAGATCTTTTCCTGAAAACATTTCCAACTCAAAGCATAAAGCTTGGCCACTTACATAAATATGAACCATAAAATAGAAAACTTTGTTAGATACATGAGGTCCGTTAGACATGAAGGCTTCGTAATGTCAGTGCGTGGTTTAAAGTACCTAGGCAAGGGACTTTTGCCGTAATAAAGTTTCTCTTTGAACCTTTGAGTGTAAAAAGAAGAAATGTTATAATGTATACTTTCGTTTGTGGGTTAGCAAATGGCAATAGAGCAAAAATGGCTGTTAAATGCTCAAAAAGTTAATTGCGAACTTCATTCTAAAAGGTTGTTACCTTGAAAAAAAAAAAAAAAAAGATAAAGTCCACAGCAAATATTTTCTTGATCATAGGTTGTAGTTTTGACAGAAAAAAAGCGAACACACGTCACAATTTCCCCCAGTTTTCTTTATAACCTTTAACTGCTGACGTGGGGGCCGCTTAGGCCTAACGACAGTAATAATTGCGAATTACTTCCCACTACGTGACGCATACGGTGCTTCTACTAGCCTGCTTCGAGTTTTGTAACTTAGAGACTGCAAGTGGGGGAAAAAAATGTGTTCGTGCTTCTATTTGGCATTTACGTTTACGTCGTCCATGCGCTGTTTAGCTCAAAAACTGTACCTTTCAAACCAGTTAATACCATCAACCACTTATTTTACAAATATGTTAATTACCAAAAACTTTAGGGTATCTCGTTGTCTCAATAGTTAGTAAAAAAAACATTTCGATGAATAGATTATTTGTACATTCTATAAAGATAACTTAACAAAGGTTTTCTACATTTCCCTTTAAGCGTCAGTTTCGAAGCCTAAAATATATAAAACCGCTAACAGACCTAATTAGCAAGAATATTTTACCAATTGCAAAGATCCTTAGGAATATAGTTAGTTAAAAAGATTTTATAATTTAGGTATCTTACTTAATAAATTAAAATTCGAAATAATGCGAAATATTAAGAACTGACTTAATTTAATATAATATTAGCCTAATATAAAAGAAGAACATCTTTTGTAAAACATACACTTTAAAATTTCAACTAATTTGCCACATTTTAGGCAAATAAATGATTTTAATTTAAATTTTGCAAAGAACGAAGTTTGTCCACTAAGCACAAAATCTAAACTTACCCAGCAGTCTGATACAGTACCTACCTAATCTGTTCGAGTATGAGACCGAGACCGTTCGTGATTAGCTGGCGTGGGAAACTGTTATTTGGTTTCTGTCTTCTCGTATCTGCTTATTCAACCTTATTATTTGTTTACCAGTAACCTGAAAAGGGGTCATTGTACTCATTGTCATGAACAACTCTTAATATGAGAGCAAATCTGAAATCGCAAATTGAAATTTTGTTGATCCACACATTTCAAAATAACGTTGTTTAAAGCTTATTGTCAAACGTTCTACACGGGCAGTTTGTGGGTCAACTGTACGTGGAGGGCTCTAGATGCTCTGCATGTGCAATATAATAATGGCTTCAGGGTGCTATTGAGGTTGCCTCGGTTCTGCAGCGCGTCTAGTATGTTTGCTGTTGCACGAACTGACGAGTTTTACGCCATTTTAAGGAAAAAGACCGCATCCTTAATAAGCAGAGTGAGGGCGATCAGCAACAGCATTTTGAAAGCCATAGCCGAGTAGCATGATGCACTTATACTCGTATTCAAACACGCTGTCAGGTTGCTCGTGTGGCAGGGGTGAATGTAAGTTGTTTATTTATTATTAAATAGGTACTAACCCTTTGTTTTTCGTGACATCGCCAAGCGGCTGGTCGACTCCTCACGTGACCCGAAGGCTGGTCTATTCTTGGGTCAAAGAATCAGCATTGCCATACAACGTGGCAATGCTGCCAGCCTGTTGGGCACGTGTCCCGTTGACAGCGATGTGGACGAGTTTTTTGATGCCCTTTGAGCTCCCTGCCTTTTTCTTAGAATTGTAAATAATTTTATTATTTTGATTTTTATGATTTGTATATATAGTGAATAAACCCTTAGTTCATAAGTTTTTTACTAACCAGCAGACCTTTGTTGTCAATTTAAACAAATAAATTATTATTATTATTATTATTTCGTCGAGTTATACGAACATAAATATGCGGATCAGGTGTTTTTTTTTTAAATAATAAAGTTTTTATGTTATTAAAAATTAAAGTCCCCGCCACGTTTAAAAATGTTCATTCGGATTATGCTCAGAAACTCATCATCTGCTTTGCCTACTGCCTCTGCCCAACTATGCTGGGGTCGGTTTAAAGTCTAAACGGATGCAACTGAATACCAGTGTTTTACTGCTTATCTGAGCTACACAATCCAGTTACTAGGTAACGTGATACCCCTTGGTACGGCTGGTTGTCAGATTTTCTGGCTTCTACTACTTATCTCTTCTTCTTAGTCGTATTCTTGAAGGTCGTGTCCTTAAAAGGCCTTCGTGGCTTTTTAAATATGGCGCTTTACCCACTTCGTTCGGTTCTCTGCTACTCTCAGGGCGGTCGTAACACAGAGTCCAGTAAAGGTGGTTACTTGGTCTGACCAGCAGTTAGGTGACCGTCTGCGAGGTCTTTTCCCATCTACCATGCCCATCAACATCAACTTTTCAAGGTTGTCTGGTTCCTGACGGGCTGACTACACTCTGTCCACTGGTTTAACCGTTTTTGACAGCTGGAACTAGTGAACAATATTTATGTTTTTTTGTAAAAACTGATACGCATACTGTATTGTAATGTCTGTAAGATACGGTCATAAATAAGATAATCCAACAAGATAAGGCAGTTTATATATTTATTTTATAAGGCATTTTAATGTTAACTTGAAGATAATCGGGAATAATAATTATTCCCGATTATCTGGGTTATTAGTTTTCCAGACAGCTGCCTTAGACCGTAATAACGTAACGTAATGGACAAGGTATACCTATAACGACTGTCAAAAATCTGCGAATGATTTTACGTGCTTTCCGAGGCACGGAGGAGACTCGTTAATAAATGGATGGTTACCCATCCACGGCCTGACTGCGGTAAGCGTAGCTTAACCTTCATGCCCAATCGATCCGTACGGCTTTTACATATGGTTTTCCACAATAGAAAGAGGAATTATCTAGCCTATAATTTATTTCATGGGGACGAAGTCACGAGCAAAGCTAGAGTAAACATCAAATAAAGCTTGTATTTATATGTTTGCATTTCATTCAAGTGGAATTGAACTGACGGCGTTGCGGTGATTGTTGTTTGTTATGAACAATTTTGTTGACATTAGACAAAGCGCCGACGTCGTTCGAGGTTGTTAACTTAAATTATTGTTCTTTCCGCGCTGTCATTCAGTATTATCGTCAGTATTTCTCGGGCGGCATACATGCATGCCACTAACAAAAGAATTAACCTAAGTAGGTACATCGGTACTTGGCTCTTTAAACAAACTTGAAAAATATAACATAGTTATGAAAATACCAGCCGAGGAAGAGCTTGTGGCTAAGTAGCCATTCGGATCGACCGGTCAGGTTACGCTTACAAATCCAATTCATAACAAGACCCCTTCGTGCCTCGGAAAGCACGTAAAGCCATCGTTTTAAGTAGAAGCTAGAAAATCTGACAACCAGTCTTACCAAGGGGTATCGTGTAACTCAGTTATAAACTGGGTTATGGAGGTCGGATAGGCAGTCGCTCCATGTAAAACACTGGTTTTCAGCTGCATTCGGTTTAACTGGAATCCGAGCACAACATAGTTGGGAAAAGGTCGATGTGAGTACCTGCAGAGCCCATTTGTCAATAAACCAGCCTATAATTGACCCTCTTTTCTTCTCACACAGCAGGGTTTCTTAAACTTTTTGTAGTCACGGACCCCTTTCACAATTTAAACAATTCTATGAGCCCCTCAAAGAATATTTTAGGGAAAAAAAACAAGCTTTAATTCGAGTTCGTGGCTTGTCCGAGAAATGCAGAGTTTACTACACAAATTCCTAATAAATATTTTGTGGGTTAACTGACCTGCTGCGGACCCCTGATACACATGCTACGGAACACTAAGGGGTCCGTGGACCCCACTTTATAAAACCCTGTCATACAAAGAAGGTAGGAGCATTGATCACCACGCTTGGTCAAGGCGGGTTGGCGATTTCAGGCTTAAATTAATTATTAGTCCAGGTTTCCTTACGCTGTTCCTTCACTCTCAGATTATGAAACAAAAGGCAGATAGACCGCGCGGAACACTGAGAGTGAAGCCAAAAAAGCAAATACAAATTCCAAATTGAATTCCTACAACGCGCATCGTGCTGTACTGACACCAGC
Source organism: Charanyca ferruginea (assembly GCA_947361185.1). Taxonomy (NCBI): domain Eukaryota; kingdom Metazoa; phylum Arthropoda; class Insecta; order Lepidoptera; family Noctuidae; genus Charanyca; species Charanyca ferruginea. The sequence goes on along the minus strand of OX376073.1, from coordinate 12,920,642 downwards.
CAGTTTAGCGCTAAACGCTGCATCGTTAACAAAAACAAATAAAGATACAAATACAAATTCAAAAGCGAATACAATCACGAGATTGCAGGTATTCAATTTTGAATTTGTATTTGTTTTTTTGGCTTCACTCTCAGTGTTCCTCGCGGTCTATCTGCCTATTGTTTCATAATCTGGCTCAGATTGCTCAGATCAGATTTTCACTGATGTCAATGATGTCCAAGATAAACAGTACAAAAAAGTAAAACTGGTACTTGCTCATGCCTAGTTGCAATTGTTGCAAACCCACAACTTCGTGCAAGAAAGGCGGGAGCTTTAAACACTCGGCCATCACGACATACTATCACTACTACTACTAAACTATTTTTTCATCGTCTTCCTGTCCTTGTCCTACATTACTTGGGATCGGCGTAACATGTTTTCTTCTTCTATTCCACCCTATCAACCGTCATGCTTTCACCGACTCCCTTTTCATTCATATCATTATTTACTAAATCCATTCATCTCTTTTTGGCCTTCCTCTCCCTCTTCATCCATCCACACTAATATTCATAACTCTTTTGGTCACATACGTTTCATTTTCATCCCTGCCCATACCAAGATTTATTTATTTAATATAATATTTTTTCTCACACATAGAAAAAAGAACACACGTAACGGCAACAGATTGCATGAACTACACAAAATATTTTCCTCCTTTGCCTCCACGCCGACAACCTCAATGTCAACGACCCATACTACAGATAAATAAACTTCGAAGCACGAAGCAATTATTGGTTGTTCATCTGAAGAAATATTGCCCGTATGGGACTTTATTCTGCTTCTCTGGAGATCGGTAAAATGTTGCAGAGCCGACAGTGACCTCGACGACCCTATGAATAGGTGAAAATAAACGATACAGTTACTGGAGAAGGGTCTTTTATAGCCCTACATCGTTTTTCAGTACATTAGCTTAGTGACATTTGATATTTTGAAAAAGCTTCCTTTTACAGAATTTATTTGTCTTCCGTGGAATAATGAGGATGCCAAAATACCGTGAAGCGGAAAAGGGGGAATTTCACCGATGAAAAAGAACGTGATCTGTGAAATCAGACTCGTGTTTAAAAGCTGTCTGTGCCAATATTTCATTAACACATGGTCGACGTGCCTTCAAATTAGTCGCGCGACTGCAGTGCTATCCGCTGCGGCCGCGCGACTTTATATATATGGGATTTACAAAGCAGTGCTGTTGTCGCGCGACTAATTTGAAGGCGCCCTGTTACGGAAACATGGCGGCTAACCCGTCATAATACTCATGCCAACGCTCGTACGTGATTATGGCGATATAATAAATTTTCCTCCAAAGATTTTAAACACACGGGTATCTTGTGGTTTATATCTAGGTTTCTATGAAATAAAAAAAGTATTTTTTTTTTGAGAAAATAATTCAGTAAAGACTTTTGGAAATCCGTTTTCTTGCACAAATAAATGAACTTTACTCGTTCTTAATGTACCTACTCATACATTAAAAAAAATATAGAAGGACATCATGATGGAAACCTTGCACAATGGAGTTTGTAAGCTACAAACTTTTTTACTAAAAACCTGTAAGGTTTTTTAAAAAACTTGTATTTCTTGAAAGCGCAAATATATTGTTATTTAGAGTTAACCAACAACCTAAATATACCGAGTATTTATACAATAATACAAAATTAAATGTATGTATGTCTAGTCAGTTCCGAAAAATAACTTTAATATCAGTAGCGACGAAAATTACGATATTCAGTTCATCAATTAGAGTAGGACTAAAGAAAATCTGGCTGATAAGAGAAATATAAATATAAATATATATGTCGGCGTCAGGTATGGCTGAGCGGGAAGCGCCGACATCGTTTGGGTTCAGTGGTATCGGGTTCATTGTAGAATAACAATATTCAATGCAGTACTAACAACCTTACTTTATTAAATGTGATCGTACAATACAATTCAAATAGGTAAACCGACAGTTTCGTACTAGATGAATGTCCTGCTTGGTGTCTCGAGCAAAAAGTGAGCTTGTCACGGTCCCCACTCTCCAACACGACTCTGTCCACCTGGCGCATTTTAACCGACAGCTGACGTCACGGCGTTTACCATTTCTTCTGTAGGTACTACAATAATCAATTTGAATCCTCTTTATCGCTAAATTATCGCTTGCTGCGACATATAAATTATGTTTAGAATTAAGAAGAACTTGGCCATTCGCTTGTAGACTGGCAGAACCAACAAAAAAATAAAAATATCGAATAATATAAGATTGATAAAATATTCAACATAGAAACAAATTATGTATCATTTTTAGTTACACCAGGGTGTAACTAAAAATGATACATAATTTGTTTTAATTTGTTTCTGTTTTTGTTTCTTGGACAGGTCCAAGTCGATAAAGTAGCTAAATAATACTACCATGTTTACGTACCTATCTACTACTCTCTAAATGTAATCTATTTCGTAAACTCAGAAAGATAAACATTTATACACTTGAAAGACACGACGTATATCGGTAAATTGAGATAAGTGATGGATTACCGATATAAATTCCTTGTATACAGTATCCTAAATCTCTTTGTGATTGCTTTTTCCATTCATCATAATCGTCAATTGGTCGTAACTCTGTAAAAGCCTACCTTAACCAATGGTATTAGAAACACTACTTAAGAATTAAGGTTGTAATCGCCACGCATTGTCGATGGCTCAATGGGCAGGGTTGGGCAGTATTTGAATTACAAGTAATTGTAATTTGTAATTGGTATTTTAAATACCTGACGCTGAGGTATTTTGTAGTTAGTATTTCAAATACTCATGGCTTCAAAATACATTTGAACATAAATACATTTAGCGATCACGGACTAAAAAAAAAAAGAAGGACTCCGCGCCACGCATTTCGAAAGTGAAGCACCCTAAGTAAGCCAGACCGTTTGTACAAACGTGACTCACGCACACATTTACATCATAAGTAGTCACGGACTGGAAAAAATGGATTCTGTTTTTGTGACCTATATAAACATTTTAAGATTGAAATGAATTCAGTATTTCTTGTTTATTACTTGGTTTATTTGAAACCCAGGCTTTGAATTTAAATCGCTAAACTTAGAGCATCATTATCTTCAGGGAATGGTTTAACTGATTGTCTCTATAATTATGTTTCTTATCAGGGGCTTTGTTATTTTACTTTTCATTGAAATGGTTTTAGTGTTCACTGAAAACCATTTTTCTCAAAAAATGCTTTTCTCATCAAAAGACAGAGTTGAGATATTAATGAATTAGTAAGGGGTTTACGCCTTTATTACACTCCGTATTGTACCTGTCGTATCCTTAAGGGAAAGTAGGTATTGGCAAACCGCGTGCTGTACCTACTTACCCGTATTTTCTTTGATGATCGAACAAAAACTGACTCGAAATGGAACAGGCCGTATCGCGATGTGTATCAGAGCGGTATATCAAGACTGCGTATCACGTATCATCACCCGTCCAGATAGGCGATCATACTATGCGTTGGCGATACGGATACGGTAATAATCATATGAGTTAAGTTTTGGGTCTTGGTGATTCGAAACATCTTACTGCAACTAGGTTAAGTTCCTCCAAAGCTATGCTAAGCTCCATAATTATGGAGCAATACAATTGACGCTTGAACTAAACTGAAACATTTGACACCAAATGTCGATGAAACCCAGTTTAATTAAGATTCAAGACTAAACACTGTCCTTAGACGCCAGATAGGATTGCGGTATCTCGTCACACGCCTTTACGAGGTATACAGAAAATCTTCAAACATACTGGGCACAATTTGAATATCAAATGTGATTACCGAGACTGAAACAGTCATCTTCACTCATTTTAAAAGGCATCGTTAATACGTACCGTATAAAAAGTTACTCTTTCAGCTTAACACAGTCAAAGAATACCTCATTTTTATCCCATGATTGTGTTCCTGTGGAATAATTTAAGACTGATCCTTAATTCTGCAGACGGCAAAGACAGAGGTAGTATGAAATATAGGGCTTGATTTAAAAGGAACACAAACAAGACACTTCTGGGCACAGCTTGCATAGATAAGTGGTTCCTCTCTCTGGAGCCTTGACCACCGGTAGATTGGTCCCTGTTTCCAATACCGGTAGATTACCGGTTTTTATACTAAAATCCATACTAATCCAGACTTCCATACTAATAATATTATTATTATATTATGTGAAAGTAATCTGTCTGTTACGTCTTCACGATGAAACGGCTGATCAGATTTTTATGAATGAAGATAGCTGGAACCCTGGGGAAGGACATAGGCTACTTTTTAAACCGCGACTGCATCTGCATCCGCGATAACCGACATTCATGCGGACGAAGTCGCGAGCAAAAGCTAGTATTTAATAATGTAAATAAGTATATAATAATGTAAATAATGTAAACATGTATACATCAGGTAGGTATTAATCTTCATAAGTAAAAATTAATTGACGCACGTATGGTTGTCAGGATAAGACTCGTATAAAAGATTTTTGATTGGAAAATCCAACGGAAAGTTGGCGTTTCTCATTTTTTGCATTAGGAAATTGTACTAATGCGAAGCCGGGGCGGGGAAATTGTACTATGCGAAGCCGGGGCGGGTCTCCTTTCAATAACAGAAACACGGATCTTTTGGATGATCCGTGAACCTACAGTATAATTATTGAAGGACACTTGGGAGTAAGAGGTCCATAAACCCGGTAAATACGTGCCAAAAATAGCAAATCGTAACACTATCTTCATCTCAAACATTTAATTTTCCTTTCTTGCTAATGAACTATTTCCGAGTCTGGTGTAGAATATTTAAAGATAATTAAAATTAAAAGAGAACACGTAAAGTCGAGGTAGCAAAGTAAAATAAATGAATTCTCAGAATAAGAATTTGTCAGACTATTGCAGTACACAATTCACTGAAATTCTAAAACAATAAGTTTTATTTGCTGAGGATCAAAAAACAAAACTATTTCAATTTCTAACTCAAAACATTTATTATCATTCCATACTGCCACACTCATAGACTTACTGCCACACTCAGAGACGACACTCAATAGTAGTGAATCATTAACTTTAATTGTCCAACATAACTTGGCACATATCAACAATATTAAAATTTTCCCAATGACAGCGTTTCAAGTAATGTTGGTCAATTATAGTTAACGATTCACTACTATTAAGTGTCGTCTCTGAGTGTGGCAGAAAGTGTAACATAAATTAATTTTGTAGGTACATAGAACTAAGCTTTAGCAGGCATTGCGAAGATTATTTGAGGGGTTACTACTTATCCACTAGAGAGCTTATAGGCCGATTTCTTCTAAGTACACAACTCACCACAGCGGGTCGGGGGACGGACAAGTACGCGCGGCTGCAATTGGTCAGCTCAAGGTCAACATGTCTAGGTATGACATCGTCAGGGTTGCTCCACTTGAATAAGGAAAAATAGTCGATATCGATAAAATGGATTTATAACATCATGAAAAATGAGCATAAGTAAATTAAATAAATAATACTAATAATATGAATAGTTTATTTAATTTTAATTGAGCATTTCTCATAATGTAATATTAATAATTTCAATATATTTCATTTTGTATTGAAAAGTCGAACATTTTATTTATTTTTTGACAAAAATTCAAACATCGTCAACCAAACCGATCAAAAATAGTATTTTAATACAATATTTTAATTGATATTTATTTTATTATTTTCGATATCGACTTCAACTACTAACTACTTACTACTAGGTAACATCACTGATTTTTACGATAAACCTAACAAAGGAAAAGAACGGGATAGACTTTTTGGAATTGTGTAATGAAAGAACGAGACTTTTCCAAAAGACATCAACGTGCAATACTGCCATTTGTGCTTTCTTTAACCAACCACCATGTTATCGAGACCCATGCGGTCACTCATAATCATATTTACCGATGAAATGTTTTGCCATATTTTTTGTAACCAGATGTCTCGGGATGTCTCCCACACCACTACATCGCACATGAAGACATTTTGATGCGTTATAATTGCATAAAAGGTTTTAACAATTTACGTACATTTTGCGTGCACACAGGTCTAACAAGTGGACACAACACAACTATAATGGTCATAAAGTACAGGAGCCTAATATAGGCGACAGAATACTGCAGATAAGTGGTTTTATAGTCTTTGATGAATAAGTATAATATAATACAATGTCGTTAGCAAAAAGTTTTCAGCCGCATAAAAATATGTTGCTTGTATTATGCGTCTTTATTTTACTACAGTTTACACAATCCATTCGTTGAAACACTTCGTCAGAATGCCGTAGATCCAAAGTTCAAAGTCAAACACTACGTAACAGCTGTTAGTTTACAGCTGCACAGAAACAGGAAGCTTAAGTTTTAATAGCTAGCATAAAGGACTGGCCAACAGGAACTATTTTAATAACCGCCTCTGCTTGGAGGGTCAGATCGACCCTGCAGTTTAATATTAAGTGCTTAGAAGGCTGTTATTACATAAGTTTCATTGTTCAACTTACATTATTAACGTAGTAATTACTTCATTTACTGCCAATGCTGCTCCGGTCAGCTTGGGCAGTCAGCCCCAATACGATAGACTATTTATTTAAAACTCTATGCGTTTGAAGATCATTATATTAATGTGCATGTAAGTAAATATCTTCATACGTATAAATAAATAAAAATCGAAGAATAAGGGAAAATCGCATTTGAGTTTTGCCGAGTATTATCTATCCTATTTTTTTGGAGTGTGTTATAATAACAGGTAGCATAATATCACTGGAAATAACGTTTACATGTTGATATAATTTTCATGGTGTGATGCGCATGGTGAGGGATGTGCCGGCAGCTTCCGCCTTCGGGCTTGATTGCGATGTTGAGCTTGGTTGTTCTTCCGTTAGCAGATGCTATAAAAACAAATAACTACCTAACCTAATTTCATGTGATCTAATGTTATATTTCATATAAGTACTTACCCTTTTTTTGCTCATAAACAATTTAGTCACAAAGTACTTAAGGGTGTTACCAGACCAATCGATCGATCGTCGATCGCCGGCATCGATCGATGGTAGAATGGATTAGTCGACGTCGATCGATAGTGTCTACCAGACCAATCGATCGATCGTCGATCGACGGCATCGATCGATGGTAGAATTTATTAGTCGACGTCGACCGAGCTGCTTGATTATTATTACTGATGGATTATAGCTGGGGTTAATCGATCGACGTCGACCGATGCCATCGACCGGCAATCGATCGATTAGTTAGTGGAACGGTATCCATCGCTACCACACCTCGATCAACGTCAATCGATGTCGATTAATGGCATCGATCGACAATCGATCGATTGGTGTAGTAACACCATAAGGTTGCGGCGCGCCCGAGCAAAGAGATCACTCAGAACAAACCGCCATTTTTGGCACGCAGACATTGACATTACGTTTATAGGCATTCTCAAGCAGTTTCAAGCAGACTTCAGTCTCGACTGTCACGTGTTGTCAAAATGAATAAATAATATAATTGACATTTAAAGACGAACAGGAAAATTTTGTTGTAAAAATATTGCAAAGAGTTCCAACCACTGTCAATTTTCATATTGTCACAATTAAAACCTACAGGTCAATACAGTAACAGCCCTAGTGAGTCTGGCAAGTTTAGGTAATTATTTTTGAAGATGGCGGGAGCGGTCTTTCTGTACCTAATCTTTATATTTTGTGATTTAGTAAGTATTTCATATTATTTTCAATTTGTACAGTGCTCTTTTATATAACGTTCAGTTGAAGATAATTTTATTTGGCATTATGTAATGAATCAGTAAATATCCGGAAACAATACATCATACTGTTATAACTTCATCTAACCCAAATGATTCACAAACAATGGGGCTGGGGTGGACCCTATTAAATTAGGTAAAATGAAATTATATCAATAATTTATTATGCATAATATGGAGGAGCTAATGGCTAAGTTAAAGCCGTACAGATCGATCGATCAAAGGTTAAGCTACGCTAGCCGCGGCCGGTCTGTGGATGGCTGACCATCATCATACCGAGTTTCCTTCGTGCCTCGAGAAGCACGTAAATTCGTTGTCATTTGTAGATCTTTGGCAGTCGTAATGGGTAGTCAGAAGCCAGAAAGTCTGACAACCAGTCTTACCAAGGGGTGTTACCCAGTAACTGGGCTGTGGAGATTCGATAGGCAGTCGTTATATTCTCAGTTTCACCGTTATATTTAAAATTGTTATATTAAAGGAAATTAGGTCATATATATTTATGATTATTATTAGAACTTGTGTTATTATTTCAAATGTTACACACCCATTATTTTGCACTAGAGTGCAATTTGAAAAAAATAATTTATATCAGCAATGTTTCCAAAGTTACAAAATAAACGACCGCAATCTATTAGTTGCCTCTGCTAAGCCCAATTTAATTGTTCAATGATCAGCTAAAAGGTCTGTGAGCGAAATAATTCATTTGATTAAATAAATTAGCTAAATGCCTATTATCTTTACCACAAATCCTAGGAATTCAACAAAGGCAGAATTGCTTAATGGACCACTGTAAGTAATAAATTACATTTATCAGTCTTATAGAAATAAAAAATACGGAGACCTAGACAGTATGAATCAAAATGAATATCACTGTTATATTCTAGTTTAAGTAGTATTATAGTTATGATGATGGTTATAACATTGCTAACATTGCTCTGTCCGCGACTTCGTCTGCGTAGAGTTCAGAAATAAGCCAAGTACTTAAATTATCCTTCGGAAACTCAAAATGGGGTATATCCCATGTGGCTGATTGGTGTTGATCCACGCGTCATGTTCGTGAACGGGCGTCGTCAGCTGAGATTGGTCATCTCTTGACTGTAATGGCTTTGTCGATCTTGAGGTGCAACGAAGTGCTGCAATGTACTATTCCGCGCGAGAGACCATGGACGCAAACTTTTTAACTCAACGTGACCGCGCTAAGATCTCTGGATTATTTAAACCGCAGACTGACGTTTGGGAGGAACTTTTATCCGAGTGGCAGTGTAGGTGGGATGATTCCAGCAAGGGCCGACACCTTCATCAGTTCTTTCCATCCGTTCGTGAGCGGCTGGACATGGTTGGAGGTGGACCACTGTGTTGTCCAATTTCTAACAGGTCATGGCAACTTTAAAAGTAAATGATTTGCTTTCAAGCTTGTTGCTTCGCCTTTGTGTCAATATTCTACATCTGACTGTGAATACGAACAATCTGCACATCATACTTATCTTATGGGAGTGTATTCTTTGGCAGAAAGAACGCAATATTGTGTTGGATAGTGTACAGGCACATCCGGAGCAGTTTATTATGCGGTTCTTGTAGAAACTAGAACAAATTTCCGTGCGTTCAAGCGATTTGCCATACCTATTATTGGAATCAAATTTAATGTAACAGCTCACTTTTTAGGGCCCATTAATTATATCAATTATAATCTTGTACTTATCAACTGGACTTCTCCCAGTTGTAAACGTCCCTTTGTGCCTATTGGCCTAGTTCTGTTCTGTCTCCTGCTTGATTTGGAGGGAAGTGGAACATATGATTTTTTACTCCTCCGCTGTTGTTTTCTGATTAATTTCGTTGCGGAATCCAAGACAGTTGAATCGTTTCTCTGGGACTCTTCGAGCTTCATTGTCGCCACTGTTGATTCTGGCATACAGGAGTTGCAGTGGTTTGAGAATAGTGTGGCGGGCTTGTCATGGCTTTTATCTAAATTTCTTTTTTTAATGTTTTGTATTACTCTTCACCTGCATTATTTTTACACACATAGAATCAACAAGAATAATGTAAACAGTACCGTGTAACCCTATTTCTACCTGTGGGTGTTGTAGAAGGCGACAGAGGGATTTTGATCAGAGGATGGGCAGCAGCGTCTTTCTGAACACTTACTGCGATCGCCAACAACAACAACGAATGCCTAATGGGACTGGCCCTGGTCTAAAGGTTGACATGATGACATGATCATACAGTATTTTGTAACTTATTGCAAGGTAGGCATTGTACTTCCAGAAATTGCATTATTTAATAAATCTTAAAAATCTATACTTACAATAATATTATGTACAATTCCAAGAAAACGGCAGGGTAGCTCAAAGGGCATCAAAAAACTCGTCCACATCGCTGTCAATGGGACACGTGCCCAACAGGCTGGCAGCATTGCCACGTTGTATGGCAATGCTGATTCTTTGACCCAAGAATAGATCAGCCTTCGGGTCACGTGAAGAGTCGACCAGCCGCTTGGCGATATCACGAAAAACAGTATGGGCACTCGGACCCCGTGGCCCTAGAGTTTCCACCCCAAACGGCTCATATATACCTTCCAAGAAGCTAATATAGCTTCCAAGAGTGCTTCTAAGAGTGGATTTTCTTGCTCATTCTTCTCCATACAGACTTTCTTAACTAAACGACTCCTTGACAATTCAAAAGTGCCTGTAAATGGTTTAATTGAAATAAATGCTTTGACTTTGTGTTAAGCTAGATCAAAATCTAAATGTGTGCCTAATTTCAGGCAATTCCATTCAGCCGTTTAAGCCTGGAAGAGTAGCAATTATCCATCCTCGCCATTTTTCGCCTTTATATAAGTACGGTGGGAAGGAAGTAGGATAATAAACATACCACGCTCAGCGCAGCCTATCAGTAAAGTGAATTCTGTGATCACATCATTGTGTACATGTTATTGTAACCATGTGAGTTTTGCGTGTAGACAGGCTTATTAACACTAAACCCCATCCACATCTTTATGGATGAAATATTAAAGGAATTTAATGAGTACCTTAAAAACAATAAGTAACTGTTATTCTGGAACATGCTTCAGAATAAACTTAAACATGAATTTGCATACTTACCTTTCAAAATAAACGCTTTAGAATAATAACTGTAATTGTCAATAACGGCGTAGTAACAAGGAAGGGACACGCTGTTTAAATATTGTCAAATTAAAATTTAAAGGATTCGGGAGTTTGTTATAAAATGGATCCATATTAAATCACTCTGATATGAAACTTCGACGTTGACCCGAATATTAATTTGTTTTTATTAAAGCAGTAGGATCAACAAGCTACGAACTAAAATACCTTAAGTCAAATAAAAAGAATTAATGTCGAAAATTCAAGATGTACATTGGAAAAATTATTTCACAATTTATTCAGTAATATGTATAGTTGACAAATTACGTCACCATCAGGCTCATCCCTTGTTATAAGTTCAAATCACATCGGCGGGGGTAGGGAGTAGTGAACTTTTACTCAACCCGTACCAAAAAAAGGGGTGCCCTTTTTAACCCTCTATTCAGTGAACCAACGGCAACAATGATCGGAGTCATAAAGATAAAAAAATAATTCCAGCTAAACTAGGTCAAAGGAGAAAAACAAAGAAGGTCATAAATCCACAGAGATGATATAATTATATCATTGAGTTGAACAAGATCAGATAATATTTTTATTGACTTTGGGGCTTGATTTCATAGCATTCGTTCATTTGCATAAAATACCATATACAAATGAATACACAATATGCACCACGATTTTGTAATAAACTCTGGAGTGGTATAAAATATTTATAACGAGTTCTGGTAATCATGTTTTTGGAACTGTCAGTGGTGTGCTAAAAAAAATATACCAGCTGTTCGTCACTTCAGATATAATATTTGTAAGCGAATAAATAATTTATGAAACAAAACGGCGCGTGACCGAATATCGATGGCCGTTGGAGCAGATGTTGAGTCCCTAGGGTGGAGACCGTATTCACAAGCATACAACGGGGGACACCTCTGCGAGATGGACCGACGTTGTAGTCTAAAGTCAAAAAATAACCGTCCATTATAAAAAAAAACCAGACAAGTGCGAGTCGGACTCGCTCACCGAGGGTTCCGTACAAATTTGTATTTATTTATTTCTTTGGGAAAACATACAGTTACACAAAAGTCTCTTAACAATTTTTAGTATCTAAAGTTAATAGTGTATGTGGAACTCACAACGTTATCCACATGTTACCTATTCAAAATTTTATATAAGAACTAAATAGGCATGCGAGTGAATTTCCATTACATTACATTATTAAGCTTCGACTACAGTTACAAATAAATTTAGTTTATTAATTTTTGAATTACAGTATTTCGACATTTGTTAGATGGTAGTGTAAATAGATCTGTGTCCGAAAAGTGTGTGTTATAATTATTTGCTATACGACGTAGAGGTGCGCGGACTCCAGCATTGGTGCAGCAAGATGGAATGCCAATAGTGGTCGTGCACACACCTCGCGTCTCATAACAGTTCTAGGTACAACATAACTTAATTTATTTACCAAATCAGAGCAGTCATATCTGCCACCACATATATCATACAGAAACATCATCTCTAGGAAAATTTGTAGGTATAATAATAATATTATAATATAATATTCTTTACTGTTCAGAAAATACAGAACTAGATCAGATAAATTACTGGTCTGGTCTGGTACACTAGGATTCCCTGTGTCGTGGAGGTCAGTCTCTTTCATCATAGTTCAAAAATAAAATATAAATACAATGTAGCTTATGAATAACAAAGGTACAGTTAAACAAAAACAAACATTATAATAAAAAGTACCTGGCGTCTTGCAATAAATTGTGTAGTTGCGTGTGTGTGAGTGAGTGTGTGTGTGTGTGAGAGAGAGTATGTGTGTTTCTGTATGTACATGCATGTGTGCGCGTGTCATAAAAATAATAGGATGAATTATATAAATATATGTATAAGTATGGCATATTATATATAAGCACATGGTTTAACAAGTATTTAATAGTTTCTGAGTGTCCTCGTAATCCAGACCTTTTAGATAAGTTTTAATGTGTGATTTGCATTTCGATTTTCTCAAGGGTAATAAATTAATTTGGTCGTTAAGTTTATCATAGAGAAATGGCCCCATATACTGAAAGCATCTTTTACCAAAATCAAGTCTACGCTTTGGTTTATGCAATCTAGACTTCCTTCGGGATAGCGCTTTGGATTCCAGTTTGCCTAAAGCTTCTTTATGGAACCTTAGAGCTACGGCCATAATATACATATATCTGTCGCACTCGCAATGCGTCCGTCTCATGATACAAGGTATTGGTTGGAAATCGCCTTGGTTTTTTATAAGCTACCTAGGTAGGTACATATACATATCCATACTTCCATTTTTCACGTTAACTTAGACGTTTGTTTCACAGCTTCAAGGGACCGTAGACCAAAGTATATTGTTTTAATTTCAACTCGAGACGGACCACAAAGTGATCCTATAAGGGTTCTGTTTTTTCCTTTTGAGATACGGAACCCTAAAAAGACGACAATACTTACATTTAGTTTTTGCTTATATTCTGAATCGTTTTTACATGAAACAAGTGTTTGGCAATTCAAAAGTGGCTGTAAATGGTTTAAAGGAGAATGGCGAGACTACATGTATTGTGGGACCCAGTGTTAGGAGTAGCATACATTATAGAAACTTATGAATTGTTAAAGAACGACATAAGACTAACCAAAAAGCAAATGGGAAGTAAGTTACAGAAGATGGGAGAAAAAAGATATGAACGGTAGAAAATTATAACCTAAAATATTCTTAAAGTACTTTGGGCATGTACTTATTGGCCTATTATTCAGTAGTAGAATGGCTTATTCATACATATTTACTTAAATTCACACCTATATCCCTTGAGGGTAGGTAGAAACTACAGAACGCCATCTGCTACGATTCGTAATAGGTAGGTATCTACTTCTTTTACTTCATCCACGAACATACGTCCGCGCGTTGCGCCTGACTTTTTTAAGGACATCACTAATATTTTCAGTGGATTTTTCTAGGGTGTCCTCCCATTACTTGTCCAGAAACTAGATTGTGGTCAGGTTAAACCTAGCTAACATGTAGTTTAGCATCATCCTATTGCTCTTTCCAATCCATCGGCACAGTATGTCCTCTTCCATATCTACATCTCTACAAGCCATCATCTTAGCATTCACCCCCTTTCTACCTACCATACCTATCATCTTTCACACAATATATGCTGCTCAGGGGTTTGGCTAGGTTTACAGACCTCAACCCTCGTTACGAAAAGGTTCATAAAATAGTAATAACTTTTTTAAGTGGTAAAGGTACACAATATGACTAGATAAGGAGTCCAGTTGTTAGATCTCCTAGAATATAATAAAAATAAGCATATTTGCTCTGCTTGAAACTAGAGGTTTGTTAAATAAATAAAAATATATTTTAAAGAAATCGCTTTTATTTACTTTATAATGACTTATAAAATATTGAAGACATACAATTGTTGTGAATCTTGGATATTTTTTTTTTAGTATGTAAGTATTGATTTATCTAATTAAAAGATTATCTAAGAAGGCAGCTGGTGCAGCGACATACCTCTGGTGTCTGGCATAGCCCATCTACCACAATATGCTTATAACATGAGAGCAACAGCCCACTGTCCATGTTCCCACGGGGCAATAACAATAGTATCCTAATATGGCATTTCGCCCCTCCAGCCTCCTATCTAGTGCGATGTATGTATAATAGGACTTGCTACCTATATGCCTAGATTTAATTCGGGCACTTAGAATAAATGGGTGGTTACCAAATAAATAGTTACCTAGGTGGAAATTGCAAATTCTAGCATTGCTAGGAATATAGAAATTAAAATCCTTTATAATTCGTTTTCTGAGCCCATCAGGTATATGTCGCTTTTCAGCATCATTGCACTCCAAAAACAAGCAGCGCCCTGCTGTATCAGCCGCTCTTCTCAACCTGGGCAATATAATATGTTCAGCAGAAGTTTCCTGTAATGGACGTCTTGAGGTGGATGGACTAGCCTCTTCACCCTCTGCTGTGTCAGATATTCTTCTTGTGGGCAATATTTGTTCAGTAGATGTTTCCACTAATGGATTTCCAAATGTTGATGGACCAACCTCTTCAACTTCCACCGTTTGCTCTGTCTGTTGAGAAGATGTTGGTTGACTGATTGTAGAAGGTGAAACCACAGCAGAACTTCTATAAGAACTGTCCACCACTCTCTGTGCCCGTAAATAGCATGGCACACATATGTCCTCATTTAAGGTTAACTGAAACAATAAAAGTAAAATGTTGCCAAAAATAATAATATATTAGGATTTCATATCATTATTTGTAATATTAAATGTTTATAGGCTTACTGGTAAGGTTGGCATCCAAAAAGCCCACTTGTGATGAGACCTTGACAGTAACCTTACCTTAGGGTTACCAGTAACCCTATATAAATTGTTTTCATTACCAACCTGGCGGGGCTTATCCATTCCGATACAATGTCTCTTATTCGGGTTTCCCTTTCAGACATCTCTGGTCGGACAACTAGCCTGCTCCTGATTCTCAAAATCTATCTGCCACATCCAGCACATACATCACGAAGGCCAGGTTGTGGTTGGGTCTCATGTTCAGGACCATCATTTGGGTTACTATTTATCAACTCCCAACATGAGTGACAAATATAGTTGTCTCCAGTTACCTAAAAATATTATTACTATGGTTAAGGATACACAAAAAATGTTTACAAGCTAAGTTATAGGTACGACTTTCCATTGACGTCCGTCGAATTAAGGGTGGAGAGGGCGGTGGGGGGAGGGGGGGGGGTGTTTACTACCCCCCCTTAAAGGGAAAAGTTGCGGAGCCCCCCCCTTTTCGAGTTTTTTAAATTTTTAAGTCTGAGGAAATTTTTCCCATTTTATGAATTAAAATTAATAGTAAGTGTAAAAAACCATGGGGGACCCCTTAGGGGGGAAGGGGGTTCTCCCCCTACAGAAGGGGGAATCCCCCTTCATAAAAAAAAATGGCACTGATTTAAAGAGGCAGTTGTAAATAGCGGTTTTAGTAAGTTAAAAATTATAAATGGCACGTTTCATAACTAGGTACCAGCCAAGCCAAACCCTAAAATATTTTATGCATGGTCGAGGGTGGGCTTGGTCGACGGAGCCCCGCTTTGCGGGGCTCCTACTTCTGGGTGGTTTATAAAAAAATAACCACGAAGGGGATGGCGGGGTCTATTCGCTCGCTTCGCTCGCTCACACGACCCCGCCATCCCCTTCTAACCTAACCTATCCGAGTTGGGGTGCCCTAAAGTCCAGATTGCAATCAGTTTCTCCTATAAAGTAATAATAATACTGACGATGACAGTGACAATACAAATAGCGTCAGTTTTACGTTTCGTTCCACAAGCCGACAAAAAACGGTAAACACTTAACATTTTAATTTTTTTTATTTCGTACTGAAAATAATGCTGTAATTTATATATAAACTGTTAAATATATGTGTGCATGAAAACTATTTAAACTAGTACAAAATGTTATTATTTACGTAAATTTATATAAAATAAAATGTTACCAAACGTAAGACAACTTAACCGTTGGTGAAACGAAACGTTCAATAGCGATAATTCTATATAATCTGTGGTAGGAATTGATATAAATACTGCAAAAATATTTATTTTCAACATTTTTTTTCTCAAAAAGTACGCGTCTCCGCATGTTGAGACTTTACGTGTGTTCTTATAATAATTTAACCTTTCTGTAAAAAAAATATCAACCCCCAACTCGACGGCCGGCAATGGAAAGCTTAGCCAAGTTATAATCATGTTTTGCTTCTGGTAACCCAGAAGCAAAACATGAAAAAGACTATGAGAAAGTGACTACCACATTCAATGCTGCCAAAGCATGTGTGGTACAGGTACCCATACTGAGTAGATTAAAGAACAGACTATCCAAAAACTCTATCCATCAGGTTATTACGCTAGCAGTGTGGTTATACAAAAATAGTAATATTCTTCTAATCAAGTATCTTGACTTGGCCTGCGAAGTTGTACTTCATCAGTGGTACACCTAGTCATACAACATTGTTAGGAGATTCTGCTCTCTGGAGCCCTTACCATTGGTAGCTTGGGTCCTGATACCGGTGCAGTATTTTATTTTAAAATGTTATTAATATTGTGCACCACAAGCAGTACTATAAATACTTCTTATTATAAAATACTTCAGGTTGTTATTATATTCAGAAGATTAAGAGATGCTCCTGTGTTGCCCAATACTGCAAGACTAGCAGGAAGAGCATAATTATGATAAGAGTATCACTGTGTATACGAAACTACATATTTGTATACGAAATCTCTACTTTTGCTTGCTCCATTTATTTTATATTTGTATGATTTGTGTTCATGAAATTAAACAAATTAGTACATGAATATACTTACATCACGCGGGTACACCCATTTCTGTACTCTTTCAACTTTTTGATCACGTTCATCAGACAAACGATGTCTCGGTAACCGAGCAATTCTCAATTATTAACACAACGCATTTTAACCGTTGAGAAATTCCAAATCACTTGCAAGTTGGTCGTCAGTCTAAAGGTAAAGCCAAATTGTCAAGAATCCACAAAATCGCAAAAATAGTATTAGAATCCCACCCACGTTAGCTGTTAAACACAAACAATGGAATGAATTGACAATGACATCAAATGACATGACAATTCGACACTGACGTTCCATTTTTACGTTCCATGTTTTCATTACTGTTAAAATAATTTATATTATTTTTACGGACTGTTTATAACAGTATTTATGTTTCGTTTTATACGTTATTGGTTTATTTAACAAGATGTAAGTAAAATAAAAAGGAAATCTGCCAAGCGAAAACGTACTTAAGTATTTTAAGAGGGTAAATCAGTAGTGTAGATTGGAATGTATCAATGTAATTCGTAAAAAACATTGCGTTCGGAAACTGCACGATACTTATTTTTTAATAAACTAAAATCATTAATAACTTTTAATTCCCATTCTCTAGTAACTCAATATTTTTATATAGAACTCTTATAAACTTGTTACTATAATTAGTATAAACTAGTCCGAGCACGGTGCTCCGTTAATTTTTAAATTACGTGGGTCCAGCCTCGCCATCCTCCTTTATTTATATATTGAACTTTGTGCAATATATGGCAGAAGAGTCCTAGGTCGATTCTGTAAAATTCAAACAACAACTAGCACGGAACAGATAAATAGAGTCTAAACAGATAAATAACTCTATTTATCTGTTCCGTGACAACTAGCATCTCACATCGCTATTCACTCTCACTTCGCATAAGGTTCAAAATGCACTTGCACTTTGAATCGGATTCGAGTGTGAAGTGAGCGTCGAAGTGACGGGGAAATTACCTTACACAATTCCACTTCTTACGTCATCTTATACTTTATCTGTCAAAATCTCCCTGTCAATTTAGTGCAACTCGCTGACACGCTCGCAAGGGCGCCACCCTTGCGAGCGTGTCAGCGAGTTGCTAGTGTAAATTCGTATTATCAACCGAGTTTTTAGAATGCCAATCAAGAAACTTACAGCGGATTCAGATTCGAAGTTTAGAATGAGGTCTTACAGAATCACCCATCAGTGATCTCTTACGCACTTTTCGATACGGAGGAATTTTATGATGACACTTTGTTTTAGTTGTTATATTTTTTTTATGTTTGTAAAACTTAAATAAAATATATATCTTTCAAATAAAATTAAAATTGAAGCAAATGATTTGACTGTGACAACAAATGATTCATTTTGTGTCATTAGCATTTTCAGTTCAATTTCAAATTAAATAGGAATCTCCATTACTATAATGATTATTAACAAAAAATATTTAAAACTGGCAGGAACAAAGGTGTAATAGTTATTTTTTATACAAGAGTGCAAAGTTGCTTTTTAACCGCGTGTTCAATTTTGATGACCGAGCAAGCGAAGGATTCTAAAATTGAATCACGAGCGCAGCGAGTGATTCAAAATTAGAATCCTGAGCGTTAGCGAGGGAATCAAAAGAGCACGAGGTGAAAAATCTTTGCACTCGAGTGCAACACGTAACTTTTCATTCCACCTCAGCGAGGAAATGACTAAATGCAAAAAAAAAACGTTTACAAAGTCTGAGTTTTTAACAAATTAAAAAAAAGTTGAATGATATATTCGGCACCATAGAGGTAGCAGTAAATAGGTTTAATGTTTTTTTTTAATTCACAAACTTAGTGCACACGATGTTCTAAATTCAATTTACTTTATCCTCTAGAGAATAAAAACGGCTTTTCCACTCAGATATTGAAGATAAATTTACTTTATCCTCTAGAGAATAAAAACGGCTTTTCCACTCAGATATTGAAGATTAAAAATACTCTTTCCGAGATGGTGGGATGAAAAATCAATTTAAAGTTAAATAGCAGGTCTGGCAGTATTCCGATTGAACAGTGGACTTAATACCAAGTTGTATTGTTCGTGTCTTGTTAAGTACAAACATAGTTAGATAGTTGGTAATAGTTGGTAGAAGTAGAGTCACAGTTCCACAGAGTAAGTTTAAATGTTGGACTTATATTTATTGCCATTACCTATTTTGAAATACATGATGTGTGGTTGGACCGGTTTTTAATGTATTAGTAATTTTTAATAATAATTAAATATAATATTATACAAAGCTTAAAAATAAATATAAACATATAATATGTACATTGGAGGGCTCACAGGGCATCAAAATACTCGTCCGCATCGCTCTCAATGGGACAAGTGCCCAGAACGCTAGCAGCATTACCACGTTGAATGGCAATGCTAATTCTTTGACCCAAGAAAAGGCCCGCCCAGGTAATTTTTAGGGGTAAAAGTATTCATGAATACGAGCAAAAATTAACATAGAACAAAAAAAAGAAAAAGAAATGTTCCTTATTTTAATTTTATTTGTGTTGGTCCCTTAATAAAAACCGGTCAAGTGCGAGTCGGACTCGCCCACCGAGGGTTCCGTACATATTTGTAGGAACATATCCATACTTCTATACTAATCCATACCTACTATCCATATTTTAATCATCTTAATATTATAATTGCGTTTTTTGCGACTTAAACGGCCGTATCTTTTTTTCACGTTAACATAGCTAAGGTGTGTTTTTCTTTACAGAATCAAGGGACCGTAGATTTGAGTGTATGGTTTTAATTTTAACTCGATACCTCCACGTGTTCCCGAGATAAAGGGTCTCGACAGACAGACAGACAGACGGACAACAAACTGATCCTATAAGGGTTCTGTTTTTTTCCTTTTGAGGTACGGAACCCTAGAAACGCACATATATGAGTACTTTCAACCCTATAATAGTTATGACCATTTTTCTGCCCTTATTCCATGTTACTTAGGGGTCGGCGCAACGTTGTGAGTAGTGTATTTGTTACCTCTACCACACCCGCGACACTCCGTAGAAACGAAACGATATAATTGCCTACACTAATACTAAAATAATAGACTGTACAGATACGTGCGTGAGTGTGCGTGTCTACGCGCCGCGCGAACAAAAACGCAGTTTCCAGAGCTTGCCGTTCGACGCGGGGAGAGGTGAGGAATGGTTTCAGAGGTAGGCGGAGCGTGTCGCTACTGTACGGTAGTACTAATACTTGTACTGTGCCTCTACTATTACACGCGTCCAATATAATAATGTTTTTAGGATGCTGTTGCGATTGCCTCGTTTTTGCAGTGCCTCTCAAATGTTCGCGGTAACTTATACCGATGGGTTTCTTGCCATCATCCGCAAGAAAACGGCCTCGCTCCTAAACAGAATAAGGGGCAGTCACAATAGCATCCTTAAGACTGTGGCGGCCGATAAGTTCTAATCATGTGTACTTATTATTGCAATAATGTTTGTTGTCCATAACTCTTTTGGTCGCAAGCGTTTCATCCCTCTTCTTCACATGCCCAAACGATTCCTTTTCAACCATTCTGTTACTGGCTCAACTTGCTCTTATATAATCATTGAAGCAAGATGAAGAAGCAAGATGACGACAGTTCTGATGACGAACAAGAATGGTTCTGTATCATTTGTTGTGATGCCTATTCTAACTCTGCCCCTGGAGAACAATGGATTGAATGCAGAGAATGTAAGAATTGGGCCCATTTGCAATGTATTGAAGATGAAGAAAACCAAGCATTTGTATGTCCTAATTGTTATTCTGATCAATCACCTGGAGAGTAACTAGTTTTGGTATATTTTTTATTTCTTAAAAAGACTCGAGACTGATTAAAAAGTTAATAATTTTGGAACATAGTAATGAAAGAGAAATCTTTACTGTTTATAGCAGGTAGTTTACTAGTCCGTATAGACTGATATTTTTAATAATTGATCTCATTTGCATAAAAATAAGTACAAACTATTGATTAAAAATACGTTTTTATGTTTGAATAATTACATAAGAAGGTTCCTTGTTTTTTTTTATTATAATACTTAGTATTATACAATTAAACTTTAAAAACTGTTGATTTATATTGAAAAATATAACGAATAAGTATATTATTATAAAACTGATGTGTTTTAATATCCTAATTAATTTTCACTCATATAAAACTCCCAGCATTATCAACGGCACAACCGACCTCAGCTACGGCACAACTTGCCCCAGATTGGGGTTGGTAGTGCCTTGCCGCCTCTGTATAAAAAAATCGCATTTTCATAAAAACTATTAAAAATGTGCAAAATCTGAAGTTAAATTCGTAAAATAGATTAAATTTGGCTTAGGATGAACCACTACTTTCAGACATAGTACTTGTTTTATCCGAATCTTAAAAGGATTTGTCAAAATCGGCACTTTCAGCCCCGCTCTCCCCTACTCCTTACTCCACAATATATCCATATAGTACGACTGGTTTTAACACTTACTTGTAGATTTTCTCTTTATATTTGAGGGGCATCCGTGGGTCTCAAGTTGTTTCAGAACCCTGTAGCCATTTCATCAATCTTTTGTTGATTGGGTAATAATCATAATCATAAATCTTTATTTATCCCAACATAATAACAAGCACTACATAATAAAGAAGAAATAAAGAAAATAAATCGAGAAGGGTGTCTGAGGTAGGAGTCCTGATTTACAAATTGCCTGGCTCTTTTACTACCTACTTAACTGTTGATTTATTTTCAGAAAACCAAATATATGCAATAAAATAAAGCAATAATCATTAGTAATCATTACGAAAGCAGAAAAATGTACGCAAAAAATTAAGTGGAAACGGGCTATTCAGCGTGTCGAATGTCTAAAACGTAATTAGGGATGAAATAAGTCAAGCACCGCCCCCCCACCAATGACACACCAGCGGACTAGATTATAAGGAGGAAAATGTAGAAAAGGACTCTGTGATTTTATACATCAAAGAAGGTAATATTTGGATATCTGCGTCATGATTTTGATAACCGTAATAATGAAAATCAAATACAGTTGGTATTTTCTGTGACATAGGAGTTCCCCCCCCCCTCCCTTGGGGGAGGCCTTTGTCCAACAGTGGACGTCTTCATCGTGGAATCTGTGATACTTTGTAAACACTTTAAAATACCTAGTGTTTTTATGCAAGGTACATCGTATTCACGTATAATTATATAATTCCTGTAAATGCAAATATTGTTAACATCTTTTTTAAAAGAGTAAGTATGGAGTTTCTTGCCCATTCTTCTCCATACAAAACTACTTTTTGGAATGGGCACCTAGAATCATTTTTTTTACTCTACTACTTTTGAACGTCAAATACGTTCAAAAGTGCCTTATAATGGTCTAATTCAAATAAATGATTTGACTTTGACTTTGACTTCAGGGTGATGATAATGATGAGGAGTCCATTACGAGAAGATTCTTGGATATACAATCCTAAGTTTCCTGCTGACTGTTATAATCGTAAAAGTTTATGAGGATAGATAAATGGAGGTTTCTTGCTCTTTCACGCATAAACAATAGATCAGATTTTAATGAAATTTTACGGTAATATAGCTTCTAGTACCCGTCAGAATAATACATGGACCATAAATTTGGCTAAAATAAGGGAATTACTGATTCCACACGGGCTAAATCGCAGACGGTTGATAGTTTAATGAAATTCTGGGGTCTTCATTTTAGTAAAACTAACGAACATTCGGTTTTCGGTTAAAAATCATAAAAAAATTCTTCCCAGTCGTACACTCCTGCCATGCCGGCGTGGTTGTGGTCATGGATCGTCTGGTAGGTTGGTTGGGGCTTATGCGAGACTGAAATATTTGTTTGTAAATAAAGTCTTCGACTCAAATTATAATACCGTAAACATTAAAGGGTACTCATAATAAATTCCTGCTAAATGAAAAGGCCATCAACTTGGTATTCTGTTGCTTAATTATTAACTAATAATTAAAAAAGCAATCATCTTAAAGTAATTGGAATTATTCTAAAGTAATTAAAACTTTCACAGATAGTTTTGGAGGGGTAAATGAAATACAGGCTTAAATCAATCTTATGAACTCTGCCAAGAAGGATGTTTTTTCTTTGTGATAATAAGTACCTATTTCTTCTTTGATGACACAAAAAGTGTAATAATTGACTAATCTAATCAAGAACATTAGAATAGAATATTTGTTAAGGCTTGGTCAAACTGGAGCGACGACTAAGGGCAATATTTAACCGGGACACCATGGTGGCGCAACCAGTCACCGCCACCAACAAAAAGTATGCAACTATAAAGAGAGTATCTCACCTGGCTGCGCAACCAATTTAGCGGCGGCGAGCAGCACGGACGCGTAAACTGCATATATTTTGTGATGGCGTTCAGGGATGGCGCGACCCGTGGCCACCACCATAGTGTCCTACTGCGATAGATCCTTTAAAAGGACGCGGTCGCAAGAACAGTTAGATAGATACTCCAGCAGTATGGATGGGTCCACACTATCACAGGCAAAATACTATTGCAGTAAGTAAGTTTTCGATGACAACTCATGGTAGATTGTCCGCTCCGCAGGGCTTTTTTAGGTAGATTCCTATATTATTATTATCATCCTATAATGTTATCAACAGTCTCTTATTCACCATTTCAGCGGTTTTCATGAATGTTCCACGTACTCGCGATCTTATCAAAATCTGAACAACTAGGTACTTAATAAAATTATACCTACCTAATTGTGAATTATTTGAGAATGCTGTACTTACTTAGTAATTTGTTTACGTACAGACGAACAAGCTAGTTGGTTTACAAGCAAAAAAAAATCATCATTCTACTACACTCACAATATTTTATTTTATTCCATTTTTTTATATCGAGCTCGTACGTATCCCTAGTACAGTCAACAGCAAAAGTAGATGATCAAAATCAGAAATTCAATACTAATTTATATAATTTATTACTAGTTTATTTATTAAAAGTATGTGATTGTCATACACATACTTTTGAATCACTTTAACGTCACACAGTTCTGACGCGAACTCCGTTCATTAGTATTGAATTTCTGATTTTGATCATCTACTTTTGCTGTTGACTGTACCTGCTTACTAAAGATAAAAAAATATAATAAATACATAAAATATTAGTGTAGTAGAAGGATGAATATTTTTGCCTGTAAACTAATTAGCTTGTTCGACTGCACGTATTTTGGTAATAATAAAAGTCTGTTACCTACATTTTGGTTTTCTACCAAGTCGTCACACAAATATTACGAACGAATTCGTAACACAAATTGGCTTCTCTAGTCTTAACCTTGGTATATTTTTGGAACACTTCTACAATAGGTGCCTATTACCTTCAACTGTTTCTTCAAATTGTCAATTGTGAGAAATCAATTAAGCGAATACCTATTAGGAATTGATTCTTCTTATGCGTAGCTAGGTTGTAATAATGCTCCAGACTGTTAGGGTCTGTGGTTTTTATTAATTACGCCAATAACGTCTGTAATTTTACTTAAGACTTCGAAATTTAATGCTAATAAATTGCGTATAGCAACAGGTGAGACGCCTGTAATTATATTGTTAAGCGTTATGAAAACTTTACTCGTAGACGAAATGGCACTAACCATTCGAAGTTGTGAAAAGTTAAGTAGGTACTTAGTTATATTTGTAATATGTAGTTATATAGTATGAAAATTTAAAAAAATGCGGTTTAGAATTTTGAAACGTGCTCAATTGAATAATACAGCATGTTTGAGAATATTCATTTTATTAATAAATTCATAAATTTTTACTTTACCCAATAATAATAATAACAATAACGTTTATTGGACAAAATCATAACTTAGCCTACTACAGTTTCAACACTAAAAACATAACACATAAGAGGCTTCTAACCTAAATGAACTCCTGATTTCCAAACTAGGTAAAAACCTGTATCTTGGAAATCAGTGCTCTTCCAATGAACATAACACGGACTCTTACTTAAATAAGGAGTAACTAAGATACATCAGTACTGAAAAACTTAGGTCCGACAATTCAGTCATGTGAAAAAGAGAAAAAAAAAAAAAAAAAAAAAAAAACATACTAATAGATTATTGCGTTAGTGGGGTTACAGCTTGACGATTTTGAGAGATATGATAAGTGTTATGTTGTGTAAGATGTAAGAATATTGTGAAGTGTAGTGTAGTGTATAATGTGTAACGGAAGAAATTATGTTATTTCTGGACAAGTGACAATGATAGAAGACAATTAATATTAAAAAAGTTTGCAGAGTCAAGGCGAACTGAGGCGTATTAAAATCAGCCTTAAGACCAACTGTAATGATCTTTTATCAAAAAATAAAGGTAATCTTATTTCGATGCCACAAAAACCCTAAAATCCTTAAAAACCATGAGTAAGCAAACATTGAGAATTGATTCTTTTCCATGCACTGTAACAATTTTCCAGTGTTCAGTTGAGTGAGTATTAAAACTATAAAAAAAAATGTTAAGCAAAATTCTATGCAAATCCACAAAAAATTGATGCTCTAGCAAAAGAATTTGAAAACGGTATTATTTTTATTCTTTCACACCCGATGCTGTTACAGTAGGTACCTTTTAATTTATTTATAAAGCGATTCGCACACTGCCCCGCCTCGCGCAGCGTAGTGCGGGAGCGCGTGTTCTTACGTTGCTTGAAAGTACCTCTCTTTGCATTGAAAACACGCCTAGCGCAACAAACAGAAAACGCATTCACGCGTAGTGCTGCAGGTCACACGCCTAATCGTACATGCAGAGAAACACGCGCCCTCGCGCGTGGTTGCGGTGCAAGACGCAAGGTATGGCACACTGAGTTCTGCAGTATGGTGTGTGATTTTGACAAAGCTTAATATTTTATGTATAGTCATAAAAAATTTTTTTTCTTAAATCTAAGTAATTCTTAACAAATTACCCTTTAATCGATCTTGTTGTAGTAATTGATCTTGCCGTGTGGTGCCGGTCGCGAATATCACCACCCCATTTCTACGCGTGGGTGTCGTAGAAAGCGATAGAGGGATAATTACCAAAGGATGGGCAGCAGCGTCCTTCTGAGTACCATAACACCTACTGCGATCGCCAACAAGCATCGGCCAAGCATGGCGATTACGGCTGACCTGCCTCCCCCCTCCCCCCTTGGGAGAGACCTATGCCCAGCAGTGAACGTCTAAAGGTTGACATGATCGATCTTGTTCATAAAAAAGGATGAACCCAGTAACATACATAGGCACGATTTCTTAGAAAAAAAAAACCAGATAATATAACAGCACATCCTAAATGAGTTCTACATTAACAACCATTTTTAATATAGGAAAGAATGCTCTGCACTGTACTTTCACCACCGCAAGGTGCTGTGAAATGAGACCTTCGAGTCACCGTATACTATACTGCAGCTCCGCACGTTTGTGCGAGGAAATCTGCATGATGGTGCAGATCTGTACTCCCGTAACCACGCGAGTAACTTCGTCGCCACGCAACCCCACTGCGTAATACGGTGCAGTGTGCGAATCGCCTAACTAGCTGACCCGACAGACGTTGTCTTATCCCTATCTACCTACCTACGGCTCTACCACCCTACCTACCCTATCTACCCTATCAACTTAACTAACAAGATACCTACCTACCTATCGAGATAATATCCGAATGTTTAATAGATATTCTGCTATTCAACTGAGACAAATCCAACAAATCAAATATAATGAAAATCGGTCCAGCCATTCTCGAGTTATAAATGTTGTAACAAACCCGACTTTGTTTTATGAAAAGTAGGTAGGTACTTGCCTAGACATAAGATCAATTTAAAAGAATTAAAATCACGAATTATAATATTGGCAGTATACCTGAGTATTAACAGATGAATACTAACACAAAGTACGTAAGGCTGCGTCGCGCGGCTCGCGCCCGAGCAGAGAGACCGCTTAGAACAAACGTTTAGAGGCATTCTCAACAAGTAGTTTCAAGCAGACTTCAGACTCGACTGTCACGTGTTGTCTAAATGAATAAATGAGAGACATTGACATTTCACGACGAACAAGAAAATTTTATTATAAAAAGTTGCAAAGAGTTCCAACCAGTGTCAATAAAATAACATATTGTCACAAATAAAACCTACAGAGCAGTAGCCGCCCTAGTGAGTCTGGCAAGTTTAGGTCATTATTTTTGAAGAAGGCGGGAGCGGTCCTTCTGTACCCTCTATATTTTGTGATACTAAACAGGAAATAATGCAAATGAACCAAACTTTATGTTTTAAAACTCGATCAATGGAAGGATATAGTTCTTTTTTTTAAATTTCCATAAAACAATATGTGATTTGTACTCATACATAAACCCTCAAATCTGTTAAGTACCGGACATGCCTCAGGTTCTTCTTATATTGGAAACTATCAATTCTTGTTAGATAGATGAGGGGACTCAAACCGAAAACCGAAAATATTCAGATTTATACGAAACGCTAAGACATGAAAACATATCATGTTGCTTTACTGGAAAACTCTTTGTATTGCCATACAAAGCCAAACCGCCCCAGAAAATAATGTAACCATAGCAATGTCCCACTTTCAATATTTATGTTCTTCACGCTAGGAATTTGCGGTCTTCTAACAATCTTCTCTTAGGGTGTTACTACACCAATCGATTGATCGTCGAACGATGCCATCGATCGTCATCGATCGACATTGATTGATTGGTGTGGTAGCTTTGGCTGATCGACGGATACCGTTCGACTAACCAATTGATCAAATGTCGGTCGACGGCACCGGTCGACGTTGATCGATTACCTAACCCTGGCTATAATCTATCAGTTTCTTTCGAAATATATTTGCAAGAGAGGACGCGTTGACCAGTTCAATGTTGCTATTATTACAGAGACGCAAACGCACAAGACACATAAACACAAGCAGGCCAGGCACTCGGGCAGCAGGTGATAATAGGGAGCGGACGACGCGCGGCGTGGCTAATCAAGCAGCTCGATCGACGTCGACTAATCCATTCTACCATCGATCGATACCGTCGATCGATTTGTCTGGTAACACCCTTACTGTGCCCTTTCCATACTTTTGATTTTGATTATTCTTATTTTCATATCCAGTCCATTCTTCTTCCTCTCAATATCGTCGTTTCTACTTTGCTACGTGTGGACGTTTGTTTGCCTCTCTGAGAGTATCTTTAGTATTATTTTATTGTGTTTTTTTGACGGACAAGTTGACGATTTCTGCTATTTATCGGTCCCTTTCTTACTATCTTGTGGGATTGTCCATTTGCTGTGGCGGCCATATTTGATCCTGGTGCTGTGTCTCGCTCGTGTTCTCCGAAGGCGACGCGAATCGATGATCGTCGGGTCTTCAGTACTCGTAAGAATCGTGAGGACAAACTTTTAAACGGAGAATCATTTCGTGGGATTCGAACCTGCGACACCTAGTGTAAACGCTTCCGACGGGCGCGCTGCTCCGACCACCGAACCAACTCGACACGAGTGCGGCGCAGCGAAATACGCTATCAGTAACTTAATGTTTAGCGACGTCACATCAGTCGCCCTGTACCACGATACATAGCGATAATCAGAACGGCACTTTGAAGCTTGAGTTTATTTTTGATCGATTTTTTTTCCTGTTGCTGTTGACTGGTTCCTGCTTTTCCTGAATACCCCCAAGACTTGAACTAATAATAATAATGATGTATCACTCGCCTAACAAAACAATTTCCAGCCCCGATTTAAGAACAACAACGTCAGAGGTCGATCCGGGAGTCACATGCAGGAAACGAAATCAACCAGAATGCGTGTTTGCTGATAATTTAAACGAACTTGCTTCCGAACTGAGATCGACTTTGCAATCATTTCGCAGTAACGTTGACTCCAGCCTGGCCGCTATCAACTCCAGCATTGCGGGTATGAGAAGCGACTTAGAACTTCTCACTTCGCACACTACAGAAATTCGTAATGATATCAACCGTCTGCGTGACGAACAGGAAGCTTTTAAGCGGCAGATGATAGCCCTAGATGGTAGGAACAAGGACTTGACTCAACGTATCGACTCGTTAGAGGGTTCGCTTCAGTTTACCTCTGATCAATGCAACGATGTCATGAAGAAGATCTCCACATTGAAGGCTGCTTTACTTCTGCGGAACGTACCGATAGTCTAGTTGCTGAGCTTGAAACTAAAATCGACACGTTAGAACAGCAAGCCAGAGCCTGCAATATTGAAGTGTGTAATGTCCCGGAGAGGCGGGGGGAGAATCTGATCACACTTATTGCATCAATTGGCGAGAAAATTAAATTCCCAATTACTCGAAACGATATTATTTCTATACATCGCGTGCCCCAGAAAACTTTGAATAAAGATAGACCCAAAAATATTGTGGTTAGGTTCTCTTCGGTGCCTTTTCGTGACAATGTTTTGAGTGCCTACCGCTTGGCTAAGGGATTAAAATTCGACCAGGTCGGGATAACAGGTACTCCGCATACAATATACGTGAATGAGCACCTAACACTGAAGAAAAAGCTGTTCTTTCGCGAATGTCGCCTTGAGGCTAAAAAACACAAGTTTAAGCATTGTTCCAAACAATGCTCAAACAATGTTCTTGTACGCAGGACTGACCTATCTACAATACTTGCTATCCGAAACTGTAATGATTTTCACAAATTTAAAATCGCCGATGATACAATCACAAAACACAATGGTTAGCATATTATACAGTTTTATTATAACAAAAAACGACTACATAAACTTCCCTTTTTTATACAATGTAACTTTATGCGGGTTGAAAACTCTTTACATTCAATATTGTTTTTGTTTTAGTATTTTTTTACTTATAACACCAGGTTTAGTGGCAGCATCTTTAAATATATTTGCAAGTTCTACATCTTTTAGCAATCGTGTCACTACTTATCTTCTGCTTAATGGCTGATACACTTACTATTTATTATCAGAATTGTAGGGGCATACGTGGCAAAGTTCAGACAATATATATGAATATCTTAAGCAACTCATACGACATTATTGTATTAACGGAAACATGGCTTGTACCGGACATAGCAGATTGTGAGGTTATTGATGAGCGTTATATATAGTCTATCGTCGCGACCGAGATCGCGCGGCCACTGGTAAACGCGACGGTGGAGGTGTTCTTGTTGCCATCTTACGTACAGTTCAACCCACATATTTCACTAATATAACAGGTAACTCGTTGCACACCCATATAGAATATTTACTTATACAATTACCTAGCCATGACCGCGCGAAACGACACTTGATTAGCGCGGTGTATATACCACCGAACACACCAGACGATATCTATTCTACATATTTGGACATGCTTTCGACAATTTTAAGTAATCCCATGACACATTGTTTTTACATAATCGGTGATTTTAATTTACCGGCCATGGACTGGTGTTCCCGTGACAACGCTACACGCGACCAGCACCTTGAAGCCCCGTCTGTCAGTTGCAGATATCTAGATAATTTCATTGCGGAATTTAGCGCTACACAATATCATAATTTTGCAAACGCTAACAACCGAACATTGGATTTGTTAATCTCCAATGAGCACTGCCATGTTTACCAACCGAGCGATTACTTAGTACCCGTGGACCTACATCACCCTCCTTACTGTGCTGTCACTTCCCCTTACTTGAACTATTCATCTATGAAACGCTGCCCAGTCGTTAAATTTAACTATAACAAGGGCAATTACGATCTTATAAAGGCAGATTTATCTGATATTGACTGGAACAGCTTGCTTTAAAATTTACCAGCACATGAATCGGTTAACACATTTTATAATATCTTGTCTGGTATCATTATAAAACACGTCCCTCAAAAATCATACAGAACTTCTAATTTCCCCATTTGGTTCACTCGTTCCCTTATAAGGTTATTTAAAAATAAGAACAATGCCTGGATCAAATGGAAAGTGTACAATAATATATCTGACTATGAGCAATTTTCCCTATTTCGTCGCAGATTCAACAAAGAATGTTACCTATGTTACTCTAACTATATAAAAACTGTAGAACAAAATGTAAACAAAAATCTCAAACACTTTTGGGGCTATGTGGCTAGTAAACGGAATAACTCAGGAATTCCATCTAGTGTTAAATATAAGAGTACTTCTAGTAGTGATCCACGTGATATTTGTAAACTATTCTCTAATTATTTTCAATCAGTGTATGAGCCATTAACACTTGATAACATAAATGGCAACCGCCTTCTAGCTTTCATGATAATAGTGATATTATCAACAATATTTATATCGAGCCTTCTAAAGTTTATAAGGAGCTAAAGTCGTTAGACCCTTCAAAAGGACCTGGACCTGATGGCATTCCTCCGTCGTTCCTCAAACGTGTTGCCAGTCACTTATGTGAACCCCTACATTTGCTATTCAATAAGTGTATCAGCGAAGGTGTCTTTCCCGATGTATGGAAAATAGCTCACTTAACCAAATCAAAGGATGACGTAGAGAACCGTCCGATTCTGTCTACCTTGTCGAAGCTTTTTGAGAGACTAATTTCTAATGAAATTTATCCCACTTTACACAAGGCTATAATTGTTCAACACAGGTCAACTTATACAAATCTGCTTATTTTTGTCAGCAATATTTTTGAAAATATGGATAGCCGTTTTCAAACTGATGCAGTATATACAGACTTTCAAAAAGCTTTCGACAAGGTGGATCACGAATTACTTTTACGCAAAATTGCGTTTAACGGTATTCGAGGAAATCTATTAAGATGGTTCACCTTTTACATAACAAACCGTACTCAAAAGGTTTGCCATACTCAAACGTTATAAATGGATCAAATCGAAAGCTGATTTCCGTCACTTCTGGGGTTCCTCAGGGCTCAATTTTGAGCCCTTTATTATTTACATTGTTTATAAATGATATTAGCGCTTGTTTTAAGTATTCGAACTTCTTACTATACGCGGATGACTTAAAGGTCTACAAAACAATAAAAAGTATTGATAACTGTTTGATGCTTCAAAGCGATTTAGATCGATTGTCTAGCTACTGCACCTTGAATAAAATCTCATTGAGCTTATCTAAATGTAATTCGATTACATTCACCAAAAACAAAAAGCAGCACACTTATAGCTATCACTTGCTGAATACACAATTGAAAAAAGTATACTCGTTGCGTGACCTCGGTGTGGTACTAGACTCTAAACTGCACTTTAATATCCATGTAGACAACATTATCAACAAAGCCCTTAAAATGTACGGTTTTGTAATGCGCAATAGCAAAGATTTCAAGCGTCCATCCACCTACAGATACTTATATATATCGCTAGTTAGGCCTTGTCTGGAGTTTGCTACTATCATATGGAATCCCTATTACGCTAAATATATTGACTCGATTGAGACCGTTCAACGTAAATTCCTAAGAGCTATGCATTACAGATGCTATCACAGCCACGATTCGCATATTATATTACTTAAGAATTACAAACAGTTAACCCTAGAATCCAGAAGACTGCTTCTCGGAACAATGTTTCTACATGGCATTGTGCATAACAAATATGATTGCTCTAACTTAATTAATAAGCTTTGTTACATCGTTCCGAGGACAGTAGTGCGTAGACAAGCGCGCCCATACCGCTTACTGTGTATACATAACAGTCACGTCTGTCATTCCAATGCTGGTTTACGCGCTCCTCTGCGTCAACTTGTGGATTCCTACAACACTAGATTTGAAAACATTGATATTTTTAATCCAACAGCACATAAATTTAAGAAAACTGTAGTCGATTCTCTCTTAGCTTTATAAACTATTTGTGGTATATTTTTCATTTCTTTTTCTATCGCATAAATTTTGTTATTATAAACATCCATTCAATTCACTTCATTCTCTCATATATTCTATAGTTCTTCTTATCTCACGTAGCATTAACTATCAACAATTTAGTAATAAGTGGATAATGTTGCTAGTAGTGTAATAAATATTTTGTTAATTAGTAAGATAGTATGTATAACATTTCATTGTACTCCTGTTTTTTATTCCGAAATAAAATAAAATAAAATAAATATCAGGTCGGCCACCAGTAAGCAGAGTCATCTCATAAACCTCTTTTCTTTTATGTATTTGAATTTATATAAATAGGTATACATTTATTTTTATATTTACGTACCTATTTTTGTTATATTTTAACTATGCACCTGCCTTATTATCTCTTCACCACCCTTGGTTGGCTGGTAGAGAATGTTTTAAGGCATTAAGTTCGCCCATGTTTCTTTGTGCATGAAGTATAGATAAATAAATAATGGGATGTTTTTTTTTTAAGTTTGAATAGATTTCATTATAGAACCCTTCCTCTAACAATATACAAGTACTACCACCATACAACCTACTTATTTCTGCCGCATTCCAGACAGTTAACGTTGCTAACTCTCTGGAATACAACACATCGGCATGCATCGCAAGGCTTCTTGTATGTTGTCCATCTATAATATTATGCACCGGTGACCACTTAATATCAGGGGCACAATTCTATTAACTTTTGGGAATGAGACGATTGCATTAAAATCTCAGTCTAAATCGGTTTACGGAACCTACATTTTTGACAAGATTTTGACATTGATTGGTGATCTACCAAATCTTGGGTTTTTCTAAGGAACCGATACGGTTTTAAAGGAATTCCTTCAAACCTTATCGGTTCCCTACAAAAACTCTATAAGAAAGTTGTGAAGTACTTACAGTAAGGCAACTGTACCTTCTTATTATTACTGTATATTCTTATTTACGACTAGTTTGCCTTCAGCCAGATAACTATAAATTGCTTTATGATCTTCTTTCTAATATGTTTTTTTTTTTTGTTTTTCGGTCTTTAATTTCAAACAAAATAGTTTTGCTGGTTTGCTCACATTCCAAATTCTATAACGGTTCTAAACGCAAAGACTTGTAATTGGCTTTCTGTCGACTATTGTTTCCTTTTTTGTTGTTAATTTTTTGTAGCTGTAAGTCTTCCATGCATAGATAAATAAATAAATAAATTCTGAATCTCATAATAAAACAGCAAGATTTTTTTTTTTTTTATATTGTTATAGGCTTGCGTTTGACCGCAACTCACCTGATCTTAAGTGATGATGCGGCCTAAGAATTAATCGCACCGGTAAATCACGCAACCAAACATAAGAGAACCATCACTAATTTATGTCGCACGTTCACATTTAAGACCGCATCCGCTCGACGGCAAAGCCTATACTGCTAAGCTACTTAACAAGCTACATAATAAAGTAAATAAAATGCTGAACATCAATCCACTAACAAAAAAATAAACTAGAAAGAAACTAAACACATGGCTTTAAATACTGGATTACCTACAGACCGAAAACTTACTGAAAGAACTATAATCGAGGTAATCAAATAGTAATGCAAGCAAACAAACTCATAAATTTCCCAAAGTCCACCCACCAAGAACAATCTCTCTCATACACACTCACACAAAAACACACACACCTACACACACACACGAACTACAAACCAATCAAGAGCATGCATGCACTTTCATTAATTGTTATTTTAATATTATGTCTACAATTTGCAATGTTCCAAAGCCGGGTGAAGACACTGACTCCTGTAACACAGGTACATACCACCTAGCTCAGGAGTCGGAAAATTTAAATGAAATATCTATACTTTTATGTCACTTTAACTTTTCATTATTATTATCTACTGAGATGAGATTGCGATTATTTATTGAACATTTTATTTAGTAGTATTCAACCTTCAGGCTTTCGACTTGTTTCCCACAAAATATATAATGTGAAATTATGAAGAGACAAGTGAGTGACATATAAGTGGTGTTATCATAGGTGGCTACAAAGGGTTCGGGTTTGAGTGTGACTGTGTGTGTGGGTGTTATTATGATTATACCTATAATGTTACCATTTAGGGCCAAAGCAGACTGCAGGTACTCTATTTGCCATGATTCACTTCTCAGAAGCTTGATTGGTCGCGCTAGATAAAAATGCCGAACGCCCGACGCCGCAGTTAATAAAACAGCCCCCCTAGCCAAGTTACAAACGTTTCGTATCGCATCTCTTTCTATAATAATTAACGCTTCGTCGTAATATATTTTTGTTTTTCGATCACGTGATTTATCGTTGACATGACGTCATTCCCATACATTTGATTAGTTTTCTATTGGTGTTATCGATTGTAGATTGTCAATTTGGGTAATATGGCTAGAGGGGCTGCAATGTCTAATTCAACAAACTTTTACGTTAACAAAACATAAAAGCGATTATTTAAAAAGTATAAAATAATATCTTTTGTTGAGCCATCAAATGTTTGTTCGTTGAAATGGCGTTAGAATATCGCGGCGGGGTACCGGTAAGTTAGCAATAACTAAATAGTTAAAATAGCAAACTCATGGTAACTAGATTGGCAACGAGATTTGCAACAAAATTTTTATCGTATCGAAGCAAGTTGGTCGGAAATGCTGGTAAATTAAGAGATAGTCAATGAAATAAAGGGTCTGACTTACGCGGTACCCCGCCGCGACATTATAGCGCCATTTCAACGAACAAACATTTGATGGCTCAACAAAAGATATTATTTTTTACTTTTTAAAAAAGCGCTTTTATGTTTTGCGTTGGGGGTTTAATACATTTTTTATTTTAATTTTTTTTAACGTAATTTAGTTTGGTTACTACGAGCTACTTTTAGCATCGGCGATCGACGATTACGCGACTATATCGAAGTAATATAAGGTCTTAAAATTGTATGCAAATGGATAGGGAACCGCTTTTTGAACCTTCATCATCATCATGCCAACCTTTAGAAGCCACCTGCTGGACATAGGTCTCCCCCAGGTGGGTCCAGCCGTAATCGCCATGCTTGGCCGATGCATGTTGGCGATGGCAGGTCTTTGGCCCTAAGAGTTTATAAAAATAATTTTCAAGTATTTAGCTTTCATTTCGTTAGTTAATTAATATTCCTCATTCCCTTTCAATATAGTATGCATTATTCTACTAGTCAAGCCCTTTCATTTGATACCCTGAGGGAGTTGTGAAAAAGAATGTAATTCGCCGTTTTGTGGTGCCGGTCATCTTGGATTTAAAATTTATGATAGTGCAAAGTATTCTACTAGCAAAGTCCTTTCATTTGATACCCATATTGAAGGAGTTGTGAAAAAATATGTGATTAGCCATTTTGTAGCGGCGGCCATCTTGGACCGATTTTCATCAAACATAGCTAAGAACATTCCCGACTAATTCACCTTTCAAACAAAAAGAAACAAAATCAAAATCGGTTCATCCGTTCGGGAGCTACGATGCCACAGACAGACACACACACACACACCGACACGTCAAACTTATAACACCCCGTCGTTTTTACGTCGGGGGTTAAAAATAAATACGGAACAAACCAAGAACTATTGCCTCGAGCCATACAGTACTTTGACATTAACCCATTAATCATTTGTATCATTTTCTAAACCATTAATTACAAATTCCAGGAAGGTTTTCCTACCATATTGACTTCCGCACGTCATATTTATTATAGAAAAGTCTAATTTCGATATGTTGTGTGTAGGTAGGTAAATATAGGACTAGGTTCTGTAAGACGTGTTTAGTACGGTATTGTTTGCAAGTAATAACGGGTTTATGATTGTAACCTACAATTTAAAAAACGAATCACGCGAACAATAAAATTTATTTTTGTACGAATTGAATATTATTATTTTTGGAACGAAGTTCCTTATCGCGCGTTGTGAAAGGGGGCTAGACGGAAAAATTCTTACGAAAAGTTGTCACGACACTTTTTTGCTATTTTTATTACTTCACAAACGCAGACAATTCGAACAGAAAAATTGAATCGTTGGAACTGTCAAATAGAGTTCATTATTAGTTGAATGGCGGCTTTTCTATGAAAATATTGGAGCGAATTAAAACCTTATTTTTACACATTAACCGTGAAATTCGGTTGCACATAGCTCCTATTGTCCGGTCGGGCACCAGCCTATACGTTTCTCAGAGTAATTTTATCATACCTAGTTTGGTAAAATTTCAATTTTTAACCGTTTACGTTTACAAAATAAAGTCCGAATTCGCTTTTCGTAGAATATGTTTATGTATTTAAAGGCGGCGCGGCGAACTCTTTGAACTAGGTACCTACGGCGATATGTTTAGTACCTAAGTTTATTCGCTCAAATAGTGGCGGTACCTACCTCAATGACATCGGAATTATCATTGCGTGATAATTCCGATGATAACGACCTACGAGATAAGTCCACCTTTCACTGTGAGACTGTGTGGATTGTGAAAACGAGTGTAAATTTTAAGTCTAGAATACGTAGGTTAGGTAGGTAGGTAGTTACTGTACCTACTTCTATGTTTTGTTTAGTAGGTACCTATTGAAAGTTTGGGTTTGGTAATCATGAGCTTTCTATCGGTCGCGGTCGTCAGTAGGTAACCACTGCACCTTATCGCTCTAGATCACAGAGTACTTTTCTCTAGGTTTTACTAGCGACAATAATATTTTTTTTTATTTGATTAAAATGTTTTGGTTTAAATTAAGCCAGTGGGAGCTTAGGTGGGTACCTAGGTAGGTAGTGGTACTTACTTTTATCATTGGCGAATTATTTGTAGTTGTAAGTAGGTGAGTAGGTACTCTTTTGCTAGAAAAAGAAAGGCAGGCAGGCGTAGGTACCTATAGGTGCTATAGGTAACCTATTTAAATAAATTAGAGCTATTTACAAACACAGTTTTAATCAACTTTGGCTTAATTAAAAAACTTACCTATTAGGTATAAAATTTACACTTCCCTGTATCGAAGCAACTGCTCAATATGGAGTCCATTTCGCTCGATACATAAACGGGCACGTTTAATTAAATTGTCTTTTAATTACATTATATTTGTTAAAAATAATAAAAATATTATTATAACTTAAAAAAAATAAAATTTTATTACAATTCCTTCACTAATTAATCGAAAGGAACTTCGTTCCATCCGGGTGTCCCTTGACACCTCTCAAGTTTTTTTATCAACATTTAATTAATTTTAAAACTTAATGGGGCTACCTTAATTTCTGTGATGCATGACAATGAATGAAATACATTAAAATTATTTTCAATATTCATTTTCTATTAAGGCGACGATATACGCCGGCCGCGCATCGTATGCGCTGCGTCCAAAACTCTCAAATTATAGTCGAAAAAATTTAATAAAAGATAGTATTCTTTAACTTAAAAAAGGCGTATACTAAAAGATAGATAATAAAATTGTCTATAAAATAGTAAAAGTTTCGATTAAATATTCCTGGTAGATTTTGTGTGATTATCAATGTTTTGTCCGCATCAGACACAATTTCACGATTTAATTAAACTATTTAATATGAACATAATCAAAAATATTTACATACTAAATGATTATGAGAATGTTCCAGTTTATCATATATTTTTTTTCAAATCATTTACACTACACATTTTGACGTGATTGTCAGTTTTAAATCCGCAAAAGTCGCTTGTTAGCGCCTTATGTAAGTTTGTGTTTTCTTTCTAGCGTTTTTAATTTTGCCTTGGTAACGAAACTTATCATTGTCTAACGATAGTCTAGAAGTTGTAAATGTGGGGAAAATTCTATTGAATTTTCTGTTCGAAAATAATAGACCGAGTTCGATCTGAAGTTTCAGAACCATACCTACCAGATGTTAAGTGCTCGCCCCCTCATATTTGTAGTATCACCATTTTTCATACGGCGGGCGTAGCAAGGTGCGGTCCGCTTTGTTTACAGTTTTG
This sequence comes from Charanyca ferruginea, assembly GCA_947361185.1. Classification (NCBI taxonomy): domain Eukaryota; kingdom Metazoa; phylum Arthropoda; class Insecta; order Lepidoptera; family Noctuidae; genus Charanyca; species Charanyca ferruginea. Next base: position 12,881,659 of record OX376073.1, on the reverse strand, counting down.
TTTTTTATTCAGTTACTAATTAATGTGCATAGCAGTCTTATGGCCGGTTTTTTATCCGTCAGATAACTCTTTTTATAGAAAATGTGTTAAATTGTATTATGTGCCATCACATACTTATCTGATCGCGAAAAAAGTTATCCTAGTTAGCCTGCATAATAATACAAGGTGTAAAACGGCACATCACAGAGCTGTTAACTGCGTATAGATACTGCTTATCAAACTAAGTAACATTAAGCTAAACTGATTGCTGGAAAACGACTTTTATTTTTGAGATGAAAAATCACTGTTTAAGTAGCGCGCAATGTAACGTACGCAAAACATTGTGCTTGCAGGGGTCGTCGGTATATTGAAAGTTTAGTATATACACACACACACACACACACACAAATACATACATACAAACATACACACATACAACACAAACACACACACATAAACACAGCCACAAACACACAACACACACACACATGAAATACACAAACACACACATTCACATACACACAAACACATACACACACACAAAATTACATTTGTGTTGTGACATTTAAAAAAAATTGTTCTAGTTAAAAAACGTAAAAAATCTTTAAATATCTCCGTTACGAGAAGCTTCCCAAGTGTGGTTCAGAACAAAAAAAAATATCGCATTGTTGAGCAGAACATGTAACTTTTGGATTCGTTAAGTATCATCTTACACCCGTTATACAACTCTAACAACAAATAAAGAAATGTTTCCTATTTTAATCATAGTCACGCCGTAAAAAGAAAGTGGGTCAGAAAGTTTTATCTTTAGTCATTTCTCATCAATCTGGAACTGACAAACTTTTTTTTAACGAAATCTCGTCGGTATTACTTTTCCACGCCAAACGAGTACCATTTATAAGGTTCCTACAATGCCTAGATGTTCTTTTTATCTTCCTTTGAAATCTTAGAAATCCGTTCATTATAATACAGGCATAAAACTTTTCTTACAATTGGACCTACCTATTTACAATAGCTCTCTTGCGAATAATTTTCCTGACAGAATACCTACATAATAACTCTAAAACATTTTTAGACTGTACGACAGGCCTTCTGGGAAATTACTTTTAGGTTAATATTTTACTTTTATAGGCATGTATTAATAGTACCTTGTATGGTTCAGGCGCGTTAGACTAGCTAAAAAAAAATAGCGTGCTCGAAATTCAACCTCTATTTTAATTATAGCTGGAACATTTTCATGTGTGTGTGTGTGGGTATCTATCAATGAAATTTTAGGGTCTATTCAGATGTACCACACTACATCGCAGCGAGAAAACGTGGTCAAGCAGTGGTTACGTGTGTGTGACTAGTGTCGCTGCAGCTCCTTGCAGTTGCGTTGTAGTAACTACAAATGTGGAAGTGGTTGCGTTGTGATTACGGTGTAGCCAGTGTTTGCAGACAGACAGATCGACTCAGAATGAATGAGAGGGGAGGAGGCAGGTATGCGCGCGGGTAACTGCGCGGTGTGTCGTTGCGTCCACGCACCGTTGTGATGGCGATGTGACCGACCGCTAATTTGCGATGTCGCTGGTGGTTGCATTGTGGTCGCGATGTGGTTACGGTGTAGTTGATATAAACCACACAGTTGCGTTCAACGACACATGTGGTCAGTGTGAATCAAATATTAATTTTTATAAAAAATAGTGCCCAACTACGTGTTTCTGTTGTGGTGTGGTTGTGATACGTCTGAATAGACCCTTATTTCACATAAAATACCGGTAACGCGCCATCTTCCATTGTATAGAGTTTTATAACACAACAAATAATGACTAAGGCAATATTTCAATGTCTTAATTATTTCAAAATAATATCAATTTTCAGGTTCTTCTCGAACGTATACCACATCCATCTGTATTCATATAATGCGCATTTTCATTACATGTTAGTAGGTACCTACCACCCATGGACTCCACGAGACAGGCAAATAAACATGATATAATTTTAGATAAAGGAGGTACCAGCATTCCAAGTGACATTGTTGTCTTTCTTAAATTAACAACCTACCTTTAATTCTATTTCCAGAAACGATTCCATACCGTTGAACAATACCAGGAAAAGAATATCTGTTTTAATTTTCTTTTATTTGACGTTTCTTTGTAACATCACTACATTTACGAAAACTGCGTTGTTGTTATTTAAAGCAAGATAAAGCACATTGTCAGATAATATCAAGCAAAAAAATGTCTGTCATCGTTTCTTTTCAAGGTAAACTAAACATTTCTGAATATTTTCTCTCTCTGTGTAATTCAATATGGTAAAGGTATCTGTCTATGTTCTATCTTAATGTATTGCAGTAATAATTCTCAAATACCTACGACATCTTGGAATTCCTATGAGAATAATAGAACAGCTTCGGGAATAGGTAAATAGTTAGGGATCTGGCGCTATTCTAGTGGAAACAAGATCTCAAAATCCAGTAAATACGAGTATGTAGGTTAGTGGTATATCTACCTACATATCGTTTCGTTTTGGCACACTTAAGAAACGACTTATAGATGTGCCTATGTGTTTAGGAACCTGCTTGCTATAAACTAAATGATTTTAAATATCACATTAAGTAGATATGGTTTTTTAAATACCAACCAGGTCAGTATTTTTGCATGTAGTACCATTGATAGTGGATTATTTGTTTGATGATGATGAAAATGAAGAATAATATTTAATTTCCTTTAATGATTTTTAACAATTATTATTGTTTTTATTAACTCATACTAGTCCATATTCATACTAATATTATACATGCGAAAGTAACTCTGTCTGTTAAGTTTTCACGATCAAACGGCAGAACCGATTTTGATGAAATTTGGTATGAAAATAGCTTGAAGTCTGGGGAAGGATATAGGCTACCTTTTAATCCGCGACTTCGTCTGCTTCCGCGATAACCGATATTCACGCGGACGAAGTCGCGGGCAAAAGCTAGTGTAAAATATTTCCCAAACTTAAATAACGACATGATGGCAACATTAATTTCATCTTATGATGTATTTATTAGTCGGTGTACTCCACGATTACGGAATTTTTGTCGCGTAAAGTTTGGCATATAGGTATGTGTCGGCTACGCTAAGTTCATGTCCCTAATTCATTAACACCAGCCGGATAACACCCCTGATTACTTTCACAAACCAACAAATTGATGTAACCTTGTTGCGGTCTTAAGAAATTAATCCCAGACTTCTGGTTAGATCAAGAAGGTTTGTACTGTAGCTTTAATGTAGTTTACGGTTGTCGCAAATTGTCCCCTGTAATTGCTTCAAACGGTCCCAACGAAAGCAGGAAAATTCCTACTGACCTTCACTGTGGAGGTTCCAATTTTCTTTTAATTCTTTATTGTGTTCTTCACTTGTTTCCTACTCCATCGTAATGTTATCTGCACTTACACTAAGGTAGGTATAAATATACGTATTGACTCTACATTTTGTGACCACTGTTTTCGTTTATTGTTCCACCTAATACAAGGACTTAGTGATTTTAATTTACTCATGATATATTTTTTTCTATTATTGAAAATAACTTTGTGTAGGAATTCCTACCACATCGTGGGTGCGTTTATAAAATTTATCATACACAATCAATCAGGTACGTGGAGAACTAACTGTAGGTCATACTAATGTTTGTTTAAGTAACCATAACCCACACACACTCACACACTCAGCGCACACCTACGACACTCTATACAAACGAAACGATTTAATTACCTACACTACTACCAAAATAACAGTCTGTACAAATATGTGCGTGTGTGTGCGTGCCTACGCGCCGCTCAAACTAAAATCAGTTCCCATAGCAGTCATTCGACACGAGAAGAGGTGAGTAACACTTTCGGCGGGAGGCGGATCGTGTCGCTACTGTTTTTTTCTTTTTACTGTTCAACCTAGAGGTTGTTGACTGCTTAACCGGACAATCCTGTGGTGCCTTAAAAGGGTAAGTAATATATGATATAATTAATAAATCTCTAATATTCACAAGTTAAAACAACTGATTCTATATTTTTTTTTCATACAATGATCAGTTAATATAATAAACGATTGATATAATTTTAAAATAACTAATTTTTATAAGCATAATAAACATTCAATATAAAATCTTTTGATATAGGTACCACTCAAAAGACATAAAACTTATTTAATCTAATATGATAAAGACGCCTAGTTAAAAACACAAAGCAAAATTGCATAAATACACATTATAACTTAGTCTAATTATTGATAAGTTGAAGCTTCTTAAATATAAAAATGATTTTAAAAGTATTTTCTTATGCTGGTCACAGTTCAAACCTAAACCAAATGATTCACCAACGGTAGAGGCGACTTGGCGCTCGGTGGCCGCTGTCACGGCGGATATTAAAACATATTTTTACCATGCATGCAGCAAGCATGCAAACATGTAAACAAGCATACACCATGCATGCAGCATGCAAGCAAGCATGCAGTATGCAGGCAAGCATGCAAACAAGCATGCAGCAGGCATGGTTTCTGTCATGGCTCCGGCGCTGCGGGGCTCCGGCGGTCCCACGCGAGCTTATCGTCGCAGATGTGTTTTACGCACACCACCGCGGCTTCGGCTTGCTGGCCGGCTGCGCCGGTTAGCCTCAGCCACGGCGGCGAGCGTTAAAACCACCTGCTCCTCAGCTCGTGGGCCGCCTCGCCCCTCCACGCCTACGAGGGCTTAGATTACACTCTAGGTCTGGACCTAGAGTGTAATCTAAGCCCGCGAGTGTATTGTCTGCCCTAGGGCAGACAAGACTGCGTGGAGTCGGTTTTGTATCGATTCGTTACTGTCACTAGAGAGATTCGAGAGACTTCGCTCCTCTGTTACAGGAACGAAGGGACCTCTGCAACTGCCAGGAGGCTAGGTGCGTGGGTTCGAGTTCGCTAAGCGTCTTGTTCCAGCGGTTTGAACGCCACTCCTCAATGCGTTACTTTACAGCACGCTGTAAAGAGCGCATGTGGGCTTTGTTCGCATTGCAGGAGAAGGCGCTATACGCACGGACAGGCGCGTTCTTCTCGGTCAACAATTCACGCACATCGTCTGGCAGTTTCCAACGATGATGGCTCATCGCTGGAACGTCCCTTGAACAACGTCCCTTCAACGTTCATGACGTATTTGTACGTGGTACTAATATTTATACTGTGCCCAGCGCAGTAGCCAATCGCTCAGTTACTGCATCAATCAGGAATTCAGGACTTCAAAAGTTGTGTACAAATCTTGTAGAAACGGATTGAAACTTTCTATTTTTAACAATTTTAGTTGACAGACAATAAGAGCTACAGTTTGTCTGTGGGCGTAAACAAGGTGTTTCGTGTGTGAGTTTTTTGAGTACGTAAGTACATTACCTACAGATTCAGAAGTGAGTAACGCACACTTTTAGAAAAAAAACTATTCTTTCTTATTTTCTACAACAATTGCGAGTACCTACATGTCATGTAAGTAGTAGTACTTAATTTTAAGTTGGACTTCTATGAATCAATTATTTCGAATATCGATTTAAAGATACGTGATAATTACGAAAACGTTTACAGTAAAAAAGGTTTTTAGTGTTAGACTGTTTGTATGTCTATTATCTAAATTTGAAAATTTCCTGAGTCACGAACTTGATGCAAATCGTTTCCAATAGTTGTATTGATTTGAATTTTAGATAAGCTGTCAGCCGCGTTAAAAATCCTTGTGGAGAAATTCTGTTATATTTATGGAAAATAAAACGACGGTAGTTAACAACAACATTTTTATTGAAAAAAGAATTGAAGGTTCTTAATTATAGTGTTATATTAATTACAGATAAATATTAAATGAATAACAAAATGGGTAGATTTACGAAAATACTAGGTACTTATACAGTATTGTCTTAAATGTTTACCATGGATGGGTATGAAAATATAATAATCATTCTACTTATTTAAAGATGGTGCTGACGATACGACATTAAATAATACTTCTCATTCAATCCCGAGTTCTATGACTGTTGACAAAAAGCAAAGTAGGTAGAACAACCTACAATGTTTTCAAAAGGCAAGTAAGCCACGGACATTTTTACAGTTTCTTCCCGTCGTCGCGTCGCAAGGTAATTCTAAGACCTTTTTTATCCCGAAATGACCACACACTTATGTACTTACGAAAAGTAATAAAAATCACTGACATTTCTTCACCTAAAGAAAATTTGATTTGAAAAATCACATTACAAAAGAACCATTTTTCAGCGCCACCTAACACAATCTTTGATAAACTTCTGCTATATTGACTAACATTAGCATTGGTAATGGTTTTCTAGCAAAACTTTAGGCATAGGTCGTATTCTATAATTATTATAAAGTAGGTATTTAAAAGTTATTCTATTATACAAATGACCTTATTAGAAATGAGGTTTCATGAATGACCCTGACTGTATTTTTAAAGTTTATAATCTTGCTTTTAATATAAATAAATTAGAAGGAAATTATGTTAATCGGTTTATTAGGCCAACTTTAACAACACCTTGTTACAAAAAAAGTATTAGGTGCCATTAATTACTTTCGTAGCTATAATTACTTACAGCGATAGAAAAAACACCTCCATTAAACAATGTACTTATTAAGATTAGTGGATAATAAAAAAAAATACCCCAATAATTTGAAAATATTCTCACGCAACATAAAAAGTTTACATTTATGATTTACTACATTTTGCCTGCGACTTGTGTATACCATAAAATATAGCATAGCTTTATATAAATTATAATATGGCACTCGTTAACAATGTAGCTTTCGGTTTTGATAATCGGAACAGTGTACTATCAACTATATAAATAAATGATGAAAACTTTCTTTACACTAATTGTTAAGATAATTATTATTATAAAGTAAGAAAAAGCAAAAATTATGAATATCTTATAAAACATTTTTAGTAAAAATATTTTAAACATCTGAAGGAATACGCAAACAATGGAACCTTTTTGTTGAATAAATACTCAAATGAGTTTCCAGACAACATTATTAATTTCGATGTATCGATTACAGCGCTATTATTAAGAGATTCAATATCATATTCAAAATGGAAAATATGATCATATCATCAAAGTTTAATACATAATACAAAATCTAGCGTCTTTACAAACATATTCGTTCTATCTACGAGATCATTATCCGAATTATAATACAATTTACAAATCGATTTTTGTATAAAATTATTCTACTATTTACACTTATTTTATAATTTATCGTCGCACATATGAAAGTGTCTCTCATCGGGTTCCCCCCTCGGATTCATTCGCACTGCGTTGCCGTTCGTTATCAGTTCTGTAGCATTCGAGTGATCTGTCAACAAAAAGTAAATCGATTACCATCGTTATAGATCGGCGAATTCGTGTACAATCTCCATCGATTCGATTCACGAACTTTTTGTTTGGAAATTGAATCGCTTGGGACGATGTTAAGCCCATCATTGGTTTGTCATCATGGCCGAATATACTTTTCATCAATTTAGTAGGTTCGATAAATGGATTACAAACTCCAAATCAAAATTCGAAAGGCAATATTTTCAACTGTATTTCGTCAAGACTAATTAAATAATGCTTTCGGTTAGAGCTTTTAAGGCTTAAAGGTTGTACTTCCCTAGTTCGTCATTAAATAAATTTATTTTGATCTACGTCTACTGTGAAATTAATGTAAGTAAAGTGTTTGTATTCGATAAGTATTTAAATAATTATTTTAAATGAATTCTAGTTTTCATTTTAGAATAACAAAGCTCTTTTGAAATTCTTTAAATGAACAATAGAATTCGTAATTCTAACAATAGAAGGCAAAAACACCTTTGTCTGCTAGTTTCAATAATTTATTAACAAACTAGATAAGACTTCAGTTTGTTTAGATACTATCTAGGTAGCTTTGAATGCTTGGAATGAGAACTATTGAGGTACCTATCTACATAAAAAATTAGAGAAATACTTTTTTCTACTACAGAAACATCATAATTATACAAACTTAAGTATGGTTGGAGTCCTTTTTATAAATAAATAAAATTGAAGTGTCTGTGTGTAATGTCAAAACTACAACTTTTTGCTAACGCATATGAGAGTGTACTATATAGGTACCTAATGAAAAATTTTGAATTTTTGTCTGACTCATTCTTTATCTGCATCTCAGATTATGGAACAAAAGGTAGATAGACCGCGCGGAACACTGAGTGTGAATCCTAAAAAGCAAATACAAATTCAAAAGCGAATAACTAAAATCGTGATTGTATTCGCTTTTGGATTTGTATTTGTACTTTTATTGGTTTTTTTTAACGATGCAGCGTTTCGTGCTATGCTGACTGGTGTCAGTACCTACAGCACGAAGCGTTGTAGGTATTCGCTTTCGAATTTGTATTTGCTTTTTTGGCTTCACTCTCAGTGTTTCGCGCGGTCTATCTGCCTTTTGTTTCATAATCTGAGGTCTGCATGTCACTTTTATTTTACAAAAAGTTAGGTTACCACGGAAAAAAATTAAACCACTAGGTAATTACCGACTATCACGCGGACGAAGTCGCGGGCATCAGCTAGTCTATAATAAATTGTCATAGGTGATGGAATCCAATAGCCAAATACTTTAATTTCGCTAAAAGTTAATCGTATTCGTTACTGAAAACCATTTTGCAAAATAAATATTTGCAAACCCGTTTAACAACATTCCTTTCTTTATTCTCAAAATTATCATAACATTATTTACTATAGCAATACTGGTTCTAGAGCAATTTATTTCAATATTGGCAGCTAAGATAAGTTGTACAATTTTACGCTACAGGTACTTACCTACCTACGTAGGTATACATTATTACAATAGAAAATAAGTAGGTATCACTCGTGGTGGTTAGGTACCAAATTGACTTGCAAATTAAGTTTACCAAGTATGTACTTATACGAGGTTTCAGCATATGCCCTAGCTTTTAACCTAAAATGTCTGGGTCTTTGTTAAGTATTCACGTCCAAAAAATGTGAAAACACTTAAAAAACAAGTTTCAGGCACTGCTTTGTGAGAATTTTATTCTTTTGTTATACAAATTCCGAGTACAGAGAAACCATAAAAAGTAAGAAATTGGAATCTAGCTTATTTTGGTTTGGTTACTAAGAACGCGTATAATAACATGTAGGTACTTAGGTAATAACATGTAGGTAAGCATATATTTGCAAAACTTTTCAACATAAGGATGTACTCTAATAACCAACAGTAAGTGGGTTGTGCGTGGGCTGTTAGAGGTTATGCTAGTCAAAATATTTTTACATATATCAAGATCACAAAATGTTTGTTCACAATTTATACAGATAACACACTAACAACGTTGGCCTGCAAAAATATTGCGGTATCAGAATAAAATGTATGAGAAGTAGGTGAGTACTTCAAGTGTCTCTACAAAGGATTGACTACCATCGATTTGAAAAGAAGAAGAAGCAGAAAAGGTGACAAGGTACTGAATTTCACCACACAATCACAGTGACAAAAATCAGCGTATTGAAACTGTAAATATTGAAATATTTCCTGTGAGTGACCATGCTATAAAACAATATTAGGGTGTAATTATTTACAAATGAGAGGATTAAATACCAATTCTTGGTAGAGACTATAGTATTTAGTTTAAAATTCACACCTGAATTATTTAAGTTGTTAATCATATTCTAATTATGACTTTCGGGTAAATAAATTGCAACAGATTTTCACAGAGATGAATGAAATGCTGCGACTTACGCAAAACTGTAAAACAGGAGTGATTTCAGCTCGATTAAATCTATTAGGAGACTATTTTATTTTCACTAGACTAGGACATTAAAGCCCTACGCAGACCGGGACGGCAGGGCAAGGGATTTTGCCTTCAGCCAGCGCACACTAGCCGCTTAGATACCGCGGCATTTCAACGCCTTGTCACGGCATGCCACGGCGTGCCGCGGCATGACAAAGCACGCCTCGGCACTCGGCAGCTCCTGCTGCCCGATACACTTTTTATTTAGTGTGCAGTCTACCCCCGCCTCAATCCGCGATATGTCACAACAAGCGCCGGAGTCCTTGGCATGCCGTTGCCTACCGCAGTACGCCACGGCATCCTGCCACGGGAGCCCGGGAGCCCGTGGCACGTCTTTCAATGCCGTGCAGTGAAATCCCTTTCGATGCCACGGCAACATTTTAAAGCATAGCATTAACGTATTTCTATATCAATACGTTTGAATGTCCATTAGTAAAAAATTCAATCCCTTGCCATGCCGTCCCGGTCTGCGTAGGCCTTAATTCATAAATTTTAACAAAACCACAGTTCAACCATTAGGTACTTACCTACTTATGATTATAAAATAACAAAATACCGTCTGTGCGCTCTGAATATCTATAGGCCTTTTTCTACTTATAAGTAGTTACCTACCTGCTTAAACTTTTTGTTCATATTGCCTACGAAACCATCGAAAATTCTCGAAACGGGATAATATTATTAACTAAAGTCTAGGATAAGATACAAAAATTCAAATTTCGTTCACCGGTACTACCGGTTCACAGGTACAAAAAATTCGCCATTAAAAGTTATGTTCAGTCATCACTATTTTTAGATAATTTGATTTAGATTTTCTTCGTACAAGTCAACTCTGAACTCTTTTGAATCTAAGGAATTCAAGAGTTCAGATAACAAGCGTTGACTCGTAATCCGATCGCAACCTTATAAGTACCTAAAGTAAGGTAACCCTGAGGTACCCCTACTTTGTCCTCATACCAACCTATTTCACTACCATTGGCCGATTCCCTTGTTCACAAACTAAACTAAAATTAGACATTGGCCTCTCTTACTGCCGGGCAGCTGAAGAAAAGGACAGCGACAGAGAAGAACTAATCTAGAGCTGTCAAATTAGTTTTTTCTCTTGAACTTCCCCGTGTTTTTTAATCAGTACGTTCTGACATGGCAACTATTATTGTATGCATATTTTAGATAAACTTAAATTGACCGCTCTTATTAACATCAGCATCATGTGCACAAGAGAATTGGCGCCATCATCTTCAGGACCTCGGTGGTAATCCATGTTTACCAACTCCTTAGTTTGCCTACATAACGAAATAGTTATTCTCGGTTTTACATTTGGACCACACCAAAACTGCACTAAAGCATACGTTAATGTGACCCTGCTTTTACACGTCAACAAGACGTTATGTCCATTATTTCCTTACTTAATATTTTGATGGACGACATGTATGTGCTCCTCCAGTAGGTCTACAATGGCAGTTATTCTCTAGAGCTTTCTAATAAATGCAGGTCATGGCAACCAGTAGGTCAGTATTAAGTATTTAGAAAAAAAACTAGTCAGCAGACATATTTCCACTTGCTGGTTTAATATTAATCACTCAAACCAGTTTAAACAGATAATGGTATTATGATAACCTTTAGCAAAGGACCCTAGTTTTTTGCACAAAGAAAAGTGGTTCAGTTTTTTTGAGTCTTTCAGTAATTATCTTAGAAGTATTAGGACAAATAACTATTATCTACTTATCAAGTAGTTGCTAATAGGTAATAAATTGAACCCACGCCTCAAATCCTGCGTGCGACAACACCAATGAGTAAACTTAGTAAACATGAAAGACTTTTTTTTTCGTTTCGTACAAAACTCATTTCCTTCACTAGCTCTGAACATGCTGACGAATCGCTTCAAGCTAGTGTCTCGGAAAACTATTTATTACAAATAAAAGCGAACATATCGCTCTTCTCTTCACTTATTGGTTCGCGTGACATCTGCCAATAATGTTTGGCAAAGTGCTCATTAAGATAACAAGGTCAATTAGAAGGACCACGTTAACTGCCACTAAACATTCTCATGTTATTCGTTCGAGGGATATAAAATACTTTCATAATGGAAAGTTTTCTAGTTTTACGCGTTTATGTCGGATGAAAGGAATTTTATTTCCGTGTTAGTGGAATCATATGTGTGTTGGTGAAAATTGCTCTCATAGCACACACTCGTTTGTATGTGGTTGCAGGCCCGGCTAAGTTGAAATAGGAAACAAATTGTGACACCAGAGAGCTAAAAAAAACCGTCACAGTCTTTTGACTTTTATTGAATAGTATAATTTATGTCGGGGTTGATGTACGAAGACCCACTTTAATAAATAGGAGTAATAATTAAAATGAATAGGTATTTTTAGTAAAATATCGTTAAGCTCGATCTTGTACCTACTCGTTGACGAGCCCTTTATGGATGGAGATGAAGAAGAGCCCAATAAAGTCAAGCGTTAATTATAAAGAATTGCAAACTAATGAAGACTTTCTGTTGTTTAAAAAAAATAACACAAAGTTAACTAAATGGACAATTAGATGAAGATAGTAAAAAAATTTATGGCAATGACGCAGTCAAAATTCAGAAAACAATACTCAAACTTCACCTAGATAATTAGGTACTGGGCTTACAAGGTGCGCTGTTTGCAAACTGCGTATTGCAATATATTACATTATCCCACGACTACCACTTTCCTTTAACTTTGTCGTTTTTCACTAAACACTTAAACCAGCTTTTAGAAATAACTAAAAAGCTTCGATCAACAATCGAAGCTAAAAAAAATATAAATAACGTAGGAACATAGAGCAACGCGAAGAACCAGTTGCACGCGGCGCGTGTGACCGGTGTTCGGCGTTGCTCTATATGCGTAGGAACGATTGATATTGCATGACTGTGTGAAAGAACTAGACTCGTAGGTGTAAGTGAGAGACATGACGTAAGCGTGGGATAACCTGAAAGATATTAATTTAAAAGGAAGATTAAAATAGTGACAGCCGTGACAGGTAACAGACTAGAGAAAAAAAAACAAAAGACGGAGGGACACGTATACGTACTAGTAGATTGGAACGACAATATTTTTGTACAGATTTTAATAATACTACGGATATTAAAAAATCCCTTTTGAATATTTTAAAATTAGTTTCTGAATAATAGCGTTTTTTTTAGTTTTCAGCTTTAGGTTTTTCCGTTTTTAGTTTTTATTTTGCGTTATCAGTAACGGTTTGAAACTGGGCTGAGAATTTTCCAGATCTCGCCCCTATTGACTCATAAATATGACTTACCATGCTGCGGCGTCGAGCGCGAAGTGTTACTCCGTCTCTTTGAATGTCATGCTCTGCTGAAAGACGATATGTCTCGGTAGTTTCTCTGGCTTACTGCAACAAACACAAAGACAAAATAACATTGTTAAAGAATTAGCAGAAATTGTAGCGACCAAAACCGCTAAATAACCGTAGTTAGCCGTAGGTAGATTCACCGAAAACGAGTAGGCAAATACTTAATTCTGAAAACTCTCAACCTAAAGGCCAATTCTCGAAATTAAAAAGGCTTTAAAATTTACTCGCAATATGAACTCTGCATTTTGTCGCTGAGTTCAAATCGCGAGTAATTTTTGAACCTTTTTTTACAATTCAGGGCCCTGTTTAATAAACGTTACAAATTGTAAATTTTGTATTTTACAAGTTTCTATTTAATAAAGAATACAACTTACAAATTTACCATGGTGGAAGACAACAAAATTGAAAAATTGTACCTACCTACAATTTTACATACTTAATAATTATGTCTCTGTTTACTAAACATTTTCTCTTTACAGGTGACAATTTACATTTATGTACTGTTTTATTGAACGCGTAATTGTAATTACAAATTTAAATATTTTGTAAATCGTAAAACAATTCCGACAGGTGGACTCGCCTTGTGTCAAAACTTAACAATTTTTTACCTCAATTTAGTAAGTGAAGAAATTTATAAGAAAACATTTTAAAAAATGGTTCTAACAACTAGAAGTAGAAGTTGTGACAGTAGTGATAATTAATGTAGGAGTGAACGATAACGAATTTTTCGTAAGAGTATAATATTACTTTTGACACAGATTTTACGTACAACGAAAAATTTCGAGTTAGAAAAACTACCGTCGAATATTTGGTAACGAAACTAGGACATGATCTCAAATTCGATTCTAAGAGAAATGCAGCCCTTATAGCCATTTATCAAATTCACCGAACAAAACATCCTAAATTTCATATATTAGAGACAGAATCGGAGATTTTCTTATTGTGCTACTTTCGTTACGAATCAAACAAATAGAAAAGTAAGAAAACCAAATGATTCTAAACAAAATTCTAAAAAATTCTAACATTCTAAGATTTTGTAATTCTACCCTCGATTTAAGAATCTTCAACAAAAACTTACAATTACAAATTTGTAGATACAATATTGTCATCGAAATCAACAGGCGTTTTCTACACGTCATGTAAACATTAAAATTTATTAAACAGCATTGTAAAATTCTTACATAATTGTAAGATTTATTAAACAGCACGTGTCATACAACTTTACAAATATGTCACTTATTTACAAAATTGTCGGATTGTAAAGTTTATTAAACAGGGCCCGTACTTTACAGTAATTCTTGACAACAAATAGAGATTGACATCAGAATGCGAACGTTGTACTCCACCAGTAAAACAAGGCACCTGTCAAATGTAAATTAATTAACCTTATTTAAATTTGACATGTACAGTCAACAGCAAAAGTAGATGATCAAAATCAGGAATTCAATACTAATGAACGGAGTTCGCGTCAGAACTGTGTGGCGTCGAAATGATTTAAAAGTATGAGTGTGACAATCACATACTTTTAATAAATAAATTATAAAAATTAGTGTTAGTAAATTAGTATTGAATTTCTGATTTTGATCATCTACTTTTGCTGTTGACTGTACCTAGCTATCTTTAGTGTAGTAGTAAATAAAAATACGAGAATTATCCATCTTATCTTAAAAACATTTCTATCTATACTCACACAAAAACTTGTCAAAACTAAGTGCTGCAGATAAAAAAAAATAAGCTAAAATAAATTGTACTGAATTACTACCACATAAGTACCTATTTTTATTAAAATCACGATGTGCCATATAACACGATGTGTGTGTGTTGTTTTTTTTATTGTGAATAATCTATGTATTAATAAAAAAATTGTTTTTATGTTAATGAGTCTGTGACACTTGAAATACAATGATTATTGTTATTATTCTCATTTATTCATTTTATTTACATATTTCATTATATTTTTAAATATTAGTAAAAAAATAAATAAAAACATTTAAAAATATAAAAAATAGTAGCCGGTGGGCTACTATTTTTTATATATATTGGGAACAGGGTCCAAGCTACCGGTGGTCAGGGCTCCTGAGAGAGGAATCTCCTGACTATACGAGCCGTGTTCAGGAGTACCGCTTTCTGTATCAAGCCCTTGATCCAGCTGCCTAACGAGAGCGTCCTTAGGTGTTGGTTGAGGTTCTTCGAAATGATTCCATTGGCTGTAACGACAATCGGCACATCCCACTTGTCGACAACCTCCAAGCGAAGTCAAGATACTTAATTTGTTTATCTTTCTCAGTTTTCACGAGGTTCTCGTCATGCGGAACCGCTATATCAACAATCATTGCGCGACGCTCTAATCGATCTATCACCACTATGTCAGGCTTATTGGCAACAATAGTCCTGTCAGTGATGATAGATCGATCCCAATACAATTTGTGATATTGCCATTTTCGAGAACTGGGTCGGGCACATACCTGTAGTACGGTACTTCTGACTCCACAAGCCTGTATTTTAGAGCAAGTTACTGGTGAATAATCCTAGCTACAAGGTTGTGTCTATGCAAGTAGTCTCCGTTAACCAGACGAGAGCACCCAGAGATAATGTGTCGGAATGATTCTCTCGGTCAGTGGCATGCCCGACAAATGTCAACCGTGCCGTCCTTCACAATATACCTCCGGTAGTTGTTCGTCATCATAACTTCATCCATAATCGCACAGACAAAACCTTCGGTTTCCCCAAAGAGATCACCGAATCGCAGCCAGGATACGGACGCCAAGAAGTCTACATCAGGCCCATGTAGGGCCCGGTAGAAGCGCCCGTGAAGCTCCTTGCTCTGCCATACCTTCTTGCGGTCATTAGTATCTAGTACTACAGGTTTGCACCAGTTCTCGTTCGCTAAGGAGAGCGGGGTGAGGCCCTTGTCCACTGAGATCACATCTCGATGCATACCCACGACAGTTTTAAGGAAGGAAGGTACTTTATTATTATTATTACTATATAATATCGACGGCATAGTAATAATATTAAACAGTATAAATCTTAGTATTATGCTTCTTATAAAAGGAGATAGGGAAAATCAGCCATGTTAATCAATAACATCTCAGATTATAAAACAAAACAATTTTTTTTTGTTTTTGGGAACAGTTTTTACAATGTTTATAAACACAAGACAGCATTAATCTCAAAAATATTGAAATAACGTGTGACGTACTCGACTCGAGATTGAATTTGCTTTTGAATTTATATTTGCTTTGGTGGCATCACTCTCAGTGTTCCGCACGGTCTATCTTGTTTTATAATCTGAGAATATCATAATATCATTCTCTGACTACAGCTCAATAAATACTTCAGGGATGAAGTTTGTAGCTTGAAGCTTCCATGGTTTTTCTCTAGCAGAGAGTGATGTCATGGATTGGACATTACTCTCAGGTACCTATTGATAGTAAGCTGACGAGATTGTTTTTTTTTTATTTCTCCGTAACTACTAGTACGATTTTGAAAATCTTTTCGCTGAAGCTGTGATATCCAGCTATCTAGCTACACAGTCGATATTGTAAAAAAAATGTGATCTATAGGGAAATTTGGACAGACGAAGTATAGCGAGCAAAAGTCAATAATATTAAAGCTGTGATCCCTCATTATTAATCTACAAGTATTTGACAAAGTTTACTAAAATAATATATTTTACAATACCGATGAGCATCGATCGATCTATGAAAGTTGGCATTTTAATAGCAGCCAGCCAATTAATTAGAAGTTTAAAGCTTTCCAATTGTAACATATGCTACAAGCGAGAATGATTAACGTTTTGTTTCTATCGTTTTCATTCCGAATTCAGCTTTGAAACAATTTTAATCACAAGGAAAATATTAAATCCCGTTTGGAGCTTCTAACTTTATTTTCGCAAATGATTAAGAAAGAACATTAAACATTAATATGTGAAGTAATTGAATGGCAGATGATTAATATTAAATATTAGGTTCTGTGGCAGTCATATAAGTACCTATACCTACCCTAAAACATAGCCTTAACACTCACAAATCAGCTACAGCAGCTTGGATCAGCTTTCTATCAGTACTACTGGAAATACTCAGGCTGGTTTAAAGTAATACAACCTTATTTGATTGGTTATGGTAATGAAATTAACCCTTTTCTATAAAACGAAAACTTGAAGTCCGACATCTGTAGTGCTATTCTGTTACAATCTCCCTCGGTGAAAACCTAGGTGAAGTGAGCTGTCATCCGTCCGTCTGCTTTGTCAATCCCTAGCAACGGGACTGATGACAGCTCACTTCACCTAGGTGTTCACCAAGGGGGATTGTAACAGAATAGCACTACTGGGCTGTCAGGTCGAGCGATAAAATATAATCATCATCATCAGCTGAAAGACGTCTACTGGTGAACAAAGGCCTCCCCCATAAAAGTAGGCATCTTGGGGCTCGCAGTGAAGTTGTTGAGTACACGGTACACGGAAGTCACTGCTACCCGAATTCCGGATTTCCCCTTAGGGCGGGTTGCTTGAACTATACATTACTGACCGACCGGTAATAGTCAAAAATGGCGCTAACAATCGCCAAATAAAAAAAAATGGATTGTTTCACAAAATCGTACGTCAAAAAGTTACTATTACCATAACCGACCAGTCAACGTAATTTTGTGTTGTCAAACAGCTACTTCAAACATCAAAATATTATGGAATCTCTATTTGAATAACTTTAACTTTAATTGACGGATTTTTATATCATGAAACAACCCGTTACATTTAACGTACGTTAAACATCTCATATAGTATATCGTCATAGTAACTTTTTAACCGTCCGTATGTAACGTGAACCGACTGTTTGAAACAACCCGCCCTTAGTCGCCTTCTACGACATCGACGGGGATCAAATGGGTGGATGCTATTTTAACCCGGACACCCCACGGGGCTAAAAGGCCTAAGCGATTCTTCAAAACGAGTGGGCCTCGGGATGAACCTGCGTAAGACCAAAATCATGTACAATGGTCATGTCTCCCCGAGATCTGTAGTCGTAAATTTCGCTATTCTCGAGGTTGTGCAAGAATACATACCTAAGTATATCTTGCCCAGAATATACAACTGGGGCGGCTAGGGTTGGGCGGCATTTGGGAAGCTACGTGATATCTTTCAATCGTCGATCCCACAATCCCTTAAGACCAGGGTCTTTAACCAGTGCGTCCTACCCGTAAGTCTTATGACTTCGTAACTCATTAGACTTACGGAGTCGAAACGCACTCACCGTGGGCCTGGTCCACAAATTCAAGGTTGTTCTTTTGGATAGAATTCGTAATGAAGTCATTCGCCAGAGTAGGTACTAAAGTCACCGACATTGCTCGCCGAATAAGCACGCTGAAGTAAAAATGAGATGGGCCGCACCTGCAGACGGACTGACGGTAGATGGCAGACACGCCATCTACCGTCAGTACACGTCTAGAATGGAGACCGCGTTTGGGAAAGCGTAGTGTGGGCCACCCTGCGGCACGATGGACCAACGATTCGATTTAAAGAAGGTGGCTGGCAGTGGACGGATGCGGGCGATCCCTGGGGAAGGCCTACATTCAGCAGTGGACAGCAATAGGCTGATACGATGATGATGATGATGATGACCCCACGGGGAAAAAATACAATAATACAAAATAATCGACAACACGAAATAACTTATAAACTGCGTACTATTTCTAGTAGATACCCCTCCCGGTCCTCACGTATCTACTTCTATATTACCTCATAAAAAGGAACAAACTTTACCTTATTATAAAGAAAAATACCCGCACCCTTCCTTATAATGTCAGTACACTAAAGCTTCCGGTATACTAAATATACTTGTAATTTCGGTAGGTAGCTGTTTAATGAAGATTCATGACATGGAAACAACTGAGTAAACAGCGTCATTATTTACAGAAGATTGTATATCTCTATCAAAGGCTTTGTAACACCATTTTATGTCGCATATTAATAAGATTAGGGCAGTTTAAATCATACACATAAACGCTTTGTAGGAAGCTGATGAGATACCACTATGACATTATTAAGCTCAAAACATTATAAGGACAACGTAAAACAAAATCAAATCGACGAACGGTACCAAGGTGTGAGGTATTTTATATGACAAAGTTTTATAAAAAAACTTTTTACAATAAAAGAAATTGGTTCTGACATTTAATAAGACCACACGGCAATTAAGTAGCAATATTTGGTATTCTTTTTTTGTTTGTCTTTTATGGCAAAGAGAATTAGAATTAGGAAATGTCGTCTCACAGAAACCACTCTCAAGAGCATAATATAAAGAAGAACTGAGTCCATTAGGCATAAAACAATAGTTAGGTACACACACTGACCGGCCAGTGTCACTAAAGCCTGACAATACTGTCTCAGATTATCATATTACGAAACTTTGCTAAAAGGATAAACGTGCCACATTTATTACAAGGGGTCCCTTCTAATAAATGTGGCAATGCAAAACATGTGTGGTTTATTTACATTTGCCAGCCCAAACCCTAGCCTGTACTTAGGCTTTGCCTTATTAGGTAGACTTAGAACTAATCCCATTATAATGACTTTAACGAAAATGGCCGAAGAAAAATTGCTTTTAGCTACAGTAAAAAAATGGCAAAGTTTTAGTAGAAGAATTCTACTTAAAAATAAATTAAGTACGTAAACAACGTATTTTTGAATGTTCGAAAGGACGATATCAAAAGATTAGATCAGATTTAAAGCTACCGAAATTATTTCGCGGTTGTGGTTGCTGAGAGTTTTTTTTTGGAGATATCCTCCATGTTTCCACCATGCCGCCATTTTGTTTACGTTTTAATCTTTATAAAGTAACTTTTAATCCTGCAGTAGGAAGTGAATATATACACTACAAAAAAGAATCATAGCGAGATTTGTACAAAAAAAAAAATAAGATGTTTAGAGAAGTTGAAATTCAATTTTTTATATTCTTGGGTACCTAAGGAGTATCTACAGGCATTTAGAATATTTTTAAAACCCCGCAAAAAAGAGTTAATAGTTTACCGAAAAGCTCAATATTTTAGTACGAAACTGCGACTGACACTGACAGCCGCCGTTTCGCAGTTCTTACATTGAAGTTGCATCGTTTTATGGGAAATAATATCACAAAATAATGATATTTTTTTTCCACACACTTGTCATATCACTTGTCTGCCAATTTTATAAATCCGTTAACATCGCTTGTCACTTTCTTTTTTTTTATAAACACAAAATGGGCATCGAGATGAAACAAAAAAGTGTTATTTTCATTTCGTAATATTTTAATTATGCGGGGGTTTAAAAATATGCTAAGTATATCAATCTACTCCTGGTAATGTATTCTTCACATTGGAAAATATTTTAAACCCTCTAAATTACTTTTTTTTTCATACAAATGAATGTATGAATCTCGCCATGATTCTTTCTGCTGTATCTTGGGTGCGTTTAGAAAGATAATAAACTCACATACACTAAGAGCCAGATCCGGCACTACGATCTGTAGGCCATAAAAATATTTAATTCGTGCAGAAATCGAACCACTGCGCCAACCGAGTAATATTAAGTATCTATTTACTTCATTCACCCGGGTTTTGAAAACGAATTGAGAAACTAAGTCATCATTTGCCTAGCCTTTTCCCAAGTATGTTGTGGTCGGCTTCCAGTCTAACCGGGTGCAGCTGAATACCAGTGTTTTACATGGAGCGACACTGTCTATCGGACCTCCACAACCCAGTTACTGGGTAACACGATACCCCTTGGTAAGACTGGTTGTCAGACTTTCAGGCTTCTGACTACCCTTAACGACTGTCAAAGATCAACGAATGTCAGCCGGGACCAACGGCTTTACGTGTTTTCCGAGGCACAGAGGAAATTCGGTATGAAATGGATGGTCACCCATCCACAGACCTACCGTGGCAAGCCGTGCCGTGGCGTTGACCGAAAATTGAGAAACTAAGTAAGTAGGTATTATTCGTTTTTGCATACCTATCTACACCTAAAATTGCGTTGATTTTATCAACATCATTTACAACAAAGATTGCCCTTTACTAAAATAGGTAGGTACATACTCGTATACGACAATGTTACCAAAATGTCATCAATCTCTTTAATCAAATATTGGACGTAACATCGATAAATTACAAATCCTTTCGAAGAATAACAACATCGAAATTAACTTTTAATCGATGAGGCTCGGGGGATTTGTTGATCCCCGCAGTGATAAAATCGCGGAAGCTCTCAATTTATCGGAAACATTCGAATTTCAGTACTTAGCATATTTTTTCACGAAAATATGTGATCGTCCAATTGGTTTTATTACTAAAAGATGTACGTATTCTGAGGGTAGGTACCCACATGAATAAATGAGGCAATTATCGCTACTGAATAATTGTCATTTGCTTTATTACTTTATTTTTTCTGATCGAAAGTTTAATGGTTCTCGCTCATTAAAATGTGATTAAACCACAGGATTAAACAAGGTATAATTGAATTGACTGAAAACAGATTTCATGAAAAAAAAAACCATATGATTCATACATTTTGTTGATACATGAACAAAAATGTATAGAGAAACTATTTTTTTTTCTAGTTTTCAGGGTTGGCCCCATATTCAAAGTTGTTCATAACAATGAGTACCTACAATAACCTGTTTTCAAGTTTTCCGTTAATTCAATTACAAATAATAGTTTATTTTCATTTTTGATATTCCAATGTAGGTACAACACACAAGGTTTCTTTAATATTGTCCGTTAGGGCGGGTTGCTTCAACTATACATTACTGACCGGTAATAGTCAAAAATGTCGCTAACTATCGTCAAATGGGTTGTTTCACAAAATCGTACATCAAAAAGTTACTATTACCATAACCGACCAGTCAACGTAATTTTATGTTGTCAAACAGCTACTTCAAACATCAAAATATTATTGAATCTCTTTTTGAATAACTTTAACCGACGGATTTTTATGTCACGAAACAACTACTACTACTTTAACTACCGTTAAATGTAACGGGTTGTTTCGTGACATAAAAATCCGTCAGTTAAAGTTATTCTTAAATTTAAATATTAAATTAATTTAAATTAATTAAAGTTAAAATTAAAATTCATGAAAGTTAAAATTTAAATTTATTAAAGTTAAGATTAAAATTAATTAAGGTTTAAATTAATTAAAGTTAAATATTATTGTACGTTAAATGTAACAGGTTGTTTCGTGACATAAAAATCCGTCAGTTAAAGTTATTCAAAAAGAGATTTCATTATATTTTGATGTTTGAAGTAGCTGTTTGACAACACAAAATTACGTTCACTGGTCGGTTATGGTAATAATAACTTTTTGACGTACAACTTTATAAAACAACCCATTTTTTTATTTGACGATAGTTAGCGCCATTTTTGACTATAATTATTATCGGTCAGTAATGTATAGTTGGAGCAACCCGCCCTAAGTCAGACTCTTTACAGGAAAACAATCAGTCCTTTGTGACTACAGAACTTAGATCAAACAAAACCGCTGTCATTTGCAACACGAATAAAAAAAAACAAAGCACTGTCGAGCAGAAAACAAAAGAAGCACACATGCACATAAAAATATAAATAAAAATGTTCCTTTATGTCTTTTACAGTCGTGTCAAGTTGAAGTCGTCTTTGAAATACTAGCTACTAAGCTTAAAGATCTACCCATGCGTTTAACTCTACTTGATCTTAAGAAACTAATAATATCGTAATCATTTATACACTTATGTCTTCCGTGGTCTCGTGTCCTTGACGTAACGAAAGCGTCGACAAAATTAATTATTCTCCACTCTGATTGTTTTCCACGCGATATTATCATTTAAATGGCTGAATAATTTTAATTACAGCCTGACGGGTCTTACCAGAAAAAGATTTGTTCATTTCTAACTTCTTCAAATCGTTTGCTGTTGCTGTTTTTGGTGTCCAACACCAACATAACACCATTCGGAAGTAGATCCGAAATCTGTGGACAAACAAGATGTTAATGTAACAGCTTAACATAGGTTTAATTCTACAAAAAGGAACCAATCCACGTCACAATTTTTCAATTTTTCCAAGTAATTGCAACAGTTTGGGACACATAACGCTGATTAATTTTAAATTTATTCCAAGTATAAGTTTTGGATTTACATTCAACTATTGTTACTGCATAGTAACGTTATTCCGTCGTTGCCGGCCACCAAAAGCACCACCCCATTTCTACCCATGGATGTCGTAGGCAGAGGGATGTTGACCAGAGGATGTGCAGCAGCATCCTTCTGAGTACATCTACTGCGATCGCCAGCATGCATCGGCCAAGCATGGTGATTACGGCTGAACCGTCCTTGAGGGATTCCTATGCCCAGCAGCAGGCGTCTAAAGGTTGACATGATGATGAATGATGACGATGAATAACGTAACATAGTAGGCATTTTGAATCTTAATTGATTTAATTTTTGACTGATTGTGTGGTGGTTTGTTTTCCCAGTACTAAGTTTATTCGGTCTTGAAAATTATCAGTACATATTATAAAACAAAATCCCCCACCGCGTCCGTCTGTCTGCTCGCGATAAACTCCAAAAAAGCTATACAGATTTTCGTGCGGTTTTTACTAATAAACAGGTGAGGTTAGGTGAGTAAAATGTTAAGGTTTCGAGTAAATTGGTTGAAATAAGACGATATAATACCCGTGACCAGACCGGAATTTTAGACAGAAAATGGGCAGCAGCGTCTTTTTGAGTAAAATTACACCTACTGCGATCGCATTGGCCAAGCGGCAATTGCAATTGGCGACTACGGCTAACCCCCTCCCCCCCCCTTGGCCCCCCTTGGCTTGCAGTGGGCCTCTAAAGGTAGACATGATGATTAATTAAAGATGAAAAATAATAAAGAGAAGCCTCAACGTGCGAAGTGTTTCTTCTGCTACACAACTTTTAAAATAATAGAAAAATACTAAGTAATAAATTTAATGAAGTGCTTAATTTTCTTAAAAGACTTCGAATTTATTAAGTCTTAATTAAAAATGCATTGATCATTATGTTAAGCGCAAGAAATATGTTATTTCATTTAGAATATTAATTATACATTAAAACTTAAGTGTTATAAGTAATCAAAATGAAGATAAAAGCCTTTTAAAGAAACTTTTAAACTAATACAGGTACACCAGACTATTTTCAGTAAATTCAATATACCTATTTGAATACATAATTATCTTGAACATTGTTTTCGCCTACTTAAACTGATGAACTTTCGAAAATACTTAGGTAAGTAAATACGAAAATATTTTGTGTATTTTGTATTTTGAGTTTTTTTGTGTAACTTTTTAAGGTACCGCATGTGTCGATTTAAAACCTAGAAGTTCTATAAAGGAAAAGTGCTAAAGCCAATATTTTCTCCAAAATGTGAGTGAATCTGCGGGCAACAGCTAGTTACAAATCCAAGCATTTTAACACTTTGAAATATGAGAACAGAAATTGGAGCAATTCCAAGCAGAATGTTTACAACGCTTAAGACATTTATTAAATTTTCAATGTTCTTAACAGATTTAAGTAAATCTGTGACGCAACGAATATCATTTGGTAGTATTAAGTAAACAAAAGACAACCGTAACAAGTGTAGCTTAAATGTTGTTTCTTGCCTGGTAGTGTTTAGTTTTAGTTCACTCAAGGGTGCAACTTCATGCACTCAAGGGTGCTTCTTACGTACCCTTGACTTGTTGTTGTTGTTTGCCTTCTGAAGTTTAATTTCTTTTATGTTTCTTTTTTGCTTCTATTTCTATCATGTTGGCACGAGAATATATGACCTTTCAGAGGTTACAGCACATTCGTAGCGTTTACTTTTGAATATTAAAATCAGCATGCAGTCGATGAAAAACACTAGAACAGTGTTGAATTTATTACATCTATTACGTGTGGCCACACGCAAATAAAGCATTCAAATAATATTAGTGTTGGTAACGAATACATTCAAAACGTATTTCAAATTTCGAAAAATATTGAATTCGAATATATTATAACATCGTATCGCATAATGCTGCGCTACGTAGCGAGTTACGAACTTACAACACTTATTCAGCTCAATTCAGATTTTGTCTATAGAAAACATCAGCTTTGTAACGCATAATCCCATTCAGATACTAGTTGAACAAATACGTACGCATCTTCTTATTAAACAGGAACTAAGTATGTTAATCCCTTTGACCGCGTTTGGTGTGACCTAAATGTGTGGAAAGTCATTGTCAGCCGCGGACCAACTGCTGTGATTGTCACGGCAGTTAGCCGTTAACGTGTCGTTTTGTGTGATGTTTGTTCTAAAATATTCATATCTGTATGTCTATTCTGTTACAATCTCTCTTGGTGAACAGAACAGAATAGCACTGCTGGGCAAACAAAACGGGCGTTTTACCAACATTAAAAGCGCGTTCTTGTCGCTAATATAAGACAATAAAGCAATATAAGCCGCGCCTGTCATCGCGTAATTTCGCTTAAGTTTGTCCCAAATCTAAAGAGCACATTTACACGAAACCCACAAAAACTATTTTTTTTCCATGTATTTCAATGAAATATGGTCAAGTGTGGTCATCTAAATCTAATAGCTAAGTAGGTAATATGAATTAATAATGCTTTTTGAACAACGTGTAGACATTCAGATTTAAGTTTGGAACTGGGTCGTAGAATTTCTGTCACAAGTTACCAAAACTTACGTATTCTGAACTATTCAATAACAAACTAGTTTTAGGATCCAGATTAATTTATTCCTAACAAATATTTTCGATACAGATGGCAAATATTTTGTTGACAGAGCTCCTGGACTTGTGTTCTACACGGTATTGTTTATCACTGAAACAGGTTTTGCAAAATGAATAAGTATCGTTCCGAGCAATTATATGCAGATGTTGCCCATTGTTCTAAATTGTATACAAGCTTACAATGAAGCCAGATAATTCAATAGAAAACTACGAGTATTGTTTCTTTCACTCGTTTAGATTAAATATGAAGACCAGAGCTTTACAAGGAAAATATACTTAAATATACTTTGTATCTACTTAGGCAGTTGTGGAATTGAGGAAACTTATTAATTTTATAATCAGTAGGTACCTACCTATGACCTATTACCGCTTTTTCTAAAGTATTTCAATGCGTCAATTCGGCTGTCTGCCTGCCTACCTTTAGCGTTGCGAAATTTAATATTAACGAACAAAAAATCCAACATGAAATGTCGAGGTTTATAAAATACTATCTATAATTTGTCTACGTAGACTTCATAGTCCTAAATTATTATTTTTTGTCACCGTGTCAATTACTAGTTACACATTAAAATTGCGGCTGACTTAATTGAAAACGTCAGAAAAAACAGTAGCACAATAGTAACAGTAGTGATTTGGTGTGGTGTGCTGGTGTAGTGTGGTGGTGTGGTGTGGTGGTGTGGTGTGGTGTTGTGATGGTGTGGTGTGGTGGCGTGGTGAGGTGGTGGTGTGGTGTGGTGGTATGGTGTGCTATGATGATGTGGTGTGGTGGCGTGGTATGTTGCGGTGGTGTGGTGGTGTGGTTTCTGCTACTATACCTACAGGTTAACACCAGTACCACCAGTGGAAGATGGAAGTCAAGCATAGGTACCGTAAAATATAGCCTATGGTGTCTATAGCCAGTCAATAGTATATTTCTATCATCAATTTAACGAACGAATACAAACTTAACTTTAATTTATAACATGTAGTTATGGTACACCAATACATATACTTTCCTGTCATTGAATTACCTAATGTACATAATAGCAACGGTAAAACTATCCATGATCTAAGTATACCTAATTAGTTTCCATTTTCAAAGGGCTGTGCGTTCAGCAATTAGTATAAAAGGAGACACGACAGCAAAGGACGTCCCCATGCCTTACCTACTCAATGAAAATGAAATGTCACAACCCTTCGTCATACGAACTATTATGCAGAAACCTATTTAAATATTTTACGATGAGGAAAGACGTCACCCAGGCCCTTTATAAACGTTTGTCATATAATAACCCTCTATAATCTGACAGTCATAAAACCACCAACCCTTCCTGTTTTTTTATTGTTATTGCGGTCTTTACTGTGAACGTGGTGATAAAAACAGGGGATCACAGATTTTCAGGTATTATAACTGAATTAAATTGTTATAATACTGTAAAAACTACGGCGAGACTGGGATTTTATCGCTACGCCGATGCTGGGTTTCCGCGATAAATAAAATGGATATAAGTAGCTACAAATTTAACCCGTTATTCGAAATAAGCAGCTTTTTTTTACAAAACTCGACCTTTTTCCTTATGGTAAATTGGGGAGTTGATAGCACCAATTAGTTGACATACTTTATATGAGCTGTAAAAAATTGAGCCCCCATAGATTTTGTTAGGTATAAGCACGGGTATAAGCAACCTTTGACGTCACTTATTTGCCATCTCAAATGACTATCTACCAAAACGATAAAAAATGTGTTTTCGAATTATTAGTTCATGGTGTTAACAACCCAAGTGTACAAAGTAAATAATGGCTGAAAGAAAAAAGAAAGAAAACCTGTTTCTTCACGTGAAAGTGACGCACAAAATTAATATAAAATTTTATTAATTACATTGCTATAAATTGTAATTGGCTGCAATTAATTATGGATTAAACAACTTTCGTTTGAAGAATAAAAAGAAGAAAAAATACGTTCTAGGTTAGTAGACATAAGTTTCAATAAAAAAGATAGGTATTAGCTCTTTATAAAGTACCCAAGCGTACCTAAGCGGCGTTCTCATTAGACCTAGTAAATTCCACACGAGTGGTTGCTTGTATTACTTTCTAAGACACCAGACAAAAAGAAGACTTAATAAAATTCTTACATCCAGTCTGCTGATTTTACGAAAGCGCCATTTTAGATCAATTTATAAAGCCGTTCATGCATAGGAAATGAACACGAGCGTGTTATGGACCATTCCAAAACACATTACGCTCACATACTTAGTGCATAGGCTAATACATTGGTTGCCTAAATTGCACCATCTAGGGATAAAATTTTCAATTCAATGGACATTTTGTTTTTAGCGAATGGTCAGCTCTAGCTAGCCTTATGTGGTGTGGCCTTTAAAATGTATGAAAATGGTGACAAAGTAGGCACTTTGTAACAATTAGTTCCACTACTGCATAGTTTACTCTCCGGTGGGAAAAATCTTTGGTTTCACAAAACCGCCAGCAGTATTTGCAGTAACAATATAATCTAAACTGCATATGGGTAAAGAAAATTGTAACAATAAGGCCAGGGTTATCTTTTAACTCCGATTTAGTTCGTATCGCGGGTTATGTATGATGTAATTTAACCTCGTGTTAGCAAGTAATTCTAAATTAAGTTTTGGCCCAAGTGGGCGTAACACAGAATACAATTGATGTGATATATCCATCAATGCCATTATTTATTTATTAGTGTAGTTTACTAAAACTATCGAGAAAATCTAAATATCTGAAAATGTGTGAAATCTCAAAATATTTACGGACGGGCATTTCATTCTATAGCGAATAATTGGGTCCCGGGTGCGACTATTCTCTCCCATTAATAGGTAGGCACCTAGTTATTCTCTTTATCTACTGAAATGCTCTGTATTAAGCGAGCGTAAAATTGACACTCTTCAAGCATAGAAATAACGTAGACCGTGACATAGAAAACGGGAAGGCACCGCCCGCGTCGTCGTAATTAACGCGAGCATCTCACTCGTCTTTCTTAAAGAACATTAACGAACTACCCTTGGGGTCACGTGGCCCTTTTTTAGCGAGCCAATGACGCAGGAGGTAATCAATGCGTCATTCATTTGAGGAAGTGGATAAGTATGGTAGGTACCTATTTGCAAGAGACAGAAATAAGTCTTTGACGGCTCGCAGTCTAAATAAAACTTCTACGTTATCCATGTAAGTAAAATTCACGGCAAATAGCGAATTCGATTCCAAAAAATAAATCTAAAAAATGTTTTGATTATTGGGTAAGTATTACGGATTTACCATCTAATAACTCACATGCAAAATAAATTGCGAGCGCCGTCTAAGCATTGCCAAGTCTATAGTGTGGGTGAGTGTGCAGGAGTGTGCAATGTGTGAGGATTTGCCAGTGAGTGTGTGAGAATGTTATGGATATGGATATTCATCTTTATTTCATTCATTTGTATTATTTTTGTTTGAGTGCGTAAATGTTTTTTGTATACAAATAAAAAGAGTGATGAAAAACAATTGACTAATCAGCATAGGCAACACGAGCCTAATATTGTTTAAAATTGGTTGCATATTAGCTGCCATGTGTACCAAATTGTTTGATCGGCTGTACCTACATGCCTCACCTGAGAGCTTTGTTCCAATTTAGGTGTACTTATTCTATCTATTCCGACGTAAAAAATCAAATAATCTCGTTTCGTAACCTCACGCCTGAATTTCCCAATGGACCGTTGCCAAATGTTACGCTGGAGAATTCATGTGCTTACATGTGGTTAGCCGATGGCGCTATCAAATTCCATGAAAAGGCAAGGCTTACCTACGTTATTTATTGGTGAAAATCCCAAATCCAAGGTCGCGACGTTGTGGAAATTCTCAAACCGGAAAATCCAATATCCTTTCATCCTTACGCTTGACAGCCGCACTTGACACCAAAAGCGAAACGATAAGGACAAAACTAAATTGTTGAAGTAAGCATTTATACTTACTTATTGCTCATCCAGTAATATATTAAAGGGTTGAACATGGAATTGGCCATGGCCAGCCAATAGAAGAAGAGGTATATATGCTGGGCGAACGGCGCAGACGCAAGTGACTGGTAGTGGTACGTCAGCACGAAGTACGCGTGGTAGGGCAGCCAACAGAGAGCGAACACCATCACCACAAGCACGAACATTCTCACCACCTGCGGAGAAAATATCTTGGTCATATTCATATCTTCGGCAGAAATATGTAGAAAAACCGAACAAGTGCGACTCGAATTCGCCCACCGAGGGTTCCGTAGAAATATGTACTATAACTTTCAGATTTTTCCCTGTACTTGTAGTATAAGACGATTTCACAGTTTCAGGTCAACGGAAAGTACCCTGTAAAATTTTGATTCTCATAAGAGTGTCGAAATATACATTTTTTTGCGTCATAAACGGGCGTATATATTTTTACGTTAACTTAGAAGTTTGAATTTTTGTACAGCTTCAAGGGACTGTAAACCTAAGTATACATTGTTTTTAATTTTATCTGGATACCTCTACGCGTTTCCGAGATAAAGGGTCTTGGCAGAGAGTCGGATGGACAGGCAGACGGACAACAAAGTGTTCCTATACCTTCCTTTCCTTTTGAGGTACGGTATAATTTTTGTATTGCCCAGTACAAAAAGGCTCGAGTATTGTAATCACCTAAATCATTATCACAAAAAAAAATATCTGTCAAGTCGGTCGAGCGCTTCTCAATTCATGATCTTTCATACATGCGGCTGTTGATTTTTATTTCAATAAATTTCTATTATTTTTAGCGGGAAAAATATATCGATATTTATATAGGCCCAAAATAGATTGAGAAAAGCCTAGAAGAACATAAGTACGATTCATCTTTATTAAAAACTTTGGAAGAATCTTAATCATAACATGTCGATTAATTTGCCCACTGGCTTATATTCTTGTTTTCTTAATCTGGTCTCGTGAGGGAGGCAGAAAAAGAATAAGGGATCAATATCATATTATGGACGTATATCCTATATCGATACCTCTGGGCTCAAAGGGTGTATAGCACATTTTGGGCATTTTGTCATTTTTGCATATTCTTACTCAGTTTTTGATTCTCTATCGATCTGTATACTCCACATGACGAAATTCGCAAAAAAAATGTCGAATACAACCTTATAAATTTCGTTACGTAAACACAACTTATTTGAAAATAAGGGGCATAAGGAACATATCGCTGCCTCCACTACACACACCACAGACCATAAATTGTCAGGATGTATTAACCAATTTTGGTTGAAGATTTTGGGTGTAAGATCTTAATTTTAGATTTTTATTTATTTATGATTTACGCCGTTAAAATTTTAAAGTTTGTAACAAAAAATGGGTTTTACTTCCTCGATTTGTCGTTTTAATTCAATTCGAAAATTGGCGGTGCTTGTATTATCTGCGATGAACTACTTCTAGAAAACCGCATTTAATTTGGAAATTATCCTAGCCTGTACATACATGCCTGTAGATTCGGTGCATGCAATAATTGAAAGAGAAGTCCAGAAAATGATTGTGTGGAGCCTTTCACAATGGGCTACTCACTTTGAGACAGCTCGCATAAGACCAAGACCGTAGAAAGTCATTGCGATGGAAGATGAAGATTTTCTTGACTTCGATGAATTAGCTACCAACACATTCTCACCAATGATATTAAAACATTAAAATTTAAAGAATTAAGACACACAGTCACATTAAAACGATAAATCCAGACCAAATGTTATTCAAATATTTCATGGAAGGAGAAGCTGAGTCGTTTGCAATATCATTTTGTCTAAAACCAACACAAGGTAATGAAAAAGGGAGGGCGAAGGGGAAAATACAACCATAAAGGAAAAAGCATTATTTAGTCATTAAGAAGGCCACAAGTAGCCAGCAAGTGCACGACAACGTCACTTTTAAGCCCTTGTATAATTCCGGGCCACCTACTGCCACTGCTAAATGCCAGATCTCATACGTCTGTGCGACAACAGGACTATACCCAAAAGATGACACATTAAATCAAACTGACGAAGAAGATGAAGATATTTAGAAAGTTTAGAACAAAAGAACAGAATAAAGATCTAGAGGACAGATTTTTTTTTTACTAATGAAGACAGTGAATCTTAAAATTAATGAAGAAGATTAAAACTAAAAGATCTGATTATAAAGCTAAGAACTAATGAAGAAGATTAAAACTAAGAGACCTGATTATAAAACTTAAAAGTAATGAAGAAGATTATTACCATGATTATAAAAACTTAAAACTGATGAAGAAGATTAGAACTAAGACACCTGATATTAAAACCTAAAACTAATGAAGAAGATTATAACTAAGAGACCTGATTATAAAGCATATAATTAGTGAAGAAAATTATGACTATGATTATAAAACTGAAAACTAATGAAGAAGGAAATTAAGAGACCTGGTTATAAAGCTCAAAACTAATGAAGATGACAATTAAGAGACCTGATTATATAGCTTAAAACTATTGAATAAGATTATAACTATGAGACCTCTCTTTGTTATGATCTGCTTTATCGTTTTTAAGCTGTATAATCAAGCTTAAATCTGATGAAGTAGACTTGATAACATAGCATAAAAACAGAAAAAAAATAAGGGACTTATGAAAAATCTGAAAAATATTTAAGAAGTTTTAGTATTTTTGTATTTTTTTAATATAAAAGGGAAAGAAACATAGTTTTTTAAAGTTATTAGTTTTTTCAAGAACAGACGCTTACCTAATAAGTAAAATAAATAAATTAGAAAAGTCATCGTAAAATATTATCCTTTACAACGTTAAACAACAATTCAAGTAATTTATACGACCCTGTGTCTTTGCATCATTTATGAAAAGTTGGGCTTACGCCCTTGTGTACCTGCTCAGGGCGTATTTTTATGGGGTGTATAGGACTTATATTTTTTTTATTTTGGTCGTAAAGCATATGCTATCTCAGTAAATACAAAACCTGGACCATTTTTGAAAAAACCTTCTTAAACACATCAAAAATCTAAGAGCTTTGTCTCTTGGATACTTGTATGTAGCTCTAAAACTGAGAGAGATATAAGGAAAAATCTTTTTTTTTTTTTGTTTTTTTGCTTCTCCTCAAAACCACTGTATTGTGCTATACGCCCTTTGAGCCCAGAGGTATCGATATACGCACTGGACAGATTTTTATTATTATAAAAGACTTTAGCGTTATCAGGGGAGACAACGCTCTTTGGAGTTGATTTAATCGTAATCTACACAAATATTTTATAACGGAAAGATTTGTATGTTTGTAACGAATAAATTATTTCATCATTAGAATGCTACATTATCTATACTAATATTATAAAGCTGAAGAGTTTGTTTGTTTGTTTGGTTGAACGCGCTAATCTCAGGATCTACTGGTTCGAATTGAAAAAATCTTTTTGTGTTGGATAGTCCATTTATCGAGGAAGGCTATAGGCCCATGCAAAGCTGGGTCGGGTCGCTAGTCCATTATAAAATAGGCACATCATAATAATAATAATAAATTTCGTTTATTTTCTCCCTTAAAACATATTATTTTACAATTAGAGTTAGTGCAGAATAGGAAGAGAGATAGGAGCCCAAACTAAGCAAGGCTTGTATCTTGGGTCTCCTGGCCCCAACCGAAGATCTTAAACGCTACTTCTAATTGAATACATCGGAGGGATGTATATGGGAGTGAGCTGGACGAGAGCCGTGAGTATGTGGGTGTGTGTATATGTAAATATTCGTGTATGTGTGTGTGTGTGTACCAGTGTGTGTTTATAAGAGAGAGGGAGAGTTTATGTGTATTTAGTAATGCAATCTCTCGCTACAATAATTATGTTTTTTTGATGATTATAACATAGGCTATGTTTTATTATTATACGTTTCATAGATTTTCATAGTGACTTGAATATTACTCTTTTATTTATTTATTTATTATTCGGAAAGCTTACAGTCTAATATCTATATTAAATAACTTACAAGAGGCGCTTAAATTTGCCATTTAAAAACTTTCATAATTTAGCGATTATACATATAGGCACCTAAAAGTATTAGGTGAACTGTCCAAGTAACAAACACAATAGTACCTAACTTAATAGTTTAAGTATTGTGTCAACAGTCAAGCGGCAGTATGTCAAGCGGTTATTTGACATACTGTATTAAGATTTGTCAGTTCCAAATATACAGATTATAGTCTGTAAACTGAAAGCCTGTTTATTTAGGTCTGTTTACTGATTACCAACATGAGTAGTTGACAATGTATGTAGACTTATCCATTTATTTGATTATTTATTAATCAATCAAGAACTTAGTCCTATTTTCTGTGTTTAAAAATAGAACATAAACGTAAATATTAAACGTTTCGTTATCGTGCGATATCACGGATAGATACGGATAAGCTCAGAATTATTAGAATCAGCTCCAAAAATAGCCTAACCAATAAAAGACTTTCAACATAATTTTAATATAATATCCATATATTGAGAATCAAAATCTGAAAATCCATATTCTAGAATGAAATATAAAAAAAATATTTGCTTAAAATCTAGGTATACAATTAAGGTAACAAAACCTGGTAAGTACATTTTACCATATGATATATTCAATATTCTATTGAGAAATAAATTAATATGAGCACAACAAAATTAACACAAAATATTAAGTTTAAAAACATTTTCCGCTCAACCATGGAATTGACTGAATCAGAACTGTTGCTATATAACTATTGTGTCTGCTCACAGTATTAAGCTAATATAGACGTAAAATTTAACACTAATCATCAACATGTTTAACAGCACTACCAAATTGTATGAATTTACAAACATCAATATTAGAATTGCGAGTTTTGTAATATAAAATACATTTTACTAAATACAACTATTTATTTAGTCATAGTTTTTATTGTGAAAGTGTATTACAATAGCCCAATTAGAAATGCACCCAAGGAACCTTGTATTTCATACTTTCCTGTAAGTTTCACAAACTTCTAAGTTATGACTTTGTGGTAAAAAGATTTACGGATCAAAAATTTCGTCTTTGCCTTCATAACTAATTTGAACTCGGAAAAGGTAGCTAGAGAAATGAATTCATTCATAAAAATGTGGCGACATTCGAAACGGTAATAGAAAGTAGGTAGGTAGTTTGTAAAAAGAGGAAAATAAAAACTTTTTACAAAAAAGAGAACCGCCTTCAAAAACTAAAAAGTGATAAAATATCTTTAGCACAGAACACACATGACTTTAGTTTCGGAAGTCGGTGGCTTTGTTCTGTTTTTTGTTTTGTATTGTATCACCCAAATCCATTATGAAACGGCAACTCAGTTAAAACAGAGATTGAAAGTCCTCCAAAGATGGAAGAAAAGAAAACGTCTTCTAAGTATATTTTTTTGGTTATTGTTGATTTTTTCAAACAGCGCATAATATTTTTTTATTTGTTGTACTAAAACCTTCTTCAGAATGTAACAAACACTTCTCTGAAAACTGCATGAAAATCGGTTTAGCCAAACGGGAGAAAATCGCGGACAAACATATCTGTGCCTCCGGTGAAAACTGATATAACTCAAGTTGTATCAAATTGGAGTTCTAAAATGCACTTGTATCAGAAAAAAAATCTCTACATTTCTGTCTAATCGACATTTTAATACGAGCCATATTACCAGAGATAGTGTGATACAAGTAGACCTAAAAATGTATGTATTAATAGTTAATGACGTGTAATAGTACATTATGATATAAGTGCAGTAGGTTGAAAATTACAGCCGAGGCGATATTGCTAGCCCGAGTCATAGGCGAGGGCTACAAGAAAGCAGAGGCTGTAATTATCAAAGTGCACGTATGTCATACGACGTTTTATAACATATTGGCGAGGAAATAATTCAAATAAAAACAATACAGCGAAAAGAAAAAGCGCGCGTAATAATTTTTACTTGTTCACAAATTAGCGATGCGCGTGCACAAGCGCTTTTTTTTAAGGCAAAGGCACAAAAACAGCCAATATTACTAATAAAGTAAATTAATATTTTTTTGTTTTTGTTACAGATAAATGGTTGTAATTTATTGTCAAAATTAATTAAATTAAAGACTTAAAAGTTTATTTTTTTATATTTTATCTCCCAAAGTTAATTTTATTCATAAAATGTTGACCACTTTTCTGACATAAAAACTCTTTGCTAAGATTTAAAAAAGTACCGTTCGTTTAGACGGAGCATCTTGATAAACTGTACGTGCATTTTACATTACAATAATGCACTAGTACGTAATGACATACATTACAATATTGAAATTGGTGTAATAAGAGACACTTTACGAGCAAATGTGTTATAAAATAATTTAACTCCAAATAAATCGTTAAATATAAAATATTGAAAAAGTAGATAGTGCTATGTGTAAAAAAATATGTCTTATGTTATATTCCAATACATTTGTAAACCTTATCCTCAATAAATGTGATTAGTGATATAAATTCAGTTATATTTCTTTACACGAAGACATTGTGCGTAATTTACTGGTACAACTACAGGTATATTAGTTAACACAAAGACAAAAGTAGCAAATTGTTTGTGTCAAATGATAGAAGTAAAGTTATATTATTATACACGTAAATAAAATAGGGCATAAATATAGTGTTACTTAATCGATCGCGGGGGGTTGCGCGGGCACAGGAGGCTTCATTACGGGGGCTATGCGAGTGGCACGGGGTCAGTGGCGAAAATGCTTTTAGACGGAGACCACGCACACGCCTACGCAGCGGATCGCTATGGCTCACAACGTAAACTGTATTATACATGTATCATTTTACACGAATGCTAAGTTGTTATTGTAAATATAGTTTTGATTAAGTTAATATATCATCAACTATCACTAAACTACCGTTCTAGTTATATCATTTTACACAATGCGTTATAATAACTTTAATGAGTGTCTCTATTATAAAAAAAACTTTAAAAAATTAAATTAAATAGGTTTTTTATACATCTTTAGTTTGATCGTTACTTTTTATAGATCGTGATATTTTTATTGTTACAGCGATTTTCAGAGCGTACAAAACGCATGCTAAATGTATTAAATAAGGACTTCGAACACCTTAGCCCTCAATTACCATTTCATGCTGATAATAATGAGGAAGTTATGTGTAATAGCGAGCTCCCTGTACATAGTTCAACACGCCTCCAGCTGGTTTTTGGCAGATCCATCCCAAAGGTGCGAACAGTACTCCATGCACGATCGAACTTGTGCATGGTATAGGTTCCGCCTCTGTTCCGACGTGAAGTACTTTCGCACCTTTGCGAGGACTCCTAGCTTTTTGGCAGCTAGTTGGGCCTTGGTTGACTCGAACTTGGTTGTACGACCCAAAATTAAGATTCGACGTCAAAGTAACGCCAAGAAGCTCAAAATGGTCGGTGATCGGAACGGATACATTTCGGAAAACAGGGGCCAGATTGAAAGGCCTCTTCATGGCAGAGAAAAGACACGCCTGGGTCTTGGCTCTCGACCGGACTCCCTGTGAGTCTGGATTTCAGCCGCACTGGCACGTGCGCTGGATATGTAACTCTCTACAACCGTGCTGTCATCTGCGTACTCAATGGTACCGGGTTTCAACAGATCGTAAATATGCAGCAAAAAAAGGGTTGCAGAGAGTACCGAGCCCTGAGGGATCCCGGCATTTATAGCCATTTTTGATCAGACGAGCAGCCATCAATGACTACTCGTATTGAACGATCTATCAGGAAATCCGATATCCATACACAGAAACTAGCGGGCAAGTCAAAAGATGGAAGCTTGCTAATTAGGCCATCATGCCATACCCTATCAAAGGCCTTCGTGATGTCCACGGAGACGGCAAATGCCTCCCCATATTTCTCGATGACTTCACTCCAGATGTGAGTGGCGTACGCTTGAAAATCCCCAGTGGACCGATTTCAGCGGAAGCCGTATTGACAGTCACTGAGGAGGTCATTAGCTTCAAGGTACGCCAGGACCCTGTTGTTGAGAACACGTTCTATTGTCTTGCAGAGAATGGACGTGACTGAGATAGGCCAGTAGTTAGTAGGATCGGCTACCTTTTTTGGACACCGGCTGCACGTTGGCAAGCTTCCATGACTTCGGCACTAATCCAGACTCGAGAGAGAGCCGAATCACGCTCGTCAGCACAGGAGACAATGCAGGTACACAAGTCCTCGGAACTATAGCAGGAATACCATCTGGTCCACTGACCTTATTCGCATCAAATTGATGGAAACGGAATTTTCACTTAGACTGATATTGTGATATTGAAACGTGATCTCATATAATTTGTAAGATTGTTAAAAATATAAATTCATAAAAGTGGTGGTACTTTATTAAAAACGTCGATTGAACCTGAATTCACTTTAAAAATGAATAACAATTTTAGGTCATCAATTAAATACCGTTTCAACAAGTCAAAATCGGTAGCCACGTTAGTACCGCTGTTTCGGTGGTTTATGGGGTCCCACAAGGCAGTATCCTTGGCCCAAGTCTCTTTTTAATTTATATTAATGACCTATGTCAACAACAACTTCTTAATGGCCAAATTTTTACTTATGCTGATGACACAGCCCTTATTTTTTATGGTGATTCTTGGGACGAGGTCAAGCAAATAGCTGAGGTCGGGCTTCATCGAATCAGCCGATGGCTTAACACAAACCTACTAACTTTAAATCTTACAAAAACCACGTACTTACAGTTCTCGTTTGCCAAAACTACCCCACCTAATGTTAATCTTAAGGTACATTCTTGTAAATATTCTCTTAACACAGATTGCTCATGCCTCTCAATAAGAAAATCTAATAATGTTAAATATCTTGTGGTTATACTGGATGATAGATTGAGTTGGTGTCCACATATTGACATGACTACAGCTCGTACTAGGAAGCTTATATGGGTGTTTAGACATTTGAGGCATGTTGCCGATTTTCATCTATTACGGACTGTTTACTACGCTTTAGCTCAGTCAGTTCTTAGGTATTGTGCTATTGTCTGGGGAGGAGCGTGCAAGACTTTAGTGTTACGCCTAGAAAGAGCACAACGGTCTTTAACACACAGACCATACAGATTCCCAACAAAAACGTTATATGAATCATGCCAAGTCCTTTCAGTAAGGCAGCTGTATTTACTGCAACTTCTCAACAACACATAAAAACTGCAACATAAAATCACCCCATATAAGTATTCAGATTATTACAAAAAGCGAACTATCAGAGACGTCTGTCCATCAATAAAATGCCATACAGCATCTGCTAGGCGACAACAATGTTTCATGTCTACATACTTATATAATAAAATAAATAGAATACTAAACTTTCACCCACTATCACATCGTGATACTAAAGTTTTACTAAAGCATTGGCTACTAGGTTTAGACTATGACCAAACTGAAAAACTGCTACCTTGAATACACTCCATTTTAAGAATGTAATGTAACAAATGTACATCATACTCACGTCCACACTTAAATTATCGAAAAACACAACACATATTCCTACATCCACACTACACACTAACACTCCACATATAAACACATTCCAACTTTTCTTTTTGTTGTAACTGCTTTTATTATTGCATTCGTGACAGCTATTGGGAGAGGACACTGACTCCTGTAACACAGGTCTTTGAACCTTGCTCAGGAGTCAGGGACTTCATAGGGCTTGTGTATTTTTTATGTGAATAAATTATTATTATTATTCACATTTATTCATTTTTTAAACATATTATATTACATTTTTAAATATTAGTAAAAAAAAATAAAAATATAAAAATAGTAGCCCACCGGTATCGGGAACAGGGTCCAAGCTACCGGTGGTCAGGGCTCCTGAGAGAGGAATCTCCTAACAATACGCGCCGTGTCCAGGAGTACCGCTTTCTGAATCAAGCCCTTGATCCAGCTGCCCAACGAGAGCCTCCTGAGATGTTAGTCGAGGCTCTTGGAGATTATTCCATTGGCCGTAACGACTATCGGCACAATGACTGCTGTATTCACATCCCACATGTCGACAACCTCGCGAGCCAAGTCAAGATACTTTATTTTTTTATCTTTCTCAGTTTTCACGAGGTTCTCGTCATGCAGAACCGCTATATCAACAATCATTGCGCGACGCTCTAATCGATCTATTACCACTTTGTCAGGCTTATTGGCAACAATAGTCCTGTCAGTGATGATAGATCGATCCCAATACAACGTGATATGACCATTTTCGAGAACTGGGTCGGGCACATACCTGTAGTACGATACTTCACAAGCCTGTATTTTAGAGCAAGTTGCTGGTGGATAATCCTAGCTTATTATTATTATTATTACTGTTGTGATAATTAAGAAAAGAAGCATTTTAGTTGTTTTTGTAGAAATCTAAGCTTTTTCATATTTTGTTTAGCTCAATTTATTACTATTTAGTATCTTAAATATGTGCGTTTTATTTTTAATACCAAGAACTTGAAATAAAATTAGTAACAAATATCATTTTACACGAAGATGTTGAATGTATAAGTTTACTTGTAGCATTATACACAAAAAATAACATCGTGATAAATGATATATTTCAATAAATATTAAATTAGGTAAACTATAAAGTTCTATACTGATTTCCAACATAAAGTTATATAAGATTTGTTTAACAACATTTTTCTTGCATCAATTTAATTATTATAAGAGTATAATACATTAATATGATATCAGTCTTTACTAGAACAGTATGTGTGGTGTAAGTTGATATAACTTAACATACATTAGTTTACACAGACATAATGTTGGTGCACTTTGATATAGTTGACAGTTTTTCCTCAATATTTTCCTAATTTTCTAATGAAATGTTACATAATCCTGTAATTTTAAAGAAAAACGATGCAACTAGTATTTAACATTAAGTGTTCTGTAAAATTATTAATAATAATCTTTTTATATAAAATATAAAATAAATAAAACTTTAATTCGCTCTACTGAAAAGTAGTCATTTTGAAGTTGTATCAGTTTTCACCGGAGGCACAGATATATACATACATACAAACGTACGGGTCGAACTGAGAACCTCCTTTTTTTATAAGTCGGTTAAAAAAACCATAGGATACTTTGGTTACCGCGCCGTGGTTGCCGTGAACGTAATAATAGTAGTGTTTCCATTATATTTTGTTAAAAAACCATAGGAAACTTTGGTTGCCGCGCCGTGGTTGCCGTGAACGTGATAACAACTAGTCGTATTTCTAATATATTTCGTTACTAGACAATTTAGACAGACAGATGCGAATCTTGTTTATTAACAATGTTTAGTCTAAATTGAATTCCATCGCTGGCATTGTACTACATTACAAAGGGATATTGTGTTGAGCTAAAATCCTGAATGATTTAAATGTTTTATTTCATTTGACTAAGCTTCTGTCAATTATAATTTTATAACTTCTGTATATAAAATATTGCAAAACCTTTATTACATTTTTTCAAGTGTTATATGGTGTATGTACCTATGTATATTAATTTGTCCACGTATTTATCTGAAACTTTTAATCAGATTGTGACGATTGTTTTATTGGCTTACATTTACTTCAACTTAGGAAACAGTGCAAGTTTTATCAAAATCGGTTCAGTACCGACTCTTTAGTTTCGCCGTTTTTAATGGTAGTAGAAGTAAAAGCGGAAAATATTTTTTTATTTACAAAAAAGACTTCTAAGATGTTCTAAATGACTTTAACTTATAATACATGTCTTTAGTTTCGTGTGGCAATACGAATCAACAACTAGAACAAAAAAAGAATGTTCCTCATAAAGACAAACAAAGTACTTTATAATGGTCTAATTAAAATGAGTAATTTGATTTTGACTGTGAACAACAACTTCTAAATTGTAATTGGTACTTGAAAATAATTTCTATCATAACAAATGATGTTGTTGATATGGGTACCTACTAAAGCCTGTCTCATTGTGAGACGCACAATCGCTTTCTTTATGCCTAGAAGTTCGGTGTAGTCTACTTGCACAGAACTAAGAGGAAAGAACCTTTGTATTTCTCACAATGGTGAACACAGTTCGTCAATCAATCAGGCTTTGCGATGTCTTCACAAAAGGGAGCTGCAATGTCCTTTATTCTCGGTCTGTGCTGATAGATACGGGCTACCGTAACAATACTGTACGCGCCTGCTCATATTTCGAATGCAAAGTGTCTTCGTAATGTGTTTTGCGTCTACACCAATTTTTTTTTATATTTACTATTACGAAGGTAGCGTGTATATTTTATGTGTTGGCTATCAAAATTCTGTACTATCATTTCGGCTCCGCAAAAGTAATTCTAAATTTAATCAAATTATACGCAGTTTAAGTTCTCAATGAGATTTTCTTAAATAAACTCCATTCTTGTGCGTACACAAATACGATATAAGTATATACAGTTACATGCTAAAATCATTATACGGGTGCGGATATTGTGGTCGGTTCTGTTGATTAATTGAATACATTTGGAACCCAATACCAACGCAAGATAGAAAAGCCACAGCCAACGCAACTCTCAGATTACTTATACTTACAAATTAGACGGCAAAACTTCACCGGCGTGATGGAAATCGATGTCTAATTGACGATAAAACAGGGAATAAAGATTGTGTAAACTCTTAATTTCAAGTCACTGTAGTTGATTTTTGAAAACGCAGGGTTTGTAGATAGGTAGACCGTGACAGTGAGCGTCTTTCGGTTGGTATGATGATGATTATGATAGTTACACCTTGAAATTATGAGCTGCTTGAAAAATCTTTTTTAGGGTTCCGTACCTCAAAAGGAAAAAACGGAACCCTTATAGGATCACTTTGTTGTCCGTCTGTCTGTCTGTCTGTCAAGAATTTTTATCTCGGGAACGCGTGTAGGTATCGAGTTGAAATTGAAATCATAAATACTCAAGTCTACGGTCCCTTGATGCTGTAAAAAAATTAACCATCTATGTTAACGTGAAAAAAAGATACGGCCGTTTATGTCGCAAAAAACGCATTTATAATGTTAAGTAGATTAAAGTATGGATAGTACCTAGGTATGGATTAGTATAGAAGTATGGATATGTACCTACTAATATGTACGGAACCCTCGGTGGGCGAGTCCGACTCTTGTCCGGTTTTTTATCTTCATTTGATTTCGATACAAATCACGTTTGTGAAGTTTCTCCAGGCAATTTTATTTGACGCTGTACGTAGCCGTAGGTACCTACGTCGACTTCACAGATATATATAGATTTACTTGACTAAAATGTTCCCTCACACACAGAAAGGGACCAGTTATCCATGTTGCGCTGCAAAATGAAGGTGGGAAACATTGTTAGAGAACCAAAGAGGATCGTGACAAAATCACTGACAGCGCTATGCGTGTAGGCGAGTAGGGAGTTTTATTTGTTCTACCGCGATTTATTCACATAAGAATAGCGGCGGAAATACAAACCGATTTTCTAGTTACCCAGTATAGGTTTGAAAAGGAAATTAGAGGGGTCAAATCTTTGGTTCGTAAATATTTGCTGTTTTCCCATTGTGTTTGAAGTTAATTAATACAATGTTAACAATAAACGTGAGGAATTTAATTCAATTCAGGAATTTTGAATTCCAATGTCGTTGGAATGAATGGATGTTAATTGAAGATTTATTCGTAGGATATTACTATTTGTGTTGGACATTAGTCGAATTTGACCCTATTCAACCTATGTATCGGTTTATTTATGTATGAACAAACAATGGGTTATTTCATTCTGTCATCTATAGGTAAATGTAACTTGTGAAAATGTCTACAAAATAATTATTATGTAATGGAAGTTTTTTTTGCGATTAGGTACCTACATAGGTACATATAATAATTGTTGTATACCGTAAGATTACTCTTCTTACAGCTTTCATGATAGACAGGCACTAGAAACTATTATAACCCGATTGCAATATCGAGTTTGAGTTATTAATTCGCCAGTATTAAATAGATTCCCAACTCTCCCGGAAACAGCTGTTCGAGAGCATCGATCATGCCGAAGTTCACAATAATTAATGGCTAGATTAATTAGACTCATGTATCTAAAGGTTCAGGAGATTACAGTGTACTTATTTATTGTCATACCATCAAACTATAGTCTGTTTACTGAGGGTAATATTTCAAATGTTGTGTTGCACACAAAACAATTATTAGGTACCTAATGTTTATTTTTAGGTATTTCTAATGTTTATTTTACATCATTTGCAGTTGAAACAAACAAATTAAATAGTCGGTAATCAAACTAATCAAATATTACAGCTATTTCACATCGAGAATTTTAGTAATCCTAAGACACGCTGGCGCGTCAGTCAAAGATTTCAGTAAGGTAAGACTGGGTAACACCAAAAAAAAGTAATACCTTTTTCATGTTCTTTTCTACTCGTATTCCCTGAAATATCCACAAACCGTACCGTACAACGCGTTTGTACCGTTTACGGTACGATATCTGACGA
The DNA here is from genome assembly GCA_947361185.1 of Charanyca ferruginea. Classification (NCBI taxonomy): domain Eukaryota; kingdom Metazoa; phylum Arthropoda; class Insecta; order Lepidoptera; family Noctuidae; genus Charanyca; species Charanyca ferruginea. Next base: position 12,837,411 of record OX376073.1, on the reverse strand, counting down.
AAATGTAGGAAGACAAATTGGTAGATGGCGGCAAAACCGTATTAAACGTCGTTTAGCTTTAAGGCTGAGACAAATAAACGTCACTTGACACATACTATGGCTTAACTAAGTTCCGTCCGTCTCTAATTTAGAATCATAGTTTGCCAGTTGTGCGACAGTGACAGAAATATTGGTTAGTACCAATTATTAACGTTTATTCTTTTGACCGTCACGTCAAAAAAGTAAAACCGTGCCCTCGGCGGCAAGTTAAGTGACATACTCTATGGAATTACGTATACAAGTCTGTCATGAAGTCATGACCATGGCGTGCTGAGCACCTTTTTGTTTGTTTTCTACACGTGACTCTGGAGGTCAAAAGGTCAATCTCGGCCTAAAAATAAGACAAATAGTTGTTGTAGTTTTTTGTGTTGTAATGTGTCTTTTGTGTGTATCAAATAAATGTTTTATCTATCTATCTATCTATCTATCTATATCGCTCTGGAACACAATATATGCGGGCTGTAAATGGCACAGGAGACCCTATTCAGATTCTATTATTACTGGCATACGGGCCATCATAAATCGATCAACAATGCCTGTACTACCCTATTGTGATGTTGTCAAACGACACACGCACAAGTACGCGTATAAAAAAAGAAAAAAAAAACTGAATTCATATTTTTTTAGCTTTTCATTAGAGTGTAACCAGTTGGTGCAAATGTTAAACTCACACGCATGGTCTTGAAAGCGTCAGTAAAACCTTTTTTTATGATTGTTTGGGTGGCCACACTCAAACAATAGTAAAAAAGGTTCTTCTGTCTATTCCTACTTGTGCTTTCCCACTTTTTAGTAGGCATTTAAAACTTTACTCGGTAACGTTGTGAGCGCATACGTGCGGGTGAGCCATTTCTATCCCTGGTTTTACAGATGTGTAAAGGCGAAAAGTGGGCAGTCGGTTTCTATGCCATCCTATGGCATAAAAAACTACTTTCACTTTTAATAAGGTGCAGTAAAATGACAGTTCCTGAAACACCACTTTGTTTACACAAGACTGCCGAGGAGGATTGTGTTGTTTGGTGTTGTTACTATAGCAAATAGTGAAGATGCATAAAAGCCATTCAGAATTCAGGGCAACAGCTCGTTGCAAATAAAAGTTTTTGTAGCTCATTACCAGATACGAGCGTCCATGGCTACGGTGACCACTTAAGGGGGATGCGCCAGGGCAGCCCGCAAAATTCATCTTTTTTTTACCTTTTTTGCAATTTGTAACTCAGTATCAGGTCGTAACGTAACGACAAAAAATTCGCGGGAGTAACAAGTATGATAGAATAGGTCAAATCTTCATTAAATAGACACATTTACGAGAATTTCTAACTTGGTGAGTTATGTTGATGATTTTAATTATTATAATTTTGTAACATATTTGTTTTTCCTGCGAATATTTTTTTGATTACCATACATCTAGATACTGGGCTAAAAATTGCAAAAAACGTAAGGATATTTTAATTGCGCGTGCTACCCTAGCGCTTGGGACGTGTTCTGGCCCGTTTGGCACCTAAGTGGATTGAAAAAAACATCACTTTACAAAATACTTTATAAAACAAAGAAAAGTTAGCTATAACTTCTGATTCACGCGGTGGTGACGCGTGGTTCCGACTAGGGATATATTTGTATTTTTGTTTATTTTTTTATTTTTACTTTTTTTTGAATTTAATTGTTTAGTTTTAAGCTTGTTATGTAAGTGCGTCACTTCCGTGTGAATAAATGGATTTTCTTTCTTTCTTTCTTTTCTTCTATTCAGAGATTTCTGTTACTAAATATTCTGTTTACAATTATATAGTTTTAATTCAAGTAAAACCAAAGTTATCTGCAATCTACAAGTTTGCTATGATTCCTTTATTATATTTACTTGCCGTAGTCGCCGTCAACGTCAAGTTTTGTAATTGAAATTCTGCCGAGTACCTACACAAACTCCAAGAGATCTGCGGTACTATTCTGTAAAGAAATGCCTCGGTGAATGATGTAAGGGTGAGGTGAGTTGTCAAACCCTAGAGCAGGGGTCGACAACCTTTTGAAACGAAAGACCACCGGGAGAGCCACTGTGAGTTTTGTTCAACAATATTCATACAGTATGATTTGTAGCAGGCAATGTGAAGAAAAGTAGCATGTGCAGTAAATGAAATTAGTTTCACATGATCGATTGTACGATTTTTGCTTATGGAAAAGAAGAGCTGCAACTTCACATCAAAAGAGCCTTGTGTGGGTCGCGAGCCGCATCTGCAGAAAGTTTATTTTGTGAAAATGTCCCCCCTGTAAATTTAGGTTAAATGAAATTCAAAACTCGTAATTAAAAACGTTCTAAATCTAAGCCCAATCTCATCTCGGTGTCAATCAATGTCAAAGCAAAAACAAATTAAGCAAAATAACAATATTTCTGACAGATTGTGACTGAGAATAAAGTGCGAACGTTCCTAAAGTATATTAGAATTGCCACCCAGAGCTTGAGGTGATCTGTCAATCCCTAACAATCGCCAAGCGGCTGGTCGACTCTTCATGTGACCCGAGAGCTGGACTATTCTTCGGCCAAAAAATCAGCATTCCCATACAACGTGGTGTGACACAGCCGGGGTAGCAGCGCTCCTGCACTCCACACCCCGCACTACCTCAACGCATCCCCTGCTGACCTATTAAAGCCTTAGCGCGATGGACGCTGCCCTTCTTGACCGGCCAGCAGCGACGAGTTAAGTGTCTCACCTCTCCGGACTGAAGATCACGTTTCAACAGCCTACCACGCCCATCTAACGTCTGAGCCCTAAGCCTCTTTTCTAATCTAGTGTAGCAAGAATGTCTAAACCATATTAAAAGTGTAACGCTATTGTTGTAACCTCGATCTTTAATTCATCTCCAAATTGATAGTTCCCTTAGTCACCTCGTGCCTACCACGAGGCGACTCCGTGAGTGGTAATGTCAGCCTGTTGTGCACATGTCCCGTTGACAGCAATGTAGACGAGTTTTTTGATTCACCATGATTTTTGTTTTTTTATAAATGTGTATGTAATTATAAATAAACTTATTCCTTGCAAGACATGGGATGAATAGCACTACAGGTGGGATTAAAGCTCACCTCAAGTTCACCTCACCTAAATTCACCGAGTGAGATTTTTACAGAAAGTAGCTCGATAGATTCGTACGAAAATTTTGAAATTAGGGAACGTTTAAATGAGCTCCTTGTTTGCTCACAAATGTTAATTTATTTTAATTGTTTTAAGGGCTATAATTATGCTTATGTGTAGCATCCTTACAATATTAATTGCGATCTGCTGCTGTTAAAAAAGTCGCTTTTATATTTTCAGGGCGTGTTATAATTGAATTTTTATTTGTTTTAAATTGGTATTTTATATATAACGCAATATTTTATGACCAATATAACCTCATTTCCAAGCGTTTGTTCTTCAACTAAAAAGGAAATTAAGAGGGAGGTATGAATAGAGGGTATGGTTTCGGGCATTCATTAACACTTAGAGAGAGAGAATAAAACATTATTTTTCATATTCAATTTCAGTTTATAGCATTACCATTTTTAACACGACATTATAAATTAATTGGTAAACTCTTCTGAGACTTTTGGTCTATAGATACCTACTCGTATATCGTGTTCAATAATATAAATTCGGATATAGGTTGGCACATGTTTACAGACAGTGACCCTTTTCTCAACCTTAACTTTTAATTATTAAGTTAAAAATATCACAATTTATGCACATAGAGAAAACTAACATTTTGCCTTAATTTCTGACTGACTGACTGACTGACTAAAAGGATCGGATGTGGTCACTCTCCTGGGGGTTTCCTACCCTTCTTTAATTTCCAGTGAATATTTATAAGAAGTTAAGTACACACGTTCCCTCAGTTTTGGGTTGACTATTTAATTCTAAAAGGCTGAATTCTCAATTAGGCAAATAAAACGTTAGTAACGTGACACGTCATTTTACTTTGTGTAAAATAATATTTACTTACGTTTTCCTTAAAGTTAATTAGTACCCAAAATTTTACTAATTCTCATTCCTGTTTTGTTAATGACCATAATTTTAATTAATCCATTCTATTCTCATTTTTCGTACCCAACCACGTGGTTGTAACGCACAAAAAATAAAACCACAAGATATGGTTCAGGGAAAATTGTTTGTTCAATAAATGCGATGTGAAGAGTTCTTCGAACATTTTCATCCGTTTTTAAATTGAACAGAAGACCGGCGAAATTTTTTCAGGTAACAGAAACATTATTTTGGTACGGAGAAGTTCGGTAACAAAAAACCTATCGAAAAAGGTAGCCTAGGAACACATTTAACGACTAAGGGTCTCTACGCATGTTACCTCACCTTAAAATATACGTTCCACGTGCGAGCGTGAGATGAATAAAGATCATAAAGAAGAATACAGACAAATTGATTTTACAATTCAACACTAACAGATCTTCCCGGCAATGTTCACCATTTTGGCCCTTTTCACACAGATTTTCTAAAATGTATAGTTTACCTTTATACCCATGCAAAATAGTTTCCTGTTCCAGAAATGAAAGCTTGGGACTTGACAGTAACTGTTAGGAGTTCGCGGTACTTCCGAACTAAGTAAATGTTTAGTATTGTGTGTTGTTACATATTTCCTTGGAATAATAGGTACCTACCAGGAGGTTATTAGAACCAGTCGAGCATTAGTGAGACAGTAAATTTTTAGGAAGCCCGTTATGCCCTATGTATTATAAGTATTATTTTACTTATTATTTAGGGATTTAGATGAATGGTACATACTTAAATTACTAATGTTTCTTTGTAAAATATAACTCTTAGTTTGTAAAAATAAAAATATTATTACTTTTGTATATTTCTGAATTTGGGTAGGTACACGAAGTAAGTACTACAGAGGAGATGGCGTTATCGAATTTTCCCATAGAAAGATGCGTGACACTTTTTCAAGCTAAACCCTGCCCACTTCAGGTCTAACCCTGCCCACATCTATACTTCGTGGGTAGGTACGATTTCAACGGTCACACTCACCTTTCTCTTAGCCCGGACAACCTGCATCTGATGGTGCGTACACTCGCCGATCGCTCTTCCTCTTAGAGCTGCACTCATCCGCGCATAAGCCCACACCATGACCGACATAGGCACCACGTATGTCACAGCCAGAAACACCAAGTTATAGCTATAAATAATGAAAAAGCATCCATTAATATGATAAAATCAGTTTCTATGACGGTTCAGTTTTTGAGACGCTTCAGCTGACAGTGAGCAGTTGGAGCAGTAGTTGCAATGGGTCTGTTGAATGGGCACGAGCAGTCTGCTTAAGGGCGCGTATTCGATTTAGCGCAACTCAAAATCTAAACTATTGCTAGAACGGCTTAGCAGCATTGACACACACTAGTACAACACAATAGTCGGTTTGTGTGCATCAGAAAAAGAAATACGCACGACATAAGCACGAATCATTGAAATTGATCGGCAAACGACAGCGCGCGATGTTTTACAGTGCTTTTTAAAATAATTGTCTAAAATAAATGAGCTCGTATAACGGACTGAAAAATATTCTGTATATTAAGCATAACATTTACCTTCATAAAATAAATATATCAGTTATGTTTTTATTCAAATACTGGTGAAAATAAATTGTCAAAGTGAACCGATTTTCTACTTTTTCAACATTGTTTTTTAATACATAATAGTAATATTTTTGTAATTTTTGCCCTGTAGCTGTCTTTATGACTGTATATACTGTTGGAAAACCGCATAAAACTAAATATTTTGGGATATTGTAATGGTTGTATTCGTCCTGAAAGTTAACTCTGACGTCTATTTTCGTAAAACGATATGAAAGAATTGTCTTCGTTTTAAAAAACCATAATTAAAAATTATTAATCTTTCTAAAACTGTAAATTGTCTTTAAATAATCTGCTCACATAATTACGATATTGCTCTGGGCAAAACGCAAAAACATGAAGTTTTCGTCACGAATCGAATACGCGCTCTTAAGCTGTCTGGAGGGAGATCTGACCAAAGTCAGTCTGCAATACTAGAAAGGAGACTGACAGGCGGACGTAAGGCCGTTTATCCGATAAAACGTGCAATAAGCTTACGTATTATCTGAATCAATACATCACTAACTACTTAAACAGTTCAATTTTGTATAATTACGTTTATTTTTCCTCTCATTTTCATTTATGATAATACGAAGATTTGGTAAAACGTTTATTGAGTCAACCATGGCAAACTGGCATAGTAATTCATAATTAATGAATTATTTATATTTTACATAATGAATTTCACCATAATTTACTGCCGTTGAGAGTAAACGAATTTAATATACTGCGAAATCTTATCCGATAGCAAAATATGAATTGAACTCATAAAAACAGACCTTTTTTAAGTAGTAACTTTGTATGTTTAGTAACTTGTTGTTGCAATTTTCAGCTTTATTCTTGTAAAAAAGTTAATTCTCACTTTCTAGTTTAGATTGGAAACGTGTAAATTATTCTACAAACTGTTTCTCTAAATTAAATTAAGTTAAGAGAACAGATAATTCTAATTTAAATTCTTGAAAAATGTTTCTCGCATTTCTAGAAAAAAAAACACGCGATGAAGGTACCTAAGATAGATAGATAGAATTTACATATTTATAAATACTTGAAAAAAACACTTTTTACCCCTTTATAAGCTTATTGCGCGCAAGAGAAAATGTGAGATTTGGCATCATTAAAGTTTATAAATCTAAACCATAAAGGAGAGTGACCACTTTCTGAACCACTGTTGGGCGACAATTTTTTATGGGTGGTCAACTTTATGATCTGCCTAAGGTTTTTCCAACTATGTTGGATTCGGTTTCCAGCCTAACTGGATTCAATTCAAAAATTCATATCAGTGTGTTACATGGAACGACTGCCTGTTTCTCTGGTAAGACTGGTTGTTAGACTTTCTGTATTCTGACTGTCAAAGATCTATGAAAGACAGCTGTGTCCTGACATGCTTTCTAAGGTACGGAGGGATCTCGGTATGAAAAAGATGGTCACCCATCCACGGACCGACCGCGCCAAGCGTAGCTTAACCATGACCGATCGAACCATGACGGCTTTCACTTAGCCAGTAGCCTCTTGATTAAAAATAATAAAAGTTTAAAAATAATCATCATCAGTCTTTAATAGAAGAAATTTGGTATACATAGAAGTCAAGAATTCCTTCGATGTATTAAGGCCTGGGCCAGGTACTATTTTTAATTCATTGATTATTTTCCCTACGTGCCCAACCTCGGGTTCAGAAAGGTCTATTTATTTGCGACACAAAGATTCAATGTGCTAGGGAGGTACCTTTTCTATTCTAAGAAGATATTCTTACAACCTTGAAACCTTAATAAGATTTATATTTATTGTTAGGTCAAAGCTCAAATCTATCTGACCAAACCTATGACCTTTGTGGTGTTTTTTTTTTGTGAACCAATAAAAAGAAACACCGACTGATTTTCATGTTGTTTTAGAAAGTGTTGCGTGAACTGATTTTTTAAAAAGGCGTTTAGAAAATGCACTTGCGAAACAATTATGCTCACTTTGGAAAATAAATTATTCCTTTGTTGCATTGAAATCGTATTATTGTTTCGACACCCAACAACGTATTTAGAATTCGGTCATATTCAGTCGGTAACAATTGCTTTGAAAGAGAGATACGGTACTTAGGTAGATTTGTAATTCAATAGTAAGCATGCAGACTTGATAATAAAATAGATAAGTACACGTGTTTCGATTCTGAAATTGGGATTGAGATAGTAGATGTAAATAGACAACATCTAAGTGAATTTATCTCAATATATATTAGGTAAGTATATTTGATTTCTAAGGGTAGTAATTCTAGGAAAGTAATTGGGGAGATCTTTGTAATTTCAATCTATTTCATCCTCCTTATATATTACTAACTGATGCTCGCGACTGTGTTCGCGTGAATTTGGGTTATATAATGCATTTCCATTTTTTGCACGGAGTCCTTATTGTTTTTCTAAAATAAGTGGCATTAGTTATTCCTGATAACATCACCAATCTGCCAGTGAAAGTCCTCTCAAATTCGGACTAGTCGTTTCAGACAAACGACAACAGAGAACAAACAAACAGAGAGACAAAACAATTTTTTTTTTATCAGTATAAAGTGTATATAAAACCTGTTTTTTTATATCCCATAACTCTAGGGTTATATTCTATAAGTAAAAATATTACAAAAAATCCTGGAATATTTTATGCTCCAAAAATGCATAGTTTCGAAGATATCATCATTGATCTCGATGTGTGTAGGTATCTAAGATTCATTGATAAATAGGTACGAGTACCTAATCAATTTTCATTCAAACACAATCATTCATATTTCAAGCTAAGAATATACGACATTGTCATAATATTTCACGTAAGGGTGTTTTACATTAATAATCGTGACTTTGTTGAATTATTTTGTTTAAAAATGAAATAAAAAGATGATAGAAAAACAATTCATATGCCAGTTGATACTTTGATATGGTCTCATTCATACCCTAGAGTTATGGGATATTAAAGGAACAGGTTGTATATGAATATTATATTATATATTATACATATACAAATATGTAACGTTCAATTAGAACGTTCTATCTCTGTCGGTATCCCCGCGGTTAGTCTGGTACACAGTGTGGGTTTACAGTTTTAGAATAACATCAATTACAGGCACTTACACATAGTCAGTTCTTGATGATGGATAACTGCCGTCGGGCCATTTGATAAAACATATTTCTCTGTCACCATTAACGTATCTGAAACAAAAAAAAAGTATTTAATTTCATGGCAACAAAATAAAATCCATACTTAAGAGCGCGTATTCGATTCGTGACGAAAACTTCATGTTTTTGCGTTTTGCCCAGTGCAATATCGTAATTATGTGAGCAGATTATTTAAAGACAATTTACAGTTTTAGAAAGATTAAGTCTTGATTTAGACAGCTACGGAGTAAAAGTATAATTTTTAATTATGGTTTTTTATAGCGAAGACAATTCTTTCATATCGTTTTACGAAAATAGACGTCAGAGTTAACTTTCAGGACCAATACAGCCATTACAATATGCCAAAATATTTTGTTTTATGCGTTTTTCCAACAGTATATACAGTCATAAAGACAGCTACAGAAAATTACGAAAATATTACTATTATGTATTAAAAAACAATGTTGAAAAAGTAGAAAATCGGCAAACTTTGACAATTTTTTTTCACCAGTATTTGAATAAAAACATAACTGATATATTTATTTTATGAAAGTAAAAGTTATGCTTAATATACAGAATATTTTTCAGTCCGTTATACGTTATCCGTTATTTATTTTAGACAATTATTTTAAAAGCACTGTAAAACATCGCGCGCTTTGGTTTGCCGATCAATTTCAATGATTCGTGCTTATTTCGTGCTTATTTTTTTTTCTGATGTACACAAGTAGACCATTGTGTTGTACTAGTGTGTGTCAATGCTGCTACGCCGTTCTAGCAATCGTTTAGTTTTTGAGTGGCGCTAAATCGAATACGCGCCCTTAAATGCGAAAGTGAGTTTGTTTGTCTGTTACATTTTCACGGCTAATACTACTGAACTGATTGGTCCAAACTAAGAATGAATATCAGGCTACTTTTTACCGTGCCTTTGTGTGCATTCGTGATTACCGACATTCACGCGAACAAAATCGCGGACAAAAGCTAGTATATAATAAAAAAGTGATTAGTAAGTACCTAAAGTTTGTCTCACAAAATACTAGACAACATAAAAACTTTCTTCAAAGAAAGTCGAATCAGAACAACTAAATTCAAATTACATCTCAAATTCCGTGGACAGCACATCAAACATCCTTCGGATACCCATAAAACCTTAATAACTTCTAATGTAATAAAATGTTAAATGTCACGAACAGTACTAACTTTGTTAAAGCCAGGCTTTGTTTACAATCAGAACTTTTAGACGCATCAGTACGCGTTGTGGCGCCTAAAATGTTGCTGTTTTACCATGTTTTACGATTCAACTTTAACTATTTTACGTCATTTGATGGCTCATGCTGACTGAAGGAAAAATCATGGGTGCATTAACTACCTTTATCGATTGGCGATAACTAATCCAATTCAGCAACCATCTTGCTGACTGGCATGTATTTTATTACGTCATAAGTTATTCTCATAATTATATTATCATGTTAAATGTATGTTCCTACCTATACTAGAGATAAAGAGGTACTAAGGCAGACTTCATGCCTAATGATGATTCAATTGATATTCTTTTTTATGTATGTACCCCGATAACGCTGAGATTTATGAGCCGATTTACGTGATTCTTCTTTAGATAGATGCGGAATAGTTGCCATTTGGTCCCATAAAAAATGTATATAGTTTGGCCCAGTAGTTTTCCACTTATGAACATTTTATTTATTTTTTCTTCTTATTTTTTTTTTTGTTTGACCACGCATAACTTTTTTCAGTGAAGTCCGATTTCGATTATTCTTTTTTAATTGATAGTGTATACCTCAATATTTGGTCTCATAAAAAAATTCAAAAAAATATTCCACCCCTAAGGGTAGAAAATTAAGGGATGACTGTTTTTTTTTGGTGTTACCGTTTCGTAATTAATTTCTATGATAAGAAGTAAGCACTATAAAGCGAAAAAGAAAACTTTTTAACAATAAAACAATCGCCTTCAAAGAGTAAAAAATAACTTTCAGTTCGCAAGTCTGTGGCAATACCAAACAATAAGCAAAACCAAAGCCGCCGACTTGCAAATTGAAAGTTATTTTTTACTTTTTGAAGGCGGTTGTCTTTTTGTCTAAAAGTTTTTTTTAGGTATAAACTTGACTTTCCGTTTATAATTACCACCTTACTAATGTACTGTGTTAAAATTTTTGTTGAATAAGCTTGTCGTAACTTGACACGGCCATTAAGAGTAAGAGGGTTAGTGTACTTTCGATAGTTTACGCTGTAAAATGACGATAAACTAAAAGGCTTTTGACATAAAATAAATTGAAATTTGACGACAGCTGGCGTTGCAATAGTTTTATACTTCGGATAACGAGTTTGACGGGGCGTAAAGCTTGATACAGCGTTTATTTTCAAGAAAAAGTTTTAGCTAAAGTTTTCAGGTATAAAAATCTTTGAAACATTAATCTTTCAGTAGTAGAGTTTGAATTTAGAAATTGGTGATTTAATTTTCCTGTTCCTATGAAAAGGAAATCTAAAAATACCTCAGACAATTATTTGTCTTTCCATCTGTTAGGTTTTCAGTATTTAGTGAAGTAAGAAAAAGATATCGATAATTTAAACAGATTTTTATCAATGAATGCGTATAAATTGCCAAATCTACATAAAAAGAAAATATCAGTAGGAACAAATTCAAAAGCTATTCGACCAGCCGATGTTTGTATATTAAACAACAATTAAAACTTTTAACAAGGCCTTTTGGACTCCAGGAAACTCCGTTATTCTAGAACTTCATAGAACGGAAAGGATGAACAACTTTTTTCCTATACTTCCTCAGACAATGGGTTATAATTATGATTTTGTTGTTATGATCTTTTGCATTTTTACATAATTTTTCTTTGTGTTTTAATTGCTCGGTCATATTTATAAGATAAAACCTAGGGATTCAAAATATATTCGTATTTCAGAATCAATAGTTAAATCCGCTAAATCAAATACCTATACGTTGGTGTACATATTTGTATAAGTAGTACTTAATATAAGTATTGGCATCCAACGCTGCAATGCTAAGGCATCTTTGATGCCTTATTGTGTTAGTTTTTTTAGTTAATTTAAGTCTTCTTTTTGATTATTCTTGTAAATATTGTATAATTTTATTATACTTATAAATCAACAAAAAAAATGTTAAAGTAAACTCGAAAAGTTAAAAAAAGTTTTTTATTTTTTATTACATAGTAGACACATTAGAGGCCGTCTCCACGATCGAGAGAATCGCGACGATTCCGCGCTACTATTGTCTGGTAATCTCTGGAATCGCCGCGATTACATCGCCGTGTGTAGACACGTTCTAAGAGAGTGTATAGAAATATGTGACACGACGATACTCCAATCGCCACGATTCTCTCGTTCGTGGAGATGGCCCATTATAGTCACAAGTCCTCGCCATGCAAAATAATTTTAAACTGATCACAGAATAATAGACGACTAGTCAAGTACTAAATTTCTTTGTTTTTGTAATGTCATTGGATGGGAAGCAAGCCGATGGCCGAACCTCATGATAAGTGGTCACCGCTGAGACTGCACTGGCCACTCTCTCTGGTGTCTGGTCACTGTCGCCTTACAGCGTTGCCAGCTCAGAGACAAAGTTGAAATGTCTCATAATACCTCAAATTACACCGGCGCTTTGCAGCAGAAATAGGTATGGTAAGTACTGTAAGGGTTCAGATCTGCTGAGCCCTTACGGTACCGGATCGATGTATGTATTTACTGTGTTAGAGGAGATTGGAAGGCTTACTCAATCAAAGAGGAAATCTGCTTTAAAAACTGAATTATCAAATAGCACGTCGTCGGCGTCTAACGGCGTTTGGTTATTCTTTCGACCAGCTTGTCATATGAACGCAACCTTTACAGTACTTATAATCTTCTCCAATTTATAGACAGTTCATTTGGCTTAATATTATTAAACGATAAAACTTAATGTTTCAAAGATTAGCCTGCAATGTTATAATTTGGCTTGAATAATTAAATAAGTTTTTAAAAAGCTCAATTTGTAAAAAATATTACAACACAATATTAAAATCAATATTACAATTTTATATTACTTAAATATACTTTCATACCTGAATTCCTTTCAAAATAATTTAATAAATAATGTATAGGTGGTTCTTCGAAACATTGAAAATTGGTTAAAAACTCGATCGAATAAACTTTAAATTCAAGTTTAGTTTCATTTGCTCAGAATTTTATAATATTAAGCATTCTTAAACTTTTCTCGAGTTTTAACAACTTTGCATACTTTTACGATTTCTGTTAAACATATTAAGTTGGTATAATAATTGAAAGAATATAAATTTGTTAACTTTTGATGCTGCAAAGAAAAGTTTATTTTAAAAGTTGACATTTGATTTTTTTATTTGATTTCTCTCGGATTTGTATAAAAACGAATGATGAATAATAATGTCATAGGGACATGATTTTTCTACAACTGTAAAGGCGTCTTCTTATACAAGGGTCGAATAATGAAGTAGGATAAAGGATTCACCGCACTTAAGTCAGCTCTTGCCATAACTTTTGGCCATTTAACATGAATTTAGAGTTTAGTATGTATTCGTTCAGCTTTTCGTGACTGAACAAATGCAATATAAAACTAGTGTTTTCGTAAGACAAAAACTGAATCTAATGTAGCTGAATAAGTGCAGTTACTCTCTTATTGCCATCATTTATGCAGTGTGAGAGGGAGAACGAGGTATACGTGTCTGTTTATTATACAGACGTGAACTGCCTTTACGAGATAGGGTTAGCCACTGTCATTCAGTGTATATAGCTCGTTGATTGATTGTATGTCTGACGCACCCTAGTTCTATAGATATGTCGTTTATGGAGGCTCCTTTTATGCACCCTAATTTAGATTGCTATTGACACGCTATGAATAAAAAGATGCTTGCTCATTGCTGTCAAAACAAGACAAATTATCAATACAAGCGGTGTACCCAAGTATCAAGAAGTAGCTTAACTAGGTAAGTAATTTATAAATAACAAGTAAATAGTTAGTAGGTAATGACTAGGAAAAGCCTAACAGTTCATATGAGGTTGTGAGCATAAGAATTAGGTTAAGAATTAGGTTCAAGACCCTCTGACCAAAATAATTGTACTATTATCTATATAATAAAAATGAATCATTGTTCGTTAGTCTCGCTAAAACTCCAGAATGGCTGGACCGATTTGGCTAATTTTGGTCTTGAAATATTTGTGGAAGTCCAGGGAAGGTTTAAACGGCAAGAAAATTGAAAAATCGATTGACAAGACAACGTCTTCCGGGTCAGCTAGTCTTGTAATAATTAAATTAATAACGTCAATAATAATAACAATACAAGCCTATAATTGCCCCACTGCATTGCAAAGGCTTCTTCTCATACAAAGAAGGCACGGTTTTGATCACCGCGCTTGCTCGAAGCAAATGGGCGATGTCCGACTTTTATTAAGGCGCTAACAAGCGACTTTTACAGATTTTAAACAAACAATCACGTCAAAATCTGCAATGTAAATGATTAAAAAAAAAATGTATGTTAAACTAGAACATACTCTTAATCATTTAGTATGGAATATTTTTGATTAAGTTCATTATTAAATAGTTCAATTAACTCGTGAAGTTGTGTCTGACGCGGACAAAACATTGATAATCACACAAAATCTACCAGGTATATTTAAACGATACTTTCACTATCTAACAGACAATTTTATTATTTATCTTTTAGTATACGCCTTTTTTTAAGTTAAAGAATACTATCTTTTATTTAATTTTTTCGACTAAACTTTGTGAGTTTTGGTCGCAGCGCATACGATTCTCTGGTCGCTCAAAGTCGCCGGCGTATATCGTCGCCTTAATTGTATTATGTCCAGGGCCTCAAGTCTGCTATTATAATAGTGTCAGCATGGTCTATCATTGATTGATTTTGACAAGTTTGGTAATTTATTAATATAATGGCGTCATTATGATTTTCCAATGGTCAACCACTGACACTCCATTGAAAGAAATGATGTAGAATGGTAATCTCGTACATAATGACAAATGAATGACTGACTTAGTTTACGAACTTCTTACCACTTCAGATTGCTTATAACACTTAAAATAATATGTAAAAAATATATATAAATAAAATCTGACATGAATTAATGTTCTTTAGTAGTAGTTTTTCAAAAATCATTTCTACTAACGGGTTTCATAATAATGGCAATACGACAATGTCATTATAACACAATTCTATTACGAGACCATTGACCGACGACTGATCGACCATTATGAATTTAGCAGATTACGAACTTTTAGCAAAATGACAATGGGATCGTGTTGGAATGACGAAATTATAAAATAGCAGACTTGGTCCCCAGGTTTCCTCACGATGTTTTCCTTTACAGATGTTTGTGATGTCCAAGATAAACTAAGAAAGTACTTAATTATGACATGGAAAAAGTCATATTGGTGCTTGCTCATGCCTGTTTGCCAACCCACAACTTTGTGGATGAGAGGCGCCTACTTAACCACTGGGCCATCACGACAATAACGTAAAACAAACTAACTAAATACATGTTACATTATTACTATTCTATCCAACAAATTATGCTACGAATAGATTTAGAATGTATCAGCTCTAAATATTCAAATCCATTACAATTAGGTACCACTTCGAAAAACGAGACAAATTTTAACGTGAGTTGGTCTGTTTTGACAGAACTATACCCAATTTGGTTCTATTTGAACTGCATTGAACCAGCTTTCAGGCTGTGACTGAGTCAACGGAGATAATCCGATTATTCCGACGCTGCAGTCACTGAATCACCAACTCATCGAACATCGAACAACGAATTCAAAGTGTCGAACACTTTGAATTCTATACTAGAAATAGTTTGAATATAGAAGCGTTATACTTATTTTATATGAAGGCAGACGTTGCTGCCAGCTCGAGCTGAGACTTTTGAATACAACGCTTTCTAACTTTTTGGATGTAATACCCCGCCGATATGATCGTATCGTAAGAAGCGCTTGGAGGTGAACTGCTGGATGGTTAGGGTTTCGATTCTCGATGCGTAGGCAGAGCAGGGCTCCCGTGATTTTTCTCAAGAAACGGTTATGGAGCTCTTTCAATTATAAACCTTCGTTTACTCACGCACCAGCGCACATAAAGTAATACGATTAGTACAATGAAACCGCTATAGGCTTCACAGCACCCACTACTTAGTACTCGCAGACTGTTCTGATCGGTATGCGATCGGCTTTCTGCTCAGTACCACTCCCGAGTGGTGCAACACAATTAGTGCCGACTTTACGTACGGGACTACGGACTAGACAATTAGTACTGCGCTACGACTTGAACCGCTCCTTAATAAAACTATTTCCATAGTTTTAATAAAAGATTAGTGCTTGAGCGCTTTGAAGTTTTATTGTGTAGATTAGCATCTTTATTCACTTTATTTAATGTTTGTAATAAAGTTTCATTTAATTATATTAGGTATGGCTTTAGCAATAGCAATTTTAATTTTAAGTAATCGAATTTTACGTAAATTCTGCTTAAGATATTATAAATATTAGATCGAGGTCTCTTACAAAGGAATAAAGTAGATATTAAATTAGATTTATCAGTGTATTAATAAGGCATATTGTAAGTTTGTAGGACAATAAGTAAATCATTGTTTGATGTTAAACTAATTTGTCAGCCGGGTTTTGCGTAAAACCCGGCTAACAAATTATCTACCTACGTTAAATCTAGTAGGTAAAACGTATATTTTCTACAAATAAATAAAATGTTAATTTTATAAACGTCTCTAACACAATAATGTAGAGGAGGCATATTGTTACAAAACAACGTGGGTAAAACTCCTTCCGCGGTCTTAAAATAATTATATTTTATTTCATTTTCTTTATTGCGTAAGTACGTTAGTTTTCTCGCCAAGCAGTTTAGTTTTAAGTATACCTTGGTTATAACTTTATTTTCGAGCCGAGTGCTCATCTTCTTTTTAAGAAAATCTCCAGAATTTTTTTTTTTTATATTGTTATAGGCTTGCGTTTGGCCGCAACTCACCTGATCTTAAGTGATGATGCGGCCTAAGGTTGAGAACGCTTGCCTAGGATAAACCGGTTCACTCGTGCCTTGAAGATACCCAGATTATATGTATCGGGGAACAGAGAGGCGGGCAGTGAATTCCACAGTCTTGCAGTTGACTCTTCCCGTGATCTAAGAGCTGGTTTTTACCTTGGTCAGAGGTTGAGCATTGCCATCCAACGTGGCAATACTCCCATTCTCTTGGGTACATACCAGATGACGGCGATGTGGATTAACTTTTTGATGATTTAGTGTATTCGTTTTTTAGTTTAATAGTTATATATCCCTTTTAATGTTCAGAAGCCAAATATTGGTCGTTTGTCATTGTTACTAATGAGTCTCATAATTAGACAGTTGAGCTGAAGTTTTCTTTTTATTATCCGTGCAAATATTGTACGTAAATAACGTTATTATCTAACAATAGAAATACTATATGGATAATGACAAATAAAAGCCAATGCCACTCTTACTTTTACATATACTGCTTTTCAGCACTTCAAGTTTAAGAGCTAAAAGTTATTTTTGTCTCGACTTTTTATCCATTTTATGTGCTCAACATTAAAAAATGTAAAGTTGTAAACCACTTTTGTTACTGACCGTACCTAATCCACAATCGTAACAAAATCTCTTAGTGGTTATTACGTCCACCTAGGGTCAGAGGCATCATAAAATATCCTTTGAGTTGGCAAAAGATATTTTTATGTTTAGGACCATTGATAATAAAAATATCATTACGCAACGTAGGTACATCTGAAAATACAACAAAAGTCCATTAGTTAGACACCAAATTTTAATATTTAATGTCAACATACCTCGAGCTTTAAATACTTGTTTAATTACCTAAGTATACCTACACGCAAAAAATTACCATAATCACTACATATTATAAAACAAAGTCCCCCGCCGCGTCTGTCCCTATGTATGCTTGGATCTTTAAAACTACGCCACGGATTTTGATGTGGGTTTTTCTAATAGATAGAGAAAGGTTTTAGTATATAATTTGTCAAGCGGGTGAAGTCGCGGGCATCAGCTAGTAATATTATAAATGTGAAAGTGAGTTTGTTTGTTCGTGACGCTTTAACGGTTACTACTGAGCCGATGTTGATGTTTACAATTTAGGCGACAATTTACATTTAAGTAGACTAAGCTTGTAGTCCAAGAAAGGCTTTAGGCTACTTTTTAGGGTTCCGTACCTCAAAAGGAAAAAACGGAACCCTTATAGGATCACTTTCTTCTGTGTCTGTCTGTCTGTCAGTCTGTCTGTCTGTCTGTCAAGAATTTTTATCTCGGGAACGCGTGGAGGCATCGAGTTGAAATTAAAACCATATACTCAAATTTACGATCCCTTGATGCTGAAAAAAATCAACCCTCTATGTTAACATGAAAAAAGATACAGCCGTTTATGACGCAAAAAACGCATTTATAATATTAAGTAGATTAAAGTATCGATAGTAGGTATGGATTAATATAGAAGTATGGATATGTACCTACTTATATGTACGGAACTCTCGGTGGGCGCGTCCGACTCGCACTTGCCCGGTTTTTTTTTTTAATTCGCGTCTTTGTTTCTGTATTCGCGAATACCGACATTCACGCGGTCCAACTCGCGGCTAAAAGCTAGTTATATAAAGTAACTAAAGTAAATAAAGTAACGTCTAACAAGGTTACTAAACCTTAACTATGATGTACTGGTAGCTAACTGACCCTTGAGACTACCCTCCGAGCGACGAATAAACTTAAATTTAAGGCTCCTAGACTACTGTAGGCCAGGAGATACTTAAATATTCAGTGAATTCTATATAATATAGGCTTACGGATAAGATCATATTAATATAAGATGTTGTCTAGAGAATGAACTGAGTAAGTGAACACTTAGTTTCTACGATACAAGTGTTTACGAAGTCGAGAAGTAGGTTGTGAGTAGGTACTGTAAGGCACGGTCGTGATATAAGCCTTACGGTACCAGGTCATGAATAATATTTATATTATATTTTTATTGTTGTGAAGCCTGGTGTGTAAGGAGTCGGAGGTTTTTATAAATTAAAAGAGGGAAACCGTATGAAAATATTTGTATTCTCAAGAGCACGGCCAAACATCGCCTACATAAAAAAACAAGCACTACGCTTCTAATTCCAAAATACTTCTAGAACAAATTCAGAGTGTATTGACGAAACATTTACTTAGGTACCTAGTGAAATGCTTTCGACCAGCTTGCATTACGCATGCAACTTCTACAGTAGGTACTGTAGAGAGTTGCCCAGCAGGGAGGCTTTAGGTAATGAAGCCATAACTATTTAGTCTATGGTTAGAACCTTCTGGATACCTTAGAATATATTTGAATGATGTAGAAGATAGTTTTTAGACTATGACATGGGATGTCAGTGACACCCAGATAAGCTCAGAGCTGCGGTCTTGTAAATCTTACCTCTCGCTAATCTTAATAATATAGTCTTCTGAAAGTCGTTAATACCTTTCATTTAACGTAGCTTAGAGTCCGGTCCCTATAGTACCTACACCTGCTATTATATTCGATTCATATTTACTGTAGGTGCTACTCAATTTTAAGATGGCCGTTAAGTCGTGTACTGTCATAGAGGTTTTTATAAATTAAAAGAGGGAAACCGAATGAAAATATTTGTATTCTAATGAGCACGGCCAAACATCGCCTTGATAATAAAACAAGCACAACGCTTCTAATTCCAAAATACTTCCAGAACAAATTCAGAGTGTTTTGACGAAACATTTACTTAGGTACCTAGTGAAATGCTTTCGACCAGCATGCATTACGAATGCAACCTCTACAGTAGGTACCTACACCTGCTAATATATTCGATTCATATTTACTGTAGGTGCTACTCAATTTTAAGATAGCCGTGAAGTCGTGTACTGTCATAGACGTGCGACGCAGCCTTACATACTTTGTGCTTAGACACAAAATGGTAGACAGTACCAGACTTAACGGTCGCTTAAAATTGAGTAGAGTTTGAGTATTTTGCCATTAGGCTGCTAATTTGGGAGCCGTCACCAATCAAACCAACCTCCTAATTGAGAACTACACGATAACTCATTTTACGGTTCGATTAGCTTAGATTCGTACCTCTTTGTATTCGTTTGATTTGGTACCGAAATGTGCCGATAGATTCGTTCAAGTGAGCTAGATCTGACATCCAAAAAGGTAGTAAAAGTTTTCAGAGTATTGAACGTGTTTCTGAAATAATTGATTTGATGAGATGATTTGTAAATCAGTTAGAAGAAACGAGTGAGCAATGTGCATTTTACATCATACTAGCTTTTTGAAATAAAATAGGTATAGCATAAAGCACTCAGGATGACGTACCTTCTTGTTAGCGAAACAATTTAGTAGTTTCGAAGATAAGCCCGGACAAATACATACTCAACTTTATTTTACAGACAGACTTTTAATTCATTGGCAATATTTTAGGTGGTGAAAGAACTCATGTAAATAAGCAACTTTCAATATGGGACCAACTCTGACATGTGATAAAATCGTAATGTAAAAAGAAATCGGACTTTCCTGTGCTGCCTTAAAGTGAATTTAAGGCCTCTAGCCAGGGCAAAAACTTATAAACTAAGCGACTATACGATAAGGGCACCCCTTGCGGGGTTCGGGCCTTGGTCTCGTTAGGGCGTCGCGCGTCGCTAGGAGAGGGCAGCAAAGGGACAGTCTGAATCGGATCTCGATAATTAGGTATAGTGATAGTAAAGTTTGTTTTGGGGTTGCTATATACATAAACGGGTCGGCGCGTTGTTGTAATGTTATCAAAGATTGAATTGTGAATGCCGAACCTATTTGGATGTTAAGCGACCCTTAGCTTTTATTAAGAAACATCTAAGTAGACTTTATTTACGGAAACATAAATAATGACAAAAGCTAGTTCAAGGTCGCCGACGCACAGTTAATGTAGGTAGTAGGTAGTTTAATAATTTAGCAAGGTAAAGTTACTGTATTATGTCACACTACTAAAGTTTTGTCCCTAATGTAGTAATTTCAGAAACTCTGTCCAACTTTTATAAAACACAAGTTTACACTATAGACATCAATTCAAAAAGTAACTAAGTAAGGCAAAGAATCTTTTAATTTAATTAATTAATTATAAAATAATTTCTTCTCGTCATTTACATAAAATAAGGATTGCATTAACTAATGTATTCAGAAATGAAAATAAACGAAACATTAGGAAAAGATCTTTCTGAGTGTTCATTGGTCATTTTTGTCATTGTTTAAACCGATGTTAATCACAGTTGCGAAGTTCATCACCGCGATGTACGTTAACCGCGAAAGTTTACCATCGCGCCGTTTGTTGTTGCTAAAGTTGGATGTACGTTACTGCGAAACTTTAAAATTGCGACGTTCAGACAGCGTCATCAACTGCTAACCCCCTTTGCGAAGAGATTTCAATGCGTGGGGGGTAAGCAGTTGATGACGCCGTCTGTACGTTGTCCCGAAAGTTCTTTACTGCGATGATTATATTGCCCTATTGTCCTACTAGGGCGGATCCGACATGGTTGGCGGGAGCGAAACGAAACTCCCGCCTTAGGACTCTTACACACGAGCGGCATATTGCCAGCGGCAGACGTAACTGCAGTCGACACGCGTCAACGGCAGCCGTCGAGTCAGCGGTAGCCTTTAGCGCCCTTAGCGTTCGTGGTTATTAATATTGTTTTTTTACTCTTAGAATCCCTGGGGCGTTTCCGACATGAATCAACTTTCATGACAACGTACGTCGCGATGGTAAACTTTCGCGGTAACGTACATCGTGGTAATGAACTTCACAACTAGAAGTTACACTCTGTGGTTCACATGTAATATTAAAATAACTGGGTATAAAAAGACACACCACAGGACCGTCACTGCCCAACTACGCACACTGGCCATCATACTAAGTAACATGGAGCAAAAATTATCACTGGGAAACCACTTTTATTTTTATTAGTGTAATACTGAAATCACGATTTATGCAACAGTACCTACCTACCTACAGGGCCGAGAAAACGTAAAATAAAACTGGGACTTCCTAAAACAATCAATCAATATGAATACTTTCAGAAAATTCCAATAACTATAAACTCCCAGTAACCAGAAACTTCCAGTACCTAACCAGAAACTTCCAGTAATCAGAATGTTCCAGTAACCAGAAAGGTAAAAAAATAGAAAGAAAAAAAATGTCGCAAAAAGAACTATCGAGTTACTTTCGGCTACGTTAAGTATCTTGTTACAGCCGATAAACTTTCTCAATCTTATTAAACCAAATAAAACATTGTTTAGTAGGTAAATACGCAAAGAAATGGGTTCCATTATTTATACAAATATCTAATTCAAAGGTCGTCTTTAAATAAAGTCTATATTTGGCCGTAGCAACCTTTATGATTACCTTCTTTTACCTATACATAAAGCGAGTGTGTGGAATGGAATCTAAAATTATTTTAGGGGGCAATTCAGGTCACTTTTAGCAATCGTCGCATTCCAATTTATACTGTAAAAATAGATTATAATAAAATCGGTGTCTATCGTAACTTTAACATGATCATTGTACTTTTGTTACAAAGTGCATTAAAAAGAACCTTTTTTAACTTCTGTCTAATGCTATTGTTAATGGAGTATACGTTCAATGAGAACGTAGGTGAAGCGAACTACTTATTTGTGACGCTATCGTAGTTTTTAACAGAATACCTAATACAGTATTACCGCGAAATCTAAAATGAGTGTTCTTACAGAACAGCATTGGTATCACAGATATAGTAGACCTAGTTAACGCAAGTATCACGATCTGTATGAAAACCAAGCGTGCCATTTTTTGGACGTCACAATGTAATACGAATGTTTTGTTTTTCCTAAACAAAACATCCTTCCAGGTATTACCAGGTATTACTGAGGGTATTAGATTAAAAATAATTGTTTTTTAAATTAATTACGCATAATATTCATCACAAAATAACTTACCGATGGAAGGAAACGTTTACTTTATTTCTTTACTTACGATTTTATATCCTAAGTTAGGCACGAAAATAGGCACGCGATGTAGTTGCTCTTGCGTTATCTAGGTCTATCTATATCTGTGATTGGTATCAACTCATCTACCGAAGTTACTTAACGGCGTGTTTACACCTGCCATGTTTTTTTTTTTTTAATTGACACGGACACACCTACAGACCTACAATTACGTCGCATAATTTTAATAAAAACCAATGATAAGCGGTATTTCCATCACGTAATTTTATTTAAGGTGTGTCTTTATGTGTAGTAGCGTACAGTAAACAAAACAAAGATATGAAACCTGTACAATAACGATCACATAAATACTTGTATGTATATTCTTACTGTTTCTTGTAAGTGTCGGAGTAGAGAAGGCTGGGCAGCGCGAGCAATGCGCTTGCGCACCAGACGGTGAAAAGCGCCGCGCGTGCCACTCGACGACTCAGTCTATGTTGTAGAGGCTTCACTATCGCCACGTACCTGCACAGACAACATTAATCATTAATATTATTATTGAAAAGTAGGTTTTATAGAAAGGTTCTTCATCATCATCAGCCGGAAGACGTCTGTTTAACGAAGGCCTCCCCCATCATAGTGAAGTTGTCAAGTACACGGTAGCCGCTGTTGCCCGACTTCTGGATTTTCCCCAAGTCGCCTTTCACAAAACCCTCGGAATGAAATGAATGGGTGCTATTCTAGCCCGGGCAACCCACGGACTATGGTTCTATAGATGGTTACAAAAATATATCCACCTAAATTCACCGACACAGAGTTTTGCAGAATAGACTTGACTCCTTACACTAAGCTTGTTTACCAATGTCTCGTAACGTCAGTATCCAGCTCAATACAGATAAAACATGAATAAATAATAACATTATTTATTTCATAAGAACCTAAGCCCTGAAACAGAGCAGAGATCACGTGGCACTCTGTCATGGATTTCATATTTTGTCCTCTACAAACTCTTGAAATAATAAAAAGATCCCTAATCTTTTGAATCCTAAATACATTCTTATTTTTTATCAATTGTTTCAAGAGCACAAGAAGTTTTCCAGGTCGATGAAATTGGCTGGGCACCAAAAAAGTTGAGGTACGAATGACCTACACTCAGCAGTAACCTATTGGGTTAATAAAGTTTTATCTTCAACTAGCAATTAATTGCTACAACTAGACAGATTAACTAGACACTGTCTTCACTGTGTATCTTGCTGGATTAATGTTCGTGTGTGGCGTGTAGTTCATAGCTATGCGTCACCCCTTTCCAGCTCGAAGTCGTAACAGTCTAACTAAGGGATTACTTAGCGGTTGGGCAAATGAAATGATAACAGTTACGATCACTGAACACGCCTATCAAGGGTGGTAATTATGCCACTTCTTGACCTTGACAGACAGTCACAGTACTGTAACAATAATTAAAAGAACCTCCTCGACTAAGAATAGATCTTACAGTTTTTCATTGCATTTAATACAAACACCACATCTTCATTAACTAAATTACTACTCTAGCACTTACTACTTAAACTAGTCTCATAAATCACACTTTAATCTTTTTTGTTTTTATTTATTTTTACTTTTTATTTTTACATTGGTAGTAGATATTGGTATCTTACAACGGATTTCGAGAGGTGGTGATCTGTAATATAGGTTTTAATTACCTATCACAGGCACCAGCTATTCACAAATTCATTATAACTTGTTTATGCCAATAAAACATAAAATAAAAAGAAGTAAAAAAAATATAGAGAGCTCCATCATCAATCTGCTGGCTGGAAATTTGGTAAAACTAACAGCAGTATAATATGCCGCGGTACATATATTGCGATTACTTTCTTAATGCTAAAAATACCTTTTATACGTATACTACCCACTACGTTTTCCAGAAATAACTTCATACAATGACCAACTGTTAACAAACATTATAAAACATGGTTATATGATAGGTAAAAGGGAGCCTAGAAACCAACAACAAAAAATAAAATGTTACGACATAAAGTAGAGATCATTTATCATACCGGTAAGTCATAGGCCTATGTTCGACAACAATATTGAAAGAAATGAAAATCATGACATAACATGAATTGGCAAATACATTCTTTTAAAATTCTACAATGAAGGTCACTTGAGGAACTTAATAAACGCACATTTATCATCCTGTATAAGTACAAGGAAAAATGCCAGATTATGGTGTGTCAAAAGAATGATGACATCGATTATATCGGGACATTCTGGTAGATGGATATGTTGTCAAAGACAGATAAGAGCATTTGAGGAAGCAAGACGAAGTGAACAGAGGTAGTAATAGGGGCTATTACGTCAAGGATTGACGTCATAATATTATAATAATAATAATAAAATATGTGGGGACATAATCACACACAGCCATCTCCTGACCTCAAACTAGGGAGACCCTGTACTATGGGTATCAGACAGCTGATATGCATACACATATACATTTTAAATACATACATATATAGATAAACAACACCCATACACAAGCAAGCAATAGCCTCACTAACACACTGTCCGCCCATACTGATTTCCTAAGCATATAAACCACTTTATCTATCCATGTAGAACGTCAAGTTAATCTGTGGAGGCGCTAACAAACAGTATCGTACGTAATTGTGAAGATGACACCATTAATAAATAATTCCATGACACAACTTCTCAAAAAACATAATACTAACCCTGAAACCCCAATTAACTTTCAATTAACAGTAATATTCGATTTTTAGTTGCTTTTAATTAAAGAAATGGTTAGTCAATTGAGTTGACAAAAAAGTGACGTCACATTTTACTAATATCATACAAAATGTATGGGGGAATGGCGATTTGAGCTCGTAAAAAGTTTGTCAATTGATTGGTGGTGTCATCTTCCCCATTAGTACAGACAGCGTCATCAACTGCTAACCCCCTGTGCGAAGAAATTTTAACGCGCGGGGGGTTAGCAGTTGGTTTCGCTGTCTGTACGATTGACCATCAAAACAAAGGGTGCACTATTTATTTGTTTTGATAACAGTAGTTTCTAAATGGATGCATTAAGAGCGCCCTTCCCCATCAGTGAAACTTGAACCCGACCGTGATTGATTTTTTTTTTGTTTCATCCAACGCAATGTTCGAAAAACTTTTTTACAAAAAGACAACCGCCTTCAAAAAGCAAAGTAACTTGGTATTCGCAAGTCGGTGGCAACACAAAACAAGAAACAAAACCAAAGCCTACTCTGAAATTCGCAAGTTTTACTTTTTAGGCGCTAACAAGCGACTTTTACAGATTTTAAACTGACAATCACGTCAAAATATATAGGTAGAGTGTACCTAAATTATTTGAAAAAAATATATGTTACTAGAACATTCTCATAATCATTTAGTATGTGAATATTTTTGATTAAGTTCATATTAAATAGTTTAATAAAGTCGTGAATTTGTATAGGTAGGTACGTCTTTTTTTTTAAGTTATAGAATACTATCTTTTATTTAATTTTTCCGGCTTTTGAGAGTTTTGGACGCAGCGCATACGATTCTCAGGTCGCCGGCGTATATTATCGTCACCAACCTTTTCACCGCCACGCACACAAAACGCGATGCCTCGTCCAGTGCCAAGCTCTATATGTATAACGAAATCTTTGATTAGTTAAATAAATGTCAATAATCAAAGAACGAAAATATTGTAAAAACTACTGGTGAGGGTATCGTCTTATGGATAAATGAGATTTAGACACAGAGTACATTAATTTATACGCGTTAGGTATAATTTTATTTATAAAGAATCATGGCGAGATTTGTACAAAAAAATAAGATGTCTAGAGAAGTTGAAGTTCAAATTTTTATATTCTTGGGTACCTAAGGAGTATCTTCAGGCATTTAGAATATTTTTAAAACCCCGCAAAAAAAAAGTTAATAGTTTAACGAAAAGCTCGTTATTTCAGTACGAAACTGCGACTGACAGTAACAGTGACACTGACAGCCACCGTTTCGCAGTTCTTACATTGAAATTGCATCGTTTTATGGGAAATAATATCACAAAATAATAATTATTTTTTTCCACACACTTGCCATATCACTTGTCTGCCAATTTTATAGATCCGTTAACATCGCTTGTCACTTTCTTTTTTTTATAAACACAAAATGGGCATCGAGATGAAACGATACAGTGTTATTTTCATTTCGTAATATTTTAATTATGCGGGGGTTTAAAAATATGCTAAGTATATCAATCTACTCCTGGTAATGTATTCTTCTCATTGGAAAATATTTTAAACCCTCTAAATTACTTTTTTTTTTTCATTCTAATGAATGTATGGATCTTGACAAAAAGGGCGACTGGCACTGTTAGTGCCAGTCGCCTTTTTTGTTCTGAAATAATGAGTTTTTCGTTTAACTATTCACTTTGTTTTGCGGGGATTTAAAAATATTGTAAATGCCTGAAGATACTCTTTAGGTACCCAAGAATATAAGAATTAGATTTCATGTTCTCTAAACATCTTTATTTTTTTTTTGTTCAAATCCTGCCATGATTCTTTACAAACATACAAACTAACAAACAAATTTTACCTCTTTATAATATTAATATAGATTAGCTTATACTCGCAACTTCGTCCACGTGTATGTCGGTTATAATATCATCATCATCATATCAGCCTATTGCCGTCCACTGCTGAACGTCGGCTATAATGCGAGGCTGTAATTATTTTTCTAAAATAATGATACTCCCCCAGAAAGTCCCTTAAAAATCGGACCAGCCGTTTCCGATATTAGCCGGAACAAACAGACAGACAGACAAATAAAAATAAATGTAAACGTCAATTTTATTTCTTTTACATATGTATGGATAGGAGTTTTAACGTAAAATAATTATGTTAAAATGTTTCTTTCATTTTGTACCTCCGTTATGTGAAAATTCTTCGAAAGTTTTTGCAGCAAAATCTTCGCAAACATTTTCAGGTTTGAAACGACGATATTAGATTATGGATGCCAGTTAGGAACTTGTACTTGTACTTTTCTCAAATCGACCTATTCTTTGTAAGCATAATAAGTAAGCAAATCGATAATAATATAGATGTATTATGTGAGATGTGATCGATAATTATAATTTATTATGAATAAGGAATACATAATTTAAATTAACGATTAACAATCGATACACTTACGTTTATATCTATACTAATATTATAAATCTGAAGAGTTTGTTTGTTTGTTTGTTTGGTTGAACGCGCTAATCTCAGGATCTACTGGTTCGAATTGAAAAATTATTTTTGTGTTGGATAGTCCATTTATCGAGGAAGGCTATAGGCCCATGCGGTCGGGTTGCTAGTTTAAATATAAACAGTGATAATGTTTATATATTTAAGAGCTTATATGAACAATCGTGTTCCCAATATAAACCCGAAATTTTATGGCTCCTACTGATTCTCTACTTCGCCTAATGAAGGTACTCCGCATTAATGACTCCCCTGTGGTTTGTTTGGGAATAAATATTGTGAATAAGACCACAAATATCATTTTTAATTGCGAAGGGAAGTGGTTATGTACACGGAACAGATAAATTCCGTGGTCATGTGCAAAATTACTTAATCATATATTACACATTCAAGCTTCCTCACAATGAGAGCTCGAGCTCGAGGAGGAACTCGTGCCCAAATAAAAACCGTATGGATCGGCCAGTCAAGGATAAGCTATGCTTACCGCGGTCGGTCTATGGATGGATAACCATCCATTTCATACCGAGTTTCCTCCGTGCCTCGGAAAGCACGTAAAGCCGGCTGTCATTCGTAGATCTTTGGCAGTCGTTATGGGTAGTCAAAAGTCAAAAAGTCTGACAACCAGTCTTACCAAGAAGTATCGTGTTACCCAGTAACTGGGACATGGAGGTCAGATAGGCAGTCGCTTCATGTAAAACACTGTTATTCAGCAGCATCCGGTTAGACTGGAAGCCGATTTCAACACAGTTGGGAAAAGGCAGAAGATTAAGCTTTGTCATAATTATACACTAATACAGATTTATCAATAGCATGCGATTGATCTAAGAAAAATATCAACACAAATTCTGCTACCTAACTGCTAACTTGCACCAACTACTCAAATGAGCACTGGGCAGTGTCGAGTGTATTAGGGCAATGACCTTAAAACGAGCGCAGGTTAGATTGCATTTTATTGGTGTAACGGAGAGTAATAAAACAAGTGATATGGTACCTATAAGGTTCACTTACACTGAGTTGTTAAACTTCGGATTCCTGTGTCGTGTTAATGAGCCATATAATACAATCAATTCCACGGTTCTCTGAGAGACATCTCTTCCAGTTATTGAAAGTATACCTTCAATATTCTTATTTAATTCATTTCGTTGCGTGTTCCAAAGAGTTATAGTCAAATTATTTTCTTTTAACTTTCCAAGCTTCATCGTTGAACGCCTTTTTTGGTTGGTCGCCACAATAAATTCTGACTTACAAGAATGGCTGTAGTTTGGGATTGATGAGTGTGCTGGAGCCCCAATAAAATAGAAAAAATGTTGAGTAGGTAATGCTCTTTCAATATGTGTTTGGTGCCAGACTGTTGCGGAGTTGGGGCAGTGCGAGACCAAATGCATAAATTGAAAGAGTCCAAAGTCTACATATCGTTGAGACTTGAGTTATATCAGAGTATAATCAATAATGTTGGCGAAACAAAAACAAATAATATTGATGACATAAGAATAGGATAGGTTAAATTAATTAAACAACCAGCTAGTTTTATAGTAGGCTAGAGTCTCGATTATAATACCAAAAGTACTTTTAAGTATTATTAATGAATATAGAAACTTAACGGTATTTAATCCATTATTCATGTTTGTAGCCTATGGGAATATTTATTAAGGTCATCAGTAAAATAAACAAAATATCGTTTTATAAATAAATCATAAGGTACAGCTGCCTATGAATACTTACTCGACAAATTATTCGTACTTACGTTTGTATGAGGAAGAATTTATGTCAACAAGAGCTCTAATGAAATTCCTCTGAATGCTTTAATTAAAATGCTTCATTTTATAAAATTAAATGTTTTCTCAGACTAATGCGTGACAACTTGAAAGACTGCGATCTCCGTTCTATGTTCGACTGGTCAATATTGCGACCCTTGTTGGAGTAGCCCAAGGGCCAAGACTAGCAGTGGACGTCGGCTAGCATGATGATGTTGATGTCATTGTGTTTGTTGATGTCATTGTGTTTTTTTTTTTATTAATTACGCATAATATTAATCACAAAATGACTTACCGATGGAAGGAAACGTTTAGGTACTTTATTTTTTTTACTTACGATTTTTAATCATAAGTTAGGCACGAAAATAGGCACGCGAAGTAGTTGCTCTTGCGTTATCTAGGTCTATTTATATCTGTGGTACAGCCAGAAGTTTATCAGTACAAGGATGATAGTATCAGTCTTCAAGTACTATTCATGCTATTTATAATAGATTCTCTACTGAGTTTCGGTCACGGTAGTCAATCTCAATGGAGTATGCAGAAGATATTAGAGTGTACAATTGCATGTGTAAACATAGGTGCATTCCCCTCCCCTCCAACTCTCGGCACGTAAATCCGAAAACGTTTAACGTTTGCTTAAGGCTTGTATACATGCCAATAACCTTGAGCATTTGGCCCGTACTGAATTTGTGGACGAGTGCGGGGGTGATGTAGATGCAGTCTTTAATCGGACGCATTTTTAATTTATTGTAATAAAAATAATACATATTTGTAAAAAGTAACAAAACCAAATCATTTTCCTTTGTATTGAAAGCAGGAGATATTTTTTTTATTCTCTTTTGATAAGAAACTAAGGAATAATAAAATGGTTTTATCTCAATGATTTGGAGTTGATTTGACATTTTTTTTTCTTATTATGTGATACCGATAGAAAAATTGTGGCTAAACCAAGATACGTATCATATCATGTAAATTACTAACAAATTTTTCTGATATAATTTCTCTGTAAATGCCGACGAAAAGTTGCTTCATCTGCATGATTCTTTTAAGCTTTTTTCGAGAGAGCAGCCTTATTGTTTTTAGTTGGCTATTCCATTTGACATGTTTTTAGACGAGTATGCCAAATAGAACATCCAACTCAATGGACATAATTTCATATTTATTGTAACCATTGCAGGACTGACGCAGGAAGAAATCAATCAAGTCTATCAATTCTAACGGCCGAGGTCAACACAGTTCATGATTTGCTTAGGGTTTAGCGCGAATTACTCAAAGTGGGTCACGACCTAAACAACTTTATTGTTATTCTCCTAATTCGGTTTTGTAAAACACTGATTGTCACATAAGTACATAAATAGGTAAGTAGATACTCTTCTGGGGTTCGTATGGGTAAAATTGGGTTAATCCAAATATTCTATGATATTTTAGAACTATGTGTGCGGAGAATTTTCGAGTTTTTGGACACATCACTCGTAAACACGGTGGTAACTCCAGAAACTAATAGTTACAGGAAAAATGCAAGGCAAGTGACCTAGAGGAAAGATTTGAATGCGCTGGACTGACCGAATCGGTTCACCTCGCCGGAAACCGGAGCAGATGGTGTAAAATCGTCCGTGGAAAGTTGATTCCCTCATGGTTCTTGCACACCCAGTACGGGGGAAATGACGTAAGTAGGAGATTTTAGAAGTTGCGGTCCACTACATAGCAAACGCATCAGCGATCACTGGGCATTCTCACATTTACAGTGGAGGAAACAACGCGCCAACCTTTATCATGAATTTAGTTTATGATTCTAGACCACACCATGAATTTTTTTGCCAGTCATTAAAAAAAATATTCAGATATTCCATGCAAAAATGCAGCACCCAACTAGCAAGCACGTACAAAATAGCAGCGTTTTTATAACGTTTTTCATGAACTAATTAGCGGTTCTACACAATACCAAATTCCATACCTACATACAACCTGGAAGTGGCACATTGGTATAATTGTTTCAATATCAGCTTCAGCGGGGTATTTTTGACCTATACGATTGATGTAACAGTGAGGTTTGGTGACACAAACAATAATATAATAGTGACCGTGGTTCTTTTACAGTACTAATTCTATTACAATTCGTTCCATCGTTTATTTATCATTAGGTATCTGTATTATTTTAGTGTTTGATGAATATTACGATTTTTAAAAAGCGACCATGCTGTAGTAAAATATAGTGGCGACCCAGGCAGCGAAATTGACTTGCGATCACAATTTTATTGACAATGTAGACCTAGTTAGTACAACATTTTTAAAGCCCTCTCAGATTTGTGAGTTTTATTTAAATGCAATGAAATTTATTGAAGACTACCCCCGTAAATTCCCACTATAGAACAAAAAGGTGAAAAGCTTGGTGACTCACAGGCCTTCTACGAGCACAGTTCTAGTACTAAATTGCCACAAAAATAGATATATATAAAACCACAGTGACTTAAATAAATTGCATGTTTATGTAAAGGAGTTACTCCTTTACATAAACCAAAATGCCAAAATGACAAAAGTCAGTTATGTTACCAAACAGATACATGAAAATAAACAATGTCACAAAATTGCCTCAAAAAAAAATATAAATATTTATTGCGGTAAATTTATAAAATTTACCAGATAGATAAGTCGATAGATAAGTCGGGTTTACATTATTCTTTACAGAAGGTTATCCTGCTTATTTTTGTTAGATATTTATTATTATAATTTTGTTTTTTTATTTATTTATCTTTTAGTCGTGACTGTGGCCGCCCGTGGCATCTCTGCAAGGCCCTGTCAGAATACCAGCGCTGCGACATTTCATGTCGTAGGATTGTGCTGAGACAGGAGCCTTTTTGGTCTCGTACAGGTTTTATAAGTCTTTTTTTTATATGGTATCATTTGTTTATGTTTCGGTTTACCTGTACGAGGTTTCAAATAAACAATTTTTCTTTTTTTCTTTCTTTCTAGATAAAATAAGATACAAAAATGTAACGCTCAACAAGTATAATTAGAGTAAAATAGCTCTGTCTTGTATTTTGTTAAGTATCGTATAGGATTTAAATCTATAACGGGTGTAAGTATATAAAATAATATTGTGAACTGTAACATCACTAGTTTATCGAATATTCTCAAACGCTATACAGCTTAGCTGTCCCAATAAACACCGTCTAATCACGTTTACAATACTTTTTGGGGAAATTTGCTATTAGCTAGTAGTATCTACAATTTTGCTGCTTAGGCACCTGCACACGGGTTAAGCAAAAAAAAAATCTTCTATGTCATAACATAGAAGATTTTTTATTTTGCTTAACCGACGAAACATTTTATTTTTGGTGGTCTATAATCATGTTTTTAATCCATTGCAAAATTTTATGTCACGGTGGCCCTTCCACCAACTACGAGCTCACATAAGTGAGGAAGACTCGATAGTTTTGCTTCTAAAAATCTCTCCATTACTGGCTATTCATTTGAAGCGATTCTATCAAGAGCATTCCTTTTAAGCTGTATTTTACTGTCAAGATACTCGAAAACTTTCCAAAAGAAACCAAAAAGAAAATGCCTAAAAGTCCATTTTATGAAGTTGGTCACTTCGTATCGGACTTCGATAATCTTTTTTGTTTTAAACAGTTTCAGTTTTTCTATTCATTCATTCCCGCAATTGAAATACATAAAAATAATTCGTTTTCGGAATATTTTGAATATTTAATAGGTGAGTAGGTACAAACTTTTTATGCAACTGTTTATCCATGTAGTACCTAAGCGTACCATTACCGAGGAAGTTTACGGTTCTAAGACAATATTAAATTTTTTGAATTATTTTTTTTTATTGATAAGGTACCTACCATAGCTATACATAAATATACAAAGACTCAGTAATTTAATCAATTTAATCTACAATTTGTATGTAGTTTTTTATTAAGTATGATTTTATTTAATGTTGTAATTTTATTGATAATTTTATATTGTACAATGCCATTTCAATTTATGGATTATTATTATCTGAAATATAAATAAATGAATTAATTATTATACGGAACACTATGAAACACATATACCTATTAATTCCTCATAATTGAAAACAGTATAAGTACGTCTTTCTTAATCAGTAGTACTTTCTTGCATGTGAAATACGTCTTCTGGCAAACCATAGAGTTAAGTTTAATACTGGAAAAAATGGAAAGAGTAATGCATCTATATATAAAAAAATGAATCGCCGGAATGTATGTAAGCGCATAACTTCCAAACGAACGAACGACTGAACCAAATTGGATATTTTTTTTTTGTGTTCATTATTGTCAGGATAAGGTTTGTATAAAAGAAAATTTTAGGTAGGTAGGTAGGGTAGGTAGGTAAGGTAGAGTAGGGTAGAGTAGAGTAAGGTAGGTAGGTAGTTAGGTAGGGTAGGGTAGGGTACGTAGGTAGGTAGGTTGAGTACGTAGGTAGGTAGAGTAGGGTAGCTAGGTAGGTAGGGTAGGTAGGTAGTGTAGGGTAGGTAGGTAGTGTAGGGTAGGTAGGTAGTGTAGGGTAGGTAGGTAGTGTAGGGTAGGTAGGTAGGGTAGGGTAGGGTAGGGTAGGTAGGTAGGGTAGGGTAGGTAGGTAGTGTAGGGTAGGTAGGTAGTGTAGGGTAGGTAGGTAGTGTAGGGTAGGTAGGTAGTGTAGGGTAGGTAGGTAGTGTAGGGTAGGTAGGTAGGGTAGATAGAGGGACAGGACAACGTCTGTCGGGTCAGCTAGTTTTTTATATAATTATATTCTTTATAAATGTCACTAAATAGTAAAAAAGCCGACAGCAGTGCAAGTCACATAAGAGACGACCTGATGTTAAGTGTTTACCGCTTCCTATGGACACCTGCTACCGGTACCCGAGGTCTTGTAGATGCATAGCATCCTAGTGAAATATTTCATTTACTTGTAATTAATTCGGTACCCACACACACACTTCAAATCGGAACACAGAAACGCTGCTTTGCGGCACAAATAGGTCATCTATACTCCGTTCACAATAAGATTAGACATACACACAAACCTTTTTTACAGTCCCTTCAACCGATTTTAACTTCTATTCCGTAGGTTCAAGAATAACATTAGAGGCAAAAAAGTGGTTACAATAACAACTATTTTTTGCAGCTGCCATTTGTCATGCTACAAACGCAATATAAGTCAAAATCGGTTGAACGCACTGTAAAAAAGGTTTGTGTATACGTCTAATCTTATTGTGAATGGAGTATAGATACTCTATTACTCGTAAACAATACTCAGAGTCATTAACTAACCGAACTCTCTGGTTTTAAGTAGTAGTTCATTTATGAAAAGTACAACAGATTATACGGTAACGATGACGAAGGCAATGAAATATAACACCTATGCCATAAATTACACCGCAAAGTAAGTGTGAGTACCGTAGCATTTGGAAACGTAATAATAGTGTCTAAAATGTCACGTTAGGTGGTTACGTACGTACAGTCACCAAAAGAGATAACTAACCAGGGTCGTCGGATATACTTAAAGTTAACTTAGAAAGAATCATGATAAGATTCATACATTAATTTGTATGAAAAAAAGAGTTGATTTAGATGGTTTCAAATATTTTCCAATGTGGAGAATACATTACCAGGAGTAGATTAATATACTCACCATATTTTTAAAACCCCGCGTAATTAAAATATTTCGAAATAAAAATTACAGTTTTTCATTTCATCTCGTCGCCCATTTTGTATTTATATAAAAAATAAAGTTTAACGGATTTAT
Source organism: Charanyca ferruginea (assembly GCA_947361185.1). Classification (NCBI taxonomy): domain Eukaryota; kingdom Metazoa; phylum Arthropoda; class Insecta; order Lepidoptera; family Noctuidae; genus Charanyca; species Charanyca ferruginea. Next base: position 12,801,923 of record OX376073.1, on the reverse strand, counting down.
CAAACTGACAGACAAGTGATGTGAATCGTTGTTTTCAATGACGCAGTTGAAAAAGTACATTGACTAATAATATTATTTTTGACATTATTACGATTATTTCATTTTTAACGATGCAATGTCAGTGTTAGACCTGCTTGTTCAGAAATAATGAGCTTTTCTTTAGAGAGAAGAATTAGAATTTCAACTTCTCTAAATATCTTAATTTTTTATTACAAAGCTTGCCACGATCCTTTTGGATAAAATAAAATTAATAGATAATAAAATATTTAATTAATTTAATTTAATTTCATTGGAAAACTTCCATCGGTTTCTACGACCACGTTGGTTTCGCTGGCTGGTGGTTTGTAGCAAGATAAAGTTTACAACAAAATCTTTCACAAACATTTTTTGTGCGCTTTCTGTGAAATATTAAACAGGTTTAGTTACACGTACGCTTATATCATCGACCCTAAATAATAAACTATTGGAATGTCTTAAATTTAATAATAAAAGAAGACTCAACTTGATGTTTTATCACGAAAACGTTTAAACTGTAATTGCATCAAGTCTAGGTTTTTATCTAGGGATGCAGAATCAAAAATCTATTAAGAAAAAAAATTGTAAGTATGTATTTTTACTAGTTCTTTTAAAAATTACGTTGCTAATAACAACAGTCACGTTATTATTTATTTAGATCGTTATAATTCACTTTAAATCATATCAATCATTCTTAGACTTGCATGAGACGAAGCCACAAGCGAAAACTATTCAATAATAAATCGAATACATTACAACATAATGTAGACTTTGAAATGAAGAGAGATAAAATTTAAATCGGTTTTCCAATCCCTCTTTTACACGATCTTTTTATTACTTGAATTTACAAGTCAATCGCATTGCAGACGGGCGCTTCTGTAAGCTGAATTGAACTTCACATTGCTCTTAGAGCACAAATCTTTGGAACGCGCCATTTCGATTGCCTCACGTATTCACGACTTTCCAGAATAATTTATAATTATTGGCAACTTTACAATATGCTGCTAAAAGATTGAACAAACTTTAAGGGACTCACTCCCTTGAAGTTATAAATCATGAAAATGAATAAGTTTTTGCTTCACCAACGCGTTGATTATGTTAGTGAAATCAAATTGTATATATTTTAGATATTTTTATTTTTATGTGGAACATCTAAGGAGGCAGTATCGAGTGCCAAGCAGATTTTGATTTAGATTTTTGCTTTTTAATTATGGTATTACAAAATAATAATCTATTTTTTCTATGAAAAAATATTACTCTTCTTAAAGAATGGATATTGTTATCTCTTCTCTATTAGATTAGATATTTTTTTTATTATGCCATATTTATTTCCTTTATTGAATCGAATTTTCACACCTGCCAGGCGTTTCTTGACGGCTATGTATTTTATCTACTGCTCTATTCCAAATTAGTTTCCCAGCGATATTTTTTTTTAAATCGATTTGAAGTGAATTTTGTTATTGTTTTTTTATTTCTTCTTTACAGTTATCATTACAGGCCTCAACCAACTAGTTGCAACTGTGTGGTTATCATTATCAACTTAAGAGCGTGTATTCGATTCGTGACGAAAACTTCACGTTTTTCCCAGAGAGATATCGTAATGATGTGAGCAGATTATTAGAAGAAAATTACTTACTAAAATACTAAATCTTGATTTAGAGAACTACACAGTAAAAGTATAATTTTTAATGATTGTTTTTTAAAGCGAAGACAATCCCTTCATAGCGTTTTACGAAAATAGACGTCAGACTTAACTTTTAGGATGAATACAACCATTACAGTATGCCAAAATATTATGTTTTATGCGTTTTTCCAACAGGATATACAGTCTCAAAATACAATACTGAGCCAAAATTACGAAAATGATAATATTAGGTATTAAAAAATCCTTTTTTTTAAAGTACAAAATCGGTTCACTTTAACAATTTTTCTTCACCAGTATTTAAATAAAAACATAACTGATAACAGTTAGGTTTATCAGTTATGTTCTTATAAAAATATATATTTATTTTATGAAAATAAAGGTTATGCTTAATATACAGAATATTTTTCAGTCCGTTATACGAACTCGTTTATTTTAGACAATTATTTAAAAAAAACCCTATTTATAAAACCACGCGCGCAATCGTTTGTCGATTAATTTCAATCATTCGTGCTCATACTTCCGCGCTCACGCACGAAAACAGACCATTATATTGTATGTACTAGTGTACATCAATGCTGCTACGATGTTCTAGTAATCATATATAAGTATAGCAGTCGTGATTTTGAGGTTTGCTAAATCGAATACGCGCCCTTGTTACTATATAATATATATTATTTGGCTTTACAGTTAACAGTAGCACCGTGTAGATTTAAGGCATGAATAACAGTTAAATAATCATAACCTGGAAACAAACAAGGAACAAAAATCTGAGCCGTACGTCGCTTGCACCTGTTGAACTGTCAAAAACGTTACGAGTAGGTACAGTAAACATAGGGAGGTGCTTTAGCTGTCAGTACATGCATGTCATTAGTCTGCACGGGTAAATAATAAACACAACCCCATCTTATACAATGTGATATAAGGGTGTGTGCAGGTTTGTTATTAAAGAATCTCTATATACTCAAAATAAATTTGTTACAAATTTTGCCTAATGAAAAATATTTAAACTATAAAATAATATATTCGTGAGCCGGGCTAAAATATATGCACAATTTGTTGTTATAATACTGGCCTTATACTGTCCATAGACTGTATGTTTAAAATTCTTCAAATTCTATGTAACTAGGTTATCTATACTTCTATAAATAACAGACCTGATGAAACACGTCTTTTCTTTTCTCAAATACAAAATTAGAACAACAATATTAAGAGAAGACAACATTTTTTAACAGTACATAACATACATTCAGTGTTCTGAATGTATCAGTAAAAGATTCATGCGAAACAAAAATCTATTTTTGTGGGTTAATTAGAAATATTATGTAACCAGGGTGGGATCAAAATTTTGACAGTGATATAAGATTCTACAAGGACTGTTTACATTATATCTTTGTATTAAAAGAATGGTAAATTAACTAGCCCAAAAAGTTCTGGACAAAGACAGTTGTTTTGAAGAAAAAAATATAAAATCCTAATTTAATGGGCCAAGTTATATATCTAAATGGGTCTAGGACCTGTTTTTTATACCCATTTAAGTAACAAATGGCTCACTACTAGACCCAGTTACATACTAATAAAAAACAAGAATTCATCACTAAGATTGGTTACTACATATTCGATACCGACTTCACAACATTAGTTATGTAAAACAAGCTTTGGCACGTCAAATAGTCTGTTCGTAGTTTGTTGTGCTCTAATAAAATAGCACAAAACTTTTTACTATAATTAATGTATTTAGTAAGGTTAAAATACGGTTAATGTTTATGACATTAACCGTATTCTCACTCATCACACACAAGCACTCACACACACAAACACACTTACAACACACACACGCACTCACACAAATACACACACAATACATATGTCGCATCCAGTCAATGGTACGAACATGGAACGAATCGCAAGCGCACCATTAGCGACAACACGTGATCTACCACCACATAAGGCGGGCTTTTACAGAGTCGTGATGTTTTCAGCTCACAGCGAGGAGGACATTCAGAATTCAGTGTCTGATCGCATCGGAGTTAAGACGTCCCGGAACTGCTCTCGATTTGTTATGTGTAAGTGTTAGTACTTATGTCTATTTTAATTTGAGTTTGTGTTAAATTGTGGTTTTAATAAAAACCGTGTATATATACCCAGTGTGTTTGCATTGCACGAAACCCATCTTCTGCCTACATGATGACCGAATCTAACAGACTAAATCCTGACGAGACGTCATATATTAATTACACCTTTAGTTGTCATTCATTAATAAATTGTAACAACTTACTCACCTCGGGAGGAAGACTTGGAGTCCTGAAATACAGGGCTGCCCTAGTGTAGGCTCCAGTCTACTCCAATTATTTTAATAATTTCTGCACTGTTTGATTAGTGTGGAAAATAAATGTTCTTTTTTTACTTTTACTTTACTTTATATTATTGCTATCCTAAATTTATTTCCCTTCGATCTCCGGAAAAAGGAACTTCCTTTTTCCTAGTAGGTTTCGGTTTATAATTCACTAAAAACCAACTAATCCGCGTAAAAGTCAAATACATTTAACCGTATGCCAGAATCCGTTGCTTACGACTCCTACCTAAAACGACGCAGCCTTACTACGTACTTTGTGCTAAAACGATCTACCTAGCAATAAAGGAGAATGCTCATTTTAGGACCCTAAAAAAACGCCGCGTGTCACGAATCACGATAGTTTTAACTTGGTTTTGTAGACCTAGAATTCCCTTTTAACATCCTAAAGGCCGGGCCAGACTGTTATAAACAAGCTTCCAACAGGAGTCACCTTGGTGGGAGGCTTGTGGAGCCCACGGTTGGTGTTTGCGTCCACACTGGGTTACAACAAGGCTCCCACCTCAATGTGTTGTCGACTCTTTGCTTACAACGGCGGTATCCACACGCGGTTTACAACGCGCGTCCGTCCACAGAGGTTGTTGAAGGTCAAACGATTTTTTGTTGCAAACAAGTGTTTACACTGTTGTAAACCGCCGGTGGAGACCGATATGGAGGGCTTGTTTGCAACAGTCTGGCCGGGGTTTCAATTTACATACTTATCATAGATCAAGTAGTTTTTGAAATTTCGTGTAAAATTTAGTGAGTGTCCTTTCGCTTTTACATACCAGTTGATCCGGCAAACGTCGTTTTACCATATAAATTTAAAAAAAATAGCCTATACCTACTCTCAGACCTACCAAATATACACAAACAATTACATAAAAATCGGTCAAGCTGTTTTGGAGGAGTTCGATAACAAACACTGACACGAGTTTTTATATATATTTTACAGTAACGACCCGCCTCGGCTTCGCATGGGTGCAATGAAGGGCAAACTATACGTATAAACCTTCCTCTTGCATCACTCTATCTATTGCTGAAAACTGCACTAAAATCCGTTGCGTAGCTTACCCGCCCACTATTCCTAAACCACTTCAACTCCTGAAAGTCAGAATCAACAGTGGCGACCACCAGGAAAGCGTCGAGACACTGAAGCTCGACAAGTCCCAGAGAAACATTTCAACTGTCTTGAATTTCCCGCAACGAAATTAATCAGAAAAAGAACAGCGGGGGATTAAGTAAAATATATTTTCCATCCTATCATATTTTTTGTGTTTTTGTTGCGTAGTTAGCGTACAGACAGCGGGAGCGCTTTGTTTTATAACGTGTAAAAATAAAGATATAGAAGATAGATTTCATACCCACCTGGCCTAGGTAGGTATGAAAACCTAAACAAAAAATTTGATTTTACACAAAATAAGTTCTTTGGTTTTGACAGACAATTAAAATAGTCTAGTATGGTAAGTGATTTACAACCCACGTTACAGTTTTCGATAGTGCTGAAGTGGAATGATTTCGTAAACTAATTTGGTAACTTCTATTCATTAGGTTTTGCGTAGGATGCCCTTAAAAATGACGTGAAAGTGAAGTTGCTTTGTAATAGATAACCCACAAGTACTAACCTACCCACTGCTAAACGTAATCCTTTTTTTGTGTTCACTTGTACCAAAATGTATAAAATGTATGTAAAGTTTTAATTTTTCATTAAATCAGCCTACAAGTCTTGGACTTGATCAAGTAGGTATAGTATATCTGTTACGTACCTACTTACTTAGTCATAATTTATTGGTTCCATTTTTTGTCACTATTATAGCTTTCAGTTTCTTCCAGATTTTCAATTTAAGTAATGTTGAATTGTCTATTTTTTGACAGGAACCTCAAATTACATAAACAAGTAGCATTTTCATTTTTGAAAAATCGAAGGCTGGAATTGTTCTCAGCTTTTAGACACATGATTACTAGATATCAAACAAACTTCAGCCGTCATACAATCGTGCTGTAATAAGAACTTACAAACTTAATACTCGTGTGATATAAGAAACTACTTCATACATTATTCGACTAGAACCGTAGATATCTAACATTTGCCTTTGAGTAAACGTTCTGGAATACTTTAGGTACATTATATGCCGATAAATGTCCGACCAACGCGTAGGTGAAAATATATTATTGTCTACATGACCGATAAACGAGTTACAGTTTACATTTATCAAACAGCTGTTAGTTATATTGTCACAGAGATATTGCTGCTAAATGGTCACGTTTGGAAGACACATTAGTGATCGTAATATGATAGTACTAAATAAACTTGGTTCTTATTTTATGTGATAAGTCGGCAAACAATTTAAATAAAAACATAAAAAATATTAGGTCCGGCTGACTATAAATAGACACATGCAACAACAAAAAGGTGAATGTTGCCAAACTTACACGTAGGGCCCAGTCAATAAAAGAAATATGTAGCAAGGGTCGTCAGATATATTTGAAGTTTACTTAAGACAAATATTTATGCTTTCGAATAAAATAAAATTAAATGAAACAGTTCATTACTTAAATTAAATTTCATTTGAAAACTTCCATCGGTATCTTAGTAAACTTTAGCTACATCTGACGACCCTGTGCTGGGGTGTGATTCTGTAAGACCTCATTCTAAACTTCGAATCTGAATCCGCTGTGAGTTTCTTGAATGGCATTCTAAAAACTCTTTTGATAATTCGAATTTACTAAGATCTCTTGATTATTTAAACCGCAGACTGACGTCTGGGAGGAACTTTTATCCGAGTGGCAGTGTAGGTGGGATGATTCCAGCAAGGGCCGGCGACCTTCATCAGTTCTTTCCATCCGTTCGTGAGCGGCTGGCCAGGACATGGCTGGAGGTGGACCACTGTGTTGCCCAATTTCTAACAGGTCATGGCAACTTTAAAAGTAAAATATGTTATTTCAAGCTTGTTGCTTCGCCATAAGGCGAACATTGACACATAAGTGTCAATGTTCTACATCTGACTGTGAATACGAACAATCTGCACATCATATCTTATGGGAGTGTATTCTTTGGCAGAAAGAACGCAATATTATGTTGGATAGTGTACAGGCTACATCCGGAGCAGTTTATTATGCGGACCTTGTAGAAACTAGAACTAATTTCCGTGCGTTCAAGCGATTTTGCCATACCTATTATTGGAATCAAATTTAATGTAACAGCTCACTTTTTAGGACCCATTAATTATGTTATTTATAATCCGTAATTATAAAAATAGCAACTTGGGGCCAAGTCTGCTACTTTTATAATTTTGTCATTCCAACACGATCCCTACTGTCATTTTGCTTTGCAAAAGTTCGTAATCTGCTAAATTCATAATGGTTGATCATTGGTCGGTCGAATTAAAAGCAATGACTGCACAATGACGTTCTAATGGTAGGTGACTGATCAAAGAAACTGTCATAATTTTAACAGATTACCGCCCAAGTCAGTTATTCAGTTGTCATTTTGTACGAGATTACTTAATATCATTTCTTTCAATGACGTGTCAGTGGTTGACCATTGGAAAGTCATAATGACGCCATTACCTATATTAGTAGATTACCAAACTTGTAAAAATCAACAATTATGGAATCAATGATAGACCATTCTGTCATTATTGTAATAGCAGACTTGGGGCCCTGGGCCAGTTGTAAACGTCCCTTTGTGCCTATTGGTCTAGTTCTTTTCTGTCTCATGCTTAATTTGGAGGGAAGTGGAAAATATGTTTTTCTTACTCCTCCGCTTTTCTTCTCTGATTAACTCGACGACTGTCGTGCGAAAAATGTAAAGGTCAAACCTCCGCTACCTATGTGTACTGTGACTGTGTAGCATAAGACATTCGAGAGGTTAATTTCGTTGCGGGATTCAAAACAGTTGAATCGTTTCTCTGGGACTCGTCGAGCGTCAAATAGGTAATTTTGAACCTTATGCGAAGTGAGAGTGAATAGCGATGTGAGATGCGAGTTGTTGTTTGAATTTTGACAGAATCGACCTACTTATCTCTTTTGTTGACCGTCCACACGATGCGTTGTGATGGTGATGGTGCCGGAGCAGTGTCACTGCATGTTATAATAATAATAAATAATAATAATCACTTTAATTCAGATATCATGGATCCATTTGTTGTTAGTAAAACATGAACTTAAAAACTATGTTAGTAGAACATGCAGCTTCGACATGGAATACATGAACGGGCAATCAAATTTCCCCGCCATGACATTCAGGAGACTGTTCGAGCTACCGCGGACCCTGTGCAGCAGCGACGCGGCGCGCTTACGTCTGATCGCTAGGAAGCCGTCAGTGTGCGCTTCAGCAAACATTCCCGAAGCACTGCAAAAGCGCGGCAGCACCAGCAGCATCCTAAATGCATTGTTATATTGAACTCGAAGAGCATTGATGGCTTTCTGCTTACAGCTTGTCCAGAGGCTACACGTGTACATCGTCTGACACTATGCTTTAAAAAGCGTCAGTTTTCATACCTACGGACAAGCATGTTACATCGAACCGCCAGTGCTCTTCGCTCCCTTTTTACATCCAGATCATCTTTAATGTCTGCGGTAACAATATGGCCGAGATATTTAAATTGTTGAACACGATTTATATATGAATATTTTTAAGACGCACGGTGCTCTTCGGTGCCGCGCCTCACGCACACCAGACTTGCAACCCGCGAGGCAAGGCGCGGGAGTATGCGTCCTCCTGCTGGCGTAATAACGCCGCGCACCTCATCGCCTCTTGGGACCGCCAAGTAGGTGAAATATAAGCGGTGCTGCGACGCAACGCGTCGTGTGCAGGTCCTAAGTGTACCAAGACCTCTGTCGAAAACGCGTCATAATGTACGATATGACTGTGTAAAATATTTATGGTACTTAGGTATAACACAACAGGATTTTCCGCCCCGTAATTTTCGGCAAAACATGTTTCTTGATATGTGGCAAGACTTTTGTATTGTCTGCGCTCTCGTCATAGTTCTCTTACATAGCAAGGACAGGCGGTAAGTATTTTATTCATTATTTATCCTGCAAAGGACACGACGTGAAGACTTGATTGATGAAAGTCGGACCCAAAAGTAACTTCCAAACTGTTAGTCAAACTCAACTTTTCTCTTTCAGTAAGAAGGTAGTCGTAAAGTAAATAAGGAAGTTATTAGAACATAAAACGTGAAGAAAGTATCTTGTTGGCGGAATTTGTCTCCGGTCATTTTAGAAGTAATAGTGGGCCCCGGGGTTTACGGCACAGAAGGTGGCCTGTTTGAAGAAGACATCAATGGAATTGGGCGTTTGTCCGTAATAAAACAATACGGGTCTTTTAACAAAATTTTAGACACATAAATTGGGTCTAGCTTTATTTACCATTCACATAAAAAGTGTTAGAGCCTTGTTTCGTCTAAACAACTGTTCAAGCTGTTAACAAAGAGCGTTGGTATTTCAAACAAACGCAAATAAAAGAAAAAACAACAAAAGCGACTGAAACTTTTTTACTAAGTAGGTATTTGAAGGTTGTAACGAGCCGAAACACGTCAGAACAATACATTTTCAGAAACCACTCATTTTATTTTCACGGGAGAAAATTGTAATTGAGTGGATATAAAATAAAATATAAGATCAAAGTTCAAATTCGAAGGATTATCTTCATAATCATTATTTATGAAAAAGTATCAGAATATAACAATAAAAACATCATAATTACCTCATTGTATTGTGTGGTAATAAAGCAGAATTTATTAATTTTTGTCTAATAACAATATTTAATGATTAGATAATTAATTTGTCTTGAAAATATATGTGGGCGTGGTATAATTTTTAATTAAAACCTAAGCTACTAGCACTGTAATTACTGAGACGCGCCGCGAAACCACTAGACCAAAACTAATTTCAACCAACTTACAACTAATACGACTACGACATCGATCATGATATAAAGATGGTTCAAATTAGTCTTGTCATAAACTAGTACGGCTTGTTTAGTCTTTACCAAAGTTCACTTAGGTTCATAAACTGGAACGGTCAAGCAAGACAATGACAAACAAAGTAGATGTATGTTATAGAGATGACTAGGTCTACCTCTGTTCTGTTGTTCATAATAGTTAATGAGATAAGATATTGTTCATAACTTATAATAATAGATGTGCGTTGACCCCAAGGGGGCTGCGCACCCTCATTGGTCGATCAACAATAGACAGTTAATTGTTTTTCAGTAGTCAATTTAAGTGTACGATGTAAGGTTAAGGTAGAGGTGACCTGAACACACCACTTTAAGTAAAGTTGTGTAAGTAAGCATAAGTAATCAAAAAGTGCAAACGTTGTATAAAAAAACACGTTACTTTTCAGACTATTGAATTTTCACCAATTGCGTCACGCTAAAATGAACTGCAGCAAAAATGATTGTCGAAATACGATTTATCATCATCAGAACATTCCTCTGATAATTTTGAACCACGTCTCTGGAATTTCATTGTATGACAATGCAGATTATAAAAGGCTAAGGTTTTTGAATATCCCTTAGTGTATCCCTATTAGTGATGAAAATTATACTACGTAATTGGAAAACCGTTTTATGCCCTATGGTGCCGGCCGCGGAAAACACCTCCCTATTTCTACCCGTGGGTGTCGTAAAAGGCGACAGAGGGATGTTGACTAGAGGATGGGCCTTCCTGTGTTCAATGAATGAATGTTTTATCTATGTTATCCATCTATCTTCCGAGTACCAGAACACCTACTGCGATCGCCAACTTGCATCGGTCAAGCACGGCGATTAGGGCTAAACTTCCCCCTTGGGGGAAACATATACTCAGCAGTGGGCATCTAAAGGTTGACATGATGATGACTTGAAAACCACACGGTAATGATATTGTACCATGGAATGGAATATTAAACACGTACCTACAACACAAATAACAGTTTTGGGATAATATTAAACCAGAAAATTATAGGATTTAGGAAAGCGCAAACTGCAGTGAACTTAATCAAGACACTGGTGCAGGCTCCTTTTACACAGTAGGTATGCATACTACATCCTTTCTACCATTTTTGATTCCCGACGAGAACAGAGGGATTATAACTTTAAGTTTAGCTCCTAAATGACTGAACCGAGTTTGATTTAGTGGTTTATGGTTATTAGGAAAAAGAAAGCAAACTTACCTATCAACAGTGATAGCGACCAACGTGAACACCCCAGCCGACACAGTGAGGTTCGCTGTGAAGTTGCTGGCTGTGCAGGTGACAGACCCAAACGGCCAGTCAGCAGTTACCAGGAATATGAAGTTCGGAGCCCCATTCAAGGTCGCCATCAGCAAGTCCGCGAAGGCGAGGTTCACGAGGAAACAGTTGGTCACAGTTCTCATGCGGCGGTGGGCTGTAGACAAGAACAAAGAAAAATGAATATTATCATATGGAGAAGGAGCATAACATTAACTATAATGCATTTCAATTTAGTTCAGAGATATTATTGAAACAGTTTTCTTTTTGTGATAAACAATTAGGTAATATGCAGTCAATGTGAAGTTATTTTTTTAAATTAGACTATTGACAGGCATTTTTGACGTTATTTACAAGTAAATAGAAATTAATCTATTTGCCTCTTCTTAAAAGGTAGTTTCGTAAGAAAAAGAATAGGCAAGAAACTCGATAGTACATTTTGATTGACAGAAATAACAATAGCCAAACCAGAAAGCTAATTCTAATAATTAAAATTGTTAAAAATCTAGTTGCAATCTAACTCAGCGACGAACAATGTCAAATCTATATCTTCTATAAACGCTAAAATTTTAGTGGTTATTTTCCAATTTGTCCTGGTAGTACACACAGCTCCAGAGAAATCTCACCCTCTTCGGTTGAGATTCCTCACCCGCTCGGGGTGAGATTTCTCTGGAGCTGGGTGTACATACAATTGATAAATTAAAAAATTAAAATTAAATATTAAAAAACGGCAGATTTCGAATTGTGGAAAGCTAGCGACGCCGAACCAATAATGATACAGCGTGAACGGCTGACTGCGCGAGGTCCTGTATTAACGAAGCACAATACTTACCTAAAAGTTATTCCAATATTTCCTTCACACTTTTACGGGTTTAGGACCGAAAGAGGAGTTGATGCATATTTTTTAATTATTTGAAAAATTAAAAATATTTTTTTTTTTAAGTTTACTTTAACTCTATGAATCGATAGTACTAGTGACGGCAAATCGTTCTGCCGCGGGAAATGGTCCATTTAGATTTCAGCTTGTTTAATAAAAATGAATAGCTGTTCGTTAGTCTCGCGAAAACTCGAGAACGGCTGGGCCGATTTGACTCATTTTGATCTTGAAATATTTGTGCAAGTCCAGAGAAGGTTTGTACGGTAAGAAAATTGAAAAATCAATTGACCGGACAACATCTGTCAGGACAGTTAGTAGTTAGTAATGTATATAAATTCGAGGCATTTTTGACAGACTGTTTATTTTTTATTTTCAGCCTGGATTTTCCCTCTGCTGGGCAAAGGCCTCTCCACTCTCCTTCCAACTCTCTCTGTTAAGGGCTATTTGGGGCCAGTCTTTTTCGAAGACTGATTATTACATTATTATTCATGTACAGTCATCAAAAGAGATAAGTAACCAAGTCGTCGGATACAGTCGAAGTTTACTTAAAAACCGAGGTATGTTTTCAAATGACGACACGGTTGACGCAGTGGTTGAGCGATCGACTGCAGCCATGCGTGTCGCGGGTTAGGTTCCCGCACGGAACAAATATTTGCATGGCTTACAAATAATTGTCTGGCTAGTTGCGTACCTATGTGAGTTTATATGTTTAGGTATATGTAAACGCACCCACGACTCAAGAGAAATTCCAAGAGTGGGGCAAAGATAAAAAATAATTAATTAGCTGTTTATTCTCTATTCATTTTATTTTATTCAAACACGTCCATCGGTTTCTAAATAAACTTCAACTATATCAGACGACCCTGGTTACTTATCTCCTTTAGTGACTGTACACCATCAAGTGACATCGAAATCATAAAACATAATTTTATTCGACTGTACCACCTATTGTTTACAAATAAATTGAATTTTGATTACAATGTCAACGTTTCCAAAATTTACCAAAAAGAAATGCCCCGTGACATCCACATGAAGCAAATTCAAACTTTGTTTGGATTTGTTATTTTGATTCATACTGATGCGTGCTTATACATCACGTTAAAGGTCAATATATCTGCGCAAACAACAGATCAATAAATAAATAAGACTAATGAAAATCTAAATTATCATGCGTCGCCTGTTCCATCAGCAGTTCTTGAGGTGAGCTGTCCTATATAGAATAACAGCTTACCTAAAGCTCACTTTACCTAATTTCACGTCGGCGTCGGCGGTCTGTTCACAGAACAGACCGCCTGTTTCCTTTATCTAATCGTAATTAGACGGCTCAACTAATGATCACAACAACCGATGAACATAATTATACAATTCCACGCAACGCTGAAATGTAGGTATACTAGGTACTAATTAAAGCGTAATTATTCCGATCTATCGAAACAGAATACAGCAGTGTTGTTTGCCGGAAATATATATAATACATCTGTCGACGAATCACCATCATCATCATGTCAACCTTTAGATACCCACAACTGGGCATAGGTCTCCCGAAGGGGGGGTTTAGCCATAATCACCATGCTTGGCCGATGCATGTTGGCGATCGCAGTAGATGTTATGGTATTCAGAAGGACGCTGCTGCCCATACTCTGGTCAATATCCCTCTGTCGCCTTCTACGACACCCACGGGTAGAAATGCCGACGAATGTCTTCACTAAAAAAAGCTCCACTGCTAAAATATTAAGGAAATGAATAATATTTTCCTTCAATTAGTAGATTTGCATGAAAATCATGGCGTACAGTAGGTACCCACTTATTCAATGCGGGGAGATCCATGCAATAGAAAACCATTTCCTTACCCTAAAGAGTAAGATAAGCTTGACAAAGCTGAGGTTGTAGAATGTGAACTGAATATAAATGTATGTTATCGACACATTCATATTATGAGTAGGATGGCAATGAAGGGCCTTGTTGTATGTGGAGGTAAATTGTAATCAGATGGAGTATTGTATTTTTCTTTGTTATGCTTCCGGCTAAGAATGTGTGGTAAAAAGCCCAGGGTACATGCTCAGAGTAACAAAATTTTGTCGTTTCATTATCTCATAATAAATGGACACTATGACTCCACATCATAAACTGTCTAGCCTCTTCCTAACTATGTTGGGGTCGGCTGCCTGTCTGTGTTCACAACCTAGTTACTATACAATACGATACCCCTTGATAATACTGGTTGCCATACTTTCTGACTACCCATAACAACTCAAAGATCTGAGAATGGCAACCGTGACTAACTATTTCCTTAATATTAAAAAAAAGACCGCCACAACCGAGCGAGATATACGTTACGTAAATGGTATCCGTTTCGCACATAGTATGTATTTAATTGTCCGTGGGGTGTTCGGGCTACAATAGCACCCCCCCCCCCTCCCCCATTTCACCCCAAGGGTGTTGTCGAAGGCGACCAAGGGAAAATCCGGAAGTCGGGCAACAGCGCTTCCGTGTAATTAACAACTTCACTGCGATCCCCAAGACGCCAGCCAAGCGTGGGGATTATGGCAACCCCCCCTATTGTGAGCAACAAAGACCTCCCCCATAAGGTGGACAGTGGAACAGTGGACATCTTCTGGCGGTTGATGGTGATGGTGATGTATTTAATTTGAAGGCTTGTCGTATAGGATAGTTGTAATCTATTCGTAAATAGATTCGTACCAAATAGTGCGCGTTAGTGCGCTCTTCCTAGGCCTACAGATGACGTATGTGTTAAGTGGGGTTCTGATAAATCATGCTCGTTCATGTAATACTGAACATAGCTACTAACCGAAACCCCCGAATTGGTGTAAATAATTGAGTATTGTTCTCTGAGGCGGAATACAATTTCTGCGGCTAACTGAATCTCCTAATCCAATAAATCACCCTCTCCTAAACGTTGCTCGTTTGTTTCGTTCACCAAAATCTACATAAACTCATTTAGCTGATATTTTTTATTCATTCATCAATTCAGTGCTCGCTTATGGTTTTCGTATGGGGAACACATGTGAAACACGTTTAGCCACAAAAAGGCTGGCCAGAGGGTCACCCTGATAGCTTTATGATGTTCCGGGTGAAACAAAACTCACATAGCTAAGGAAGTCACGTAACACAAACGGTTTTCCTGCATTTTATGTGGTCGACGTTTGGGTTGTTTTGCCCAAAATCTGGATTTCCGAGAATAAAACTTAAACTAGTGAAGTTTGTGCTGGAGACGCATTGAAAATTTAAATTTTATGCTGACTTACTGTCGTAAAATAATTTGTAGTTTACAAACAGAGGAGAAAATAAAGTTCGTTTTGGTAAAAGAAAATGTAGAGCAAAACTAAATATTTTACTAGATAGGGCTGACAGAGGATCACAACGTGTAATATAAAACCGTTAACCGTATCCTGAACACAAAGTATACATTAATCCAGCAACTGCATAGTCCACGAATGCGTTCCGAGTATGTAGAGAGGTAAAAGTACTAACTTTTACCTCTCTACATGCTTTAAGATAAATACATAAAGAAAGACCTAAACCCTCCAACACCTATACCCTGTTCACAATAAAATTAGACAATTACTCAAACCTTTTTTACAGTCCGTTCAACCGATTTTGACTTATATTGCGTTGGTAGCATCACAAATGGCAACTGCAGTAAACGGTTGTTATTGTAACCACTTTTTTGCCTCGAATGTCATCCTTAAGCCTACGGAATAGAAGTCAAAATCGGTTGAAGGGACTGTAAAAAAGGTTTGTGTTTATGTCTAATCTTATTGTGAAAAGGGTATAGGTATACTTTTGACTCTGCAGGCCAACTTTACTGTATTAATTGTGATCGGGTATTTAAAACCAAATTCTATCTGACAAGTCATAGGGTACACGAAGGGAAACTGTTAAAGAATAATGTAATCCCAGTGGGGTTTCAAAAGAAGTAATTAGGTACCATAAAGATTATCCATTACAGTGCTTACAGTTGGATCCTTTGAAACTCTATCGCTCAAATGTTGCGGGTTCCTTAATTCTTTCTTTACCTACTCAATTAGTAATAAAAGAGTTACTTCAATAATAATAGAATTCTGCCGACCGAATTTCGGTCACGGTGGCCAATCTCAATGAGTACTGATAGCAAAATACGTAGGCGATATGAAAGTGCACATGTTTTTGCGCAAACACAGGTGCATTCACCCCTTCCCTAATTCTCATAGGCCGATGAGATGAGAATAGGGGATAATACTGCAATCTTCTGGCGCCAGAGTGCAGCACTAGCGTAAACAGTAAACAGTTTTTCGACGAGTCGTGCAAAGCGTGATGAAAATTGTCAAATTCTGCTTTTAATTGAGTTCAAAATTGGGAAGTGTATTATATTATGCATCAGTGATGTGTATTTGTACCTAGGAATGAAGGTAATCATTCATTTCCAAAAGAAGAAAATGTTCGGAAACTATGGGAAGCAGCAACACGTAGTAAAGACTTTCAAGCTAAAAAACACTTTAAAATATGTTTAGCACATTTTAAATCCGAAGATTTCATTGAAATTGGAAAGTATTCAGGTGAGATAGTCGCATTTACAGAATAACGTTCACTTTTATCATGTAAGACGACCAAATGTGATTTTATTCGGAGCATAACCTAGAATCCACTTTCAAATGGCCGTAGGATCCCATAATATAGACAAAGTACAGTTAGGTTAGTAAGATTAATTAAATCTTTGATATATTTTCACAAAATACCTAGTCATTTAGTAACATAAGACAACAAGAATATGAGGTAATGCTCCATGGTGGTTTGTTTACCGTATGTGCTAGTGGCGCCCTCTGCGTCGAGTTTCGCTTAATGTTCCCTATTTGACCCGACCACAGAGAGATTAGGCTTTACGTGTTTCAAGGGGGTGTTATACCGCCAACTTCCTACACTTCGACACTGCATACAAACGAAACGACAAAATAACCTACACCAGGGCCTCTTAAAGTGGGGTCCACGGACCCCTTCAGCATCCGTATCATGTGTATCAGGGGTCAGCAGTAGGTCAGTTAACTCACTACATATTTAGATATTAGGAAATTGTGTGGTAAACTCAGCATTTCTCAGCCAAGCCACGAACTCGAAATAAGGCTTGTTTTCTTTTCCAAAAATATTCTTTCACAAGAGTCCGTGAAATTGTTTCAAATGTAAAATTGGTCCGTGCCTACAAAAAGTTTAAGAAACCCTGACCTACTACCAAAATAACAGACTGTACAAATACGTGCGTGTGTGCGCGTGTCAGTTTTGAGAGCCCGTTAGACTCGGGAAGTGGTGAGGAACAGTGTTTCTGAAGGAGGTGGGGCGTGTCGCTACTGTACGGTAGTACTAATAAGAAAAACCCAATAACACGTTGCCCGACCTGGGAATCGAACCCAGCACGCTCAGTTACGCTTGCAACCACTAGACCAACGAGTCAGTTAATTAAATACTGGGGCTACAATAATAATTAACGTATTATGTATTAGTTTATAAGTATTTTATTTATATTTGTTAGCGTAAACATTTGTGTGATGAGCAATTGTGTTTGCCTTGTGTCTGGTTGTTGTTTATCTAGTATATACGTATCTATATATATATATTTGTGTATGTATATCAGCAGTCAGACACCCATAGTGCCTAATGGGTCTGCTTAGTTTAGAGTCAGATGGCCGTGTGTGGAATGACATATTATTATTATTGTATTCATATGAGCCTAAGCTGCCCGATTCAAATAAATAATAAATTATAGGTAATGTCACAACTATTGACGTAAGCCTCTTCTCAAAAAGAGAAGGCATAAGTATTAAACACCACGTTAAACACGCGTGGAAAGGCGATTTCAGACTTATATTGCTATATTCTTATAAAAATATCATTAATGTCTTCTTTGTGTAAAATGTTTAAAAATACTACGTCACAACAATGTACAAACAACGTAAACTAGTCTTTTGATACTCCGTGGCTTCAAAGTCTTGTCCTGGAATAATTATCTATTTTAATATTTTTAACGACAGATCCTTAGGTCTTCTTTCCACATTACTAAAATATAAAGAATATTAAAATGTGATACTTCTTTATCTATACTAATGAGATCAAAGTTTGTCTTATTTGTTGTTTGTACGTGGTACGAGTAGTCTGAGGAAGTACCTACTGACCCGAATACAAAATACTTTCCGAAAAAAAGCTACACTATTGTTGAATGCAATAGGGTATTTTTTGTGGTGTCGGTACCTGACTTCCAAGCGGTTTTTGTAAATAAGTATTATTTTTCAGCGAAAGGTTGGGCGGTTTGCCCAAGATTGGGTTGGTTGGCGATCTCTGGGGGAGGCCTACGTTCAGCAGTGGACGGCTATATAATAGGTTGAAATGATGATGATGATGAGTCTTTTTTCACGTACCTAAAAAAGAGAGGCATTAACTAAAAAAAGAGGCGCCGTACAGCAACAAAGTATACACAACTATGGTAAAAAAAGCGGACGAAATCGTGAACAGAAGGTAGTCTGGACATAAAAATAAAAGCAGTTTTAAAACCTCATTATAACTCAGACTATCGTCAAGATCTTTTGACGCTTTGTCGTGTCGCTTCAGCGTCGTCTGCTGAAACTATTAAAGTTACCTCCTAGTTTACTATGCATAAAGGTAGTAGGTATATACACACTACTGAGATATAAACAGTGGACTGAGAATTCAAAGTTGCCAGACTTAGTTTATTTTACCATAGCTGGTATTTTGAGTCTGGCTAGTGTGTCTGGCCATCATGAATAATAGATAACATATATTATAAGTTTAAAAACTAGAAGTCATTCGCCAGAGAACTTAAGTCACCGAAGTCAGCCCGCTAAAATGGAAGTGGGCCACCTAAATCTACAAACGGACAGACAGTAGATGGAGCAGACACGCTTCAGACGAGCAGGCAAGCGTAGTGTTGGAACGCCCTGCGGCACGATCAAAGACTATAGTTCTCTTTGAGCACGATGGACCGACGATTTGAAGAAGGTGGCTGGCAGCGGATGGATGCGAGCAACACAAGACTGGGTTAGTTGGGGATCTCTGGGGGAGGCCTACGTTCAGCTGTGGACGGCATTAGGCTCTTCTTCTTCTTCTTTTCGAATCGATGGTTTTCCTTTATGCTAGACTACTTGGGCGCAGTAGGCAGCCACACTTATCGCAGCATCAGTGGCGTTTTTAATGGCATGGCATTAGGCTGATATGATGATAATAGCTGATATGATATAAAGATATGATAAAAAGCTGATATTTTTTTTTTTTTTTTATACTGTATTAGTAAGAACAAAGTTCTTAATAATTAATTACGATCTAGCCTAGAAGACTAATAAGCAATTTAACTCTAACTTAATATGTTACGTGATAGATTATGTTAAAACTAAAAATAGTGTCCATTTGGACTTTTACACAAGACCGTAGCACTTTCTTAGAGTCTGATATAGATTATAGAAACACTATGTTCATGTGTTATATGTATAGCACAACATTGTTACTATTATTTATTCACTTTGTACACTACACTAATTCAAATGGTTTAGTTCTTTTTAGCCTACGCACTAAGTCTGTGTTGTCTAGTAGCTGGATTGCCTCAACGTTCACGTGTCGATGAAGTCTGTGTTCGTGGGCTTCAGCAAATTTTTGGATAATTGTGGTGACGGATTCCATTTTAAGGTCACGGTGAAGGTCGTCGTTTCTTATGTACCAAGGTGCATTGACAGCATCCCTGAGTACTTTATTTTGGAACTGTTGTATTATTTTGATGTTGCTTTGTTTGGTACAGCCCCAAAGTTGGATACCATACGTCCAAATTGGCATAAAAATATGCTTGTATAGGGTTATTTTATTATGTATTGATAGACAGGATTTCCTACCGAGTAACCAATACATACTTTTATAACGTATATCGAGTTCCTGTCTTTTCTTTTTGACATGAGCTTTCCACCGCAACTTGGCGTCGAGAGTAATGCCAAGGTATTTGGCTGTATTAGCATACGGCACTTGCATGCCATTTATGTAGATTGGGTGATGGTCCATGTGTTTGTTTGTGAAGTCAATGTGAATTGATTTTGACTCATTCAGTTTGATCTTCCATTTTTGTGTCCAGTCATAAACTTTGTTCACAGCTAGTTGAACTTTTTCTACTGCTTCTCTGTGGCTTGACCCAGTGGCCATAATTGCAGTATCATCTGCAAAGGTCGCGATGGTGTTGTTTTCCAGTTCTGGGATGTCACATGTGTATAACAAGTATAAAATTGGACCTAGCACACTTCCTTGAGGTACACCAGCTTTTATAGCTTTTAACTCGGAGTATGCGTCGTCCTGCCGTATTCTAAACATTCTATTAGTTATATACGACTCTAGGATATCTGCAAATTCTGGTAGCATGCGTCTGAGCTTGTATATAAGACCCTTATGCCAAACTTTGTCAAAAGCTTGTGCGACATCTAAAAACACGGTGGCGCAGACTTCCTTATTTTCAAGAGCTTTTTCAATGATGTTAGTTATTCTATGTACCTGGTCTATTGTTGAGTGTTTTTCCCTGAAGCCAAATTGATGATTGGGAATAAGGTTTTTATCTTCTATAATTGGTTTTAGCCGTTTCAATAACAGTTTTTCAAATAGTTTTGATAATACTGGCAACAGAGAAATAGGTCTATACGATGATGCTTCCTGGGGTGGTTTCCCAGGCTTCGCAATCATAATGACTTCAGCAACCTTCCATGACTCAGGTACATGTTTTAAAATAAATGCAGCATTGACAAGCTTAGTCAGCTTTACTATGGCTTTGCGAGGGAGGTGTTTTAGAACTTCACCTGTAATGAGGTCATAACCCGGAGACTTTTTCGAGCTAATATTATTTTGAATTTCTCTCATTACTTCTTTCGGAGTCACAAGATTAATTTTTTGATTTTGTGATAAATGTCTACTCTCAGGTATTTCGATTGAGCTTTCATTGGGTTGAAAAGTTTCTTCTAAATGTTGAGCAAACCTTACCGCTTTTTGGTCATTACTTATGGCCCATTTTCCGTTATCTCTGATGGGTGGTATTTGTATAATCGGCCTTTTTAGATTTCTTGTTGCTTTCCAGAGAGAGTAATCCGTTGATTTGTCATTGGTTAGCTGCAAGAGGTTAGTATTTAAAGATTCATCCTCAAATTCAAGAATTTTCCTCTTCAATCGTTTAGTTAGATTATTTAGTGATGTTTTATCTCGCGGGCACCTTGTTTGCTGCCACTGCTTTCTTTGTTTCCTTTTCTCAGAAAGTAAATTCACAATTTCCTTAGGATAGATAAATCCCTTATATTTACGTTTTAATTGCGGTGTGTTGTTCCACGCACATTGTTGAATATTAACAATATATTTATTTACTTCTGAGTCAAGCTGATCTTGCGTTTTTATCGGAGTCTTAAGGTCGATAATATGATCTAGATCAAGGGCAAAACTTTCCCAATCTGTAAACTTATTAACCAGGGTTAAGTGGCTTTCTTTGAGTAGAATTTTTTGACTAAGCGTTAGTATAATCGATGAGTGGTCCGAGTTCATATGAAAACCTTCCTCCACGCTGACGTAATTTGTAGATATATTTTTGCATATAAAAAAATCTATAAGGTCAGGTATTTTCTGGTGGTCAGTGGGCCAGTACGTTGGTTTACCTGTGCTCATAACTTTGGAATGTGTATCTTTAACTGCACTTAAGAGCTGCCTTCCCTTAGTTGTAGTAAGTCTTGATCCCCAATGCGTATGCTTAGCATTAAAATCGCCGCCTAGGATAAATCTCTGGCCTAATAATTCAAAGAGATGTAAATATCGCTCTTTCCTTATCATGTGCCGTGGAGGACAGTATACGGCAGCAATGGACACGTGACAAAATTTGGTTTTAACGGATATTGCCACGGATTGAATGTCTTGTTCTTCATATTTACACTGCACGTAGTGACTAATGTTTTCTTTAATTATTACTGCGCTACCTCCTCTAGCAGAGTTGTCAGGGTGGAGCGAATTATATACCATGTATCCTCTAAATTTGACAAAAGATTGCTTAGTGAAGTGGGTTTCGGATACCAAACACACATCGATATTTTCTATGTCTAGGACCGCCTGCAACTCATTTTGATGTTTGAGGAGCCCATTAGAGTTCCACGCCATTATTTTAAGGGTGTTATTCATTTTTGGTTATTTAAAACAGCTGTTTTAGTGCTGGATTCTAGTTTCTCTAATCTCTTGTCAAATGAGGTAATACACTTTAAAATCTGATTAATTTTATCCTCTAAATTCAAAGGCTGTGATCTTTGTTTTACAGCTTCCGCATAGGAACCAGTGTTGGTTACTTGCATGGGTTTTGCATTTGACTGGGCACTTGCTTTCTGTGCCTGTTTCTCAAGTTTTTGTAAGGGAATAGACTGTTGGGTAGTTGGTACCACAAGTTTCTTTTTAATATTTTTATTTTTCATTATTTGGATTTGCTTAGCTACTTCGCACCCTCTGTAGTTGGCAGGGTGAGGTAGACCACAGTGAACACATTTTGGCTTCTCTTGCGGAGATTTGGTACAATTCGCTGTAAGATGCTTGCCGGTGCATTTTACGCACCTGGGCTCTTTCCTGCAGTATTTATGAGTATGCCCATAGGCCTGGCATCTCTTGCATTGGGGAATGAGTTTAGGATTTTTTAGTGGGTGTATTTCAATTTTACACCCTAAAATATACTTTATGCCATAGATTTTATTGACATCTTCCTCGTTATTGAATGATAATACAAACATATTGAGTGGCTCTTTTTTTTTCCAACTCAATTTGTTGTCTACTTTTTCTATTTTTAGCCCTTGTGTTGTTAGATCGTCTTTAATTCGATCAGGTTGGCAAGAAGAATGTAACTTCTTCACAACAACTCTAATTGGTCTAGCTTGTTTATTCTCGTAAGAATGCCAATGGTAGTCTTTTTCTGTCAAAAGCCTGGCAATTTCTCTATATGAGTCTTCTTTTTTGGCGTTAACCTTGACACAATCACCATTCATCATTTTTGCGGTAAATGATTCAGCTGGTATTGTTACAGTTAACGTATCGTAAAACGTTTGGTAGTTATTAATTCCGTCTATTATGATTGGCGGTGGTGGAGGCACTTTCTTGAGAGAAGCCCCTTTCGCATTTTTTTGATCTTCTTCTTGTTGGGCGCTTGTTCCGGGTTGTTGTTTTGGAGAGAGGGAGGTGTTAAGCTTCCTCTTCTTCCTGCTCTTGGCCCTAATCCACTCAGTCTCTTTAGCGAGTTCATCCTCGTCTGTGCAATATTCAACGTCACTTTTAGTGCGCTGGACAAATATTGATTTCTCGCTTTCCTGTTTTTCTAAGGGTTCTTTAGTTTCTTTTTTTTCCTTCAAGCAATTTAATTCTCCTTGAAGGGCTAGTACTTGTTCCTGCAAGCTATTAATGTGATCATTCAGATTACGTACCATAAGTTGCAGGTTTTCTCTATCCGTTTTCTCCTGGATGTAACAGTCATACAACCGCTTTTCCAGGTCAGTTTTTATCTTAATAGGTTGAGTAGCCATTATTTTGATGTAAGGTGAGTTTAACGCCTAAACAATAAATTAATATAAAAACACTTCATGATTTCCGCACTTGTAACTGGGTCATGACAATGACACCGATAAATCGACGTAGGTACACCCGCGACGACGGTGTTGTGCTGCGTCTGCAGAATACTCTTAACTAGAGCACGCGCGCGCGATCGTACGTCTTTTCGCTATTGCAGTTAAACAACAACTGATTCCTTTAAAATCAGTAAAACAGTCCTCTTATCCTGCTTGGTATACCCCAGCACTAATTAAAATGATTAGAGAAAAACACAAGTATCATAAGAAATATAAACAATACAGTAACTTATCAGACTATCACTCGTTTTCATTACTACGTACCAGAATTATCGAATTTGAAAAAACTTGTTATGACAATTATATGACGAACATTGAGGCTTCTATTGTAAAAAATCCTAAATATTTCTGGACGTTTGTAAAAAGTAAGCGGAGGGCTGGATCGTTTCCTAATGAGATGTTCTACCGCGAGACCTCTGTGAATACAGGACAAGATATTAGCAACCTCTTTGCTACCTATTTCCAGTCCACCTTTTTAGAACCTGAATCAACGGCTGATGACGAACGTACTTCCAGTGAACAATGTACTAATACTGCAATGTCTGTCAGTACAGTTGACATAAACCGCACACGTATATTGGAGCTGCTCAAATCTTTAGACCTTAGTAAATCAGGTGGACCTGACCTAATACCTCCAATGTTCATAGTCGCTTGTGCTGATAGTCTTGTTGAACCCATTTTTATCCTATTCAAGCGCTCTCTTTCTGAAGGTATAGTTCCAAGAATTTGGAAGTCTGCTTTCGTCACTCCAGTCTTTAAAAGGGGCGATAAGGCTAATATTGAAAACTACCGCCCTATATCTAAAATCTGCCTCTTCTCTAAAATCCTTGAACGTATAGTTTACACCGATGTCTACGCGGCCTTCAGGTTAATTCTTGGCAATGAGCAGCACGGTTTTGTTAGGAATCGCTCGACCACGTCTAACTTACTTCTGTCACAAGAGTTTATTACAAACGGCATGGCACAGCGACAAGTCGACGTAGTGTATACCGACTATAGTAAGTGTTTTGACCGTATTGATCATTGCATGCTGCTGAAGAAGCTGTTTCTCGCCGGAATACACGGAGACTTGTACCGATGGTTCTCCTCCTATATAGAGAACAGAACACAGGCTGTCGTGCTTCAGGGCTACACCTCTGGATGGAGTTCTGTCCCTTCAGGCGTGCCTCAAGGCTCCATTCTAGGTCCTCTGTTGTTCATATTGTTCATTGCAGATATTAAACAGTGTTTTCATCATTCATATATTTTACTTTATGCTGACGACATGAAGATTCACAAAGTTGTGCGAGACATATCTGATGCATATCAATTGCAAGACGACCTGCATAGGTTTGAATTATATTGTATTCGTAACAAACTCAAATTAAATGTCTCTAAATGCTTCCTCCTAACATTCTCACGTCGTACTTCTTTAATAGGTTTTAGTTACACCCTAAACAATCAACTCATTAGCAGGCTAAATAGCATAAGAGATTTAGGGGTAATCATAGACAGCAAGCTTCTGTTTGATCAACATGTGAATAGTATAGTCACAAAGGCATCCAAAGCCCTGGGATTTATATTACGCACCACGACCTGTTTCCGATCTCTTAAACCGGTTAAAATTCTGTATTGTTCTTACGTACGTAGCCATTTAGAATACGCGTCTCAGGTTTGGAACCCGCAGTACGAGACTTATAAGTCTCGTATTGAAGGCGTCCAAAGAAAATTTCTACGTTACCTAGATTACAGGGCACAGCAATACTCAGTTGACTACGAGCACCGCTGCAAGCGGTACCACTTCCTTCCTTTGGAGATGAGACGACATATCGGGGACATGAGTCTACTATTCGGTATCGCAAATGGGCACATAGACTGTCCTGAACTCGTTGCTAATCTATCTTTACGCACGAATCTGATGGGATTACGTCAGCGACCAATATTAAATGTACCTTTTGCATTGACGAATTATACGCGGAATGTTTTTTCAATAAGAAGCGCACTATGTTTTAATGAACTTCCTAGGGACCTTAATATCGACCTGTTCTGCACCAGTGTGGCAACCTTAAGACGTCTTTTGACACAACTATTTTTTTTCTTAATGTTAGTTAGATAATCTATGCATTACTCTCTAACTAATTATATTAACTTGTATATGTATTTCAGTATTTATATATGTTTATGTAGGTTCTTTATTTTTATCGACTCTTTTTATCTATGTGTGGAGGCTTGTAATTAGCTATTTGTTAATATTATATTCTTTAATTTATTGGTCTGTTAGTCTGTAAGCCTTCTTTAAAATAAAATAAATAAATAAAAATAAATAGAAACCAGACGTCACACTTGATCATAAAGTCCCATTTACATGGAGCGATTAAGTTTCCTGTTCAATGCAACAACAATCAAAGATGAACCGTTTGAACAATGTTTCGACGATGCAAGTAATTGGTTGTTTATATTGTATTGTATGCTATAGGCGCAAAACTGGTATCGTGTAAATAAAAACTAGCAAGCTAAAAAGTAGTGCGCCACATTCCTCTATCTCAAAATTGCAGCCAATGATCTAGGTCTTGTCATAATAGATCATGAAGACATAATATATTGTGAGGGATTACCCTTCGCAACACAAAACCGTGTTTATTAATTTTTTTACACTAAACAACATTTGTAGTATTCTTTACACAATATTGTGATTTTGGAGATTGACGGGGTTTGACGGGAGTTATGGCCCATGGAACGTCACTGACAATAATGAATGTTGGTTTTTAACAATATCCTGTTTCCATATCTATCTCTCAGTGCTGCTGTGTTTCGGTATGAAAGGTCAATCCGGTGTCATTACATAATAGGCATCGGTTCTCTGGTATTGCAGGTGTTTATAGGTGATCAGACGGGCCCTTTATCACCAGACGACGTTGAAAATAAAATAAGATTCGATAAGAAAAATAACTTAAGATTACTTACCCAGAACAATCCATATGACCAGGGTATTCCCCAATACAGCAAGGAGCAGCATGATTGCAAAGACCATGAACCAAGCGAGTTGACCCCACCATGGTGGACTGAACGGTCTCTCGCCAAGACCCATGCAGTTGCCAAGAGTGATTCTGAAAAGAAAGTTAGAATTAGAACGATATGGTACATATTCAAACGATTGCCCTAGTAGATAAGGATCTGTAGAACCATATTCTAAATTATATGGACTAGTAGACACTTCATTTATATAGTTAGTACCCTGTATTACTTACCTGACCTTTCTCAGATAGAAAAAGTAGCTAATTAGCAGTCATAGTACCTAGTTACACAAAAGGAATTAGAAATAGTATGTAGTGTGCCTGAATAATTGAATTTGGAAGTAGATATACCTATTATTTTATTCTGATACAAATAAGTATTTTTGTTGATTATTATCTAGCTGGATAGTTCATGGTGATGTTATTGTAGTCTAGTTTATTTCAATGTTCCATTCAAGTATACAAGTTATAATTGCGTAAACAGAAAAAAACCATTTTTGCAAAAAGACAACCGCCTTCAAAAACTAAAAAAAAAGTTTTATTTCGGAAATAGGTGGCAATACAAAACAACAAACTGAAGAAAAGTAACTAACGAAATTAAACGGTTGTTTTTTTTTGTAATTTTTTTTTTTCGCATTTTAAATTAATTAATAAACAGTTACTACAAAACAAATTGAGTCATCCCTTAATTTTCGTGAAATTAGAATATTTATAAGGGACCAATTTTGTGGTATACACTATCCATTAAGAAAGAATCATCGAAATCGGACTAAAAAATATATATATACGACTAGCACTTTGCCCGTGACTTCGTCCGTGTGAATTTTCCCCCGGAATTCCTGATTTTTTCAATTAATAAATTTAGCATAGGTATGTTACTCAGGGCCTATGTTGCTACATTATGAAGCAATCTACTGGTGAAAGGATTTTTGAAATCGGACCAGTAGTTTTTGAGTTTATTCGTTACAAACTTACAAAAATACAAATCTTTCCTCTTTATATTTTTAGTGTAGATGTCGAATCGAGAACCTTCTCAGCTCTGTATGGATCAGCCGATTTTTTTTCATGATCCTAAAATCCTAAAATAAAAGTGGTTTATAATAAGAAGTACAATAACCGGTTACCGGGTTTTTCGTTTATGCAATTGATGTAATTGCATAAGAAATTACAAATTTAAACCTTAACCAATTGGAATAACAAACAAATTAGGTACGATTCATTAACACATATCCTATAGTAGGTATATCAAATATCATTAGTCCGCAGTTATAAATGATTTATGTACAATGACATTGATTCAGTTTCCCGCGGAAATGCATTTCAATTCACGTGTGGTAACTATATTACGCAAACCAGCTTTGCAACTTTTAGTACCTAACTTTAGTTTGATTCATACAACCCTCGACCGCATAGTAATCAACATAGATAAGTACTGTGGCAATTATGATGCAATAGCCATTCGATAATGGACTCTAGGGTTAGAACATTCAGAAAGCTTATAGAATAACTTCAAATCGTAAATGATAGTTTTTTAGACAGGGAGTCTGTCAGACCGACGAGCCGCTTCAAGGCTGGGGTCATGTATTTCACGTCTCGCTGATATATTATTATAATATAGTCTTCTTAAAGTTACTCATACGTTTTATTTAACGTAGTCAGCGATCCGGTACGTAACGAGTACGTTACAGTACCTAAGTACCTAGTTACTCATTCATTGTTTGTATCGATAATGATTATTTTACACCCGGATGTGTAATCACATGATTAATAATTACATTTTATTGACATTAATAATATTAATTTTAGTTAAACAAACTAATCTTATCTTATCTTATTGCGGACATACTTTCGTCACAAGTAAGCAGAGCCATCTCATAAATGTCTTTACTTTTCTTATGATATAATTATATATATATACATAAATATATTTATATAGATATATATTTTATTAGTTATATAGTTTTGTTTATATGTACTTTACCTATTTTGTTATATTTTTTATTTGCACCTGCCGTGTTATCTCTTCACCACCCTGGGTTGACTGGTAGAGAATGCCTAAGGCATTAAGTCCGCCTTTGTACCTTTGTGCATGAAGTGTAAATAAATAAATAAATCTTCTAAATATATAAAAGCGAAAGGTCACTCACTCACTCATTACGCTGTATCGAAAACCGCTCGACGTATAAAGATGAGGCAGGGAGGTAGTTTATAGTTAGTAGACGTCCGCTAAGAATGGATTTAGCGACAGGGCCGGATTAAGGAGGTCTAATGGCTCTCACAACTTCACAAGTAAACACCGGGAACGAAGTAGCGGGTAGCAGCTAGTTTTGAATATTTCAATGAAAGTATTAGCTATAGAGTTAAAACTTCAACCTACTTTAAGATTATTATGTATCTGTATACAGATTAATAATATAAATGTGGAAAATTCACGGAAAAATGTGTTAATTGTGATTTCTGAATGAATAGCTTTCGCGAATTCGCGTCATGTCGGTTATAGCGAATGCAGACGATGTCGCGGTAGAAGAGAAAGGTGAGAAGTAGCCTATCTCCTATCTTGGGGTTCAAGCTTAGTCTGTACCAAATTTCATCAAAATCGGTTTAGTTGTTTAGCCATGAAAGCTTAACAAACAAACACGCTTTTCCTTTTATAATATTACTAGTTTTTACCCCTAATTTAGATTTGACAATCAATTTGGGCTGTACTCTGCTTAATAATATTATTCAGTCATGATACAAACGACACGTGGAACCATCTATTGTCATTAGAACATTATTGATTTTTACTTTGGGAACAGGTAGTAGTAACTACTACTGTTTTTCGGGATGAAAGGTGCTCTATGTCCGTTTCTGTACATATGACAATATATATGCAAAGAATCATGGCGAGATCCATACATTCATTTGTATGAATGGTGCTTTGTAGAATTATTTTATACTAGCTTTTGCCCGCGACTTCGTCCGCGTGAATGTCGTTTATAGTGGATGCACACAAAGCCGCTGACTAATAAGTAGCCTATGTCCTTCCCTGGGGTTCAATCTATTTTCATTCCAAATTTCATTAAAATCGGTTCAGCCGTGTCATCGTGAAAGCGTAACAGACAGAGTTACTTTCGCATTTATAATATTAGTATGGATTTGATTGTTGTTTATCATATTCATGACATTAGAAAATAGTAAACACCTAAATTATTTTGCAGGGGAGCTCAAAGGCCATCAAAAAACTGGTCAACGGGACACGTGCCCAACAGGCTGGCAGCATTGCCACGTTGTATGGCAATGCTGATTCTTTGACCCAAGCATAGACCAGTCTTCGGGTCACGTGAAGAGTCGACCAGCCGCTTGGCGATGTCACGAAAAACAATATGGGCACTCGGACCCCAGTGCCCTAGAGTTTCCACCCCAAACGGCTCAAATATATAGCTTCCAAGAAGGCTATTATATTTGCGCCGTTTGAGGTTTTCGGTACCTGCAGCAGCCGCTCCAGCACAACACATTGTGCGATTGATGAGATGGCGCAAAGGTGTCGACACATGTTGCGTCCCACACCAAAGGCCTACGCAACTTCCAAGGCATTATAGTCATCCCATCTGGTCTCTTCCCACCGTCGCGTGCCAAGCCATTGGGTTCTAAAATAGCAGGCACCCCGGCAGTGGCAAGAGCACGACGGAGGATGTTATTGATGCTGTCGTGCCGTGCCGTTCGGCCTGCGCTCCTACTGCAGGATAGGCCATGATGTCCGAGGCAGTCGACAGCTTCACCACACTAACAACGATTTGGAGCCCCGCGTGGAGCGCCCAGACGCAGGCATGTAGCGAGTCGGAAGGTATTGTATGAAAGAAAGAAATAATTTAGAGGGTATAAAATATTTTCCAATGTGAAGAATACATTACCAGGAGTAGATTGATATACCTACCAAATTTTTAAACACCCGCATAATTAAAATATTACGAAATGAAAATAACACTTTTTCTTTTCATCTCGATGCCCATTTCGTGTTTATAAAAAAAAGAAAGTGACAAGCGACGGATCTATCAAATTGGCAGACAAGTGATGGGACAAGTGTGTGGAAAAAAATAATTATTATTCGTGACATTATTTCCCATAAACGATGCAATTTAAGAGTAAGAATTGGGAAACGGTGGCTATCAGTGTCACTGTTACTGTCAGTCGCCGTTTCGTTCTGAAATAAAAAGCTTTTCGTTAAACTTCGTTTAAATTCACTTTATTTGCGGGGTTTTAAAAATATTGTAAATGCCTGAAGATACTCTTTAGGTACCCAAGAACATAAGAAATAGAATTTCAACTTCTCTGAACATCTTTATTTTTTTGTACAAATACTGGCATGATTCTTTCAGGAGGTGCCGTTTAGTGGTACGAACAAACTTAATAGGGTATTCTACTCTATACGAGAAAAAATCTATAAATATGTTATTGAGACAGTTTAGGCATAAAGCAGTCGGAAAATGTAAGTTTTAGTTCATAAAATAACAAAACAAATTTTTAAATTCAATTCAAAGTTTTCAGTATTTTTAATCTGTTATAAAACACCAACCACCATGTTATTACGCCGTACGGCTGTGTAAACAAAAAATTGTCAACGGTCAGTTAACCGATTGGCGTGTTATAGGCTTTGTACTTTTATTATTTTCGTAACAAACGTAATTTTTTCATTATTACACCTATAACAAAATATGCTTTTAATTATTTTTAAATTATATACAATAATCATATTTAATATGAGCTCATTTGATACTAAACGAACTGACGTCATTTACGCTGTGCAATATGGCGTCCAGTAAGAGGCGTTTTCATCAAACTACGCGCGAAATTTGAAAATTTAAAATTAAGATGCATTTTTAGGGCACTTATCGATTGAATAAAAATTTTGTGTTTTTTTGGTGGCATATTAGCATTGATCAAGAATTTCATTGAGACACTTTTCAAAAATGGGTGTAATACCCTATTGCGCGTTTATTATATTAGTTAGGATTTTGGACTGCTAATTCGTATAAACATTAGTTTTGGTGTTTTTAAGATGTCATATTTGTATTTAATGCAATTTTTTTCCAACAAATGAACTATACACTTAAAATATAGCAAAAGCTAGCACCAAAAGGAGGAGGAACTCGTGGCTAAGTTAAAGCCATACAGATCGATTGGTTAAAGGTTAAGCTACGCTAACCGCAGTCGATCTGTGGCTGGGTGACCATCCCTTTCACACCGAGTTCCCTCCGTGCCTCGGAAAGCACGTAAACCTGTTGGTCCCGGCTGACATTTGTAGATCTTTGGCAGTCGTTATGGGTATAGTCAGAAGCCAGAAAGTCTGACAAACAGTCTGACCAAGCGGTATCGTGTTACCTAGTAACGGAGTTGTGGAGGCCCGGTAGACAGTCGCTCCATATAAAACACTGGTATTCAGCTGCATCCGGTTAGACTGGAAGCCGACCCCAATATACTTGGGAAAAAGCTAAGCAGATGATGAAACAAACGTTCTATTTTCTTAATCATACGGCCGTGTTTGTCTTTTCTAGACCTACGCATTCCTGCATTAATTGGTGTCACTCGGTCAAGGTTAGACTCCACCTCTCATCAACATAGAGCCTAATATTTATTTTGCACGCAACATTGGTCAAAAGTACTTAAAATGCCATTACAATCATGAATTTGAGTAGGTGTCTATGTTATTTTGTACAACAAGTATCCATCATAATAATAAATTATACAGCACAGAAAAACTAAGACTGTGTTCACAACAAACCTATGGTTAGCCGCCGAATGTCAGCAAGGCTCACGCAGTTTACTGCTTATCCAAACGTAATCCACTTTTCGATCACTCCAGACCGACACACTGTATTCCCATGACATGTGATACATGTCTGGGGCTCACAGTGAGTTTGCTGACAATCTGCGCTAAGTGAACTGAACGCAGCCTAATAATCACTTTTAAAATAAATAACACACAGGACCAAGGACGTATCTGACAAATTACCTACCTTTGACCTAATTGCACTTGCCTTGTGTCTGGGTGTTGTTTATCTATATATGTATGTATTTAAAATGGATTTGTGTATGTATATCAGCAGTCTGAAATCCATAGTACAGGGTCTCCCTAGTTTGGGGTCAGATGGTCATGTTTGAAATGTCCCACATATTATTATTTTTTTGTCACTCTCACCAAATTTATTAACTAAACTACTAACTACTGAATACGTGGAGGAGCTTGTGGCTAAGTAAAAGCTGTACAGATCGATCGGTCAAAGGTTAAGCCACGCTTGCTGCAATCGGTCTGCGGATGGGTGACCACTCATTTCATGCCGAGTTCCCTTCATGCCTTGCAAAGCACGTAAAGCCGTTGGTCTCGACTCTCATTTGCAGTATTTAAGGGTAGTCAGAAGAAGCCAGAAAGTTTGGTAACCAGTCTTTGAAGGGGTATCGTGTTACTCAATGGCTAGGTTGTGGAGGTACGATAGGCAGTCGCTCCATGTAAAACACTGGTATTCAGCTGCATCTGGATAGACTGGAAACCGACCCCAACATAGTTGGGAAAAGGCAGGCTGATGATGAACTGGATACATCTATGAATAGATGTTTATTGTGTGTTGGTCGAAGAGGTACTCAAAACCATAAAAAGGAATCTTTTGAGGGAGTAATAAAGTAGGTTTTTGTATCTTCGTATAATCTATGGAGGGCCAAGTATCCTATTTGGTGGTCGGGCCCACGTAAACGCACGGTATCTATCTATACGATACGGTCGTAGCGAAAATAGCCCTTGAAGAATTTATTGTATGCGGTTTTTTTTCGTGAAACGAGAGATATTGTTGTAGCGGAATTTGTATTAAGTTTTATATTGAAGCTACAGTAGTTCTGTAAGTATTTCGTATACAATTTTATACACGTAACGGGTTTGTACAAATGTCGGATATAAAATACGCGACATTCATATTTTTCCCTCAGGTTTTATGTAAGCATCTGGTATTTCACTGAGAGTTGAGATTAAAATCAGATCCATTTAAACAAGAATATGAGAAATATGGAAAACCTTGAGGCGTGAGACTCTCGCTTGTGAATATACTCCCGTTTCTTATTGAATGAAAATCACAGGTACGTATTATTCTATCTACATGGAAAGGTTGATGTACGTCGCGGAAACAACGGGATTTGAAGTAACAGGATCTGCTCCAACTTGATCGTGTATCAACATTCAAACCTCTTTATCGTAGACTAGCTTGTACCCGCGACTTTCCCCGTGTGAATTTCATGTTGATCCTTATTTTTTTGATAATAATAAGAAATAATAAACATAAAAATCTTTATTGGCACAAAAACCTTTGACATTGCTTAAGGCTAGGATACCTAACTTGGTTATCTAAAGCTCACACGGATAAGGTAAACCCTGAATCCTAAACTAGGTGATCCTGTGACTTAGGAGTCAGTGTTCTGCTGTCACTAATTATGATACCATAATCCGTTTATGTTGTGTTCTAACATTACAAAAATCGTCATCCATTCATTCGAATTTATGAGATACCCTCATAAATTCTAACATACACTCCCTCTCTCTTTCGACCAGTAGTTTCCAATAACATTCCTTCGATGTTAATTTTAACATACATATTCTGTTACCTGCAATGTGAATGACAATTTTTGTAATGTTAGATGTTAATGTTATGTGAGGATGTGTATGTAGTTTTGTTTAGCGTTTGCGTGAGGGTGTGATGACGTGATCAAGATTGTATTGTTTATGTGCTGCTAAATATAGCTATAACACTCAAAAGAATTTTTGAAAACGGTTGCGTAGTTGTGGTGATTATCTGCTACATCGATACTTCCGAAAATGTCCTTTTTAAAATAAGAGTAAAAATACTTACATAAACAAAAATAAAAAAACAAGGAAGCTGCGCCCAAAGAAAACAAATTCAACTTCTAAAAAAAACTCGCTTAATAAAGATAATCTTCAAGTTCAGAACACCATCATAAACAATCACAAAGTTTCAAGATTGAGTTGGAATTAATTATACAAAAGTTATACAAAAATACGTTGACAATTCGTAATTGTATTTCGAACATTGTACAGGTGAGGGTTGGATCAAGTTTGATATAAGCGAAGTTAGGAATAAACAGATTATACTGGATAACAATCTACTTAAATGTTAAGCTAATGATCCTCTTGAGATTCCGACGAATTACACAGAAAGTAAATTACTGACGAGCAGTAAAGATCTTCGTAAACAAAAGGTTTGTTGATTTGATGTTGTCGTGAAGCAAAATACGATCTAGTTAGATTAAGCTAATGATTGTGATAAGATGTATTCGGGCAATTGTACACAGTATGAATTCGCAAACTTGTTAGTAAAGGTTAATTATCTACTGAGCTTTTATCAAATCCAAATGCACATAAGGAAAATGTTGGTATAGTAATGTAGAACATACGACCATAAGGATTAGCATAATATCTAGCCTTGTTAAGCCCGTCACATACGTAGCTATAATATATTATTATAGCTAGCCACGGTAGCTATATTAAAATAATATATTTTCGGCCTTATTACGTCTGCAATCGTTGTTTGTTTCACATTTTGAAATATATTAATATGCCTTGCATATATCTGTCCACATATTTTGGTGACGTAATAAAAATATATATTACTAGCTTTCGCCCGCGGCTTCGTCCGCATGGTTTGTTGATTCAAATATTTGAAAAATCAAATATCACAAACGGCTTTGCAGATTAGCCGGATATATATATATATATATATATATATACATTCACACGGATAAGCAAATAGACAGACAGTTACTTTCGTTTTTATAATGTCGGGTAAGGAGTACTATGCATACTACATATTATTTTCGGAGAGGGTTACTCTCAACATAGTGGTTTCACTTCTCGTACGGTAAAAGCAACAAATAAAAACTGAAAGGATTAGAATTTAGTACATATATAATTATCTATATATTTTGTACTGGCGATAGGAAGTAAAAGAAACGGTTCGATGGTAAATTTGTCTTCGTATTGCGAAGGTCGGGCAAAATCCTGGCATTCAAACAATTTTATCTGCTCCAAAAGCAGTCATATGAAAGCACGTATTGCATTTTCTTATACTTCCTAGTAAACAGCGAGACTCATCTGTTTTATTTCTCTCAAAGGTTCAACATGGCTCGTCTATAGAAGGAATGGCTACTTTCCCGCCTGAACAACACATACCGGCTGCTTCTTTTTTCCACTTAAGAGTTCCGCAAAATTTGCATTCATCGTCTCATCGCTTCTATTTATATTATTAACTTGTGACTTTCATAATCAAGAGTCTCGTCATACACAAATGCAGCTTTACCCAATACTTCCAACGTGTTTCTTGTAAATGTTTGACGTCCCTGTGCTGCCCTTTCAGCAACAGCACGTCTGCGAGATTCAGCCGCTTCAAAGGTTTCAGTGGCTCGTTGAGACGCCATGCAAGTCACCGTTGTGACACCGGATACTCAGACAGCTGTTGCTGTCGATTTTGGGACTGTTCTGGTGTCTATGCAGCCCGTTGAGCGACCAAATACTCAGCATACAGTTGCAATCGTTATTATTATTATTATTATTATTATATTATTATAATATTATTATTATTATATTATTATTATATATTATTATATATATTATATTATTATCGATTTTGGGACTGTTCTGGTGTCTCCACAGCCCGTTGTGACACCAGGGCCCGTGTTGTTGACGTCTATCAAGGGACTGTTCTGGTGTTCTGTTCTATTCTGTTCTGATCAGTTGCTCTGTGTGCCGCCTCTCGGACCGCCTGCTCAAGCCCTAGCAGCTCGGTTTGTTGAGACGTCACAGCATGTCTAGCTATTTACATAGCTCGGGCTTTATTAGAGCTTTGTGAAATATTAGAATTACGCATACGCGGCATTTAAGTACTATTTCAAAAAATATACATACTAGGTAGTCATTTCCAACTAACTACTAAAACAATTCCAATAACTAATGAAGACAAAAACTAAACTTTCTTTGCACCACTTATAACACAACCTATACCTAAAAGTAACCCTTATTCTTAAACTAACAAAATTGTAATAATCTAATGGAAACAAAAAATGAATCTTCTTCTTCTTCTTTCCTTGAATCCCATTATTTGCGTTGGGTCTCATCACTTTTCTGCGCTAAGTCAGAACGATCTTGGGTTGTTACATCTATACTTTTCTATCATAATCTTGATTGCCTGTATAGCGTCAGAAGTTGACCTGGATGCTGTAAAGCCAAACTGATTTGGAGGTATTTCTGTAATATTTGTCGACATTTATTGATGACTCTTTCGAAAAACTTAAGCGTATATGAGGTCAGTTTTTGTGCCCCTGTACTTTTCGCATTGTGCCATATCATCCTTGTTCTTATAAAAAGGTAGGAGAAGGCTTTGGCACCAGGACTCTGGTATGCGCTTCGTGTGCATGATGATACTGCTTAGTCAGCTAAGCTACGGCTAACGGGCCAAGGGTTTTTCAAACCACAAGGGTCTACAGGGATTACATCAGGCCCAGTAGCTTTTCTGTTTTTCATTTTAGACATAGCGTGTTTAACCTACTAAAATCTATCTCGGGTATACGTGGATTCGCAGAGTATGGGATCCTCATTCGTAACAAAAATGAACCTATTTACTTAATACTTACAAATACAATCTAGGTATACCGAAATAAATAAAAATACAATCCTCTAGAGCGCATTCCAACGTAAACAACCAATTATACTAAGTACTCCAGTCAATCTTATCGTGATATTTTTTAAACTATTTGTCCAAATTACCTAGTGTAAAAGACAAAGTTCATCTTCATTAAATACTGAAAGCGACAAATGTATCAATTTTGATAAAAATTAGCTAAATACTCTAAAATGTGCATTGTAAAAAAATATTTCAATTAAATGTATTTATGGCTCATAATTTGGGATATATTGGCTTCCACATATGAGGCAGATATATGTTGTCGCGGGCATTTATTTAGAACTTTTTAAGGCAAACGATCCTACCGTACAATGTCTTCGTGTAACTTCAACAGTTTTGGCAGCGCATGCCAAGACAGCTCTCAGAGGGCAGATATTAATATAATATCTGCCCTCTTATTGTAATATTATGGCCAAATTACACAAAATCTTTATAAATTGTAGCCCATGTGTTATTCTGATGTATAAGCTTTATTTCTGTAAAGTTTTATCAAAATCCGTTTAGCCGTTTTTGCGTGAAAGAGGAACAAACATCTGAAACATCCATCCTCACAAACTTTCGCATTTATAATCTTATAGTAGGATAGCTGCGTCTGTGGTTACTCAAAGATTACTATAGAAAATAGCTACGTCTGTGACAGGCTTTACGCTTTAAATCTTTAATTTACTTTAACCGTGGAAAGGTAAATAAAAACAAATAAGATCTAGTGTTCCTGACTTTCACTACAAAACTACCTTTGTAGCAAAAAGGATTATCGTAAATTGACTACCGTAAATTTCCATCTGTAGGTTTCCGTTGAAAAGGGAAAGGCGTAGGTCAGCTTTCATTACTTACAACTGAATGGATCGAGGCTCTTTAAGGTAACTTTCTTTTACAAATTGTTTCTTATTACCGTATTATTTTAGTGGTTTGGCTTCGTTCTCCTAGAGCCTTATATACACTTTTGTAGGTAATTGACATTGAAAGTGGTGAGTGTAAGTGATCCAGATTGGAGATAAATGCCGTACTCTAAAACGTTTCTGAATCAATCAATTCGATTACCGATAGCTTGAAAATAGTAATATGGGATGAGTCTTCCCATATTACCATTTTCAAATGGTAATATGAGATGAATCTTACCATTTTCCAGACATGCATGAAGAATATCACTCAGAGGATGGGCAGCAGCGTCCTTCTGAGTACCTACCATAACACCTACTGTGATCGCCAAAATGCATCGGCCAAGATTACGGCTGAACCCCCCTTTGGGGGAGACTAAGCCCAGCAGTGGGCGTCTAAAGGTTGACATGATGATGATGATGACATGGGATGAGAATCAAGATTGAACATGGCATTCCATATTTGAAAAATCGAAGCATTCTACAATTTTTTTTAAATCGACGATTTAAATTAACGGTTTTTCTTTGTACCTCGCTTCCTACTTACTCAAGTTTATTTTCTCAGTTGAGACGAAAACTGCAATTGGTAAGTGCGGCGGTGGTTGCCCTATATTTTTGGGTTAACGGGGAGTTTAATTGGACAAAATAGTCGCCAATTCGGTTTCTAAAGTTGATCCAACATAATTATTACATTAGGAAAGCCTTAATTGTATGTGTTAATGGCTAATGAGGGCACACAATTGTTTTCCTCCTCCTTGCGACTTTTTCCCCAAATCTACGAGTCGTGATCACGTGATGGTTCTTCCTTTTATTTTTTTTCACTTGCTCCAACTCCCAGCACGAAGCGGGACTTTAGTTTACCGAGGTGCAGATTTGATTTGACCGGACATACGTAATTTTAAATTTAGACCGTGTATTTTTTTTGGGACCTAGCCTGTTTTGTCCCACTGCCGAGCAAAGGCCTCCCTAGAGTCTTTCCACGCTTTTCTTTTGTTGCGCAGCTTCGAATCTGCCTACGCAGGTACTCGTCTAGGTCATCTCGCCACCCTCTCCTAAACCGACCTCGGCGACGCCGATCACCTTCAGGCACCCATTTCGTAGAGACCGTGGAAAAGTTTAAATAATTATATAGTTTTCGTTAAACAGTTATTGTATTCCTGTAGGCATTTAGAAGCTTTGTTTAATTTCTAAATAACCTTTCACTTTATGTTCCTGAAGGATTATGGCACGCTTGTTTTACTATTTAATTTAACACCCATATTACAAGCCAACCTCTGTTAAATTGCTATACAAGTAAGGCACATTTTGGCAAAACATTTAAATATGTTAGCACTGTATCGTTTATATAAAGCAATGTTGTATAATTAATTGGAGCTGTTCGCAAGCAAACCATATCCTTATAAAAAAAAATGCTAATGTTTCCTTAGGCAGTTAAAAAAGAAGTTCTCTTCATTAAGTTAGGTTTTAAATAGGATGCCGGCACTGTATTTCCATTTTGTTTGTTAATGTGAAAAGTTTTACCATCATGTAAGTTATCCTATTCATATAATCAACATATTTCCCCCACCCACTTCCTACGCAAAGTATATAACAGCTTTACTTCGTGGAATACACTACAAAGTACATGAAACACGTAAAATTGGAGGCTTTTAATATAATCAGGCATCTGCTCCCGGACATATGTTTGATCAAGTTAAAAGCCTGTTAGAGGTCAATTCGTGGGATACAAGTTAACATCGTACTTCGTACTTCATTAGC
Organism: Charanyca ferruginea; assembly: GCA_947361185.1. Taxonomy (NCBI): domain Eukaryota; kingdom Metazoa; phylum Arthropoda; class Insecta; order Lepidoptera; family Noctuidae; genus Charanyca; species Charanyca ferruginea. Next base: position 12,761,835 of record OX376073.1, on the reverse strand, counting down.
CTAACTGGGAAAGGAGATCATAGTTTTTTTTTTCTAAGCTTGTACGCCAACTGGATCCACCCAAAGTAACACAGATATATGGGTGTATATCCTAAACTCCAATCTTTACTATACGAACCGCCCAGCTTCCTGCAGTAAAGAAAATACCCGTACGTTCTCAATACATGAACACATTACGCAATTTGAAATGTAAAACTGTATTATTGAGGAAAAGTTTCTTGGGTATTGCTCCCCAAGTGTATAACAAATTACCAGATGTAATTAAATGTATGCCAGTACAAAAGTTTAAAACTGTCTTACACCAACTGCTACATAAAACATGTTATTATAATTTGTTATTAATTTGTTATTATAAAAACTATAGACGACTTTTTGAATGACAAATTTAATTAAGTAAAATACTTGTGAAAAATATTTCATACTTAAACTATTTTAAAATTTTCTTAAGCTATTTTTATTTTTATATTTGTATGTCATTTGGCAAAACATAGCGCACTATGTACCTACTATTTATAAGATCTATGTAATGTAATTACCTATGTTACACAAATAAATGATTCTGATTCTTGATTTCTCGAAGAGGTAATTAATACTCTTACTTGTTTTGCCTAATTTAAGAACTATAGAATTTAATATTCTCGATACTATATGCTTGTCATATGTGGTTCCAATTTGGTGGCCTTCGGTCACAAAGCTTTTAATAAGATAGAATAGTAACATTATAATATGTATAAAATAAGTTAGATTTAGTAACACACATGTGTTTGTAATAACAATGATTTTATAATTGTGAACGAGAACCAACTGCTGAGCAACTGTCATGCAGTTTTATATGACTATGTTTTGTGTTTATTTTGAATAAAAACTAATAAATAAAGCTACCGTTAGGTTGGTCGTCCGTCCATCTTTCTCTGAAACGTTGTTAAAATGGAAACCGGTGCCACTTACAAAGAGCAGTATTGCACCCTACTAGAGACCCTAGAACTGCTTCGTAATGTTGTATGACCTATAAGTACAGAAGCATACCTCCTGGGCCACCCTAAACTACTTCATTTTTCACCCCATTGAATGAAATAAAATCTTTTTGGTAGGTTCCCCTTGGAATATATATAGCCAAGTAGCATTGGGACTGCTAAAACACCGACAAGGATGGTATTCCAGACTTATTCGAGTGATATATATATTATTCCGTATTTGTCGTAGAAACGTGACAATCCCGCAGGACCTGCAATAAATGTCGGACATTGTTGAATGTTCCATTGAGATTGAGAAGGGTTCTCGTCTTGTTCATTGTTTAAATAATACTTGTTTGAAACGTAGCCTTTTTGCCCTACTATTTTATTCTATAAAGTGGCTCTTCAAAACCGTAGTAGTGTTTTCTGCTCATTTATTTATTGTGAGTGTTTTTCTTTATTATTCTCCGGCTTTGGTCAGCATTGGTAGTTTTTAACATAGTTGATACCTAGATATAGTTTTAACATATTAGATTAGCTGTAGGTAACTACTACTTTGTTCAAGTAGACATGTGCAGTTTTGATGAATTCAAACTTATCGTTGCCCCAGCGATATTGCATTGTTGTTGCCAAAATATAAAGGATTATGATGACATAATAAATTCAAGAGGAAGAAGTCCGACGCGCTGGACCGATCAGATCCGCACTGTTCACACGATGCTATACATTCGGCGATAGATATGACGAACCGGCGGCGTCACATTCCAAATATAATTTGTTCCTTAAAAACTGACCACTGAATGAGGTGAGGTGACCGACACAAGTAGGGGAATATTCAATACTTATTTCTTTTGGTTACACGTGCGGCAAAGCCGCGGGCACAGCTATTAGTTCCATGATTTCTAATTTAGATGTAAAATTAATTAAACTATTAGGTAAACCCTAAAACAATATTAGTGTAACCTTTATCGTTTAATAACATCAATATTGGTTACTTAGATTACCCGCTGTTGTCGTCCGTTAGCGTGAAACAGGGACTCACATCCGGGTTCCATGATTGTTTACGCAAATTAATCGAATGGAAACTCTATTAAATTGTGTTTGAACCCTTGTTTACAACTATTCTGTTAATTGAGTGTGTTAACAGTTAGGGTGCCCTAACTAGTTAATAATGATTCTTGAAACCCGCTGAATGTGAATCTCGACATAGATTTGGCCTTGGATTTGATGAATTTATATTTGATTTAAGTATTTGACAATAATGACCATCAAAAGGCCGAAATTTTGAGTGTCTCGACAAAGTGACGAAAGTTAAATATAAGTAGTTTAGACCTACAAACTTTCGAAACATCCGATTCAAAACCAACAAAAAAATCTTATTCATACGAAAAATCTTGTAATTCGGTCAAAAATCAGCAAAATAACGACTGAATTAAAATAGGAAAAAAAGTAGAACATGAAATAATTAATTCTCAAAGGAAACCAACAAAGAGCCATCTCCCAATTTTATTGGACGTTTCGGAGATAGTCAGGCTATTCATTGTAGTTTATTGTTACATCCGCCAACGCGGAAAAACGTCTTTGACCTCTGTTGACCTCTGTTCATTTCCCTTTCAAAGGCAGATGACACGCCCGTATAAAAGTCAAAGATTTTCTTCAGTACAAAACTTACTCGAAATTATGCATAAGCATATACCTATCGTGTTGTATGTAGTTAGACCTACGCACATAGAGCTTAGGAACTCCGTACAAGTCTAAGTAATTACAATACTAAAAGGCAAACTGCTAAGGCTCGTTAAGTTGTAAAACAATTAAACCTAACATAAGGACATGTTCATAAAGCCTACCATTCCTTAATTCCTTGATGTTAGTTCTACTAACATAAAGGATAAACAAAAGTAGTGTACGAGGCCTAGTTTTAACCTAGGGTAGTTTTATACAAGATGACACTCGTTTGCAGAATTGTATTCTTATGTGCAAAATTATCGCTCGGTGCCATAATACAGGCTAAGTTTTAGCCTGTATTATGGCACCGAGCGATAGCTTTAGGCAAATAAAGATTGTGCTCAGCTCAGTGCTTTAAAAAAAATACAAAGTCGATCTCATTTCTCCATGGATCACTTTTATTTGTTTCTGAAGTTGTTAATGAGTTAGAAAACATGTACAATACATATTGTATCTTCACACCCAAAACAAACTTATTAGAGGTGATCGTACCTTTAAATCCAAATAAATAAGGACCCTTTTTAATTAATCCCATTAATTAATGTTGACATTTATTTATCTTTCTGTTTTCGTAGGAGGGGTGTAGTCAGCCAACACGTAGAACTAAAGGACAGAAGAGTCAGTAACAGGAGCTCGTAAACAAGTATCTTGTAGCCAGCGAATATTGATTTTCATGAAAAAAATTATAGCAAATGTTTGTGAGTGTGCGATAATTGACACCTATCAATCTTTTTGGTAGGTATTGATTTATGTCTTATCGGTATATAAAATTGTGTTCTTAAATTGAAATACACAGTTTAAGAATTAATTTTAATTTAATGGATTCATTTTAGATTTTTCTACGCTTAGGTGATCAAACTAAATAAATAGTATAAACTGGGTTTTAGTACAAAAATAAAACATTGTAGTACCACATTCAAACAACAAATACAGTCCTGAACAAACTGAATTGCTCATCTATTTCAGGGGTAGACGAAATGAATAAATGACATAATATAGAAGGCCAGAGTTTATAATTAACACACTGTGTATTCATTTTCGTGGTTTTCAAATAGGTTTCTACATACGAAACTAGAACTTATTACTTTCCAAATCGTTAAATTCTACCACAAAGCAAAAAAAAACTGTCAGAGCAGTCTGAGCTATTAACGTAACCTGTTCGAGCAAGAGGACCTGGTAAAAAATAAAATGTCAAGATTCTAAGCAGACAGAAAAGCACCCAAGCTTAAGTAACAAAAGCTTTTAGAATGCAACATCAAAACGAATACTTTTATGCTTTTAAAAGAGAAAATGGTCAAAATATGCACTTAGATCTAAAGGCACGGACAGACACTGCGAGGCGATGAGCGACTTATTGTTTGTCACGAATAGAACAGTGAAAAGTCACATCGCTAATCAAATTCCGGGCAACAAGTGGTCACAGTGTAGTCCATACATGGCAAGGCAAATCATTCGCAGGGCATCGCTCCGCACTGTCTGACTATACCATTACCTTATACTGACGCGGCTTATAGTCGTACTTATTACCTTGGTAACTATCACGAAGTAAGTACTATAACAACTTCGTGGTAACTACAAAGTAAATATCTAAAAAAACAGTTAGTTAAGTAATTGGTACCTAATATTTCTTCTAAAGAAAACAATTGCCAACTCTGTTAACTCGTTTCTTAAGAAGCTAGGTAAGTATTATCATTTTCACTCACAACTGTACAGTCTCGAAAATTATAATACAAAGCCGAGCCAAATAAAGCGGAGAAAACGGATTTCATTTCTACGAAATAGGATGCCTGTCGAAGAAAGTTTTACAACGACGTAAGGGAAAGTAAATACAGTGTCGAAATACCTCTAAAGGTAACCTTTCTTTTCTTATTTTTCAAGACACGTGTATCTTCCAAGAAGACACCATGGGTCACCTACTTGTCATCATGACCTTCAAAAAGGGCATCTGCCTAGCTTTTTCCCAACTATATTGGGTTCGGCTTCCAGTCTAACCGGATGCAGCTGAATACCAGTGTTTTACATGGAGCGACTGCCTGTCTGGCTAAAGCAATTACTAGGTAACACGATACCCATAGGTGAGACTGGTCGTCAGACTGTCTGGCTTCTGACATACCCATAACGACTGTGAAAAATCTACCAATGGCAGTTAGGACCAATGGCTTTACATGCTTTTGGAGGCACGGATGGGGGTTATGAAATGGATGGTCACACATCCAGCTTAACCATGAACAATTGATTCGTATGGCTCTTACTTAGCCACGAGCCCCTCTTAAGGCCACACGAAAGACATATATGTACCTAACCAAAAATAAGTAAAAAAAAATAAGCTAAACGGCCTTTGTCTAGCTCCATATATCTTTTGACTGCATTGTCCTAAGCTTTGGCCCGGGTCAGGCAGGGTCGGCACCCTTGGTCATCTTCCTCCATTGAGAAAGATTTCATGCTGTTTCGGGGTTAACTTTTGCTTCCTTCAGGTCCTTCTGGACCGTCGTTAACCACGTGGTGGGGTCGTTTTCACCATGTGATTTCCGGCGTGTCACAATACGTGCCTTTCCCTCCTAAAAATCCCCGGATGTATTCCTGTCAGACTTTGTCGTGGTACGCTGGTCAGCAAACATGCGTATTCCAGCTGCGTGCAGTTTGTTATTAACATTCTGTACCGTGGAGTATGGCTGGTTCTATTGCTGTCTTGTAGAGTTTGCCTTTTGCTTTGAGTAACATATTTTTGGTCACACATTACACCTGTGAACAGGCTCCATTTTATCCATCCGGTTTTAGTTATGTGAGCCTGATGGTGGTGGTGTGGTGAGTCGATTTTCCCATCCTTGTTTATTACGGCTCTTAGATATTTAAAGTTATCAACAGATGATGTTAGTGCTTGAAAATCGTCGCAAAGAGAGCCAATTCAATGCACTCGGTCAACAATTTTGACGGTAACTATGAAATCTTTTTAAGCTTCTGGTTAATCTATTTAGATGAAGACGGAAGTCTTCCTAATATTCAGTTACATATAATTTTAAACTTAAGTTTTTTTTATAGAAAACAGAGTAACCATAAGCCTAGCTATTACTAACTTACATACTATCTAAAACATTTCATTGAACTTAATTACGTATTGACCAAAATACTACCGGTATAGACCCTTACCCCCCTATTAATAAACACGGAATAAAGTTACACCAAACGTATTCTTTGAAAAAAGTATGGTTAAACCGACGATAAACGGTGGTGTAACTTTACTCCGCATTTATTAATAGGAGGGTTGAAGTTTGACAATAGCGCACACAAATTAATTTGTTTACACCAAATTTTAGATATGAGAAAGTAAACCAATATTTAAGACCTAAGTTACAAAGGAGTACAAGTTCAATAAGCTAACTTTTAATATAACCTAAACGAACAATGAATCTGGAAATACAATACAGCAAAGTAAAGTTGCTCACAGCAGGGAAAAGGTACCAGCGACAAGGAACAAGTCAGTATCAAAGTTAGTGAACTGAATAAAATGGTAGCAGATATTAATCGTGTTTCTCGGTACTGTTAATATTACTACAAATAAGTTTCTGACACTTCATTATTGGAAAAAGCTGGTGTTCTGGATGTAGGCAAGCATTGTGTAAATTTGTAAAGATATGAGATAAATGTAATGTTGAGAGGAGTTCATGTCGAAGTAAAAGCCGTACGGATCGATTGATCAAGGTAAAGCTACGCTTGCCGCGATCAGTCAGTAGATGGGTGACCATCCATTTCATACCGAGTTCCCGTCACGTGTATGAGACAATTATTAGGAAAAATATTAGTGTGTGTCGCCGGTAAAGATGTGGGCCCGCATATCGCAAGACCGGAGCCCTGACACAGTTAGGCGGGGTCGCGGCTGACCGAGGAGAAGATGGCCGGAGGCCATGGATGGCTTTCTTAAGACTTGGCGAGATGAGGCACGACATCGGGAGAAATGGGAGAAATGGGAGAAATATCAGTGCCATGTCGCCGGTAAAGATGTGGGCCCGCATATCGCAACACCAAAGCCCTGACACAGTCAGGCAGGGTCGCGGCAGACGGAGGAAAACATGGCGGGACGCCTTGGATGGCTTTCTCACGTATTGGCGAGATGAGGCACGACATCGGGAGAAATGGGAGAAATGGGGGGAGGCCTTCGCCCAGGACTAGGACAGTAACAGCTAGTTTAAAAAAAGGTAAGTACTTCGCAGCTTATTAATACATACAACAATATAAACTTACTGAAAATTACACCAATTACGAAGTACACTATATAATTAATTAATTTATTAGAAGTGAGATTAACAGAGAGAGTGACAACAACAAATCTGTGAGTGTATATCAGTGGGCGTAAAGAGTGTGAATGTGTGGGAGTTATGAATTAGTGTGGTGTGTGTTAAGTCCGGAATATGTACAAAGTGGTTTCTATAAGGAATGTGTTTACTAGTAATCAAAATTCTGCAAGATTTCTTTTCTCCAGGCATTCTTTGAGCAGTTGAACAAATCCAAGAGAGATTTATTTTCATTGTACAATTTGTATATAGCATTAATAAAGTTCAAATTCTTCCACAACCCCGGCACTGTTGCATACTCACGTAAGCACAATGTTCTGGGCACGGAATAGAAATAAAAACTGGCCAAGTGCGAGTCGGACTCACACATGAAGAGTTCCGTACCATTAACTATATAACATTAGACACTATATTATAACCTTTTTAATAATATCAAGCATAAGACGGTCAATAATCGCGTTTGTCGTATGGGATAAATATCTAAGGGGGCCCCCTTAGATATTTGTTATATATCTATTTTATTCTGTTTTTAGTATAAATTTGTTATTATAGCAGACATCATCAACAATCATCTGTGAAACAGAAACATCAAATCTCATCTGTCTTGCTACCACGGTTCATGAGATACAGCCTGGTGACAGACAGCCAGACGAACAGTGAAGTCTTAGTAATAGGGTCCCGTTTTTACCCTTCGAGTACGGAACCCTAAAAACAAGTAGAACAGCAGCACAATCGCGCGTGTCAATATTATGCGGGAGAATTGAACAACAAATGAACTTTTCGTTGTTCATACAAAATTAAGACTTATCACAACTGGCGAAGGTTGTTATTATTTTATATATTTTTCACATTAGTGATACACGTGGGATACCTGCAAGGGCACCTCCACTTGCTTTTTCAACCGACTTCAAAAAAGGAGGAGGTTATCAATTCGCCTGTATTTTTTTTTCCATTTTAATTTGGTCCGGTTCTGACAATGGCATCCATGAGAAAACCGTATAAGTCTTAAATTTACATTAAGTATGTGCACGATTTGTTACGCGATTACTCCGGCAAACGTAAACCGATTTTGAAAATTCTTTTTGAAAAATCAACAAATACCCAAAAATTTTACATAGTTGACGTTTTAGCTTCATCAATCTTTGTAGTAGTTAACTTTAAACTAAAAAGCGGAAAATAAAAAGCTTTTTACAAAAAAGACAACCGCCTTCAAAAACTAAAAAGTGAAAAATAACTTTAGCACAGAACACACATTGACTTTAGTTTCGGAAGTCGGTGGCAATACAAAACAACAAACAGAACAAAGCCACTGAATTTCGAAACTAAAGTCAATGTGTGTTCTGTGCTAAAGTTATTTTTCACTTTTTAGTTTTTGAAGGCGGCTGTCTTTTTTGTAAAAAGCTTTTTTGTATTCCGTGGTTTAGGGTGCGTTACATTGCGCGCTACCATAAACTGATTCTTCACATTAAAAATAAAAGTCGTTTCCTAGCAATAACTTTTACTTAATGTTACTAAGTTTAATGGGCAGTATGCGTAGCAGTGTTAACGGCTATGTGATGTATCTTTATACACCCCGTATTTATTTTTTATGGCAAAGATGAAAGTCTACATTATAGCTGATAGACATTTAAAGACAATAGCACAAGAAAATATGACAATCATAAACTGAAGTGAAAGGCATTACTTATATCATGAGATACTTACAGCTAGATATTTATTATAGTTCCGTTGACACAATAGAAGCTTGGCATATCTCCAAGTAATAGATTTTAAATAGGTGTCATGCGGAACTCAGTTTGTTTGTTTGTCACACTTTCAAGGCAAACTACGGAACCGATTTTGGTACAGACTAAGCTTACAAAGAAAAGATACTTTTAAATCCGCATTTTTTTTTTGCATCCGTGAAAACCGATATTCACGCAGACCCGAATAGCTTGTATGTTAATAAATTGCACTATAGATTTACACTCATGATCTAGATTATTGTTAACCGTTATCATCTCGTAATTATATCGCGCGAATGTCAAAATACCTTTACGTTTGATTGTAACTTAAATGGGTCGCGCCAACTTAATTTGGTCGCATCGTCGCGATTTTTTCTAGTTTGAGTTATTTTCTACCATGATAATTTATAATAACCATATCCTTACTATATATTACAAATTACAATAACCTCAAGCTTAATAATAAAACTGTATTTTGTGAACATAATATTGTAGTATACTCAGAGTTTTAATACCCTTTCTCGTCTTTGTAGAACCAAACTAAGTAGTACAATATCCACCACGAAAAGAAAGTTGGATGGGAAACTTCTACCAATTCAGAATTCCAAAAAATTCATGAATCAGTTCAATCAGTGCAAGCCTAATTCGGCGCAGTTTACTTTGTCAGCACTTTACGATAAAACTTTGTTCTTGATTCTTAAAAAATATATTAAGTAGTTAGTAGTTCTACGACTTGTTGAATTTCTTCAGGGAATTAAACTTGTTGAACAAACTCCTAATTTCATTCCAAATTGTAGACAATTTAAATAATTCACACTGTTTTATTATACAAGACACATAAAAGGGTTGAAGAAATTTTCGAGGATTTTCCGGATCCGGTTTGCCCTGTTTAAATATAACTGAAACGACGAGTTTTATTCAAAACAAGAGGGCGGTTGTTTAAGTGTTCTCATCTCTAGGGACCAACGATTTGTAGAGGGTTGTTCATACATTTTTCGAATACCATTTTTCTTAGGGAATAATATACACAAACTTCGATTCCATTATGTAATAAAGCAAAGTTCCAAGCTTTTACTGATAAACTGTCTACCATCATCATCTGTCTAGCCTTTTGCCAACTAAGTTGGGTTGCGTTCCAGTTTAGCCGGATACAGCTGAATACCAGTGTTTCACATGGAGCGAATGCCTATCTGATCTCTCTTGTGTATCCAGCGGCATTTACTGCCTAATCTTATGTGTAAATATGTGTATAATGCAGTGAGCTGTAATATTGTAAATGGTCGTTTGCACCACATTTAGCTATTATCTATATTGTAGCTGTTTATTGGCCCCTTAAATAAAATAAATAAATAAAATAAAATAAACAACCCAGTTACTGGGTGACACGATACTCCTTGTTAAGACTGGTTGCCTGGCTTCTGACTACCGTGACAACTGTCAAAGGTCAACGAATGACAGCCCGGACCAACGACTTTATGTGCTTTCCGAGGCACGGAGGGAACTCGGTAAGAGTTGGATGGTCACCATCCATGGACCGACAACGGTAAGCCTACCTTAACCTTAACCGATCGATCCGTACAGTTTTTATTCAAAATCTCAAGCATCTCACTGATAAACTGCCTACAAAAAATTTTCATACCTAGTCATTGCACTTTGAAACAAACCCCTTAGACACACGGGCATTTACTAATGCAGAAGCTGCAAGCAAGTGGAAGTGATAAGCAGAATAAATTATTAAAATAAACTCGATCGAGCTCGAGGCAGAAGTACACAAAGTTTACGTTTCATTGGAGCCAACCGATGTATTTGCATTTAAAATGAGACATTTCCTAGTCAAAATAGGCGCCAGGATATGCAATAGCTTATAATATTATACTCACTTAAGATTGATGTCCTCGAGGATCTTCGTCGGGAGCAAGTCCAGGATCTGGGTGACATTGAGATGGTCCCAGGACTGCTGCCGACCCAATATTTGCTGGGTGCAGTTTATGAACAACAGGATATCTATTTCGGAGTCCATGGCAACATATTTCACTTACACTTTACAAAGAATCATTTCATTATGATGCACAAACAAACAACACTGTCAATCAGTTCTAATTGAAATGTCACTTAAACTTCCCACTTGATTGTTCTTGTCCTTACACAGATCTCCCCTTTTAGGGGGATTCAATTGTCTCTATGCCACGGAATTGTTACATCACAACACATTTTACGTTCATCGATTTAATTGGGTCAAGGAAAAAACGTTCCACTGAAAGTAAATCACATAGAATTACCCATGTTTGAATCTTTATTACTCGACACCCAAAAATTTATATCAATTACATGAAAGAACTTTCTGGCACTTAATAAAGTATGCTTAATTAAGATCTCTTTGTTATTCCCCAATTTTTATGGCACAGTCAACAATGAAACCGGTAATTTAGCGGCCATTATAATAGAGAGACTACTTGATTGACCACTTCTTTTAGAATACGCTATGAATTTTCATATAACTGCTCCCTCTATCTTTAATGTTCCAAAAAGTTTCAAAATTTAAGGTTGGAAAAAAGAAAGGTACCGTATTTCACGGAACTTTTATCTTTAAGAAAGACGCCATTCAAATTGCGATAAAGATAGGTATTATTGACGAATTTCCGGTAAGTTTCCGTTCAAGCGTCAGGTTTACCGAGATTAAATGAAATACAAACCAGTAATTCTGGTTGCCAGTATTCTTTACAGAAATGTATTACAAACTTATTTACACATTTGACTTTGAAATTTATAGCTAGAAACGGTATATGAGAGCTGGTTCGTGGAATGATGAAGAAGAAAACAAACTATCAAAATACTCGTATTATGAAACCCTAGTATTTCATGATACGAGTATGTTGATGCTTTGTAGACACCACCAACCCATTGACATACTTTTTATAAGGTCATAACGCGATTCCCCCGATCTCTCCCATAGATTTTGTAAGACAATAGGGTGTGCTGTAACGTCACTTATTTATTAAGTCCATCGAATAACTATTTATAATTTACAAAAATTACAGGTCGGGATCGGGCTAATATAAAGTGTTTTCTTTTAAGAAGTTGTGGGTTTAAATTATTGGTTAATGGTACCTACATAAAAAGTATAAAGATTTAAATACGGGTATATTGAAATCTGTATGTTAGAGTTAAAACCCGTTCTTAGTTACAACACATTTTCTAGAAAGAAAGAAAGATAAAAGAAAAACCATTTATTCACGAGAAAGTGACGCACATTTCAAAACATTTTGTACAACTAAACCTAAAACTAAAACAAGTGGAGTGAAATTTTTAATAACAGCTGCCTCTTTAAAAACTAGAAATAACTGCTGGTCAAAAATGAATATCAGTGAAAACTAGTCCTAACTAGACAAAAAGCGTTTTGTCGAAATGATTCAGCTAAAACTGTCCTTTTTCATTTTGGCTCGAGTGGGGTGGGTCCACGATAAACCAATGACGATAAAGTTAATTTTAGTTTTAACACAGGCAGTTATTAAAAGGTAGTTTTAACTAGAGAAAACGCATTGTAACTAAGAACGGGTTTTAACTGTGACACTCACGTTAGAATATTTTTTATATCGTTTTTCTATTCCCGTGTAATTTAGAACTGAACTAAAGTCTACGCAGATGAACTGTGGGCAGCACAAGACAGTTTTTCAGAGTTTTACCTATCTAAAATAAACCAGCGATCGTTGTAAAACAATAGATATCGGCTATAATAATATTAAATTCTTATGCAAACACAGTTCGAACTGTGGGCAGAACAAGACAGTCTTTCAGAGTTTTACCTATCTAAAATAAACCAGCGATCGCTGTAAAACAATAGATATCGGCTACAATAATATTAAATTCTTATGCAAAGACAGTTCGAACTGTGGGCAGAACAAAACAGTCTTTCAGAGTTTTACCTATCTAAAATAAACCAGCGATCGTTGTAAAACAATAGATATCGGCTACAATAATATTAAATTCTTATGCAAACACAGTTCGAACTGTGGGCAGAACAAGACAGTCTTTCAGAGTTTTACCTATCTAAAATAAACCAGCGATTGTTGTAAAACAATAGATATCGGCTACAATAATATTAAATTCTTATGCAAACACAGTTCGACATCATTTTGTTTTTATTGGATTGAAAGTAAAATATAAATTCGTAGGTACTCTAAACTATCATGTCACATAAAAGTAATATTGGATAAAATATCAAAGCGATGCTCTATGCTTGGAAACATTTTATTATGCTGATTTGTCTGCAAATACTCGACCGAGGATCGACCCAGGCATTTTATCTAGCTTAAAATTGAAAATGCGACTAGAACTCCAAATACAATAATAAGCATCTTTGGATATATTTTATCTATATATTAACCTTGATATCTTCAGTTGAAAATATGATCATACTGTGCTAAGAATTATATGAAAGAGAAGGGAAAAAGAGCAGTGATATCTGACGGCAAGAAATCGTGTTGAGCCTACCCCAAGTAACATGGGACGAGCGCAGGAAAACGATGATGACCTTTAGCTGAAACTGGGAATGGGAATTATTTTGAATGGGAAACAAGTAGCCGACCCACTTACGTAAGTGGTTACTGCCGCCTAGTTATATCTGCAATACCATAGACATCACTGGTATATTGTTTGCCCCAAAGAAAAGCTTGAAATATCTTATGTGCCTTTAATCACAACAGCACCCAAACCCTGAAACTGGAACCCAGCAAATGCAGCTAACCGGCTGAAATTTTATTTTATTTTTAAATTTTATGCACATAAGGTACAAAGGCGGACTTTATACCTCAGACATTCTATACCAGTCAACCAAGGGTGGTGAAGAGATAACCTTACCTTACCTTAACCTAGATGGCAGGTGCAATTTATTGTGCGTGCGTAAAAGAACAAAATTAGAAGTTAAAAAGCAAACTAACTATGTAAATAAAGTGAAATTTACACAAGTATGATGTAAATAAATGTAGCAAAATATAGTAGTGGGAGTTCCAGGCGAGACTTTTAATACAGAGATCTATTGACGTATTCTGTTGACAGTATTATATGACACGAATATTGATAAATAAATTGAAACAAGCCTCATTGAGTGAAGAGTCCATTCCAGTAATCAAACACGCAACTGATTATGACGTAAATAAAAAGAACAGACATAAAAAAAAAATTGGTACACGATAATTAAATAAAACAACAATTTCAATTAGGTAGTGAAATTTCTAAGACGTTAACTGAGGAATAAGACGATTATTCTGAATTTTGATTTGGTAAAACTAGATAAAACACTACTAATACGGCGACTCTAATAGAACTTAAAAAAGAACAAAGATATGTGACAGATGAGGGATGGTGGAAGTACCATACCTATTGTTTCTCTCAAGGCATCCTTACTGTATAAAGGTTATTTATTGGTGTCAGCGCTGTCATTGGTAAATTTTTAACTGCCTAGCTTTTGTCTTTTATATAGTTTTTTGTTTTGTATTGCTAGTTTACCTTCATAAAAACTTGATTTAGTAGAGTATTTATTTATTTATTTATTTACACTTCATGCACAAACGTACAAAGGCGGACTTAATAATTAATGCATTAGGCATTCTCTACCAGTCAACCAAGGGTGGTGAAGAGATAACAAGGCAGGTGCATTACAAAAAGTAATATTTAAAAAGTGAAAAAAGATATATTTATATATATATATAAAAACTACACATACATAATAATATTATGGAATATATATACACCGAAATAAATATATCATACTCATAATATATATATATTATATTAATAAAAGAAAAGAGGTTTATGAGATGACTCTGCTCATTTGTGCTGAAAATAAATTCGAGTATATTGCCCGTTCTTTCTCCATAAAGACCTCCCTACATTTTGGAACAAGCTTAGCTAAGCTAGCTTTAACTTTCTGACTAAGTGACCGTTTACTCGACAATTCAAAAGTGCTTGTAAATGGTTAAAATTAAATCAATGCTTTGACTTTGAATTTGGTGCAATTATTGGCACAGGAGACTTTTCGGCTTTGTTTCTAGAATGACAACACATCTACTACTCTACTCTAGTATTGAAGATGTTTATCGGCGCCGCTTATTTGCCACCCAAGACATAAAAATGTAACAATGTTGAAATTAGACCGGAGTCAAGAATTGGAGTACTTATGTGAAAGCTGAAACCCAAATTGGACAGCAAGGGACAAGATGATAAATAAGCGTTACATGAATTGGAAAACCTAATGGGACCAATTAATTATCTTTAATTAAACTCAATTATATTCAAGGATTCGGGTTGAATGAAATTATTTTACGGAGTTTTTGAAGTCGATAAATCGGGACCAACCCTTTCCTTAATTCGCAACCAGGCATCATTTTACTAGCTTATCTCAATTTATTTCGGGTCATCGGTACAGAGTGTCTAATTTTTTGTACACATCTCTATCAATCATCATCTCAATCTTACTTGCCAAAATCATCATCCATCCAATCTGATACGCTATTTTTTTTTAAATCTCCCTCAACGAAATGTGTTTCAGCTGATTTTACTCAGCGTTTACTGTATAGACCGGCAGTAATACGTTTTTTATACACACTTGCTGCTGTTCCCCCATGCTGTAGTTCGTTTCTTTAGCCTTTCTGTACGCAAAATACGCGCTAACACATGGAGTTGTGGACACATGCCCGTCATACTATACTACTATACTACTACTACTTATCTTTCCATACTCTTACAGCTTTCATTTGCTCAAACCATGAACATCAATTCATAGAAATACACATGCCAGTGCCAACTTGCACAGAATGCGTTATCTTTCATGCCTGCCAAAACTTCTGGTTTGAAATCATGGAATTTTTTCACAACGCGTTATACGACGTAGGTATAGCGCGTGCGTATAATTTACAAGCACATAAAATGTGAATTTAGCTCCGCCAAGACGATCCAAGCCACTTAAAATTTGTGATATATTTCGAAGTAAATCGTAATGATGAGGGAGTTCCCTTAAACTGGTTTATGTACATCATTCATAGATAAAAAAAAATATCAACATAAAAAATAAGCATAAATAAAATCCAAAAATGTACTGACTGTTTCTTTTACGTACCTATCTAATTTTGTATAATTAAAAAAATTAAAAAATATTTTGGGCGGAAATATTTAATATTCAAATACATCATTTATTATTTAAGGACAATGTAGTATTACCGGTTATACGGAATGCTTTTTTTTAATTAAACATACTGTATAGCGTTGATTAATTTTAAATCTATTCTAAGCATACATTTTGGATGTTTATTTAGCAAATTTAAAAATGTAGTTTGGCGTTATATATTCAATAATTGAGGGATTGTGGGTTGAATCATTTTGCCAGAATTAAGCCTATTCATTCCTGGCTGTACAATTTGTTACCTTAATGCTAGCTCAAAATAAAACAAATGTAACGCAATCACGCCTAACAAATGCTATCGAATTAGATGCCACAGGGGCGTGAAAAGGAGGCAAACGGATTTCCAAGGACGGAACCGTATCGTATAGCAACTAATACCTACCTATACGTACTAATACTTACAGATATACTATATGGTAGGAACGTCCAGGTAAGGAATAGATAATTAATAGTAATATCTACATCCCTTGTAGATATTTCTTTGTGGGTTTTTATTTCATAAAAGCAATTTGAAAAAAAAAATGTGGCCCTTTTTTAATAAGGATTTTAGTTTATACTTAACGAGAGGAAGAAGGGTATAAAAGGATGTCTTTAATTATTATTATATTTTTAATCCTTTAGTAGGTATTGTCTGCATTAAATCACTATTGTTTTTATAACGGAGGTTTTAGAAAATAAAATATATTTACGGACATTATTTCACGACTTCGAGATTCAGCATTTTTGTTTATTTTTCTTTTGTAAGCAATCTGAATATTTAATTAAAATTAATATTTGATACATCAACAGCAATAGGTACTTACATATACACATTCAAATAGCCATATAATATCACCAGCACTCATAAAAAATAGATCTGAAGTAAAATAAGTAGGTACAGATACTATGTAAGTAGATATGTTAGTATAGGGTCAAAGGAATCTAAAAATCTAAGGTGCCTATGTGAAAAGGTTCGCCAGTGTAAATAAATCTGTTTGTATTTGTATAGGCACTCGAAATCTCCGCCACTGATACAGCGTAAGAAAGTTGTAAAGGATTTCTTTCTAGCACTTTCTTGACACACAAAATCTTCAAATACAGAACTATTTATTTAGAAAAAAAAATGAAAGAACTGCTGTGTCACTTCAAAAATCGGAGATGATTTTCATACCCTTCAATAGAAAATCTTCCCAAAGCATAAATACTTAGATTTCAATTCTGATTAGGCTCTAACAACCGCCAAATATTTTCTTTTTTAATCGTCTAAAAGGGAAAACAACTTTCATAACGTTGATTACTTCACTTGATTGCCAAAAGCCTATTATGAACCATCCCTTGCATCCCTTTCAGAGTTAACGAATAAAAACTCTTTCTTTTTCCCTTCTTATATTGATATTGCCTTACCGTTTCTGATTAGAAATGTACACAATAGAAATTCAAAGAATGTGGTTTACTCATCCTCGGCGAACAAACGTGATTGGCTTTATTAAAAAAAGTAATTATTTGAGATCGCAAAAACTTTTAGTAAACTTTCTATAACAACTTTTATACTACACTAAAAACAAAAAATAAACGTTAATTTAAATATAAGAGAGAATGACTGTTTATGTCCTAAAATTTATTGATTTATTTGTTTGGTTATAGTCACAATAATTCTGGTTAGTTTGGTAGTATTATCACTCGCGTCGTAGGGCGCGTGCAAACAGAACCGCGGTCGGGACTCGACTGAACTCTACCACCCTTAAAAGTTAAAGCGTGTTTCCCACTAAATAAAATTCACTAAACTGCATCAGACAGGTGTTTAAGTCAGTTGATTACACATTTAATACATTGCTGCGTTGGTCACGTACTAACAACCAATGGAAATCTTTCAGGGCATTGAGAACCCGTTTTTAATTTACAGCAGTTCGATAAAGGGGCGATAAATTATTTCAACAAAGCTGTGAAAAACGATACTTTTTATTTTTTTCTCGAAGAAAGGAATGTCTATAATCTATCTATAAGGCCATAAATCTGTTGATGCCTGCCGTGCCGCTGTAAATATTTTACGGCTGAATAATTTCAGCGTTTGTATTTTCCGCTGTAGGAATATCCACATAGACTTCGCCAGTTCGTTGGTTTATATACCCTTACTACCCTAATTAGCTCTTTGGTATACAGTAACATCACGCTATGTTAGGTTTACGTCATGAATAATAATTATTATGTTGAGTAAAATGTCCCATAAAGTTTTATGGGCCAAATTATAATCGTATGCTGTTTATGGCGTGAAGAAAACTATACATAACATCCTAAGTACTTATAAATTTAATAAATATTTGAATAAAAAGGTCCCTTTACTATTATTAGATATGTATGTTTTTGCCTACGATTCAAAAATAGTATGAATGTATACATTTTCGATCATCTGATGTTTCTACAAATAACAGTTCTATAACATATGACTGACACACAGACAACACAATCTCAACCACTGAATAATAAATGTCACTAATGTTCCAGCCGATTTAGACGTTGACTAAAAAAGGATTTTCACGTACACCCCCTCTCTTCGTCGTCGATCGTCAGAGGGAAAACGGGGGTTTGTGTTTGTACTCAAACCGAGTCGCTTGTAATTATGTAACATAACAGGACGCCTCCATTACTTGGTCCCGGGTTCGATTCTTAGCTCGGGCTAAAAGTGGCATTGGGCTTTTCCAGTAGGAATTTCTCAGTACCAGCCCGTAGTCTAGAAGTTGGTGTTGTAACATCCCCGTGCCTCGGATAGCACATAAAGCCGTTGGTTCTGCCTCTGATCTCTCCCCGGTCGTGTCTGATTGCCGTCCCGAAGGAAGAGGGAGCGCATCTGTGTTTTTGGGCAGGGTACACTATAATAGTTACTGCGTACTTTGGCAGTCAGTAGAAGAGGCGCCAATTTGCGACAAGCATGGTGTCTCCCCCGAAGATGGTGCACAGAAGCTTTCGATATTTTTGTCTTCGAAGTTTGCACGCCGCGCTGTGCCGTTATGTGGAAATAAACTATTATAAATCTATGTGTGTGAAAGCGAAAAGTCATATAGTTATTCACTACTAACTGACTAAAAAGGAAATCTCAAGAACTACTTGACCTATGAAGTTTGGCAGGCAAGTAGTTTGTAGTTAAGAAACGGATTTAGCGACAGGGCCGCATAAAGGAGATCTTCGATTCCACATGAACGTGGGTTCCGGGCAAAAATTGAAATTTAAATTTGAAATCACAAATAACAAATTGTGTTCTAGACAGTCTTAGGGCCCTTTTCCTGTAATGCGTATTTTTGCCCGCACGCGGATCTGGTCCGCATGCAGGCTGCCCGCATTCTATCATTTCATACATGTTTTTCCTATCATGCGGGCAGTACGTGCGTGGAACGCGGATTGGCTGTGGGCGAGCAGCCCGCATGCATGCTAACCGGATGCGGGTGGCGCGGCGTTCTTCTGCCTTCTGTGATGTTTTTACTGTGACGCGGGTCGCACGCATGGTTATAGTACGTACGATTTGTCACTGGCGACACGCACGATACTGCAGCGGTAAACGAAATCTTTGTCCTGCGTGTAACCAGGAGCGTGCTATCACCCGCATGCAGACCAGATCCGCGCGCGGGCGAAAATACGCATGACAGGAAAAGGGCCCTTAATTTAGAGCTTTCTCTCTATTCATTCTATGTGACAGCCTCTTTCTAAAACTCTGTTTGTCATAATTAGGGATCGGATAAATCGATGCATGTGGAAGAAGAGTAGAGAGGCCTTTGTCCAGCAGTGGAAAAATACAGGCTGAAATAAATAAAAAATAGTACCTTTTCATTTTTCACAAGGAGAGTATAGATCGACTTCTAGAAATCAGAAGAAAACAAAGAGAAGGCCCGTGTGTTGATCACCACGATTACTCAAGGCCGATTGGCGATTTCAATCTTATATTAATTATCTATCCACGATGTTATCCTTCACCGATGTCAAAAAAATCCAAGATAAACTTAAAAACTATCTACAGAGATATACCTCTTCTAGGGGTATATACCATCTGGTAGAAAGTAAGTTAGGGGAAGGTGACATAAGTGGGTCATCTAGAATTATTTTTAGTAGTGATGTGGTTGCACCGTGTTCTCCGGAAACACTCTCTGCTCTGGAGAGTAAACACCCTGCCCCAGCAGATAACCTTTCTTTTCCTGACCCTCTTGATTCGGTTAACCACTCTCTCACCATCACAGGTCAAGAGTTGTTCACAGCCGTTTGCTCCTTTCGGAGCGGCTCCGCCGGCGGCTTCGACGGCTTGACTCCTCAGCCCCTTAAGGATCTTCTTTGTTCAGGCGCCGGAATAGCTAGAGTTACTCTTGAAGGAGCTTATGGCTCTGATAAGCCTCATGCTCTCCGGTAATGTGAACGATTCTGTCATCGACGTCTTGTACGGGGCCAACATATGTCCCTTGCGCAAGAGGGATGGCGGCATTCGCCCCATTGCCGTAGGAACTTCATACCGTCGTAAGGCAGCCAAGATTTGCTGTTAATACTATGGTGAGGTTGTTTCGGAGAAATTTCAACCCCTTCAGCTAGGTTACGGCTCTAAAGGGGGTTGTGAGGCTGCCGTACACGCTTTGTCGACCTACCTTAATTCTAGCAAAGGAGAGGTCGTCTTGAAGGTTGACATTAAGATATGCCTTTAGCTCAGTTAATAGGGACATGAGGACAATAGGGACAACATAGGGACAATCTTTCGAAATCTGAATTATACTTATCGGACAAACAATACCGACAGATAATCGTCATTTTCTAAATTTAACGCAATAGCCCCAGATATCAAAATTATAGAAATAAATTTTAATAAATTATTTTATTTTAAAAAAAGCGTGTGGTGCTTTTTAAGATATTATCAAAATGATAATCACTCTACTCATATCTGTCAATAAAATATTTCTATAAAAAGCGTGTTTTTAGTTTTTATTAACTATTATTTATTTTTTACTTTTTAGTTTGGTTAGGTATATCTATATCTATAAATATTATGTACATTTATTCTACCAGGGGCGCTTGTGCAGTACCTTCCTAGTATATAATAGCTGTTTTATCGGCAACTAATTTTGAACGACCTATGTTTTATTTTTGTTTTTTTTTTATAATTTTATCAAATTAGTGTATTGTCATCGGTCCTCGATAAATCTACAAAGTTTGAACGAAATCTGGCCGTTTAAAGTGGGTCAAAATCGCGCCCAAAGAAGTCGGTTACAAACAAACATACAAACATACAGGTGAAGCTAATAAAAAGCGTATAAAAAGCACTCTTCGCCTCCATTTGCAAGCATCTTTATTGATGAAAATATACAAAATTTTAATGACATTTCGGAAAGACTGCTCCAAATTAACATGCATTCGGCCATCACCATAATTCGTTACTGTTGTTTCGGCCCCAAACTAAATTACTTCCTTCGCGTTACGCATTTGTGCAAACACATTCACCTTTTAGATCAAATGGACCAAATTATCCGTCATACTTTATCATCTATTATAAATTTAGCAATGGACGACCCTGTTTGGGCCCAAGCTACTCTACCTGTTCGAATAGGGGCCCTCGGCATCCGCAAAATTTCAAGTATCAGTTTGCTTGCCTTTATATCCTCGGTTCAGGCCACTGAGAAATGAATCAGGAATATTCTAACTCCTACACTGGTTGATTTTGATGTGCCGTGCTTCGCTAAGGCCATAGATGCTTGGAAACTTGCTTGCCCGAACACTGATCCACCCGACAACCCGTGTGCTCAGAGACGGTGGGATGAGCCGCTCTGCAGGTTAGTGCAGAATAATTTACTTACCACTTCTGTTACTACTGCTGAGCGAGCGCATCTACTGACTGTGGGTAAATGGGAGTCGGGTCTTTGGCTTCTATCGTCGAACGTAGGTACTATGTTTGCTGCTGCGGCTGCAGAAGGCCTCAAACTTCGAAAGTATAGTAACAATGGTTTAAACGTTATTTTCGAGCCGTTTGGGGTTGAAACCTGGGGGTGAAAAACCATCTTCTGTTTAAGGAAAAGGAAGGAGCTGGTTTTTACCTTGGTCAGGGATTAAGCATTGCTATCTAACGGGGCAATACTGCCAGTCTTTTGGGTACATTTCCAGTTGACGGCGATGTGGAAGAATTCTATGATGCTTTATTGTGTTAGGTTTTTATTTAGTTTAATACTTTATGTTTTCTTTTTTATTATTCTTGTAAATATTGTGCATACTTAAAAACAATAAATTAAGTAGATTTGATGGCTCTAGATACATATAAAATTGAAATAATCACATTGGTACTGGTTCGTGCCCGGTTGCGAACCCACAACCTCGTGCATGAGAGGCGCGCGCCTTAACCACTGGGCCATTTTTTTTATAACCAACAAGTAACTGAATCAATGATTACAGTTTGCGTCATGAAGTCTGTTACGTTACGACGTGTTTTGTATGGAAAATTTTGACAACGCCAGTACCTATCTATCAATGCCAAATAACCTAACAGCGGATGTCTCGTATCTATGAACAATTCCTCTAATTGAACTAAATAAGGGTTCTCAAATATTCTTGCTGTTTTATGTCTGGACTTTCGGAACCCATCAAAGTAGATAAGTAGACACTGTATCAGCCGAAAGTATAATGTCGTACAATTTCGTATATATTTTTTGCTGGTTATTACCAAAGTTTTGAATTTTCTGATCCTTTCGAGCGTTCCAAAATTCTTTATGAACAAAGTATTTTATCCCATATGCTAATGGAGTTTTATTTTACCAAAAGGCATTAAGTAGATGCTTAAGATTATTCTTTACATAGCCATTATTAAGCGGTTATATTGTACACTGATTTCCACTTAAATATCTAAAAGCAGAGTAATGTTTTTTTGTTGTAAATTTAACCGATAGCTATTTTCATATTTAAGTTCGGTTTAAAGAATTTATTCTCATAAGAACAATACATAGGTTCACTTACAATGAGATACAAAGTAATTGTTTATATCTAAATAAATACATTTTGCCTTCGATGCGTGTTGGAGAAGTTATACAAAACAATTATATATATATATAATAGGAAGTATGTAAATTGCTACCATTTAATATGCGATATGACTACATTTCATAAACGTAATTTCTCAGCTTTAGTTTAAATCTGTTAATATTCTCACAATCTTTTACGTCATTTGGTAGGTCATTAAACAGCTGTGCTCCTTCGAACAATATAGTTTTTTTACCGTAGTTTGTGCGAGCTTGTCTTCGTTGTAATTTATTTTTATTTCTTAGGTTGTATGATATTGTTTTTTTATGTAGTTGTAGTTTTGATTGTACGCTGTTTGTGGTGATTTTTTTTATTAGAATGCAGGTACCGTATGTGTATAGTTGTTTGAGATTTAATAATTTGGTTTTTTCAAATAGTGTTTTAGTTGGAGTAAGGTAGTGATAGTGGTATAATGTTTTTATAATTTTGTTCTGGGTTCGTTGTAAAGGCATTAGGATAGTTTTTGCGGCACACCCCCATATTTCAATAAGGTACTCGAGATGTGATTTTACTAATGAGTTATAAATAATAGTACGTATTTTCCTTGGAATACAATTTGATATTTTGCGTAATGATGCTAGTAATGACGTTAATTTTGATTTTACATGTTCGATGTGCAGTTTCCATGTGAGTTTGTCGTCTACCCTCAGACCGAGATATTTTTCGTGGCTCGATCTTCTTATTGTGTCATTGTTTATAGTAAGAGGCGGGAAATCTGGTAATGGTTTGTTTTTTGCGGTGAAAATCATGTATGTTGTTTTGGACGTATTTATTGTAAGTAAATTGTATTTAAGCCACTCACTGAGTATACCAAGATCTTTTTGGGCATTTGTTATATTAGTATGGATAGATTTATCGAAATAGAAGAGACATGTATCGTCCGCGTATAAGGTTAGGTGACCCGTTAACCCTATCTTGTTTATATTATTTATATAGATTAAGAAAAGTAACGTACTTAAAATTGAGCCTTGAGGACAGCCGTATGGTACGTTTTTTATGGAACTAGTGAATTTATCTATTTTAACTACTTGTTGTCTATTATGTAAATAAGATGTAAACATTTCTAGGGCTTTATCTCTGACTCCTATGTTGTTTAACTTCTGGAGAAGTTTATGGTGGCATACGGTGTCGAATGCTTTTTTTAAATCAATAAATACCCCCAAAACAACATCCTTTTGATCTATGTGCGTTTTAATTTTAGTTACTAAGTCTACTGTAGCTGTAAGAGTGCTAGATTTCGAGCGAAAGCCGTATTGTTCGTCGATTAGGAAGTCTTTCTCAAGAAGGTATGCATTTAGACGGCTGTACAAAACACGCTCAAATACTTTTGATAATACAGGTAACACCGATACTGGTCTATAGTTACTTGGATCAGTTCTGCTGCCCGATTTGTAAATGGGGCTGACTTTGGCAACTTTAAGTGTGTTCGGAAAAATGCCGCGCATCATATATTCGTTTATGCAGTTCGTTAATTTCGGAACAATTATATTTTTGAGGCATTTGATCACCTTGGTACTGATACCATCTATCCCAGTACTTGTATTACTATCCAGACCGTCAATTATTTTAGAAATTTCGTCCTCAGTGCACGGAGTGAGTTTACTCAGAGTTACGTCGTGTGAATGGTTGTGTTCGTACATAAGAGTGTTGCCATCGTTCGCGTGGTATATAATGGGTATTTCGTTAGCTAATTCCTGGCCTATTGATGAGAAAAATGTGTTAAATAGATTACATATTGCGTTACCTTCAGTTATAGGTCCTGAGCTCGACATTAGTTTCGGAGGAGCACTGCTTTCTTTGATTTTATTTAGGGCTAAGTTATTAATAAGTTCCCACATCTTTTTCGGTTGATTGTTGCTGTTGTAGAATAGATCGTAATAGTATTTTTTTTTGTGTGTCTTGATCAAGTTTTTTACTGCGTCTCGCTGTTTGGAAAAGGTTTTCTGTATGTTTCCGTCTTTTGGGTAAGATTTTGTTTGTTGCCATAGGTTGTTACGTAAGTTTATCGAATCTGAAATAGTTCGGTTTATCCAATCGTTTTGAGGTGGATTTAGAATTTTTGTCTTGTCGATTTTGTTGTTATTTACATGTTTTGTGATAAACTGCTCGAGGTTATAGTAATCATTTTCTTCATTTATGTAACTGTCTGTTAGTGCGTCGCTATACAATTTTTCATAATTTATTGCTTTGTATTGATTTTTTTTATTTTTTTGTGGCTTTAGACTGCCTATTTCCAAATATATTTGTTTATGGTCAGACAAGCATGACTCGATTATGGAAAAATTAAATGAGTGGTTACTTATGTTTGTGCAAACATGATCCAGTATAGATTTTGTAGTCGAGGTTTCACGTGTACTGTATAGGCCATTAATTTTGTTCAGTATTTCATATAGTTGTTTTTCAATGTATTTTAAATGTTATTTTTATAGTTAGATTTTGACTGTAGCTATTGATTCGCAACAGTTCAAACTGAGATTTATCGTATCAAAACTTTTTGTTTTTGAAAACACATAATGTGAAATTATTCATGCGGATATAAATAAAGTGTGAAAATCAATGTGTATTAAACAAGGGCCTTACACGATACCAAGGTAATGATTGCACTAATTTATCATCATGTCAACCTTTAGACGCCCACTGCTGGGCATAAGTCTCCCCCAAGGGGGAATCAGCCGTAATCGTCATGCTTGGCCGATGCATGTTGGCGATTGCAGTAGAGGTGTTATGGTACTCAGAAGGACGCAGCTGCCCATCCTCTAGTCAATATCCCTCTGTCGCCTTCTACGACACCCACGGGTAGAAATGGGGTGGTGCTATTCGCGACCGGGCACCACACGGCCAACTAATTTATAAACATTAAAAAGGGGTATCGTGTTAACCAGTAACTGAGTTGTGGAGGTCAGATAGGCAATCGCATCATGTAAAACACTGGTGTTCAGCTGCATCCGATTAGACTGGAAGCCGATCGCAGCATACATAGTTCGGAAAAGGCTAGTAGATAAAAAAATAAGTTTAAAAACTAAAACCCGACTACAACAAAAAGTGATCTAAAAAGTACGAAACAAGAAAATATTTCACACAGAAATCAAGACATAGGTACAAAATGGTCAAGGTAAGCCGTGGTTGCATGCCTGTATCCCTTAAGAGTGCGATGAACATGAATTATAATGGCATGCAACCACGGCTTACCTTGACCATTTTGTACCTATGTCTTGATTTCTGTGTGAAATATTTTCATGTTTCGTACTTTTTAGATCACTTTTTGTTGTAGTCGGGTTTTAGTTTTTAAACTTATTTTTTTATTTAAACCATTTTGGAGTCACAGCTAAGTATTATATAAAATATAGTGTAGCAACATAATAAGTGCGAGTGGCTTACGTTCTCTGGCGGCGCGATATTTAAAAGGTACTAGTGAACCCCTTTCTAATGATACTAAACACGTTATGCGTATCTTAATTTATTTGGTAATCTTTCCTTTTTTTAAATAATTTGTGACAAGTCACAACTAAATATTATATATTTGAATAGTACTAGTGAACCCCTTTCCAATAATACCAAACACGGTATGCTTGTCTTCATTTTTTGTTTAAATCTTGGTTTTTTTGTCCGCCAGAGTGCGCCACATTGGATTCGGTGACACGTCATATAGCCTATAACCAGCGGACAATCAAGACGCTTCTAACGATACCTCATTTGTTCAGTTCTGATAAGTGGTTTAGGAGCTATGAGCGAACAGATGAACATACATACATACATACATACATACATACATACATACATACATAGCCTGTCAAAATCATAACCCTCCTTTAGCTTTGCCGTAGTCGGGTAAAAATGAGAGCCGTGAAATATTGCCTTTCATAATGACTTTGCTACCCGATCCTCTTTTGTCAAGTGTCTGACATTAAATTGTTATATTATAACAAGTAGTAAATAGCCCATCTGTAGCATTTAGAGAGCTATAAATTATAGCTTACCCAAACAGAGAATGGAAAGATAATCTCGCCGTTAACGCAATGAAATAATGGAGCTATATACCTACGTCAAAATTAACGAACCTACGCAGTTTGCAGCGGTTTTATAATTATTAGATATTGTTTTGATTGAAAACTACATTCAACTTTATCCCAAAGCTGCCACAAGCTTTATACTGAAGCAATCAAAATCAGACTGTAACTTAAGTACTTACATCGTTAATTTGAAATTAGACACCACAAAATTTGTTCAACAATGCTTTGTAAATTATTCAATTTTCCTTTGTTATATTTATTATACAACGTTACTACGTTATATTTATTTCTATTTAAAAGATAAAACTCCCAATTTGTAATCAGCTGGTCGGGCTCCTCTTTTTATTGAAGCATATAATGGCATGAAAATAGGGGCATTATTCAATAGACCTTTTAGCCTAACTGATGAAATTGTCAAAGCTTTGATTGTTTGATTAGGTAGGTATAAGATTTATGTGAACCCTGCATTACACATTATTTACATAGGTGCCGACAGTGTAACAAACTCGCCGGAATATTCGCCGCGTATGTGTGGGCACGCCTTACCCGGCTTTGTATAAAAAGACAAACATTTATTCAGAATGTAAGTCCGCAATTTTCCGTGAAAGGGCCGCGAACTAGAAGTGTTAGCTTAAAATCTAATTTAAGACTATTTAGAGATCGAGAAGCGAGTAATTTGGAAAGTTTAGAATTTACAGCACTTGTTCATTGGTCTTGCGGTAATGTTTTGTGCAGCCAGTCTCTAAATGGAAAATATCTTGGCACGCTTTTGCTACAAATTACTATTATCCCAACGTTTCGCTTTCCGCTCCGGAGCTCCTCGATGGGGGCTTTATTTAAATGCTTTACTCAAGTCGAAACAAGGAAATGCTTAGTCCGAGATGTTTTTCAAAATGGTGGGCTTTAGACTAATTACGTTATATCATATTCAGACGCGGCTCTTGTCTTGCAATCTGTTTGCGTCAGCGGGCTGGGATTAAATAACAGTGCTGTCATTTGTTTTAACTTCTGAGATACAAAGGAGAAGCGCCCTATAATTACTTAGATGACTTTTGTTTTGTTGTGGTTAGGTACTTGTGGATAATCAGTTCATGATAACGTTTTCATTGTTAAATTAAATCTTTGTTTGAAACTTGTAAAATTAGATTGAAATAATCTATAGGTACTAATTTATAAAATAACACACACGGTCGAAGTCGCATAAGGTAAAGTCGGTTATCGCGGATGTAGACGAAGTCAGGGATTAAAAAGTAGCATATGTCCTTTCCCAGGGTTTAAGCTACCTTCATGCATCAAAATCAGTTCATGCAGCCGTTTTGTCGTGAAAACGTAACAATCATACTTTCGCATTTATAATATTAGTACGGGTACATTTTGTTTATTTCTAGGTTTTTTTTTAAGTTAGTGGTAATATTTGGACTGGCCCAATTACAAACATTCTTGCACTGACAAAATGCTATAGTATTGCTGAATGCACTAACTAGTGTAGATTTTTGTCAACTTTGCTACACTATTTTCCACACGGACGAAGTCACAGGCTGAAGTTAGTCTACTAAAAACAGGTGTTACAAACATTTTAATCTAAGTTTCATAATTTACAAAACCCGTTCTTGACTTTGTGTTTGACATAGTTGACGTGCTGTAATCTTAATCTGACACTCCCTTAATTAAGTTTCTATGTAAAAGTTTTAAAACGATGAGTAGAGATCGTGCTACAAGTAGATACAGAAAATGATAAATCTATTCTAAGCATAAGTTTGGGATTGTGGATTGAACTGTTAATGCTAGACAATAATGTAACACATTTATTATAATACAAATATTGATTTAGTGTGACGTCATGAATTTAAATCTTGAGAAATTGGGACCTGTCTCGTTTTTTGTAAAACTATGCTTAATAAACCCAAAATCAATTGTACTTACTGACCTATAAGTACAGATCCCAGCACATCAAGCCATACCTAATTATCAAATTTTCCCAATTAAAAATGGACCTCATCCATTTGTTATAAAATTAAAATTCTGAATCATGGCGAATTCCATACATTCATTTGTATGAAAAAAAAAGATTAATTTAGAGACTTTAAAATATGGTCCAATGTGGAGACTCAGATCAAGTAAAAAAAGGTAGATAACGCACGGCCTTTGTTATTAGTGAAGCCACAAAACTCTGCTACTTCAAGTAAACACACGCGCTCACGCACACACATGCATCAAACTATGCTGATTTTCATTAGTATCTCACGGGGCGTCGGGGGTCGGAAATCGTGCATAATCCAAAGTGAACAAAAAGTCTGAAGGAATATCGTTTCACGCGTAAGTATACACAAAACAACATATTTTTTTGGTAATTCAAAATAGGTAATGTCATTGTCACGAAGTGACGTACCGGGAAAGTGTTGTCAGTAGTTTTTTTTAGTAGCCTAAATTGTGGGCAAATAGATTGTAGTCGTACAAAAATAATTAAGTATAGTGGACCTATGTGATTTTGACCTATGTTATTTATTTTTGAATTCGCTTATGTTTTTGTTGTTCAAATTCTTGAATTCATATTCTTCTTTTTTACTATCAAATAAGGTACAGGCGCCAATGAAGGCCCGCTTAATTTCAAAACCTCGTAAAATCTTGCAGATAAGTAAAGTAAAGAAAAAAGATAATGGAAGTTGTAATATATTTATTTGAGAAACAAGATATCTAAAAAAGTAGTACAGTTTTTGGCATTTTAACACAAATGTAAGCACTTTTTAGAAACTTGTTATTGGGCTATCTTGGGAAGCTGGTCGCTGAAGATGGCCCGAAAAATATTAATGAAAGTATATGCATTATAAACTCTTAAACACTTTTAACATAAAACATCGAAATAAAAACACATACTTCCCATAACATTATTCATAAAAGGTAAAAAAATCAACCAAAAATTTAAATGTGGGCTATCTTAAATCTGTCAAAATGAAAATCAACTATAAAATAAAAACAAACCACTAAATAAAATAAAATTTAACTTCGAGATCAATATTGAAAGTAACTTATCAAAAATAAAAATAAATCAGATTTTTTTTCTAAAATTTATTTTTTTGATGTCATTCATTAAGGGAATTATACTATGGGCCATGATAGGAAATTACACCCGGGTTGAGTATAATCTCGTAAAAATACAAAAAAAGGAAATAAAATAATAACACTCACCTGTAATTCGCTTATAAATAGATTAAATATGAATTTTCACATTTTAGAGCAAAGAGATTTGTTTTAAATTCGTTAATTTTCAAAAGGATTTAGATAATGCAGGTAATAAAAAGTGTATCGTCTTGACATGAACAAGCAAACTGCCATCAGTCTCCAAAATGGCGACGCGCCGGTAATGAAACACACTTGCACTATTGTCTATAGTACCAATAGCATACACCCACGAAATTTCAAATGTTTCAAATAATCATAACTGTATTTTTTTTAATGTGGGCTATCCTAGGAGCCGGGCCATCTTCGGCGACACTACCTTATTATGTTTTTGGTTTCCAACAAATATTTTAATAATAAGAAACGAATGGGTAACTGCTGTAAGACTGAGCCGAAATGAACCACAATGGCAGGCAGCCATCCTCATCTAGTGTTCAGAGCATTTTGATAAGACTGACATGTATCCGAATCCATAGTACAGGATATCCTAAAAAGATAATTTTAACCGACTTCAAACAAAAGGAGATCTCTTTTAAATTAATTTTCTGTTATTTTCCTATGTTTGCGATTTTCTCGGTAAATAGTTTACCTATCTGTTGCTACTATACCTACCTAAATGTTTAAAGTTATTTAGTTTTAAGTATGTTACAGAAATCACTTCCACCTTCGAATGCGGCTGTCAGTAATATACATATTATCGCATGTAATTATAAAGATGTTTTTAATTCCATGAAAATAAACGTGCTTCACATAACTTTTGTTGTATTTTTTCTCTCTGATCACACACCAACTGGGCTACTACTAATGAACTTACTATTTTTCTGTTTATTTTTTTTTCCTACACGGCTCCTAAGTTCATCATCTCCTCGAATTGTTGACGCTGAAGAATATTGTTTCCAGTAATTAAAATAACCAAACAAACAAACAGGTTTAATTTCGCATTCACATACTACCTATTTTTATTATTACGTATTATCGTATTTATCAGGGACTTTTTTTTTTAAAGTGGCAACACTTCAGGGTCTCACACATAGATAAAAAAGTGGCGACAGTTGTCTATTCTTAATGCGTTATCTACCTTTTTACTTGATCTGAGTGTGGAGAATACATTACCAGGAGTCGATTGATATACTAGCCATATTTTTAAACCCCCGCATAATTTAAATATTTTGAAATGAAAATAACAGTTTTTCGTTTTATATCGTCGCCCATTTTGTGTTTATAAAAAAAAGAAAGTGACAAGGGACATTAATAGATCTATCAAGTAATCTATTCAAGTAATGTGAATCGTTGTTTTATAATGGCGGAGTTGAAAAAGTACATTGATTAATCATTATTTGTGACATTATTTAACAGCTGTCAGTGTCAATGTTACTATCAGCTGCCGTTTCGTTCTGAAATAATGAGCTTTTCGTTAAAGTTTTCACATTTAACATCCATTTTTATTTTGCGGGGTTTTAAAAATGTTTTAAGTGCCTGAAGATACTCTTTAGGTACCCAAGAGTATAAAAATTAGAATTTTAACTTCTCTAAACATCTTTATTTTTTTTTGTACAAATCCTGCCATGATTCTTTGAGTGGTTGTTGTAATTTGATGTGCTAACTTCTGTACTATATAAACGCAAAAGCACATCCATCCATTCATCCTCACAAGAGTATGAATGGATGGATGTTTGTAACTCTTTTACGCTTTGGTATGAACGGAATTATAGTCCATTCGTGTTAAGAAAATTGTGAGTCATCGTCATTGACCAATCAGTTACTAATATCGCAAATACCATTCTCTTTGTCGACGCGGTTGGCGCAGTGGCTGAGCGATCGACTGCTGCGCAGCGTGTTGCGGGTTCGATTCCCGCCCAGGGTAAACATTTGTGTGATGAGCTCTTGTGTTTGCCTTGTGTCTGGGTGTAGTTTATCTATATATGTATGTATTTACAAAAAAAAATGTATTTGTGTATGTATATCAGCTGTCTGACACCCATAGTACAGGGTCTCCCTAGTTTGGGGTCAGATGGCCGTGTGTGAAAATGTCCCCACATATTATTATTATTATTATTATTCTCTCTTCAGTTGCACTGATGACTCACTATTTTCTTAACGCGAATAGACTGTAGCTGAAGTTAGGCAGCAATTTTTTCCCCTTTTTTTTCGAAATCTACGCAGACTATGTCGCGGTCAGAAGCTAGTTATTTTCAAATATTTTTAAAATTTTACCAATTATAATAAACAACAATGTTAAGGCACAATCTGGCCTATACCAAATTTACCAATAACTGTTTTTACGCTAAGACACAGGGAATTTTCCTCTAACCGAATAGCGAACACAATCAGGCTGGTAAATGTAGTGTAACAGACGTCAACTCTCGTCATCTTTATAATACCAATGGCTCCACATTATACAGGAGTTATAAACAATGTGGATAATCATCTGTATAATAATATTGAGACCCAGAATAGCACTGATGTCAGTATTTTTCTCACGACCTCGTTCTCTCTATAAAAGCGCTAAAACAAGATGAAAGCTGTATTACTAAGGCTTCTTCCTTGCCTCTCAACAAATGAACATAGATATAGGTTTTTGTGTACTTCTAAGACAGTCTTAATAGCAAAACTGAAAGCTACTACTTATATAAATAGGTATAGGTACGTGTTTTTAGGAAAGGGAAGTTAAACTTCTTGACCTCGACTGCGATTGGTGTATGACATGGGTTTGTACCGATACCTATCAAAATAAATCGTTTAAAAAGATTGTTTCAAGGTTTGGTGCCTAGGTATAAAAAACAGTTGCTATGTAGGTATTTCAAATCTTTGATTTGACTCTACACGAATTTTACAATTTTGTGGTGCAGTTCTGTAAAAATCATCCTCAGTAAATTTAGGTGAAATGAACTTAAGATGAACTGTCAAATGCAATGACTGCCCATCTACCTCAAACGTACATAAATAATAATAATAAAGCCTTTTCATTTTCTACAAGCCTTATGAAACAGTAACACTTTGCCCGTGACTTTTCTCGAACGACGAATTTTCTCATGGATCTCCAATTTTTTGATAACGTAGCTTCCTATTGGCAAATTTTTGAAATAGGATGAGTAGCAGCGGGCAATGGAGCGAGCAATGCTTTGAGTTTCTCTAAGGGATAGAATTCCCAACGAGGAAATCCGGAGGAGAACTAAAGTCACTGACATGGCTCGCAGAATCAGCAAGCTGAAGTGGCAGTCGGCTGGTCACGTCTGTCGCAAGACCGACGGCCGATGGAGCAGACTTGTCCTAGAGTGGAGACCGTGAATCGGTAGACGCAGCGTGGGGCGCCCTCCAGCCCGATTGACTGATGACCTGAAGAAGGTAACCGGTGGTGGCTGGATGCGGAAGGCAGAGGACCGGGAAAAATGGCGCGCCATGGAGGAAGCTTATGTCCAACAGTGGACCAACAGTAAGTTGAAAAGATGATGATGGTAGGGCAAGTTTACATAAGGTACACCCTCTACATGCATTTGTTTATTTAAAATTGTCGCAAATACTCGTATATGAAGGTCTTTTGAAAATCTAAAGATAGATGAAAGAAATCATAGTTGAATAGAAGAATTACATTAGGTAGGCGGACCAAAGGTATAGGTAGACCAACTAGTACATAAACAAAATCGTTAAAACAATCCGATTGGGAGAAAAACTTTCCTTGTCAATAAAGCAAAAGGGCAGAATATCATTGTATTACCTACGTAGTTTATAAAGGCACTCGAGGAAACAATATTGAACTAGATTTCTCTGTGGTTTCCAATTTTCTTTGATAAGAGTATGAAACGCTCTGTTGCGACGAATCACAATTACCCCACAACTGATTGTCGATTAACAGAAATATAGAGATAGGTAAGTCAATAGTAACTGGGAAACAGCGATTTGAAATAAGTAGCACTTATTATTATTTTTCCCTTTTTTAGCAGTGTCCTGAAAAACATTGGTGTGAACTTTATTCAATTTCAGGCATACTTTGGTACTACTAAAATGTGATAACTGAGTTATCACTAATAAATAAATAGGAAAGTTAAGAAGAACATTCTGAAGAAACCCGATCGGATAATCTCATGCAAAATCTAAACCTCAGGTGTGTGTTGGCAAAGACTTTAATATCGAAAAAAAACCAATTCCGAGACTGTAGTGGATTTTTTCGTCAATTCGATTATTTCTAGGAGTGATATTAATTTTTTGTAGCTAAAAATTTACTTTAGGTTGATGCGGAGACGTCGGGATGTTTTAGACCCCTTCGACAAGCCTTTGATAGAGATAACTGGAAGGAGAGGTCTTTGCCCTTATAGCAGGTCTACTAGGTTTTAAGAAATAAAAGCTAAGTAGACTTGTACATAAAATTTATTAGCTCTCAAAAATGTAATGGATATATAAACACGGATATAGAAAACACTAACCTAAACGCACTATGTTAGCGTTGCGCTGTCTAGGCTCCACAGCCTGGCCGGCGAACAGGATCGGACCGAAGATAGACTGCCGCGGACAGCTCCGAGCTCTGGGACGGAGATCCCCAGGCGGTCCTATTAGTAGGACCCGCCCTGGGAGCAGTAGGCACGCGACAGCTCGATGGCTCGACTTAGAGATGGGTCAACTCGACTTACTAACTCGAGTTAACTCGAGTTGTGCTAAAATCGAGTTAACTCGAGTTTTAGCTTTAATACTCGAGTTGCAACAATAGGGTATTACACCCATTTTTGAAAAGTGTCTCAATGAAATTCTGTAGTGCTAATATGCCACCAAAAAAAAAACACAAAAATTTTATTCAATCGATAAATGCCATAAAAATGCACCTAAATTTTAAATTTTCAAATTTCGCGCGTAGTTCGACGAAAACGCCTCTTACTGGACGCCATATTGCTCCGCGTAAATGACGTCAGTTCGTTTTGTATCAAATGAGCTCATATTAAATATGATAATTGTATATCAGTTAAAAATAATTAACAGCATATTTTGTAATAGGTGTAATAATCAAAAAATTACGTTGGTTACGAAAATAATAAAAGTACAAAGCCTATATTACGCCAATCGGTTGACTGACAGTTGACAATTTTTTGTTTACACAGCCGTATGGCGTAATGACATGGCCGCTACTATTTCACGGTGTTTTATAACAGATTAAAAATACTGAAAACTTTAAATTGAATTTAAAAATTTGTTTTGTTATTTTATGAACTAAAACTTACATTTTCTGACTGCTTTATGCCTAAACTATCTTAATAACATATTTATAGATTTTTTCTCGTATGGAGTAAAATACCCTATTTATTTATTTACACCTCATGCACATAGGCACAAAGGCGGACTTAAGAGCGCCCATCCCCATCGCCCGAACGCGCGAGTGTGATTGAGAAATGTTTTGTTTCAACCAACGCAAAGCTCGAAAACAAACGAGAGAGTGAGAACGCGATAATATCACAGGAAGTGGCGCGCGGAAATTACACTAAAAAAAAACACAAATAAAATTGTAATTTAGAATCTCCATTACATGTGCAAGGTTTCTATGAAGCTGTTGTTGACTTTTTCAATGTATGAGTGCATTATGAATGGCCAAAGTTCAGATAAAATTGTGCAAAAAAGCAGATTTTCGGACGGGTTTACTGAATTTGTTTCTCAAAAAAGTAGATTTTTCGTTACATAGGTACCTAGATAAGGTTCCTATGTAACCACAAGATACCCGTATGTTAAAAATATTTAGAAGAAAATTTGTTATAATGCCGTAATCACGTACGAGCGTTTGTATGGGAAATATAACGGGATGGGAGCTCCTAATGCTTTGTTGATTGATGTCTTTCTTCAATCCTGCCTACGAAGTTTCGCAATGATAATTGTCCTAACAGAGAGTTGGATGGAAGAACAAATATAAAACAAATCATACACTTAGTTTCTTCCTGCTAACTCGAGTTGTGTAACTCGAATTAAATTCGAGTTACCTGAATTTCGACTCGAGTTAACTCGAGTTGTGTTTTTTCCGAGTTGGCACATCACTAGCTCGACTTAGGCCTGATACCGACTCTCGGTTGTGGACTGGTCGACTTTTACGTTATCAATACCGTGTTGTTTGTTCGAAACCGAAATCTAGACTGACTCATCATTTGTCAGATTGCCTTCAAGTCGGCTATTCTGAAATTCATATTATTTTCTAAATATGATTTCGCTGAGCGAGCGCGTCTGCTGGCTGTGGGTAAATGGGAGTCAGGTCTTCGGCTTCTGGCACTTCCGTCGTCAAACGTAGGTACTATGTTTGACGACACTACTTTTCGCCTCGCTGCTTCCTTACGTTTAGGAGCACCTTTTTGTTCTCCTCATCGCTGTCGCTGTGGGGAAACTGTCAACTGCCTCGGACACCACGGCCTATCGTGCAACCGGAGTGCAGGTCGCATAGCGCGGCACGCGAATATAAATGGCATCATTCGTCGCCGTCGGCGTTCCAGCAGTTTTGGAGCCCAACGGCTTGGCACGCGACGATGGCAAGAGACCGGACGGCATGTCATTATTTCCTTGGAAGTTGGTTAGGCCTTTAGTGTGGGACGCTACGTGCGTCGATACTCTTGCGCCATCCCATCTTCCAAGCTCAGCGTGCTGTGCTGGTGCTGCTGCTGTGGCTGCAGTAAACCTCAAACGGCGAAAGTATAGTCACCTTGGTGATAACTTTATTTTCGAGCCGTTTGGGGTTGAAACCCTCGGGTCGTGGGGTCCGAGTGCTCATCTCCTTTTTAAGGAAATTTCCAAAAGATTAGTTGACACTTCTCGTGATCCAAGAGCTGGTTTTTACTTTGGGCAGAGGTTAAGCATTGCCATCCAACGGGGCAATGCAGTCAGTCTCTTGGGCACATTCCCAGATGACGGCGATGTGGAGGAGTTTTTTGATGCCTTATTATATTAGTTTATTTTTGGTTTAATAGTTATAGGTTTTTCTTTTTTTTATTGTACGTGTAAATATTGTAAAATAATAAAAAAATAAATATGATTTCTCTTCTGGAACTCCAATATCGTCATATAGAGGGGTATTTTAGAACCGGCCAGGTCTAAGTGTAGTCTGCCAGTTATATTTTTATATTATTAGTGCGTAAAGGATTTTTAAGAACACCAGATACATTAGCAAGTATCCAGCCGTTTAGTAGAAAAATACATCAAACACATACTTATTTAACGACAACAAATATCAGTAAGAAGAATTTAAGCTATACATACCAAAAACTAATTAAAAAGAATAACTGACAATTGTCAATGTTGACATTAGAAATCATAACAAAATCAAGTACCTATTGCTTTTCAGGTCTTTCTAAAGAAACTATAAATATTTATAAAAACATATTTAGAAGACACACAGTCTTTATCAAGCTTCGAAGACAAGAGGTAAATATTGCTACAGGATTACTAAGAATCCTATGAAAACAAATATTATAAAAAATGATTGGATGCATAAAAAAAAATATGCATAGCATATACTATACCCTACAGTGGGGAAATTAAAGCAGATATAAAAATATGCCATTGATTTTTTTCTTTAAATCTATTATTTCCGTATCCATACTTTCTTATCGAAAAACGAATATAAATCCGAATCACCGATCCCTACTCATAACAGTGTGAAATGACCATTAGGCCTGTCATTTCCAATCATTCCTTGTCAGAAAGTGAAAGTAACCGCTTTTCATTATAAATAGAAGTTTTGCTCTCTAAAAATATCCAACAATTAGGTGTGGCCTCTCACTGGGTATTTTCGTATTTTTAATTAAAGCCCTGGTAATTACGAATGCCTTCAGGATGATACATGATGGTTTCATATAGCTTGTCTTTCACGGAAACCATAATTATGATGAACAATAATAGATATGAGTCGTAACTACTACATGTAGAATATTGGATAAGCCCCTATGCTTGAGCACACATCATCAAGTTCATTTCAAGTCAAACAGTTTTAAGTACCAACACTGTTATTTTTTACTATTCATAAAAACGCGACGTATCGTCTTATTATTTCATGTTTTGTTGAGATAATAGGTTATTATTTTAATAGTTATTTACACACTAATTAAATATTTACAGAACAATATACAAAAACAAATATTATATACCAATGGGGCCACAAAAAAGGCTTTCAATGGGACAAGTGCAGCCCTCTGGTCACGTGAAGAGTTATAGCAATCTCTCTAGAAACTAGGTGAGCCCCCTATGGCCCGCAGTGTGCCAACCCCGAACAATTCAAATTAATTACAATATTTTTTGATAATATGCTCCTATCTATTTGTTTTCGCGACTGTCAATTTAACTGTGTAATTTAACTTATAAAGAATAAACTATTAAAACGAATTTTAAACATGGTTGAATCATCCAGAATCTCCACAGTTCCTAAGTGAAATTAAGTGAAAAGCGTAGAGAATAAAAACTTATTTTCAGAAGAAAACTTATTTAAAAAACATTACGTCATACTATTTGATTATGGGGACAAATGTTTGTCGCATTTTTCTGGAGGGTTCTTAATTTGTTACGTAACCCTAAAATGTGAGTGGGTAGACTTAATTAAAATACATCGCATAAATCAGAATATATGCCTTAAATAAAAGCTTGGCCTTTACTATTAACCAAGCCTGTCATGTAATTGGTAAGATGACCAGTTAAATGTTAGACTGCGTTATAAATCTGGTTAACTCAGATCCATGGTAAATACCATCACGGAGAAATAAAATAATAAATGCAATTTTTATTCAGTCTAGCGGGAGGGGTTGATTAACAGGGATCCCAAATGCTTCTTGATGACAGGTCGAATCGGCTACAATTCATTAATTTTATTTGTAACGATTTCAAAACGTATCTGTAGGAACTGGATACTTTTCCGTAAAAACGCCTGTCCTTTCAGAAATAATAATAAAATAATAAAAATTATGCATTAGGTGAACAATAACACTAGTAAGTTCTAAGAGAGAATATAAAAGAAAATAATAAGACTAGCGTATTTAGAACTCTGGTACTCAAAGTAAGATTTAACTTGTGTTATGAGTACCAGTGTTCCAACAAAAGTAGACGCACAAAAGGTACTATCGCGGACCTTCCCGCCTGTTAAGTTAAAAAAAAATTCCCTTGGCGCCTGCGAAGTCAACGGGGCGGGGTAGAGAACGCTTCCATCTTTCAAGTGCAAGCAAAAATGAACTTAGTGGTGGTCAGGCGGGTGTGTCCACGATAGTACACTGATTTCCGCAAGAGATAGTAGAAAGGAAAGTATCAAGTTATTAGGAACTTACTCCTGAGAAAATACCGTCATAAAGCAAGTAAGTATTACTTTTTTAACACGTCAATCTTCGTAACTTGTGACAGTTTCTTCGAAATATATAGCTCGATAAACGACTAGTATTGGTTGAATATGAATTAATAATCAAGAAATACCAAGAAAATAAATCGCGGGACCATCGTTACGTCAATATTGAGCAGTTTGACCTAAACTTGTTTGTAAAGGAAAATTTAACAAATTCTATAAGTTTATGGAACATTTACTACTGGTAGAGAACTAAATAAACCGACAAGAAACATTTACTTACTTATGTACAGACCCTAGTCCGGTTTTAATCAATACATTCGTAAGGCAAAGCCCTTATGATCTCTGATCAAATTTGGATCGATGTTTATGGTGAAACTGTCTCTTTCCGCGTCAAACGACTGGTACTGGGAACTGCTTTTAGTTCGAGCGGCCCGTAGACACGCACACACACACTTATTTTACAGCTAGCTTCTGCCCGCGACTTCGTACGCGGATCCTGTTGCTTATGCCAGCGACGGGAAAATCGGGGTCGGCAAAATCGAAGATCTGAAACGTCTAAGTGACTGCTCCCCTGCGTTACCGGGTAGGCTACCGTGTCACGAAGATAAATGGAAAAGGAAATTAAACACTCAAATCTCTCTCTCTCTCTCTCTCTCTCTCTCTTGGGTAGACTGTTGAAACTAAAAATGTTATTATAGTAATGTTTATTATATTAATAAGAACTTAATGTACACAGTTATGCAGTAAATATATCTTTATCTTTATCTTTAAGCCCAAAGACATATTTATTCAATAAAATAAAAAAATAAATGGGAGTTTTGGCCAGTAGAGTCAAATTTTCAATGATATACCATCGTCATCAAAAATCAGTCCTAAACTGTTACCGCCTTCACCGCGTGGAGGTACTCCCACCTTATTATAATATACATCGAAATTAGTGATAGCTTTACAGTAAAATTTTAAAAATTACAGCTTTGATTTCCACGTCAGATGTTTCTGATCTTCGATTTTTATAAGTCAACAGGAAATGCCCATCAGACCGAACAACTTTTGCTAAGACGTCTTTAATGTATGTGTTATGGTGTAGCTGGGCTCTTGGAGTTCCACATCAGGTGTTCCAGATCTTCAAATTTATTCTCTCAGCAGAAAATGCTCATCACGTGGAACAATTTTTGCTACGGTACCATTTTTGTATCTCTTATAGTTTAGCTGGTCTGTTGCGGTTCTGCATCAGGTGTTCAAGTTTCCAAAATAAATTATAGCCTATATGTTGCCCAGACTTAATACCTATACAACAACAAAAAAATCATTCAAATCCGTCCAGCAGTTCCGAAGATTAGCGTGTACAAACAAACAGACAAACAGACAGACTTTTTTTTGGATTTGTGCTCTATTACTGTTTCTAAACCCCCCTCAATTATTATTTTTTTAATATATTCAATGTACAGACACAGTTTTTTTACTGTTTTATTATATGTTTAGATTACTGTCTGTATTTTGGAAGTAGTGTAGGCATCGTTTCTTTTCTATGGAGTGTCATGGGTGTGGTTCTGGTGAGTTATGGTGTACCAACCTACTAAGAGTCGGGGGTTCTTTTAAATTAAAAAGAGAAAACGAGAGAAAAACTGTGTTAAATAAGTAGCACGTTGGCCTCCGACGGCGCCAGGCTAAACAATGCCGTGTTATAAAAATAAGACTATCTCTTCTAAATAAAAATACTTTCTAAAACAAAACCAGAGTGTAGTGAAATGGTTTCGACATTGTTTTGACTAAATGTTGCAGCATGCCATATGCAACCTTTATAGTACCTATTTACTATACTGCCTCTTGTTTGCACCTGATGCTTTCGACTGAAAAAGCAATAATACTGCATTTTACGAATGCACGTCAAACTATCACGTAAGGGATCTATAATTGATTGCTATAACTTGTCATTATTTAACTATTGTGTCTCCTAATCGACAGTTGAGCTCATATAATATCCTTAAATAGCTTTAACTTTTTTTTTTAATAACTAATTTAAGTTATAAATACTGACATACAGTAAGATCAAACTATACATTTGTACCCTTACTGTATAGGTACTAATGTTTGTATGTCAGTATTGTAGGGCAAATGGTATTCCATTTAAAATAATAACCGTATTTAAATTATTGTACCCTAGCGATTCTGCAAATTAAAACTCGTCAGGTAACTAAACAGCTCTTGGCAC
Organism: Charanyca ferruginea; assembly: GCA_947361185.1. NCBI lineage: Eukaryota > Metazoa > Arthropoda > Insecta > Lepidoptera > Noctuidae > Charanyca > Charanyca ferruginea. Next base: position 12,720,280 of record OX376073.1, on the reverse strand, counting down.
AAAATTTATAAAACAAAAATCGTGACATTTTCTCAGCAGGTTTTTCAGTTTTCAGTTCCGTTTTTCTACACAGGCAAAAAGCGACGTATCTTCAGATTTATGCTAGTTATGCATGGCCGCGTAAGCTGACTACCACAGCGGCTCAACATGGGCTGAACTTGTTTACTCAATAAACTAGAACACCTCATTTGATGCTCTAGTCTTTTTGAACTAAAGTATGTAAATTAAGAAGCAAATGAGCCACGAATATTTGTTGAAAAACAGTCGATAATATAACGGGGTGTAAAAACGGCCTCGCTTTTGAGTAGAATAAGAGGCAGTCACAATATCATCCTCAAGACTGTGGCGGCCGATTTGTCCTCCACAATAGTGAGGCAATTTGTGAGAGGACTTACACCCTAGTATTTTGTTTCTAGTGGTGGGTGGTCCTCTCATTTATTGGTCTTTAGTTAATGTACTAACAATAGTGTTTAAGTACAAACCTGTTACTAACAATTTATGGATCTCGTAGTTGTCTTGTAGTTGTGTTTTATTCCACGAAGGTGAGTTGGTCTTTTTTGTAGAAGTCTGATGCATATATACATTGTATCTATGTGCTCACGCTCAAAAGTGCACGGTCACACAAGCACAGTCTTCACGTATGTACACAGATACAATACATACCTTAATGCCCGTGGTACACGTTGAGCGCCATGGTGGACACCGTGTGTCCGGATTTATTCCCTTGACGTCGAGTCGCACCACGTCGAGTCGCCGCTACGTCGAATCGCCACTACGTCGAGTCGCCGCCGGCCGTCACGTCTACTTGTTCTTTTGATATTTCCAGAATTATACTTTTTATTAAAATTAAAATCTGCCTGGTGCCCCCACGTCGAATGTGACGAAAGGTACAGTCAACGATATAAATTATTCAATTATTACAGTCTAAATAAATATAAATATTATAAAGACTGTAGGTATTATGATTTGAATAATTTATTGCGTTGACGGTACAGTCAACGCAATAAATTATTCAAATTGTCGTCACATTTGACGTGACGGCACCAGGCAGATTTTTTTTTTAATAGAAAGCCTTAAGAAATATTTAAAGAACAAGTAGACGTGACGGCGACTGAACATGACACTCGATGTAGTGGCGACTCGACGTGGTGCGAGTCGACGTCAAGGGAATAAATCGTGTCCGACGCTAGTGGAGGTTTTACCTTCAACATTTACGGCTCGGCAGTCAAAGACTTAAAGTTGCAAACAGGTATGACTGTGCGTTTGTCAACACATTTTGTAAAACAGTTTGTTTACACTACCGTTCAACACAAAGTAATCATCCGCCTAGCCTTTTCTCAACCATGGTGGGGTTGGCGAAAGTCTAAGCAACTGAATACCATTGTTTTGCATAGAGTGACTGCCTACACTTAACACTACGTAAATTGTTATTTGTTAACTACCCTACCTACCCTACCCTAGTTACCTACCTACCTACCAACTCTACCTACCTACCCTACCAACCTACACTACCTACCTAAAATTTTCTATCTACAAACCTTCTCCTGACAATAAGGAACACAATAAAAAAAGAATTATCCAATTTGGTCCAGCCTTTAGCAAGTTATGCGCTTAAATACATTTCGGAGATTCATTTTTATATACCTAAGTATATAAGATGTAAAGCTTGACACAGACCTTGGAATAATTTATCAAATACGAACCATTTCAATCACTTTTTCCCTTACAAACAACTTTTATAAATTAAATAACTTTTCGATCACTCCTTCCGCTGTATACGCCCTCTTTTGTGTGTCAGTCACTCTGTCACTTACGATCAATATTCTTAACCGGTGGAGTTCTTATTCACTTTACGAATGGATGGACAAACTCATGACTCATTTCCGAATTAATTACCTCTTTTTTTAACATGTGTGTCGTCCGAATGCTGGGCAATTCTCCCCAATATCCTTTCACGCTCTTCGTTATTTTCATCAACTTTATTATAACAGTTTGTTTTAAACGTTGCCCTACACTAGGAAATTCTCCTGAATTGTAGGTGTGTTTATGTTTAGGTATTTGTACTGTGCAGGAATCAAACCAGAGACACTCAGTGCAGCAAACGGTCGTTCAGCCGTTGCACCAAGTGTGCCTTCAAAAATGTTAAATATAGTAACACTAGCAGCCCGACCCGGCTTCGCATGGGCCTATAGCCTTCCTCGATTAATGGACTATCAAACACAAGAATATTTTTTCAGTTCGAGCCCGTAGATCCTGAAATTAGCGCGTTCAACCAAACAAACAAACAAACTCATCAGCTTTATAATATTAGTATAGATTATGTACATGAGATTTATATAAACTTAACTACTTAATGTAATGCCGCCTATTTGCCTAACGTAATACAACCAAGCCAATACTACCATTAGTACCTACCAAAGTACCTCCATGCTAGACTCATTATTATCATGTTTAGATAATAATCTCACATACAAATGCCTAGTAATTATTACTAGTAGCAACACTGCTAGATACTAATGAGCTGCCAAGCTTAATGTTGTTTTGTATCTAGTAATAGATAACAGTTATTTAGAGAGCCTATCTTCGTAGGGAGTGCTTAATAACACGAATAGGAACAATTCACAACTATCTATGTTAACAAGTGGGTAAAAAAGATGTCCATATTTACTAAGATAATTATTTTCTACGTGGTTGTTTTTTTTTCGTCCTTTGTTAAGTGGGCGATAGATGTACGAGCTAGTATGCGTAATAAGTAAAGACCCAAATAGACTAATTTCAAACATGCTTTTAACCAAATCTATTAGGTTGGTTTGGTCTGCACGCTTTAGAATGGAGACCGCGTATGGGCAAGCGTAGTGTGGGACGCCCTGCGGCACGATGACCGACGATTTGAAGAAGGTGGCTGGCAGTGGATTGATGCGGGCTTCCCAAGACCGGGTTGGTTGACGATCTCTGGGGTAGGCCAATGGCAGTGGACGCCAATAGGCTGAATGAGTATTTTTGGATAGATTTATGATTCCAAAACACGTTTTGAAAAAAAAACTGTATGTAAAATAACGGTAACCTAGCCTCTTACCTTGACCTTCGATTCTAATTAGCTACTTAGTTTGATAGACAATCAACAATATGCGTATCTAGTTAACAGCTAAACTAAGCAATATTATTTGAGCTTTGCTGCTTTGCTTTGCTTTTTTGTGGTATTAGTTTATGTTTTGTTTATTTAATTTGTGTAATTTTATCTATGGGCCCTAGTTGCCCGATAATAAAGAATAATAATAATAATTATGATTATACCTACTGACATACTGAATTGATGCTTAGTACCAAGAAAATGCGGAGCCACCGTTGACAAGGAAAACTTTTTTTACCCAGAAAATCCACATAATTATTTCCTGGAGTGAAAATCTAAAACATTGCAAAACATAACTAGCAAATGGTGTCAATTTATCACATGGATCTCAGTTTCATTTTACACCAAAAGCTTGAAACCTATCCGGAGATTGGAAGGAAAGTACGCAGTCAATTTTATTATATGCTCATACATCTTATGACTGCGTTGATAAAATACTTTATATCGTACAACGTTTTGGAATAAGAAATGAGAATTCTGAAAATAAGGCAGTGCCTGACGTTTATGTTGAGTCATAAATCCAATGTTATGTACTTGAGAATGCTAAACAATTACATAATAAAACAGGCACGGATATTGATTAAGACGTGCCTATTTTTCCGTAAATTTGTTTCTGGCTATTCCAGTATTTTAAAGATCAGAGTAAGATCGTTCATAAAAATATTCCTTTGAACATCATAACAAAAGTAATCTTGAAGTATTTGTTTATTTTGCTAAAGGTAATGTCACACGTCAGTAAACAGCAGCCAATATTCGTAATCTGGAACGATACTTCACTCAATTTCAAGCCTCGTTATTGAGTAAGTGATCCGTAAAAGAATACATTCTTTGGAGACGTTGGTACCTACCTATATTTAATACGAAAATACGATAAAGGGAAAATAAAAGGGAAATCGGAATAGACGTCGACAACATTCTAAGGATCGACAGCTCACCTCAAGTCCACTTCACTTAAATTCACCGTAGGTGATTTTTTACAGAATAGCACTTCAGTTCGACTTCTAGTCTATTTGTCACAGTATGGGTTAGCATAGCATTAATTTATCGAACGGAACTTATGGAACGAGCAACTTTCCTTCTCAAAAAGTGCCTGTTAAATGGTTTAATTGAAATAAATGCTATGACTTTGAGTATTTAATTTTGGTACAAAGAGATTTTGTATTTGTTGAAAAACAAATGATGAAAACTTGAAGGATGCAGTGATGATAAAATTGGTTGATTACATAAGTCAACACGAATCTTGAGTTTGGGTTCTTTATGTCTGATATTTATCACAGTCCCCAAAGCGTATACCTGTATATCTATGTAAATATATGTACCTATAAGTAGTATTATAACATTTCTAAAGCGACTAATTAATCAAACGTCACCGTACTCATTCATCCTATGTGAACTCAGAACACAATCATTAACACAGTGTTTCAAACTTGTTATTTTCTCCCGCCCGAACAAACACAAACTCGACTTCATTTACAATGTAGTAATAATTATGATTAGTAATTCGTTCTGACAGCCCATAACGCAGACTGTTAAAAGTTTTTCTAAATACGAACAGCGTTTTTCTCATAGGTATAAACTTAACCAATAAGGTTGCATATGATGTCTAGTACAGCCAGTGTCTCTACAGTACTCTATCTGATATATGTATATGTATATTTCTCTATTATTCAAAATGTAATTGAGTTTTCTGAAAAACTTAGAACGAACTCGATCTTATAGATAGATAGATATAGGTATAAAACATTTATTTGGTGCACACAAAAGACATATTATAGTATTTCGGTTTAATCCGATAACTATATTTACTTTTTATAAGCATGAAATCATTCATCGCACGTTATGTTTACATTTTATAATATTTGTTTTTGTAGATTCTTGGAATCTTATGAATAGAACGTGTATTATGTACTTACAGTTATAAGCTGGTTCTGTCTGTATTTCATTACATAATATTCCTGTATCATCATCATTTCATATCATCTTTTACAAACCTGAAAAATTAATAAAATAAATTTGTGAAGAGCGGTCAGAAAACAAAACCTGTCAAAGAGTCAGTCTAGATCTCGCTGTCGCTTGGGTAACACGCTGATTACCCATACGCTTACGTTGCTGAAGTCTACCAGTCTACTTACTGCAAGTCTACCAGTCTACAACCGAGAGTCGGTTAAGCGGGTTAAGCCGAGCTGTCGCGTGCCTGTTGCTCCCAGGGCGGGTCCTCCTACTGACCGCCTGGGGGACCTCCGTCCCCGAGCTGATCGCGCCTGTCTTCTCTTCGGCCGATCCTGTTGCCGGCCAGACTGTGGATCCTTCTAACCTGGAACTCTCTGCCTATTCTAGTGCGTTTAGGTTAGTGATTTAAATTTACTTCTATTGTTTTTGATACTCATCACATTCTAATCTTTCGTGTGAGAGCTATTAAATTCAATTCGTACAGTTCTACATAGCCTTTTATTTCATAAACTATGAGAATTGTAACAATATATTATCACAATACAAAAAAAAAACAAATCAAATAAGGATTAGGACAAAGTGAGGTATGCGTCTCAAGGTTGCACCACATGGGAGTCCAGCTCAGCATGTATCAGGCAAATATACCTGACGCTGATATTCTGCGGAATTCAAGCAGTGGCATGTGGACGTCGAGCAGATGAGATAGATTGGTGTCGACAGGTGTTGCTCTCAAAGTTTTAAAGTGCGGACTAAAGTTCTGTAAGTATACCCGCAATTATAATTATATTGTATTTTACTTACCTCAGATTCGTTGTTGAATTTGTATTTGCTTTGGTGGTTATACTCTCAGTGTTCCACGCGGTTTATCTGCCTTTTCTATACTAATATGTTTGTTTGTATGTTTGTAAGTTTGTATGTAGGGGGGTAATATACGAAACTACTCATCCGATTTAAAAAGTTATGTCACCAACAGGAAGCTACGTTATCCCTGAATGCTATAGGCTATATTACATAATCAAAAAATTAGAGATTCTTGAGAAAATTCACGCGGACGAAGTCGCGGGTATAGTGCTAGTGTTTCATAATCTGAGCTACTTACAATAAAGTTTCGAATTGGGAAACGTTCTTGCTCGTTGATGTGTAACCCTGACCATGAAAAAAGAAATCACCAGATCTATACATTTCGTGGAGCTACGTGAACATAAATAAAAGAAAGTAAAACAAAAATGGCGAAGAATGATGAGTTTAAAGACCCCTTTTAGGTTTTTATTTAATTACACCGTGTAAGTATATTCCCAAGACAAAATCCTATCATAATTTATTATTAAAGTAAAGCAACTATAAATATTACCAAAACTAGACACCTAAATCATTTAAAAAATGCGAACAATCTGGATGAATGTTCGTGCTTAATCACCACGAAATGGCTTAAGGAATTAGGATGAAATGTAGAGCCGGAACGTACTTAAGTATCCTAGATTAGATGAGCTACATCCCAAGAAAACGAGGTTGTAAGTCATGTAGACATCTGGATTTAGTGGTGTGAGAAAAAGTAGCTCACTTTATTTATTGATGTGAGAATAAGATCCATTTCTTGTGGAGATAGGCTATTAAAACAAAGTAAACGTGCTGTCCTTGTGCCATTTGCAAGTAGCATGGTGCACATGTGCATGTATGTATTATGACGTGGGTACATATACAATCAATAAAATAGATTCAGGGTCGTCATATACAGTTGAAGTTTTCTTAGAAACCAATGCATATTTTCAAATGAAATTGATTGAATGCATCCACAGTTACCGCTAGGCAAAGGTCTCCATGCAATGGGTGCCTGAAGATGGTCGTCATCGCCGGGGCCGGCTCAGGGGGAGGTAGCGAGATGACGTGTGAGGCGAGGGCGCAAGAAAAGATGACCTGCCATTCCCTCGGTGAACACTTAGGTGAAGTGAGCTGTCATTAGATTGTAATGCTTTGTAAATCCCTAGCAACGGGACACATGACAGCTCACTTCACCTAGGTGTTCACCGAGGCAGATTGTAACAGAATAGACATACTGGAAAGATTCGGGGATTTTACCAAGCAGTAACAGGCTAAAAAAAAACATGAATTAATTAAATTAACATATCCATCACGTGAACATAAGCCTTCCCCGTAGAACGTCACAACGAGCGGCAACCTGCCGCTTGCATCCACCGGTTAACCGCGACCTTGACGATGTCGTCGGTTTAACTGGTGGAGAGGCCCATGTTTAACAGTGGACGTTTTTCGGCTGATGATGATGATCCATCACGTTCTTAAGAAAAAGTTAACGATATCAAACGACCCTGGTTATTTATCATACACATTGAGAAACTTCTTAAATCTTTTGAGCATACTTAAGGATTAGTTTACACCTAGCCGTAACGCGAAGCGACGACGACGTTGCACTCACTTTTCAATATAGCGACACAATATCTAACTTAATTAGTACACGCTATTGTAGAGACTTGCCCAGCAGAGAGGCTTTATATAATGAAGCCATAACTATTTAGTCTATGGTTAGAACCTTCTGTATACTTTAGGAATATATTTGAATGATGTAGAAGATAGTTTTTATATACTATGACATGTGATGTCAATTATACCCAGCTAAGCTCAGAGCTGCGGTCTGATAAAGTTCCTCTCGCTAATTCTGATTAATATAGTCTTCTACAAGTCGATAATATCTTTCATTCAACGTAGCTTAGACTCACAGTAATTCGTACCTTGCTACAAGTGTAACTCAGGTGTTACAAATTGGCGGAGAAGCGCCGGGTAGAAGTATTTTTTTCAGATGCGCAAAGCGAGTGCTCGCCCCCAGAGCATTTAATATTCCAGCAGATGTAGCTGGAAGGCCTATCAATAGGGCCAGATTGATGATTACGCTGGTGTAGCAGCGAAGAATTATACGTATAAGCGTTTTATATTATAAAGTGCAGTGCAGACGAGCGATTTTTCGGCATCGCATAAAAGGAAATACAGAGAAGTATTTGTGTCATTTATCAAATATTATTATAAACCGCGATGTATCATTGTTCTGGTCGTGAGATTTTTCCGGGTGAAAATATGCCCTACTATTATGGCGATCAGGGTATGGATTTCGATGATTTTATCGTAGAGTTTGAGGCGGTTGCAGTTCGCAAAGTTTGGCGTCCATGCGATTACGCAGTAATTTTGCAGGCTTTTTTGCTAGGCACTGCACATGCACTGTATCGCTGTATATTATATGATGAGAATTTGAATTACACAGATTTGTACGACAGAATAAGGGAAGAATTCGCTGGGAGATGGCCCGCTAGAAAGAAGCGGCAACGTTTACAGCAGCAGGCCGTAATTCCAGTAGTGGAATCGGCGAAAGAGGTTAAGTCTGAGGATATTAATGGTTCATTTTCCCATAGAAATGAAAAAGATGGCTGCCAAGCAGGCAGTGTTGAAAAAGATGTGGTTGATGTGTCTAGCTGTCTAGAGAGCAGCCTAGATGAAAATGAGGCACAGAAGTCTGTCTCATCCCCCCTAGAGTACGAGGAGGAGAAGGATGAATCGGGTTAGTCCGGTCCGATTATTTTATTATGTAGAAATCTTTCAGAGCAACCTGATGTCGAGGTGCCGAAGGAAGAAGAAGTAGTTGATGTTTCGTACCAGCAGGTACAAGATAATGTTGTCACTGACGTTCAGGAAAAGAACTTGGTGATGGTAGAATGCAAGACGAGTGGTAAGGCATTCGTTGAGGTGGACGAAAATGTTGTCGTCGAGTCGTCGCGAGACATGTATAATGTTGGTTCGGATAACCAAAGTTATATTGAAGCGAATAGTAAGGTCACGCGTGATGTGAAATTATATAATATGGTTCCGCAACCTGCTGTGATAAATAAATATATAACACGTATGAGTTTTAAATCCTTATTAATTTCGAAGCATAGGAAAATAAAAATAAAATATATTAATAAATATATAGGTCGAACTGAGAACCTCATTCCGTCGAAGTCGGTTAAAAATAATTTATTACGACTAGCTTTGATGAAGAAAATATTCGGTAGTATGAACTCTCCTTTAGGTAAATTTTATTATTGTCAATTTTTGAAAGATGATTTTATTTTTATTTTTATGGCTAGCTCTAAACAGTTTTGTATCATAATATCTTTTATGGATACGATTGAATTGAAACTTTTTGTTTATAATAATTCTTGACATATGTAGGTTACGACAATAGTTATTTGTTATACAAGAGTGCAAAGTTGCTTTTTAACCGCGTGTTCAATTTTGATGACCGAGCAAGCGAAGGATTCTAAAATTGAATCACGAGCGCAGCGAGTGATTCAAAATTAGAATCCTGAGCGTTAGCGAGGGAATCAAAAGAGCACGAGGTGAAAAATCTTTGCACTCGAGTGCAACACGTAACTTTTCATTCCACCTCAGCGAGGAAATGACTAAATCCAAAAAAATAACGTTTACAAAGTCTGAGTTTTTAACAAATTAAAAAAAAGTTGTATGATATATTCGGCACCATAGAGGTAGCAGTAAATAGGTTTAATGTTTTTTTTTTAATTCACAAACTTAGTGCACACGATGTTCTAAATTCAATTTACTTTATCCTCTAGAGAATAAAAACGGCTTTTCCACTCAGATATTGAAGATAAATTTTCTTTATCCTCTAGAGAATAAAAACGGCTTTTCCACTCAGATATTGAAGATTAAAAATACTCTTTCCGAGATGGTGGGATGAAAATATAATTAAATAGAAACTTTTTGTCAATAATATTTCTAGGTTGTGTATTATTTGTCATTTTATTAATTATTGGATGTTATACAGCATAGTTGCCATGGTTATTTAGGTCTGTCATGATGGACAGTTGATGCTAGGTGTATTGTTATGTATGTGATTAGAAATATTTCGACATGATAATAATGCGTGTTTTTTTGTATTTTCATATTTACTACGAGCTGAAGTCTGATGGGTGCCCACATTTTTTGAAGTCTAATGGATTTTTGTTAAAAAACGTGTATCTTATTCCTTTTTTTTACTTAGTAGATTATTTAATGTAGTAGTAATAGTGTAGAATAGGACTCCAACAGGCCTCGTTCACTGACGTAGCCAATTACGCTAACAGAGTATAATCTCTGCGTAAGCTGTCGAATCGACACGCATGGTTTATTAAGTGAACAAAGTTTGTTTCGAGTTTAGTCTTTTCTCATTTAATTGTAAACCTCGTATAGGGAGAAATATAGGTCACCAAGAAAGGAGGACATGGATTTGGCCATGTCATTTGTCTAGTGGGCTGTTCATAAAGTTTTAGTGTGGTTTTATTTATGCAAGGTTTAAACATGATGTCGTTGTATTTGAGCTGATGCACGGTCGCATCTATTGTTTTTATTCTATTTCCATATAAATGTTATAACGTCGTACGTCATGAGTTAAGCCACCTCAAGAGAGGCAGACCCATTGTTTCCCACACATAGGCAGGGACTTTACTATAGGTTTAAGTAGTTGTTAGGTTAGTTAGTCAATTACTTCGTAAACTAGTATTGGTGTCCAGAACGTTCAGAACATGAATAAAAGCTACTAGTTCCTCTTATTCATGAAGGGGGCGTAGCTGATGTAGAGACTTGCCCAGCAGAGAGGCTTTATGTAATGAAGCCATAACTATTTAGTCTATGGTAAGAACCTTCTGGATACTTTAGGAATATATTTGAATGATGTAGAAGATAGTTTTTATATACTATGACATGTGATGTCAGTTATACCCAGCTAAGCTCAGAGCTGCAGTCTGATAAAGTTCCTCTCGCTAAATCTGTTTAATATAGTCTTCTACAAGTCGATAATATCTTTCATTCAACGTAGCTTAGACTCACAGTAATTCGTACCTTGCTACAAGTGTAACTCAGGTGTTACACTATGCACGTTCAAGTTTGACGAGATACGATGCGCTACGCAGCGAGGTGAACTTCGACACGCGATATTCTATGGTGTAGAAAAGCTTTTTACAAAAAAGACAACCACCTTCAAAACCTGGAACGTGAAAAATAACTTTAGCACAGAACACACACTGACTTTAGTTTCGAAAGTTTTTTAAGCTTTAAAAAGCTTTTTATTTTCCGCTTAAACAGAGATTGAAAGTTGACTACTCCAAAGATTGAAGAAACTAAAACGTCGTCTTTGTAAATATTTTGGGTATTTGTTGATTTTTCAAAAAGTGCTAGATTAATTTCGATAAAATTTATATGAGACCACCCCTGAGGTATACCCTAAACATATAAAAAAGAATTTTCAAAATCGGTTTACGTTTGCCGGAGAAATCGCGTAACAAATCGCGCACATACTTAATGCAAATTTAAGACTTATATGGTTTTCTCATGGATGCCATTATCAGAACTGGACCAAATTATGGACCAAATGGGACTAAGGGAAGCACTAGCTTTCAAATAAAGCCAGTGCTTCTAGCTTAAAGAATCATCAAAGTCGGTTAACCCAGTCCAAAGATCTCTGGTAACAAACATAAAAAAAATACAGATGAATTGATAACCTCCTCCTTTTTTGAAGTCGGTTGAAAATAAGTTTGATCTTGCGTGGCAATCTTAAAAAAGTGCGCGCCTCGTCGAATCCCCTCACGTCAGTGTGAGCTGACAAAGGTAATAAAAGGTTCATTCTTCTATGCCTCTACTTGCTAAATCTGTCCTAAATATACTTTATCGTCTATCCTAAACTCGTTATCCACTAATCGTTACAATACTGTTGTACCTAAGTTTCAAAATGACATAGGTAACCCTACATATCATATGGAAGTCATTTAAGTTTATAAATCTAGTTATAATCCGGGTCAATGGTAATGACCTGCCACCCTCTAGCCACAATCACCGACCCGGGAAGGTTTCATGATAGAAATTGATAGCAATTTGCCGAATTAAGTGCTTTTTTAACCGACTTCAAAAAGGAGGAGGTTATCAATTCGAATGTTTTTTTTTTTTTTTTTTTTCTTTTTTTTTTATGTATGTTCGGGCATAACTCTGTCATATATAGACGGATTTGCAAAATTCTTTTTTTGTTCGAAAGGGGTTTATTCCGAAAAGGTCCCATATAAATTTTATCAAAATTGGTACAGCCCTTTTTGAGAAAATCAACAAATTCCCAAAAAAACTTGCTTAGACGACGTTTTAGTTTCTTTAATCACTGGACGACTTAAAATCTCTTTTAAGTGTGTTGCTGTTTCTTAATGGATATGGATGTTAAGGCAACACTAAAAAGCGAAAAATAAAAAGTTTTTTCAAAAAAAAATAAAACCGCCTTCAAAAAATTAATGTTTGTTCTGTGCTAAAGTTATTTATCACTTTTTAGTTTTTGAAGGCGGTTTTCTTTTTTTTGAAAAATCTTTTTTCTCACAATATATTGAACGTACTATGTACCCTCCCACTGACTTGTCCAAAAACTTGAAGATTAATTAAAAGAAGAGAACATTTTTGAAAAATAGTTTTAAGGCCAGGATTTAAGAAAAAAAATCGTGTTACGTCAGCTGCAAAACTCTTTCACAAAAATATGATCTACTCATTCTTAATTCTTATACATCTTGCGTATCAAGTTTACTTAGGTTCATTAATATCCAAGATTTTGAACCTAAATGCGACGAAAATGAAAAGACGATGTAACAAGCACGTTTTCTGAAATAGCTCATAAACTCAGCGGATTTAGTTACTTTATATTTCTGAATAATAAAAAGGCAAAATCCCCCCTTAGGGAGGCCTATGTCCAGCAGTGGACGTCTTTAGGTTGAAATGATGATGATGATGAATAAAAAGGAGAGCAAATTCTTTAAAACACCATCATAGATATCTGCCTAAATTATAAACTCACTATGATCTGAATTTATTATTATTATCTATTAAATCTAGAATTAAGGCAAGGAGGAGGAATTAAGGGAATTAAGGCTTCTAACAGCAACAAAATATGTTCATCATTTTAGTTTTGATTAGTATTTTCTTTCATATGGAAATTTTAAATCCTCTATTTGCATGTGGATAAAGTTTACGCGGATACGATTGGATAAATATACAATTTACTGGCTGTGGGTGAGTGGGAGTCGGGCCTCTGGCTTCAGGCACCTCCGTCACCCAACATCGGTACTATGCTGTGTGATAATACCTTCCGACTCGCTACATGCCTGCGTCTGGGCGCTCCATGCGGGGCTCCACATCGTTGCCAGTGTGGTGAAGCAGTCGACTGCCTCGGACATCATGGCCTATCCTGCAGTAGAAGCGCAGGCCGAATGGCACGGCACGCCAGCATCAATGACATCCTCCGTCGTGCTCTTGCCACCGCCGGGGTGCCTGCTATTTTAGAACCCAATGGCTTGGCACGCGACGATGGGAAGAGACCAGATGGGATGACCATAATGCCTTGGAAGTTGAGTAGGCCTTTGGTGTGGGACGCAACATGTGTCGACACCCTTGCGCCATCTCATCTTCCTAGCACATCATGTTGTGCTGCGGCGGCTGCTGCAGGTGCCCTAGCACATCATGTTGTGCTGGGGCGGCTGCTGCAGGTGCCGAAAACCTCAAACGGCGCAAATATAATAACCTTCTTGGAAGCTATATATTTGAGCCGTTTGGGGTGGAAACTCTAGGGCCATGGGATCCGAGTGCCCATATTGTTTTTCGTGACATCGCCAAGCGGCTGGTCGACTCTTCACGTGACCCGAAGGCTGGTCTATTCTTGGGTCAAAGAATCAGCATTGCCATACAACGTGGCAATGCTGCCAGCCTGTCGGGCACGTTTCCCGTTGACAACGATGTGGACGAGTTTTTTGATGCCCTTTGAGCTTCCTGCCTTTTTCTTAGAATTGTAAATAATTTCATTATTTTGGTTTTTATAAATTAATTAAATATTATGAATTTCCATGTAAAAACGATTAAAACGTATTGAAATGTAATTCAATGAAATATATAATATTTTCTCCTACAAACACGGAAAAGGATTTGGACTTAGCAGAAGTTTTCGGGAGAATAAATTGTAATCTGCTCCCGATCGATTCTTATGAGTATATATTTGTACAACGGGTTCCTGACATCATCACGTTCAAAGAATGTTTGACGTGTTCCACAAGCTGACAACCTCATACTTATTTGTGATATACGTACCTACTTAGGAAGGAATGTTTGGCACGTGTCCCACAAACCGACTATCTAATATGTGTGATAGGCGTATTATGTAATCATATATTCAGTCGTGTGGTTGGTTTTCCTAGAACTGACACTAGTCGGCTTATTATTTTCACGATTGCCTATATGATTGTATCTTTGAAATAATGAGCATTATGCTGCAAGATTCTGGTATATTTTCAAACACCTACATCTCAAAATACCATTTTGTCGTCCAATTAATGCCAGAATTTTCCAATTTCTACAGTACGAACCTACCCACCCCCGAGTATCAATATTACACAAGAAGCACCACAAACGTTTACTAGCAATATTGATATAATATGACTACATAAATGTTATGATAACACTTTATTATTCAACATTAACACAAAAAAGAACGATAATATCATCGCCATCGAATTTAATGTAAAGTATTTTTATGGTATGTGATATAATAACGGTTCTTTCAAACTTACGAAAGTACTATACTAGTAGTATATTACAGTTGAAATTACATACTATGTGAATAGCAAATCAACAAAAAGAACAAACATTGTCGTGATTGTGGATGATACGACGACTACCGTAATAACAGCCTTTTTGTGGGACTCTGCTATTATCGTTCATAAAGATTACATATCAAAACATTAGATACCTTTTCGTTCATGATGTATTGAATCAAATACTGAAATGTAAATCGTACCTATTATTATTAATTATTTATGAAACACAGTCGCGGCTAGTGGGTAAGTAACAACCATATGGATCGATCAGTCATGCTTATGCTACACTGTCCGCGGTCAGCCCGTGGATGGGTGACCAGTGACCATAAATTTCATGGTATTGTCTTGTTTTCCATAAAATCATTTGTACTATTATTGTTTTCCATAATCGTCCCCCGTCATAATATTTACTTGCACTATTATCATTTACACTAATAACGTTTGTCATATCAACTTATTGGTCATAACTTTCATTTGCCATAAAATTTGTTGCCATAATAACATATGTTATAATCATTAGTTTCTATAAGTAACACATTACATAATCGTTATTTGACATAAGCAACATTTAATGTAATTTAGAAACGTTTATTGTTTTGTACAAACGATAATATCATTAAGGCCACCCACTAACCAAATATTTATTATAGTAATCAATCTTTAGACAATAAAAAGTTTGTATAAATCGAAACGGGTAGATTAGGTTAGGTGGTGACCACGCAACGCGCGAAGGCGAGTGAGCGTAGCGAGCGTGCCGCGGCAGCGGCCGCCTAGCGCCAGATGTCCTCAATTGCGTAGCAAATAATATTTAGACATTTGTTTTGGCATAAATTAAATTCGCACAATGTTACTAGGCATAATGTGCAAATCTATTGTGCCACGCTAAAGTATTGTCTTAAAGAAACCATAAGTTGTGCTACAAAAGTTAGTGACAGAAACGAATCGCTGCAAAACCGACTCCACGTAGTCTTATCTGCCCTACGCCTAGAGTGTAATCTAAGCCCGCGTAGGCGCGGAGAGGCGAGGCGGCCCGCGAGCTGAGGAGCAGGTGGTTTGAACGCTCGCCACCGTGGCTGAGGCTGGCCGGCACAGCCGGCCAGCAAGCCGAAGCTTCGGTGGTGAGCGTAAAACACATCTGCGACGACCGCGACGAGCGTGGGACCGCCGGAGACCCCGCAGCGCCGGAGCCGTGACAGAAACCATGCCTGCTGCATGTTGCATGCTGCATGCTTGCTTGCATGCTGCATGCTTTCCGCATGCTTGTTGCATGCTTGCTTACATTCTGCATGCTTGCTTGCATTCTGCACGCTTGCTTGCTGCATGCATGGTGTATGCTTGTTTACATGTTTGCGTGGTTACTGCATGCATAGTAAAAATATGTTTTAATATCATTATGCGTAAATAAATTTATCCTTTAGAATGGTAAGCCTAATCATTATTATGATTCGAAAAAATATACGTAAGCTGTTATACGTAAATAATATTATTGCGAAATATAATTAGGAAGAAACAAAATATGTATGCTAAAGCGCAGGCCACACCGCCAGCTTTCGGGCGGGCGGGCTAGGCGGGCGAACATCGTTTCACACCTCTTTACATACTTCGGTTCACACCGCGAGCTAGTCAACTAGTATGAACGATGTTCGCCCGCCTAGCCCGCCCGCCCGCTAGCTGGCGATGTGGCCTGCGCTTAAGTTATATTAGGTCTTAAAATTTTATGCAAATGGATAGAGAAGGCTTATTTCTAGGTTTCCTTGTGATTACAAAATCTGTATCTCTTATCATGATCATAGCATCAACATTGCAGGCGATTGTACTGAACTAGCATTGTTGTACTAGTATGGGCAATGGTGAATAAATGTTATGGAAAACGAAATTATTGAAAATAAAAATTATAGCAAATAAATTTATGGATTAACATTATTATGACACTTGATCGATTATGACCAATGAAATTAGTGAAAATGATTTTATGTCATTTAACGATTATAGCAACTGGAGCAGTATTTCTAATGAAATTATGGCAAATAAAAGTATGGCATATAAAATTATGGCATTTTAAATTATGGCAAACATTAGTAAACCAAATTTCATACTCCACCCACACCTCCGTGCCTTGGAAAACACGTAAAGCGGTTGGTCCCGGCTTGTCATTCGTAGATCGTCATTTGCTATGGGAAGTCATAAGCCAAAAATTTTGGACAACCAGTCTTACCAAGAGGTATCGTATTACCCAGTACTTACTGGGTCGTGGAGGTAAAATAGGCAGTCGCTCCATGTAAAACACTGGTATTCAGTTGCATCCGGTTGGTGGTTAGACTGGAGGCCAACCCCAAAATATTTGGGAAAAGGCTAGGCAGATGTCCTTTACGAACACTATGTTAAAAAGTAGGCAAAACATGGTATCTTGGAAGATATACACGTGTCTTAATAATATAAATAATATAGGAAAGGTTACCTTCAGAGGTATTTCGACATTGTATTTTCTTTCCCTTACATTGTTGTTAAACTTTCGACGACAGACTAGGCAGATGATGATTTATCAGACACAGTAGGCGAACAACAACTTGTCATGTATACCTAGTACATAAACCTCTGAAGTTTGTGCGTGACTCCTACAGTATTTATTTTCGTAGTAACTAATAATAGTATCAATTTTTTATCAAACTTTGTTACTCCTGCCTACGTACAATACTAATTTATAATGTCCCCCACATGTTTTTCGAACGTGTTGTACCTACCCGGCGAGTGCCGGCTGTGTGCTGTTCCGGGGTATAGTACTTTCGATATTGTGGGCTATTCTAAGACTATTATATTGTGACCCAAAATAACATGTCTATCTATAGTTAAACTCAATATCTGGGCGACCGAGCTTTGCTCGGTATTTTTTATTTTTTTTTGGTAAATAGTAGGACCATTTGTAAAACCCCCTGCATACAAAATTTAATGAAAATCGTTGGAACCGTTTCCGAGAATTGCTCACATAAAGATATAACTAAGATAGCACTATCGATAACTCAATGCTACGAGTAACATGTAATAAATTCCGTTATTTTAAGATAAAAAATCAATATAAACTGTATTCTATTTAAGTACTCGTATTTCCACCTTTGTGAGGGACTGGTGCCTGAAATAGATTTTGGGAGTAGTAACCTGCGTTACACCTGGGTCACCAGGACTCACATCGGCGTAATTGTTTATATATAAATGCCCAGTTGGTATTAGAGATAAACTGGAAAATACATAATAATAATATTGCAGAACTATCCAAGAGTAGTAAAGTAAGGTGAGTGTGTGTGAACTGTGTGAAGGCATAAGAGGTGAATGTGTGTGCGAATTGAGTGTTAGTGTGGGGTGGTTATGTGACTGGTGAGTTTTTAGTTGCAGACATGCTTTAGAGTGGAGACCGCGTTTGGGCAAGTGTAGTGTGGGACGCTCTGCGGAAAGGTTGACCGACAATTTGAAGGTTTATTCCAGAAATCCACACCGACAAATCCCCACCACTGTGGCTGGCAGCGGATGGATGCGAGCTGCCCAAGACGCCAACCAACCCGTGATTGGCGATCTCTGGAGGGGAGGCTTACGTTTAGTAGTGGACGGCAATAGGCTGATATAATAGATCGGTATTTGGCTGCTAAAATAAATGGAGATAAGTGACTAGGAACGTAACAAACTTCGCTTTGTAGAAAGTAACATGATGCTGAAAAAAGATCGACTGCATAATGGCTGACTATAGGATGCAAATACGACTCCTAGACATGTGAACATGGTTTCGATACACGGCTCGAACAAACTATATTGGGGTTTACCATTAGTCAATAGAATCATGTTTTGTTCCCTTATTGCAATATGGAACTTGACGATGATTGACGATTGATGACTAAGATAATTGTGTGATTATTTTGTAACGATACGATTGGCGCAGCGGCTGAACGTTTGTCTGATGCGGTGCGCGTCGCGGATTCGATTTCTGCACAAAACAGATATTTGTATGGCCTACTAACAAGTAGGAAGTTGTGCCGGGTCTAATTGTTTGTGTGTATTAGTTTATAAATTTGTTAACGCACCCACGATACCGGAGTAATTCCTAGTGTGGAGCAACTTTATTTCTAAACCTTTTGAACGCTAGATCATAAACGCATGCGCATGCCCTCCATGCCAAGTCACAATTCACCGCAAATACCTACATACAAATAAAAACAGGGAAATAAATAATGGATACAATTAATCCAAGCCAAATTATTTCAAAATTGTCTTATGATTTTATTTGTCCCTATATGTGGGTTGGGTACGATGCTAAGATTAAAGTTATAGTTAAAGACTACATTGCAAATTAACGAAGCGCATTCCTGAAACGCGGGTCTACGGCGCGTTTAAAAAACGTGGTGTGCATAGACCTTTAGGGAAATACCCGTTATTGTTGTTGTTATGTATTTTGTTTCGTGACTAAGTTTTGTTACGTTTTCATTTGTCGTCAACATCAGAAAATAAAAAAAGATTGTAAGTACCAATTACATGACCTACCCCTTTGGAGATTATAGTCGTCATGTCACGTAACACAGGGCTCGTCTCATCCCTCCAAATGGGAAGTACAAGTATATCCTTAGCCAATCCATCATTTATAAACCAAAGTCACCGTGTCATGGGAGGACGGCATGTAATGAAGGTGACCCTACTCCAAAGTTTGATCATCATTGGTCATGTTATTAGTAGGCAAGTGTGTGTCCCATCTCGATATGCCTAAGGGGTAAAAGGTCACTGGCAGGTCAAGGTCAGTAATATTCTGCATCTGTTGGAATTCGTACTTGGTTAAGGCACCAGGGTAGCCTACCCTGGTGCTTTCATCTTAATCAAGTACGAATTCCAACAAACAACTGACAAAATTCGAATATTATTAAGTTTTTGGCAATTTTCAGCCCAGTATCTAGTTGTAAGGTAATAAAAGAGAGAGAGTAACAAATATACCCATGCATTTACAGAATTAGTTTTAATTTTATTTTAATCTTTATCTATACATACACATAAAAATGAATCGCTGAAATGTATGTAATCGCATAACTTCCGAACGGCTGGACCAAATTGGATAATTATTTTTGTTTTTGTCAGGAGAAGGTTTGTAAAGAAAATTCTAGGTAGGTAGGGTAGGTAGATAGAGTAGAGTAGTTAGGTAGGGTAAGGTAGGTACGTAGGGTAGGTAGGTAGGGTAGGGTAAGGTAGGTAGATAGGGTAGAGTAGGATAGGTAGGTAGGGTGCGGTAGGGTAGATAGGTAAGTCGGATAGGGTAGGTATGTAGTTTGGTAGAGTATATAGATAGGGACAGGACAACACCTGCCGGGTTTGCTAGTTTATTAACATATATGCATTTACAAACTATTTATAAAAATCATAGAGAACCGTATTGCACCGACGCTTGACCTCAACCAACCTCCCGAGCAAGCTGGTTTTCGCCCTCATTTCTCCACAATCGATCATCTCTATACCAACAACACACACTAATAAGTTAAATTTTCGAAAAACTTATACAAAATTAACAGACAAAAAAATTTGTACCAAACTGACCACGAGCTTATTCAAATTAAAATTCTACGAAAAATAATCTGATCTTTCAAATAATAACCTAAATTTCCGAAAAAAAAAATCAAACTTTCGACAAAAATGCTAAGTTTCCGAAAACATTGCGGCACCGACTCGGACAGGTTAGGTTAAAACTTCGTGGTTTTTTTTTAAACTACCAAGAAACAAGAACCCCGCTATGCGGGGCTCCGTCGACCGTGCCTAATTTTTTAACTGTTGATATCATTAGTATAAAAGTATTACGCCAGCAAAATGCTGTATTGATTTTTCGGACTTTTAAGAAAGTATTTTATTCGGACGTTTCTCTATTTGTATTTGCATTTAAGTCGTCGGAAAATTAGTAGGTATATAAAGCAGTAAGTTTCATATTTTGAGAAAGCTCGTATTTAAAAAAGAAAAATTCGGAGCTTTTATCTACCCATATTATTAAAAAATGCCGCCGATTTGCGACAGACATGGTGTCTCCCGCCGAAGATGGCGCACAGAGGCTTTCGATGTTTAGGTCTTCGAAGTTTGCACGCCGTGCCATTTTGTGGAAATAAACTACTATTATAAATGCGAAAGTGAGTTTGCTTGTTTGTTTCGCTTTTACGGCTTAAGTAAAGCAGTGCAATTCAGTAAGAATTCACCCGCGAATTCGAATCCTATCTCATTTCCGATTTCAGTTACCCGAAGTGAAAAGTATTTGGTATTTACTAAAATAGTAACGAATTACGAAATAATGGTTCGCTACTCCTATGTTGTCACTTATTGGCGCTAGCATAGTTCTCATCGAGTTGCAGAGTACATAACACAGTTTTCACCGCGGAATCAGAAGTGAGAACTGGAGTGAGTTCTTACAGAAACATAGCAGAACCGATTTAGATGAAATTTGGTACAGACTGAGCTTGAACTAAAAGAAAGGATAGGATACTGCGAATTCGCTTGCATTCGCGAAAATAGACATTCAGGCGGACGAAGTGTCTGGCAAAAGCTTAGGCTATATTTTATTATGAAAAAATAGAGATCCCTCAGAAAATTTACGCGAACGAAGACGACGGTAAAAGCTAGTACCAAATAAAAAAACGGTAACCTAATTGTAGGATTATCTCAATTTATGTGCGAGTTACGAGGGAGACGATAACCGCCTTTTAGCCGATATATGAACGGATATAAATTTCCGCAAACTCACGGTTTTGCGTCACTTAGAGGGATGAATGAGTCGCCTCCTTGTCTTTGTTTACTATCAATTAACTAAAATAGTCCGACATGTATTGACAATTTCTTGTTGAAATACCTAGTTTATGTAGGTACGTATTAGGCACCTATACAGACGGTTAGATAGTTTTTTTTTACAAAAAAAGACAACCGCTTTTAAAGGCTATAAAATGATAAGCCTCTCCAGCTACCATGAGTGAAGCTAAGAAGTACTAGGTACTGTAAAAACTGGCTGGTTTAGCTATATCCAACCTTATTACTTTATATTCCTATGAGATAAACTTATTCTGTTCTAAATTAGAATAAAAACTTGACAGTCCGCCACATGCACTGACGGTTTAGCCTAAAATAATACGAAGTTAATTAGCTCAATACACGGAATAATAATAACTTGTAATTCAGTCTACTAAATAGAACGTTTATTTATTTCACACAGTTTTATATCACGACACGCAAAACAATTCAAAATTCAGACTTCACCCGCGCACGATGTACACAGCCGTGACTTTGACGTTTATAAAAATGCACACCATAGACTTCTTCTCAGTCGTTCACTCTTGATAGAGTGGTCGTGGTCAATGGAGCGTCGCCCAGAACTGCGGTCGCAGCCTTCGCGATCCTTCTCCACCAGTCTCTATTGGCTGCATGGCGAGCACATTCTGCCACAGGGAGATTTGATGGAGTCTGTCCATCGGGTTGGCGATCGACCACATGGTCTCGTGGCCTCTACCCTTTCCTGAATCACCAGACGCTAAGGAATCATTGTTGCAGGTAACGTGCCCAAATAATCAGAGGATTCGTAATTGCACAAGCGACGGCAGTCTTTGTTTAATTTTGAGTTCTTGGAGTGTTGACACGTTAGTTCGATGAGCAGTCCAGCTTATTCTGAACATGCGTCTTCAACACCATATTTCCAGGGCGTGGATCTTGCTCCGGTCCTGCATCCGTAATGTCGATGTCTCCGCTCCATAGAGAAAGATCGAGAAAACCAGGGTATTCATAATGCGTATTTGTTTTGATATATTTAGTAATTCGGTGGCCTCTCCAGACTTTGTCCAACTTTTGTGCAGCCGATCGTGTTATGGCGCAACCACGAAGTCACGTAATCTCAGTGTCACAGCCCCCGCTATTGGTGATAGTAGAGCCCCGATAGATGTAGCTATTGGCAACTTTGCAGTTAGCAACTGGTGTGAGTGATATCTGGGTTGTTTTCGTGAGCTTTAGCCACTATCATCATCTTTGTTTTTCCGCGGTTCAGGTTCAAAATTAATCAATTTATCAATTTATGTCCTAGGCAATGTCAGCTTTTCATTTTTCTGAACAAAATTTCACATCAAATGTTAAAATTCATGGTCTTCCTTTTATTTCTGACACTATGTTATTTAGCAAAAAATAATCCTAATGATGAAGCCTTTCGATCGGTATGATAACGCTACAGGATGATTATTTTTCTTGTGTAACGGGTTCGATTCTTGTTTTTTTTTTTTTAATTTATTTAAAGTCTTCTTTCAGTAAAATGTTCCATCTACAATATTCAAGGTCCTTTCCGTCCATGTGGCATATCCGTAGGACGCCCTGTAGACTAGTGGTTTCGAGTGTCCGCAAAAAATTGCCCGATAGCCTCCTTGAATGACGCCAGGAGAGTTGTATCGTCAGCATACCTCAGATTTGAGATCATCCTACCTCCAACCGATACATCCTTATCCCAATTATCCAATACAATTCGCATAATGTATACGGTGTATATGTTGAATAGTAAGGGTGATAGAATACATGCTTGTCTGACACCAGCTTGTGTTTTGAAGGGTTCTGACTCAACACCATCCAAGCGCACGTTCCGCCGTTCCACCTTCATAAAGCTTTCTGATAAGTTGTACTAGCACACCATAGACTATTACATTTCATTTTCTCTCGTCGTTATAGAGCGAGCAAGCGACGCAGTTGTGTCAACTTGGCTACCAACAAATCCTTTTCTGAGCTATGTTGACGATTTAAATTGTTATAGGAGTAAGAAGGAGTAATACGTCTCGTATTGAAGGCGTCCAAAGAAAATTTCTACGTTACCTAGATTATAGGGCACAGCAATACTCAGTTGACTACGAGCACCGCTGCAAACGGTACCACTTCCTTCTTTTGGAGATGAGACGTCATATCGGGGATATGAGTCTACTATTGGGTATCGCAAATGGGCACATAGACTGTCCTGAACTCGTTACTAATTTATCTTTACGCAAGAATCTGATAGGATTACGTCAGCGACCAATATTAAACGTACCTTTTGCATTGACGAATAAATAATTTTACGCGGAATGTTTTTTTCAATAAGAAGCGCACTTCGTTTTAATGGACTTTCCTAGGGATCTTAAATTAATATCGACCTGTTCTGCACCAGTGTGGCAACCTTGAGACGGCTTTTAACATAATTATTTTTTCTCAATGATAGTTAGTTAATCTATGTAAATTAATTAGTTACTTGAATAAAGAAAAATTCTATTCTATTCTATTCTAATCCCTTAAATAATTATATTAACTTGTATATGTATTCATAAATGTATATGTAGGTTCTTTCTTTTTATCGACTCTTTTATTATCTATGTGTGGAGGCTTGTAATTAGCTATTTGTTAATATTATATTCTTTAATTTATTGGTCTGTTAGTCTATAAGCCTTCTTAAAAATAAATAAAATAAAATAAATAAATAATCCTGTAAATATATCGTGTGGAAACCTGGACTTATAAAGAATATTAGTGTGAAATCGCCAATCCGCCTTGAGCCAACGTGGTGATCAATGCTCGTGCCTTCTCTGTATGAGAAGAGGCCTGTGCCCTGCAGTGGGACAATGATAGGCTCGTATGTTATTTGTTTATTTATATTTGTTACTCCCGCAAATTATTTATTTATTACCATTTAACCTGATACTGAGCTGCCAATTGCAAAAAATATAAGCTACCCCGGTGCATCCATCTTAACAATTTTATAGAAAGAGATTAGATACGAAACGTTTGTAACTTGGCTAGGTCTTCTGGTAGCTGTGGTTATAGAACCTACTCTGTAGACGTCACAAGTACTTACTATTAACTAGTCGTATTACGAATAAAAAAAACTATTCGAAGAACAATTTCTCTTTTTATTTCGCCTGCGTCATTACCACCCAGGGGATAATAATAATAACGCTCGTGTGTGAGGACACCTTAAAAATGGACTATCACAAAAGCATTTCTTTTTTTCTCGCTTTATCTAAATTATATCACATATTTTATACACGTGGCAATCCCATCGTACCTTTTTAGAAATACTGGACTAGACTCAAGAATTCAACATTTCTAAACTTATAGACATAAAACGAAGATTGAACGAATTTCTTAATCCAAACAAACTTTTAGCGGCATCAGACACTGGCTGAGACAATATTTCGTGAAGCAATCCTAAAAGCTTTCCTTGTAAAATGATTCAGTTGAAAAGATAAACGTACTCGCTTAAAAAGCAAGCAATTCTGAATACTTACATATTATTTTTGTTTCATTAGAATCTAGACGGGAACAAGCTTGGAAGCTGAGTAATCTTGTTAAACTGAGTAAAATTAGCTACCTGCCGCTTAATGTAACTTAATAAAGATTTAAGATATAGAGTAACGTTATTCGTTTTAGGGGTTAGGGTTTCAGGGTTAGGTAATTATAACTGCGAGGTTATTTTAAAAGGAAACCTAGACTACCGCCAATTTTAAATGTGGGTACGTTCATATTTGTTGTAATAATACTGGCTGTATATTACTGTCTATAGACTGTCTATAGACTGTATTCAAAATTCTACTCATTCTATGTAACTAGGTTACCTATACTTCTATTAATAACAGACCTAATGAAACACGTCTTTTCTTTTCTCAAATACTAAATTACAACAAATCGTTATCAGCACGAGAGTAGCTCAAGTATTTGTTTATTCAAGAAAAGTAATGCGTGTTTTTGTAGTAATTTATTGAAGTGATATTTGTGCGATTTTCTTTTGGGAACGAAACAAAATAGTTTTTCGTGTACTCTTCTGAGATGGCGAACCCAAATAGAGACACAAATGAGCGAGGTATGCGTAGTTCCTCAATTCCAACATTCACCCTACATAACAGAGAAGGGTATAGTACGTGGAAGTTTAAAATGCGTAATTACCTTATGCATGAGGTGTTGTGGGAAGCGATCAGTGGCTACCCAACAGGGATGAATGTTTCCAATGTCACAAAGACGAGGAGCGATCAGAAGGCACTAACAAAACTTACCCTTGAATCATCTGCAATCACGCATGTGCGAAGTGCAACCACGGCAGCAGAAGCATGGAAAGCTCTTTAGAATACTTATGAAGACAAAGGTATGAGTCGGCGTTTACATTTAGAACTGAAGTTATACAGATTGAGACTTGAAGACTTTGATAATAATATTGAGTCATATATCAATGCTGTTATTTCCACTGCCCAAGATTTGGCGGATATAGACAAAATAATAGAATGATGCGTCCATTGCTTGATACATGCTAAAGACAAAACCATAGGAAACATTGGTTTTATTCAACATTAAAAATACAGACAGTAGTGACAAATGTGACAAATATACAGTATGACAATATAACATAAAATCTTCTAAAATAGCAAGGAGTTCATATCATTGCTGCTATTCTTTTGGAAGGTCTAACGTCGAGATATGACCCATTGATAATGGCTCTCGAAAATAGTAATGTTGACGTTACCACTGAACTAGTAAAGTCCAAATTATTCAACGAAATGTCCAAGGAAAGCTCAATAAAACTGGAGACAGCTATGAAGTCAAAAGTTGATGCCTTTTCTGTTGAGTCAAAGGCAAAGAAAATTGTGTGTTATGGTTGTGGAGAACCTGGTCACAAGAGACCAAACTGTCCTTTAAAGAAAAAGAAGGTCATGAAAAGGAAGAATCCCACTAATAAGGACTCGACCTCAGTGTCTGCTTTAGGAGCAACGAATAATTATGACATGGACAAATGGTACATTGATTCAGGCGCTACCATACATATGACTTCAAGACGAGATTGGTTTGTATACTTAAAACCTATTGATAACAAGGTAACAGTTGCAAACGGGACTAAGATTGCCGCTGAAGGCATCGGTAAAATATGTATAAATACCGAAAACGACGTCAATACAATTACTAATGTTATGTATGTACCTAACATGCAAACAAATCTTCTATCTGTGAAGACAGCAGTAGAAAAAGGGTTTACTGTAATGTTTGATAAGTCTGGTTGTAATTTATATAATTCAAAAACCTTCTCCTTTACAGGTGATGCGGTTCTACATGGCTCGCCCTGTGGTGGATTGTACACACTTGATTGTGCGGTGAATATTCCCCAATTAAGAGCCTATGACGTGCACTCTGATTCTATCTCTAAGTATCAGGTATGGCATAAGCGTTTAGGTCATTTATGTCGCGTCGGTATGAATCTCCTGAAAAATAGTCAGGTTATTGAATATAAGGATGTGGATAAAAATCCATGTGTTGCTTGTGTTCAAGCGAAACAAGCTCGAAAACCGTTTAAGGCGATTACTTATAAAAAAGCAACTTCAATATTAGAATTGATCCACTCTGACCTTTGTGGACCAATGTCAGTTAGCTCTTTTCAGGGTAATAAATACCAAATTAATTTTAATAATTAATTATTATAATTAATTTTTATAGACGATTTTTCGAGAACTCTATTTATATGTTTTATTTCTTCTAAGACAGAGGTAAAGGATAGTTTTTGTCACTTCCAATCTATGGTTGAAAGACAAACTGGGGCTCAAATTAAGACAATAAGGACTGATAATGGGAAGGAATTCGTCAATAGTGACTTTTTAAGTTATCTTAGATCTTGTGGTATTCAGCATAAAACTACGGTACCATATAGCCCTCAGCAGAATGGTGTTGCCGAGCGCACTAATCGCTCAATTGTAAAAAAGGCACGCTCTCTTATGGCTTAAAGCAATCTTTCTAAAGCCTTTTGGGAAGATGCTGTTCAAACGGCTGTGTACCTGAAGAATAGATGCCCACACCGTGCCTTAAATAATAAAACTCCCTACGAGTTGTGGAATGGTTGCAAACCAAACCTAAGTAATCTCAGAGTTTTTGGGTGTAGAGCTCTCATGCCTTCTTGTCACCGTAAGAAATTGGATCTTAAAGCTCATGAAGCTATATTTGTAGGCTATACAGAAGATCTTAATAGTTATCTTTTTAGAACTTCATCTTGTCCTAGAACCTTACAAAAGTCTAGAGACGTTACATTTTTTGAAGATTGTTTTTCTTCTTTAAATAATAGAAATGTCAACAATACTAAGACTACTACTGAGCCTTTAGTACTTTCTAATAGTCTGCCTATACAGGAAGAAACCAGTACAGTTCAAGAGTCTTTTGAACGTATTCCAGAGGTCACTGTTGAACCAGCTTCAGGCCATACTGTTGTCACTGAAGATCAGACTGCTGAAACTGATCAATTTTTTGAAGCAATTGAGGAAGCAGTGGTTTCTACTAGTCAAACTGATGGACGTAGATATCCTTCAAGAGACCGGAAACCTCCTAATTACTTCTCATACCAAGTTTCTAGTCAAGCGTCTGATGAGCCTACAACTTATTATGAGGCTACTTTGGAATGAATATAATTCATTGATGAAGCTGAAGACATGGAAATTTGCTGACAGAGAAAACAAGAAAGTTATACCATGTAAATGGGTTTATAAGTTAAAGAAAGATTCAGCAGGAAATGTTGTGAAGTACAAAGCAAGATTAGTTGCTAAGGGATTTACCCAGACGCCAGGTGTAGATTATTTTGAAACATTTGCTCCTGTCGTGCGGTACTCTTCCTTGCGTACTCTACTGGCTCTCGCAGCAGAATTGGGTTTGAAGATGCGTCACTTGGACTTTGACACTGCATTTTTAAATGGAGATCTGCAAGAGAAGGTCTACATGGAGCAACCTCAAGGTTTTAACGTAAAAGGTATGGAGAACAAAGTGTGTGAGTTACAAAAAGCCTTGTATGGACTTAAACAAGCTCCACGTGCCTGGAATATAAAGTTAGATGAAACTTTATCATCTTTTGGTTTTGTGAAAACTCCATCTGAACCATGTGTGTATACCAAACTTTTTGGAAAAGAGTTGGTTATCGTTGCAGTCTTTGTCGATGACGTAATTGTTTTTTACAGTAATGACAAGACGTTTGACATCGTCAAAAATGATTTGCAAAAATATTTTTCAATAAAAGATTTGGGCTATTTAAGCTATTATCTTGGTTTAAATATAACCAGAAGTAATGATGAAATAAAAGTACATCAGAAAAGTTATATAAATAATCTCTTACAAAAATTTTGGAATGGAGAAAAAAATTTGTAAAACTTGTACAACTCCAATATCTGGAAAACTGGAGGTCAGTACCAGCATTGATAGTGATCATAATCTAGAAGCGTATCCCTATCAAGAATTAATTGGTTGCCTCATGTTCCTGAGTGTTAATACTCGTCCAGACATCGCATACGCGACTCTGAGTCAGTTCAATACTCACTGGTTAGCCACGAAGAGAGTCTTACAATATTTAAAAGGCACTTTAGATTACTCGATTTGTTATAAAAAATCAGGTATGCCCCTTGTAGGATTTTGCGATGCCGATTGGGCAAACTGTAATATTGATCGCCGTTCTTATACTGGTTACTGTTTCAAATTAGTAGGCAGTCCGGTTTCATGGGCTTCGCGAAAGCAGCAAACCGTATCTTTGTCCTCAGCGGAAGCCGAGTATAAGGCAATAACTGAAGCTACGAAGGAAGCGATTTATTTAAGAAGGTTTATCACTGAATTAATTTCAGATCCTATGGTAAGGCAAAAGTTATTACCTAATACCGTAACTATTTGTACCGATAGTCAGAGTGCACAGTGTTTGGCCTTAAATCCGGTACACCACCATAGGACGAAACATATAGATACCAGATATCACTTTATTAGAGAAAAGATTAGTGATAATTCTGTGAACTTACAATATACCAAATCAAGTGATATGCCCGCTGACATCTTAACTAAACGATTGCAGCGTGTGGCGCATGATAGATGTGTACTGGGCTTAGGTTTAGTGTAAATACACGTTTACTTCAGTACTTAGTAATACACTTTCATATATTTATTTTTTTAATTGGTATATTTTGAGTCCATTTTTATATGTTATTTATTGGTGAGAATTTTGATTAAGGGGGCGTGTTGTAATAATACTGGCTGTATATTACTGTCCATAGACTGTATTCAAAATTCTACTCATTCTATGTAACTAGGTTACCTATACTTCTATTAATAACAGACCTAATGAAACACGTCTTTTCTTTTCTCAAATACAAAATTACAACAATATTTTATGTATAAAAAGTATATAATTTACCTTTTATTTATATACCTTAGTCTTTAACGACTATGGATCAGTTATCAGGAAAGTCAAGAATAGAAAATCTAAGGCTTAGTAATAGGTAAAGTCAATGCTAAAGTGACTGGATACTTAATTAATTTTAATACCTAATGAAATCTACGTAGGTACCTAAAAAGATTTCAAAGATAATTTACTGCTACTTTTTAAACCAATTTTATAATTTAATTAATATGTAACCTTGATAATAGGTATTGTTTACGTAATCCATAATAAAGGGACGTGTATCTTCCATACCGGATAAAGATTTCATGAAGATCGTAAATCCCGATCAGTAATTAATTAGCGCCATTGAAGATTTTATCGTTATGTATGTTCTTGACATTAACGTAACATTCGGTTCAGGGAACTCGTTTTACTTGAGGCAGATAAGAATTTTCTTGAATTCGTTTATTTTTAATTCCACTTAAGTACCTACTTGACTTTATTAATGTTCGTAATAAATATTTCGGAAGTCGGTGGCAATACAAATGAACAAACGGAACCATAGCCGCCGACTTCCGAAACATTTATTTCTTAAGTTTGAAGTCAGTTGTAATTTTTAAGAGTTTGAAAGAATTGTCTTCTCACCTATAAGTAGGTACATACAAGAACACTATCTTGTTTACTGAACAGTTAAAGATTCAGCTTAAGTACTTACCTAGTGTTTGTAAACACCACTAGATTGTGTGGAACATTTGTAAATGTTTTCCTTTATGTACAATACCACGACTAAATGTGTCTGGGTCGCTAGTACTTACCTATGTATTGTGTTCGTTCGTCTATTTCAGAAACTATTTACTTCGTTCTCAATTGTCTTATCTTCTTAAAATGAACGTTTAAATTATAGAACATATTAAATGCTACTTTCGTACCTTCTAGGAAATGCCGTTATACATTTGTATACCAACTCCACCTTTAGAATAGAAAGTTCAGAAACTGGTACAATGACATGTAGAAACTCCTCGAAATTGCATTCTCTGACGCTATAGGTTTCAGATATGACATAGGTACAGGAATAGGATAAAAATATCTTATATATAAAAATCTTCTGTGCGTGTGTATGAAAGTGAACTCCTCCTAAACGGCTGGACCGATTTTGATAAAACTGTTTGTGTGTTCCAGTGGATTCGAGAATGGTTTAAATTCACAATTAAACCCGGTAGGTGGCGCTGTAGTCGGGATTTTTTATTTTCAGGGCAGGACAACGTCTGCGGGCCCGCTAGTATATTTTTTTTTTTTCACACCACCTGCTCGACAATGTCAAATTATATGTCATGCAAACCTAACCTAAAGTAAGTCATTTAAGACCTGAGGTCTAACAGGGCAATAATATTGTACTGAGTCTCATTATGACCCGCTGGTCAATAATGTTATTTGAATTTGGAACATCGCATACGAACATTCACCATTAAGATCTGCCTCAGATTATGAAACAAAAGGCAGATAGACCGCGCTAAACACTGAGAGTGAAGTCAAAAAAGCAAATACAAATTCAAAAGCGAATACCTACAACGCGCTTACTGACCTGAGTCAGTAAGCGTTAACTCCTGAGAGTTAACGCTAGAATCCTTCGTTTTGCTCGGGATTCAATACGGCGCCCGCTACATAAGACACTACTTTATCCCCTTGATGCATAATCTACTATTAAACAAGCGTGTTACGTTTTAACAGCAACTACAGCAAGAGAAATAAAGAAGGTGGAACACGGTTTTATTTTAAAAAATGAGGTATAATGTACATATAAAATGGTATATTCCTTATCAGAAGTGCTTGTTTTTAAAAATATTCTTTTAATCATTTTTATTTTTAACTTTTTAGTAAGTATTCTTGATTCGGTATTTACTACGGCGTAGTTCGTAGCGCGTAGCGGCGCGGCGTTTTTCCGTAGCTCGTATATTTTATAGCGCGTAGCGGCGCGGCGTTTTTCCGTAGCTCGTATATTTTAGAAGGATAAGGGCTTCAGTACAACAGGATTCGCCCGGTGAACATTTGTAATGTAATAATTGGTAGGATTTAAACTTATCTATGTACGAAATATGGAGTAAATGTCATAAGGATATAAAAAAAGAATAATATTTTATCGAGTAAACCCATTTTCTCTTTACTTTCTTATAATAGAGTCATTGCGTTGACTCATTTTCTTTTGACGTGGTATCTTGTCTACTGCGGCATTAGCCTTTTCTATGACGTGTTTAGTGTTTATCTATTCTTCATTAAGTTTTCCAATTGTGTCATATAATTCGTACATAGATAAGTTTACTTCTTACCAATTTGGTAAAATATTTTAAATATTTATTTATTTATTCATCAACAAATTTACATTTGTGTCGAACAGTGGTTGTAACAATAAATGTAACACAAAATTAAATATCTAGATATTTGTAATGTTTTTTTATTATCATCATTATTTTTCATGATTATAGTTGATTTATATTTCTACTCATTCATATTATTTCGGGTACACTACATAAATACGAAAAGCTTTATTCCGAAAGTCAAAAATACGAATTTCAAAATACCGATTTTCATAATTCCGAATGGTTCAACATTCTTAATATAACAACTCCGATTTATCATTCATCCTATTTTTATAATTAAAAAATTTAAAAATTCCGAACGTTTAGAATTACTATTCTCAAAATACCGAGTTTCAAAAGATAGAATAACAAAAAGTCCGACATAATGAAAATTCGAAACATCAAAAATACGAATTCCGATTATTAAAAGTCCGAATTCTAACCTAACC
Organism: Charanyca ferruginea; assembly: GCA_947361185.1. Classification (NCBI taxonomy): domain Eukaryota; kingdom Metazoa; phylum Arthropoda; class Insecta; order Lepidoptera; family Noctuidae; genus Charanyca; species Charanyca ferruginea. The sequence continues at coordinate 12,687,602 of OX376073.1, read as the reverse complement.
TAACCGAAGTGATTCATCAATAATACAGGGGATATGCAGCATGCAAGCAGGCATGCAGCGTGCAAGCAGACATACAGCATGCAAGCAAGCATGCAACATGCAAGCAGGCATGCAGCGTGCAAGCAAACATACAGCATGCAAGCAAGCATGCAGCACGCAAACAGGCATGCAGCATGCAAGCAGGCATGCAGCATGCCAGCAGGCATACAACATGCAGCAAGCATTGTTTCTGTCACTGCTCCGGTGCTGCGGGGTTTGGGCGGCCCCACGCGAGCTTAACGTCGCAGATGGCTTTAACGCTCACCACCGCAGCTGAAGCTGGCCGGTAAAGCCGGCCAGCAAGCCGAAGCTGCAAGCACATTATAATTGGGAACACCCAAAATCACGTCCACGTCCGAATTTCATAATACCTAAGAATTATAATGTCTATTATTAAAAATCACGAAATGTATTTTACCGAAAGTCCTAAATGCGATTTGTTAGTATTCCGATTTTCATACGTTCGAAGAATCAAATGCTCGAAGGGTTCTCGGTCCGAAAAACGACATTCCGATTTTCAATACTTCGAATATACTACTAAAATTAGGATTCTGAATCACTTTTCCGAATTTTATTTGTTCGAATTTCATTTAATCGAACACTATTGACCGACGTCTTTTTGCTATTTGGATTATTTGACATATATTTTTAGATGTGATGTGTTTTTGTGTGTGGGTGTTATTTTGTGTTGTGTGTGTCTTTTTCAACATAAAAAGTCAACATGATGTGCTACAAAATTTTATGACAGAAACGAATCGCTGCAAAACCTACTTCACGCAGTCTTGTCTGCCCTACGCCTAGAGTGTAATTTAAGCCCGCGTAGGCGCGGAGGGGTGGGGCGGCCCGCGAGCTGAGGAAGCAGGTGGTTTGAAGGCCGCCGCAGCTGAGGCTGGTCGGCGAAGCCGGCCAGCAATCCGAAGCTGCGGTGGTGAGCGTTAAAGCCATCTGCGACGTTAAGCCCAAACCTCACAGCGCCGGAGCAGTGACAGAAACAATGCTTGCCGCATGTTGCATGCCTGCTTGCATGTTGCATGCTTGCTTGCATGCTGTATGTCTGCTTGCACGCTGCATGCCTGCTTGCATGTTGCATGCTTGCTTGCATGCTGTATGTCTGCTTGCACGCTGCATGCCTGCTTGCATGCTGCAAATCCCCTGTATTATTGATGAATCACTTCGGTTAGGTTAGGTTAGAATTCGGACTTTTAATAATCGGAATTCGTATTTTTGATGTTTCGAATTTTCATTATGTCGGTCTTTTTGTTATTCGATCTTTTGAAAGTCGGTATTTTGAGAATAGTAATTCTAAACGTTCGGAATTTTAAAATTTTGGAATTATAAAATAGGATGAATGATAAATCGGAGTTGTTATATTAAGAATATTGAACCATTCGGAATTATGACAATCGGTATTTTGAAATTCGTATTTCTGACTTTCGGAATAAAGTTTTTCGTATTTATGTAGTGTACCCATTATAATTTTATTCTTAGGTAGGGGAGACCAGGGATGAACGTAACAATTTTCAGTTTTCTCGTGATATCTCACAGATCTTTTTAAATATCAAAATTCTAACTAGTACACACGATAGATTGGTCTTTCAGCTATCATTTAACACCTGTTTAATTGCAACAGGTATTACAGATTTTGAGAAAAACGACAAAATAAACAAAGTGAAATTTGTTACTACTATCCCCACCCCTAGGGTTGGTTGTAACAGAGTAAGGGGATGGTTATAACATTGTAAATGAAAACAAAGTTACTGACGTAATCAACATATTCACATCAAAATCAAGTTTTACATTAGTGTCACAATTATGAAAAAAAATTAACATATCTAGGAAACAACAATCTTCTATAGTTTTCTTAACAATTGAAGTCGTTGTGTGTTTTGTCTTTTTAACAGTCTGCAAAATGTGTTTCTTAACTTTTTTGACTCTAAGCTTTCTTTGTTCTTGCGGTTTGGAGTATCAGTCATTATTGCTGGTTTTCTGCCTGTCCTTCCCTTTTCATTGTCTTTCCTGGGTCTTGCCTTTTGACAAGGGCTGAACTTCATAGACGAGACGTCCTGCACACTAGCTGAAAAGGCAGATAATGGGATGTGTAAATTGTCAGACGATGTCGATGTCTTCAAGCATTTTTTTCTTTTGCATATACTAATCTTTCTAAAGTTAGGTTTATGACACAGCTGATAAGAATTGTCAGCGTCTCGAAATGGTACTTTTTTGAGAAGTTCTTCTTCCAGGTAGCAAATTCATTATTTCTTCAGATACATTTACTGGTCGTTCGTTTATGTATATTAGACATTCTGCAATAAGAAAATAAATGTGTAAAATTTTAAAAAACAATATCATATGCTTAGGTATATAAAGATCATAATCGGGATGAAAGTAACAAGTTGTTACTTTCATCCCTATCTTTAAATTTTCCCGAATTTGACAAATACTTGCCTATAACTTTAGAAAATCGTTAGAAAGACACCGTTTTGAATGCCGAAATTAAAAGACGAATAGTTATATTACTTGACTGACACTTGACATATGAGTTTAAACTTACCATAATAAAAACAAACACAGTTGAAGAAAACGGACTTACTTTGGAGGTATTTTCGCGGCACCGACTCGCTACGTCCACAACCTGACAGCACAGCGCCGTGAGTGCTACGGGAGGTGGTGGGGAGTTCAAAATGGCACATATCGTGGAAGCAGTCATCAGTGCAGCTAATATAATTTGTTCAGAAACCCATTTGTTACGTTCAACCCGTGTTACTTTTATACCTGGTCTCCCCTATTATGAAATTCGGACTTTTGAAAATCGGAATATCGATATTCGGAATAAAATATTTCGGAATCTTTGGGTGTTCCCTATTATTTAATTTCGTTGTATTCAAATAAAAATCTTTAAAACGATTCCGTAAATCGATTAAATGGTCGTTCGAGAAATGAAGTTTCAAGATAATGGGCCTTCGCGCTGCCGATGATTCGAGCTTATAATTATTCGAGATTTTGATGCGTCGAGGCAGTAAACTTTCGCGCTCATAATTTATCGATTTTTCGTACAATCGATCTAACGTTTTCGAGCAATTGTTATTCGATCAAACGGCATTCGATTTCAGGTAGGTAACCCGTTATAAATAAGTTTGTTCTTAGAACTTAGTTGCCTGCTAAGGCATTGCAATTTGTATGGTTAAGAAAGAAATACAGTTATTTTACATTAGGTATACCTACATTCAGTTTTGGTTTTCATTACTTCAAATTATCTTATTCAATTAAAGATCATGCCAAACGCATGCAAGCTTTATAGTATTGTACATACACACACACGGTTGACTGTAGATATACTTAGCTGTGGGCATGTGCCCACACCCACAGATAGTGTTGTCAGAATGCAGCTTATTTGATTTAAGTAGGGCCCATGTTGTCCTAACACAAAGTTCCAGACTATCTCTAGGTTTCGATGTCAATGGGAGTTAGCAGAAACGGGGCCCACCGTCTAGTTTCTGCCAAAAAAGGCGTCAGTTTATGTAAGCATCTACCTATGTACTTATGAGAGAGAATGTGAAAGCAGATAGTGAATTTTCTACAAAAAAATTGTGCAATCAACCAAACTTTAACAATTTAGTACTAAATAGGTACGATGTGTAGGTATTGTGGAGATCTGATGTGTTTCTGAGATAATAGCCATTAGATATTATACTCTATGACGGAACACTCAGCAAACTTCTAGAATAAGTTTGAATAGTAGTCTTGGATTGTTTTACGTTTGACATTAGGAGTTCCTAGCCTGATCTTGTCACGGGCACACTATAAGTATCTGATATTATAATCCAGTACCGAGTTTCAGTGCTTTTATTTATAGAATAATCATATTACGATCACGCATATACCGGTACCAGTAAGAGTCCTAAGTCAGGATCTCTTACATAGTGGTGGAGGCAACCGGTTCACGCCCCCATATTCTGTAGAAGCGGAATAAAGCACTAAGAGGAAGTGGTGCGAATAAGGTGCAAAGGCGCCGTGCTGAGAAGATAATTTGAAAGTTAAGTGGTTGTAATATTTGAAATGGGCGACGTAAAGAAATTTTCCGGGATTAGCCCGATGTCTTTTGACGAGTTCTTGTCAGCCTTTCAATGCACAGCAATGATGAATAGATGGGCGGAGAGTGGTTTTAAATTCATTTTAGGAGCCTTTCTTGAAGGTCCTGCTCTGGCTTATTTTAAATGCATGTACAACGAGAGCCTAGACTTTAATACAATATGTGACCTCTTAAGGTCCGAATTTAACCGTAATGTTGATTACATGGAAAAATTTTATAATATACGACAAAATTCCATGGAAGATTTACGTACTTATTTTTTTGATTTTACGAAGGTTGCTGAAAAAGCGGGCATCACCGACGACAAAATATTTGTTAGAGTTTTTCTTAAGAGTTTGATGCCAGATTGGAAGCTGAAGCTGGGGTCAAGATTGTATGCGTCCCGGAAGGAGCTGCAAGAAACCATCAGCCAGATTCTGGACATTTTCGGGGAGTCTACGCGTATTGTATCAGCTAATTTGCCAATTGAACCTCCTCATGGTTCATTTCATAGGGTCAGTTTCCAGCGGCCGCCGTCAGATGAAGAGCAGCGTGTTGTCGCCTCACCGAGACCTAGAAGTCCTGCGCCATCACCATCGTCTTCGGCGGGTGCCCCACAGCATGCCGTTGGGGATCACTATTATACTCCCCGATATAACCTTAGGCCCAGAACTTTATATACATCCAACAGAGATTATCGCTCGCATAATAATGTCCCCAGATCGAGGGACACACAAGCAGCCAATCACCCAAACGCCCAAGGACACAGACGTTGAATGATGAAGCGGGAGTGTCCGCTGTGTCCGAAGCATCCCGACTCCCGACAGGAGATAAACACTGTCAGTTTATTCCTTTTATTAATATTTCATTAGTTAATCAATCATGTATGGCTCTATTAGACACTGGAGCATCAATCTCATGTATTTCGGAGAAGTTCATGTCGGAGTTGAAGTTGGAGCATACCAGTGGAATTACGAAGCGTTTTGTAAAGTCTATTTCAAACGTACATTTGAAAGTCGTGGGTGAAGCTAATATTTGTTTCATAATAGACTCATGTGTGTTTGTTTTGAATTTTGTCATAATTAAGGACATTAATCAAAATTTAATACTCGGGCAAGATTTTTTCCACAAATATAATGCGATATTGGATTTTAATAATAATTGTATAACATTGAAAGGCAGATTTTATGCAAAGTTTTGTAAATTAGATAAACAAGGCGGTACGTCAATGTCACAATCTTTGGTATGCTATGATCCCAACAACAATGTAGAACTATAAAATAATAATGTCATAGTTAACCGCGCCATGGAAGAAGGAAGTTTAAAGTCAATCTCCAAATTTGATTGTCTATATTTTTCCAAACTCGTTGAACAAAATGATGACAGTTTGTTTGATGTCACGTCAAAAGACGACAATGTAAATAAAATAAATATAAATCCGGAGTTGAATCAATCGGATAAAATTTCTTTGAAAAAACTTCTTTCTTCAAATATAAATACTTTCGCATTTACCAATTCCGAGTTGGGAAACTGTAATTTGGTGGAAATAGAAATCAATACGACGGATGAAATACCAGTTCATCGGCCACCATATAGAGTCTCACCGAAGCAACTTGAGATCATTAATTCGCAAGTTGATGAAATGCTGGCGAATGGGGTCATACGCGAATCAAATAGTGCGTACGCATCGCCAGTCGTATTAGTACAAAAACCCGATCAAACGTGGAGATTTTGTATAGACTACCGTAAGTTGAACAAAAAAGTTATCACGGATAGTTATCCTTTACCTATCATTGAAGACATAATGGTATATTTATCGGGGGCCAAATATTTTGCAGATTTAGATTTAAATTCTGGCTATTGGCAGCATCGTTTATGTGAACGAGATAAGCATAAAACTGCATTTGTTACCCCTTCAGGTTTTTATGAGTTTAATGTTTTGCCATTTGGTCTTAAAACAAGCCAAGCTGTTTTCCAAAGAACAATGGACAAAGTTTTGGCGGGAATCAAATATAAAAATGCCATTTGTTATGTAGATAATATTTTGATTTGGGGAAAGGATTTTGATGAATTTATTAATGCAGTAGAGGAAGTATTCAGACGGCTAAAGAAAGCAAACCTAACTTTGAAACCAAGTAAATGTAGTTTTGGTTATAATAAGGTTTCGGTCTTGGGTCATGAGATTTCTGGCGATGGTGTAAAACCAGATAATAAAAAATTATTGGATCTTAAATCTTTAAAACCACCATCAAATCAGAAACAAGTCAAATCTGTTCTGGGTTTGTTTTCTTATTACCGTAAATTTATTGATAACTTTGCTGTAATTGTCTTACCATTAACAAAATTATTAAAAAAAGGAGCCAAGTTTTCGTTTTCAAGTTTCGTTTGGTCACAGAGACATCAGGAGGCGTTTGTTAGATTTATACCGATGTAATTAATATATAACAACGTAATTCGTGTTGTAATATAAAGTAATAATTAATTTCTGATTAAATGCAGTAGAAGTATAGTAAAAAACATCATTTTAAATAGAATAAAGTGTGTTTAAACTTTGGATAGCAAATAAGTATGAATCACATTTGCTTGTCATCGTTCTTCTCCCATGAATCATACTTGTTTATCGCCGCTTATAAAAGCGAGTGTTCCGACTTCATTGGAACACTTTTGATCGAAACGTTGATCGGTACGGAGCTCTCGAAGAAAATAATAAGATAAGTATAACTATGATGATAACTATGAATGGCTATGTATATGTATAATTTTAATATTAAATTATATGTAGCTAGTTGTTATGACATGAATGATGTAACCTAAATTTGTAAAATATTACTGATTTTAAAAGAGTGTTCATGGAGTTTCTTGCTCGTTCTTCTCCATAGAAATCTACCCTTTGGAACGAGCAACTAGATTCAGCTTTCTGACTCTGAAAATTCAAAAGTACCTGTAAATAGTTGAATTGAAATAAATGATTTTGAGTCTGAAATATTACAATAAAATATATGTTTCCTAAACAAAGTATTTTCATTTCACTATTCTGTTCTTAAATAATAATATTCTTTGAGTATATAAGTATGTGTATTTAATGAAGAGCTATTTAATTGCTTTGTAATGTTGCCAATTATACCTTTTATTCTAACACGTTCGACACAATATTAAATTATATGAGCAATCCGCCTATTTTGCATTTTTATTCAAATGATAAACATGTTTCAACACGCTTGTATGTAGATGCTAGTGGTGAAGCGGTAGGTTGCTGTTTGATGCAGGGTGTGGATGTGATGCATCCAGTAGCGTATGCATCTAGGAAACTCAGTGATAGCGAAAAAAAATACTCGACAAATGAGAAAGAATGTCTAGCAGTTGTCTGGGCCTTGAATTATTTTAAGCATTTTTTATGGGGTTTGAAGTTTCAAGTTGTTACAGACCACAAAGCATTGTGTTGGTTGAGGGATAGGAAAGACATGAGTGGTAGGTTAGCTAGATGGTCGCTATGTATTCAGGCGTATGAATTTGATATTGTTCACTGTGCAGGCAGAGAAAACGTTATAGCCGATTTTTTGAGTAGAAATCCGCTAAGTTTAGATGGAGAAGTACACGAGCCGAAAGTAAGTCAAGAAGATGGGATGCAGGTGTATAAGATAGAGATTGTGAAGATGAAGGACGAGCAGCTCGTGGATGATTTTTGCAAATATAGGTTAGATAGGTTAGCAAACGAAGGTGTAGTTAATTATAAAGGTTTCAGCGTTGTAGGAGGTATTTTGTGTAAGAAAGTTAAGAGACTGAATCGCGATCGAGATTTGGTAGTTGTCCCCAAGCATATGCTACAGGAGGTCTTGGCGGAATTGCATGATGATCCATGGTCCGGAGGTCATTTCGGGTTAGCGAAGACCCTCGCCAAATTTAGAGATAGTTATTTTGTGAAAGATGCGGAGAAGGAGGTAGATAATTATGTGAAAAGTTGTGTTTTATGTCAGGAGCGAAAGAAGACTAATCAGGTAGCACAGCTACAGCCGGTGCAAGTGAACCAGCTGATGGAGAAAATAGGTATTGATGTTTTGGGACCGTTTAGGAAGTCTTTAAATGGTAATAGGTATGTTATTGTTTGTGTGGAGTATGCTACGAGGTATGCGGTCTGCAGAGCGGTTCCTAGAGCGACAGCGCAGAAAATAAGTGAGTTTCTGATTGAAGAGGTGTTCTGTCGTTTCGGTGGAGTGAAAGAAGTGAAATCGGATAGGGGGTCTGTTTTCACTTCACGTTTGGTGAAAGATACGGTTAGCTATTTTGGAGCTAAATCACGTTTCACCACAGCATTTCATCCAGCGTGTAATGGTTTAGTAGAAAGATTTAATAGAACTTTAACACAGATGTTGTCCATGTATGTTTCTGCTGATCAGCGAAATTGGTGTAGTTACATCCCGTTGGTTTGCTATGCGTATAATACTAGTAAACAGGCTAGTACTAGGTTTTCACCACATATGTTGATGTATGCTAGGGAACCCAGTTTTAGGACTGATATGATGGTCAATGTTGATAGTCGTAATCATGTGATAGATTATGTAGGCAGACGCAACATTCAGACAGATTTGACGAGGCGTGCGATTATTAATATAGGTAAGGCACAAGTAAAGCAAAAGGCTGTATATGATAGGAAAGCAAAAGTAAGGAATTTTGAACCAAATCAGTTAGTGATGGTGTATACGCCGAGACGTGTAACTAATAAAAGTTTAAAGTTATGTAGGTTATATAAAGGTCCATTCCAGATAGTGAGACGTATCACAGATGTAAATTATGTAATTAGGAAGTTAAATAACAGAAGATGTAGAGATATTGTGCACGTAAATAGATTAAAACTATATCACGCTCGATTACCGATATAGTTTGCTTATAGCGTCATGTCAATTTGAATTTGATGTCATTTTTAAGTTAGATAAATTTAAATAATTTTTAATTTTGAAAAGGTCAATTGCGAAGAGTTTGGTAGGATAGGTAATGTAAATAATATTTCTAGGTTGGGTATTATTTGTCATTTTATTGATTATTTGTTGTCATACGGCATATTATGTCGCCATGGTTATTTGGGCATGTCGTGATAGATAGTTGCTGATTATTTTTGTGTATGTGATTAGAAATATTTCGACATGATAATAATATGTTTTTTTTTGTATTTTCATATTCACTGCGAGCTGAAGTCTGATGGGTGAATGGTGCCCACAGGATGTCTTAATTTTGTAAAAAAAACGTGTATCTTATTCTTTTTTTACTTAGTAGATTATTTGATGTAGTTAGCGTAGCTCCAACAGGCCTCGTTCACTGACGTTACCAACTACGCTAACGGAGTATAATCTTCGCGTAGAGTGTCGAATCGACACGCATGGTTTATTAAGTGAACAAAGTTTGTTTCGAGTTTAATCTTTTTTAATTTAATTGTAAACCTCGTATAGGAAGAAGTATAGGTCACCAAGAATGGAGGGTATGAATTTTGTCATATCGATTGTTTAGGGGGACGCGTTTTGGATTTTGAGGCGGTTTTTATAAAGCGGGGTTTGGACATGATAGCATGAGCGTTCTTAGTATTCATATATTCGGTTTTCTTTTAATAATATTGGATTTAATTGTTTATCCCTTGCGTCATGGATTGAACCATCTCGTCTGAGACGTCCCCATCGACATTTCCGCCTTTAGAGTAGGGACTTACTATAGGTTTAGGTAGTTGTTAGGTTAGTTAGTCAATTATTTTTGTTCAGTAGCATAAGTTTGCAGAGTGTCCAGAGCATGAATAAAAGTTACTAGTTCCTTTTATTCATGAAGGGGGCGTAGCTCATGTGGAGATCTGATGTGTTTCTGAGATAATAGCCATTAGATATTATACTCTATGACGGAACACTCAGCAAACTTCTAGAATAAGTTTGAATAGTAGTCTTGGATTGTTTTACGTTTGACATTAGGAGTTCCTAGCCTGATCTTGTCACGGGCACACTATAAGTATCTGATATTATAATCCAGTACCGAGTTTCAGTGCTTTTATTTATAGAATAATCATATTACGATCACGCATATACCGGTACCAGTAAGAGTCCTAAGTCAGGATCTCTTACAGTATCTACCACGTATCTACTACCACAAAAGTAAGTCGGTAGGTAGAGTAATTTATTTTTGTGGTAGCTATGAAAAGAACTGCATCGGTGATCAAAAGTAACGATATCCCTTTTAATTGACATTCTAACCACAGCGAGCTTCATATGAACTGAAACCCTATAACCACATATATTAAGCTGATTTCAGCAGTTTGTTAGGTTAATTCAGTTTGATTTCAGCAAACTGAATTAACCTATCGTTATTCAAATTACCCTAAGTACTTACTTTGACCTCCTTATATTAAGATACCTACCTACATAGACACTATCTAGGTACTACAAGATACCTAAGTATCTATGCAAACACTACAGAAAATCTATTAAATTTTAGTCTAGACTGGTAAAATAAATATATGTACCTATAATACCTATTTATGAGTAGGTGAGTACCTTGAGCTAAAAGCCAAATATTACCTAGCCAATATTGTGCCATCAAGCGAAAACTTTTGTCAACAAACAACGGCGACACCGGCTAGACGTCCACAAGGAAAATAAATAATAATATAGACCAAGACCCAGGAATAGTCCCTAACGCTATTTTAGCATGGCTCAAAACGGAGAAATATGTAGTAAAGAAAATGTAGTAAGATATAGCTTGAACGAATGCTTGACCTTTTTTCAGATAAAGGCAGGGTCGGATTATCCTTAAGGCAGATTAGGCAACTGCATAGGGGCCCCTCATAGGCCAGAGGACCCGCTTATAGTGAAAAAAAAATTAGAAAATCTTAGAAACGAAAACGTGATGTGTAAGTAGTAAAAAAATTGCGTAATTATTTTATAGTATTTTAGGAAGTTAGAAAAGCACAAAACGACCCTGAGAATTGTATTGCCCCGACATGGTTAATCCGGCCCTGGGCAAAGCACAGAACTTTAAAGTGTCCATGTGGCTAAAGTTATGACAAACGGAAAAAGTCTAACAATAACAAATAATGGTTTTAAGCTTTTGAACGCCAGAGAGAGAGAATGCATATAAACGCACTCCGTTCAGCAACGCACGCACAACTTGCCCTCCATCCCAAGCCACATTTCTTAGCAATTACCTACAAATAAAAATAGGGAAAGAACTATGGATATGGAAACTTTATTTTACAATATTTCATTTATGTAGTTTTAAATAGGTAATGGGAAAAATAAATACAGTACACGTAAAATGGTCCATATTTAGGGACTAAGTGCGGAAACCAAACCCCCTAACATAGAACATAGAAATAAATACAGAAAACTTAATTTCTCTATTTATTTTTTCCTGCTTTAAAATGTTCTCTCTTGTGTTTTCTTGTCGGCCATACTTAGCCGACGCTGTTGGGCACATTTTCATTTAATAATATTAATAATAATATGTGGGGACATTTCACACACGGCCATCTGATCCCAAACTAGGCAGACCCTGTACTATGAGCCTATCATAGTACAGGGTCTGCCTAGTTTGGGGTATATATCAGCTGTCTGATACTCGTTATGGGTGTCATACACAAATACCTAAATAGATACCAACCAGACACGAGGTAAACATAAGTTCTCATCATACAAATGTTTACCCTGGGCGGGATTCGAACCCGCAACACGCTGCGCAGCAGTCAATCACTTAACCACTGCGCTAACCGTGTCATCATTTGTCGGATATTTTTGACCGTGACGCTGAAAAGGTTAAACAATATCCTGTAAAACAACCAAATTATAATAAAAACCATCACAATTGAACGTATGGGAGTAAGGGATCTTTTGTACGTACCTAATACCTGAAGAAAGGACCAGCATTGACGCTAGCAAGTAGGTAAGTACGCATATCTTCATAACTACATACTACTCTAAAATTCAAAACATTTCAGCCATCTTCAAATGACGAAGGTTTGGCGACTCTGGGATCTGAGTACAATACCTCTACACAAATAATAGCTAACACTTAATAATAATCACAGTGATAAATGGATTCGACGACCCAATTTTGGACGGATATGAAAATACCTATCTACTTCCTGCTCACTAAAGGGGACAGAAATCGATTTTATTTTAATCCCCTTGGAATAACAGCGTCAGCTTAAGTGGGATCTATTAAACTCTGTATTTTCTTATGACTTCGTAACAATTTATATGAGTAGGTACATACCTATTTGCAAAGTTGGGAATTGTTCGGTTTTCATAACCTCTTTCTTTATTATGTTCCTTTGACAAATTAGATACACCTCTTGACTCTTGTGTTTTACTTAGATACAGTAGGAAAGTTTCTTGGCTTCACTTCAATTTTCCTTTGTGAAACAAATAATGTTGATATGGATTAAATTCATTATTGAATCAAATATTGAATAACAAAGTTAGGTAGGTACGGTCACCAAAAGAGATAAGTACCTATCCATGTCGTCGGGAATAGTTGAAGTTTACTTAGAAACCAATGGTGGCGTTCAAATGAAATTAAATGAAATCATTTAACTGTTTATTCTCTATTGATTGTATTTTATTTTATTCATATACACCCATCAGTTTCTAAATAAACTTCAACTATTCTCGGCGACATGGATACTTATCTCTTTTGGTGACTGTACTTCTCGGAATATAAAACCGGAAGGCCAATTCCGGTAGGTAATTAACAACGTTCAAAATGTAGTTGCTATCTCGTGACAGAGGCAATTAACCTCAAGTTAAAAATGGTAAATTATAACAATTTTAAAAGGATACAATAAAACATAAACTTCATAAAAGGTAACATTTATTAAAGTTTAATAGACAGGTATAAAAAAATGCTTTGAGAATCTAAAATAAAGCGATTTTCTTTTGCTGCGGGCAGCAAAATAAATCGCTGATATCGAATGCTCATAACGCGAGCAAGGGCTAAGACTGAAATTAGAAAGCGATACAAGAATTTTCCACAGTCGTAAGTACTAAGGGCTTCCGTAATACCATGTGTCATGAAGGTAGGTTTGGTTCATCAGATATTCAGCGTATGGAATCCCTTCACAGGATATGCCTCCCGTCTCCCCTCGATGACTGCCTGTCATTCACCTCCTCGAACATTCATTATTTGAACGAAACAAATAAGACTTGTCAAAGTATCTACATAGCTGCATAGGTAGGACGTCAAACAAAATTAAAGTAGGTAGTCGCGAAAATTAAGTACATGATCAACAATGGAATCATTTTATTATGCTAGACAGATGAACTCTGAATTAGTTCCTAACCCGGGTCCGTTATAGTGTATATATAGTGTCCCTGTGTATGATAGTGTCCCTGTGTTCTGTTTTCTGAATGAGTTCACAAAAATTACGCTATATGAGCTATGTTATAATTAATTAAGTTGAATAATAATGAAGACCACTTTACCGATTTGACTAACTGTAATGATCATAGATTTCTATGGTTATGATAGTTGTATTAAGAATACAAATTTTAAAAATAAAGTTGCAGTAAACCTCGTGTTAGCAATTAACTGCTAACACGAGCTTTACTGCAACTAACATTGAATTAAGTTTTGAAGCAAGTGGACCTTAAGAGTCATAAATGAATACTTTACATACTTCATAATCTTTAACAACGAAATTTTGAAAATTACTTGGTCTATGGATAACTAAAAACGGATTTGACTTCGACTTCCATGCCGGCGGAGTCGCGGGCTAAAGCTTGTACCTATAAAACAACCGTGAAAGTAGCTACGAGCCTGTAAATCGATTTGCACAACGTAGTAAATTTTATTTACATGGACAAAACGATGTTTTTTTTTTTTTTTTTTTGATTTGGTGTGTCGATCGGCTCTCCAAATTTTCGTTATGCCATCGCACAGGTTCTTATTTATGTAGCGCAGGTTTGGCTCCCTGACAGTAGATAGCATTATTTAACATTATAGTAGATACCTACCTACCTTTACTGGGAAAACGAGAGAATATTTTGTACCACTAGCGCCATCTAGCTGCTAGTTTTTACAACTTATTCAACGTCGAGACCACGCCTTGATTAGGTGACAACACAACCAACGAAAGCTAAAAACTTCCTAACATGTAAGATAGAGGGCGTGAAAGTAAATGTTTTTTCATAGATTGTACAAGACTTGAAACAGCGTCATTAACTGGTTCAACCGTTACCCGTGGTCCCGGTGGGTCGACCCATTACAAGGGTCCATGGGTATTTTAATTACCCGTGGTTCCATAGCATTAGGGATTGTTCCCGGACTATATCGATAGAAAATGAAAACCTACTTACCGTCTACTTATTCGCAAATAAAATAATTCCATCCTTGGGAACCAAAACATAGGTACTGTAACACCTGAGTTACACTAGTAGCGTGTACGAACTATCGTGAGTCTAAGCTACGTTAAATGAAAGATATTATCGACTTGTAGAAGACTGTATTAATCAGATTAGCGAGAGGAAATCTTTATCAGACCGCAGCTCTGAGCTTAGCTGGGTATATCTCTGACATCACATGTCATAGTATATAAAAACTTCTACATCATTCAAATATATTTCCAGAAGGTTCTAACCATAGACTAAATAGTTATGGCTTCATTACATAAAGCCTCTCTGCTGGGCAAGTCTCTACAGTACTCATACCAGAACTATATTGAAATTGATGAAGGTAATGACTTAGGATTAAACTATCTTAACATTTCTAATGCGTATCCAACTGATATTTCGCCAGTAATTAATTCCATACTTTACCAGTTATGAATTCATCATTTTCAATTACTATTTTTGTTCTAGTTCTAACTGGATTATTATTTTTAGTTTTCGATAATTTTTGTGCAATTATGTTCGTGCAATTTTTTTTACTTATTTCATTTCGCTGTGTCAAGACTCCGATACATTATTGGTTCGGTGCCTTTCTCCAAAGACACTGACAGTTTTAACAATACATATTATTCTACCGCCAAAAACGTTGCAAGTATTAAAAATTCTGGATTTTAATATTTTTGGTATTGCACCGTCATTTAACATATTCCCACCCCTCCAAAAGTCGTTTACTTGGTAACAATGGCAATTTACTGGACACAGTGACACAACTCTGGCTCGAGGTTTAAGTACTTTTTCTAATGCCGAATATCTTTATGCTTATCCTCCACATAGCTTGCTGCCAGTGATAACAGCACCCTATAAACTCAATGTCGGGAAAAACATTGTGTATATTGTATGGAATTTAAAGCTGCAAGTTCAAAATCACAAGATCCTCTAGTGGTTCCTAGTTTGGAAACTGGGATTTGAATATATTGAAATGGGCTGTATAAGTTTCGGTTAACTTATTACTCAGTAAAGCGTAAATTATTGGTTTTGTTTTAGTTGTACTAGCAGTACTGCCTTAATCAATGTGTATTGTAAAAAACTCAACGAATGGAAATGGGTTACAATTGAATGTTGCGTCACCAAATATTTCCTTTGTTTGTTCAATTTTAGCTCTATCTTCTTTCATACAGAACACCAAAATTGTTGTGTCTTGATAATAATATTCTGAAAACACTACATTTCAGTGTTGCAATGGAACTTGTAATTCATGAAATATTTTAAAATTCATTTTTCTAACTTTTCTATATTATAGCTATACAATATCATGTTCCCTTTATCTATCCAGCTCTCTTTCGCCTCTTCATATAATTGTGTATTAAGACGATCAGTTGTTCGCGCATTCGATGTTAAACTGTCTAGAGATTCGGTTAGTTTATTTGACATAGGTAATGTCCGGACATGTATGAGGCATGTTTTTTATTACAATCTGTTCCTGTAAGAATGGGAATACAAACGTTAAAGCAATTGATGAATGTTAAATTATATTAGATACTTTTACGACAGCCAGCATTAAAATTTCAGAGAAAAAATGATAAGTACTCACTTTATTAATAGTTAAGTTGCACTGATTTTTCCGTTTCAAAGAACAGTTCCAAAAAGACAGATCGATGCAAAAAGATGATTCAAACATGATGATTCAAGATGATGGTGTTTTGCTGTTCAAAAATCATCAAAAGATCGGCAGGACTTCAGCCCAGAACCCTGCCGAACTTAGCCATGCCGAAC
Organism: Charanyca ferruginea; assembly: GCA_947361185.1. NCBI lineage: Eukaryota > Metazoa > Arthropoda > Insecta > Lepidoptera > Noctuidae > Charanyca > Charanyca ferruginea. Next base: position 12,671,369 of record OX376073.1, on the reverse strand, counting down.
TTAGCCCCGCCGAACTTAGCCCTGCTGAACTTAGCCTTGCCGAACTTAGCCCTGCCGAACTTAGCCCTGCCGAACTTGGACCTGCCGAACTTGGACCTGCCGAACTTGGACCTGCCGAACTTGGACCTGCCGAACTTGGACCTGCCGAACTTGGCCCTGCCGAACTTGTGCCCTGCCGAAGTTAGCCCTGCCGAACTTAGCCCTGCCAAAATTGGCCTTGCCGAACTTAGCCCTGCAGAACTTAGTCCTGCCGAACTTAGGCCTCCCGAACTTAGCCCTACCGAACTTAGACCTGCAGAACTTAGCCCTGTCGAACTTAGCCCTGCCGAACTTGGCCCTGCCGAACTTGGCCCTGCCGAACTTGTGTCCTGCCGAACTTGAGCCCTGCCGAACTTAGCCATGCCTGCCTGGAAGCTCACACTGGTCTCGTTCTACTTTGAGCCAGACCAGCGCTTAGGGCCATACCTGGCCTACGCTCAGAAAGGTCGAAAGCGACACCGGCCCGCATAGGCTCATAGTGGGAGGAGACGCCAACGCTTGGAGTATCTGGTGGGGCAGCAGCGAGACAAACAGCAGAGGCGACGAAATGCTGGCAGCTCTCGACCAGGTCGGACTGCAAGTCCTCAACACAGGGGAAACTCCAACCTTCGACGTAGTTAGGGGTGACAGACGTTACACTAGCTGCGTCGACGTCACAGCCTGTACATCGGATATGCTGACGGTGACAGACGGCTGGCGAGTCGTCGACGACCTGACAGGTTCGGATCACAATGGCATTGAGTTCAACATTCACCTCGAAAAGTCTGCGGGTATCACGGTGGCTACCAGAGTCTACAACACTAAAAAAGCTAATTGGGGCCAGTTTCGTGCGAAACTGCGCCAAATTATGCCAGACACGAGACACCTGATCGATAACATCGACAGCGCATAAAATGTAGACGAGGTAGTCCGACAATTCACATCAGCTGTACAACAGACGTGTGATCACGTAATACCCAAGAAGAAGAGAGTAGAGGAAGTAACCATGCCGTGGTGGTCCAACGAACTCGCCGACCTGAAGAGGCAGGTTGTCACGAGGAGGCGGAGGATCCGATGTGCAGCGCCAGCCCGGAGACCAAAGGTTGTTGAGAATTACCTGAAAAAGAAAGTCGAGTATGAACTTGCAGTGGTTAAAGCTGGAAGGGTTTCTGCGAGAAGCAGGACCGAGAAGGGATGTGGGAGGGCATATACCGGGTAATTCGAAGAACGGAAAAGAGAAAGGAGGACTTGCTGATGGTGAGAGATGCAAGGACACTGGACCCAGAGGCTTTAGCGAGGTTCCTAGCAGAGACTTTTTACCCTGAAGACCGTACGGAGAGGGACAACGAGGAGCACAAAAGGGTGCGGCGACGAGCGGAAGAGGTGAACGGGAGGGACCAAGTTGAACCTTGCGATCGTCCCTTCACTCTCGACGAGCTGAAGCGAGCTGCTTTCTCGTTCAACCCCAAAAAAGCCCCGGTTCCGACGGTCTGACGGCGGACATATAGGGCCACACGATCAACGAAGACCCAGACCTAGTTCTGCGCTTGATGAACAAGTGCCTGGCGCATGGATACTTTCCACGGTCCTGGAAAGAGGCAACGGTTGTTGTGCTCCGCAAACCTGCAAAGGAAGACTACACCACACCAAAATCATACAGGCCGATTGGTCTTTTGCCTGTACTCGGCAATATGTTCGAGAAGATGCTCGTGGCCCGACTCAAGTTCTACTTGTTGCCCAGGATGAGTATTCGCCAGTACGGCTTCATGCCCCAGAAAAGCACCGAGGACTCCCTCTATGCACTGATGGGGCACATTCGTGGCAGACTCGCTGAGAAGAGGCTTGTCACGATTGAGGGAGCTTTTGATAGCGCATCGTGGCCAGCTATCAGAGTGCGTCTGGCTGAGGAAAAGTGTCCTGTAAATTTGAGACGGGTCATGGACAGTTACTTTTCCGAGAGAGTGGTGAAAGTCCGATATGCGGGAGCGGAGTACGAGACCAGGACCGAGAAAGGATGCGTCCAGGGGTCAATCGGTGGTCCCATACTTTGGAACCTCGTGCTGGATCCTCTACTGAAAGGGCTGGAGAGCAGAGGGATCCAGTGTCAGGCGTTTGCGGACGACGTAGTCCTTGTGTTCGATGGGGAGACGGCACTTGAGGTGCAGAGGGATGCCAACGTCGCCCTCGAGTATGTCCAGACTTGGGGTGTCGCAAATAAGCTCAAATTTGCACCGCACAAGACCAAGGCTATGCTTATCACGCGGAAACTGAAACACGACACTCCAAGTCTCAGGATGGGCGGGGTGGACATTGGCATGTCAAATGAGATAAAACTGCTCGGTCTCACCATCGACCACAAGTTGACTTTCAACTCCCATCGCAAACGTCTGCCCGAGCTGTCGGTATTTATAAGCAGCTGTCGAGGGCCGCAAGGGTCAGCTGGGGTCTCCACCCGGATATAATCCGTAGCATTTACACGGGCTCCAGCCCATCGTCCTGTACGCAGCGAGTGCGTGGTCGCCGGCCGCGAACAAAGTCGGGGTGCAGAAAAAGTTGAACGCCGTCCAGAGGAGCTTCGCGCAGAAGATGTGTCGTGCCTATCGCACGGTCTCTCTGAACTCAGCGCTGATGCTGACTGCCTCTCGACCTCCGAGTCCGAGAGGCGGCTTCGCTATACGAGGCCAAGAAGGGGGTGTCCCATCCTGCGCTGGGAGACCGGGAGACCGAGCACGTGGTCTCGGCGCTAGAGGCACCACATCCGGCTGAGCAGAAGGGCATTGAACTGCGACGTCTGGTAGACGAGGAGCAATACAACTCCCACCGCGATTACGCGGTGCGAATCTTCACAGACGGCAGCAAGAGTGAAGGTTTGTTTGTTTGTTTTAAAAAAATCTTTATTAACATAGAAATATACATAACTGTGAACTTAAAAACAAAGCAACAGTAACACTAATATTATCAAACACGAGCACCTTTATAAGTATATAATAGTGATGCTTACAAACTTATCACAACATGATGTATTTATTAATTAAACATTTATCATTATCATATGAGATTATTGTTCTAATCTCATTTATAAAATGAGGGGGTATAAGCAAATAACTACGCGCTCAGCGTAAGCGCGACCGGTATTAGCGGTAACTCAGGTGACCACGCGTGGCCAACAGCGACGCACGAGCTACCGCGCCTCCCGCGCACTCGCCTATATACGGTGAGAGCGGGGAAGCGCTGGCGCATCGTACGGACCTAGTTACGACGCGTTATTAGTATTGTGCGCGAACAATACGTAGTGATGGGGAAGCTTGTATGTACCGTATCCATCGATATAATGTCGCAAGTCTTTCAACTTAGTTTGACCTATGTTAGCAATCAATGTATTATGTGACATTTATTTTTGTTGTAAAATTTACGAGTTAATTTTAAGTTGAATTTTGTAATGTATACCCTGTTCACAATAAGATTAGACATAAACACAAACCTTTTTTACAGTCCCTTCAACCGATTTTGACTCCTATTCCGTAGATTTAAGGATGACATTAGAGGCAAAAAAGTTGTAACAATAATAACTGTTTACTGCAGTTGCCATTTGTCATGCTACCAACGCAATATGAGTCAAAATCGGTTGAACGGACTGTAAAAAAGGTTTTTGTAAATGTCTAATCTTATTGTGAACAGGGTATAGGTAACTTTATATTTGTATGTAGTACTTTAAGGTTTGTTTTAAATGGAGTACCTATTATAAGCAATTTTAACTGCTTTATTTTGAAAGATTTGTAACTGGTTATAATTAGATTGACAGGTGCTACTCCACACCGGACAGGCGTAGGTGATACAATGTCTAACTAGAGTGGTGTATAACCTAAGTTTGGTGTTTGCGCTGAGCTTACTTTTTCGGTTAAGTATAGGACTCAGAGACCCGAGGGCTTGGGCTCCTTTAACACGTAATTTGTTGACATGCTTTGTCCAGTTGAGCTTTTTATCCAACGTAACTCCTAGAGACTTCTGTGGCCCACGGAATCAATTGCCCAGCGATTTTTAATTTTCTTTTTGGGGTGGTACGTTGGCGTGTGAAAAGTATCGCCTCAGTCTTCCGACAACACGACAGTCCTCAGACAACTAAAGTCTACCTATGATAATGTCGATGTCATCATCGCTTGTGTACGATGCTGTATCGTCGGCAAAACAAGCCAAGCAAAATCGAAGGTAAAGTCGGAGCCGCGCTCTCCGCATGGAAAGGCGAGGCCGAGACAAAGACCCGAAAACTTGTTCTGCCGTCTTATAGTACCGTCTACCAGGCTGAGCTCCTTGCCCTCTGCGAAGCCACGAAAAAAGTCCTCCGAAGACCAGAGACGGCGTTCGCTGTCTACAGCGACTCCATGGCAGCACTTCAAACAGTCGTAAACCCCGAAGCCCTCCACCCCCTCGCAGTTAAAACAAGAAACGCCATCCGCCACAGTAACTGCCAGAACAAGAGCGTATCCATGTTCTGGATAAAAGCTCATGCGGGACTGGAGGGTAACGAGAGAGCCGACTCGCTCGCGAAAGAGGCTGCCTTGAAGTCGAAGCGTGCACCCGACTATGACAGATGCCCGGTTTCATTCGTCAAGCGAGCGATCCGAATGGAAACGCTGGGCGAATGGAACCGAAAATACTGTACTGGAGAAACGGCGGCCACCACTAAGCTCTTCTTCCCATGTGCGATCGCGGCGTACAGGACGGTGCGGAAATTACGAATGACGAAGGCGCTGACCCAAGCCCTAACGGGACACGGTGGGTTCTCCGAATACTTGACTCGCTTTAAGTGCAAGGAGAACCCATCGTGCATCTGCGACCCCGACAAGCAGGAGACAGTCCTCCATCTTCTGACGGAATGCCCGGTGCATCTCACCCACAGAAACGACCTGGAACTGAAATTCGGAATAGGTATAACAGAACAAAACCTTAGTGAGTTAATAAAAGGTAAAAAGACTAAAGACGAATTAATAGACGTTATCACAAAAATTGTTAAAATTCTAAATAAGAGAAATAAATAATAAAATGTAATAAGTAAATATTAGGCCTCAAAAGATCCCTGCAACAGCTGTAGCAGGGGCTCACGCTTAGGCAGGAGTGTGGTTTTACCCGGTAAGAGACCGGCACTGCCCAGACTGTCTCAACTATGGGACAGTCTAGGCGTCAATGAGGATTTCCCACTCCTGCCTCAACAATAAAAAAAAAAACTTAGCCCTGCCGAACTCAGCCCTGCCGAACTTGAGCCCTGCCGAACTTAGCCCTGCGGAAGGGCTCAGGGCCAGTCAGGGTCTGAGTTGAAATGGTTGCCCATTGCGCTGTTTGCTTTGCGTGTATTTTGCGCTTTGCGCGTTTGCGTGCACTGACAACGCAACGCATCTCATAATACCCTTTTCCTTTATATAGATAATATATATATTATATATTTATATATATTTTATATAAGTATGTCATAAATATCCATTGTTATATACATATATACCTATATATTCGTAAGTTTATCTCTTTTTAACTTTTTTAATATTATTTTTTCATTTGCACCTGCCATGTTATCTCTTCATCACCCTTGGTTGACTGGTAGAGAATGCCTAAGGCATTAAGTACACCTTTGTACATGAAGTATAAATAAATAAATAACTTTAAATATTTAGGTAGGTATAGTAGCAACAGATAGGTATACTGTATACCGAGAAAATCGCAAACATAGGTATACGGACTAGCGACCCGACCCGGCTTTGCCTGGGCCTATAGCCTTCCTCGATAAATGGACTATCCAACACAAAAAGATTTTTTCAATTCGAACCAGTAGATCCTGAGATTAGCGCGTTCAACCAACCAAACAAACTCTTCAGCTTTATAATATTACTAGCGACTTGGCCCGGCTTCGCATGGGCCTATAGCCTTCCTCGATAAATGGACTGTCCAACATAAAAATATTTTTTCAATTCGAACCAGTAGATCCTGAGATTAGCGCGTTCAACCAAACTAACAAACAAACAAACTCTTCAGCTTTATAATATTAGTATTAGTATAGAAGTATAGATTTGTATTTTCTATCGATATATTCAGCAGTCCAGGAAAACAATCCCTAATGCCTGAACCTTGGGTAATTAAAATTACCCATGGACCCGGTAATAGGTCGACCCACCGGGACCACGGGTAACGCGTGAACTGGTTACCTCTCTCGCATTAAAATTCCCTCGAAAAGGAGGGTAACCAGTTGATGAAAGAAATGCTTGTAATTCACGACATGCGTCGGACCGCTTATGAAAAGCCACCGCTCTCTATACGTTTCTGATAGCTTTTTTGCGCATGCTCAAGTTATAATTTGAACGTGGATAGAAATAAAATACAAATGGTGTTTTTTGAACTTTATTATAAATATCAAGTGAAATAAATTAAGTCTAATCTTAAACTAGTCCTTAGAGGACACGATTTGTAAGAACATTTATTACAACATAAAATGAAATCGCGTTGCTTCAAAACATGTCAACTACAAATGAAAATTCAAACTGTAATACTCGTTATATTAATAGATAATACTTAACTTCTATATTGCTAGTATTCACAACCGGAACCAAAACGGAAATCGAAATGTTAATGAGAATTCTACGCTCAAACGAATTATGACGTGGTTATACAGCCTGCTAGCAAACAAAAGCTTAGCAACATTGTTTTTGTTGCTAGGAACATTTTGCACACATATACAGCGTAGGAGCCCAGCGTTTTCAGCGCCAAGTTATTAGCACAAAATATAGAGGGTAAAGAAGGGCCGCTTCGCCATCTTCAAAAATAATTACCTAAACTTGTCAGACTCACTAGGGCTGCTACTGTTTTGACTGTAGGTTTTATTTGTGACAGTATGAAATTTTGTTGACACTGGTTGGAACTCTTTGCAATTATTTATAACAAAATTTTCTTATTTGTCGTGAAATGTTCATGTCTCACATTTATTCATTTAGACAACACGTGACAGTCGAGTCGTAAGTCTGCTTGAAACTGCTTGAGAATGCCTATAAACGTAATGTCAATGTGTGCGTGGTAAAAATGGCGGTTTGTTCTGAGTGGTCTCTCTGTTTGGGCGCGACGCAGCCTTACGTACTTTGTGTTATTAGCAACAAAAACAATGTTGCTGCACACCTTCTGTTTACCATAAATACAAGGCATTAGCAATAGATATTTATTCACACAATTTACACAAATGTTATTGTTTTTAAGTGCAAAAGTAGCATACAATCTATTTTTCCGGAGTTTATTACATGACATAAAAATTTAATGATAATCACTTTACTTAAACAATTAAACTACTAACTACGTCTGCTAATAAGTAGTCAAATGCCAGAAATACAAGAAATAAATATATATTTTTTTTATATTACCAGTGTCAATTTCCATATTATTATGAGGATAGGTGATACAAATGGAAACGATACAAAAACTACATTTACTTTACGTGGTGTCACTACAGTAAATATATTACTATTATTAGGTACTGTTTTTGAATAGTTGAATATGATTTTATACGATTGATATAACGATTCTTCATACATTGCCCGGTATTGGATGTAGTCTGCGCATGATCAGAATTTGAATTTGGACCTTTAAACGTTATACGCACGAGTACTTAACTGTACTAGTGCGTGCGTTTATAAATACCGCTACAAGTGACAGAAACGACACACACTCCCCTAGCTGCATTAAATTTATTTAAATGGATATAAAATACACACACACTTGCTATATCGTCACGTCACACAAATCCTTCAAAAAGTACCATCAAATTCTGAGTGCGTAGATGTAACATGTACATTACCAAACGGCCTCAATATTAATAAGATATTTAAACATATTGAGATCACCAACCATTTAACATTTACAATAAGCAAAGTCTGAATTAAAGTTCATAATCCATCATCAAATTTATAGGAACTAACTAAAAAATTAAGTAAACAAAAAAAGAAAATAATATTCATTTTTAACGTTAATAATATTACGGATGGGAAACCCTCATAGTTTAAAAAAATCTTAATCACAGTTAACATAAAATCATAATTTCATTACAACGGTTACGACTTACGATTTTTTTTATTATTTTGTATGTAATTATTGTTATTTCTATTAACCTAGCATTGTACTTGTCACTTTTACTGAAGCTGCTTAGAAGATAGTAATAATAATGCCTTTAATAGTAAGACAGGCACTTGGTGCACATAATTTTTTTTTAGCATTCTATTAATTGTGGTAAAAAGGAGAATGGCCACAGCATCGCGACCACGTCTCTTGGACTGTATACACGTATCGGTCGCATGGTCGCAGTCACGTTTAGATTTAACGACTAACGATCGAAATACAACACTATCAGAACGAGTCAACTTACGTTATTACTGTTAAAAGGTACTCTGTAGTCGTAAAAAACAACGTGGTCGTGACAATATGGCGTATTATGATTGGATAATGATTTTGTAATAAAAAGTGTGACTACCAAGATGCAATAACACTCAAGTGCAGTTTTGTTCTGTCTCAATGTACATTCAAAAATGATAATGCTAGAATGGGAATATAAGTGGTGTAGTTTTAATTACGTAGTTGTAGTACAGAGCTATTTTAATTACGTTAGAAGAAGACAAAGACTGACCAATTAAACGGCCTTATTTGATTTATGGGAACATAAATAAAAAAGGCGAAATTGATTTTTGAAAAAAATATTTAACAACATAATTCCAACTACCCGTGTCTCACTTCTTCACATTTAATTTATTCCTTAAAAAATGCAAAAGATTTCTGCCCTTTCGCTATCTTTTCCCACCTAAATACATCATAAATGGACAACAAACTCATGGACATCACCCGTATAATTTGTAAAATTTAAACATAATCTAGACGTCTAATGGCCATGCCAAAAGTTGTATTTAGAATTTGTTGACACTGGAGCATTTGTAATTGGACCAAGCATTGTACTTTCTTCCTACTCCTTTACTTTTGGAGATGAATAGTATAATTTAATACTGGCCATTTTTTTCTATCCAAAATAAGGCACAAACTAAAGTAAACAAAATTTAGAATATAAAGCACCCGTTTTTCGTCAGTAGAGCAATAAAAAGACTAGATAAAATAATTGTATACTGGAAAATTAATTAAATTGTACATGAAAATGTGAAACTACACCACTTTATGTGAAAATCCTAAACTGCTTCTAAACGCACGTGTAATTAAATTTTTTATATAATATAGGTAGCTGAAATAAAAATGCAAAAACGACGGAACAGCGAACAATCTTGCTTTAAAAAAAAACAATTTTCGATCTAGATCACCATTTCATTCGTTTAGAAGGAAAATTCAATGCGCATCTCTTCTTGCATAGACTGCGTCGATCATGCAAACTGTATACTGCGTTCTGCGTCTTATGCTCGCGAAGGCCAGCACTTAGTGAATTTGTAAAAATGCTGGGAAATACAAAATGTAGACAAGAACCCTATTTTTACTAAATTACGGTTCATTTTGCATTGACGAAACCAAGCGAATATTTGTACAAGCATGCCAGAAAGGAACGTCATAATGCATAAGCGATACATTTTAGTGGCTTACGTATATTCAACTGTTTATATTGCACGTATTCGGGAGTTATTATAACGTTAAACGCAGTTCGCAGATCACTTGATCCCAGTCAGACTTCTTCGCTTGTAGATGTACTGAATGATTGTTTTACCTAAGTGTTAAGCGGCGTTTTAGTATATAATCTTGCTAGGTGGCGCTGCTGTGTTAGCGCTCATGGCTTGTTCTAGAGTGTCGAGCCGACGGTAGGAGTGGCCTCGGCTGTTGCGACGGCGACCGCTTTGGCGACCTTCCAGTACTAAGCCGAAGAACTGGAAAATAAATAGCAAAATATGGTAGTTTGGAAAAGATAAAAGTAGATTCGATTTATATTTTTGACTTTTTTTAAGCATGTAGAGTACCTACATTTATTTTCTAAGGTACAGAGCCCAGCACATCAAGGTACAACAATATGTCAAATTTCTTTAATAGATTTTCAACTTTATTACAAGATTGTAAGGTTAATATTCAATTGGGAAAATTTTACAGTTTGGTATGGCTCTATGTGCTGGAAAAATTAAGTACAACCTCTGAAAATAAAATTCTTTATGGCGCATTCGTTATCGATGCGATACGTTGCTGCGTTACACGCATAAAAACGTTCTACCGTTTGGTTCGTTTTCGTAAACAATTAAATAAAACCTACAAAAGTTGAAATAGGTAAAATAAAGTAAGTATTTTCACGTACTTTATTGCCCTCGTAAATTATTAAGTTCGTTCACTCGAAATAATGTTATTTATTTCATTAAAATTGCGACCCGCCCCTCCTTCGCACGGGTGCAATGTAGATAAATTAATTATTTGGAGTGGCAAACCTGTGTCCCTCACAAATAGGAAATAGATGCAAATAGTTTTCGTTAAACGAAGATTTCAGCAGTTCCTTGCGAAACAATACCGACAAGGACGCAACTATTTCATGTAGCTAGTGCTAGAGTGAGACATAGCGTATGCGAAATTCTGCCATACTACTGACAGTTTCTTCGTTATTTCGCTGCCGCATACGAACGCGTCGGTGTACTAAAGGCGTTAGCAATGATAAGCAGATGCTATTCGAATCTATGTAAATGTTAAAGCACTGGCAGGATGTCACTGGCAACTAGCGTATTTTGTTTTTATTAACAAAATAAGGATGTGACAAGTCCGTTTTCCTCACTAAGTAAATCAAGCGGAATTCTCATCAGGAAGTTGTTGTTCATATTTAAATGATTTATTTCAATTATGACGAAATACTCAAACGCTACTCAATTTAAAGATGCCGTGAAGTCCCGTGCTGTCTCTTATCATTTCATGTCAAAGTGACTGTGACAGTATGGACCATTAAGAGTCACTTTTGGACATTATATAAGAACAATTTGAATTTAGTTGTAAGAGGTAGTTTCATACAGTACGATTCAAACTTTATGGCGGCTCCGAACACGAGTCGAGTGGCTGCGCAGTAACAATTTCGCGTGTCAGAGGGGCGGAGCATTGCGCAGCCAACAGCGCACTTCACAGCCGCCATTAAATTTGAATCGAACTGTACCCCATAGGTACAGTTCGATTCAGAAGAATGAGCAAGAAACTACATACTTAATGATTTCAGTTCTATAGACATAGGTTTAGATAATTTGTACTTACGACTTTGCTAACTTTGCTCTTGTTGTGATAGAGAACGTACAGCAACACCATCAGTACGACAGACGTCATGAAGAACGGGAAGAAGTGATCGTTGTCTTCGTCCGAGAAGCCGTCAGATATCGAGTTGGGGAAAAATTCTAGAAATTAAAGATTTTTCCGTTAGATTAGATGCAAATGGACACTATTGACGACAATTTGAAGGTGACTGGCAACAGCACGCGTAGCATGACCACGCTATGTGGTCTGTTCTTCTATAGACATAGCGTGGTCATGCTACGCATGTAGATGGATGCGGGCTACCCAAGACGGGGATGGTTGGCGATTTCTTGGGGAGGCCTACGTTCCGCAGTGGACGGCAGTAGTATATTGTATACTATTTATTCGGTACTTATTTGAGTTATTGCGTAGGTATAGGTATTATTTACTATAAAAATACATACCATGTAAGATCTTATTGCCTTCATCTTATCACAGAAAAGTAAGATTTCAAATGTATATGAATAAAAAAAGAAAACAAACATATGAGCCCAATTGTGAATCCGTGCCGAATTAATTTATGACGTCTGTGAAAACTTGGTGATTATACGTAATCAGCAAGTTAATTAAGCATGCCTCTATGGATATGTCCGTATAGGTATGTTTAATTACTGATTAAGTACCTGGTTCTTTACAATCAAGACTTTTTTTTTATTTTCACTAAACTGGCTAAGATTAAACTAAGGTTCTATTGTGAGTGAATTTGAATTCCTACAAACATTAAAGGTACATTTAGAATGATGTAGTTTTCATACACCATATAACATTAAATATTTAAATATAGAGCACAAGAATTATGTTAGACTGGGCTAACCGATGCAAAGAAATCTATTTGTGTGGGTATGTTGTTCGCACCTGAATAAACAACCACGAGTCTTGGAGTCAACATGATGAGTGAAAAAATAAACACAAGATAATAAGTTCAACACAATAATATGATATGAATCAAGAACACGAAGAATTCAGATACCTAGTTCTTGGAATGTCTATCGAAGTAAAAATAAAAACGCTATAGGTAGGTGATACTGAATTATTCCTATTCTTACAAAATGTATGCCACGCTCTATTCCTAGGTATGCCACGCAAGTTTCCTGTCTAACATGTGTCCAAAAACCAGTGATGAGTAACGCAAAGTATGAATAAGATAAACACTAAGATAAATAGGTACAGACAGCGTCATCAACTGCTAACCCCCTATGCGAAGAAATTTCAACGCGCGGGGGGTTAGCAGTTGATGACGCTGTCTGTACCTACTCGAACTCGATTAACACTGAAGCCCTTTATAGCTGAATTGAACTTTGTGCACATTGCATAATGAACTTTATCTACATTGATTAACGTACAAACGCAAAAAACTGTTAGCTCGTTTTACGACGAATTCTCATGGATACCAGAGAATCAAATTCTACGAAATAGCGCGCAACGAAGCTTCCGTTCTATTCCGGTCCGCGGCGATGTGAATTAGACCTTAGTATTACTTAAATAGGTATCATTACCGGTTAGCATTAAATGTGCACGACACCAAAATTTGTGTCAGATATGCCAATGTTAAGCCAATTCATTTGCCTTGAATTGAAGGATACAATCAGGAACAAAATAATCATTACAATAATAATTATATAATTATGTAGATATATTGCGATAAGATTTTGAACATTTTGACAAGATTGAAATATGAGTAATGAAAATAGATTGGTGATTGCATTTTAACATTTAGTTATTTATTATTTACTACATCATTTGAGAATACTAAACATAATAACTAAAAGGTTTCTCAGAAAAATAGAATCGATTCTAAATATTGAAAAATACAAATTATAAAGTCGAAACACAGAAAACACTTAAAATTACTTACTATAAATTAGTGGATCTTATCTCGGACGGCGATATCTTCCAGATTACAACGCAATGTAAGGGACGTGTTTACGATATGATATATATTTGTAGTATTTCCTCATTCTAGGAATTTCTACTACATTGTGGGAGCTTAACAAACATATAAAAAGTTACTATCTTTCTCAACTCATAACTCATGGTAATATATAACCGCTGCTGAAGAAGTTTGCTCTATCAGCTATCCTACATCTCTAGTATATTCTGCCACTACTAAACTAGGACATCTTTTTTTGTTTTTAATCCTGTGCTTTTAGCAATTTTCTTTTAGCTATCTTCATATCTGACCTCTACAGTTATTACCTCATTTAAGTTATAGGTACAAGGTCGCTTGTTTTGTTGAATTTATAGATACAATATTTAGTTTTAATTAGCAAGTACTTATAAGTTGATTTTTACCTTCACCTTTGACATAACCATATCTAAATTATCTATTGGTTGAATTTCGAGCCTTGCTCTTGACTTGAGGCCATGTGTTGATGATGTCACTTTAAAATCTCATTGTAAATTTTAGGTTTAACTAGTACTTACATCTTAGAGAGGATTATTATTTCGTTCGAGTTTGGTATAAGTTAAGTTTTACCAATGACGGTTGGTAAATGTTGTTAACATAGTTAAATGTTGCGCTCTTGGACTATCCAGTCATTTGAAGAAATACTGTCGGCGTTGGGAAAGGTCGACGAAGCTCAGCTGTTCGGGGCGTATTTGTGTCTGCAGGGTTTAAAGGAACCAAGTGTCGAGTGCCCTAAAATTCTGAGCTCGCTTCGTTTCCTCTTAGACTAATTAGTCAGTTGAAGAAAAACTATGCCAGGCATGTCTATTTTACGACGTTTACCACGTGGTAAACGTCATAGTGTCTAAGTTGAAACCTAATATTTACCAAGCGAATGATGCTAAAAGCTCGAAATTAATAATGATCACAATACATTCCGGATAATTTACCATTAAGAATTAGTATATTTTAGGGTTTACTTACAAATCTTAAGATTTACCGCAGTTCCAACTTTTAAAGTAATGGTGATGATAATTATGATTTACAGGTAATTGAATTTTGTGATATTGAATTTTGCACAATATGTTTATTACCATAATGTACTAAACTGAATGGCAGAATGAAATGCATATTTGGAATTTATATTTGAATTGTATAAACAGTATTAAATCTTTTGTATGTCAAATGTTACCTTTTTGCGAAACCTCAGCTTCATGAGCGGCTGGCACTGGCACAACCAACTTGTCCCTAACAACAGTTTGCTGGTTTGTTTCTTGGTCTTTGATATCCAGTCCAGGATCTTCGTTTTCATCATCAGCATCATTGCCATCTGAGTCTGAAATCATAATAAATTATTTTATCACAAACATAAATTATAGTTGATTGTGTATTTTTTATTATGTATATTTGTATTGTGTATATTTGTTGTAAGTAATATGTGCTATGTAAGAGGATAGCAAAAATCTGATTAGTTATTTATGACCAATTGCAATCTATATCTGTAGATTTAGTAAGATAAACCCAGTTGAATCATGTAAAATCAGAATAATTGTGCAGTTAGTTATACCTAGAATCATTTAGGGACTATCAATAACCCATTACATTGATAATAAATTTAAAAGCATAATGATAAATTAATAACTAGGATCTGGTAAACGAAATTTATCTTTACTTTTTTATCTTTATGAGTAGTTAATTAAGAATTAGATGAAAAAACAAAGATAAAAATTACTATACTTATTTAGTAGCATAAAGGTGGCTCTTTCAATAATCAGAATGTCTATATAAAACAATATTTTCATAAATTGACTATTGTTTTCAAAAGTACAATAGTGGCACAATGTAAAAAAAAAGTTAAATAAACATAGTTTATCATACCAATCTAGAGCAAGAATAACTTAGAAGAGTAGTCATATATGAAAAAAATACATGCTGTGACCTTCTTTTTGACTGGCTTCTTGGTTTTTTTTATAGTATGACTATACACTTGTAAGTGCTTGTATACCTGCTTCTAATATAATATGAGTGGTAAATTGCTTTTATCAGGACTAAGGCTTCTGTTCTAGCTCATGTGAATGAGAAAAGCAGAAACAGCCCTAATAGTAGAGAGTGTATTTGTAATCTATTCTAACATAATAAAGCAGAAGAGCTTGGTTGTTTGTTTGAAATTACTTGTCCGATTCTGAAAATTCTTACACTTCAATTGGTGTAAGAATTTTCAGAATCAGACAAGTCATTTCAACTACGTTGTCACTGAGTACTATGGGCTATATTTTATTGTCAAAATTTGGGACCCGTAAGAAAAATTACGTGAACGAAGTCGCAAGGAAAGTGCTAGTATCTTTATATTGCTGCCATTGACCCAATCTTGCACAAAATATGGAAACATTGCTCAACCACTATTGAATGAGTAAATATTGATTGCCCAGCTTAAATGAAATGTATAATTGACATAATAAATAGATATACCTACTTATTTATTATATTCAAGCTAATGTAAACTGTAACTGGAAACCTGCCATATATTCAATTGGTCTGTTTTGACAGAGCACTCTAATGATTATTACATCAAACTGAAACTCAAATAATTTATTTCAAATAAACCATTTACAGGCACTTTTGAATTGTCAAGGTTTATCTGGACAAATTCACAGAGTGCAACAATAACCTATTACCAGTTTAATGTAAAGTTGGTAATATAATAAGGGAATGAGTTATTTAATACAAAAGTTGTGAGACAACTGAGTGTAAATAAATATCATTAATATTATTAGCCTGTACCATTCCACAGCTGGGCAAAGGCCTCGTGCCATTCCTTCCATCATTCTTGAGAGTAATAATAATTATAGTTTCTAAAATATAGATTATGTGATAAGGAAAGAATATATTTTTTCCTTAAAACAGTAGATTATCCCATATTCCTAACATAAAAAAATATGGAATAATTAAATTAATACATATTATAATCTAGAGAGCAAAAACTACCTCCATAATCCTCAGCATCAGCACCCTTCGGTTTTGGGTTTTCTAGGACGGCCATTGGTTTCTGATCATTATTGGACGGCACTTCAGGTACTCCATCATCATTCGCAATTACTGGTTTCTCTGCCTGAACAACACTTGTCTTGTTGACCTGATCATTATGAGGAATGATATTCTCTGGTGCAGGTACAACGGGATCTTCCTGCCTATTCACATTAACATCTGCTTCACCAGTGTTGTCAGGGATGTCAGCATTGTCGCCCTCATCAAAGCTCGGAGTTTGTTTAGATGTTGCCTGCATAACTGTCTGTGCCTTCACCACTGCATCATCAATTGCATCAGCGGCTTTCTGAGGTGGTGTTTTACCAACAGCAGAGCCGGCCGTTTGCTTTAATTGATCATCCATTGTTTTTGTGTTTGTATCTTCAGGTTTAACAGGGTTGCTGTTAAAAGTTACTGGAATATCTTCCTTAACATTAAGGTCAGGTTCTGATATAACTGGTGCTGCGACGTTGTTAGCATTATTGGCCATTGTAGATGTAACTTGGTTCTTCAACATTTCTAAGCCCACCTTGTAGTATTTGCAAAAGTAGTTAGCCTCGTTCATAGTGTCTTCGACGCCACATACTTCCCCACAAGTGGCTGCCAGTTTAAGGTACTTTTCAGCAGAATCTTTATACTTCACGAAATCCGACATATTGGTGAAAACCCAGTCTTTAGCTAGTGCGCAAAGAGCGTTGACATCCTGTTTATCTTCTACTTTAGCGAAAGAATCTTCGCTAACCATTAATTTAGATGTAGTCACAGCTGAGCACAGCTGCATATTTATGTCATAGAATATCAAACACTGGAATTGCTTTTTACCATAAGGCGGTATGGGTAGGTCGCATTCTTTTACGTGGTTTAACAGATTATGGGACAAAACATCATTTTTGCATTGGCCTGCTAGTGCAACGAGTGATTTAGATAATTGTTGTGGAGCACTAGGTTGGATAGGATTCCCCAAACTTTGATAACACGTATTTATCAACAGAAAGGCCAGAAAATAGCGAAACATATTGAATGGCGAATACTTTTTATTTTAACTCCCACAATTTATTAGAAACTAAAATCAGTTTATCACACAACACGATGTCGACAGACAAGAATAGATGAATGAAACATCAAACAATCAACAATGACAATGTCAACGTCAGTCCCAGACATGACCTCTTCAAGTTGTCAAACAGACAGAAGTGTAAAAAGTAAACTAAAAAGTAAAACGTAAGTTAAAAATCGAGAAATTTCTTAGCGTATTATAGTAAAACTTGATTAATTAATTGATTTATATTATTGTAATACGAAAGCTAGTTTTTATTGTTTGTTTGCCTAATGTTTCACGGTTATCCTACTAAAGCGATTTTAGGAATATTATACATAGAGGCTAAGCTTGAACCCCATGAAAAGATAAGTTAGATATCTTTGATAGATTTTCAACTTTATCAAAAAAACATAAGGTTCTTATTTAATTGGGAAAATTTGACAGTTAGGTATCGCTTGATGTGCTGGCGTCTGTACATACATTACATATTTATCGGTGATTTCGTCTATATCCACCAAATAACGACTGTTTACAATAGACAAAAAATACGACTGTTTTTAATACAGACTACTTCCATTAGACTTTACGATAATAATGGAAATTTGTAGCCAACGTGACACGGGTGTTCTCTTAAAAATAAAAATAAAGTCAGACAGAGGGACCATCGATTCAAAAACTAAGACAATAAAATTATAATCATAAAAATGTGTTATGAAAAGATATATTATAAATTAATACTTAAAGAACCACACAGTGGTTTGTGAATTTATTTGTGATACAACATTAATGTGTCACTGTCACCTCTATGGTGTCATCATCGCGTCAAATATGCAAGAAGGTAAAAGTGGAGGCAGCACTCTGAACAATTAAATGAAACTAACTGTGGGCAGATGCTCTCTTTCTGAATACAGACATAAGAACGAGAGAGTGATATGTGTTTTCTTTATCTTATGTATGCATTCAGAAAGAGAGCGTCTGCGCACAGGTGGTGTTGCCTCCACTTTTATATCTTTAATGCTTCTTGCAAATATGGCAACGTTTTATTTGAATGAGATCGAAGTAGGAGGCTTTTTAGACTTATATTTATATTTTAGTAAAAAAATTATTAAAAAAACCTTTTTATGTGCCTATATGGAGTAAAGCGCCTTATTCATCACCCATCTTGCTGTACGTCCACTCAAGGTCGCTGCGCTGGACGTAGCATACTCACTATCGTGCGCGCATCCAGCGTGCGTGGATGTAATCCATAGAGTTATAGAGTGGTAATGTAATCGAACGAATTTCTAAATGAGAGGACGGGTTTTGCAAATGCCACCTATTTTATCAAATCGCCAAAAAATGGGAGTTCTTCTGATGTAAATAGCAACAGAAGATCGGGAAACAATAGGATGAGGATTTGAAAAAAAAAAAAGTATTATTATGCACGTTTATGATATATTTTTTATCCACAACCTCTTTGTGTATGCCTCATCTATTTAATATATGTACTACGCACGTATGCCTATTTTCTTTTTCGCTCGATATCAATCGTTGCTGCTTTCGGTAAAATGGGCACCAAATCTTGTAATGCTTGTAATGCTTTTTTGTTTTGTTTATTCATGTAGTCTGCAATTGAGATATTCAATAGACATACTTGTGTCACTTGTGCGGTACCTTGCGACACAAGCTCTAAACGCCAAAACTGCTGTACAGCAAATTTATTCACGCGCGGGCGCTCGCTGGACGCAAAATGGGTCCAGCAAGTCCAGCAAACAATTAATAATTGTTATTGACGTACAGCAACCACGGTACTTTTGCATTGTGCATGACCTTGGCGGGACGTATAGCAAGATGGACCGAGAATAAGGCGCTTAGGCACAACACCCAGTTGCCCAAGTTGTGAAAACTACTTTGCTCTTGGCAACTAGCGTAGCCAAAATTAATTTTCTGTTAAACAACTCTAAACTCTGCGTTAAAGGAATTAGAGCCCTTTCAAACGTATTAAAACTATTAAAAAATATATTATCTATCGTATAGACGCAAGTTTGCAACATCACGAAACCAATTTTTATTTTCAATCGACAATAAAAGTTTGAAGAAGCCATTTTTAAAACGTAGTGGTTATTAATTACTCTGTGGATATGGTTATAACCATGAAGATATAGGTATAAATGGAGCCAACACTTAGAACAAAAACTTGAAACCTACTGTGGGCTGATGCTCTCTTTCTGAAAGAGAGCATCAGCCCACAGTTGGTTTCAAGATTTTGTTCTAAGTGTTGGCTCCATTTGTACCTATATCTTCATGGTTATAACCTCTTTTCTTTGGCCATTTTATAATTTGCTTGCTCATTTTGCTCAAACTCTCAAAGAGCCTAACAAATGTACAATAAATAGAATTTGCTGTCAAATGCTGTAGTCGTGTAGTTTTGTGCTCGCAGGAAAAATGCCGTAAGTATTCAAATTTATTGTTTTTTTAATAAAGTGATAACCTGTTCTGTGATAATGTGAAATCGTATGTGTCGAACGCGTCTTTGTTGCGTTGTGTTTTTACCCCGACTGCAAAGAAAGGGTTTTGTTTTTACGTATTACGAAGTGGTAATTTAACGCAATTACATAAAACTGCGAGAAATTATGTGTGAAATGATAAAGTTTAGACGTCTTTATTATCAAAGGTAAAAAGTTCCCTAATATCTTGTATAGGTGCTGGATTATGAATTTTGGCGCCACTGGTGTGAAAGGTTGTAACGATTTTTTGCTTTGGCATCGGTAATCGGTATAGTGCCAGAAAGAAATCCAGAATTGGCCAGAAAGCAACAAAGTAGATTTCACTGTCAGGGACTCAGGGTTGGCATTGGCACCTAGCATGCGGCTTCTTTCACGTTTGGTTTTCCGTTTTCGTTTGATTGTGATGCACAATATGCGTATACTTGTGGTGTTGGTTGGTGTCTCGGTTCAGATTTTTTTTTAAATTTTAATTAATAGGTAGATAAATAAAGTTTCGTATCAAATTTCATCAAAATCGGTTTAGCCCTTGCGTCGTGAAAACGTAACAGACAGACAGAGTTACTTTCCACATTTATAATTTATGTATGGATAAACATTCATACCAAATTCATCAAAATCGGTTCAGCCGTCGTGTCGTGAAAACGTAACAGATAGACAGACGGACAGACAGAGTTACTTTCGCATTATATAACACTAGCTGACCCTACAGACGTTGTCCTGTCCCTATCTACCTACCCTACCAATCTACCTACCTACCTACCCTACCTACCCTACCTACCCTACCTACCCTACCTACCCTACCTACCCTACCTACGTACCTACATACTCTACCAACTTACCTACCTACCTACCTACCCTATCCTACCTACCTACCTACCACCTAGGTAGGTAATGCAAATATATCCAAGGAATATAAAAAGTTTCATACAAACTTTTATCCCCTATTTCACCCCCGTTGGGGTTGAATTTTGAAAAATCCTTCCTTATTGGATGCCTTCGTCATATGAGGAATACGTGTACGAAATATCAATTTTCTAGCCTTAAGGGTTTGGCCTGTGCGTTGATACATCAGTCTATCACTTTTGCCTTTTACATACCTAGGTATATAGATAATATTAGCATGGATTGAAGTATGTGGTGTGAAGTGTGGAAGAGAGGGGAGGGGAAATGGACGAGGGGGGAGGGAAAATGAGGCAAGGGAGAGGAGAAATCGGGCAGGAGGAATGGGAATCGGACGAGGGGGAGGGAAGAGGAGCAATCTATGATTTAGCTGTCGCAGGGCCAAATTCGAGGTATTGTAGGGGAGGTAGGGGAGCATTGGGCACTTTTTTATCATAATCATTATTTTATTCTAAATATATCGAGCACACATATTTGGCAGTAATTATTGCTAAGAAAAGTTTTGGTATTATAATTAGTCTCAAAGTTACAAAAGATCTTCGAACACATCACACATCATTCAAAGTGCCCAAACCTCCCGGTGGGAGGGAGGTTTGAGCACCCCTGTAAGGAGGTTTAGGCACTGTATTTAATATGCACGATATTGCTTTACTATACTACTATGCTTAAGTATAACATTACTATAAAATTTGTTTTTCTCTGGTTTGGAAGTAAATTCATCAGCAAGCTTCGGAATTGTTTTCTGTCCTGTATTTTTAGAGCATTTTCGATTTTCGGTTGAGCTCTTTGATCTTATTTTTTCTTTGTCTTTCTTCTTCCATTTCTATAAGCCTTTCACGACGCCACCCTGCTTTATGTATCTTTGAAAGTTAGATCTGGGTATATCATATTTCATCGCAGTAGTTTTAATTTTTCCTCCTTTAGAAACCTAATCCAATGTGCACAAAATAACATTTTTAGGGATTTCACGTCACTTACTTTTCTTCTTAAATGAAAACGGCATTGTCCTCAAAAGAAATGATTAACAATTCAATCCAATAGGCATATCAAAAAAGCACAAAAGTATGACACCAAAATACACTAAAAACAGAGGGAGCATTGGGCATGCCCAAACATCCCTCCTACCTGCGTGCCCAATGCTCCCCATCACCTCACTTTTCAAATTGATTTGAATAAGTTTATTTTTATCAAATGTTGAATCCTAATTGACAGGTAAATTATAATCTTAACACAGATACTTACACTTTCTTGCAGATTTCTTTGTAATGTTTCTTCAAATCACAATCAAAATACTTACTTTTGTAGGCAACAAACCGTTAAGCGCATGTAACTTGACAACCAAGTGAAATGACAGCTGACACTTTTGATAAGCGGTGTTGCTTGTTATTAAACTATAGTGCTGTGGTAGAAAACAAAAAATATCTAGAATAAATATTGAGGAATGAGGGGGTGCCCAAACCTCCCGACTGCCCAATGCTCCCCTACCTCCCCTATTACTTTTCATAAAATAGTTTGAAGTTTTGACCTTTCTCATTTATATTTTTAGAATATTTGAAGAAGAGTTAGAGGCCTTGCGCAAGGCAAAGGCCTTTACTTAAAAACTTCTAGCCGGGCTTGACCCTAGCGTCAAGAAAGAGCTGGACGCACGCCGGCGGGAGCAGCAACTTTCGCGGTCGTTTCTCTCTCCCTGACGCACCGCCGCGAAGGCGTCAAAATCAAGTATTTATGTGTGAGATTAAAATAAGAAATATCTACTTAACATGTGCATACAATAAAAAACCGGACAAGTGCGAGTCGGACTCGCTCACCGAGGTTCCGTACAGATTTGTAGGTACCTACATATACATACTAATATTATAAATGAGAAAATAACTCTGTCTGTTACGCTTCCACGATGAAACGGCTGAACCGATTTTGATGTTTTTTTTTTTGAAAAAATTATGTCCTGAGCTTGTCGAGTGCCTGTCGGCATTCCGACTACGGCGGCGGCGCCAGCGCTAAAACTTCAACTTTGGCAAATACGGTAATATTTGACAAAATGTTGTGAGATAATTGCTGCACAATTTTTAATTGATTACTTTTTACAGCAAACTGCAAGCCAATGGCGCGGCGGCAAGAGAGGAGCCGATAGTCATCGGCGATGGTGTGCTCGAAGAACGACTGATGACTCCAATGAGGTACTTTTTAACCTACTGAGCCCCTGAACTTTTTTAACTTAGCGATTAAATTAATATGACTTAAATATTATTTTTTTCTAGTCCCTTTATTACTGCCGAGAGCTCAGCCTTGAGCGAGCTGTTGGTGGATTTCACCAGTGGCCTATTGAGTAAGTATACCTATATAAACGAGTAATCAAAAAATGAATTTTATACACAATGTTTTTTCTTATCCGTATTTATAACTTTCAGAAAGTGACGTGGGCATTTGGCCGTGCGTTGAACCTCTTGGACCAGCAGTACCAGCACCAATAGCTCAAGTCCCGACACCGGCATCAATAGTTGGCGAGGTACCACCGGCCATCTCCAAAAGGATACACTTAGGTATGTGTATATTTATCCATTCTCACGACATGAGCATTTGGCTTTGTGAAGGTCGATAAAATAACCTATCAATCCCATGTTTTCAGACTGCTCAAAAAAAGTAATAGAAAACATGCGTCTGTACTGTGCATGTTTTCTATTACTTTTGTACTCATAAAGTTTGTGTTTGTTTCAGGTCCATATTCGGAGAAAACAGCCTCCGACCTAGAGAAGTGGCTGGACTCTGTGGAATCGGACGATGAGGGTATGACAGACTTACAGATGGACAGCCAGACGGACATGGCTGAATTTCAACATCCCATGACGCCGGCTCACGTCTTTGAGGATTTTAATTCAGACATGAACGCTTGGCTGAACAACGATGACATTGACTCTGACAGACTGCTGACAAATTTGATTCCGACTGACCACTTGACGTTCGACTGGACACAAGACTACAACACCTTCCAAGGGAAGCGCGAAACCTTCACAGGAATCGCGGGACCAACCTTCCCTGTGACTGATGACATGACCCCAGTCGACGTTTTTTTCAAATTTTTTGATGACGAACTTACGGACTTACTTGTTTCCCAGACCAATAGATACGCAACCAGACAGATTGACCAACACCTGACGCCCCATTTCAGACTCGACTTTTACATTAAATGACATTAATGTCGAACGAGGTGAGATGGCCAAGTTCCTCGCAACACTGATCCTGCAGGGTTTGTTCCCAAATCCTGCTGAAAAAAATTATTGGGAGGAAAATGACCTTCTCACACTCAAATATATTTGCAACTAGCTTCTGCCCGCGACTTCGTACGCGGATCCTGTTGCTTCTGCCAGCGACAACGGGGTCGGCAAAATCGAAGATCTGAAACGTCTGATGTCGAATTCTAAGAGCGAGATGATTCGAGACGTTCAAATAGTACAATTTTGAATCATACCTCCGATGGCGGAATATGTGGCGTAGTCAATCATAGGAGTATACGTAAATGAACTCCGTTCCTTACCAACCCAAGGAAGGTCGCCATGACCTACGGCTATATCTTTCCTTCTTCTTACATTTCCGATTCTTTAGATGATATCGACATTCTGTTCAGAGAATGTCGAAGTCGATCAGAATTCAAACATTCGTTGCGCTCTTCTTGTATCTCTTCATGCCGTACTCCAGCAATTCTTTTTCTCTCACTTTGTAACTGATTATGAATATTTTCTTGTGTGCGTGTTCGGGACAATCTGTACTATAATATTATAAAGCTGAAGTTTGTTTGTTTGGTTGAACGCGCTAATCTCAGGATCTACTGGTTCGAATTAAAAAAATCATTTTGTGTTGGATAGTCCATTTACCGAAGAAGGCTATAGGCCAATGCGGAGCTGGGTCGGGTTGCTAGTGTATGATAATCTCGATCAGCGGTTAGTCGTGCATCACGTTCATCATTCGGTTCAAAAGACCTGTTAGTAGATGTGCGAATACGCTGAGAACTCAAGCGTGATTCTGTATCGGTAAACGTTTCCGATTCGCGAGACAATGCATGTCGCTCACGATCAGCGGACAGTCGCGCAACACGTTCCGCAGCAGATGCGTAGATACGCTGAGAACTCAAGCGCAATTCTCTATCCGTGAACGTCTCCGACTCGCGAGACAATGTATGACGTTCATGATCAGCGTTCAGACCTGAATGTAGATGCGTAAATACGCTGAGAACGCAGGCGTGCTTCGCGATCTGAAGAGGTTTCCACGGAGTGAGTTACAGCCTGATGTTCTCGAACAGCATCAAGTCTCCCATCAGACCGAACAACTTTTGCTACGACGTCATTCCTATATGTGTCATGGTGTAGCTGGGCTCTTGGAGTTCCACATCAGGGGTTCCAGATCTTCAAATTTATTCTCTCAGCAGAAAATGCTCATCACGTGGAACAATTTTTGCTATGGAACCATTTTTGTATCTCTTATAGTTTAGCTGGTCTGTTGCGGTTCTGCATCAGGTGTTCAAGTTTCCAAGATAAATTATAGCCTATATGTTGCCCAGACATAATACCTATACAACAAAAGAAAAATCATTCAAATCCGCCCAGTAGTTCCGAAGATTAGCGTGTACAAACAAACAGACAAACAGACAGAATTTTTTTTTTGGATTCGTGCTCTATTACTGTTCCTAAACCCCCCTCAATTATTTTTTTTTTTAATATATTCAATGTACAGACACAGTTTTGTTACTGTTTTATTATATGTATAGATCAAGGCAGGTCAAAAAAACGATCTGAGGGAGGGCGACTACGTCCATAGTTTTACGGGGGACCTAAGTGAGTCCTGTGGCGTGACTCCAATGTGGTATCGTTGATATCCACTTATCACGATGGTCACATTGCAGACGCCGAGAAGTATGGCCGGTACAAATACAAACCATAAGTTTTACTGGATTATAACCGTGCGATGGGAGGTGTCGAGCGAACATTGTGTGGTATAAGAAGGTGTTCCGACGCCTTCTAACGACACTTTAATGAATGCTCACATTATATTTCGGACTCACCACGGGCAGTGAACTGCGCGAGAGTTTAGGAGACAAGTGGCAGGCCTTGTGAAAAATTCCACGGTGTCGTGTAGCAGGTACCTTGCCGTCGCGTCGACGCGCCCCGTTTTGGTAATGGACAAAATATTTCACCAATATTATTAGTTGGTATGACATTATGGTATCTCGGTCCTATTGTGCCGGTTTTACAGAGTAACATAACACGGGGCAAAGCCAAATGCTACCCTAAATTATTATTACTATTTATTATTCTTTTAATTTTTTTTTATCCGAAATCCTCACAATTCCTTTAATTTTGTATTGTTTTTTCTTATTCATATTACGTAATTTTCACCTATATAAGTTTAGTTCAAAAACTATGTCGTGGAGCAAGTTGTAATAAAATATTATTTACAGCAAAGCAACTTGCCCAACTTGTATAATTACCGGCACGTTGACGTAAGTTGGCAAGAGATTTTGTAGTGGGGGAAGATCGCGCACGCACAATTTCATAAATTTTTACATGCGCGTACTTCCCCCACTAAAAAATATTTTGCCAACTTAGGTACGTGCAGCCAGGTAACTGTAACATGTAATGTACAACATAGAGGTTTTAAGATGAAGAATGGGCAGAATTTGTTACATAAATAATGGGTAGGTATACCTATTTCTTTTTGCGTTCTCCTAAATAAGTTTTAATTTTATTGTGTTCAGAATTAATAATATCAGCTTAGAATTGTCCCACTGTCGGGCAAAGGCCTCTTCTCGTACAGAGAAGGCACGAGCATTGATCATCACGCTTACTCAAGGTGGATTGGCGATTTCAGACTTATATTAATTAGGTATAAGTCCAGGTTTCCTCAAAATGTTTTCCTTCACCGATGTCAGTGACGTCCAAGATACTGAAAAAGTCATATTGGTACCTACCTACCTACTTCGCTAGTGCCCGGTTGCGAACTTCGTGCGTAAGGCCTGGTTTTCACATGCCCAGTTTCTGACCACCCAGTAGTCAGCTACATGTACATTCTGCTGTCTATATAGTACTGTCACTTACCCGACGTGTTCTCACTACTGTCTGCATAGGAGATAGCAGTACACAGCTACTGTGTTACTGGTTCTGGGGTTGGTGTTGCTGACCCATTGTGTTTTCACGAGGCCAGTAAAATGGCTGATCAGTGCAATATACCTAATTAGAAAAAATATACGATTATTGGCATTACTACTTGACTATTTGATGGAAATTCGTAAAAGCCAGAAGAGACCAGCCTGCCAGCAGACTGCCAGACAGTAACTGTCCTTCATTGTCCGCAAGCTACTGGGCCTGTGAAAACTAGGCTTAAGACGCGAGCGCCTAAACCGCTGGGCCATCACGACACTCGAAATAATACAAATATTATAATTAGGTATACCTAGGTTAGCTATGAAAGAAAAAAGAGTGGAATAGATACATGCTACTGAGACAAAAAGATTTAATTGTTATGCTCAGACCAATAAAAAAGTATTGGTCTGAGTTGTTACCTGTTACCTGAGCTGCTTGTTACCTTTATGGTTTTCTTTTGTATCTTAAAACTTTATTAAACCGTTCAATAAACATTGTTAACTTGAGAAAATATTTTAGTGTTTTATTTGTTAGGTACCTACTATATGCCCCACGGCTGTTATAACTAGCTTCGTATATGGGGTAAGTTAACTGTGGCAAGACACTTTTCCTCCACCCACCCAGTATTTATCACCAAGCGAGCATCTACCGGCAGGGTCTTAACTTCCGTGGCCCATCTGGAAGTCCCTAAACCGCCTAAGAACCCAAGTAGGAAGGATTAACGCCAACCTCGTAAAATGGGGCTACCTCGACAGAGCAGCAGCAGAGTGTGCATGTGGTGCCGAGTGCAAACCATGCCCCATCTCCTGTCATGTCGTCTTTCCCCCAAAATATGTGATCGGAGTGAATTTTGCGCTGCCAACGACGACGACGCAGTGGAAGTGGTTAAGTTCTGGGTCAAACAAAGGACATGTCCAAAAATGGTTTTTTAATTATCAAAAATTCTACATAACCAGGATAATTTAAGTATATTTGGATAGACATCGCAAAAATGAACTGTTCTAAATAAGTAATAAATACATTTTTAAAGACCTCCAATTTGAAAAAAATACGTTTTTTATTTAAAAGAGTCGTGCCAGCGATACGAAGATGAAGAATGAGGGTACCTAAGTTGTAACAAGGGACTTGATTTTTAAAATTGCCCCCTGATCAGTTTTCAATTTTCAAAATATAAATGAATAGCTAATTGGATATTTAAACTTTTGTCCGCCACGTCAAAAAAGCAAAAACGTGCCCTCGGCGCCAAGGATTCGTTCCCTGGCGCCAAGGATTCGTTCCCTAGCGCCGAGGGACGTTTTTGCTTTTTGATGTTTATTTTTATCATTCACAACACTAAAAATGTATCGACACTTTCTAACCAGTGTGGACAACGGGTCGAAAAGATCCGACAGGCAATCCCTTCATTTACAAGCAAACCGTTCAGTGCATGTACCTACGATTTCAGCCTTTTATTGTGTGTTTATTAAAAACACACAATAAATAAACATATTGCTATAAAAGAATATGCTTTAATCATAATATTCATAAAGATAAGTCCTCGTAAACAGATTAAAGTCTACCAGGTCTTTTCGACCTAGCAACGCTCCAGGAGCAAATCATGCTTCGGATATAATAGACCCCACGCCGCACCAACTGAAAGTCACCAAATTTTACGTACCTATAGAAGTCTGCTATGTAGTCGTGAGCGTGGCGTGCTGGGCACATTTCGGTTTGTCATCTATACATGACTAAGTCGTGGTCAAGGGGTCAATCTAGCAAGACGTGATTCAAAAGTCAAGAAACACTTCCTTTATCACATTTTTTACCCACTTCAAAAAAAAAGGTTCTCAGTTCGACCCGTATGTTTGTATGTATGTTTGTCCGCGATTATCTCCCGTTTGGCTGAACCGATTTTGATGCGGTTTTCAGAAAAGTGTTTGGTACATTCTGAAGAAGGTTTAAGTATACAATAAACATACATTTATTCAGCGCTTTTTGGAAAAAAACAAAACACCGAGAAGACGTTTCATTTCTTCCATCTTTTTGGAGTACTTTCAATCTCTGTTTTAACTGTGATGCCGTTCCTTAATGGATTTGGGTGATAAGGAGGCAATAAAAAATGTAAAATAAAAACTTTTTTGAAAAAAGAGAACCGCCTTCAAAGAAAAACTAAAAAGTGATAAATAACTTTAGCACAGAACACACATGACTTTAGTTCCGGAAGTCGGTGGCTTTGTTCTGTTTGTTGTTTTGTATTGCCACCGACTTCCGGAACTAAAGTCATGTGTGTTCTGTGCTAAAGTGTTTCAAAAAAATTTTTAACACAAGCTGTTACAACAAGCTCGCCTTGCCCCTGCGTAATTGAAGAACACAATTGTAGTTATATTTTACATCGGTATTCAGTCGTCTTCTTCTTTGTGGCGATTATTCCACTAAGAGTTAATTATAGAGACTGACTAGAATTCAGCCACATCAGCGGTGTCATCATCAGTGTCCATCAATCAAAGTCAAAGCATTTATTTCAGTAAAAATTACAGGCACTTCTGGATTAACACAGTACTGAGGTACCTACTTATGTAAAGTAATAGTAACTAGGTGGAAGTGTCTAATTTAGGTTTTTTATTTCATTTTTAGGTAGGTCCTACTCGAACTACCTACTCCGATCTTATAGTACCTACTTAGATTGGTAAGTAGGTGGTGGTTTTGAAGCAGGTGTAGGTATTCATTGCGAACTTGTGCTGGCAAACGGTAAATCTCCATCATTGCTTCTTTTAGTCTCTCTTAATTTGTGTTCTTCAAAAATGCATAAAACGTATAGGAACTCCTCACAATCTGGAAAGTATCATAAAAAATTGTAAATAAGTGAAATAAGCAGAGGAAATATTGGGATGTAGGTAGGTACTATCGCGGACTTTCCCGCCTGCTCTGTTAAAAAAAAATTCCCTTGGCGCCTGCGAAGTCAACGGGGCGGGGTAGAGAGCGCTTCCATCTTTTGAGTGCAAGCAAAAATGAACTTAGTGGTGGTCAGGCGAGTGTGTCCACGATAGTACAGAGAGGCCCGTACATCAAGCTACAACAATCTGTCAAATTTCTTTGATAGATGTTTTACTTAATTATAAAATGTTAAGGTTCATATTCGAGGAGCTCGTGGCTAAGTTTAAGCCGTACTGATCGATTGGTCAAAGGTTAAGCTACGCTAACCGCGGTCGGTCTGTGGGTGGGTGGTCTCCCTTTCATACCGAGATCCCTCCGTGCCTCGGAAAGCACGTAAAGCCGTTGGTCCCGGCTGTCATTTGTAGATCTTTGGCAGTCGTTATGGGTATAGTCAGCCAGAAAGCCAGAAAGTCTGACAACCAGTCTTACCAAGGGGTATACCAACGGCGGCATGTCACCCAGTAACTGGGTTGTGGAGGTCCGATAGGCAGTCGCTCCGTGTGAAACACTGGTATTCAGCTGCATCCGGTTAGACTAAAAAAAGGCTAGGCAGATGATGTTAAGGTTCATATTCAATTGGGAAAATTTTACAGTTTGGTATGGCTTGATGTGCTGTCGTCTGTACGTTGTTAATATTCCCGCAAACATCTTAGCATAGCAGATCTATACCTATAAGGGCTTTTTGGGCTGAAGCCCAGGGTCCCGTAAAAATACAAGGCTCCCAACCCCTATTGAAGATAATTAACAATATCAGTACCTACACTAGCGACCCGACCCGGCTTCGCATGGGCCTATAGTCTTCCTCGATAAATGGACACAAAATATTTTTTCGATTCAAACCAGTAGATCCTGAGATTAGCGCGTTCAACCAAACAAATAAACAAACTCTTCAGCTTTATAATATTAGTATAGATATTATAAAACAAAGTCCCCCGCTGCGTCTATCTGTCCCTATGTAACTATGCTTAGATCTTTAAAACTCCGCAACGGATTTTGATGCGGATTTTTTTAATAGATAGAGTGATTTAAGAGGAAGGTTTTAGTATATAATTTGTCAAGTGGGCATCAGCTAGTCAAGAGCGTCGCCAGGACTCACCAGCTGATGGCCTAGGGGGGGGGGGGCAAGTTGATACGTGGTGGATAGGAACACTATGAATTTTAAAAGCAGCTGCCCCTACCTAGCCCCCCCTTGGCGACGCCCTTGCAGCTAGTTATAAATATAAAAAACAAAACTGTCGTAAACATTATTATAGAAAGTTTATTTTTACCATTTTAACAAAAAAAAAGCGGCCAAGTGCGGGTCGGACTCGCCCATGAAGGGTTCCGTAGCAGCAAGTAACTAACATAATATATTTTTTTTTTAATTTTTATGTTTGAGTTGATTGAATGAAAGGTAAATTGCGGTTTACGATTTATGACGCATTAAAAAAACTACTAACTAGATCTCATTCAAACCAATTTTCGGTGGAAGTTTACCTACATGGTAATGTACATCACATATTTTTTTTTAGTTTTATCATTCTCTTATTTTAGAAGTTACTGGGTGGGGGACACACATGATATCACTTTGGAAGTGTCTCTCACGCAAACTATTCAGTTTAGAAAAAAAATATATTACAAAGCTCAATATCATTTTTGAAGACCTCTCCATAGATACCCCACACGTATGGGTTTGATGAAAAAAAGTTTTTGAGTTTCAGTTCTAAGTATGGGGAACCCCCAAAATGTATTTTTTTTTTCTATTTTTGTGTGAAAATCTTAATGCGGTTTACAGAATACATCTACTTACCAAGTTTCAACAGTATAGTTCTTATAGTTTTGGAAAAAAGTGGCTGTGACATACAGACGGACAGACAGACAGACAGATATGACGAATACATAAGGGTTCCGATTTTTGCCATTTGGCTACGGAACCCTAAAAACGGTTTTTCCACGGGCTAGAGAATTGAAAATTAGGTATTTGTAAAATCTATTGCTGTCGCGCGATGCCCGAACACGAACCGCAGAGCGCGATAGAGACAACTGCAGCTTTGACCGAAAATACCTATTAAAAGTACACAAAATCAATGATTCGTAGTCCCCTGATTTCTTCTCCAAAATTTAACCGATTTAACTGCTTTTTTCATAAAAAATAAAGAAAGGCTTATGCCGTGTTCCTATGTTTTCTATTTTTTATATAATCAAGTCAAATTTGTTTTCTGAATGTTTGAACACAGCGGAAAATCATGCCATTTTTTTAGGTTTTTGAATATTCATATCTCCTTTAATAATACATTTATGAGAAAAAGGAAAACATAGGGACATGCCAATAGTAGCCATGGATATTTAGAAAAAAAATAATTGATCTACTGGCATTATCCAGGGAGGAAACAGGGGACTAAGTTTGTATGGAAAAACGGCCCTTGTGTTTCCTCGGCTCCATCTCACGGTCCGCTTCTGCCTAAAAGTCGGAACTTACCGAAACAAAAGTACTATTAGAAAGTGGTACTAGACTTCCTGCCACAATGTTTACGTTGCGTTTGATTCTTTCCATGAAAATAATAATCTCACGCTTAGATTTTAAAGGCATTTCCAGCCAGTCCGATGCGTATGCGGATTCTATGACTTTTTCACTCTGCAAACAAAGAAGTACTTACCTATTATTACACTCTACGTAGGTAGGTAATTATATAAATTATTCTACCAGCAGTAAAAATTCGGAATGCCTTTCAGAGTCTAAAGTCGAAATTCCGAATTTGAAAAATGGATCTATGGTTTGCCGATGTGTTGCCAACCTTATAAAATATTTTTAATGCACAAAGAAGGCATGGGTGGCGAGGGATATAAGCCATGGTTGCAGAAATAGAACAGTAGCAGTAGATGGAACTAAAAGCTACAGCTGCTGAAGTACTTAGCAATGTATGGTAGTTACTTACTTATAAGTTAAGCTACTCATTACCAAAAGAAAAGCTTTGAAGCAATGACGTCTTCTACCACGTCCTTACCTCGTAAGTGATCTCATTGCCGTAATAGCAATACATGAACAATTCAACTAGAACACAGGCCATATACATGATCATTGACACAAAATCTACTGACAGTGGGTCAATCTGCAATACAAAATAGAAAACAAGTAAACAAATTGATTAAAGAATTATGGCGAGATCCATAAGTAGATTCATCTGTATGAAAAAAAAAGATTCATTTAGAGGGTTTCAAATATTTTCCAAAGTGAAGAATACATTACCAAGAGTAGATTGATACACTTACCATATTTTTAAACCCCCGCATAATTAAAATATTTTAAAAAGATCATCATTTCAGCCGAAAGACGTCCACTGCTGGACATAGGCCTCCCCAAGGGGGCGTTTTGCCATAATCGCCACGGGTTGGCAGGCGGGTTGGCGATCGCAGTACGGTTGTTACAAAGGCACAGAGAATGCTGCTGCCCATTCTCTGGTAAGTCGCCTTTTACGACACCCACGGGAAGATATGGGATGGTGCTATTCTTTACGTCCGTACGACACCACACGGACAAAAAATGTAATTTAAAAAGATAATAACAGTTATTCGTTTTATATTGTCGCCCATTTTGTGTTTATAAAAAAAAGAAAGTGACAAGTCACATTAACGGCTCTATCAAATTGGCAGACAAGTGTGTGAATCGTTGTTTTATAATGGCGGAGTTGAAAAAGTACAGAGGCCAACACATCAAGCTACAACAATATAGATTTTCAACTTTATAAGTAACCGATAAAGTTCATATTCAATTGGGAAAATTCGACAGTTTGGTATGGCTTGATGTGCTGGCGTCTGTACATTGATTAATAATTATTTGTGGAATTATTTCCCATAAAACGGCTGTCAATGTCAATGTTACTATCAGCGGCCGTTTCGTTCTGAAATCATGAGCTTTTCGTTAAACTATTCACTTTTATCATCCATTTTTATTGCGGGGTTTTAAAAATATTTTAATTGCCTGAAGGTACTCTTTAGGTACCCAAGAATATAAGAATTACAATTTCAACTTCTCTAAACATCTTTAATTTTTGTACAAATCCTGCCATGATTCTTTAAAATTGGTTAGAAAATTTGTGCCTCTCGTAGCTAAGTAATAACCGTACGGTCGCTCCGTGGATGGATGGGGGGCCATTGATTTCATACCGAGAACCCTCCGTGCCTCGGAAAGCACGGGAAGCCGTTGGTCCCAGTTGCCATTCGCAGACTTTTGACAGTCGTTATGGGGTATTCAGAAGCTAGAAAGTCTGACTACCCGTGTTATAAGAATTAGTACTACCGTACAGTAGCGTCAGGCTCCGCCTCCCCCTGAAACCGTTCCTCACCTCTCCCCGCGTCGAACGACTGCTCTGGGAACTGCGTTTGTTCGAGCAGTGCCAAGTGTTAGAAAATCCCATTGGGTACTTATGAAAATATGACCGCGAAGGAAAGCGGGAACCGAGTGCTGGGCTTTTCTTACTTATTTGATTTTTTATATTTATTTATTCATTTACCAATTTACATTGTGTTCGGAATATTCTTTGGAAAGTACAATAACAATATAGGTACATTACATACAAAAAATACTAATAATAATAAATAATGGCTAATAAATTCAATATCAAGTTAGTGAAATAAAATGCAATATGTCCGGGTAGAATGAATAAAATAAAATTAAAACAATGTCTACAAATCGTCAACTACATATCTGAAACTTTTCAAATATATTTTCGATGTCCTCTCATCATGATGTGCCTATATCTATAGGCTAGCTCAAAAATGGTCTGGATAAATATCATAACCCTAAAAAATAATTCGTAAAAATAATTCCTTTCTTATCGTATCGCATTTCATGCGTTTATTACGCCTACTCAAACGATATTTTTCTCTCAGCAAAGAAGGTGAGGAAGTGGCTGAAACGATAAGATTTTTGGCGTGCATGTAGGTAAGTAAATTAACTTACATTGACTGTTTTGTAAGCTGTAGTGCATATTATCCATCCGCCCACTAAAAAGAAATACATGACTGCACCGCCAAATATTTCCTCAATCACACCTGAAAATCTAAAACCAATTGTGTTTTTTAAGCTCTCAAACCACAAAATAAACATATTAAGTAGGTAGGTACTTTAGGACAAGTCTTACTTGACAATTTCACTATAATGCAGTATAACAATTTTTAATCGTCGTTCCAAGACACTTGTGAAATCCTCCGACGTGCTTGCCGCTTCCTCCTTGCTCTTTTGAACAATATGTTCTAAATCCAGCCTGTAAAGTGTAAACATTCGTTCTTAGTATTTATTCGCACCGATTGCCTATAAACCATGTCTTGGAAAATTGTTCACCTGAGGATAGAGAGCTGTGTCCTACACTGTACGAGGAAGTAAGTTATAAAAACATCCTGTGTAGTGTTACTTAAGGCAAGCCATGAAGTTTGTACCCACACGTAAAATGCTGCGAAGTAAAATCTGTGGAAAAACGGTATCTATTGTAAGAAAATAATATAATATACAGAATACGCATCATAGTTAACCAGCAATAAAACTTTACTGTACCTCCAGAAGTTATGCTTAGAATAGATTTAAAATGTATCGCCGATCAATAGGTAGAAATACCCAAAATAAAATATTAAAAAAAAAACTAATAAAATGTGTGTTGATTTGTTTTGCCAAATTAACATATTTATTAAATTGTGTTTGTGCCTAGTTCGGTTAAATCTTAAACATTTTTAATCAAGAATGTTTTATCCACGATCGAATGAAAGTTTGGGTAAAAGGCGAATAAGGTTTGAGCGAACCATTCAAGCCTTTTTAGTCGGTAAATGTTCCAAACAGGACATAAATAAGACTATGTAGACCACATCAATGAACGACCATAACATTGTAGATACCTCCAGTAAAGAGCACTTTGTTGATCGCATTACGATGATAAGGCTGTACTGCACCTTCCTACAATTATTAGGTAGTGGCTCGTACTCTATAATATCTAATAATACGGTTTAAAACTTCATTAAATATTACCTAGTGAAGCAACGTTCCCTTTGAATAATATATTATGAATTTCTAGTTATTAACTGTACGGCGTATAATTAAGTTTGACCTAAGTGCTTAGCAATTTTCAGTAACAGTTCCAAATTATGCAGGTAAGCAAAATACTATTCTACGCTAGTACTAGTAGACAAAGTGAAAATCTTAATCTACAGTCGGTATTACGTAATGAGACCTATTCTACTTTCTATACTACTATTATACTTAAAAGCGGAACTTTGTGAGAACTTATGTTAAGTTTCAACCAAAATACTCTGCAATCATTGGTCTCAATTTCCAAATAAGCAGGTTTGTAAAATAGTAGTAAACTCTACTACTACTGCTGTTAGCTTGCATCTTCCCACTACTGGGCAAAGCCAAAGACCATCTCCCATCACTTCCACCTGTGTGGACTACTGGCTATTCAATTGGTCTAGCTCGTCTCGCTATCTTTTGCGTGTTCTATCGTGACACCAACTTCTGGCTGAGTCAGGGCTTCACAGTCCATATAGAGGTTATTTTGGCTCACCGCTCATTGGGTAGACAAAGTAATGATAATCTTAACATGCGGTCAGTATTACGCAATGAGTATAAAATTTACGCTTTAGGTGCAAATTCAAACTCACTGCGGACTTTGGTTGGCGTCAAAGGGTAGCCATATTGCAAATTCAACGTGTTTTCTCTGCACGTATAGTATGACCGGATATAAAACCCACATCAAGCAGGTGGCTAGTGCCGCGATATTGAATCCACGTAACAGTAATCTTGATTCTCGGCCAGCTCCTAAAAGAAGTTCTTCATGCTCTGTCCTTTTCTGATTAAATTTTGGACCTGGGGGAAAAATATAGCAGGCTATTAGGTATTATTAAAGTTTTACATCGGTGTTATTTCAGGTAGGAGTTTGACATACCCAAGTGTAGATAGGATACATATATCTACATAATGCCTATTTCGTCTTATTAAAAAACAAGGTACGTATATCCTAATACACCTACTTAGTTTTGAAATAAGGTGATAACTTTACATTAGTCAGAGTAGCGGTCGAAATACAAAAATTGGCGCTCTGGTTTTAACCTGACACAAAGGTAAACCATGTTTTGTAATAAGATTATGAAGGGTAGAGACACACCTACGACACTCCATACAAACGAGATTTAATTACCTACACTACTACCAAACTAACAGACTATACAAATACGTGGGTGTGTGTGAGTACTCGTATAGAATCTACGTGCCGCGAGAACAAAAAGCAGTTTCGAGAGCAAATTGACGCGAGAAGAGGTTAGGAACAGTGTTTCAAAGGGAGACGGGCGTGTCGCTACACTCGCTGCTGTACGGTAGTAGTTACTCATATTCTGTGTATCAAAAAGTGTCCATTAGAATGTGTTAAGGGTGGCGCTACAATCGCGACCGGGTAAAAAACTCGACTCGGCATGCTTCAATCCGTCAACAGCTGCTACATTCTTACCATACCCTGTGCCTACGCTAGCGTCATTTTAGCGGGTTTTAATAATATTAATAATAAATTAATCATTTATTTCGGGTAACAAAAGAGCCATAACATGTTATGTTTATGCCTTACAGACCATATCCATGCATGTATTTACAAAAACCACAAACAAAAACTATTGTACACGAAGTGGCGGTGTCGTGTTGTGCTGCGTGGTGTCGGGTAGCCATCCGCGGCGCAGTATCGCCGTTACATGACACACTTTGGCCAAAACTCTTCACTGAGGAAGGTCTCAATATAATGCGTTGGGACTTGCACCACGAATTACTTGAAATTCGTGTTGCGGCGTGACTCCAACTTCTGGACCCTCAAGGTCTAGGTTGTCTTCACTCGAATATACTCCCTGATCTCCTCAACCTACGTGGTGTGATGCAGGCGGGACACATGGAGCTGCGTCGTAGGTGTTGCCGGACGCAGCATATTGGGTCCTGCCAGCGCGGTCCCGCACTGATTTCGACAAGGAGGCTTCTTCTTCTACCTCTCCACCTTCACGAAACCATCCTTGTCACACGTGCCCGAAGGACCTCCCTGTTTCGAACCCCTATCAGCAGGTTCACAGGAGCTTTCCTTATCCCCCTTCCTGGTCTGCGACACAGGGTTGTGCGTGGCGGCAATACCAGCGTGGGCACGTTTAGAGCTCTTACAGATCAGGGACACAGTGCCGCGACAGCTGTCGCGAGCGGTTGTAGACACCGGTCGGCGACAGTCGCCGACCATTGCCGGCCGTCACCGACCGCGCCCGGGTCCGATACCAGATGGGTGCCGCGATCGAGCGACGGCGACGGTCGGCGACAACTGTCGCGGCACAGTGTCGCAGATGTGTAAGAGCTCTTAGGGGTCGACAAACACGACAAGTCACGACCTCGACCGGGGCGCCGAGACAGCGCCGGCGGCAGCGCATTTTGCAACGCGTGCAATATCAGCAGCGGGTGACGCAGTGGAGCTCGGCAACTCAAAACTGCCGATGCTAGCATTTCCCGCTGCGCGACGTGTGCCCTCGTTGAAGTCATCAGGCGACCCATATAACTTAACAGCGTTGTGCAACAACTCTTCTTCAGCACCTAGTTCACCAATGGTGTTAATTGACAACTCCAACTTGGACTGTACCACCTCGGCCAGGCTCGCCTTGAGAGTTTTTCGCCAGGGAGCAGGTCGTCCAGGTCGGTGCTCTTCATCAATGTAATGATGTCCTGCACACACTCCTGGCCACCATCCCTCCGGCGGGACTGCATCTGCTCGACTTTGCCGAGCGATTGGAATAGCAGCAACTTGGCACTGCTGACCTCCTCCTTCTTGAAACTGGACTTGCTGATCTGCAAGATGCTGACTTTGTCCATGTATAGACGATGGCGTGGTTGATCAATGCCAAGACCTCGTTGGCTATGATCGGTTGAGAACTCATAGCGATGTAAGCCGGTTGTCGGCTAAAGTCGCGCCAATCGTGACTATAATATTCGTGTCGAGTAGCGCAAACACGACCGCACTCAACGTGTATTGCACTGGACTGTTTTGGAATTGTTATTTACTGCTTAGAGCTGGAAACTTTTTCAACTTTTCCCGCATATGAGATAGTTCTCCTTGCCTCCTATCCTTCATAAATAAGATGGAAAAGACATGGCGTACCTACCTACCTATATTATGTTACTGCAACCACATTGTAATTAGTTACATGGCACAACATTAATAACAAAAAAATTGATAATTTGAAAATTTTTTTTGAATAGTGTTGTAATTTTTCTAATAAAAATCCGTTTTTTTCTTGTCTATGAATACCCCCCCCCCCTTCCACCCCTCCCCCTCCCTTCCTTCCTCCTCCTTGTCTTGTCTTGTTTCTGTCTTGTGTATTGTGTAGGAAAATTTTGTTGAATTTTTATTTCACAAGTTGTGATTTTATTTTAGCGTGTTTAGTTTTTATGGATTTTTATCTAAAATAAATGATTTGATTGATTGATTTGTTTTACTTACCTTTTAATATATCGAGAAGCACTTCAATACGATGAGCTCTCTTCCAAAGGACAATTTGTTTATAGAGTGCGTCGGTGTTAGTGAGCAACAGTAATACCGTATTCATGACTTTGTTTAAATCATCTCTAACCTGAAACATTGGCTCTGCTTGAGTCTTGAAAATAAGATTAGATCTAAAGCAAAACTGTAGTAACCGAACAACATTATTATACTTTATAAAAAGAAAGCAGGGTACGTTCGACGGTTTTTTAGATAAGTTTGTAGGTACCTATCATACCTATTGTCTCAGATTATGAAACAAAACGCAGATAGACCGCTCGGAATACTGAGAGTGAAGCCACCAAAGCAAATACAAATTCAAAAGCGAATACCTATAATCTCGTGATTGTATTCGCTTTAGAATTTGTATTTTTACTTGGTTTTAGGGTTCCGTACCTCAAAAGTAAAAAACGGAAACGGAAGGATCACTTTGTTGTCCGTCTGTCTGTCTGCCTGTCTGTCTACCTGTCTGTCAAGACCCTTTACCTCGGGAACGCGTGGAGGTATCGAGTTGAAATTAAAACAATATACTCAAGTCTACAGTCCCTTGATGCTGTAAAAAAATCAACCCTCAATGTTAACGTGAAAAAAAGATACGGCCGTTTATGTCGCAAAAACGCATTTATAATATTATGTAGATTAAAGTATGGATATTAGGTATGGATTAGTATAGAAGTATGGTTATGTACAGTACGCAAAAGAGATAAGTATCCATGTCGTCGGGAATAGTTGAAGATTTCTTAAAAACCAATGGGGGCTTTCAAATGAAATTTTATTAAATCATTGAACTGTTTATTCTCTATAAATTGTATTTTATTTTATTCATAAAAACCTATCGGTTTCTAAGTAAACTTCAACTGTTTCCGGCGACATGGATACTTTTCTCCTTTGGTGACCGTACCTACAAATATGTATGGAACCCTCGGTGGGCGAGTCCGACTCGCACTTGTCCGGTTTTTTTTTTAACAATGAGCGAAGCGCGTTGTATGTATTCTTACTTTTAAATTTTTATTTGCTTTTTGGCTTCACTCGCCGTGTTCCGCGCGTTCTATCTGCCTTTTGTTTAATAATCTGAGCCTATTGTACTTAAAGTGATCATACCTAAATAAAGGCACAATTTTTACTGTACATAAGTACAGACATATAGATACATAAACAATATTTGTATTCAATTAACCAATAAGTTCTCCTGCATCAAATGTAGAGAACTACAGTCTACCCGGCTTCACTCCTATGTTACCATCTTCCCGCTAAAAATCCAAACTTTTCGTGGAAATTTGAAAACTGGAAAATATGTCTAGACTCTAGAGGAATATTCCAAACAGTACTTACTTGGTAAACTTTTAGAATTTGCTGGAAAGTGTATAGCGAAATGAGGAATAAAATCAACCTCATGTAGGCTGTGTGTAGGATTCTTTTCAGCTTCGGCGAATCCGAATCTAATTGATAGTAGCCACAAAAATGTAAAGTCTTAAGATGGGGTATGACGCCCAAATATGATAAGTTATCCGTCATTTTTCGTAACCAAAAGGAACAAGTTGTTTAGAGAACGTTCACTGTTGGCTCCTTAGACTTTCTGGAGACGTCTGTAGGCCTGCTGTTTATTAAAGGTGGATATCGAAGCTTTCATTACTCTGTAATATTTAAATACCATTATTTTGACCACAATTTTGACAGTGTTTTCATTGACAACCTACACTTACTTAAATAATATGTAATTCCAAACACATAGCGATAACACCTTAGTTGTATTATTAAATTTAAATGCTGGGTATTCCAAGACTTGCGTAGTGTGTAGGTAAAGATACCTACACATACCTATATGTAGTACCAATACTAAACAACAATGACACTCGATATTTTCTATCAATGAAAGATTTTTTGTAATCGGTCTAGTAGGTACTTCCCGAGATTACCTCTTACAAACACAAACAGTTTTACCTCTTCTATACATCTCCATATCTTCCCGTGGGTGTCGTAAGAGGCGATTAAGAGACTCATCAGAGAATGGGCAGCAGCGTTCTCTGTGCCTTTATAACAACTATACTGCGATGGCCAACCCGCCAAAACCCCCCATTTCTTGGCGGAGGCCTATGTCCAGCAGTGGACGTCTTTCGGCTGAAATGATGATGATGATGATACATCTATGTAAAAAAAAATAAAGTGACTGTTTGTAATGTCAAAATAAAAGCTAGGTATTTAGTAAATGCATATTATATGAAAGCCCCTATATACTAAAAAAGAACTTTTAGAATGTAAGTCTGTCTGACTCTTTGTTCCGATTAATCTCGGAAACCGCTGGACCGATTTTGAAGGGACTTTTACTGACAGACAGCTGACGTAATATGAGGGAAGGAGCGCTAATAAAAATTAAATCTTCGCTGATAACCGACAATCATGCGGACGAACTCGAGGGCATAAGCTAGTTATAATATAAGTATAGATTAGTTCCCTATCTAAAAGTGTAGTCAAAAATCTGTATTCAATATTAAATCGTAATCCACGTCGAATTTAACAGAGATAGAAAAAAATATGAGGCGTAAACAATAAGAATTGGAATTCCATTATAAACTTATTAATAAAATTACATACATTTTAATTTTTCCTTTTCCCAGGTAGCCATAGATTTGCATTATGCAAAGATCTTTCATTAACGCGCCAGATAGAATCAGCCGCAATAAGATAACCGCAGAAGCTTTGTGAAATTCATGAGAATAAGAAATGAAATGGAAAGATAAAAAAAATACTAAAAGGGTTGAAAATATCTAAACATATAAAAATCCTTTGGGACTTCATTTAGGTATAATATTTTAAAAGTAAAAGTTTATTTACTTTAAGAATAACCTTTATTGTTCTAAACTTCTAATGCTGGTCAAAAGCTTTGGACACAGTCATTGGAACTAACTTCTTGGAAAATTATTTGTTTCAAAGTCAAAGTCAAATCATTTATTTCAATTTGATCATCTTAAGACACTTTTGAACGTAAAATGAGAAAAAAAATGATTCTAGTTGCCCATTCCGAAAGGTAGTTTGGTATGGAGAAGAATGGGCAAGAAACTCCATGCTTGCTCTTTTAAAAACGATGTTAACAATATTTGCATTCACAGGAATTATATACTTATACGTGAATACGATGTACCTTGCATAAAAAAACACTATATTAAAGTATGTACAAAGTATCACAGATTAAGGAATGACAGCTAAGTGTAGATAGTGTTCACATAATAAAAGTTGAAACAGTAGACGACCACTCCTTATATTCCAACAAAGAATGAATCAGTGTGTGAGTCAGAGCAGTGTATAAGTACGAAGAAGAATCAACTATACAGGGCGTCCCACGGATATGCCACATGGAGGGAAAGTACCTTGAATATTGCAGATGGAACATTTTACTGAAAGAAGACTATATTTGAATTTAAAAACAATGTAAACTGCATTCATGGATATTTTAATAATTACATGGTTGAACCGGGAATCGGACCCGTTACACGAGAAAAATAATCACACTGTGGCTTTATCATACCGATCAAAAGGCTTCATCATAAGGATTATTTTTGCTAAATCACATAGCGTTAGAAATAAAAGGAAGACCATGAATTTTAACCATCGTTACGTTTTTTAAATTCAAATAAAGTCTTCTTTCAGTAAAATGTTCCATCTACAATATTCATGGTACTTTCCCTCCATGTGGCATATCCGTGGGGCGCCCTATAGACTATAATATACTATTAAGTAAGTATTAAATTAAGTATTTTAAATTAGCAATCAGTTCGATTTCGCCTAGCTAGACTGTCGACTGTCCTATGAAGCTAGACCAGCATGTTTCCAATCATTCTTCGCTTGGATATAGTCCTCTTGTTCGTATTTCATATCCAACATTGTTTTATCCTAGTTTGCATTCGTAAATTATAATTACAAGTAAACAATCCGCCCATAACTGGACCGTAGATTATGTATAAATTTTTAATTAGGGCATGTTGTGTTTTGAGTTTTGGGTGAAAATA
Source organism: Charanyca ferruginea (assembly GCA_947361185.1). Classification (NCBI taxonomy): domain Eukaryota; kingdom Metazoa; phylum Arthropoda; class Insecta; order Lepidoptera; family Noctuidae; genus Charanyca; species Charanyca ferruginea. The sequence continues at coordinate 12,628,198 of OX376073.1, read as the reverse complement.
AGGTTAGTTATGTGTCGTTTTAATACCTACCGTTCAACAGCTTCTATCTCTGCGTTGATTATTATAAACCTACTTCATCATCATCTGCCTAACCTTTTTCCCAACTACTTATATTGGGGTCGGCTTCCGGTCTAACCAGATGCAGCTGAATGCCAGTGTTTTACATGGAGCGACTGCCTATCGGTCCTCCACAACCAGTTACTGGGTATCACGATACCCCTTGGTAAGAGTGGTTGCCAGGCTTTCTGACTTCTGACTACCCACTCTTAACGACTACCAAAGATCTACGAATGTAACCAAACTTTGTAAAAACTTGATTTAAAAGAGTGTCCGTGGAGTTTCTTGCTCGTTCTTCTCCATAGAGACCTACCTACGTTTTGGAACGAGCAACTAGCTTCAACTCTCTGACTAACTGACCGACTCCTTGACAATTCAAAAGTGCCTGTAAATGGTTTAATTGAAATAAATGCTTTGACTTTGACTTTGAATATTGCAGATGGAACATTTTACTGAAAGAAGACTATATTTGAATTTAAAAACAATGTAAACTGCATTCATGGATATTTTAATAATTACATGGTTGAACCGGGAATCGGACCCGTTACACGAGAAAAATAATCACACTGTGGCTTTATCATACCGATCAAAAGGCTTCATCATAAGGATTATTTTTTGCTAAATCACATAGCGTTAGAAATAAAAGGAAGACCATGAATTTTAACATTCGTTACGTTTTTAAATTCAAATAAAGTCTTCTTTCAGTAAAATGTTCCATCTACAATATTCATGGTACTTTCCCTCCATGTGGCATATCCGTGGGGCGCCCTATAGACTATAATATACTATTAAGTAAGTATTAAATTAAGTATTTTAAATTAGCAATCAGTTCGATTTCGCCTAGCTAGACTGTCGACTGTCCTATGAAGCTAGACCAGCATGTTTCCAATCATTCTTCGCTTGGATATAGTCCTCTTGTTCGTATTTCATATCCAACATTGTTTTATCCTAGTTTGCATTCGTAAATTATAATTACAAGTAAACAATCCGCCCATAACTGGACCGTAGATTATGTATAAATTTTTAATTAGGGCATGTTGTGTTTTGAGTTTCGGGTGAAAATAAGGTTAGTTATGTGTCGTTTTAATACCTACCGTTCAACAGCTTCTATCTCTGCGTTGATTATTATAAACCTACTTCATCATCATCTGCCTAACCTTTTTCCCAACTACTTATATTGGGGTCGGCTTCCGGTCTAACCAGATGCAGCTGAATGCCAGTGTTTTACATGGAGCGACTGCCTATCGGACCTCCACAACCAGTTACTGGGTATCACGATACCCCTTGGTAAGAGTGGTTGCCAGGCTTTCTGACTTCTGACTACCCACTCTTAACGACTACCAAAGATCTACGAATGACAGCCAGGACCAACGGCTTTACGTGCTTTCCGAGGGACGAAGGGAACTCGGTACGAAATGGATGTTCACCCATCCACAGACCGACCGCGGCAAACCTTTGACGACCGATAAATAAACTTTCATAAACCTACTTCAGTACAGAATATTTCCATAGCTGAAAAAGTGACAGACAATGAAAAGTAACAGAAGAAGTAAGGTTGCGTATAATAGGCACGGCAGAGACTGGCTAGTATGGATATTTCCAGTCTTATTTTATCTATACCTTCGGACTTTACGGTCTTAAGAGGCAAATTGAGTTTCAATCAAGTATTGAACCAGCGGTACCGTAATATTAGTTAATTACAATAATACTTAGTTTTGCATTTTTTAAATAATCGGATACTACAAAGCTTTTACCTAAATCAAACCATTTGCAAGTCCAGCCAAATGGTACATTGTTGATAAACCAGTTTTCAGCAACAATACATGGAACAACTATTAATTTGCGTCCCGAGTCCCGAGTCTGCGCGGTTGCCAAACTTCGAGTTTAAGAACTTCAAAGTCCTAAGACCGGCTGAAGCTGCGTTTATAAATAAATATTAGGTAAGTACTGTGTAAGTTTTAAATACTTAATGTTATGTAAGTAATTTAATACTCATGGTAATTTTGATGATTAAGTATTTGTAGAGGTATGTAATAATAATATAATAATAATAAGTTTATTTACAAATAGTGTTTCACAAAGTTTTCATGGTTAAATGGGCTAGATATTTTACGGCAATTAATAGAAGACAGAATCCATTGCCGAACTAGGTTGAAAACCTGTATTTCAGCATTAGATGCCATTTGCCCACGGAAATATTAGATCAGGCTAGCCTTCCTAATACAAATAAGGCAAGTAACTACGAAATAGTAGCATGAGCACAAAAACTAAAAATAAAAAATTAAATTAAAAATTAAGAAACATACAGTACTAATGAGTAATGAACCTCTCTTTGTGTTTGGTGCTGCGGTGCGTGTGAATGTGTGTGAGAGGAGGTGTGAATGACTTCAATTATAATCTTTTATAATCTTATGAATAATAATTTAGTATTTTAAGATGCAATATCTACTAGATAGTAACAATGATCAATAGAGATTCTGAGAAAATACTTGGTCTTACATTATTTTTGTCATATCACTGAGAATCACCGTAACACCGCTAGAATGTAACTAGCAATTAGAAATTATTTCAGAAAAATTGCTTTAAACAACGATTAAATTATGTTTTTCGCGTAGTTATTAACACTTCTGTTCTACTAGGTTTAAGACATAGAAGATTTCCACCAGAGCAAGTGGAGTAGGTAAGATGTGCTGAAGGCGCGTAGCAGCCACATATTTTCTTAAAAAAAAAAGGTTGCTCCATATTAGGAATATGTGATGCATCGTAGTTAACAAACATATATCAACATCCAGACCCAGAACAATTATCTGCAGGACATACGAATAAATAAATTAACTTCGGTACACAGCACAGCACGTCTCAAAGTCTAAGCATTTATTTCAATTAAACCATTCACAGACACTTTTAAATTCTCAAGGAGGCGCGATCAGAAAGTTGAAGTTATAGTTGCTCGTTCCAAAACGTAGGTAGGTCTCTATGGAGAAGAACGACTACCAGAAACTCCACGGACACTTTTAAATCAAGTTTTTACAAAATATCGGTAACATATTATGTTACCGGTATTTTGTAAAAACTTAATTTAAAATAATATTATTCTTGTTGATTTTGAATGTGAAAACAATGAAGGTAATGTAGCTATACAAAACATAAAAAAACCGATCAAGTGCGAGTCGGACTCGCTCACCGAGGGTTCCGTGCAAATTTGTAGGTACATATTCATACTAATATTATTAATGAGAAAATAACTCTGTCTGTTACGCTTCCACGATGAAACGGCTGAACCGATTTTGATGTAATTTGGTATGAAAATAGCTTAAACCCTAGGAAAGCACATAGAGTAGTAGCATACTTCTTAATCCGGGACTTCGTCTGCATTCGCGATAACCGACATTCACACGGACCAAATCGCGGACAAAAGCTCGTTATAATTAAGAATAATTTTATTTATGATTTAATTACAAATGAATAGTTTTCAGACTTTATCCTGTATTTATAGTATAAGACGATATTACTTGCCAAATTTCATAGTTCTATGTCAACGGAAAGTACCCTATACATTTTGATTCCCTTGAGAGTGTCGATGTTTTTTGCTGCTTAAACGTCCGAATCTTTTTTCACGTTAATTTTTTTTACAATTTCAAGGGACCGTGGACCTAAGTATACGGTTTTAATTTCAACTCGATACCTCTACGCGCTCCCGAGATAAATGGTCTTGACATACAGACAGACGGACAGACGGACAGACAGACAACAAAGTGATCTTATAAGGGTTCTGTTTTTTTTCTTTTGAGGTACGGAACCCTAAAAATGATCAAGATAAAAGCCAATCTCTACTGACAGCGCCGGTTCAGGAACGTCCAACCACGTCTCCGGTGGAAAGGCAGCCTTACTATAGGATCAAGAGGAAAATATTGAGTTATCATCATCATCATCACCGGCTGGTTCTGTATTTTTCATTTCCAGTGGATTTACACGACCTTTACGAGGAGCTAAGTTATGAAGGGTTATGTTGTACCTTCAAGACGGAAAATTAAAACAAAATACTGTGTGATTTTATGTCATAGGATGACAAACAAACCGACGGCCCACCAGAAGTTAAGTGGTCACCACGGCCTTTAGACATCACACACACACATCACACACACATATCACAAACACATATCACACACACACATCACACACACACATCACATCACAACACAATGGCAGACACACCACCACCACCACCATAACATCTGCAATGCCAGAGCCGTTGCGGTTGCCATCCCATAAATGAAGTCGTACTACTCGTATCTCTTGTGCCTGTAGGTTATGTAATGTGTGCCTACCACAGCAGTTAGCTGAAACATTTTCAAAGTCCATAAGTAGTTTGAAAATGTTTCAGTAAACGGTGATTGCCATATTTTCAAAGTGATTTTGGTATGAAACTCACGTAGACCCATATACAAAACCATGTAAGTACAACGAATTTAACCAAGTTTAAAAGCTTAGAGACTTTGCCTACCGTGTAAGTGTTTAACTTTTTTTTCTCCCCATTATATCTAATAGCTGAAGAGTTTCTTTGTTTGTTTGAACGAACTAACCTCCGGAATTACTGCTCCGATTCTGATTCCGTTTTCGCTAATAGGAGGTAATCTCTGAGTGTCGTATCGTACAAGTTGTTATCAAATAAAATTTGGGATACGTTAGAAAATTTTCGCGGAAAAATTCGCAGGGTTAAAGCTACATTTGTATAATTTTGCTGACTGATAAAACCTGTTTGTGCCTATGTCATAAAATATGTAGCAGAATAAGCCAGTAGTATCATCAATGCCAGAATGGCGGAATCTGAAATAACCTCAGAAAATTCTAAGGGTTATGACAGCAGTTTATTGCACCACAAGTGCCTAAATACATTACTCAACACACACACGTATACATACACACTGACACACACACAAATATATATATATATATATATATATACACATACACACACACACATTTTGTTATATTGTTATATGTATACTTAAGGTATTTTTCGATCGGTCTTTGTTATCTGAAAATAAATGGTTTTATTATTATTATTAATGCTATACATAGCAGCAGCCCATGTGCTTCCGAACTGCCCTGAGGTCGCTTCATACAGGACAAAAGTACTTCGGTAATCCAGGTAACCTACGGGAGATCGCCAGCGACGTCAAGCCGCTGCTGGCCTTTCTTGGGGAGCTGGGGTATCCACCCCAGCTCCCCAAGAGCTGGGGTGGCCTAATGACTCCCATCTATACGTAAAATACGCGCTGGGACGTGGAGTTGGACCCCAGCCCGTTATACCATACGCGCCATAATGCTATACATATTTAAATAATGCCATAATGCTATACATATTTAAATCAACACGCTGTCTCGTCATCTTTACACATTTGACAGAAATACTATAACAATGTTTTGAACTAATTTAATGTTAAACGTATTTAGTGACATTGTAAGACCTTAAACTTTAACAATTTAAAAACAATAAGTAATTAAAAACAATTCCTATTAAAACAGTGATACGGGGAATTACAAGTGCTCATAAGCGCTCACAGTTTAAGAAGCAGCACAGCCCTTTGTCACGTTTAGTCCGTACTCCTTAGAGCACTGAGCATCGTTAGCAATGTGTTATTGCTCACTTAATTCTTACAGCGAGTACTTAACGAGTACTGTAATTTGCGACGAACATTACGTATAAACACGCCCCAGACCATGTGTTCTTTAGATGTTAAAAAACAAAGTGGTTACGAAAGTACAAGTGTCTTTGTGCTTTTTGTTCTGGCTGTTAAGTTGGAGATGTTGGCAACATTCATTTATTAACGGAGTAAAGTTCTAATTAAAGTTAGTTAGTCTCTTTTCAGTTCGCAACCGAATGTTGAACATGGATTATTTAATAGGGATCTATATGAAAGTATTCCTAATACAATGAGGAAATGACTGAACAAAACAAATAATAATTCATATTCTGAGACATCCGGAAAACATATAATATTGAATTTTTCATATCTTTGTGTATTCCTTATTTCATTAATCATACGTATTTGAATATATTACGTACATTCATACGTGATATCTACATATGATAAAGGCTAACAATAAAAATATCAACTAAGAGCAAAGACAAGTTCTGAAACAGCTAAATTATGTTTCAAGTTTGCCCCACTTATGCCATTTTATGGAGACCCGTGTCTCCGTCGGCCGTATTTTTTCCATATTATTGCTCCCGACTTTCAGATTAGCATAAATAAGCGAAAATATAAAAAGCTTTTAAAGAAACATTAAGACGTAAATGCGATAATCGCAATTCGCGTTTCCTGCTATCTATGTTAAGCAATCTTATTTTTGGAAATATAATTTCATTTTGTATTTATTTTTTGGAAAAATTAATCGGCTTTTAACGCCGAATTACTTGTTCTGTTTCGCTCATTTTCATTCATTACTTGTTTGATAACTTTGTCGAGTTATAAATATACCTAATACCTTTAGACGTAAATATGTTTTTTAACGTAAGTACGTTTTTCTGGAGCTTTATTTTTATGGCAAATGGATTGAAAATATTTGTATAGTCCGTTGTTTTAGTACTCATAACTATGCTAGTTGATATGCATGTAAAACTCATAGATCCCTTCATGTTTCACGAAAGAAGGGTGTAATATAAATATACATAAGGAAAAACGGCCCATTAGCACACATCTGTGTACACCCTAGAATTTTCCGAATGAAAGCCAATTTGTAAAGTGGTATTAAGTTTTTATTACTTTCTTTGCCATCTTGAAAACTTTCCATCAATGTTATTTACCAAACTATAGTGATGGGTAGTAGTACTAGTATTGTTACTTTTAATTCAATAGGTAGAGGATACCTAAACAGATGCCTCATTTAATTTGAATAGAAATTATTTTGTGAAAAATACGGAAGAGCGTTCATTGTCGTGAGGTTCGGTGAGAAGGCGCCTCAAGACCCGCGTCTTTGTTATCATTGCGTGAATTACGCAGGTAATGGGCCGCATTTACAGCGTACGTGCCTCGACATTAATTAAAACGGCTAATTAAACCAGCCGTCGAGATTCCAACGACGAATTCGCCTTTTGCGACGACAGAACTCTACATATTTCTTTGGGGGAAATTTTAAGTGGAGCTCCTGGCATTCATTGTTTCTCCCGGCGAAGTTTTAAAAAGTCTTTTGAAGTTATTAGGAGTGTAAATTATTTCAGACCAGACATTTAACCGCGTATTTATATGGCCTATGTACTAGGAAATGCAGGTTCGCGGATGTTGTGTCCAAATTTATTAGCTATTATGCAAAGTTTAGTGGCGTAATTACTGGGGAGTGTTGATTAGTTTTGCGTGCTGTTTATCCTATAATTGGGGAGTTGAGTACATTTACTGACGCAGTATTGAATATTTTTCTTAGTAGTAGTATACATTCGGATAGTCTGCTAGATTCCACAACACAGCCATTTACAATAAACAGTAGATACCGCTTTAAACGTGCTTAGATTATTTGATTGTCTTCTCGGAATAAAGTATTGCAACAATGCATTTTTTACGAGTAGGAAGTAATAAAAATCCCTATAGAAGTCTATACGAGACATCTTAAAAAGTACATTGCATTTCTCCATCCTTAACTTTTAATTCCGTTCACAGAATTGCTGAAGACGTTTCAAGTAACGTGTCCGTACGTAATGTTTAAGCCGGGTCGGTTTTACCCAAGCTCAGGCGTATGGTGCCTAGTAATTAACAAAGCTGGTAACTCCCAAAGGGATCGGATGTAGCTACATCGAAAACCAAACTATTGCCTTTCATTAGGTCCCAAATTAACGCCAGCCGGAATCAGAGTTGTGTAGCGACGTGTGTTCGGTTACATCACTAGTGCTATTCTGAAATCTGTACACGAAATAAAAAGTATTTAAGTAATACTTTATCATGTTGGCTTGTAATCTCACATACACAAACAACAAGACAAGGAACAACTATCTGATAACCCATATATTTGGATTGAACCAGCGACACGCAGCTCAGCAGCCGATTTCTCTGCCACTGTGCTAACCGTGCCTCCAATAATCAACTTACGTCAAATGAAAATTGTCCTGAATTAACATTGTAACGAAAAAAACTACTTACACTATCATCATCATCATCATTTCAGCCTAAAGACGTCCACTGCTGGACATAGGCCTCCCCGAGGGGAGGGTTTTGCCATAATCGCCACGCTTGGCAGGCGGATTGGCGATCGCAGTATGGTTGTTACAAAGGCACAGAGAACGCTGCTGCCCATTCTCTGGTAAATCCCTTAGTCGCCTCTTACGACACCCACGGGAAGATATGGGATGGTGCTATTCTTTACGTCCGACACCACACGGCCACACTACACTATAAAAAACTTAAACTTATTTCAGAATAGCACTCATGTTATTGCGGCTACACTTTAGGTGAGGCAGGATTTATTATATTATGCAACGTTTGTCCGGAATATATTCGCGTCAGTGACGCTTTTATCAGCATAGGATAAGCCTAGCTGCAAGCCATATCGATATATCTCTTGAATGCCAAACAGGTAGCTACTATGTTATGCATAGTTGATAATGCGGGCAGCTCGGTTGCTCAAGTCAAGGTTTGTGGTAAATACCTCTAGAATTAATTCCGTTTAACTTTAGCGGAGGTAAGACTCACCTTCATTTATCGACGTGCCTAAAAGGAAACCAATAGGATAAAATATACTTCGAAGTCAGAATATATAAGTTTTACACGTTAGTACTTAATCCTTAACCTTGTTGTTTTATAACTTGTAATACTTTTAAATAGTGGTTTTTATGCAAGGTACATCGTATTCACGTATAATTATACAATTCCTGTAATTATAAACAAACACACAAAAATATATTACATATATATATATTTCAAAAATATATACATATTTATTTATTATTGTTTATATATACCTATATAAAAATACTAATAAATACTAATAATAATAATAATAATAAATACTTAATTAATAAATATTTGTACCTACGGCAGAAATGCCGAATATAGTGAAACTCTGCTAATCTTAAGACCTATGTTGACTACCTATATTCTTGCAAATAAATATATCATTCTTTCATTCATTCATTCACAAACAACACAATATTGTTATACAGGGTGGGGATGGCAATATCACAAAAAAGTATCAAGGTAGAATTTGATAATTTGGTGTATTTGTTTTTATTGAGCATTAATAGTATTAAATTATGACGTCACAAGTTGCCGCTCTTCTCATAAATTAGAAAACCAATATTTTCTAAGGTGTTTTATTTTGGTTACATTTATATGCTCTTTAGTATATCAGTTTTTTTTTTCAAAATATTCTTATGAACTAGTATTACAACATACATACATCCATAGTCCGATTTGGAGGCATTGGATAAGGTTGCATGTAATATAGGTGTGTAAGATACTAACATAGTTTTAAGGTATTTCGATGTATTACTAACACCATATGGACCTAAAGTCTGAAATAAATGTTTTGAATTGAATTGAATTACCAGTATTTTAATTTTTTGTCGTATCGTCGTCCCCACCTTGTATAAGAGTTAGTATAAATTGTATAGAGTTTCTTGCCCACTCTTCTCCATACGCACTCGACACTACCTTTCGAAACGGGCAACTAGGTTCATTATCTCTTATATGACGTTCAAAAGTGCCTTTTATTGAGTTTAGTTAAATTAAAGGTTCTGAGTTTGACTCTCACAATTTTTTTTGTTGGTAGGTACCAAATTTTTTTTCTCTTGTATTTTGTTAATTGTGTGTGTTAGGTACCTACCAATCAGTGCGATATAAATTCAGTCTGGTTGTTTTTTGGGTAACTTAATAATGTTACGGATGGTTATCGAAATGTACATAATTTGACGTTTCACACACAATATAATAATAAATTTAAGTTCTGACACACTGACTTTGTGTTCGTTCAATCGTATCTCAAAAACTACGGTACAGATTTTTATAATATAGTTTTTAGCAATAGAAATACGAATTTCCTAGGAAGGTTAGGTTAGGTTGTAATTTATTAGTGCTACCCGTGCATTGCCGGCGCGGGTCGCTAGTATATAAATAATAGTATACTAGCACTTTGCCCGCGATTTCGTCCGCGTTTATTTTCTCAAAGGATCCCTATTTTTTTCAACAAATGATGTTGTTTGTGTTTTATTGCTATGTTACTTAGGGATAATGTAGCATTCTAATGATGAAAGATTTTTTAAAATCGTACCAGTCGTTATTGAGTTAAATCCGAACAAACACACAAGCAAATCTTTCCTCTTCATAATATCTATCTATCTTCTTTATACTTCTGCGCCTTTGCACCTACCATGTTTTGTCTCTGCAGCATCACCCTATGGTAGAAAATGCCTAAGGCATTAAGTCCGCCTTTGTACAGTGTTTTTTACATTTTGTGCATAAAGTTTTAATAAATAAATAAATAAGTATAGAAGTAGATAATTATGTTATAGGTATTTTACTTTATTTCATTAACTATGTATTAAACTTCACGTGTACATAAGTATTTTAAATGAAAAGCTACCAAGTTAAATACTGTTTAAATAAATTATTTATCATCATTATATAACAATAATAATAATAATACCTTCCTATCATTGTCCCACTGCAGGGCAAAAGCCTCTTCTCATACAGAGAAGACACGAGCATTAATCACCACGCTTGTTTAAGGCTGATTGGTGATTTCAGACTATATCAATAACAAGTTCAGCTTTTCTCACGATGTTTTCCTTCACCAATATTATATCGTTTTATATCATGATATAAAAATTAAATAATTTTTTTATACCGTTTGACTGTGATTCCAATGGTCCGAACCCGAAATTAAACAAAGCTATACGCAGAATCGTTTATGACACTTTATTCCGTTGTTTTCGAAACAGTGAAAAATAACACTTCACGTAAAGCAAATAAACACAATCGGAGACTTAAAAAAAAAAACTTCCGAATTCGTGGCAAGCCTGTTTTCAACTTCAGTAATTTCGTTATTTCGTAGTTCGGTCTATCAACTTCTGAGTTCAGACAGAGATCTATAAAAAGCATGTCACTGAAATATAAAATCCCACCAAAAACATTTTCATGTAAAATGTTGCCAAGACGCGAAAAGAATGGCTCGCGCTGTCAAAAAGTTATCAGATCTCTACCTATAATCACTAATTTACTTGCCCTAACTTCACAAACTCTACACCTTAGTCAAAATATATAAGTGGCTAGGTCGTTTCGCTACCGTTACATGGGCGTAAGGTGAAAAACGTATTCACTGTTCATTTCTGTACTGTTAAACAATGGTTCTTGTAGTAATAAAACAGCCAAGCCACATACATATTTAGACTAAGGTATAGATTTGGTGAAGTTAGGGCATGTAAAGTAGAGATTATAGATAGAGATCTGCTATGTTATTCTGTAAGAACTCACTCCAGTTCTCACGTCTGATTCCGCGGTGAAAACTGTTTTACTACCACGCTAGCGCCACTGAGTACCAACTAAGGTGAAGCGAACTATTATTACGATACTATTTAAGCGAATACCAAATACTTTTCACTTCAGGTAAGTGTAATCGGAAATGAGATAGGATTCGAATTCGCGGGTGAATTCTTACAGAATCGCACTGCTAACAACTGTTTGACAATGCGAAACATTAAGTTTGCGTCTCGGCAACAATTTACATGAAAATGTTTTTGGTGGGATTTCACTTCTTTTTGTAAGTTACCTAAGACAATATTTTTTTAGGTTGTACGTTGTTTCATAGCTAATAGTTTTATAGAATTTCGGTTCACATAAAATTTTTGTAATAATTTCGTTTCATAGAATAATCAATACGCTGTACATCCACCCTTAACAAACGTCACGTAAGGCCGCAGTACTGTCAAGGGTGTGATGGTACATGGAAATATATGGTAAGATAAAGGAACCTACAGAGACCTACAAGCCTAACAGTCCCTATGACCCTAAGCCCTATAAGCCCTACAGCCCTAACCTACCATATACCTAGTATGTGACAAATAAATATATAAATAAGTTCAGGATGTCTGCACCATGCGACCTAAGGTTACAGACGGATAGTAGACAGGAATACCAGGTTCGGGAAGGATAAACTCACTGCCAATCCCGCAGACTCACGGGACTGATCCGAAGATGGCTAAAGGTGTCTTGGCCACAGCGAGGGGTAATGAGACAAGAATATAAAATTCAAATCTGATTTATTTACAAAATGTTCTGCTTATATACTACTTTTTCTTAACACACACTATTATACTAATTCTATGTATTCTATGCGTGTAAGATGCAACCAAATCATTATTTTAACTGGGCCGCGCGTGAGCCAGGCCGAGTGCTGAGTCAATGTCCAAAGGTAACATTGAACAACGCAGAATACTTACTTTCAAGATTTTCAAATCATTGATTTTTGATTCACATAACGTTTATTGTTAGAATAATCATATCATAGAATAACAAATCAAATATTCTTTATCCATATATTTTTTATTTAATATAAAACTTATTCCCAGGAATGGGACTCTCAGTTCTAACCAAACTTACTGCGCGTGCGTGCAAGCAACCACGCAGGATGCAAGCAAGCATGCAGGATACAAGCAAGCATGCAGCGTACAAGCAAGTATGCAGCATGCAAGCAAGCATGCAGCGTGCAAGCAAACGTGCAAGCAAGCATCCAGCGTGCAAGCAAGCATGCAGCGTGCAAGCAAGCATACAGCATGTAAGCAAGCATGCATCATGCAAGCAAGCCTGCATCATGCAAGCGAGCATGCAACATGCAGCAGGCATAGTTTCTGTCACGGCTCCGGCGTTGCGGGGCTCCGGCGGTCCCACGCGAGCTTAACGTCGCAGATGGTATTCACGCTCACCGCTGCAGCCGTCGTCGCCTCGCCCCTCCACGCCTACGCAGATTTAAATTACACTCTAGGAGTAGGGCAGACAAGACTACGTGGAGTCGGTTTCGCAGCGATTCGTTTCTGTCATTAACTTTGGTAGCACAACATATTGACTTTTTAAGACAACATTTTGGTTTTGTCTATTTATATCTATACATTTTCGTTGAAATAAATTCCATGGAAAAATACAACAAACAAACAATATTCGTTAAAAAAGAATTCTACTATTTGATAAGTTTGTTAAACAAAAAACTGTGATTAAAAATTCATTGAATTGTGTTTCTGTGAAATATTTTTCATTGAAGTAAATAGTCTTTGAAACAATAATAGTCGAAATAAAAATACGAGAACCAAATATTATGTTAAACATTTTCTGGGAAACGAAATTCTATGAAATTTCTATCTGCGAAACCAGGGGACACCATTTTTTTATTTTGTTCATTTTTTCTAGTTTAATATTTTTTTTATTGTTTGTGTACTAATACTAGCTTACATAAAAATTTTAGCTTTCTAGGGTTTCAGGAAGTACCCCAGAATTTTGATGATCATCAGTGAGTCAGTGACAAAATCGGGCTTTTTTTAGACATCAATAAATTCTAAAGTATAAGAACTATGCATTTGAAACTTTACATATTTAATAAGTCTACTACTGACATCATACCCCGAGAATTTTGTTTATCTGGTATAATCCGAACCCAAGTTATCCACTGGCACGTTCGGCCCGCGGGACTGTTACCCCCTCCAACGTCCAGCCGCGCGCGGCTCCGAAAACGCGCGGCCGCGCGGCTCCGTCGTAACATAAAACCTACATAGCTACTTAACCATAAAAGCTATAATAAAGCAAAAAATACGAAAAATAAAATAAGAGAATACAGATCAAACTTATCTATATTTTAAAATCGTTAGTATAATCTATTTTAATTAAAACATGGTCAAAAATGTAATTCGAAAAAAAAAAAATTAAAAAAAACTTTCTATCTAATACAAGGAACAATTTTTGCATTTATTGTTAATAAAATAATTTCACAATATACTAGACTTACTTCCTTATCATATGATGTATAGATGATGATATTCATTAAAGTCTAAGTATTTAAATAAACCGAAACCAAATACCTACTGCTCGTAATTTCACCAAGTTTTCTCGAGCGCTCTCGATTTCTCGAAGGCGAAATAATAGCAAAATAATTTAGTATACCTATTTTTATTTGAAAACTTTATTATTTTAGTCACTATGAAATGTAATTTCATGTTTTTTAAACTATTGTAATGCTTAAAATGCAAAATAAGTGTAAACAAAACTAAAATTGACTTACACCATGAGAGCGGCCATTTTTAACAAAACAACAATATTTTGGAGGTCGAATTACACTCGACTTATCACATGAAACTTTATTATGTAAACATTATCGTAAAGCACAAAGCTACTTGTTTATTTTGATGTATAACACTTGCAAGATAAACAAAACACAACTCAAGTACTTCTGACATAAACACTGACGCTCGTAAAAACACTTGACGACACACGCGTCACACGAGTCAACTAAAGATAAAAAATTCTCATTCATTTGTCAATATATCTTGCACTGCCATCTCATGTTTTTTCGTTGAACTATTTCATCAGCTATGCATACAATCAGTCAAAACTCACCTAATAATTCGGGATTTCAAACTAGATGGAGGTAAATTCAACTTGTCGTCGTGTCCATGTGTAGTGGCCATAAACGTAAGATATTTTTTTTTTTGGGATGTGTTAGTGGCCACGAACGTGACAGTTCCGGGTTCTAGGACTATTTTTATTTTCAGGCAGAACGTCTGCCGGGCCCGCTAGTTATATATAATCTTTAAATATTTCTCCCGACAGAATTTCATTCACGGTGGCCAATCTCAATGAAGAATAACCAAATCCGTAGGAGATAAAGTGCACAAGTGTGCAAACACTCTCTCTTCCCTCACTCTAATAGTGCAATGGGACGGCAATCCGACACGACCGGAGGGAGATCAGGTGTAGGACCATAGGCTTCAATAAAAAAAAAAAATATATATAAATCGTTTATTTTCTCTACACAAATTAACAGTTGCTTTAACTGACAAACTACGGCCTCATCATCATCATTATCATGCCAACCTTTAGCCGCTCACTACTGGGCATAGATCTTCCCTAAGGGGGGGTTCAGCCATAATCGCCATGCTTGGCCGATGCATGTTGGCGATCGCAGTAGGTGTTATGGTACTCAGAAGGACGTCGCTGCCCATTCTATGGTCAATATCCCACTGTCGCCTTCTACGACACCCACGGGTAGAAATGGGGTGGTGCCGGCCGCGAATAGTCGCGGCCGGCACCACACGGCAAATAAACTACTACTTTGGCTAGTACTGAGAAATTCTTGATGGAAAACCCAATAACAGTTTGCCTGGTCTGGGAATTAAACTCAGCAGTGACGCTTGCAACCATGAGAATAACGAGGCAGTTCATCACTTCAATCAATACTTACGTAGGTACTATTAAAATGGCTATAGAAGGTAAAAATTAACAAGCAAAGCAGTTGAAACATGTAAATAGATTTATCAATGGTAGGCAACAAAGTTCGTATACGTACTGCATGACTACTGATTAGACCACGGTAAAGTCAAAACAAGTGGAAGTGCCCAGTGGCCACGCAGCTGTCGCACGCGTGTCATAATCATGCGGAAAATGTGTAAAATCATAACAACCTTCGTCACTTGTAATAAGTCTTAATTTTTAATAAACAATAAATCGATACCAGCTCGTTATACTACTACTAAGTACCAAATAACCTTTTAGTCAAAATTCAATGTTTTGTTACGTAAAATTTAGACTTATTACAACTTACAAAGGTTATTATTAAATTACATATTTTTCCGCATAATTGCGTCACGCGCGTGTTAGTTACGTGGGCACTATCAACACTCTCAATGATGAACATTTCAAACCAGCTGGTCTATTCTGTAAACATATCCCTTGGTGAATTTTGCTCACTCTACGAGCAAAGGTCGGCTAAGTTGGTCGGTACTCCACCTTATGCTAGATTGACACCTCAGTTAAACTAAAGTCTCCGAAATAGATTATAGAGAAGAACACTGCAAGATAAAGTCTTACAGTTTTTAAAAGGAAAATGCACTACTAACTTCTACCTCTTCTACTTCAGACTTTGTCTGCGTAGAATTTAGAATTAAGCCAAAGTTTCAAATTATCTCACAAAAAGTTCCTGTATGTTAAACTTGATTAGTGCCATAGATATCCAGTCACCTGATTCCGCTTAGGCACTTAACCATGAAATACTAACACATATCCAACTATTCTCACAAACTCTCGTGTTTAGAAAAGTAGTAGGTATAGAAAGGATTCCTGCTAACAAAACTCGTATTCCTCTAACAATGGCTACTGTGATCGCTATCCTAGTAAGAAATCTCCATATCTCTTAAGAGCTCTAGGATTTCTTAGCGAAGATTTGTTGCAGTTCATCTGGGTAATATAAGTGCTTCCCAAGATGCACATTCGGGTTATGCATCGGTGGGTCACATTCGTACGAGGTATGCAGAGTTTCTGCTTTTCACATGTGTACTTACACTCAAATATAAGAGAATCTTAATAAATATGAATGAGTAATGTGATTTTTCTTTACGGAAAAGACATTTTACAAGACGAAAACGGCTTGTTGTTTCACATATATGATAAAAACTTTGCCTTTAACGAACATAATATCTTAAGAAAACAAACCTATGTAAGTACAGTATAAAGGGAGAATTAACACTGGTCTTTGTACTCTATAGAGATGTCATGTAGAGACGCTAGTTAATACCGTTATTGCGGTAAGCTAAGATAAACACTGACATGTATCTAGGGACGGACTCTAACTACGTAAAAAATCAGCCAATGACGATAAAAAATGGCTTCTGAATAGTAAACGTACGAATATGAGCCGAATTTCAATCAGATAACTAATGCACAAAATGGCGGACAAGACACAGGTATTTTCTTAAAAACATTGAAAAACTTAAGACGAAATCAGGACCTAGAGTGCTCGTGCCTTTTTTGTGTAAGAAGAGGCTTTAGCCCTGCATTGGGACAATGATAGGCTACAATATATATGGGCTGGTTATACTTATATTTAAAAGTTAAGGACATCTCCTTAGATATATCTCTTCGAAGGTAAAGCGATATGCATTAACTGAACCGTAAAGTCAACCGCATGCATGAGACGTTCAAAGTTGACATCCAAAGGACGATTCAAACAGTAATAGTTGGAGATTGCAATCAAGAGTCATAGTTGAACAATTAATCTTATTATACTAGTACCTACATTAGTATAATATTTGTTCACAATTTTCAGTTAGAAATGTTGGATATAAATTTAGAATTTGAAAAGTTGCGAAATCAAAGAAACGAGTTTAAGTTCATGCCCGGCGGAGCTCAAATAAATTGGAGGTACAATATTAAATGCGACCAGCGAAACGTGTTATTCAGTGTGGTGACATCAGTACGCACTCAGTTAGATCGTCCATATGTAAACCTCTCTTTATTTATGTAGGCTTGTTGAACAAGCTGTGGTTTGAGTGGCGAATAATACCTAATTAAATGCAATTTTGTGTGGCTGACAGAAATCGTATGTGATTAATTTACTTGCACGTATTAATTTTAAACATCCAGCTAAGCAGAAAGCCGACTTTAATTACAATCTGAAGCAATCAAGATACGCCATGTAACGATAATGTAAATATTTGTTAGGCAAATGTTCTGAATACGTACTCAAAGCCTTAACTTTAATTTTAAGTTTCACCTAAAGTTAAAGTGATAAGCGGTTAAACGTTATTGAAAAAATGTCGGGTGTGAGGATTTAACGGAAAGATTAAAGTGTGACATTCATTAGCAGTAATCAGTCAAGCGAACTAAGCAGGGCGGCCTTCCGACAGCTGACTGCTACTTATCTAAATAAGATCGGCGTCGTGCGTGATGGATTTTAAGACCCTCGTCCCACTTGCCTGCCACCGTTCAGTAATTTAAAACCAGCTTTCGCTTTCAGATTGTTCACAGGGCTTAAAACATTTTAACGTGATTTAAATACAGATACGCTTCGCGCTTGCAACGTTCGATGTGAAAAACAATGAACAATCCCTACCGAGTTGTTACGCTAAAACCGTCATACCTGTTTCGGCCGTCTGGCTTTAAATTACAGTCGACCAGACAGTCGATAGAATTAATATTTTGCAGTCAAATATTAGGTCTTTACATATGAAATTGCCGCTCGGTATCAAAAAATTAAAAATAACTTTTTTTTAAGAAATTATATATTTATTATATGCACCATTGTTATCGATACACTTCCGCCATTTTATCGGGAGCTCATTGATCCCTTTGGTAAAAAAATCCTGGGAGCGAGAATCGATGAACTGCTTGAAGGCTGTTTTAACTGCCTCATCAGAATTGATTTTTTTTCCTTGTAAAAAGTTGTCCAAATTTCGGAATAAGTGGTAATCGGTTGGGGTAAGATCTGGAGAGTGTGGTGGGTGACGCAGAGTTTCCAGTCGCAGCTCCTCTAGCTTGGCGACCGTCTGATGTGCAGTATGTGGTCGAGCGTTATCCTGAAGGAGCAATGGGCTAGAGAAATTTACCAGTCTCGGTTGTTTAATGGTGAGCTTTTCCATCATTGTTTGCAACTGTTGACAATACATGTCTGCAGTAATCGTCTGGCCTAATCTCAAGAAGCTGTTGTGGATGACACCAGCGCAGGTCCACCAAACACTAACTAGAATCTTCTTTTTGGTCAGTTTTCGCTTGGGGCAAGGTTTTGCCGGTTCTCCAGGGTTAAGCCATTGTGATGATCGCTTGCGATTATCGTACACGATCCACTTCTCATCACGAGTGACAATACGATTTAAAATTCCCTCATTATTGTGACGATTGAGCAAAGAAGCGCAGCAACCGACACGTGTTTGTTGGTGTGCTTCAGTCCATTCGTACGGTACCCACTTTTCGAGCTTTATTACTTTTCCAATTTGACACAAATGGATAGTGATTGTTTTGTCACTTACTCCAAAGGCTGCTGCTAATTCAGAAGTGGTTTGAGATGGTTCCACTATCGCCTTTAATTCTTCATTATTCACTTAAGTATCCGGTCGTCCACGAGGATCATTTTGTAAATCAAAATTTCCAGAACGGAAACGTTGAAACCAAAAACGCACCGTTCGTTCGTTAGCGGTGCCTGGCCCGTACACGTCGTTAATCCTTCGAGCCGTTTCTGCTGCACTGGCGCCACGGTGGAACTTATATTCGTAAATACCGCGAATTTTTAATTTCTCCATTGTTGTTACTATAGCAATTTTCAAGCCGAAACAAATGACGTGAAAACAAATGAAACACGAATTTTAAAACAATATTCTTTAGTCTAAAGACTATATTTTGAAATAATTTTGAATTTGGAATTCCTAATCAAAAACAAAATATTTGATTTCAAAGTTGCCAGTATTAAGTATCGGCAATTTCATATGTAAGGACCTAATATTCTACATAGATAAAAAAAGTTAAATCTTATAAGCAGAGCTTTTACATTTGACTATTGCCCGAGACATTTAGAATTTATTAGAGTAATTTAATTCTGCATATGTAAGCCGCTTTAGAGAATTCCATGAAATCTCGCATGTACAGCACAAAGTAGCTATAGTATAAGGAAAATTCAGATTAAACGTGACTGCCACAGTCCCGGGCGCCGAGTCTTAGGGGTAATTCGCAATAACATAGCGCTAATGACCCAGCATTCACAAGGGAGAATTCTCAGCTAACTGCGACATTAAGACCTTCTTATTTGGCTATTTCACTTCGTTATGGGGCCTTTGTGGGAACTTGTGGAAAAATATCAACTTTACAGTTCTGAAATGATTACAGATATGACCAGCACGATCGAGCATTTCAATTGAAAATCAATGTTTTATTATTTTCGTGTTGTTTGAATGCTCAATGTAGTTTTGATGCGAGCTCATGTGCTGATTTATTTATGAAATCTATTGAAAGTTTAATAGTTATTTAATGGGAATAGAGACATTAATTTTGTCGATAAAACTTTGTGAGTTTTTTTACTTGAAACCATATTTGCTCCCTTCATATTTCCCGATAAGAACACAGCGATATTTTATTACCAGCTGTAATTCTATCAGTTCATCTAACTGTTCTTTTCTAGTTTCAAGCTATTCAATCCCCTGAGAAACCTAGCAGTGTCGATGAAAGTGCACTTAGGTACTTCTTATAAAGAAAAGTTTTACTTATTTAGTACCCACAATACAACTTAATTAATGATTGCTCTTGATAAATAGTGGTTAAATACAGTGAAGTATTTAGACGAATGATAAATACTCTAGCTACGGTTACTTTGAACGTGAGTAATGAACTTGATACTGTAGATTAGACGGTTTAATCAATATCAATAATGTATTCATTGGGGCTGTTTCAATGCTCACTTCGGTAACCTTCTCATTGCCTGCTGGAAATGGAATAAAAGCCACCCATTACTTGATGAACAGAAAATTCAATTCGCTGAATGTGGTTGAGAACATTTTGATTACATAGCGACTCGCAAACACTCTATCTGTGTTCCCGTACAGGTAAATAATTGGATATACTGAGATACGATTGCGTCATCTCGTTTCGCACCGATTTCCTCTGGTATACGAACGACTGACTAAGTATTACATATTATGATACATCTGTTAGAATAATTGTATGTTTGTAAACGCAACCTGTAACGTCACTTATAGTGCATCATGCGTACATCTGTCAATTTGATTTTGACAACCTCCCTTCCAACGACTGGCCATCTATGATGTTGTGCGTTTCTTTTTGTTATCCCAACTGTATTTAATAAATCCTGTGTGATCTCGACTAATAGTTTTCTTTATCTGCCGAAATAAATCCAACAACATCTACTTGTTTTTCTTTTAACACTGAACTGTAAGATTATCGGGTATTTTTATGGACCCACTAACCCACCCAAAGGTAGCCAATTGATATCCTATTACTAAGACCCCGCTGTCTGTCTGTCTGTCCGTCCGTCCGCCCGTCTGTCACGAAGCTGTATTAATTGAACCGTAATAAGTAGATACTTAAAATTATCACAGAGTTTGTATGACTAAAGCTGTTATAACAACAAATAACAACAATTAAATAGGTATATTTAAAAATTAAAGGCAGTGAAACCTTTTTACGTGTATGGTACGGAAGTCGTCGTGTGTGCGTCTGACTCGCGCTTGACCGTTTTTTTCTGAATATTTACTTACTGCTTACTCTTTTGTTTTTAATGAATAGTTAGCAATAGCTTTAATTGGTAAGAAGAGACCGAGTCAGAGAGATTTGTAACCATCGAAGCTACGATCACTGTGGGACTCCAGTGAAACTCCGTTCTTTGTTTTATCCCAGTGAAATAATAATAATAATATGTGGGGACATTTCACACACGGCCATCTATCCCAATACATTTAAATACATACATATATAGGTAAACAATACCCAGACACAAGGAAAACACAAGTGCTCATCACACAAATATTTACCCTGGGCGGGAATCGAACCCGCAACACGCTGCACAGCAGTCGATCGCTAAACCACTGCGCCAACCGTGTCGTCAAAAGTAGAAAGAAAAATATCCAAGTAATACGAGTATTTGTAGAGAAGAAATAGTAGCATTAAATAAATGACGGTTTCTGTGTTAGTTGGTACGAGTTCTTAGTGCAATGCAATACTTCAACATTTTGAATGAGCAGCTGTTACAGATTCTACAAATCTATATGTAATCGATTATTATAATTATATTCAAATTCAAATTCAAATTCATTTATTGTTTGTCACAGGTGGAGAAGGAGCTCTTATCATAATAATATACATATAGTTCTCTGTAACATACCCATAGGGTGTACAATATTTAAGAATAATTGTCAAAATATATTATCATTTATTAATATGTCAATCTTTAGTCTCATCTTCAGTCAGTTACATTACAAGCGATTTGTCATTTAAAAATTCATTGACATTATAATAGGCCTTTCCTGTCAGTATTTTTTTAAATGTTTTCTTAAACTGGCCAGTCTTTAATTTTTTTACACAGATAGGGATATTGTTATAAATTATTGGTGCTCTACATACAACGCTTTTATACAGTAGTGTTGTCTTAGCTGGCTGAACACGAAGTTTACTATTATCCCTGCGATTTCGTATTACAAGGTCCGATATACGAGGAAACAAATGGGGGTTATTTCTCACAAATAAGGCGATTTCTAAAATATACAATGACGGCAGTGTGAGGATATTATGCTTTGTAAAAAGAGGCTTACAGCTCTCAGTATTTTGGATACCGAACATGGCACGTATACATCGCTTTTGCATTTTAAATGCCATATCTTTATTTGATGAGTTGCCCCAGAAGATAATGCCATATCTTAGGACAGATTCAACAAGTCCATAATAAGCCGATAGTAACACATTTGTGTTGATAGTTGGAGCAAGTTGGTACAAAGCATATGCTTGACTACTTCTTTTTTTACATAGTGCTTCAATGTGTTCTTTCCAGTTTAGTTTGCTGTCTATAATTAAGCCGAGAAAACGGACATTAGATACTTCATTTATGGTGCAATTATCATGAATCAAATTTACATTTAAAGGATTATGCAATCTTTGTCCAAAGTGCATTATATTTGTTTTAGATAAATTTATTTTTAAATTATTATTATCAAGCCAAGAAATTATAGATGTCAGTGAATTATTTATGTCAGATTTATAATTATTAATGTCCTTACATGCAATTGAAACTGTACTGTCATCAGCAAATAATGTCATAGGTTGAGTCGTTGCCTTTGGCAAGTCGTTGATATAAATAATAAACAACGGTGCCCCTATGACACTGCCTTGAGGAACACCATATGTGACATTTCTCCTCTCGGAGCTAAATGTTTCCACTTTTTTTGTTTTAGGGTTCACTTTAGTTACTACTGTAATTTGTTGTCGGTTCGTTAAATAGGATCTAATTAAATCTAAAATATTCCCTCTTATGCCATATGCTTCAAGTTTACTGATTAGTATATTATGATCTACATAATCAAAAGCCTGTGACATATCGCAATAAATTGCACAAGCTGGAACTGTTTTGTCAACGTGGCCTAAAACATTTTGGATGAATTCATAAATGGCCATATTCGTGGTTTTATTTTGTCGAAAACCCTTTTGTTCATTGCACAAAATTTTATTTTTTTCTAGATATGAATTTAGTTCGCCATGAAGATACTTTTCAAAAATTTTTGAAAATATTGATAGAAGTGCAACAGGCCTATAATTCACCATTAACTGTTTGCATTCTTTTTTTAATAAAGGTTTTATAACGGATAGTTTAAGATCTTGTGGAAATATTCCCGTTGATATCGACAAGTTCAGAATGTGACTTAAGTGATGGCATATATCCTCATTTACTGCTTTAATTATTTTAGTAGAGATCCCATCATAACCTACACTGTTGGTATGTTTAAGGTTGATTATAATTTTATTAATCTGGTAGGCTGAACTCGGTGCAAGAAACATTGAATTTAAACGGTGATTAATTAAAGGCGTTACTTTTTTTCCGGCACCCGGAAGGGGTTTGACTTTTTCAATAAAATAATTATTAAACGCGTTCGCTATTTCCGTTGGATTATCAAGGACGATGTTTCCATCTATTTTTACTTGATCTATGGATTCTTTTGGGGTGTTAAGTCTCGTTTTGTTTATAATCTGCCACGCTGTTCTCGTTTTATTTTGAGATGTTAGTATTTTATAGTTGTTTTGCGCCCGTTTTGTCAGTTTTATAATTTTTTTGAATAACTGACTATATTTTAAGTACTTTAATTTGTTGTCTTTTGTTGGGTTTAATCTGAATTTCCATAGGAAATCCTTTTTCTTTTGACTGCAAATTTTAACACCACGTGATACCCACTTTGGTTTATGATTTACTTTTATTAGAAATTGGGTATGGGGAAAACATAGGTCGTAAAAAAGTTTAAAATCAGTTAAAAAGTGTTGATAAGCTTTGTTTGGGTCATCCGTGAGGTAAATTTCCGAGAACGATAAACTCCTAATACACATTTTAAATTTCTCAATATTTTCCTTGCTATAATCGCGTTTCATTGTACGCCAATAATGCAATGTCAGATTTTTTTTAACAGGAATTTTGATTAATTGGGCTGTATGGTCCGACAGGCCCAATTCCAAAACTTCAGATTTACATACCTTTTTAAAGTTATGTGCAAAATTGTCAATGCAAGTTCCACTAGCAAATCTGGTTGGTTCATGTAAAGCCAGTTTTAAATTATGGTTTAACAGTAAACATTCAAAATCTAATGTTACATTATTGCGTTTTAAAATATCTATATTAAAATCACCAGTCATTACAATATTTTTACAATTCAATTTGGCTATATAAGTCAGAAGTTTTTCCAGTTTATGAAAAAATGTATACAAGTTATTTTGATTAGGTACCCTATATATACATACAATGATAATTTTATAGTCAAGTAGTTCAACTGCACAACCTTCTAATATACAGTCAAGACAAAATTTGCGGATTTCTGCAATTTCCCTGAATTTATGTTCTTTTTTAAGTAAGATACATGTTCCTCCTCTTTTTTTACTATTTGTTCTACTGTACGATGAAGCCAAATTGTAATTTGGAAGGTATAAGTTTGACTCAAATCCTGCCATCATAAAGTGCTCTGTGATACATATAACGTCCACAATTTTATTCCTGTCTACGAGTTCTTCTAAGTTTACACATAATGCATCAGACTTGTTAATTAAACCTGCAATATTCTGATGTAGGATATACATATGTTTCTCAGAGAAAAAACTGGTTGTCGGTTTCTTTTTTCTTGAATTGAGGTGAGTTTTTATCAATATAAGGTTCAGTTTGTATGCTACTATTATTCGGTATTATGTCAAACTGACCAAATGAGCACAAATCAATTACAATATTATTCATAATGCTGTCGTATACTTCCCTGTTTTTTTATTTTTCCTGTTGTGTTGGAGAACATGTCTAGTGATAGCTCACTGTTGCTGTCAAATGGGTAGGCGTAGTCATTATTTTGTAGGTCAAGATTAATCAGATTGTTAAACATCTCCACTCTGAAATTGTAAATCGGCGCTCCTGTTATATACGACGGAAAACAGATAATTTTGTTGGTGTGGGCCACCTTCTATATCATATTTATCATGTTTATATAATTACTCTCATATTTTATGTCATTTTCTCCAATGCAAATTATACAGTAATCGTTATCAGTAAAGTCTTTCAATTTAATTTCAATGTTGTTTAAGAGTTCCTTTATGTTTCCATTTGGTATAAAATAATGGCACAAATCGAAGTAGTCGGAGAAGACGTCTTCAATCAAGGATAAGTGCCCTGCTGGTCTGGAGCCACTGCTTAGAATGCATAATTTATTCTTTTGCTTAGTTCTTGCAATGATATCTGCCAGCTCTTTTTTAGTAAGTTTAGGTTTATTACTATTGACGGATATAGAAGAATGTAGCTCTTTTAACTTGTTTACTGGCTGCGTATGCGCGTAGCTAGAAGTTTGAGTCTCTTTGTCAATCATGATCGTAGGGACTTGAGGATTGTAATCACCAGAAGATGGTTTAGCTAGATCATCGATTGGAGAACTCATCTCAGTTTTGTTATAAACCGGTATTTTAGCTTTTCGCACTGATTTCGGTGTCCTGCTTTTTCTCTCAGGTGATAAGCACATTTGTTTATATGTATTTATGGTTTTTATCGATTTTTGAAGATCAGATTTGAGACAAAGTTTTCGCTATTTAAGTTCTCTATTTTTAGGTGAGCGCTTTGTAGTTGTGTCGTAAGTACTTTTATTTGTTCACTCAAATCATTTATTGCCCCACTATTATCATGCAGGCTATCTGGTATACTCATCATTGTCGTGTCGAATATGTTTGTGCTGCTACTACTTGCCATATTGGTGAGATCATTTAACGAACTTGTTCGACAGATTTTACGAAAGGTAATGTTGTTGATTTCTTGATCCATTTTAAGTAAATGAAGCGCCCTCTGTTGAACTCTGCAAGTAACTCTGTATGGATATTAGTTTCTGTGAGTACATTGGTCTTTAAGATTTTTATGATTAAGAAATTATTTTTAAAATACAAAAAATACGGAGCTGCTCAAATATTAATGCTAGCTAGGCAGCGCCCTCTCGCGCTTTTACCTAACTAACTACACACACTAATTATGTATTTTCCGTATCGTAGCAGGGCACATGTTCAAAAGACATATACGCGATAGACACTTGCGCGAATCCTTTCCGCGAATGGACAGAAAGGACGTATTAACTCCACTTCCGTAAAGGTCAAACAGTGGATTTATGCTTGTATGTGAGCGAAGTCGCCGGCTATATTAAACCACTCAACTTTACTCACTCAGCAGTGAACTTTTCCACAGTCTTAACGAGAGGCGTACTAAACTACACAAGAGAAGGAAAAAGTAAAAAGTCTTGTGATTTACTGAAATACAAAATAATTAGATATGTACAGTCACTAAAAGAGATAAGTATCCATGTCGTCGGGAATAGTTTAAGTTTACTACCAATGGAGACTTTCATATGAAATTTATTGAAATCATTGAACTGTTATTTATTCTTTATTTATTGTAATTTATTTTAATCATAAACACCCATCGGTTTCTTAGTAAACTTCAACTATTCCCAGCGACATGGATACCCTCCTCCCTCCTCTTTTGGTGACTGTACATTTCTGTTATTTACATGTGACGACTTTTTGTCAGTCACAATTTCAGTTTCATAGTCCGTTTTGTTTAGCTGTAAATCTTTTTTTTTAATAGAGCCGTCAGTCGTAATTATCGAAACTATTTTGGTATAGAAAATATGCATGAAATCTAATAGAACATGGTTTATTGAAAATTACAGACTTAAAAAAATATATATGTTACAGTCAAAACTCTTAGCCAGTCAAAACTACTTTTGACTACAAACATCAGTCGGTAGACTATGACCAGTTTAAATTTATCCTTACTATTTAGAAACCCATTAGGTTGGTAGGTTTTTTTTTGTGGTTCTTTTAAAATCTTTTGATTTGTAGTGATTTTTATAAAGGGAGACTTGAAAAAAAAAACATTTAGTAGCGAAAACTATTTTTGTCTTAATAAGAGTTTTGACTAAAGCCAGTCAAAAGTAATTTTGGCTGGTTAAGAGTTTTGATTGTAACATATATAATCATATTATTCTTTATTTGAAAAAATCTTAGTTAAACATTTAATACTAAAATAACAATCTGGTCGGACCCGGTGCTATAGATGTTTCTTAGTTTCTGTAGTTTTAGTAAAAGACTTTAAAAAAAAACTGTTCTCCTCAGCTCGGATCAAGTTTGTGACAAGACGGACTTTTCAAAAACGCCATTTTATAAATCAGTAGTATAAAGGCGATCTTTCCACAATCTTGGCAAGGGTATGGAGAGTGGAAAACGTTAAAACAGTCTTGTGATTGACTGACAAGCATTGTACAGCGTAATTAAACAAATTATTTTCTTTTAACAAAATTTCTTTAAAATCTTACCCTTTGGCTGTGCCAGACAGGCGATGGAGCTACTAACAACCGCTATACTTTTTATAAAACGTTATCAAGAAATATGTACAGTCTTGGGTGACCTTTTCCACCGTCTTATCGAGAGGTTAACTAGCCTACACAAGAGATAGCGAGTGGGTGAAGGTTGCACGGCACCACATCGCAGTAGACATGGATTCAATTACCGTGGAGGTGTGCGCAGCATGTAACACGCTACGCTACACGATGTCGTGCCGAAGCGCCTGCGGCTTCCTGCACCCACAGCACTTAGGACGCGTCGATGTAATACATAAGCTTAAGCGATTTGTTAGCCGACTTATATAGGAGGTTTGTGTTACACAGCGGCTTTGCTAAACCCAAAGTGTACTATGGGTGTCAGACAGCTGATATACATACACAAATACATTTTTAAATACATACTTAAATAGATAAACAACATATAATATCTTTAATCACTTTGCCCACGACTTCGTCCACCTAGATTTTAACCCACGCAATTCGCTGATAATCTATTGGTGAAGAATTTAAAAAATCGGTTTAATGTGTTTTGATTTTATCCATTACACACAAACGTATAAAAAAACTTGAGAGGTGTCAAGGGACACCCGGATGGAACGAAGTTCCTTTCGATTAATTAGTGAAGGAATTGTAATAAAATTTTATTTTTTTTAAGTTATAATAATATTTTTTTTATTATTAACAAATATAATGTAATTAAAAGACAATTTAATTAAACGTGCCCGTTTATGTATCGAGCGAAATGGACTCCATATTGAGCAGTTGCTTCGATACAGGGAAGTGTAAATTTTATACCTAATAGGTAAGTTTTTTAATTAAGCCAAAGTTGATTAAAACTGTGTTTGTGAATAGCTCTAATTTATTTATATAGGTTACCTATAGCACCTATAGGTACCTACGCCTGCCTGCCTTTCTTTTTCTAGCAAAAGAGTAGGTACCTACTCACTTACCTACTTACAACAAATAATTCGCCAATGATAAAAGTAAGTACCACTACCTGCCTAGGTACCCACCTAAGCTCCCACTGGCTTAATTTAAACCAAAACATTTTAATCAAATGAAAAAAAATATTATTGTCGCTAGTAAAACCTAGAGAAAAGTACTCTGTGACCTAGAGCGATAAGGTGCAGTGGTTACCTACTGACGACCGCGACCGATAGAAAGCTCATGATTACCAAACCCAAACTTTCAATAGGTACCTACTAAACAAAACATAGAAGTATACAGTAACTACCTACCTACCTAACCTACGTATTCTATGGCTTAATTATCGACTTAAAATTTACACTCGTTTTCACAATCCACACAGTCTCACAGTGAAAGGTGGACTTATCTCGTAGGTCGTTATCATCGGAATTAACACGCAATGATAATAGGGTATTACACCCATTTTTGAAAAGTATTTCAATGAAATTCTGTAGTGCTAATATGCCACCAAAAAAAAACACAAATTTTTTATTCAATCGATAAGTGCCATAAAAATGCATCTACATTTAAAATTTTCAAATTTCGCGCGTAGTTTGACGAAAACGCCTCTTACTAGACGCCATATTGCTCAGCGTAAATGACGTCAGTTCGTTTAGTATCAAATGAGCTCATATTAAATATGATAATTGTATATCATTTAAAAATAATTAAAAGTATATTTTGTAATAGGTGTAATAACGAAAAAATTACGTTGGTTACGAAAATAATAAAAGTACAAAGCCTATATTACGCCAATCGGTTGACTGACAGTTGTCAATTTTTTGTTTACACAGCCGTACGGCGTAATAACATGGCCGCTACTATTTCACGGTGTTTTATAACAGATTCAAAATACTGAAAACTTAGAATTGAATTTAAAAATTTGTTTTGTTATTTTATGAACTAAAACTTACATTTTCCGACTGCTTAATGCCTAAACTGTCTCAATAACATATTTATAGATTTGTTTTCGTATAGAGTAAAATTATATGTCCTATTCCGATGTCATGAGGTAGGTGCCGCCACTATTTGAGCGAATAAACTTAGGTACTAAACATATCGCCGTAGGTACCTAGTTCAAAGAGTTCGCCGCGCCGCCTTTAAATACATAAACATATTCTACGAAAAGCGAATTCGGACTTTATTTTGTAAACGTATACGGTTAAAAATTGAAATTTTACCAAACTAGGTATGATAAAATTATTCTAAGAAACGTATAGGCTGGTGCCCGACCCGACAATAGGAGCTATGTGCAACCGAATTTCACGGTTAATGTGTAAAAATAAGGTTTTAATTCGCTCCAATATTTTCATAGAAAAGCCGCCATTCAACTAATAATGAACTCTATTTGACAGTATCAACGATTCAATTTTTCTGTTCGAATTGTCTGCGTTTGTGAAGTATAGCAAAAAGTGTCGTGACAACTTTTCGTAAGATTTTTTTCCGTCTAGCCCCCTTTCACAACGCGCGATAAGGAACTTCGTTCCAAAAAGTCAAATCTTTTCTCTTCTAAATGTTAGTATTGTACGTATTATGTCTCATTAACTCATTAATAATTCATAAAATATGAATAATATACTTATGAATAAAAAACACTTCGACAATTTAAACAGACACTTTTATAAGATAACAATGGAATAACATTCCAATTCTTAGTCAGAATTTTGATTCATCCAGAAAATGAGATCTACGTTATTTACCCGATTTATGTGGAATCCAGTCCAATAATTTATTTAGTATAAGTAGGTATTTTGTCGAATACCTCACGAAATCCTATTAATTTGTATTCCTAGATATTCAATAGAGCGGAAAAATGTTATATTCGTCTACTTATGTCACATTTATTACGTAGTCTATTTCTTGTATCAACATAACTCTGTAGTACTTACTATGTATATTATTTTTAAAACAGCCGGTATGATTTGCTTGTTGGAATTGTTAACATATTGGTAATTACTAGCCTATTCTGGTCCCACTGCAGAACAAGGGCCTTTTCTTATACAGGATAGACACAATAAATAATCACTACGCTTTCTCATGGCAGTTTGACGATTTCAGACTTATACTTTTACTAATATTATAAAGCTGTAGAGTTTGTTTTGATTGAACGTGCTTATCTCCGAAACTGCTGGTCCAATAATGAAAATTCTTTCGCTAATAGGAAGCTACGATATCTTTAAGCCCTATAGGCTATAGTTTAACATACAAAATTGGGTTCCGTAAAACTGGGGAATGTCGAAAGCTAGTTAATTATAAGTTCAAGTTTCCTCATGATGTTTTAATTTATCGATGTCAGTCAAGTAAAGTCTAAGATATACTTAGTGACTGGAAACGCATTTCTAATTCAGTATCTAGTACTAAATATAATTATCATAATTAGAACATGATTTAATTAATCAGAGAGTAAGGTCAGCGGATGTAAACTTTATATACATTGTCAGAACAGACCGTGAATTTCTAAAATTAGGTACATGAAATAAAACTAATTAGCAACAAACAATTTTGTTTAATTCAAAAGTTACATCAGTACTCGGAAATGAGAAGCTATGTACAATGCGCCAAAGAGATGAAGAGAGAGTATGCGGGCAGTCAACTTCATCGACATTTTGTTATGCGTATCGTATACTAAGGTTCGTTCACACCGACGTGAAATTCGTCACCATGTAATCTTGTACACATTGCCTAATAAAATGAACTTTATGCGTATACATTGCTTGACATACACAGGAAAAAAGTAACCCTTCCTTCTAAAATAGTCATATTGAACGAAATCATTTGTTTTGTGTAACGTATACACAACAGCTGATTTTGTTTTTATAGGCGAAAAGTTTCAACGCTGTGGACCCTAGAATTATGTAGGTACCTACTCATGGCATGGGTTTGCGTGTCGATGGACCTACCACCGTGTATTAAATATAGCAACTTCACCATTTTTTTTTATTTTCATTTCTTAAACTTTATGCACGTAATGTACAAAAAAACACTGTACAAAGGCGGACTTAATGCCTTGATCATTTTCTACCAGTCTAACTTAGGGTGACGCAGAGACAAAACATGGTCGGTGCAAAGATATAGAAAATTTAAAAGAATATAATAAAATTATAGATTAAGAACAACTGATTAACTCACTGTGTTGTCGGGTTCGTCCGACTATCTATAATGTGTAACAATACTCACGTTTCGTTTAATGATAAAATAAAATAATAAATACACATAATATTTATTTTGTATATTTTATTTTCATAGTATATTTTGCTTGTATGTATGTAGGTATACATACATACAAGCAAAATATACAAAGTAGAGAAAGCTAAAAATACATAGATGCTGATTTCCACTCGCTCGTCACCTGTTACTTGTACCATACAATCTGAACCGCCTCCAAATTACCTGACTGACGTTCCACTACTTCCATTCTAATACTAGTTAGTGTACTTGCCACCAGCATTAGTATCACGTTTTATATCACTTAACTTGTAATCTAATTAATTTACAGTTCACTAATGCGTCTTCAAGACTTCCTCCTTAGTTCAAGTTAATGGGGATTCTTACTTAAATTACGCTGTGGTGGCAGTGTCAAGTGTCAAACTCCGGTTATTTAGGTAATTTGGGTTTGACCTTCGATTACTTAGGGTAATATGACAGTTGTTTAATCTCCGCAGCTGACAAAATAATAAGTATCGAAATACCAACACATTTGTGAAATTACAGTTTTTGGGTCTAAGTCTTTGTTAAAGAGATGAGATCGTCTTTTGTTCGAACTTTAACACCACTCTTTTCACATATACTTAACTAAGCTGGACTGTATTTCTATTCAGTTACAATCTCCCTCGGTGAATACCTAGGTGAAGTGAGCTGTCGTCCGTCCCGATGCTAGGGATTTACAAAGCAATACAATCGGATGGCAGCTCACTTCACCTAGGTGTTCACCGAGGGAGAATGTAACAGAATAGCACTGGTGTACATATCAGTTACTGAAAATTCTATTTTCAATATGCTCGGTATATTTTATGAAAGTAATTACTACTCTACTTACCTTTTAATTATGAACACCATCAATAAGTTCTGTCGCAATCTTCTTATGTACTTAACCAATCACGGTAAAAATCGTTATTTAATAAATTTGCAAGATATTTTATCTAGGCTCATGGAAAAGTTCGATTCAGACTTTTAGCGGCTTCACTGAGAGGTATTGGCAAGATCTTAAAATACACGTCAAACGAAATCAAATTACATTACGTAAAATTAATTTTCTATGGCTTCTTACTAATAGAACGTAATTCACCAATTTCTGGTAGCTCGCAATTTAAATCGAATCGCAGTGAATCGACAACGCCCATTGCTCGCTAAGTAGATACTAAAATATGTATTTTCAATTCGCTGTGGAACTGTAATATCTATTCCGTGGTTCATTATTGCGTTTAATTATTGTATAAAATAAGAGTGTGGTTTTACTGTGTAATATTATATATGATTTTTATACAAGGTACAAAGTATTCACGTAACATACTCGTATTATATATAATTCTTGTAAATGCAAATATTGGAAACATTGTTTTTTTAAAAGAGTATGTATGGAGTTTCTTTCCTATTCTTTTCCATACGAAACTACCATTTAGAATGGGCCACTAGATTAAAATTTAACAATATGACGTTCAAAAGTGCCTTTAATGGTCTAATTGAAATAAATGATTTGACTTTGGCTTTGACTTTAAATTTTATGTATGTATGCCTCCTTGTATGATTTATTGATGTACAAGTTTATTTCTTGTTTACCAGAAACCTGAAAAGGGGAAATTGTACTCGTCATTATGAACAACTTTTACAACGGGACCAATCCTGGATACGCGAAAAATAATTCAACTGATCCATACATAATGTGTGTGATGAAAATGACCCCTAAAACGCAGGTCCAGGCGTAGTTTGGGAGTTAGGGTCATATTCGTGGAAATACATCATTTTTGTGCAAATTAATTAAGACTGGCGTGTAACTTTTATTAAGTGTCAAATAATTAATGTTTTTTTTTTGTCGAGTTACTTATTATTTATTTAATTCGAACACAAATGACAGATTATATTATTGTAAGTAACGCTTATAGAACTATGTTAGTAAGATTTTTCAGTAAATCTAAAACATAAATAAAACTAATTAAGGAACCTATAACTATGTCCGCTTCCCGCTGCAGCTGTACGGGTCCAGAGCTTCAGGAACGGGTAATCAAGCTTATTCACTATCAATAGGAAGAAGTCCTGCCCTTATTCCATGTTATTTGGGGTCGGTGCAACACGTTTTTTTCTTCCATTCCGTCCTGTCCAACGTCATGCTTTCACTAACTCCCTTTTCATTCATATCATTCTTCACACAATCCACCCATCTTTTCTTTAGCCTTCCTCTCGCTCTCCATCCATCCAAATTAATATTCATAGCTCTTTTGGTCACATGAGTTTCGTCTCTTCTCCAAGACAAACTATTCCCTTTCAACTTTTGTGTCACTGACGCCACTTTCAAACTTCCTCTAATATATTCATTTTTCACCTTATCCATTCTGGTAACTCCACACATCCATCTCAACACTCTCATCTCCGCTACATGCAATCTTTTTTCATCCATCTTTTTCACGGCCCAACATTCCGATCCATACAGTACGAAAGGTCTTATCACGGACTTGTTGTAGATTTTCCCTTTTAACTTGAGGGGCATCCGTGGGTCACAAGTGGTTCCAGTGACCTGTCGCCATTTCATCTATCCTGCGTTGATCCGGTGCGTTACGTCTCGTTCTACTTCGCCATCCCCTTGGACAAGCGACCCGAGGTACCGAAAGTCGGAGCAGGTCGGTATGGGCGTTCCGTCTAGAAACATGGGCACAGGACTAGACAGACCGCCGAAATCGCAAAACAAGTACTCCGTTTTGGTTCTGCTCAATTTCAGGCCAACACTCTCTAGTCTTTACCACCACACCTTCAATCTGCTCTGGACCTCTAGGCCACTTTCGCCTACCAGCACAATGTCATCGGCAACAGCATATACCAGGGTGCCTCTTCCTGGATGTCCGACGTCAAAGCGTCCATTATAACCAGACAGAATCAAACACAAATCATATCCAAATCAGACTTATTCACGATCACCACTAAAATATTGAGAGTTATGCGAACTTAAATTTGACGACACGTTTGGCTCAGTGGTAAAGCGTTTGGCTGCTGGTTCGATTCCATTCCGCGGGTTCGATTCTCGCACGGAACCAATACTTGTATGACCTATAGATAGTTGTTACGGGTCTGGCTGTTTGTGTGTGAGTTTATATGTTTGTAAAAGCTCCCACGACACAGGATAAGTTCCTAGTGTGGGGCAAGTGTATGGATCAGTGGTTTTTCTGGTACCTATACAAAAACTATGGTTCTGATTTTTATTTTGTGATTTTAAATTCTGATCAATAGCGAGTTTTAAAGGTATCGCATTACCCAGTAACTGGGTTATGGTTAGACAGGCAGTCGCTTCATGTAAAACACAGTATTTTGCTGCACCCGGTTAGACTGGAAACAGACCCCACCATAGTTAGGAAAGGCTAGGCAGATGATAATGAGAATGTTCTATATATTTCACAACCTTTAACAAGCAAAGAATCCTGTAATAGTCAGGTCAATATAGTCATTTTACGGCCTGAATTTTGTAACCAAATTATCGATTCGATTTTGACGTCATCTTATATTTGACTAGCTTTTGCCCGCGACTTCGTCCGCGTGAATGTCAGTTATCGCGGATGTAGACGAAGTCGTGGAATAAAAAGCCTATGTCCTTCCCCTGGGTTCAAGCTAACTTCATGCCAAATTTCATCAAAATCGGTGAAGCTCAAGCATCAAGGTCGGTTGTGTTTTCATCTTGAAAGCGTAACAGACAGAGTTACTTTCGCATTTATAATATTAAAAAATAAAATAAAAAATACTGTAAAGTAATATAGTATGGATAGTATGTATAGTATGGATTAGTATATTAGTATGGATTGTTACTAAAAGAATGTTGCAAAAAATCTCTGGATTACTGTTACGGGTTTCATAACAGTTTAATGGTTTCACAAGTGATTGCGCGACTCTTTCGAAGGAAATTTCTGAAAAGTTTCCAACTAAGTTGACCAACATTGTTACATAAACCGATTTGGGTACCATTAAATATTGATTTCAGTTCAAAATCGAAAGTCTTTATCTTACCTTTCACGCTTTTGTGTTGGCAAAACTTAGAACAAGTTTGAACTTTATGAAGATCTGAAAAATTTAAAGACAATTATATTTTTCTAATCGCTGATGCCCGCGACTTTGTCCTCGTGATTGGTTTTTTTAGCGCCCTACCCCAAAACCTATTTTTTTAATATTCATATTATTCCTTATAACATCAGCTATCTGCCAGTGAAAGTCCCGACAGAATCTGTTCAGCTGTTTCAGAGATTAGCCGGAATAAACAGACAAACAGCCAAAAAAAAAAAATTTTCTTTTTTTAAAATAGGTACCGTATAATAATATTCTTTCATATGCATCTTGTAAAAAGCTTTTATTTTAAAATTACAAACATACACTTCAATTTTATTTATTTGTATTGTATGTATAGAATATACGTCTATTTTTCATCTCAACTGTACGTGATATCTAACAAACTGATAGACCAACACCACATGAAAAACGATTGACTTATAAATGTATAAGTATGTGGTTAACATCACTCAACATACATACCTAGCTAGATACAAGTACATAGGTGACTTCGATATCCCAACATTCATAAAACATCAAAGCCTTTTGAAAATATTTATACGACTTTGCTCGCAGCACATAAATATTTATTCACTTTTAGCATGACAATATTTTGTCTATGGTAACGAATATAACTGCAATTGGCTTTGATGTAAAAAATACTAAGCCTATTTAAATAAAGGGTGGTTCATTTTGACCCTTAAGGGTAGGTCTATATTAAATTCAAAATTTAAATATTCATCGATCTTATTTATGGCCGTCGTCGCTTGGATCATCTAACAAGGTTCGAAGATCGGGAGACATGATAGGTTAATGCTCCGCCGCTACGCTTTGCTACGCTCGTAGCAAAAGCGTAGCCCGAACTTATACACCGGCACTGGTCACAATCACGTCAGTTTCGAAAGAGTTTTAACTCTTGAATGTCTGTTTAAATGTGAAATGCAATGCAAATCGTGCATGAGACTATCGATTACTTCGATCAAAATACTTTCAAACTAAAACATACGATTTATGTGCGAACTAACACCATCTGGCGTTACCTGTTTGTTTTATTTCGTACAGAAATATTCAAACCGGCTTTGAATTTCAACGCCATGACAACTTTTTTCCTTGAAGGGGAGAAACATTGAAACCACCCCATCACGTTTGTCAGTGAGTGCCAAGTTAAAGTTCAGCGTTAAAAAGAAAAGTAGCGACTAATGGATTACATGAAGTACACTGTATGTTACACACGACGTTACGTTACATAGGAAAACAAAAGATACAGAAGATTGTGGTTTTTAATCACCGATCATTTACTTATCCAGGATTACGGTGATTAGGATTTATTAATGCGCATGGTGAACGTATTTATAAGAAAAAAATATTGTGAAAAAATAAGTGTACCTAGATATTTAATTGTCGGCCGTGGCAAGGGAAGCTAAAATAAATCGTGTTATAAAGACCATACGCTTCAATTACGCATGGCTTTACGCTTACAGTTTAATTAAAAGCCTAAATTCAAATAGTGAAAGTCATTACATTTTATTACTAGATATTATGACTAGATGAATTAATAGAATAAAAAATGGCAATTCCATTTACAAATAAGATCAGTGTTGTTTTTGCGTAACACACTTTAAATCTCAATTCGAAGAATTTTGACGGAAATCTATTGTATGTTATAAATAATCGTCTGGTCGACAACGTAAAAATGCAACGACACTTTTTAATTGTCAAAATAAAAGGCATTACCATTGTTAGTGTGTAACTCAATTGGGCTGTTAGTCCTCTTAATCAGACTTACCTTTGTTCGGCTTACAGTAACAACAAGCAATTAAAGATGTAGCGCGAAGCAATTCCATTAACGCGTTATTGTTCGCCTGTATTCTAAAAACAACTAAGTAGTATTCGTTTTTAGGATGTTTGCTACATACATTGGAGCCTCGAATCGAATTTACTGGCTCCTCAGCCGTGTAGCAGACGTATTCAATTAACTGGAAATGAGAGAGAGTAACAGAATTACATGACGCCTCGCCTACAGTCGGGTTCAATACACAGCTTGAGTCTGACGGATGACTACAACAATTTCTCCTACCTCACAGATTAATTACTTGAAACTAAACTCGGGTATGCACTTGATTTCCAAGTTTAGCTCTGAAGCAATTACTCTATTCTGTTCAGGAACTTGCAAGGCATGGATTCGGGGCTGAAATATCTACGTTTGAGTTGCCAACTAAATCCAAAGCCGTGTTTACTACATTACGTGTGCTTAAGTTCATTGCGTTTTAGGAATCTAACTTACAAGTGCGATAATGCATGTGAAATGAACAATTGGTGTAGTAGACGTGTAAACTGAACTTTGCACGCGTGCACATTCCATCATTTTGTATTTCTTTAGGACAAGCCACCAATAAACCAAAATAATTTTGTTAAATCGATAGCAGTAGGCTGTGGCTAAATAAAAGTCGTAAGTCGTCGTTAATGGTTTAACTATGCTTGCCGCGGTCGATCCGTAGATGGGTGACCATTCATTTCATACCGAGACCCCTACGTGTCTAGGAAAGCATGTAAAGCTGTTGAATGTTGATACCAGTTAGCGGTTGTCATTCGTAGATCTTTGACAGTCGTTGTGCGTAGTGAGAAGCCAGAAAGTCTGAGAATCAGTCTTGCCAAGGGGTATCGAGTTACCCAATAACTGGGTTGTGGACTTGGAGGTCAGATAGGCAGTCGCTCCATATAAAACACTGGTATTAAGCTGCATCCAGTTAGACTGAAAGCCAACCCCAACAGAATTTGGAAAAGGCTAAGTAATGTTTTTAGGAGTAGGTTTCGTTAAATTATTTAAACGGTAAAAAGTATTGCTCCTACTAATTTATATGAAAGTAAGAAGATGAATGATAAATTATATTTCACTCCAAAAAATGAAATAGTTCCCCTAGGATTGACTTCTGCATGATTGACTACTGCCTGAAGGCAGACTTCCATAAATAAAAAGCTATTTGACTTCAAAAGCAAGTTATTTATTTGCTCAATCTAATTTTAATAATTCAAGTTGTTTATTCAAAAAGATTGGAATTGGTTTACCTAATACACTCAACTTTTGTCAACTATACTACAACAACTTATAATATTATAATTAATGTTATAGTAACCAGTATTTGAATGCATAATTATATTTATTCTTTGAATTGTTGAACATATACAAGATATAAAGTTGATTTAAGTATATTTGTTTTAAATAACAGCATTTAATTTAAAATGCAAAGAGAAACTTCAGAGGTTCTCAGATGAGCCCAATCTTCAGTTCTATCTTGCGCCGCATGCCGGTCACCTGCTCATATGCGGACCTATGACTGCATCATCATCAGCATGGAGGGCGTTGCCGTGGCTGAATACTGGACCAAACAAGAATCTGACAAGAACAAACACAACACACACATTCACACATTCATGTACAGACAGCGTCATCAACTGCTAACCCCCCGCGCATTGAAATTTCATCGCATAGGGGGTTAGCAGTTGATGACGCTGTCTGTACATTTGTACTCATGATACATTATATTCATATTATCCATGTTTGCCATCATTTTATTAAATTCATTTATTTCAGGCAAGACGCCCATACGACAAATACATTTAAAAAATGCAAAAGCTTAGATTTCAGAGAAACAAATTACATAAAATTGAAAAAACTTAAAATCGAGATAAAAATAACTGAATGAAAATTGAATTAAAATTAAAATTGAGATAAATGAAATAAAATGAAATTACATTATTGTTAAGTTGCATTTAAAATAAAAATATTCATTAAACATTGTTAGCAGGAATATTGACAGACATGAATATTATAAAGAAATAATTAGTTTTATAAATGGCTCTCAATATTCCATTGTCAGAATCATGTACACGGCTCATAAAGGACGCAAGGAGGCTCATAAAGGAGGCAAGGCTTAAAAAAGTACATGGTAAAAGGTATAATCACAAGTTTCGGTAGTAGGTAGTAGGATAATATGCATTATGATTTGTGAATGACACTAGAATTTCACTCAATAAAAATATAACTTCGATGTTGCCTTCTCAGTAATTTACAGTGCTTATAAACCCGATACATCAAATGTTTCTGAAATCATACCAATCTCTTGTTCAAATTAAACAAGACTCAAAGATACTCCTATTAACTCATACAATGCATTGCCCAAATTTCAATGCGAATCACAAGTATCATTGGAGTTGGAGCCATCAACATCGTTACGTCGTAAGCTGTATAGACCCAACACCACGCGCTGGCATGTAAACGCCCTGCCGAAAGCTTTCAACTAGTTAAGCGCTTTGTGTTTTATAACAATTGCGAAGATAAAGGCGGATCTAGTTTTAGTTTCAACGTCTATTGTTCACTAATGTAACGTCAAAACACACCACCTTCCTCAAAGGTCATTTAACGTTCTAAAGTCAGGGCGCCACCTTTCTCATTTCATTTGTACGCGTGATATCCATTTGTTTAGCTTTTCCCTGTTGATATAAATTGATGTGCCAGTTTCTTTTGTTTTACAAAGTATTGTTACGGCAACAATTGGCGTTATAAGTACAAAAGCATGTTATGTGTCGTTGCTTAATAAGAAAGTCGAAAGTCATTTTTCACTTGAAAAACTTAAGTCCGAAGCTTCGCTTGTTTTTATCTATGTAGTCTATTTTGAAATAAGACAGTCAAATAGGTTTTATACTTATGTTTACTAAGGTTAATTTGGCTTGACAAGCAGACAAACCAATTCAAAGTTTCGTGAGCACACAACAAGTCCTAACAGAATAATCTCCTTGTTTGAGTTACATCTAATTGAACATGTTACGTAAGTAGGTCCGTGATTTTATCTAAGTAATGAATGAAATATTTCGAGTCAGTGTGGCGCACACGAGTGCTGCTAATTGTTTTCTGTGTTGGCCTACAATTAACAAGGGCCTATTCTAGTGGGCGGGCGGCGTGGTTAGACCGAGCCAAGTCTCCCTCCGGCCGCCGCGGCGACGAGACCGACCGACGGCAATTTCCGTTGCAACACCGCCTGTTAACGCCACCTGGTGCCTACTTAAAATAACGAACAAAGTTACATACAAAAAAGAAATACTCTTACACAAAATTATTTCATAAACGACGTATTTCGAGTCCGCAGCGGCAGGTGTAACTGGGACGAGGCAGAACGCTGGCTTTAGAGGAATTACGCTGAGCCGCCTGCGGTAAAGAATTACAGCTGCTTCAGTGAAGTCAGGATTATCAGCAAAAAACTAGTTTATTACAGATTAACCCGGCATTTTTCTTTATGTAGGACATACAGTTGTTTCGATATTCTGGGTCAACTATCCTATATCAGATTATCAGAGAAAACGTATAAATCATCTGTAAGATGATGTATATTCTGTGGTACGGCCATCCTAAATAGAGCGAGCCCGTTGGCATCGTGTTAACATTCACACCAAGGCAAATTTGTGCAACAGCTGGCGTGTATTAACTAGAAAACAGTAACTCTAGCCAACCGCTCGTCTGACTATAAGTCAAAACAAACATAAGTACAATCTTAGTAAAGGACGGGTTACATAGTACAACCTGCTGATCTCACAGTAGACAGCAACTGTTTCCAAGTACTTACATGGCAGCAGCTCTGTTTGCAACAACCGGTTACACAATGAGAGTAGCTGTCAAGACACTGACAAGTAAGTACTGTTTGAGAAAGTAGACCTGCTGCATTGTGATGTGGCGGGGGAAGATGACTGGCGAGTAACGATTCACCAACAATAGAGGGGATCTGGCGCTCGACGACCGCTGCCGCGGCACGCTCGCTCCGCTTGCTCACCTTCGCGCGTTAATGGTCACTGTTCTAACCTAACCCAAATGATTCAATAACTAAATTATACTAAACGTTACTTATAGATTTTGAATATTATAGTAACTGAATATTACACTATGAGTATTAGTTCAAATGTGCATTAAAGAAAATGTTCATTATACCATATAAAATTGTATCAATAATACATTATACATTTCATCGTTATATTAAAAAATAGTATGGTAAATGAAATTAGATCATATGATCTTTAGAACTTTTGTTATTATTTCAAACGTTACACACCCGTTTTCGTTAGGGGTTAAAAATGTACACTTTACTCATAAGATATTTCTTATACAAACGAGATTATTAATTCTACTACAGCAATAAAGGGTAATTACCATCAAATCATGCACGGTAGTATTTCAGCTAATAGAATTACTTGGCGCCACAACCATGATCGTATCAGAACACAGTATCGTTGTAAATTTCTATGAATTCCGGAACAACATGAATTACAGTAAAACCTAACAACCTAACTAAAAACAAAAGAATTCCTATATTACTTAGAAAGGAAAACCATTTTTTTAAAATATTGCTCCACACTAGGATATTTTCCTGTTTCGTGGGTGCGTTTACTAACACACACTAACAGATAGACCCGGTTATTCCCTGAATACCCCGATCCCCGAGGCTCCCGTACCGGAGGACCCCGATATACTTTTATTTTGAAAAACTTAATTAAAAGTCAGTTTAGCTTAAAAGTACCGACACCAGATGATATATCTTATAAAATTTTAAAAATTACTAAAATAGTACTTAACTTTAAGGATTAGGAAAAAATCTTGCTTGGTTAAGGTAAATATTATAATTATAGAATACAATTTATAGTCTCCTGGAGCAGTCACAGGTTTTAATTTTTATCACAATATTTTCTTTTTCAATACAGAAAATCAAAATACCTACTACTACATGTAATATTAGCATAATTTAAAAAATACGCAAGAAAAGTTTCACTTTCAGGAATTATTTTTATAATTTAGCATAGTAAATAGTTAACTCTAAAGTAATCTTTTCACATGCAAAATCATTTTCACTTTCATTATATTTTTTATAATACAGAAAATCATAAATGCTTTTAAAAATTGATTACCAACTTTAAAATCTCAAATTTGAAGTAATTATTGCTGCCATAAATTGTAAAACATATTTTTTAGGTGTAATTTGATAAGGTTTGAAATATACTACTTTTGTATTTTAAACACATGCATTTAATCAGTTTTTATGTCGACCGTACAATTTGATAACAATAGAAAAAAGATATGTGATAATATTTATCGTATTCGGGGTTCTCCGGGACGGGGGCCTCGGAGATCGGGGTACTCAGGGAATAACCCGGAACAACTATCTGTAGGACATACAAATATTTGTAACGGGTAAGTAATATATGATATAATTACAAAGTCTCTAATATTTACAAGATATAACAACTGATTCTATAATTTTGTTTCATATAATGATCAGTTAATATAATAAACGATTGATATAATTTTAAAATACATAATTTTTATAAGCATAATATACATTCAATATAAAATGTTTTGATACCTATATCAGCCTATGTCCGTCCCCAGGATTTAAGCTATTTTCATACCAAATTTTATCAAAATCGGTACAGTCATTTTATCGTGAAAGCGTAACAGACAGAATTTCTTTCGCATTAATTATATTAGTATGGACTAGCCACTTTACCCGCGACTTCGTCCGCGTGAATTTTCTCAAGGACCCCTATTTTTTTCAATTAATAAAAATAGCCTATGGTACTCAGGGATAATGGTGAAAGAATTTTTGAAATCGGACCAGTAGTTTTTAGTTTAATCATTACAAACCTACGAAAATACAAATCTTTCCTCATTGTAATATTAGTGTAGATGTATATAACTCAGCAATAATGTAGCTTATTCTATTGGTAAAAAAAATTCAGTGTGTACTTATGTACGCGCGTGAGAAGTTATACTTCTTCGAGTCACAAAATAGCAACGAAGGCAGTAAGTAGTTCAGCATGTACGTCAGAGATGGCGTTGTTTACAATTACTCCCGTGAGAATTTTGTGTGACGCTGTGCGCGCGCATCGTAAAATTTCACTCTCATCATTTTTTCATAACGCGCCTAAAGAAGTATAACTTCAAAAATGAAGTCGGACCAGTTCTTCCAGAGAATACTTCTTACAAA
Source organism: Charanyca ferruginea (assembly GCA_947361185.1). Taxonomy (NCBI): domain Eukaryota; kingdom Metazoa; phylum Arthropoda; class Insecta; order Lepidoptera; family Noctuidae; genus Charanyca; species Charanyca ferruginea. The sequence continues at coordinate 12,584,335 of OX376073.1, read as the reverse complement.
CAAAAAAAAAACAAAGAAACTTTACCTTCAGCGTATTATTGAGCATTCAGGGTGGAATGAAGACACGTATCTCGGTAGGTAAGTTATGAATCATGTAGCTATGACACGAAAAAGCCTAAGAATGAGGTAAAAAGGGGCTATTGGACGTGGCTACAAGCGTAAATGTAAACAACGGAAACAAAATTATGCCAAACTCTGCAGGCACATGTTTGAACGAGGAATAGGTGCAGTGCCTTAATATTTTACGTGAAAAAACCTCAAACTCGGTGAAACTTTAGTCGTTTTTTTTATCCTAGACAACCTATGAACTATGTACTTGACATGTTATCTTTTCATCACCCTTGGTTAACTGGCAGAGAATGCCTAAGACATTAAGTCATCAGACTTTTTATTTTATTTTTTTGGTTTTTTAAGAATAAACTTTACACTTTTTTTAGTTTTAGGCTTGTAACAGTGTCCTATAATACGTGCGTCACTTTCGCGTAAATAAAAAGATCCGATTTTCTTTCTTTTTTCTTTTTTTTTTCAAGTCAGCCTTAGTACAGAGGCCAGCACATCAAGCTACCAATCTGTCAAAATTTTATAGTTTTTGACTTTATTAAAGAAGAATAAGGTTAATGTTCAATTGGGAACATTTGACAGTTTTGTATTGCTTGATATGCTGGCGTCTGTACCTTAGTGAAATAAGAAAAAAAAAGTAAATAATTTCCAACTTTAAATATAACGATTCAAGGATCATCATCACGTTTGGTAGATCCTCAAATAAATTGATACACCTGATATTTCGATATTCCTGGTAGTTCAAGGTTGCTGGTATTTTAAAGATTTCTTCTCTTTAAGCGGTATCTCAAGATATTCGTAGCTAACAATCATTACCAATGCCCGCATTATTTTATCACTGCCTATCCACCTACTGAACTAAAAGCATTCAAGTTTTTACAACGTCAAAGAATCCTTTCATGATTTTCGCTTTACAGTAGGCTTAAGATGACCATATTTTCAGCAATAAAAACAGTATCAAACTTCTCTCCACATCAATCTAGACGAGTAGTGTGACCACAAGCCAGGCTTTCACAGTACGATGTTATCAGTGTAACTACAGGTAGAAGCTTCCCATTCACTTGCCTAATCCCTTAATCGCCAGCTACGACACTCGAGAAGATACGTTACATGACATATTCTAAGCGGGGACCACACCACATGACATATACATATGTCACTTCTATCACGAAAGCATTAAACAACATAGTTACCTACGTAAGTGTTGGTTTACCGTAGAAAGGCAACTGTAAAAAAGGTATAAAATAAACACGTGAATTCAAAAGAACGATAGTATGTGAAAATGAGACGCTGTTCCCGAGTACCATCTTAAAATTCAGTTTACTCAAGTAAAAGCTTCTAACTTGCGCATCAGCAAACCGTGAAACATTACATTGTATGGTGTGTAGATACATCCGTGTCTCGAGTTGTCGTAGTGTCGACAGTTTCCACTACACTGCCGGTAGTTAGCGCCACCTGCGTTGTACGAGATACATGGCTCGCTTTATGCCATCATAACAATAACATCGCACCGCTTTACCGCTTTCCGCCCGTAACACAACGTGCAGGCCATGGCTAATAGGATTACTTAATATAAACACCTCGTCATTCTTCCAAACGTTATAATTAAAACTTATACTTTGATTCACGACTTCCTCAATGAAACATTGTTACAATTCAGAAATAGCGATGGCCTGATTTTTTCCAATACATTAAATCGATATAAAATGGCTAAAGTACGTCAGGAGGGAAAATTTATTCAATAATACAGAAGACAGGATTAACTGGGCTTGATAACGCTTCGCTTGAGCCGAACTCATCTGCGGCGCTATAGCATTTTTTGAGCCTCTGAATTTCATATACACACAGACTTACCACGTCGATTGGCTTCTAAATCCGTTTTATATATAACATTTTTAGTTTGTTTTATAGATGATGATATTAATTTTGATCCTGACTAATTATCAAGTTTTATACAGAAATGTTCGTAGGTACTTTTAGGTAATAGTAAGCGACAAATGAGTAAGTTAAAGCGACGACGGAGAGTTTGTTGCAGTAGAGGTAAATCCGGTTGCGAGGCTTGTTTGTTCTTTAAATTACGTAGGGCTCTACGGCGGTAGACCGCTGTATGTACTGTTGTTCCCGTTAGATTGCTTCCCGTCCAAGTTTCAATCCTGTTTAGGATTCGACGTTGCGGACGGCATACGATTTGTTTTGACGTTGACATTTCCGTATGTAAATACATAGCAAGTCTACCTAATCATACTGAAATCTGTCTCGTCGGTTTCATTACCGTACAGAGCTTACATGACATGTTTAACAATGAAAATTAAAAATCTGTGAGCACGTTTCGACGTCCATGTACGATCAATTGAATGGAACCGTTCGTCGGGCACGATCCTTTAAATAAACAACGACCAAGCACAGTACGTACATGTACACTTCGTACCTATGTATCTATATACAAAGTAAAGAAATAAAGTGCCCCAGTGATGGCGTCGAAAGTATAAAAATGCAGATACCTAGCCGCTCCACTGAACGATAGCTGTTGCACTGAACAGAATTTTATTGGCCTCTTTGTTTTGTGAACAGAAACGTCGCGCGGTCCCCTGTTCACTTTGTTTACTCACTCCTCTTTATAATGATGGCGGTTAAAACAATGTTTTTTGATTTACGAACCCTCTTTCTTTGAACCAGATACTTTGGTTAATGCCAATGTATACGTTATTGAAGTTTCTGCGAAAGAGCAAATACAAGTAACTGTTTCTAAACTGCGGTATCAATATCAGATTATGAAACAAAAGGCAGATAGACTGCGCGGAACACTGAGAGTGAAGTCACCAAAGCAAATACAATTAAAAAAACGAATGCCTACAATTCGCTTCGTACTGTGTGAAGCGAAGCATTGCTAAAAAAAACAAATACAAATAAAAATGCAAAAGCGAATACAATAACGAGATTGTAGGTATTCGTTTTGAATTTGTGTTTGCTTTTGTGGCTTCACTTGCAGTGTTCCGCACGGTCTATCTGCCTTTTGTTTGATAATCTGAGAAGAAAATACTAACATACGTAAAATCCGCCCGCCTCTCATCAATAAAGTGGTGGGTTTACAACCGGGCTCAGGCAAAAAACCAATGAGACTTTTTCTATTTCTTGTACTTTTTCAGTCTTATTACAAAAAAACAAATAAACCTTGGTTTAAACCTGGACTATCAAGTCCAGGCTTATCTGCCCTTAAATAAACCATGGTCTTCTTAGTACCTACCATCATTTGAGCTCCATATGCCCAGAAAAGAAAAAGTTTTGATAATACGCTAATGATTACATGATGTTTAGGAATGTTAAAAATATTAAGACCTGGTTATTTTGCATGGAAATAAACAGTATTTAGTCATTTCGTCGATTGCAGTTTTGTTTAGGTTTAAGCACATTGCATAATCTCCGTACTAATTTCTAAAAATACAACAGTAAAAATATAACGAAACGTAACATTCTCGCGCGATATATTAGGTATGTATATGCTATACTTACTTGTCATACTTTTCATTCATCATCCTTTATATTGGTTTTTAACGAATCGATCTACTTGATTCGTTTTTATAGAATTAACTTAAAATAAAATATTAATTTTCATAATATTTTGACACTTCATATAAACAGACTAGTCATGACTACCGTTGCTAAGTAACGCCTAGATTTATGACTTATTGTATGTCAGATGTCAACTTTGTCAACTTAAACCATCGTAAAACTAGGGGTCGTCGAGGTTTAGTTTTAGACCATGGTTTAGTCTATTGTTTATCGAAAAACCACGTTTTGTAATACCATTTATGTTTAGACCGTGGTTTAGAAGACGTTTAAACTAGGTTTTTTAGTTAAACCGCTTTTTGTAATAAGAATGGTTAAGTTTAACTTGAACATCACTAATATCAATGAAGGCAAAAATTGTGAGAAAACCTGGACTTATAATTAATATAAGTCTATTTCTGCGGCTGCAGAAAACCTCAAACAGCGAAAGTCCCGAGCGATAACTTTATTTTTGAGCTGTTTGGGGTTGAAACCTCGGGCCGTGGCGTCCGAGTGCTCATCTACTTTTTAAGGAAATTTCGAAAAGGTTGGTTGACACTTCCCGTGATCTAAGGGCTGGTTTTTACCTCGGACAGAGGTTAAGCATTACCATCCAACGTGACAATGCCGCCAGTTTCTTAGGCACATTCCCAGTTGACGACAATGTGGGGGAATTTTTTGATGCCTTATTGTCTTAGTTTATTTTTAGTTTAATAGTTATAGGCTTTCCTTTTATATTTTTTCGTGTAAAATCCTAAAATCTGCCTTGACTAAGCGTGGTGATCAATGCTTGTGTATTCTAAATCAAATCAAATCTAACAGTTTATTTGTGATACACAGGTTGCAATATAGATCTTACAATATAGGTACAGTGAGTTCATACTGTGATCAGCATACAAATTTATAAAAAAAATAATAAAAATAAATTAAACAATAAACAATTATTATTACAGTTGACTCTGAATGAGAAAAAGCCTTTGCCCAGCAGTATACTGGTACTAGTCTAATAATTAAGTAAACATGATGACAGCCGTCAATATAAAACATGCAATAAAGCGATAAAGCAAAACAAAGTTTCGATAGCGGATTTGTTTCATAAAACAGCCACTTTTGTGACCAATTGAACGGCACTTGCAGCGAAACAAAGAACACTGACCTGTACAAGTTTGAAAACTATTACCATAATAACACGTTGCCGGCACCGCCGACCATAGCCTGGGGTTAGCTGCATGCAATTATATTTCAATATTAATTCACCCCCGCATTATTTACAAGAAAGCAGGCAATTAGAAAAAGCGGCCAAGTGCGAGTCGGACTCTCCCATGAAGAGTTCCATAGCAGCAAGTAACATAATATAAAAGTTTTGTTATTTTTATGTTTGAGTTGATGAAAGGTAAATTGCGGTTTACGATTTATGACGTATTAAAAAAAAACTACTTACTAGATCTCGTTCAAACCAATTTTCGGTGGAAGTTTACATGGTAATGTACATCATATAGTTTTTTTAGTTTTATCATTCTCTTATTTTAGAAGTTACGGGGGGGGGGGGACACATTTTACCACTTTGGAAGTGTCCCTCGCTCAAACTATTCAGTTTTGAAAAAAATTATATTAGAAACCTCAATATCATTTTTGAAGACATATCCATAAATAACCAACACGTATGGGTTCGTTGAAAAAAAAATTTGAGTTTCAGTTCTAAGTATGGGGAACCCCCAAAATTTATTGTTTTATTTTCTATTCTTGTGTGAAAATCTTAATGCGGTTCACAGAATACATCTACTTACCAAGTTACAACAGTATACCTAGTTCTAATAGTTTCGGAAAAAGTGGCTGTGACATACGGACGGACAGACAGACAGACATGACAAATCCATAAGGGTTCCGTTTTTTGCCATTTGGCTACAAAACCCTAAAAAGTAAATTGCATTATGAACCTTATTTTACAGCGTTATTATTTTGCTATCTTCTGTGAAGGAGTAGCTGGTCACATTTACATAAAATGATAGTAAAAGAATGCATATTTCGAGTGACCATAAATAACAGGTGCGGACGGGATACGGCGTAGTTACCTTTTCTCACGTTTCCACAATATTCAGTAGGTTTTATTTCGTATACCCACCCACACGATTTTCATTTACGTGCGTGTTTGCTACCCTACGTTCCAATTTTAAATTTTGTTGAAATCAATTATCAAATGTTAACATTATTTGTTTTTGTTTACTTTTTATGAACCGTCAGTTTAGATGGTAGAATATTTCCAGTATTCATTTGCGAACTAAAACTGGAAAATGACACTATTCTGTCATAACGAATTGTAATTATTACATTATTTCTATACGAATTATTGTTATTATTTAATTCATGTTTTCTTATATTCTCTTTGCTATTCTAGCTGTTATTTTTGAACTTAGGTTAACCTACACGGTTAACCTAAGTTCAAAAATAACATTGATTACGTAAAAATACAAAACTCACGTTCAAGTAATAAATTCTCAGTTTCATTATTACCCTTTTATCATATTGTATTTGTAACCCGTCCATGGGTTACGTACCATAGAAATGAAAGGAAAATAATGGTTGTTTCTTCGTACCGCGAATACTTACCCGCAGATGTTTTGTTAAGGGCGGCGAGCGGGCCTCGGCTCTCTATTTGGCTAATGGATATATCAACGAGATTGGTTCCTAACACAAACGAACCGACCGTCTAGTTAAAAATACCGTGTGTATTTCCACGGTCGCTAAATTCAAAGCGGTATCCGAAGTTAAATATTTGTACCGTGTTTGGAAACAAGATACGTATCGGTCCCATACCTGAAACTAAATGGAGAATTTCAAGCAGGCTCGACGTTCGATAAATTAAAGTGTCAAATAAAATCAGAACATCACGTTTAGAATGACAAATCACTCCCGGATTTATGTTTTATAAATATTATATGAACGTATTTTTTCTTTACGATTCCTTGCACAGGTTTTATGAAATCCTGTCCTTTCGTGGATAACGTAATTTATTAGAGGGTATCTAGAGATTGGGAAGTAGCCTGTATATAGAAATAACAAGAATATATTACGGTTAATATTTCAAAACTGCTAAACATATTGTGTGAGGTCATGATATTATTTAAATTACGTCATCATTTTTAATATATTGTAATAGTGATATCACTGTGGTCCGGTCGCGAATAGCACCACCCCATTTCTACCCGTGGGTATCGTAAAAGACGACAGATGGATATTGATCAGAGGATGGGCAGCAGCGTCCTTCTGAATACTATAGCACCTACTGCGATCGCCAACATGAATCGGCCAAGCATGGTGATAACGGCTGAACCCCCTTAGGGGAGGCCTATGCCCAGCTGTGGGCGTCTAAAGGCTGACATGATGATGATGGTGATGAATAGTGATATTCAAAAATGAAATTTCTATTCTGCTCGTATATATATTAAGGTTATAGTTAGTTTAAATTGGTCATAACTTGAAGCAGACCTTCCGAGAACGGATAAAAAAAGCAATTATACAAAGGAAAACATAATAGAGTTCTGTTGCACAAACAAATTAATGTCACAGAACAAATAAAGAGTTTTTAATATCCGCACAAACGACACTCCACAAACATTCTATATCATTTATTACTCGAGTAAATAATATAGTCGTTTCAAGGAATTACTGGTTAAGCCGGGTACAGACACCAATCAAATTCGCCGCATAGACTGATGCTCATTGTGAGTACCCCGTACGAATAGTCATCGTGTCGTGTAGTCATAGTGTACCGTGGGTGTGTTTACAAACATATAAACTCAGACGCCGCCTCTCTTTATCCTAGGCTCTACATTAGGCCGCATCATCACTTAACAACAGGTGAGTATAAAAAACACTCACATACACAAACAGCCAGACCCGGAACAACTACCTGTAGGTAGGTAAGTATTTGCTTCGTGCGGGAATTGAACCCGCGACACGCAGCGCAGCAGCCATTCGCTCAGCCACTGCGCCTACCGTGTCGTCATTCGCAGCGCTTGACCCGCATGTCTGGATACGGCTTAGTAGGTATACTACACTCTCACTATAGCTACGAGGAATTACTGCTCATATTAACGTACTGACAAGTACTATAAATAATTGATATTTTATTGACATGAACCTTTCGTTTGTGTGGACACCGACAGAAGTATTTAACTGTTTTGATCATTCGAATTAAAACACGGTTGTCCAGTAACTGTTTTAATATTTGCGACTCACTCAAACTAATGCAAAGTTTACGTTTTCTCGTAAAAAATCTATTTGAAATCTGTTTTCACTCAAGTTCTTATTTTCTTAATTAATCACCAAGTTCTAATTAGAAAAGGCCCAAGGCGTATCTAAAGCGGTTCCAATTTTCCAGTGACATAGATACTTATATAATATCCCACAACACTTTTAATAACTTTAAATGCTATTCAAAAATGGAACGTAAGGGCCCATTTCCTATCATGCGAATTTTCGCCCGCGCGCGGATCTGGCTACACGCAGGACAAAGATTTCGTTTGCCGCTGCACTGTCGTGCGTGCCGCCAGTGACAAAACTCGTGCGTACTATGACTATAGGTGCGACCCGCGTAAAAACAACACTGATGGCAGAAGAACACCGCCCGTATCCGATTAGCACGCACGCGTTCTGCTTGCCCGCAGCCAATCCGCTTTCCACGCTGCCCGCATGATAGGTAAAACATGTATGAAATGATAGGATGCGGGCAGCCTGCATGCGGACCAGATCCGCGTGCGGCCGAAAATACACATGACAGGAAAAGGTCCCTAACAGAACCGAAGGGATCTCCAAAAAGGCCAAAAATACCATGATCCATAAAAAAATATGCGAAAGTTTGTGAGGATGGATGGATAGATGTTTGTAAATCTTTTACTCTGCGGCTGAACCGAATTAGCTGAGATTTTTCACATTTAAATATTGATCTAGCTGTTAAGGATAATTTTTATCCTGGTATTGTGTTCCCGAAGGATAATCTAGGACTTTGACTTAATTCTGAAGTCTAACCAAACAACGTCGCGGGTAGAAGCTAGTGTATCAACAAATATGTGTATAATCAATTCACAAAATACGGTCGCGAAAATCTAGATTTTATCTCACCATCAGTATTTGTACATCCTGTAATAACATAAACGGAATAAAATAAGCTATTCGGTCAACGTTTTATTCCAGTTGCTAAAGCCGTTTCACAGTAAATCCCTAACATAAATAAATAAACGCTTCACACTCACAGCGGCACATTTAGGGTCCCTATGTCGTTAGTTGGTCGCACCCACGACAAAATTACATACAAAAATATTATGGTAGGTACGAACTTCACAAATTGTCCCGAAATACCTGGAATATTTCAGTCATAAAATATCGCATGAATCTTGATTCATAAGCCATTCTCATATTAGTAATATGAAACAAAGAGAGTAAGACAAATATTGATACAGAGTATTCGTATATGTAACATCGGGCGCTCGATTTAGAAAACGTTTATTAGTACGAGGCTAAACTGCGATAGGGATGTGAACGGGTGAACGTGACGAATTCAGCTGAAAACGCACGTAGACAATTAACCCAGGGCTGACGTCTGCAGTGATACATGAAGCGAGCCCCCAAAGGACGATGGAAATAAAGCGGACCCGAATAAACACGGAGTTCATACATTTTCTTACCTTTTTCCCCTCGCTTAACGAAATTGGACGGAGATAATGTTCGTATTTGTATCAGAAGTTGTCTTAAGTAAGTTGTCGTTGATCTAGAAGCTTAAGATCCCGGTTTAAACGCAGATGTTTGGGAACTACGCTGTAGATATGCGGGATTCGTTATACGAGTTTAGTATAAGTAAGTAACTCGAAATGCTATAGCCTTAACAAATCTTGTAAAATGTAATTTCCACTTAAAAACGTCCATAATTCTACTTAATTGAAACACTCAACAACATGTAAAACACATTTGACTGTAAAATATCTGCTAGGTACTTAAACTTATTAAAGCAATAAGTTTTTGCCAAGGAAAAGTGTTTTAAGAAGAAGCACGTGTCGCAGCCAAAATTTTAAAAGAATTTGGGAATTTCCGTAACATAAATCTTCGTAGCGTCTAATTACATGGATCCAGCTCTCTCCGCTCTTTTCTGGGCAAACTTATGGCGACCATGCGTCATGACGTTTTTATGAAAAAATAGCGGCGCATCCCTAAAAGCCTCTATTAGAATTATGAAATAGGTTACTCGAAAAATCTCGTACGTATTAGATTAATTTTCCATGAGACGTGAGCTTATGAGAATAGAGCAATGAAGTGTACAGATATTGGTTCAATTTTATGTTTTATCCAGCCTAAATCCTTTTACGTTTAGCAAAGCTGTGCAGGTGTTGCTAGTGTTATGGTTAAAGAATACAGTCCGTCATATATAGTTTGTATTAGCTAGGGTGCGCGGGGGCTCGCAGCGAAGCGGCTCACTTGAACACAAACTGTGTGTTCAACTCTAGGGCTCTCATACTTGGAGAAAAATAAACTGGGCAAATAATAGCTGCCAACTTCAACGTACAAAAATTATTTCGAGTGCAAAGTTGCGAATAGAATTTCAGTTAACAAAAAATAATAGATGCAGCTCTCTATAGGATAAACTTTGCTCTCTGCGCGGCTGAAACAAAGCTTTTTATTCAGTGATATAATGAAGTTAAGTAAACGAAATTTTCAAATTTTTTGAGTGTTTACAGTAGCCTCTAAAGGTAAGGTAATAAAAAGTAAATTGTTTTACTACAAACAAAAAAAAATTACAAATTATACGAGAGATCGCATGACTGAGAGGTTTCGGAGAAGACTTTTGGCCATCAGTGGGACCCAACAAGACCACAACAAAAACAATCGTTAATGCACGAACCTATTCGTATGTCATTTTACAGCATTAAAAAAGAAAAACAAGAATAGGAGGCTACTAACGAACTCATTTGCAGATAACAAATACGTAGGTACCGTTAGATTCTACATAATTAATTTAAAAAAATATTTTCCTACAGTATTTTTGGTATCCGTGGTTGTTTGTAGCCGCAATCGATATCGAGACCGAAACTTAAATGCGGGATCCTGCTTTACTTCAAAATACTCGAAATTAATTTAAACAGATTCCGTACAGTTAGCAACAGAAGTGCCTTTAGCTTTTCGCGAATTTGTATTTTTAATTACTCATTGCGTTCAGAGTAATGCTTAAAGCTCACTGATTTAATTTTCACGAGTAGGTACTTGTGGCTCGGTTCCCGCTTGCTAGTTATTAGAAATTGCTTGCTCTTTTGAGTCCATTTAATATCATAGACATAAGCATATTAACTGCGCACGTGGGTTGATTGATTAGTAGGTGGTTCAAATGATTAAATGTTGCTAGAAACCACTAATACCACTTTATGATTAATATTGTCATATAATGTCAATAATTTTTTGTCAACATAAATTACAATGTAGCGTGTAAGCGAAACACGGCTTTATAAATTTATCCTTTTGGCACGCGTATAAGACAACACTAGCACATTAATTCTAAATCAAATTCAGAAATCGAAACAAAAGTTTTAAAACATTGGCGTCTGGTAGACATTTGTAAAAAAGTTTAAAGCCGTGGCGTTGTGCCGATAGTCTGCAAGTGGCGACGACACGCCGCATGTTATGACGTCATACATTCGGCGCAAAACGGTTCTCGTCTTTGACTGAGCTCCCTTTTGTCCCGTTACCGTATGAAGAATTGTAGATTCCAATCCGAATGCAAAAGTATGAACATGCAACGGTACGAATAGAATCAAAAAATCAAACGAGTGTTATTTTGTGTAAACAGAAATGCGAGCAATCCTGCAAAGTTCCAATAACATTTCCAACATGAAAGTTTACTTTCGTTCAATTCCCTTTGAGTCTTTGCAACTGCTTTTTTATATAAGAATCAAATGTTATTGTAATCGACAATGTAACGGCTGATTTAAAAACTAATTCTTATAAATTGTATGGTATATACCTTTAATAGTATTTAGCTTATAATTTGTATGTACCTATAAATATTTTTCGTATCAAACAAAAGTGCCTATTTTAGACTGCAGTGTTCAAATATAAACATCACAACTCATCAAGAAATAAAAATATCGTTCATAAAATATTCATTCATGTAAAGCGCCCTATAAAATCTTTAGTGAATAGAATTCGTTAGCAATGAATGCAAGGTAACATTGCCATTGGCATAGGCAAGTACGGCGGGCCACTTGACCCCCGTAGACCGCACTACTTGCACTACGTGATTGGCTCTGTTAGCAGCATAACTTCACGGGAGCTTTAGAGTCCACGCTCTTTTGTCACAAGAATGTATAAATATTTTTCGTAAACTTTGGAAATGGAAAAGCGGTTTTCAAGTCCCCTTTAATGCTAGTATAAGAATTCAGCTTTTGCTGTTCGAAGCAAAACAAATGTTCAGAACACATTTTTCTTAGTTGTATTGTGGTGTTCCTGTATTGTTGGAAATACTGGTTTAAAGGAATTTTAGAGTCTTGGCAGTTTATTTAATGGGTATCGAATATACCTCTTAGTTCCTTTTTCTGAATTATAATAGTATCCACTTTTCTTGGTAATAAATCTATGGATACCGATAAAATATTTCGTTACAATATCCGCGATTCAATATAAAAATTCTCTCTCCCTCCAATCTTTAACTACAAAGCCCGAAAACCGGTCAAACATCCAATATGAAGAGTATAAATTTATCTCTCGAGAAAACGGTTGAATAAGAAACCCGAAAGCAGTCGAAGCGTCAGTTACAATAACTATTGTCACATTCAATCAAACCATTCAAACAATGTGTGCCCTCGACAAAATAAAACGCGGGGAAGTTGGTACGTAACAATTCCCGGGATCCATACAGTAAAAACAGTGGGATCTCATCCAATTTTGCATTCAATCTACGACCACGAGAATTGCTTCCTCCGAGATGACCCGCCACTTCCACTCGCCGTAAAGCGATGACCTAATCCGGTTTATTTGATTTGGGTTCCTGACTTCAGCCTTCTTTACCAATTTGTAAGAATAATGTCAGATATGGGAACTCACAGCCACTTTGTATTAATTCAACCGATTAAGTTAGCGCGCTCCAAGTACCCGCAGGCATGCTACTCTGAACTTGCGTCGACCATTGACTACCTAACTCCTAGAGAGACTTTCAAACAATTAAACTTTTCACCAACGTCTGTCGTCTATTTGGTGTATTTCCACTCTCGCGTCACTTTCTTTTAATTTTGTATTGTGATCATTTACGTTGATTTTGTATCCAGACGACAAAGTTGAATTAAATACGTGACTTTAGAATTTCTGACAAAATATCAAAGAGAAATATCGCAATTCTGAGTTTAAAGTCTCAATCTGAATCACGATGCTACTGAAACGCTGTGTGCCTGACACGAGTTGCTTTGATTCGACTAATTTTACGTTTCGCTGAATTAACTGTGAGATTCAGCTACAAAGAACAATGAAAACTTCAATTTGAGAATCTTAATTAGTACGTTTAAATTGCCTTGGGTAAGACGACGGAAATTTCAAAACTACATAGACATGTTCAAGGATTTGTAGTTTTAAAACGGCGAGCACCAACGACAGCCATTAATTCACAAGTGAAATAAAGAAGTTATCAAGAGTCGCGGGGGTAGGAGTAAACAAGGCCTGTTGTGGGTCATGTGATTAATTTCAGCGAACACTTTCCGGCCACAAATGGCTTGTCAGAAAGTTTATTGCAGTAAAAAGCTTGAGTTTGTACGCGGAGAATGACGCGAGGCTTTACACTAATGGCCCTTGAAGTTTCACCCATTAAAACCGAGTTTTTTACCGAACATTTGGGTATCTATGAAATTTGATATTATACCGCAGATGATATAAATTTTACTCATAAAGTTCTTACATTATGTTTTACATTGTACGTCGTACCATATCTTTTGTTATGTTATGATTCGAGTTATCTTTGCCAATGATCTAGCTTTTGAATTCATCTGAATCCAAAATGGACTTAATGAGGAAGCGTTTTCAGGTCATTTTATAGAGGGGACTAATTTGCATATTATCGGGGTGTGGACAGAAGGTCGCGTGACAGTGAGGCCAAATTACCATAAGAATGGGCCAACGAGGTGAACGTTTTGTTAAGGCTCCAACCAATGTCCCATTGTTACACAAGTTTTCTTAACAATTACGCGAAGAAAAAGTCCGCGTCTAATTGGGACGATTCTCTTAACACGGAATTGGAGTAAACCTTCAGAGGCTAATGTTTACAAAGTATATATCTAGAGTTACATTAACCTGGTTTAAATTTGCTCAAACATAAAATAAAATTATCGCTAAAGTTCTGGTGTTTTAACTTTGCATTACAAAATGGGACATAACATAAAATGTGAGAATAAAGACGTTCAACATTAACAAAATAAAATAGTCAGTTGCATGTATTTTAATTAAATAGAACCAAAAAAACCAATGATCAAATAAACAAAAGAAAACAAATGAATAGTCGTTTCCCTTGAATTTTTCTTCATTTATTTCTATTAGGTGTGTAGCTATCAGTATTGTCCTTCATTGTCGCGGTGTCACAGACGGCCAGGTTTATTGTCGCATGCCTCGAGGCAGTTTCCTACCACCAGAAATTTAGGGTCCATAAAATTGATGAACAGTTTCTTAATAGAGTCGAGTGACTTCTTACGATTTTTAATTCCCGATACTTTGAAATAATATGAATACATAAACAGCAAATGAGGTCACACTGGCGATATTTGGTTTCAGAAAGTCAATTTAGTCAAAAACCATTTTTGCTTGGGTCGTCTAAGTGTGGTACGAACAATATTTGCAGCCGAGACGCTATATTCGGAACTACGAGTGGTGCGGTGCTGTCGGCATTATTGGAATTTGCGGGACCACCTAAAGGCGGAAGAAACGAATAGATAGCTACGTCGACACTAAAATAATAATATCTTTTGAGAGTCCCCTATTTCGTTTAGTATCAACACAAACTTAATTAAAATTAAGCTGATTTTGATGAAATTAAGGGTAAAAACCCTTACGCCTTATAGGCTCAAGGTATAGGTATTATATCGATACACAGAACGAGCTTATCGGTATTGATCGTCATAACACAGGGTATTATATTTTTTCACACAAAATTTTGCAAAAATACAAGATACATAGGTTTTATTTGATTTTCTTCGAAATGAGTTTTAAGGCACAATTATTTTCTCATTTCACGTGTATAGTTCTCCAAAACTTAACCAGTATTTTATCAACAGTTTACGAGTACCTATCAGATCAATGACTTATGAATACTGATAATTTCGCGTCCTTGTCTTCGCGTGACGGTTTCGCGTCGCGTTATCATCGCTCTTAGATCGCTCAACGGGTAAATTTACTGGAGTAGACTTCGTAACGAAGGTGTTTTATCATCGTAGTACTTGGATATGCAAGCGAGGAACTAATATAGTACGCTAATAGCATTAATTCTAGCCGATATGGGAAGTTCTTGTCGTTGTCTCCGGTCGGCAAGACACCTGGGCGGGGGGGAATGGGGGTCTATTTTAGGGGGTTCGTGAAGCAGATTCGCAGACGCAAACAAAGTAATTAAATAATTAGAAACCACAACAAAGATATAATATTGCATGTATACGTTTTCTCTTTATAACCAATCAGGATTTAAATATAAGTTGTTCAGGTCGGTTCGGTTCAGTTAAACGGTAATCATACGCACAATTTTATTCTGTAAGTACCCTCTAAGAAATGTTCTTTGAAATCCCACTCGTAAAACTTTTGAGAGCTTCTCGAACTTCATTTATTTAGAAACCTACATTTATTCGTATTCATAATTTATTAAACAATCAAAAGGGACATTCCATGTGTAACTAATATAATGATTATTAAGCCATTAACTCATCAATCAGTGTTGCAGTCATTACGTCACAAAAGGTACAAAGTAAAAGTCTTTTATTTATTATTGTTTTGTCTAATGGAGGCGAGACTTAATCGTGGAGCTACTGAGCTACCATAGTAGATATAAAGTGAGTCACGCGATACCTGTAGGTACCTTAGTATTATGAAGGTTGTCAACATTGTCTCCTATCTAGGGTTCGTTGGTATTTCATTCAATATCCATTGTAGCAATTCTTATGGATTAGCTACTTGAACTAGGCTTCCAGTAACTGCATGGGCGTTCCACCATACATGTTGTATCGCGGGTGAGAGTCCTGGCGGGGTGATGTTGGCGGTGTCCTTGGACTTCTCCAACGCCTTCAACACCCTGCCCTGGAGTTGTGTACGGGAGGCACTGCGGTATCATCGAGTGCCTTTCTACCTCCGCTGCAACGTTGGGGCTGAGGTCTGTCACCTACGTAGTATGTGATGGCGGACACCAGCGCCTCATGTCGTGCGGTGTTCCGCAGAGTTTCGTCTTAGGACCGCCCCTGTGGAACCTCGGGTACGATTGGGTGCTGAGGGGCGAACTCCAGCCAGGCGTGGACCTGACGTGTTATGCTGGTTTCCAGTAACTGGTACCTAGCCGTGGGTGTCGTAGAAGGCGACAGAGGGATATTGACCAGAAGATGGGCAGCAGCGTCCTTCTGAATAAAATAACACCTACTGCGATTGCCAACATGCATCGGCCACTTGGCATAAGTATGGTGATTACGGTTAAACCCCCCTATGCCCAGCAGTGGGCGTAAAGGTTGACATGATAATGATGAAGCGGTACCTATACAGGAAATATTTACTATGTAAACTCGTGTTTTTAGCAATAGGTAGTAGAACTCTTGTTAAAGGTGCTTTGTCGTGGTGGTACAACCGCCTTTCCTAAAAAAGAAGTAGTTCTTCCGACCGAATTTCGGTCACGGCGCCCAATCTCAATGGAAATCAGCCAAGTACGCAGAAGATATGATAGTGCACAAGTGTGTGCGCAAACTCAGATCCCTCTTCCCTCAATCTCATAGTCAGGTGGGACGGCAATCCGACACGACCGGAGAGAGGTTAGGCGCAGGACCAACGGCTTTACGTGCTTTCCGAGGCACGGGGGTACACCGCAAACTTCCAAACTTCAGGCTGTTACTGAGAAATTCTTAATAGAAAAACCCAGTAACACTGCCCGGCCTGGGATCCTAACCCAGGATCCATGCTCAGCAGTCGCGCTTGCCACCACGAGACCAAGGAGGCAGTCACCATAGCTATTTCTGCAGTAACGAAAAAGGATATGGTTGTCGATGTTAGTACCTACAGAGGCCAGCACAACTACAACAATCTGTCAAATTTCTTTGATAGATTTTCAACTTTATTATTATTTATTTATTTTATTTTCAGCCTGTAGTGTCCCACTGCAGGGCAAAGGCCTCCGTTTCTTCTTTTCAACTTTATTACAAAAGGTTAAAGTTCATATTCAATAGGGTTGCTTACACAAAGCTAATCTCAGAGGGCGCCACCGAACTATAACGGAAACACTCATACTTTATGGTAAACACTATAAGCGCGGTAAAATTCAGAAGTTGCGTATGAGTGTTTTGTTGTAGTATGTCATTAATATTATTATTAAAAATTCACAACACTTATGCATAATAAATAATATTTACTATTTTCTCAATATAAAAAAAGCCCTTTTACAAAAAAGACAACCGCCTTAAAAATCTAAAACGTGATAAATAACTTTAGCACAGTACACACATAACTTCAGATTTATCACTTTTTAGTACTTTCTTATCATCCAAATCCATTAAGAACCGGCAACACAGTTAAAACTCCAAAGATTGAAGAAACTATTAAAATGTCGTCTATGTAGATTTTTTTGGGATTTAATTGATTTTCCTAAAAGTGCTGAATCAATTTCGATAAAATTTATATGGAACCACCCCTGAGGCATACCCTATCCATAAAATAAAGAATTTTCAAAATCGATTCACATTTGCCGAAGAAATCACGTAACAAATATACAAAAAAAAGAAACACAATATACAGTCGAATTGAGAATCTCCTTTTTGAAGTCGGTTGAATAGAATAGAATTTTGATGCACAGATTAAAAAAGGGTGGGCGGTGACGACTTAACACTAGGTGGATCGTCAGCTCGATTGTCATCCACCGAAATGAAAAAAAACTTGTAGTTTCTTACGTACGTGTCTGCACAAAAAAAAACTGGCCAAATGCGACTCGGACTCGCGCACGAAGGGTTCCGTACCATTATCTATACAACATTAGACATCGAGCAAAAACACGGTAAAAATCACGTTTGTTGTATGAAGGGGGCCCCCACTTTGAATATTTATTTTATTCTGTTTTTAGTATAATTGCTGTTAATTGTTAATTGTTAATTGCTGGCAACAGAAATACATCATCTGTGAAAATTTCAACTGTCTAGCTATCGCGGTTCTTGAGATACAGCCTGGTGATAAACAGACGGACGGACAGACAGCGAAGTCTTAGTAATAGGGTCCCGTTTTTACCCTATAGGTACGGAACCCTAAAAATATTATATAAAAATAATAATAGGTAATATATGTATATCTCGCCTGCTCGTGTGCTAATAATGTTTGTAGTAGGCTCGATACATGCACATATACACACACGCATTTCGTTACGTGACGATTTCTACTAATTCGCACTACCCGTACGTAAGCCGTGTTAAAGAACTTTGTTCCAAAAAAACGTAGGTAGGTTATAGATATATATAAATAGGTATATTACGTCAATACTGTCGTTATACTGCAATATCGTGTAAAACCGAATGCAACGAAATTTCGGTGACTCATTTTGGGAAGCGTAATTATCGCCAGGTTACTCTGCGTTACGCTACATTAGGCCCATCCCTCAGTCGCTTTTAAGACACACAAGTAACCAATGGAAACCATCTTCTTAACAAACATGGTACGTTCAATATTAGCTTTCGAATATCGACGCGAAGCCAGTGTAAAATCAAAGACGTGCAATGTGAACAAGGAAAACATTTTACTCACATAGTGCCGTTGTCTCACACAAACTTTCCGAAAGAGATATCTGTGTACAAAAATTATACAATACAAATCTGTACAACTTTGCTAGCACTTTTCGGAGTCAGTTTACATCGAACCGTGGACACTATACAGACCTTTTAAAACAAATATAAATTCTTTGACATTTAATTTTAGAAACTTGAGATTTGCACACAATAAAAATAATCGCCTTGAAAGGGTCGAAAAAGGGACGAAATCATTAACTACGCGAACAAAGTCGCAACTTCACGCTAGTACCGCATTATTTGAAATGAAAATGTTTCAAATCCTAAAATACAATTTGTCTAAGCGATGGAATGGTTGAGTGAAATTCTCATTTATTTTTCTATTTTCATCGTTCAATCATAGCGAAATTTTTAGAAATTGTTGCAAGTAGGTAATCAGACAGAATGGAACACCTTTAAAACTTTAATCAAGACAATATTTAGGTACCTACCAAAGAGAAATTAAAGATAAGAATCTGAGAATTCTGTAGATACCTAAATACCTACTTAATTTTAGGCAACCAATTCAAATCCTTAAAGGATTGCTTCAATTTATATTCGGAACACCCACAACCCAATATCGTCACATCTAATCTATCTATAGCTTTAGTTAAAACTCATCTATTTTGTTTGAAATAGAAAGATACATTTAATTCTATATATCCTAAAACTAAAACCAATATTGCCTATTGATGCTTTATTGTGTTAGGTTTTTGTTTTTAGTTTAATACTTTAGGTTTTCTATTTTATTATTCTTGTAAGTATTGTACATACTTAAAAACAATAAATATAATTTTATATTGCTAGCTCTTTTGAGGTTATTATTAACGACGTCTTTACTTTATATAGCCCACGCAACAAGAAATAACATTCACTTATTTGTTGGAAAAACAAACCAGAAACACAAAGCTTATTATATAAATACAATCGTAGTCATAGAACCTAATTATATTCAAAGGGAAATCGCACCAAAACACATAGACCCACTCACTTCTATCGGGGGTAAAAAGTGCTCAAGGATTCAATGGTGCGAAATAGCGGGCGGCGCGGTTGGCGCAGTAAGCGTTATTAAAATTTGCCTACAGTAGCACAACGAGTGCCAACCGACGAATGAGAAAGAAAGACGAAATTAGCCAATTTTATGAGGTTGCAGACTCGTCAACTTATGCCTTTGAACATTTTCAAACTTAATTTTTGTTTAAGCCAAACGATTTACCCGATCCGAATCCCATGTTCTGGTACACGACTGTAATATTAATTAAAACGTGGTATGTTAAGCTTCACTCTTTAATGAGAAGCTTAAGGTTCAATTAGTATGCATATTTTCGCGGGAAACATGGTAGTCTAAGCGAAAATACGAGAATATTATTGTATATAAAGTCTATTCCGTAGTGTACGTTAGCTTGCCATATCCTCGTGGGGCAAAGAAAGGGTTAATGCGTTCTGGTGGACCGCGTTGTTAACCCGTATGACCGCCATTCCGCCCAAGGCTGCGTCCGAAGGAAAATAAAAAGGTTATCGAAATAATTTTTGATGTCCGCCAATTGTCATTTACTACAGTGGGGCTCCACTGAAAATGATAGGGTGGCTCAGAACACTCACTAAGCGGCCAACTTCAATTATATTTCGTTTAGAGTTTGTGTAATAAAGCCAACCAACCAACTGTTTTTACGACCTTATAGGTACTATATTGTAATGTTTTCGTCTTTCCAGCTCGATATTACCTAAATTAGTACGTACTTGTTCGAGAATAAGTGAATATGTTTGGTAAAAACATTTTTCTTCTAGATTCCATAATTCGATTAGATACAATATAAAATGAAAATGACGCATACCTACGTTCCCGTATATTTTTTATTTAATTAAGAATACCGACAAAAAAAATACGCTTTACGTTTTATTTTTCTAAGTTACCTGAAAGCATAATTTTATTTTTCCATTACCGCTGTCTTCTTAATTGCCGTTATTAAAAGATATTGAGTCAAAAGCTTTATTTAAAGCATGAATGTTACTAATGGATCACTAATTACAAATACCAGTAGGTACCTACTCAGAAAATGGTTTTATTCACTTTCTGGGTTTAATTATATTGTCCCCTTGCTATTCTAACTTACACACATATTAATTTAAAACTGGAATGATAGATGGAATGATTTTAAAAAAGAATAAATTATTTAAATTCTAAAGTTCGTCCGTTTTTTAAATGTTAACCCTTACAATGACGCTTTCGGGCTACTGAATATCTTTTTAAATTATAAAGTCCACAGTTGGGACTTCTATTTCCTAAATTAGCATAAGAAAAATTAAATTTAGAAATGATGGAACCGAGTTGAAAATGTGGCTTTATCTTGTACTAATAATATAATATAATTATACTTTGTTCCTACGAAAAGGAGCATTAAAGAAATCGTGAATTAGTTACACAGAAACCAATAAGCCTAACAATCGTATAATGAGCAAAATAACAAGTCTTATTTCAAGTGTTCACAAAGTTGAGCATAAACTCCTTACAAGAGCTTAAGTCGAGACAGCCGGTATTGTAGTAATGGACGTAATATGAGAGACGAGTATTGTACGTGTTTCGGTAAATAGGTGAAGGCATACAATCGGTAGCGAGTTAGCAACCCCTCACGGAACAATCTCGACGTATACGACTATATCGTGGGGTGGCCGTCCCAGTGATTTGTACACTGCTTCCTATTTATTCATGCAGTTTCTAGAGACGATTACCTACTCCCGCGGCTCATGAATAAATTTGAATAATTTCCCGCTGAGGTGTAAATGATGCAAGTTTTTGCATTTAAAACTGTTATTAATCACTTTACTTTTTCTGTTGACAAATTGCGGAGTCGTTGTGTTCGTAGTTTTAGTATTACCGTTTTTAAAATTCTTAAGAAATGTTGTTTTGTAACAAATGATTGTGAGTGGAGCGGTTGATAAATGTTCCAACCACGATCGCAATAATAAACATCACAATACAATGTATAAGTTACTCGTAGTGTTACGACACGCCATTCGTAAAATGCAAATGTGAAACTACATACAAAAAGCAACTATTCGAAATGCTCTAATAAAATTATGAACGATTGGCTAGCCTTGCAAAATATAAAGGCTAGATATTTTTTGTGGATAACTGTATATTACATTTTTAAGTTCGTAAAGCTTTATTTTTGTTAAGTGTAAACCAAATATTAAGATCATGCAAGACCATGTTTTTTTTGAGCGTATAAAACAAAAATAAAAACATGATACAAACGTAAAGCCCTTACCAGCCAAAATCACTTTTCCATTTATTTGCGATACTAGACTCTCTTTGACTTGATTACTCAACTACATATAAATTCAACAAAACTATGAGTGACGACGAATTGACGACAAACCTTGAACAGAAAAAGGTAGCGTCACCATAAAGGACGCAGCTCACATCAGACATCCCAACTAGACAACTACTTCCCAAGAGAAACAAAACATTTTATTTTCCCTTTGTACCCAATCACATTTGAGCAACATCGGAATACGTGAAGTCTATGCGAATGAAGCAACCAATAAAATACTGTTAATTAGGCCTACCATTTTTAAAGGCTTGGGTAAAATCGATCGTTGCGTTTCGAATTTTATTTAAAAGTAGAGTTAAATTGGCAAGGACAAAATCTCGGATTATAGTTCTAAATTGGAAGTGGATCCGATACATGTGGATATATAGGTATGGCCCTTATCACATTGGACTTAAGTGTCGTCATGGGCAATCTTTGTATTTACACTACACCTCTGCGTATTTTCTTTTACCTTTGCAGAACCAATTTTAAATTAACTTTATAGACAGCGCGCTTTGTACAAAACGGTACTTAGTGTAGTCATATTTCGGTCAATGAGAAATGAAGAAATTTGATGAAATTTTGTAGAATTAGTCATTTGACTTGTGGTTAGTTACTGAATGATAAGTGAGGTTTTGTATTTTGGAACGAAGTTCCTTATCGCGCGTTGTGAAAGGGGGCTAGACGGAAAAAATTCTTACGAAAAGTTGTCACGACATTTGACATTTCGTCATTCATTTGATTTAAGAGCCATCTATTAACGTTATTGGCGCAACTGTGCTCTTCGAGATCGAATTACGAACGGCCAATAGATGGCGCAGAAATAATTTATTGGTCTTTCTATCTAAATAACTACGCATTGTACTAACATGTTAGAAAATGTTAATCTTTAAAATTACTTACTTACAATGTAAGCAGCCATAATAACTTTTCATTCCTCGCTTTTTTTTTTGCCCTGGCTTAAAGCCACTTAAATTCACTTTAACGCATCACATTAATTAGTGAAGGAATTGTAATAAAATTGTAATAAAATTCCTTCACTAATTAATCGAAAGGAACTTCGTTCCATCCGGGTGTCCCTTGACACCTCTCAAGTTTTTTTTCCTTAAGTATATTTATATCACGACGGTAAGCAAACAATATAATTATTTAGTTTTTCAAAATATTTACATTATTATTTTGTGTGTAAGTCGCATAATTAGTATAGATCGTGAGACGGTCCTTTCTCAACTTTTACCATTCGATTTTGTTTATTTATACTTGTTATTTAGTAGAAAAACAATTATCATTTCAGTGTAACATAAAGCAGTTGACTGGAAAGCATGTTGCAAGATTGATCGGTACCCTGTAACGTTCACTGCTTCACCCACGCTAATAACCAAACCGACTACGTAGGTACATGGAATAGTTGTTAAAGAAATAATTATAGGTATTTTTCCTTCTGTTTAATTAAAGATAACGTGGCATGGTATTCAATACTTATTTTCTTACACTTAGACCCACATAAGCATAACCACGAGAATAGCTAGTTACCTTTAGATACTTTAGTTAATAGAATATTTCATAGGCATTCTGAACTTCAACTGCATTATTGTTTTTTTTTTGTACATTGTATTCTTTTGTAGGTACTTTCATGAATAATTTGTCCATTATTTGTAGATTCTTTCATTTACTTTTTTACATTATTCTATGCAGTCTGACTGCTGAAGTTGTGAAGATAGATGTGAAATACATGTGGTGTGTACATGTGCATGTGATGTATATATGTGTGTGGTGTGTAGACTGGTAGAAAATGCCTAAGGCATTAAGTCCGTACAGTGTTTTTTTTTACATATTTTTGTACATAAAGTTTTAATAAATAAATAAACAGTTGGTCGCAAAAGTGTAATGATCCTGTGATCATGATGTCAATAAAACTGTTTTTATTGACATCTTTGTACTCTACAGCACCCAAAGGAAACATAGCGACGTGGTTTCTTTGAACAGCACGCGAACTTTTATCAACCAAGTTAAATCAAAAATTAAATTAAAAATTTAAAAAAACCCCCAACGCAAAACATAATAGCGATTATGTAAAAAGTAAAAAAGAATACTTTTGTTGAGCCATCAAATGTTTGTTCGTTGAAATGGCGCTATAATGTCGCGGCGGAGTACCGCTTAAGTAAGTCAGTCCCTTAATTTCATTCACTGTCTATTAATTTACCAGCATTTCCGACCAATTTGCTTCGATATTATCAAATTTTGTTGCTAATCTAGTTGTTAATCTTGTTGCAAATCTAGTTACCATCAGTTCGCTATTTTAGCTATTTAGTTATAGCTTTAAACTTAGCGGTACCCCGCCGCGACATTATAGCGCCATTTCAACGAACAAACATTTGATGGCTCAACAAAAGTATTATTTTTTACTTTTTACATAATCGCTTTTATGTTTTGCGTTGGGGGTTTTTTTAAATTTTTAATTTAATTTTTATTTTAAATTTTTTAAATGTAATTTAGTTTGGTTTTGTATATAATCTTGCATAGTTTTATAGCAAACATGGGTGTTTCAATGGGTGGTCAGTGTGGTCACCTATAATAATATGTTTGAAAGCAAAGTAAACATCCGGTATGCGTCTAAGATCCCTACCGCAGCAAACAAAAGAGCTGATAACTTTAAAACTGCTGAACCGATTTTGATGAAACATGTCTAAAAACCATCGCTAGAAAATCTACTTTCAAATAAAAAAAACCGCATTCAAATCGGTTCACCCGTTAAAGAGCTACAGTGCCACAGACAGACACACAGACACACAGACACACATACACACAGACACACAGACACACAGACACACAGACACGTCAAACTTATAACACCCCTCTTTTTCGTCGGGGGTTAAAAACGCATTAGCACGCTAAAGGCAATCATTGTCTCCGTTTTAGTACTAATTAGGATGTCTGCCTACTACCTTATACACCCTCACTTTAGTTCATTGTAATCCCAATCTATGTAGATTGCAAATCAATAATTTATACACAATCGCTTCGCTGTTGTAGTTAAAAGCAATCATAATACGATTTAAACGTGTTTTCGTATGCGTAAAGCGTACCGTGATGTGGATATTCGATATTTCGCTGATAGCGGTGGTTGACAATGAGAGATGAATTTATAGTGGCAGGTAATGCTTGTTCAACGTCATCCTTTCATAAGCCAGGTTTTGTTAGTGAATTTCGTTGATTGACCCCTTTAAACGCGGTGATTCACTTAACTTTTTGTCTATCAAATCGTGCTCTAAGTTCTTGTATGTTTCAGTTTTAAACCGACCAAATATGACTTTGGCATACCCTTTTTATTGACTTTCAATTTTAAAACAAAAATTTCTTACGGCATTTGATCATTTATTTAGTCATGCAACCACAATTATTGCGACCGAAACTTTTTATAAAACGTCATTTTGAAAAAATATAACTTTTATTTTATAAAACCTACTAAGTACATTAAAACAAACATCAATCAGGTTTCGGTCATAAAGAATACATTGATTTTCAGCCACCTCATTAATAATAAATTAAACATATAACAGCAGTTCGTTGGTGCGTAAAACAGCAACATGCATACAATGAATGGACACGCGACACTCCACCGGACAGAACATGTCACGACTCGATTTATGGACACCACTTAGTTGCACGTCATATGCTACTGCACCACTATCGAAAAAGTGATTTCAAACGGTTCAACGGCAATTATTACTATCCTCGGTCATGTTACACCGGCTCGACACGCACGTAGGACAAACGTTCCTTGTCTTTTTAATGAAAGTTCAGTCGCTAGCGTCCCACAGGATTAGTTCATTTGGACATGGAGTAAATTTACTCAGGCCAATCTAATATGGGTACACGCACGAGATAGCTGCGATCTTATTTAATCTATGGCTTTAATTTCGACCTGGGATCTGCGATAATAACTGGTAGTACAAGATAAATAAAATGTCTGTAAAGATTTCATTGTTTTCCTTTTGTAAATTAATTTAGCAATGTTGAGTTTTCGAGCCGTAGCAGTAGTGGATACTATAAACAATTACCCCAGAGCGTTTATAGGCATTTAGTATCCGTTAATGTCGATAGTATATCTATGTGTGTTGTTAGAAACATCTGCTGCGAAACTCTTCAATTAGAGTCACCAAATTGATTTTACGACAACATTTAGCAAATTCTGTTATCTTTAGCGTCTGTGTGAAATATCATCTTCAAAGGCATCTGGTTTTTTTTTGCTTTTTTGTACCTCAAACAGAGTAATGAATGTAAGTTATCGTAAAATTATTTCACGAATCTTTTTACATAGTTCGTTTGTTTACTCTAATAACAAGAATCTTTTCTAAGAACAGCCTATTTGATAAAATAAATAAGAGCTACTTTGGTTTCGTTTAATCTACATTTCTATTGAGCTGTCCATTAGAGCAATTGAAACAAGAGACGACTTTCAACGAGAAAATTATAAAACTTTTAGAACAAAGTATTTAGGTAAACCTTTTTTACTAAAGCGATATAAAAACGCGACAACATTTTTCGCTGAGTTATTTTTATAAAAAACAGTTAATCTAAAACCCAGTAGTCAGTGTTAAGCAAAAAGTGAGTTTTAGTGTCAATAACAATTTTTTGTATCAAAAAGCAAGACCAAATATCGGGATAAAGCTGTAACATTTGTGCTATCGTGGCACTGGATCACAAAGCAAGTAATTTTTGACAGAGTATGAACAAAATGGGATATCGTGTGTCCCAGAGGCCGGCTGAGCGGAGATATTGAACTGGTCAGGCAAAACGAAAAGGTTCGGGGAGCGGACCAAGTACCGCTATCGACTAAATCCACCTTCCGCTGAATTGAACCTTTCAAGTGTTTAATACATCAACGTTTATTGAGTTACGCTCATATATCGGTAAGTAAATCGTGTATTATGATATTGAATTGCTCAAAATGATTCGGAAATGGAGTAGAATGTAATGATAACGAAACCTTTCAGTTGTTGGTCATTGTATGAAACGTTTCCTCTTCTCAAGCATTTCTGATATTTGATTTGGAAAAACGACAAAATATATTTAGCTTTTACCTAGTAAGGTATATTAATATTTACTTAGTAGTGCTTAAATACAAATTGTATGCCCATCTATGACATCATCACATTGCGTGGTGTCTCTTTTACGTTGTAAAACAATTAAACAATAATAATAACGTTATTTGATCTCACGAAACAAAACAATCATGGCCGCCGATTAATTAAATTCGTTTTGTTATCACCATTAAACCTCAGATTATCAAATAAAAGGCAGATAGACCTTACGGAACACTGCGAGTGAAGCCACAAAAGCAAATACAAATTCAATGACGAATACCTACAATCTCGATATTGTATTCGATTTTGAATTTTTATTTGTATTAGTATTTGTTTTTTTTAACAATGCTTCGCTTCGTGCTGTGCTGACTCGTGGCGGTACAGCGCAAAGCGAATTGTAGTTATTCGTTTTTAAATTTGTATTTGCTTTTGTGACTTCACTCTCAGTGTTCGGTCTATCTGCCTTTTGTTTCGCATTAAACTATCAAAATACATTTATTGAATTATAACAAAAAACAAAATACGATCGAATGGGATTTTAGTTAATAAATTCGTATTGACCAATGATGACCCAAGATTTTGAATTCAATCTCTTGCTCGTATTACACTATTGAAGTTTTCAATCAGTTACCCTGAATTTGGAATTCTAACCGTTAAACGATAAAAGATTTGCTGCTTCTTACATGTTATTGAATACTGTTTTTTCTATGACTAAGCTTGCTTTTCCAACGATAAAGATGCAACGTAGGTATGTAAGTCAACATAACAGTTCAATGTACAGAGGCCAGCACATTAAGCTACCCATTTATTTGGTAGTTTTTCAACTTTATTACAAAGGAATAAGGTTCATGTTCAATTGGAAAAATTTGACAGTTTGAGAAAGCTTGATGTGCTAGCGTCTGTACATTGAATTTATTACATAACTGCACTGCAAGGAAAGGGTTATGTTTTTTGCGCCTGTCTTTGTGTGTAACAAATAAGCTTTTCATCAAAATTGAATGTATTGTTCATTTAAAATTAAGACTTATAACATCGGTCGAAGGTTGATATTATATATTTTTTTTTAATATTATTTTACATATTTTCCGCATAATTTTATTGCAATACGCGCGGGATAGTTGCGTGGGCTTTCACTTGTTTTTTCTATTCCGTAGTTGACCCAGTAGCTTGGATTTAAAAGCAAGCAAAAGTCCCAAAAACGAATTATCCGATTCAATTATCTTCGCCGAGATAAAATAATTACTTCGTATAATGTCTTGGGCTACAGTGAGATACTGAAAGCAGCCATTAAAGCTACTTACGAGATTATTATCAGGAGTATTAGGCACTTTGTAATGTCACTAGGGCGCGGGTAGAGCATGTTAAAGACTTTGTTCAGTGATAATGTGACAGAAAACAATGAAGGTTTAAAAATAGTGTTGGATTTTTTTATAGTATGAAATTAAAAAGGTAAATTAAGCTTAATTCCAACTCACAATGACACATGGTTGCCACAGTGGCTGAGCGATTGACTCCTACGCTGCTTATCACGGGTTTCATGCCCGCGCGTAACAAATATTTCTAAGGTATAAAAGTAGTGGTTCCGGGTCTGGCTGTTTGTGTATGTCAGTTTATATGTTTGTAAACACACCCACGATACAGGAGAAATGCCTAGTACGGGGCAATGTTTAATAAAAATATATCTCAAGGTTAAATTGATTATATCAAACTAATTCAATAGGTCAACCAATTGTCATTGTCATGTTCATCCCAAAATTATGCTTAGACTATATTAAGATATATAAATAATAACCAAAATAATTGCAATTACTTCGAAAAATGGAAGAAATCTCTATGTCTATGTTGATAACTAAAGATCAAGTTAACCTAAGTACCTACTTGTTTTTTCGACCTCGTTTCATTTTCAGCGGAATGCCCCAATTATGGAATCAACAATAAATAGGACTATTTACATTACATTACATTACACAACATTATTACTATTTACGTTATCTCATTTCCGACGTAGAAGGAAATCGGAAAAATATTCTCAATTCTTATTCATCGAGTGTCGCGACATTTCAGAAAAGTTAATTGAAATGCCAGGTGTGATTGTGACAACAACGTTTTTTCGTTGTACATTGTACACTTATGGTCAGTGTAAATATAATTATGCAGCTCAATCCTGAACACCGGGAATATATCAGAGTGTAGGTACGAAGTTGGGACCGGTCGGAGCTCCCATCACGTAGAATAATTAAACGCAAACAAACTGCCGTGTCCACGGGCGATCCAGATAGTTAAGTTTATTTTCGATATCTGCCATGCTGTGACCCGAAATCGATTTCATTTATTAGATTTTTGTAAGCGTACATTCAATATGGAGAGAATTGTTGTGTTACGATTGTTCAACGATATGTAGATCGATTATCTGAAATAAATTACTTAATCGTTATTCGGCACTTGAATGCCGAGATTTTAGACAGAATTATTGCTATTGATTGCAGAAAATTACGCTGTATATTAAAGGATAAATCTAAGGTCGCACTGAGGACTCTATTTTTGTATTTGGTTTATTTATACTTCAAGCATAAATGTACAAAGGCGGACTTTCTGGACCACCAAGTATACGTTTGGAAGCTGCAGATGGTTTTGGTAATATACGAATACTATATTGACACAATAGGGTAGTTATCCGTAAATGGCCTAGTCTGAAGTGCATCTCCGTTGGCATCATGTCACTTAATTAAATGAGCATTTGGCACTCCAGCTGCAATAGACGTGTTACCGTTATGGCTAACAGCACATTGTCACCACTTGCTGCCGACCTCACCACTTATTAGATTTCACACCACTGGAACTGACATTAACTCTATATGAGCCTGGCTGTACCAGGCTAAGTATATCTATAAAGTATGTCTTGCTTTGCTTTAGATAATAATACTTCTGTAATAACATTTCTCTACATTGCCTTCCATTGTTCTCTATGGAGATTTTTTTTAATTAAATTGCTATAGTTTTCATTTACCTACGTTAAAAAAAAAACATTTTTTTTTTTATATTGCTGTCGTCACAAAATATTTTTAACTAGTCATTTGCCAACCAGGTATAGTTCTGGACATGGAGCGGCTACAGACAAAGTCCTTACAGAGAAATTCACAATCACGTCTTTCAGCAATCATACTTGCAACGGTTAGGTACCGCAACTAAGTTAACTTGGAGGATTGTGATGACATAGTATTCAATACTTATTTCTATTACACTTAGGTCCATGATAGGCATAGACTGTCATGCCTTTAAAAATGCTGATGGCTATACATTTTCAATATCTTCGTTGAGCGTGCAATTCCGCGTAACTAAAATTTTTAAATACCGCGAGAGTACACTTTCGCTGATTTAACATAAGGTCGAAATTTGCGGTATTTAAAAATGTTAGTTTCGCGGAATTGCACGCTCAACAACGATATCATACCTAGAAAAACAATAGAGGTTTATTTTTATCTTTTTTGTGACTATTATGACTACTATCACAAGAGTCCGAAATAAAATATCTTTAATAATAACAGTCTAATAGAAGATATTTATAACTTCTTTGCAACTAAATTCTTCTATGCTCGCGTTATCGCAACATTCTTTTAAAGTTTGGTTAATTTATAAGTGTAGGAATGATAAACTATTTAGTTTTACTCCGATACTTTATGTTCATGATCACTGGTGTTTCAGAAGTTTTTACTGATAACTGGCAATGTAATTATTACTTTTAGTTAGTAAGAATTTGTATTTACTTTTTAATGTTTGCAACACTCTCAAAACGTTCTTCTCTATGATTTAAGAAATTATATATTTTAGTCTATAATATCACGATCGATCCCAAGTGTTTCTGTACAATAATAACAACAACAAAACTTGTTGAATAGTATCAGTATGATTTATTTAATTTTCAACAGTTTTTGATTGTATCAATTATTTTATTTTAAAGAATAAATAATAAAACCAGCCTATTATGGTCCCGGTCCGAGTGGTGGTATCGTGTGGTGCCGGCCGCGAATAAATAGCACCACCCCAATTCTACCCGTGCGTGTCGTAGAAGGCGACAGAGGAATATTGACCAGAGGATGGGCAGCAGCGTCCTTCTGAGTACCATTAACACCTACTGCTATCGCCAACATGCATCGGCCAAGCATGGTGATTAGGTCTGAACCCCCCCTTGGGGGAGACCCATGCCCAGCAGTGGGCGTCTAAAGGTTGACATGATGATGATGATGATATAGTCCCACTAAAGCCAGAGCCAATGGCCTTTTCTCATGCGGTGAGCACTGATCACCACGTTTGGTCGTTTATTTGGTTTTGGGGATTTCAGACTTATAATTGTTACAAGGCCAGGTTACCTTTAGATGTTTTCCTTCACCGATGTTAGTGATGTCCGAGATAAACTTATGAAGTTCATTTGAAATAGAAAAAGTCAAATTGATACTTGCCGTGCCCGGTTGTGAACCCCACAACCTCGTGCTTTAATCATTGGGCCATCACGACCTTATACCGTCGTAAAACCTAGGGATGCATTTGAATAATTTTAAACCAAATAATAATATTCTTCAACAATACTTCTGTTACGAAAACTACTCACAATTATGTAAACAAGCCTGTAATTTAGAGCGGTAAATATTTAGGCTCAATCTGCAAGTTCACTCGAATGAAGCTTCTAGCAAAAACTAGAGCCAAATAAAAATATTTATTCTCAATTATTTATGTGTACGCAGTTATTACGACGTAAAAAGTACAACCTTCCCCAGATCATTAGGAGCAAGGAAAAACAGTAAATGAGAAAAACCTTTTGGGTGTTACGTTACGGCATACAACACTTAATTTGTGATTGAGGTACAGGTTTCTATGGACCTTTCTGACTTCTATAAAAACTTTTCTTGCAATCGTTGTAGATAAGAACCTCTTTTCACCAAAATATACCTTTCCGCCACACAACTCAAGTTCTAACAACGAGTCGCGATATTAAAATGGCTAAACGCTCATTTAGAAACAGGTTCACCACGAGAATATTCAGAATCTAACCGAGTTTAAAAGCTACGCTATGAATTTTAAACTGAAAACTACATTGGATATGAGCAGAAAGGCGAGCGTTGTGTAAACAGTACGCTGTTTCCACGAGTAATATTTGAAAAAAGTGCCTTTGAAAGGATGCTGCACCGACAGTGGAAATAAAATATTCGTATACAAGAGCTCGGTGCTGAAACTTCTAGGAGCGTTTCATAAGGAATTTAGAATTCTAACATACCTAATCATTGCGATGAGTGGAGTTGAGCATCCGACTATACTACTCATACATATGTAGCTCAAGGGACACGCCACTGATAAGAAAACCGCCGTAGGCCCGTAGGACCTCTCAGACAAAGGACTTAGTTTGTTTTCGACAAAACACAAAAGAGAACCCTAAGTAAGCACAAACAACATATAACGTTACAAATTACGTC
Organism: Charanyca ferruginea; assembly: GCA_947361185.1. Taxonomy (NCBI): domain Eukaryota; kingdom Metazoa; phylum Arthropoda; class Insecta; order Lepidoptera; family Noctuidae; genus Charanyca; species Charanyca ferruginea. The sequence goes on along the minus strand of OX376073.1, from coordinate 12,551,861 downwards.
GAGCAATTCCAATTTATCTTTGCAACTGAATCCATTACCTTAATTTCTCTTACATTGATACAGTAAAAATAACAGAGATTTTCTTACAAATAAAAAATTGCTGTTCTTAGACTGAGTAATAACGAAAGGGAAATATTTGGATAGGTTTCCAATTGTTAGAGTTACAGGTTCATGCATGAATGTATTCAAACTTATTTAATATTTTGCGGTCGGAATTTGTAAATGCCGTTAAATATTCGCTGGGGTTATCATAACAATGGTCAGTTGTAGTTCACAATATCGACCACGGACTCAAAGTGGGGGAGCCGCATTGACCGCCGTATCCTGAAACTGTAACTCGAAACAAAACAGCTGACGGCCTGTATCTTTGCACAAACAATCGGCACTTACTGCGACTCAAGTACTAAACTAAAGCTAAACTGAGTGCTCTAAATGTCTGTTGACAAATGTACCACTATTCGGGAATGGAATCTCAGCATTACTTATTATTATTAACTATCGATCGGTTCTGTGACTATTCCTTTAAATTATCGCCGAAAGTGTGCGAAATGGTCCAGATATAAGCATGTCACTTCAACACGGTAAAGCAATATTCTGCTGTAAATTGTAGCTAAATTTGCTGTAGATGGAACTGCAGGATTTTGAATAATTTGGAGGAGATTATAACTATTTGAGGGTTATTCAGGAAACGCGCAGCGGTTCGGATGTTAAAGTGAGTCTTTCCATGTGGTCCGTGTTTTTTTAATATGTTATTTGCAAATTACAACGTTATTTTACGTTAATTAAAACTCATTTCGCTGCAACTATTTTGAAACAGTTACATTGTTTTGACAATTATATATGATGGAAATTACTACATTTTCGTGTTATAGTCTTATTTTCAAAAAATATAATGTCAAGAGCTGTGTTAAAAATGATGATAATTTTTCATCACTATCGCGTAATAAGTTCTAATCAGCACACGATGTGAAGCAAACCTGCATTATGAAAAAGTCGTAATAATGTTTAGAATTTTAGGGACTACAGTGACGGAACCCCCGTAACAGAGAAACAATGTTTCCCTCACTGATTAATCAGATGCGGAGGTTAGGCTAGTTAGCAACCGCGCGGTTTCCTCAGAATTTTGCGGTAGCCAGACAATGTTAGGAATGCGTAGTCGGTAAATCAACACGAAGTTTTTCCACCAGCTTTGTTAGAGTTCATTACCACCTGAATAGTTTCGGAAAAAAGTATGCTTTTTTCGATACCAATTTTCCAGAATACGTTTTATACGTGATTGGCGTTGTAACTTTATTATTGACGTAATAATAAATTAAATCAACTGGTAACTGTAAAGAATAATAAATAAGGGTCAAAAAATCGTTTTTTAAATTATTTTCTGTAAAATGCGCTGTTTTAAAATACCAGTTTCATATTTCCACGAAGAGATTCAGATCTTACCATATTAATTACACACCTTTAAATTAATTCACATAAATATGAACTACGGTTAAGTAAGTTCTCCAAGTAATTACAGAGACTATGGTATTTTACCCCATTGCAAAGCACATTCCGATTGCATGATGCAAAGTGTTGCGTAATAAATATAGCCTAATAATACCTTTCTGTTCTTTTAAAAGCGACCCTCAGTAGCTATATCATTGTTTATACAGCCTGTCTTTGAATTTCCGGTAAGTACGTAATGTAATAATAGAGAGAAAGCGTACGAAACACAATTACGACAAAATAAAAGTGACGTTTTACGCTGCCTTGTTTGAAAGAATAGCCGTGTTTTTTTGCAAAGTAAATAATGTTTGGTTGATGTTTATTCAAGAAGCTCATTGTCAGATGTAATACAAAACGAAACGATGTAGGTACGACTTTTAATTTCATTACGATTTTTATTTCAGAGTTTTGTGTACCTACCTAATAAATAATTTATCAGTTGCTCAGAAATAAATCATACAATTATAAATTATTTGCGTAATAACGTAAATACAAGAAAATATTGGACTATTTTAAATCTAAACGTTCTGTACACGAAAATCAAATCTCTTTCCCAGACGATTGATAAGTGAATTGGAAAGGAAGGCATTATTATTAAGTTTGATTCAGCTCGTGTGGAATGCGTTCGGTAGCGCATGTGCACCGGAGCGGTGAACTTAGCGAGAAAACCCGCGCGTAGCAAGCCTACAGTCGCGCTTCGACTCGCTACGCGGACGCACGTAGCACGCCTACGCCGCTACGGGCTACGAACTTCTACATCGTCGATCTCGCGTAGGATGCCGCGCAAACAGTGAAGTTTTATTCGCTAACATACAATGTGTTTTGAATGATGTTGTTGGGAAAACTCTTGTTCTATATACACTTCGGACTTGTCTTCCATGTTGTGATTTGTTTTAAGGATTCCGTCGGTAAGTTACTAAAAGATCACAAGTTACTACAAAATCAAGGACAAAGTGAACGTTACAATGGTTGCTAACTATTAATTAATATTCGGTTCTAAAACCAAATAGTTAAACAAGCGAATAGTAACAAAACGTAACAGTAAAACTTATTTTAGTATGAATAAAATTACACCCACATAATGTTAGTTTCATTACGGTTGGAAAAGCTCAACGGTAGTAATATAAAAACATTTAGTAGGTACCGTTATTAAAAGTTCTTTGACGTCAAATAACAAATGATACAAGTAGGTACACTATGGCAGTTACAGGTTAGTGTCAATAAAATGACTGGCGACAATATTATGATCTATACCTGTCGTGACTACAGGATATAAAAATAGTATTTTTTTTTAATATTCAGACCTTGTACGAAAGTAAATCTATAACGGGATATATTCAAATTATTGTGATTAAGCGTCGTAGAGACTTGTTAATAATTTAAATAAAAAAGTAATAAAGGTTGGTAATAATTGAAAATATTGTGGTTGAGCATAAATATTTACATCGTTGTGTTTTAGGGGTTAAGGTTAAAAATATCTAAAACTAGCAACCTACCCCAACTTCTCACGGGTAACAGAACATAGCAATCTACATAGTTCCTATTCGCCATGATTTTTTCTACCAGCTCCAACAATAATCGTCATATGTCAATCAATTTACACAAAACTTTAACAAATCATACACTTAAACCTTCCTCGTGAATCATTTTGTCTATTCGTGAAAACCGCATGAAAATCCATTCAGTAGTTTCTGAGTTTATCGCAAACAAACAGACAAACGAGGTGGAGAACTTTGGTTTATAATATGTGGTGATGTATGATAGTGATCAAGTATTTGAACTGTAAATAGTTCTGTCTGTTTGGAATGCATCATCATCATCATCATCAGCCAGAAGACGTCCACTGCTGAACAAAGGCCTCTCCCATAGCGGGGGGAAATCTGCCGCTTGCTTCCACCGGTTACCCGCGACCTTAACGATGTCGTCGGTCTATCTGGTGGGAGGCCTACCAACGCTGCGTCTTCCGGTTCGTGGTCGCCACTCGAGAACCTTTCTTCCCCATCGGTTATCGGTTCTTCGAGCGATATGGCCCGCTCACTGCTGCTTTAACTTGCAAATTTTTAGAGCTATGTCGGTGACTTTAGTTCTTCGGCGGATTTCCTCGTTCCGAATTTTATTGCGCAAAGAAACTCCGAGCATAGCTCTCTCCATTGCTCGATGCGTGACTTTGAGCTTCTGTAGAAGGCCAGCAGTTAAGGGCCACGTCTCTGTACCATAAGTCATCGTTCCATAATATATATTTTGTCGGTAAAACATGTGTATTTCATAATATTAAGCTATTACATGTTTTATATACGAAACTTCAAAAAAAAAAAAACAAAGGTAGAAAGTGACCTCATAGGTCATCAATAAACTTGTCCACATCGCTGTCAACGGGACATGTGCCCAACAGGTTGGCAGCATTGCCACATTGTATGACAATGCGGATTTTTTGGCTGTAGAATAGGCCAGCTTTCGGGTCACATAAAGAGTCGCCCAGTCGCTTGGCAATATCCCGAAAACAAGATGAGCACTCGGACCCCATGGCCTGAGTAATATATAATATGGTTATATGAAAATTACCATGAATTATTGTTTATTAACGTAGGTACCTACTATTATTTTAATTGTACAAATATGGATCTGCATTAAAGGCATTTATTATTATTGTTATTAAATCATCCTTCTATAATCTAATTACTTCCTGAATGGCAATACTAGTAACGTTTAGGAACGTTTGAATTTTGATCTCAGTCTCAATCTGTCAAAAAATACTCTATTTTATCTACATTATTGACAGGATTTTGTCATTGACAGTCCCTACCTTCAAAATGGTTGAGCTGAATGACGCTGAGTCCACGCGTCATGTTTGTGAACGGGTGTTGTCAGTAGAGATTGGTCAATTGGTAACTGCCATGGCATTTATCTTGATCTTTATTATGTTTTGTATTGCTCTTTACCTGGTGTCCCCTTGTTTCGCAGACAGAAATTTCATATAATTTCGTTTCCCAGAAAATGTTTAACATAATATTTGGTTCTCGTATTTTTATTTCGACTATTATTATAATTGTTTCAAAGACTATTTACATCAATGAAAAATATTTCACAGAAACACAATTCAATGAATTTTTAATCACATTTTTTTGTTTAACAACCTTATCAAAAAGTAGAATTCTTTTTTAACGAATATTGTTTGTTTGTTGTATTTTTCCATGGAATTGATTTCAACGAAAATGTATAGATATAAATAGACAAAAACAAAAATGTTATCTTAAAACGTCAATATGTTGTGCTACCTAAATTAATGACAGAAACGAATCGCTGCGAAACCGATTTCACGTAGTCTTGTCTGCCCTACACCTAGAGTGTAATTTAAATCTGCGTAGGCATGGAGGGGCGAGGCGGCCTGCGAGCTGAGGAGCAGGTGGTTTAACTCCCGCCGCCGCGGCTGAGGCTGGTCGGCCGAAGCTGCGGTGGTGAGCGTGAATACCATCTGCGACGATAAGCTCGCGTGGGACCGCCGGAGCCCCGCAAAGCCGGAGCCGTGACAGAAACTATGCCTGCTGCACGCTGCATGCTTGCTTGCACGCTGCATGCTTGCTTGAACGCTACATGCTTGCTTGCACGCTGCATGCTTGCTTGCACGCTGCATGCTTGCTTGCATGCTGCATGCTTGCTTGTACGCTGCGTGCTTGCTTGCATGCTGCATGGTTGCTTGCACGCACGCGCAGTAAGTTTGGTTAGAACTGAGAGTCCCATTCTTGGGAATAAATTTTATATTAAATAAAGAATATAAGGATAAAGAATATTTGATTTGTTATTCTATGATATGATAATTCTAACAATAAACTTTATGTGAAACAAAAATCAATGATTTGAAAATCTTGAAAGTAAGTATTCTGCGTATTGATTATCCACTTGCGTTTAAAAAAGCACTCATCTACCCTATTCACAAAGGTGGGGATCGACGCTGTGTTAATAACTACAGACCTATAGCTATTTTGCCAGCTTTATCTAAAATTTTGGAGCGGCTTTTGAACAACAGGTTGGTAAAATATCTTGAGTCAAATAGCCTGCTATCACAGTCTCAATTCGGTTTTCGTGCTGAAAAGTCGACGGTCTTGGCCGTACACGAACTCACCGACTTTGTTGTATCCAATTTGGATGAGAAAAAGAAAACTATAGCTATCTTTTTAGACCTGGCGAAAGCCTTTGACACGGTGTCTATTCCCATCTTGCTGCATATACTCGAGAATCTCGGTATTCGAGGGAAACAGCTGTTGCTCTTTAAAGATTATTTAACAAACAGGACACAGTTCGTTAAAATTGATAATCACGTTAGTGACAGCCTTCCCGTTACTTTTGGAGTTCCACAGGGAAGCATCCTGGGGCCAACGTTGTTTTTAGTGTATATTAACGATCTGTGTGATCTTCACCTTCAAAATGGTCGTATAATTACTTTTGCAGATGACACCGCTCTCCTTTTTAGTGCTCACACATGGGATGATGTGTACTGTTACGCTCAATCTGGGTTTACTGTTGTCAACGATTGGCTGAAATGTAACATTCTCACTTTAAATACAGAAAAAACCAAATATGTAACTTTTACTCTGAAAAATAATTCACAACCATCATGTAAATCGTTCTCAATAATTCCGCACACCTGCCTTTTTAACCGTCCGGAGATTGCTCTTGTCCTAAACTACAGAAGGTCGACACTATAAAGTACTTGGGCGTTACCTTGGATTCTAGACTTACCTTTGCCGCACATATTAGTAGTCTCAATAGTAGGATTCGCAAATTAATCTATCTCTTTAAGAGTCTTCGGTCTGTTCTTAACTCCAAACAAATACTCTCAGTCTATTGCGCCTTGTGTCAATCGCTGTTAACATATTGCATTACTTCTTGGGGTGGTACTTTTAAAACAAATCTTTTGCCTCTTGAAAGGGCTCAAAGGGCAGTCCTAAAAGTGGCACTATCTCTCCCCTTTTATCATCCCACAAAAGACGTGTACAAATCCTCGAATGTCCTCTCAGTTCACCAGCTTTTTGTTCTGCTTGTTGTATTGAAGCAACGTTCTCTTATTCCCGTAATTGTTTCTCAGGACATGAACGTAAGAAACAGAAAAAGGAATGTGTGTCAATCTAGGCCAGTAAAAACTAAATTTGCTCGAAATTTCTTTCTTTTTCTTGGACCGTTTCTGTACAATAAGCTTAATAACCTGCTCGCAATACATGCGGTAAGCAAAGCAACTTTAAAAAGAAAGTTGACCGTATGGCTACTTTCATTGGAATATGCCCAGGTTGAGGACCTTTTTTCTATTATGGCCTAATTTACAGTTCCCTAAACTTCGCACTTTACCCTGTACACAACCTACACATTCACTCACACACACTTACACACACACACTCTCACTCACACCCACACTCTCACACATTCTTTGCATGACTAGATTTAAAAACAATATATCCTTGTGCTTAATTTAGTAATTGTATCAATCTAATCTAATTGAAAAGTAAATAAATATAAATGTATTCTTAAATAATAAATTGTCAATTTTATAATTAATTCTTAATTAATAATTAATAATAGTCAATGATTAAAGTGTAATTCCTGCTATTTTGTACACAATACGTCTCCAGCACAATATTAAATAATAGGTATAAGTTGATTGTTCAGGGGGCCTGGTGACCTGACTTACAGGTTTTTTATAAAACTTAGTTTAGGCACCAGTCTTCCACAAATTTATATGAGAAAATTGTTCTGTAGACTGTTTAAACGTCACGATATAATTTGTGGTAAGAAAATAAATATATTCATTCATTCATTCATTATTCTATGAAACGATATTATTAGAAAAAAAATATTTGAAACGAAATTCTATAAAACTATTAACTATGAAACAACGTACAACCCTCTTTATGTATATTGTTTTCACTTAAATAAGCAGCAAGAATAATGTAACCAGTATTTTGTAAAAACTTGATTTGAAAGAGTGTCCGTGGAGTTTCTTGCTCGTTCTCCTCCATAGAGAGCCTACGTTTTGGAACGAGCAACTAGCTTCAACTTTCTGACTAACTGACCGACTAGCGGCTCTTTGATAATTCGAAAGTGCCTGTAAATGGTTTTATTGAATTAAATGCTTGACTTTGTCCCTGAGATGAGATTACACCTAGATTTTTCGAACGTTTATAATTACGAAATTGGCCTCTTTTTGTCTCTTTTTGTTCAATTAAAAGAGTGATTCTTTTAATTGAACAAATAGAGATCGTCGTCATCATCCGTTATCAGCATACATATACTATTTTGGTAACTATTTGGAACATGTTGCTGCGTCCCGCTATTCCGTCGACGCAGCTGTACGTGTCACGTCTGCACCACACTACGAAGGTAGAGGATGTTGTGGAGTATGTAAGGATGAAGACCAAATTCACCTTGAGAGTGGAGTGGTTGGAGTCGCGTCACAAAATTAACTTCAAATCTTTTGTGGTGCGAGTACCAACTCATCACCTAGAGACCTTCATGAAGGAAGAATTTTGGCCGTCGGGTGTCTTGTATCGGCGTTTTCGCGGAAGGTTACCCGACACCACGACTCAGCGCAATACGTCGCCGATCCAACGTAGTAAATAGATTTGTAAACTAGGTTAATAATTATGTATTAGTTTATGTTTTGTTTATTTCATTTGTGTATTTTTTTCTATGGGCCTTAGTAGCCTGATAATAAAGAATTATTATTATTATTATTATTATTATTATCCAGGGAAAATGCAGCAAGCGTCCTCATTTGTACAGTCACGAAGTTTTAGTTACGAGCATAGTATTTTCGTAATTTATTATCTAACTAGCTCAAGGAGATCGTGGCTAAATAAAAGCCAAACAGATCGATCGGTCAAATGTTTAGCTATGCTTGCCGCGGTCGGTCTGTGTATGACCATCCATTTCATACTGAGTTCCCTCCGTGCCTCGGAAAGCACGTAAAACCGTAGGTTCCAGAAGATCTTTGACAGTCGTTATGCGTAGTCAGTAGCCAGAAAATCTAACAACCAATCTTACCAAGGGGTATCGTGTTACCCAGTAACTGGGTTGTGGAGATCCGATAGGTAGTCGCTCCATGTAAAACACTGGTATTCAGCTGAATTCGGTTAGACTGCAAGCCGACCAAAAATAGTTGGGAAAAGGCTGGGCAGATGATGATAGATATACCTAATTGCAACAGACTAATTGAACAAATTTCCTGCAAAAAAACAGGACAACATACATTTCCAACTCGTAGGATTACGTCCATAGAAAATGCAGCAAGCGTCCTCATTTGTACAGTCACGAAGAAAATATGTTACAATTAGGCAACATTTGATGAAAAATTGTTTTAGTTACGAGCGTAGTTTTTCCGTAATTTATTATTTAACTAGCTTTCGCACGAGACTTCGACCGCTTGATTTTTCTATGGATCCTATCCTATCCTTATGGTTCTTTTTGTAAGTAAAATATAGTACCTATATAGCACTCAACACACTCACGCACTTAACTGGGTTGTGGAGGTCCGTTAGGCAGTCGCTCCATGTAAAACACTGGTATTCAGCTGCATCTGGTTGGAATGGAAGCCGACCCCAATATAGTTGGGAAAAGGCTAGGCAGATGTTGTGTGATAGCACTCAGGGATATTTTCTTCCGGTACCCTAATTTTTTTAATTGTAAAATATAGCCTACTAGCTTCTGCCCGCGACTTCGTCCGCGTGAATGTCGCTTATCATGGATGCAGACTAAGTTGCGAATTAAATCAATTTCAATTTCTTATTGGCAAACGATTTTTTTCGAATCAGACCAGTAGTTACAGAGTTTTGCGTTCAAACTAAAATCAACAATCGAACAAACAAACTTTTCAGCTTTATATTAGTAGAAATAGGTATATTATGTTCAGGTTACGTAAATTGTCTTCGCTGCAAACATTATTTCTCGAGTAAAATGCTTTTAAATTTTGCGTATTTGTAAGATTGTGTCCTCGGTTGTACTTACTAACATACTGCGGTCACCAATCCGACTGCCAGTGAAGTGATCATGTCCCCATTGACCGTTTCTTTGTAGCGATTCCACACTGAAGTAAATGTTTGCGGACTGATATGAATTCAGGTATAGTTTCAGTGTCGCTTTCGCTACTTCTTTTTATACTAAAAAATGAAGAAACTGTATATAATATTACACATACAAAAACAAAAGTACTTGGATAATACTTTTTATAAATGTACTTTGTCCTGCTTCAGTAATAATAAATACTAGAATTATGCAAAAAATCACAAAAGTAGGCACTTTTGTTGAAAACAGTTGATTTTCACACTGGAATGTAATGAAATCCGAACAAATACATTGTGTATCAATATATGTGTTTGCCTTGTGTCTGTTGTTGTTTATCCATACACGTATCTATTTATATATTTGTGTATGTATATCAGCTGTCTGACACCCATAGTACAGGGTCTGCATAGTACTGGGGCAGATATCCGTGTGTGCAATGTCCCCACATATTATTATTATTATATCAATCAAATTCTCCCATTTGCAGTAAATGATACTATTTTTATCTGACATAGCTATGAACTCGGGTTAAATAGTGAAAAACCTACCTATACCTACATTTATTTTTAAACAAAATACAATCGATTATCTTGACCTTTACATTAATTGACCTCATTCGATTTTCTCTGCGTATTCATTTATTTTTAGACGAAACCTAATCTTTCAAACACAAATTCATTCAATTTCTATATAAATAACTAAAGTATAGACAGCGTTTTGATTAGAAGATTTCCCTTCATTAAGTCCTTCGTGGAACAATAGCTTTTATATTTGAAGGTACTCTTGGTCCTTCCTCAGTCTTTCATGTTATCAAAATAAAAAGTCTGCAAACCTCAGAAAGGATTATAAAATATTAGGGTGATATTGACAGACCCTACATATACTATGTTCAAGTGCGAAATCACTTCATAATTTGTTACTTTTCAAGATTCGGTTTTCAATTTCAATGTAAAACTTACAGAGTTCAGAACCTTTGAACCGCTTTAATGTTTTTGCTGTTGCATTCGTATGCGTAGAAGACACTGACTTGCTCTTTGACATCCATTTAAAAGTCACTAAGTCCAGACATAAGGTTTGCCTCTGACCCATTAAGCGCAGTACGCTAAATTTGAAACTAACTAACAGGGTTAGGAACTCCACACTGCGCTCCAAAACGCAAATTACCGATGTAGCTGGACCAAATTTAAATGGAAGAGGGGCTATGTCTGCCGCATGCCGACGACTTCTTAGCCAAAACAGCCGGAGAATGGTCCACTAAAAACAATTGACAATTGACTTACAGGGGAGATAATTAAAATGGTCTGAGATCTTAGTCGCCAAACCCATAATTTTATAATGACTGATATTTTGAGAATAGATAAAGGCATATGTCGTTAAGACGATATGCATGCTTTTAAGGACGGAAGTTGCTGGCTGAAGTCTTTATAGCCAAACCAAGACCAAGCATTTATAGGCTAATAATGCTGTAAATTATAACCTAAGTTAACGTCACCCTGATTTATTGTTAGTGTTATCTAAAAGATAGTTTAATCCGAGCTGAGAGGGCTCACACTACACAAATGTATTGTTTCATGTTTGTGTGATTTATATTTAATGACCAATGATATACAAAAATTGTAGGTATTACATGGAAAACTGTGACAATATTCACAAAGTTACAGAAAATTGTTTGTACCAAAATTTAGTAATTTAATTATCCGCGAGATTAATGTTATCAGACTCTTATTTGTTGAACGGAAAATATTTTTTATTTTTGATTTCTGAAAATTGGTTCAATAACTTTTAATGAGAAATTCGCTTATACCTACTAGCTACCGGGAAATTTGCGTGTTTTTTAAGTGGGTAGCTGTAGGAAAGTTGTGATTAAGGAAAATAATATAGTCACAACAAATTGGGTAAAGCTAGTTCACAAATAATATGTAAGTTGTCCTTCGCCTACGTTATTATATTAGGTAACCGGGTTACCCTTAGTGGAAACTTGCGCGAAACGGCAACCAGCTGTTACATCCCGCTTTTTTAAACTTAATCAAATCTTTGTATGAAAAAAAGGACTGCGTGAAATCTTTGCGTTTATTCTCTATACAATACGACAGTGAACAGACATACTGATTTTCTTAGCCAATATACAAGGTATTAAGATCATCATCATCTGCCTAGCCTTTTCCCAACTATATTGGGGTCGGCTTCCAGTCTAACCAGATGCAGCTGAATACCAGTGTTTTACATGGAGCGACTGTCTACCGGACCTCCACGACCCAGTCACTTGGTTGTGGAACACGATACCCCTTAGTCTCTGGTTGTCAGAATTTCTGGCTTCTGAGTACTCATAACGACTGCCAAAGATCTACAAATGACAGCCGGGACCAACAGCTGTACGTGCTTTCCGAGGCACGAAGGGAATTCGGTATGAAAGGGATGGTCACCCATCCACAGACCGACCGCGGCTAGCGTAGTTTAACCTTTGACCGATCGATCTGTATGACTTTAACTTAACCACGAGCTCCTCACAAGGTGTTAAGATTAAATATACATACACTAAGTAAAGGGTGTGGGGGGGGGGGGGTATTATTAAAGGGTCATCTATCTAAATATATAAAAGCGAAAGGTCACTCACTCACTCATCACGAAATATCGAAAACCGCTTGATGTGTACAAATGAAATTTGGCAGAAAGGTAGTTTATAGTTAGTAGACGTCCGCTAAGAACGGATTTTGCGACAGGGCCGGATTAAGGAGGTCTAATGGCTCTCGCAAGTAAACACCGGGAACGAAGTCGCGGGTAGCAGCTAGTTGTACTTATAAATACGAACCACTTCCACTAGGGAACTAACCCTGAAGTGTAAAAACAAACCACTGTATGTCTATTCTGTTACAATCTCCCTCGGTGTACACCTAGGTGAAGTGAGCTGTCATCCGTACGTCTGCTTTGTCAATCCCTAGCATTGGGACGGGTGACAGCTCACTTCACCTAGGTGTTCACTGAGGGAGATTGTAACAGAATAGCTCTACTGTTCAGTACAATTTGAACGTTTTATTTTAGTGTATGTATATTAAAACTTTATATCATAGACATTTCAACTTCAAAAATCTTACTACTGACAAAAACTTTATTCGTTATCCGATTTCGATATTCTATTTAAAATAAATTCAAACGTTTATTAATATCTTAATTGAAACATCAGTAAGGTATTGGTACCGTGAACCACCACTTAATTAATACGCTTGCTTGACTCCAATTACTCACACAATACGTATTACGTGAAGTTTCCCGGTTGATTACTAATTACATTCATGTACTCGATATGCAAAGAGGAAATACGACTATCGACATCTGCAATCATTAGAGAGGAAAAACATTTAATTCTTTTCTTTTTTAGGGTTCCGTACCTCAAGAGGAAAAAACGGAACCCTTGGATCACTTTGTTATCCGTCAGTCTGTCTGTCTGTCAAGACCCTTTATCTCGGGAACGCGTGGAGGTATCGAGATGAAATTAAAACCATATACTCAAGTTTACGGTCCCTTGATGCTGTAAAAAATCAACCCTCTATGTTAACGTGAAAAAAAGATACGGCCGTTTATGTCGCAAAAAAACGCATTTATAATATTAGGTACATTAAAGTATGGATAGTAGGTATGGATTAGTATAGAAGTATGGATATGTACCTACAAATATGTACGGAACCCTCGGTGGGCGAGTCCTACTCGCACTTGTCCGGTTTTTTTTATTAATATTAATACTTAAGTCAGAGGATAGTAGCATAGTAAATTTAGTGCATGAATAAGTTAAATTTCGGTTGAGCAACAACGTATTAGATAGAGGGACGTCCACTGAGATGTTGTAACAGCAAGGTTCCGGATGAAAGCCGGCTTAGCGGCTGGAAGCGCGACGCACAACAACCCACAGTACGTGCGAGAGCCGGGAATAAAGGTTAAATGCCCCCGGGGCACACCGACTGTCGTGTGAACATAATCAGGGGTCGCACACATTTATTATTCAGTTAATTTTCCTAGTTTCTACCTTTTTATTATAAACCCACGATAGGGTTGAATTTACGCCTAAAGTTTCCTCCGGGGTAATTGATAGACATGTGTTCCTGAATTATTAAAATGACGATTAACCGGTGGAATTCCCTGCGCGGTAACATGGTTTCGTTGAAGCTTATAAACATGTATTTTTTATCCGAACGCGGTCAGGGGCTGGCTAATGATTATGTCCTTTAAATAACGTTATCATCACAGCTACGGTTCCTGAGAGACTGACAGAGATGTGATTTTGGGAACCTAGCTTCTGATAAGAACAAACATGATTTTTGCAAAAAAAAATTAGTAGGTACACACGGCTACACACCAAGCTATACATTTCCATTTAATGCTGATCTCGTATTGTATAGGATTTTCGTACAATGCGAGGTCAGCTTATACTGGAAATGTATAGCTTAATGTGTAGCCGTGTGTACATGCAAGATTTTTTTCTTTTGTGAAACGATTATTTTTAGAAATAATAATACGTTTAATTTGTTTCTCTTATAAAGGTACATAGATTGATCGCACTAATTTATTTATATAATTTTACCTTAATCTAGAACCATTGTGAGACATCATGAACATATTTAATTATTCGTTCCTTTCAAATTCCCTGTTGATGTCTGAAGTATCCCAATCTTCCGTCAAAACTTTCAAAATAACAATCTCAATAATTAATGAGAGCAACACAATAGATTCTCAGATTTCATCAATCTATCTTTAATCTCAGACAATGCATGCAATTTAAGACTGTAAACTGAACCTCTGAAACTTAATCTTCAGTCTTAAATTGGAGTCAATGTTCTACGGCACATTTACAAAACTTCCTGCAAACGATTACTGGCAAAGTGAATACGATTTTACTTTGTCTTATTAATAATTTTAAGTATGGATATATTTAGTATTTTCATTAAAAACATAATAGAATCATTTAACCTATACTTACTATAAAAAATAAATAAAATAATCTTTATTTCGGATAAGCAATATCCATAGATACTAACCCATAGTAAACAAAAGGATAAGTTATACCTTGTTAGTAAACTAATCTACCAGGCTGTTGTTCGAAATGCATCTTCTAACAAAATGGGAGGGGCTTGCATCTTAGTTAAAAGTGGTATACAACGGAAGGAATTGCCTAAAATTACGAATTTATCTTGTTCGGGCATATTTGAATGCTGTGCTATTGAGCTTACGCATTAAGGGATAATTGTAATCTGTATCTATAGAGTACCAAATATAAAAAATCTTAATTTTTGCCTAGATAAACTTGAAATGGTACGAGAAATATCACGATCACGTTATAAAAACATTGTTATTGCAGGAGATTTTAACATAGATATGCTTAAAAAAAATAATCACACAAATGCACTTGATTATTTGTTAATGAGATATAACTTGAAATTAGCATTAAGACGCCTACTCGCATGGCAAACATGACATGTATAGACAATTTTGCGCATAATTTTAGTAAATCTTGCAAAACTGATGTGCTAGAATTTCCGTTGTCCGATCATACGACACAGCTCGTTCACTGTCCTGTCCAAACAAAATGTGTGTAAACTGTTGGTATGCAGCTAAAAGGGATTATAGTGAGGAAAACATAGCCAAGTTCAAAGGCCACATCAAAAATCTTACCTTTTCTGAGATTTATAACACGGATGACCGAATGTTGCCTATAGTAGTTTTATCGACTCTTTCAAGCTTTTGTACGATTTGTGATTTCCAATTAAATTGATTAAAATAAATGTTATTAATTTACCTAAGTGGCTGTCAAAAGGAATCAAATTGTGTAGCCAAAGAAAAAGAAAGCTTCTGTGGCAGATGAGACTAAACCGTAAAAGTAGAGTAGTAATATTCAAAATTGTACAAAAGAATTATACACTTGACACAAAAGGCGCAAAATAATCATAAAATTAAATTATCTAAAAATAAATCTAAAACTACGTGGCAAATTAATAATCGCGCAAAGCATAATTTACCTAAGCATAACATTTATAAAATTAATGTTAGAAACCTTATTGTATCAAATCCCAAGAGCATTGCTGAAGCGTTTAATAACTACTTTATCGATAAAATTCAGCCGTAACAGAATGACGCTGGGAAACCTAAACACAGTAAATTAAACGCGAGATAATAATGACATTGAATAATACAAGCAGCGTAGGATATGATGGTATTACTACAAAAATACTCAAACGCGTATCAATGGAAATATGTGGTCACGTAAATCATATAAGTAACCTCAGTATAAGCACAGGCATCTTCCCCGATGCCTTAAAAACTTCAATAATCAAGCCATTGTTTAAGAAAGAGGATAGAGAATTAATGGACAATTACCGGCCAATCGCACTTATACCGGTGATTTCCAAAATATTTGAGAAATACATTTATAACCAACTATATAAATTTATTGATAAAAATAACGTTCTATGTGACGAACAGAAAGGATTTAGACAACATAGAACTATTAATATGGCTATTTATGACTTTATTTATAATGTTATTTAGAATGTCGACAAACGAGTACCTGTTTCCGGCATATTTTGTGACATGACACAGGCCTTTGACCATGTAGATTACGCTATTCTCTTAAAAAAAGTTGAAGCTTACGGTATTAGAGGTAATCTGCTTAATCTTCTTGAGTCTTATCTAAAAGACCGAAAACAAATAACTGAAATTTGTCAAATTAACCCAGATAGCAAGCGCGAAGAGATATATTGATCCTCAGAGCGTAAAGTTATGTTTGGAGTACCACAAGGGGGCGTATTGGGTCCTTTTATATTCATATTGTACATAAACGATTTACCTGAATGTATTGAACAACCAATAACGCTGTTTGCGGATGATAGTACCGTGGCATTGTAGAATCCCATTTACGTTACGTTATAAATATTCTGGGGAAACTCAACCGAAAGAGAAACAGTTTTTAAATGCCAGAAAAGATGTCTACGCGCGATGTTTAAGCTTAAATCCACCGATAGTTGCATGCCATACTTTAAACAGCACAAAATATTAACACTACCTAGTCTGTACATAATGGAAGTAGCTGTGTTTGTGAAGTCGAACCCAAATCGTTTTAAACGTCTGGCTGACGTAGTTCCACGTAATAGACGTGACAACAACTTACTATGTTCCTACCCCGCCAAAACGGCACTAATGCGCAAGAGTATTTACTGCATGGCTTCAGTCATTTATAATAAACTGCCTAAGCTTTGGAGAGAAATGCCTCTATCATTATTTAAAATCAGACTCCGAAGCTTTTTAACCCATAAAGCATACTATACTGTCAGCGAATTCCTTACTGAGAAATCATTTTGAATAAGCATTGTCTATCTTTATAATATAAATTGTGTTACATTACAGTGATCTAGATAAGTTGTGTTGTTGCCTTTATTGTTTTAGAGTCAAATTATGATTGTTTGCATGCCTATCGGCAAAATATGGCTCATCCCACCTTTTATCTGTTCATCACCATGTACTGTACCCGTATTTGCAAAATAAATGACTTACTTAAAATAACATCACCTAACAAAGGAGAATCGTATCTTCCCGTTATAGTCTTTAGGATGGAGTTGGAGCTGTCCCGCACTCTGCCGAGGAAAGAGATAGATTTCTGTCTGACGATGGCGCGGAAGTCAGGTATGTTTGCACGTGCTTGTGCAAACACACCTGACGCACTGCAGAAACGGGGCAGCCCCATCAACATTCTGAACCCGTTATTATACGGGACCAGTAAGGCGCTGTTATCGCGCTGAGTAAAGCTCATCCACAGGCTGCACGTGTAAAACATAGGTATAATATTATAAAGAAGTAAAGTTAGTTTGCTTTTTTGTTTGTAAGGTGTAATCTCAAGAAGTACAACAATTATTACAAGAATTATTGTACTGTTAAAAAGCTACACTATTGCCCAATAATTTGGCTATGGTTTATTGTATATTTGAAAGTATAAGAATTCCTATGGTGCGGACAGAGGAACCGTATCATTATGCATACTGTATTCAAAAGTCAGTCCCGTGTCCGTGTCCCGTGTCCGTGTCCCGTGTCCGTGTCCCGTGTCCGTGTTCCGTGGGGTGGCCGAGCCATAATAACACTCGCCCATTTCGTCCCGAGGGTGTCGTAGAATAAAGCAGCTTCCGTGTACCTCACGACACTCACAACACTCACTCACTCGTAACCTCACTGCGATCCCCAAGACGCCTGCCAAGCGTGGGGATTATGGCACCCCCTCCCCCTTGGGAGAGGTTTTTGTCCAGCAGTGGACGTCTTCCGGCTGATGATGATGATCCAAAAGTCTGCTTTCTGTATCAAGTCTTTAAAACCAGCCGCCCAATGAAAGCATTCTGGGCCCTGATTTCACTAGTCTACAAAATGTTTCAGTGGTTTCTCGATGAGACGTACCTACATTTTGGAACAAGCAACTGCTTCAACTTTCTGACTAACTGACCGACTAGCTGCTCTTTGATAATTCAAAAGTACCTGTAGATGGTTTAATTGAAATAAATGCTTTATCTTTGACTTTGTTAATTCTGTGAAAAGATACAAACGACCAACCATTATAACATTTTTAAATTCTCTGGGATGTTGATTGAGCTATATTAAGCCTAATTTTCAGTACTGACTATAGTATGTACAATTACAAAATTCAAATTATATTAAGTATTGTTAACTTTAATAAAACTGTTTAACACGAAATGTGAATAGGCACGTTGATTTCGTATTGGTATTCACGTCAGGATCGACAGCAAATGTTAAATAAATCCGTATTCGCATTATCGGCCAAATTTTGATTTGGCATTTCACGTAAAATATGGATACAGAATTGTGCATTAAATTATGTAAACTCTAACTGAAAGTATACCGTTCTAAATAGCATTTTGTTTTAAATGAATCACATCAAAAACTTTTATATTCGTTAAAGAGTTATATACATACTAGCTGACATACTGACTGATAAGAAATATTTATTTATTTATTAACTTATCATCACTATCATTACAGGAAGATAAGTTACAGGAAGAAGAAGAAGATAAGTTCAAAATAACAGTAAATAGCTTATAAACTAAGCCCTACAAAACCAAACCAAACAAAAACCTAAACCAAACCAAATGGTAATAGGATTGTATTAAGTTAACTTCGCGGGAAATGTAAGACTATTGTGCGCACTTCTTCTAGCGCAACACTCAGGGATGAATCTTTAAAAACAATTTATACAATTAATTCCTAATGGGTCCCGAGTAGACAGAACCAATTAGCTAGGTAAGTAGGTACTGGCGGCTAGACGAGCTATCAAAAGCGAAACTATTTCTGTCTACACTGCTTAAAATAGCAAGCACATCAATTCAGTATCCTTTGACAAACAAACCGCTGAGTTGCCCAAATCATTTCCTCGTAAAAATGTTTAATTTATAACTGATAAACTAATTAGGGGTTTAACTGTAGCAGTGATTCTGTTACAATTTGTCCCTCAATAAATCTTTGTACCCGCTTTAGAACGTCGTCTCCGGTAGGACTTTGCCTCCCCGATTCCTCCGTTTCTCTTGTTCTTGTGTCATCTCCGATAAATCCTTTAAGAAAGCGTTTAAATCGTTCGCCATTTGCTCAGTTGCGGTGTTCGAGAGACTTGAAAGACATTTACCGTAGTTAGTTCGACCCGCAACTCCTTCGGCACACTTTAATTGCGAGCCATTTCTTATTTTTCTGAAATAAATAATGACGTTGTTTGTTTTGCAACTGTTTTGATGCGATAAGTCACTCCTAGTTTGTTCCAACCTAATTGTTTTAGTGAATTTGATAAATTAAGTTTCCAAGTGTTATGAAGGGTGCTCACAATCCCATCAATACAATGTCTTATTAATTAGTCGAATAATTGGTAGGAAAGAGGCTTCCCTTCCATCCGGTCACGTCGTCCAAACTTCCGGCCAGCCATTAAATTAAGAGCAACTAAACTTCATTTATCTCGGCTTGTTACTTCCACGGACGATAAGGTTCAGAAACACGGCTGGAAACTTCCACAAACTTACAGCTAACTTCGACGAAAAGTTATCGAATCACGCCGATCGTTCGAAAATTTGTTACTTACTCAATATTTTAAATAATCTTCTTTGCAACACTTCTTATCTCCAAAGTTTTCACTCCCTTTAACTCGATTTGATTATGGAGTGATAATAATTTACCTGCGTAAGACTTAAGTTGCTTAATTTTGTTAATTAATTCTTGTAAGTACATTTATTACGTTTGTAATTTCCTTACGAATTCCACTAATGAAGTAAAGTAGTACTAAAGCCGTTTGTACCTGAAAATAACCTCCAATTTAACAGTAAAATGTTTTTTTTTCACATAAAATCTTAACGCTGTTACTACGACATTTGTCTTAATTTGAAAATCTCTCGTACGTTTCTAGTATTCTAGGACTACGATAATTTATGGAAAAGGGGGGAGGGAACCCAGGGCCTCCCTGGGTGAAACGGACAAGTTTTCACATTTTCGTTTACGAGTTTTAGACAGTACAATAGTATGGCGTAATAACCGACCTTAATTTGTAGAACATATCGATTCACGTAGGATATTTAAAGTGGAATAAACTTCTTACATTGAGGCAGCGGTGGTCGCGTGACGAGCCACGTTTCGAGCGGGCGCGGGCGCGGGGCCACACGCCAGCCCCAGCCGCCAGCCGCGATGCGATACGCAAATATTTATATCGCCCCCCACGGCACAAGTCATTGCCTGAAAGCGTTGTCTTGTACCAACCTCGTTGTAAAGAGAAAATATTGCCTGTCGATGCTATTCACAACTAAGTCACGGCACAAATAAGTCGCGTTGCATAACGCCCATTCAAAGGCATCGCCCCAAATTAAGATTAAGTGAGGTTTTACACAATATTGTGATTTATCGGCAATATCTTTTTTATGTTCGCACTTTTAAAGGACCCGATCTCGTTTATAATTCAGTATTATGAAACAGGACAAATATTGATGTGAAAATTTTAAGTTTCAAACGTTTTCTTTAGATCAAATGCGACCATAGTAAAAAGGGGCTAGACATTTTATTGTTTGCATTCATGTCTAGGCTTAATGAGGCATTGTTAATAAAACTTGGATCAACATATTTATTTTTGTACAAATGGAAAAGTCTTGTAAAACGATCGTGTACGGTTTAACAGTAAATGATATTATTGTTTTTATTTGTTCGTTGGTTTTAAAACGCCCTAACTGGAAGTTTGAATGTTTTGCGCAACATACAAAAGACGTGATTGTAAAAAAGAAAATGAAAATTGGCTAGTGTGCGTGATCACGTTGTTTTAAAATTAAACGATAAACACTATTTGTAATTTTGGATTACGCAATATCGACTATGCCTTAATGGCATGCCAGAATATCATATTTAAAGACGCTATCAAACAAACCGACGTTGCAGAATATAAATACCTAATGAATAATATCCTCTTTTGTCTCTTCAACAAAGAAATCTGCATAAAAGGTTTTACTGGTAAGCACTATCAGCAAGTCTGACAAATAGACGTAAAGGAGTTTAAGCGCTTGTTTGCACGGGCGCTTTTTTAAAGCGGATATTTTTTTACGGCGCATTTATTTTTGCACTCCAAGACAAAAATCGCCGACATCACTTAAAAAGCAGCCAATCTTAACAACTTCGCTGTCCGCGAAGCAGACACAATAGTTAAACAATCAACATGAATCATATGTGACTTATGGGACAGGGAAATGGATAACTGGGACTAGACTGGCTACATCTGCCGCATGTTGAAAGGATCATGGGCTAAAACAACCACAATGTAGGTCCCGGAAAACGTCCAGCAATATCGTGGCAGACCTAGGCGATGATGGCGGGATGAGTTGGTCGCTTACAAGATAGATTGGTCCACACTAGTTTTAGAGAGAGAGAATGGGAAAGAAGTAAGGGAAGCCTTACTTGGCTTTAACGCCTGGCTCAACATCAGTGCGCTTGAAAAATAACTCAACTTGGGTGACTATAACCCTATTGACTTACACGTGGGTACCGGCAGCCTGCTAGCATTGAGTTTATATTGTAATTAGCCCGGAACACACAGAAATAAAACAATAAATATTGTATTACTGTGTTTTGAATCACAGTCATCAAACAAATTTTATTTGATGGCTATGTCTAAATCGATTCCATCAGTTTTGTGTTTGTGATAATTATGTGTTTATACCTAATTGGGTAGATAATTATATACACATAATGTGTGACTGTAAGCGAGTTTTAGGTATATTTTAAGTAGGTAGGTATATTGTCTTAATTATTTGTAAGTTGTTGGACTATATAGTTATATTACAAAGACTAAACTTGTTATGAAACCTAAGTATTTGAAATCAGCTTTCTACAGATTTAGGATATAACGAGCGATTCACGTTCATTGTTAAAACATATTTGAAGATGAATCGATGAAATTATTCTTGTTTTGAATATTTTAGCTTGACCTACATACCTACTGTGTGCCCCATAAAACACAATTAAAAATTAATATTTCCTAGTATTAACTGGGAAATATTAATTTAAACATAATTATTAAACATATTAAACTAATGTAAACATAATTACCATTATCTAGAATTCTGAACTATTCACACAAAGCGCTACAATATCTAATTTACATTATTTAACATTTATTAATAATTATTTCGATTTTGGAGGGTTAAAGAAAGTAAACCAGAGTAAAACAATGGATACTAATTACTAAATTATAAGAAGGTATTGTTTATCAAACAGCTATTTTCGTTGTAGACTTTACTGGCCTAATATTAGGGTAATTCAAACTAATGCATAATGAATGCTGAGTGAGCGAAACGGTGAACGAATGAAAACTATTTTTGTAAAAATAATCAATTCACGATAAGTTTCATAAGTTTTAAATTATATTCAGTATTCCGATTGTAAATTGAATATTCTATTAACACTTTGGATTTTTCCGCCGGCATTTTATCACGATGAAGCACGCTATTATTAGGTACAGCACTGGCGGTTTGTCAGCGTTTCTTCGGCGTGTTAGCGGTGTTTCGCAGGTGACGTTTTTCTCATGTCAATGGCATTTTATCAATGACTATTGCATGTTTTATTGTTATGCCTAGAAGACACAACAACTGTAAATATGTAATGAGAGGAAACAGAAGTGTCATTTTGTAAAAACCTCCCTCGTTGAAATTGACGAACAGGGTAGCGGGTTCGAATCCCGCCCAGGGCAAACATTTGTGTGATGGGCACTTGTGTTTGCCTTAGTTTTGGTTGCTGTTTATATATATGCCTACGTATCTTTTTATATATTTGCGTATGTGTATCAGCTGTCTGACACCCATATGACAAGGTCTGTTTGGGGTCATAGGCCGTGTGTGTGATGTCCATTTTTAATTATTATAATTAGGCTTAAGCTTGACAGCTCACCTCAAGTTCATTTTACGATAAAAAGCCAGATGGTAAACGAGGTTTAACAGAATACCTTTAACAAAATACCGGCAGATCTGGGGAATAATAATGACTAATTGTATACGAATCACTACAGTTTAAAGTACTAAATATAAATAATTACATATTGAAGTTGCACTCCAAATATTAATTCCATTGTTGTATGTATCCAAACATTTATTACAAAAGCGGGGTCATCAGCTGCCTAGCCTTTTCCCAATTATGTTGGGATCTAACCGTATGCAGCTGAATATAAGCGTTCGATTGCGTTGACTATGAGCCACTATTGCTGAAACTGGAGCACTACGGGATTAGTAAAACATCTCTTGATTTACAAAGGTCATACCTGAGGGATAGACGGGTAAACGTGCAGGTTAACGGCGTGAACTCATTGGGGTCTGAAATGACTATGGGTGTCCCTCAAGGCTCAATATTGGGTCCATTTCTATTCTTAGTTTATATTAATGATTTACCCCAATTACTTCAAAATCAACCAAAGATGGTTGCCGATGACACGTCATTGATTTTTAAAATAGACAGACGGTCACAAAATCTATACGACGTAAATGACGCTATTCTTCAGGTTCAAAATTGGTTTACGGTAAAAAATTTGGTACTTAATGAAAAAAAAACCTAATGTTATCTTTTCAATTCATTTTACCAAACGTTAGGAATAGCTAATGTGATATCATACTAAATGGAGAGAAACTGGAATTTACTAGTCAAACGGTTTTCCTAGGAAGCTAGACGAGAAATTACAATGGGGACCTCATATAACATCTAGTGTGGGGCTACTAAGCTCCGGCTTATGCAGTTAGAAAGATAAGACAGTCGACAGATATCAAACTGCGTGTTTGGTCTATTTTAACTACTTTCACAGCATTATGTCGTATGATATTTTATTGTTGGGTCGGGCTGCTGACATTGAATCCGTTTTTATTTTACAAAAAAGAGATGACAGAGCCATTTATAATCTACGTCGCCGCAAATCTCTTCAAGAACTATTTAAAAATTCTAATAGGTATAATGGCAGTGCCTTGCCAATTTATTTATTTATGAAAATATTATGTATGTGAGAAAATACCTACATATGTTTAATAAAGTGATAGACATAACTTTAATACTAGAAACAAAGACAACCAACCAAGCACAACCATACTCAACCATATTTTAGATTGTCTTAAGTCCACATACATCTTTTATGGGGTAATGGGTAAAAAAAAAAACTTAATATAATACTTAATATAAATATTTATATATATACATTTGATTCTTCTTTGTACTTAAACACTGCTCTGGCTCACACACTGATTAATTGTTTGTTGAAATATAAGGAGTGGTCGTCTACTGTTTCAACATTTGTAAATATGTGATCACTATGTGTCTATAATATTAATAATAACAACAATAATGACATTTGTCGGGCATGTCACCGGCCTGGAGAATCAATCCGTCACATTATCTCTGGATGTTCTCGTCTTGCTAACGAAGAGTACTTGCATAGGCACAACCTTGTGGCAAGGATTACCCATCAGCAACTTGCTCTGAAATACAACCTCGTGGAATCAGAAGTACCATACTACAGGTATGTGCCCGATCCAGTTCTTGAAAACGGCAATGTCACATTGTACTGGGATCGATCCATCATCACTGGCAGGACTATTGTAGCCAATAAGCCTGATGTAGTGGTGGTGGATCGATTGGAGAGGCGCGCAATGATTATTGACATAGCAGTCCCACATGATGTGAACCTCGTGAAGGCCGAAAAAGACAAGCAAATAAAGTATCTTGACTTGGCCCGCGAGGTTGTCGACATGTGGGATGTGGACTCGGCGATCATTGTGCCGATAGTTGTTACAGCCAATGGCTTAATTGCCAAGAGCCTCGACCAACATCTAAGGAGGCTCTCGTTAGGCGGCTGGATCAAGGGCTTGATTCAGAAGGCAGTACTTCTGGACACGGCCCGCATTGTCCGGAGATTTCTCTCTTTGGAGCCCTGACCGCCGGTAGCTTGGACCCTGTTCCCGATACCGGTGGGCTATTATTTTTTATATTTTTAAATGTTTTCATTTATTTTTTTATTAATATTTAAAAATGTAAATTATATGTATATATGAATAATAAATGGAAATAATAATAATAATCATTTATTCTCTCTTCACAAAAGTGGTCTTATGATAAAGGCTTAAAACTATATAACCATTTCCACCTTTGTGAGAGACTGGTGCCTGAGATAGGTTTTCAGAGTAAAACCTGTGTTACGGGTCACCAGGACGCCTATCGTAACTTAGCTGTCATTCCTTAACCCTACATAGCTAACGTTCCTAAACTTCTATAATAAGCTAACCATTCGACAATTTGACGATCATTTTTAAAATGTGTTTTTTATTAAAATTATATTTCATTTAAGTCATGTTTATTATAAATATAGGAAATATGGGACATTAATTAAAGATAATTATTACAAAAATGAATATTTATTAAACTTTGAAGTACTAAATCACAAATCTTAAATTTCACATGTTACTTTGAGATTATTGATCTCAAAGTAACATGTGCAATGAAATGTTACAATGACTAAATTAGAAACTATTGTTTAGATATCTCGTGATTTTTTATTTGTATTATAAAGAAAAAGCTTTAAAATTAACCGTAAGTATTAAATGACTTAGATTTTTTTGGCACAAGTTTGATAAAAGTCTACTGTATGTTCGCCACTAGGGAAACTGCAACTACTGCAGTGATTCTTTGTCATGTGCCTTTTCTTATAGGAACACAAACTGCAGCTTTTCCTTTTCGTTGTTGAAGCGTGTTCATGTATGAAAGGACTTTCAGAACTAGATGTTTCAAGAATTTGACCTTGACCTTCAGCACGTGTCTAATGGTTAGCATTGTTGGCAATTCATGCCAACGTTTTAGCCATGGCTGCATGGCAGTGCTTTTTCTCCAGAAACTAAGATATTATGGCATATGACGTTGAAGTTGATACTCGATATAATCAGCATAATTATCCTAAAACATGCACATATTTGAACACATCTGGTCAAATGTGCCGCCTATTGTGGCATTGTAAAACTTTATCATTTTTGTTTTTTAGATGTTGGGTTCACAGTTTCTTCGTCGTCACACGAGGACAACAAATTAATATACCATTTTGTTTGGCTTCAGTTTGAATGGTAGAAGAGTTAGTGACCCATCATAACAAAACATCAACCAACAAACCATCCTCATTCTCACTATCAGAAAAAACATATGTGTGTTGACATAATCTTCATTATTTAATTAACGAACCAAGTCGTCATCTGTGATCAACCTTGCAGCCATATTTCACTATCAAACGTTATAAATAAAAAAACAAAGCTAAAAATCAACACAAAGTGCAGGTCTAAAAGTTACGCATAAGCTAACCATTCGTCAAATTGACGAGCATGCAGTAGGTATCTCCAAAACTAAAGTACTTTCCAGCCAAACATGGCCACCACGCGACGCAGTCTAGTGGTCACCAAGTTGGCGCAAAACCGCGATTTTGTAAGTAAAACCATTACAAAGGAAGAGGGAGATATTTTATTAGATGATCGTCATTTTGACGAACGTTAGCTTTCTAGGGTTAATCTGTGATACTTTGTACACGCTTTAATATAGTGTTTTTTGTGTAAGGTACATCGTATTTGCTTATATTATATAATTCCTGTCAATGCAAATATTGTTAACATCATTTTAAATAAAAGAGTAAGTATGGAGTTTCTTGCCCATTCTTCTCCATACTAAACTACCTTTTGGAATGGGCAACTAGAATCTTTTTTTTTCTCATTTGACGTTCAAAAGTGCCTTATAATGGTCTAATTGAAATAAATTATTGAACTTTGACTTTGACTTTACCTTGACAGTATTGTATATGGAGCTACTACCTATCTAAGTTCCACAACCCAGTTACTGGGTAACACGATCCCCTTGGTAAGACTGGTTGTCAGACTTTCTGGCTTACCTTGACCTTTAGCGACTTTCAAATATCTACGAATGACAGCTGTGACCAACGGTTTTATATGCTTTCTGAGATACGGAGGGGTCTCACAGAATACACACACACACACACATTATTATATTTCCGTCGTTACGAAGTCGTCTGCGAAGAAACGAACATCGCATAGTATGGTGATGAATCTGCTGGTCAATCCACTGAAGGTGACATCTTCTATAAATTCTGTAGATGGCATAAACTGTCGCCAGCTACACCAAAATGAGGATCAGAAGCAAGATTATATTTGTGACTTCGATATGCGTCCCTAATTCTTCTATTGAAGCCTGGTTACTGCCCGAAGCGGCGTTCTGGGCAATGATCACCTCCTTCTTTGATGTACTGGTACCCATCTTCTCTGGTGGTAATTATGAATCGTATAGCCGAAGTAAGAGAGTAGTAGCTCGGTAGCGCGCATTACAAATTATACAAACGAACATTTTGTACTAAGTCCCATTATATGGGCATGGTATTCAAAACAAATCAAACCTTGCGCTTTGGCAGAGGGTCGCCTGAATGCTTGTGTTCGCACAAGCATTCAGGCGACCCGCACCCCCGGCCATAGGCAGAGGTGGAACACCGCGGTGGTTTTAGCCGGTAAGAGTCCGGCACCCCCACGATGGAGGAAGTCCACGAGGATTTCCACCGCGCAACAAAAAAAAAAGAACATAAATAAGTGTCGCCATGTAAGGCGGGATCTCGAGGAGATATTTAAACACCGAGAGCTGAATCAATACTGTCTTTATTATATCGATTAAACAATTAGAAGGTTTATATTATATAAATAAAGGTCCCTAATAAACTGATATTATTTTGATCATTGCAGTTACAGTTTTTAATTATTATTTGAATTAAATTCTTATTTTTAATTAGTTATTTATTAATTTTAAAACCTACTTTAAAACTTATACCTACAGTTTTAATTGATATGAGTACTTACTATGAATATATTTTAAATATTTACAATTTTAAATGTTATGAATTTACAATTACAATTATTATAAATTACAATTATTATTACAATTATTATAAACTATTATAAACTATTACAATTATTATAAACTATTACAATAATTATAAATAAATTTGAAATATTGATGTATTGCAATTTTAAATTATTAGGTATTGACTTGATCTTACGTGAGGACTCGACGTGTAATTACATGACCTAGATTTAATAAACTAAAGAAGTCTTAAATTGCATGTACACGTATTATAATCCTAAAATGTCAATGTTCTAAATTATTATTTGATTTTTTGACTGAACAGTTGCACGACCGTAAGGTTGAATATAGTGTAACAAATAAATTGTATAACACCTAATGTACATCCTATATTCTAGCAAATAAAGGTATCATTCATTCATACAATTGTACGAAATAAGGCTGGTTACATGCATTAAGGTTGATTACACACTACAACCCATCCACGGACTGACCGCGGCCAGTATAGCTTAATCACGCCCGATGGATGATGACCGTACGGCTTTAACTTGGCTACAAGCCCCTCCATGATTACAAAAGCGGTGTGTTTGAATGTGTTCTTATGGGCTTTAAAACAACATGAAAATTAGGGACATGTGTAGTGTTTGTGTTAGACTTAGGTACTTGAAATAAATCGGGTACGTTTATTTTCACACTTTTAAACAAGAATAAATAAACATAGAATTTTGCTGATACGTTATGCCTATAGACTTCTTAAATCATAGAAGTGTAATGTCCAATGGCAAAATATAGATTTTTACTTTTATCACGTTTTTGCAACTCTATGTTAGTGATACCATTTCAGGATATCTAATATGTAGATACAAATTGTGCGTACTGCTAGGGAGTGGAATTCCCTGCCTGAGTCTGTGTTTCCTGATAGCTACAACCTGGGAGTCTTTAAGTCAAGAGTGAATAGGTTACTTCAAGGCCATCGTGCTCCATCTTAGACCGTATTATCACTTCCCATCAGGTGAGATAGTGGTCAAACGTATCAATACATAAAAAAAAACGTTTGTACCTCTTTACATTTTCTTTCTTCACTCTATGTATTGTTCAGATTCTACCCTTCAGATGACTTATATTTATGTGATACCTTCACAAGCTTCTAAAAAGTAAATGTAGATATAAAAAAATATCGACTACGTAGGTAATACTATTTTATGATTACTATCTACAGACCTTTGATCCACTACACATGAATTTGAAAATAGAAACTGATACGTGATGCCCCCACACTTCTAATCCGCAGTGGTCCGTAAAACATGTCCAGACGTTTGAAGTCGCGAAAGCTTCGTGCTATAAAGATTTTTCTTTACTATTTACTATACAGTCCAATCTACACTGATATTATAAAAAGGTGAAGTTTGTATGTTTGTAAGTTTGTATGTATAGTTGGTAATCTCCGAAACTATTCATTCGATTTCAAAAATTCTTTCACCAATAGGAAGCTACGCTATACCTGAATGCTATAGGCTATATTGCATAATTAAAAAATTAGGAATCGTTGAGAAAATTCATGCGGACGAAATCGCGGGCAAAGTGCTAGTATGCAATGTAACTGTAGTGTAAAAAACATACCTACACTACCTATGTGTGCATCAACTTGGCGTTGAATCCCCTCGGAGAGACAGACGTGCTGATATGAATGCATGGATTGAAGTTTTAAAAAGTAAAAACCGGGGAAACGTGATAAAATATTATTTCCTTTGTACTTCGCTACAATGGATTTTATGCAGTTGTCCGTGACGTTTGTTCCATAAGGTAACTGCAGCGTACTGGTGGTGAATAAAACAGCTGCCACAATTAATAATTATCATTACGTAATTTTCAACCGACTTCAAAAAAAGAGGGTTACTATCAACACGTATTTTTTTATGTTTGACCACGCGTCTCTTTTCTATGTGTAGTCCGATTTCGATGATTATTTAGTTGATAGTGTATATTATACCTTAAAGTTACTCTCATAAAAATTTCAAGAAAATATTTCACCCCTGAGGGTAGACAATTAAGGGATGACTAAAATTTTCTAGTGTCACCGTTTCGTAATTAATTTGTATGATATGAAGTAGGCACTAGAAAGCGAAAAAACACTTTTTTTACAAAAATAAAACAACCGCCTTCAAAAAGCAAAAAGTAAAATTCGCAAGTCAGTGGCAATGCAAAACAACAAACAAAACCAATGCCGGTTGTCTTTTTTGTAAAATGTTTTTCTCTAGATAACTCAAGTCATTTATTTTTATAGACAATATTTACACGAATAATAAAAAAAGAAAATCTAACTATCAAGTAATTATTTGTGTTTCTCTTATACTCGTACCAATATTATAAGCTGATGAATTTGTTTGTGTTTTTGTTTAAACGTGTTAATCTAAGGAACTATTACATTGATTTTGAAACTTCTTTCGCCAATCATAAGCTATGTTGTTTCCTAGTGCTAGTTATATTTTACTATCAAAACATTTAAGAAAATTCACACGAATGAAATTGCGGCCAAAAGCTAGATAGTAGATAGTACCTTGACTTTGCCTCTTTCAAGCAAAAACTGTGAAATCCTTTACAGTAATGAATAAATACATTACTGTAAAGGATTTCACAGTTTGACCCCAAAACAATAGAGCGGGTTACACAACAAACACCAATTAAAAACTAGGCTTATCTACTTAATAATACTAAAACCCTGAAAACAAAATTAAAAATACTAAAGTCTATTAGCTACCGAACTTTACAAAATAGTATAATATTCTAAACTAATATATAATCTAATTTTTTACATCATACCTATATATTCTAATTATAACTCACCAAATTCAACAAAACTATTGCGAATTCAAGCCTCTCATGCAATTCGTTGAGCACACAGATTGTGCGGGTGAGAGGTGTTTTTGCCAATAGATTGCAATGGTTCCTGCAGCAGACACGGCCAGCAGCGACGGTCGCCGCCGCACGCACAGCTTCAGGTGACGCAGCACACCCGGGTTATGTGCTACTCCACGCAGGAGTGCATACGCCGCGAGTGTGAATTCCCGTCGGACCCTGAGTTCGTTGTACCCCACCATACCAAGTACAAACAGTGTAGGATACATCAGCGGGTAAAAAGGGTAAACCCCATAAAGTTTGAAATACAAGTGTCTTGTAAATTTATTTTGCACTCGCTCCAGCATGACATGTATTTCGCTTCATGAGGAGCCCAAATCACCGCACTGTGTTCCAAATGACTCCTTACCAAAGCGTCATACAGCACCCTGAGCGTAGTAATATTTATGCATCAGAATAACACATAGGCTATAATTTGAATGAAATGGGGGAAGTTCTAATTTCACACGAGGGAAGTCACGGACGCCACCTAGTGATTTCATAAGTCTTTTAGTTATATTAAGTACCTACTCTATGTTACTGTGTATGACACTATATAAAACAATTTGCCTTCTGGCCATTGTTTTACTGACAAATATACATCTTGACGATTATTTTACTTGCTCGGACTGGCCGTTGCGTCACGGACTCTAATTTCGAATTCCGCGTAAGTCGTAGATATTTTCTGTGCGTGCTCTCGGACTTGTACTGGTAACATTAATTTGTGCTCAATAAATGTGGCCAATATTCTAGAAAAATATTGCATTAAAAAGGATGTTATTCTGCTATCTAAACGTAATACGTAGTGTCATTTATGAAACTTAATAGTATATAGGTACTTAATGCTAATTAGATAGGTATCTAAGTCCAGTGCAGCTAGCTCTGGAATTGCCCAATTAGAACGGCAGTAGCTATGAAGTCTACAATGAGTATGTTTGCTCACTGTGGTATCAGTATTAATTCAACAAGCGGGACAAGTGAATTCCAACTGCAGCGCTGAGACACTGAGACACGAACACTAAGCTATCGAACGGTTATATTATACTGCAGCTATTCTCTAGGGTAACAATGCTACAAGACCCAAAATAAAACGATAGTTATTTCTAATTTAACATTTATAAGGAAAAAAAATGTTAAAAACACAAACCTTTTTTTATATTTTACACGTGTATCATTACGTATTAGCACAATCTCTAACAAGCCTCGACAAATTGTGTACAGACTACGGGTGAGTAGAGCCAATTGGCGTCCGATAAAAAACAATAGGGAGTGCTTGCCTTTCTGTCATGCGGAATACAATGGTATTCTTCCTGAGCGATAAAACAGTCGCCCGCAGACATTGGCAAACGTGAATGACAGTTTACGATGTAAAAATACACACTACGTTACAGAATTTAACGTCCGCAACAACGTAGGTATGTGCAAGTACCGACATAAAGCATTTAAAACTTTCTTTTAGAGTCTCTAAGGAGGGGTAATATTCTGACATAAATTCTCCCCGCGGGTTCACCCCACTCCTTGAACCCATAAAACGATAAAGATCATCTTTTGTAGCTTCTGAAGGGAACAGTTACGTACCTCCTTGTGTCTTAAACAATTCGTTCATTTCGAAGAAATACATCGAGACAAATCCACTCATTAATATGCGGAGTTTAAACTTTGTTTCGAGTTTGTTATCTGGGAATTGTCTAAAATGTACAGAGGTATTTCAAAGGGCTCCGTCTCATAAGTTATAAACAGATACCTTTTCTGATAGCAGGTCGCTGCAAGGAATTTTATAAAATATCTACGGGAGGAACAGGACAATAATTAGAATTCTTTAGATGAGTTTGTCAATAGAGATTAAAAAAAAAGATATTATATTTAGTGAGGACATAAAAAGAATAAGGAAAATTCGTGAGATTTAGTTGATTTTATTTCTGTCAGAAAAAAATATCACATAAGTAAAAGTAAAATATTGTTAAGTATTAAAGTAAATAGGTACATAGATTTGTTATTTGTGTACGCACAATGTAGAGTCCGCATTATAGTCTGTAAGCTACTTGCTGTTGGTGCAAGATAATTATTTTAAAGAGCATACTGCCTTAAAGTTACATTATGTAATGGTGTAAGTGTATATAATCTTAGCACCCTTATAATATTCTTATATTGCATGTGCAAAAAATAACTTGAGTTATTTACATAAGCTACACAACAAAGATTTTAAGCTACGATAACACACTAGCCACAAAATGGAAGAGCCATAAAACTTGCCCATTTTATGGACGATCAAAATATATGTATTGTTTTTATTGGCCTAATGTTTTTGAATTTTTAACATTTTGGACCTTAAATTTATAGTTTCAAAGTCTATTTTAAGCTTGTTCACTCGTACTAACATGTACAATTTGATTATATTATAGGACAATACAATTTCAGTGGCAAGAGGAAGGGGAGGACTAATAATGTTACCCTTTATTACACCTTTAGTGTATTGAATGCTCAGAATAGATACGGAGAAAAAACGTTCATTATCGGCTCTGGCGCGCAAATAAAACAAGATAGCACCCCAGGGCCCGCTCACTAGGATATTGCGACCCGCAAGCAAATTTGCTCTAGGCACAATAAATGCTTAGGACTGTACGTGAGAGAACACACTGCCGGCAACAATAACATTTATATATACATACTGATACATTAGTGCGGAGATAAAGCTCAGTGATATATAGACGCCTATAAACATGTCGCCTTCATACCAACGACTACTTTGTTCAAATTGATCACTTTATCTGCCAAAGATACAAACTGCTCAAAGCCAAAAGACTTGGAATTCAGCGTTTCTCATTATCCAAGTAAAATATAAAGAAAATATCTAATTGATCGTTATTTCAATCTAATAACATAAATTGAGATTAATGAAATGCTCTGTGAAGAGATAATATAATATTTTGGCGTAATAATTACGATAACTTTGTGAGCTACATCAATAGAAATCTAATAAACTTGAGCAGGTTGTGTTTGAAATTGGAATTTTGACAAGATTACAGACGTCCAAAAATAATTTTAAACGTGCGTTGGAATTTCACAGTATCGTGTTTAAGAATTTTAATAATTTTAGGTAGGCATTTAAAATTCTTGTTGACTTTTAAATGCCATTGACGCAGCGATTGTTAAGCAAGAATTATCTGTTCGGTCGACATCCGAGTTATGCGAGGTCTTAATTAACCCAAAGTTAAAACCAAGACTATTTTTGCTACCAAGCAGCAAGCAGCGTTGCTGTATTTTAATTTTAAGAGAAGGTATGAATGTATGCTGTATGTCATTGTATGCTGTATGTTGTTGCTATATTCTTACAAATAAACTGTTCTTTCATTCTTATCATCTTTCTGTATTTCAGCTTTGTCTTTGGGATGGGCAAATCATCTGTAATGGCTCTAGTATTACTTACTCTAGGACCACGGTCATTCTAAACCACTTTTTACATTTTACATTCAAAAAGTACACATTCAAATAATTATGTTAGATCGGCGGTCAGATGGGCCACCGATGCTAGGGGAAAATAAATATTTTGTAAACATATTTCTTGTTAGTAATTCTTCTGTCAGCATAAAATAAATAGAATAAAAGTACTACTAACAGCTGCCCGCGACTTCGTCTGCAGAATTAAGTCAAAGTTATTTACACAAAACCGGGATAAGAATTTAATATTTTTATTTAATATTTAATATGTGGGGACATTTTCACACACGGCCATCTGACCGCAAACTAGGGATACCCTGTGCTATGGGTGTCAGACAGCTGATATACTTGGGAACACCCAAATATTCCGAAATATTTTATTCCGATTTTCAAAAGTCCGAATTTCATAATACCTAAAAATTATAATCTCTATTATTTAAAATCACTAAAGTTATTTTACCGAATGTCGTAAATCCGATTTGTTTGTTTTCCGATTTTCATATGTTCGAAGAATCA
Source organism: Charanyca ferruginea (assembly GCA_947361185.1). Taxonomy (NCBI): domain Eukaryota; kingdom Metazoa; phylum Arthropoda; class Insecta; order Lepidoptera; family Noctuidae; genus Charanyca; species Charanyca ferruginea. Next base: position 12,517,058 of record OX376073.1, on the reverse strand, counting down.
AATGCTCGATGAGATCGCGGTCCGAAAAACGAAATTCCGAATTTCAATATTTCGAATAAACTGTTAAAATTAGGATTCTGATTCAATTCAGCTACGCATATATATTCAAACTGGTGTCCCCTTGTTTCGCAGACAGAAATTTCATAGAATTTCGTTTCCCAGAAAATGTTTTATATAATATTTGGTTCTTGTATTTTTATTTCGACTATTATTGTTTCAAAGACTATTTACTTAAATGAAACATATTTCACAGAAACACAATTCAAAGAATTTTTAATCAATTTTTTTTGTTTAACTAACTTATCAAGCAGTAGAATTACTTTTTAACAAATATTGTTTATTCGGTGTATTTTTCTATGGAATTTATTTCAACAAAAATATATAGGTATAAAAAGAAAGACAATAACAAAAATAATCTTAAAAAGTCAATATGTTGTGCTACAAAAGTTAATGACAGAAACGAATTGCTGTGAAACCGACTCCACGTAGTCTTGTCTGCCCTACTAAATTTTAGTATTATAAAAATAGGATGAATGATAAATCGGAGTTGCCATATTAGGAATTTTGAACTATTCGGAATTATGAAAATCGGTATTTTGAAATTAGTATTACTGACTTTCGGAATAAAGTTTTTCGTATTTATGTAGTGTACCCGATATACTTACACAAATACATTTAAATACATACGTATTTAGATTAACCACAACTAGACACAAGGCAAACACAGGGGCTCATCACATAAATGTTTACCCTGGACGGGAATCGAACCTGCAACATGCTGCGCAGCAGTCAATCACTCAACCACTGCGCCAACCGTGTCGTAGAATTATCCTATGTGTTAGGCTAGATCAATAAGTATCATAATTATATGCCTTAGTTAATTCCGATTACCCGTTTACGAGTGAAAGGGTAATAAATATCCATCGATCCAGTCCCACAAACTTTCACGTCTATAATAGTATTAGTAGGAAGTAGAATAATTAAGCCATGACTATGTAGTCATCGAAAATTGTATTCTATTACAGTTCCACATGCTTCATAATCAGATACTTTACAGTTCAGTATTTCATATTGCAGCTTTAATTTGAAATGTATTAAGATGTAAGTTCCAATAATATTCCACTATGTGTAAGTTCTTAAATAATATAACAAATTCCGCTTGAATTGGCTTGGCTTCTGAGCTAGGTATGGCAATGGCATACAGTATCATCTTGAAATTTTATTTTGCTTGTTTTTATTACGATTATGATCAGTCTGAATTCTCCCAATACAGGACAATAGCTTGTTTACTCTCCTTCCAACTCTCTCTAATAAGGGCTTTTTGGGACCAATCTGTGTCAAAGGAGGTGGAGTAGGTCTTGCCGCTATCTCCACCTAGTTCTGCTACGATGTCGCTTGCCATGTAAAGCGACATCCGCTAATTCGTTAAAGACTATGTATGTTTGAGAACAATAATTATGTAAGGATGGGAACAATACACACGTCGATGAGGCTTCTCTTAAGGGACAGTAAAAGATTGCGATGAGGCCTTATGGCCCAATTACTCTTCCAGGCATTTTCTATGCGTCTTGCAACTGCTTGTTTTTATATGAAAAAAACAGAACTAATTCTTATTACCAGCTTTTTATTAGCGTCACCTGTATGTTTGTTTGTAACCGACTTCTTTGGGCGCGATTTTGGCCCACTTTAAACAGCCAGATTTCGTTCAAACTTTGTAGATTTATCGAGGACCGATGACAATACACTAATTTGATAAAATTATTAAAAAAAAACATAAGTGTTTGTAACCGACTTCTTTGGGCGCGATTTTGATCCACTTTAAACGGCCAGATTTCATTCAAACTTTGTAGATTTATCGAGGACCGATGACAATACACTAATTTGATAAAATTATTAAAAAAAACATAAGTCGTTCAAAATTAGTTGCCGAAAAAACAGCTATTATATACTAGGATAGTACTGCACAAGCGCCCCTGGTAGAATAAATGTACATAACATTTATAGATATAGATATAACCAAACTAAAAAGTAAAAAATAAATAATAGTTTATAAAAACTAAAAACACGCTTTTTATAGAAAACCAAACTAAAAAATAGAAAATAAATTTTAATAAATTATTTTATTTAAATAAAGCACGCATGCACGAGCGCGATGGCATGGTGTCAATAGTTATAAATATTTTATTGACAGATATGAGTAGAGTGATTATCATTTTGATAATATCTTAAAAAGCACCACACGCTATTTTTAAAATAAAATAATTTATTAATTTTTTTTTTCTATTTTTTAGTTTGGTTTTCTATAAAAAAGCGTGTTTTTAGTTTTTTTTAAACTATTATTTATTTTTAATTTTGAATTCATAAACTCAAATCAACTACCCTAGCGAATACATCTTTAGAGAGATAACCATTATAGAAATACGAAATCGTTCTAATTTTAAAACATTCTACCAACATATCAAGAATTTAACATTAATTCGTCCCATTATTATAATGAGTCAAGAACAAAAGCCAATGGTTTATATGATCAATTGAAACTGATACAACTCATTAGCAGAACAATTAGATGCTCTACTGACAACAAAACGGCTCAGCCAAGCGTCAGCAGAAGCTCTTAATTTGCTATTGATGTTCTATTATATTACAGTTGCCTTTAGACTGTATACTCCTGGTACTGTAATGGAAAGCCTATCTTGTATGGACTCACACAAGGGAAATGGAATATACACACGTTATTTAGGAATAGGGAACATTAATTGATGTAGGTATTTCAGTATTCCTGTGTTTTGATATTGAGAAAACCAGTTTGTACTGTTAACGAATCAATGCTATTTAAACTGTCGTCCTTTTGGTCAAAGCATTATAATTGCTGTCATTTATCCATCCGTCTGTCGGACCCTGTGTTACAGGGTATCTTTTGAACCGTAATGGGTAGAAAATTTGAAAAAATAAATGAATAAGTTAAAAGAGGTTCATCCTAGAACATTTTCTGATGCACTTCGCTCGTTCTTAATATTGTACGGTAGTGTACATCAAGGGTTCCCCTTCATGCGAGGCCGATTCACACTCGTTTTATTAATTATTTGATGTCTGATATCTGTCACAGTAGGTACCTCCGATTATGGACAAAGTGATTCGTTCATATTGTATTATATATATAATATAATAATAATAATAATATAATATGTGGGGACATTTTCACACACGGCCATCTGACCCCAAACTAGGGAGACTATATGTTATTGTATATTGGGTGGATTTTTGAGACAGGACAGTAAGGTCAGGTACCTTTAACCGTTATAGTTACAGGAAAACGTTCCTAGGAGACGACATTATGAGATATTTGAACTGCATTCACAGATTTCGGAAAAATGTATTTAGCGAAAAAATGCTACAATACCAAAAAAGCTTTTTTATACCTATACTTTTTATACCAAAAAAGTCCTATTTCATGTAAGGATGAAAAAGCTCTGAACCATTTAAGGTATGAGTAGGTACTAGAAATGAGAGAAATTATGATCCCTATGAAACAAGATCAAAAATGGTATTTTAGCATCAATTTCGCTGACTGTAAATTATTTCCAAAATCCGTGAATGCAGTTCAAATATCTCAAAATGTCATCTCCTAGGAACGTTTTCCTGTAACTATAACGGTTAAAGGTACCTGACCTTACTGTCCTGTCTCAAAAATCCGTCCTGTCTCAAAAAGCCATCCTGTACAAGATGGCAAGTTGGCCATAATCAATCAATGAAGCTGCTTCTTGTAAGTTTCTTGGAAGTAAGTAGATAAAATTACTAACAAACCTAGTCCCACGTGGAAACATTATATATTATAATTTATACAATATAATTGCCTTCAGAAAATACTTGAACAAAAACCTGCCTCCTACAATTACCGCAGAAGTTAGCTTAGAAAATTAATTGTGAGAATTGATAACCATAAAACAATAACACAGTCTAATGAAATAATTTTATTATTGTTCTAGAAGTTCCACGTTTTGAAGATAGTCTAAACAACTTGACTGTGTCTTTGGGAAGAGAGGCAGTTTTCACTTGTGTCGTCAATGACCTCGGCTCATACAGGGTAAGTGACTTTTTAATTAGGGCTAGTATAAGGAAACTGTACTATACAAAACGTAGTTTAGCCTTATTTTGTCAATAAGTACGGTCGCACAAGATAGTTAGTTTACTATCTAAATTCTGAAAAAATTTCTGCTAAACTATAAATATATTTTTTAATTTGAGTATCAGGTACCTACCAGGTGCCAGGGATACCGACGTGCTCGAGATAAAAAAATGAAATAATATAAAATATTGTGAGTTTAGTAAAAAGATGAATATTTTTGCCTGTAAACCAAATAGCTTGTTTGATCGTACTTAATTAAACTCTTAAACTGACTGACCACAAGTCTAAACGGTAGTGTCCCTTTCTTATAAAATTTAATAGAGTTTAGTCTAGTTATTGACCAAAATATGATTAGTCTAGCTTTTGCCCGCGGCTTCGCTCGCGTTAATTTATACCCTGTTCACAATAAGATTAGACATAAACAGAAACGTTTTTTTCAGTCCCTTCAACCGATTTTCACTTCTATTCTGTAGGCTTAAGGATGACATTAGAGGCAAAAAAGTGGTTACAATACAACTGTTTACTGCAGTTGCCATTTGTCATGCTACCAACGCAATATAAGTCAAAATCGGTTGAACGGACTGTAAAAAAGGTTTGTGTACCTAAATGTCTAATCTTATTGTGAACAGGGTATAGAATTTGACAATCAATTCGGGTTGTACTACTTGTACTCTACTTGTAATGATATAATTCAATCATTATATTGTTGTTTTCCTCGGGAACAGTAACTTTTTTTCGGGATAAAAGGTACCTACCATGTCCGTTTCTGTACACCTGACAACGTATATATGCAACATTTCAGGATAATCGGTTCAATAGTTTAGGCGTGAAAAGGTCAGAAACAAATTAACTTACTTTCGCATTAATACTCATAATATTAAGTTAGGATTACGTTTTTATGGCCGCGCGCGGTCTGCAATATCCTCTCAATATACTGACGTTGCTCAAAAGCCACAAAATTGAAGTTGGTCTAGGCTAGCCACATCTGGGACGCGGTGGTTTCCTTCTGCGAAACTGTCATGTCGCAGAAGGAGGCTGCGGAAAGGGAGAGGGAGATCACAACCTCTCACCCTGCCTGCAGCAGGCGCACCGGGCGTCGGCGGAGGGTGGACGACGCTCTCTTCCGGCCCCCCTAAAAAGGTCCAGGGGCGGTAGACTCGGGGACGTCTTCCGCCCCCCATATTCATCAGGACCCGAGGTGGCGGCGCGTAGTGTTCCACGCGCGCCCCTCTTAGACGTCCGGAGGGGTCCTACAACACCTCACTCCCCCCCTTGACCAGAGAAGTGGCCCGCACTAGCGGGCCGGCACCAGTCGGGGGTTGCGGAAGTATCTCCAGTTCTCGCGACCCCCGACGTAGGTGTGAGATGGAACATCGGGGTGGTTTTTAGTCAGTAAGAGTCTGACAGACCCCTCCGCCCACCCCAGGGCGGAGGACATCAATGAGGATTTTCCACCCCGAACCAAAAAAAAAAAAAAAAATAAGGCTAGCCAAATCTGCCACATCAATGAGTTGTGGGACAAAATATCCTCTGAATTTTGCATCGAAACACCCAAAACACGTCGCACGCCAAAGACGGCTGGACGAGCTAGACAACATTAATTATCGTGATAATTGATCTTGCATCAGGCATGTTCATGTAGGCTCGTACCCATATTAAGGTAGAGAGCTGTCTCCCTGATGACAAGAAGCAGTGGTAGTAGCAATGGTTTCTGAGGGCTGTGTATGAAAGTGCTGATAGTCCAATACGAAAGCATTGGTGGTCTTGCCACGCAATGTAACCTTCGGTACTTTTGGATTACATGTTATTATCTTAGGATATATCAATAATTGATATCATTAGGATTAGATTATTCGTTAAATGCTTTAATAAAGGTGATTGAACACTACTACAGCCCCTACTATATATGAATTGTAATGATCTGAAATATAAAAAAAAATAATTATATAATATTATTAGCCAATGGTCCACACTAAGTAATCCAATCCAGCCTGTCCCTTTGCTGTCCTCCCCCAGCGACGCCCTAAGCCGAGGCTTGTACCCCACAAGGGGTTCCCTGAGCGTCTAGTTGCTTAGTTTGTAATTCATTTTGCCCTGGCTAGAGGCCCCAAAAATAATATTTTTTAAGGCACCACAGAAAAATCCGGTTAAGCAGCCTACAACCTCCTAGGTTGACCTGCGAGATGGCACACCTCGCCACATTAATATGTAGTCTATTCAAGCAGTCATCAATTTGTTAATATTACCGGTGCGAAATCCCGCCATGTTTTTTCCGCTCCAATTTGTCCCTAGTCTAACTCATCCACTCTCCTGCGTCACCGCGGTTCCTTTGATTTAAAAAGATCTATCGTAATGCAAAGGACATTAAAAATAATATTCAATATAACATTTCCTTTTGCGATTTTGTCAAAGGCCTTTATAAAATTCAACCCAACATTATTTTCCCGTTATTAGTTGAATACGAACTTAGTAAAATTTTAATCGTACGCCAAAAATATTGAAATCTAAATCTAAATATTGATAATCTGTTTACTTTCACTTGTCTGTTTTTAAAATACGTAATTACTACCTACTTCATTAATTTTCAATTATAAAATCAACATACATAACTTAATTAATTAATTTTCAGGTTTAAAAGCAACATACGTAACATACTATATTCATTTTCAGTTTCAAAAGTCTGAAGTCAATGCATAATGTGATTTTTACAAATTAATATCATATTTTTTTTTCAAGATAGTAATTTAATCTTCGAGATTTTTCCTATGTGGATGAATATATTTACCTAAGTCCTGTAAATCACTTTTGTTCGACAAAACCCCAGGGCGGGTAGAGCTTTAGGGTTTTTCTACTAAGAATTTTCAGTAGCATCTCGATGGTTGGAATTGTGACCGGTTGATGGCAATACGCTCGCACCCTGATACATGAGAATTGTGCATAACTGAGAAAATGTAGGTCGTACAATGCAATTTAATTAAGAATAGGAATGGCAATGACCTCGATCTGTCAACAATCACTTGTTACGTACGGCTTACAAGGAAAAAGAATTTATGTTTTAATAACTTATTTTTTCCTCTTAATAAAACGCAATCTTGGAATTACTAAATCTATTGAAGTCATAATTGGTTTTAAACATAATTTAAAACGTCACCACATGGCGCAAAGTCATTTCTTTACTTAGTTGAAACACAAATTGTATGCTTCTCTCCATATCCCTTTATAAAGGGTACATAAGTATGCATAACTGTCATACTATGTTTACGAAGGTGGCGTGGCTACGCGTGGACACGCAGACTATCCTGACGATTGCGACTCACGTGATCACCAAGAACCATCGCATCGCGGTCAACCACAGTGACCGCCGGGTGTGGTTCCTGCACATACACGACGTCCGGCAGTCGGACCGGGGTTGGTACATGTGCCAACTTAACACCGACCCCATGAAGAGCCAGACAGCCTATTTAGATGTAGTAGGTAAGTCGATTTTTATATGCACCAAGCAGTAGCTGTAGTAGGCACTATTATGACCGGGTGGGGTTCAATCTACTTTTATTTATTTAGCGTTTTTCGGCAAAAAAAAAACCATAGTGTTAGTAACAAATAAACTAAAAATTATGTTAGTAACTACATGTACATTTTATTTTGCATAGTTTGCAGTTTTTAGTACTTTTTAGACACCGAGACGACATGTACTATGATTGATACACAAATTTACGGTAAATTCATAAAAGCCTGAGCCACTCCCGGTCGTTAAATGTGCCGCATATTTTACAAAATATCATATTATAATGCAATCTTATTTCTAAATCATCTTATAAACCCTCGCGCAGGACTGCAGTCCTTCTAGATACAGAACAGTTTATCTCATGGTATAAATTACCCAAATAAGGTTGGATTTTGCTAATCAGCCATGTCACTACAGTACCTACTATTAAAATAAATGTTGACATTTCTAAACTTTTATTATGCTAATGTAGGTACAGTCAACAGCAAAAGTAGATGATCAAAATCAGAAATTCAATAGGTACTAATTTACTAACACTAATTTATATAATTTATTACTAGTTTATTTATTACAAATATGTGATTGTCACACACATACTTTTGAATCACTTCGACGCCACACAGTTCTGACGCGAACTCTGTTCATTATTATTGAATTTCTGATTTTGATCATCTACTTTTGCTGTTGACTGTACCGTCAAGGTTATTGTTTATCAAATTTGACAGACTATGTAAAGCCGTGTTGTACAACGGATAAAGAATGACAGATGTGATCTGAATTTACGAACAATAAATTAAAGTCGATAGTCAACTTGTTCAGCAATCTGAGTCCCTGACTGCCCATTGTCAGACCAAAGATTAGGAATGATTTAGGTTTAAATAAAAAATCGCCTATGGTTGATACGATTTCGAGGTGGTGCTTACAACTATTAGAGCTAAACCCAAACCGATGACGAAGGTAATTGTATTTGTTAGTTTACATAAGCAGGCAAGCGTATAGTATAACCAATTTGTGTACCAAACTGTGTACCTCCTTGTAATGTTAATAATTAATTCATATCGGTTGAGGTGAATTTCAAATAAAGTTTACACAACGTCTGCTTACTAATTCAAAAATGTTTCTTAATTTAGGCCTTTTACATGAAAATTATTTCACAATAACAACAATTTTGATAACGGTATTTCGTTTGTTATCGCCATACAACATGGCAATGCTGCCAGTAGGGTACATGTCCCGTTGACAACGATATGGTTAGGTTTTTTGATGACATTATGAGCTCCCCATATTTGTTTTTGTTATTTTACGAGTTTGTACACAATTTTATTATTTTTAGGGTTCCGTACCTCATTAGGAAAAAACGGAACCCTTATAGGATTACTTTCTTGTCCGTCTGTCTGTCTGTCTGTCAAGACTCGTTAGCTCGGGAACGCGTAAAGGTATCGAGTCAAATTAAAACCATACACTTAGGTCCACGGTCCCTTGAAGCTATGAAAAAATCATACTTCTAATTTAATGTGAAAAAAAGATACGGCCGTTTATGTCGCAAAGTATATACATTTCGACACTCTCAAGGGAATCAAAATTTATAGGGTACTTTCCGTTGACCTAGAACTATGAAATTTGGCAAGTAATAATATAATCTTATACTATAAATACAGGGAAAAGTCTGAAAACTTTACATCTGTAATTAAATCATAAAAAATATATTCTTTATTTATAACGAGCTCTTCTCCGCGATTTGATCTGCATGAATGTCGGTTATCGCGAATGCAGACGAAGTCCCGGATTAAAAAGTACCCTATGTGCTTTCCCAGGGTTCAAGCTATTTTTTTACCAAATTCGGTTCATTCGAATCATCAAAATCGGTTAAGCCGTTTCATCGTCAAAACGTCACAGACAGAGTTACTTTCGCGTCTATAATATTAAAGTATGGAAAGTTCGAATAGTATGGATATGTACCTACAAATTTATACGGAACCCTCGGTGAGTGAGTCCGACTCGCACTTGTCCGGTTTTTATTTTATGTTCTGCTTATAATTCGAATCTAGTCTTAGGAATCGTAATTTCAACTCTTACGGTCGAAGATTCCAGTTCCGACTAAGAAAAAAAATATTCGTAATACTAGATTCTCTTATTACAAAATTCGCGTAGATATCAAAAACCGCTACGGATTTGCGCAGTTCCTCCGGACATTTTGGACTACCCGACGAGTAGCGACCAGGTGGCCAGGGAAGGAGCAAATGTCACGCTGAGGTGTGCAGCCCACGGCGTGCCCACGCCCACAGTCGTGTGGAGGAAGGAGGCCGGCGACTTGCTGCCTACCACTAACTTCAGTGACACACATAGTAAGATATTTATTTATTTTTTATACTACATGCACAAAGGTACAAAGGAGGACTTAATGCTTTAGACATTCTCCATGAGTCCACCAAGGGTGGTGAAGAGATAACGGCGGGTGCTTAGTACAAAAATTTACCAAAATAGGTAAACTACATAAACATACATAAATATATAACTAAAATAACATATCCCTACATAAATATACATATACTAGCGGTTCCGACGGACGTTGTCCTGCCCTGAAAATAAAACAAAACCTGGAACCCGACAGCAGCGCCACCTACCGGGTCTTATTGTGAATCTGAACCATTCTCAAATTCACTGGGACACACACAATTTTTTTAATCAAAATCGATCCTGCCGTTTCACTTTCATACACACGCACATAAGATTAAGAAAGGAAAGGAGGTAAAGAGGTGATATCAATCTATTTCTTTGATTAAATTATAATACAGTCCAGTACTGGTCAGTTAGGTTAGATAATGGTCAAGTTATTAGGAAAGAAGTTGCTGACCTTATAATATCACTTTTTGTCTGTCGGTCACAAAGGTTTTTTTAACCAGGTGACCAAAAAAACAATATTTCAGTACATTTAAAACTTCACTCAAACTCTCACTAGGAGTTATGAACTTAACGTTAAAGTTTGCAGTACATTAAGACTTCAAAATCGAATTCTTGTAAAGGAGGACGATGACTAGTTACTTGCTTACTTCAGTGCATAACAAAGTTTAATACCTTTAAGTACTGTTAAGACTGACTTAGTATTAATTTTCGTACTTGGTTTTTACATAATGTATGACATAAATGTTATCAGGCTGTCCCGCACCTTCTGCGGACATTGATTTTTTCCAAAATGTACCTTAGATGAAATCTTCTACTCCCTGGGGTTTCAAAAATTTCAATTTTCAATTTTCACAGCAAATATTTTAACTTGCAACATCGCAAACTATAGATAAATAATGGTTTCTTGGAAGAACTTTTGCGTAGGCATCATATGAAAACAAATAGTGAAGGACCGATGGTCTGACAACGATATGTTCAGTAAATTGAATAAAGGTTGCCGTGTGGTGCCGGCCGCGAATAGCACCACCCCATTTCTACCCGTGGGTGTTGTAGAAGGCGGATATATTGACCAGAGGATAGGCAGCAGCGTCCTTCTGAGTACTATACTTACTGCGGGCGTCAACATGCATCGGCCAAGCATGGCGATTACGGCCCATTGGGGGAGACCTATGCCCAGCAGTGGGCGTCTAAAGGTTGACATGATGATGATGATGAATAAATGTTAAGTCGTAGGTACTTTGTTGAAAGTTCCTTTGGCACCAATTTGTTTAAAATTATATTTGGGTAGATGAATACTACCAATTAATTGACAACTTTTTAATATCTGATCTGTCAAAACGCGATTCCCCCATAGATTTTGTATGGCTATTTATACTTATGACGTCATTTGTAGGTTGTGATTTGCTAACTCAATGGACTATAGTATTTATTAATTTAAAAGCAACTTAAAATCGAATTTTATAATAAATTGAAAAAAAATCGGATTTTCAGGGTTAAAATCAAGTGTTTTTAGAGGTGTTTTGGAATTATTTGTTAACGGTATCTCCTGGAGTAAACATTGCAAATGCGTCGAAAATAAATTACTTCAAATCGTTCCTTTAACTTCGTCATTTTCTGAATAATCCAAACTATTATTCAACTCCTTTGTTTTGTTTTCATTAATTGCTCTTTCTAGTTGATTAATCTTTATAATTATTTAGATTCGTCAGTGAATGGCGCAGTGCTGCAGCTGGTCAAAGTGTCAAGATTACACATGGGTGCCTACCTATGTATAGCCAGTAATGGAGTCCCACCGTCTGTAAGCAAACGAGTCATGCTGGTCGTGCATTGTGAGTCTTCTTTACATCTTCAGTAACCATCAACCTTATCAACCTTACCTTCGTCCTTCCTATTATCCTTTTTATTAACATATATTCCTATTAACCACCTTCCTTACAACCTTAGCTTCAACGACCTTAGCACCGTCAGCGGTTTATCTGATTCCCATCTCATTATTGTATCGCTTTCATTGGTTCAAAAGATCTCAAAGTTTCATTAGAAGTTTCAGAAATCTCCGAACAATATTAATGTACAGAGAGGCTCATTAAAGTTGTACCGTTTTAATAAGAAGATTAACATTAGCAAAACACTGTATTATGAGTTCTATGAAACGTTCAAATTGACTCCAACATTGACTTACAAAATGTCCTGTTAATAGAAAATTCATTGACATAAATAGTTCAGGACCGCTGCCGGTCCATGCCGGCCGGCTTTTGTCTAGCGCACGCTTTAAGCCAACTTCAATCGCTTTATAAAATGCCTTTGAGATTGGAAAACTTGATATTGCGACCGCAACCAAAATCTACTATTTCGGAGAGTACATCCTACTTTTAAGAGATTACATGCTAAATGCAGATAAATCTTTAAGCTATATACACACTTGCGGTTGCCTCGCAAAGAGTGGAAACGTGTGTCGCCAGTATTAGAGCTGAATCCTAAACCGCAACTAAGCTAATTTGAACTAAATTACGTCAACCGAGTTACTCGATCCCCTTACATTAACTAGCTAGCTCGTTTCACACGATAATACACGGCTATATTCTCCATTTGATGAGTTAAAATATTATTTCTTTTGTGTTACAGTTCCGCCGATAATGACTATACAAAACCAATTAGTAGGAGCAAAGGAAGGCGATACTGTACATTTGGACTGCCATTCAGAAGCTTTTCCTAGATCTATTAATTATTGGACGATAAATGATCAAATCATATCACAGTGTAAGTATCATACGTAATCCGAGCTTGACGCGGAACTATTAATAACGAGTATATTGAACTATCATCATTTTCACTTTGTAGCGGACAAGAGGTTTGAGATCACAGCTATAGAAAGAGGTTACGAAGTGGATATGAGGCTGAAGATTAAGAAAGTTGGTAGAAACACTTTTGGCACATACAGTTGCATATCAAAGAATTCCCTCGGAGACACGGACGGGACAATAAAATTGTATTGTAAGTATCGAAGTACAAAGTTTTGTTTTGTTGTTATGATAAGAAATACTTAGACGAGCGTTTAGAGGCAAAAGTTAATGGTCATGTCGAGTAACTTGATATTTTGGAAAACGGCGTCCTATTTGGCCTCGAGGGATTTTGGAAGTGTTTCTAAGCGAGTGTTTTGTTTCAGCTTTGTCCGGCAAGTTCGAGGAGATGCAGTACAACGAGGTGGGCGACTCCGACGAGAGCCCCGACGTCAGCGAACTCGAGGCGCTCAAGCGCAGCGCCGGAGTCCGCTCCTACCCCGCACTGGGGCTCTTCGTAGTTATTTACGTTGTATTATAAAGCTACTTTGTACATAAAATATATTGTTACAATAATATTTTATTTGTCGTTTTATTACCCATGCATTGGTTAATAATTATTATCGAATTTCTATAATATGGTTAATGAAATCGTTTGTCTGACTGGTTTACGAAACTATTTAAACAATCAAGCAGATTGGTGATTTTAATAAAAACTTATAAAGCAGGTTAAAGCATAAAATAAATATAAAATGTTGAAAGAATAGTAAAGCATGTTTAGGAATTGTTTGAACGTAGCCGTCACTAGTGTCATATATCATGCACGAGGTGTCCTGGAAGTTCTATATTTCATGTTTGTCGGCGGTCCGAGCCCGGGGAGGGACGACGACACCTGCGCTCCGGGGGACCCGAGGCGTGGCGGCGGAGTCAGGCCCCTCTACAAGCGACGACATCTCACCACTACAAGAGACACTTCGCGACACGAATGTAAATTTGTCACCCGAGACGTCCGAAGGTGTCACACAACGACTGTTATCTGACGAACGAACAATTTTCTCGAGCTCGAAATTGTACCCTTACACCGCCACAAATAGGTATCATTAGAATTCATTTCGCATACACGATACTTATCGCTGTTGTGTGTGGTGTACCTATTCTGTTTATGTAACTACGTGGATTCATGTACCGACGTAACGTTATGATCAATATCATGGATATTAAAGCGTTATTTATTCAAGTTCCAGCCCTTTCAGTCTCGGATTTATCTTGGTTTAAGAACTGGACAACTTTTGGGTGTTTAATGTCGACCATAAAATAAGTTGCTACTAACATATTCCGAGGTTAGGGAATTCCTGGGTAAGGGATTTTAATGATAGCTCTCGTAACCGTAATTTTTTATTTCGTCTTCCCTTTTCGGTTGGTCATTAACCTTATAAGGGCCGTTCTAGTGAAGTGCTGTACTACCAATATGAATTGTTAACGACTAAAAGAGGTCTACGTGCCTAATGCCTATTACATCGTACATACATAGCTACTTATGTTTTAAGGAATTGAATTAGTGTAACATTATGAACTAATCAAAAAAGTATTTTTTAGTAGAACATTAGGTACACATGTTTCATTTTCATCGAACAGGTTGATCAGAACTTTCAATTAACTTCCAGTACTACTAAAAGTTTCTGAAAATCAGTAGGTATGTTTATTTTGAAGGAAAGATTAATTGAATGTTATATTTAACTGTAAGTGCCTACAAAAATGTACAGCACGTACCCACTTAATAACTTTCAATAATTTTTATGTCACCTCCGCTATTTCTTGTAGAGCTCATTAAAACTGAAACGATATGTGCACGCGATCTGCTACATTTTATAATATATTTTAACTAGAATTCCGTTTTCTTTTTACTGTAGATACAACTATTTTGACTACTTTTTAAAGCTTTATTTGTTTATTGAATTTTAATGTGAAATCTTGGATAATCTGAATTGAATTCTAAGGTAATTTTACATCTAAGATAGATTTTTCCTTTAGAATAAACATTGGTCATAAAGACTCAGTGAAAAATTATCATGGTTTGTTTAAGGAACTCTTAATCTGAAATAAATGATTAGGTACTTTATGGGTTTAGGATTAGGTACTAAACCTATAATGAATATAAAAGTAACTGTTACCAAACTAATGTTTTTCGGTGTTCAAAATAACACTTCTATTGAACCCAAAACATAATTTAACCAGTTATAAGTACTTACAACTTTTATATTACTTAGAAATACATTAGGAAGCAACGGCAAATATTTATTACATAAAAACATCTTTTATATTTTAACCTGCAACATAAAAATATCAATGTAATATTCGAAATGCTTGCACGACCAACTTGATTTATACAAACCAATATAGCATATCGAGGTCTAACATCTCGAACAAATATTTGTCGGTACATTACGTAATTTGGAATAGATTGAGATTACTTTCTAAGTTGTTCACTCTTTTTGACTTTCTGACTTAACGAAGAAATGTCATTATAATTTACGGAAATAGATGTTTGCTGAGTTAGTTCGTTTATAATACATTTAAAAGTATTTGTAAAGGTTTTCAGAATTTAAAAAAGATATTAACGTAAATCTCTACTAGGTTTTGCTATATTGCTGGATACTAGTTAGTGGATTTTCAATAAATTACTAGATACAATCCATACTAATATTATAAACTAGCGACCCGACCCGGCTTCGCATGGGTCTATAGCCTTTCTCGACAAATGGACTATCCAACACAAAAAGAATTTTTCAATTCGAACCAGTAGATTCTGAGATTAGCGCGTTCAACCAAACAAACAAACAAACAAACTCTTCAGCTTTATAATATTAGTATAGATGCGAAAGTAACTCTGTCTGTTACGCTTTCACGAACGGCTAAACCGATTTTAATGAAATTTGGCAAGAAGATAGCTTGAACCCTGGGAAAGGACATAAGCTACTTTTTAATCCGAGACTTAGTCTGCATCCGCGATAACCGACATTCACGCGGGCGAAGTCGCGGGCAAAAGCTAGTATCTAATATTTTTTCCATTCTTATTTTTCGTTCATAGCAAAAAAATACTGCAAAGACAAACAAAAGAGAGATATTTTCCTAGCTAATTGCAATTAGCAATTTTTTTATTATTTACAGTAAAGCAAATCTTCCCAGCTGCAGTTAGGATTTTAAATAATCAAAATATAATTATTTCTTCCTCTTTCACCCTCCTCGCAGTTTCCATAACTACTAAAACAACTGTGAGCAATTCTAAGAATTAATTAGCACGAGCATTATACAGCAATAACATTGCGCTCAAAGATTAGTCTCTAAGCTTCGTTCTGTTACACAGTCTATCCGCTCAAACAGTGGCGGTATCCTTAAATGTGATAGAAATATTTGATGTAATGTAAACTTTGGTGCGCTGTTTTAACAAACTAGTTTCTGTGCGTGACTCTGTCCTCGTGGAAGTTTAATAAACTTAGGTGACGACTCATCTGCAAAAATCTAAACCTCGGATGAGACGCCGCCCTTTACAAATTATTAGAAGACCGACACTATTTGCGGATGAGTCCGTAAGTGGTGTCGGTATTGCATGAGGCGACCTAGTTTTTTAATAATAATAATAATCTTTATTTCACTCTTTCCAATGGTTCAAGTATGTACACAAGATAAGTAAAAATACAAATAAATTAACTAAACTGCATGAAGCATTATCCTTTGTGAGAGACTGGAGTCCATACTAGGATACCCTGTGTGACGGATTGCACCTCGAAATTGTGTTGGCTAGTATTAACTAGCCAACACAATTTAGCACTAAAGAATGGAAAAGACCCTCACTAGTTAATACTAGTTAGCTAAATTTTAATATTAAAATAAACGGGTAGACTGTACCAGGGACGCAGCCGTAAAGGAATATGCGTGTGTTATAAGCACTAGTGCTTGTACAGTACAGGCCCTGATATAGATAATCAAAGAAATATATTTACACAAGAAACATTAATTATTTACATATTTTAGTCAAACATAAGGTAATGTTACAGTCTGTTTTGCCCTTGGTTTTGATTTTTCACCTACCATAAAACGAATCAACACTAAGCATTATTAGTGTAGCTTTCTTTTAGTAAAATGTTTTTTGTAATTGGACCAGGATATCTAGAAGCTGGTTCTTACAAGTACTTAAATAATTTTAATACAGACGAAAATATTTCTGTCTGAGATTCGATGCAGTTTTTAAAGCGCGTCCCTATTTTAAACGGATGGAGTTTAATCTGCTCTGTAACAACCCTCCCCTCCACACACACACACAACCCTATTTACAAAGATTCCTCACACATAAATAAAACTTTTATTTGAATTCGTTTAAGGCTTTCCATCACGTCGTCACCAATCCCAAATTGGAGACTCAGGTAACACAGCTCCAATGGCGATTGTCACGATTTCGAAGGGTCCGGATGCATTCAGGAGGGCACAAATGGAGCTATTCACTTTGAATCAGATACAGGATTACGCCGTTCGTGATCTGAAACCTTCACTAGACACCACTGTTAAATAGAGCTATAAAAGTTTTATATAGGTACCAACCTGTGATAACTATTCGTTGACCAATAAAATTGGTGTACGCGTTCCAATTTTCGGACCCACTTTAGTTGTGTTTATTGATAAACAAATATAATTGTGATAAGCAGATGTAGAACAAAATTACCTGCCTTAATTTTCGCTGGAGTTGGTTATAAGTTCAATGCTCTAAAGAACTAAATTGCTTAACCTATATTCAAACTTTTAGCGTAGGTACCTGTACTACCTCTTACTGACTTTAGAGATGTGCGTGGGATGAATGCTGTTAATATATTTTGAACTAATGAAAGAGCCTCATTGAATGACGGTCATCATTTCTCCGATGCACCTTTGCAATCAGACCCTTCGCGCTACCCACAACCTGGGGCAAGAGAATTGTTTCGTCATACTCCTCCGATGTTCTTTTCGTTAAAGGATCCAAGACAGTTACATCGCATATCCGGGACTAGTCAAGCTCCATTTGTCTCTGCGCTTTCCTGGTGATCGCTACTATTGATTCTGGCTTTCAGAAATTGCATCGGACTTGTTCGAAAAAAAACAAAGTTATTAGGTATACGTAAGACCTTTAATTTGTATGACCAATACTGTACCTATTATAACAAAATACCTACCTAATAAAAGCAACGATGAACGAAAAAATGCTTCATAATACGGCCCCATTCTGCATCAGTTTGTAATCTTGTTCTAATGCCACGAGAGAAGAAGACCTTGTTACAATTACTTTAATCGCTTGAAAATCGCCTCCAATTGATGTTGGAGGCGATTTTCAAGCTGATTAAATAAGATTACCAAATCAACCGTAGAGAAATAATAAAACTTCTACTGCTGTAAAGATTACATCAGAGTCCGACACGATATTTTTGTAACTCGTTAACAACACGATTTCAATTTCATACAACCACAAGCAGTGTGAAAATGAAGGCAACACGTCGGTTAATTTCACTAAATCGTTACAATTTGTGGGCGAAATGAACCTCTGAACACTTAACGGAATTATATTGGACACGCACTCACTACAGCGGCGACGGAACGGTTGAAAAATTAAAATGTTCATAGTTATTTATTTATATGAGGGTATTAAAAGTTTCAATGTCAATTAGCTTCGCAATTATCATTTAAGACCGGCCAACCCGTCATAATTCCCATACCAACGCTCGTACGTGATTTTAGCGTTATAACAAATGTTCCTCCAGATATTCTGAACACACAGGAATCTTGATGTTTATATTTTATTTCTATGTAATAAAAAAGGAACTCTTTCCAGAAACGGATTCATGAAAGACGTTTGAAAATCTTTTTTTTTTGGACAAGTTTTATCTGAATTTTGGCCGTTCATAATGTACAGTACGCAAAGGAGATAAGTATCCATGTCGCCGGAAACAGTTGAAGCTTACTTAGGAACCGATAGGTTTTTATGAATAAAATAAAATACAATTTATAGAGAATAAACAGTTCAATGATTTAATAAAATTTCATTTGATAGCCCGCATTGGTTTCTAAGAAATCTTCAACTATTCCCGACGACATGGATACTTATCTCCTTTGCGTACTGTACATAAACATTGAGAAAGTAAAAAAAAACATTGTCATAGAAACCTGGCACATGTAAGATTCTAAATTACAAACATTTTTACCAAAAACTAGTAAGACTCTAAAACAAGTTTCGTGAAGACTCTGCGCGCCATTTTTCATGCGATGTTTCGCGTTCTCACTCACTCGTTGGTTTTCGAACATAAAAATTGCGTTGGATGAAACAAAACATTTTTTAATCATGCTCGCCTTGACGATAGACGGACCGGGAAGGGCCCTCTTAAGGGTCGATTTTCAGAAATAACATTAATTGGAATTTTGAAGCATATATCAATCTGTCATTTTATTTCTATATGTATAAAAGTTATCTGATAACTTTTATCCAAGAAATAAAATTACAGATTGACTCATCGAACCACAGATGAACTAATAGTTCCTTGACCGAACTGTCGTTACATTTAACTTTTCCTTGTAATATCTCAATGCTAGATAAAAATTAACACAAATTAAGACAGCTAGCCATTTTTGGAAAGTTACAGATAGTTAAATATGGGATAAGAAAAAGCGGCCAAGTGCGAGTCGGACTCGCCCATGAAGGGTTACGGAACCCTTCATGGGCGAGTCCGACTCAGCAGCAAGTAACATAATATAAAAGTTTTTTTATTTGTATATTTTTTTGATTGAATGAAAGGTAAATTGCGGCTTACGATTTATGACGTTATAAAAAAAAACTACTAACAAGATCTCGTTCAAACCAATTTTCGGTGGAAGTTTACATGGTAATGTTCATCATATATTTTTTTTTAGTTTTATCATTCTCTGATTTTAGAAGTTACAGGAGGGGGAACACACATTTTACCACTTTGGAAGTGTCTCTCACTCAAACTATTCAGTTTGGAAAAAAATAATGTTAGCAACCTCAATATCATTTTTGAAGACTATCCATAGATACTCCACACGTATGGGATTGATGAAAAAAATTTATTTAGTTTCAGTTCAAAGTATGGGGAACCCCCAAAATTTATTGTTTTTTTTTCTATTTTTGTGTGAAAATCTTAATGCGGTGCACAGAATACATCTACTTACCAAGTTTCAACAGTATAAATAGTTAGTAGTAGTAGTTTCGGAAAAAAGCGGCTGTGACATACGGACGGACAGACAGACAGACATTACGACTATAAGGGTTCCGTTTTTTGCCATTTGGCTACGGAACCCTAAAAACGAAGTATCGATGTAAGTAAAAAGTACAACAAGTCTACCATCTTGGAAAAACTGTAGGGTAGGTACGGTCAACAGCAAAAGTAGATGATCAAAATCAGAACTTCAATACTAATTTACTAACAACAATTTATATAATTTATTACTAGTTTATTTATTAAAAGTATCTGCTTGTCACACACATACTTTTGAATCACTTCGACGCCACACAGTTCTGATGCGTACTTCGTTCATTAGTATTGAATTTCTGATTTTGATCATCTACTTTTGCTGTTGACTGTACCTACACTCTGAGTACACTGTATGCACAGAGGCCAGCACATCCAGCTACAACAATCTTTCAAATTTATTTCATAGAATTTCAACCTTATCACAAAATAATAAGGTTATACAAGGTTTGATGTGCTGACGTCTGTACAATGATACCAAAACAATATTGTTCAATAACAATACAATATTGTATACTGACTAAAATAAAAATTAACTTTAAAAATAATCTTGTCGCAATCGTTTCAGAGTTAAAGCAAACAGCTCTAAGCACCATTAAGTATCTACCGTGAACTTTTTGTTTACTTTCAAATTGTTAAGGCTCTTCTAATCCTTTTAAATTTTTGGGTGAACGCAACAACACTTACATTGGGTTTGGAAAACTGAGTATGACCAAATTCGATGGACACCTAGCTTATAAGATTCCTCGGGTATGCAGCCACATCCATTGTTATTAAGTTATTATCACCATATTTGTTTCCACCAAGAATAGAATAGAAATAAATAAGAACTTTTAAGAGTTACAAGGGTAATAAAATAAACGGTCCTATCTCTAAAAACGATCTTTTACAGGCAAACTTTGGATGGACTTAATAGAGAAGGAAAAACGATATGCAGGAAGTCCGGAGTGTTCTATTTACCAAGCTACATTGATGTGACATTAAACAGGCACATTCGACATTTATCTTCCCCAACGTCATGTTCGAAGCAGCCTTACACAAATCACATAAAAAATAAAATAAGTAAGTAACTGAAGCCCTAACAAAAGCCGTAAACTGTGGTAAATTCAGTGATGACATCTAAACCCAAGCATTACTAAACTGGTATCATGATTGAAACTTGTTCTAACAGCGCTGCTTACAATCTAATGTAATACAGGCGTGAAGATTCTTGCATTTTACATAAGTGCCAGTTTGCATAAGTAGCCTTCCTCCCGGTGCGGGATTATAATCGCATGCGACGCTCTAATTTATAGCTACTAAAAAGTTTCTAGATTAAACGCGAATTACTAATTTGAATGTACAATGAAATGAACAAAAATATTTAATTTGTAGGTTCTGTAGTGAGAAATGTAAATGTAAAGATAGCTATTAGCTGTCTCTGTTATTTTTAACCTATCAATTAAGTATAATGGTAATGGATGGTTGGGATTGGTGTATGTGTTTAGTAAGTATAATGACTGAAAGACAGGCTGTTGGCTAGAAAAGCTGTCGTAGGCGGATTAGATCGTCGTTGTCGGATCAAAAATACTTCGTGGTAGGTCTGCGCGATGATATTTATATACGGACACTCAATTATTGTTTTAGGGTAAAACAGACTTAATAACTTCATCGGTCCAAATTAGAACAGTACAAAAGAATTCTTAAGAAAACGCACTGACACGGAACATACAAGTTTTAATAAACTCACATGCCGTCTGTTTCATAACACAGCTCAGCGAGTAATAAGATAAACGTTTTATTGCCTCCTCACACCAGATATTGTGAGAAGTCAGCGAATAAGTCGTTAGTACGTACCTATTTAGCTAATAAACTCAATTTCCAATTAGATGAAATCGCTTTTTCACGACTTTTCCACTGATCAGCCTTTATGAAAGCTCCGTAAAAACGATCGTAGAAAATGTCCGATTCCACCTTACTAAGTACCCGCGCAATCTTTATTGGAAATAAATTAAAGCCAGCGGAAAAGAATTCAGACCCTTTGTTTGTTTGGATGAGGGACTATAGATATTAAAAAATGGAAAGCTGTGAATCTCCATAGAATTTTTCATGACAACGGGGTGTTATTGCCAGTAGAAAACACATACGTTTTATTAGGTTATATTTGAGACAATGCCCCTTTTTATTCACCTTATATTGTTGTGCTTTCATGTAGAAAAAGTTTTGCCATTCCACCTCTATTTTTGCGTTTACATACAAAATGCTACGTTTTTATTTTTAGGGGATATGCGATATGGATCCAGGTGGAACTGATTCGGGTGATATGTTTTAAATGAATGAAAAATTAAATGTAATCACAAGGATCCAGGTTAATGTCTTTGTTTAGTTTAAGTTTTGTGAATGCTATGAATTCCTGACTATGTGAAGTGGTGCAAGTAGTATCAAGTAACGCAATAAACCTTCCTGCAATCACTAATGGCCAATGATGACCAATTTGTTGTAATTAGATTTTCTTCATAACATTCAATTACCAGTGTGAAGACTACTAGGTTAAGACGAAACAAAAAAAAATACTGCAACAAAGTTCCCTATCTCATCGTCGATGAAAAGCACTTTATACTAAGAACAGGTAATAAACAACGCTATAGGAAACTAAACTTTCTTATACAGCCATAGAAATACTGACGAAGAAACAACAATAAACAAGTAATTAAAACTTATTTACCTATACGGCTAGTTCGCGTGCAGTACGAACTAAATGAGGCTCGGCGTTTAGCAAACATAAATATGTGCCCGTATCTAGCGGGAACATAGGCGCCTTAAGGCTTAATCTTTATGAATACTATTCTACCGTTCCATTTTAATAGTCGGCTGTTAAACTGCACATTTTACTTTGTAACTTCTTTGTTTAATTGTCCATTTAAGATTATTATCATTAACAATTTATTTTGTCCTAACTTTTATTCTGACTCCATCACGACCTCTGTGTCAAAAGTGTTATAGAAGAAATTTCGGAAAGGACAAAAGCGTACAAGAAGCGAATCAATAATCATTCAAATATGCTGGCAGTCAATCTAATGAATACCCAAACAGTTGCTCGTAGACTAAAAAGAAAGATACCTCAAGACCTTCTCTGAGAGGCACAAGAATAAACGGAGCAGTCACTGGACGACTATCGTGCAAGCGCTTTAATTAAATAAAGTCTTACACATATTGCTGAATATCTGCAAGATTGATAGATAGCAACAATCTTATATATAAAAATCTTCTGTGCGTGTGTATGAAAGTGAACTCCTCCTATACGCCTGGACCGATTTTGATAAGATTATTTGTGTGTGTTCCAGTAGATATGAGAATGGTTTAGATCCACAATTGTACCCGATAGGTGGCGCTGCAGTCGATTTGTAGGACTTCTTAGATGTATGTCACCCTGATACTAGGAGCGCATAACTTAGTAGTACCTACTTATCTATGTCACCCTGGTACCTACCTCTCCACTGCGAAAAGCCAAATTGCTGTGTCGAGTGGACACAAGGTAGGTAGGATATGTAAGTAGGTAGCCCCACCTACCAAAATCCAGATCCAGCCTACCCTACCCCGGGTAGGCTGGATCTGGATTTTTGATTTTCAGGGCAGGACAACGTCTGCCGGGCCTGCTAGTGACATATAAAAAAAGCTTTTGTTCGTCGATTTCATTCGCGTGCATGTCGGTTATTTATTTATTTATTAATCAGAAAACTTACAGACCAAGATCTACAGTACACATTATTTATAAAAGCGCTATCATTTACCATTTAAAAGCTCCCACATATAGAAAAGATTCTACTTATACAATCTATGATATTCTACATATAGTATCATATAGCGGACAAAATTCAAATGTAGCCTGTCTTTTCCGTGTCAATACCGTTATAAAGTAACAAACAGACAGGAAGACAAGAGTTACTTCCGTATTTTATTATTGAACTATTTTAACCAAATGTGTTATCTACAATACTTTGGGGGTATGAAGAACAGAGTGGAAAGTTCTTCATTTTCTATAGAAAAAGGAGGATCCTCCGACCAGACGGGTGTTGTGTCTGGTGGGCTACTGCCCGATGGTTGTAGTCGGGATTTTGTATACATGCTAATGTCGCAGAGAACTCTGCTTGCGCGATCTAGGAAACGTCGTTAGTAGTTCGTATCATGTGCAATGGATGTCACATTACCATCCAGTGATAACAGTTTAACGACAAACCAAAACGTAGGTATAGAACAGATTGTAAATTAATTAACGGTAAATATTCGAAATCTTACAATTACTCTGAAAAATGGGAGACATTTTAACGTGGGTAGCACTAACTCAATTATGTCGATTATTTTTGTGTGGGCTACGAGAAAAACATCTTCCCACGCTTTTCGGAAAATTTTACTCAGACAGCAAAGCAACAGAGCTACAGTAATAGCAACAGAGCTAACTGCCTAATCCATGCCGCTTTATACTCTATCGTGAAATATGGTAATTTTCTCTTGACCGTTCACTGCAGCGGTCATTGGGAGGCCTTATTAGGCAATGAATGTTATGATTTCATTTTATTATAATTAAATTACAATCATCATAATGACACTCTTTGTTATCAGCCCGTATAAACCCTGTGCTATAATTAGTACCTAGATCCGTTTACTACGCTGAGATGAATGTGCGGAGTGACCAGAATGGATAAGGTGAGAGATGTGGTTATGATTAGAGGAAGTTAGAAAATTACGCCAGTGACAGAAAAGTTGAAAGGGAATTGTTTGTGTTGGTATGCACATGTGATGAGAAGGGATGCAACGCATGCGACTCAAATAGTTATAAATATTGATGTGATAGATGAAGAGGGAGAGGAAGGCCAAAGAAGAGATGGATGGATTATGTGAAGAATGATATGAATGAAAAGGGAGTTAGTGAAAGCATGACGGTTGATAGGATGGAATGAAACAAGAAACATGTTGCGCCAACCCCAAGTAACAATGGGCTAAGGGCAGGAAGATGATGATGATCGATTTACTACGATAATACAATATACAACTGTGTATAAATATTATATCATCGGAGATCGGAGCAAAATATATACAGTTTGCAGATAGGTACAAGAATACCTGACAAAAAATATACATATATGACAGTAAAGTTATTTGTACAACGAGCGAGGACGTTTTTACGTGAATACCTTTTCCTAATTGTTATCATGTCACTATGACAGTTAAATATTCTATTCTGAGAGCTTGTATTCGCAAATTGATTCGAGCCCAATATACTATATAATGTACCTAATACATATAGTTCTTGTTCACATTTTGCAGACTAATTCACACTATGCTTTAAGATGGATTAATGATTATAATATGGCATACATAACAGAAGTTTGATTGTCTGTAAAGTCTCAATAAAACTTTCATCATTTAGCAGTTATGATAGCCGCCTGTGATCAGTCGGATTATACTATAAAAGCCTCCCTCGGTGAATTTAGCTAAGATGAGCTGTAATCCCATCTGATACTCTAACTCACTTCTCTTTAACCGAGGAAGATTTGTACACTATGGACCAGTAGGAATATACAAGTCGAAGTGACAATTGGCAAGCCACATCGCCCAAAGAACCGTTAATCGATCGGATCGACTAACCGGAAGGCGCAGCGTTGGTAGACCTCCCACCAGATGGACCGACGACATCGTCAGGTCAAGGGTAACCGGTGGATGCAAGCGGAAGGTTGCTACTCGTTGTGTTGTTATATGGAGGAGGCCTATGTTCAACAATGGACGTCTTTCGGCTGATGATGACAATGATGATGGACCAGCAGGAAGTGAAGTGGCAATGGGCAGACCACATCGCACGAAGAACCGATAACCGATAGGGATGATAGGTTCTCACCTTGCAGCCACGACCCGGAAGCGTAGCATTAAAAAAAAAAGGAAAAAAAGGCCACCCACCAGCTAGAGAGATGAGATGTGATGCAGCAGGTGGGTTAGGGAATCACCACAAGCTCATTTCACCTAAATTCGCTGAGGAAGACTTACAAAACTAACTCAAATGGGAATACCAAGTCTTATATTACCAATAGAAGCAAACATTATGTAAAGTTCACAAGCATGCCGTTACTAACTCATCGACGCCAGTAAAACCCAGTCT
Source organism: Charanyca ferruginea (assembly GCA_947361185.1). Lineage (NCBI taxonomy): Eukaryota > Metazoa > Arthropoda > Insecta > Lepidoptera > Noctuidae > Charanyca > Charanyca ferruginea. Next base: position 12,490,831 of record OX376073.1, on the reverse strand, counting down.
AGCTTATACTTGCAAACATGAAACATTTTCAAATATTATGCACCCGTCTGATTTATAGGAGACAGCAAGCTTATCTTGCCACGCTATCACAAGCACAGCTGTACAAAAAACAAATTCCAAACGGCGACTTTTATGGTAGACCCTTTATACTGTCTAGCCAAAAGTGAAACCTTATCTGGTAGACTATAAATAAATAAAACTTGACGTTCCAACCTAACATTGATAGCATCACACTTTGTTCTTTTATTAAGCGAATATACGTAACCTTTATGTGTGGTTTTTGGTATTGAAATTCAACAATAAATAGGTATATATCACAATTTGAGAAAGTCATCGCAATTTTTTTACATAGATTTAGCATATGATTCTAGACCATTTATTAAATCTGTACCCTAAGCAAATATATGGGTTATGATGACTCTAAAGTGTAATTTAAATCAAGAAGCCTGTAATTTTTCTGATTTCACTGTTTTATTTTCTTTATTTTTATCTCTTTTAATAATGGTTTAGAACTAATAGTAAAACTAAACGGCAATCTGGCGTCTCATTGGACAATGTTGTGTTTGCCGGTAATTGGCATATATATTAGAATGTAACCATAGCTGTGGGCCCGCACATCTCAAGACTGGAGCCCTGACACAGTATGGCGGCTTTGCCCAGTAGGTCGATTCTGTAAAATTCAAACAACAACTCGCATCTCACATCGCTATTCACTCTCACTTCGCTTATGGTTCAAAATTACCTTTATATATTTGACACTTAAAATCGGACTTTACCTTACAGAATGTCACTTCTTACGTCATCTCATACTGTATCTGTCAAAATCTCCGTGTCAGCGAGTTGAACTAGTGTAAATTTGAATTATCAACCGAGTTTTTAGAATGCCAAGCAAGAAACTCACAGCGGATTCGATTCGAAGTTTAGAATGAGGTCTTACAGAATCACACCTCAGGAGTGGGACAGCAATGCAAGCAACAAAAACCCGTAAAATAATTTGTGTGTATGACGTGTTTACCATGTCCTGTGAATGAACATATAAGTGACTAAATAAATAGATTGACATTTCCCGTAGCTTGATAAAATAATATCTGTTATATTCCATACATTTTCACCGTTTACGAATAAGTACTGCTACTTTACTTTTGTATGGAACCGCTGACTTGTTTAAATAAGCGACTAAAAATGTCTACCCTTTGGAATCAAGTACTGATTCAACAACATATAAATGTATGTCGTAGTAAGCATGTACGTAAGGCATCCAAGATTTATCCAAAGGTCCGTGAACCTTAGGAAAACACGTCCCGAACACACCCACATAATAAGTAATTTTAATACCTCAAAGCATAGAAGTTTACAAGGGTGTTAATTGTTGGGAACTATTGAGAACACTTGTACAAATAAATACATAGCTCCAAGTAATTTGTGTAAACTTGAGCAAGAAATACTAAATTCAGGAATTGGAGCAATAATTACGATACAAACAGAATAACGATACCCCATAACATGTTCTCTTTAATGAGACAAAAGCAACCACAAACAGAAAGGTAAGCTGATTTCAGAATCTTTAATTACAATGACATCATCTCGGTTTCGTTGCAGAAAAAAAAAAAGATTTTATCGAAAACGATCCCCTTAAAGAGGATTTACGCAATTAAAACGAAGAAGGGAAGCCTGATAAAGGAAAAATATTTATTCTTGCCTTTTGAGTAAACTTCCCGAAATAATATCTTCTACAATATGCGGTAATGTAAATATTTTTAGTTTATAGGAATAAACTTTATCGTTATATGTAGGTTATGAAATGTGGTAAAAAAAATCAATTTATGAAGCTAAAAGTCACATGTTAGTGCCATGATTGCGATTTTTCTTATTTCAGACCATACCTAGGAAATATTACGGAGATATTAAACCTTTAAGTTCTTTTGTTTTTGTAGGGTTTTACACGAGACGAGATAGTGGCTAAGTATATGGATCTATTGGTCAAGGTTCAGCTACGCTTGCCGCAGTCGGTCTGTGGACGGGTGACCATCCATTTCATACCGAGTTTCCTCCGTGCTTCGGGAAGCACGTAGCGCCGTTGGTCCCGGCTGTCATTTGTAGATTTTTGGCACTCGTTATGGGTGGTCAGAAGCCAGAAAATCTGATAACCAGTCTTACCAAGGGGTATCATGTTACCGAGTAACCGGGTTGTGGAGCTCAGATATGCAGTTGCTCCATTTAAAACACTTGTATTCAGCTGCATCCGGTTAGCCTGGAAGCCGCTCTACTATAGTTGGAAAAAGGCTAGGCAGATGATAAGGGTTTTTCACGAAAACATGTTTTAGAAACCCCCTTGTAGCTTCATATTCTCCAGGTTTTTGATTCAATCATAATACTTATCGAGGTAGATTTGAACAATATTCATATGAATATTCATATTCATTCATAAAATATGAAAATTTTTACAAATGGTATTAATTGATTAATTTTATTTTACTAAAATTAATCGCGTTAAAAATCTAGTCGCCCTGATTACCCACTATAAGTGGAGTTTAAGGGCACGTCAACATCGCAAGAAAAAAAAAATACTCTCTTATCTCTCAAAATACAGTGCTATGTGGTGAATCCTGGGTGGATACTACGAGTGTTGTAATTTTTTATTCACAATATTTGAACTTGTAACACTTCATCCAACCCATATTAGTTCAAACCCGTAATTAGTTTGGAACATTTGAGCATCTAGATCATTTGGTGGCAGATATCGTGTATGGTACAGCAATTGGCGGTAATCTTCCGTATGCAACACAGATTACTGATTAAAGTCATAGGCGTTCCGCAGACGGAGCTACTTTGATCTCCGAATTTCGGCAACTAGCTATTTTAAGAAACTGAGCAGATGTAGCATTTGTTGCAAACTGGGTAACTATCCAAAAGTTGACAGTTGGGTCAACTAAAGTTGCTCCATCTGTGGGGTGCTTAAAAAGGATCTCTTCTTTTTTTATATTCTAATAGGCCTTTTGACCGCAACTCAGATTATGCGGTCTGGAGTGTACACATGCCTAGGATGAATCGGTTCACTCCTGCCTTGAAGATACCTAGATTACACTTATCGGGGAACAGAGAGGCGGGGAGTGAATTCCACAGTCTGAAAGTTGTCACAATAAATATGGAGACAAAGCGCTTGGTTCGAGACCTGGTGGTACTTCAACTTCACACAAACGTCATGTCTACTGGAACTAAGTACGCGACACACATGTAATATGTATATAAATACATATATGCATTCCTTTCTAATGATGTTAACGTATACAATAGCGTCCTGTAATTAATATACCGTCAAGGAAATAAATTCACAACGCATTGTTGTTCAGTTTCCGGTACATTCTAATTACTACGGAAATAATGATATTGTTTCAGCAATGTATTTAGGCTGAAGCCAAAATTATTAGGTGTAGATTGGCATAATAGTTTCAATCGCGCTATATTATAAAACTAACATGCTATTTAACTTTAACATTAATTGTGTTAATGATAGGTACCGAAATTGCATTACATACTTACGTGGCAATGCTGCCAGGCTGTTGGGCACGTGTCCCGTTGACAGCGATCCCTGCCTTTTTCTTAGAATTGTAAATAATTTTATTATTTTGATTTTTATGATTTGTATATATTGAGGAAACTGAGCACATTTTAGTCCAAGGTAGCTGAATAAAAAAATTTGGCGTAGGTACTTAGTTACCAATACTTCTTAATAAATAAATTACATTTATAATACATTGAAATAAAGTATATAATAAATGAGGAGCTGGTGGCTAAGTAAAAGCCGTACGGGTCGATCTGTCGTGGTTAAGATACGCTTGCCACGGTTGGTCTGTAGATGGGTGACCATCCATTTCATACCGAGTTCCCTCCGTGTCTCCGAAAGCACATAAAGCAGTTGGTCCCGACTGTTTCTCAGTGTCTCTCTCACTATGGGTAGTCAGAAGCCAGAAAGTCTGAAAAACCAGTCTTACCAAAGGGTATCGTGTTACCGAGTAACTGGGTTGTGGAGGTCAGACGGGCAGTCTCTCTCAATGTAAAACACTGGTATTCAGCTGCATTCGCTTAGACAGGAAGGCGACCCCAAAATAGTTGGGAAAAGACTAGGCAGATGATGAAAAAAATTATTTAAATAAAATGGAAGGTATTTTTTTAAAATATTTTGTATTTGGATATACCTATATATCATAATTTGTTCATATTCATGAGTTAAGAAGCCATCTTTTAGTTACTTTCATTTTTTGAGTCGAAGCCATTTTTTAGTTACTTTCACTTGAAATCCCCCCTCGCGCTGAGTTTATAATTGTTACTGGCTAGTCCTAGAAACTATTGGTCCGATTTTGAATTATTTCCTCCGATGGCTCAAAAAGTGAATTATCAAAAAGTTAGTGATCCATAGAGGATCCTCCATAGGGGTCGCGGGCAAAAGCTAGTTTTGTACAAAACAGAAATAATTACAAGTTTCCTATATAAATACATCTGTGTGTATACAACATTTTTTATTAAATTAACCGAAAAACGAAAATATCTCTCTCTTTTGGAGTGAATAATAACATAAGCCACTTTCTTCATCTTCAATCAGCCGCCTGTTGGGGTAAACTGTGCGACTGGGAAACGTGATACGCATTCAGATACAAAGGGGTATCGGCCCATTGAAATATGAGGAGCCGATTTTTGCCCAAGGTTTGGGAATGGACAAAATAGACATGCGCCATGAGGTAGTTCTTTTGATATTAATACCTAATTAGTTTCGTTGGCTGCAAATGGAATTATTTGGTAACCAACTGTCACAGCTTTGCTTCGTCTTAAACTGTTCATATTTAATATTTTTTTACTACTGCATGCAACAAATGTCATTAAATACCTCATAATCTATACTTCCATACTAATATTATAATGAGGTAAAACTGGTTTGTTTGCTTGTTTTAAAAGAAAAACGTTGCCCCACACTAGGAATTCCTCCTGCGTCGTGGGTGCGTTTACAAACATATAAACTCACATACACAAACAGCCAGACCCGGAAGAACTATCTGTAGGCCATACAAATATTTGTTCCGTGCGGGAATCGAACCCGCGACACGCAGCGCAGCAGTTAATCTCTCAACCACTGCGCCAACCGTGTCGTCAACCGTGTCGTTTGTTAGTTTGTGAGTTTGTATGTAGGGGGTTGTCTCCGAAACTGCTCATTCGATGTAAAAAATTATTTCACTAATAGGAAGCTACGTTATCCCTGAGTGCCATAGGCTATATTTCACTACAAAAAATTAGGGATCCTTGAGAAAATTCACGCGATGAATGTGCTAATCAATCATTTATAGGTCCTTAAATTGACAAGCATTATTTCTTAGCACACGTTCAATAAAATTGATATATTCTCAATCTTACATTTTTTTGACTGACTGCGTTTCAGTAATTAAATTATGCTGAGTAATGGAGGTAAGTATGTTAAACATTAATTTATTATTAAGATGCTGAAGATAATTAGCTTTGATGGTGTATTTTTTTAATAATTTTACCTTTCTTTTTGTTTTTGTGAAGCAAACAATAATTTGCCGCAGGCCAAAAGTTTTACATTGTTGTTTAAAAGGTCATCTTAGAACTGAAAAATAAATTCAACTTGCATTGACCACTCATCATATTTAGAAAGTAAAATCTGTAAAGACATAATAAAATATTGAGTAAGGAAATAAATATAAAAATAATACCCATATAAGTATGTGGATATCACACACACGGCCATCTGACCCCAAATTAGGCAGACCCTGTTCTATGGGTGTCAGACGGGAACACCCAAATATTCCGAAATATTTTATTCCGAATTTCGATATTCCGATTTTCAAAAGTCCGAATTTCATAATACCTAAAAATTATAATCTCTATTAATTAAAATCACGAAAGTTATTTTACCGAATGTCGTAAATCCGATTTGTTTGTTTTCCGATTTTCATATGTTCGAAGAATCAAATGCTCGATGAGCTCTCGGTCCGAAAAACGAAATTCCGAATTTCAATATTTCGAATAAACTGTTAAAATTAGGATTTTGATTCAATTCAGCTACGCATATATATATTCAAAATGGTCCCCTTGTTTCGCAGACAGAAATTTCATAGAATTTCGTTTCCCAGAAAATGTTTCATATAATATTTGGTTCTTGTATTTTTATTTCGACTATTATTGTTTCAAAGACTATTTACTTAAATGAAACATATTTCACAGAAACACAATTCAAAGAATTTTTAATCAAGTTTTTTTGTTTAACAAACTTATCAAACAGTAGAATTACTTTTTAACAAATATTGTTTATTCGGTGTATTTTTCTATGGAATTTATTTCAATAAAAATATATAGGTATAAAAAGAAAGACAATAACAAAAATAATCTTAAAAAGTCAATATGTTGTGCTACAAAAGTTAATGACAGAAACGAATTGCTGTGAAACCGACTCCACGTAGTCTTGTCTGCCCTACCCCTAGAGTGTAATTTAAATTCGCGTAGGCGCGGAGGGGCGAGGCGGCCAGCGAGCTGAGGAGCAGGTGGTTTTAACGCCCGCCGCCGCGGCTGAGGCTGGCCGGCGAAGCCGGCCAGTAAGCCGAAGCTGCGGTGGTGAGCGTGAATACCATCTGCGACGATAAGCTCGCGTGGTACCGCCGGAGCCCCGCAACGCCGTAGCCGTGACAGAAACCATGCCTGCTGCATGTTGCATGTTCGCTTGCATGCTCGCTTGCATGGTGCATGCTTGCTTGCACGCTGCATGCGTGCTTGCACGCTGCATGCTTGCTTGCATGCTGCATGCTTGCTTGCACGATAAACGATTGCACGATAACGATAAAGATAATCGGAATTTTAATAATCGGAATTCGTATTTTTGATGTTCGGAATTTTCATTATGTCGGAATTTTTGTTATTCGATCTTTTGAAACTCGGTATTTTGAGAATAGTAATTATAAACGTTCGAAATTTTGAAATTTTAGTATTATAAAAATAGAATGAATGATAAATCGGAGTTGCCATATTAGGAATTTTGAACTATTCGGAATTATGAAAATCGGTATTTTGAAATTCGTATTTCTGACTTTCGGAATAAAGTTTTTCGTATTTATGTAGTGTACCCGTGTCAGACAGCACAAATATATAAACACGTACGTACCTATATAATACGAATATTTTGTTATTGTCAGTAACATTCCTGAATTGTACGAGTATTGTATCTGTTTTGTTTTATAGCTAAGAAAAACCAATTAACAGTACGTAGGTACAATAAGAGCTACAGCCTGTTTATATGTCGACCAATTAATTGTTTTGTACAAAAAATAACGTGTAACGTTATGGAAGAAGAATGAATTAATTACAAAGTATTTTCTTTGAATGAAAGGTTATTAATTGCTACAAACTGATAAACATCTTCATTGTATTTAGCAAGTAGGTAAATTGAAAAATATACTTTGTTCGTGTCTTAATATGAAAACAGAAAATGTTTGTTTAAGTTCATTCAACTCCGTGTGAATTACGGAGCTCGAGCAAATTTGATTACCGTCCAATTAATTTGTTACGTCAGATAGTAGATAGACAATTATATACAAAGCCTTACAAACATAATACCGACTATACGTATATACTGTCGAGTCACAAGTTAATTAATATCGCGATATATCTATATAAAAAGAGCGACGTGCTGCATTTTATTTCATCCAAATGCAGAAAAATCGTTCACATGTTTTCATTGGTATCTCCCAATTAAAAAAAGAATGTGGAGTGCATTGGTGTGATGCAGCGGAATCCACGAGGACCCTAGCTGGCAATAAAGTAGGCATCAAGCTAGCTACGTGCCTTACGATAAGACGAGTGGTGTACGTGCTAACTCCTTATTTGTGCATGAAGCTCACCCACCGAGCAAACTGGGACGTTTAAAAAAACGAAAAGAAAATTTACATTATCACATTCCTCTGGAGAGTTATTTTACTATTCTCAGAGCTTAAATATTTCATTGTAGAAAATGTACTTCTTGGATGTTCATCTGAAAAAAACATTTTGTAATAAAGATATCTGCCAAGATACTGCAATATAATTTAAAGAAGATTGCATCAGTCGCTCTGCAATTTCTTGGGTGGAATATTTTTAAAAGAACTGGCGATTTCATCTACGTTTGCCTACAGTAGATAGCAGTCAAGCTCCGGCCGGGACCTATCAATTTCTTTTTTATCATTTTGTCAAAGCCTTATTCAGTGCCCTACAAAAAACTACAAAGTATATAATAAATAAAAATCAAATAATGTCCTGCGGCATTAAATAATGTTTCTCGCGTTGTATATCCTAGCCCACTCGTGCGTTACGTGGGCAACTACCACGGGTGACAAACACTCCTTGGTTTCACCCCGCACGTAGGTTATAAAAATAAGAGGGATCTTCAAAGTGAAAAGTATAGCGAGTTTGGCTTTTATAGTAGTTACCCTGAGTTATCCAATCAGTCGGTGCCGGGGAAGCAATAAACTGGGCATCACGTCCGAACGTGTCCACCCAGTGACAAACTACTAACGCGCCGCGCCAACTAGCGCACTGAACGCTTGCCTGCACTCACTGATGGACGAATTTAGATTTATTACTCACCCTGCGTGTTTACTTTTCCTCACATGGTGAGAGCAGCGACGAGATTCATTAGTTGGGGGTCAGTCGCCGATGTACCCGACTATGTTTGGACACGGCAAGGGACAGTCGTATATAAGAAGAGTATATCGTACTTTGGAATAATACTTTGACATGATAGCGTGCGGTTATTCGATTGTTTATAACCGACTTTAAAAAAGTAGGAGGTTCTTAATTCGACTGTAGGTATTTTTTTTTTATGTTTATTACTCAATTTGACGACACGGTTGGCGCAGTGGCTGAGCGATCGACTGCTGCGCAGCGTGTTGCGGGTTCGATTCCCGCCCAGGGTAAACATTTGTGTGATGAGCACTCGTGTTTGCCTTGTGTCTGGGTGTTGTTTATCTATATATGTATGTATTTACAAAAAAAAAATGTATTTGTGTATGTATATCAGCTGTCTGACACCCATAGTACAGGGTCTCCCTAGTTTGGGGTCAGATGGCCGTGTGTGAAAATGTCCCCACATATTATAAAAAAAAAAATATATATATAATTTCTCCGACAATTGTCGATCGATTTTCATAATGCTTTTTAAATGTAGTTATAAGATCAGGGGTGGTCTCATATAAATTTAAACCTTTATGGGTGGAAAATTAGGGGATGAGTTTTTTTGTGTTACCGTTTCTTAATGGGTTTGGATGATATAATACGAAGCAGGCAATGAAAATCGAAAATTAAAGAATCTATTTTCAAAATAGACCGCCTTCCAAATCTACAAAGTAAAAAATAACTTTAACTTCGGAAGTAGGTAGTAATATAAAACAAAACACAGAACAACTTACGCCGACTTCCGAATTAAAGTTATTTTTAATTTTGTAGCTTTCGTTTATTTGCTATTCGAATAGGCAGCCTAGACTTTAATATTTTAAAACATGCTTTTCAATTGGATTCTGACCAATTACACTTTTATAATAACTTTCTAAGGCGTGGAAAGTTATTATTTATAAAGAAGAAGATTACAATTTACTAAATCCATTTATCATTCTTAATGCAAACGCTATTAAAAAACCATCATGTTAAGAAAAGAACGTATTTGTGTATCGAAGATTTCCTCAGAGGAATGACGCAGGAAAAAATATTTCCCAATCATCAAATATTTTTGAGTGCTAAAGAACGCTTTGCTCCGTTGTTCTTATATATGAGTTCAATAATTAATCATATTTATTTTTCTATTATGATAACCTCACAATCTAAACTATTTTTATCTCTATTTGTTTTAATGTTATTCCACCATGCTGAGATAGGAGCCTTTTGGCCTTGTGCAGGACCAATTTCGTTTCTTTTTTTTTTACACGCTTTTATGTTTGTATGTTTGTTTGTAACCGATTTCTTTGGGCGCGATTTTGACCCATTTTAAACGGCCAGATTTCGTTCAAACTTTGCAGATTTATCGAGGACCGATGACAATACACTAATTTGATAAAATTATTCCATTTTTCAATTTGCAAAAAAAAAAAAACATAAGTCGTTCAAAATTAGTTGCCGAAAAAACAGCTATTATATACTAGGAAGGTACTGCACAAGTGCCCCTGGTAGAATAAATGTACATAATATTTATAGATATAGATATAACCAAACTAAAAAGTAAAAGATAAATAATAGTTTAAAAAAACTAAAAACACGCTTTATAAAGAAAACCAAACTAAAAAATAGAAAATAAATTTTAATAATTTGAAATTAAGAAAAGTGTTAAAAATTTCAATAAATATAAATTAATAACTAAAAAAAAATGTGTGAATAAAAAAAAAATATTTTAAAAAAAGCGTGGGGTGCTTTTTAAGATATTATCAAAATGATAATCACTCTACTCATATCTGTCAATAAAATATTTATAACTATTGACACATTGACACCATGCACCCCACGCTAATTTATAAATTATTTTTTTTATTCACACTATTATTAATTTATATTTACTGAAATTTTTCACACTTTTCTTAATTTAAATTTATTAAAAAAAATTTTCTATTTTTTAGTTTGGTTTTCTATAAAAAGCGTGTTTTTAGTTTTTTTAAACTATTATTTTTATTTTACAATTTAGCAATGTTATTTTTGTGTGTCCTGGCGGGCTAATAAATGCCTTTTCTTTCTTTTCTTTTTCTTTACTTATAAATACGAAAGATTTGTTTGTTTGTTACGATTTAACGTAAAAACTACTGGTCCGATTTCAAAAATTCTTTCACCAATCGAAAGCTACATTATCCCTGAGTAACATATATTAATCAATTGTATTGAAAAATTAGGGATCTTTGAGAAAATTCACGCGGACAAAGTCTCGGGCAAAGTGCTAGTGTTTTATACGTATTTCTGTCTGAACACACAAATATGTCTGGTATTATTAAGACACACAAAGACCGAGACGCGTCTCTCTGTCAACTGTTCTACATTTGATATGTCTACTGTATGTGTCAACATTCTGAATACACGTGTATTTGACAATGTAGCTACTTCTATTGACGACAAAACCCATTGACGACAGGCAACTATCCTCCATAGCTAATTGCTGATTATCCATCATATTTATCGACATAATCAATCACGAATCAATCACATCTGAAACGTAATCACCCGTATTTGTCAGCCCAGTAGTTAATCCCCGAAAGTACCTAGACAATAGACAATGGGCTAGTAACAAGATAATTGTCGTTTCGAGCAAAATGTTTGATAATTATCTGACAAATGAGACTATTTACGGATGAATTCACTAAATAAGTATTTTTATCTTTGAGAATGAGCATTTAGCTTACAATAAACAATTGAACATCGGCTGGCTAGAACAAGAAATAGTACTTTATTTATACTTTACGAACAAAGGCACAAAGGCGGACTTAATGCCTTAGGCATTCTCTACCAGTCAACCAAGGGTTCTTTATTTACTGTAAATATAGTTTCTTTCTAAATAGTTTTAAACGACTCCTGGGATTATGCTACATTAAATAGGTACTCTAAAGTTTAATTATGTCAACCAAGTTGATAAACTTTTTCAATACCTTTCTTGATAATAATACAGGCTGCCTTTAAGTTATAATATGTAAAAACTAGTGCTCCCACTCGAAAGTAAGTGAGTAAGGCCTATGTTTTAAAACGTTTTACCAAAAAAAGGGTACCGCATTGGAATTTGCAGGTAGGTACACATACTTTCTTAATGTTCATCTCATATTCCTCTGTACCTATCTGCCTAGCCTTTTTCCCAAATATGTTGGGGTTGGCTTCCAGTCTAACTGGATGCAGCTGAATATCAGTGTTTTACATGGAACGACTGCGTAACGGACCTCCACAACCCAGTTACTGTGTAACACGATACCCCTTGGTACTTACCTAAGCCTGGTCAGACTTTCTGGCTTCTGAGTACCCATAACGACTGAAAGATCTATGAATGACAGCCGGGCCCAACGGCTTTACGTGCTTTCCGAGGCACGGAGGGAATTAAATAGATGGTCACCCATCCACAGACCAACCGCGGCAAGTGTAGCTTAACCCTTGACCTATCGATCTGTACGGCTTTTATTAAGTCATGACCTCCTCTGTACCTATATCCCCACAATTTTAGCCATGCTACACAGACTGGTCAGGCGATCCTAAGATCTCAGTTTACATAACTGTACTACTTCCCTAAAATATAGTTGCATCACACACATTGAGGTAATATTACTGTAATATTACCTCAGCGATCACACTGGATCACCAAAAAACAAATGACAACCATTTACAAGTACTGTTGTTACATGGTCGAGTTTAAAGCGTTTTTCCATTAATCCACAATGCTATAATAAACATATAGGTAATTTAAACATTAAAATGTGCTGTTCGTACACTTGTTCGTAATTACAGAGGATTAATAATTATGATACGAATCGCATATTTGGAATGATTACTGTCCCGCACTGTACTTTGATGTGGCTTTCATTAATTATAGGTATATTTAATTATCTTTGTTCTTTTATCCTTTCAGGGTTATTTTTAAAAATCTAGAATCAAATTATATTATAGCTGAGTCATTGGGCCGTTGGACTCAGCTGCTGATGTAAGATACTGGGTTTCCAGGTACCTCAAAGTGTAAATTGGATGGCTTTGTTAAGGACATTCTCAGTTACAGTCCTAGGAAAGGAATTGTATGCGAGTATTATAAGGCGATAATATTACCATTGGACCTTTTACCGACAATTTATACATCCATACTTCCATACTAATTCATATTCATACTAATATTATAAATGTGAAAGTAACTCTGTCTGTTACGCTTTCACGATGAAACGGCTGAATCGATTTTGATGAAATTTGGTATGAAAGTAGCTTGAACCCTGGGGAAGGACATAGGCTACTTTTTCTGCATCCGCGATAATCGACATTCACGCGGACGAAGTCGCGGGCAAAAGCTAGTATTAAATATATGCGAAAATAACTGTGTGCGTTTCGACCGCGCGGCCACGGCGATATTTCGAAAAAAAAACTTTTCCAAGATTATGTAAAATTTTGTAAAAGTTGATTCCCAAAACCATAAATTTGTCGAAGATATGGTTAAAAAGTTATAAGGGTTTGAACGTGGCCGAGACATTGAAACGCGGAGAACCGCGCGGCCACGGAGATCTTTAAAACTAAGCGTAGCAGAGACCTAAAATTCAGGTAAATAACAGATTGAATTTGTAAAAAAAATTTAAAAATACAGAAAAAAATCCTAGGTTTATATTTTAGGAGCTGCAAGACAAAAACCCCATGGCCGCGCCATTGAAACGGTGGAAAACACGTTATCGCTGATATCTCGCTGAAAAAGCATCGCAGAGGTCTGAAGTTTTTTGTAATACCTAGATTTGAATTTGTCGAAAATGTAAAAAATATACAAAAAATACTTAGGTTTATATTTCAGGAGCAGTAGTGCGGTATCGTGTAAAAATAAGTTTTGATTATCTATCGAAGAAAGTAAGTATTAGTGAGTTTTTTTTTATAAACAACACCTATTAATATGTAGAACTACCGATAATATGCAAAACATATTTTTTATTCATAATACAAAGCCTTGCAATGTGTTTTGAATATTTCGATAGGGTGACCATGCCTTGTTGTTTACAGAAAACTTTCCACCTGTTGTAATAGAAATCATGTCCCAAGGATTCTAAATTGAATTAAAATGAAACGAAGAGATACAAAAACATAATAATATATCTTTATTTCTTTAAAAATCACATAAATCACAGATTGTTTACTTACACTAAGATATAAACTTCTATTAAAATCACAGATTGTTTACTTACACTAAGATAAATATTTTTTATTAATTAAGGGGACAATTGTCGAAATCATGCAAAAAAAAATTACTTTTCACACAAACCAAAACTATAAAATAAGGTAACCACCTCGTATAAAACGTCAATATTTTTGAGATTTATAATAGATGACGATTAAGATATTAAAAATCAGGGTAATATTATACTTTACTTTACATTGGGAATAAGCTCGCTTAGTGGGAATATGCAACCACTTTTTTTCTTGACCCTCGATTTCTTGGTGGAAATCTCAAAAATTTTGACGTTTTATACGAGGTGGTTACCTCATTTTATAGTTTTGGTTTGTGTGAAATGTAATTTTTTTTGCATGATTTCGACAATTGTCCCCTTAATTAATAAAAAATATTTATCTTAGTGTAAGTAAACAATCTGTGATTTGTGATTTTAATAGAAGTTTATATCTTAGTGTAAGTAAACAATCTGTGATTTATGTGATTTTTAAAGAAATAAAGATATATTACTTATTATGTTTTTGTATCTCTTCGTTTCATTTTAATTCAATTTAGAATCCTTGGGACATGATTTCTATTACAACAGGTGGAAAGTTTTCTGTATACAACAAGGCATGGTCACCCAATCGAAATATTCAAAACACATTGCAAGGCTTTGTATTATGAATAAAATGCCCCCGATGCCCCTGAAATATAAACCTAGGTATTTTTTGTATATTTTTTACATTTTCGACAAATTCAAATCTAGATTTTACAATGAATTTCAGACGTCTGCGATGCATTTTCAGCGTGATATCGGCGCAAGAGTGTTATTCACCGTTTCAATGGCGCGGCCACGTTCAAACCCTTATAACTTTTTAACCATATCTTCGACAAATTTATGGTTTTGGGAATCAACTTTTACAAAATTTTACATAATCTTGGAAAAGTTTTTTTTTCGAAATATCGCCGTGGCCGCGCGGTCGAAACGCACACAAATAACTCTATTTATTGAGCTTTCACGATGTAACAGCTTAACCGATTTTCATGAAACTTGGTACGAAAATAGTTTAAACCCTATTGAAGGACATAGGCTTAGACTTAGGCATAGACTACTTTTTAATTCGCGCCTTCGCCTTCATCCGCGATAACCGTCATTCACGCGGGCAAAAGCGTAAAGTACGAAATATTTATTTTTAGCTATTTGCGATATCAATCTTCAAACATGTTTATTAGATTCCAGTCCCGCATTTACAAATAATAATCCTCAAATCATTCCTACCAATCGTAAAACATAAAATATCGTAAAACACAATAAATAAAAAAGCTGCAACAAAAAAGAGATTGAAGAGAGATAACCAAGTCAGTTTAAATAATAGTAAATTGGCAGACCCTTTCAGTGGGTTAAGGATTTTATTCCTTGACTAATATAAAAATATATTGAAGACAGTCGATGCGTTTATTAGGGATACTGAACCCTTCCGAGACCGTTTCTTAAAGCTGGATTTGACTAAATCGCTGATTCAAAAAATTATTGGAATCGTATTTTGTACCTACTATATATAAGTATAAGTAGAATATAAGGATATATATATGTATTTATGTAGAAGGAGAACCTGACTGACTGATGTATCAGCCCACAGCCGAAACTATTAGAACTAGGAACGTGAAATTTAGCAAACAGTTTATTTTTAAATAGACGAAAACTATCAAACGATTTTTGGAAATTCGGGTTGAATTTCCAAAAAATCCTTCCTGCGTGTTAAAATTGAGGATGAAAATTTGTATGTGACACATGAAACTTGTCTTATAGCTTTTTGCTTTGCAATAAAAAAAACGTGTTTCAAAGCTTAAAAAATAAATAATAAGATTATGAAGAACTTACAAATTTAACCGTCCGTGTGGAACCGGACGTAAAGAATAGCACCATCCCATATCTTCCCGTGGGTGTCGTAGGAGGCGACTAAGGGACGTACCAGAGAATGGGCAGCAGCGTTCTCTGTGCCTTTGTAACAACCATACTGCGATCGCCAACCCGCCTGCCAAGCGTGGCGATTATGGCAAAACCCTCCCTTTTTGGGGAGGTCTAAGTCCAGCAGTGGACGTCTCATGGCTGAAATGATGATAAATTAAATATTAAAAAATATTATGTACAATCCCCTTCATCGTACATAATATTTTTTTTTCCAAAGGGCATTAAAAATCTGGTCCGCATCGCTCTCAATGGGACAAATGTCCAAAAAGCTAGCAGCATTACCACGTTGAACGGCAATGCTAATTCTTTGGCAAAAGGCCCAAGAAAAGGCCAGCCCTGATCCCTGGCTCTGGTCACGTGAAGAGTCGACCAGTTTAGACGAAACATTTAGTCAATGGTTTCGACCAGCATGCCATAATATACATGCAACCTCTACAGTGCCTTATCTGTATCACACCTACAACACTCCATACAAACGAAACGATTTATTACCTACACTACTATCAAAATAACAGACTGTACAAATACGTGCGTGTCTACGCGCCACGAGAACTAAAAGCAGTTTCAAGAGCACGTTCGACGCGGGAAGAGGTGAAGGACAGTGTTTCGAAGGGAGGCGGGGCGTGTCGCCTGTATTAAGGTACACCACCCAGGTTTCAATGACAGGATTACAAAATTAAAAAAGACTGTCCAAGAAAAAAATGGAAAATATAAATGGCAGTGAAAGAAAATGGTGGTAGTGGTACTATAAACCAGACTTATATGTATGAATAACTAGCACTTTCCCCCGTTCACCGTTTGTGCGACTACCCCCAGTAGCTATCAGGTGCAACTCGATATTGTTGGTACTGCAGAAACTAGAAAAATCTTTACTTGCGAAACTACGGCCTTGATCTGCTATTATGCGTTTCGGTGCACCAGACAAAGCTATACAAAACTTAATAGTACAAATGCTACTGTTCGTATGCTAAATTGAGCGAGTGATGAAGCAAAACAAATTTGGTAAATCTATGACAATGTGGGGAGGTATTTTATTGTAACACTTTAGCCAGCCTGAAATCTGGTTGAAGTAGTTGGTCCCTATTTCTAGTAGGTATTATTTATTCTAGTCTGTCACCTGTTCTATCAAAAAGATGCAGGTTTTTTCTAGCGTACATAATGTTTTCATAGATGTACTAGCTGTTGCCCGCGACTTCGCGTGGGTATGGAGATATGAAGTTTAATGATGTTTAACGCAAACTATTTTTATATTTCAGTCAACAGAAAATGCCTATTTTAAGGCACCAATTAGTAAAACCTACAACCTACCTATTCACCACATGTATAGTTTTATTTTCAGGTTGCAGTTTATTTCAATTCAAAAGATGGCATTTGTGATATATGGTCTTCTTCGTTTCGAATCGATGGACGTGTTCTTATTTTTTGTGTTAGCCTCATAGCCGTGGTTAGACTGCTTGGGCCCATTATAGGTAGCTACATTAATCGCAGCATTAGTAGCGTTTTTAATGTCCTGTAAGGTGCAGGTGACAGGTCACTTTGGGCACTGTAGTAAGTGGACCATTGTCTGGACAGGAGTACTGTACTTACACTGGGTATCGGTGGGATCTACAATCACCCATTTGATTCTGGTAGGTAGTGTTTGCAGCGGCCTACTTGGGAGCACTATTGAGCGTTTTCTATTTAGGCTACTGCAAATCACTTCAGAGTGCCAGGTGTTCCTGGGTTGAACGAAGTTCAGTGGCGGTGGGTGATGTTCCCACAACTTTCGTCTGACCGTACGTGGTTGGACCTGGATGGCCTGTGTGCTGTGGAGAAAACTTTTCCGACTCTTAAGTCTACCCGAAACTGTAGTATGTTTGTAGAGGGGATGGATAGTAAAAATTTGAAATGTGAGCATTCGAAAAAGATGTGTAAACTGTTATCTGGAATTTGGTAATTAATATGGTGATATGTGAATATCAGATTCAACGTACTATAAGATATTTTTAACCGCGGCAAATAAAGAAATGTTTGAGTTATAACTCGATGAAACTTATAAGCTACGTAAATGTTATTGTATAAATCTCAGCCGACTGCGTTACACATTAAAAAAAACCAATCGAATTGAGAACCTCTTCCTTTTTGAAGTCGGTTAAAAAGAAAATATTTAGGCCTCGATTCTTTTGAATTTAATTTAGTTTTATTTTCTATTTGTTGTATTCTAAGTCATCAATAAATGTTTGTTAAACACATAGAGTTAGATTATATTCCTTTGAACTGGCTCTGTCGTAAAATCTGTTTCTACCTGACATGTCATAACTATATTCTGTCTCTGTACCAATTTTCAGATACAAAAAGCCAAGGATTTATATATAAACTTGCGAGAGCTCTAAGTCCAGGCTGTCACAAATCTATTTCTCTCTTTCTTTCTCCTACTCATAAACTCTAGACTTGCTGAATTAAATTTGAGGTCGGTAGTTCAACAATACCTAAATCAAAACTTTCATACAAACTTGCAAGAGCATTAGACTTCCGTACTCCAGCCCTGTCGCGAAATCCCTTCTTAGCAGACGTCTACTATGTATTAATTACCACCCTGCCAAATTTCGAATTTGTATCACAAAAAATGAAGGACACAAACTTGCGAGAGCCATTAGACTTCTATGCCTAATTTCAAGTTTGTAGCAAAAAATAAATTCTTAATCCGGCCCTGACGCAAAATTTGTATTTTGCGAACGTCTACTAACTATAAACTACCTACCTACCTGCCAAATATCAAGTCTATAGCACTAAAAATTAAGGACTTTCATGCAAAGTTGCGAAAGCCATTAGACTTCTCTAATACAGCCCTGTCACAAAATTCGTTCTTAGCGGACGACTACTACCTATTAACTACCTCTCTGCCAAATTGCAAGTTTGTAGCACAATAAATTAAGGACTTTAATACAAACTTGCGAGAGCCTTTAGACCCCCGTACTCCGGCCCTGTCGCAAAATTCCTTCTTAGTGGACGTCTACTAACTATAAACTACATCCCTGCCAAATTTCAAGTTTGTAGCACAAACAATTAAGGACTTACATACAAAGTTGCGAAAGCCATTAGACCTCCTTACACCGACCCTGTAGCAAAATCCGTACTTTGCGGACGTCTACTCACTATAAACTACCTACCTGCCAAATATAAAGTCTATAGCACATAAAATTAAGGACGTTCATACAAAGTTGCGAAAACCATTAGACCTCCTTAATCCGGCTCTGTCGCAAAATTCGTTCTAAGTGGACGTCTACTGCCTATTAACTACTTTTCTGCCAAATTTCAAGTTTGTAGCACAAAAAATGAAGGACTTTTATACAAACTTGCGAGAGCCATTAGACCTCCTTAATCCGGCCTTGTAGCTAAATTCCTTCTTAGCAGACGTCTACTAAATATAAACCACCTCCCTGCCAAATTTCAAGTTTGTAGCAAAAAAATTAAGGACTTTCATACAAACTGGCGAGAGCCATTAGACCTCCTTAATCCGGCCCTGTCGCAAAATCCGTTCTTAGCAGACGTCTACTAACTATGTACTACCTCCCTGCCAAATTTCATCTTAATATGTCTAGCGGTTTTCGATATTTCGTGATGAGTGAGTGAATGACCTTTCGCTTTTATAATATAGATTGACAAAGTATCGTCATTATATTAACAATTCCCTTATCGCGCATACGCAGATTGTAAATGGCTCTGATGGCTCTTTTCTGCAGAATAAAAATAAAGTCGATGTCTGCAGCTCGTCCCCACAACAAAATACCGCAAGACATATGAAAGTAACTAAATTGGACCGGATTTTTCTGACAGCATATGCTGCCAAACTTAGCCGTTCTGCGAGAGATGTTAAATGAGGACCCCATTGTATTGTGCCTACGAGTTTTCAGTCCACAATACTACGGATAAATGTAACTTTGGTAAATTTATCTGCATCAGAGATGTAAACACAGACAAAGTGTAGGTACCTATGTACCCAAGTAGCTGTTTTAAGTCCCTTCTAGGAAAGTTACTTGGGATCAGAGGAGGATTAATACATTTTTACGATCAGTATTTGATTTTATTTTACGATCTTTATTTATTAGTCCATCACTATCTGTAAATTCATGCAATAGTACTTATAGTATTAGTTTATACCTAAGTTACATGTAAACTTTTATTTTTGTGAAATGTATATAAAACTTATATCATTATATATCCAAGAAGTCTTATTAAAAATGTATACACAACCATTCTAACCGCGTTACCATTTTCTATCAAGTTATTAGAAATATTTAGTAGATTAAACAATTAAAAAAACAACAATTTTTTTAGGCACCATTTTTTTATATTAAATACAAAAATGAAGTATGTAATGTATGTAAATACAAAAATGTAATATTTCCTCAATAATTTTAGCTTCCCAAATAAAACCCTTGTTTTCTGCAACGTAGAAGCCAAAAGTTTTAATCTTATTTATTTTAATGCGATTGGTATGCTGAATGATTGTTTTAAGACTACATAACTTTGTGTTTACTATTTTATGACGTCAGCATCATGTCGACATATTTGATGCACCCGTTGGTGGAACTTTGGGAACGGAAGATAAAGGGAAAGAGGGGAAAACTGGAAAAAGAATTCGGGTGTCCTGGACCGGGAATCAAACCCGGATCAAATTGACAGGCTGAGAAACATAAACGTTGCCTTAGCCTGTGCTTTGGCTAAACATTATTCCTGTCAATGTCGCACGACTGTCTAACTACAAGTGACAGGGACCTAGTTAACCCAAAGCACATGCTAAGCAACGTTTATTTATCATGCTGTCAGTATCGCGCAGTTTTTTCCAACTTTAAACCGAACTAAAATTCGGTTCATTTCGCTATGGAGGTTTTTTGTTATATCACATAATTACTGCTTTGCTGCGTTTGCTTAGTGTTACACAAATTATTATTACATTAGTCATGTTAACACATCTCGAATATTTTAACAGAAATCTTAGAAAAGGCCGTGAGGAAGAACCACAAACTATGGATAATATTTTATGATTATATCATCTCCTTCTTTATCACCTCTGAATATAATATCGAGAAATGTACATGAAGACAATACATTTGTACGACGGTAAAACTTAACAACAATCCTGACCCGCCTGCCATATAGAGGGACGTACCAATCACCTACAACAGTTCCATTTACATTTCCGTTGGTTTGCTGGTTTATCCAGTCGCGGTACTCTTTTCCCTTCAAAAGTTCTTGCAGGAGTCGTCTTATCCAATCAAAATATTCTCTGACAGAAAGAACTCCATCGCCAGGAACGCATCTGTGTTTAAAATAGTGGTACACTGCCGAGAATATATCCCGAAAATCTGGAGATACTGGGTTAGATGCAACTTCTCTTTCGATATCAAATTGCAGTGTCCTAAATAGATCGACAATTATTTGGACAATATTTTCAAGATTCATAAGATCAGAGAGTATTGTAGATTCAAGAACCTCCGGTTCCATTATCGGTATGGATCTATTATTTCGTCTCGAAATTGTCTCAGACATTCTATAAAGGGTAGTGCGGTAACTTACCTCTTCTGTAATATAAGTCGCAACAAACTCCAAGAAGCTGAGAAAATTTGTAAATGAAATATTACGAGGAAAATGTTCTGAAAATATTTGTATAACTATTGTTACTACCTCCTCCAATATTCCACAATTTATTAACCTTTCGATTTTTGATGAAATGTATACAATTTGTCCTGTTGAAAGACTTGTGAAAATTCTAGAAATGTTTGTTCTTGCGTTGCCAGAAACGCGTTTCAAAAGTCTCGTCAACAGATCCTTAAACACGGCAAAGAAATCTACTTGCGCCTGTCCAGATCCTTTATTATTTATATTACCTTGTGGTGGTTGAGGAGGTCCAGAGCCTGTTGCAGAACCAGCACGTCTTTCTCTTTCTTCTCTATTTCTACGGTCTCTATCCTGCCGATCGCTTTCTTCTCTAGCCCTACGTTCTCTATCCTGTCGATCTCTTTCTTCTCTAGCTCTACGTGCTCTATTTTGCCGATCTCTTTCTTCTATATCCCTACATTCTCTATCTTGTCGATCCTTTTCTTCTCTATCCTTGCGTTCTTCATCATGCCGAACCCTTTTTTCTCTATCCCTAAGTTCTCTATCTCGACTATCCAACAGATCCTTAAACACGGCAAAGAAATCTACTTGCGCCTGTCCAGATCCTTTATTATTTACATTACCTTGTGGTGGTTGAGGAGGTCCAGAGCCTGTTAAAAAACCAGTACGTCTTTCTCTTTCTTCTCTATTTCTACGGTCTCTATCCTGACGATCTCTTTCTTGTCTAAACATTCGTTCTCTATCCCTTCGTTCTCTATCCTGCCGATCTTTTTCTTCTCTAGCCCTGCGTTCTCTATCTTGTCGATCCTTTTCTTCTCTATCCCAACGTTCTCCATCCTGCCGATCTCTTTCTTCTCTAGCCCTTTGGTCTCTATCCTGCCGATCTTTTTCTTCTCTAGCCCTACGTTCTCTATCATGCCGATCCCTTTCTTCTCTATCCCTAAGTTCTCTATCTCGACTATCTCTTTCTTCTCTATCCCTGCGTTCTTTTTCCTCCTGTTGAGTTTTTTTGGCCTGCATAGCAACATGAGTTGATACCAAAGCGATTTCCGCTTGAATAGCAGCAATTTCGATAGCTTTTTTCACTGCCTTTTCCGAAACTTTCTTAGTTACCATCTTGACTACTTGTTCTCCCGTTACATTAGCAGTATTCTGAATAATCTTTTCTCCAACAGACGCGACTGCCTTTTTTGCCACATTTTCCATCGTCTTCGCCACGGCTTTTTCAGAAATTTGGCTTGCCGCACTAGAAACACCACCCGCTCCTAAACCACCGACTCCATCCATCCCAATTTGAAATCCTGTGCTTAGTATTGAACCAGTTGGATTTTTACCCTTTGCTAGATCATTTCCTATATTTTCACATCCTTTGACGATTCCTTGTGGTTCATCCATTGCTGCAGACATTAAAGTATCCGCGGCGAAACCTGCATACATAGCACCTAATACAGCTCCTCCAGGACCTGCAAGGCATCCAACAGCGCCTCCTCCTAGAACTGCCGACGTCCTGGTAGCTTGGTACATGGCTTGATCTGCTCCTTCAGTATCACCAACTGTCCAGTGGACGATTCCTTTGGCATGGCCTACGATAGGAATAGAATTTAGTACATTTGAGAAGAAGTTCATCTTTAATGTTATTTTTTAACTTCTTCTTTGATTATGAACTTTCTTTATTTCGACCACCAGATATGGGATTCTGGTACTTCGTTTGCACCGGCGCTTTCTCTGTCAGTCGGGCCCGCGTCAGGGTCTGTCATATGACACCACTTGTCAATCTGTTTGTCGAGTATTTTGACGCTTTCTTTCAGGTCGACTTCCTGGAACTTTTCAGCTAAAGTCGAATTCCCAACTGGAAATTGTGAGTAATTATCAATCAAAAATTGAATCGCAGATCTTTTCATAAGCACAGAATTTTCTAATCTTGTTCGGTAGAGGCAAGCTGTGCTCTCGATGTTTATTTGCAATGTTATTATGACGTCAGCTACTAAAGGTCCAAGGGTACGCTTCTCTTCAGTAGTAAAGTTTTTTTTTTCCAAACCGATCTGGTATATATAGTTGAGAGCGTTCTCAGCTTTGCTTATAAGAAATCGAGCCTTGGTAGTATCCGCGTAGTCGACAGTCTTCAGTTCTTGTAGACACTCTCCCAACTTCCTTATCACCGACATCTAGAAGCACAACAATTAGATCGTTTTTATCCTGATTAATTTTCAATAAAGATGTCTATCTCTCTCTTTCTCTTTTATAAAAACGTTGCTCCATACTTAGATTATATAGCCTATAACACAGAGATAACATAGCTTCCTATTGAAAGAATTTTTGAAATCGAACAAACTTACAAACTAAAAAACCAATTTTACTTCTTTGTAATATTAGTATAGTATAGATAACGATATTAATAAATCATTTTATTAGGAGGACATAAACATGGTGTTGTAATACCGGCTATCAATACTAGAATTAAGAGTAGATTGTTGGTAATACCAATGGCTTCGGATTTAATGTACTCCGGAGGCAAATCACTATCGTCACTCGACACTTTAGTGAGAATTTGCTGATATGTAATTTGTTGTATAACAAAGTAAAGCAATTTTCAGTATTCGCCTCAGGTTATGAAACAAAAGGCAGATAGACAGCGCGGAACACTGATAGTGAAGCCAAAAAAGCAAATACAAATTAAAAAGCGAATACCTACAACGCGCTTCGTGCTGTACTGACACGAGTCCGTATAGCACGATCGCCGCATCGTGAAAAATAACAATTAAAAATACAAATACAAATTCAAAAGCGAATACAATCACGAGATTGTAGGTAAGTATTCGCTTTTGAATTTGTATTTGCTTTTTTGGTTTCACTCTCTGTGTTCCGATCGGTCTATCTGCCTTTTGTTTACTTGATAATCTGAGATACGCGCCTCTTTTTAATTTGTGTCCTATTTTTCTTTTTTATTTATATTCTACTAGTGGTGGCCAGTTCGACTTTCGAACAATTTATTTTTTAGTGCAATCTTTCAGATTATGAAACAAAATGCAGATAGACCGCGCGAAACACTAAGAGTGAAGTCAAAAAAGCAAATACAAATTCAAAAGCGAATACATACAATCTCGTGATTGTATTTTCATTTGTTTTTTTTAACGATGCGGCGTTTCGTGCTATACTGACTCGTGTCAGTAGGGGAGAGGTGTGTCATTGTTACAGGGAGGCAATTGTAACATCAATTATTTCTCGACATCTATTGACGAGTAGCAAAAGGTTTTGGTGGCAATCGAAGCTGTACCTGATGCGGTTTTACTGACTGAATTTATAGGTAAAACAGTTTGCGCATGCGCTGTCAGTAGATGAAACTTTGAGTTCTGACGAGTTGTGAAAAATTATTGTTCGGCACAGTTTTTTGTTATTATTATTAAATTAAACAGTTTTACAATAGCTTAGTGGTGATTATAGAACAAGTTAACATCCAATTTATACGTTAAGGTATGTGAGTTGATCAACTTTACTACAGATTTTTGTTAAATAAATCTAAAATGCCAAAAAGCGGCAGTGGTGAAAAAGCGGTGCAATTGTAACATGTTACAATTAAAAACAAAGACAAAAGACAAAGACAAAGAAGATGCGGACGAAGACGATAATTATTGTATTGTCTGTTTTGAACATAATAAAATAAGTAGAGAAGACTGGTTGCAATCTAGAGACCATAGATGGGCACACTCCAGGTGTGCCAATAACTATCCATGTTTTGTATGTTAAAACCGATCGTCGGAATAACTGTTGATTAATTTTATTGTTTATTATGCATTTAAGTGAACTGCTGACGAGATTTTATTTGTTTGTTTTTTTATTGTTGTCGATTTTTGTATGTTATAATTAATTGCTGTTACAATTGACCCTCTTGGTGCATCAATTGTAACACTATGACCTGATCCCATTAAGTGCCATTTTCTAGAATTTTATTGACTTTTTTGTTATTATCTTTATTTGATTTTATAATAAAGTAACTGAAACATATTGTGACCAAAAATGGTGGCGCTGTGATTGTTAATTATAATATTATGAAGGATGGAATTTTTTTGTTACTATTGACACACCTCTCCCCTACAGCAAGAAGCGCGTTGTAGGTATTCGCTTTTAAATTTGTATTTGCTTTTTTGGCTTCACTCTCAGTGTTCAATCTCAAATCTCAAGTAATCTGAGGCAGATCTAATTGTGAATGTTCGTATGCGATTTCTAATTTATGTTCTGTTGAGGGTATTAGTAAATATAAGATTGTCAACTCGTATGTTAAAGTACCTTCGCATAGAATAAATCAGTTGTTAACCAGACTGCGGTGTTTCATTACATTACATGGTGACAGCGGTTAAAATACAGTAAAAATACGTAATTATTAACGGTTATTGCGATTATTTCATCATACGGTGTGTAGAAGTTTTGCTTGAATATGGAACACGCGCGACCACCACCAGAACTAAGTTTGGAAGGCAGCTCCGTCAGCCGGGCTGACGCGTGGAAAAAATGGAAAACGCAATTCATGTTGTTTTTGAAAGCATCGGGGGTGCATAAAGAAGAAGGTGGTGTGCAGGCCAGTTTACTGATCAATCTAATTGGACCCGAGGGGTTCGATATCTATGAGACTTTTACTTTTGATCAAGAAAGTAACAGGGATGACGTCACTTTGATAACCAAAAAGTTTGATGAATATTTTGGTGTGAGACAGAATATTACTTTGGCCAGGTACAACTTTTTTACAAGGAATCAGGAGGCTGGCGAATCGATTGATCAATATGTGACTGCGCTGAAACTATTAAGCAGGAACTGTTGCTTTAAATCCATAGAAGAGGAGCTAATTCGTGACCGAATTGTTTGCGGTACGAAAAGCACAGTTGTACGAGATCGATTATTGAGAACAGAGGAATTGACTTTAGAAAAAGCGATTAAAGTCTGTCAGGTTCATGAAATATCTAGCGATAACAATCGCTTATTGGAGACGCGAGGAGGAATAGGCTCAGCGGAATCAGCCGCTGTACAGGTCGATGCGGTTGGCGTGCGCGGCGGCGGCGGCGGCCGCGGTGGCTGGCGAGGCCGGGGACGCCCGCAACGTCGGGGACGAGGCGCGGTCGTGTCCGGTTCGAATGTGGTTCGGCAATCAGGCGCATCGGGGCATTGTCTCAGGTGTGGAGGCGATTGTACTGAGCCTGCATCGTGCCCGGCAATTGCTGTGCAATGTTATGTGTGTGAAAATTATGGACATTTTGCTAGGATGTGCAAGGTAAAAAAAAGTGTGAATAAAATGTACAATATAGGTATTAGTGAAGAAAAAAATGACGAAGGAGACGACTGTGAGTCATTTTTTATATCTATATTGTATAATGTTTCTGAGATAAGCACTTCATCTGAAGACTGGTTCGAAACACTCCGTGGGGAGATGGGTTCTGAAAAATTTAAATTAGATACGGGTGCAGATATAAGTGTTTTATCTTTTAAGCGATTTTTATTACTCGGTTACGACAGTAAATTAATAAGTGTAAGTCAACATGTTAAATTGCAGTCTTATAGTGGTGATTTCATCCCAATAAAAGGTGTTTGCAACTTAAAATGGTGGTATAAGAATATACTTTACGAATTAAAATTTGCTATAGCTGATATCGATTGTCAAAGTGTGCTGGGTTTGCAAGCTTGTCTAACTTTAGGATTAGTTAAAAGAATACAAAATATAAATTACACAGAATTCCATGACTTATTTAATGGATTAGGCTGCTTACCAGGCGAATATCACATTGTGGTTGATAAAACTGTGATGCCGGTTATATGTGCACCTCGTAAAGTACCGCTAGGTTTGCGCGATAAGTTACAAGACGAGTTGAATAGGATGATTGAGTTGGGAGTTATAAGGAAAGTGACTCATCCGACTCCGTGGGTAAACTCTTTAGTGATCGCTGCTAAGAAAAATGGACAATTGCGTATATGTTTAGACCCAAGGCCACTTAATAAGGCAATACAGCGTGCCCATTTTCAATTACCCACAATAAATGAATTGGCTACTAAACTTTATGGTGCAAAGTATTTTTCCGTTTTAGATGCTAACTCAGGATTTTGGTCTGTAAAATTAGATAATTCGAGTGCAGACCTATGTACATTTAGCACCCCCTTCGGACGATATCAGTATTTACGATTACCTTTTGGGCTGAATTGTGCACCTGAAGTATTCCACGCAAAAATAAAACAATTGCTTGAAGGATTAGAAGGGGTAGATTCTTTTATAGATGATATTATCTGTTGGGGTAAAAATAAAAATGAGCATGATATGCGATTAAAGGCATTGTTGACTAGGGCCCGGGAAATTAACTTAAAATTTAACAAAGTTAAATGTAGGATATGTGTGCAGGAGGTTACTTATTTAGGACATATCTTTAACAAAGATGGAATGAAAATGGACCCTGAGAAAGTAAGGGCAATACAAAAAATGCCCGAACCAACGGATCGTAAAGGTTTAGAAAGATTTTTAGGGGTGGTAAACTACCTTTCAAAATTTATACCTAACTATTCTAAACATATTTATCCACTGACAAGATTATTAACTAAAGATGTTCTATGGAGTTGGGAAGATGGACACATAAACGCATTCCATAAATTAAAGGAGTTAATATGTAATGCACCGGTATTAACATTGTATAATGTTCGTGGTCCGGCTCTGTTGTCCGTGGACGCGAGCAGTGTCGCGGTGGGGGCCGTGCTCATGCAGGACGGGCGTCCAGTCGAGTACGCATCTCGCACTCTCACCGAGACACAACAAAGGTACGCACAAATAGAAAAGGAAATGTTAGCTATTGTGTTCGCGTGTGAGAAGTTTCATCAATATATTTACGGTAAAAACAATGTAATTGTTGAATCTGACCACAAACCCCTAGAAAGTATTTTTAAGAAATCATTAGATTCGATCCCAGCACGCTTACAACGTATGATGTTAAAAATTCAAGGCTATGATATATTGGTTTCTTACAAACCTGGAAAATTTATGTATATACCTGATACATTGTCACGCGCACCCCTTCCGGACTTATATAATGATAGTATTAGCGGAGACATTTTAAATCAAATTAAAATGATTGTTAGCAACATGCCGATGTCACAGAGCAAGTTTACTCTTGTAAAGCAAGAAACAAAGAAAGATAAAACTTTAAAATTACTACTACAATATATTAATCAAGGTTGGCCTGATAAGTTTAATATATTAAATGAATTGAAATATTATTGGTCTATAAGAGACGAACTTTATTCTGTGGACGGTGTAATATTTAAAAATAAACAGGTTTTAATACCGCAGTCAATCCAAAATGAGATGTTGAAACTTATTCACGAAGGGCATCAAGGCATGGACCGATGCAAAAGACGAGCTCGTGAAGTGTTATTTTGGCCGGGAATAGCTAAAGACATTGAAACTTTTGTAAAAAGATGTAAAGTGTGCCAGGAGAACTCAAACAAACCGAGTAAAGAGCCCATGATACCTGTGCCCATACCAGGGTTACCATGGAATAAAATTGGGACCGATATTTTTGAGTACGCTAGGAAAAGTTATTTAATTATAATTGATTATTATTCTGGTTTTATAGAAATAGCACAATTGAGGGATACTTCATCTAATTCGGTGATAAACATAATGAAGGAAAACTTTGCACGTTACGGAATACCGAATATGCTCATCAGTGATAATGGACCACAATTTGCAAGTCGTATTTTTAAAACATTTTCTTTAGAATGGGGGTTTGAACACGTCACATCATCTCCGTATTATGCACAATCAAACGGTAAAAGTGAAAGAGCAGTGCAAACCATAAAAAAAATGTTAAAAAAATCAATAGAAAGTAACTCAGATTTTTATTTAAGTTTATTAAATTATAGAAATACACCGCGGGATAATTTGAGTTCTCCAGCACGACTAATGATGGGAAGGCGATTAAATTGTAGGTTGCCCGTTCATCCCGATCTATTGAAACGTAACAATAGTGATGATGCAAACCAATATAAACAAATGATAAAGAAACAAATACAGAGTAAAACATATTACGATCAACATTGTAAGCCGTTGCCTGAATTGAATGTGGGCGATGACGTTATCATGTTGGAGAATAATAATGAACGAATTCGTGGCAAAGTAGTAGCAAAGGCACCAACCCCGCGTTCATATATTGTAAAAAATAAAAAGGGTATTTACCGCCGTAATCGCCGACATTTAATCAAGAGTACGTCTGATAACAATCAAAAAGAAAAGATAATGAACGATAAATGTATTGAGATATCAGATGATGAAGATGATAACTACCTTTCAGGTAATGAGGGTGACGAGGACTATGTACCTAATGTTAAATGGGATGAAAGCATGCAAAGTTCTTATTCACCACCTGTTACACGTAGCAAGTCTTCAAACAAATAAAATTGTTAAACATTAGAAATATAAAAGTAGGAAATTAGGAAGTCTATTTTATACTATGATTTCGTTTATTTATAAGGGGAAGATGTTGAGGGTATTAGTAAATATAAGATTGTCAACTCGTATGTTAAAGTACCTTCGCATAGAATAAATCAGTTGTTAACCAGACTGCGGTGTTTCATTACATTACATGTTCCAAATTCAAATCACATTAATGGTCATAATGAAATTCAGTACAATATGAATGCCCTGCTAGACCTCAGGTCTTAAATGACTTACTTTACGTTAGGTTTGCCAAAGAGTACAATGTATATACAGAGAAGGTTTGCATGACATATCATTTGACATTGTCGAGCAGGTGGTGAGAAACCACAATGACAATAACAGGTCGGTCTAAATATTTAATTAAAATTAGAAGTACTATTACTAGTTACCTATCGCTCTATTGGATGGCTATTTTCTTCCTCGGAGATGTATAGGCGTTCAACACCGGTTTCAAGGAAAATTACTAAATGGGTTATGATATATTATAAAGTACAGAAAAAGCAGCCACAGTAACCTAGTGTATTATACCTACTATTTTAAAATCTTGAATAAGTAGTTGTGCTAACTTAAATAATCATTTGTATGGAAGAGGAGATATATTCTTTTACAGTATTCACGTTACATAAAGTTTTGCTTATACAACCACTGTAATCTAGAGACTATACCCTACTATTTGTAGCGGGCCTCTTCCCTATACAAAAAAAAAATGGCTCCTTTCCACATTATTTTTTGTACCTATCAAATTAATAAAGCATTGGTAAATGAGCGCCGCTATCAACAAATTAATACTAGGTACCATTACCATGTCTGTGGTTATGGCTCATTGTGGTTCTATAGAAGGCAATGTGTTTTTTTCAATGCAATAGTACTTTAGAACGTTATCATGGACATCGATAAAATCGGAAAAGACAAAACATGGCGGGGAAACTTGGACTTATTCATAGACATACATACATATTTTTCTGTACTTAAATACTTACTTGGAACAATCTCACTGATTTCACTAACGCAAGACTTCTTCTAATTACTATTCTTGCCAGTTAAACTGTTGAATATCCACTTCGCACTATCGCAAAACGCCACGCGTATTTAAACAGTAATCATTAAGATTATGATAAATCATTGAGATTAGACAATCAATTCTGTAATCATCACGCGTCGTCAGATAATATTGAACTCTGTTTTCAACGTGTGACAGTTCTTTTTTGTCAGTACCTATTGTTTAGATAATGTGTCGAACGTTGTTAATACACCGGGGCATCCCTACATCATGTGTGTCGCCATTTTTTACCCGACTACGGCAAAGCCAAAGGAGGGTTATGATTTTGACAGGCTATGTATGTATGTATGTATGTATGTATGTATGTATGTATGTATGTATGTTCATCTGTTCGCTCATAGCTCCTAAACTACTTATCAGAACTAAACAAATGAGGTATCGTTAGAAGCGTCTTGATTGTCCGCTGGTTATAGGCTATATGACGTGTCACCGAATCTAATGTGGCGCCCTCTGGCGGACAAAAAAACCAAGATTTAAAAAAAAAATGAAGACAAGCATACCGTGTTTGGTATCATTGGAAAGGGGTTCACTAGTACTATTCAAATATATAATATTTAGTTGTGACTTGTCACAAATTATTTAAAAAAAGGAAAGATTACCAAATAAATTAAGATACGCATACCGTGTTTAGTATCATTAGAAAGGGGTTCACTAGTACCTTTTAAATATATAATACATAGCTGTGACTCCAAAACGGTTTAAATAAAAAAAAAAATAGTTTAAAAACTAAAACCCGACTACAACAAAAAGTGATCTAAAAAGTACGAAACAAGAAAATATTTCACACAGAAATCAAGACATAGAAACAAAATGGTCAAGGTAAGCCGTGGTTGCATGCCATTATAATTCATGTTCATCGCACTCTTATGGGATACAGGCATGCAACCACGGCTTACCTTGACCATTTTGTTTCTATATCTTGATTTCTGTGTGAAATATTTTCTTGTTTCGTACTTTTTAGATCACTTTTTGTTGTAGTCGGGTTTTAGTTTTTAAACTATTTTTTATAATATTTATTAATGTTGCCAGATCAACACACTATTACGTTTAAGCATTTTTAACCGACTTAAAAAAGGAGGCTGTTTTCAATTCAATATTGTTTAAAAAATATTTTTTTTATGCATAACTCCAAAAGAATTTGTACAAAAAAAAATAAAGATGTTTACAGATTCTTGGGTACCTAAAGAGTATCTTCAGGCATTTACAACATTTTTAAAACCCCGCAATAAAAATGGATGTTATAAGACAATAGTTTAACGAAAAGCTGATTATTTCAGAACGAAACGGCAGCTGATAGTAACAGTGACACTGACAGCCGTTTTATGGGAATTATTGTCATAAATACTGATTAATCAATGTACTACTTAAGTATTATATCATCTGTGAATGTACCTACTTTTCCACTCCGCCATTGTAAATTCATATCACTTCTCAGTTCTCTGCTAATTTGACAGATCCGTCAATGTCACTTGTCACTTTCTCTATGTCACAAAATAGACAACAAAATGAAACGAAAACCTGTAAATTCCATTTCAAAATATTTTAACTATGCGGTGGTTTAAAACGTAATTAAAAATTTAAAACGTAATTATGCGGTATAGTAAGTATATCAATCTACTCCTGGTAATGTATTTTCCACATTGGAAAATATTTTAAAACCTCCAAATGATTTAATTTTTTTTATACAAATGAATGTATGGATCTCGCCATGATTATTTATGACCCGATTTGGATGTTTATTTATTGTTAAAGTTTTCTTCTGGATTTGTTCCGTTAAAATTTGGTGAAGATCTGATAAATACAATGGACACAGAAGGAACACTTCAAAATAACAGCAAACTTTCCGCGATTGCTGCAATGGCATCTTTATGTATTGTATATGCATGCACACATGGATTAAAAAAGTCACATTGGTGTCGAACCCGCAACCTCAAGCATGAAAAGCCTTGACTACAGAACCAGCACCATCATCATATGGGTCCGTGCCCACTCCACCCGCTTTCACTCGACCCGAAGAATAATTCATACTTCCATACTTAATATTACAAATGCGAAAGTAACTCTGTCTGTTACGCTTTCATGATGAAACGACTGAACCAATTTTGATGAAATTTGGTATGAAGATAGTTTGAACCCTAGGGAAGGACATAGGCTAGTTTTCAATTTTGTCTGTATCCATGATAACCGACATTCACGCGGACGAAGTCGCGGGCAAAAGCTAGTATCTAAATATTTCTGTTTTGGTAGGCGTAAAAACGTCGACGTACAGTCGGACAGAAAAGTGTTGATTTAACGGTTGCACCACAGAGTGTAAAATTTAAATAATGTTTAGATAAATAAATCAATAATTAAACAAATATGTACTTATCCTTTTTTAATATAATATACGGTTTGTACTTTGTAGTAAAAATCACAGATATTTTTATTTCTCATAAATGACAATGCCAGATCCTGCCCCACCCATGTACAGAAAAAGTAACCCATGTACAGAAAAGTAAATTAATGAAAATAATTGTAATGAATATAGAATCTTTCTACAGTAAATTGTTTTTCTTTAGAACTTGCGGATTACGAAATACCTGCCCACAAAATACAAACTCATTTTACCTAAAATATAATTTAACCTATAATCAATGTCATTATTGTTTTTAGATTTAAACGGAAACCGCAAGTTCTACAGTCACTAGGACTAAGGTTTATTTATCAGCAATAAATAAACAGTAAGATGCTACATATTGCACATGACTTTTATTGAGTGGGGCAAAGTTCTATAGAGTGTCTGGCATTGTCCTTTGCGTATGGCCGCAACTCAGCTGTTCTTAAGTGATGATGCGGCCTAAGGCAGAGCACGCTTGCCTAGGAAATTAAATTATGTATCATAACAAAATAATAAATATTCTTTGTAT
The DNA here is from genome assembly GCA_947361185.1 of Charanyca ferruginea. Classification (NCBI taxonomy): domain Eukaryota; kingdom Metazoa; phylum Arthropoda; class Insecta; order Lepidoptera; family Noctuidae; genus Charanyca; species Charanyca ferruginea. Next base: position 12,456,952 of record OX376073.1, on the reverse strand, counting down.
AATAAGCTTTATTTAGCATTATAATATCACTTTGCCTGACTGTACAAATGGGACTAAATTGGTAGTAAAACATCTGGTATTATTTTTCGGGTCGAGTCTAAGCGGGTGGAGTGGGCACGGACCCCATCATATTATATGATACTAGCTGACCCGGCAAACGTTGTGTTGCCAAATAAACAAAAAAATAAATAAAAAATATGACCTATTCTCAGGGCTACCACATAATATACCTACACAAAAATTTCATAAAAATCGGTATAAACGGAGGAGTTCGGTAACAAACACTATAACACGAGATTATTATATATTAGGAGATTATTATTACGATACTATCTCAATTGATAACCTAGCTAATAATTTACCAATTAAACTTGACTTTATAACCCAATCCATATTAAAGGCCAACCCATATTTATGTCGACGAAATCCTCTTTACATAATCCGACCTAACAACATGGACATCTAATTAAATAGACTTAGCGAATCGCTCCCTAAGTACCAAACTAATTTCAAGAAGTAGGCAATATAATTCTCTGTTCTTAGTGTAACAGGCAGTTAATAATCGACATTAGTAAAGTGGCTCGGTAAGGGAACCCTCCCCTAAGGCATCAGTAGCCGACGGTAGGAACCGTAAAACCGTAGTGTGGCGATACCATCTACCACTTCCACTGAAATTGCAAGGACGTAATTCCTCAATTTACAGCAATTTGCTTTTAGAGTATAGTTATAGCAATGTACCACTATTGATAGTGGTCCACAAACAGAGACCGCGTTTTACCTGTACTCGTATTTACACAGTGTTGATTAAATTATCAAACGATATTTGGTCCAAACTGTTTGGTAAAAAGTAAGTTCCAATATCTGCAAGCCAATCCTTTTTATAGCCGAAAACCCCGTATTGTATTGTTTAGCTTGTAAATAAACTCATAAACGTCATGTAAAAATTAAGGACTCTAAAAAATACACAAGAAGTTACACCCCAGGCGGTCGTATTTCATATTGATAAGACGATAAGCTAACAACATGCAGGCCTTTTTATAGCCAATAAATATGGGTTTAAACATATATGCATAAGTCTAAATTAAGCGTATATACCTATAGGTTAAATAAGACATGTAACGTTGAAGTAATGGCAACACTAGCCCGGAAGCGGAAAAACGAAACGGACTAGTATTTACGAGCAGTACATCCGCCCAGTGGGCTTCATTAGCACACGCGCTGGACAAAAAAATATAATGGTTTTATATGCATTCATTGAACTTTACCACTTTGTTACTATATTGTGAATAAATTGTTATGATATCGCAAACAATTTAATTGAAATAAAAACATTTGTTTATTGAAAATTATCATCGAATTTTAAAATGTGTATTATGTGTCCAAAGATTAAAAGTACAATGGAATACATAATATGTTTAAGTTTTTATGATGTTAAATACAGAAAAAATTGCGTAGAATTAGCTTATCCGTGCGGTGAAGTAGCCCATTGTGGCTAGAGTCAGTTCAGTGGCGCACGCTGCTAATTAGCTAGCCACAAGATAAATGTCAGCAATCACGAACCCCCGCGAGGAAGCCGCCACACGCTACCCGCCGCCCGCGATCAACAGATTACTTACAAACTAGCATCTCGCCTTACAGACCACCAATCCTCCTTAATATACCGTTTTTGTACACAACTGCCCCAACGGAACCCTTGCTACTGATTTATATTAATAGATCACAATCAATCATCCACTATCTTGACATCCAAGCTGATAGCTCAATAATAAGCTTGAATTGCCCCCATAATAGTGTCTTCGTTGCAAATGTCAATTGTTGAACTTTTAAAGGGCTGTTGGTAATAATAGGGGTGGTCTTGTTGAACCATGTCGTTGTAAATCAGCGGTTCAGTTTATATTGAAGGTAAATCACTTTGTTGAAAGTTCAGGCGGTTGTCGGGGGATGTTAGTCGTGTCGTTGTAATGCGTGCCATCATTCAGTATGTGTCATCTTTGTTCCTTAATTAAAGTTTCCAAACTATTTGGTACAAAGTTCTGACTTTAATTCGTGCCTGTAATTGTCAACAGATTTTCAACTGAAAGCTTCCGTATGGGTCTGGATTTTTGGCTAAATATTTAATATTAATAAGGAAGTTCTGAATGCGGAGCATGTGCAAGTTCTAAATATCTTAATTACCTGCTAGCGCGAGTTCGCCGTGGAAAGTTTTCGCGTTATACTCGTGCCGTTTTGAATGTAGTTTAGTTCCTTTACATGACGTCACGCCTCACAACATTGTACTTACACGCTTATTCTTGAAAAGCCTTTGATTATCTCAATAGTAGAATGTGTTTAAATGTATAGCACCCGCGACACTTTATACAAACGAAACGATATAATAGCCTACACTACTACAAAAATAGCAGACAGTACAGATACGTGCGTGTGTGTGCGTTAATATCGTTAGGGCTGTCACTGCCACCGCGAGCGCGCGATGCCGCACAAGTGTTTCTCTCTCTCAAGTACCTACTAGATTCTTTTAAGATTTGAAATTCGATCTTCCAAATAGTTAAGTAGACAAATACCAAGAAGTTTGTAGCTTTAGTTATAATTCGTCATTCCCTCAAGGTCATTTCCTCATTGCATTTAGGAGGGAATGACGGTTGATGAGGGAATGATTTACACAGTATTGTACAATACTTTTAAATTTTTATTTATTACTTCCAACTTGTATTTCATGGTATTTAATTTAAAACAGGTACGTGCATGTATACGTCATAGTTTAATTTGACAAAAATTACATAATTTCATATATTATTATTTGTTTTAAGTATAAAATATTATATATAAAATATTTAATTTGTATGATATAAAATATTGCGGTTTTCTTTTTCACAAATAAGCGAATACACGTTTCTACGCGCCACGAGTCAGCCCTTGAGTTGGAAGACGTTGCCAGAGCCAATGCGGCGCGAGTAGACGTGAGGAACAGTGTTTCGGTGGGGGGCGGAGCGTGTCGCTACTGTACGATAGTACTAATACTTACTTATACTGTGGTATAGGCATGTTCCAATTCAAACTTACTAGTAGGTACCTATTATTTGAAGGTCTCAGGATAATGTTTAAGTGGAATGCTAGGACTCCACACAGCAGTGGAGCATAGCTCAGTCTCATTTATTTTTGATCAACAGCCATTTCAACTTCTATCGGCTAAACTAACAACTATAGAAACGACGACACGGTTGGCTCAGTGGCTGAGCGATCGACTGCAGCGCAGCGTGTTGCGGGTTCGATTCCCGCCCAGGGTAAACATTTGTGTGATGAGCACTTGTGTTTGCCTTGTGTCTGGGTGTTGTCTATATATGTACCTATGTATTTACAAAAAAAAATGTATTTGTGTATGTATATCAGCTGTCTGACACCCATAGTACAGGGTCTCCCTAGTTTGGGGACAGATGGCCGTGTGTGAAAATGTCCCCACATATTATTATTATTATTATCGTTTATTCAATTTCTTAACATATTAAATTACATTTTTAAATATTAGTAAAAAAATTAATAAAAACATTTAAAAATATAAAAAATAGTAGCCCACCGGTATCGGGAACAGGGTCCAAGCTACCGGTGGTCAGGGCTCCTGAGAGAGGAATCTCCTAACAATACTATTATTATTATTATTATTATTTTTATAGAGAAGTTAAAAATGCATTGGCTACTACCTACTCGGACATCAATTCGGGTGCAAAATCGATACTCGAATCGAGTAGACTTCTCAATCGTAGACAGTTATTGATTGATGTTAAGTATGTAGAGACAAAACTAAACTAATTCATTAAAATCAAGATTTTGCAAGTGGACTCTAATTTATATTCTAGTTTTCACATTTGGTCACACTTGAGGAGCTGTATGGCTAAGTTAAAGCCATACAGATCGATCGGTCAAAGGTTCAGCTAGCCGCAGCCGGTCTGTGGATGGGTGACCTTCCCTTTCATACCGAGTTCCCTCCATGCCTCGGAAAGCACGTAAAGCCGTTGGTCCCGGATGTCATCTTTGGCAGTCGTTATGGGTAGTCAGAAAGCCAGTAAGTCTGACAACCAGTCTTCGCGTTACCCAGTAACTGGGTTGTGGAGGTCCGATAGGCAGTCGTTCGACCGCGTAGTCAGTTGGACCAAAGAATTATATTAAACTAGCGACCCGACCCGGTTTCGCATGGGCCTATAGCCTTCCTCGATAAATGGATTATCCAACACAAAAAGATTTTTTTAATTCGAACCAGTAGATCCTAAGATTAGCGCGTTCAACCAAACAAACAAACTCTTCAGTTTCACTTTATAATATTATGTATAGATTAGCAACCCGGCCCGGCTTCTCACGGTTGCAATGTATATCACACCATACCTACGTACAAACCTTCCTCTTGAAACACTATTATCTATTGCTGATAACTGCAGTTAAATCCGTTGCGTAGTTTAAAAGATCTAAACGTACAGACAGTGGCAGAGACTTTATTTTATACTATGTAAAGATAAAGATACTGCTGGAGACGCACTAATATTCTACATTTTATCTATTTGAGCAGCTCCAATTATTTTCACTCTATTTAGTCTGTAATTAGGTAAAATAATAAGTCAATATTTTATTTTTGTCTATGCCCAACAGAATCCGCGCCATTACTCGTCCTGATAAACCTGAAAGAGAAAGTAAATATTGTTATTTATTTTAACGTAACATGAAGTTCATTTATTTCTGTCTGTCACACAAATATGTTATTTATTTACAATTGATTACAAATGATAAATGTATTTGAGCACGCTTGATCAATAACTCAAAATGAAGATATCTAATTTAAAAATCATTATAACGGTATTCGGTTTCTGACAACTACAAATTAGAAACAAAAAAACATTTATTAAATAATAAGGCCAGCTTAATATTGTCCCGCTTTAGTTCAAAGGCTCTTCTCATACAGAGAAGGCACGAATATTCCGCGATGTTTTCCTTCACGGATGTTCAAGATTCCTTTCATGCGTGTTTTTCCTATCATACGGGCAGCACGCGCGGGGAACGCGGATTGACTGCGGGCGAGAAACCCGCGTGTGTGTAACCGGATGCGGGCGCCGTTCTTCTGCCTTCAGTCTTGTTATTACTGTGACGCGGGCGCATGCATGGTCATAGTACGCACGAATTTTGTCACTGGTGACGCGCACGACACCGCAGCGGCAAACTAAATCTTCGTCCTGCGTGTGGCCAGGAGTGTGTTATCACCCGGGCGCGGATCTTGTCCGCATGCGACCAGATCCGCGCCCGGGCGATAATCTGCATGACAGGAAAAAGGCCCTAAGAAAGACACATTGGTACTTGCCTGTTACCTCTGACCTATCATCATCACTGCCTAGTCTTTTCCCGACTGTTGGGGTCGACTTCCAGTCTGACCGAATGCAGCTGAATGCCGGTGTTTTACATGGGGCGACTGATTTGACCTCCACAACTCAGTTACTGGGTAACACAATACGATACCATTAGGTAAGTTTGGTTGTCAGAATTTTTGACTTCTGACTACCCGAAACGATTGTAAAAGATTTACGAATGTCAGCCGGGACCAATGGTTTTACGTGCTTTCCGAGGCACCGAGATAGATGGTCAACGATTCACGGACCGACCGGGACAAGCGTAGCTTTACCTCTCGGTACGACTGGTTGGCAGAATTTCGAACTTCTGTCTACCCGTAGCGACTGTAAAACGCACACCAGGACTATCACGACATCAAACATTGTAAATAAGTGTTTCTCAAACAAGTAAGTGAGCCTTAGATAAAGAAATATTTAGCGTTTTTTTTTTTAAGATTTAAAATATATATAGAGAAATGATTTGTTTGTTTGCATTTAACTCAAAAACTACCGGTCCGATTTAAAAAATTCTGTCACCAATCTCAAGCTACATTATCCCTGAGTAACACATGCTATTTTTATGAATTGGAAAAATTAGGGATCCTTGAGACAATTCACGCGGATTTAGTTAAATTATGCCAAAATTATACCACATTTACAATACCAGAATTTTATAACATTAATCAAACCGAACCCAACATAATTGTGAAAAGGGTTAGGTAGATGACAATTAACACGAATAAAAAATAACCTATAATTATTAAACTAATATAATAAGGCATCAACAAAAATCGTCAGAGTAATTTGTTTGTTGTAAAAATTGTATCAAATTGAAATTATTCAGAGCAGAATATTATATGAAAGAGAATTACGACGGTCAAACATTAAACCTAGACTGTCCATATTATAAGTATGAAAACTTGGTAACCCTGAGGGTTACATGGGTCGACAGGACGAGAGTCACTTAACTTAAAACTAGCCGTACTTTAGTTAATCGCACATTTTACAGTTCGTACATTTTCTTTGTAGGTATTAATGAAACGACTAGAAGCGACTGTCCTGTGGGACGTATAATGTTAAGTCGGTTTTGAATCGATAGCACACAGATAGTATTTATGAACGTAACCTCAGATTATGAAACAAAAGGCAGATAGACTGCGCGGAACACTGAGAGTGAAGCCAAAAAAAGCAAATACAAATTCAAAAGCGAATACCTACAATCTCGTGGTAGTGTTCACTTTTGAATTTGTATTTGTATTTTTATTTGTTTTTTTTTTAGGCGGCGTTTCGTGCTATACTGACTCGTGTCAGTGCAGCAAGAAGCGCGTTGTAGGTATTCGCTTTTGAATTTGTATTTGCTTTTCTGGCTTCACTCTCAGTGTTCCGCGCGGTCTATCTGCCTTTTGTTTCACAATCTGAAGACGTAACGTAAAATAATGCCACTTTGATTGGTTTTTAACACGCTTTTACACATGAACAGATGCACTTAGCCTTAGTGCAGCATGAGAGTATACTATGCATATTTTTTATTTTTATGTCAGACCATCATCTGCCTAGCCTTTTCCCAAGTATATTGGGGTCGGCTTCCAGTCCAACCGGATGCAGCTGAAAATCAGTGTTTTACATGGACCGACTGCCTATTGGACCTCCATAACCCAGTTCCTCAGTAACACGATACCCCTTGGCAAGACTGGTTGTCAGACTTTCTGGCTTCTGACTACCCATAACGACTGCCAAAGATCTACAAATGACAGCCGGGAACAACGGCTTTACGTGCTTTCCGAGGCACATAGGGAACTCGGTATAAAAGGGATGGTCACCCATCCATAGACCGACCGCGGCTAGCGTAGCTTAACCTTTGACCGATTGATCTGTACGGCTTTAACTTAGCTACGACTCGAGTCAGACCAAAATAACTCATATCGATTTTTGTACTTAGTTTACTTTTTTGTGTCTCTGAAAGCACGTAAAACAGTTGTCATTTGTAGATCTTTAACAGTCATGGACAGTGAGAACCTAGAAATACTGACAACCAGTCTTGCCAAGGGGTACCCATGTTACCCAGTAACTGTGTTGTGGGAATAAGATAGGCCGTTACTCAATGTAAAACACTGGTATTCAGTTGCATCCAGATAACCTGGAAAAGTTTTTTTTTCTTTTTTTTTTATCTATTGATAGGCATGGTTGTTTTGGTAGATGATGATTTTAAAAATTTACATTCTGTATGGTATTCTATTCTAATAGTTCTAAAATATCCAAGAAGCTAAAAAACACACTCTGTGTGGGCAGACGCTCTCTTTCTCAATGCATACATAAGATAAAGAAAACACATATCACTGTCTCGTTCATATGTATGCATTCAGAAAGAGAGCGTCTGCCCACAGGTGGTTTCACTTAGGTATTTAGAGTGTTGCCTCCACTTTTAGGTATCTATAAGCTTCTTGAAAATACCTCATCATTTTAACCTTTAGAAGCCCAATGCTTGGCATAAGTCTCCCCCTAGGGGGGTTCAGCCGTAATCGCCATGCTTGGCCGATGTACGCTGGCGATCGCGGTAGGTGTTCTGGTACTCAGAAGGACGGTGCTGCCCATCCTGTGGTCAATATCCCCCTGTCGCCTTCTATGACACCCACGGGTAGAAATGGGGTGGTGCTATTCACGGCCGGCACCACACTACCGATGTAAATACCTACATACATAAGTGTTAAGAACCTACGTACTTATAGTGTTATATGTATTTTACAACATTTAACAATTGTTTATTTATGATAATTACGAAAATTACCCTTGCTAAGTACCCAACCCTTTCACCTACATTCTTCAATAATAAACCAGCTTTGTAGAAAAATTGAACCGAGCACTCTATTTGAACCGCTGGCGTTCATTGTTAGCTGAACATAATACAGAAAAACATCGATTAAACCACCCCAAAGGTTACTAACACGACAGTTTCGTCAGCTCTAAGTTACTAAGTAACTACTAACAAGTGTTCATTTAATTATTACGAGAATTGCGCAGAATCTATACTAATGTAATAAAGTTAAAGAGTTTGTTTGTTTGTTTTTTCTACTCCGGAACTAGTGGTCCGATTCTGAAAGTTCTTTCGCAAATTGGAACCAACATTATCACCGAGTGCTATTATAAAAAAAACTGTTTTACAAAAAAGACAACCGCCTTAGAAAAGTAAAAAATAACTTTAAATTCGCAATTCGTATTGCCACCGACTTGTGAATTTAAAGTTATTTTTTAGGGTTCCGTATCTCAAAAGGTTAAACCAGAACCCTTATAGGATCACTTTGTTGTCTGCCTGTCTGTCTGTCAAGACCCTTTATCTCGTGAACGAGTAGAGGTATAGAGTTGAATTAATACATACACGTAGGTTCATGGTCCAATGAAGCTGTGGAAAAATCAAACTTGTAAGTTAACGTAAAAAAAAGATACGGCCGTTTATGTCGTAAAAAATCTACATTTCGACATTCTCAAGGGAATCAAAATTTATAGGGTACTTTCTGCAGACCTAGAACTATGTAATTTGGCAAATAATATCGTCTTATACTATAAATACAGGGCAAAGTCTGTAAACTATACATTTGTTACTAAATCATAAAAAAAATATCTTTATTTATAATGAGGTTTTGTCCACGATTTGGTCCGTGTGAATGTCGGTTATCGCGGATGCAGACAAAGTCCCGGTTTAAAAAGTACCCTATGTGCTTTCCCAGGGTTCAAGCTATATTCATACCAAATTTCATCACAATAGGTTCAGCCGTTTCATCGTGTAAGCGTAACAGACAAAGTTACTTTCTCATTTAAAATATTAGTACCTACGTACGGAACCCTGTGTGAGCTAGTCCGACTCGCACTTGTCCAGAATTTTTACTTTTTGAAGGCGGTTGTCTTTTTTGATATATAGTTTTTTAATTCGATTTTTAGTGCCTACAAATTAATTATGAAACGGTGACGCCAAAAAATTTCAGTCATCTCTTAATTTTCTACCCTTAGGGGTGGAATATTTTCTTGAAATTATGAAAATGTGGGCAACTTTAATGTATAATACTATCAATTAAAAAAAGAATCATCGAAATCGGACTATACTGAAAAAAGTTATGGGTGGTCTAAACATAAAAAAAAAAAACAAAAGAAAAACATAAATGTGGAATTGAGAACCTCCTTCTTTTTTTGAAGTCGGTTGAAAATTAGGGATGAGAACTAGTCTATAGTCTAAAGCTGAAGAGTTTTAATGTTTTTTTTTTTGTTTGAACTCGCCTATCCTAGGACTTAAGGTAGATTCTGATTTTTTTTTTGGTAATAGGGAGTTACGTTATCCCTGAAAGCTTATATATTTTAAAATTTTAAAAAATTGGAATCCATAAACACGTGGTCAAACTGGCCGACCGGTCGTGGGTATATATAAAAGTTAGCTAAATACAAAATAACAGGAAAATTTATTCAAATTATTTTATGCTAGCTGCCACCCGCGGCTTTGTCCGCAAGGAATGGCAGGATTTTTTCCAACTTACTTGACCTCACCATCCGCCTAGCCTATTCCCAAGTATGTTGAGGTCGGCTTCCAGTCTAACCGGATGCAGCTAAATACCAGTGTTCTACATGAAGCGACTGCCTATCTGACCTCCATAACCCAGTTACTGGGTAACACGATATCCCTTGGTAATACTGGTTACCCATAACGACTGTCAAGGATCTACAAATGACAGCCGGCTTCACGTGTTTTCCGAGGCACGGAGAGCGTAGCTTAACCATGACCCTCCGACTTACTAGACCTATAGTGGTATATTTTGACCAAATTACACAATATCTTATAATCTATCTCCTTCTATATAATAAAAAATAATCGTTGTTTGTTAGTCTCGTTAAAACTCGAGAACGGCTGGACCGATTTGGCTAATTTTGGTCTTGAAATATTTGTGGAAGTCCAGGGAAGGTTTAAACGGTGAGAAAATGGACAACGTCTGTCGGGTCACCTAGTATAAAAAAAAATAAAGCATATGCGATATGCAAATCTACATAACTAATTATAAGCTATAGTTCTGTAAAGTTTCATCAAAATCCGATCAGGAGTATTCGCATGAAAGAGAATCAAACATTCATTCATTTATCCATCCAGCCAATACGAAATCCATTCACAAACCTATACGTTTATAATTGTAGTATGGTTTTTAAATGACTGAGATCGTTAACAATTGACTTGGAGACCACATCGGACCACCGCTAATGTTATCTAAACATTGTACCGATTACATGGCAGCCCGTAACTTTGCTTTTAACCGAACCTTGTATATAAAACAATCAACTTATATAATAAAGACCATTCGGACTCGGTTTATAAAAAGGTTTAAAGTTTCAACTTTTACACATTAATTTTGTTACAATAACAGAACTTTTATGCCAAATAAGAGTTGGACAGTTTTGAAGGTTTGTTTAAAAAGAGAAAATATTTTATTTTGTCATAGTTTTATTTAAACACTTAGCTTTGAAAAAGTACTGCTTAGCTAAAGTTAAGTGCCTTTTAGTAATATGTTAGACAGTTATCACAAATCCTCTCAAAGATTACGTAATATAGGTCCGACCATTATCTTTCAGCCATTTTTTAAATATCCAGAGAGAAACGTAACATTTATTCAATTTACTCATAAAACACTTCCATCGACAATTTTTCTCTTTTTTAACAAAGTAAAACCTTCATATAACTTAACTGAACGAAGACTTAATACTTAAAAGAAATCAGATTCATAATTTATGCATTTAAAAGTTGAGTAGTATTCTTAGCTGGAGGATATTATATCGCTCTGCATATTAGTGCAATAGCACCGTACAAACTTGCAGGGCGGATATGTACAGAGTTGTGCAACAATTTCTCGTGGCTGGCTTGAAAACTTTCTAGCTTCATTAATACTGCACTCTTACCACTGTGCATTTTAGTTCATTTTACAAAATTACTATTTCAAGTTTTAAACATTCTTTATAGCCAGAATTGTTCGACGTGACTTTTTGATTCACTATGATTTAATCTTAGTATGATTGCATTCAAATTAAGAACTGATTATGTTGAAGTTAATTCATCTGGGGTTGAAAGTGCCTTCGTTATCCTATCTTCCAGGTATATCTACGGAGTAGTTCCGTAACTATAAAATAAAGTGCAGGCCAAACCACAGAATAAAGTAACATTGTTTTTTTTTTAATAAATGTTCCTTATCTGAACGACAGTCGGGCGAAAAATGTTAAAAGTCAAACCTCCGCTGCTTATGCACCTACTCATATGCGGTATCATCGACATTCGAGAAGTTAACAGGCGCAAGTGTCGTGAACTATTAATATTGAAGGTCATGCTGAAAGCATGGCTGACATTTTTAGGATAGTTATAGGAATATTTCGTACTCTAGCCAGCTTCAACAGCGGGTCTTTCTTCAAGTATTCGGTTTAAAAGATACCTACATGTATGGATTTTACTTTATGATTTACAGAATATTGTTAAAAATCAAACATTCGTTATTAGCCGTGCGGTATCGGTCGCGAATAGCACCACCCCATTTTTACCCGTGGGTGTCTTAGAAGGCGATAGAGCGATATTGACCAGAGGATGGGCAGCAGCGTCCTTCTGAGTACCATAACACCTACTGCGAACGCCATCATGCATCGGCCAAGCATGGCGATTACGACTGAACCCTCCTTGGGGGAAACCTATGCCCAGCAGTGGGCGTCCAAAGCTTGACATGATGATGATGATCATGATTCGTTATTGCCAGACTCTTTCCGTAGACCATATCTCAGCCAGACGCTTCAATATTCCTACCTAACTATACAACGTTCTGACTGATTAATATTTAATTTATAAACACAATTTCAGCTATACTAAAATGACGTACGTTTGGCGATCTTGAACTAACTATATAAAACAAAGTCATGTTAGTCACACCATTTATAACTCTAGTACGGCTGAACCGATTTATATGATTTCTGATTTGTTGGATTTGATTCCGCCCCGAATAGCAGAATAACTATTAAACAATTACACGGAAAAAAACACGAAAATATAAATAAGGGTAGGTAAGTAGGTACGTAGGTAAATAGGTAGGTAGATGGGAACAGGGCAACGTCTGTCGGGTCAGCAAGTAATAACTAATAACATAAATAGGAATATAATTGTCACCTAAATCTTGAGTTTGCATATAGGTATTTACAACACAAACATTGTAAACATTCATTAATCATTGTCGATAAATGCAATAGCAACAACAACATTGTTGGTGTTCAGAAGGGTTTAAAAGTTATCTGTGAAGTCGTAATTCATTGATTGATTTATATTATTTTATCTCGTGGAGCATTCACCACCGTATTTATTAATATTGTGAAGGTGCAATCCCTGTCTGCGTATTTTACGTACCTAAGTCTTGTCAGATCATCATCTGCCTCCAGGGTCAAGGGGATCGGCTTTCAGTCTAACCGGATGCAGCTAAATATTAGTGTTTTACACAACTCAGTTACTTGGTAACAGAATCCCTTCGCAAGACTGATTGTCAGACTTTCTGGCTTGGAACTACCCATAACGACTGTCAAAGATTAACGAATGGCAAAATCAAAGTCAAAGTATTTATTTTAATTAAACCATTTACAGGCACTTTTGGGTTGTCAAAGAGTTAGTCAGTTAGTCAGTTGAAACTAGTTGCTCCTTCCAAAACGTAGGGTAGGTCTCTATGGAGAAGAACGAGCAGGAAACTCCACAGACACTCTTTTTAATCAAGTTTTTATAAAATTCTTATTACATTATTCTTGTTGCTTCTATATGTAGATGAAGAGAAATCCAAAATATTCAATAATTAATAATAAATTAAGATAAAAGCTATGGCAGTTAAGAGACCTAGAGTCAGTCGGGACCAACGGCTTTACGTGCTTTCCGAGACACTGAGGAGTGAAATCTCGGTATGAAATAGATGGTCACCGTTCTACCGCGGCAAGTGTAGATGACCTGGCTTTAACTTAGCCACAAGGCCATTCCCCGAAGTCTTGTCAGATAGTGATGCAAACATATTATATTTCTTTAGCACTAATTTAGAGAACTCACACGATACATTGTAACAAATCTACTTAATCCTAGCAAATAAAAAGATAAGCAGACATGCACATTTAAAATTGAATTAGTAAAAGAAATGAATGAGGTAAAAATATAAAATGATATAAAAAGAATAACCGAAAAAAACACTAAGGAAGTTATGATATATGGTACGAAGGAAGGTATGCAAGAGGGCTTCAGTGAAGGAGCATGCTCAGGCAGACGACAGTAGGTGCAGACAGGACGGGCAGAAAGGTGAGGACAGGCGCGTAGTCAGCTCCAAGATCGGGAACAGAGGTCCCAGGCGGATCTTTTAGTGGGATTCCGTGGGAAGTGCACGCACGCGTCAGTTCGTCAGCCTTGATTAATTTGCTGACCGAGAAGTGCAGGCATGCGTCAGTTCGTCCACGCGTCAGTTCGTCAGTCTTAATTAGTTTTGCTGACCAGTTGACTTCAGTAGTTGATGATGACTGTTTCGTATGCATTTGTGAACTGACTCGTCTCCGTCAGCTTGCTTTCAAAGTAACCTTCCTTTCGAATTAAGTTATTTTCGAATATAGTTTTTGTTCTTGCGGCCATATAATCATTCCATCTGACAAGTATAGTTGGTCAGGATATATCAGCCCTCCTACATAAAACCATGAGTGGGTAAAGAATTTTATAAATATAGTTCATAGTTAAGTTATTTAGTAACAATCGTAATTACATGTAAAATACAATATTTGAGCAAACCGTATTGATCAAAATAATTTAAGTCATGTAAGTCAAAAGTCAGGCCAGTAAGAGACTATAAGATAAAAAAAGTAACTGACAGTTGACATCTGACATACAAGTTATAACAAAATTATAAAATCAACATTTTATTTCAGCAATTTTTATGAAAACGAAACATATCTAGATCGATTCGCTAAAAACCAATAAAAAAGGATGATAAATGATATTATGAATGACATGTAAGTATAGCTTATACTATAACATTCAGTTGCTAGTTATTGTTTTAATGTGGAAATCATTTTTAGGTTTCTAGTATAAAATTCGTCAAAGAATGTCAATGCTAAGCTGATTTATCTATGAGAGAGGAATATTCTTTGTTCACAGTAACATCGATAACACACGACGCCTGCCCCTGATATTTATTACCGCTTTGCATCGCACCAATTTCATCCAACAGACACAGCACACTTTACGATCGACTCCGTAAACAGATGCACAATTTTATCTCAACGTACCCTAATTTTTGTTGTTAATATCTCAAGCCACTCGCCTACACTCGGCATCTGACATTAACTCGTTCAGAATAATAAAGTTCTTCGCCCTCACAATGGGTTTATTAATCTAACAGTGCTCGAACAAATCACGCGAGCTCTAGAAATAATAACTTGGTTCATACGAGAAAGCGCCTGCTCAAATGGTCTCGACTTCTCGAGTAAACTCGTCTCGGGTCTATCTATAGGCTTGTATTCTCATGCCATATCTAACAGTTCCTATGGTACACGTATTCGTAATAATACATGTGCGCACGCCTTCTGCTTTCTTACGAGATATCCGCCTATGATATGAAAACCCCTATTAATATCTTTCTTTATTTTGTATTGTTGGGAATAAGAGCAAAATCTCCCTTCAAACGATTTCATTCAATTTTCTAATGTTATACAGGCGCCGGGTAAAAAAATCGAACGTTCGGTGATTAATCAGTGGTTTTGTGATAAATCGACGCGTCAAAAAAGCTTTTACTTACATTGCCCAATGTGGATATTGTAATAGTCGATGAAGGTAGAAACGTTTTAGTCATAAATAAACATGAATCGTATTTAAATGAAGTATTAGGAATTATGTTCATTGTCAGATAAGATGGATTTGATAAAATTTTCCTTCTTTATCATTTTATGTCATTTTAGCTAATTAGATAAAACATTAAACTCTTCCAAATTGTGGTTTGATGCATATGGACAAACGATAACTAAAGTAAATTAACTATTAGTTGTTAATCCATACTTCCATACTTTATATTATAAATGCGAAAGTAACTCTGTCTGTTACGCTTTCACGATGAATCGGCTGAACCGATTTTGATGAAATTTGGTATGAAAATAGCTTAAACCCTGGGGAAAGACATAGGACTTTTTAATCCGTGACTTGGTCGGCAACCACGATAACCAACGTTCACACGGACGAAGTCGCCGGCAAAAGCTAGTAATTTATAAAATACTTAACATACTTGATACAAGCTTTATACAGAAAATACTCGTGAAAATACAAACATAATCTCACCAAATACCGGACTAAGCATATATAACCAAAATTGACCCTAATATCGGCCAGCACCAGAAGGAGCAAGATTAAATTTTAAGTACAATAATAAATTTATGGAAGGTTTTTGGAACGTCGCCGTCGCAGCTTAGCTCGGTGCATAATGGCAAAGATAATGATGTCAAGAGGCGGAAGAAGCAATTACGACCTCGAGCCGTTTGCAATCACGTCGAGATATTTCTGAGAAAACAACACTGCTTCCAGACAATTCCAAGATTATATTTCTTCTGAATATTATTGCGGTAAGTATCTCCCGTCACCAAGAAGGAAAATCTGTTGTCTTATACTGTTTTGTGAACAGGCGATAAAATGCCTGGGAAAAGAAAGATAGGCAATACAAAACTATTATTAGCTGTACAATAGTTTTCTGTAAGCAATCCAAGACTTCAATCACGTTGGTGTCATAGAGCTTCTGTTGTACCACTCAGTGATCGTTTTAATATTGAGATTTGGAAGAAATATTCCGCAAGTACAGCTAGACGATCAACGAACAGTCTTATCTACTTTTTCCCGAAATATCGGAGCTCAATTACAAATAAAATAATAGTTTTGCTTCGCACATGTAGATTTATTACGACGAAACTTTTCGAACGACTGTAAGTGTCGGTAAAAATAGAAGCAATATCCACCCAATATTTTTGAAAATTGCGTTCTTATTGTTCCATTTTTGTGTTATTTTTTTTACCTTCCCTTTACCCAACATGTGTGTTTACTACTGCATCAATAATGATGTTGGTATTTTGAATGATATACAAATATGAAGAAGCTAACGAAATGTAAGGTATAATAATATTTACTATAAACAATTCAGTAGGAAAACGGTGGGCTACAGGATATGAGATCATTTATTTGTCTGTACCGGAAAATATGTATTAAAACGAAGGTATATATTCTTTAAATATTACGCCGCAAAAAGCCACTTTCATATAAGTTTAACCTATATTATGCTTAGCGTTATACGCTCCTCGGTACACGATAGCCAAATGTTGCAGCACTTGACCCATCCTCTAACTACGCGACGCTACACACCACGCTTCTACGAACTTAGAAGATTTACACCCTGCTGCTTGCCTTCGTAGTTGCATAACAAAAACTTAGGCGAAGCTCACCGAAAAATCTTTAAAGAAATAGAACCTCATAGCCATTACAGTTTTATAAATCCGCGGTGTTAACAAAGACAAGAAAATATTTGAAACAAAATGGTAATAACGGTAATGAATTTTGTTTTGGACTTCATGCACCAAGGTACAAAGCGGAATTAATGTCTTAGGCATTCTCTACCAGAATAACGTTTTGTCTAGCACGTACTGGCATTGTAAATAAAGCTCGTGCATCACTAAAAAAGGACCAAATCAAACCTATCATCATCATCATCAGCCTGAAGACGTCCCCTGCTGAACAAAGGAATCCCCTATAAAGAGGGGGGATTATGGCAAACAGCCCCCGTGTTTGCCATAATCCCCACGCTTAGCAGGCGTCTTGGGGATCGCAGTGAAGATGTTAAGCACATGGAAGCCGCTACTGCCCGACTTCCGGATTTTCCCTTAGTCGCCTTCGACGACACCCTCGGGATGAAATGGAGGGGGTGTTATTCTAGCCCGGACACCCTATACTACATTCCTATCATACAACGTATACAAACATTCAAAAGCTCAGTCACAATTCCCTGAAACTCCATTTCATAACTGCAAAATTTCACACTCGCACAAGAAAATAACAAAACACAACGCAAGTATTAATTTACGCCTGAGTAATAGTATGTCAAGATTGTCAAGTAATCCGCTTAGAGTAGATAATGTATTCTCGTAAAATAAAGTCGAGTTAAGTCTCAAAGTAATTTGTATTATTTCGCTTCATGTTTTGCTTAATTATTCGCTACATCTAGTCAGGCAGGTGCGACGAATCTGTATTTATTTGCATTAAAAATAAATTTGCCGAGCGACTTGCGTAATTCAGGATTATCATCCGACAGCTGTGTCAGACAAATTCGAATTTGCGGATTAAGTCTTAATTTTGCTATCAACATGATTAATAGCTTTATGCGCGGTGGCATGTGTGGGCGATGAAAAATCCTGAAGGAGGTACAGGCTTATTTAATATATTAACTCTGTATGAAGCCCCGTTATGTATGCCCCGTTGTAATTAAGAATAGACCCATGTCTTCCTGTGTGAATAGTAGGTCAGGAAAGGTAGGTAACTATAATGAGTTATTTCACGTATAGTTGGGCAACATGCAATTTGTATGTTTGCATTTATTAGATTTTCTCTTAACGTTTTGATGAACTATCGCTGATACAAGCATTTTTTTAAATTAATTTGTAATAGGTACTTGAAAATGTATGTAAGTATTATGTTTTCAGGTAATAAAAGACAATCATGTGAAAGAGACTTAAAAAACATAACTGTTTTCTAGAAAATTTAAAATTAACCCGTTTGAAAATAGATACACGTGTACAGCTATAAAATGTATGTAGCTTAAAGGTAAGTCGGTCGTCTCCTTAACTGCTTGGCACTACGTATCGCAGTTTTCAGGGCATTAGCGACACACGGCCAGAGTTCATTATGAACATAGCTACGTGGTATAAAAGTAAAATACTACCCACTTTTTCTGTGCCATTTATTTTTAGGAAAATTTTAGGTAGTTTAGTATTTGGACCGACTGGTTTTAGGTACCAAAAGTCATTCGGCCATACATAGTGTTAACTAGGTAATTAACGACAGCAGAATTTCTGATGGAACTTAACACATAATATTATTATATCTTTATCTACTAAATAATAACAGACCGAGGGTCTGTGGACGTGACTGTTGAACTAAAGAGCTCCCCATAGACCACTCTAACAAACTGTCTTAAGGGGAACGCTATCCACCTCCTTCCCAAACCATACAATAAACGATACAAATGTAATCGCCAAATGCCGCAACACATTGTACAAAGTAAAACGTAATATATTTTATGAAAACTGACACAATTTCGGCTTCTCTGTAGTCGTTTTAAAGTAAAATACCATCTAATTTCCACGGAAAATGAAACAATACCCCTAACTTTACATTCTTCGTGTTTACGCTACGTGGATTGTGTAATCATATCAACATGAACATAGAACATTCTTTACAACAACCGCCTTTGATACCGACAGTGTCATTAGCCAGCGATATGTATTACGCCCAATGACCATACAATTTAAATGAAGCTCACATATATGTATGTCGTATGTATGTATGTGAAATAATAGACAAATATCTACATAGACACTGCTCCGGCTATTTCTCGTCCAAAACAAAGGACTGCCACCGACAAACAAAAACGTGATTTACGAGAGTGTGAAATGAAGGTACCCTTACGAACCTCTAAATTATTATGATAGGGCGATAATAAAGTACTATTTTTGGCTTTGAGAACAAACAACTCAATAATAAATTCTGTCAGTCTCCCATTCTGTATTAACTTAACTAATTTACCCTACTTCATGTTGTTTAACTTTGTTCCAGTAAATAGGATTATCAGATCAAAACGCCTTTAAAACCAAGCAAACTGAAGTAATCAATACCGCCGAAAGTATTTGTCGATGAACCTTAGCAGTCTGTTCACGTACGTTCCACGTTCCACATCATTTACCTGCGAGCCTACACCTGCTGACAGATAAACAAACGATTCGATAACTGATTTTATTTTGTTTGAGAAAATATCACGATTTATGGGGCAATAAAATACATTCTGTGGCGCATAGTGTTAGATGTATTCACAATCGTATAGCATTTTCATTAGAGGACATTAATCACATTGACAATGGGAAAAATTTATTTAGTTTCCTCTTTTCAGCAGTTGTTTAAGAGAAATAAAACATTGTGTAGGTAATACAATTACTTAATTATAATGCTATTGTTCTCAGGATATCTCGTTACACTTTCTCACTAATTGTCTTAAAAGGGTTCTCGGAAAGTAATGTTGTGTTCGAAATACGTTCGGTCAGGAGCGTCCGTGAGAACGTAACAAGGTGCACACGACGACGCTCCATCGGATAGCACACGTAATGACCCATTACCTTTTACTTTTATTTCTTTATTATCCCGATTTAACTGCGTTATCAACATTTATGTCACCAGCAGGCGTCCAGAACAGTAAATACTTGCGCATCGCTCACGAATTTAACGTGTCAGTCAAAAGACAATATCTATAATATTTTTACTCACCATTTATTAAGCTGCGTACGTTATTGATGTACCTGCGATAAATTTTTATAGATTGTCTAAGTTGCTATTTTTTTTTACAGAATATTCTACTAGCTATCTGCGAAGCCCAGCGATTCAATGGTGATTGTTCTACTTTCTAAATGAAATAAATTGAATTTATAATTGATATAAAACCGGTCGCCCTCAATCCTCATAATGTAAGCGTTTGTAGCTTGATCCTTTCCTGGAGGGTGTATTACTTTCGTGAAGTGGACTCCTAGACAGTTTGACGACAACAATTGCGGTCGTCACTCAGATAAAGGCCACAATGGCTGGTAAAGAAGACCTTGGAAATTGGTTCGGCTCTTTCGCTTTTATTTTTCGCTTACCTTTGTATACAATTTCGGCGACCCATCGCTTTGAATTAATTTCACGCCAGGGTGGTCGTTTGTATTTCTTTTGTTTCCAAGGTGGGGACGCTTTTGGTCCCAGTTAAAGATATATTTGGCCCGTTAGCACATTGCGACAACTTTGAAGCCGGCTATTTATTTACTTGTCTCAATAGATGCCGCCGCGGCTCGTATTTCAGATTTAATCAAGTCTGACAGCATGATTAACGTCACCTTTCCCATTCGTTGAGCTATCAATGAAAATGCCGAGGCCCCGATTCTTGTGTTTTAGTTAAGTAACTGTTTTTAACGAAAGCTTATTTTGTTGCTTTTATTCCGTCCCAAAAGACTAACACGCTGATTAATGTAGCAAATTGGAATAGTTTTAAGTTGCAAACTATGCTTAAACACAGTAATAATAAGAAGCATCTGGTTTAATTGCGCACTTGTGTGAATAATTGCGTGGTTCGTTCATCTCGATCGCGGCTGACTTATGGGGTAAAGTTGTTCAGGCATTGCGGCTTGCCTCTGACACCTGGCAGTAATTAGGTTCAAATTTATTGCTTTTCCCTGCACCTTCCGTCGTCACACAATATAAATCATTTTCGTTAGTTCTCTGACAGTGGAGTGGCAACGTGTATTTTATGAAAATTTAATTTCACCCGGTTTGAAATATACCTTTTCGGACAGATAACGCTTTGTACACGAATACTGTTATTTATTTTAAAATAACTATTTCTGTCCAATTTGTATTTATATCGCTCACCAAAAAGCGGGTTGTCCATCTAAAATTTTGTGACTAAAATATAACAGGAAAGTAACTCCATTACGGTAATGGAAAACAGTGGGCTCTCACGTTGCTAGATTTTTTTGCTTTAGACCGATGCCGCAGTGCAGTTACAGGAATACATGTATCAAAGCTCTCTTTCATTTGGATACGCGCAACTCCCAGCTGCTGCACCCCAGGAAATATCGGCTTTTATTAACATTACACTCTACCACAAATTATGAATTGAAACCGACTGCTCGCTAGCTTTTAAAGTAATCACGCTTAAAATAATGAAGTATTTATGAGATGGCTACTTTGATACCGGCTCACTGATTAGTAGGAAAGTAACTCTCATTTTCTGCACCAACTAATGATAAATTATGTAGCCCTGGAGAAGTAGAAAGGGTGAGCAATTTAGCAATTTATTTTAGATAGAACGCCCAACTAATGCACTTTTCCGTGTTTCCCGCGCAATAAAAACCTTTCTTTTATTACGTGTTTACAAACATATGCAGTGTTCGGGTACGACTGCGTGAAAATTAAGTTTCACCCGGGAAACGAGTCGACGTTGTGGGTACCTATGTATATGGGTACATAAACTACCTGTGTGTTTCACTTCACAGTTTAATATGAAAATATTAAGTGAACAATTTAATTTGCGAGCAGCCGGGTGAGCTTTTTTTTCGAGAGTACATCACGCTGTATGAAATAAAATTTACATTATGTTTAAATACTACCTACTAATAATTCTCCCGAACAAACTTCAATCTTAGTCAAAGAGATATTATAGTTCACTTTTGCACAAGCGCTAACACAGGGGCAAACTCTCTTCCCTCGCTCTCATAGTTCGATGGGACCCAATCCTTCACGACCTGGGAGATATCAGGGGCAGCACCAACGGCACAGCCTATGACAGAAGGCTTAGTCACCAAGTCCTAGCACTCAGTAGGAACAACTTGCGCATTGTTGTGACGACACGGTTGGCGCAGTGGCCGAGCAATCGACTGCTGCGCAGCGTGTTGCGGGTTCGATTCCCGCCCAGGGCAAACATTTGTGTGATGAGCACTTGTGTTTGCCTTGTGTCTGGGTGTTGTTTACATATATATGTATGTATTTACAAAAAAAAAAATGTATTTGTGTATGTATATCAGCTGTCTGACATCCATAGTACAGGGTCTCCCTAGTTTGGGGTCAGATGGCCGTGTGTGAAAATGTCCCCATATATTATTATTATTATTATTATTGTACCTAGAGCCACTACAGGACATTGCTGCCTGCTTTTTCTTTTTCTTTTCTCTTCACAGTTTGGTTTTTCCTTTGATTAGCATTGTTCTTTTTTTAACCTAATCTAGAATGGATATACCCGTCCGAACCATATTATTTAATATACTTATCGCTAGTTGCTAAATTGTATTATATAAATTTGGAAGCTTGTAATTAGCAAAAGTTTTTAGAAAATATTGTTATTCAAATATGTTATTAGTCTGTAAGCTTTCTTCAAAATAAATAAAATAAATAAATAATAAACAAGTACATGTTCCACCTGGGGTTACGTGATACGCAAACCTCCAGACGCTTTAATGAGGCTGATGAAACGCCACTTCACCTTCTGGGGGAACGCGGAGCACTAATGCACAAGCGCAACAATCATCTGGGCAAACAGCTGCTACGCCCGGTTGAATTAATGGAATCGCCTCAAAACAGATCCTGCAGTTCATCACAGCTGCAGAGTTTGGTGGCGATCTCTAACCAACACTAGCGGCGATCACAATTGACCAGCTCTGGTTGCAGTGATACCACAGCCGCACAAAGCTAATAAAAAAAACGGCACAGAGGTGTTAGATGTCTATAATTTTTAATAAAGCAACATTTAAATTAGCTTTAAGTTGTTCAAAATTAATTAGTAGTACATACCTACAACAAAACATGTTTGCTTTGTTGCACTGAAAACCGAAATACACGCTTTGCCTAATTCGGTTGCAGTGGCTTGACATTAATTTATTAGAAATTAATACTGCTAAACTATTTTCTGTAAAGTATTATTAAGCTTTTTGAGAAATAAAAGAAAAGAAATTCAAATTATTATTATGTGCCAATGCCGAAGCAAACATTTTAATTTTATTATTTTATTTTATGTTTTATGTAGTTCAGATTTTATTTTTATTTGCATTTAATTTTAATTTAATTGTATTTTATTTTAATTTTGAATTTATATTAATTTTATAATAATTTAAATTTTTATGATGGTGTTATTGTTATTATAGTTGCTGTATATGGGTTAAACTTGCCTGAAATAAATGAAATTTAATTAAATTAAATTTAATTATTATGCCATCACCTTCCAAACACCGGACTACTACTAAATAAAAATCTGATGGAGAACCCAATATTACTTTGCCCAACCCAGGTCATCCCAGGAGACAAACGGGGCAGTCATAAACCACCAACTAGTAGATTCAATATATTTTTCTTTGTAAATGAAGGTCTTAAGTGCCTTGTAATGTTTTAATTTGACTGTGATTTTACCTATCTACTACTCACATCGAACGTTATTATTAAAGAACATTTCCGAGTTTGATACAGTTATTACGTGTTTCAAAGGCACAATAATAATCTACGTCCTCGTAATATGATTTGTGTATAATCAATAAGTGATTCATAGGATTATAGGTAAGACTTGTCCTTCTATGGTTAATTAATAATAACGTCGTTTTCCTTGTACCCAATCAATGAAATATTGTACTCAGGTATAAGATACGAATGAGATTATTTTATTCTTCGATACCTCTATATAAATATACCTAAATTAAATTGGAGTAACTGTTTATAATGTTAATACCTTTAATTTTAACATTTTTGTCGGTCTCTTTGTTCCGGCTAATCTCCGAAACGGCTGGTCCGATTTGACAGGACTTTCACTGGCAGATAACTGATGTTATCAGGAGTAACAGTAGGCGGCTACTTTTATTTTAGAAAAAGAATTAGGGTACCTTGCAAAAAATACTCTGACTCACTTGGTAAGTTCCGAAGTATTATGTACAAAAACTTGTAAAATTTAGGGTAATTAAATTTGGATTTTAGTGTTGATTGTGATTTTAACATCAGTGTTGATTTTACTTTCACTGTAATAATGATGTTGATTTTAATTTTAATTTTGATTATGATTCTGAATTAATTTTGATTTTAATCGTATTATGAATTTAATTTATATTGTATTCTGATTCTTATTTTATTTTAAATTTAATTCGATGGGATTTTTATTTTGGCTTATTTCGATCTCAATCGAAAACATGCTTACGTTTGGTGAGTATAAAAACTCATCGAATTTTAAGTAGGCGCCCAATACCCAATATTTTTGTATTATTGTTTTTTTTTGTATTTTTTAATACCAATCGACAGAATAAGTAGTACATGATGTGCTTACCTGTAAGAGATTGGTACACTAGTCTATAAGCATATTGGATGTATCTCATATATTTGTATTTAAAGTGTATTCAATTGTTGGTGAGCCAAATAAAAAAATAAAATAAAGAAAAGCCACAGATAATCGAGATTTACGCTGACAAAGCCGCGGGCATCAGCTAGTTGTTATATTATTTTCAGTTTGAATGTTTTATAATAAAAAACGAGAATACCGTGCCATACAAATAGAGTGATCGGCGATGCTACGGACGAAACCGCACTTAAGCCATTGAGTCCGTGACTGTTTCAAATATCCGGCAGGTGACCACTATTACTATCTATTTTGCAGTCAATCTGCTGTACATGGTTACTCATACTAACCCATAAACGTTGTTAAACACAGTTTCATTTTTTACAAAAAGGAAGTCGCTTTGAATCCCACTTGGTCACTTGAATGCACGGTAGTGATGTAATAAATTGCCTCAAGCACATCCCTAGTTTACAAGTAAACCAAAGAGGTTGTAACCGAGAGTGGGTGCTGTACACCTGCATAAGTAAACGCCAACTCTTTAGCCTAGAATAACAAGTATAACAACACAAGGCCACGAAATGTTGCTCTAAACTAAAAGAATAATAATCCATTAGAATTATTGTTATAATATTTCAGGGGAATAGTTCTAGTTATTTTAAGCAACCCACAAAAGAAGGGTGTGGGTGGTCCATTTTAGTCTAGAGTCATATAAACCTATGGCTATGCTATTACCTATTATAAAGCTGAAGAGTTTGTTCGTTTAATTTGTGTATTGATCGATTTTCACATCTAATCTTTCGAACTATACAGGTTCGATTCTGAAAAATTCTATCATCATTATCATGTCAAACTTTAGGCGCCCACTGCTGGACATAGGTCTCCCCCGCTCCCGCCCCCGCCCGTCTCGCCTTGCTTGACCGATGCATATTGGCGATCGCAGTAGGTGTTATGGTACTCAGAAGGACGCTGCTGCCCATCCTCTAGTCAATATCCCTCTGTCGCCTTCTACGACACCCACGGGTAGAAACGGTGTGGAGCTATTCTCAGCCGGCACCACACTGCTTAAAAATTCGGTCACTTGTAGGAAATTACGTTATACCTGAGTGCACTATTTTATTATTAAAAAAATGCGATCCTTAAGACAATTTATGTGGACGAAATAGAGGGTAAAAGCTCAAAATATAAGTTCAAAATTGCCAATCCGCATCGATGCCTTCTCTGTGTGAAAAATGGTATTTGTCCTGTCAGTGAGACAATATTAGACTGATGACTCTAGAGTCTAGGGCCATTGGGTCCGAGTGTCTATCTTGTTTTTCAGGACATCACCAAGCGGCTGGTCGACTCTTCATGTGACCCGATGGCTGGTCTATTCTTGCGTCAAAAAATGCTGCCAGCCTGTTGGGCACGCGTACCGTTGACAGCGATGTGGACGAGTTTTTTGATGCCATTTGAGCTCCCCCCTTCCCTTTTTATTGGAATTTTACATAACATTATTATTTTTTATTTTAAGATTTCGTTCGGAATAAAGTATAATTTAACCAATAAATGCCACTGTATATCTTTTATACTTATCTATACTAATATTATAAAGAGGAAAGATTTGTATTTTTGTATGTAACGAATAAAGTCAAAAACTACTGGTCCGATTTCAAAAATTCTTTCACTTATCGAAAGTTACATTATCGCTGAGTAACATAGGCTAGGTATATTGCAAATTCGCGCGGACGAAGTCACGGGAAAAGTGCTAGTATTATACGTATGTTGCCGAGACGTGGACACTCACAGCGAGGTCAGGTCACAAGTTCAGAGCTGCTAGCGGGGGAAAGAGCAGGAGAAAGCAGTGCTCGGAGTTTCTCTAAAGAATAGTATTCTAGAGAACTAAATTCACCGACATTGCTCGCAGAAGCAGCAAACTAAAGTGGCAGTGGGCTGGGCGCGACTATCACAGGACCGAACGGCTGATGGATTTGTCCTGGAGTGGAGACCGCGAATCGGTAGGCGCAGTGTGGGATGCCCTCCAGCCCTATGAACCGATAACCTGAAGAAGGTACCCGGTGGTGGCTGGATGCGGAAGGCAGAGGTCCAGGAAAAATGGCGCGCCATAGAGGAAGCTTATGTCCAACGGTGGACTTCTTGTAAGCTGAAGTGTTGATGATGATAATAAATATAGTTAGATATTAGCGGGTCCGGCAGGCGTTGTCCTGCCTTGAAAATAAAATAAAACCTAGAACCCGACAGCAGTCAAGCAGCAACACAAAATACCACACAAAATTCACAAAATTTCAGCCAAATCGTTCCAGCCGTTTAGGAGAAGTTTGGTGATAAACACACGTACAGAAGAAGTATATATATTAAGATGTATACCCATGTTTCCCCCGCTTCGCTTACATGGTGAAGTTGTGCTTCAGAAAATAAACAATTTCCCGTTTTATTGTTAAATTTCAACAACAAGCTATAAATAATTTACGCTGGAAATTTAATTACCATGTAGGTAGGTGTGTATGCTATTTATTATTTCAACACTTATTTATTACTGTAAGCTGTAAAAATACGTTGAATGGTGACGGCGGGCGCACTGGGTAACAATTAAAAGAGATGTGAAAGTTAAATAAAAGTAATTTATATGAAATAAATAAAGTTTTTTTAAATACATTTTTAATTGCTCAAATAATGTAAATGACTAAATAATGTTTCTTTTTGGTTTGACAGATTTTATGGGTTAATTGCAAAATCACAATATAACTCTAAAAACATATCTATACGTACTTACTTATAAACTAATGATAAACGTCGTGTTTAGACTTAATTTTAAGCGACAGGGGCAAATAGACAGAAAACAGGGGATACCTAAATGTAACAATAATTAATTCTTGAATACTAATATAACGGCTCCCACTAACCTGAGATCAAATATTCAATAGATTATGATTACGAACCTAAACTTCAAGATCAGCCTTGCCTGTATTCAGACAGACAGACATGACGAATCTATAAGAGTTCCGTTTTTTGCCATTTGGCTACGGAACCCTAAAAATGTATAAGATTTTCATTAAGGAATTTTTAAGTTAATAAATATGCTACCTGTGAACAAGGAATATCTTATCGGCAGCGTGTCTAGAATAGTGACACACCCACGACACTCCATACAAACAAAACTATTTAATTGTCTACACTACTACAAAAATCTAGCTTCCCCTAGCTACGTATTTCTATGGTAAAATAACTATATAATATACTTAGGTATGAATACCAAATGCACTATTTTTCACACATTGTCATTAGTTAGTAATATGGATAGTATTAAGGATAAAAATTATATTGTGTGTGACTAAATATTGGTTTGTTATATGTATCTCGGGCTTCGTGAGTAGCTGCTTACTGTGTTGGTCTCATCTATATACATACATGGATATATAATTATACCTATCTACGGGACTGATGCGGCGGGTGGTTGCCGTGGAGCTTGGGATGGTATAAAGATACATTTCAAGTCATAAAACTAATATAACTTTGCTATGCTTTTAATTTTAATTTTATTATTTTGAGCTACAAACATAGTTTTAATTATTTTTAACGTGCTTTTCTTATTAGAAACTTTAAACAAATATTGTTATTATATTGTGAAAGTACTTTGTTAATACTGGAATATTCAAACAAGAAGTATTGTCTAATTTCTTTGCTTATACAAGGTACTTGTTTACGCTAAACTTGTAACTCGTTATCATCATCTATGATTCACGACAAAACAAATGTAATTAGTAAAAAGTGTCTTAAAGTGTCTACATTAAGACTAGTATTCCATGAGCGAGAATCTTAACTTGCCGTAACACAGTCCTTGACTAGCAAGGAAGGTAAAGAACTTTTCTCTGTATACCGTCATTGGGCATTTATTAATTTTATTAAGTATGCGAACCATTATTTTATTGTAATTTAGCTCTTCTTTTGTTTTTTACTTGTTATAGATAAGTTCTAACTTAATGTAAATGTGCCCTATACTATTATTGCCACTGTTTTAAATTACTGGTGTACTGGAACCTAAACATATCGTCAATAAAATTATTATTATTATTATTTTTAAAAATAACAGTCTGTACACATACGTGCGTGTGTGTCCGTGTCTACGCGCCGTTTGAACTAAAAGCAGTTTCGAGAGCACGTTCGACGCGGGAAGAGGCGAGGAACAGTGTTTCGGAGAGAGACGGGGCATAGTCGCTACTGTACGGTAGTACTAATATTTAGACTGTGATATTGGGCGGTTTCAGCCTTTAATCCGACTGTTCAGCGAGAGTTTCATAGATATTGATCAAAGCCGTTCGCTATTAAGCCGTTTACCGACACGGCTATCAATACAATACAATGACTGTTGAAACGGCGTTCTTTGAGGATTGGCTTGTATAAGGGGAGTGATTATTGTGTGTTCAAGTATTTTTATTGTCTCGACCATATTTTCTTATTTTGAGAGTCACACATGGGTATTATGAAGAGTGTGTATTCGATTCGTGACAAAAACTTCATGTTTTCGCGTTTTGCCCAGAGCAATATCGTAATGATGTGAGCAGATTATTTAAGGACAATTACAGTTTTAGAAAGATTAAGTCTTGATTTAGGGAACTACAGAGTAAAACCATTATTTTTTAATTATGGTTTTTAAAGCGAAGACAGTCCTTTCATAGCGTTTTTCGAAAATAGACGTCAGAGTTAACTTTCAGGACGAATACAACCATTACAGTATGCCAAATTATATTTTATGCGTTTTTCCAACAGGATATACAGTCTTATAGACACAGTGCCAAAATTACAAATATATTACTATTATGTATTAAAAAACAATGTTGAAAAAGTACAAAATCGGTTTACTTTGACAATATTTTTTCACCAGTATTTGAATAAAAACATAACTGATACCTATATTTATTTTATGAAAATAAAGGTTATGTTTAATATAAGTACAGAATATTTTTCAGACCGTTATATGAACTCATTTATTTTAGGCAATTATTTTAAAAAGCGCTGTAATGCTGTAAAACATCGCGCGCTGTCGTTAGCCGATCAATTTCAATGATTCGTGCTTATTTCGTGCGTATTTTTTTTTCTGATGCACACAAACAGACCATTGTATTGTACTAGTGTGTGTCAAAGCTGCTACGCCGTTCTGGCAATAGTTTAGATTTTGAGGTGCGCTAAATCGAATACGCGCCCTTAAGAATGTTTGAAAATGTTTGTTTTTTTATAATAATCCATCATCATCATCATCATGTCAACCTTTACACGCCCACTACTGGGCATAGGTCACACCCCAAGGGGGCTTCAGCCGTAATCGCTTGGCCGATGCATGTTGGCGATCGCAGTAAGTATTATGGTACCTACTCAAAAGTACGCTGCTGCCTATCCACTGGTCAATATCCCTCTGTCGCCTTCTACGAAACCCATGGGTAGAAATTGGGTGGTGCTATTCACGGCCGGCACCACACGGCTAATTATCCATTCTGATTGTGTGTTTTTGATGAAATTAAGAAAGGATATAGGTCTTTCAATCCGCATCTTTGTCTGCATCCGCGATAACCGACATTCACGAGGACGAAGTCGCGGGCAAAAGCTAGTAAAATAGTTATTAAATAAATATGAAACACCAATTAAAAATAAACATGTTAGGTATACTGCATATATCGTCTGGTAGATGTAGTAAGCAGTAGGTCGATTCTGGAAAAATTCAAACAACAACTCGCAGCTCACATCGCTATTCATTCTCACTTCGCATGTTCAAAATGACCTTGACCCGATTCAAAGTATCAAATATGAGCCTTGGAATCGGGTTCTAATGCGAAGTGAGCGTCGAAGTGACGGGGAAATTTAGTTCAACTGGCTGACACGCTCGCAAGGGTGGCGCTAGTGTAAATTCGAATTATCAACTGAGTTTTTAGAATGCCAATCAAGAAACTCACAGCGGATTCCTGATTCGAAGTTTAGAATGAGGTCTTACAGAATCAGACTCCAGCAGTGCTATTCTGTTACAATCTCCCTCGGTGAACACCTAGGTGAAGTGAGCTATCATCCGATTGTTGTGCTTTGTAACTCCCTAGCATCGGGACAGATGACAGCTCACTTCACCTAGGTGTTCACCGAGGGAGATTGTGACAGAATAGCTCTACTGCTCTCATATTTTTTTTTTTTTTTTTTCGGATTGGCATCTCGCTGGTCAACCTAGGAGGTTGTCGGCTGCTTAACCGGACTTTCCTGTGGTGCCTTAAAAAATATTATTTTTAGGGCCTCCAGCCAGGGCAAAAAGCTTACATACTAAGCGACTACACGCTAAGGGCACCCCCTGTGGGGTACGAGCCTCGGCTTAGGGCGTCGCTGGGAGAGGACAGCAAAGGGACAGGCTGGATCGGATTTCCATTATTTAGGGACGAATTTAAAACTACAGGCTCAGCGGCGCGGGCTGGCACGAGCAAGGGTCGGGGAGGGGACGTACGGGGTCGTCGCGGCGGGCCTCGGCGGCGAGGACGGAATGACGGCGGTCTGTGTCTGTGTTTCTTAACTGTACTGGTGGCCTTATTGCTCTCCTGGAGGAGAGTAATAGCATCGTCAGGGTCGGTCAGAGTATGTCTCGGTCGTCGAATCTTACTAATACGGGAGGGAGTGTACCGGGCGGCCGATACGATTAACGGGTTAGAGTGCTTCTCAGCAGTGTCGAAGAAGCGCTTGGCGGAGCGTTTCATGAACTGCTGGATGGTAGGTATTTTTAGATCGAGATGGAGGTTCTCGTTGCGAAGGTAAAAAGGGGCTCCTGTGATTCTTCGCAAGAAACGGTTTTGGAGGGTCTGCATCCTATGGAGACGGTATGGTTTCGCGTGTGCGAATACAGCACAGGCGTACGTCATGATAGGACGAATGCACGCCGTGTAAATGCGCAATTTGCACTTGAGTGACAATTTGCTGCGTGCATTCAACATGAAGTAGAGCCTACCGAGAGCGAAAGCGGCGCGCGAACGCACCGTCTTTATGTGCTCTCCGAAAGTGAGATGGTGGTCCAGAATCACACCAAGGTATTTGCCTTGCTTCTCCCAAGGGATAGGCTTACCGAACATGGTTATCGGACTGGGCAGAGAGGGGGACGAACGCGGTTTGGAAAAGAGTACTGCCTGACTCTTGATGGGGTTTACCTCGATTCTCCATTTCCGGAAATAAGCGCCTAAGGCTTTTGCCGCGGATTGGAGGGTACGAGCTATGCAGTCTGGGTTACGACCCGAGTAATAGATGGCCGTGTCGTCAGCGAATAGAGCCAACTGGGCCTTTTTATCTTTGGGGATGTCGCTGGTGAACAGCGTGAAAATGAGGGGGGATACTACGGAGCCCTGAGGGACGCCAGCGCGTATCGGGTGGGGTAAAGAGAGCGCACCCTCGATGCGATAGCGAAAGGTGCGATTCGACAAAAAGTCACGCAAGATGAGCACGAGACGATCTGGCACTCCGAGTTGGTAAAGCTTGTATAGTAAGCCGTTGTGCCAGACTTTGTCGAATGCTTTCGCTATGTCAAAGAAGAGCGCACCCGTCATCAAGCCACGCTGAAAACCAGCGCTTATGTGCTCGACGATGCGGTGGACTTGTTGGACGCAGCTGTGTTCGGTTCGAAAGCCAAACTGCTCGTCGGGAATGAGACTCTTTGCTTCGGCAAAGTCTTTGAGTCGCTTATAAAAGCCTCTCGTAGATTTTGCCTAGAACATTGAGTAGACTAATGGGACGGTAACTGGTGGGATCAGACTTGGGTTTGCCTGGTTTCGGAATGCCGATAACGGTGGCCTCTTTCCATGCCTGAGGAAAAATGTTGTTGCTTAGAGCGCCATTGAAGATGGCGGTCATTAGCATTATGAGATGGGCGGGGAGGAGTTTGAACACCTTATTGGTGATACCGTCAGAGCCGGGGGCTTTCCGGGGTTTGAGCCTCTTGATAATATCGTGCACTTCGTCGGGAGTGACAGGAGGCAGAGGATAACATGCGCTCTTTACAACACGCTGTAAAGAGCGGATGTGAGCCTTGTTCGCATCGCAGGGGAAGGCACTGTACGCACGGACGGCCGCGTTCTTCTCGGTCAACAGATCACGCACATCGTCAGGCAGTTTCCAGCGATGATCGCTCATCGCCGGAACCTCCCTTGAACAATCGTTCAAGACGGATTGTACATGATTTGTGAACGAGTCGATCGCGCCCGTCGTGTCTGCGACTGTCACCAAGTGGTCGGGGATAGCGTCCAAGTGAGGCGACGTGGTGGATTGTAGGCTTTCGCTTACTTTCCTCCAGTCGGTAATAATTTGGGTCGGAGGGGGCTGGCTAGGGTCAGAGGGACCTGAACGGGGAGCTAGTTCTAATATCACTGGACGATGGTCGGAATTAAGCTCGTGTAGCGTCTCTATAGATAGCAAACGGAGGTTCACATTCTTGAGCAGCGCTATATCGGGGATGTCAGGAAGATGGTTGGGATCGTGGGGAAAATGAGTGGGAGTCATCGGGGCGATGACGTCGAAGTTCAGTTGAGAACAGAGGTTAAACACGATCCTACCTCTGGAAGAGGTCCTGTTACTATTCCAGGAGGGATGCTTGGCATTGAGATCGCCCGCCAGTAAGACGGAGTCACCCAGGCCAAGAAGAGCAGAAAGGTCATCCTTGAGGAGGATAGGATCATCCTCCGATGGTGATGGAGGGACGTATGCTGATATAATAGTTAACGGCTGATGACCGGTCATGCCGAGCCGACAGACAGAGACCTCGAGGCGAGCGAGGGGAGGAGGGTCCATAGGAATGCAGTACAGAGCCTTTCTATAGTATATTAGGGTACCGCCCTTGTGACAACGAGACCTATCATTGCGAACTATACGGTAGTTGGCAATATTCGGGTCACGATGATGGGGCTTAAGAAAGGTCTCCTGTATGAGGAGGATATCAAGTTGATGGTCGCGGAGGAAATTGGCGATCTCATCACGTTGGTTAGTAATGCCATTGGCGTTAAAGAATCCTTTTTTTTTTTTTTTTTTTTACGTGGGGAAATCCTCATGGACTGTCCCCCGTCTGGGGAAGACGGGAGGGTGTGCCGGACTCCTACCGGCTAAAACCACCACGGTGTTCCTCGACTGACCTATGGGCGGGGGTACGGGATTCGCTCGCGCATGCACCGCGCCCCCGCCAGGCTATGATCCGCTTACATGGCGGATCCCGTCGACCTCGGCGGTCTGAGCGCCGCCGAATACTCTAGTGTGGCGCGCGCAGAACACGGCGCGCCGCCTACACGGGCCTGCATCTGGTCGGGTGGTGGACTGCCCCTAAGTCGACCACCCGCAGGCCGGCAACTCATGGAGGCCGGAGGTCATTAAGCGCCCTCCGGCGCCCAGTGCGTCTTCTCCTGGAGGGAAGCGAGGCAGTTGCTTCCCTCACCCTCTCTGCCGCCTCTTTTGCGTGCATGACATGCTCGCAAAAAGAGGCGACAGCCTCCCACGCACTCTCGCTCCGGACCATCGAAAGAACGATGTTCGGGAGCGAGAGGTCACCTACTGCTGCGGAGAGTTCACGACGCTGCTCTGCCCAAGCTGGGCACTCAGCCAGCGTGTGCTGCGCCGTGTCCTCCAGGCAATCTTCGCAGTGGTGACAACCGGGCGATTGTTCGCGGCCTATGCGACACAGATACTTCCCGAAACAGCCATGTCCGGTCAGTATCTGCGTCAGCCGGAACGTAAGGGCGCCGTGTCGGCGCCCTAACCAATCCTCCATGATGGGCCTTACCGCCGAAATTACGGCGTGCCCTGCGCTGGGGTTGAGAAGTCGTCCCTCCCATTCCGCCGTTAGAATTACTCGGAGTTCGGAGCGGCGCCGCGCGTACTCCCGCGGCACTGGTCGTATGCCCCGCTCCCGCGCTTCCCCGCTCCAGTCGTAGAGTGAAGCGAGGGCTCTCGCTTCGAGATCCCACGGCGGAGATCCGGCAAGGAGGCTTGCTGCCTCAAAGGAGATCGTGCGGTATCCCCGAACCACTCTGACGGCCATCGCTCGCTGCGGACGTCGCAGCACTGCAATATTGCGGGCCGCCAGGTTCTCCGCCCATACTGGCGCCCCGTAGAGCGCCATAGACCGCACAATCCCCATATAGAGCCTCCGGCAGGAGGCGTTTGGTCCACCTAAATTGGGCAGCAAACGGGCTAGCGCACCCGCCGCACCCATGAGTTTGGGTGCCAGCCGATGAAAGTGCTGCCCAAAGTTCCATCGGCCGTCGAGGACGAGTCCTAGGTACTTCATCGTCGACTCGACGCCGATGCGGACGCCTCCTACCACGATATGAGAGCCCGGAGGTGGTCCACGCCGTGGCCCATGAAAGAACAGGGCCTCGGACTTGTTGAGGGCCACCTCTAGGCCCAATTGCCGGATCCTTCCCACGACCTGCGCAACCCCAGCGGTTGCCAAAATCGTCGCCTGCTGGTGCGTCTTCCCGCGTGCTACAACGAGCGTGTCGTCGGCGTAACATATGACACCGACGCCGCGGAGAAGCACACCACGCAGCACCCAGTCGTAACCGATATTCCACAGGGGCGGTCCTAAAACGGAACCCTGTGGAACACCGCACGACATCTCTCGCCGACCCCAGCCATCCCGACCCCGGTAGATGACGGCCCTATCCGTCAAGTAGGCCCCAATGATGCGGCGGAGGTAGTTCGGCACTCCGTGATAGACGAGTGCCTCCCTGGCGTTAAAGAATCCTAACTTAAGGGATCGGGGTTTATTAGTACACGGTCTTTCCTTATCCATTGGATTAGCAAGGGTAAAGTTTATCTAGGGCTTGCGTAATCTCCGGATACGCTTTGAACACCTTAAGGATGTCGCTAATATTTGCTTTGCACGCGAGTATATCCCTAGCCATAGCTTCAGCAGCGGGGTTGCGGTAAATTTGGTAGGCGAGGTTGATGACTTCGCCTATCCTCTCGGTAGGGAGAGATGCAGGTACGCGGGAGGCTGAGGGCGCGGTTGAAACGGCGGGGGCGGCCTTAGATGGGGCGAGGGCGGCCTTAGGAGCGACGGTGGCGGCTTTAGGAGCGGCGGGGGCGACCTTAGGTAGGGGGGGCGTGGTCGCGGAGGCTAGGTTCCGCGCGGGGACTGGCGAATCCATCAGCGCTGGCATGGGCAGAGATTGGGAGGGCCTCAATGCAGGGAACGCTCTCTGATGATTCAGCGAGTTCCATGGGGAGGGCCTCTGAGGGCTGAGACGCTCGGGCATCTCTGAGGAGGGAATCTTAACAGAGGGGCTTTCCCTTTGTTGACGAGCGTTCGCACGCTTGGTCAACTTGGGAGAAGAGGATTTTGGGGCTTTGGGGCAGCCGCGGTAATTGGCGGGGTGACCTGATTGGCCGCATAGCACACAGCTGGGAGGTTCTGTGCACAGATTGCGGTCTTTCGGACGGGGGCAGTCAGCAGTTGCGTGCTCACCCAGACACTTGACGCATCTAGGGGTCGCGTAGCAATTGCGTTGGGCGTGACCGTAAAGTTGGCAGCGGTGACACTGTCCAACCGTATCGGATTTATAAGGCCTCTCGATAGAGATGCCCGACAAGTGACATACCGACTTTACTTTAAAGATCGGATGGTGGCCGTCGGTGTGATCGCACACGACAAGAACCGAGTCGTATGCAATCGCACCCCTAGCTTTGTGCAGACGATGCACAGCGGATACTGGGACATTTTGCGACTGAAGGTCGGCGAGAATCTCTTCCGTTGAGATTTCTTTGGGGACGCGTCGGATTACCACACGGGTGGGTTTATCATCGGGCAGGGAATAAGTGTGGAACGAAATGTTCCTCACTTTTAACAGGGATGTAAGTTCCCTGTGGTCGTTCACCGTGGGAACTTGAACTTTGATACCCTGTTGGGTCGAGCGCGCGTTTGTGTATTTGATCTTACGATCGTTACACAATTTGGACACGTCGGTCCACTTCGCCTTGTCCTGGATGAACAAGGGAGGCGGGGCGGGTAGTTTCTTTTTTGAAACCGAAGGATTGGGGGCAGCAGTGGACATGGGACTAGCGGGACGGCTGCCCTCTGGACGAGAGGTAGCTGGGACGGAGGGGGCCAAAACCGAGGGGGTGGAGGAGGGGGTGGGCGCGGCTACGGCTTTCTTGGCTTTGGTGGCCTGAGAGGGACTCTTACCCTTCTTTCTCTTGCCTCCCGGACCGACAACTTGGTAGTCGTCGTCCGAGGACGCGGAGGCAGAGTGGGCTTCTTCAGAGTCGGAGTGAGATGGCTCAGAGACAGGGACAGAGGTATCCATTGTTTCTGAGAAACATGGCGACGCAGAGCGCAGCTGCGTGGGAACAATGGTCGCGGGAACAATGGGCTTGGAAACAATGGGTTCGGAAACAATAGGTGTTTCCGCGTACGGGCTTGTTGTCTTAATTGACAATAGGGACGGGATTTGCGGTGGCATAGAGGATGCCGCCACAGGTGTGCCTTCGTTGGCGTTATCGGGGGAAAAGGGGCTATCTAATATGTCACTGAAGTCAGCGACGCTAGCTTCGGCTGCTTTTCGGGACGCGGACGAGTTCTCTAGCCATGTGTCTAGATCGGCATGGAACTTGGCGCTTTGCCATAAGCGGGCCTTGACGTACGCTAATATTTCAGCGTCCGACATGGTCGGAAGGAAAGTTAAGTTGGGGAGGGAATTTTGGGGGATTTAACTCTCAGGGAAGCCTAAATTAAACCTAACACCTAACTCTAACTCCCCGGGTGGAGTGGCCCGGGGATGTGTAACCCTCCCTGTCGGGTGTAGACAGGAAGGTGCGTACCTATTGGTGAGCCCTAAGCTTGTAAACCCGTCGCCAATCTTATTGTGCGAACGGGGCCCTAGCCAGTCTAGTGCGAAGGGTGTAGACACGCCCAACCGACACTAGGTGTGTAGCTGTGGAAGGAAACCAGAGACTAGGTTCGACTAGGAGACCCCCCAAGGCCGAAACACTAGCTCCCGACTCCAATTGACTGCCTCGCCCTGAAGGGGTTTGGCGGGTGTGATTGGGGCAACACCCACTCGGCTTCTTTGGCACCGTAAGGTATCCACCGAGTACCACGAAACTGTGGTTTTGCCCTGAAGGGGCCTAGTGAAGCTACACGACAGACTCTGTTATAGAAATAGGAATTTCAGCCGTCCGTCGCCTTGAAAAAGGCAACTTTTGAACAGTTGATTGCAGTCGGCTGACTACAGGAATCGTTGCGGCGGGCGCAGCGAGAGCAGGTGACGAGCGTAGCGGCAGAGCGTGGAGCGAAGCGGCGACACGTCCGTGCGCGGCGAGCGTCGAGCGAAGAGTGACCTCTACTGCTCTCATAAAGAAAGCTGAGTGTAAAATATGCGCGCGCGCACACAGGAGTCGCGAGCAATGGTGTAGAGGGGGTATGACGGCATGAGAGAGCGTCCTGCCATTTGAAGTGACGGCAAACTGGCCGATTTTCAGATCAAAAGAAAAGCTAAGTTTTAACATGCAAAAAAATCATGGCAGGATTTGTACTATAAAAATAAGGATGTTTAGAGAAGTTGAAATTCTAATTCTTATACTTTTGGGTACCTAAAGAGTATCTTCAGGCATTTAAAATATTTTTAAAACCCCGCAATGAAAATGGTTGTTCAAAGTGAATAGCTAGTTTAACGAAAAGCTCATTATTTCAGAACGAAACGACATTACAACGACGACATGACGAACTGATAGTAACTTTGACACTGTCAGTCGTTCTAAGGGAAATTATGTCACGAATAATGATAAATCAATGTACTTTTTCAACTCCGCCATTGTAAACAACGATTCACATCACTTGTCTGCCGTCCGTCACCGTTAATGACACTTGTCACTTTCTTTTTCTATAAACACAAAATGGGCGACGAGATAAAACGAAGAACTGTTATTTACATTTTAAAATATTTTCATAATGCGGGGGTTTAAAAATAAGGTAAGTATATCAATCTACTCCTGGTGACGTATTCTCCACATTGGATAATAATACAAACCCTCTAAATTAATATTTTATACAAATGAATGTATGGATCTCGCCATGATTCTTTTAATGTTACAAGATAACGACCTAAAAACAAAATGTTATACGGATTTGGATCAACATTTCTTATGCATGAATTCTAAAAAATAAATATAAGTAGGTATTTAAAATTATTCTAATTTCCTAGAAGGCCAGCTTTAACTAACCGAATGTCAATGTACTTTCATCCGTATATTCGGTTTTATTTTTATATACCTACCTAATTATACTTCTCACTATATAATTAGAGTCCTAACTGACATTACCACGGAAAATGATAGTAAGTACCTAGCTAGCTCAGAAGGTCATTACCCTGTTCTACATTATAATTAAAGAAAAATATACAGCTCAATACATAATGTAACTTTTATTTTTCGGTAAAAACTTATACCTTTTTTTACCTTTGTAAAATGTATGTACCTACCTCAGTAATTGTGTAGCAAAAATCAGCTGATCAAAAGTAAGTTAAGAGTGAAAGAGAGAGAAAGAGAGTGTGTGTGTGTGTGAGAGAGAGAGTGAATGTGTGAGTGTTCGTGTGTGTGTGTGAGTGAATATCTGTGTGAGAATGAGTTAAGTTCGTATAGCTCGATAAAACGTATGGATCAGCTGATTTATTTTTCACCATTCCAGGGTTGGTTCCACAGCAAAAGTTGTACATATGTGATAAGTACAATTACCTCTTTTCAGGTTTATAGTACCGTAAAATGCTATAACATTGCAGTCATGCTCAACATTGCCTACATTCCAAAAAGTAAAATTATTGTAGCATTTTACCGGTAATAAAAACTTGGAGCGCAGTGGAATGCTTTCCTGGAGCGCAGTGGAACTACCCTTCAGACTCCAAGTCATCCAAGTCCAAGTTTCTTCACGATGTTTTCCTCCACTGATGTCAGTGACGTCCAAGATAAACTTAGAAAAAATCATATTCGTACTTTTGCTCTTGCCCGGTTGCGAACCCACAACCTCGTAAATGAGAGGCTCGCGTTTTAACCACTGGGCCATCATCGTGTATATCTAGTCTTCTGTATAATAAAAAAACCGGACAAGTGCGAGTCGGACTCACCCACCGAGGGTTCCGTACATATTTGTAGGTACATATCCATACTTGAATCATCCTTATAAAATGCGTTTTTTGCGACATAAACGGCCGAATTTTTTTTCACGTTAACATAGAGGGTTGATTTTTTTACAGCATCAAGGGAACGTAAACTTGATTATATGGTTTTATTTTCAACTCGATAACTCCACGCGTTCCCGAGATAAAGGGTCTTGACAGACAGACAGACAGACGGACAACAAAGTGATCCTATAAGGGTTCCGTATTTTCCGTAGTTTATGTACCGAACCCTAAAAATGAAACGTTGTTCGTTAGTCTCGCTAAAACTCGAGAACGGCTGAACCGATTTCGCTAATTTTTTTCTTGAAATGTTTGTGGTAGTCCAGGGAAGGTTTATATGGCAAGAAAATTTATACGATAATTGTACGGTAATAAAAATCGACTGACATGACAACGTCTGTCGGGTCACCTAGTAAAAAATAAAATATTACCTCTTCCTTTAACGTAATAACCTTCCGGTTACCTACCAGAAGGTATATTTCTGAGAAAATCTTATTAGTTTAATCAGAGGCTATTGTTAAGATATTAAAGAAGGTACGGAACAAGGAATAAGTCTTTCACTCTATTAAATGACTTGAGGCAGAATCTTTTCAACAATGTCCACTTTTAATCCTTTTTTATTTTTTCAAATTGCCTTGATTGTTTATAATATCGTTGAGTAAACTTCATCGCTTCTTTAACCTTTATAATAATAATTAGGAAGTTCTGTTATCTATTGTGATAAGGGGACCTCAGAGGTCACGTTACTTTAAATTATGAGTTTGGAAAATCTTTTAGTTCTTATTTTATCGTCATTTAGACATCGGTCCTCAAAACTAGGGATGCATCCGATTTCGATACCGATACCGGTTTGCCGTTATATCGGCATCGGCGATATTATTATGGCCGATTCAATGTTAGTTCACAAATTTCGCGCTTTAAAATGTAATGTAAACGCGCGTGTTGTCTCGTTTATTTCGTTGCACAAAAATCTTATCAATGTTAATTTTAATTACTAAAACTATTACCTAATATCAACCTGTCTGTATTTTTTATAATAATTTAAAAGAATAACCTGACTTGTGTTTTATTATTTTACTTTAATTTTTGATTTCAATAAGTGTATCGGTATCGGTATCCGGCCAATATTTTTATAAGAGTATCGGTATCGTATCGGCAAAAAGGCGTATCGAGGCATCCCTACTCAAAACGTCTGTAAAGTTTTACAAAAATAAACATTATATGATAGGTATAGTACCTATAACGGGTTGGTGTCCGCAACTTCATATCTCAGCGCGTAGGTATTTTGCGTACAAAATATGTTAGGTATTATATTTTTACTACTGCGATAATACATAATTAGACCGAAAATATGAGGTTACGGCCCACACTATAGGTAACCAATAGCTTTGTTCTCATCAGCTGTCGTTTCGAATATTGTGCCGTTTGAATATTTTGCTCATAAAATTATTGTAGGCTTAAGAACCTTCAAAAGAGAGGAACCCGTGGCTAAGGTAAAGCCTTACAGATTGATCAATCAAAGGTTAAGCTACGCTAGCCGCAATCGATCTGTGGATGGGTGACCATCCCTTTCATACCGAGTTCCCTCCGTGCCTCGGAAAGCACGTAAAACCGTTGGTCCCGGCTGTCATTTGTAGATCTTTGGCGTCGTGGGTAGAAAGAAGCTAAAAAGTCTGACAACCACTCTTACCAAGGGGTATTGTGTTACCCTGTTACTGGGTTGCGGGGGTCCGATAGGCAGTCGCTCCAAGTAAAACGCTGGTATTCGGGTGCATCCGGTTAGACAGACTGGAAGCCGACCCCAATATAGTTGGGAAAAGGCTAGGCTTTTCTACAGGGTACAGAATCTTAGTATGTTCAACTTAAAATTAAACTAAGTAAGTTATATTAAAGTCAAAGCGTTTATGTCAATTAAACCATTCACAGGCACTTTTGAATTGTCAAGGAGTCGGTCAGTTAGTCAGAAATTTGAAGCTAATTACAAAACGTAGGTAGGTCTCTATGGAGAAGAACGAGCTAAAGAAACTTCAAGGACATTGTAGGTAAACAGCAATGCAAAACATAAAAAAGAATCAAGACAAAATCAGTTAAATCTCTACTGACAGCGCCCGTTCATGAACAGGGGTGTTTGATTCTGTAAAACCTCATTCTAAACTTCGAATCTGAATCCGCTGTGAGTTTCTTGATTGGCATTCTAAAAACTCCGTTGATAATTCGAATTTACACTAGCGCCACCCTTGCAAGCGTGTCAGCGAGTTAAACTAAATTGAGATGACGTAAGAAGTGGCATTCTGTAAAGTAATTTCCCCGTCACTTCGACGCTCACTTCTCACTCGAACCCGATTCAAAGTGTCAAATATATCAAGGTCATTTTGAACCTTACGCGAAGTGAGAGTGTAACGTTTCTACATAGTTTAAGGAATAAAAGGCTATGTAGAACTGTACGAATTGAATTTAATAGCTCTCACACGAAAGATAAAAATGTGATGAGTATCAAAAACAAGTTAGTATTAAAATAAGAACTGACCTAAACGCACTAGGATTAGGCAGAGTTTTCCAGGAGGATTATGATCCACAGCCTGGCCGGCGTACAGGATCAGCCGAAGAGAAGACTGGCGCGATCAGCTCGGGGACGGAGGTTCCCCAGGCGGTCAGTAGGAGGTCCTGCCCTGGGAGCACAGGCACGCGACAGCTCGGCTTAACCCGCTTAACCGACTCTCGGTTGTAGACTGGTAGACTTGCAGTAAGTAGACTGGTAGACTTGCAGTAAGTAGACTGGTAGACTTCAGCAACGTAAGCGTATGGGTAATCAGCGTGTTACCCAAGCGACTCCGAGATCTAGACTGCCTCTTTGACAGGTTTTGTTTTCTGACCGCTCTTCCGAAATTCGTAAAAAATCCAATTATGAATCCTCTTTCTAGAACGGTCAAATCGCTTTTCTATAGCACCGGCCAGACTCAATAATTGTCGAATGCCAATAATTTTTATAATATATTAGTGCGAATTAGATCTAAAGAAACACGCGATAATACAGCGGATGTTCAGCCGTTTAATATATAACACAGACAAACAAGCTTACAAGATCAACAGCATAGAGGATTTACGTTAGTAGCCGAAAACTTTTAGAAGTAATGATGACGGTCGTCAAATTTGACGACTGTCATTGACAAACATGTCAAAGCAAAACATTATTTATTTTTCAGGTTTGTAAATATTAATTTGATCCAATTATACAGGAATATAATGCAATGGATGCCGACAGGAACAGCATAAAAAACGTAAGTATATAATACACATTAAATTCATAAGATTCCAAGAATCTACAAAAACAAATATAAAGTGTAAACATAACGTGCGATGAATGATTTCATGCTTATAAAAAGTGAATATAGTTATCGGATTAGACCGAAATACTATAAGAGTGAATAGCGATGTGAGATGTGAGTTGTTGTTTGAATTTTACAGAATCGACAGGACGCGTGGATCAGCACCATTCAGCTCAACCATTTTGAAGGGAGCCGAATGATCCAACCCACGCTCCACCATCGGCGAGATATTTGCGTGAGCATGACAATGCTCTCAACTTAACCGCCATGCTTATTTAGGTCAAACACATACAATTTACTTATCCAGACGAGCCAAGCGAAGCGCTTGTAGGGCACTGTACCTACCTTTTCTCGAAGCGCTTCGTTGTTTTTTTGAACCCTCATAACTTGGGTTTGGATTATGCCTGATAATCAAAATTCTCGGGGTATGATGTAAATAGTTTTTGAAACGTGTCAAACAAAAAAACGTTCTTTTTTCAAACGAATGTTAGTTTTGTGCCACGTACAGTACGGTCAACGTAACTTGGCGCGTCTGAAGTTAGCCGATTAGCTGCGCAGTAGACAATTTCGTTCCTAAAAGTTCCATTGCGCAGCCAAACAGCTAACTTCAGACGCGCCAAGTTACGTTGACCGTATTGTACCGATAGTGAGAGAAGTAAAAAAAATATATGCTACTCAAAACAAAATAAGGGCCACAAGGTATTTTGTCTGTACCATGAAAATAATAAAACCAATATATATTTTTTGTCTCCATAACGAAAACTAATGTTGTTTTTACCATGTAGACCAATAAATTTATTCAAATAATAAAGATTTGTTTATTTGCTTTTGAAAGAAAAAACACACTATACGTTAAAAATAAAAACAACGTAAAGTTACTGAAAACAAAAGA
The DNA here is from genome assembly GCA_947361185.1 of Charanyca ferruginea. NCBI lineage: Eukaryota > Metazoa > Arthropoda > Insecta > Lepidoptera > Noctuidae > Charanyca > Charanyca ferruginea. The sequence continues at coordinate 12,413,065 of OX376073.1, read as the reverse complement.
AAATACTCTATGCTCATCTTTTAGTAACGGGTATGCCCCCCTCGTTTAGCTACGCACTCCTGAAGCCTGGAGTGCATGCTCTCAATCAAATGACTGACATTTTCCATTGGAATCTCTTCCCAGGTTCTTTTCACAGCGTTGATGAGTTGCTGTTGGTTGTGGATTTCCTGATCACCGTCTCTAACTCTTCGTTTCAACTGATCCCACATGTGCTCTATTGGATTTAAGTCCGGACTGTTCGCCGGCCACGGCAAGACTTGAATTTGAGAGTCTTCCAGTACAAACCGAGTCGCTTGAGCCGTGTGTGCACGAGCATTGTCTTGCATCAAGATGAATCCAGGACCCGCTCGCTGTGCGAATGGGATCACATGTGGTCTGACAACTTCCTCAATATACCGCTGAGCAGTAACAGTACCCTCATTTAAAATAGCGAGCTCAGTTTTGCCGTGTAAGCTTATCCCGCCCCAAATCATTACATTTGGACCACCAAAAAGATCGACTTCATGGATGCAGGCTTCAGAAAATCTCTCGCCGCGTCTTCTCCATACTCTAATACGCCGATCGTCGTTAAAAAATTTAAATTTAAATCGTCTGTAAAATGAAAAAATACCTCGTGGCCCTTATTTGGTTTTGAGTAGTATATATTTATACCTTAGCAAATCCGGCAAACGTTGTTTTGCTAAATAAATTTCATGAAAAAAAATAGCCTACGACCTATCACACAAAAAAGTTAAAAAAAATCGGTCAAGCCGTTTCGGAGCCGTTCGACAATAAACACTACGCCACGAGATATTTATATATTAGATAATAGCGATACTCGTTACTCATCTCAATAAAAAAGGGGCAGGTGACATCATCTTCTTACCATTGTTCATAATATGCCCACACCTGGACAATAGGGCCCTTCAATCGCATGCATTTTACTTTATACATCCTCATCAATCTCGTTCATCCACCCCGCGAAGATTGTCGATACATATAGACAACATAATTCCAACTTACATATTTTAAGTTCATGTATTTTTGTATTACCTCGGTTTATGATCTAATACCCAGTCTATTATTTTCCCACTACAGGCCGAAGAGCTCTTTTCATTTAGAGAAAGCACGAGTATTGTGATCACGCTTACTAAAGGCGGATTGCGGCGATTTCAAACTCATATTAATTATAAGTCCCGGTTTCCTCAATTTATTTTCCTTCACCGATGTCAGTGATGTCCAAGATAAACAGAGAAAGTAGAGGTACCTACATATGAATTGAAAAAGTTACGAGTACATTGGCAGGTACATTGATAGTTATCCGACATCGAACGTGACACCTCATGTATTTATTTATTTATTTATTTATTAAAACTTTATGCACAAAATATTAAATAAACATTTTTATTGTGTATTATGTTTCAGTCAAAACTATTAACCAGTCAAAAGTGGTTTTGAAAGAACCCTTATTAAGATAAAACGCGTTTGCGTTACAAAAACAAAAATACGGAACGCCCTAGTTATAAGAAACACTACAAAACAAAAGTTTTAACAGGGTCACAAAAAAAACCTATCAAACTAAAAGGTTTCACATTTTTAAAATTTAAACCGTTCAAAAGTACTATTGACTTATGTTTGTAGTCAAAACTAGTTTTGACTGGTTAAGAGTTTTGCCTGTGACATATACAAAAGAGTGCCCTCCTCTTATGTATACATGAGGTGACAGCCTTTAGCACAAAGCCATCACGACATACGGTTTATTATCTATATTAGTTTATATGTATGTGACGCATTTTCCTCCAATTTTAGATTAATTTATCTAGTAAATTATTCCATAACGTTTAATGTAAACTAATTTACGTCGTATTTTGTTTGTAGGTTTCCGCTTGCTCCATTTCGAAACACTGAATGTCAAACAATCTAAAATTAAACTGTGTATACCGACGTAACCTGCACCACAGAACATTCTCACTCAGGATCTCCGAACGATAATACGAGAAATCGATTGGAAACCCATACCGGAATATTCCATTAGGTACCTCCAGCAGGCAACAACGATCCTTTTACATTTCCAATCAGCGCTCGTGTGTGCAGTACACGAAATCGGGTGCTAATAGGTCGACTGTCTCGGAACCACGGCACGCCAGAGATTTACTGGTGAATTTTACGCGGCCATTTGCATAGTTGTAAATAACATAGTGTCGGCCCCCGCCGCTTATTTAGACGTTATAAACTGATTATTCACTTGATAACGCCACGCCACATGTAAATGTATGACTGTAACGTCTATAACTCTGATATAAATGGCCAATAATTTATTATTAGACGTTTATTTGAAATATGCTTTAATTATGGTGGCGTCCATAGATATAAGAAAAGATTTCTATGGTGGCCACGGTTATTTTTTAATTGAGTACATTAGCCTGTATTCTGGCATATCCAGAATCGCTTTGCTTTAGTTTTATTATGTTTAATGAGTCCAGGTCGATTCTGTAAAATTCAAACAATAACTCGCATCTCACATCGCTATTCACTCTCACTTCGCATAAGGTTTAAAATGACCTTGATATATTTGACACTTTGAACCGGGTTCGAGTGAGAAGCGAACGTCGAAGTGACGGGGTAATTACCTTACAGAATGCCACTTCTTACGTCATCTCATACTTTATCTGTCAAAATCTACCTGTCAATTTAGTTCAACTCGCTGACACGCTAGCAAGGCTAGCGCTAGTGTAAATTCGAATTATCACCGAGTTTTTAGAATGCCAATCAAGAAACTCACAGCGGATTCAGATTCGAAGTTTAGAATGAGGTCTTACAGAATCACACATTCTGTAACCCAAATAGTCTAAAACACATTTTTGCATAAAAGCAGGTAGGTAATTACCATTATTTTACAAGTCTGCAATTACAATAAATACCTACCCCCTGTACGGGTGGGCTGGCAAATATTTCATATTGTAGCAAACATAGGTACTATGTTTACTGCAATATAAAACACATAATTCAATACGTTCACCTGAAAATATCGAAATATGTGTGCTCCAGGCAAGTTTTAGACAAATATGTAGTTGCATGCTTTATAAAATGTATGTACTAGTTATTGTGAAAATGTAATGTTCTGTAAAATACCAGTATTTTTGTAAAATGATTACGTTGTGTTTTCATTACGGGCGCATTTTATTTTTTTATTTGTGTGCTCGGCAGTTGTTTACTCTGCCTCTCGACCTATAAAGTGGAGAGAATCGAGTGAATGTGCAATTTTCCATGATTGAGAATTTAAATTTGTTATGGCATGCTGATGAATTGGTTTCACAATGATTGTGTGCAGACCGGTCATCGCTTTGTTTTGAGCTGATGTCTGATGACTAGGGACACTAGGGTTGATGACTTCATGCGGCATTTAATCAATAGCTCAATGTTATGTTTCATTTAGGAAACTGAACTTTTTGGGAAAGGCAAATGAAAATTGTTTACATGACGATTGTTTGATGATTGTTTGGTTTGATGTTTGTTGTGTGATGATTGTTTGGTATTATGTATATAATAATATATAATTTTTACTAAAATAGGACTTAGTCAATTTTGCAATAGCAGTGATATTTTTAAATAAACCCTTTGCGATTGTTACTTAACCTAAGTATGATGAATGAAAAAAATATTATTATTATTATTATGAATGATGATGAAGATAGGTGGATCAGGAACTGATAGGCAGGTTGTCTATTTATTACTTATGCTTTTAGATTTACATAACTTAAACAATAAAATAAACAAATATAATTTTCCTTACAAAAGAATATTATGCAAGCATCCCAATGCCGTTTCACCAAAAAACCAAACATCACTGACCGAATGATTATTGTGAGTGCCCACTGAAATTGCTAATGTTATTCCGCATCAAGTCAGTGACATTCGGAAAGTGATGGATAGGAACTATCTAGGTTGGTAAGCTTGTGTTCGTAGACTTGAGGGTTAGTTTGACAAGCCAACGGGTGGAGGTCGCGATGTCGACGAGATCTCATCAATAAATCACAGGATACCCCTTAAACTGAGAGACTGACTGCATTTTATCTGTCACTTGTCACAGTCGACTAACTCGACAAATTGATGATAACAGATTCGCTGGCGCATCGTTAGTGAGTAGAAAATGTTCAGAATAGTTACATTTTGGATTGGTACCTACTTGCAATGTCGTACGTAGGCGGTATTTTACTATTTATTGTCATCAGTTTAAAGTAGTGTATGCTGAACATAAGAGTTCCTGATTGCATGCCACTGCATGCAGTGATTTTTCTAAAAAGGACACTCCCACAACCTTCCCATGGCCCTACCAACTAAAAAGGACAGTCGGAAATAGTCAAAATGGTGAAAAGGCGACGAAATAGGAATAACATCCTGCTATACACGAAAAAGCCTACTGTCCTTCTGAGAGCGTGGACAAAATATTAACTCACAAAAGTATCATAAAAAAGAATGAAATAAAATCCGTGTAATGAGTGAGAATTCTTGTTACAATCTTGAAATATCCACAAAAATTTGTTACAAACATGTTTCTGTGTTGAACACAGTGTGAAAGGAAACTCGAGTAGCAACGAGTGTCTTCCGCCCAAGTTATGTAGTGCTTATGTCGCTTCCTACATTTATCCTGCAACTTTACAATCTTTCAAGACTAGTTTACTGCTAGGTATATATAAATTAGACAGTGGTTTGACGTCTGGTTGTTTACAATGCTCTAAATAATAAATCCTCACTCTTCCATGTTACATAAAAATTAAATTATTTAACTTTCTAACTTCTCTCTAACTGCGCATATATTTTAGACAATATACGATCTGTAACCATTTCTACCTATGTTTATCAAAATAAATTATTGATTGATTGATTAGTTTTAATATTATGTACCCAGAAATATAATGTTTCCTTCGCTATGTTAATTGGTGTTGTACCGCTATATGGTTGAATTTGTCCGTATGGGGTCGGACGTAAAGAATAGCACCATCCCATATCTTCCCGTGGGTGTCGTAAGAGGCGACTAAGGAACGTACCAGAGAATGGGCAGCAGCGTTCTCTGTGCATTTGTAACAACCATACTGCGGTCGCCAACCCGCCTGCCAAGCGTGGCGACTATGGCAAAACAGCCCCCTTGGGGGAGGCTATGTTCAGCAGTGGACGTCTTTCAGCTGAAATAATGATGGTTGAATTTCACGGTCTCGAACCAAGCGCTTGGCTTCCACATTTCTGGTCCGCACTGCCAGACTGTGAAATTCACTGCCTGTCTCTCTGTTCCCTGATAAGTATGATCTTGGTATCTTCAAGGCACGAGTGAACCGGTTCATCCTAGGCAAGCGAATTCCTCCTCAGGCCACATCAACAATTCAGGGGGCCAAGTCTGCTTTTAAAATTTCGTCATTCCAACACGATCCGATTGTCATTTTGCTAAAAGTTCGTAATCAGCTAAATTCATAATGGTCGATCATTGGTCGGTCGAATTAAAAGCAATGACTGCACAATGACGTTCTAATGGTAGGTCACTGATCAAAGGAACTGTCAAAATTTTAGCAGATTACCGCCTAAGTCAGTCATTTATTTGTCATTTTGTACGAGATTACCATTCTATATTATTTATATCAATAGCGTGTCAGTGGTTGACCATTGGAAAGTCATAATGACGCCATTATATTAGTAGATTACCAAACTTGTCAAAATCAACAATTATGAAATCAGTGATAGACCATTCTGACACTATTGTAATAGCAGACTTGAGGCCCAAATCAGGTGAGTTGCTGTGTCGTTGATTAGAATATAAATAAATGAATAATTCAAACTCAGATCACCTTAGATACGAATACGATCAATAACTGATTCATACACGTTAACATAAACATACTTTCTACGATAACATTGCTCATAAGATTTATTTAAAAAATAAAAATTATGAATAATAAATCATTTCAATAGTGTAACCTCTCTGAGGAATCAGTTATTTATCGCACAGTAAGTTGTTATTAACAATGAAAGGACCTACTGTATTCTTGACACATTTTTTAAACACGGTGAAGTACTCAATATGTACCTACGTTACTGAGATAGTTTTTTGCTCATACCAGCCAAGGTTGTAACTGATAATTTTGTTTGATAAATATTAGCTCAGTCACTGAGATAAACGGAAGTTTTAAGATTAATCACGCCGTCTTCCATCAATATTTTAATAGTCATCTATCAACACTTTTGAAGCGTTAGGCTTTTTAAGATTTTAGTTTTATCCGCAGTCTCCTTTTCATTTTCAGGCTAAGTTTTGAACATAAAACAAAACAAACAGATACCTAGCTACCAGCTGAACACAAACAAATTATTTTATTTATAACTAGCTTCTGCCCGCGACTTCGTACGCGGATCCTGTTGCTTATGCCAGCGACTACGGGGTCGGCAAAATCGAAGATCTGAAACGTCTGATGTCGATTTTGGTTCAATTTTGGCCAGAAGAATCAAATTTTCAATGATATACCATCGTCATCAAAAATCAGTCCTAAACTGTTACCGCCTTCACCGCGTGGAGGTACTTCCCAGCTTATGTTATTTTATAAGATACAGTGAAATTAGTGATAGCTTTTATTTTAGTTAGCTTTGATTTTCACATCAGATGTTTCTGATCTTCGATTTTTATAGGTCAACAGGAAATGCCCATCAGACCGAACAACTTTTGCTAAGACGTCATTCCTATATGTGTCATGGTGTAGCTGGGCTCTTGGAGTTCCACATAAGGTGTTCCAGATCTTCAAATTTATTCTCTCAGCAGAGAATGCTCGTCACGTGGAACAATTTTTGCTATGGTACTATTTTTGTATCTCTTATAGTTTAGCTGGTCTGTTGCGGTTCTGCATCAGGTGTTCAAGTTTCCAAGATAAATTATAGCCTATATGTTGCCCAGACTTAATACCTATACAACAAAAGAAAAATCATTCAAATCCGCCCAGTAGTTCCGAAGATTAGCGTGTACAAACAAACAGACAAACAGACAGAATTTTTTTTTTGGATTCGTGCTCTATTACTGTTCTTAAACCCCCCTCAATTATTATTTTTTTAATATATTCAATGTACAGACACAGTTTTGTTACTGTTTTATTATATGTATATAGATTTATAATTATTTTCACTTTATAATCACGCTTCAAAGAGCAATTAAAAATACATACCGACTATAGTATCAATGGACAGTTCATAAATTCATTGGCATACATATGCTGCATCAAGCGTTCCGTGCGTATCTCCCCTACGGAAATATCATAGTAACATGACAGATACCTGCTTATACACAAGAGTAGAGATTTGTGTAACACTTTCGCAATATTGTTTCCGCAACACTCTTTAACTGACATCTGTATGAACTTTCTTTGCTTTGAGCACATATTCGACGATATTCCTTTTGTAAACTCACAAGATTTACGAGTTCATTCCCAGTTTCTTTGTCGAATCCTTGAAGCAGTGATGCGATGCACTCATCGAAAAGTCGCTGGAGCTTGAATCAGGCCAAACAACGTGATAATGCTTATATTCTTTCCAGTAAGGTACCTCCGACATTTGCTATCCATAAGTACTTCCCTAAGAAAATGGCTGACTCGATAGTCTTGGACACTCCTCGATACAGTGGTGAAGTGTACTCGGTAACGATAATGACCAGGGTAATGGTGCTAGCGAGCAACATGCCCTGCATTATTTAGCTTATTAACAGTTCTATTAGCGGTATAGCAAAATACTATTAAACCGACTTTAGCCTTTACGGTATTCTTTTTCCTACATATCACGACTGCCGCATTTGTCGTGATAATATGAATGTTATAATGAGGATGCTAGGTAACGTGGTAACTGTTCACGCAAGCTGAGTTTGTGTATGTGAGTTGCTAAACACACCCACGATACAAGAGAAATTTCTAGTGTGGGGAAACGTTTAAAAAAAGTTTTTTTTTACCTTTACTTTTATTATGTACCTACAAAACCAATACTAAAAATGTTTTTGTAAAGTACAGTAATGGTCGCATGCCTATTAATTTATCTAACTGTTTGTCCCTGAAAGCCAACGTGGAAAATTACTGTAACCAACGGGTGTTTCTCTAACAACTGCATTTACAAATTAACAGAGCCAGTTTTTACTTTTGGATTACTACTTTATTGAACTGAAAGCCAATGTGGAAAATTACTGGAACCAATGACTGTTTCTGTCACAATTACCTACAAATGAATTATTAATTTATTATTATTAACCGCATTTACCTACATAGCCAGTTTTTGGTTGTGCGTTGTTTCATAGCTAATAGTTTTATAGAATTTCGTTACACATAATTTTTTTTTAATAATTTCGTTTCATAGAATAATCAATACGCAGAATACTTACTTTCAAGATTATTAAATCATTGATTTTTGTTTTACATAAAGTTTATTGTTAGAATAATCATATCATAGCAATAACAAATCAAATATTCTTTATCCTTATATTTTTTATTTAATGTAAAACTTATTACCAAGAATGGGAGTCTCAGTTCTAACCAAACATACTGCGCGTGCGTGCAAGCAAGCATGCAGCATGCAAGCAAGCATGCAGCGTACAAGCAAGCATGCAGCGTGCAAGAAAGCATGCAGCGTTCAAGCAAGCATGCAGCGTGCAAGCAAGCATGCATCATGCAAGCGAGCATGCAACATGCAGCAGGCATAGTTTCTGTCACGGCTCCGGCGTTGCGGGGCTACGGCGGTCCCACGCGAGCTTATCGTCGCAGATGGTATTCACGCTCACCACCGCAGCCTCGGCTTACTGGCCGGCTACGCCGGCCAGCCTCAGCCGCGGCGGCGGGCGTTAAAACCACCTGCTCCTCAGCTCGCGGGCCGCCTCGACCCTCCACGCCTACGCAGATTTAAATTACACTCTAGGTGTAGGGCAAACAAGACTACGTGGAGTCGGTTTCGCAGCGATTCGTTTCTGTCATTAACTTTGGTAGCACAACATATTGACTTTTTAAGACAACATTTTTGTTTTGTCTATTTATACCTATCTATACATTTTCGTTGAAATAAATTCCATGAAAAAATACAACAAACAAAAATTAATTCTACTTTTTGATAAGTTTGTTAAACAAAAAAATGTGATTAAAAATTCATTGAATTGTGTTTCTGTGAAATATTTTTCATTGAAATAAATAGTCTTTGAAACAGTAATAGTAGGAATAAAAATACGAGAACCAAATATTATGTGAAACATTTTCTGGGAAACGAAATTCTATGAAATTTCAGTCTGCGAAACAAGGGGACACCCCAGTTTTTACTTTTCAATTCCTACATAATTGAACAATTTAAAATACAGCCATTAATTGGCTCCTAGAACGTATCTCCAAGTAGGTGATAAATGAATTTGGTATGACGTAAACACAAATATATGAGTTACTGAATTTTGGAACCTGACAACAGTGATAAACTAGGCTGAAGAGGAACCACCAGGAGCGGTGCAGCACTGGCCACTACTCCATCATTGAACAAATTAGCTTATGGCAACACGACGTAACCAAGACGTCATAATTATTTCTATGAAATCAACCGTAGTGCATGAATATCGCTTCCTAATTTGCGTAAAGAACACTGTAGGCGTACCGAAACATAATCCAACAACTAAATATATTGAGCACACGCTACAGCACACAAATAGCTGCAACACAAACGTAAATAGAACTAAAATTAGGACATCGCATGTGGTTTGCGAAGGAGTATGGCCTCAAAATATTAAGTAACCACAACAAAAGATAGTTTTAGTCACAAAGGAAATTTTCAGTAGACCACTTTACTTTAATCGTTTGAGGCTTCTTACTGAGAAAAGCTATTTACTTGTTAGTGAATAGGATTTTTGATATAATGATTATTTATTGGAGTAATGGAAACCTTAAAAAGATCTTGCTCTAATTAAAACTGATATATACCTAGATAGAATTTCTTTGACTTTAAGGGTTCCTTAACGACCCCGACGGGGCCCTTTGGTGACCTCAGAGTTCGCGAACCAACTCGGCCTTGGGCAGCCCGCATCCATTTGCTCTCAGCCACCTTCTTCAAATCGTCGGTCCATCGTGCCGCAGGCAGTTCCACACTACGCTCGCCCAAATGCGGTCTCCACTCTAAAACTTGTTTGCTCCATCTACCGTCTGTACGTCTGCAGACATTGCCGGCCCACTTCCGCTTCAGCGCGCTGGTTTTTCGCGCAATGTCGTTGACTTTACTTCTCTGGCGTTCTCTGGCGAATCATCATGTCAACCTTTAGACGCCCACTGGAGAGCCTCCCCAAGGAGGCTCACCAGTGGACTCAAGCTTTAGACTCCCACTGCTGGGTATAGATCTCCCCCAAGGGGGGTTCAGCCGTAATCGCCATGCTTGACCGATGCATGTTGGCGATCGCAGTAGGTGTTATAGTACTCAGAACTCTGTCGTCTTTTACGACACCCACGGGTAGAAATGGGGTGGTGCTATTCGCGACCGGCGGATGACTACATTCAATCCATCAGAGAAACCCCGAGCATCGCTCTCTTCATAGCACGCTGGGCCACCTTGAATTTGTGGACCAAACCCACGATGAGTGTCCATGTTTCAATTCCTTAACCTATCCTTAAATAAAATATTTAAAAATAGGAAAAATAAACCTTTTTAAGCCAACTGTACAAAAAGTAGGTGCTAATTAAATACACATACTTAGTACCAAAACTGGCTCATTAGGGGCTTTCATGAGAATACATTATTCTATTCGGCAACTTCATTAGTATTGACTGCATTATTGTCCATATAATGCTATTATAATACAGAGATAACCTACCTACACTTAGACATCATATTGAATAGATTAAGTAAGTACCTACTTAACTTATATCAAATACTAGGCTTTATCGATGATAGGCTGGTTATCTAGTGTAAAGTACCGTAGATAATATAAATTAGCTGTATTTCAAAAAATAAATGTTTGCATCGTTTCATAAATTCAGATAAATTATATTATCTACGATAGTCTAGACTGGTTATCTACAGTCCATCACCGTTAAAAAGAAATAAAAACAGAAGAAAATAATAGAAGAAAAAGAATGGAATAGAAGAAAAAAAATAGGATTGCATCACGGATTGCATCTACGTACAGTTCTATTTTCAGGTGACAGAATTACAAATAATTGAATTTTGAACACATAAAGTTCGCAACAGTTCCGCCGATTCTATTAGAATAACTTAAATAACTTTTTTATGTTTTTTAAACAAGTAGGTACACACATACTCATTGATTCATCACCGGACAGAATAAAAGATACTAAAAATAACTAAAACCTTTCAAAACAGTACCTACAATGTTATTCAATCAACACTAGGTATACCAAGTGGTATTTAACACAATCGTAAACAACTTCTATTCTATAATTAAATTTAGGGTTCCGTGGCAACTGGCTGTAACTAAGTACATACTCATGTATCCAAAGGTAAACTTTTGCGAACGCGACTCAGCAATGCAACACAACTCAGCAACAAGCATTCGAAATCGGCAAATATTCATGATTTGGTTAATTATTCGACTATAGGTCGAAAGTATATTATTATTTTGTGTATTCCTGGGAATTGTTCAAATGATAGGTAATGTGTCAAAATAAATTTTATTTTGTACTAGCGATTAGTAGCGATCCGCTTAAACTTAACAACCCTCTGTTTTCGTCGGGGGTTAAAAAGAAAACTGTTCTGTTCTTGACCTAGGCTTTGATTGCCACGGAACCTCGTAAATAAATCTCCTTCCACAGTTTTGAAACAATATTAATGACGTTAAAATTAAATATCATATAATTTAATAACAAAATATATGTTTTTTAAATAATTAGATATGATTATTTTATTCTGTAAATAGCTTCGGTGACATTGTATGGATGAAAATGCAACAACAAAACATGCATTTGTACAAACGAACACTTGAATAAGTGGACATACCTACACATGCGTATTTCGATCAAGCTGTAGAGGAAATATGTTATTTTGTCTATTCAATGTATGAAATATCAGCCAATTATTATCCCACTGCAGAGTACAAGTAAAGGCCTCTTGTCATACAAAGAACGGTATCCAGGTCGCAGAATGCTGCCCCCTCCCGACCCCGGTCCCGTCTTTCGGATAAGGATGCGACAGAAGGCACTTCGGGGTCAGAAGAGGTCACGTCAGCGTCATCGAGAACCGCAGTTACATCGGACACGAACACTCCTTCGGGTACCGCGACCACGGTGGCGGTGCCACCACGACGACGACAGAGACGACGGCGGCGTCGCATCACACTTGCTCAAGCTAAATTAGCGATTGAGAGCTCTTACAGATCTGCGACGCAGTGCCGCGACAGCTGTCGCGAGTGGTCGGCGACAGTCGCCGACCGGCTGCGACTGCCCGCAACCGGCACACAATACCAGATGGGTGCCGCGATCGAGCGTCCGCGACAGTCGGCGATAGCTGTCGCGGCACAGTGTCGCAGATGTGTAACAGCTCTTACAGACTCAAGAGCGTGTATTCGATTCGTGACGAAAACTTCTTGTTTTTGCGTTTTGCCCAGAACAATATCGTAATGATGTGAGCAGATTATATAAAGACAATTACAATTTTCGAAAAGATTAAGTCTTGATTTAGGCAGCTACAGAGTAAAAGTAGAATTTTTAATTATGGTTTTTTGAAGCGAAGACATTTCTTTCATTATATCGTTTTACGAAAATAGACTTCAGAGTTAACATTCAGGACGAATACAACCATTACAATATGCCAAAATATTTTGTTTTATGCGTTTTTCCAACAGTACAGTCATAAAGACAGTAACAGAGCAAAAATTACGAAAATATTACTATTATGTATTAAAAAACAATGTTGACAAAGTAGAAAATCGGTTCACTTTGTCAATTTTTTTTCACCAGTATTTGAATAAAAACATAACTGATATATTTATTTTATGAAAGTAAATGTTATGCTTAATATACAGAATATTTTTCAGTCCGTTATACGAGCTCATTTATTTTAGACAATTATTTTAAAAAGCACTGTAAAACATCGCGCGCTATTGTTTGCCGATCAATTTCAATGATTCGTGCTAATTTTGTGCATATTTTTTTTTCTGATGCACACAAACAGACCATTGTATTGTACTAGTGTGTGTCAATGCTGCTACGCCGTTCTAGCAATCGTTTAGATTTTGAGTTGCGCTAAATCGAATACGCGCCCTTAACCACTAACACCGCCGCATACCATGTATTTGTAAGGTTTCTGGTATTTGACCTGGTGAGTGACTACTCAACATAAGGTAGGCCGAAGGACCATCCAATGCTTTAAAAAAACCTATAAATAATTACCTTTATCGCTGTAATTATCGTTGCTATAAATAATTGACACCACATTCACTTTTCACTTGGAACGCCTCAGAGCGAGGTAACGACGCAGAGCGAGGTAACGTCGCATGACGTCATGAACGCCGTAACGCCGTAACGCCGCATGACGTCATGTTTTTTCGTTCGTGCAGCCGGCTATCGAATTATAAGACGTTGTCACGTCAAAAAGAAAGATGAGAGAGAGAAACACCATTTAAGTCGAGCAGCGGCGGCCTCCGTACTCAACTATGTACTTCACTGCGATCCCCAAGACGCCTGCCAAGCGTGAAGACTATGGCAAATTTGGGAAGTCTTTGTACAATAGTGGACAACTACCGGCTGATGATGATGATGATGAGATATTTTCGTGACGGAGCTTAGTCTGAGGGAGTAGGTTCTACCAACATATCTATTTCTATCACAAAGCAGCGTTGCTGTGGCCCAGTTTAAATGGTATGGATGCCGGTTTAATAACACACGAGACATTTCAACCTTCAACCTCGCCAAAGCCGTCGACACAATTTGTTTGCGCCGCCGTCATCTAGAACTGTCGCCAGAGCTGAGTCCCCGGTGTGTCGTACTTTAAGAATGCATAACGTTCTCCTGATTATCAATCCTAAATGTGATCTGTTTGCCGATGAATGGAGTGCAATTATGCGTGTGTGCCTGATGTTTTGTGAGAGAAGGTATGCTAGGGCGTCCTCCATTATATCTTAAGTATTATTATAATTTTTTCTCGTAAACCGTAACTGTGTTAATTAATGTAATTGGTGTTACCGTTTTAATTAACAATAAACAATAACCTTGTTTTTACCCGACTGCGCCAGAAGGAGGGTTATGTTTTTTTGGAATAGTAAACAGGTTTATAGGCACCACTTAACATCGGGTGAACCATCGCGACGGCAAACAAGCCTCTTTAACTTTACAAAAAAGTAATTCTTTATTTCATTATTCTGTCGTTATTGTCTAAGTATTGTCGTTCATTATATTGGTCGTTTGTCATTGTTAAACTATTGTGTCTCCTAATTAACAGTTGAGCTCTTAAAAGACCTGCCTTAATATTAATAGAGTCATCAAACCGGCCAGAAATACCACAAAGTATTTAAAAATGTCTGTGAATTTCGTCTTTTCCGTCAATTGAAGTCGAGTCGCTGATTGAACGAGTTAAGAAACTTTTTTGCCTGAAACTAAAGCTAGTCATTTAAAATTAGCAATGGAGCTGAAATATCTATTTTAAACACCGGAATGTATTAAGTTTTCAATCTTATTTCAATACACAATAGGGCTGTAGGTTCATTAGCGCTGTTCATAAATAGTACACACGTTAAGTGATAAATAACCAGACAGACACACCAGGAACTATAATCGTCGTTGTTAAAACTAATCGTCATCACGCATGTAAACTGAAAAGACAACCCATACTTATGCGAAATGCGAAAGTAACTCCTGTCTGTTACAAATCAAATATATTAATTTCGGATTTAAAAATTATATTCCTAGGTGTTAGTACCTACAATGTTCATTTGCACCTGGCTGAGCGCTCGTTGCATAAAAACTCATCCACTGCTTCAAAAGTGGAGAATCCCAACTGAATCCCCCTAAGTTATACTTACGTATTTGTTATGTTTTCACGAATCGGCTTAACCAATTTTGATGAAATTTGGTGTGAAGATAGCTTGATTTCTAGGAAAGGACATAGGCTATTTTTTTAATCCACGACTTTGTCTGCATTCGCAATAACCGACATTCACGCAGACGAAGTCGCAGGCAAAGGCTAGTTTAGAATAAATAAATAAAATCAATTTAAGTATTTAAAATTGTACGTTATACGTTCTATGAACATGTAGATTAGTACCTAATTATCAACTTTATACTATTGAAAATACGGTTGTAAATAGTTCTAAGCTTCGTTATACTGAATCGGATAAGGCACCACGCTACGTGCAATTTTGATAACAAAGTCACGCCAATCTGTGACTAACATATTTATCTTTATTAAAACCAACTCTGTATATACTTTTCGGTATTGTGGGAATCAATATGAACCACATAAGATTCAGTTATAAATTAAAGAGACTATAAGGTTTTACTGTTAGGATATTCAATAGCAGACCAGCAGTGCTATTCTGTTACAATCTCCTTCGGTGAACACCTGGGTGAAGTGAGCTGTCATCTGTCTCGATGCTAGGGATTTGCAAAGCACTACAATCGAATGACACCTTTCACGGTTCACCGAGGGAGATTGTAACAGAATAGACGTATACCGAACAAATAAATAATACCAGTTTATTATGGTCCCACTGCAGGCAAAGGCCTCTTCTCATACAGAGAAGGCATGAGCATGGATCATCACCATCATTGCGAGCCCACAACCTGCATGAGAGGCAAGAGGCCTTAATGACTCGTATGACTCAGTGGAATGGAATGTGTGGAATGGTCAGATATATGTCGTGATGGCTCACGACATATATCTGACCATTCCACCCATTCCATATCTATCTAAGTATATCTGAAGGTCAATTCTACTAAATCCAACTTGGTCAACTCTTAACTGCCATGGCTTTTATCTTCATTCTTTTTTGTATGTTTTGTATTGTTCTTTACCTGCATTGTTTTCAATGCCAACCAAGATTTTGTAAAAACTTGATTTAAAAGAGTGTCCGTGGAGGTTCTTGCTCGTTCTTTTCAATAGAGACCTACCTACGTTTTGGAACGAGCAACTAGCTTCAACTTTCTGACTAACTGACCGACTCCTTAACAATTGAAAAGTGCCTGTAAATGGTTTAATTGAAATAAATGCTTTGACTTTGAGTTTGATTTTGACTTTGAATCAAAATCGTTCAATATCTAGTCGCAATATCATCTCAGCGACAATCAATGTAGTTAAATTACAGGCATTTTTGACAAATTCTGACTGAGATTAGGATACGATTATTTCGAAAACTTAGTGAAATTGCCCCCTGAAAAAATAGGTCTGGAAAATGGCAAAAGTCGGATGAATCAATTTGACTTTGTTAGAATTTCCCCACAAAATCAAATTCCTTCAATCTGTTATGCAGAATGTTTCAGCAGGTACAGCAGATCCGATATTGAAATCGACTTGCTGTAGTTTTGGTGCGAGAAATTTTTCAGGTGTAAGCACTAATCACGCTCGCCGTAGATCACAAAAAAACACCAGGGCGCGCAACGTAAAAAAAAAATATAAAAAATCTAACCCGTTAATAATTTAGTTTTTTACGACTGTCATGACTCTTTACAATTATTTATTTTAAGACCGAAATTGTATCACCACTTACCGCACGTAGGTGCTAAAGAAGAGTCAACTGAACAGTCGACAAACCTGCCAACTGTCATTTATGAACTATCATCATTTTAATTCTTAGTTTTACCACTTGTGTTGCATAAATGCACTTCCTGAATTCTCTTTAGTACTAACCTGCTTAGAATTATTGTACCTATGCGAAATAATCTGACTGCAAAAGTAATAAACTTTCAACATTATGTACCTTATACTCTTGTGAAAAGAAAACTTGATAGGTTCATCATGTTCATGCTCTTTTGTTTGCTCGAAGTATCGTAAATATTGGATCAAAGGTGAACAATAAACAAGTCATTCGCATCAAAGAAGCTGTAGAGACAAAGATGCAAGCGAGTATTCAGCGTCAGTGAATCTCTGAATTTCAGCCATTGCTCAGTCAACCCGTGCTGTCGACAAGGAGCTACGCGGCAAAAGGTACTTAATTGTGGCTTTTGTGAATCAGTTATCTTCACTGTACTTCAACTTAAAACTCTGCCTCAGTCCCAGCTTGACCTATTTAAAACAAGAGACAAAACTTCTAGAGAGTTTATTGTACAGTTCAAAATTGTGGAAACAGTCATAAAAGTAATTTAAACGTCACTAATCAATTTGAGATTCATAATAAAAATCGTTTTAAAACATGAAACTGTTTTACTAAAAATATTAATTATCATAAGAAAGCACATACAAAATATCAAACAAGCATCAAGATTAAAGATTCTAGATATGTTATTTGTGTAAACATTACTATTACCAGAGCATGCAAGATCATCAATAAATAAAACTTTTTGGTCACTTTTGGGCTTTTGAGGTGTACAAATATACAGTCTGTAGGTAATATAGAAAAAACAAAATTACTATCAATTATAAAAATGAAAACCCCTTAATTAGTATTTAATAGCCATTCGGAATTTATTAATTGCTAACAATTTATCATTTAGAAATTCCAGTATGTCGTAATATGCTTTACCTTCTAAGTATTGCATAAAAAGCTAATTATTTAACTAATGAACACTCATTTCCAAACTTTCGGTAAGTTCTTATGTTATATGAAATAATGTAGTTTTTGAGCTATGTGGACACAGAATAGTATCATCACGTCTGCTACGACTGGTAACCTCTGATAGGCGTTGAAACAGGTGTTGTGTATGTTATATTTCACAAACATATCTACTTCTTATATATACAATGAACGCACAGTCTCTCAACTCAAAACACATCAGAGTAGATGTCTTCATAATGTAATTACTTTCTTAAGAAATAAACAAAACAAAGAAACATTGTAGACACTTTAATTATTTATACTTAAATTACGTTTAATTATTTACACAGTAAATGCCATTAAATATAATTACAAAAAAAAACATAAAATCTTCTAACATTTCTGAGTATCATAATTATCCGGTTTCTCATTAATAAACGCTGTAGCCACATCCTCTTCCATTTCATACGACTCTTTGAAATAATTCTCTATTTCTTGTAGGGTTTTATCTTTGGTTTCAGGTAAATATTTGTACAAAATAAACGCAAAAATAGAAGCTGATGTGCCGTAGAACATGAAGGCGCCTGGTAATGTGAGAGCTTTAAATATATGGGGTGACAGTTTTAATACTGTTGCCATTAAAAGTTCAGAAAATAACGTCAGTATGAGCAAAGAAGAACTTTTATACCTTAAAAATATTAACTCTCCGAAAATTGTGGATGGCATTATCATCGGACCACATGTTATGGCGACAGAAAAGGAGGTCAGTAAAATAATAGAAACAATTTTATTTTCCGAAATAACTTGCAAATTGTTTAGATACAGATACAATGAAATTATAAACAAAAACAAAATTCCTAATGCTGACGAAAACAACAACAACGTTCTTCTATTCAATAACTTTGACAAGACACAACCGACCTGCATACCAACTATAGTAACAGCGTCCAAAATGAGCATACCAGTGTAAGCAGCAGACTCGCTAGATGTTATTTTAGTGATCAAATCTACAGCATACATAGAACATACCAATTTTCCTGAGAAATGATATAATGACATTACAGCCATAGAGAGCAACAGGGGTTGATAAAAACCCTTAGCAGCAATAGTTTCTTTGACGATCCGAAGTTTATACCATGAAGTAGATTTTTCTCGCGCAGCGCACTTCCTAAGATACTCTTTTTGAGACTTTATTAGACTTGCGAGTTCCTCTTCTGAGTCTTTGTCATACCCTTTCAACCAATGATGTGCTTTGGCACATTCCTCGAAACGCCCATTCATTGCTAGCCATGATGGAGATTCAGGCATGATGACAGCGGTCAAGGAATAAAGGCAGCACACAAACGCGATTATAGCAATGTTTCTCCAATGACTGAAGGTTCCAGTTACATTGGCAATCCACACGCCCCAGAAAAATATTGATGACTCGATCATCATAAACACACCTCGGTAGCGAGGTGATGAGTATTCAACGATGATGACGATGAGAACTGTCATGTTACTGGCAAGAGTTACTCCTTGCAATATTTCACTTATTAAGATGTGCATTGCACTGGTACTGCAGTAGAAAACAATGAAGCTTACGATCGTCAATACTGTGACGATTAAGAACGGAATTTTTCTTCCAATGTATTGTGTGAGTATTGGTAGAATGATGACCCAGGGCAAGGAGCTGTAGCCAAGAACGGATGCTGAAAAGAAAATAGAAATTACGTTAGAAGACCAAAGTTGTAGTTTAATTAAATCTCTATTATTATGTTTGGTTTTTTATTTTCAGCCTGTATTATCTCACTGCAGGGCAAAGGCATACCTTTCTCCTTTCCAACCCTATCTGATAAAGTAAGTATAGACTAATCCATCCCGTCAGCATCAAGGTCATCCCGCCATCTTCTCCTGTGTCTACTACGATGTCGCTGGACGTTTTCCGGAGTCAAATGTCTATTAAGTTCATCGAAATGTTACAGAGCATATTGAAATGTTTATGAAATGAGTATCTGTCGAACTATAATAATAAATACTCGATAAAATAAAGATAATGACTAGATGATTACTAGTGTGTTTATCAATAGACAATAAAGTGTTTGGATTAGATATCTTAGTGAAATTTAAACATAAATATTATTACACAACCAGGATGCCATGTCGTCCGTCAGTGGTACAGTTGCGTTTGCTTCTTTCCTCAGCTGTGGTATTAAGACAGTAGGTGCCCCAAAACATAGTCCAAGCACGAAATAAATCGAAGTGCACACCGTACATACATATAACTGAAAAACATAAACAGTTTTTGATTACAATATTGTATTTTTTTTAAATCAATGGTAATTGAATTACAATAATTTAACCATGTCAATCAGTACAGATAAAGTTTGTGAATTTACAGATATACTTAACACAAATTGTTTTTTACTACAAAGCTTCGGTGGCCTAGTATCTACCTATTAGTGATGTAACGAATATTCGTATTCACATTTACCTTGGGTTTCGCATTTGCAAAATTCACGCGAATATTTTGCGAATATGTCCGTCAAGAAAAATACGTAAGGTGCAAAAAATACCTTACTAAATGTTCAACACAGTCAATGTGTTGAACAATAAGCGGACCAGATGTCACTAGTAAATGACATTTTTTAAAACACTTCAGCATTCCGAGAATTTTCTGGCTAACTTTTCTCTGTAATTTTTAAAAAAGAAGCAAAATACTGATGGTATTTCAAATTATAGGACGGAAAATAGTGCCAAGTCCATTACGAATTCAACACATTCCTCGAATCTAAATGGCATGTTTTCTATTTCAATCATTTTACTTATTGTTTTATCAACCACCAAGAACCTCAAAGATTTATTGTCCCACTATTCGATTTTTTTGACGCATTCTTAAAGCGACATCTATAAAACGTCAGATTTATTACTTTTATGGGCAGATAAAATCTTTTTAATTGCAAGTAATAATAATAATTTTTTTTTGGGGACATTTTCACACACGGCCATCTGACCCCAAACTAGGGAGACCCTGTACTATGGGTGTCAGACAGCTGATATACATACACAAATACATTTTTTTTTTGTAAATACATACATATATAGATAAACAACACCCAGACACAAGGCAAACACAAATGCTCTTCACACAAATGTTTACCCTGGGCGGGAATCGAACCCGCAACACGCTGCGCAGCAGTCGATCGCTCAGCCACTGCGCCAACCGTGTCGTCTACTAATGATTGCAACTTGTTAATCTTTTTCACGTTTATCCTATTCAGAAAACTCCGTTTTATGCATTGACTTCCAGATATTTCTCATAGTCGTTGTAGTTCTTCCTTTTCAAGAATATTCTTTGTTACAAAGCGTAAAGTAAGACCATGAAATATGGTGAAACACAAAAAACATGAAACATGAGTAAATCAATGTCTAGTGAAAACTAGACACTCAAGTTTACACTAATCACGTTCTAACCTCAAAATTCACGTGTTTCTGTTTACGATGTTATGTCGAATAAGTAATTAGGTTAATAAATAACAATCGGGCGTTAGTCGGATAAGCTCGGCAATGCTCGGAATAAAATAAACGCGTACTGTGCGCAATTTGGCGCCAGATTTATAAACAGAATATTCGCATTCGCAAATATCGTCGGTACCTACAGTACGGTCAATGTAACTTGGCGCGTCTGAAGTTAGCCGATTAGCTGCGCAGTAGACAATTTCGTTCCTAAAAGTTCCATTGCGCAGCTAAACAGCTAACTTTAGACGCGCCAAGTTACGTTGACCGTATTTTACCTATCCGCATTCGCATTCTCGTTTGCGAATGCTTAAAAAATAAAATTGACATTCGTTACATCACTATACCTATAATTTCACAACATTGGAATTTATGAAATATACGTTGATAGATTATGTTTTTACTATTAGCTCAAGTGTGCATATTTTGTCATTGTCGACATTTCTTGGTGACAGTATTACAACATACATAGAATACCTACTCAAAGTTAGTAACGAAGTTCATCAGACTAAGCAATGTATTAGATTACTAAATCAATCATAACTTAAAATTTTACTCATATTACACTTTACGTACAATTTCTAACTGGAAAACGTATTATTTTACCTACCTGTCTTAAGAATGGTTGCCACAAGAACTTCTTGTGTTTTGAACATTCTTCATTGTCGTCACTTTCGGCACCCTCCCGGCTACCCTTCTCCATTATTAATGAAAATATGCAAGTTTTATATGAAACAGTAGTTCAGCAATCACGTAGTGACTTCTGGAATAAAAAAATAATATTTTCAAAATGTATATTATGTATTTTATATCTAGAGACACGAACGGACAGCGTCATCAACTGGTTACCCGCTAACCAAAGAAATTTGTGTTTGTTGCGAATTTTTTTATGCGTGTGATAACCAGTTTATGTCGCTGTCTGTATATAAAAAATGTTAACAATTAATTTACATGTCATTGTTTCAGTACCTATTGCAATTAGACGTTTAAAAAACATACAAACACTTGCAATTTTTTTATTACTTATGATAAAAAATATAGACGCACACATTATACAATTTTGTATTTTTACGAAGACACAAACGAATGTGTCGCACAACAAGCCTTGTTTGTGCAGAATTGTAAAACAATGCGCCAGCTACGGCAATTATCGTTGAAATAATATCATTACATATTTTCACCAGAGTACCTAAATATTATTATTTAATTTTCTACTGTAGATAATTCATAATACACTTTCAAAACATAACTACGAATAAATTCTCACCATGTTTTTTTCTGTTCAAGTAATCCAGTGAACTATTTGGGTAACAACCACATTATTTATTATTATTTAACAAAAATTAAAACCCCTGATCACAGGTAGACACTTAGACAGTGACGATCGATGTCTTTATTGCACACACACTGAATCGGACCACTTCAACTACATAATTAGGGTTCAAACACATTAGCGCGACAGATGGCATGGAGGGCGCTGTGATGTGATATTTGACTGAGAGCGCACTTCTGCATAATACAAGTTGTGCATCGTAGCAGAAATAAATACCTTTATCAGTGTTTTATTCACACTATAAATATTATTTCAAGAAACGAAAGTTTATGAGTTTGACTATAGCAATTTGCTTCGTAAACGTACCTACGCAATTATAGATCGAAGAACACATTATTTAGAAGTAACCATTAATTTGCTACGTCGCATGAATGAAACAACACCTTTATGCTCACGCGCATTCGAGTCGGGCACGCTAAATGATTGTTATGGAATCATTCGTCCGAGCGGTCTCAACACAATAACAAAGCAAGTATAAGTACATACAAAACAGGCAATTGGAGATACATAGGTACTGCTCCTAATTAGTCAGAATAAAATTCCAAATCAGCAATTAAGAATCGACTTCTAAGTATTTGTTTCAATGCTAATAAGTATAACATTATTTACGTAAATAGAAAAACGTTATCATCTTGATAATAATATGTACTATCTATAGGTTATCGGTTTTAATCCTAATGTTCTTATTTTATTTACAAAATAAATCAAAAATTCTCACCTGTTTGCTTCAAATTATTCCATTGGTGCACTGTTTGTAAATTGGAAACACACATTTGCTTATTCCCTGGAATTATAAGCGTGATCGTTTTGAAATAACGACGGCGATAAAGCAAAATATGGAAGTTATTTATACACACGGTTGTCTGAAACACTGGCTTCCGCGGTTGTGTCAAAAATCTGTTTTCATATTGGCCGGTCAGAGTATTTAGGTTATAAAGTAAACACGCGATAAGAAAACGCGACACAAAAATATACGTTTATAAAATCGTCAATGGGGGTTTGTCTTATTCAATCACAGCTTGTTATATCCATTCCAGAAGCGTTAATTAAGGACGAAAGGTTATTCATCACGTGGACTTTGTCTCTTGCATCTCGAAGCTATTTTTTTAGGATTTGCTTAATGACACAATGTCTATATTTAGTAGAATAACAGGAATATAGGCATAGACACTAACGACTGCCCGATGAGATAACAACTGACAGTCTTGATTCACTTCTGTTTTTGAGTTGAAAATAACTATATGTGCTAACTGTGCGTCTGTGCGTGTGTTCGTGGTCACAGAATAGATGCGTATTTTTAATCCGTACACATTCCATGGTAGCTATATTTGTTTTATGATTATACGCGTAGCAAATATATAAATATTCTTGAGAAAACTACAGTCTGATTCTTAGTAATATCCAATTGCCACTAGATTTAACACTAGACGCAGTGCAGTAGGTTCATTTTCTTCGTTACAAATGAAAAGTTTGATCGCCATTCGTACAATATAAGTTCCATATTATGTGGGTATACTCACTTTCTTTTCACTGGTACTGCATCAAATTAAGGCAGTCGTCTCGCTCGTAAAGCAAATGAAAATAAAATTATGACCAACTTTACAACATTGGTCGTAGTTTAATTTTTCACAAGTCATCATTTAATTTTGAATTGCATGGCATTTATAAAGCACTTCATATGTCTACGTATGTTCACTCTCTTTTTTTTTGTTTATTAGGGTTCCGTACCTCAAAAGGAAAAAACGAAACCCTTAGAGGATTACTTTGTTGTCCGTCTGTCTGTCAATACCCTTTATCTCGGGAACACGTAGAGGTATCGAGTTGAAATTAAAACCTTACTACTTAAGTGTACGGTCCCTTGAAGCTGTAAAAAAAATCAACCTTCTATGGTAACGTGAAAAAAAGATACGGCCGTTTATGCCGCAAAAACTTATATTTCGACACTATCAAGGGAATCAACATTTATAGGGTCTTTCCGTTGACCTAGAACTATGAAATTTAGCTAGTAATATCGTCTTATATTACAAGTACTGGGAAAATTTGAAAACTTTACATTTGTAATTAAATCATAAAAAATATAGTCTTTATGTATAACTTGTTTTTGCCCGCGATAACGTCCGCGTAAATGTCGGTTATCGCGGATGCAGACGAAGTCGCGGATTAAAAAGTAGGCTATGTCGTTCCTCAGGGTTCAAGCTATGTTCATACCAAATTCCATCAAAATCGGTTCAGCCGTTTCGTCGTGAAAACGGAACAGAAAGAGTTACTTTCGCATTTATAATATTAATAAAGTAGATTAAAGTAGTAGGTATGGATTAGTATAGAATAGGGATATGTACCTACAAATTTGTACGGAACCCTCGGTGTGCGAGTCCGACTCGCACTTGTCCGGTTTTTGAATGAATTTCATTTGCACAGAAACTGCCCGTAATATGTAGGTAATTGATAATGTCCATAACAAACTGCAAGCAACGATCGCAACATTTTAAAGTGTCGAATAGGTATCGTTAATAAAATAAAATAATATTAACTAAGAATATTAGACTAGGGTCTATCGCCTTGCGTAATAATATTTGTGTAGGTACTGAGAAACGGCGACTCATAATATGATCAAAGCAATCTATTGTCATGATCTCATCAGGGACACAAGTGGGAAACCCAATTGCTCCAATTGTAGAAAAAGAATTGTATTAAGAATGGCCAATAGAATAAATCCAACATCCTTCCTTGAAAAAATGATACTTACAGACTATATAAACCACCTCTGCGTCCACTGTGATCACGCCATCAGAGATTTACAAAGCACTACCATCGGATGACAGCTCACTTCACCTAGGTGTTCACAGGGAGATTGTAACAGAATAATAGCACTGCGGATGTGTTTCCCTTTCCCTCAAAAAGTTATAGCTGCATCGTTACTTAATATACTTTTGTTTTACAACGTTATCCGATGTTCCTTTTTAACCGACTTAAAAAAAAAGGAGGTTCTCAGTTCGACCCGTATGTTTGTATGTATAAATATGCATGTATGTTTGTTCCCGATTATCTCCCGTTTGGCTGAACCGATTTTGATGCGGTTTTCAGAAAAGTGTTTGTTACATTCTGGAGAAGGTTTTAGTATAAACAAACCGAAATTTATTCAGCGATTTTTGAAAAATACAACAAAACCCAAGAAGACGTTTTGGTTTCTTCGACTTTCCATCTTTGGAGGACTTTCAATCTCTGGTTTAACTGTGTTGCCGTTTCTTCATGGATTTGGGTGATAAGGAGGCACTAAAAAGTGGAAAATAAAAACTTTTTTGAAAAAGAGAACCGCCTTCAAAAACTAAAAAATGATACATAACTTTATCACAGAACACACATGACTTTAGTTTCAGAAGTCGGTGGCTAATACTAAACAACAATCGGAACAAAGCCACCGACTTCCGAAACTAAAGTCATGTGTGTTTTTGTGGTAAAGTTAATTATCACTTTTTAGTTATTGTAGAATGATTAGTATGTGTAGATTTTTTTTCAGTTTTTTTTCGGCTAACTAGATTTTATATGGGTAGGTAAAAAATAAAATTAGTCACCAGAGCTGTGACTGTCGCAAGAGCATTAAGTATTTACTAAAGACGGATGTTTTGCTATAAAAGCAGGAATCAACAATCTACGGCAGTGACGATATTGTTTAAACTCCAACAATGACTGCGACTTGGTCGTATCATCATAAAGTGTATTGTTTATCTAGTGACCTTATATTATCTTATAGCTCACCAAAGAATAATTATTATTTATCAGAATCTCATCAGTCACCATTGACGGCAAGTAATCACTTCCTAGCGTGAAAATGGTATGTACTTAGTAGTGATGTAACTAAATGTTCGATTTCCGAATATATAGCTCGACATTCGAGAATGCGAATATCAACTTTAAAAATAGCCTCAAAAGTATGAAATCACTATTAATATTATATTCTCATTTATTTATTTTATGTACATAATATCTATACTAATATTATAAAGCTAAAGAGTTTGTTTGTTTGTTCGGTTGAACGCGCTTATCTCAGGATCTACTGGTTCGAATTGAAAAAATATTTTTGTGTTGCATAGTCTATTTATCGAGGAAGGCTATAAGCCCATGCGAAGCCGGGCCGGGTCGCTAGTTGTTATATTTTGGTACAAATAAATACACGAATAAACGAATAAATACACTTTATTATTATTATTGTTTATTTCAGGTATTTCCATATCCCATAGAAGTTTTACAATTTAGTTAAATTAAATCATCTTAACAAATTCTATTAAATTAATTAAATCAGAACTAAATTAAATTACATTACATTACCTACATTCAGTAACATAGAACAGGTTGGCTCCCTGTAATGTGTCCTCGTTGTCCTTCGAATGTAATGCAACAAAAGAGATGAGTAGAAAAAAATGTAGGAGACCTTTCCCGACTGGCCAACAGATCTACAGAGGAAAAACATAACGCTCCTTCTGCGTAGTCGGGTAATAAGTAAAATTCAAATAAAAGACTAGATTAAGGCTGCTCTCTCGAAAAAAGCTTGAACTTAAAAGCATGCAGATGAAGCCACTTTTCGTCGGCATTTACAGTGAAACTACATCTGAATTAAAAATTGTTAGTAATCTACATGATAAGATACGTAATTTGGTTTAGCGACAATTTTCTATCGGTATCACATAATAAGAAAAAAAAATGTCAAATCACCCCCAAATCAATGAGATGAAACCATTTTACTTCTTAATTTCTTATCAAAAGAGTAAAAAAAAAATCTACTGCTTTGCAATACAAAGAAAAATGATTTGGTTTTCTTACTTTTTACAAATGTATTATTATTATTACAATAAATTAAAAATTCGTCCGATTAAAGACTGCGTCTACATCACCCCCGCACTCGTCCACAAATTCAGTGCGGGCCAATTAAATGCTCAAGGTTATTGGCATGTATACAAGCCTTAAGATTTGTTTATCTATAGATGTTTGTATTTAAAAAGTATTTGTGTATGTATATCAGCTGTCTGACACCCATAGTACAGGGTCTCAGGGTCAGGGTCAGATGGCCATGTGTGAATTATTATTTACATTGAAGTTTGTCATGAATTTTTCACATCTTTGTAACATTGATCTGAATAAAAGGCTTTATTATATTATTTGGCATTACCTACATTATTAAAATTGCATTACATTACATGATAATTACTACTATTTCAAATGCTGATTGTGCAATTACGATTGGCTATGTTAATACCGAAAGTAGCTGATACTACACGAAGTAAACGACCCGTGGATTGCTTGTTTTTGTTTTATTGACTGGAGATAGCTGCTTATATTTTTTTCACAAATTAGTGTTGGGGTCAAATATGTGCTTGATAATTACATTGTAACTTACTTATTCCAGTACACATAAACAATAATTATTAATTGAATATTTTTCAATTTAAGTAGAAAACAAAATGTTGTGATAAACATAATAAAAATAGAACCAAATTAAAACTAAACATTATATTAAGAATGTTCAGTTTTTGATGGAGCATAAATTATGAAAATTTAATATTTTTACAATTACTATCTCAATATATTGGTAATTATAAATATAAGATAAGTACATACTCTGGTATGTACACTGGTATGTTTTGCGAACAATATCATAGACCTGATACGCATACAAGTCGTATAGATAATATAATATAAATCCTATCACTTTTTGTTTGGTAAACGTAATTTAAAGTAAATTAGTGTAATTAAAAACGAGGTAATTTATCACTCCATTGTTTGTTTAAAAAGTTTGAAGTTTAATTTTGTTTCATATTAATAGTTATTTCTTAGTACAAGTTGAAGTAGTAAATGTAATCAGTTGCATTGTTATTTTATTATTTGTTTTCACTTTTCTTTGCCAAATACTTACCCAAAAAAATTCCATAATCTTAGACGTACACGAAAGCGAATCTTAATAAAGACGCGGACATTCGCAAATGCAAATGCGACTATCGTTACACTAGTATGTACAGACTGGCACATCAAGCCATACCAAACTGTCAAATTTTCCCAATTGAATATGAGTCTTTTATTTTGGTATTAAAGTTGCAAATCTATCAAAGAAATTTGATAGATTGATTTTAATTTTTGATTTTGATTTTTCAGATAGTTGTAGCTTGATGTGCTGGCCTCTGTACATGTATATTTTCAGAGTAAAGTACTGTAAGGGTGTTTCTACACCAATCGATAAATCATCGAAGGATGCCATTGGTCGACATCGATCGACGTTGAGCGATTGGTGTGGTAGCTATGGCTGATCGACGGATACCGTACTTCGACTAACTAATCGATCGTTTGCAGGTCGATGGCATCGGTCGACGTGGATCGATTAACTCCGTCTATACTCCATCATTAATAATAATCAAGCAGCTCGATCGACGTCGACTAATCCATTCTACGATCGATCGTCGATCGTTAATCGATCGATTGGTCTGGTAGGAACTATCGATCAACGTCGACTAATCCATTCTACCATCGATCGACGATCGATCAATTGGTCTGGTAACACCCTAAGAGTTTTGGTCTCCACAGGATGATTTTGCATGGGTACTATATATCTTCTGCTACAACCAAACTCTGATATAAATATAAGGCTTAATAACTCTGCTCGCGACTTCTACCATAAACCATAATTTCTCTTGATGGTGGGTGGGTTTACAATCATATAAACTCACATACACAAACAGCCAGACCCAGAACAACTATCTGTAGGAAATGCAAATATTTGTTCGCAGAAATCGAGCCCACGACACGTGGCGCAGCTGCCAATCGCTTAACCCCTGCGCCAACCGTGTCATCGCCACATAACATTTTTCTTCCTTTTCGAGTCGATGGTATAATTGAATCCTTATTTATTTAATAGAGAACCTAGGCCTAGTAGATAGCCACGTACGTACTTACATCGCGGCATCGGTAGCAATTTTAATGATAGAAAGCTTCATTATTGCTAAGTGTTAATGTTTATATCGCTTTTTTTAATCTTTATTTTTGTTCCATTTATATTCGAAATTATCCAAAACCTATTTAGCTTAACCATTTGTTTGTTTTCTATTGCATGATGTGGTCTCCTTTAATTGAGGAAGCACATAGATTAATGTTCTTGTCCTTTATAATATAATAATAATAATAATAATTTTATTGCCATAATTTAGTTACAAATATTTGAGACCCTGTCTCCAGAGCTAGGTTAGAGTACCTGTATTTCAGGAGACAGTGACTTCTTCCGTTTATAGGTTGCAATAAAGGCAAGTACATATTCTATACAGCATGGGTGAACGGATTATCATAATGTTAAGTTTAAAAGTGAAAAATATAAGCACTAAAATTGGAATACGAGAATTTAAATTAGAATTAAATCACAAAAATAATCAAATTAAATCAAAAGAAAATTTGGATAAAATGAAGATGTAGATTGATTCAAATTGAAATTAATAGAGAATTGAGATTAAGTTAAGTTACACATTGATAATAATATTAAAATAAAATTAGAACAAAAATAATATTATAATACATGTAACACATGTATACATATAGCATGTAAGGTGTATTCTTTGTTAAATAAAAAACTAAAAAGTGGAAAATAACTTTAGCACAGAACACACATTGACTTTAGTTTCGAAATTCAGTGGCTTTGTTCTGTTTGTTGTTTTGTATTGCCACCGACTTCCGAAACTAAAGTCAATGTGTGTTCTGTGTTAAAGTTATTTTTCACTTTTTAGTTTTTGAAGGCGGTTGTGTTTTTTGTAAAAAGCTTTTTATTTTCCGCTTTTTAGTACCTCCTTCTCATCCAAATCAATAGATTTGGACTTAACTTAACTTAACTTAACTTTCAATCCCTTCTTAATAAAGAAGGGATTGAAAGTTAACTACTACAAAGATTGATGAAACTAAAACGTCGTCTATGTAAAATTTTAGGGTATTTGTTGATTTTTCAAAAAGTGCTGAATCAATTTCGATAAAATTTATATAAGATCACCCCTGAAGCATACCCTATCCATTAAAAAAAGAATTTTCGAAATCGGTTTACGTTTGCCGGAGAAATCGCGTAACAAATCACGCACATACTTAATGCAAATATAAGACTTATACGGTTTTCTCATGGATGCCATTGTCAGAACTGGACCAAATTAAAATGGGACCACACGGAAAGCACTAGCTTTCAAATAAAAAAAAATATCATTATCGGTTCACCCAGTCCAAAGAAATCAGGTAACAAACATAAAAAAAAAAATACAGACGAATTGATAACCTCCTCCTTTTTTGAAGTCGGTTGAAAATGAAATGAAACGAAACGAAACAAAACGAAATGAAATGAAATAAGGTCCTCTGAAGTACATGTACAGTGTAGGGACACTTTGAACACTGTAGTAAGTGGGCCATCGTCTAGTCAGGAGCACCGCACTAACACTGTAACCTGTGACACTCAGCATTACTTTCTATCATTAATAGAATTTTAGTAATCAGCAACCAGGAGGGCCAGAGATTACCTCAGAAGAACATAAAACTCTTTTTAATAATAGTATAGAATACCAGCTTTTGCCCGCGACTTCGTCCGCGTGAATGTCAGTTATCGCGGATACAGATGAAGTCGCGGATAAAAAATTGGCCTATGTCCTTCCCCAGGGTGCAAGCTAATTTCATACCAAATTTCATCAAAATCGGTTCAGCCGTTTCATCATGAAAGCGTAACAGACAGAGTTACTTTCGCGTTTTCACGATGAAATGGCTGAACCGAGTATGCAACTTCGTCTGCATCCGCGATAATCGGCATTCACGCGGACGAACCTAGTCATCATTATCATCATCATTTCAGCCGAAAGACGTCCTCTGCTGGACATAGAACTCCCCAACGCCACAACGGCAACCTGCTTGCATCCACCGGTTACCTACGTCCTTGACAATGTCGTCGGTCCATCTGGTGGGAAGCCTACTAACGCTGCGTCTTCCGGTTCGTGGTCGCCACTCGAGAACCTTTCTTCCCCATCAATTGTCGGTTCTTCGAGCGATGTGGCCTGCCCATTGCCACTTCAACTTGCGTATTCTAAGAGCTATGTCGGTGACCTTAGTTCTTTGGCTAGTATCCTCGCCCCCTACATACAAACAAACAAATACCTCTTTGTAATATTATGTATGGATAGCACTTAGGAATAACGTAGCTTAATATTAGCAAAAGAATTTATGGAATCGGACCAATTATTGTTCCGGATATTAGCCCGAACGAACGCATACTCTAATTTAATTTAGTGGTAAGTATCTGTAACAAAAAAAAAACGCACTGAGTACAAATTAATTTCAATGCAACACCTATCAAACATTTTTTAAGCAACTGTGTATAATCTTCTTCATTCTAAAAAGTTATCGTATTCTAATATTAGAATTTGCTTTGATAAGGACAGCTTATCTACATATTACAAACAAGTTTCATAATAAATACAACGTGAGACGTTAAAAGACGTTGAGTCGTCGAGTGTATAGGAAAATCATCATAAATATAATAATACCAGCCCATTATTGGCTCTGATGGATAGAATTCGACTTCAACTTGAGGAAATATGATCATGTGTCTAGCTACAGGTCCGAGTTAAAATAGTTGCCCATTCGCCAAAGAAGAAGTTTGCGTGCCTTGACAACTTTGTTCTCCCTGCTCAACTCTCTCTCTCCTCCTTATTTAATATCCCACTTTCAATATCTATGTTCTTCGCACACTAGGAATTTGCGGTCTTCTAACAACCTTCTTTTACTTTGCCCTTCTCATACTTCTGATTTCGTTCATTCTTCCTTTCATATTCAAGCCATTCTGCTCTGGAATGCACTTCCTCTCGATATCAGGATGGCCACCAGTCGGTATGCATTTAAGCGGAAATTGAGAATTTATTTTCAGAACAAGTAAGCAGAGTCATCTCATAAACCCCCTTTTTAAGTATGTATATATTTATATAGGTATATGGTATCCAGATATATAATTATGTATATGAGTTTACATCTTTTTAACTTTTTAATTATTACTTTTTTTATGCACCCGCCATATTATCTCTTCATCACACTTGGTTGACTGGTAGAGAATGCCTAAGGCATTAAGTCCGCTTTTGTACCTTTGTGCATGAAGTATAAATAAATAAATTCGCAATGAAGTCACTCGCCAGAGAACAAAAGTGACCGATATTGCGCATCGAATTAGCACGCTGAAGTGGAAGTGGGCCGGCCACGTCTGCAGACGGACAGACGATAGATGGAGCAGACACGCTCTAGAGTGGAGACCGCGTTTGGGCAAGCGTAGTGTGTGACGCCCTGCGGCACGATGGACCGACGATCTAAAGGTGGCTGGCAGCGGATGGATGCGGGTTGCCCAAGACCGGGTTGGTTGGCGATCTCTGGGGGAGGCCTACGTTCAGCAGTGGACGGCAATAGACTGATATGATGATGATGATGATTAGTGTCTCACTGCAGGGCAAAAGCTCTCTCATAGAGAGATGGCACGAGCATTGAAAGCCACGCTTGCTCAAGGCAGGCTAGCGATTTTTGGAACGAAGTTCCTTAACGTGGCTTACGGGTAGTGCGAATTAGTAGAAATCGTCACGTAACGAAATGCGTGTATGTATGTGTGCGTGTATCGAGCCGCTGCTGCGCACTCACCTGCTCGTGATATGTTATTAATAATAACATATCACGAGCAGGTGAGAGGTGGGTGAGAGAACTTTGTTCCTTACCTTACCTTTTTATAAGCCCCTCAGTACCAATTTCTATTGTTTTTTAGCCCGTTTACCAACATACAAAATCGCATACACAAATAGCCAGATCCGGAACAACTATCTGTAGGTCATACGAATAATTGTTCCATGCGGGAATCGAACCCACGACACCCGGCGCAGCATCCAATTGATCAGTCACTGAGCCAACTATGTCGTCAAACGGACTTATAAATATTAATTACAAGTGCAGGTTTTAGTCAGTGCTGACTTGCCCAGTATCGATCCCACAACCCCATGCATGAGAAGCAGGTGTCTTAACCACTCACACGCCATTACAACATATATTTCTAGCATATCACTATTTTTATTTATTTATTTGTGTTTAAAGCCTAAAATCATAAAACATGGCCTTTTGCCATAGCGAAGTTTACCTCTTCCCGATACAAAAAAACGGTACGCTTAAACCTATGAGATTTTCGAGTTCACTTTCCAAATCTCAGTCGAACCTTCTCAGAAAACGGCGTTACGCTGCGCATTCTTCAAAAGGTCCAGTCATTCAGGCGAGTCGGGCAAAAAACTTTGTTCCTAAGGAGTATGTTGAAAATACGATAATACATGGATAATACCCGTGTTTATTCAATGGAAGAACACTTCCGTCACATTAATTTGTAATATACTTGAACAAAAGAAAAAATCCGCTTTTCATGACCGTCTTCCGTGGAGACGAATATTTATTTATTAACTAGCTGATGCCTGCGACTTCGTCCGCGTGATTATTGGTTATCAGGTTCTAATTTTAGCAACGCGGAACGCTTAGTTTTTCTAAAATAAAAGTAGCCTAAGTGGCTCCTTATAACATCAACCATCTACCAGTGAAAGCCCCGTCAAAATGCGTCGAGCTGTTTCAGACTAGTACCTTTTCAATTCCATTTTGTAACGCTTACTCGAAAATACATCCTACAACGAGTACTTTAACCACATTGATATGTTTGTTCTCTCCGCTATTTAATTTAAAAGAAACATCTTAGAAACTTTTACCAAATAATCTCCATTGTTGTTTACTTCTTATACTTTCATAATGCATATAGTAAAAAGCTGTTATTTTGACATTACAAACAGACACTACAATTTTATTTATTTGTATGTATGGATTTTGGTAACCAACGTTCATATTTTTCTTATACATATACCTATTACTGGATAGTGTACTAAGTACAGTATTGTGTGGCTATTAATAGATTTTCCTCTTGATCTATTTAGTAACTATTATTATTAAGTGTTAAATTATATTTGATGCCAGTAATTTTATTTTTCCTTGTATTATTTCCCTAATAAAAATAGTTGGATTGCGTAAATGCTGCAATTGGAAACAATAAACCCAACCAATGTATTTATGCAAATGATTATGACGGGTACTTTTCGTCCATAAAAACTTGTTAGCATGGGTATTGCGAGTACCCGCTGTAATGCACTGTAATCGTGATATCGTGAACGAAATTAGAAAAAATAAGGCCTAGTGGGAATTTCAAAGCAATATGTACATGCAACATAGTTGGCTCAGTGTCTTTCACTAAGGCCAAAACACTATACCTACTGCGAATTAACGCTATGAGTATTCACATCGCTTCTTCTTCTTCTTTCTTCCCTGGATCCCATTATTTGAGGTCGGGTCTCCTCACTTTTCTGCGCCAAGTCGAACGATCTTGGGTGGTCGGTTCTGGCAATTGGGATTTCTTGAGGTCTCGGGTCAGTGGGTAGTCTTAGGGGCGGAGTGTAGGAGTTGGAGTATACGCTTAGGGGCACTACGAGCAGCAAAGAAAACGAAAAAAAAAAATTTTTAGTTAAAAAAAAATTTTTGGACAGTCAAATTTTCGGTTTTTTTTTTTTTTTTTTTAATTCGACCATTTTTTTGCAGCATCTGATTAAGCTTGGCCATAGAAACCATTTAGGAACTGAGAAGCATGGCCATACGACGCACCGTTTCCGAGTTATGGGCCTTTAACTTTTTTTTTATTTTATATAAAACGATTTATATCTCTAAAATGGTAGCTCGGATGAGATTGTTCTCGGGAAAGAAATTGTTGCTCTACTCAAAAGACATGCGATCATGCAAAAAAATTAGCAAAAAAAAAAACATCAAAAATTTTCTAAGTGTCGGTCGTCGTTTCAGCTAGAGTATTCTTAGGGGCAAAGGACTTAGTCAAATTTTCGGAGATTATTTTTTTTTTTGAAAAAATCTCTAATCCAGCTTGAGTTTATCTCAAGCTGGATTAGAGAGTTATTCATTATCATCATCATCATAATCAGCCGAAAGACGTCCACTGTTGAACATAGGCTTCCCCCATAGAACGCCACAACGAGCGGCAACATGCCGCTTGCATCCACCGGTTATCCGCGACCTTGACGATGTCGTCAGTCCATCTGGTGGCAGGTCTACCAACGCTGCGTTTTATTACATTGACAGACTTTCTACATACATAGACAGAACAAACTAGAGCGATCAGTACTTAAATAATTGTTAAGAACATCGGACAATTCTAGAGACGCTAGTTAGATTTAGGCATAAATATGATGAAATAATACTTATCTAATTAATAACGTCAAAAACATATTCGAAGTCTGTACCATAAGAAACAAGGATTGAGAAATTAAACTCATTATCCAATTGAAAAACAGTTTTATTTTTCAGTACTCTCTCTTGTTTTATTGGAGATAAAAATACATCACGCCATGAGATAATAAAATTAGAGGCGGTTGTCGGCTACTAAAAAAGTAATTATATTCGATTTTTTGAATAAATGATTATTCGAATGTAATGAAATGTAAAGATTTTCTTACGATTTTAGAAAATACAAAGAAATTCTCACGATTCTTTTTCCGATTTCATATTTTTTAACTGGCAACCCTTTTCGTTTCGTTTATGTTTTATCTTTTACGGGAGATTCCCCAACCATGTGAAGAATGTAGTACGATAAATTGGGAAATACGCTGTTATCTTAGAACGCGAGGTTAGGAGGGGATTCCCCAAAAGTTGATTCGCTTGTCTATTTATAGCCAAGCATGCGTAATTTGTATTTCAGTTTTTCAAACATTCATGAAATTTATTACACACGTATAAAAGCCCGTGTAGACCATATGAATATAACACAATTCCAACAAATACTACAAACAAATGGGTTGAAATGATAACCTTCGTTTATTTCAAGTCTGTCAAATTGCACCATCTTTGGAACAACATGCGTATGACATATTCATATTAAAAATGATACTTATTATTATCATTTTTGCCTTTTAAGCGGCTACGTGGGAAGATTGCCTGATCTGAAATGTCTGTGTCTCGGTCCTTAGGGTTGCTATACCTACTATCTATACCTACTATATAAGCGGGACGGCAATACAACGTTGGCAAAGGTTGTGTTGAGTATACCGTAGCGGATGTGCCAACCTGCCACGGCAAAGCACTAACGGAGCCCGACGTAAGTCATGCCGCTAAGCCAAACTCACCGGTGTATTATATCTCCCGCTTACACTACCTACATCACTAAGATGGAGGACATCGTAGAGTACGTGCGCCGAAAAACAAGTAACACGCCGAGCGTGCAGTTACTGGAGTCGCCCCGCAACGTCAACTTCAAGGCGTTCGTGGTGCGAGCACCGAATTGTTATCTGCCCCTCGTCATGGAAGAAGACTTTTGGCCGCAGGACGTAGCACTGGTGTTCCGTCGCTTCCGCGGATAATTGCCACAAGACAGAACAAAGACAATTTAGTGCAAAAAAAAGAACTACTAACATAATCTTAAGTCTTCTTTAGCGGTTTCGAATTCCACCCAGGGTAAACATTTGTGAATATATACGTATATATTTATGTATTAACATCAGCTGTCTGATACCCATAGCACAGGGCCTGCCTAGTTTGGGGTCAGATGCCATGTGTGAAATGTCCACACATATTATATCATGTATATATTATATTATTAACACAAGTTTTAAAATAAAAAATATGTATGTTTCGGTTAAGGTATTTTATCTATGGGCTCGCGTAGCCTACAATAAATGAATTATTACAATAAATTATTTATTACATCACCGACTTCGTCCTCGCGTATGTCGGTTATCGCGGATGCAGACGAAGTCGATTATTTAGCAGTGGCCTTTCCTGAGTGTCCTTTCCTGAGGTTCAAGCTATCTTTATGCCAATTATCATTAAAATCGTTTCAACCGTTTCATCGTGAAAGCGTAACAGACAGAGTTACTTACGCATTTATAATATTAATCTACTACTACCATCCACCACATCCATCCACATCCATCCACATCTACATCCATCTACATCTTCTACTATCTATTAATCTACTGGATAGTATGGATTAGTATGGATAATTACAGCTACCCTTAAAAATGAAAATAGGCAAAAATTCTTGTGGTCATTCTCTTTTGTTTTCAAAAAAGTTAATGTCTAGATGTCATGCGGACATCGACACGCACTACATCGGCTAACCCGAGCCGAGAGCAAGAAGTTAACGATGACAGGCACTCCGGTTACTTCCGGGTACTTCCTTCCTTGATTACGTAATTATGAATGGCATGTTATTTACAAGAACAATTTTTGTTGGTCATTGAGAATTTACGGACGGCGTCATGAACTGATCGAAAGTAGCTGCTGATTGATAGCTGGCTCGCTGCTGGTGCTGCTGGTCTACTGGTCTGTTCCCTTTTCAAAGGAATTTTAAGGCGACGGGTCAGCGATGACGTTGTCTATTTAGCTACCAACTTAGACAGTATTTGTTATCAGTAATCTTTAGTCAGTATACATCATAAACATCTATTCTATCTATTTCGGTTTGCTTGGCTTGGCATTGATTCTAAAACAGAGAACCATACAAATTGGTCTACTTCACATAGCCGTTAAATATACATATACTCACATCCTGCACATCAAACTAAGTAACATTGAGCAAAAATGATTGCTGGGAATTGACTTTTATTTCTGGTGTAAAGCGACAGGACAGAATCAGGAACACCACACTGCGTTCTAAAACGGGTACATATCAGATATAGGAGAAAATCTGCCAGGCTTAAGTGGGATTGGGCGGGTCACGTCAGCCGCATACAGAGTTACCGCTGGGCGAGAATCTCCATGCCATGGGTGCCTGAAGATGGGCGGCGTCGCGGAGGACGGCCCAGAAAGAAATAGCGAGATGACCTGGATGCGTACCACGAGGGTTGGTTCGAGGTGGCGCTGGACAAAAGTTCCTAGAAAGACTTTATGGAGGCCTCTGCCCAGCAGTGGGATAGCAGAGGCTAAATAAATAAGGTTAATAAGGTAGTGCTTAATGTAACAAATTCTTATTGTTTAAACATGTTATTGCTGCGATCGCAAGGGATTTGATGTTATTCAAAGAAGGGTTCTGATTATTTGTCTTCAAATGTCTTAATCACCGCTAAATATAAATATAAATAATCTACAAGAAAATACATCTAAGATAATAATAAAGAGGCATCTAATTCTGTCCTTATGTGACGGAGGTACGCCCAAAAATTATACATAAGAAAAATAAATAATAAAAATTCTTTTTAAAGTCCTCTTTTTAAAATCCGTTAAAATACGCCTTAGTAGTGTATTTATATCGCAACATTAATAATATTATGAATATGGAGAAACCCACATGAAAGAGATTCAGGAATTCCCCGGAATACTTATATACAAATGACACGTCATCATCAAATCAGTGTGCTAGCGAAAATGAGTCCAATATTTGTTGTGTTAACCTCTTTATAGCCAACCCCAATCATTACAAGATTCAATATTGATATATGATAACTTTTCAGCGTTTCGTGATAATGTAATCTAGTGGTTAAGGAGCCTTTCATATATGAGGTTACAGGTTCGACACCCAGCCAGTAGCAATGTGATTTTTCCATTCATTATTGCACTTTCTAATTGTATTTTGGACATCACTGAAATCGGTGACATCGTGAGGAAACTTATAATTAATATGTTTGAAATCGCCAATCCGTCATGAGCAAGCCTGGTGATCAATAGTCTTGCACTCTCTGTATGAGAAAATAAACATCTTTGCCTACCAGTGGGACCATAACAGGCAGGTAGGTATTATTATTTCAGTGTTTTTACTGGCGAGAGGCGAAATATGGGTCTATTATTAACCGCTTTATAGCGTTCAGGTGTTATTTTCTGTTCAACATGTAATTTTAGCAATTAATCGCGAGAAAACTATTTCTAATTTTCTAATAGATAAAGTAAATCATCGGCAACTGTAAGTATACCTACATCCTAATTGCTGATAAAATGATCTTCTAAGGCAATATGATTTTTTAGTCACGTTCCAAATTTTTCAGAGTGATAGTACCCGTGAAATTAAACCACTTTCTTCAAGGATCATGGGTCGAAACATGAAAAAAGAATTCGGACCTACCATAGATATCCGTGGGACCTACCATGCAAAATCAATAGTCAGCTGATCAATATTGTATAGGAAGTCCCAATTTATTCGAAAAACTATGTGTTTGTTGTCGAACTACTCCAAAACGGCTTGACAGATTTAAAAAAAAGAGTGTTTATTTTGGTGGGTCTGAGAATAGGTCGTACGGATTTTTTTACTGGGTAAAAATAGCATTAGGAATACTCGTACGATATACCTATATTCAATTAAGTACTAACAACACTAACATAGCATATAAGCAGAATCTGTTACTAACCATTAACAAGTGGTGGACTAAACCAGATATGAAATTAAGATAAGTATTTTAATTTATTTATTTAAATTAACTGGCGTAATTATGTATACTACACCTTTATACTTAGGTAGTATGTATAATACATCTATACCCACCCCTTCACAGCATGCGGTCATAACGTTATGTTAAGTGATGGCATAACAATACTGTAATACTGTGTTGATCTGGCAACATTATTAATATATTATAAACATGGCGACATGATAGACATGCCGGGGATGCCCCGGAATACTTACAACGTTCAACACATTTTCTAAACAATACTGGCAAAAATGAACTCTCATACATTAATAACAGAGTTCAATATTATCTGACGACGCATGATGTTTACAGATTGTTACTACATAGGTATAATCTCAATGATTCCTGTTTAAATACAGGCGCGCAGCCGGCGTTTCTCGACAGTGCGAGGTGGATATTCAACAGTTCAACTGACAAGAATAGAAGTTAGAAGAAGTCTTGTGTTAGTAAAATCAGTGAGATTGTTTCAAGTAAGTAACTGTTCTATTGAAAAAATATTATGTGTCTGCATAAGTCCAGGTTTCTCCACCATGTTTTCCTTCACCGATTTTAGTGATGTCCATGATACACTTAGAAAGTAGGTATGTACATACATTTGTATTGAAAAAGTCACATCACTCACATCGGTTTTTGTTCTTTAGCGGACCCCAATAAGCCATCAACATCAAATAGGTACGATAAATAATGAGGACGTTTTGCTTAAATATGTCCTTCCGATACGAAAACGAAAAATGTACATCATTTTGTTTATATTTTTCGCTCCAATCGTTTGTTTAAACAATAGGCAGAAATAGATAAATAATAAAGACTTGAATATTTAATTGGAAAGGGATAGAAAACCCCCCATGCCATGGAAACGAAGCCTAGCGCATCAGTTTTGTATCTATCACATATTTTAGAGAATGAATAATAGTAATTTTTGTAATCTATTCCCGTCACTGATCTCTGCGGGAGGCCTCAGTAGTGCACGGCAATATGATGATGATGATGATGATGATGATGATGATTCCTATCACTCTATCTGGTGGATATCATGTTTTCATTGCTCAGAGACGTTCGTTGGTGTTCAAACTATTTTTTTGTCTTCATACTAGTCCAGTTTGTCTATACCAGTGATTACTAGGTCATCATCTGCCTAGCCTTTTCCCAACTCTTAAAGGTATTGGGGTCGGCTTCGGATGCAGCTGACTACCAGTGTTTTACATGGAGCGACTGCCTATCGGACCTCTACAACCCAGTTACTGGGTAGGTAACACGATACCCCTTTTGGTATGACTGGTTGTCAGACTTTCTGGCTTCTGACTACCCATAACGACTGCCAAAGATCTACAAATTACAGCCGGGACCAACGGCTTTACGTGTATTCCGACGCATGGAGCGAACTAGGTATGAAAGGGTCACCGATCCAAGAACCGATCGCGGCAAGCGTAGCTTAACCTTTGTCCGATCCATCTGTAAGATTTTAACTTAGCCACGAGCCCCTCCAATGATTACTAGGTAATAACAATTAAAGCGTAGTGTGCATATCGTTGTTTGCGTTACTTTAGTGTTGCATATACGGCCATCGCCATTGGACATTGGGCTAATGTTCGTCACGTACTTACTAAGTCTTATTTGTTACCAAGGTTAAACTAGGAATAACTATGCAGAATTATTCTTCTGTACGTTTACTCTGTGTTTTATTTCAAGAATTGGTTGATAATATGTTTGTGGATATGAATAAACAATAATAAAATATTACGGTAACAGTACATTTGCACAATACAAAACAACAAACACAAAGCCACCGCCACCGACTTTCACTGACGGTGATCAGTGAAGGAAAAACATCATGAGGAGACCTGGAATAATAATTAACTAGAACTTTGCCCGCGCAATTTTTTCAATTCATAAAATATATAGCCCTGTTACTCAGGGATAATGTAGGTTTCGATTAGTGAAAGATTTTTTGAAATCGGACTAGTAGTTTTTTAGTTGAATCGTAACAAACAAACAAATCTTTCCTCTTTACAATATTAGCCTTCTCTCTATTAGAAGGGGCCTTTGCCCTGCAGTGGGACAATTGTAGGCTGCTATTATTATTATTATTATTTTACAAAAACGTACCAATCCCCGTCGAGACTTCCTTACCTTGGAATCGGAACTGCTGACGCCGTGGAAAGATTAACCACACACAAATAGAACTTTCTGTTTTTAAAAGACGTAAGGGTGGTAAGACACAAGTACAGTCGGGGTTGTTAAGCAGGTGCTGTAAAAGTTGTTGCACTTATCCTATCCTTTTCGGTTTTGGCCAATTCAGTTCTACAATTTTAACTAGAGGTCATTAACTTTGACCTCAAGGTCATTAACTTCGTCCTTGAGGTTATTGAGTTTGACTTTGACGTAAGTTTAACATTGAACTGGACCTTACCTTTGATCTCAAGGTTACTAACAGTGAAGTTATAAGTTTAACCTTGAAGGCACTATTCAAGGTTACTGAGGGTTCCTAGGTTTCTTGACCTTGACTTTAGGGTTATTGATATTGACCTTAAGATCATTAATCTTGGGAAGTTGGGAATGAACCGCAGTGTCGCCTTGAGTTGCATTCAATAAATGGTATCTTGATAGCCGGTATTACAACAACATGTTTATGTCCTCCTAATAAAATTACTTATTAATATCAACGATATTAATAAGTAATTTTATAGTACAGATAACGTATCTGTACTATACTAATATTATAAAGAAGTAAAATTGGTTTGTTAGTTTGTAAGTTTGTTTTAGGGGGTAATCTCCAAAACTACTCATCCGAATTCCAAAATTCTTTCACCAATAGGAAGCTACGTTAGCCCTGAGTGCTATAGGCTATATTATCCAAGTGTGGGGCAACGTTTTTAGAGAAGAGAAAGAAAGAGAGAGATAGATAGAATCTTTATTTAAAATGAATCAGGATATAAACGATCTCATTGTTGTGCTTCTAGATGTCG
Organism: Charanyca ferruginea; assembly: GCA_947361185.1. Classification (NCBI taxonomy): domain Eukaryota; kingdom Metazoa; phylum Arthropoda; class Insecta; order Lepidoptera; family Noctuidae; genus Charanyca; species Charanyca ferruginea. The sequence goes on along the minus strand of OX376073.1, from coordinate 12,370,120 downwards.
GTGATAAGGAAGTTGGGAGAGTGTCTACAAGAACTGAAGACTGTCGACTACGCGGATACTACCAAGGCTCGATTTCTTATTAGCAAAGCTGAGAACGCTCTTAACTATATATACCAGATTGGATTGGAAAAAAAAAACTTTACTACTGAAGAGAAGCGTACTCTCGGACCTTTAGTAGCTGACGTCATAACAGCATTGCAAATAAACATCGAGAGCACAGCTTGCCTTTACCGAACAAGATTAGAAAATTCTGTGCTTATGAAAAGATCTGCGATTCAATTTTTGATTGATAATTACTCACAATTTCCAGTTGGGAATTCGACTTTAGCTGAAAAGTTCCAGGAAGTCGACCTTAAAGAAAGCGTCAAAATACTCGATAAACAGATTGACAAGTGGTGTCATATGACAGACCCTGACGCGGGCCCGACTGACAGAGAAAGCGCCGGTGCAAACGAAGTACCAGAATCCCATATCTGGTGGTCGAAGTAAAGCAACTTCATAATCAAAGAAGAAGTTAGAAAAAAGCATTAAAGATGAATTTCTTCTCAAATGTACTAAATTCTATTCCTGTCGTAGGCCACGTCAAAGGAATCGTTCACTTGGCGGCTGGTGACACTGAAGGAGCAAAACAAGCCATGTACCAAGCTACCAGGACGTCGGCAGTTCTAGGAGGAGGCGCTGCAGGATGCCTTGCAGGTCCTGGAGGAGCTGTATTAGGTGCTATGTATGCAGGTCTAGCCGCGGATGGTGTAGCTTCTGTAGCAATGGATGAACCACAAGGGATCGTTAAAGGATGTGAAAATATAGGAAAAGATATAGCAAAGGGTAAAAATCCAACTGGTTCAATAATAAGCACAGGATTTCAAATTGGGATGGATGGAGTCGGTGGTTTAGGAATGGGTGGTGTTTCTAGTGCGGCAAGTCAAATTTCTGAAAAAGCCGTGGCGAAGACGGTGGAAAATGTGGCAAAAAAGGCAGTCGCGTCTGTTGGAGAAAAGGCTATTCAGAAAACTGCTAAGGTAACAGGAGAAGAAGTAGTTAAGATGGTAACTAAGAAAGTTTCGGAAAAAGCAGTGAAAAAAGTTATCGAAACTGCTGCTATTCAAGCGGAAGTCGCTTTGGTATCGACTCATGTTGCTATGCAGGCCAAAAAAACTCAACAGGAAGAAAAAGAACGTAAGGATAGAGAAGAAAGAGATCGGCGAGACAGAGAACGCAGGGATAGAGAAGAAAAGGATCGACAAGATAGAGAACGTAGGGATAGAGAAGAAAGAGATCGGCAAAATAGAGAACGTAGAGCTAGAGAAGAAAGAGATCAACAGGATAGAGAACGTAGGGCTAGAGAAGAAAGAGATCGGCAGGATAGAGACCGTAGAAATAGAGAAGAAAGAGAAAGACGTGCTGGTTCTGCAACAGGCTCTGGACCTCCTCAACCACCACAAGGTAATAGAAATAATAATAGATTTGGACCGGCGCAAGTAGATTTCTTTGCCAAATTTAAGGATCTGTTGATGAGGCTTTTGGAACGTGTTTCTGGCAACGCAAGAACAAACATTTCTAGAATTTTCACAAACCTTTCAAGAGGACAAATCGAATACATTTCATCAATAATCGAAAGGTTAGTAAATTGTGGAATATTAGAGGAGGTAGTAACAATAGTCATACAAATATTTTCAGAACATTTTCCTCAAAATATTTCATTTACAAATTTTCTCAGCTTCTTGGAGTTTGTTGCGACTTATATTACAGAAGAGGTAAGTTATCGCACTACCCGTTATAGAATGTCTGAGACAATTTCAAGACGAAATGATAGATCCATATCGACAATGGAACCCGAGGTTCTGGAATCTACAATACTTTCTGATCTTATGAATCTTGAAAATATTGTCCAAATAATTGTCGATCTATTTAGGACACTGCAATTTGCTATCGAAAGAGAAGTTGCATCCAACCCAATATCTCCAGATTTTCGGGATATATTCTCGGCAGTGTATCACTATTTTAAACACAGATGCTTTCCTGGCGTTCTCTCAGATGGAGTTCTTTCTGTTAGAGAATATTTTTATTGGATAAGACGACTCCTGCAAGAACTTTTGAAAGGAAAAAAGTACCGCGACATGATAGAACAGCAAACCAACGGAAATGTAAATGGAACTGTTGTAGGTGATTGGTACGTCCCTCTATATGGCAGGCGGGTCAGGATTGTTGTTAAGTTTTACCGTCGTACAATTGTATTGTCTTCATGTATATTTCTCGATATTATATTCAGAGGTGATAAAGAAGGAGACGATATAATCATAAAATATTATCCATAGTTTGTGGTTCTTCCTCACGGCCTATTCTAAGATTTCTGTTAAAATATTCGAGATGTGTTAACATGAATAACGTAATAATAATTTGCGTAACACTAAGCACACACACTAACACTAAGTAATTAAGTAATATAAAAAAAAACCTCTGTAGCGATTTGAACCTAATTTCAGGTCGGTATAAACCTCGAAAAAACTCTGTGCGATACTGACAGCATCATAAATAAACGTTGCTTAGCATGTGCTTTAGGTTAACTATGTTCCTGTCTCTATCTTTCACTCGTAGTCAGACAGTCGTGCGACAGTGACTGGAATAATGTTTAGCCAAAGCTAAGGGCTAAGGCAACGTTTATGTTTCTCGGCCTGAGAATTTGATCCGGGTTCGATTCCCGGTCCAGTCCGCCCGAATTCTTTTTGCTGTTTTCCCCTCTTTCCCTTCATCTTCTGTTCCCAAATTTCCACCAACGGGTGCATCAAATATATCGACATGATGCTAACGTCATCAAATAGTAAACACAAAGTTATGTAGTATTACAACAATCATTCAGCATACCAATTGCATTAAAATAAATAAAATTAAAACTTTTGGCTTGTAAGTTGTAGAAAAGTTTTATTTGGAAAGCTAAAATTTTTGAGGAAATATTACATACTTAATTTTTTCAATTTAATGTTAAAATTTAAATGGTGCTTATAAAATTTGTTATTATTTTAAATTAATTATTAAACTAATAATAACTTGATGGAAAATTTTAGTAGGTTAGAATTATTTTCTGTGCATTTTTAATAAGACTTCTTTGATGTATTATATGATACAAGTTTTATATACATTTCACAAAAAAAAAGTTTCATGCATGTGACTTATTTTCAAGACTAATATAAAAGAAAACCTAAAGTATTTAAATTAAAAAAAAACTATCACAATAAGGCATCATAGAAGTCGTCCACATCGCCGTAAAAAAATTAACACTATACTAGGTAGGTTAATAGGTATAAACTAATACTATACTATTGCATGAATATAAACATATTGATGTACTAATAAGTGATGATTTTAAATTAACTCAAATGCTGATCGTAAAAATGTATTTAAGCAATAAATAGAATTTTATTTAAGTTTTTTGTTTTCATTTTCACTCCAATTATTCGTGGAAGTTTCAGAGCACACCTCTGACCCGAACTAACTTTCTTAATAAAAACTTTTTGCAACAAAAAAGAGAACCGCCTTCAAAAACTAAAAAGTGTTAAATAACTTTAGCACAGAACACACATGACTTTAGTTTCGGAAGTCGGTGGCTTTGTTCTGTTTGTTGTTTTGTATTGCCACCGACTTCCGGAACGAAACTCATGTTTGTTCTGTGCTAAAGTTATTTATCACTTTTTAGTTTTTGAAGGCGGTTCTCTTTTTTGTAAAAAGTTTTTATTTTCCACTTTTTAGTGCCTACTTATCACTAAATCCATTACGAAACGGTAACACAGTTAAAACAGAGATTGAAAGTCCTCCAAAGATGGAAGAAACAAAAGCGTCTTCTGTGTATATTTTTTTTGGTTTTTGTTGATTTTTTCAAAAAGCTCTAAATAGATTTCTAGTTGATATATACTAAAACTTTCTCCAGAATGTAACAAACACTTTTCTGGAAATCGCATTAAAATCGGTTCAGCCAAACGGGAGATAATTGCGGACAAACATACATACATACAAACATACAGGTCGAACTGTGAACCTCCTTCTTTTTGAAGTCGGTTGACTGATGCAGATATTCACCGAAGTAACCTGTCTCCGTACTATTCTGGACTGAAAAGGCTCCACAAAGGCACTCCGCAGGAAATAAAGCTAAAAGAACAATTTTCTTCCACAACGATTTCATACGGACCACATTAAGGCCCTGACCCTATTAAATTTACAGCGTAAGTCATACCGAAAATGCAACATGTTTCTCCTTCATTCTTCTCAGACGGAATTCACCATAAGACAAATCTTATTTTTTCTTCAATCAAACTCGGCCACTAGACGGTTCTACTAATACTTATACTCTGGTTCTAGTGACTGAATTTGATAAAACCAAGCAATAATATGCGGTAACCAATATGTGGAATCATCGACGAAGAAGAAGAAAAAGAATGCGTTAGTTTAAATGCTAATATGCAACGAGTAACAAAACGAAATGAAGAACGAATTGACTTGATAATACATTCTGTCACAAAAGAATCGGGAATTAATCATTTAAAAAGCTCATTGAAAGGGATTGTCTAATAGTAGATTGTATGACAAGGAAGCAAAATAATATTTTTACGGCGAGGGCGTTATTTTGAATGCAGAGCGAAGAGAAGGATTCTAGAATAGAATCCCGAGCATAGCGAGGGATTCTAAAATAGAATCCTGAGCGTAGCGAGGGATTCAAAGTACATCACCTGAGGGAATAGTAGATTTTGCACTAAGGGGATAAAGTAGTGTCTTATGTAGCGGGCGCCGTATTGAATCCCGAGCAAAACGAAGGATTGTAGCGTTAACGTTAAAGTTACACTATGCATATAAAATGCACACTATGCAGCCGAGCATATTATAAGTTGGGTGATTACATCACTGATAAAAATGCTTGGCTAGATGCTGGTCCTGTTCCACAATGACAAGGGTTTATAGATTAATTTATTAGCATTTGATGGAGCTGCTGAATATGTAGATCTAAATTATATTTGCATTATATAAACTCAATGTGTTCGTATTGTATAATTTTGCATACATGTGAGCACTATATACTTTAAAGCTACCATTTACGATGTATATCTTTCATTGACTTGAATATGCCCTGGCGTTTGGGAGTATGTCATGCTTACTATAATGTCTTGCTGATGGTGGTGTATGTGTCGGATCATTCGGTTCCCTTCAAAATGGTTGAGCTAAGTGGTGCCGATCCATGCGTCATGTTCGTGAACGGATGCTGTCAGTTGGGACTGGTCATCACGTAGCTGCCTCGGTAATTTTAAATTAATTTTGAATAGTTTATGATTGTCTCTAGACCTCTTTCTCGACTGCCTATCGGACCTCTACAACCTGGTTACTGGGTAACACCATACCCCTTGGTAAGACTGGTTGTCAGACTTTCTGACTTGTTCTATATTGTTATAAATTTGTAATAAGTAAGAGAATGAGAGGGTTTGATCCCCCATTCAACCCGTCTAGACGGTAATGGGAGAGATTTTTTCTATTTGTAAAGATTTTAAAGTTTCTCTGATTAATAAATAAATAAATGATGATGATGATGAAGCTATCAATTCATAGCATAGCTTACCTCAAGTTCATTTCACCTAAATTCAATAATAGAATTGACGTTTCATCATGCCAACCTTTACACGCCCACTGCTGGGCATAGGTAGGTTCAGCCGTAATCGCCATGCTTGGCCAGTGCATGTTGGCGAGGTAATAAAAAACACACACAAACTTATATAAAGAAATAATGTTCTTTGTATATTTTATTGATTATATTTAGTTTTAAACTTTAAACTTATGCTTCTAAGATTTTTATTTTAATACTAACTTGTCTTTTATCTTTTTCTTTTCCATTAAGTCTTGTGAAACCTCTTCAGACTTTCGAGATTCTTTAAAATAGTTTTCTATTTCTTGCAAAGTTTTGTCTTTACTCTCGGGTAAATATTTGTACAATATAAATGCGAAAATAGACGATGTGAGTCCATAAAAAAGGAAAGCACCGTGCAAACCAAATATTTTAAAAATGTACGGCGATACTTTCAAAACAGATGCCATTAATATTTCAGAAAATATAGCAAGCGTCGGCAAAGAAGTGCTTCGATATTTTAATGGCGTTAATTCTCCATAAACAGTACACGCTAGTATCATTGGTCCACAACTTATAGTCATCGAAAATAAAGTTAACAATAACAATGATATAATCTTATTTTCAGCTATCACAGACAATTTAATCAGGTACAAATAAAGAGATATTAAAAACAGAAACATTATCCCAATCGAAGATGAAGAGAGTAATAACGTTCTTCGTTTGAGATATTTCGATAAAACACAACCAATTTGCATGCTAAATATAGTGACAGCTTCTAAAATAAGCATGCCTGTATATGCCGTAGATCTACTGTTTGTTATTTTCATAATTAATTCAATCGAATACATGCTACATACAAACTTCCCTGAAAAATTATAAAGCGACATCACTGTCATCGACAGCAAAAGAGGTTTGTAAAACGCCTTTGTTGAAATCGTTTCCAGGATGTGCTTGAGTCGCCCGCACGCAGCTTCTTTTCGTTTACAACGTGTCAGATATTCCTTTTGTGACCGTATTAAACTTTCTAGCTCTTTTTCAGAATCTTTGTCGTATCCTTTCAGCCAATGGTGGGACGCCGCACATTCCTCAAAATGTCCATTCATTGCTAACCACGACGGAGACTCGGGCCATAGGATAGCAGTCAAAGCTAATAAAGAAAATACAAAAGCTAGAAGAGCAATATTCTTCCAGTGGCTGAAGGTTCCAGTCGCATTGGCGATCCATACTCCCCAAAAGAATATAGTTGATTTTACTGCCATAAAAATGCCTCGGTAGCGCGGCGAAGTGTATTCAGTCACAATAACAATCAAAAGTGTCATATTGCTACCAACAAGCATTCCTTGTATTATTTCACTAATTAGAAGAACAGTAGTTGAAGTACTGCAATAAAATACGGTGTATCCAATTAGTGTATTGACACACAATATAACGAAGGGCACTTTTCTTCCGAACCGCCGCCCGAGTATTGGTAGTATTAGTATCCATGGTAACGCGCCGTAGCCGTGGATTGATGCTGAAAAATAAATAAATGTTTTTTAAATTTATTATTTAGAAATGCGTATTAAAACTGTATGGCAGCTTACCAATAATTACTTAGGGCGGGTTGCTTCAACTAACCATTACTGACCGGTAATAGTCAACAATGGCGCTAACTATCGTGAAATCAAAAAAATGGGTTGTTTCACAAAATTATACTTCAAAAAGTTACTATTACCATAACCGACCAGTAATCGTAATTGTGTGTTGTCAAACAGCTACTTCAAACATCAAAATATTATGGAATCTCTTTTTGAATAACTTTAACTGACGGATTTTTATGTCATGAAACAACCCGTTACATTTAACGTACGTTAAACATCATCAGTCATAGTAACTTTTTAACCGTCCGTATGTAACGTTATACGTTATATTTCTATACTAATATTGTAACAGCCTGCGCAGACTGTTGGCACGGCATGGCAAGGGATTCTATATAACGGAGCATAAATATACCTTAAAACTACGTAATTACAGTTGAAATTGCATTGATAATAGTTGTAGCTACAAAATCAAATCCTATTCAATGTCGTGTCAGTAACAGTTTGTTTCAACTAATTAAGTTAAAGCATATATGTTTCGTCACATAAAATAGCCCTTGCTGTGGCGTTCCGTCAGTTTGCCCAGGCTCTAAGAGGAAAACTTTATTTACTTTTTTATTTGTAATGCTCTAAAAAAAATCAACTTTATATCAATAAAAATTGGGTATATTTTGTATTATCCAAATAAGGCGAATGTTTGCACAAACACGCCATGTGAAGTGGCAGCATAAGAGGTAATCTCTCATAAGAAGTACTGCTCCTATATCCTACAAAATATCTTTCACTGAAAAAGCTACACTATTACCGAGTGTCATGAGCTATTATTGTCATACCTAGGTTTTATGGTATTCTTAACTTCCACAAAAATATGTTGCGTGTAGAAACTAGTTATGTACAGAGGCCAGCACATCAAGCTACATAAATCTGTCAAATTCCTTTGATAGATTTTCAACTTTATAACCAAACTATAAGGTTCATATTCAAATGGGAAAATTTGACAGTTTGATGTGGCTTGAAGTGCTGGCGTCGCAGAAATCATATACATTTTGTTATTTTAATAATATTCATTGTGTGAGTACGATCTACAAGTGCTTTTTAGTAGGCGTATAGTAACTGGTCCACTCATTTATACAGGCTGCATTCTATACCTACATTTTTATCGTGTTGTAATCTATACTAATATTATAAAGCTGAAGAGTTTGTTTGTTTGTTCGGTTCCGGTTCGAATTGAAAAATTATTATTGTGTTGGATAGTCCATTTATCGAGGAAGGCTATAGGCCCATGCGAAACTGGGTCGGGTCGCTCGTGATTTCATATTTCAGATTTTTTTCATATTTCAGAATTGTTCTCATAGTGAGTTCCTCATTTTCCCTCATTGCCAATTAATTAAAAGTCAGCCTGTATAGTGTATACTTACACAACCACGATGCCATATCTTCACTGACCGCGTCCGTAGAGTTAGCATCTCTTCTTATTTGCGGTATGAACACGTTGGGGGCTCCGTAACATAATCCGAGCACGAAGTATATCGACCATACTCCTCCGACCACAAATAACTGAAAGATAGACGTAACAAATATAAACAAAACATCACGAAATATTGGCAAAGGTGCGTAGTACACATTCATTGGGCCCGTAAGTGTATAAGTTAGTATGTTGGTTATACAGTATGATTAGCGAAAGGCATTCCCTTTAACCAGTAATTCTACATCATCCTTATACAGGCTGGGGACGACGATACGAAGAAAAAAATTAAATACTGGTACTTAATACTAGTTCATAAGAATATTTTGAAACTATCAAATAAATCCTAAAAACAAAGTTTGAGTATAGTGTCTAATGTTGTATTGATAATGGTACGGAACCCTTCGTGCGCGAGTCCGACTCGCACTTGGCCAGTTTTTATAATTTACAGAAGAACAGACATTTTCATAATTTCGAAAACATTTTAAAAAGTAAGTCAGCGTTAAAATCAAAACCTTATTCATATTTATATTTTTTTTAATTTGACGTTTTGAATTTGCAACTGTATTTCAGCACTCTCAGCGCTTGATGTATGAATAAGGTTTTAATTAGAAACAGAATAAACCGATTGATACTGGTGTATGAAACGAGCAACATCGACACTGAAAGTCGATGAATTGGCAAATGACACGTTTTCATTCGATGACGAAGACACAAGTTACTACCGTGTGCAGTGCTTTAAATTTAGCATTTTTATGGCTAATGTTTCTGAGGTCTTCAGATAAACTTTCGATAGCTATTCATTCGACATACTTAGGTTATCTATTTGAGTAATTTTCTTCCTTAACTGAGTGCTCGGAAACGCAATATCGAACCAATAACACTATCGAACAGACATAGTTCAGTTAAATCACCTCAGAAACTGGGCACTAGCATTTCCTCAAGTGATTCAGCATTAAATAATTCAATTTACTCTATGGAATATTCTTTAACTACTTTTTATGTTTAGTACACAATATTATAAATAAACGTTCCTGAGAATGCAGCGTTATCAGAAACGTTTTAGTTCCAACGCGATGCCCGACGCACTGCTTTCATATCTATTGTTCGTTATTATTGGGAAGAAAATTACAATTTTATTTAGCACTTTTCGTAACATTTTTGTAACATATTTTAGCATTTTCTATACGCAGATTTTGCAGCACCGACCGTATGTTTCTGTTGGCCTAACCAAACCTCAAAAATCGACAGTGTCTTGGATTTTTTAAAATTCTCAAAAGTCCCCGTGATTTTAATTTAATTTGAATCGAATATGTGCATTATTTAGAACACAGAAAGTAAATTCACGTCTCTGTTGGTTCTTAGGCAAATGATGTATGGGCGCCGAGCAATGTCTTTTGATAACACTACTCAACCCGAACCGAGAACGCTAAAGTGAACAGTCGTGTTACAACATCACAAGACTTACGAGACAGTTAGACATCTAGACATAACAAAATTAATAAATACATATTTATTCTGTAGCTAATACCTGACTAAGAACGTGGGCAGTCGAAAAAAAATACAAGACTAGAAATGTCAATTATGTAGAAGTCAGGACACCATTACACACGAGTGTTTTCTTTGACAAGTTTGCGACATCATAGAACCGTGATGTAAGATGTAAGCTCGCATTTTACCAGTGTAATAGGGACCTAAACGAGACAAACAATTAAATAATTACACGTCGAATTCTTATTTTGAAATACTAAATTAGCGGACGAAATGTAACACCAACGACTAAGAATTCTACAAATAAATTAATTAATTGAGAACGTAGAAATACTGTAGGTGAAATTAGTTTTAAAAGTTGGTTTAATTTATTATTGTAACAGGTGTTAAAAACACTAAACGGCCTACGAAAAAAATCATTGAGGCCATTTTTTTCAAAGTGGACTATAAGGGTTACCCCCTTAAGTTTCTTCTTCTTCTTAGTCGTATTCTTCATTACTGAAGGTTGAGTCCCTGAAAGAACTTCGTGGCTTAAATATGACGCTTTTCCACTTCGTTCGGTTCTTTGCTTCTCTCAGGGCGGTCGTAACAGAGAGTCCAGTGAGGGCGGTTACTTGGTAACCCTTAAATTACGGAGATAACTTTTTTTTTACATTTCTATAAGAAAGCAACTAAACTTAAAGTCTTAAACCAAAAATGTCTGGCGAAATAAAAACAATGTTTCGTTATTGCACTAGCTACCTACCTGGCTACCGTCTATCTCCCATCATCAAATTACGACAGTACCTACCTAATACATAACATTATTATTTATGGTTAAGATATTGATAGCCCCTTATGTAAAGAAAAAACAACCGAATGTCAATCGGATGGGAAATTGAACCTAAGTTCAGTGTATTAAGTAGACAATTTTTTATTATAACGGCGAGTTGCACGAAATCAAAATTATTTTAACGGAGACCTTAAATTATTGCTGTCACTTTCTTTTTGATACAAAATGGGCATGAATTTAAAGGCTCCGTTAAACTAATGTTTGTTTTATAGAACTCAATGTAAATCATCTAAAAAAATAAATAATAAAATACACACCTGTCTTAGAAATGGTTTCCATGTCAAGGTCACATCACTAGAGACATCCTCGATCTCTTCAGTTTTGATGACACTGTAATTTTTTGCAGCCATTGTGGTCCTTTACATTTAGTTTTATGTATAACAGTCCATAAGTTTTAGAAATTAAAACAGTTAAAAGTACTTAATCACGTTATAACAGTCTTTAAAAAAGTAGATATTACTTGGCCCTATGTACGGTTTACGTTAGTAATATTTTGATCCAAGCTATACCTAATAAAAGTTCCCTGCCTTGACTTGTCATTCTGAGACTACATTACTCAATGAAGTAAAAATAACGAGATATGTCTTATATCTATCTCTTATATCCTATGGAATTGAGGAACAATATTTTTTCTTTTATAGATACTACGGAACAAATTAATTACACAGCCACATTACTAAACCACTTATTTAATAGTAAGTATTGAACCAGAAGGTAATTTAACTATATTTAATTTTTGTTCTTAGTGTGCCCCATGAATGAGTTACATTATGTCTGAATCCGATATTTGAACGCAATGTGAACAGACCCACCTTTGTCAACAAAACTTATACAGTATAATTAAAAAATAAATCCATGCTTTTCTTAAATTGTTTTGTATGAATTACTCTGACTTTGAAATTCATGTACCTGCCTAATATAGTCATCAGTGTAACTACAATAAAAATAAATATATTCTATGGTAGAAGTGATAATGTCTGTCTATATAAAAATATTGTACTTTCCATTGCAATTTTGTCGCAGTAATCAAACCACGAACCTACACAAAGAGTAGACTTTTGTGGGCGTCAGCGTCATAGATTGTATTAAAATAAAGTCACAATAGCAGAAACGTTATCTTATGAGCAATCTTTAATCCGGGCCAAGTTTATTTTTGTAGTTTCCCATTCAAATCTATCTCTGATTCTGCTAGACGAACTTTTCTGAACATCCTGTACATTTTCACTATAACACCTGAATAAATATTTTCAGTAATGTTGAGTAATAAGTCTAAAAATAATTGTATTATTCACAAGTAATAAATTATTGTAACTAATAACAACTATCACCACTAGTGCTTATCAACTGAATTGTCCATTCTTAAATGAGTAAATATTGACACTATTATAAACGAATAAATTCGTCTATAAACCTACACACGCAACCGCGGAATGACTCTTTGTTTGTGGATACGATAAATTTTAGATTGGAAACGTACTGTGATGTGTAGGTACCTACTTTAGTTAGGTATTGGAAATTTGCCAAGCCAGTTCGGTCGTCATCTCAACTCTAACCTTCATAATATTTACGTTAACTATTAGTAGGTAATAAATATTTACCTATTTAGTAAGATTTACATACAAGTCTTGCTTGACCAGATACTTACCAGACTAAATATAGGAATTAGAATAATAAATTATTGTCAGATCTACATTATAAATATTCATAGTAGATAATTTATTTTATTAAGTAATGGAATATTCCAAATGTTGCCGTATTTATGTGTCTATCGTCATGAGGCTTCGCGAAATCGCGATACAACACGATACACGCAGATGTAGCTCAAAATGATCGGCTATCGTAATGTGAGATCGGCCTACGTCCCAGTCAAAGAAGTTTTTCTTTAGTGTCCGCAATTATAATAAAATGTATTTTTGTGACTGTATGGTTCGGTTCCCACAGACAAACCGTAAAAACGGTTTTGTGGGGCATAGTTATAAGTTAAGATTTTGTAAACTTTGTTTATAATAAATAAATAAATAATCCCAGTTTTGACAACTGGGCTATCTATACTAATATTATAAAGCTGAAGAGTTTGTTTGTTTGTTTGTTTGGTTGAACGCGCTAATCTCAGGATCTACTGGTTCGAATTGAAAAAATCTTTTTGTGTTGGATAGTCCATTTATCGAGGAAGGCTATAGGCCCATGCGAAGCCGGGTCGGGTTGCTAGTAAGAAATATAAACGAACGAATGGCTGTATCCAAAAGAAAAAGCCGGACAAGTTTGAGTCGGACTCGCTCGGGTTCCGTACATACTTTTTGTATCATGTTTATCCATACTTCTATACTAATCCATACTTTAATCTACCATATATTATAAATGCGTTTTTTGCGACATAAACGGCCGTATCTTTTTTTCACGTAAACATGGAGGGTTGATTTTTTTTACAGCATCAAGGGACCGTAGACTTGAGTATATGGTTATAATTTCATTTCGATACATCCACGCGTTCCCGAGATAAAGGGTCTTGACAGACAAACAGACAGACGGACAACAAAGTCATCCTATAGGGGTTCGGTTTTTTACTTTTGAGGTACGGAACCCTAAAAACAATGTAAAACCCCCGCATGTCTTAACACGATATTTTTTAATATTTTTTAGCAAGAAAAGCGTACGAATCATTTTCATTTATTAAATTTTTATACTAGCTGCTGTCCGCGACTTTGCTCCCAGTGTTTATTATTATTTATTTTTTTGGGCTAGGTACGTTATTGCGTGTACGCAGAGCAACACACAAAAGTTTTATCACAATCTGATCAACGTTTATGGAACGCATAAGGACAAACATACAAACATTCTATTTTATTTATATAGACTAGAAGATACGAAATAAATAGGTACATTAACTCGTTTAAATAATGGCCTTTCTGTTTATAACAATGATGTTTATAATCCTTTGCCAAAATTCTATCTGGTGGTATCTATGGTATTTTGGATAATCAATTCTATGAAAACGTTCACTATCAGTATTGGCTGTCGTTGTATCGAATAAAAAACCGAAACCTGTCGAGGCTTTTTTTCAATATTTACCTACCTACCTACATGTACGTCGTTTGCAGTCATATAAAATTTAAATATTATTGCCTAAACCTGTAAAGGATTTCGACCGAATTCGGCACAACTATGGAAATGATTTGAAATTATATTATAGGATAAAAGGATAATACTTTTGGCTACTATTTAAACTGCAAAGGCCGTAGATTTATGCAACGGTTTGTACAGACCACAGGCAAATCGATGGCATAGGTACCTCTTGATACTAAGGTTTCAGTGTAAGTAAACAGCTCACAAATGCAGGGGTTCCCAAACTGTGCGTCGCGACTCGCGGCGCTATACTGAGGCCTAGCGCGACTTGTATCACGTACTTTTTTTGTTAAACGAATTCAAAAATAACTAATCATGAGTAAAATCTTACATAACAGTTTTAAGATCAGTCTGCCCTTGTCGGATATTCAATATTTAACAGGGAAAAGCAATTTTATTACTTAGTATTAACTACAAACATAATTTTTACATTCGTTTTTTTTTGTCAAAAACTCATTCAAATTATAATAAACATTATTAATTATCATTTTTTTTAATTTAGTTTTAAACAAATTTCTATTTAATTCCTTAATAGTTACTGGTAAATTAGTTATGTAAGTGCTTTTATAATACATCATATTTTTAACAGTGGGTAAAATTATATTATATTTATATTGCTTGCGAATGTTTCTCTTTAAGTCCGATTTTAAATAAAAATAATACATAAATAAAGTAACCTTAATGTCTGCTAGAGCTACACAAAGATCTTCTTTTAAAAGGGCGTCGTAAAAAAAATACAACTCATATAGGGAGTCGCAGTGTGTAAAAGTTTGGGAAGCCCTGCACTAAAGGATAATTTGATACCGAACGGCTCGTGTTGCATCTGCTGTACTGTTGAATGCACCCGTAAGCACAATGTTCTGCGTGCGATCCATTGAGCGCTGCCAAAAATAAAAGTCGTTTTTCAGCAATATCTGTTTGCTTATGTTACTTAGTTTAATGGGCAGTGGGTAGGAATGCGTAGGTAACAGTTGTGATGTGATTTAACTCCACCACGTATAATACCGCAAAGTCAATTACCGTCAAGCGTTTGATTGCTTATTATTCCATCCAAAATACCTACCTGCCCATAGTAGTTTATTACTACACTTCACTACCTCAAACAAACAGTTGTGCTTGATGCTGTTGTGCACTGAGACAATCATAGCTTTATTATTTGGCTAAGAATCCGGAATCCAACCATCTCTTAAAATAATTGTACACACAGCTCCAGAGAAATCTCACCCGGCGTAGGTGAGAAATCTCAGCCGGAGAGGGTGAGATTTCTCTGGAACTGTGTGTACAAAACATTGGAAGTATACATAAACATTTGTAAGATTTTAAACTATTTATGACGAAAAGTAATATAGAATACGACATCAACATTCTAAGTGAGTGTCGGTTACAAAATTCAGACGTAATACCAAGAATTGAACAATACGATATACAATAACATACTCTAAAACATATCAATCAGAATAGTGCCTTCAAATTCTTCAATCTTTATTTAACTGTGGACAACAATATTGATGTTGGTACCCATAACGATGAATCAAAATCTTACGACTATCTAGATCTACATGGAACCCATTGTCACTTACCTAGTCATTCTCTTCCTACTCGTTTCAACAAATCTATTGATTACCGTTTTGTTAAGTCTAACTCTAAAATGCTGACTGTGATTTGTGAGTCATCTGCACGAATATCGGTCATCTGTGACTGATCATAGCTGTATATATTTGAAAATATATTTATCACAATAAAGTACTAAGTATATTCAACAAACGTAAAGAGACTTTTAAAAAACTTAATTATATTATGATATACTTAATTAATGAAATTAGCAACAGTTTATAAAAATTATATCTGAAATAATTAAAAAAAGCACCCGTATAACTGCAATACCAAATAGACAATAAACTCGTCAACAATGGATAGCACCTCCAGATACGTTGGATAAAACACACACTACTAAGGCACTTAAAATCACCAAATGACCAAGACCTAGAAACTACCTTTAAACGTTATCGAAACCATTGTAACAATATTCTACATAATTTAAAAATGAACACGATAAACGTAACTTAAATGACAGTAAAAATAATAGAATGTTATAAAGCGCGTATGTAATTTTAATGTGTTGGATAAATCTAAATTACTAGAGTCGTTAAGTGTTAGGTCGGCGCCGCAGGAATCAATAGTCTATGCTAATCTTTTTTTTTGTTAATATAAGTGCTAAACAATCTAAAAATATTTTACATAAATTAAAAATAACTGAAGATGACCTAGTCAAGGACTTTAAGTACAATCACAATCCATTGAACTCATTTATGCTTTTGGAAACAGATGAATTAGAGGTGCATGCAATAGTTATGTCACTGAAAATACTACTGGTTGGGATGGCATATCATCACTATTTATTAAAAAGTATATTGATATACTAATTACACCGCTAACTTATTTAATAAACTTGTGTTCAGGCAAGTTCCTAAACGCACTCTAGGACTCCATTGGTGTGCGTAGTTGGTGTCGAACGATAGTTAATGATATTGTACTATATATGGTTTTAGAAAAAACAAATCACCTGTGGAGGATTTTGTGTGTGGATTTTTTTCTGTATTGTACTATATATGGTTTTAGAAAAAAAACAAATCAGCTGTGGAGGATTTTGTTACCAAAATAGCTAGGAATCTTGATTGTAAGAAGAAGTGCATAGGTGTATTTTTAAATTTGGCCAAGCCCTTCGATACTGTTTCATTTTCTTTACTGATTCGTAAATTAGTCTAAAGGCATTAGGGGTCTGCCACTAGATCTTTTTAAAGATTACTTTAGTAACAGGACACAAACATTAAAAATCGGAGGTACTACTAGCTCAAAATTTAAAATTGATTTTGGAGTACCTCAAGGATAAGTACTTGGACCTAGTTTGTTCCTAATTTGTGTCAATCATTTATTACATTTGCTGACGATACAGTGATTTTATTTCAAAATTCATGATAGACACAAGTCAAAACATCAGCTGAGAATGGGCTCCGAAAAATAATAAGATTGCTTGACTATAATTTACTCACGTTAAATTAGAAAAATAAAACAAGTACATTACTTTTAGCATCAATAAAAATCTACAGCTACCACCAGATTTCCTTCCTTAATACTTACTTAATCTTAAGTTGTGGGTAGTATACAATGTAACAGTTACGTTGATAGATAAAAAAAACTTGAGAGGTGTCAAGGGACACCCGGATGGAACGAAGTTCCTTTCGATTAATTAGTGAAGGAATTGTAATAAAATTTTATTTTTTTTAAGTTATAATAATATTTTTTTTATTATTAACAAATATAATGTAATTAAAAGACAATTTAATTAAACGTGCCCGTTTATGTATCGAGCGAAATGGACTCCATATTGAGCAGTTGCTTCGATACAGGGAAGTGTAAATTTTATACCTAATAGGTAAGTTTTTTAATTAAGCCAAAGTTGATTAAAACTGTGTTTGTGAATAGCTCTAATTTATTTAAATAGGTTACCTATAGCACCTATAGGTACCTACGCCTGCCTGCCTTTCTTTTTCTAGCAAAAGAGTACCTACTCACTTACCTACTTACAACTACAAATAATTCGCCAATGGTAAAAGTAAGTACCACTACCTACCTAGGTACCCACCTAAGCTCCCACTGGCTTAATTTAAACCAAAACATTTTAATCAAATAAAAAAAAATATTATTGTCGCTAGTAAAACCTAGAGAAAAGTACTCTGTGACCTAGAGCGATAAGGTGCAGTGGTTACCTACTGACGACCGCGACCGATAGAAAGCTCATGATTACCAAACCCAAACTTTCAATAGGTACCTACTAAACAAAACATAGAAGTAGGTACAGTAACTACCTACCTACCTAACCTACGTATTCTATGGCTTAATTATCGACTTAAAATTTACACTCGTTTTCACAATCCACACAGTCTCACAGTGAAAGGTGGATTTATCTCGTAGGTCGTTATCATCGGAATTATCACGCAATGATAATTCCGATGTCATTGAGGTAGGTACTGTAGAGACTTGCCCAGCAGAGAGGCTTTATGTAATGAAGCCATAACTATTTAGTCTATGGTTAGAACCGTCTGGATACCTTAGGAATATACCTATATTTGAATGATGTAGAAGATAGTTTTGATACTATGACATGGGATGTCAGTGTTACTCCCGGCCAAGCTCAATGCTGCGGGCTACTTTAAGTTTTCCTCTCGCTAAATCTGATTAATATAATCTTCTACAAGTCGATCATATCTTTTATTCAACGTAGCTTAGACTCACGATAGTTCGCAAAAGCTACTAGTGTAACCTATGTGTTACAAATTGGTGGAGGCGCCGGGTAGAAGTATTTTTTTCAGATGCGCAGAGCGAGTGCTCGCCCCCAGAGCATTTAATATTCCAGCAGGAGTAGCTGGAAGGCCTATTAAGAGGGCCAGATTGATGATTACGCTGGTATAGCAGCGAAGAATTGTACGTATAATCGTTCTATATTATAAAGTGCAGTGCAGACGAGCGATTTTTCGTCATCGCATAAAAGGAAATACAGAGAAGTATTTGTGTCGTTTTTCAAATGTTATTATAAACCACGATGTATCGTCATGATCGTGATTATTTCCCTGGGGAAGATATGCCCTATTATTATGGTATTCAGGGTTTGGAGTTCGATGATTTCCTCGAACAGTTCAAAGCGGTTGCACAGCGCAAACAATGGGAGGAAGCCGGTTATCCAGTACTTCTGGGTTGTTTTATGAAGAGTACTGCAAACGCCTACTACCGACTTTTCTTCAAGTATGGCATGTCTTTCGAGGAGACTTGCGATAAGTTAAGGGAAGAATTCGCTAAAGATTGGCCCGCTAGAAGGAAGCGGCAACTCTTACAGCAGCAAGCCGTAATTCCAGTAGTGGAATCGGCGAAAGAAGTTAAGTCTGTGGATATTAATGGTTCATTTTCCCAGAGAAATGAAAAAGATTGCTGCCAAGCAGGCAGTGTTGAAAAAGATGTGGTTGCTGTGTCTAGCTGTCCAGAGAGCAGCCTAGATGAAAATGAGGCACTTCGCCACGAAGAAATCATCGAACTCCAAACCCTGAATACCATAATAATAGAGATATGCCCTATTATTATGGTATTCAGGGTTTGGAGTTCGATGATTTCCTCGAACAGTTCAAAGCGGTTGCACAGCGCAAACAATGGGAGGAAGCCGGTTATCCAGTACTTCTGGGTTGTTTTATGAAGAGTACTGCAAACGCCTACTACCGACTTTTCTTCAACTATGGCATGTCTTTCGAGGAGACTTGCGATAAGTTAAGGGAAGAATTCGCTAAAGATTGGCCCGCTAGAAGGAAGCGGCAACTCTTACAGCAGCAAGCCGTAATTCCAGTAGTGGAATCGGCGAAAGAAGTTAAGTCTGTGGATATTAATGGTTCATTTTCCCAGAGAAATGAAAAAGATGGCTGCCAAGCAGGCAGTGTTGAAAAAGATGTGGTTGCTGTGTCTAGCTGTCCAGAGAGCAGCCTAGATGAAAATGAGGCACAGGAGTCGGTCTCGTCCCCTCTAGAACACGAGGAAGAGAAGGATGAATCGGGTCAGTCCGGTCCGATTATTTTATTAAGTAGAAATCTTTCAGAGCAACCTGATGTCGAGGTGCCGAAAGAAGAAGAAGTAGTTAATGTTTTGTACCTGCAGGTACAAGATAGTGTTGTCACTGACGTTCAGGAAGAGAACTTGGTGATGGTAGAATGCAAGACGAGTGGTAAGGCATTCGATGAGGTGGACGAAAATATTGTCGTCGAGTCGTCGCGAGACATCGTCAGCGTCGTCGTCGCAGATAACCAAAGTTATATTGAAGCGAATAGTAAGGTCACGCGTGATGTGAAATTATATAATATGGTTCCGCAACCTGCTGTGATAAATAAATATATAACACGTATGAGTTTTAAATCCTTATTAATTTCAAAGCATAGGAAAATAAAAATAAAATATATTAATAAATATATAGGTCGAACTGAGAACCTCATTCCATCGAAGTCGGTTAAAACTAATTTATTACGACTAGCTTTGATGAAGAAAATATTCGGTAGTATGATCTCTCCTTTAGGTAAATTTTATTATTGTCAATTTTTGAA
Source organism: Charanyca ferruginea (assembly GCA_947361185.1). NCBI lineage: Eukaryota > Metazoa > Arthropoda > Insecta > Lepidoptera > Noctuidae > Charanyca > Charanyca ferruginea. The sequence continues at coordinate 12,349,896 of OX376073.1, read as the reverse complement.
AGATGATTTTATTTTAATTTTTATGCCTAGCTCTAAACAGTTTTGTATCATAATATCTTTTATGGATACGATTGAATTGAAACTTCTTGTTTATAATAATTCTTGACATACCTATATAGGTTACGACAAATATATTTAAATATAAACTTTTTGTCAATAATAATTCTAGGTTGTGTATTATTTGTCATTTTATTAATTATTGGTTGTTATACAGCATGGTTGCCATGGTTATTTAGGTCTGTCATGATGGACAGTTGATGCTAGATGTATTGTTATGTATGTGATTAGAAGTATTTCGACATGATAATAATGCGTGTTTTTTTGTATTTTCATATTTACTACGAGCTGAAGACTGATGGGTGAATGGTGCCCACATTTCTTGAAGTACAAAAACGTGTATCTTATTCTTTTTTTTACTTACTAGATTGTTTGATGTAGTTAGCGTAGGACTCCTACAGGCCTCGTTCACTGACGTAGCCAATTACGCTAACAGAGTATAATCTCTGCGTAAGCTGTCGATGACACGCATGGTTTATTAAGTGAACAAAGTTTGTTTCGAGTTTAGTCTTTTCTCATTTAATTGTAAACCTCGTATAGGAAGAAATATAGGTCACCAAGAAAGGAGGACATGGATTTGACCATATCATTTTGTTTAGCAGGATGCACTCTAACCTTTTCGAGAGGGTTTTGGTAGAGTGGGGTTTGGACATGATGGCATGAGCGTATTTGTTGTTCGTTAATTCTTTTAGTTGATTACCCCATGCGTCATGGATTAAACCATCTCTACAGAGACGTCCTCATTGTAATTTCCCTCTTTAGAGTAGGGACCTTCCGATAGGATTAGGTAGTTGTTAGGTTAGTTTGTTAGTAACTAGTATTGGTTTCCAGAACGTTCAGAACATGAATAAAAGCTTCTAGTCCCTTTTATTCATGAAGGGGGCGTAGCTGATATAGAGACTTGCCCAGCAGAGAGGCTTTATGTAATGAAGCCATAACTATTTAGTCTATGGTTAGAACCGTCTGGATACCTTAGGAATATACCTATATTTGAATGATGTAGAAGATAGTTTTGATACTATGACATGGGATGTCAGTGTTACTCCCGGCCAAGCTCAATGCTGCGGGCTACTTTAAGTTTTCCTCTCGCTAAATCTGATTAATATAATCTTCTACAAGTCGATCATATCTTTTATTCAACGTAGCTTAGACTCACGATAGTTCGCAAAAGCTACTAGTGTAACCTAAGTGTTACAGTACCGCCACTATTTTAGCGAATAAACTTAGGTACTAAACATATCGCCGTAGGTACCTAGTTCAAAGAGTTCGCCGCGCCGCCTTTAAATACATAAACATATTCTACGAAAAGCGAATTCGGACTTTATTTTGTAAACGTAAACGGTTAAAAATTGAAATTTTACCAAACTAGGTATGATAAAATTATTCTGAGAAACGTATAGGCTGGTGCCCGACCTGACAATAGGAGCTATGTGCAACCGAATTTCACGGTTAATGTGTAAAAATAAGGTTTTAATTCGCTCCAATATTTTCATAGAAAAGCCGCCATTCAACTAATAATGAACTCTATTTGACAGTTCCAACGATTCAATTTTTCTGTTCGAATTGTCTGCGTTTGTAAAGTAATAAAAATAGCAAAAAAGTGTCGTGACAACTTTTCGTAAGAATTTTTTCCGTCTAGCCCCCTTTTACAACGCGCGATAAGGAACTTCGTTCCAATAACTTAATTTATTACCAACAGTCAATTGATCAACTCAACCAGTTATTGAAGAAAAGCAATACAAACATCCCTTAATTACATGACGTTCATCAATTTCATAACTATATCCTGTTGAATTTAAAACCGATTAATTACCGCTCAAATATATCACAACTTATGGCCACATAATATTAATAAACAGTTCACATTTTACTCTTACATTATCGGGAATTTCACAATGACATTTAATGAAGCTCTACTATTTGTTTCTGCCACATTCAATATTAGAGATAGGCTTACAATGGAGCTTAGTTCGAGCTGATAGTGTTTGTTTTCATTTAGTACCTAAACCTAACTACCCTTTTGCTGTAAGGTTTCTGGTCACGAGTAAATGCACCATAGAAAACTATGGTTGGCGTAAATTGAGACTGGGAGAATGGCATGACACTTATGACAAGAGACCAACTTGTTGAATTGATACTGTGTTCTAACGGTTGGTAGGTAGGCTGGCGAACTTGTGCCACGTATCACACTATTTACAAAACGGGGACTATATTTCTTGTCACCAAAATGTATATTTGTCATCAAGTTGTATCACCTAATAAATAGATCTATCGCCACGAAATATTTTCGTTCTCAGATAAACAAAAAGTGTTCCCAGGTATGAATTATCAAATTAATGTTAATATATATGTAAAATAAGAGATGGATTACCAATAAAATTGTAGTGCATTAGATGAATATAAACTTCGTTCTTATAATAATAGTTTTATTACTTAAATAATTGCTTTGTGCTCAGAATGGTAGATCTGTCACCAAATAAATCTTAGGACCCTTAAGTCCCCCCTGGGGCGGGTTCGACTTATAGGTTAGGTTAGAACTGTGACCCCCTACGAGAAACAGAACCAAATCGCTTTTTACAGTCAAACTCACATATTTCTACAATACTTTGGTTAAAATGTTGGTGATCATTTACTATTTTTGGAGATCATTTACATTTATTTGGTACTAGACCCTATATCTCCATGATTTTAGGTGATTTACTGTGGAATTAATTTTATATTGTTTGGTGACTACAGTTTGGTGACAAATCTACTATTTTTACGGATTATGATTTTTACGGATCCCTATTTTTAAGTGTTTGTGTCCAAGGCACACGATCTACGAAATCGAAAAATTTTGAAGGTACACTTATGAAAAATGAATTTTTAACTTTGACCGCCACATCAAAAACAAAGATTCACCCTCGGCGCCAACGTGCGAATTACGTACGTAGAAGTCATATTGAGCATATTTTGGTTTATCATTTGTACATTATCGCTCAAAGAACCGATAACCGATGGGGAAGAAATGTTCTCGAGTGGCGACCACGAACCGGAAGACGCAGCGTTGGTAGGCCTCCCGCCAGATGGACCGACGACATTGTCAAGGTCACGGTTAACCGATGAATGCAAGCGGCAGGTTTCCGCTCGTTGTGGCGTTATATGGGGGAGGCCTTTGTTCAACAGTGGACGTCTTTCGGCTGATGATGATGATGATGATGATCTAGAATGACAAATATGTAAATTGAAAAAGAGAATTGCAAGCTATTGATTCGTATATTTCCTCAGCGTGTTATGCCTTACGCAGTCTTAGGGATGTAATAGACTTAAAACATCTTAAAATGGTATATTATGCTCTAATAGAATCAAGGTTGCGATATAGTGTTCAGTTTTGGGGGAATAGTTTTAAATATAACTGCCAGAGAGCCTTTGTGCTCCAAAAGAGAGCCATACGTACCATGGTCAGGATACCGCAAATAGAGAGCTGTCGACCACACTTTATAAATTTAAAAATTCTTACCCTGCCCAGCCTCTATGTTTTAGTATTGTTGGTGAATTTTAAATAATATCTGCATAAATATGAAACAGATGACGAGAGACAGTTGAGGAAAGATTTTAAGAACAAAATAATACCCTAACTTAATATTGTGCAGCATAGTCCTCAATATCAAGCAGTGCGGATTTTTAACAGGTTGCCATTGGACTTAAAAACCATAAGTTATAAAAGCTCATTTAAGTCAAGACTCAAAGCATTCCTATTGGAGAAATGTCTGTATTCAATAGACGATGACATATCCACAATTTATTTTTTTATTTATTTTCTTATGTATCAATTAATGTGAGACTGGGTAATATTGCTATATTATTGATGTTTTATTTTTTATATTCTGGTGTAATATTATTGAATTTTTAATTCTATTAACTTTGTAAATTGAATTGAATTTTATTTTATTGTTGTATTATTTTCCATAAGTAATTTATTGTTGAATATGTTAATTTTATGATTGTGATTTATTATGATATTTTTTTATTTCAAACACAATATGAATTGTTCCTGAAATCGAATGTATGTATTAATTTATTATTCTTATTATTAATGGTTTTGGATTATTTTTATGATGGGTTTGTTCTTACATAATTTTCTACACAATGTACTATTGTTAAGAAATAAATGACTTTATGACTTTTATGAATAAATAAATTTGTATATTTAAATAAATACAAAACTGTGGCGGTCAAAAGCTTAAGAGGAACTTATTTTTCCGAGGCACACCAACTAACGACCACGGCACATCAGTGTGCCATGACACACATTTTGCGGAACACTCAGTCTGTAGCACTCAGGAGTAACGATAGCTATAATACCTATTAGCGAGTGAAAGATTTTACAGAATCGGACAAATAATCTCGGAGATTAGCGCAAACGAACACAAACTCTACTTTAATTTATAATATGCAGTGATGATGATATTGTACGGTTGCACAAGCTATTTGGTTTACAGACAAAAATATTCATCTTTCTACTGCACTCACACAAAATATTTGATTTTATTTCATTTTTGTTTATCTTGAACACGTAGGTAGGTACCAGGTAGGTATACCTACATGCTCGAGTTAAAAAATAAAATAAAATAAATATTGATAGTGTATTAGAAACTTGAATATTTTTGCCTGTAAACCAAATAGTTTTTTCGACCATACGAGTATCGCTATATAAAATGTATTGTTTTAGTTTTCACCTTACACAGCACTTGTACATTAGCTGATAACTATGTTTTTATTCGCTGATTAAGATACAGCTACCACGAGTGCTACTTTATGTATGAATTCTAAATTCTACTGATTTCACTAATAAATTGTTAAGTCAGCGACGGGCACTAAACTAGACAGTGATTTAGTTTCATGTAAAAGTTCCGTTTTGCGTCATTCACATCAACAACCTACATTGACATACTACATCTCAGTGGATGGACACCTGCTTGTACATACATCTTTATCTTATCTCTATGAGAAACGTCTGATAATGAACGCTAATTAATTGTGGAATGTTTCTCGTCAACTGTGACAACACGATGTATGTATTTTTTATACACACAGCGGATTAGGTAATTGCTTGTGGTGAGCTCAATGATATTTTTATTATTTTTTTAATTTGCATAAGTAAATGTTTTGAATTCCAAACTATACTTGAGCCACTACAAACGTGCGAAATAAGTCATAAAACATTTTTATCGGAGCTCTCGCTCGCACTTACAGGCCTGATGGAACTGCCCTATTGTTATGTGTAACAATAAGAACGGATTTGTTTTAAAAGTTGGATATACGCCGTTGACCTTGCTCGATCGGGCGCTACCGATGAAAATGCCTCACGTACGCAATTTTCAAGTATCGATGAGGTTAAAATCCGTTTAAAAATAATTAGGAAAGTTATTTGCAAAAATAAGCCGACGGTTCCCTTAGTGTTGTTAATACTATATAATATGATACTAATATTATACATACTCTTTCTAATATTGATATATAGATCTCGGTTAATCTGTAATATGTTGTGAATTGTAATCATAGACGTCTAACAATAAGATAGCAAAGGTAAAATTAAGCAAACACTTTCTTCAAATTAAACGTAACATTTTACCACACGTACGTTCGAAACGTGAACACAACATTCAAGGAACAGTTTTTTTAGTGAAACTGAAAATATATAGAATTATGATATATGATTCCTTGACGGATCAGGAAATCATATTTTCTAGTGGTTACGGGTGCCCGCTTTTCATACACGACGTTGTGAGTTCGCAACCGGGCACAAGCAAATACCAATGTGTTTTTTTAACCGACTTCAAAAAGCAGGAGGTTCTCAATTGGAATGGTTTTTAGGGTTCTGTAGGCAAAATGGCAAAAAACGGAACCCTTATGGATTCGTCATGTCTGTCTGTCTGTTCGTTCGTATGTCACAGCCACTTTTTTCCGCAACTATAAGAACTATACTGTTGAAACTTGGTAAGTAGATGTATTCTGTGAACCGCATTAAGATTTTCACACAAAAATAGAAAAAAAACAATAAATTTTGGGGTTCCCCATACTTAGAACCGAAACTCAATTTTTGAAGTTATACTTCTTTAGGCGCGTTATGAAAAAATGATGAGAGTGAAATTTTACGATTCGCGCATGCGCGCGCACAGCGTCACACAAAATTCTCACGGGAGTAATTGTAAACAACGCCATCTCTGTCTCTGTCTCGTTGTTTACAATTCAAATTGTGCTTATATACTTTTTTAATAATGCCAAAGAAGTATAACTTCTCACGCTCGTACATAAGTACACGCACCCATTTTTTTTTTTCATTTTCATCATACCCATACGTGTGCCGTATCTATGGATAGATCTTCAAAAATGATATTGAGGTTTCTAATATCATTTTTTTCTAAACTGAATAGTTTGCGCGACAGACACTTCCAAAGTGGTAAAATGTGTCCCCCCTCTTGTAACTTCTAAAATAAGAGAATGATAAAACTAAAAAAAATATATGATGTACATTAACATGTAAACTTCCACCAAAAATTGGTTTGAACGAGATCTAGTAAGTAGTTCTTTTTTTAATACGTCATAAATCGTAAACCGCAATTTACCTTATTTGCTTTAACACACATTACTTTACTTTCGGAAGTCGGTGGCGGTAACTTTGTGTTTGTTGTTTTGTATTGCCACCGACTTCCGAAAGTAAAGTAATGTGTGTTCTGTGCTAAAGTTATTTATCACTTTTTAGTTTTTGAAGGCGGTTTTCTTTTTTTTTAAAAAGCTTTTTATTTTTCGCTTTTTGGTGTTGCATCCAAAACCATTAAAAAACAGCAACACACTTAAAAGAGATTGTAGTCCTCCAGTGATTGAAGAAACTAAAACGTCGTCTAAGTATTTTTTTTTTGGGAATTTGTTGATTTTCTCAAAAAGGGCTGTACCAATTTTGATAAAATTTATATGGGACCTTTTCGGAACAAACCCCTTTCGAACAAAAAAAGAATTTTGCAAATCCATCTATATATTATGACAGAGTTATGCCCGAACATACATTAAAGAAAAAAATATATATAAACATTCGAATTGATAACCTCCTCCTTTTTGAAGTCGGTTAAAAAAGCTTTTTAACAAAAAAGACAACCGCCTTCAAAATGTGAAAAATAACTTTCAATTCGCAAGTCGGTGGCAATACAAAACAACAAGCAAAACCAAAGCCGCCGCGGCTTGCGAATTGAAAGTTATTTTTTTACTTTTTTAAGGCGGTTGTCTTTTATGTTAAAAAGTTTTATTTATCTTTACATCTTATACAAATTCAATTGAAGTGTCTGCTTGTTATGTTAAAATAATAGATTTTGACTGAATGCTTTGAATGTAAACACAGTAATAATAAGAAAATTGTTTTTTTTTACATTTTGGTCTGTCAATCTGTTTGTTCAGGCTAATCTTCGAAACGGCTGGTCTGATTTTGACGGGACTTTCACTAGCATATGAGAATTGATGATAGAGTTAGGATGTAGGAGAAACATAGGCTACTTTTATGAGAACAAGAATTAGGGTTCCGTGCAATAAAATAAAAACGCCACAGATAACCGAAATTCACGGGCATCACCTAATATTTCATATAATACTAGCAACCCACCCCGGCTTCGCTCGGGTGCAATGTATGTCAAACTATACGTATAAACCTTTCTCTTGAATCAGCAATCATCTATACAACACGTAACATAATTAACGCACTTCCTGAAAGTAGTTTGTTCAGAATCATTTACTGAAACGATTTCTATAATTTTTAATATAGGTTATATTTTACCCCAAAAATAATTAAAACTACGTAAATAACAGTTACACTACCGCTGTACAGTCAAAACAAACTGAAATGGACCGTAAATCAAGACAATAAGACTTTTTGACTTGTACTTACATGTGTGATGTGACCACAACCTTCTTTAATAAATAAACAATGCCTAAACATTTTAAACAAAAATGCAGTATTATGATTATACCATCATATACTAATTGGGATGTCTGAGGGTGTGCGTTAATTACGTTACATGTTGTATATTGATGTAGTCGCATTTAAATTCGTTGCAAAGTTTAAAAGATCAAAGCGGACAGAGAAGCGACTTTGTTTACAGATTATCTAAGTCTTTCCTGGACATCACAGACATCGGTGAAGGAAAGTATTGTGAGGAAACTTGAACTTATAATAAATGTAGTTATGACTGCAAATCGGAAACGCACTTTGAGCAAGCGTGATTAACGCTCATGTCTTATCTGTAGAAGAAAAGGCCTTTGCCCCGCAGTAAAACAATAATAGACTGTAAAGTTGATGTAATGTAGGCAGCTAAGTAATCAATACGGTCTCTGCAAAAAAAAACTGCGTCACATGTATTTTTCCCTTTTAAAAGGTATTCATTATAAATTGAATATGGGATATTGAATTCAGGCACTGCAACAGATCTCAGAACTTTATTATCAAATAGCTTATAGCAGTAGTATTTGATTAATATTTAGTACCATGGGCGACCGAGCTTGGCTCGGTAATTTTTTTTCGTGTTTTTTTTAATGAAACCTAGCTAGATCGATTTATCGCCCCGAAACCCCCTGCATACTAAATTTCATGACAATCGTTGAAGCCGTTTCCGAGATTCAGATTATATATAAACAAGAATTGTTCGTTAAAAGATATAAGATATATTGTAGACTAGCTTCTGCCCGCGACTTCGTACGTGGATCCTGTTGCTTATGCCAGCGACAACGGGGTCGGCAAAATCGAAGATCTGAAACGTCTGATGTCGAATTCTAAGAGCCCGGTGACGGGAAAACAACGGGATGCGCGAGATGATTCGAGACGTTCAAAAAGTACAATTTTGAATCATACCTCCGATGGCGAAATATGTGGAGTAGTCAATCATAGGAGTATACGTAAATGAACTCCGTTCCTTATCAACCCAAGGACGGTCGCCATGACCTACGGCTATATCTTGAGACACATCCGATTCTTCAGATGATATCGACATTCTGTTCAGAGAATGTCGAAGTCGATCAGAATTCAAACGTTCGTTGCGCTCTTCTTCTGTCTCTTCATGCCGTACTCCAGCAATTCTTTTTCTCTCACTTTCTAACTGATTATGAATATTTTGTTGTATGCGTGTTCGGGACAATCTATACTATAATATTATAAAGCTGAAGTTTGTTTGTTTGTTTGGTTGAACGCGCTAATCTCAGAATCTACTGGTTCGAATTAAAAAAATATTTTTGTGTTGGATAGTCCATTTACCGAGGAAGGCTATAGGCCAATGCGAAGCTGGGTCGGGTCGCTAGTGTATGATAATCTCGATCAGCAGTTAGTCGTGCATTATTTTCATCATTCGGTTCAAAAGACCTGTTTGTAGATCACTCAAGCGTGATTCTGTATCGGTAAACGTTTCCGATTCGCGAGACAATGCATGTCGCTCACGATCAGCGGACAGTCGCGCATCACGTTCCGCAGCAGATGCGTAAATACGCTGAGAACTCAAGCGCAATTCTCTATCCGTGAACGTCTCCGACTCGCGAGACAATGTATGACGTTCACGATCAGCGGTAGCAGCGGCGGGCGGTAGACTGGTAGAAAATGCCCAAGGCATTAAGTCCGCCTTTGTACAATGTTTTTTTACATTATGTGCATAAAGTTTAATAAATAAATAAATATTCTTCACTGGTCTCTAGAGACCTGGATGTAGATGCGTAAATATGCTGAGAACGCAGGCGTGCTTCGCGATCTGAAGAGGTTTCCACGGAGCGAGTTGCAGCCTGATGTTCTCGAACAGCATCAAGTCTCTCCTGACGCTCTTCAGTAGATTCTTGGGATCTTATGATCCTCAATGTTTTAGCTCCTTTAAAACATTGGGAAAGATTTGACCTCTTTCTAGGCATGGTTATAGTTTTATTGTAAAGAATACCTGATCAAGTAAAATCTAAGTTACTGCTCCCCTGCGTTACCGGGTAGGCTACCGTGTCACGAAGATAAATGGAAAAGGAAATTAAACACCCAAATAACATAAGCCCGAAGGCATATTTATTCGATATAAATTAAAAATTTAAAAAAACCCCCAACGCAAAACATAAAAGCGATTATGTAAAAAGTAAAAAATAATACTTTTGTTGAGCCATCAAATGTTTGTTCGTTGAAATGGCGCTATAATGTCGCGGCGGGGTACCGCTTAAGTAAGTCAGTCCCTCAATTTCATTCACTGTCTATTAATTTACCAGCATTTCCGACCAATTTGCTTCGATATTATCAAATTTTTGTTGCTAATCTAGTTGTTAATCTTGTTGCAAATCTAGTTACCATCAGTTCGCTATTTTAGATATTTAGTTATTGCTTTAAACTTAGCGGTACCCCGCCGCGACATTATAGCGCCATTTCAACGAACAAACATTTGATGGCTCAACAAAAGTATTATTTTTTACTTTTTACATAATCGCTTTTATGTTTTGCGTTGGGGGTTTTTTTAAATTTTTAATTTAATTTTTATTTTAATTTTTTTAAATGTAATTTAGTTTGGTTTTGTGTGGTCAGTGTGGTCACCTATAATAATATGTTTGAAAGCAAAGTAAACATCCGGTATGCGTCTAAGATCCCTACCGCAGCAAACAAAAGAGCTGATAACTTTAAAACTGCTGAACCGATTTTGATGAAACATGTCTAAGAACCATCGCTAGAGAAACTACTTTCAAATAAAAAAACCGCATTCAAATCGGTTCACCCGTTAAAGAGCTACAGTGCCACACAGACACACAGACACACAGACACGTCAAACTTATAACACCCCTCTTTTTCGTCGGGGGTTAAAAATAAAAATTAAATGGGAATTTTGGTCAGTAGAGTCAAATTTTCAATGATATACCATCGTCATCAAAAATCAGTCCTGAACTGTTACCGCCTTCACCGCGTGGAGGTACTCCCAGCTTATGTTATTTTATACAGTGAAATTAGTGATAGCTTTGATTTTCACATCAGATGTTTCTGATCTTAGATTTTTATAAGTCAACAGAAAATGCCCATCAGACCGAACAACTTTTGCTAAGACGTCATTCTTATATGTGTCATGGTGTAGCTGGGCTCTTGGAGTTCCACATCAGGTGTTCCAGATCTTTAAATTTATTCTCTCAGCAGAAAATGCTCATCACGTGGAACAATTTTTGCTATGGAATCATTTTTGTACCTCTTATAGTTTAGCTGGTCTGTTGCGGTTCTGCATCAGGTGTTCAAGTTTCCAAAATAAATTATATGTTGCCCAGATCTCATACCTATACAACAAAAGAAAAATCATTCAAATCCGCCTAGTAGTTCCGTAGATTAGCGTGTACAAACAAACAGACAAACAGACAGAATTTTTTTTTTGGATTCGTGCTCTATTACTGTTCCTAAACCCCCCTCAATTATTTTTTTTTAATATATTCAATGTACAGACACAGTTTTGTTACTGTTTTATTATATGTATAGATAGATTAGATTTGTAACAGTACAACATTCATGAAAGAGTATTTATACATCTCTTGTTAGGGTTCCGTACAAAAAAAAACGGAACCCTTATAGGATCACTCGTGCGTTTGTCTGTGTCTGTCTATCCGTCCGTCCGTTTGTCACAGCCAATGTGCTCGGAATCTACTGTACCAAATCAGGTGAAATTTGGTAGGATGGTGTAATCCTATGACCCAAACACAAAGTAAATAAATCTTTTTTTCAAATAAGTGTAATTTTTGGCGCACAAATTAGGAATTTAAAAAATAGTTTTGTAAACCTTGCTGTGTCATATATCAATGAAAGGGCTCGTTATGAGGATCTCAAATATAATTTTGTTATTATTGTAAAATGAACAGTTTTGATTTTATTCATGACAGAAGACGAAAATTGACCATTTCACGCCCCCCCCCCCCTGATCTCCGAAACTACAGATCCTAAAATTTTGAAAAAAATACAAAATATAGTTCATTGCTTGCAGATTACAGGAAAACCTATAAGAATTCTATCAATTGAAAATATAGTGGTAAACGAACGTGAGTGGTAATACGTTCACTTACGGAAAATAGTAGTAGATTCAAAATTCACATTCAGTAAGAGTACCTATTGTAAAACATACTACGATTGAATAAAAACATTTGACTTTGCCATTGTACAGAACCCTCTCCACGCGAGTTCAACTCGCACTTGACCGGTTTTTTTTTCTGCATACTACTATCCCACCAAAAACATTTTTATGTAAAATGTTGCCAAGACGAGACCATTACTTTTCTGTTATACAATACTTCTTGTAGTAACGTAACGACTAAATAAAAGCCAATTATTTTTACTAAGGTGTAGAGTTTGTAAAGTTAGGGCTTGTAGAGTTACGGCGTGTAGAGTTAGAAGCTTGGCTCTACATGAGATCTAATAACATTTTAACAGTGCGAGCCTGGTCTCGTCTTGTCAAAATTTTATATGAAAATATTTGGTGGGATTTTACTTCTTTTTGTAAGTTGCTTAATATTGCATTTTTTTTTCATTTTAGAATATTTTTGTTGTTTGTGTATTAATACTAGCTTACATACCAAATTTCAGCTTTCTAGGACTTCAGGAAGTAAGAATTTTGATGATCATCAGTGAGTGAGTCAGTGATGAAATCGGGGTTTTTTAGATATCAATAAAATCCAAAGTTTATGAGCTATGCAATTTAAAAAAGTCTACTATTGACATCATATAACGAGAATTTTATTTATCTGGTATAATCCAAACCCAAGTTATGAGGGTTCAAAAAAACGACGAAGTGCGTTGGTGAAAAGGTAAAATAAAAAATAAAAATAAAAAAGGTTTATTTAGGAACATAAAAACAGTTGGCAAATAGTGACTTATAGAATACGATGATAGCCGCAAAAGTTTATAACTGTGTCGCAGCTATCAACGCCCGTATTAGCAATTAGAAAACAATGTCCCAGACATAATAGTATGCGAAATAGTATAGGTATACATTTATTTAAAATAAAAATGTAGCATGCAGATGTATAGTGTGTGTTGTGTGTGTGAGGTGTATGTGTGTATGTGTGGTGTGTATGTTTGTGCGATGTGTGTGTTTGTGGTGTGTGTGTGTTTGTGTGGTGTATATGTGTATTAGCACTAGTTAAGATTCCACAATTTTCTCAGTATCATTGTACGAGAGTGTTTTTAACCATACAGTCAACTTCTTTCTTAGATCATTTCGTTTTAGGTGGTAAATATTAACGAGTCTATTAATTTTGTTGTACATTTTAGGGCTCATAAATGTGAACTGCCTTCTTGCAACTGCTACTCTACAGGGAACGATTTTGCAGACTCTGTCTGAGAGGCGTCTGGCCGTACTAAAATTTGGGTCGTAAGGTACAAGGTTGTGTTTTCTGAGCACAGATTGCAGTATGAAAATTTGCCTAACCGTAAGCACGTTACAATCTGTGTAGAGGTCAGAGGTTGGGTAGCGGATTGGTTTCCTAGAAAGAACCTTTAGTACAGCCCTCTGTGCTCTTTCTAGTCGGAGCATGGGGGTTTTTTGGGCTCCTCCCCACGAGGTCACACAATACCCCAGAACTGATTGGGCAAGTGCAAGGTAAACGGTTATGAGGCATTTAAAGTCAGCGGCCCCCCTTAGCTTTTTAAAAACGTAGATTAATCTACGGATGCGCGTCACTAGTGAGTTGATCTGCATTTTCCATTTTAGGTGGTTGTCAATGATTACTCCTAGATATTTTATGTGGTCAGTACGATCGATGGGTGTACAGTTGCAGTTGTAAGAGTTCGACGGCGTGCAGCTGTGCGCTTTAATTTTAAGGGAATTTGGGGGCTGACTTTGAATGCCTGGTGTTTGGTGGTTATACACTTTGTCTTGCTGATGTTAAGGGTCAAGAGGTTCGTGTTCAACCATTTCATGACCACGCTTAGAGCACTCTCAGCTTTATCAAAGGTGTCGGACCAGTCATTGCCGTGAATGACAAGGGCTGTATCATCGGCGTAAGCTATTATTTTAGAGTTGGGCAGGGACAGTTGGCACAGTTCGTTCACGTAAATGAGGAAGAGGGTTGGTCCAAGGACACTACCCTGAGGCACACCAAACGTTACGTTCTGTTCTGTACTGGTGTAATTTTCAATTTTAACTACCTGCTTACGGTTTTCTAGGTAGCTGCGGAAGATATCATGAGCAACGCCACGAATTCCCAACCTTTCCAGCTTTGTTAGCAATCTGGGGATAGAGACGGTGTCGAAGGCTTTGGAAAGGTCCAGGAAGATGCCAAGCGTTTTGCGTTTATTATTTAAATGGTTTGCTATTGTATCTGTAAGGTCCAAAACTGCATCGTCTGTAGATCTTCCATTTCTGAAGCCAAATTGGTTGGGAGCTAAAATGTGGTATTTAGTGAGAAAACTTGTAAGTCGAGCATTAATTACTTTTTCAAATATTTTGGAAAGTGTGGAAAGGACCGATATAGGCCTGTAGTTAACGACACCGCTGCTATCCCCAGATTTAAAAATTGGATGCACTATTGCCGTCTTGAAAACATTTGGAAATACACCCGTCGATAGGCACAAGTTAAAAATATGTACAAGAACGGGAGCAATAATGTGCCTAGCAGCCTTTATGACAGAGGACGAGATACCGTCATAACCTACAGCACACTTGTCCTTTAGGTTTAGAATAAGTTTATCGATTTCATCCTTGTCCACGTCATAGAGAACCATTGACCCTTGTGGGGAAGAAATGGAGGAGCTCTGCTGAGTATCTGCATTGGATAGGGATGGGTCAGGTTGACGGATTTTTGAAGCTAACGTACTGCCGACAGTGGCAAAATATTGGTTGACTTCGCTGACTGACTCTGTGGGATTGTCGCAGAGTTTTAGCAGCTCCGAGGCAGGCGCTTTGTTAGATTGATCCAAATTTGCCACTTGTCGGATAAGTTGCCATGTCGCCTTTGGATTACTCTTGGCCTTCTGAAATTCCGAGGTTTCGTATTCTTGCTTTAGTTTTTTAAGGAGATTGTTACAGTGATTTCGATACCGGAGGAAAATAAGTTTGTGTGTGTCATTTTTCGGATTCTTCAAACATATCCTAGAAAGATTATCTCTATGTCGTATACATCTCAGAAGGCCAGGTGTAATCCATGGCTTTATAATACGAAGTCTACTAGGGATTACCAAAGAAAGAGTATGGGATTTTATAGAGGTAGATATGAGAGAGACAAGGGATTCAGTAGCTAGATTTGGGTTTTGATACTCAAAAATAGGAGAAAAATCTGTATTATTTAGGTCACTTATGACCTCAGCAATGTTAGTTTTTTGGGATATTTTTTTGGGTGTTTTGATTGGAATAGTTTGGTCGCAAAAGAGGAGTACAGGGAGATGGTCTGTTATGGGGCAGTCAAGTACCAGGGTAGTGGCGGAGTAGGGAGACTTCAGAAATACATGGTCGAGACAGTTTGTGAGTCTGGTGGGGAAGGTCTGGGCCGGGAGCATTGCATGTGAAGCTGTCGTATTTAAGTATTCGTCCGAATGTGCGTCAAGACTACTCGGTACAATATTTATATTTATGTCTCCAATGAGGGCAATGGTTTTGTAGCTTGTAAGTTGAAGAAGTAGCGCGTCCAGACTATTAAGAAAGGGTGACAGGTCTCTATACGACGGGGATCGATATAACGCGACAAGTGCGACCTTATCATAAAATTTAAGAACAAGGCAATTTGACTCGTTGAATGAGGGGTTTTCCACAGAACACTTTAATTCTTTTTTCGTATAGGCAATAACACCATCGTTCTGGTTTATAAAAGAGGAAGCATGACTTTCGTATCCTGGTAAAGATGGAATATTAGTACATTTGCTCAGCCAGCACTCAGATAATAGGATGATGTCTAGTGAAATCTTTAATCTAGTCATAAGTACTAAGAGGTGGTTGAAATTACAGCTAATGCTACGAATATTAACGTGAAGTATTTTTAAACCAGTTGTCGTGTCTTTGAGGAAATTACAGCATAACTCTGGCGAGGAAATAAACGAATTCGAGACAGAAACCTGCTCAATCTCCGAGCTAATAGTGTTTAGATCATTCATTTTCTGTTAATAGAACAGACAAGGGAGTGCAAATACCGAGGGAATGTACAGACGTGGAGATACTCTGTAGGTAGGTACGTGGGGAAAATACATAGCGTAGGGTTATTTATTTTTTGAAGTTGTAGTAGAATATGATGGAAGATTACGAGAAGAGTATTATCGTGGTGTTCGTGTAAAATATTTTTAAGGAATTTTGATGTGTGATTGTAGTGTGTTAAAAAATAAATGGTACTAGCAGTAACAATAACAATAGGAGTGACTAAGCTAATATACAAACGGTTTAAAAAATACAGCAATGAGTGATATACTGAATGTTGACCATTTAAGGAAGTATGATTTAAAAAAGAGGTTAGTCATGTGGTCTTCAAGATATTAACAAGATCGGCTTCAGATTTTATTTCCAGATGCTTGGAGCCCACTCTCTCACGAACGTAAATCCTGCCATGCTTCACCCAGCAGAACTGGTAGTTGTTTGATTTGGCTGCATCTCGGGCAAGGAAAAAGAGCCTTTTGTTTCTCGCAGATAAGTTCTCGGATATAAATATCGGCTTCGCGGGACCACTAATTTTGAGGTGTTCTGTGGTAACCTTAAAACTGTTCTTAATGTGCTGCCTGAAATTAGCTAGAAATTCTTCTTTACGTAGAACTGTGGTGAAGTCTACTATGATCGTCTTGTTCGCCGGGTCTTTCGTCTTTATTCGAAATACGTCGTTTATTTCGATCGGCTGAATTTCCATGTTTATGATGTTGCCAGTGTTAATTACTGTGTTTAGAAGAGAGGCCTTAGTTTCAGAGGTTCTGACAGGGATATTACGAAATTCCAGGCAGCTAGATCTGGTACTTTGTTCAAAATATTCCAATTTAGTTTCCAACTTGTTTATATATGAAGAGTTTTCTTTGCGCTCATTTTCGAGGAGTTCCACTCGAGAGGTCAGGTGTTCAAATTTAGCCGTCATGTGATCAACGTTTTCGCGAATTTGATCTACTAGAGAAAATAATTTTTCGTATTTCTCTTCTTGCTGTTCCCTGAATTCACGAAACATTTCCTTTATATCGGCAATGAAAGTGGATAATTTGTTGTCATCAGCACGTTTGCGCTTTATATTTCGGAAAGTAATGGCGGGGGAAGTGTAATCAGTGGGCGATTCCGGATCTAAATTTAGGTTTGGTTCGGAAGCGCTATGTGGTGTGTTCAGCATAGGCTGTGGAGTACTGAAAAGTGCCGTAGGAGGGGTCGGCGCCTGAGTTTTCTGGGACGAGGTCGGTGGAGAACGCTGGAGCGGCATTTTATTTTATTTTAACAAATTACCACGCAAGTACCAGGCAAACAGCGCAATCAGAAGGTTGAAAACTCGAAACACGCAGGACTCCTCAGTAGTAAATGTAGGGCTCAACTTACAATGGGCGCATTCGACGATGTGGTTTAAAATAGCTTTCCGTCCAGTATAACTTGATCCCCGTCTTACTCGCACTCACTCCGATAGGTTTGTCTCGTTCACCGTTTGGCGACAGTATACGCGCCCAGCCAGGTAGAAGCAGGGTTCATTAATGATTTGCCGTAAAGTTAATGGATGTAGGGCGGGGTCAAACAAAACTGTGGTGACTCACGCGCAGGTTTGGTGGCCTCAAGTTACTCAGCTTGTTCGCCCGACGCTGTCTTGGTGGTTTATGCACTCCTATTTTATTACTCGAATATATTTACTCAATCTATTTTGTTAATTTATTTAAAATCGCGTTAACAATATGGTGAACTTAAAAGACGTCTGCACTGCTCAGAGATCCAGAGGGGAGGTAGGTAGTGCCCATAGATATATCCATGGTAGTGCCCTTGCGCTTCGCTTAGCTCGTCTTGGCGGGGGCACTACCCAGATAGGTACCTATTTGTTGTAGCGTTTAAGATAATTTATAATAAGCTAATATAAAAAAAAAAAATAGCCGACATAAATCGTATCTTTCAAAAGTTTGTTTTAACGGAGTAAGAATTATGAACATTGGAATCACTTATGAGCTTAAAATCAGTACCTCTACCATGAGTTGTCATCGAAAACTTACTCGCTAGCGTTGAACTCGCTAGCGTGCTAACGTGGATTGAATAGATTTCGATAATGCTTGCACCATGAGATTTACGGTGTCTTACGCAGGCGCTTAGGTAGGCTCGATAGATCGTGTCGTCTAGCTAACTTCACTCTACTCATTAGAATACTTTCGTCTATGCTTCACTACTTATGTTTTGTTTCTTTCTTTCCCACTAATAAGAAGAGAGACCGGCTCATAAGCTTAAAATGTACTGCTATCGCTATGCTAAATATATTAAGACAGTCAATATCACAAATAAACCGACTAAATAGAAAAGTTGACGGTTAGTGGACTACTTAAGGTATTTAGTGATTCTTGAATTTTTATTCCTTATAATATGTCGGTGTCGTCGTCTCGTCTATTCAATTTGTAATTTTGTTTGTTTACGTTGTGTCACAGAGCTGCGTTGTATGGTTTAAAAGTTTACAATTAGATTAAAACAGATTATTTAATACAATGAGGACCAGTGTCTCACAGTTTCAACTGTTGGTGGAGTTCATGGAAAGGTGTGTTTCAACTTTCTATTCAATATAGATATTGTATGGATTGTTATAATTATAAAATAAATAAATCAATAATTTACGTTTCTAATATTACTTACTATTATAAATTAATGAGAAAGTTTGTGAGGATGGATTTTTGTTATTCTTTGACGCAAAAATAGATGACTTACTTACTTACTATACTTTACTTTCTATTTTATTATTTAAAACGTAAAGTTACAAAATTCCTCAACGCAGGTAGATAAACCAAGCCACTTAAACTTTAAAAGTGTATTATGTCAGCTTATTAGCTAAGTTCAAGTGTCTAATATAAAGATGTGAGGAATGCAACAAATAAACAAAAAAATATGGCTATGAATATGATATGACCAAATTTAATTTGAAGGCACAGCTTGCTATTATTTAAAATAGAAATAAAAGTTTAATAAACTTTTTTCACTTATATTTTCTAATTGGTATCCAAAATGAATTCTCATTTTGGCTTGAAATTTACTTTGTTCACGTCGTTGATCTTCAAATTCAGCGGCCACTTAAATATTCCATGCTAAATAAGCTCTTGCAGACATTATTCTGACTGTATTAGACTCAAAAACGTATATAATTTTATGTAAACATATGTTTCACCCGTCAAAATGCTAGTGAGCTACGTAACTACTGTCGTAAGCGTATTGTTCGATAGCTTCAGTGAAATTAGTGACTCATGGTACCATTTTGTATGGTGTCAGCTGAAAATCGTTAGCGACTATCGAATAGATTACGTTAGGTTTTTAACCTATCGTAATCTATAGTGCTCATGGTACGAATTTTAGTTCTTTCTGTGACCGCTAGGGGCGCTGTTCAATATTTCATACAAATAATTTACGGAGACGCTAGCGAGTTTTGGCTGTGTAAACTCATGGTAGAGGTACAGGAGAGCTCAGACTACAATCAAGGAATTATTAAGTAACAAACTCCGTCTGCAAAAACATCTTTCACTCGCGTGCCTCAAGATAAAGTTTGTGAATTAATTTGCCAAATAACGTCGAAACACGAGATTTAAACTTACCATCCAACTTTGCTTGTTAAATGTTAATTGTTATCAAACGGAATACCTTATTAGACTTTCTTGAGATAAGAATATTGATCACCCATGATTTGTTTGAATTTTCCTTCAGCTAATAATTACCATTTCTTCGTTCAAGTTTCCAGCTACAGAACACACGAAACACAATAACCCTTAGAACAGCTGTGTTTGACAAGTCTCCATATTATATGGACCCTAGAATATATATCATAAATTACCCATAAATATAATGTACAGTCGCAAAAAATAACCCTTTAAAAATAAATTAAAGATGTATCTGATTAATAAAGCCAAAATATATTCAAATAATGATTACTTAAATGATAAATGCAATTAAATTAATTAGCTGTCATAATGTATTATTTATTCGTCCGTATTTTTTGTAATTATAATAGATTTTAATTTGTCCACCTCCTCAGGTAGTATATGGTTTTAAATTATATTGTTTTATTTTTCAAGCAAATCAATGATTTGATTTAAAGATGGACTGCTTACAATGTTCCCTCAGCCAAGATATTGATAAACTTGATAACATGAAATTCAATTTTTAAAACGAAATCATGAGGTCGCATTACTTACTGCAGGAAATGGAATGTCGCCGATTTATTTTAACCACCTCGACTTGTTCCAAGCCATTAGCTTTTTCAATCCAAAGATGAGTGTAAAGTGGTAATGATAACGTGAGAATTATTTGTTAGATATTGTTCGTCCCTTATCCATTATTCAATTTTAATTGGTAACACATTTTAATGAATAGCTCGTGTATGTACTATGATTTATCGAGTGAATCAGAGATAAGGGCCAAGTTTAGTAACCTTAAACATACCTTTTAAAAAGCAATGTAAATCTATACTGCTATACTATATGATAACGTTTGTTTGTTATTATGTGATTTTGTTTATAGAGGTAATAATAATATCTGAAAGTCCTGGGTCTATTACAAAAATCTTTCACTGACAATAAGCTATACTAATAACGAGTGTCGTAAGATAATATGGTATACTTGACTTCTACACAAGCGAAGACGCGGGCAGACGATAGTAACTAATATTTGCATTACTTTTAGAATTTCCAGAGATAAATTAATAAACGTCCCCAAACACAAATGGACGATCATTTAGCAAATGTCTATGTCCATTATTTTAACCATTAAAACAATTATTCTGTTCAACGACGAATACAAAAGAAACCCTATCTTTCAATTGATGTGTTTCATTGTCAACAGATACAAAAGAGTACTCAAGTTAACGAAAATAAATAAAAGGATAAAAATGACCTGCATAAATTACGTCACATAAAACATATAGGCAGGTCTCATACCCAATAAACATACCTGCCAATACATTCAATAGGGCAAGACTCAGACGAATAGTTTCAGCGTATTGAGAAGGGATGTGAAAACAGTTTAAGTAAAAAGGATAAGTGTGTTTTCGTAGCATGTGTAGAGAAATTCGACACCCACTCCGCTATTTACGGGCGATGGTGCGATAAGCATTTTCTCTTTCAATACCATCAAAGAGACTGGCCGCCTATTCAGGGCTTCACCCGACAAAATGTAACATATAAAGGGTATACGAAGATTGCAACGCTGTTTCTGACTCGCTTCGCAAAAAACACTGTTAAAATCCATTTCTATCGTACATCATTGGACTTACAGTTTGTTTCGGGGAACTTTTTCATTTATAGATCACGGAACGAAACATTATCCGAGCGTTGTCGAGTGCTGATGAAGCCCATCAAATCATTTGTCGGCATAGCGACGCCAAACTTCAGCTATTATTCCGGTCGGTTTACTAAAACAAAAGTGCTCTTAATTCTTGATCTGGGATTTCATGTGATCATTACTTTCCTCGGTTGGTTTGGCTGGGCTCGCGGCTGGATGGAAGACTCGTTCCTTGTGACAAATTAAATTTTATCAAGCTACAACAATGGTCCTTGGGCATTATGAAGCGTAATCCCTTAAGCGGGGAGACGTCTAAATATCTGAAAAGCAAATTAGGCGATCGCGCTTTCGAGGGCTATTTATAAATTATGCTCGACGAAATTTTGTGCTCCGGTTGTTAAATAACTTGTACTAGATAAATGTCTGGAATGGAAGTAAACCGTCTGGCAAACAATAAAAATATTTCGTAAAATGTTAGGAGCTTTTCACTTTCGCTGACTGTTGTGTAAATGTCTGTGCCGTCTGTTGACGTGTGCATTTCAACTTGACCGTTTTCCACTTTCCTGTGTGGATTGTGGAGAATGTGAACCATTTTCACTGCATCCATATTTGTATATCCTAACGTTTGGTTTTCACTTATCATGTCACATACTTTAGTACTTTATTGATGAAAAAACAGACAGAAGGCCAACGTTTCATAACCGAATAAGAAAAATACAACCACGAATTTTTAAACAAGAAAAGTTGCCTATCATCACCTGGCTTCAGACACCTAAACTTACCATCAAGTTAATTTAACATAAACTAGTTATTTAAATTGTTATGTATCTACAAAAATGGCTGTAGTTCCGCGGGAACGTCGAAAGCGGCGGAAGCTTTTTCGCTCGTAAATCCAACGAACGAAGCTCTTCCGCTCCCACGCCCGCTCCCCGATTAAATTCTCCGACATTAGCGCATTCATGGCAACAGATAATATATTCAATCGCCTCGACTGGATCTCTGTTCAATTCATTGATTTATTCGTTTGACACTTTATTTAGTTGGATTATGAAGTTTTATCTTTGTATTCAATTATGCTGAGCTTTGCCGCTCCGTTGGTAAGTACTCTAGAGTCTAGACGCAGAACGATTGTACAGCATGAATTTTGATTTGAGTACAGAATCGTCTCATTCAATCTGTCAGTTTTGAAATAGTTCTTTCATGTCACTTGGATTTAGATTTAGATAACGAACTTCAGTTTTGAATTGAGATTTTGTTTAATCTAGGGTTAATCGATTAGAGTTTTGTCTGTTCCGTGATTTAGTTATTAGTTTAAATAAATCAGTTGGTTTACAAAATACATTGTATAAAATAGAACGAAGGATCGGACAAGGTAGCTGAAATGTACCGACCTGGTTTCAACTTACTTTAAATAGGTTAGAACTTTCGGACTTAATCAATTTATTTTATCAATGACAATAACAATTATAATCATCAGGTAAATAAAAGACATAACATCAACATGACATCTAGATAAATTCCGCGCGGCATTTATTATCTTTCACAAAGTTACGTAATTTTCATCTCTATATCTGTTACATTTTAGTTCATTATCAATTCATAAATTAAAACTGCTTAAACATCTTGCTGACCCTAGATAACCCGTCGTAATAGTAGATACGTAATATTATGTCGCTACATGTTGATGTAACTTTATTTTCCCAATTTTTACTTTGGTCAGTAAACCAGTTTTGCTAAAAATTTTAAGATAGGTAAATCACTTATCGTCCTATAAAATAATGGTAATGGAAGAACAAACACAATAGTGCCTCCGTTAATACAACGCGGATGTTTACGCTCGCGAGTCACAGGCGGCCGCAAATCAGAGGTAAATCAGATTCGGCCATCCATTGGCAATACATTATTTTGTGATAGCAATCAAAATGGTGGACGTGACCTTATGTGGCCCTTAAACGCTTTTACCTATAGGGAACAAAACTGGTTGTTATTTGGATTTTATGAGATTATTTAGGTTAAAGTACCCTTAATATTTATACTCTCGTAAACTTTTGTTAATATAAATAGTCAGCTCATAACTGAATTAAAACAAATATTTTAAACTTGGATACTATCCAAAAGCTTAAAACAGAAAGCGACTATAAACATGTGGTTAACACTGCAGGCTCTGAACTACACGTAAAATTAATTCAATGGGAACAAATTATTTTACTAAGAAACTAAAAATAGCATTAAACAATAAGACTCATACGTGTTGGATTGTTCCTTCCTCATACCTCGACGTTTGTGAACAACTTTTCGATTCCTAAACTTAGAAAATAAGATTGAGCCCCGCGTCTACTGGTAATGGCTTTGTTGTGTACCGCCTCTAGTTTGACGGGTAACTCGAATTCTCTGCTAGGATATTCCCGGGATACTTCCCAAAGTACTACACGTGTCCCACTTCTAATACTTTAAAACAATTTCATCTCCAATAAAAGGACATCCTGTAAGGAATACTCATTCACCGAAACACAATAAAAGTCTGTTCATAATAATTCCCTCGCCTATTATCATGAGTCGAACAAAGAAAGTTTTGCGCAATAACCAATAATCGTTCCTTAATATCTTTCGCGTAAATGTTTTCCAAGTTCGATCATTATTTTCACCTCAGTTCACTGTTGGACAAAGATTCTTCCATAATTTATTGTCAAAGTGATTTTTTCGTTTTACAAAATGTGACTGTATTATTCATCACAGTTTGAGAACATTTAAGTAGGCATGTTAAAGTTACATTTAGCCAAAGTTCTACAATACAAAGTACTCTATGATTTACGAGTAAAGTTAGGGCGATGTGACTGAAAAGTCCTTAAAAGTACATAATATGTATTGCACCGGTATCTATCTCCCTCTCGTCGGAAAATTTTGACGTAAATAAGTAGGTGCTCGTCGTAAATGAAACAGGTTTGACAGTTTGCCGAGATTCAACCCAACTTCGACGTTCTCATTTCTGTTTGTAACACTATCCTGACGGGTGCAAGTAACTGGATCAGACTTGGCAACTACCATCTTTTCTTTTTCTTGTTTATAGCTTTAAACCTCAATTTGTAGCGTTTTACAGATGATTTTTTTTCAACCCCCCAACGTGAAAAGAGGGGTGTTGAAGACATTATGGCTGTCTCTGGCTTCGTATCTTTCTAACTGATGTTACGGTTTTAATTGCGGTTATTTTTAACCGACTTCAAAAAGGAGGAGGTTATCAATTCGAATGTTTATATATATATACTAGCAACTCGACCCAGCTTCGCATGGGCCTATAGCCTTCCTCGATAAATGGACTATCCAACACAAAAAGAGTTTTTCAATTCCAACCAGTAGATCCTGAGATTAGCGCGTTCAACCAAACAAACAAACAAACTCTTCAGCTTTATAATATTATATATATATATATATTTTTATTTTATGTATGTTCGGGCATAACTCTGTCATATTTAGACGGATTTGCAAAATTCTTTTTATGTTCGAAAGGGGTTTATTCCGAAATGGTTCCATATAAATTTTACCAAAATTGATACAGCCCTTTTTGAGAAAATTAACAAATTCCCAAAAAAATACTTAGACGACGTTTTAGTTCCTTCAATCTTTAGAGGACTTACAATCTCTTTTAAGTGTGTCGCCGTTTCTAAATGGATTTGGATGTCAAGGCAACACTAAAAAGCAAAAAATAACAAGTTAAAAAAAAAATACATAACAACAAACACAAAGCCACCGCCACCGACTTCCGAAAGTAAAGTAGTGTGTGTTCTGTGCTAAAGTTATTTATTACTTTTTAGTTTTTGAAGGCGGTTTTCATTTTTTTTGTAAAAACTTTTTTTAACAGTTTTAACAGCCTTTTCGGGGCATTACCCTAATAAGTCTGATTAGTTTAAAATCTATCTACTTGTTCTTTTTTTGGGCAAGCCTGCCACATCATTCTCAAACCACTGCAACTCCTGTAAGCCACAATCAACAGTGGCGACCACCAGAAAAACTCCGTGGCAATGAAGCCCGACGAGTTCCGGTGAAACAATACTACTGTCTTGCACCCCGCAACGAAATTAATCAGAATAGGACAGCGGAACAGTAAGAAAAAGAAACAGTCATATTTTCCACTTCACTCAATATCAAGCAAGAGACAGAACAGAACAGAACTAGGTCAATAGGCAGAAAGGAACGTTTACAACTGAGAGTAGCCCAGTTGCCAAGCAAAAGTTGAGCTGTTACATTTCATTCCAGGAATAGGTATGGCGAAAACTATTTGCTTAGTAAAACTGATGATCTAAATAATGTAAACGAAGACTTTTCAGGCGCAATAAACAATTAATGAACTCATTTAATTGCCAACTCCGGAACATAGGTAAGCATTGGCTAAGCAAAGCCAATAAGAACGTCGTTTCTTTAAGTACATAGTAATGTTAAATTTTTAATATTCTTTCGTTAGCGTACAGAGGCCAACACCCCAATCTATCAAATTTCTTTGATAGTTTTTCAACTTTATTACAAATAATAAGGTTCATGTTCAATTGGGACAGATTGACAGATGTAGAAACTGCGCGTATGGTCTACTTTAGCTACTTTCACAGCATTATGTCGTATGGTATTTTACTGTGGGGTCGGGCTGCCGACATTGAATCCATTTTTATCTTACAAAAAAGAGCTGTTAGAGCCATTTATAATCTACGTCGCCGCGATTCTCTTAGGGAACTATTTAAAAATATTAATATAATGACAGTGCCTTGCCAATTTATCTATGAAAATATTATGTACGTAAGAAAAAACCTACATTTATTTAATAAGGTTAGTGATAGACATAATATTAATACTAGAAACAAAGACAAAATAGCTCAACCATATTTTAGATTGTCTAAAGTTCATAAATCTTTTATGGGGTTCTGTGTTAAGTGTTATAATAAAATTCCTAGTGATATATTGCAACTAAATGAAAGAAAATTTAAAACATATATTAAAAGTACACTCTGTAAACAAGCATATTACAGTTTAGAGGATTATATCCATGATAAGAATGCTTGGAAACATGCTGGTCCGGGCTCCATAGGACAATCTGCAGTCTAGACAAAATCAAACGGATTGCTAATTAAAACTACTTAATTTATACTTAGTATATACATTATATTTAATTCTTGCTTTGGGTCACACACTGGTTCATAGGTTCATAGTTTGTTGAAATGTATGGAGTGGTTGTCTACTTTTACAATAATTGTAAATAATAATATGTGAACACTATGTATCTATGTATACAACTTAGCTGTCATTCTTTATCTTGTAATACTTTGTACATACTTCAATATAGTGTTTTTATGCAAGGTCCATCGTGTTCACGTATAGTTATGTAACTGAACTGTAAATGCAAAATATTGTACACATTTTTTTTTAAAAGAGTGAGTATGGAGTTTCTTGCCCATTCTTCTCCATACGAAGCTACGTTTTGGAATGGGCAACTAGAATCAACTTTATATTTTTTATTATGACGTTCAAAAGTGCCTTTTTAATGGTCTAATTGAAATAAATGATTTGACTTTGACTTTGACTTTGACTTTGGGAAAATTACACAGTTTGGTATGGCTTGATGTGCTGGCGTCTCTACATCGAATTGTAGTTATACCTAGTTCTAAGCCACCCACAACTAAACAACCAATCTTCAAAGTCTGTGTCGAGAAACTTTACTCAAGTAACTTAAAAAAAAAACATCTATTAGAAAAGAAGAAGGATTCTAACATTACTTTTAGAAACATAATAAATATGCTTAATATAGCATTTTTAAGTTACTCATTGGTTCACATGGCAACATAACTAACATGTACACGTAACATGAACGACGAACAAGGAATGAACTTCGAAAAAAAAATATCGAATACCTATACATGGCTTTGAAACCAAATATTCTCGTGCCTGTTATTTTTATCATCAAAATTCTAACAGAGAATGTGAAAGTCGTTAAACGAAGCCTGACAATTTTCAGGGTTTTAAAGGACAAACTTTGGTAATGTATTCAACAATAAAGGATACATCATCGTGAGTGATAAAATCGTTCCGCGACGATATTTCAGGCGGAACGACAGGTGATATGAGTTATATTTGGGACATAACTTGGTTTGTGTAGTAGGTGGGTAGGTATACTGCATACCTACATAGGTGTATGGGTAGGCTAGGCAGTGCGCACGGTAGGTACATGAACGCAGCCGCACCTGACCACAAATCAGCGGTAAATCAGATTTCGAACGTCCACGTCCGTGATTGCAGAAACGAATTTGTGTTGTGTTGTGTTATGCCGACAACCACTAACAATGTAACCGCTTACGTCATTCCGATTGCACGGTTTGGATGCTGGTTAACTGATAGTTACTAACTTTAACCATTGATGAATTTTCTGCCCTGTAAATGTTTGTAGCAAAAATATGATTAACGGAAATCATTTAGAATTGGAAATAAAAAAAATCGTGGAGCGTGGAGTTATGCGTGGTCAAACATAAAAATAAATACATAAAAAATATATCATAAAATGAAAACTACTGGACTAAATAATGTTAATTTTTTTGACCAAATGGAAACTATTCTGCATCTAACTAAAGAATCACGTAAATCGGATCATAAATCTCGGAGTAATCGATGTACATACATAAAAAAAAAACAACCGAATTGAGAACCTCCATCTTTTCGAAGTCGGTTATTGAAGTCGGTTAAAAATCCATATTTCCTCTTTGGAAATCAAGTTAATAAACAACTACGTCTGCAAAATGCAAAGCTAAGTAATTAATTCGTTCACTTCTAATTCCGCATTGAAACTGTACAAAAGAAGCACATCAAAGAGTGGTGTGCACAGTACACGAATACAACAACTTGTAGCGGGTTTGCATCGTAGAATTTACACAGGGATTGTTTGCGTTTCATTAACGCTGGTCAACAAGAGACCTTACTTATCTACTTGGACTTTTAAGACTTCTGTATTAAACTAAATCTTCCTAAGTTTAATACCCACATTAAGGATTGCCAATGTAATTAGAATCTTAGTAGAGTTTGCAAAGTTTCCGCACATAGTAACCCAAATAAATATGTATGTAGGTCATTTGTTTGCACCAACTTTATGTGAACACGGAGACATTTAATTAAATATTACTTATAGAAACGAGTATTCAAGAACAGTTTTGGTCAAAGAGTGTGTTATAAGTAAATTAATAATTTACCCACGAAAGTTGTACGAATGTACATAAATCCTTATTACTAAGAGATAAACTAACTAGAGCTAGCTAATTGCTAGTTACGTAAGATAATTCGGGGAAAGTTTACCAATTAAGGGGGAGCTAATATTTTGTAAATGAGCAACGATCTGTCTCTCAAGTGCCGTTAATGTCACGCCGACACTTGCATACGTCGAGAATAGTGAAGAGACAGATGTGTTCAAGATAGTGGCGGGTCTCGACGTAGCGAATCTGTTCCCGGTAATATTTCAAAGCCTATAGTTAGTGCCTGTCCCCATACGAAGGATTCAAAGACAAAGGTTCTGTGTCACACGTAGGTCCTGTACATTATTTGTTCTGGCTGCTATCGGGAGTTGGTATACGATGCCTTGTGCCTAACGAACAACGTACGAACTACGACATTGCAGTTACGTGTTATTGTGTTTAACCTAGAAGGTTACTAGAATATATATATACCTACAGGCTACACCTGAATACCCTAACAAATAAATAAATCTGTATACCCAAAATTAGGGGACTACCTACAAGTCAACTGGAAATGTTTTGATGTACCTAAATATTATTTATTTTGTTCGAACTTTGATTAAACAAGTCTTTTTTTAACGTAATATCTTGGACAGCGTTATCAACTGCTTTCCCCCGATCCAAAGAAATTTCAATGCGTGGAGGGTAAGCAGTTGATGACACTGTCTGGACATACTCCAATATTGCGGTGTTTATGCGAGGTAAATCGTATTTACGTAAAATTACGTAATTCCTGTAAATGCAAAATATTTACCTACTGTAAACCATTATTTTAAAAGAGTAACTATGGAGATTTTTGCCCATTTTCTCCATACAAACTACATATATATTTTGGAAATCATATGATATTCAAATTTTTATGCTCTAATTTGAGAAATTAACTTTTTTGAGAACCCACTTTAGTGTTATGGTAACCCAAAATTAAACATGTATATTATGGTGTCGCAATACCTTTGACACCGTGCGCATGAAACTATTGTGCAAAAATTACTTGATGGCTCATCATTAATTCAAAAACACCTTGTACAGGCACTGAGCTCCGACTAATTACACATATTTCTTAAGGCAAAGCATGAATGTTACACATTTGAAGTGCACGTGGTACGCCAAAACTTATTGCCTAGTCAGATTTGATTTCGCTGCGACAAAACTTTTCTCACATTGCAGTGTTTGCGGGAACCATGTACGCGAATGGAATACAAAAAGGCATAGATTGTACTTACAGCTGCAATTTATCGATGCTGTTTAATACAAGTGATAGCCAAACGAGATCGGTATAGATATTAATTTTAATGTATTCGTGCGAGAACGGGACAGACATTTAAGAAGACAGACATTTAAGAAGACATTTTTTAGCAATCATTTAGTAATTTAATATAACGCGTCTATTAATTGACATTGTTATTGAGAAAATGACTCTAACCAACATTTCTAGTGCTTTTGATAACGTAGTTGTACTAAAACTTAAAATATTGAAACCCGTGGTTGCTACAGAAACATCTCTATTTAAATACTCTTGTTAACTCTTACTTTATGAAGGGTTGCGCGAAATTCAAACTTGGACATCGTTCTATGTCGAAGGCATTAACTATGAGATGTTGATGTTGAGTGAGATTCCGCTTTCTTGCGGCTGCTCATTCAAGTACCCGGGTTTCACTTGAGAATTTAGCTGACACATGAGGCTCGTTTAATATCTTAGCGTGGCAATCGAAACCTTTGCACCTATCTACATATTTTAAAAGGTACCTAATCTCAAATCATGGCCTAGTATTAAATTGTATAACATTCCCGTTAAAAAAAACAATCCGTGTGCCTATCTCGGTCCGGTCTTAGAGAATGATGTTTAGCTCTGAAAACTATTTATTGTGCTACTTACCTGGGTTGTATGTACTACGGTGTTCTTTGGGCCGATAGAGCCACCAGGGGTGGTGCGAAGTATATTGCTTCAAAGTCAACGTTTAGCTTTGATATTCTTATGTAAAGCATATAGGAGCGTTAGTATTGAAGCTCGGAACTCGCAGGTGTACTCCCAGTCGATTATGAGGTGCAGCTACGTGCTGCAATATCATATTTCGCGCGAGAGACCATAGACGGAAACTTTTTTACACAACGTTGACAGTGGTAAGATCTCTAGATTATTTAAACCGAAGACCGACAGTCTTCGGTCGGGTTCTGGGATTAACTTTTATCCGAGTGGCAATGTAGATGGGATGATTCCATCAAGGGCTCCATCCGTTCTTGAGGCTGGCCAGGCATTGGTTGAAGGTGGACCAATGTGTTGCCCAATTTACCTGGACAACTTTAAGATAAATTATTTATTTCAAGCTTGTTGGTCAATGTTGTACATCTGACTGCGAATACGAACAACCTGCACATTATAACTTGTCGAAGTGTATTCTTTAGCAGAAAGAACGCAATAATTTGATATATAGTGTACAAGTTACATCCGGAGCTGTTCATTATGCGGACCTTGTAGAAACTAGAACTAATTTCCATGCGTTCATGCGTTTCTGCCATACTTATTATTGGCATTAAATGTAAACAGCTCACATTTTAGAACCCCTTAATTATGTAAATTGTAATCCGTGGTGCTTTGCAACTGGTTTTCTCCCAGTTGTAAACATCCCTTTGTGCCTAGTTCTATTTTGTCTCCTGCTTGATATGGAAAATATGGTTTTTTTCTTACTGCTCTGCTATTATTTTCTGATTTATTTCGATGGTGGTTCCAGGACAGTTCAATCGTTTCTCCGAAATTCGCAGAGCTTCTTTACTTCGGTTTTTTTCTGGTGATCACCTTTTTGGACGACGCTGGCTTTCAGGAGTTGTCCTTAAAATAAAAAACATTGGGTGTAACCACCAATCTAACGCACGGGGGTGTTGGGGTATTATAATACCAGAATACTAGTAAGGGTGAAAATTAGAATCGAGGTCTAAAAGTAAACAATTGCTTGATTAATGCAATGATAATGAAAACATGTACTCAGTTTAATAAGAAAACAAAAGTTTTTAAATAATACTAACTGCTACACAAATAAAGTGAACCCATTGAGGCGTTACTTCATTTAAAAGTGGCGCGATATTAAGACTTCCGTACAATGAATGCAAGAAATCTCAACAAAATGATGATTGAAAATGAAAGCGAGTCTTTGTGCCCTCCGGGCGCGACTACCGGGAGAGGACTAACGTAATTGCACCGCTTCACTCAGTTCAATAGAAGTGTACTTACCAGCTTAAGTTTTTGCCCTCAGTTTTTAGTCGGTCTCCAGCTAAGCGTCCAAGCAAGGCAATAAGTCTATTCAAAAGCTCTATTTAAAGTTTACTCACGACTAATTGTCTCACACAAATGCTAATCTCGAAAATTAACTGCACTTATGCTAGGGTAACTAGGTTAGCACGGTGCTTCACTAAATTAAACTGACTTTGTATACAATCAACCTGAATGTGTAAGTAAGGCCCCTATCCCACTGGCGTTTTACGAGCTTTGGCGTTTTTCCAACGTCAGCGCAGTGACAACACAGCGTTAGTGTTGCGCACCCGCTGAAGGCAACGTTACCGTTGCGTCGTTCGTCGCGGACAGAGCGGGACGGCGTTATTGTACGGTCAGCAACGACAGTCGATTAACACTTCGGATTTTTAAATCACAATTCTTGAGCAGAAGGAAATACGGACAAGATAGAAAATGAAGATAAAATAAACTCTGAACTATGACCTGAAATACTGTAAAGTATTACTTACATCGTATTTGTATTTGTGTCTTTTTAAAGGATATGAAAATATAATCGTGTTAATTTACTTTTGTTGCTGACCGTACCTTTTGTCAAAAAACGCAACGTTAACGTCGCGTCGTGTTGACGCGAACGTTGCGAAGTCGCTGCGCGAACGCTTGCCACTACAGACTCGTGACGTCAACGTCGCGTCTGCGCAGCGTTGTCGCTGTTGGAGGAATGCCAACGCTCGAAAAACGCCAGTTGGATAGCGGCCTAAGGCGCCACAGGTTCGTCTGGATTTAGCTTTATTGCAATTGGATTCGGTGATAGGTATGCTTGAAGCGTAAAGAATCTAATTATTACTACGAAAATGATTGAACATAAAAGAATAACATATAAGAAAATTCCCAGAGTGGAACAATGCTTACTGGAATGTGGCTTTTTGTCTTTAAGGGTCGCTTTACGCATTAGCGGATGGTAACGTTATAATGAAAATGCCGAACCGAATGTGCCGAACCGAATGTACCGAACCGCTTATATATGTAGGGACCCTAAACTAGACTAGGGATGGAAGCCTGCGAAGCGCGTGCCGTATGTGGCGCGTGAGAGAATATAGTCTGCCAGGATTGACTGCGGTTGAATGAAATATTTTTTTCATGAATATTTTTTTGGCATGCTTTCAGGTAGCACGTAAGTCTGAAAAGAGCAATTGAAATCAGGCCGCCGATGTGAGCTGAGTTGAAATAGGGCCTGCTATAATAGGTACCTATGCCGTTCATTGTTTCATGATTTCCATGGATTTTCACGTAGACTGCGTCAGAATTCAAATGACCCCCAAAATTCCAAAGCCTTGATTTTATTTATTATTTTTCCCAACACATATATTAATGTCAGTAAACTGTATTATACTTCTATATCCGAATAAACAAACCCTGAACGATTGTGAAATGATGCATGCATCATTATTATTTTTCATGGATATTTTTGAACAAAAACAAACCAAAAAAAAATAGAAAGATTTCCTGTAATCTCATATTCATGACGTGCAATAAAAAAGAACCCAAAAGATTACAGTGATTAATTTATCTATTTTTTATTTCAGTTACGTCCTGAAATCGAAGATGAAATGAGAAGGTTATTACTTACTTGGAAAAAGATTTTCCAAAAACAGGGTTAACATTGAGAATTTATTTATATTTTTATATATACTATAGGTATATCTTATGCCCGCGACTGTGTTCGCGTCAATGTCAATATAATTATTATTCCAAGGGAACTCAAAAAAGAGATAAAAAATATCCGACTTGTGGTATGTGTGCCAAATTTCAGTAACATTACCTATAATACATACCTATATAGTCAAATTGTTGAACAATTGCGCCTGACAGTTGTTTACGGTAAAATTATAGGCAAAGTGCCTATCAATGAGTTTGAAGAGTTAAGCATAAAGTTTGGACCGGTGGGACTACCCTTAGAATAATGTCCTGTCATATTCTCATGAGAAACACACATCCAACAAACTTTATTTGGTAGTCACTTATACTTCATATTTTCGTATGAAGAAGGGATAAAAAGCTCAACGTAACTTATGAAATACTCCAGGGTAAAGTCATTTGAAACGAGAAATAAAAATAAATGTTTACTACAGTCCCCAATTTAAATATGCATGTATTGAACACCTTATGTACTTGTACCCAAATATTTATGACTACATGTTGAACATGTGTACCTACACTGCTACTGGGTAGGAAATATCATGTCATCACGACTGCAATATCATTTTTAGAAATATAAAATGTAGGTTCTATTCATATCTATTCACGCCTCTGTAAACAATGTTCACATAAATCAACTTAAAGCGTCTTTTATTTTGACTTTACATGTTTACACAATACTCGTTTGCTAATACAAGTTAACACGAACAACTTTAATAATTGCCGAGCGTATTATAAGGGTTATCTTAGGGCTGTCTCAGACGGGCCGCCCGCCGTTTTCTTACCTGATTACGGTATACTCGCCTCCACCGGGCAATTTAACGTCATAATACCTTAAATAATTCAATTGTATGCACCCTGCTGGGCACGAAAGCCGACGGATTTTACTCAGAGCATAATGTAATTTTCTCGTATGAAACTTCACACAAACTGGCGTGGATTTCATAGCTTGTAATTCAACTACAGTGTAAAGGAATTGAAAACATGTAGGTAGGTAATATTAACTTTAAAGAAATCATGAAAGTGTTGCTTTTGTTTGATTAAAAATGGCTTGCTAAAAGCGAACTTAAAAATAACAAAATAACAGACAATGTAGTAACAGTACCTTCCTAAAAACGAATAATATTTTTACCTCTTTCAACAAAAAAAAATATTTGTCTAATGTAGATACTGTGTTTCAGTATCTACATTAGACAAATATTTTTTTGTCTGCCTTTTTTATTTATTACTTATATTTTATTTTTTACCTCATTAACGTCGTTTTGTGTTACCTATACCCTGTTCACAATAAGATTAGACATAAACACAAACCTTTTTTACAGTCCCTTCAACCGATTTTGACTTCTATTCGGTAGGCTTAAGGATGACATTAGAGACAATAAGTGGTTACAATAACAACTGTTTACTGCAGTTGCCATTTGCCATGCTACCAACGCAATATGAGTTAAAATCGGTTGAACGGACTGTAAAAAAGGTTTTTGTAAATGTCTAATCTTATTGTGAACAGGGTATAGGTATCCTTGTTATTAAATATGTAGGTATTTTGGTACTTAGGTATATCTAGAAATAATGCAACCAACCCATATGGAAAGCATAAGATAACAGCCCCCCAAATTAATTTCCTCAGCACTTATCATAACGACAATCACATTTTATCAAAAGATTGTCAAAACAAACTCAAAATTCGTTGAAATCTGAACTTTAAATTAATAAACATAGGCCCATTGGCATTGCAGACAATAGAGACAGCTGTTGTCATTGTCGCAAAAGTATTTGCTTTGTTCCTAAGGTGACTATTCAAGCAGGGAAAGATAAAAATTACGAACTCCGAGGTGCTTCGAGGCGTTTTTATCAAAGAAGAAAACAAAGGGTTGTTTAATGACGGTATTAGTGGAAAGTTCACGATAAATTCGGGGTCGTTAGGGGTTCTTTGTCACTGTTGTATTGTGTCGTGAGTCAAGTACTAGCAACCGTTTCATTGGAAAACCTAATTCAATGTGAATTTTAAAATTTAGTTCACCCCGGTTATCTAGATCTAAATGTATTTATTTTTCTTTTTGGAACGCTTTCAATTAGTTATTCAGTTGTTTTTTTAAATTAATGTAATGAAAATTTTAAGTCTGTAGAAAAGGTAGGTCGTTACTTCGACAAATTAGGCTATAAATTCTATATTCACAGAGTATTTTAACCAGAGAGAAGTCCCTAAACTTTATAATATAAAAGGTTTATAAAACCCTTAGATAGCTTTTAAAATAGCTTAAAAAGCCATACAAATTAAATCTTTAAAATAAAGGAAATGAAATCAAGTCTACAAAAAGTGGATCAGCCAAATATATAATTTGTTTTTCTTAGAAAACGTTCTTCACAAATAAGAAAACTGAAATAGCGACGCTGTTTTTCTGTATGTACTTTCTGTAGTAAGTTCATATTTGTAAATACACCATCGATACCGTAGAAATTTTTAGTGTGGAAACACGTTTTATTTAAACAAAAAAGTCTCACTAGTCATTAATAGCACATTGACACCATCTCAAACGTATTTAAATCGTATCTAACGCCGAATATTAACTATAGGACGGGAAACTAACTATAGAACGGTAATTTCAGGCGACACGATTTCAAAAGTTTGCCGTGGAAAAGAGTAGAATTTTGTTAGAACACAACAAGTACTTCTATTAATATTATAACGAGGTTTGTTTGTTAGTTTGTATGTAGGGGGTAATCTCCGAAACTCAATCATAGGAAGCTACGTTAACCCTGAATACTATAGGCTATATTGATAAACATTATTAATAAAATAGGTATGCTTGTGGAAATTCACGCGGACGAAATTTTAGGCAAAGGGCTAGCTAGTCCTTTATAAAAGAATTATGCAAATCAAAGGTACTGTACCAGGAGCCCAAAACTCAGTAAGAGATACATCTAAAGACAGATTGAACAATGCTAATGTCAAAACATGTAGGAATGAAGATGGAACAAAGAATAAACGTCATCACCGGAATCTATAGAAAAAATACCATCTAATAATAATCTACTTATAAAAACCACAGCCATACATGTGACATAATAGGTCACATCACTATTTGTAATTAAGTAAGTGATGAGCACAGCACTAGAATCGCTCTCTTGATCTAGGAACAGCCGACATGTGAAGATGATATATTTAATTATAATAAAGATTAATTGTGTATTTCAACTACAAAGCTGTTTAATTTACACAAGCATAAACATAAATTGACATGGCGCAGCCGGAAGCAAACAACGTTCCTGTTGGGACCAGGCCAGTGAATATATTAACGGACAGCACAACGCCGACTATGACGCTCGCCCAACCACCGCCATTGTCGTTTGAAGGAGACCTAGCGAAAAATTTCAAGATTTGGTTACGCCAGGTCGAAATATACATGGCGGCAAACGAATGCCACAAAAAAACGACTGAGACAAGAGCCGCAATAATACTACATTTATTAGGAGAAGAAGGCCAAGATAAATTTGAGACGCTCGACATATCTGAACAGGAAAAGAAAAACCATGAGAAAGTGCTTCAGATACTTAAAGATTATTGCCTTCCAAAAAGTAATGAAACAATAAGTAGACATTTATTCTTTGAGAGAAATCAAAAGGAAGAAGAAAAGTTCGCAGAATATTTGTGTGAGTTGAAAAAATTATCATTACCATGTAATTTTGGAAATTTAAG
This sequence comes from Charanyca ferruginea, assembly GCA_947361185.1. Taxonomy (NCBI): domain Eukaryota; kingdom Metazoa; phylum Arthropoda; class Insecta; order Lepidoptera; family Noctuidae; genus Charanyca; species Charanyca ferruginea. The sequence continues at coordinate 12,312,579 of OX376073.1, read as the reverse complement.
AGATAGTTTGATAAAAGATCGCATAATAGGAGGTATAAAAGAAACAAATTTAAAGGAAAGACTCCTCCGAGAACCAAACCTAACATTCGAACAGTGTGTGAATATGTGCAAAACAGCAGAAATTGCCATGGGTTATATAAAACAATTAAAGGAAGAAGAAAGTACAAATGTAGATTACATCAAGAAGAAAACTCAGGTACAACAGAAACAGTCAGAGATACAAAATTCACCTAAATTCAAGTGCAAAAGATGTGGTTTTGAACATCAACCTCGCCAATGCCCAGCATATGGAAAAATATGCAATTACTGTAAAAAACAAAATCATTATGCATCAGTATGTATGCAAAGAAGGGCAAAAGACCACACAGTAAAAGAAATTTCTCAAGAGCAACAGGATAACGCTACAAATCAGGAGTACATGTTGGGCAGCATTAATGTGAACGACTGGACTGTGGAGGTAAAATTTGTAAATACTAGCAAAAAATTAAAGTTCAAATTAGACACAGGTGCAGGTTGCAATGTAATTAGTAAGAGAACTTTGGATAGTTTAGGTATAAAAGCACAATTAAAAGGCTCAAATTCTATATTAAGGAATTACAACAATTCTAGAATCAATTTATTAGGAACAATAGACCTCTTATGTGAAGTCAATGACCAAATAGAAATAATTAAATTTCATGTTGTTGATTGTAATTCAGCTCCCTTGTTGGGACTGCCTATAATCCAAAAATGTAATCTGATAATTCGGTTGTGTAACATTAATAAGGAAGATATCATAAGTCAATATCCATCTTTATTTACAGGATTAGGAGAAATAAAAGACTATGTTTATGATTTCAAATTGATTCCTAATCATACTGGAAAAGTGATACCTTGTCGACCTGTGCCCATGAAACTACTGGATGCCTACAAAAAAGAATTACAGGAAATGGAAAAGAACAACATCATATGCAAAATAGAAGAACCCACCGAGTTTGTAAATGCAGTTGTAATAGTTAGAAAAAATGATCAATCGCTTCGAATATGTTTGGACCCACAATACCTCAATTCTTGTTTGTTAAGAGAACATTATAAACTTCCAACTTTTGAAGAAATATCTGCTAAAATGGCTAATGCTAGAGTGTTTAGTAAGTTAGATTGTAGTAAAGCATTTTATCAAATAAAGTTAAGCGAATCAAGCTCAAAATTGACTACATTCCAAACACCATTTGGCAGATACCGTTTTTTGAGAATGCCTTATGGAGTAAAAGTAGCATCAGAAGTGTATCATAAACAATTCTCTCGTTTGTTTGAAAATATAAGTAACGTTGAGATATTTATTGACGATATGATAATATGGGCAGAAAACCAAGAAAAACATGATGAAATATTACATAGGGTATTAAAAACAGCAGCTGAAAATAATATCACTTTCAATTCTGAAAAATGCATAATAAATACTAATAAGTTAAAGTTTTTAGGACATGTTTTTACAGACAAGGGTATTGTAATTGATGAGGATAAAATTGAAAGTATAATTAATATGGAAAAACCTGTAGATGTTAATGGAGTTCAAAAATTATTAGGTGTAATTACTTATGTTTCCAAATTCATACCAAATGTTGCTGAGTTAACTGCTCCATTAAGAGAATTGCTTAAAAAAGACAGGAATTGGGAATGGGGTACAAAGCAGGAAGAATGTTTTGAAATGATTAAAAAATATTTGACATCATCACCAGTGCTACAATATTATGATCCAAATGCTCCATGTTTATTAAGTGTTGATGCAAGTAGCAATGGCGTAGGTGCGGTTCTTATGCAAAATGGCTATCCAGTAGCATATGCATCTAAGGCATTAACAGAAACACAAAAAGCATGGGCACAGATTGAAAAGGAAATGTATGCCATAGTGTTTGCTTGTGAAAAGTTTCATTTTTATATCATGGGCAGGAATTTTGAAGTTGAGTCGGATCACAAGCCTTTAATTCCTATTTCGAAGAAGCCTCTAGCAGAAATACCAGTCAGACTTCAAAAAATGAGATTAAGATTACAACACTATGACATATCATTAACATATAAACCAGGAAGGTTATTGCAACTTGCAGATTATTTATCAAGAAATTACTTAAAAACTAAAGTTAAGGATGATGATGACTTTGATTGTAGCATATTATTAGTAGACCTAAAGAAAAAAATGAGTGTGAAAAGATATGAAGAATTCAAGACAGAAACGGATAAAGATGAAGAGTGTAAACTATTGAAACAATACATATTAGATGGTTGGCCAGTAGATTCCAAAGACCTACCAAATGTTTTGAAATCATATCATACTTTTCATACTGATTTACATGTAATAGAGGGGTTGATTTTTAAAAACAGTTGTGTAATTGTACCAAAATCTTTGCAAAAAGAAATGTTGTCAAAACTCCATTATGTACACATGGGTAGAGAAAAAACAAAAATAAGAGCTAGAGAATGTTTATTTTGGGTAGGCATGTCTAAAGATATAGATGATTATATAAAAAATTGTAATATTTGCACCAAATTTAGTTCTGAAAATTGTAAGGAACCACTAAAACCACTTGAAGTACCTAAGGAAGCATGGCAAAAAGTAGGAGTTGACATTTTCCACTTGTACTCAAAAGACTACTTGTTATTAATTGACTATTTTTCAAAATATGTGGAAGTAATAGCTTTACCATCTTTATCTGCAGATTCCACAATAAAGAGTCTTAAACAATGTTTTTCAAGATTTGGCATTCCAACAGAATTACATAGTGATGGGGGACCACAATTTAAATCTGAAAGTTTTAAGAAATTTGCAAATACATGGGGTTTTCAGCACATTTTTTCATCACCTTATTATCCAAGAAGTAATGGAATGGTGGAAAGACACATACAAACAATAAAAAGGATGTTGAAGAAATGTGTTGAAGACAAAAAAGACCCTTATTTATCATTATTAGAATTTAGAAATTGTCTTATTTCTAGTGAAATTAAGTCTCCGAATGAAGTATTGCTGGGTCATAAAGTCAGAGGCATAATACCAAATGTGAAAACAAAGGTAGATCAGAGTAATGAAAACATACATGCAAAATTAATGAAAAGACAGAAAACACAAGAAAAATACTATAATAGGCATACTAGACCCCTCAAAGAATTAAAGGTAGGAGATCAAGTATTAATAAAAAATCATGATAATGGGACCTATGATAGACATGCAAAAGTTGTGGGACCTGCAGATAGACCCAGATCTTACAATTTAGTAACAGAATCAGGTAATATTATAAATAGAAATAGATTTCATTTAAAAAATAGTTCCAAAATTTTTCCTTTCAAGGAAAATAGTGAAATAGAGTTATCGGAATTTCAGAATATTGTAAATGATAATAATGCAGATGTCAATAATAGCTTAGAAAGTAAGGATTATTTAAATATTGATAACGAGAAGCAATTGTATGAAGATGGTAGAGGTGGTCAGCACAATGTGGAACCTGAGGTGGAAAACATCAATAGGAGAGTGTCAAGTAGAGGTAGAACAATCAGACTTCCTGCCTACCTTAAAGATTATAGACATTGCTTAGAAACCTAGAATGTAAACAGTCAATTGTTTTAACTTGTTTTGTTTTGTTTTGTTGAAAGGAAAGATGTGACATAATAGGTCACATCACTATTTGTAATTAAGTAAGTGATGAGCACAGCACTAGAATCGCTCTCTTGATCTAGGAACAGCCGACATGTGAAGATGATATATTTAATTATAATAAAGATTAATTGTGTATTTCAACTACAAAGCTGTTTAATTTACACAAGCATAAACATAAATTGACAATACATATAATAATAATATGTAATATAATATGTGGGGCATTTTCACACACGGCCATCTGACCCCAAACTAGGGAGACCCTGTACTATGGGTGTCAGACAGCTGATATACATACACAAATACATTTTTTTTTGTAAATACATACATATATAGATAATAATAATAATAATAATATGTGGGGACATTTTCACACACGGCCATCTGACCCCAAACTAGGGAGACCCTGTACTATGGGTGTCAGACAGCTGATATACATACACAAATACATTTTTTTTTTCCTGTACTATGGGTGTCAGACAGCTGATATACATACACAATACATACATATATAGATAAACAACACCCAGACACAAGGCAAACACAAGTGCTCATCACACAAATGTTTACCCTGGGCGGGAATCGAACCCGCAACACGCTGCGCAGCAGTCGATCGCTCAGCCACTGCGCCAACCGTGTCGTCAAATATCAATATCAAGAGCTCAAAATTGAAGAAGTCATAGATAAAATATAACACAAATCTTTTAAAAACCCACCTACAAAAGCTGGCAATAATGTGTACCAGGAGCCCAAAATTATGTAAGAGGTACACGAAGTCATAGATAAAATAAGGCTAATGCCTAAACATGTACGAAGGCAACTACCTAAATACCACAATCCATTAGCAGCGACTGTTATTACTTTGCGGCGCGGCCGTCCGACAAGACTGACGTTTGCACCGCCATCCTGCTAAAGGCATCCTCGTGAATGTAGTTCATGTACTGCTGGCCTTTTTGTGCTTCGTAAATGGAATTAAATTCTAAAATGTACGTGATTATATTTGATTTCTCATTAGCGAGAGTCTCTTGGAAATGTTTTTCTCTTATACATACAGCGATGTGTAAAAAAACCTTTTATAGACTACAAGTAATTGTATTTGCTTCTTTTTAAGCTAGTTACACTTTGCTAATTGCTACGATACGCCGTATTGGAAATAATTTGGTTAGTATTTAAGTCTTAGAAGATGTAAATAAGTGAGTATGTATAACAATTTGCCTTTATCTAACCACAGTTAAATTCAAAACGTAAATAGCACCGAAGTAACAATTACGTGGAATTGGGCCACTTTAGGTTAGAGCAAAGAGTTCAAAATACTTATTAAGGTTGTAAGTAGCGATTACGGTACCCGGTGAACATCCCGAGTGTATTAAGTACAACAACAAATAGGTACCTTTGTTGTTTTACTTAATTCGCGCTTAGTATGTTGAACGGGTGGTAGGTACCGAAGTTAATCTATATAGGTAGGTAGGTACAAAGCCTGGAACCAAATTGCGGTTTATTTGCACGTATCCTATTACGGCGGAACAGTATTTCTCGGGTCTTACATTCTCGTTGTTTTACGAAATTAATATTGTTAATAGATACAAAAACGAACTACAATCAATGTACATTTTGTAACTAATTTATGCTGATTAATAGATACAGCTGGCGTTCGTAGTACGTAACGTACTAAGCAAGTACAAAGTGATTCTGACCTCACATTCTCAATGACTCTCCGCGTAAAACGAGGCTCTTGTTTTTCTAGGTCCTGGAAAAATGTTACGACGGAAATCTCTCGTAAAATTAATTAACTAGGTACTCACTAACTAGGAACTTCACAACTGCAAAGGCCGGTGTGCTGATTATTTGATATAAAAAAACATGCCACTGTTTTTTATTTGGTAAATAGGTACAAGCCACGGATTGGCGAGACAAAATACAATCTCTGTAAATTCGGCTACCTCATCCCAGTGCCAAATAAACGTACCTATAGACATTTTCGGGTTTATGAAACATCCTCTATGCCAAACCTTAGTAGGTAAGTAAACATCAATAAATTGATGAAGGTCACGCGAGAAAATGGCCGGGTCAAAAGTTCAAAACTGGCACGATATAATATGCAAATTACTTTTGAATTATGTGAAATAACCTTTTCAGTAACAAGCAACCCATCAAAATAGTCTCTTGTAAAATTATAGTCAACTGTGAAATTGCGACTGATTAAGGGCGGGTTGTTTCAAACAGTTAACTAACGTTACATACGGACGGTTAAAAATTACTATGACATGAGATGTTTAACGTTTGTTAAATGTAACGGGTTGTTTCATGACAGAAGAATCCGTCAGTCAAAGTTATTCAAAAAGAGAGTCCATAATATTTTGATGTTTGACGTAGCTGTTTGACAAAAGTTACTATAACCATAACCGATGCTTCATCTATCAGTCGTACGTTTCGTCAGTACGTTGACTGATAGATGAAGCATCGGTTATGGTAATAGTAACTTTTTAACGTACATTAAGGCCACCATTTTGTGAAACAACCCATTTTTTTGTTTTGACTATAGTTAGCGCCATTTTTTACTATTACCCGCCAGTAAAGTAAAGTTGAAGCAACCCGCCCTACAGCCCGAAAATACCTACTCTTACGTAGAGTGGGTAGATATATAATATATTATGTTGTCTCTAAAGTTGATATAGATAAGCAAACAATCGTGTTATCCAATTAACTATGCAACCACATTGCTTGAGAATGTCGCACCTTGTAATATTAAATGGGGTTACTAGATCAAATAATTACTAAGTTTGGCGACAAAGTTCAAATTCTTAATTAATAGGTACGTATTTTACACGTAACATTATTATATTAACATAGGCAGTTCAACTTTTCCAGGTGTCCTTGATATAGAAGAACGTGTCACGCCAGAAATTTTCTCAGAAGTCTGTTCTCGTTATGCTAATTATTCAATAGGTGTACCTACTGAAATATATTCTACAAACTTCTCACGTAGGTACAGAAAATTTCAAAAGACAAACCAGGAGCTTGCAGTGTTTGACTGGCGGATGCTGATGAGATCAAATCTCAAGCTTTATTGCAATCGATATTGTACACATACAAGTGGTCTGTTGACAGGGGTTCGAAACAGCTGGGCCCAGCTATGGACACGTGTACCAAGTATGGCTTAGCGAAGGTGCAGAGGAAGATGAAAAAGAAACCTCCAAGTCGGATCCAGTGCGGGACCTCGCTGGCAGAACCCAACATAATGCGTCCGGCAGAACCTACGACGCAGCTCTATGTGTCCCGGCTATTTCACACCACGAAGTTTGAGGAGATTGTGGAGTATGTTCGAGCGAAGATCAGGTCGATTCTCAAATCAGGTAAAATATTATTGGCTTTTTCCATTACGAAATCCTTAGCACCAGACTGGAGTTTAGGAGTTGGTGGTATAACAGCCCCGTATCTCGGAAACCACGATAAGTAGTTGGTCCTGCGCCTGATCTCTCCCCGGCCGTATTGGGTTCTCATTCCATCAGACTATGAGGGCAAGGGAAGAAGTAGTGCACCTGTGTAAGCGCACACCCTCTTGCACTATAAGGGCCAAAGCACACACACTACTTTTAGCATCGGCGACCTGCGATTTTTTTGGTGACTCTCTGCGTTCGGACGCGGTATCGGAATCGCGCGTTTTAGCGACTACTTCGATGCTGAATCGGGTCGGCTGTAGCGTTGCCGATCGATAGTTTGACTATTTATTTAACACTTTCACTGTGTAATTAACAGACACAATAGTGAAACAATCAACCTGAACCGTATGTGGCTCATGGGACAGGGAAAGGGTTAACTAATGTAACCAATACCGCCTTCGGCGCGATGGATATTTTCGCTTTATCAATAAAGCAAGCAGCAGTGCAGCTTCATTAGAATCCATTGTAAGGGTGTAGCTTTGTCAAAATCTAGTCCCACACTGAGTAGGCGTCTGACTTCGAGTCGTGTTTCGCCGATGCCAAATCGATGCACCCGGCATCCGAATTTGTGCAGAGTGTAGCGTACAGCCGCTGTGTCGAGCATTCGAGAAGTGACTCAATCGCCGCGTTTGGCGTTTTTAAGTGTGCTGTGTGGAATGTTTGATGTTTAGCTTCTAAAATGCGGCTAAATTGCCGAATGCTGATGCTAAAAGCTGGTCTGCTGTGGCCTTAATATCTCCTGTGATTATTATTTTTTTATTATTATTGAGATTGGCTGCTGTGACCGAAAGTCGGTCAGGAAAATAAATATTATTTATTTTGTTATTAAAGTGAAATTATAAGGATAATAACAAAACAAAACAAAATCTTCTATTAGTGTACAGGTACATATTATATAAAAACATATTTTTTTAACAGGAAAAGATATCCTTTTAGCATACACAATTCCTTAACGAGCAGTTTCATTAATGCCCCTTACTCACAGTTTCTTCTAACATTCTCTTCATTAGCAACCTCGGTATAGCCTATAATACCTAGCCTAGGACCTCATGCAATGTGTAACCGATATTTCCGAACCATTGCTACCTTGCAACCCGGTCGACCTACATTGTATCGCTAAATAATAATAATGTACAGTTTTTATCAGTAGGTATTAATAACGAGTAGATTCAAAATGCACTTTAAAAAAATAGCTAGATTACTTACCTGTTTGAGAAACAACTGACATCCTTCTAATTACATTAAAAAATATATTATTCTATATCAGATATTTAGCAAATACTCTTTAATATTTTAAAATTGTTAGTTCAAAAAGTTTATTTAATTATCTATGAGTATTTTTGCATGCCTAATGGCAGTATGTACCAGGCGCATATTTGGTACCTACTTAAGAACTCATTATTATTACCTATATTCAGTGTGAATAAATCAATATATTTCTATTAAGAATGTTATCAAATGGGTTTCTAAACTACAATAATTTACAACTTAATCAGAATTACATATACATATTATGTACAAAAAACTTAAAAATAAAAGCAATAAAATATTATGCAACAAATATAAACTGTTTAATAACCAACCTTTTTTTCTGTTGTGAGGTTATCCTGTCAATTGGAAAGAACTAAAGGTTATCTCTGAAACCAAGCTGTCAATAAAATATAGGTAATTGTAATTCTTTTTACTTTTGTGTCGACGGTACCTAACGGACGGTATCTTTTATAGTACACAGTAGGTGGCCATGTTAATTGCGACATCGGATACGTTGTTTAGATCATCAATGGGAGCAGGTGAAAGAACATTTGAGGCACTTCAGCAAATTGGACATTCTAATCAGGAAATATGTAATTTATCTATACTAATATTATAAAGAGGTATTTGTTTGTAAGTTTGTATGTAGGGGGTAATCTCCGAAACTACTCATCCGATTTCAAAATTCTTTCACCAATAGGAAGCTACGTTATACCTGAATGCCATAGGCTATATTGCATTATCAAAAAATTTGGGATCCTTGAAAAAATTCACGTGGACGAAGTCGTGGGCAAAGTGCTAGTATAAACTTGTATAACTTATATAACTTGTATAAAATTGAATAATCAGCAGTGCTAATCTGTAAAAAAAAAAAATGGTTGCGTGTACTTATGTACGAGCGTGAGAAGTTATACTTCTTTGGCATTATTAAAAAAGTATATAAGCACAATTTGAATTGTAAACAACGCCATCTCTGACGTACATGCTGAACTACTTACTGCCTTCGGTAAGTAGTTCAGCATGTACGTCAGAGATGGCGTTGTTTACAATTACTCCCGTGAGAATTTCGTGTGACGCTGTGCGCGCGCATGCGCGAATCGTAAAATTTCACTCTCATCATTTTTTCATAACGCGCCTAAAGAAGTATAACTTCAATATTCCTCGGTTTTATGTGAAGTGAGCATGATGAGATGCGCATCCGGTGCATCGTCGGTGGGACGGTAGATTAGCATAGATGTCACTTCAATATCATTACAATTTATAGATGGATTTTTAATAGATAAAAACATTTTTTTTTTAATTTTAATAGGCTTGCGTTTGACCGCAACTCGTCAAAGTCAAATCATTTATTTCAATTAGACCATTATGGCACTTTTGAACGTCAAATGGGAAAAAATTGATTCTAGTTGCCCATTCCAAAAAGTAGTTTTGTATGGAGAAGAATGAGCAAGAAACTCCGTACTTACTCTTTTTAACCGACTTCAAAACGGAGGAGGTTCTCAATTCGGTTGGTTTTTTTTTCTGTTTGAAACAGATGTTTACAATATTTGCATGTACAGGAATTATAAAATTATACGTGAATACGATGTACCTTGCATAAAAACACTATATTAAAGTAGGTACAAAGTATCACAAGTTAAGGAATGACAGCAAAGTTATGTACATTATTAGATACATAGTGTTCACCTATTAACAAATGTTGGCAGTAGACGACCACTCCTTATATTTCAACAAACACTTAATTAGTGTGATCTTAAGTTATGATGCGGTCTAAGGTGGAGCACGCTTGCATAGAATGAACCGGCTCAGTCGTGCCTTGAAGATACCCAGATTATACTTATCGGGGAACAGAGAGGCGGTCAGTGAATTCCACAGTCTGGCAGTTCGCACAATAAATGCGAATAATATTGCGAATAATTGCGCACCGTGAGAGAGTTTTTCCAAGCTTTTAATTAACATATTATACACTAGTGCAGCAAAAATTTAAGGATGACATTTTGTGAGTGTAACAATATTACATTAACTTCTAATATAATAATTTATTATTGCAGCTACAGTGACATCTTTTTTTCAAAAATGATACCCTTATGTACCCACGCGTTCTGTAGAAGTATTTTTTGTTCATTATGAATTAGAACCGGGTTTGTACAAACAGGCCACCTACGCGGTTGGTGGCTACCTGAAAGAGGTCGTCTACACGAGTACAGGGAAATAAGATAAAAACTTGATAGAATCCGTAGAATTTATTGAATTTAATTAATGTGTGCGTGTTTAGATACATCCATTTAAATTTTCATAACATCAGTGAAAACCTTTGCAAGCATCTTAAGTAGATAGAAGCGGGTATAATGAAAAGCTATTCATTTATTCATAACTCTCAAAGTCGTAACTTGTTTAAACGAAGAACAAAAAGCCGTTTTGTAGGTAAATGAAAACAATAGGAGCTAGTGGTTACGGTTGCAAATCAAATTACAACTTTTACATTACGCGGCTGGTTCCTAGATTCATTCAACACATAAACTTGTGAGGCCTTTTGCACTTAAAACTTCGCCCGGGGAAAACTGTGCGGTCACATTATATCGTTGAACGAATTGTTATTGTTTCTGAAGGGAACTTTAACCGCTGCGGATTAAATTCAGCCGAAGTGGCTCGTCGGCTTTCATTGTCATAAACTGCGCCAACATGTCATCTCAATGTGTCCTATATTTTTTTGTTAGACTATTTCAATTTACGTGTTTTATTTGTACGAAATAAAATTCTCGTTGGAGTCGTGAAATATTGGGCTTTATAGTTATTTTTATTTGGTTTATTAAATTAATAATCCTTTGAAGAGAGCCTACCTACGTAGGTATATACTCGTTTTATTTTAACGTCAACGAAAATTCAGGTAATGGGAGTATTCGGGGTGAATATTATTAAAATTCAATAACATTTATTTATTTATTTGTAAGTACCACGATGTGCCAAGAGTAGGGTAGTTGCCAACAAAAGTTCTTTGTCTCACGGAAATCATTTTCTTTCAGTTTCCGCACCCTCTCTTCTTTGTTTACATTACTCGTACGTTTACAAAATTACCAGTATTATGACTTCAAAGTACCTTATCTATAAGCCACATTACTACATTACGTAGCACAGTGTTATTATTGCCTCGAAAAACGGACATCCCCTTTTTATTAACTTACCCGATAGAACAGGTTATTTTAAAGGTAAGAGTAAAATACCCGTGTGACAATTTCGTCCCAATCTGGAGATATAATTTTTTTAATTTTTTTCTATGGTTTCTATAAAAGCCATAGAAATGGCAATAACTTAGGATCCAATTCGTTTTTGATATATCGTTGATTGCAATTACTTGATGCTTTTAGTTAAGTAAATTATCAAGCAAACGCTTAATTTTTATCGCTAACCGGCGATGAGTAACATCGAATTTTATATATTTTTGATTTTATTTTATAATGGGCTTATTTCATGGTAATTGGATTCAATATCGACACAATATGTTGCTTTGGCACTAAGAAGTCCCTATTTAAAATATCATATCCAAATCTTACGGTTTCTAGAATTTACAGGATTCTAAAATTTTGGCGCTAGGGTCGACACAAGTCGTATTTTTTAAAATGATAATGTTTTATTGAAAAAAAAATAATAACAATAATAGGAATAGGACCCTGTTACCGATCGATGCCAGTGGGCTACTATTTTTTTTCAATGATATATAGAAATATTTCGAAATGAAAAATAATATGAGTTAAAATAAATAAAGGACATAATATAGTACATGGTTATCTGAAACAAGTTACAAAATCATTGATTTTCAATAATGCAAATAATAATGCAATAATAATAATAATAATGCAAAATCTTATAGAAGGCTGCAATGACGATAGTACTGCATTTTTATCTACGGAAAATGATAATTAAAGTAAGTACTTTAAGCAAGTGAGGTCTGTAAATATTTAATACTAGCACTTAGAATAATAAAAAGATATAAGAATATTATTTGTAAAATGTATGAGAGTGGGTGGGTGGGTGATGGGGATAAGTATTATTTTATGATAAAATAGAATCCAACCTAAAATTTAAATCAACAAACAAAACATTCTTGTGAAGTGATGACCCTAAAATCAGAATTATCAGAAAAAACTTTAGAAGTGAATAACTCCTAGATACAGCGAGATTTGGATGTGTTTTTTTTTTCTAGTGATTAGTTGGGGTCTAAATATGATTTGACATAAATATTGAATCCAACTAAGCAAAGATACAACCGTAAAAAATCAAAATCTAAAAACACAAAAAAAGCATATTTCTTTACATTTGTACTAGTTAGTACTCTTTTGAATTATTTTTGTAATATCTTTAACATCGTTTTATTACACATAATAAAGAAAAGGGAAAAATAATGCATATTTTTTTTGTAATTGATTAATTTAGAAAAGTGGATAAAAAAACTAAAACTTTTTTTACTCGTGTTTTGTGTACAATGGGCACACGGGTATTTTACTCTTACCTTTAAAATAACCTGTTCTATCGGGTAAGTTAATAAAAAGGGGATGTCCGTTTTTCGAGGCAATAATAACACTGTGCGTAGGTACTGTAGAGGGTTTTTATATACTCGGGACTCGATCTACGAATTAGGAATATTTCTATTATTCGCTATTATTGCGAATAAACTAACAATACTACACCGATATCTTATTAAAGGTGGTCTGTCAGTCGTCCGTCATAATATAAACAATTAGGTATATTCGACTTCATTCAAATGTATTGGAATGACACTTAGATCTCTAGAAGCATCCAGAGAGTTCCGTGGACGCCATATACTTAAAGGTGCCAGATGCTAAGATAAATGCATGCAACCTTTACAATACATTGATATAACTTTGTTTTTAATTCTGTTTAAGTTTAGAGGCATCGTGATATCAATTATTCATCACATCACATCTATATGAAATGCAAATTTTTAAGCAATCCTCGAAGCCAATTTTGAAGATAAACTCGTGGAAAATATATCCCACGTTACTATGTTTCTTTTCACATGAGGGAATTCAAAACAACCATTAATGTTACTCAGGGTAATCATGAATATTCCATTGGAAACCCTTTTACGAGATAACCTTACATGAACCGCTTTTAAAAAATAATTCTAAATAATTAATGCTTCAGACGAATTTTATAATGGGTAGTTTACGATCACACCGGCCGTATTAAAAGTTACAAAAAGGGCATCTCTTACTTTATAATTTGTTTGATAATCAAGATGGGCACAGTGAAATATCCCGCTGTGATATCGCCTTACAAAACAAAAAGAAAGTCAAAAGTGGAAAATAAAACGTGAGCCTTTATAGAAGTTGTGGAAACGGAAAGTTTTCCAATTGATAATAATTTCCATTGTGATGCAACACAAAGGGGAACAGGAAAGTATGAAGTTCTGAAATAAATTCTTAATTTAAGAGCTGACTGAACGCTATCTGAAAGGAAAGTCGGGATTAGAAGAACAAAGACTACGGCTCAGCTCACTGTGGAGCTTAATTTTTTGTTGACTTCTGTTTCGCTCTTTGCTATTTGCATAAATTGGACTCTCAAACTTCGTTAAAGAACTTTAGACCGATGAGAACTACCTACCTACTTCAATTATAACAAAATCATCCCTGAACACAAAATTAAATAAGTTACTACCAATACCATTTCATAAAAACGGCACTCCAAATAAGCCAGAAGATCGTTGCAAATATGCAGTAAACGACTAAATGTTCACATCAAATAAATCGTAAATCTTTAACAGTCCACTCATAAATCACAACCAAACACTTCGACTTTAATTGGACATGAATAAATCAAGACACACTTAATTACGTTTACGATTTTAATGTGAATGAATTTCCAAACAACACGAAACAGGTAAATCACGGGACCTACGAATAAGTACTTTGCATACATGTCCCGTCGTCCAATGATACATATGCGAGTGCCGAGCTACGAAGAAAAACCAACACGAGTGGACAAATTGGTTTAACGTCCACAATTTATTCCACTTATCATAAAAAAAGCCATTCTCCGTACAAAAAGGTAAAGGGGTGTAGTTTTTGAGTGTTTGGGGGTGCATGGTGCGGAAGCGGCGGTGCTCGTAAATCCTGGTTGTTCCGTTCCGCCGAGCCGGTACCCGATTACATTCTAATTCCGACGTACAACTACTTGCAGATCGCGGCACGCCTATAAATACGGCCAATTAATATACGTAATGACCTCACGTGTAGGTATAGGGGGAGCGATTTATATTTAAAACAGTTTGAGTAGCGATTTGTGAGAGAACACCTAGTAAATATCTGTCGAAAATACCTCTTAATTTACCTACTTTTTTGACAAGTTTTTGACATAGACTGTCGCTGAGATTACATTGCGACTAGATTTAAACGATTTTAATTACGGCCTTCTATTGTTTCATAAGCCCCGTAGGCATACTGTTTCTTCTTCATCTTCAATCAATTTGTCGCCAAATACTTTGTATAAATAATTTTAATCTACCACTGTTATTTGAACAAAAAATGGATTTATTGAAACAGAATACATATAGACGTATATATATAGGAATTGGCTGTAGATTTATGCATCTCAAGATTTTATTCTTTAAAAAAAATAATTCCAATGGAAGTAGAAAAACATCTAAGTATACCACAACATAAACCCTAAATTTACTTTAAAAACAGACAAATGCAACGTTTTTATCTATACTAATATTATAAAGAGGGGAAGTTTGTTTGGAATTTTTATTTTTTGTAAAAGTTAAGAATCACTGGCACTGGTTCAATAACAAAAATCTATCACTGATTGGAAGCTTAACTATTCCCGGATGTAATAGAATATGCTCTATGGTAAATTATAAACTTCCATGTGGACGAAGTCGCGGCCTATAACTAGTACATAATACAAACAGATGGTAGCTAAATAATTAAATGTAATATTTACAAAGTATTGCTGATTATAGTAGGATATAACACTTGTCCAATCATATTATTATCTGCTGCCAAAATAAGCATGTTAACTATATCACGTATTAATACTACATTCCATTTTTAATTTTCATTGTGTATTATATATAGATTTTAATGTAAATGTGGATCATAATTTACCATATGGGATCGGCTATCAATGCAAATGAAAGATTAGCAGTTCGACTACCGTCTGTAGGCCAACCTCAAGCGCGCTACAAACAGTAATTAATCATTATTATATTCGACATTCAAAATTTTGCAATTACTATTTAATAAGTCTTCACGATTTTCACAATTCACATTATTAGGTATTTAAAATTTTGGAATTGGAAATCCTAGTTTAGACTACCCGCGACAAAGCACGCGTGAGTTTTTTAAGGATCCCTAAGTTTTTTTGTAATAAAATAAAGCACTCAGGGATTACTGGTAGCTTCCCATAAAAAAAAAGAATTTACAGACACGGACCAGTAGTTAATAATAATAATTTTCTTTATTTAGGACAACATAAGATCCAGTGTGTTAGTAAGTTTCTTAAATATAATGTTAGTAAGTAAGTATAATTATGATTTGTACATTTAAGCCAATTAACTATTAATTAAAGTGAGTTCGCTTTATGTGGATGATGATGCACAAGGAAAAGGAAAATAATTTACTTGCTCATCACCCCCACAAAACGTCTCAGAATAGGAGAGTAAATGTTCTTCGCTACCGTCTTCAGAATACTGTTGCATTCTTATTATTAAGGATGCGATTTTTTTTCGCATGACCGCATTAAAGTCGTCAGTTCGATTTTGCGCAAACATCTCAGATGCGCTACAAAATCGGGGCAGTCTCAACAGCATTCTGAAAACATTATTATATTGGATGCGCAGGACCTCCAGCGATCTTTTGGTAAAGTTTACCTACAGACTTCCCGTGTACCCTACATACCCCGACAGTAAGCTTTGAAAAAGGTTATTTTAACCTGCTTAGTACAACGGTAAAATCTGCGCGCCAGCATATTCCCTCTGACCGCCAGTGCCCTGCGCTCCCTCTCTATGTCCACATTGTCTTTAAGGTCGTCGGTAAGTATGTGCCCTAGGTACTTAAAGGTATTTACTCTCCTTATACTCAAGCCATTCAGAGTAAAACTTGGTACATAATCAGAGGCCTTACCAACGGCCTTAAAAACCATGTATTCACTTTTTTTTTACATTATAAACGAGCCTGTGTGTAGCTGCATAGTTCTCGCATACTGTCAACATCTCTCTGATAGATCCCGCAGTCGGGCCCAGCAGCACCATGTCGTCCGCGTAGCTGATGTTATTAATGGTAACACCACCCACGCGACAACCAACCCGCATGCTACTAAGCTCGGTCACAAGATCATTCACATATAGGTTGAAGAGTATTGGATACGTCAGACCCCCCTGTCTCACACCGCACTCCAACCTATATGGATCAGAGAGTGTTGTAGACCATTTCACAGTATTTATTTGGTTTGAATACCAATACTGCAGAATTCTGAGAACTTCAGCCGGTATATTCCTGTCCTTCAGCTTTTTCCAGAGCACATCATACGACACAAGGTCGAAGGCTCTGGAGAGATCCAGGAAACAGGCATACACCGTAGTTCTGCGATCGGTATAGTATTAGACAGTATTCTTAAGACTTAAAATAGCGCTTTCTGTCGATAATTTGGACTGAAATCCAAACTGTGCATCGTACATATGCAGATATTCCTTTAAACATGAATCTAGAATACTGTCCAGTACTTTGGCAATTGTAGTTGCGAGAGAGATAGGACGATAGTTGCCTTTATCAGAGATGTACTGTTCGGTTCTTAACTATTGGCACTACTATTGTCTTCATGAAATCCGCTGGCAGGTAGGCATGACTAATACACATTGTGTACAACAGAGATAAGACCCTCGGTAGATGGACACCAGCATATTTTAAATGCTCGATGCTGAGTCCGTCATGCCCGGGAGATTTACCTGTGTTCATATTTCTAGCTGAAAAATAAATTAATGGCTGCACTCCCGGACCGCCGGACCCAGCACCTTTATACCCTTATTGCATGAATTATGAAATTCAAATTATTTATTTCAAATAAAATATAAATCACATAGGTCAAATATAAATTATCCATAATTGGGTGAAATCATTAATTAATAAAGAGATGACGAATAATTTTTTTTAGTGAAAACATGTTTTATTTTTAATATATAAACAGTCGCGTAATTTTCATTCAAATGATATTGACAACTCATTTTGCGCCGCCGTGTGGCACGAACAGGACTTTTGTATGAAAAGAAATGCAACGTAAATACGCGACTCATAAATTTACAAAATTACGCTCGTTTGGACTGACACTTACTCCGCATGTTCATGTCAGGAATTCTGATTCCATCCACCTTACAATGAACTGCCCACCTTAGCGCAATCATAACGGAAAAACACATAAGTATAACAAGCTGTCAAAAGCTCTGTTGGCCAGTATTCTAAAAACCACTCATTTACAAAACAAACGCAAGCCTTTATTTAAAAAAGTTAAAGTAGTTTAGTTTCTGCCATTGTTTGTCTGCTCTAATTAGGCACCGTTTTACCTTGATAATAATTGTACTAATTAAATTTTGTAGCAACATTTGTGCATTTATTGTGTGACTTAGTACAGTGTTTTTATGTGCGTAAAGTTTAATAAATAAATTGTGAGTATTTTGATGACTAGACTGCACCTATGTTTACTAAATATAAGAAAATGCCAAATGGAACAGTATTTTCGGTGCAACCGACACGGTCGGCGCAGCAGTCATTAATGCACAAAAAAAATTGTATGGTCTACAAGCAGTTGGTGTTACGGGACTGGTTATTTGTGTATGTATGTCAGTTTATATGTTTGTAAACGAACCCAGGTAACTTAATGTTAAGCAACGTTTTAAAAAAAGAATTGAACTAAAAACTTGACCAAATAAAATATACATTTAATTAATATCGACAAAGCCTTTGCACATATTACTATTAGTTATTCGATGAAATATGCTAACATGTTATTGTATTCATTTCAAAACACTATGTTTGAACATTTAATATTGAACTTCAATTTTCATCAATGTACAATTGAAATATATATTATAATAATAATATATTCCGTATGGTGTCGGACGTAAAGAATAGCATCATCCCATATCTTCCCGTGGGTGTCGTAAGAGGCGACTAAGGGACGTACCAGAGAATGGGCAGCAGCGTTCTCTGTGCATTTGTAACAACCATACTGCGATCGCCAACCCGCCTGCCAAGCGTGGCGATTATGGCAAAACCCCCCCTTGGGGGAGGCCTATGTCCAGCAGTGGACGTCTTTCGGCTGAAATGATGATGATGATGATGACAATTGAAATTTAATTTATTACGACTGGCTTCAATGACATTACTATGATACTTTACAAGTAAATAAATAGTTATAAAGTCACTGCCAACCGTATTCAAGTCATTAACATCACAACATTGAGGCAGTCAGATTTGCACCTAATTTGTAAACAGGGGAAAGGTCAGCGGACCGTTTGGTCATCTTAATAATTTATAGTCATGCAAATTACACATCCGTCCTGTAAGCCATACAAACGTGCTACGTCTCTGTATAACCGTACTTAAGTGCTATAGAACCTGCATGTAGGACCATTTTGCTACGACGTGGTGTGTTACGGCGTAGCATTAGCGTAGCGACTACGCAAAGTGGCTACGACGTTCCAGCAATGAATTTTTATCTTCTTGAATCCCGAAGATGTTAAAAAACTGGTTTGTGTCTGTATGTGCTGTGAAGATAAAACATTTTTTTTTTTAATTAAAAATTAAGTAATTTTCACAAAACTAAAAAAACTTTACTTCCATTTTTATAGTCTCCAATTATAGAAAAAATCCAACTGTACTTATTGAAAACCCTAATCATGCTTACACAAATCCTTGAACTGTCTGCTTGGCGCTGTCGCTTACGTTTACCCGTTATTTCGCCGCTTAAAACTTTCCTCAACCCGTAGAGAAAGACGATAAAGGAACTCGCATGACACACGTACATACACAAGTAGTACTTATTACTGGAATTAAGTACACGGGTACCAAAGAGCCTCGTTTACACGAATTAAAATAATCCTCTCAACAAATCACCAACACATTCAAAGAGTACATGAAACGTACAGAAATGGACGCCCGTTAAAAGGGTGTATTCTGGTTTCTGTAATTAACATACCGCTGACGAAAACCCTTTTCTTTTCGATTGACGAGATGGGCGGGATTTAAATTCGAGAAACGTTTTTAATAAAGATTTTCAAAGGCCGTGTTTAGATTTTGAACAATTTAATAGGTCCACTCTAAATTGTCTTTCACGGGTATTTTGGCGATCAAGATAATGAGAAACTTTGATTAATTTCAATGTCATTGGATACCTTTTATTTAGGAACTATAAAGTAACTGAGTATTATTTGATCGAGTTCGTAGTTTAAATTGAAATAACTTACGGCTTCACTGTATTACTTTCACTTCACATAATCAGAACACGTGAAGGTACCAATTCAATGCAATTATTATATAGGTACGGTCAGCAACAAAAATCGATTAACGCTTCAGATTTTCAAATCATAATTATTGAGCTGATACGGATATAATGAAAAATCAATATAAAATAAACTTTTGGCTTTGACGTGAAATATTGAAAACTATTAACCATAACTATCGTGTTTTTTTGGTCAATTAAATGATGTAAATGTAGCCGTGTTAATCAACTTTTGTTGCTAACCGTACCTACAAAACTCATTGTTTACAAAGCCAATACAAACAACGTAGTTTATATTATATGTACAAAGTACCTCTCACACTCATATGGCTGCACAAAGTTACCTCCCCAATGGTTCAGTAAAAAGCGACAAGTGTGAAATCCCCTTTCAAGCATGATCGCATTTCCATATAATCACTATTGGACTATCACAACCCTCGATTCTCCCAGCCAGCTGTTACATTTTCTCATTTCCTACTATTCACATAGAGTAGATTAGCTGGATAACGGTACTAACTACTTATTCGAGTACCTACTCGGATACACTTACCTACACCTATACGGTTATCCTACTGTATTTAATTAAGCATGGCACCAAATGAACCAAAACAAAAAATACCTTCGTTTGTTTTCGCTTTTTGTAAAAATAGCGAGCAAAAACTTGTAAACAGTTGGTCTTATTCTTAACTGATTTTCTCCTAAACTATATAAAATAGGTTTTATCTATATGTTGAAATAGTTATTTCACGAGAAAATAGCTTTTGAATTTTGCAATCTGTATACATATTTATGATCGTGACTGTACCTACCTATCTATAGCAATGAATAGTCTAAGGCCTAAATCGCACTTGCGGCTGGCCAAATTGCGGCGTGCCGTTGCGGCCGGCCGCACTTCATTTTTAGGGTTCCGTAGCCAAATGGCAAACAGACAGACAGACATGACGAATCTATAAGGGTTCCGCCCTTATAGATTTGTCATGTCTGTCTGTCTGTCCATCTGTATGTCACAGCCACTTTTTTCCGAAACTATAAGAACTATACTGTTGAAACTTGGTAAGTAGATGTATTCTGTGAACCGCATTAAGAATTTCTTACAAAAATAGAAAAAAAAATTTTGGGTGTCCCCATACTTAGAACTGAAACTCAAAAATTTTTTTTATCAAACCCATACGTGTGGGGTATCTATGGATAGGTCTTCAAAAATGATAATGAGGTTTTTGATATCATTTTTTTCTAAACTGAATACTTTGTGCGAGAGACACTTCCAAAGTGGTAAAATGAGCCCCCTCCCCCCCCCCCTGTAACTTCTAAAATAAGAGAATGATAAAACTAAAAAAATATATATGATGTACATTACCATGTAAACTTCCACCGAAAATTGGTTTGAACGAGATCTAGTAAGTACCTAGTTTTTTTTTTTAATACGTCATAAATCGTAAATCGCAATTTACCTTCCATTCAATCAACTCAAATATAAAAATAAAAAAACTTTTATATTATGTTACACGCGTGTTGGCTGCTCGGTGGACAATGTCTGCATTAATAATATCAGTTATGCTGACGACATGGTGTTGCTGAGTCCAGCCATCGGTGCATTAAGACAGCTTATACATGTTTGTGAGAGTTATGCCCAGAAACATGGTCTTTTGTACAACTGCACGAAAAGTGAGTATTTGGTTTTTAAGGCTTCTGGTAAATGCCCATCGAGTGTGCCCAAGATAAAGCTATATGACGTAGAATTAAAGAGGGTAAACCATTTTAAATACTTGGGACACTATGTTACCGAAGATCTTGATGACCAAATGGACATTGAAAGGGAGCGCAGGGCACTGGCAGTTAAAAATAACATGCTGGCACGCAGGTTTGCTCGTTGCAGCGAGCATGTTAAGATCTCACTTTTTAAAGCATACTGCCAAACTTTTTACACGAGCAGCCTGTGGACTTGTTATACACAGAGATCGCTCAGTGCCTTGCGCGTCCAATATAATAATGGTTTCAGGATGTTGCTGGGGCTGCCCCGCTTCTGTAGTGCATCTAGCATGTTTGCAGAAGCTCGCGTGGATGGCTTTCATGCCATCATACGCAAGAGAACCGCTTCCTTACTGCACAGAGTGCGGGGCAGCACTAATAGCATCCTGAACGTAGTTGCAGACAAAGTCAACTCTCAATTGATGCAGGCTTTCATGCGGGTTCTAGTAAGACAGTGTTGATCTGACCCTGCATGCTATGCCGCATAAGTTACTGTAGCTACTTATACATAAATACATTTCGTTTTTTACTGACATAGGTTTTAAGTACTTTGTGTTACTAACCAGATATGGACATTGTCCGAAATAAATGTTATTATTATTATTATTCTCGTTTATTCATTTTCTTAACATATTAAATTACATTTTTAAATATTAGTAAAAAAATAAATAAAAACATTTAAAAATATAAAAAAATAGTAGCCCACCGGTATCGGGAACAGGGTCCAAGCTACCGGTGGTCAGGGCTCCTGAGAGAGGAATCTCCTGACTATACGCGCCGTGTCCAGGAGTACCGCTTTCTGTATCAAGCCCTTGATCCAGCTGCCCAACGAGAGCCTCCTTAGGTGTTGGTCGAGGCTCTTGGAAATGAGTCCATTGGCCGTAACGACTATCGGCACAATGACTGCTGTATTCACATCCCACATGTCGACAACCTCGCGAGCCAAGTCAAGATACTTAATTTGTTTATCTTTCTCGGTTTTCACGAGGTTCTCGTCATGCGGAACCACTATATCAACAATCATTGCGCGACGCTCTAACCGATCTATCACCACTATGTCAGGTTTATTGGCAACAATAGTCCTGTCAGTGATGATAGACCGATCCCAATACAACGTGATATGGCCATTTTCGAGAACTGGGTCGGGCACATACCTGTAGTACGGTACCTCCGACTCCACAAGCCTGTACTTTAGAGCAAGTTGCTGGTGGATAATCCTAGCTACAAGGTTGTGTCTATGCAAGTAGTCTCCGTTAGCTAGACGAGAGCACCCAGAGGTAATGTGTCGGATTGATTCTCCCGGTCGGTGGCATGCCCGACAAATGTCAACCGTGCCGTCCTTCACAATATACCTCCGGTAGTTGTTCGTCATCATAACTTCGTCCATAATCGCACAGACAAAACCTTCGGTTTCCCCAAACAGGTCACCGAAACGCAGCCAGGATACGGACGCCAAGAAATCTACATCAGGCCCATGTAGGGCCCGGTAGAAGCGCCCGTGAAGCTCCTTGCTCTGCCATACCTCCTTGCGGTCATTAGTATCGAGTACTACAGGTTTGCGCCAGTTCTCGTTCGCTAAGGAGAGCGGGGTGAGGCCCTTGTCCACTGAGACCACATCTCGATGCATACCCACGACGGTTTTAAGGAAGTACTCCCTGAGACTGCATACCTCACGATTGTGCAGGGACTTAGCATTAAGAAAGCCTCGGCCTCCGCACTTTCGTGGGATATACAGTCTCATTACCGATGACCGTGGGTGATGCATCCGATTTACGGTCAGCAATGTACGGACCCTCCTATCCAGGGCGTCAAGTTCCGTCTGAGTCCACTTGAGTATGCCAAAAGAGTACATCAAAACCGGCATGACCCATCCGTTGAAGGCGCGCACCTTGTTTCCGCCTGATAAAAGACTATTTAACACTTTATTCAAGCGGCCAAAGAAGCGCTCCTTCAACGATTGTTTCATGTCGGCAGCATTGATGCCTAACGCTTCCGACATACCCAAGTACTTGTAGGTTTCGGTTGAGGAGAAGGATCTAAGGCGTATGGAATCCGAGAGTTGGGTTCCCACGGATTCCATAATCTCCCCTCGCTTCACATGCATGACTGCACATTTGTCCACACCAAATTCCATCCTGATGGCGCTACTGAAAGCTTCTGTTACTTTCAGTAGCTCCATCAGTCGCAAATTGTTGGGGGCAAAGAGTTTCAGATCATCCATGTAAAGGAGGTGAGATACGACCTGACCTCCTCTTCTCAACCGATACCCCAAACCCGAACCCTCCAGCAACGTGCTTAGAGGGTTCAAGGCTAAACAGAACCATCGTGGACTTAGACTATCACCCTGAAATATACCTCGCTCGATCCTTATCGGTTCGCTATTCTCCCGGATTTGCCGACATCCTGGACAGCGAAGGACCGTCCTCCATTGCCCCATACATGACATCCGGAAGGTGCGCAGAGTTGTATCTACCTTATACAACTCCAACACCCTCATGAGTCATGTATGTGGCACAGAATCATAGGCCTTCTTATAGTCTATCCAACATGTTGACAGATCCCTTCGGGAACGACGAACCTGCTGGTTAATGGCCATATTAATGAGGAGTAGCTCCTTAGTACCACGAGACCCATTCCTGCATCCATTTTGAGAGGCAGACATGATTGAATTTTTGTCAATGTGTTCGTTAATTTTCACTCTCAAAATGGATGTAAGAACTTTATAGACCGTTGGCAGACAAGTAATCGGCCTATAATTTTTGGGTTCCGTAGTACTACCAGATTTATGGAGCAGGTGGGTTATTCCAGTTGTTAGGAATTGGGGCAACGATCCTGACTCTAAGGCTGACTGGAACTGAGATGCTAAGCGAACGTGCGATCTTTGAAACCATTTTATCCAAAAATTTTGCAGCCCGTCCGGCCCTGGAGATTTCCAGTTAGGCAACGGACGGACTGCACGAGCTACATCTTGGGGGCTTATGGTAATTGCCCCCATTTCTAGTATTGGTTCACACGCTCGCTCAACTTCCCGAGTCCAGTCGCCCTCAGTGTGGCTGACAGGCACCGACCAGATGCTGCGCCAAAACGAACACATGGCAGCATCATCTGGCCGGTGTGCATCAGCCACGCCTTGGTCCAGTTGCTCCCAAGTCCTATACACCCACCGCTCATCACTCTGGAATATGCGATTCTGAGTGTACCGCTCCACTCGTCGCTTGTACCGTCGAATACGGTTTGCCCATGCACAGATCTTCTGCTTCAGGAAGTCGATACGCTCTGTGATGCAGGACAAATAATCTCGAGGATTGATATCAGTCCCCGAGAATGCCCGTCTCACAAAGCGCATCACTCTAGGGCGCATGTTGCCCTCCCTGAAGCAGATAAGCTTGCCGATGAGTGCTCTAGCCTCACCAATACGACGCTCAATCCTGTACTGCCATGCTGGTACAGCTGGTTTTTGGTCGTGCAGCTCCGTCACTGTTGGGAAATTTGACATGAGCTACACGACATGCTGCTACAGCCGCGCAGTACAAGATCGAGTGGGTATCAGCGAGGTCTTTGCTGCTGTCAAAATAATTTGACAGCTGCGAATCTAAAGCACACACCAGCGCCCTATTTTTCTTGTGCATGGGTAAACGAGGTAGTCGCGGTTTTAATTCAGGCGGTGTGGAGCGATACTCCCGGAACGCATCCTCCAAAGCACTCTTCAATTGAACATTGCACTGGGTACTCACGGATATAACCTCGCCATCATCCTCTTCACCACCGTCGTCAGGTCGCGGTGAAGCACTGGGTAAATCTTGCGATTGTACCGCGACCGCAACCAGTGGCAAAGCAGACGTGATATGGCTACTCCATGATTCTAGGCGTAGTCGATCAAGTACAACGTCATCCAGCATATGGTTACGCTGGATGACCCGCACCTGATCCGACAGTCGCTGTGCCGACACGTTGACAGCTGGCTCAAGCACCTGAAACAGAGAGAGCATCCGACCACGGTACGCAGTCAAGTTAGTCAAAGTCAAAGTCAAAGTCAAAGTCAAAGCATTTATTTCAATTAAACCATTTACAGGCACTTTTGAATTGTCAAGGAGTCGGTCAGTTAGTCAGAGAGTTGAAGCTAGTTGCTCGTTCCAAAACGTAGGTAGGTCTCTATGGAGAAGAACGAGCAAGAAACTCCACGGACACTCTTTTAAATCAAGTTTTTACAAAGTTTGGTTACATTCTTGTTGCTTCTATATGTGAAAACGATGAAGGTAATCTAACAATACAAAACACAAAAAAGAAGCAAGATAAAGTGGCATCTAATCCATGGCAGATAAGAGCTGACCAATCTCCACTGACAGCGCCCGTTCACGAACATGACGCGTGAATCAGCACCATTTAGCTCAACCATTTTGAAGGGAGCCTAATGATCCAACACACGCGCCACCATCAGCGAGACATTTGAGCGAGCATGACAATACTCCCAACCGCCATGTTAATTTTTGTCAAACATAAAGGTATTAATATACATGGCTCCATGGTATTCACATTTACAAAATTGAAATAATGCTGCTAAATTATACAAAACTAAGGTTTCCAATGTATATTATTTTATCATATGAAGTGTGATAAGTTAATAATTTAAAAATATCTATATATAATAATAACGATACTCGTTACTCATGTCAATAGAAAAAGGGGTAGGAAACATCCTTTTCTTCCAATTTGGAAATTCCCTAAACTGGCTGTGGAGCAGGACCAGCATTCAGCCAAGCATCTTTATCATTGATGTAATCTTCTAACTTATAATATGCTTGTCTACATAGTGTGCGTTTAATACATGTTTTAAATTGTTTTTCATTCAATTGTAGAATATCAAGTGGTATTTTATTATAGCATTTTACACAGTACCCCATAAAAGAAGTATGTACTTTTGACAATCTGAAGCTTGGCTGATCTAATTTGTTCCTATTTCTAGTATAAACATTATGTCTGTCACCTATTTTATTAAAAAGATGAAGATTTTTTCGAACATGCATAATGTTTTCATATATATATTGACAAGGTACCGTCATGATGTTAATCTGTTTAAACAATTCTCTTAGAGATTCGCGTTTGCGGAGATTATAGATTGCTCTGACAGCCCGCTTTTGCAGTATAAAAATAGAATCCATATCTGCAGCCCGTCCCCATAGCAAAATACCGTAAGACATGATACTATGAAAATAGCTAAAATATACTAGCCTAGCGGTATCCACGTCTGTCAAATGCCGGATCTTTCTGACAGCGTAAGCGGCTGAACTTAACCGCCCTGCAAGAGATGTTAAGTGAGGACCCCACTGTAGCTTGGAATCAAGCGTAATCCCTAGGAAAACAGTCCTTTCGACGAATTCAAGTATGTCCTTATTCAATACAACGTTACATTCATTACTCTTAACATTCGGCAAAGCGAATCTTATGCATTTAGTTTTCTTCTCATTGAATACTAAATTATTTACAGTAAACCAATTATGAATCTTAAGCATGGCGTCATTTACGTCGTCAAGGTGCTGTGCCCGTCTATTTACTCTAAAAATCAATGAAGTATCATCAGCAAATAACACCATTTGTGGTTGATTTTTCAGTAAATGAGGTAAATCGTTTATATAAACTAAAAAGAGGAACGGACCCAATATGGAGCCCTGCGGTACCCCCATTTTTACTTTTAAGCCTGATGAATTAACACCATTTATTTGAACTTGCTGCAGTCTATCACTTAAATATGATTTTACTAAGCTAAGCGCTTGTTTACCCAGTCCGTAATGCTCAAGCTTTAAGAGCAGTGTTTCGTGATTTACACAATCAAAAGCTTTGGAGAGGTCGCAAAAAATGCCAATAGCATCTTGCGAATCCTCCCATGCTTTAAAGATATGCTTAATTAAGGTGACACCGGCGTCAGTAGTACAACGCCCTCTGGTGAAACCATACTGTTGGTCATGTAAGATGTTGTTACAATTAAAATGACTGAGCATTTGGTTAAGCATTACTTTTTCAAACACTTTGCTAAAAACCGGCAAAACTGAAACGGGTCTATAATTATTCGTGTCCTTGCAATCGCCGGATTTAAAAAGTGGTATAATCTTGCTGTACTTCATTAAATCCGGGAAAACCCCTTGGTCTACTCATATATTAAAAATGAAAGCTAAATAGGGTGCCACTGTCTCAATAACCGATTTACAAACATTAGTAGACATCCCCCATAAATCTTCAGTAGCCTTGATCTTGAGTTGTTTAAAAGTCTTTATAACGATTGCAGGGTTTATATGTTTAAATTTAAATTCCGTGGGGCAGGCTGGAACATTCGAACTTAATAAATTAAAAGCAAGTGACGGCGAGGAATCTAAAGTTTCAGTAGTTTTAATAGGAACATTGGTAAAGAATGTTGCAAATTCCTGCGCAACTTCTATATTAGTACTTATGAGACCACTGGAAGTCTCCAGAGTGTAGTCAGTATTATGTCTTTTGTTCCTATTTGTTTCATTATTAATAATTTTCCAAACAGTTTTAATTCTATCATCAGCCGATTTTACTTTGTTGCTAATGTATAACGCTTTAGCTGCCTTACAAGCTTTTTTAAAAGTTTTAGAATAAATAGTAACATACTTTTTAAAAGTGTCAGTGTTAATATAAGGCTTAAGGCCATACAGCTCAAAAAGTCTTTCCCTACTTTTCCTGATGCCTTTAGTTGCCCAGTCACTGAATAAAAACTTAGGGCAAATTGTTTTAGTTTTTTTCTTAAAAATATTCTGAAACTCAGTTTGCACAACTGAGAAGAATTCTTTATATAAAATATTACCATTATTCATACTAAGGTCCTGAACGGGTAACTTACTTATTAAAGTCTTTTTAAATTTATCTAAATTACCAGATGTTATTGGTCTTGACTGAATCTGTATTTTTTGCAAGGGTGTGTTGGACTCAAAAGCAACGGTTTGACCGCTGTGATCAGAAGGAAGATAATTTACAATAGCTTTATCTAAATAGTCGCAGCTACAAAAAACATTATCGATACAAGTAGCAGTGGTCGTAGTTATTCGTGTTGGTTCTAAAAACACATTTGACAAATTGAAGGATTTAAAGAGACTTATAAATCTACTGCTACTTGAATTATTTTCTAAAATATTAATATTAAAGTCTCCGCAAATTATTATTGATTTATTACCCGTTACAAGCTTAGTCAAAACATCCTCCATTATAGACTCAAATAAAGAGTAGTTATGATGATTCGGGGGTCTGTAAACGCACACTATGACATGCTTATCTAGCTCAACACAGGACAGTTACTTCCCCCCTCTGTAGCCCCATAGTATGAGCGCATGACACTTTCATTAATTGACTGCGTCCATCTCATGCGCTGCACACTTCCACCGGGAGCGGGGACCCTATCAGAGACCGGTGGGTCTCGAAGTCCCAAGCTGTCCGGCGGCCGGCGTCGTCCCCGCCGACGCACAGGTGGTGGCGTCGTCGGCGGAAAGAAATACTCGTCGCTCGAGCTCGACGCAACTGCCGAGGCCGGTGTCACAGGCTCACAGCACTCACTATAGGGCTGGGTTCCGGCGGCGGCGAGGCGGAGCTGAGCGACGGGTCCGGAGATGGTGGACGTGCTCGGCGTGCTGCTGATCTTAAAATCATGTTGTCATCGTCGTTTCTGATCCATTATTATATAGGTATTTTTCTTCATTTTAAATTAATTTCTCGGTGCGTAAGTAGTACATTAGGTATTATATTTCCGTTCACTGATTATATTATATATCGAAATTATTTTCAGTTTTTGAGGTTTTCATTGACTTATGTCACTTTTGGTTGAATCTGTTTAAAACTGTATATATCATAAATTATTTTTCAAAAAGGTTGATTATATGGATGTAATATTAAATTGTGTAGCGAAATTAATAGGAAATATCAAAAAACTATTGAATTTGTAAAAAAAATTATTATTATTATTATGTTACTTGCTGATACGGAACCCTTCATGGGCGAGTCCGACTCGCACTTGCTCTCTTTTTTATAATAATAATTAATAATTTATTTCTCAAAAAATACACGTTACATTAAAATTAGGAGATGCAGGGCGCTTTTAGGAGCTTTTCTTAACATTATATAAAGTCATCTAAGTCAGTTATATGAAACTGACTTGCGGTCAGCCATTAACCGCTCCAGTTGTCTTGAAACTGCGGCGGGCTGCACATCTATTACTATGAATTTGTAATTGCTGTCGCATATTATATCCATTAATATAAGGGAAAAAATGGTTGTAATTGACGACGACATGAGACGGACCGCAATAGAACCGGATTCGGTTTGCCGGAATACGGCGTGTCGTTGCGGTAGACCGTATATTATACTGCGGTCAGCCGCACGTGCGTTTTAGGCCTAAAAGCTAAACGAAAGAACTAGTAACTTCTAGATCGTAAGTAGGTAAATACCTTACCTACCCCCTACCTCCTCCTTAGTGGCTATATCTAGTTAGCTGCTATGTACAATATGATGCTTACAAATATGTATATTTATGTCTAAATGTAGTTGTAGTTATACCTATGTATCTTCTGTAAACCAGCTATTAAGCAATTAAATAGAAAATGGTTTAAAATCTTTAAAAACATGTTAATTAATAATGTTTATTATAATATGCATGTACACAGTTACGCAATAAATAATTCACATCCCAACAAATCTTCTCTTCTTGTATAAGTACTTAAGTAGGTATAGCTGTGTAGTAAGCATTGTTATCGATATTACCTAATAATATAAATGCGAAATTAATTCCGTCTGTCCGTCTATTGTGCTTTTAGAAATAAACAACTGAACCGTGTTTAATAAAATTTTATAGATGGTAAGCTTGAAGGGACGATATAGGCGACTTTAATTTTTTTTTAATTATCCACTGCTTCTGAGATAGCTGATCAACATAGACGCGCACGAAGTCGCGTGCAAATGCTAGTACGATAATAAATGTATTAAGCATCAATTACGTGTCCCCATATACTGATTAATTAGTGACCGGTGTATAATGTACCTATCTGTGTCCCGTGATACGGTAATTTAACCCATTGTGTGGTCAACTATGTAGGTATAGATAGTTTAATTCATCAGAGTTCAGAGTTGTGAGTGTGTGCGTGCACAGATGAGTTAATACTATATGTATCTCCAAAGATACATAGCATTGAAAAAAGCAGGAAAAAAACCCGTATCTCTTCAATTCCGTTGCTTTTTTCAATGTTTCATTTAAAAGTTTCTTACTTTTTCCTCACTTTTTTTATAAAACGGAAAGAATCTAAAAATTCCGAAGGAAATTAACGTAGGTAGGTAACGGAAAACATTTCATGTTTTTATTTAGAATACGTACTAAGGATATGCTTTAATTCTTTCCACAATTACTTATACGTACCTACCTACTAACATTTAATTTTTCAAACCATCTAGCGAAAAATTCGAAAGAATTCTATTACTTTCCAAAGGATTATTTCAATAATTATTCAATTTTTTTTACGGCATTTTCGACGCTACTGATACCTACATCAAATATTATAAAGTAGCCACAAATTAGCTAGGTCTCAGATTCTCTACTTGAACAAATATCTATACCTACTTACAACAAACCCATTTATTCAGATTGACAATCGGATCTATTACCATTCTGTGATTGCAAAAGTGAAAATTCCATTTTGTTATCGCAAATCCGTCAATCCTTTCGATTCGCTTAACTAACTAGCACGACTGACTGCGGACTGTGAAGTTCCTTTTCTGATTTTGATTATTAAGTAAGTTCTTATAGTCTATAGAAATGTAAGTAGATGATCTCTTGCAGAACCTAAAAAGGCCAATCACTGCAGATGATGTTGAACACACACACATACTCGCGCGCACACACTCACACGTCTCACACGCATTCATACACACACACACACACATACACACACACGCGCGCACCCACATATACGCACGCACACACACACCTACTGCGCCTTACATGCAAAATGTCTAACATTTAGTTTTTTATAGGTAGATCAAAATGCAGTATACATGTACCGAACTAATATTTTCTATAAGTTTTTAACCGACTTCAAAAAAGGAGGAGTTTATCAATTCGAATGTTCATTTTTTTTTTATGTATGTTCGGGCATAACTCTGTCATATATAGACGGATTTTCAAAATTATTTTTTTGTTCGCAAGGGGTTCGTTCCCAAATGGTTCCATATAAATTTTACCAAAATTGATCCAGCCCTTTTTGAGAAAATCAACAAAATCCCAAAAAAAATACTTAGATGACGTTTTAGTTTCTTCAATATTTGGAGGACTTACAATCTCTTTTAAGTGTGTCGCCGTTTCTTAATGGATTTGGATGTTAAGCGGGAATACTAAAAAGCGAAAAATAAAAAGCTTTTTCAAAAAAAAGAAAATGGCGGTGGCTTTGTGTTTGTTGTTTTGTATTGCCACCGACTTCCGAAAGTAAAGTAATGTGTGTTCTGTGCTAAAGTTATTTATCACTTAGATTTAGAAGGCGGTTTTCTTTTTTTTTTTTTAAAGCTTTTTTTAACATTTTATGACATGATTGTCGTCTTCCTGCCCTTGTCCCATGTTACTTGGGGTCTTCGCCATACTTCTTCCATTCTGCCCTGTCAACCGTCATGCTATCACTGATCCCCTTTTTGCAATATCATATTTACCATCTAACTATTTTTTGCTTTTGCCTTCTCTCTCTCTCCATCCATCTTACTACATACATACATCCTACATCACATTTATATTCAACTAGCTGATGCCCGCGACTTCGTGGATATTGGTTAATTTAATTTTCTTGCGTCATGGTCAGTGGGTCGTCTTAGAATCCCTAATTCCACGGTTCCTAACCTGGGGGTAATTACCCCTACGTGGGGAATAAGCTGGTAATATAGGTACATATGCATGACAAAGACTAGACCAATAACACCGAATCTAGCTTGCCAGTGCATTTCATGCCCTAGCTGTGTATATAATGAACTATTTATATTTATATGTACTAGGTATATTCAATGGTAACATGAGAGGGAGGGGTAAATCAGTTTCCCTAGCTAAGTCATACAGGTGACACGATCGAAAAGGTTAGGAACCACTGCCCTAATCCTTTGTGTTTTTTTTAAGTAGAGAGTATCTAATCAGTACCTACCGTTACTCCTTATAACATCAGCTATCAGCCAGTCTGACAGTGAAAGTCCCGTCAAAATTAGATCAGCCGATTCGAATATTAGCCAAAACAAACACAAACAGACAGATAGACAGACGGACAGACAAATATTTCAAAAATTGATCTTGTGGTATTATTAGTAGCGTGTAAAGATACATAAAATATGCATTTAGTAAAAAGCTGTTATTTTGGCAATCAGTACAAACAGACACTTCAATTATTTTAATTTGTATAGATTAACAAAAACAAAAACATTAATAGACATTAACATTTAAAATGGGTAGGCAGGTATATGAGTGTAGGTATCTACATCCTACAGACAACCCTACTTACAATCACGTGGACTTTCGACCTAATAGGCATTAGCGAGTAAATTGCTTATGCGATTCAATCGCTTGTACACAAGTCAATTAATACTGAACTCAATTAAACTAACTAATTCGTATAAGACTGTTCTAAGGTAGGTTTGATATAAAGTTTTTCACTTATTTTAACCACTGAGTATTTGAAAAGCTGATTTGAAACCAAAATTGGATATTAAACACAATGCTGAAAACCCATTTGATGAGAGCAATATGTTGTAGGTATATGTTAAAACTAATACATATGCCAAAAAGTGATTCATAGCAACCTTTGTAGACTTCGAAGATAAAAGTATAGAGTTACCCTAATGGAGCCATATGAATAACATCTATATCGAAAAGATACAAACATCCAATAACTAAGCGCCACTGTGATAATGGTGCGAAAAGAATCCTGAACATAATATTTGCATTAGCACTTATTCAAAGTCGTTCGCAACTCAACCCCTTTGCCCACACAACGGCACAATAAAAGTTACGAGTACCCGTGACCCGTACGATATCTCGTAGGCAGTTCAGAAAACGGATATCGGAGTGGCACACCATGGACAAAGTAAACTCTCCCACTCTGTTTGCTTTTAATTAACCAATAGTCAACAAACGGCTTTGGCCCATACACTTTTCATGAAACAATTTTGCTGCACTTTATAACGGCTGTTTGCTTAATGTAACACGCGTAAATTAGTAACGGTACTTTCCTGTCTGAAAGTATCGATTAAAACTCGTTTATTCGCTATCGATGATACAGCAAGGGGCGTTTGACGGACATTAATAATTGCGTCTTCAATCAATTCGATTCACTGCGAATGATGAATCGATGTTATTACATTGCGAAAAGGCCTATTGGAAGCTCTTTAATGTAATTACGGGAAACAGGTATCTACCTAAGTGAGAATCTACATGCTCTTGAACTCATTAAGCTTAATAAGATTGCTTCGTTTAATGAATGCGTAGGTAAGCATCTCTATACAATGTTTGCACAAGTCCTTCAGCGAACTCGGGAAAAGCGAATGTTTATTTTTTTAAATAGGCATGTAAGGGTCTGTTATCCTTGCGTCTTTTTCAACCTTCATATAAAATGCCTACAACATCATTTAACTTTTTTGCTGTAGGAATATCTAAGCGTATTATGAACTTGTAGCACATCTAAATGTGTCTATCCCAGCTAAATAAAGTGCTGGGTGTAAAAAGTGCGTGCGTAATAATAGTTCCTAGCCCATCACGCGAACCGTTCAAAGTTTTACGACTTGCGCAGGTTTTTCTTCCACTTCCTCGTACATACTTTATGACCTTCCTTTCATTCCCAAAATTATTAACATGAAAGTTTATGAATATACCGTCGAAGGGCATCCCCGAAGAAATATTAGACAGAGAAAGAGTGATCGTTCGCCGATGTCGGTAAATAACAATAGCGACTGGAGCTGACATTCCTACATATAGGTAGAGTGCAGAAATCTGAAATTCAGAACTTTGCATGCATACATGCAAGGAGTTTTCTCGAAAATACAGACATTTAAGCGCCTAGAAATATTCTCAGAGGCCTAGATCCACACAAGTACTAGGGTAAGAAGAATGTAGAAATAAACCTGCAACAACCACAAGATCTAGGTACTTATGGAATCCTAGAATCGAGTCTGCAAAATTTAATCAAAGAACCACAAAAAATAAAATAGGTCCTTCTCATAATAAAACTTTTAATATAAAATGTCATTCCAATGTGTTTCATAATCTGTATCAATAGTTAATTTACTAGATATTGAGTTTAATACCCAGTGGACGCTGTCAAGAGGTCGCTGGCTCTCCGCCCACCGCCGCCGCATTATGAAGATTCAACTTTCAACTGAAAAAGTTAAATGGCGCGGAATAAAGCATCGGTAATAGAAAATGGACGACAATCCTCATTTCCTTGTTCTATATTCTGATTAAAAAACTTTGGTATAATATTTAAGAATTATGTGTCTGCAACTCATGAGTAGGTACCTCGTACCTAAGTGGGTTTTTAACCCCCAATGCAAAAACGACGGGGTGTTATAAGTTTGTGTGAATATGAAGTACATAGCTGATTCTGAAAAAATATGGTACCTACCTACCTACTTACCACCAAATTTTTATGAAAGAGGAATTAGCCCTTAAATGGCCTTTAAGCTAAATAACCGCATATTAGATTAGATTACAAATCCCAATTTGCAAGCCAGCGAGCCGTTGGGTCCGAATTTGTTCACTTAATTTGAAAATGGTTTTATGAGCATATTTTGAAATACTTAGGTACGTATTCTTGTTTAAAGTTTATTATAGTACGTAATTTGAGTGCAGTAAAGGCAGAGTATCAAATTGGGCAGACGACATCGTTACCATCGCGGGTAGAACCTGGATGAAGGTGGCACAGGAACGGGGAGATGGCACAAAAAAAAGAGGCCTATACTCAGCTGTAGGTAAAGTCGGCTATGGGTAATGATGATGATGATGATTATAAAACAGTATCGGCACGTCTGGATCATCGTCATCACCAAATCAACCTTTAGACGCCCACTGCTGGGCATATGTCTTCCCCATGGGGGATTCAGCCGTAATCGCCAATGCTTGGCCGATACATATTGGCGATCGTAGTAGGTGTTATGGTACGCAAAAGGACGCTGCTGCCAATCCTCTGGTCAATATCCCTGTCGCCTACTACGACACCAACGGGGAGAAATGTGGAGTTGCTATTCGCGGTGCGGCCAAACGGCGTATGTCTGAACCATCAGCATCAACAATACTCTCCCGTAACGATATCTAAATATACAGAACTTTATGCATACGCAGTGACTAAGAAAACGTGGGTTAGTGGGCTCCAGCTTCATACATAATAGTAAATGCAGATGACGATACGATATGTTTGTAGTTTGTATAACATAGGTTGTGAAGCCAATCCCAATACAACCATAGTTACACGTACCTCCATAGTGACACGTCTTTAGATTTTATTTACGAGAAATCTCGATGCCCTATAGGTGTAGAGCCTCAAACGTAATGAGGAATGCGTGCGTGAATATCTTTGTAATTAATTACAAGAAGTACCGACGTTTCCCAAAACGGAAATATACACGTATATCCATAATAATTGTATCCATGGCTTGTTTGAAACCGTACATTATAAGTAACACATGTACAGAAGCTACGCGCTCCGAACGCCCTCCGGAAATTAACATTTTCTAAAGCGCTTGCAAATGAAGGCGCATACACATCGAAATGACTTTCCAAAGCCTTTGTTACATCTACACATTCCTCATGAAGTCGGTCTCGTCGTGAAAGTAGACGAAAAAAAAAATTAAACACATTAATGAAACGTTCGCGCTATTTGCTTAACACTCGATCGGGCTCAATAAAGGAATCGCTAAGAAGCGACGGAATCTGATAGATATTCATAATGCAAAGGAAAGGAAGCACAATCAGATTTTCATTGGAGATTCACGGCGGCGGTCGCGGGCCGCGGCGTGAGGGGGGGCGGAGAAATGAATACTTATTGCGAAAATGAAGCGGGCCATTAATGAACGCCGGCTCCGGTGAACCGATCGGCCGCGATTTAATTCCCTTCGAAAAATATTCAATAAACGCTGCAAAGACCCTCGCGCGGGATCATCCGCAAACAGGCGGAATCCAATGGAGTAGAAAAATTGCATAGACAGGGGAAAATTCATATTTTATCAAAAGAGAATAATCCTCATAAATCTTTCGTTGCTATTGAACGGTTGTTGCTTAGAGCAGCTTCAAATTACTTCGGAGAGAATGGGCATTACTATGATATTACATTACGTACGTGGCCACTTATTACATAGGTACGTGGGGTTATTATTTTAGAAAGGTAATATTTTATAAGAGCCTCTTTTAATACAGCAACAAGATTATTCTCATCGACTTTTATAAAAACCCACTTTTTCAATGTTCACAATAAGAAAGAATCATCTATTACGCTCCATTGTTGGGTATGCTCCCGCACTAGTACTTTTCGGTTTTTCTCTTTGTAGGTACGAACAGCTTTAGTTTGAGGTTTTTTCATCTTTTTTTATATTTTAGGTTAGGGCACCTACCCTTATATTTCATACTGCTGCAATGCGTACGTGGTAATGAAATGTAGTTTATAACAATAGCATTATTCTTTTTACACGACGTAAATCATCATCATCATTTCAGCCGAAAGACGTCCACTGCTGGACATAGGCCTCCCCAAGGGGGGGTTTTGCCATAATCGCCACGCTTGGCAGGCGGGTTGGCGATCGCAGTATGGTTGTTACAAAGGCACAGAGAACGCTGCTTCCCATTCTCTGGTAAGTCCCTTAGTCGCCTCTTACGACACCCACGGGAAGATATGGGATGGTGCTATTCTTTACGTCTGACACCACACGGACACGACGTAAAGGATTCATATTATTGAAACCCGAAATATTTTACTTAAAATATTTTATTACATACTTACATATCTTTCAACGCTTTGACAACGCAGATATTATACAACAATTCATTTTGTAACTTGGACCACGCTTGCGTTGCGGTCTCCTCAACGGACACTAATGTATCTCGAAGGTCTTCATTTTGCGATATGATATTAGTATGCATTTTTAGGAATAAGCTCATGTAAGACTGGGCTAATTCAAAGTCTCTATTGCTTTTTAACATAACGTCTAACATTTTCAGAAATTGTCTCATTACGTCTATGTTACCGCCAGCATCGGGCGCCATACTTGTTACCTCAGCTTCGATAGCCGCTGGGGCCAGTGTTTTCAATCTCTCTATACACTTCTCGTAATTCTCTTCCGTCTCACAAACGATTAATTTCTTAGCGAATACTGTCAGTGTTGATAAAGAATCCGGCATTAACAACTTCGTGTCTCCATTGCCTTCTTTGTCTTTACCTAAGTCAAATTCCAATTCGAGACTCGGGATGGTCGGTAAGAAGAATGGAGCTGATTTTGGCACCGTTAATGGAGTTTTAGGCTTGTTTCGTTTCTTGACAATGTCTAGATGCAACAAATTCAACCATCTTGAAGTGGGTTGATCGGATAAGGTGATGAGTTCTTCACTAATTTGTATTGGAGATCTATATTCTGGTTCTTCTCCTAAGTCTATCGTTCCTATGTCATCTATTTCTGGCTTTTCAGGTGCCGTGCTTGGCAACCCTAAGAAAAAATATAAATTGTAGTAATCGACTAGACAAAATATTACCTAGAAATAAAATATCGTAATACAAAAGGTCAAGGGACACTTACTCAGTTTAGGTATATTGACTTCTTTTCTATCTATCGGCTTGAGGAATATTCTCTCGTACAGCAATCTGTTCGCCCATAGGAACACGCCTACTTCGCCTACGTGCGTCGTTGCTAGGAAGTCACCCGTAGGCGACATACTGAGCGAGGTGCATGGCTGCTCCACCTAAGACCAAATGAATCTTTCATTAACAAATCAAATTTTAGAAAAAGTTCGGCTTTGACAGCATTGGGGCTATGTACGACTCTCACTCTTTCTACAGCTCAATCTACACTAATATTATAAAGTGGAAAGATTTGTATGTTTGTAACGAATGAACTCAAAAATTGGTCCGGTTTCAAAAATTTATTCACCATTATAATGCTACATTATCCCTGAATAACATAGGCTGTATTTATCAATTGAAAAAATAGGGATCCTTGAGAAAATTCACGCGGACGAAGTCGCGGGCAAAGTGCTAGTATGTCATAATTTATAAACGCTCTCCGTGGGTACCTACTACAACTACACTTAGCAAACACGATAAAGGTCGAAAAACTTTCTGAACCTAAAACTTACCGAGAAAATATCTACTAGTTTAGCACTTGGTATATCCCAGGTACATATAGTGCAATCCATAGATGAGCTGATCAACCATCTACAACAAAACAAAACATCATTTTCAGACATTTTTTCCTTATTCAGAAAACTATATCTACAAAGTCTAATAAAGAATTCTAAAACACAAAAGAAACTCGGCACCAAAATACCAAAGAAATCCAAGGTGCCACGTAAGTTAATAAATATATTAGGTATCTTACCGGCTCTGAGTATCAAATTCAATATCGGTTATCCTCCCGTCGTGGCCGTCGAACTTCCTTACAATATTCATGGTGTCAATATCTATAAGTGTTATAGAGAAGTCTTCGTTTGCAAGAGCTAATAGTCCGCTGTCCCGGTGGCATTTTGTACTGGACACCGATTCTTCTAATCTTATTACGTGGTAAGGAGTTGTCGCTGAAAGAATACAATAGGCTTTTGCTATGATAAATGCAGGGATTATCTAAAGGAACTTATTACGCGAATATTGATGTACGTCTCGAATACATAAAACAAAATTAAGTACATGAAGATACACAAAGGTGTGACTTGATGCGTTACATATAAGGCTAAGAACTCACGATGCGGTTTTCGCCCGCGCCCGCAGCCGGAACTGCAAACAACCGCGCATACCGCGGGCGTAAACCGCGTCGTGAAATGTGCTTTCATTTTTTAATATTTCTGCATTCTATAGAAGCTGCGGGCCCGCAACCGCAGACGGACGCGGGTGAAAACAGCCTAAGGTTGCTTGCGACTTTGAGGCCGAGATTAATAAACGTGATCTACTTAGCACAAGCGTTGGTTAAGCATTATTCCTGCAACTGTTGCACAACTATCAAACTCAATTAGAGATATAGAGAAGATATACCTACTACGAAGCATCGCGTTTTTTTGTTGGAACGTTAAAACTAACTGGCAAATTTTGTGCATCTATCAAAAGATGCACTTGAAAGGGCATTAGCGGCCTTAAGAATCGTCTACGTGACTTTCTATTACGGTTTGGACTTGTAGGAAAGAGTTAGCGCCAGTGCTTTATTCAGCGTTATTTCTGTCCTCTTTGCGTCAGAAAGTAATCGTGATTATTACTACTTATTATCTTTCCATAGTTTGTTAATCACTAGTTTAAAAAATGATTATTTTTTACAAGTCGAACTGTAGGTAGCTAAAACCACACAGGATATCCAATTCTGCATTTTATTTAGTTTAAAACTCCAATTAAACGAGTGCAGGAAGGTGAATTCACCAAAACAACTCAAATGAAACGAGATGCGGAACCACAAACTATACTGTTATTTTCGAAATACGAGTAGAGTACAAAAATACTAAATCCAATTTTACTAAACTAACAAAATTAAACAAAATCAATTCAGCATATTGGAATAGGTTAAATTGTTTTACAAATTGTTGAAATTATTAACAGATACATCCGACCGATTTTGAGGTATTTATTTAAATATGGCAGTTTAATGTAAGTGTAAACACTGTACTAGGTACTATCTATACAAAGTATCAATATGAAACAGGAACGAATTCGATTACATTTTGTTAATGATAGTAAACAAATTGAGCAAATACACACGATACGATGTTTGTTTTAAAATACTGAACAAATTTTCAGTTTTTGCGTATGGAAAAAGCTTCTTTAGGGTTCCGTAACCGTCCGTCTGTCTATCACGGGGCTTCTTTTGGACCGTAGTCACTTGAAATTTTGACGGAGTGATGAGTATTACTATGGCCGCTCTAACAAGAAATACTAAAAATAAAACAAAGTTTCTTCCATTCGTTGTTTTTTTTAACTGACTTCAAAAAAAAAGGAGATCAGTTCGACCCGTAGGTTTGTATGTATGTATGTTTGTCCGCGACTATCTCCCGTTTGGCTGAACCGATTTTGATGCGGTTTTCAGAAAAGTGTTTGTTACATTCTGGAGAAGGTTTTAGTATACAACAAACAGAAATTTAATCAGCGCTTTCTGAAAAAAAAAAACAAAAACCGAGAAGACGTTTTCGTTTCTTTTTTCGAAAAAGTTTTTCAATGTTTCATTCGAACATTTTCCAGCATATATTTCATTTTCAATAAAATCGAAAAATCCCGAATTAAACCGAAGAATACGAAAGATTTTTTTTTACTTAGTAGGTACCTATATTTAATTTAAGATATCTGTGCTTTATTTCTTTCCATAATAATATACGTACTAATAATACGTTTTCTTTTAATTTTTCAAAACATCGAATGAAAAATTCGAAAGAATTCTGTTTCTTTCCAAAGGATTATTTCTGTAATTTTTCTATGTAACATGCGATTTTTAACGTTAGACAGCGGGCAGTATCTTCTGAATTGCAATAGGTAGACTTGAAGTTTTCAGTGTGTATACCTAATTATGGATGCAATAAGAACAAAAAGAAAGTTAAGAATTAAAAAAGGAGGTGTGTTGTTTACCTATATTGTACGGAGTACGGAGCAGCTCGTGGCTAAGTTAAAGCCGTACAGATCGATCGGTCAAAGTATAAGCTACGCTAGTCGTGGTTGGTCTCTGGATGGGTTACCTTCCCTTTCATACCGAGTTCCCGCCGTGCCTCGGAAAGCACGTAAAGCCGTTGGTCCCGGCTGCCATTATGGCTAGTCAGAAGTCAGAAATTCTGATAACCAGTCTTACCAAGGGGTATCGTGTTACCCAGTAGCTGGATTGTGGAGGTCCGATAGGCAGTCGCTCCATGTAAAACACTGGTATTCAGCTGCTTCCGGTTAGACTGGAAGCTGACCCCAATATAGTTGGGAAAGGGCTAGGCAGATGATGATTGTACGGAGTACGGAACTGCACATGTGCGAGGCCGGTTTTTTATTATTGCCCGGGTCTAGTTTGATCACTAGCTCACCTGATGCGAAGGAATCTATGGCCTAGAAGTAGGCTATCCTCTCAACTTGAAGACGAGAGGTTAGGTATAGCTAGCTGTATGGAAACACAGAGTCCGGCGGGAATCCTTAATCACCCGCAGTGACACTTAGCCGACGAATTCACCAATTTATTTAGATGATTATGCCATCTCTGCCGCGTGCAATCTTTTGACGAGGTATTGACAATTGTTTTACGAATTGGGACATCGCTTTTTCGTCGATCAAACTAAAGCAATAAATAGTTCTTTATGTATGTCATCTAAAAATCTGATCTATTCTATACTAGCAATATAAAGAGGAGGATATAGCAGGTAATATACGTCATCCAATTTCAAAAACCATTTTACCAATAGGAAGTAACGTTATTCCTGTGTTTTTGTTAAAAAAATTAGAATCCTTGTGGAACTACACGCGGACGAAGTCGCGGTCAAAATGACTTGAGGAAATGATTGAGTTGCAGAAGATGATACCTAGATCATTCATGTAATTGTCCTTCACGAGGTTTATCTATTTGCTTACTTCTCTTTCGTATTGCATAATGAAAATACGGGGAGAAACATCACAATAGCCGTCAACTAAACATACTGCGCATCAAATTAAGTAGGTACCTAACATCATTTGCTTAGCGTTTTCCCAACTATATTGGGGTCGGCTTCCAGTCTAACCGGATGCAGCTGAATACCAGTGCGTTCAGATGTTGATTATTGTATTTTTTTATATTTCATTATGACAAAAACAGTGATTTCGGGTATGTTGTGGTCATAATTTGTTACTTATAAATAAAACATAATTTGATTCTTTTAGTATTTTGTATTTATTGTTTGTCATAAGTATTAAAAAAGTGCTTTGATGAGTTATTCAACAAAGATACATTCTCAAGGATTGGACATTTTGGGAGTTGGACATTTTGAGAACTGGACTTTTTGACAATTGGACATTTTGACATTTTGGGATTTGGACATTTTGACACCGTTGGACATTTTGAGAATTGGACATTTTGCCCCTGAACGTACCAGTGTTTTACATGGAGCGACTACCTGTCGGACCTTCACAAACCAGTTCTAAGTACCTAACATTGAGCAAAAATGATTGCCAGGAAACTACTTTTATTTTTACTGTGAAAAAATCACTGTACATATTATTATTATGGTAGTGCGGAATGTGACGCATGGCATGCAAAACATTGTGCTTACGGGTACGGGTAGATGCAACAGTAAAGGGGTCGTGGGGGTATTTAAAATTTTAGATAAGACATTTTAAAAACATGTTTTCGTAAAAAAAAAAACGTGCATAAAAGTTTAAACCTTGACCATTCCAAGTATGGTGCAGTACAAACAAATCGCAATGATTAGAAGAAATTGTAACTTTCCGCTTCATTAAGTATCTGTTTACAAGTGACAAAATATCGTGCAAATCATTTAATTAATAATAGGTACCAATTGATACTTACCAGCTTTAAAATGCCACAACTTCAGTTTGTCATCAGCTCCAACTGTAATCACCCTCTGATTGCACAGGTCTGTCTCTACCCCTCTGACTGCACCCTTATGTGCTAGTTTATTATTTTCTTTGCCATAATACCCACGATGCAAACCAGATTGCATGTTGAATTTATGTACTTGACCATTAGTGTAGCCTGTGTAGATAAAATATAAGGAAATAAAAGAAATGCATATAAAATCCTGGTCAATAATCGTCAAAAAAGATACCCAAGGTATCCAATAATGGACCATAGTACTTTATTACATTCTAAATCTATACTAATATTATAAAGCTGAAGAGTTTGTTTGTTTGGTTGGTTGAACACGCTAATCTCAGGATCTACCGGTTCGAATTGAAAAATTATTTTTGTGTTGGATACTCCATTTATCGAGGAAGGCTATAGGCCCATGCGAAGCTGGGTCGGGTCGCTAGTATCTCATAATCTTGTATACCAATATTATAAAGCTAAAGAGTTTGTTTAGTTTGTTGCTTGAACGCGGTAATCTTCGAAACTACTGCTCTGATTCTGAAAATGATTTTGGCAATAGGTAAGCTACGTTATCCCAGAGTGTGATATTTTAGGGCTATATTTTATTATCAAAAACATTTAGAAACCATAAGAAAATTGA
The DNA here is from genome assembly GCA_947361185.1 of Charanyca ferruginea. Taxonomy (NCBI): domain Eukaryota; kingdom Metazoa; phylum Arthropoda; class Insecta; order Lepidoptera; family Noctuidae; genus Charanyca; species Charanyca ferruginea. Next base: position 12,268,625 of record OX376073.1, on the reverse strand, counting down.
TGCGGACGTATTCGTGGGGAAAAACCAGTCTTTTTTACATAGTACACACGGCTACACATCAAACTATACATTTCCAGTTAATGCTGATCTCGCATTGTATAAGATTACCGTACAATGCGAGGCCAGCTTATACTGGAAATGTACAGCTTGACGTGTAGCCGTGTGTACAGAACAAAGTCGCTCCCGCTGTCTGTTCGCTTAGATCTTTTAAACTACGCAACAAATTTGAATGCAGTTTTCAGCACTAGAGTGATTCAAGAGGAAGGTTTAAACTTATAGTTTAATCTACATTGCACGTGCGAAGCCGGGACGGGTTGCAAGTAGTTTATAAAGTAAGTACTTACCAATAACAACAAAGTTTCCACAGTGAGTAACAGTCAAGCATGTAGCAACAACTCCTTTATCTGTTTCCGGAGGTTTTAACTTATGTTCTCCCATCCGCATTTTATTGTATGACCATGTCGTGGCCATGAAGAAACCTTCATGTAGTGACGCAATACTGTCCCATTGCTTGTCGCGTTGCATGCACGAACTTATCTTTGTGATTGGTGGTAGCACTAGGTGGTCAATTTGTAGTCTCTCTAAAAGGGACAAATATTTTTAATTTTTATATTCAAGAACAGTGCTCCATCTCAGACGTGAACAAAAAGGCTGCCCGGCTCAAAGGGTCACGTCAGCCGCATGCAGAGTGACCGCTGGGCCAAGGTCTCCACGCAATCAAATGGGTGCCTGAAGATGGTAGGCGTCGCCGAGGCCGACCCAGGAGGAGGTGGCGAGATGACCTAGACGCGTACGGCGAGGGCTGGTTCAAGGCGGCGCAAGAAAAGAATCCATGGAAAGACTTTGAGGAGGCCTTTGTCGAACAGTGCCGCACAACAGGCTAACAGGCTATTAAAACATATATATATTTGTCAGAGGCATGCACGATGACCGCATGGGCAAAATCTCCACGCATTGGGTGCCTCGTGATGCACAGTGATCAGAAAAAGTGACAAGGTAACCTGGACGGGTACCACCAGGGCTGGTACGAGCTGGCGCCAGAAATAAAGTTCCTGGAAGCAATTGGAGGCCATTGCCCAGCAATGGGAAAGCATGGGCTAAAAAGCATAGACGGCAAAAAAATTGCAGAAGTTTTATGACCTACAGGTAATTGCTTCAGTTTAATTTTTGACCGCCACAGTCATGTATAGATAACAAACCAAAATGTGCCCAGCACGCCACGGTCATGACTACATGACAAACGTTTATACATTATTCGTATCTTAGCGCCAAAGGCACGTTTTTGCTTTTTTGATGTGGCGGTCAAATGGTAAAACTCGTGCGATATTTATGGACCTATGCATACCACAACCTTCTTCTTACGAACTGACGTGTCGGAGCGTTGTCTGCGCTGTTAAAATGGAAACAGCAGCACAAACAGCAAAAACAATAATTGCGCTTGCCAATTACGTTTGCAGCGCGTTTTTGATGCGTCACACGAGCGTCAACAGCGCGAGTAAAAGTCTGTCTACTGCACACCCTAAGGCCTCTGCCTCGAATCTTGCGGGCAGCGGGGCGGCGGCGGCAGGATATAATGCGTAAAATCAAATGGACCGGCCCTCGAAAACAGCGGCGCGGTAGCGGCGCGGGGGCGGGCAACGAGCGGTGCACTCCAGTCAAGCGGTGACCGCCCACGCGTTTGCATTGCAGTGTTGTGCAATTTATTTTTAGCGTTAGGAAATAAATTTGAATCAAAAAGATGTTGTCGCCGTTGTTCAAACATTTCGTTCGCGAATAAAAACAAATATCTCGACGACACAACCACGCCGCTATAGTGCCACTCGATCTGCCCGCTCGTTTCGAGAACGGGTCTGCGTTGCCCGCCCCGCCACCGCGCCGCCGCCGCCGCCGCTCCGCCGCCCGCAAGATTCGAGGCAGAGGCCTAAGGGCCGGGTCAAATCACACCGGGATGGCAGCGGTCGGCAGTGCAGCGGCCAGCAGTTTTACTGACAAACTATTTTCAACTTAGATAAAGTTGAAAATAGTTTTTGAACATCAAGGCATAGTATCGTTTAGAGATTTGTATGAGTCGAGCGGCACCTCGCGGCTGATCGCCGCGTCGCTGCCGGCCGCTGCCATTCTGGTGTGACTCGGCCCTTAGCACACCCATGACACTCCATAAACGAAACGATATAATTGCCTACACTACTACCAAAATAACAGACTGTACAAATACGTGCGTGTGTGTGCGTGTCTTCGTGCCGCTCGAACTAAAAGCAATTCACAGTGCACTAGTGCAGTCGTTCGACGCGGGAAGAGGTGAGCAACAGTTTACTAATAACGGTAGTACTAATATTTATACTGTGCTATTAGTATCAAAATATTTATAAACTGGAATATCTAGTGAGATCAGATATAAATATAGATTTTCTTAAATTAAATGGCCAGTAAGTAAATGTTATGTTTCGTCAAAAATACCATCAATGATTAAATTACACTTACTTTTTTTCTTAGAAGCTTTTCTGTTGTGTGAAGCTTTCCCAAGGCTTTTGTTGAAGGTTTCTGACACCGTGTTCATGATATGCAGACTACTGTCACTGCCCGCTGCTAGAAGGTTATTACCACTTGGCTCACAGTGACAAACCATAGTAGGTGGCTTTGAATGGCCTTCCCTACAAGACATTCATTTTTTTGTAATAAGAATAAGATTTCAAATCCAGAATAGGTACAAAATATTTTATCATTAAAAACCAAAACATTATTTAAATTCAAAAGGCTATAAAAAGCAAATTAAATGTCACCTTACCTTTTCCTCAAAAGCCTTGCACCACCATCGGGCATATCAAAAATCCACAGCTTTAATGAATTGTCATCAGAGTTAGTGACCATCAATGGCTCGGACATTAAACATTTCAGTCCAGATATTTTTGAATAATGGGCAGATTGTACTTGAGACAACACTCTCTGCTCCTCTAAGTCCCACATGACTATGTGACCCTCTGAGCTGCCTGTCACCATAACTGGGGCTCCATCGAGCCTGAATGACAAAGCGCTTACCATTCCCCAATCATGCACAAACTCCATTACAGGCTGGTGAAATTTTAAATTGTGTAGGATTATTTTGCCATTTGCCAGGCCTATTGCCACCACGTCCACGGCTGGTGCAGGCTCTGTCACAGTTATGGCTGACTCCCATCCTTGGAAAGTAAACACCAACTTGGAAGTACGGACATTCCATAGCTGCAACTGGCCTTGCTGACTTCCAAGCAGTATCTTATTTAAATATGTAGGAGGGTGACATAAAGTAGTTATTTTAAAACTGTCCTCATCAAAAGCAAGTTCAAGGAACTCAGATTCGTCCTTTATATCAAATATTTTGAGTACATTGTCTTCATCTACAGATATAAGATGAATACCGAATGGAAACATCAAATGCACTTGGGCATTGTGGCCTTTGTAAACATGCTTGAGTTCGCAACCACGTCTCCATGCGTAAATGTTATTCTCGCTGGCTGTATAGACGTGGTAACTGTCTCCACTCATATAAGTAATAGGCCCGGGATGCTCACCGCTGACGCTTAATAAACGGAATTTATCGCATCCATAGGTATGAAACCACTTGCCTACACTCGTACATAGCAGTGTTTCTCCTCGTCTCTTGATAAATCTAGCAACAAAGGGCACATGTGTACTGACATAACCTAAAACCCTGGAGCCGGTATAAATCCGGCTGCTGGAACTCTCCGGCATTGTTGTACACTATCCGAAGAAGTCACTTTTATTATTATAATTAACTACGATAGTTTACAAGGGACATTTGTGAGGCACTACATAAATAATTCACCAGAACAACACGCGTGCGTTTGTTGTTGACTGACTTGCTGTCAATTGTTAACGTCATTACGACACGTCAACTATTTGACAGATCAATTCAACTGATTGTCAAACCTAAACCACAGATAGCGAAAGTACTTTATCCTGTATCCCTCTTCTATAATAATAAAAACCACTTTGATTCATTGAATAGATTGTCTACTCCGGACTACTGGCTACACTGCTATTATTGAGTAGGCTTCAAAAATGCCTTGAGTAGCCTACGGTTTACTTTCAATTGAAACCCCTACAACAGTGGCATACCATTAGAGTAACTCATTGTTATGAAGTACTCGCCTAAAATATAATATACCTAATAAAAGGCAAAAATAATTATGATTATATAAGTCAGTTCACACCTTATTAAAATTCAGTAATCTTGTCTATAATTTTATTTTATTTTGATATTTCAATAATACAAGATAGTATATTTTCAAAGGAGTCCTTGTCGTTTTAAATCTTCATACGTCTTACGATTTACGACGTTTCCTTGCGAATCTTCAAACTCCTCATCGTTCTCTGCTACAAATCTCTCGTTTTCTTTCTGATGTTTGATTTTCTCCCACACTAGAAACAAAAAAGAAATATAACTTTGAACCTTAGATTTTTATTGCAAATTCTAGTTAAAATTCGATCTTTATTCCACTTAGAAGTTTTTATGGTAAAGTATCCAAAAGTAAACATTAGAATAGTAGTATGTACTTACACGCAAGTGCATCTTCAATCTGCGTGACATTAGCAAAGTGGGCCGTATTTGGTATACCCAAACACCGCATCCCGTGAGCATGGCGCCATTCGGCAAAGTGGCGTTGGAACGCTTTCGGTCCCTTGTATGTGTAGTTGCCGCAAATCTCGCACGTGTAGCTAATGTTGAGGCCATGCAGCTTGTAGAGCCAGTATGGGATCGGCTGCAACAATAAAAAAGTAAAACAAGCTTATATTTTATTTACCAGAAACCAGAAAAGGGATCAATGTACGCATCATTATGAAACATTTTTACTATAGGATAAACCCGGAATTCACACTTTTTCAGATAAACAAAAAAGGTTATCGTTTGTAAAAGGCTTTATACAGTTGTAAAATGTGTCTTGTCGACAAACCTTTCCATCCCAGCCAAGAGGCAAATTCTTAGGATTGTACGGCACTTCATCGTCATCAGAGTCAACATCAGGCGCAGCAGAGGCATCACTTTCATCGCCGCTGTCATCACGACGTTCACCGGCAGCACGGGCCGCACGACGGGTGACATTCTCGATAGTCGCAGAACGCGTACCACTAACGATATTGGCAAATCTGACCAAAAAAGAACAGTTCAATTTTATATAGCAGTTTAAAAATAATATATTATGTACTTTTTTAAAGAATCAGGAACATTTTATTTTTACCTGTAAACTTGAGCTTCAATAGCAGCAATGTCTTTGTGCCTTTGCTGGGTTGATGCCTTGGCCTTATTGCCGCCCTTCTTTGCAACTAGAGATTTATCTAGAGATGTTTGACCTTTAGTACTGAACAATCTAAAAGCAAATATGAATATTAATAATAATATAAGAAAATCATTAAAGTAGACAGTTCTTACAGATTATTACATACCTTTGTGCCCTCTCTTCCAAAGTTCCACCACACTTCAAGCCAAGAGCCATCAGGGCTGATTTTAATCTGTCCAATCCAAGGGAGGCAAGTTCCTCCCATGAGGAAAAAGCCGATAGATCTAAATGAGCTCCCACATTTGTAAGGGCACCACCAGTTTCTTTCTGTAAAGAACAATACTAAATTAGTAAATGTGCATGGTAAAGAAACAAATTGAAGGAAAGCAGTAATATAACCTCTTTGGCAATAAATAAAAAGTTTTACTTTGTTTAATTCATAAATATCTTACAGGCCATCCGGGAAAGTTTCCAGCCTCCCACTGCTTGAGAAACTCCTGATGAGCAGCAGCCATCTCCTGTGCTTGATCCTGCAGAGGTTTTACTCTATTGACAAAGTCTTTCAAGTAAGTTAGTAGAACTCTGATATAGTTTCTATATTCACTGTTCTTACGCTCACGGGGAATGTCGAAGAGGTGATCAAAGATGCTCAAATACGTGATGTAGTCCACTTTCTGTGAAGAAAAAATATAATTAATCCAGGAAAAACTTAGTATTGTTTGACAACTTTCTTTATCCTGTTTAAAAAACAATAACAAGTACAAAAAATATCGTAATAAAAGAAAAACATAGTATTACCTCAATGCCTTTTAAGTTGATATATTTTTCATAGCACTCATGCAGGTCTAAATACTTGCCATAACCTTCCTCATCAGTAAACTCGACCGGAGCTGAAATTTTAATATTAAATGTAAATATGAACTTCAATACTTGTGTTTATTGACTATTTTCTAATAAAAATATCTACATAAAACTTACTTGTGAAATCTTCAGCTGGGTTTTCTCTTATTTTTGCTAGCTCCTCAAATTCCACAGACATTGGCACACAGATCTGCAATATTTAAAAAGTTAAGCAATTAATGATTTAATTTAATGTAAATTAATAATAATGCAAAATATTTTCATTTTTTTTATTTAATAAACTTAATACAACAAGGCTTATGTGCAGCAGTGGACGTCTTTCGGCTGAAATGACGATGATGATACAACAAAAGGTATAAAGATGGACTACCAGTCAACCAAAGGCGGAGAAGACATAACATGACAGGTGCAAATTATTGTGCAATAAACAATTATTAACCATATTTTTGTGACTGTTGGTTCTGTTCCCACAGACAAACCGTAAAAACGGTTTTGTGGGGCATAGTTTTAAGTTAAGATTTTTTTTAAACTTTGTTTATAATAAATAAATAAATAAAAGAAGTGTAAAAAATCTAAATTACAAATTAAAATGTAAATGAACTAGTCAGACAGTTACAGACTAGACAGGAAAGTCAATACTTAACTAGTCAGACAAGTTAGTCAGTCAGTTATTTATTATTATTTATTTATTTATTATAAGTTCAGAGCTACATAGCTTATAAACTAAATATTGGTAATAAATAGAAAAAATAACATTCTTCAACAGAATCTTTAATTTACTTATATCTAAAGTTATGTAGATAATGGGTAAGAGCAATTAAACAAATAAAAATCACCTCATTTGGATGTTTTCTGTGGAACTCTTTTATTTGCTTGAGCCTAGCGTAGAACTCGTTGAACTCACTTGGTCCAGACAATGCCGCAATTTCTTCTTTGCGAAGGCCATCCTTGTCTTCATATAGCTCCTTTAGCCTTATGGTTGATTCAACATATCTCTGGAATAAATAATACAATAGTCATTAAAAAGCTTACAAAAAAAAATGACTAAAAAAACATTTTATTCACGCATTCGATTTTTACACAATAACAAAAATTATGAATACTCACATCATGTAGATTCTTTAAACGGTGATCAGCATTTATTGTTTCTCGATGCTGAAAATAAATTAAGTAAGTACATAATTATGACACAAATTCAGCACTTGTATCTATATTTATTATTGCTTCAGCAAACTCTGTTATGCATCACAAGCTTGTCCCTACTTGGATGTCCGATTAAATACAATTAAATTGCCTAAAACAATAATAAAAGCAATATATGCGCTGAGGCATTGGGGTTGCAGACAAATGCCTGTTGTTGTTAAGATACATAAAAACAAATAATGCATCTGCCGCTGCTACGCTGATGCGGTGATTAGCAAGTGTATCAAAGACTTGGTTGTATTGTAAACCACAAGTTATTCTCAAGTATATATAATTATGTAAGTATGACGACACGGTTGGCACAGTGGCTGAGCGATCGACTGCTGCGCAGCGTGTTGCGGGTTCGATTCCCGCCCAGGGTAAACATTTGTGTGATGAGTACTTGTGTTTACCTTGTGTCTGGGTGTTGTTTATCTATATATGTATGTATTTACAAAAAAAAAAATATTTGTGTATGTATATCAGCTGTCTGACACCCATAGTACAGGGTCTCCCTAGTTTGGGGTCAGATGGCCGTGTGTGAAAATGTCCCCACATTTATTATTATTATTATTAAGTAGAACCAAAACCGGTCAGTGGGTAGTCTTAGGGGCGGAGCACTAGCACTTTTTTAAGTATCATCATAAGATGGGTTTTTGGTTATAAAATATTTGTTTTGTATTTCGTGTCATATTAAACGTAAAATTCATACAGGAAGATGGAGAGCAGGATTGATATTACAAAGGCTTACCCCGGTCTTCTTATGAAGTATTTCTTTGACCATTGCGTCCATCGTCCTCTCCCTTTCTTCATGATAGCTTCTTTGCTGTTCTAATATTGTTTCCATGCTGAATGCTGATATTCTATTTTCACTTAAACGGAACTAACAATACTTTTGGCACACATACAATCAGAAGAAGAGTATTAGCAGGTTTTTGTAATAAAATCGTAAACCAAAATGAAAAAAGACACAACAAACAAACACGATACGTTAAAGAAACAAGCACTATTATTAATTTATCATCATCATCAGTCAGGGATATAAAAGTAAGTAAAGTAGTCTATGACTATTAAAGTATTGACAAACTAGTCTATGACTTTATTATTTTTAAAATGACATTTGTAAATTAGGGATGTTCAATTTTCAATTATCGATAATCGACATTATAATATTTTCTTACTTTTACGAAACACTCGGATTCAGGTTGACAATCCCTTTCATTTTATCAGTAGGTGCATAAAATATTGTAGTCTTTGAGTACGTTTATATATATTAAAATAAATTCCTATTACCCTTGGTAAAATTAAGAAAATGGTTTAGAAAAATGGAAAATTAAAAAAAACCTTAACGACTATTTCCATCTCTAAATCTATGTTACCCTGGTACCTCTTCAGTGCGCTGTGCGAATAGCCACATTTTTGTGTCGAGTGGACACAAGGTAGAAAGGTAGGTTGATAGGTTGGTAGAGTAGGTCGGTAGGGTAGGTAAGTGGGGTAGGGTAGGCTGGACCTGATTTTTTGTAAGAATTATTGAAATATGAACAGGACCAAGTCTGTCGGGTCAGCTTGTAATTTCATATTTTCAAAGTGGGGCTGGCGAGGTATTACTCCACCAAGACAACTAGGCACCTGTAAAATGTTAAACTTAATTTAAAATCTTAACATAAGGTTTAATTAATTTAAGGTTTTTTACAATTGATAGGTGCCTTGTTATCTTGGTGAAGTACTACAGTACCAACCGCGACCCGATAGAGATAACCTTGGTGGTTTACAACCGTGTAAGTGGAAACAGCTTTGCCGGTCACTAACCAAGGTCACCTCTGATGGAGACGCGGTTGGCAAACTCAAATACGAACTTTATGGAAGCCTAAAGTGGCTTCCAGACAGACGCAGCCCGCGGTGACGGCCTACCGCGTGCCACAGCTCCAGCCACTACAACAAGAACCTATCGCGGTCACAGTGGTGGCCCGAAGTGCCATTAGCTGCGGTGTTTGTGGTACAATCGGACATCAGCGAATATTTCTAAACGTGGCGAAATCTTAATACTCTTGTCCTTAGCCCTTTCAAAAGATGAGAAAACAAGGGCAGTAAATAAAATATTTGAGGTGTGAAGTACACATCTATTATCATTAGTATCACATACTACTTTTAGGAATAGTAGTTTTAGTATTTATTTATTTACACTTCATGCACAAAGGTACAATGAACTGGATATTTCTGCACTATTTACATTACAATTTCCATATTTGGCATCATTTTTCAATGCGGTTCATGCGGCGTGTTGTAATTTGCAGCTGACCGCGTTTTAGCCGCGGCCAGGCCCCTCGGCCTGGCGGCTGCCCGCTCACGCACTCGCGGTGGTGGAGGGGGAGGGCATGCGACTGTGGTCAGTCACGCGTCATGATCGCATGTGTTTGAAGACTCGCTTAAATTGCAAGTGAGTCTTCAAAAACATGCTATACAACTTGGCTCCACCGTGGCCGGCGCGGCGCTACCGCATGCAGACAGATGTCTGGAAACTAATATAGTTTTAGGCGGCCCCCATGCCTACAATAAGATTGTGGAATACATTTTATTGTACAATAAGATTGAAAAGCGCTTTGAATCCAAACGATCAATTATATCGCACAATAATAAGAATTGCGCAATGTTTTCGTGTTCAGTCTGACAATAGTAACTATTATTCCAGTTAGATCAAAAAAAAAATTTTTTTTTCTTTGGTTGCTTTTGGAAACATGTCTATAATGTATTTAGAAAACAATGTTTTATACGCGGCGTTTTTTTTATCACGTACTCCTCGTCAAGACGAATCACACACTAAAAAATATTAAGCAATACTGACCCTACACGATGCAAAGGAAAAATATTGAGCAATAAAAATTAAACTCGCTCAAACTTTCGTTCAATCATTGCGCAATCTTCAATATTAGCCCTATACGTAATACTGCGCTATATAATTGATCGTCTAGGCGCCGCCTTACAGAGAGACGTTTTTCAATTAAAAGATCACAATAAATATTAGTAAATATTTTTGTATCGATAAGCGAAAAACAGTAAAATCTTATCATCCCTAAAAATTAATAAAGGCGGCATAGACCATGTTCCCAACAGACTAGACCATAGACTAGATAATGGACATAAATAAATCAAATAATGTTAATTTACTTCATTACTCGATTTCCAAATATTATTGAATTTATTTGTATTCGTACTACTTTTTCTGAATAAAATAAATGTGCGCTTGTGTGAAGCGCACATTTATTTTATAATTGAGAAAAATTGAGAATATAGTCTCTCAAATTATTATGTATAAATCAGAGAATAATATTTTTTGTTTCTGGCTAGTTTTTGTTGGATTGTTTGTAGTGATGTGCCAACTCGGAAAAACATGAATCGAGTTAACTTAAGTTGTAATTCAGTTAACTCGAATTTAAGTTCGAGTTACACAATTCGAGTTAGAAGTAAGAAACTAAGTGTATCATTTGTTACAAATTACTTTTTTACGTATTTGTTCTTCCATCAAATTTAACTTTCTGTTGGGACAATAATATCATTGCTAAACTTTGTAGGTAGGAATGAAATAAAAATTTAGGTTAGGTCAATATTATAGTTTACATAATATATATTTATACCTTTCTTATTAAAGTTAATTTTGATTTTAGTCATAGTTTAGAAATAGTAAGTACTCAAATTTAACAACAAAAAGCAGTATATAATAATATCAGTTTAACTTTAAAATGTAGGTTTACGCTATTAATATTTAATCTTCACAATGAAAACATTCCTAAATAACTTTGTGAATTAATAATCTACTAGATTATACTTTTGCAGACTTTCCTTGTGTGTTGCCTAAATCAATTGTGGCAATACTCGAGTTAAAGTTAAAACAGGAGTTTAGCACAACTCGCGTTAACTCGGTTTAGTTAGTTGAGTTGACACATCTCTAGTTGGTTGGTTTTGGTTGGGTAACGTCAGCGCTGTCATTTCTGCTACACGTTCTCTATTTATCTATTACAATTTCGCAAGTGACCGGTGTTTAGAAATAAAAGTGTAATTTTAAATTAATCATGGTCTATTCTACATGGATCTATCAATTCCAATTAGTATTTATAATTGTTTGTTCCTTTGTTGCATACGTTCAATCTGATGTGCCGAGACCCCGTGGTGTCTCATTATCTAAAGCACCGCTATATTCGCCGACAAAAGATTTTACCTGTTTCGATGGAACGATTTCGATACCGTTTAGCTATGTAAACGATGATTACTGCGATTGCTTCGACGGTAGCGATGAGCCAGGAACTTCAGCATGTCTGAATGGCTTTTTCCATTGTACAAATGCCGGCCATCGACCGCTAAACATACCCAGTTCGAGGGTGAACGATGGTGTTTGCGATTGTTGTGACGGTACCGACGAGTACGCATCAGATGAAACATGTGAAAACACATGTGAAGAATTAGGCCGAGAGGCGAGAGCTGAAGCTCAACGTGTAGCTGAGCTATACAAAGCAGGTAGCCACCTAAGATTAGAACTTATAGAGAAAGGAAATACCAAACGTAATGGGATGGCAGAACAACTGCATCAGCTAGAAAAAGATAAATCTGAGGCTGTTCAGATAAAGGATGAAAAAGAGCAACTCAAAAATGAGTTGGAAGCTAAAGAGAATGAGGCCTTGAAGGTTTACAGAGAAGCTGAGGAACAGGAAAAACAAAAAAAAGCAGAGGAAGAAAAACAAAACTCAATTAAAGAGTCATTGGAACACTTCAATAATTATGATATTAATCATGATGAAGTCTTGACAATGGATGAAATAATAATAGCCAAAGTATTTGACAAAGACCAAAGTGGTGACCTAAATCAGGAAGAAATCAAATACTTCTTTGGAGAGAATGATAGTGTAGACAAAGACACTTTTGTAACCACCACTTGGCCATTATTGAAACCACTTTTGATGGTAAAGGATGGAATGTTCAAGCCAGCTGAAGAACAAGAAGATATTGAACCAGAACAAGAAGCTGATGCTGATGAGGCTGGTGACCTTGACACTGAATATGCTGGACATGATGATGAGGCCAGTGATTTGGATCTACCTCAAGAGGAACAAGATGAACAAGAACAAGAGCAAGAAGCAGAACAGGCTAATGTATATGATGAAGAGACACAAAAGTTAGTTGATGAGGCTAGTGAGGCTCGTAGACAACATAGTGATGCTGAACGCACAGTTAGAGAAATAGAAGCTAACATTAGGAAAATCCAACAAAGTCTTGAGAAAGATTATGGCTTGCAACAAGAGTATGCCACATTGGATGGTGAATGTTGGGAATATGAAGACAAAGAGTATGTGTACAAATTATGTGTTTTCCAAAGAGTAACACAAAAATCCAAGAATGGTGGTGCAGAGGTTGGTCTTGGAAACTGGGGAGAATGGGCTGGTGTAGATCACAACAAATACTCAATTATGAAGTACACAAATGGAGTAGCCTGCTGGAATGGTCCTAGCAGAATGACAACAGTACATATCAGTTGTGGTTTGGAGACAAAACTCCTATCTGTCACAGAACCTTTCCGCTGTGAATATAAGATGGAGTTTAGCACACCTGCAGCCTGTGATGAATCCCATCCAACTGCACAGCACTCATCGCATGATGAGCTTTAATTCCAATGTAGAAATCTTTACACTTGTATGTGATGTGTTTAACACTTAAGTAACAAAATGTAAATCAGTCATCATCCATTATCATGTTTCGTTAGGGACATGTTTCAAATCACATTCTGAATAAACAAGAATTTCATAAGTGTACTGGACATCAGTTAAATGAATTTAATGTTGCATGAGTTGTAGAAGAGTGTCACGTAGTAAAATTACTCTGTTTAAGTGGAAGTGTTAATTATTTTGAAGATTTTTTGGTAACTTCAAGGATTATTCATCAGTGTTTTGATGTAAAGACTGAAATATTCAACATCATACATATTTTTTCTCTCACATTCCTGAAATGCAAGGCTGTTTTAGTTCAATTAGAAAGTATCAAAGTAAAATTTTAATGAAGTGAACAAAACATTGTGAGTGATCAATAAAATAATTGTTTTAATATTACCCACTTGTTTAATTTTACCTGATTATGTTTTTATCTATTTCATGCTATTTTTTTACGATAACTACCTATCATGAAGTAAAATTGAATGTAATTTGGACCTCAGATAACATTGTGGTAAGAAAAAGTTCAAAGTATTGGCAAGTAGGTACATAATTAAGAGTAATTAGTAGTTGTGGCTGTTAGGAGTAATTGGTAGTAATGCTGGCTGAAACAAAAACACATGGCCGGTGCCATGTGTTGGCACCGTGAAAAAGGTTTCCGTAGTCAAGATGAATATTTAATGTATAGTCACTAACATCCTTATACGTCTATTATGGTCATATTAGTACTATGCATTTTGTAGTAAGCACCTATTTGCCACAAAATAAAACTGAATAGCAATATATTATTTCTGCGGTTGCAACTGCAGTAAACAGTAGTTATTGTAACCACTTTTTTGCCTCTAATGTCATCCTTAAGCCTACGGATTAGAAGTCAAAATCGGTTGAAGGGACTGTAAAAAAGGTTTGTGTTTATGTCTAATCTTATTGTGGACAGGGTATAGTTCTACCGCCTTCCAATATATCTATATATAAAAACCGGACAAGTGCGAGTTGGACTCGCCCGCCGAGGGTTCCGTTCAAATTCCGTGATTTGGTCATACATTATGACCGAGCATAATATCGATGATTGATTACTTACGTACTTTATTGCGTACTTTAAATAAAGACTATATTTTTTTATGATTTTGATTCCCCTGAGAGTGTCGAAATTTACGTTTTTTGCGGCATAAACGGCCGTTTCTTTTTGTTACGTTAACTTAGTAGTTTATTTTTTTCACAGCTTAAGGGACTATACCTAGACTTGAGTATATGGTATATTTTAACTCGATACCTCCACGCATTCCCGAGATAAAGGGTCTAGACAGACAGACATGTCTATCTGTCTGTCAAGACCCTTTATCGGTCTAAAAGTCGATTTTATATCATCCAAATAAGGCGAATATTTGTACAAATACGCTATGTGAAGTGCCAACATTATGTGATCATCATCCATTTCGAAATTTTAGCACTATTCAATCGGTTTTTACGGTACATACGGTAAATGACGAAAAATAGACATGTCTAGCACGGATCCTTTGGCTAATTTAAAGCGAAAGCGAAGCCATTATTTGTTGCTTTGTCTAGATAACATTCATGGGTACCTACCTACCTACTTGAAGTGGGTAATCCCACAGCCACACGTTTCCTATTTCGAGGGCGGGGAGGTCGAAATCAGTTCGGTCAAAATCAATTCGATGCAAAATTAAAAAAGATAATAGGCGTGTCAATGGTTTTCTTGAATTTTGATTTCGACCGCCCACGCTAATGAAACGACACTCATAATGTATATTTTCATACCCGCAAGGGCGTCGCCAAGGGGGGGCGGTAGGGGCAGCTGCCCCCCCCTAGAGATTCCAAAAGGTTTATGTGCCTTTGACTGTATTTAAAATTCATACTTTTCCTATCCACCAAATATCAATTTGCCCCCCCCTAGGCCATCAGCTGGCGAGTCCTGGCGACGCCCTTGCATACCCGTGATATATATCTGTACCTAGTAACGACACCCATGAGTATGACCAATATCTTCATGCCCATGACGCATATTTCGTAAAATTTCAGTAAGTATTTGTTCGATTGACCTAGTTTGAGCAACCCAAAGTTTTACTCAAAAGTTGAGGTTCTGCTTACACCCCAATCACGTTTATGATGAATGAATGACGCATGTAATTCTCGTGTATTAATTGTTTTAATAAAAAAAATAAAGAATAACACGGAGTTTCCCTACGAGATGGATTTTCCATTTTTCAAACAATCATCATGAGTAATAGAGAAGTAATTAGGGAAAAAAACTATTTGTTTTCGTAAAGCTGCGTGAAATGAATTGTTCAAATAAATATAAAGAAAGAGAGAATGTCAGTTGTCAATAGTTGTCATTCCTTTCATAAAATCATCAGTAGCGAACTGTCATTGAGCTGTCAAAAACAAAAAACTGACTGACTGTCACTATAAAAAAAACGTAAATAAAGGCACATGTTACTTGTTATGTACTGATTTGATGAATATTTGTATGTAAATTAAAACGTTTAATTTATAATTGAATTATAAGCGTATCTTCCAGCGCTCAGTTGGTATGAACAATAATAAAACATGGAAGTAGATCAAATAGTTTCGCGGTCTTGTTTTTCAATGTTAGAAGGAAAAGTTGACTATAGAATTTTGAAAGCATTGAATACTATGGGTCTTGAGAAGCCTACACGTATACAAGCCGAAGTTCTACCGCATTTACTTCAAGGAAAGGATGTTATCGGTGCGGCAAAGACTGGTAGTGGAAAGACCTTAGCATTTCTCATACCGGTTGTTGATAACTTGCTGAAGTTAGGATGGTCTGCAAAGGCAGGTAAGAATAACTTTCTCATTCACTTCCTATTTGGTAGTAGATAGCTAACCATTGATTAGTAATAAACAGTACAAGTGTGTAACTTGTCCATTTGAGTTGTGAATAGTCTGTTTTCTTGACTGGTAATATTTATTTTTGTTTTCAGGTACTGGATGTGTAATACTATCACCTACTAGAGAGCTGGCACTACAAACTTCTGATGTATTGAAAAAACTACTAGCCCAGATTAATTTATCCCATTGTCTTATTGTGGGAGGTGAAAAGAAGGCTAAAGATGTTATAAAATTAAAGAGAGGTGAGCTTTTCCAATTTCTAATTAAATCAATAAATTTCTCTTTAACATCATGCTTGTTCATTATTAAAACCGGACAAGTGCGAGTCGGACTCGCCCACCGAGGGTCCCGTACATATCCATACTTCTCTAATAATCCAATCCATACCTACTATCCATACTTTAATCATCTTAATATTACAAATGCGTTTTTTGCGACATAAACAGCCATATCTTTTTTTCATTGACTTAGAGGGTTGATTTTTTTACAGCATAAAGGGACCATAGACTTAAGTATAAGGTTTTTCAACTGGATACCTCCACGCGTTCCCGAGATAAAGGGTCTTGACAGACAGACGGACAACAAAGTGGTCCTATAAGGGTTCAGTGTTTTCCTTTGAGGTACGGAACCCTAAAAATGATGGTTATGAAGTAAACTGCACAGAAATGTATTTTTTTTGCATGCCTGTCTGAATTTAACCCTGCAACATGCTAGCTCCAAGTTAGGGCCATTACCCCTGGGCTAGCACAGCTCAGTTAAATGCTCTAAGATTACAAACCAATAACAAATTATTTACCAATTCAAGTAATCTTGAAATCTCATTGAAAGAGGCCTCTCCTCTCCCCTCCAATATAGAAACCTCTTGCAACAGGTTTTACAATTTATTTTCCAAACTTGTAAACAAATATGTGTCTTTGGAAAAATCACTTGTAAATCACAAATCACAATCTACAGTTTCAATACTTAAATGAATTTTCAGTAGCACTTACATGTTTAGTATAGTGTTAAGTGGCTACCTGGTACCTATTTGAAAATAATTTATCTTGGAAACAAGGATTTGAATAGACAATATATTGTTATTGTAGTGATAACAATGTAATGTCTATTCAAATCCTTGTTCACCATAATTATATGTATATGTATTATAAAAAAAGTCCCCCGCCGCATCTGTCTGACTCTCTGTCTGTTGGCAATAAACTCAAAAACACCTAAACAGATTTTCATGCGGTTTTCACCAATAGATAGACTGATTCATAACGATGGTTTAGGTGTATCATTTGTTAAGGTTTTGTGTAAATGGTTTAAATATGACGATAATACCCGTATGAAGCCGGGGCGCATTCAAGATCAGTATGCAACATAGGCGCTGAGACATGGAATTGCGGTCACCAGCCTGTCATACTACTACTACATTGGAGATGATATTGACTCAACATTATTTTTTGGAACGAAGTTCCCTAACGCAGCTTACAGGTAGTGCGAAATAGTAGAAATCGTCACGTAACGAAATGTGTGTGTGTATGTGTGCGGGTGTCGAGCCGCTGCTGCGCGCACTCGCCTGCTCGTGACATTATTATTATTATTTTTGTTTATACATGTTTTTTGTTCAGACACGTAGGTAAGGATCTTCATTCCTTAGATTTTCTCTATTGTTTTTATTGAAGGAGACACATTAAGTAAGTTAATGTGTATGACTTTTACTTGGTTATTTATATGTGGAAGCTTGTAATTAGTATTTGTATTACCCATATATGCTTTGTACATTGTTATTACTCTGTAAACTTAAATTACAGGTGCAAATATTATTGTCAGTACTCCAGGCCGGTTATTGGATCACCTGCAAAACACTGAAAAGTTTAACTGTGACAAACTAAAGTGTTTAGTACTAGATGAGGCAGATAAACTATTGGAAGCAGGCTTTCAGAAGCATATTACTGGTATCATCAACTTATTACCAAGTAAGTCTTTATTGTCCGATGCACTGCACTGTTTTTCATCTTGATGTGTATTGAGTATTGACACAACTTTATGAGAATAGGTATGAATTCTATGGTAAGAAAAGTGCTCATAGTGCCACTTGAGAAGTTTATTTTATACTAGCTTCTGCCCTCGACTTTGTCTGAGTGGAAACCAAATCCATACTAATATTATTAATGCGAAAGTAACTGTCTGTCTGTTACGTTGTCACGACGATATGGCTAAACCTATTTTGATGAGATCTAGTATTAAGATAGGTTGAACCCTGGGGAAGGACATACGCTTTTCCGGGACTGCGTCTGTATCCGCGATAACCGATATTCACGTAGATGAAGTCGCGGGCAAAAGCTAGTAACCATAAAATATATCCTATGACATTCAACAGTAGTGTAGCTGTCTCATCATCAGCTGTAAGACGGCCACTGAGCAAAGGCCTCTCCCAGTAGGGGGGGGGGGGGGGGCAGTTGCCATAATCCCCATGCTTGGTAGGCGTCTTGGGGATCGTAGTGAAGTTGTTGAGTACACGGAAGCCACTGCTGCCCGACTTTCGGATTTTCTCTTAATCGCCTTCTACGAGGTGTACGGTGGGTGCTATTCTAGCCCAGACACCCCATGGGGAAGCCAGTGTACCTGTCTATCAGTTAATAATTTTCGTAATCAGACCCAGGCTTCCAGTAAATACTTCTTACAAAAACATAAAAACAAACAAACTTCATCACATATACATACAGCTACATCACTACATATTATAAAACAAAGTCCCCCGCCGCGTCTGTCCCTATGTAGGTATGCTTAGATCTTTAAAACTACGCAACGTATTTTGATGCGGGTTTTTTTAATAGATAGAGTGATTCAAGAGGAAGGTTTATAGGTATAATACATGCATATTATAGTAGAAGAAAACCGAGAAATTCCAAGAGTAATGTGAGGTCGTAATAAACATATTCTTGTGCGCTTACATTGCAAACGCTGGCTAAACCTTACGAAATATATCAAAATAATGTACTACGGAATTGTATATCTTAAAAAGATCGATAAAAAAGTCCGCGATGGTATATGTTTATCTCTTAAGGATAACCCACAATAACCATTTTTATCTTTTACATATTACAAATAACATATGGGTTACTTACCAAGCTATTTTAAACAATACAGTTTTATTCCTTACTAAATTAAATGTCTTAGATAAGTTGTGCATTTCGTGTAGTCATCAAAATTGCCCTTTACAGCATATCATCAAAATCAATATATTAGAAGATATCGCAGTGTTAAAAAGCGGGGGGTAGAGCGGCTGGCGCTTAGATTTGTTGTTTGCATGTTTGTGTTGTCTAATAACAAAAAAGCTGTGAACGTTGTATATAAAGACATTCTGTAGTATATTTAGTATGACCATTGCGGGTCGCTAATAGTCCAATATTACAGTGCGCAATAGCTACAAATTCAACCAAACATAACATGTAAGAATTATTTCTATGTTTAATCAGCTGTTATTTTGAAAATAGCTAAGTAGTTGTTGTCGTTTAAATGAAAGATGAACAACTGTGCAAATAAAGATAGATGTCTTGAGTAGGTAACAATTTTTACGAAAGCTATTTTATTTTAATAACTTGTCAATATTTTTGTAGCAACAAGGCAAACAGTCTTATTCAGTGCTACTATGGGCGAAAATATCAAGAATCTGGCTAGACTGGCATTACGAACTGATCCAGTTTTGGTATCTGTTACTGATAACAAAATGTCTACAGTCTCAGGACTGCAACAAGGGTAAATATAAACAATACTAGTACCTGTGTAAATTGGATTATACAATGTTGCTTTTAAGAATTTACTCTCATTTGGATTTGTGTCAGTCCAGTAGGTACTAGATGCCTGTGTGTAGATACTTCGCCTAATTCTCGCTTACTGAATCCAGTTTACTTTGCAATTGCAACTACCTTACTTCAGCCCATTTGGCTGCAAGAATCTCGTTCCATAGTATCTAATTCCATCTTACGAGCGCGCGTCTATCATTGCAATTTAAACCTTATGTCTATCTAAGACGGAAGCCACATCAAACGCGCTCGTGACTTTACAAGACAACAACTCAAGTTTAGTGTCTCTAGAAATATTATAAATCTTTTGTCCACTTCTTTTCTCAGATATTACATCTGTCCAGTAGAGAAAAGAATATCATGGTTATACAAAATGCTGAAAAAAAGCAAGAAACTAAAAGTGATGGTATTTTTCTCATCATGTAGATCTGTGGATTTTCATCACGAATTTTTTGAAGTGCATTGTAAAGCTACTGTTTTGAGTATACATGTAAGTGGAACTGCAGGTACCTACTATATTTACTCCATACTGCTAGCTACGTCGTCATTATCAACCTCTAGTCAATCGCTATTGCTTTATGCTATTTGATTCGGGCAACGGGAACTCATCCAACTTCTACCAGCTAGGTACCCTGTGAAAACCTTCGCCCCTTCTAAACGGACCTAGTCGCGGCGTTTTAGCATGCCAATAGCGGTAATTGCCCTTTCCATAACATCTCTTCGCAGAAAATAAGCAGAAACTAATTATATTTTTTTCCTTTGTAAATAAATATCAAATCTTTATTTGTTTCTATTTTCTGTTTCTAATGAATGCTTGAAAATATAGCTATATCGGTCATTGACCCGCTACTGCCCCGTTATATCGATTTTCCTATAACGCTACTCGAGATTTTAAATTCGGTAATTATTATTTAGTAATCAGTCATGTTTTGCCTGCATGGCTAGAGTGCCTGTACTTTGGCTAAATAATAAATAGTTACCTACAGTACTATTCGGTCACTATCAAGTTGTAACTAAGAGGTGATAAAAGTCGTGTGAAATAAACGATATCACGAACCTACATTGATAATAACAATATTACAATTTTTGCATTTACAGATTTGGCTGATCTTAGAAACTGCTCTATACCAATATATTGCTATTAGACTTATCCCATCAACAATATTAAGTACTAGTACTTTGCCCGCGACTTCGTACGAAGGAATTTTCACAAGGATCCCTATATTTTTGATAATGCAATATAGCCTATAGCACTCGGGGAAAACGTAACTTCCTATTGATGATTTTTTTTTTAATTGGTTAGAATCAGTCAGTCAGAATCAGTCTTTATTTGTAAAACATAGGTATTACAAAGCTGTTAGGTTAATATAATTGGCGCTATGCTTTGCCGTGAAGGCGTACAAATAATAGGATAAAATGTATATATAAAAAAAAACGAATACTAAACTAAACTAACTAAACTAGTAATCCTTTAAAACTTAATAAAACAAACAATACTTATAACAAAACTAAAAATAGACTAAAACAATATTAAAGGTTATCATTTATAAAATCTTGAACACTATAATAACATTTTTCAGTTAGTAGCGAGGCGAGAGCTTTCTTAAATTTTGATAGGGGCATATTTT
This sequence comes from Charanyca ferruginea, assembly GCA_947361185.1. Taxonomy (NCBI): domain Eukaryota; kingdom Metazoa; phylum Arthropoda; class Insecta; order Lepidoptera; family Noctuidae; genus Charanyca; species Charanyca ferruginea. The sequence continues at coordinate 12,247,326 of OX376073.1, read as the reverse complement.
TTATATTATCTGGTATTTTATTATAAATTTTTGACGCCATTCCAAAAAAACTCTTTTTCATCAAAGCGGTTCTGCATTTTATGTCGCACAATTGATTTACATATTGTGAACGCATAGGAGTCTTTTTTACTTCAGATATTTTTTTAAATAGGTGTAAATTAGTTTTAACAAATAAAGCAGTCTCGTAGATGTACATAGCTGGCATAGTAAACAATTTTAAAGATTTAAGTTAATATCCGAAACTACTCATTAGTTTCGGATATTACCGCCTACATACAAACTAACAAACCAATTTTACCTCTTTATAATATTAGTATCTATAATTGCGCTTTAATATTATCACGATTATTTAAATTTTTTAGGGTCAGCAAAGTCAAGCTAGGAGGAAAGAGACGTATCATAATTTTATTGAAGTGCAAAACGGCGTTTTGTTTTGTACTGATGTCGCAGCTCGGGGTTTAGATATTCCCAGTGTTGACTGGATTGTACAATATGATCCGCCATCGGATCCAAAGGTACGTTTAGTATTATTTTTATTAAACAAGGGGGGAGGCAAGTGTCCCTTCAAGTCACATGGGCTGTTTGACTGCTTGTTCAGACTAGGTCACGCCATAAATGTTAGGACAGGAAAAAAATATCATCTTGCCAGAAATATTGTTAATGTTTATTGTTTGAGCTTTCAACATTTAATTATTTTTTATATTTGCAACTGATATCGTGTGAACTCTCGGACATTATAGCGTGGGTCGCTTAAGATTGGTAGCTACACAATTCTTTATCTTATTTATAAATTCCGATTGGTCATGTTACGATTTTATGAGTACCTATCTTATCTTTTAGGAGTACATTCATCGAGTTGGTCGCACGGCCAGGGGACTCAACAATAAAGGGAATGCAGTTATATTGTTGAGACCTGAAGAAGTAAATTTTATCAAGTTTTTAGAAAAAGAAAAGGTGTTTTTAGATAAATACACGTTTGGTGATCCTCCTGATGAAGTTCAGCAAATGGTATGAATAAAATAGTAAATTAAAAGTAGCACAGCACATTTATTTTTTATGCCGATAAATGGCCCTGGGTTAATGTGAAATCGAAAATCTGACATTGATTATCATCTAAAATAATATTATCAATAATCATATGGTACCTAAATATTCTGTACATAAACTACAGAAAGTAGAGTAAGTTAACCTTTTGAACGCCATACCTATAATACTAAAAATAGGGAAATAAGAAATAACTAATGCCTAGATATCTTTGTACCTTTTTACAATATTTCATTAATGTACTTTGAAATAATAGGAAAAAAAAGACAATGAAACCTTAATTCTGTATATTTGTTTTGTACTTAAAAATATAAACTTTTCGTCCATATCCTTACATATTGTAGTTGAAAACATTTTGTATTGCAAGCGTGATGTTATTTTTTTTAAACCTCTGTCCACACCAGTAATTTCTCTTGTATCGTGGGTGTGTTTACAAACATATAAACTCACATACTCAAACTCGGAACAACTATCTGTAGGCCTTACAAATATTTGTTCCGTTCCGTGCGGGATCGAACCCGCGGCACGCATCGCAGCAGCCAATCGCTCAACCACTGCGCCAACCGTGTCGTCATAATATATTATGCAAATTGCATGCCATACAGGTCGCCCATCTTTTGCCCGAGTAAGACTACGTATGTGTAACTAACTACTAAGTATGCGTGTATGTCATTTATCGCAGTCGCAGATATATAAGCTATTAAATATATATATAGATCCCAAGCCACCTTGTCAAATTTCATTATCAGATCGGTTCAGTGGTTTTACGTGGATAAGGTTCCAAATAAACACAGTTACTCGCATTCATAATATTAAGGATTCACATTATGATTATTACCCGATCCGATCACCGTAGGTATCCGTATCGACGACGCGTAGCATGATCGCCTATCTGGACGGGGGATGATACGCGATCATGATACGCAGTCTTGATACACCACCGCTCTGATACACAGCGCGATACGGCCGTTTCATTTCGAGTCGTTTTTTGTCCGTTCATCAAAGAAGATACGGATACGGCACGGTTTGCCGGTACTTTTATTAAAGATACGCAGATAACTAGATACAAAGTTTGATATAGTGCGACGAATGATACGGTGATACGGATAGAGCGATCGGGGATCCATCTTTAAGGGTCAGCTCACACCGAGACGCGACGGGACGCGACGCGACGATACTGGAAGAGGCCAGTGATTTCGCGCTGCGCCGCGAGACGCATCGCAACGTCGCGAGGCGCATAGTAAAATCGTTGGCAACACGACGCCTCGCTGCGCAGCGAGACGCCGCGCGGCGCAGCGGAACGTGTCTACATTCGCCACGTGCTCCCGCCCCGCCCCGCGTCCACCCGCTGACTACCATTTGCAAGCGCATGATTATATTTTGATCATAATTTCACTCGAGCACTCGACCGGACTGCATCCATTCTACACAAAGTCTGGACGAAAATAGTAGAGACAAGTCGCCACGGCAGCCTCGGCTGCGCCTCGGGGCGTCGCGCTGCTTCGTGAGGCAAGAACGGCGCTTTCTAGCTCGCCGCGCGTACCGGCGATGCACCGCTGCGTCGCGATGCGTTACTCTACGCCGCGAGGCATCACGAGGCGCAGCACTGCATGATGTAACGTATTACTAAATTCTCACAATGAAATGTGTATATTTTCGTGTAGAAAATAAAGTTATATTTTGAGTCGCTCTTTTAAAGTGTGCGCGTAGCGTCGCGTCTCGGTGTGAGCTGACCCTAAGTGTCGATATCAATTCCATCTTTCTCCTTTCTTTTCAGCTAGAAGATCTTATATCTAATAATGGTGTAATGAAGACGATGGCGAGAAAGGCGTATCTATCATTCCTCAGATGCTATAAAACACATCCACTCAAAAAGATATTTGATATCAATTCGTTGGATTTAAAACTCGCAGCAAAAGCATTTGGGTTTCTAGAACAGCCACACGTCGATTTTCGTATCCTTTTTATTGATTATGAATTTTGAAAGTACTCAATGAGGGCAGGGCGGCATACCTACTGTGGTCAATCGTCGTGCCGGTTTTTTAAGTTCGCCTTGTCCAGCAGTAGACTACTTTTGTATTGATTTGAAATTTGGGTAATTGACAGCAATTAACATACCTTTTATGAGCTGTCAAAACGAGATTCCCCCATAGATTTTGTATGGCAATTTATACTTATGACGTCACTTGTAGGTTGTCATTTGCCAACTCAATTGACTATTTTATCCATTTCAATGCAACTAAAAATCTAACTTTACAGGAAATTAATCGAGTTTTCAGGACTAAAATCAAGTGTTTTTATTAGTGTAGTTCTGAACTTCTGTCTTGTAATTATTGGTAAATTTATTTATTTATTTATTCATGAACACATACATTTGTTTTAACAGGTGAGACCCAAGCTAACAAAAGTAATCACAAATAATTGTTAATGGTCTACACAATTATGTATAATATGTTTCCGGATAACTGCAAACACCGTCAGTTTACAATAAGTCTCGCCAGATTGTAATTTTGCGTTAAATCTATGTCTTTAAGTTCATTATAATCTAAATAAACGTTACCTCCACCCACACTCCACCAATAATGAAATTCCAAGACAGAATTTCTCTCAAAATACTTCATTTTTGCACTGAAAACTCAATAATTGTCAATTAACTGTCAAATTAAATTTTAGTTACTTTGAAATCAATAAATAGTAGTTGGCAAATAAGTGACGTCAGTGGTCACGGCAGCTTATACAAAATCTAAGAGAAAATAAAATTGAGTTTTGACAGTAGTGGCCTGGTGGGTGGTGTCTACGCCCGTTTATGTCCATTTTTATTTCCAAATTATTGAGTGTTATGGATAACAACTGCACTATGTCCTTCACAATTTCCATACAGAATTGCAACGGCGCACGTCGCGTGTCCCACCTGAGTCAATTAATCTCAATGCCAAGTCCATATAAAGTTCAGATAAGGGCAAGTAACGGGCGAGATAAGAACACAAAAAAACACCAATATTTTCTTAACAATATCATAACATTGCAGTTCCGAAAAAGAAATGACGTTCCAAGTTCTAGACAAACAGAGACTTATCGTGAAGAAAATAAAGAATATTGTTTATAAACAATATCTAATCTGACTAAGATTACTACTATACAATATTTTACAAGAGCATTGAAGTGTGATAAGTAGCAAAAATAATATCTTATGTAAAGGTTATATAATTTATTATAATAAAACGACTGTTAAACATAAAAACGTGATTTATTTAATTTTATTTAACTCACACTTTTCCTGTTGTTACCTTTCTGCCTGTAGATTTTAGTTTTTTCTGCTTTCTGTTTGAAGTTTGTTGGCGCGTTCAATGACTTGAAGTACCCGTACCCTCCACCACCTTTTCTCTTTTGAGGAGGTCCTTTGCTGGCTACCTTCAGTTCAACAGCAGGTGGTACTGTGAAACCAAAGGATTTGGAGACCTTTGCCATATCTATAGTGTCGATGTCGAATATAGTCTTGAGGTGATGGGAGTCGTAAGCTCTCAAGTAACTCTTAAATGCTTCTTTAGCTGATTGGTTCAGGAAGTAATTCCTAGATATTAGTTTTTCCAGCTGTAACAATGATTATAACATGATTTTCATCTCCTATTGATTGCAATTAAACATTTACTATAAATTATTATGATTGAAAGAAGAAATGAACATTTTGTGGGCTAGACATGTTGTGTGATGTTAATTGAATCCAAAAATAGTGTTTACGGGTCAGGGAGAATTCCTTATCTATTATTTAAAAATTAACTTCTTTGTCGTAATTTACTTACCTGAAGTTGTATATCAGCAATCTTATTCCAAGAGAATTCAAACTCGTTAAGTGCGACCCTGGACTGTTTCAAAAATCTGAGGAAGCCAAGTTCTTCAGGACGAAGGAAGAGCAACGCATGTCCGCTGGTTCCGAGGCCTCGGGCAGTTCTGCCAACACGATGGATGTATTCCTATAACAAAACAACAGACGATGTTAACAAAGACTAGAACATATGTAGGTATATTCCGTAAGTAAGTAAAGTACTTCGGTAACCCAGTTACCGCCCGGGAGATAGTAACGTCAAGGCCATGCCCATATATCCATTTTTAGGAACCGAACGTAACTGTTTTGACGCGTCGACACTGATATAATCTCGAATCATGATCTGCCGTGTTTGTTCAGTCGCTGCAACTAAAAATGGGGAACAGTCAACATATAACATTAGGTTTCTTGCTCACACACAGTGTTTCCCAAAGTTAAATGATACAAGGCATCTATAGTGTATACTTAGTATACTACTTGGGTCCTGTTTTGACAGAGATTAAAGAAAATATCGATTTGGAGCTCATAAGGAGAGAAAATGTAAAAATAATAAATGCAAAGTAGAACTGATACGGTACTTTTGCATTTGCAGAGGGACTTAAATAAGAGGACCTTTTAGCTTGTGTTTCATTGTCAGAATCTGATGATTCATTGTCTATTGTATCTGCGTCACATTCTTCGGTTTAGAAGTTGGAAGTATGTGGTACTTCATTGGTATCACGTATATTAGAAAGGATCTCAAAAGGATACTTGAAACTACTACGAAAGTGGATACTTAGGTGCTAAGGACTTTACCACTAAACTCCTTGGTATCAAATACTTAAGCACTATTTTCCTATTTATAAAAGACCTAAAAGAAGATGAAGTTTTAAGTCAAATAAAATGGCTAACTGTCGCCTTATCTAGTACCTTTAAACGAGCAATTGTTGTATGTATATATATATCTATAAAAGGCAAAAGTGATTGACTGATGTATCAACGCACAGGCCAAACCCTTATGGCTAGAAAATTGAAATTTCGTAAAGTGAGGTTGCGGCTGCGGTCGCCCACTCAACAATAAAACATGAACAAATTACTAATGACTTCATGGTATAAAAAGAAAAACTACCTTTTAAGGGCGGCAAACCCGTCATATATACAGTAAAACCTTTTTAACTGGAATCTCAAGGGACCTAGAATTTTTTATCACTTATAGAGGCTTTTCATTTACCCACTTTTCCAATTGGGAGGTCGAAATGTACAATTTATCCTATAAATTGTCTCCTTACGGGCCCTTACGGGTTATTGAGCCACGAAGTCCCAATTATAGAGGTAAATAACGAAAAAATCTATGAAATCTAATCTCGGTTAACAAGGTTTGAAAATTCCCAGTAACAAAGGTAGTTTAGTTTTGACTGTGACATATACACATTTTAATTTTTCTCCCCAGTTATTCCCTTATACCCCTTGGTTAGACTGGTTGTCAGACTCTGGCTTCTGACAATGCAAAAGTGTCGGGATCTCGTAGTAATTATCAATAACAGAGGTTTCTCACATATCCAGGACCCATTTAACCAGGTTTTACTGTATTTATAGCCTAGTACCTGCCTACTTCATCCGCAGTAACTACCTACATTAAATTACAAGTAATTTTATAGATCCAAAGCGCGCCAAAGTTTCTCGCCAAGGCGCGAAACTGGTGCGAACCTATAAGTTTTTCCCCGACATAAAATCTCCGCGGCTGACGCGGCTAAAGAGTATTTCACTTCAAAAACTATTCAGCCAACTTGAGATAACTTTTTAAGTAGCTATTGTCATTACTTGTCGTTGAACGCACGATGCGATGTAGAGAATCTATCATATCAACGCCATGCGAATTGCGATGTAGAGAATCTATCATTAAAGTAGTCGATGTAGAGAATCTATCATATCAACGCCATGCGAATTGCGATGTAGAGAATCTGTCATTAAAGTAGTATAATCTAGGCCAACTCATAGATGGCGTTGCAAAAACTTAAGGAAGAAAAATAGCCAGACAGGTCCCTTCCCAGTAGGCTGAACGTCAACGCGAGCATGATTGTTTTTTTTTGTGTTTCTACCAGCACAACGAGTGACAACGCGATAACATCGCACGAAAATTGGCGCGCGAAGATTTAATAAAACTTTTTCCAGGAGAGAGTTTTTGGTAAAAAATGCAATTTAGAATCTTAATAACATGTGTAGTTTCAAGGTAGCTGTTTTTTTTTTACTTTTTCAATGCATGAGTGCATTAGGAACGGTCGAAGTTCAGAAAAAAATGTGCAAAAAAAAAAAATCAAATTTTCAGATGTTACCACGGATATCGAGAGATATGGCATGGGGGCGTGGCACATGTCGCCTGCATATGCTCGAATTGACCAAAAGCTCGCTACGAATAAGTGGTGTGCAGCGTTGACATATGGATATCGATAATAATCATTGCTAGTTGTTCTTCAAAATGAACTATTTCATTATAAAGGATAAATAAAATAATTAAATTACTAACACTTGCGTAAAAATATAAAATAATATTTTTATATTTCCATAATAGGCTAATCGAAAAGATTATATAGTACTCCTGCTGTAATTGGTGACTGTTCACTTATACTAGAGGAACCTTTTGCGTCTTTTTACCCGACTGCGGTTATAATTTGAGGCCAGTAACCAGCAATTAGTTACAGGCTCAGTTTCCGTTGGCTCGATTTTATATTATTTATTTTATTTAAAGCATATTCGAGATTGTCTACATCTCGTACCTATATCCCGCATCGACTCCCCACGCGTAGAATCAGGTTATGTCTCTCAATCAATCGGAACAATGCACGATGAACTTTAAAATCGGTTGAAACAGTTTTAACTGAATCATTTCGACAAAATGCGTTTTCCCTAGTTAGAACTAGTTTTCACTGATATTCATTTTTGAACAGCAGTTAATTCTAGTTGTAACTGAGGCAGTAGGTAAAAACTAGGAGAAATCGGGTTTTAACTAAGAACGGGTTTTAACTGTAACATATCTATAGCTAGCGCTATTACAATAAACATTACAAAATACGCCCAAAATACACTTCTCTTTTTTACAGTCTGTTTTCATCGATATTTTTATCGATGACATATTTATACCAACTGCTCTTCCCTATTTCAGACTACTGTTGCGTGTGTGCATTCAGTGCCTGTATCTATACTTTCTAGTGCCCGCCCCTTTCCAGCATGTGTGCCAAAAAATAGCACAAATGTGTTACGCATATTTTATTGTGTGCGTGCGAAAAAGTATCATGTGTGCCGTATTTATTTCTTTTGTTTTTGTGTGAGTTAAAACAATTGACAAAAACAGGCGACAGATTTTTTTGTAATAAATATAGAATGAAGGCATATCTCTCGGATATCTATGGATGTTACTGAATTTGTTTCCTAAAAAAGTTTTGTTTTCGTTACATAGGAACCTAGATATAAACCACAAGATACCTGTACGGTACCACAAGAAACGTGCCCTCGGCGCCAAGCTACGAATTACTAATCTATGGAATTAAGTTTCTATACGTAATCCTATACGGTAGTGATTCGTCTGTCATGTAGTCGTGACCGTGGCGTGATGGGCACATTTTGGTTAGTCATCGATATACGACTGTGGCGGTCAAAGTCGACGACACGGTTGGCGCAGTGGCTAAGCGATCGACTGCTGCGCAGCGTGTTGCGGGTTCGATTCCCGCCCAGGGTAAACATTTGTGTGATGAGCACTTGTGTTTGCCTTGTGTCTGGGTGTTGTTTATATCTATATATGTATGTATTTGCAAAAAAAAAAAAAAAAAAATGTATTTGTGTATGTATATCAGCTGTCTGACACCCATAGTACAGGGTCTCCCTAGTTTGGGGTCAGATGGCCGTGTCCCCACATATTTATTTATATTTATTTAAAGGTTATGGTCTCATTTCTTTGTTTGGGATTGGGTATCTGCCAGAATTATATTTTGTGTCAAGGCATTGCTGGCCCTACATGAATCAGGATGAATCGAATGATCCTGTCCTACCAGTACGCAAAATCGCCCTAAGAGGTGGAGTTGCAGACACCAGACTGATATACAATATAATCTATAAATGCCCTAATCATAAGAACTTTTTTCTAAAAAATATTTCTAGGAAGCTATGTTATCCGTCAGTGCGTGAGTATAAAAGCAACACTAAAAAGCTAGTGTAATATATTCTACCTTAGGATCATCAGGTGGGTCATACTGCACGATCCAGTCAACAGCGGGTATATCCAGACCTCTGGCCGCAACATCTGTACATAGCAGTATTCCGGTCTCGGCGTTGCAGAATTGGAAGAAGGTGGTCGTACGTTTTGTTTGTTGCTGCTTTCCCTGAGAAAAAAATAAAACTTTTAAAACAAGAAGCTTATATTAAGTAAGCAATGCTTCTTGCCAAAAAAAGAGACCAAGGATTTGTATTAATTGACATAGAGACTTTCGAAGATAATGACGTCATTATCATACATTAATCTTTAATAATATGTATCTGAACATCTTATAGGTTTTTCTTCTTATATTGTTTGAGTCGCCAATTTACCTAGTTATCTGATATTTTTCCTGTTCTTTTTTTTTTTTTTTTTTTTTTTTTTTTTTTTTTTTTTTTTTTTTTTTTTTTTTTTATCTACGTTGCGTATGTTATCGCGTTATGATTTATTATCGTGTTAAATTGTCCGTTGTAACATTTGTTTATTAGGACAGTCTTTTATTCACATCGACACTTTTTTCTTTGACAGCCAACAGATGAGTTCCGAATTTGGAAGTTTTCACAGTCACCGGCCAGTCAAGTTTAGGAAAATATACGTAGATATATTTGATAAAAATAGTAATAATTCTGTAGGAACTTACGTGAATAGACATGACAGGTAGATCGATATAATTGAACAGCTCATGATGGTACTTGACAGACATACAAGTGGAGAAGAACACCATCACCTTTTTCTTTCTATTCTTCTTGAGGAATGTAAATAGGACCATCATACGCTTCTCTGATGGGCATACAATGTAGCTAAAAAAGAAAAAAGGTTAAGGAAAAAGGCCAAGTAAATGTATTCCATTATTTTCCGATAAATATTTTACTTTTAAGTATCCATTGCATAAATATCAATGTTTTCTATCTATTTAAATAAAGAGAGTGCGGGCCCAAATATAAACGCGTTTTGGAACCGACAGCAATAAAAAAATCGAGTTTTCGTCAAATCATAACAGTTACATAAATAATAAAAATTAATTATGTTTTTACTAATATTTGATACTAGCTTTTGCCCGCGACTTCGTCCGCGTGAATGTCGGTTATCGACAAAGGTTACTTTCGCATTAATAATATTAAGTTTGGATTGCAATCTACTGAGTAATAAATAAGTAAAGTTATAACATAAATTAAAAAATTAAGTCTTTTCTATACATACCCCTGTTCTAGAGAGTCAACAGTGGCCTGTTCTCTGTGATCATCTACTCCTACATACACAGGTTCGTGTTTTACAGCGAGGGCTGTCAAAGACTCCGTTTTCTTAGTTTGCGTGGCACTGAATAACATTGTTTGACGACGTTCTGAAAGAAAGTAACAATGATTTTCATTAGGATGACTTGTGAAGGGCGCGATATTGTACAGAGTCCTATGAAAGAGTATGACGTATACATTTGATTACCCCACGTAAACTGAAATACATACCATAAGTCCAAAAGGTGGCATGGGATCACCCGCTGCATAATGTTATCACGAATATTCAACAGATTGTTTACATTAAATGATGTCAATAGTGTGAGCGACAGGGGTGTTACTGAACGGGAATAATTGAAATAATCTAGAAACGGTCCCGTTCGTCTACACTGTGAACGATCGGAACCTTTTTTTTCCCCATCGTCAACGGTGTTGACGACGGGGTGTTCCCGATCAAGAATATTCGTGTTATGATGGAGATATGAGGATTGCCTTTATAAGATAGCGTTTACGTGTACATAGTTACATACAATGTATATTTGAAGACTTTGAACGCACATGGTTGCGGATTCGAATCCAGCTCAGGGCAAACATTTGTGTTGAGCACTTGTTACCGTTACCTTGTGTCTGTTGTTGTGCTATATATGCATCTATTTCTGTCGGTATATCAGCTGTCTGACACCAATAACACAGGGTACAGTTTGGGGTCAGATGGCCATGTGTGAGTTGCCCATATATTTATTTATTTTATTTTAGAGTTACTTACTAGGCAGCAATTTGATGATCTGTTTGACTTCTTCTTCGAAACCAATCTCCAATATTCTGTCAGCCTCATCAATGACGAGACACTGCAAGTTTTTGTACAAGAAGTCTGGTGTGTTTTGTAAATGATCCAGAAGACGTCCAGGTGTTGCCACTAAAATATTAATACCTGCCATAGACAAGAAAATAATTAGCATCTTTTTCTGGAAACAATTTTCAGCAACAATTACCTACTTTTAAACCTAACTTACACACATAAAAACTGGCCAAGTGCGAGTCTGACTCGCGCACGAAGGGTTCCGTACCGTTATCTAATCAACATTAGACATCGAGCTAAAAAGGGCAAAAAAATCGCGTTTGTTGTATGGAAGTGTACGAGCATCGCCACATGATATGTATTGTTTTAGTTTTTACCTGAACAAACATTTGCTTATTTACCGATTATTGTGTACATTCGCTGACTATGCTATCGCGCCCACTACAACTAACCTAATTTATGCTAGTTTATTAGACTGTTAATAAACTGTCAATCATTATCGGACACAAAACAGTGATTTTATTTCCTGTACACATCCCGTTTGATTTGTCCAAATTACATACTACATCTCAGTGTATGGAGTTCCTGCCCGTACAGGGAGCCCCCCTTAAATATTTATTTTATTTTGTTTTTAGTATTTGTTGATATACCGGCAACAGAAATACATAATTTGTTAAAATTTCAACTGTCTAGCTATCGGGGTTCTTGAGATACAGCCTGGTGACAGACAGACAGACGGCGAAGTCTTAGTAATAGGGTCCCGTTTTTACCCTTTGGGTATGGAACCCTAAAAACCATAAAACAGTATTTTTTTTGGGACTAGACTGCCAGACTATTCCTAAATCACTGCAACAGGAGTTGCAGTGGTTTGGCCTGAATCAACAGTGGCGAACCAACAAAAAAGCGCCATAACAATGTAGCTCAATGAGTTCCGGAGAAACAATTCAACTGTCTTACATCCAGCAGAGGAGATAGAAAAGAACATATTTACCACTTTCCTTTTTATCAAGGAGGAGACAGAACAGATCAATACAACTTGTAATGTGGAAAAAGTTATCAAACTATCTATGCCATAAAATTTACCTTTAGACAGTTTCTGAGCTTCAGTACTTCTGTTAGCTCCTCCCATAACCAAACCGTAGGTGTGGTGATGATACTTCATCAGTTCCATTAGCACACCAAATGTTTGCATAGCCAACTCTCTTGTAGGAGACAAGATAATCACACCAGTACCTAAAAAACAAAAGAACAATTGTTCAAAACAGAGTCAGCAGTAATATAAAATGTTGTTTAGTGATAAAATGTTCAGATATCCATTCTGTGTTCATAAAACAACTGTTCTCAAACTCTACAGTAAATGATGGACAGCAACACAAAATGTGCCTCAACAGTTTTCACCGGAGACTCGATTTTATGTTGATGTTTACACAAACTGGTTGTGGAGTTGCGGCAGTCAAGTTTTCACATTCGCCTTTTTGTCATCATTACAATAAAATGTTGCTGTATTTTTTTTCTGATATTTTTATTATGAAGCAGAATTATTTCAAACCAATGTCTCCTAAACTCACCATTTCTAGGCTTGAACTTCAGCTTATAGATAAGATCAATAGCTGGTATTAGGAAGGCTAGAGTTTTTCCAGATCCTGTCCTTGCCGCACCCACCAGATCTCTACCTTCTAGGAGTGGAGGGATGGCTTTAGCCTGAATTTCAGTCATGGTACTGAAGCCCATCTCTTTTATGCCCATCAAAGTTGATTCACAAACTTGTCCTTCTAAAGCAGTAAACTTTTGGTCCGATAGTATGCCAAGGCATAAGCTGGAACCTGGCACTGAAAAGATTTAAATTTTAAGATTATTATAATTTAAGGTTTAAAATGAAAGACGTTGGTGGGATGGTTTTGAATGAATCATGTTAAAGTTTGGATTTAATGGCCTGAAATTTCAAAGGTGTAATGCTTTTATCAATACTTATACTTTCTTTTATGGAACAAAAGGGCTTTTGCTCAGTTAAGGTATTTTTTACAGGCTAGTATTAATATTATATGCTCTACAGCAAAGCATATGCCTCTCTTCATAGCAATGTTGCTGCCATCTGTCTATGTTGACTAAAGAAATACTTGTGTTATGGTGTAAGTGCATACCACCATTAATATAATAATTATCCACGCAAATAAAAGCAAATTGACATAAGACTACTTTTTAATTTACCACTTCTTTTTGTATTCTCAAGAACCAGCATTATGGTGGCAATAGGGTCAATGCCCACTTATTTTAATGGGAAATTACACTTACATTCACTTTCAGTGTTAGTTTTAGTAGTATCTTCATTGTCATTTTCTGTGTTACTGTCCTCTTCAACTTCAGATTCACTGTTTTCTGACTCACTTTCCTCTTTCTCTGAGACTGGGTCTGGTTTTATTTCCTGCTTTACTTTCTTTTGCTTCTCTATTGAGAAAAAGTTTATTAAAGAACTAAATACAACAAAATCATACTTACATATGTATTTTAATTTTAACTTGTTTTCTTTGCATGGAAGTTTTGTGAAATAGTTGAAGTTATTAACATAGTTAAGAATTGTTTACATTTAATGAGGATTATTAATAACATGTTGCAATAATTTATTAATAACAACAAATTTGAAATAGGTACCTTAAAACCATATTAATTTGGCAATTATTTATTTATGCTAATGAATATGATTGAAATTTTTGGAATACTTACTTTTGGGCACGGTTTTTTCATTATCTTCACGTGGTCTTTTCTTTACTTCATTTACTGTATTCGTTTCAGCTTCTGTAATGGTAGGTACCTTTTGTTAATAAGCTTAAAATAGCGCTATAGTTTATTTTAATTACTTTATTATAGACCAAATCAAAACTGTGTAATAACTAATTATATATAAAATAACAGCCAAGTACTAAGTATTACTGCTGAATGCAAGAAAATAAAAGTCTTGTGCTTCAAGAGGTTATGTTACCTGCATTGTCCGCAGAAAGTCCGTTACTCTTTTGATTGATAAGTTTTAGCTTCTTCTTTTCTCGCTTTTTTATTTTTCTCATAAGGATTTTATCTGGGGTAGGCATAATGAGTATGTACGCTTACTTTAATTAATAATTATTGATTTTACACAAAAACACGCATGTTCGCTCCCCAGATTGTGTAAATCTTAAATGACAGAATTGACAGATATGAGATATGTCATATGAAATATGATGTGACAGTGACACTAGACCTTACTTTACTCTTTGCTTGACAGTCACTTGACTCAAATTACTTTACTCTATGCTCACTGCTCAGTCAGACAAGAAATATGTAGGTATATTATATTAGTCTGGCTACAAATGTCACAAAATCCTCCACAGGTCCACAGGAAAATGGCGCCATTTCTCCTATTTTTTAAATTTCTACTATGTCTACAGCTTCATGGTCTACATTGATTGATGACATTTGACTTTGAATGACAGTGACACTAAGCAAAACACGCAAACAGCAAACGTTCCCGAACCTCCCGATTAAACGGGAGATCTACTGATTTCCAAACCCATCTACCGTCAAGCGTAGACTCCCGTTTTTTGATATTGTACAAAAAAGTTAAAAGACGCACCCATAAATAACAACATAGTCAAAGTCAAAGGCAAAGCATTTATTTCAATGAAACCATTTGCAGGCACTTTTGAATAGTCAAAGAGTCAGTTAGTTAGTCAGAAAGTTGAAGCTCGTTGCTCGTTCCAAAACGTAGGGTCTCTATGGAGAAGAACGAGCAAGAAACTCCACGGACACTCTTTTCAATCAAGCTTTTACAAAATCCAGGCTACATTATTCTTGTTGCTTCTATATGTGAAAACAATGTAAGTGAAGAGAAATCCAAAACATTCTAATTAAAAATAAATTAATATAAAAGCCACAGCAGTTAAGAGATGACCAATCTCAACTGACAGCGCCCGTTCACGAACATGACGCGCGGATCAGCACCACTTAGCTCAACCATTTTGAAGGGAACCGAATGATCTAACCCACATGCCATTTCATCAATATTGTAGGTCTTTTACATATAATAACTTTATTTATTTGCTTCAGAAAAGTACAACCAAATAATTAGATATACATTGTTACATTTGGTAGGTAGACATTACATAAGTAATCAAATACGTTCCTGCACTTAAATACTAACCAATAATGTGATATTATATTTCTCACCTTTCTAACGTCGTAAAAATATTGTTCTCTAACGTTAGAGAACAATATTTTTACATATTTTTTTAAATTAACAATTTTTTAAATAATTATCTTGTGACGTCACAAGATAATTATTTAGTACGTATGCAAGCACTACTCACTCACTAATTATTAGTTACACTGATATTGTTATTTAAGTTGTAGTATTCAATTCAGACTGTTCTCCGTACTAGTCGGTGGTCCAGCGTAAGGAGGTAGGTATCAGAACATTTTACGTTATTAACGAACATAAGTGATCACAATGCAGGTACATAGTGTTAAAAAATAATGTAGTATATCTATATGTAAAGTTTGTAGACAATCGTTAAAATTGTATCCTATAAGACTTAATTATTATTTATGTGGGAACTATCCTAAACATAGCTAATAGTTGCAGTCACAATTCATAAGTTTAGAATTTAATCATAAGTTAATGTTTGACCAAGTAATATGAGTGTGTGTGTGTATGTGTGAGCGTGATATTTTGAATATGAGTTGAGACTTTTGTAAGGTGTGTTGTATGTTCGTGTGTGTGTATGAGTGTGTTTAGTTCAAGCTTTTCAATAGTTTTTCCGTTTTATCGTAGTTAAGTTGTTTTAAATATTCAATAAGTAGCTTCTTACAAATTTTACAGGCAAATGAAGTCGTATTTCGTAGGTTGACGTATTTTGATATTTTATTATATAAGAATGGACTTAAATATTGCATAAATTTACAAGCAAATATGGTTTTGTAAGATGGGACTGCGTATACTATGTCATTTCTTCGCCTTCCTGTGTAATGGGGGGGGGGGGGAAATTGTGTTGACTTAGTGTTACACTTAATATGAATAACTGTCTCACTGTTAGTACAGGCAATTCACTGTATAGTAAATCGGTTGAGTGTCTATACCTCTTAAATGTCATAACTTTCAGAATAGCGCGCTGTGAGCGTTCTAGGGTAATCATTGTTGACTTAGATGAGCCTCCCCATGTGGAGATACAATATGTTAAAATTGACTGACAAAGTACATAATAAAGTGTTATTAGTAATTTTTTGTTACAAAAGTGACGGCTCTGGCTGTTGAGGTCATTATGTGCTCATTCCAATTTAGGTTTTGATCTACAATTAGTCCTAGATATTTAATTGAGTGTGTTTTAGAAAGGGAGTAGCATGAGCAGATACTGGATTGGCTGCATGTGTGATATTTAATATGAAAGGTATTTAATGGCGGTTGTGTCTTATTTCGGATGCTAAAGGTAATGTATTTTGTTTTTTGTGTATTTAAAGTTAATAAATTGTGGTCGAGCCATGTAGATACCAGAGTAAAACCCTCATTGGCTAATTTATATAATTCCTTCCAAGATTGTCCTTTAAATAGGAGAACTGTGTCGTCCGCGAAAGTAATTACTTGACCTTGGTTTAATTGCAGATTACACAAATCATTAATATGTCGGATTGTCAGGATTTAGTCCATTAGATTCAGTCATCATGTGGGCAGAATATGGGTTTCGTGCAATGCAAACACACTGGGTATAGGGTACAATACACTGCGTTTATTAAAACCACTATTTCTCAACTCAATTTAAATAAACACTGACTCCAATTTATAATTGACATAGCAACACTAAATAGACATAGCAACACTTAAACAACGAATCGAGTACAGTTCCGGGATATCTTAGCTCCGATGCGATCAGAGACTGAACTCTGAATGTCCTGCTCGCTGTGGGCTGTAAACATCACGACTCTGTAGAAGCGCGCCAAAATGGTGGTGGTAAATCACGTGTTGTCGCTAATGGCACACTTGCGATTCGTTTCAAGTCTCCGGATGCGACACGGCCATCCTGCGAAGCACACGTTCTCGTGTGTTGTTCTTCTTCTTCTTCCTGCCCTCATCCCATGTTACTTAGGATCGGCGCAACATGTTTTCTTCTTCCATTCCGTCCTGTCCAACGTCATGCTTTCACTGACTACCTCGTGTGTTGTAAGTCTGGAAAATACAAAATCTCGCCACAGTATCTGCTCGTCCAATCCTGACTCCTAACTGATGAGATATTTAAAAAGGACTTGACCTTTTAAAGTCTGTTTTAACAAGCAGTTTGGATAACACTCGAATTAGAAACTAAAAACTAGACTCTTCCACGAACTTGAACTATCTAGTTTTGACATTACCGAGACCAAGTACAATGATTCCAAATTCAATTAAAGTAAACAAAACCTCAGGTATCTCATTCATGGTACACAACACACACACTATTCGCCACGGGAATACCGAGTCAACCCTTGACTCTACGGTCTTTGCTTCTAGGCAAGACCCGACTATACCACTCAGAGCTATCGCCTACTGCGTACACACAAACGACGCTACGATGCTCTGGTGAAGTCTTCGACCCATTGAATTATTAACCTATTTCGTCTACAATCTCAATTGGTACTTGGCCCTCGGGCCTCCTTCGAATACGGTCATGGACGTATTTGTAAGTAAGCTTATTAACCAGGGTTTTAAAAACGTACCGATCGCCATGTAACACTTCATAAGTTTGAAAATGATAATAAAAAAAGAAACAAAATTTGTTACAAACACGGCCAGTTAAAGTACAAGCATCCATCAAACAAGTTAATCAAAACTCCAAACAACTAAGGTATGTAGGCACTATTAGGCTATCCCTGTAGCCATCTTTCATTTCTATAGTCATCCCTGTGACTATTGCAGTCATCCCTGTGACCTGCATACACTCATAGTCATCCCTGTGACCATAACCAGCTATCATCCCTGTGATAGCAGTGATTCGCTACAATCATCCCTGTGATTGTGCTGAGCTCATAGGTCCTACATTACCAGTCTCATATAAATCAGATTCTATAGTTACATTAATGGGTGCTTGACTTTGACTTTGGCATTGACTTTGACTTTGGAATTGACTTTAACTTTCGCTTTGACTTTAAGCACACTCATCATCCTTTCTATTTCGCCCTTCGCACGAGATGAACTTAGAACCAGATCCAGATAAACCAGAAGTCACGAAATTAAATCGGAAAATAACGGCATTGGGAAACGATCCGGAACTGTATTACTATTCAACTCCTCACAGTCTATGTACATACGATGTGACCAGTCTTGTTTATTGACTAAAAGCGTGGGACTAGCAAAAGCAGAACAGCTAGGTCGTATGACACCTGCCTGTAATAATTCATCAACCCTATCGCTCATTATTTACCATTCAGTTGGAGTCCGGAGAACATCTACATACTCACTTCTAAGCCAAATTTCTAACTCACAAGTAGTCACGCGACTAGTTATGAAAAGTTCGAATATTGTTGTAATATGTCAACAAGGTTTCATAAATTATCATGATTTTCTGTCTTATGAAATAACAATGCAATTAGAATCATTTTTATGTAACTGGTAACAACTCGAATTGCAAACATTTACAATCTTCTCCTTTGAAAAAGTAAACTCAGTTGCGGTCATACTAACTTGAAAACCGTTAGGTACCCACCATCTATCGACCTAATAAAATATCACCAAGTACGTTACGTAGGTATTCAGCAAACAAAGCATGAAATTATAATATTTCGTCGCAAAATCATTAATTGCTACCTGACAACAATAGCAAAGTACTATTAACATTATTATTGCCTATACCAACTAATGATACCACATCATTTACTCTTCGACCTCTAAATGCAAGAAATACTCTCCTTCATTAAACAACATTCAGTACCAAAATCAAAATCAAATTTGAAACACTCACTTTTATATTCGTTGCCGCTTGCTCTCTTATCTTGTTAAAGCCTATTTCCGGTTCTGTATTATTCAAAGTTAGAAGATTTAAATGGGCTTGCCCTTACTACATGAAATAGACACGTTAATTCGTTATTTCGTTAAACTAAGTTTTAAAATAAGTCAGCCAATCGTCACATTATATTTCAAACAATAACCGGGTAACACATGAAATAAAAATCATAAATTACCACCAATTAATACGTCACAAAGAATTTGTTCAGCACAGTCTACATTAGCAAAGCTTTTACCCTGTATACGAACCAGCAAATGTAGGTACGTTTACCTATGAAGTTACGACTGACAGATTACTTAACAAGAGAGCATTCGGCACCAGAAACAAAATAAAAATAATACGACTCACCAGATTCGGCTGATATTAGATCAGTAGCTGGCTAACTGGCTTGATGGTACAGATATCCACTTGCTTTTTAACTTTACTGTTAACGGAATCAGCCTCCTTCTTTGCACAGTGTGTTGCCATGTGCCCCGGCTTGGCACAGAAGAAACAGGTCATCGGCATCATGCTTTCTTAAAAACGCTGTCTTTGACCCGTTGCGATTCACTATTTCCTGAAAACTGAGATTGAGAGTTAGCGGAAGTATCATGGTAGCTTTTATTCAAGCATTCATTTGCCATAATAAAGCCAACCAAGAAGCAGCTGACCCCTTAAGTACTTTACTTATTGTAATAATTAACCAACTGCTAGATTTTTTTTTTCATGCACCAAATTAAGGGTACTGTACCAAACTCTAACATCACTATCTCGAACCTCGGGATTATATTCAGGTCAAGATAGCTTATTTATTCTGAACTATGTTCTTTAATCGCGTGAATTGATTTCATTATTTGGCGTTGCTGCATTTTGAATTAAAGTTTCCAACGGTTATTTTCACTTGATAATAAATCAACACTCTGACCTGTAGATTGTTCCTGGTGGAGGCTCGACGATGCAAAGCTAGACTCGTTTCTCCCCCGGTACAGCTGGCTTGTTGTCGCATAGGCGGCATAAGTCTCATTTTCCTGGTTAGGTTATCTGCGACAGCCATGTAGATGCGGAACCCTTCAACGCCTTATTTATGGTCAAAATAAGCCGACTTCTTTTTACTGCACTCCCGTCGATACACAAGTCGCAACATCAACTTGCTATTAGCCAGTGAATACCTTTTTTTTTTTGAGTTTGTATTAACGCGTACACTTGTTGATTTTGTATTTCAAAAAGTAATCGACACTGATTGTTATTGTCATTGTCCCCGCGTGTGATTCCATTAGCACGATTTCATCCCAGTTCTGATGTCGGATTGTCAGGATTTAGTCCATTAGATTCAGTCATCATGTGGGCAGAATATGGGTTTCGTGCAATGCAAACACACTGGGTATAGGGTACAATACACTGCGTTTATTAAAACCACTATTTCTCAACTCAATTTAAATAAACACTGACTCCAATTTATAATTGACATAGGAACACTAAATAGACATAGCAACACTTAAACAACGAATCGAGTACAGTTCCGGGATATCTTAGCTCCGATGCGATCAGAGACTGAACTCTGAATTTCCTGCTCGCTGTGGGCTGTAAACATCACGACTCTGTAGAAGCGCGCCAAAATGGTGGTGGTAAATCACGTGTTGTCGCTAATGGCACACTTGCGATTCGTTTCAAGTCTGTATTATTGACCGGATGCGACAAATATATATTAGAAACAATACAGGCCCAAGGATACTTCCCTGGGGTACACCGTATAAATTCTTTTCAGGTTCACTCACATAATCACTCACTTTTACGGTCTGTTCCCTGTCAGTTAGGTAGTCTTTTAGCAATTTGAGGGTAATTCCGCGAACACCGACTAATTCTAACTTCCTGAGAAGAATGGGAATAGAAACAGTATCAAAGGCCTTGGCTAGGTCGAGAACGATGACTTATTAATAGTTTTTTCTCCCTTGTCTAGGCTATCAACTATAAAAGAAGTAAGCTTCTGCGTAGCATTTGCAGTTGATTTTTGTGCTCTGAAACCGTATTGATTCTCAGAGAGAATATTGTATTTTTGTAAATAATTCCTTAGCCGAGACTCTATGATACGTTCCAAAACTTTTGACAGTGACGGTAGCAGGGAAATTGGCCTATAATTGGCGACATTGTCTTTGTTCCCACCTTTATGTATAGGTACAATTATTGTTTTTTTAAGTGCTGACGGGAATACACCTTTTTCAAGGCATAGGTTACAGATCCTAGCGATTGGTGGCGCAAGAGCTTCTAAACTCATTTTGAGTAATGCCGTAGGTATTCCATCCCAACCGGTAGAGTTAGAGTTTTTAAGCCCTATAATAACGCGTTTTACCTCAGTTTCGTCAGTAGGTAAGAGAACAAAGGAGTTTGGTGTAGATTTTGTTTTACTTGCTATTTTTGCTAGGTCTTGTTCATTTAACTGTGTTCGCGATTTGATATTATCAGCCAATTGGCATCCCACGCCTGTGAAGTATTCATTGACATAATTTAATGAATCATTTATATTTGTTTTTATCTCTAAAAGGTCAGTATTTTTGTTAAAATTTTGCATTTAGATAACCCACATCTTTTATGAGGGACCATTGCTTTTTAGGTTTATTTTTGTTGAGATCTATTTCCGATTTTAAATAATTATTCTTAAGTTTCTTAAGTATCTCACTGCACGTATTCCGATAACGCATACAGCGGCAAATTCCCGGAGTTATCCAAGGCTTAATGTTTCTTTTCCTGCGAGAAAGTTTTTGTACCACTGTGTTGTTTTCTATAGCGAGACCAATTTTTTTTAAGAATAAGTCAGTTATTTTGTTCGGATCGTTGCCTGATACTACATCTTGCCAGTTTGTTTCTTTAAGGTGTTTGACAATAGCCTGATAATCAATTTTCTTAATTGTTTGATTATTATTTTTATTGGTGGAACATATTTTATTCGAAACACATATCATGACGCTGGAGTGGTCTGTGATAGTCGAGTTGCAAACAATAGTCAACGTTACACAGTTCGTCTTTACAAAACAGTGGTCAAGGCAATTTTTATCACGAGTAGGAAGGGTATGTGAAGCCAGAAGTCCATGGGACGCCAATAGGTCTAAATATTTGGCCGATCCCCTGTCATCCAGAATGTTGATATTAAGATCACCAATAAGGATAATACTTTTTACGTCTTTCATATTGTGTAATATTCTGTCAAGCGCCAATAAAAAAATATCAACAGTCTTGAATGCAGGAGGTCTATACATAGCAATAATTGCCAGTTCATTTTTTATAGTGGCAGTGATACAATTTACCTCATCATCTACCCTCGTTGGTTCTATTAATGAAATGGTAATGCAATCCTTAATATATATTACTACGCCATCATTCTTATTGAGATGATGTGTTGTAGATGTATGTACATGATATTTTTCAATCGTCGGCAATATGGTGTTTGGGGACGATTTCATTGTACTAACAGAATGTTGGTTACAACATTCTGTTAGTACAATGAAATCGTACTCAATATCCAACCTACTTAGCAAAACTTGCAGCTCCTCGAAGTTATGATTTAGGCTTCTTATATTTTGAGTTAGTATTTTATAAAAATTTGGTGTTTTATTGAAAAATGTATTGCAGAGTTCAGGAGTATCTACACTGTACGCATTTAGGACATTGATAGTATTATCAATGTCTTCGGTAAGATTTCCTAGATTAGCCATAATCTTCAATAACAATGATGAGAGCAAGTTTTACGGTAATGCGACGGTGAAGATATTCAAGATCCGAGAGAAAAAATCATTGATAGCCGAGTGTAATTTTTTGTTTGTTGTGTATAAGTTGTGTGTGTAGCTTCGTATGAATGTTGTTTCGTATTAATGAGGTATGTTTTTGTTTAGTGTTATGAATCGCTGTCGACATATAAGTTATCTCTGCAACTATTATTACAAGGAATTGTATGAAAAATAAATGTAACACGGACTTAAGACTAGCTATACCTAGTACTAATTATATATAAAGAAGTATGACATACCAAACCTGTACGCAAAATTCGCGCTGAAACGTGGAGTTGCGGACACCAGCCCGTCATACTACTACTACTACATACCCAACGCCATATAGTGCTAGTTGCTTTGATTTTTATATTTACAAAATCATTACTATGTCAAAAGAGCTACATTAACGTTGATATGACAAAACTGATTGATTTTTGTTCAAAATATTAAACTCCCGCTTTCTCCCGATATTTTGTCCACATTTCAACCGAATTATTTTTCTTTGGTTTGGTAACACTGACTCATGTATGTATTGTATTATACAATACAATACATACATGAGTCAGTGACACGGAGAGTCTCCGTGTCACTGACTCATGTGGGACACGGTATCGAACAGAAAGTATCGATACTGTACTCATGAGTAGTATTGAAAAAAAAGTATCGTACTCGTAAAAGTATCGAAACAAAAGTATCGATACTTCTAAGTATCAATACTTTTTTAGAGCCTTAACTACTTTTCCGTGCAAAACTACACGTCAGTTTAGTTTCAATAGAACCAATACATGAGAAAATGGTATAAACATTCCGATATCATATTATAGTTTTTTTTTATCACAGGATGAATTTTGCGATAGCTGTCATCCGAATCACGCCACATTCATATCCATCAATCATAAATCTAGCTTAAAAAAAGTGGCGAAAAAAATCATTTACCTACTCATAACTTTTAATAATGATCAAATAAAGGTATCAAGATCGATTACACTAATTTGAGCAATCGATTATTTAACATCAAATTAAATGACCACCACAAAATTATCACTCAGTCCTAGTTAGGTACAGTTTGACATTCTATCTATCGCAGCAGAACTTATCCATCCTACCCTCTAATAAAGTAAAGACTATAGTAATATTTAAGTACCTAATTTAGGTTAGATTTACGTATTCGGTACTCCCTGAGGTTTTTATGATTTTAATAAAAAAACATTTAACTTCCTTGGCACTCATCTTAATAAAATACTGCCAAAACTTCACTTTTACTTGGCGGCATTTTAGATTTCTCTTGAATAACAATTATAGTCAAGTACAATATTAACATTAAACCCCACGCAATATTACAGTGGAAAAACATCACATGGCGTAGTTGTGCAAATGTTCGCCTTATTTGGATAATACAAAGTCGACTTAATTGCAATAACTATAGAGTATATTTTGTATTATTCAAATAAGGCGAATATTTGCACAAAATACGCCATGTGAAGGGCGAATAATATGAGCATGAGCCGTAAAGTCAAGTTTTAAGTGTATCAAGTGTATGTAGGTAATTGTCTATTGGCCGCAATGGGCTGGCAATGGCCTGCTTTACAGGTATCGTATCGAAACAGTTTAAGGAAATGTCATAGAGTAAAGTAATATATCGGGTATAGAGAGCCCACTTGCAGATTTTTTTGTAGACCACAAATGTCAATTGATAAGATGAACAGCGCCATCTCATATCGCCATCCGAAAACTAACGTACATGTGTGCATGTATGAGTAAATGTGTATGTGTGCGTAGGTGTATCTGCGTGTATGCATGTATTTGTGTATTACTTTAGTTCCCTTACTAATTTACTTGTTTTGAAGTATATATTTATTTACTTCCTCATTATTAACAAAATCATAGTAAAACTTCAAATTAGGAATTAGTAAAACAGCAAATTAGGAAAGAAAAAGTAGCACATTTTATAATCATTATCTTATGATCTTGAAATATGCTACCGTTTCCTTCCTAATTTCCTTGTTTTTAATTTGATGAAGTTTTACTATGAATTTGTAAATAATGAGGAAAAAAATAAATGCATATCAACTTTTAAACAAGCAAAGTCATAAGGTAACTAAAGTATACACAAATACAAAAGTAAATTAGTGTACAGGGTACAGTAGTGTACAGAATGGATACATAAAAAAACATTTTATTTTAATATATTATTTATTTAAACTCTTATGTTTATTTCTGTACATTTGCGCAGCTACTTTGGTCTCATCCTCACCATGATAGGTGATTTTGCCAGACAAAATTCGGTTGATCGAACGGCACAAACTATACAAAAGAACATTAATAATTGTATCGTCAAAATAGTTTTTCAATTCATTTTTATGAATTTCACAATTGAATGGATATTCAACAAAAATGTCAGTAAACATTTTAATTTTTAGTTTTTTTTTTGGTACATCTTTTTTGATTATGTCAGATACTAAATTTTGGATTTGCACAAAACATTTTTCCATTTCCTTTGATGGGTATAATAGGGACCTTTTGCCTTGTGTATATTCTTTGGCCCTTATATATTCATTTGATTTGCTATTAGGGTCGCCATACATATCTTTCTTACAGATTTTACAACTTTTAGATATATTTTTTAAGCATTTTCCCAGTACCCACCCACACACATAATTACCCTGACCAGCATCTGTTACATTGCTACTATTTAAGTTGATGACTGGCACCACAATTTCCTCATCTATATTTTCAGAAAATTGTGGTGTCTCCTCATCAATTGAACTGGGAATATCAGAAGTTGTCACAACATTGTCTCTTACAAAAAAGTCTAGATTTTGCAAGCAATTATCGTCGTCTTTTTCGCAGTTTGCATGCATAGAATGGGGCGAGTTATAATTATTCACTAAGAGGGACTTAAAGGCTCCTTCAAATGCTACCGTGTCTGGTGCCGTATTTCTCGCCCCATAACTTCTGATATTCCCAAAGAAATTTTCAAGTGGGTCCTGGTTGAAATTACGTGTTAGCATAGCATCAAATGAATATGTTTGGGACAGCAATATCCATAATTGTTGCATTCCTTCAATTGTGCGTAATAAGTTCTTTATAGAAGGTATAGATTTCGTTTCAATCACACTGATTTTATTGTTTTTGTTATTAACTTTTTTAATAAATGTTACTGTTTTTAACACTTTAATGGCATTCTTCCACAAATCATGGTGTGGAGTAGCTCTTCGTACACATCCTTTATATAATTTACCATTAGGCACATGAAAATTATTTGAATTTAATGAGTCAAAAATATTGTCCATTAACTATGTAAATTTGACCAAATTTTGGCACTCCCTCGGGATATCTCCTCTTGCTACAAGATGTCCTGCAGTCACAGCTACGCTGTGACTAAATATTTGTGCAGCTGGTTTCACCTTCATTTTTCTTATTTTATTAATATGTGTTCATCTGTGAGTTTCAGAGGACATTTCACTTTTCCATAAGTTTTATCAGCTTCATATACTTGTTTGTAGTAATCCCATTTGATATTTTTTTCGCATTTCTCTTCAAAATCGTAGTATTTCAAATCCTTTGTTAATAAATTGTTTCTGACTCCTTTTAATAAATGTGGGACATCAAATAGAGGGATTATTTTGGTTTTCCCTATTTCAATTACCTCATTCTTCCATTCCCTTACTTCTCTTAAATATTTTTTTCTTGTGTCTTCTACTAAATCATTTATAACACTTACATTGACTGTGCTCTGATCACACACAGTGAATATGATTTTTAATCCTGTACTACGTACATACTTGATGACTTTTTGTACAATTTCTTTTAACTGAGCCTTATTCAAGGCGTTGGTGAAATAATATGCAACGGGTTGCTTAAATTTCTTTCTTAACCCCTTCACCATGAATACCAATACATGGTCTGCAAGTTTCATGCCATCAAAGGTGAACCCCCTAAGCTGGTCTTTTGCTGCATTATAGTGAATTTGAGGGGAAATTGTCATTTCGTCGAAAATTAAGCTGCAAACCCGATTTTCAGGACATTACTCTTTGACAGTATTTTTCATTTTCATAAAAATGCATTTATTCAGCCCTGGCTTCACTTCTATTTTGGTCAAAAGTCTTTTTAGTGATTTAGCAGATGGCAATGTGAAATATTTAGCCAAAAGAGGGTAGCATCTTGGGCTCTTCTTATACAAAGAAAGTGAGAGCACTTTTTCTTCCAGAGAAAATCTGCGACCAGAAGGCTTCTTGCTTGTCTGGGTGTACTGCATCTTTGTGAAAATCCTTGCTGCTATCGACATTTTGTTTGTAAGTTTTTTCATTAAAAAGTCTGTAGACATTTTTTCTGCCCTGGCTAATCTTGATTGAAGGGTTATGTGTTTCTTTTGTGATCTGATCAATGTCGATTGCAAAATCTTAATTTTTCTTCTTGACGTTTTTAGGTCATTCAGCCATAATGATGGTATCTCCTGCTGCTGATCCTGGTAACCTGTAAAAAAATACACAATTTTATAGTCCATAACTAAACATAGTAGCACTATAATAATTATGCTTCAAGAAAAGTTGTATACAATAGTGGACACCACATCCGTCGTAAGATTGGAAAATGTGTGTGCTTGCGTGTTTCTACGTGAGCCTATGAGGAAACCGATCGGTGACCTACGCCTACGCCTGCACACCACTCGCAGCTCTTGTTTTTGCATCCACAAATCTGTTACATAAAGTTGCTTAGCAATTTTAACAAAAAACTTACTTTTCTTTTGTTTTGTTGCCTTTTTTTGCCGTCGGCAATAGTTGTGTTCTGACGCTATAATTCCAGCACAGCAATCTGTAATACCAGATAAATATTTATGAGAAATATTGAATTTGTTTGTTAAATTTAGCCTTAATCTCCTCCTCTGCCTCTGCTCACTTAATCTCGCCTCTTTCTGGGTACACAGAAAGAGTACATGGCATTAAGACAAAATGTGAATGTGTGCTGTTTTTTAACTGTATATAATTGACAACATTTCAAAACCGACACGACCTTAAAACAAAAATACCATTTCTATATTTTCGTATCCTGAGTTCAAATACTTATATATTTTTTTATTTCTTCATTTCTGAGAAAAATAAGTAAAACCAAAAAGCATGTGATGACGTCACTTATACGGTAGAATGAGGTAGTTTACATTTGCATAAGCATTTCAATGGTTTATATGAAAACATTAACGTCAAATAAGACACACGTCAATGTGCGTGTTGCGGGTTCGATTCCCGCCCAGGGTAAACATTGGTGTGATGAGCACTTGTGTTTGCCTTGTGTCTGGGTGTTGTTTATCTATATATGTATGTATTTACAAAAAAAAAATGTATTTGTGTATGTATATCAGCTGTCTGACACCCATAGTACAGGGTCTCCCTAGTTTGGGGTCAGATGGCCGTGTGTGAAAAATGTCCCCACATATTATATTATATTATATTATATTATTAAATATATGAAGTCTAATAATAATGATGATAGTTTTTTGACAGGGCACAGTAAAGCAAAGGATAAAACGCTATTCCACCGTAAGTATGACGTCATTTGGCGCTTACGTCTTTTTAGAATACACCTAATTT
Source organism: Charanyca ferruginea (assembly GCA_947361185.1). Taxonomy (NCBI): domain Eukaryota; kingdom Metazoa; phylum Arthropoda; class Insecta; order Lepidoptera; family Noctuidae; genus Charanyca; species Charanyca ferruginea. The sequence goes on along the minus strand of OX376073.1, from coordinate 12,218,878 downwards.
TTTTATTTTTTTTTAAATTATGAATGATAAGTACATAATTTTGAAAAACGGAAAAATACGGGTGCCCTAGATTTGTATTTACTTGTATATAACGTAATAATACAAGTAGGTTAAAAATATGAAATGTTGTCAATAGGGGATATTACTGCAATGTTCTGGCACCAGAGTGCAGCACTAGCATAATCCGTAAACAGTTTTTCGACGAGTCGTTCAAAGCGTGAAATTCTGCCTTTAATTGAGTTTAAAATTGAGAAGTCTATTATATTATACAATAATGCATCAGTGCTGTGTATTTCGATGTAGAAATGAAGGGAATTATTCATTTTCAAAAGAAGAAAATGTTCCCAAAGATTTCTTTGGGAAGCAGCTAAAAATCACTCTAGAATATGTTCAGGTTAAGTATTCAGGTGAGATAGACGTATTTACAGAATAACGTTCACTTTTGTCATGTAAGACAACCAAATATGATTTTATTCTGAGCATAACCTAGAATCCATTTTCAAATGGCCGTAGGATGCCATAATATAGTTAAAAGTACAGTTAGGTAAGTAAGATTAATTAAAATTTTGATATATTTTCACAAAAAACCAAGCTATTATAATTAATAACGTAATTAAACAAGAATACGAGGTTATGCTCGTGGGTATGTGCTAGTGGCGGCCTCTGCGCTGAGTTTCGCGTAATGTTCCCTATTGTGTACCTGCCATTATGCAATAAATAAATGAAATTAATGATTATAAAGTACCTGTCACGGGCGGTTTTAATGTAGCAAGACCGCTTTCTTTATTCACAGGTTCAAGTGTAAAAAGTAGTTTCTTTGAAGTACCAACTTCATTAAGCTTGCCTGAAAAATAACAGAATAAAATTATATTAAGTAATCATTTACAATTTAACACGTAGTAGTACTTTAGTCTCATAATTAGAAGTGCTAAAAATAATGTCCAAAGTTAGATCATCATCTGCCTAGCCTTGTCCCAACTATATTGGGGTCGGCTTCTAGTATAACCAGATGCAGCTGAATACCAGTGTTTTACATGGAGCGACTGCCTATCGGACCTCCACAACCCTGTTACCAGGTAACACGATACCCCTTGGTAAGACTGGTTGTCATACTTTCTGGTTTCTGACTACGCCTAATGACTGCCAAAGATCTACGAATGACAGCCGGGATCAATGACTTTACGTGCTTTCCTAGGCACGGAGGAAACTCGGTATGAAATGGATGGTCACCCATCAACAGCCCTACCGCGGCAAGCGTAGCTTAATCTTTGACCAATCGATCTGTACGGTTTTTACTTAGCCACAAGCTCCTCCTCCTCCAATTTATCTATAATATGTATGTATTTATACATTATATAAGTATGTATATCAGTTGTCTGGTTACCATAACACAAGCTCTGCTTAGCTTGGGACCAGATGACCGTGTGTGAGTTGTCCCAAGATATTTATATTTATTTATTTATTTATTTAATGTCCAAAGTTAGATGAATTACTAATATTATTCATTGTGATATGAAGTCGGGCGGATAAATATACAATAAAATAATTGAATTCATAATAATTATGTAAATAACTACCTATCACTGTTGGTTTCAATGAAGTAGGGTTGCTTTCTTCAATCACAGGGTCAAGCGCAAGTAATATTTTTTCTGAACTACCAACTTCATCAGACATGCCTGAAAAATAAGAGAATAATATATTTCTTGATTTATTTTGTAGATTTATAAAATAAAATAATATAAGAATTATAAAATCTAATACTTTTGTATAATATGATGTATATCTTACCAGTCACTCCAAGTTTTAATGTAGCAAGGCCACTCTGTATTCACAGGTTCAGGTGCAAGTAGTACTTCCTCCGAAGTACCAACTTCACCAAATTTGCCTGAAAAATAAAAGAATAACATGATATTTTAAATAAAAAAAAAACCTCTATGTGCGAGACTGACTTGATTGGTCTTTTTATTTGGTCTAATAATATAAGTATATTGTATTATTTAATTAATTTTATTAATTATAATACAGTGTAAACTCCATGTAACGTCACTCGATTTAACATGTGCGTGTGAACAGAGAGACCATACTGGTATTTCGCAAAATAAAAATCCTAGAATTTTGTAGTACCCTTAAACAATTGTAGAACACATCTGGGAATTTGTAAAGAAATATTATAAAAACTACAGCCCTTTAAGTATGGTCCCTCAGTCCTCACAGACCATCAGCCAGATCTCGGAAAGTATATGAAAAATTAAGGTATTGTGAATACAGACATTTAGTTAAGAACTTGAAAAGATATTTACTGAATAACAGACCACAAAGCATGAAAGATAAAAAAATATATAATAATAATAATAATATGTGGGGACATTTTACACTTGGCTATCTGACCCCAAGTAGATTACCTACTAAATTAACTAATCGTTTATTACAGCATTTTTGATTTATTAAAATATTAAAATGAAAATTTGAAATACATTGAAATATTGATCATCATAGCAATAGAAACACACATTCATAAAACGATGATATCGGTAGATAAAAGAAGATTATGTGATCCGAGTTTTTTTATAGTATTAATTTTTTTTTTCTACTTGTCAGTGTAATATCACATGTATGGATATCTGAATATATACGTACTTCTAAGATATTTTTTCAGTACAACTTACACAAAAAGGTGTTTGAATACGTCCTACCAATCAAACTTAATCAAAAGAGACATTGCGTTTTGTCCTTAAATATTTTTTTTTATTGAAATATTAAGCAAAGGTATTTTAGAAGAAGAGGCAATTAATATCGATGAAGGAAATAGGAACTGTACCCTTTGTTTACCCGAGCATTCAAAAATAATAATTATTATTCGATTTTAATGGCACTGAAAAACATTCTCTTGCTAATGTTCCTGTTACCATAACAGTAAAAATCAAACAGACCTACAAAATCATGGGTCTATTTTATAAATGAGCGTTTGTATTGCTATGATGATCAACATCTCAAAATTATTTAAAGTACTGACCAACAAATATTCTTACATTAATGAATACTACATCCAAATTTCAATAACTTAAATAAAAGTATTATTATAAGTGATTAGTTCATTTAGTAATCTTTTTTTTAAATATTTACACATACGACATATAACATGAAATTAACCGTACAACCTCGTTTTCAATTCGTCTAATGCTGTATATGAATTATAATAGTACCGTCTACATTTTGTTTCATTGTGTGGTCACACTATTCTATCTATTTGATTACAAAAATAATATTATCTCAACTAAGAGGTAAGTAACACACAATTTTAGATATCTATTATGCAGTAGAAACTTTTTACTAAAAGTTAAACACACTAGACTATCTGATAGTTCTCTCGTCTAGCAGCTGGTATATGCACATATGCCAGTGGAGGTGAGAATTGAGGGACCAGTTTTTATAATCGCTATCTTCAAATTGTGTCAATATTCTTTTCCATTACTTTTTTACAAACTGTTTTAAGTCTCTTACTAAAACTTTATGTAGAAAAAGAAAGACTTTATTTATCTGATTCGGTAATATTCACTAAAATATTTATCCTCTTTGTGTGGAATGAGGGACCACAGTTGAAGTACTGCTTGACTGTGTACGTTCTTTTGTCGCTTTATTATCCTAGCCCGTAATAAACTCGACTGTCGGCATCATGCATACCGAACTTTTTAAGAAATTCGTCCTTTTATTTACAAATATGGATTGCTTGCACATGAAGACTGTTGTTGACCATGACTAATAAGAAGAAATCATGTATTATATCTCTACGTTACCATATTCTTAGTTGCTCACAAACTTTCAAATTATAAACATAGCTAGTATAAGACTATCTACTAACACTAGTCTGAAATTAACTTTTTCCAATTCGATTTTTCTTCTCTCCATTTAACGACAACTCTCTATAACGCCATAAAATGCACAGTCCCTTCAGTGTTGTTATATAAAGTTTACACTGTATTATATTATAGTAATATAATTATGTACCAACAACATTAATGCAATAAAAATTGAATTAATATGTAAATAACTACCTTTCACTGTCAGTTTCAATGAAGTAGGGCTGCTTTCTTCAATCACAGGGTCAAGCGCAAGTAATATTTTCTCTGAACTACGAACTTCATCAGACATGCCTGAAAAATAAGAGAATAATAATAATATTTTTTTATTTGTAACAAATAATATTGATAATGTTAAAGAATTATAAAATCGAATAGTTTCCTTTTATCATGTATGTCTTACCAGGAAGATGAAGAGATGGCACTGCTGAAAAATTCAACCGGTTATGACGATTCTTATCCTTGTCTGTAAAATGAATATCGCAGACAACCTTCTTACTATAAAATTCATAATCATCTTCACTGTTCAGCTTCCCACCAACTATCTTAACCCATGCCTTGAAACAGTCAGGATTCTTATATGGATGGGGAAACTGATGGTAGGGTGTTGCTGAAAAAAAAATTACAATTTTAATTTTGATCTCGAATATAATTACACATACCTAACCGAATGATCTCAATCTTCTATATAATAAAAATTAATTGTTGTTCGCTAAAACTCGAGAATGGTGTGACCGATGTGGCTAATTTTGGTCTTGGAAGCCCAGGGAAGGTTTAATCGATGAGAATATTTTAAAAAATCACAAAAATAAGATTGTTATAGAGACAGGACAATGTCTGTCGGGTCAGCTAGTTTATCTATATAATAAAAATAAATCGTTGTTCATTAGTCTTGCTAAAACTAGAGAATGCCTGGTTGATTTGGCAAATTTTGGTTTTGAAATATTTGTGAAAGTCCAGGGAAGGTTTAAACAGTGAGAAAATTGAATCAATTGATAGGACAATGTTTGTCGGGTCAGCGAGTGTTATAAAAATGAATGTTTCTTTGTAAATTAACCATGTAAAATCAGCTGAACAGATTACAATGTAATTTTGCAAAGAAATATGCTGCTTCTTTTTTATATCACAGTAACACACTTCCATACAAAAAGCAATTCACAATAATTACTCAATTCATTCACTCAAATATAACCATAATTTGAGACACATTTTATTTGCGCCAAACCAGCTGGCTTAAACGTGATCAATTATCTTTACTTCTAAAATGCTATGGAACTCAACTATTTGGTATTTTGTTTATTGCCTTCTATTACAAAAAAAACCTAGTGGGGGAGGCCTATGCCCAGCAGCGGACACCATAAGACAGAGATACACTTACAGACAGACTTACTGTATGGACATCCCAAGGCACACCGTGTAGGCATGATGCAAATAAGTCACAAGCGTCTATATCGCAAAGAAACAGCACAAACAAAGCGTCCGGGTCGCAAAAGAACGATTGCACTGAAAACGCGGAGGAACTTAGAGCTCAACTCACACAATAACTTCGGAAAATTCTCACACTTCACTACGGAGGAGAAGACTCAACTCAACGCGGATCGGCGGATTAATTTCACGAAGAAAAACACAAAAATGGAACGAAAACTACAGACATGCGTATACGCAAGGAGCAGTCGCCATTTTGTGACACTGACATCTCAAATCTCAATCAAAACAAACAAACCGTGTTGCTAGCAATCGTACTATCTACACAATTTTTTATAATCTTAACAAATATTTGCAAATAACAGGTGCTATGCATGTTTTAAATATAATATCTAAAATCACTTACAAAACTAAAATTAAATCCATTTATATTTTTAGCATAAATTATAATCCAACGATAGTGTCGCCATCTATGGTGAAATAAAGCAACTACATGTTTTCGGATGGCGATTTCAGATGGCGCATTTTGAAAAAAAGTACTTAAATTTGTCACTGTATGGGATTGTCCTACCCCTGGGAAATGTCCTAAAACTGTTTCGATACGATACCTGTAAAAAAGTACTCGAATGAGTAAAAGTATCGAATGAAAAGTATCGAGTACAAAAATATCGGTATCGAAAGGTGATGTACTCGATACTACAAAGTATCGATACTTTTTTCGTGTCCCTTGTATACCTATACCTACTTGTTGATTACCTTGTACCTATAGTTTGAAGTTTCACTGTTTTGTGGTTAAAATAATATTATTCCATGCTGAATAAGAAACTTTACTGTTTTTAAGGTTTTTTGCACATTGGTAATTCGAGTTTTATATTTGGACACGCAGACACCTTTATCTTGTGCTCTCGCGAAATCCACAACAGCCATGGACGTAGAAAGGATTAATCCTAGAAAGAAATTTAAAATTTTAAAAGATCAAGTTTCTGCTGCAACTTTGGAAGCTGTAGAGGGAATGGGATTTGAAGTAATGACTGATATCCAAGCTGAGGTACTGCCTGCAGCTCTAGATGGAGAGGATGTGGTAGCTACTGCAAAAACAGGTTCTGGCAAGACATTGGCTTTTCTTATACCAGCTGTAGAAACTGTTATCAAATGTATTGAAAAACAGATTGAAGGTATGTACATATTTTAAATATTATTTTTCTGTGTGATAAACCGAAGGATTCTGAAAAAATGGAAATTTATTTAAATAAATTCCCTTTTTTACTCAGGTAAACAAACAATATTATTGTGCCCATTAAAAATAACCAAAACCTACAAATAAGGTTTTAATTCCAGGCACATGTTGCATTATTATATCACCAACCAGAGAGCTTGCGATACAGACATACAGTGTGCTTCAAGAACTTGTAATAAGTCATGGGACAATCACATCAACTCTGGTCATTGGAGGAGAAAGTAGAAAGAAACAGAGTGCAGAGCTCTCTACAGGTCAGTAGCAGAAATGAGAAGACCATGTCATTGCATCTTTGGTAGTTAGTACCTATAAAATTAGAAACAAAAAATAACTCCGAGTTGAAACAGCTTTGGGTTAAAACAATGCAGAATCAAAGCAGGTGTATAAAAAAACTTAATGTAATTTCTGCATGAATTCTATTATTTTTTTGTTGTTTTCAGGAGTCCACATAGTAGTGTCAACTCCTGGACGTTTATTTGATCACATGAGAACAAAAGAATTTGATTACAGAAATGTCTGCTGTCTAATATTAGATGAAGCTGATAAAATATTTCAGTATGGCTTTGAAGAAGACTTGAAACAAATCATCAACCGTTTGCCAAGTAAGTTTTCTGTCACTTAGTAGTAATGGGTATTTTGGAAAGATCTTTACACAATAGTCGAATGAAGTAATAGCTTCTTGATGATTCCTAAATGAGTATAGGCACGATACATTAGACCCGTAGAGTCTACATGTTCTAAGTAGGGTGTCTATGCTCTTTATTGTCTAAATTGTAGCCAATAATAATATACCTCATTAATTAAATTATTCTTCCAGAACACAGACAGACCATGCTATTTAGTGCCACACAGTCTGAAAGAACTGATGCTTTGATTAAATCAGCAATGAAGGAAAAGGTTCACAATATAAACACTGATGAAGATAATCTCATGGCTACTGTTGAAGGACTGAAACAAGGGTGGGTTAGTTGTGATTATTGTTGACATCAATTAAATTGGACGAAACAGAACAGAGAGAGATTAAAAATTTAAAAGAGCAGAGATTTTACATGATTGAATGTTGGTATTTTATTGCCCAGAACAAATTATATTATTATGTTCAGTTGACATCAAAATTGGTCAGATTTTTAACTGATTATATTTTAAGCCCTAAAATATTTAATTCCAGATATGCAGTATGTCAAACAGAATACAGATTGTGGTGGCTACACAAATTACTGAAGAAAACTCAAAAATTCAAAATAATGGTGTTCTTCTCTAGTTGTAAATCAGTTGAATTTCACAATGAATTCTTTAGCAAGTACTGTCAGGCTTCAGTGTTGTGTATTCATGTGAGTATATAAATTAATATATTGTCCAAATATTCGCCTCATGTGGATAATACAAAAAAAAAAGACTACCATCTTCAAAATCTAAAAAGTGAAGATTTAGAAGTTGGTGGCTTTGTTCTGTTTATTGTCTCTTATTGCTGCCGACTTCCAAATCTAAAGTCATGTGTGTTCTGTACTAAAGTTACTTATCACTTTTTTAGATTTTGAAGATGGTTGTCTTATTTTTGTAAAAAAGCGTTTTATTTATCGCTTTTTAGTACCTTCTTATTATCCAAATCCATTAAGAACCGGCAACACAGTTAGAACAAAGGTACTCCAAAGATTGAAGGAACTAAAACATACTACTATGTAGATTTTTTTGGGATTTACAAATTTTCAAAAAGTCTGAATCAATTTCAATAAAATTTATATGGGACCAACTCTGAAGCATACCCCTATCCATAAATCCTGAGAAATCGCGGAACAAATATGCAAAAAAAAAACAGTTGAATTGAGACCCTCTTTCTTTTTTGAAGTCGGTTGAAAATGAACTTTAAACTAATACTCATAGGGTAAATTTTGTATAATCCAAATAAGGCGAATATTTGTACTAATACGCCATGTGAAGTGGGCATGGTTTTTAATATTGTATTAATGAATAATATTCCAGATTATCTTTAAAATTACTTTATATCTAGTCATTTAACTTGAATATTTTAACAGGGTAAAATGAGCCAGACAGACAGAACAGAAGTAATAACAAATTTTTATAATGCTGAAAAAGTAGCACTGTTTTGCACAGACTTAGCAGCAAGAGGGTTGGATATACCGGCAGTTGATTGGATAGTACAATTTGATCCACCATCAGATGCAAATGTAAGTTCGAATTAGATGTCCTCCATGTTTGGTAACTGAGGGCCTTAGTGTGAGTTTTTATTCGAACTCGATCGCGTTAACGTAAACGATGGCTTATGTCAATTTGTATGGAATAATTGTGTTTCCTATTGTTGCCACTAGACTGCGCTGTTCAAGTTTCAATACAAATTGGAGTTAACGTTATCGCGATCGAGTTCGAATGAAACCTCACACTAGGCTCTCTGGAGAACAAATTTTTTCGCTTTTTTCACCAGAGGGCTTTTTCGCTTTTTGTTTTGCTCATGAACAATGATGTGATATGGTATAAGCAATTCAACAATTGAAAAAAATTATTGGTTGGCTTGTGGACTTGAATGCAAGTTTGTCTTTATTATTTGTTTTATTAATTTTAGGAATACATTCATAGGGTTGGCAGAACTGCAAGAGGCATGGGGGCGGAAGGTAATGCTGTGATTTTACTCCGACCAGACGAGATAGAATTTGTTTCATATTTGAAAGAATCTAAAATATATTTAGACAAATATGAATCATGGGACAAATTTTCTAATTTACAACCAAAGGTAAAATTATTCTAAGATTTCTTTACAAAAATGCTTTGTGTTTACTTGCTGAAAAAAAAAGTAACTGGGGTTGGGACTAAGGAAATAAAATTGTTTATTTTTCTCTTCCAGCTTGATACTGCAATGTCAGATCCACAATTTTACGAGCTGGCAGTTGAAGCTTTTCAAGGGTACATGAGAGCTTTTGAAGTGAAGAAATTGAAACATATTTTCAATTTGATAACAATGGACGTCGACGCTGTAGCACGATCTTTTGGTCTAAAAGAAAGACCCGACGTTGACGTTCGTAAGTAAAACTACAGTAGAGATGTTTTGGCAATCAAAATAAAGAAAATAATAGTTTATATTTTTCTGTTTTAGGCATAGGGTTCAGTAAAAAACACAGGCCGAGAAAAAGAATGGCAGCACTACTAGCAGAACAATCTACTGGAAATATGAAACGTGTTAAATAATAATTTTAGGTACCTACTATCAGCTCTGAAATGTTTCTTAAAGTACAAGCTAAAAATAATTCTATTTTAAAATGTTGAATAAAACGAATGCAAAGTAAATAAACATTTTATATTAATTATGCCTTAAAGGGACAGAAATATGTTTTTACAAGATGAAATAATCTATCTTCTGACTAGATGAGTCTAAAGGTATATTTACGTATAAAAACCATATTTATACATTCACAAATTATGAGAGATGTAGACCAAGTAATCGTTAAATTAAACATAGGAACTTTTTAGACCTCAATATTGAGGTTTATTAATTTTGAAGACCATTCCCAGCCTAGCTAATCTATATAAACATTTTTCTTATGTGTAGTTATGAGCCACGAATCAATGAGGCAATTATAATCTCTTGGATTCAGATAAGCTAGAAATGCTTCAATACGCTTACGTTGGAGGTCCACTTATATTAATAATACTATATACATGAAACTTAGTTTCTATTTGGGCGAAACGCACATTTCGTAGATATTATTTCTTGATAATTTCTCATAACAATCTTCATGGTTGTGCTGGTGATTGATGGCGTAGATCATAGAGTCTATGGTTTCCACGGTGGCTGGACATCGGTTTAACGAGAAATACTGAACACACCGCCACGAAGTCTTCCCATGGGTTGTAGAGTGTTTGGTATAAACAAAGTTCATGTGCACTAATTGTTTGTGACCCTTTCTACTATAAATATATTTGTAGCGAACTGGTAGCTGCTGGTTTTCATTTGATCCATTCACAACAAGTGACAGAGCACCTGTAAGTAAAGAAAGTATTTTAGTGCCAGCTTGCTCTTGTTTTACTAACTTAAGATACTGTAGGACTTCCGTCTACAAACAAACCAATAAGTACAGAATGGAAAATATGAATAAAATATAGTTTTTGTTCTGTATATCATTTAATCAAATATGGATATAAAAATACATTTGCTTATAATTATCATTCGAAACACAATTAAGTAACATCACACATTAAAAATAGCACTTGTTCTTCTGATTTATTCAAAAAATTAAGTCATATTCCACAGTATTAAAAAAAGAATACAAATGTAATCAGGAATGTAAATCTCAATTTGGTTCTATACAAATAAGTGTAAAACTGACGTAAAATACGTGTATTAGAGATCATTTTGATATCAAAGTTGTTTCGTGTCAAAATACTAGTCCAAACACTATTCTAATTAAAATTAATGTATCAGAATTTATTGTTGGATACCTTAAATTAGTACAATAAATAGACTAGAATATGAGCAATAAAGTCTTTATAAAAAATTATGGCGAAACACGATGGCACTAATGAAAAGTGTGACATATGTATATTCTAATTGAATGTAAGAGTTTATAAAAATAGCTTTAAGTTCTTTTATTTCATAATTTATTGGCACTTGAGAGCATTGTCCCACTATCACAGTTTTTTTTTTTAATTTATTTTATTGTGCTTTATGATCTTTATTACTCCAAAATGTAACTGGTACTTATTAATAATAACCTACGCTACACTATATTATTATTTAAGCAACTTTTAAGATGATTCTGTCACAATTACTGTTTATAGATTTGGTCCCAAATCTTTTTCGAATCTATGATTCAGCTTTGTGTATTAAAAATATAAATAGCAGGCCTCGTTACTAGCCCTACAGTAGATCATTTTCTACCAATATGTATATTATTTTCACTTATAGATAGTTGCATATTGCCTCTATAGAAGCATACTACGTATAAATTAACTGTTAATTTGCATAATAGTCTCCTTGCAATTGAGATACTTTGATTATATCATTGAAATGGATTCCAAAGCAGGGAGTTTTGCAAAAAGGCAGTTCACAGGCACTGCACATAAATCTAGTGTCTCGTCTTCTGCCTATTTTCCAGCAGAGGCGGCATGAACGCTGCGGATATTTCTTCTTTCCATCTTCCTTTTGCGGAATTGTTACAAGACGGTGCTCCATTGTTGGTCTACCATAGTCTTCACTTGTGTTAGTTCTCAGTGCATTGTTAGTCACCTTACCATTCACTAAGTTTTTAAGGTCGATGAATAACGAACTCAAGCTGGTATCTGAAATCACGATGGGCATTTTCATTGCACTGTTTGCAGAATAAAAGGCACAAAAGTTTTTTATAAGATTGTAAATTGTTGAAAATGCCATCGTGTTTTCATAATAAAAAGCTTTATGCAAAAGAAAACAAGAAAATTACTTAGTGAAAAATAATAAAATGATTGCATTTTCAACACAATCTCTAATCTTATTGATCAGGATAATTTTATGAGGAGGAAGCATTAGTAAGCAAAAAATGGTTTAAGTAATATCATGGAGCTAGAGATTATGTCACAGTGCTGGATTTTCGAGATTAATGTGATTTTCATTAATAAAATATACTTACTGTCTTGTGGTGATGGATAGTCCATAGGTATGGACAGATCTTTTTTCTCTTCTCTTGAAGTTTCATAACTTTTAGGATTGGAACATACAGCTGGATCTGTTACTATGATATCACTGTCGTCACATTCCGTTTTCAAATCCAATCCATTATCAGATAAAGATTGATCTTTACTTTTCTCATTAAAATCTTGGGTGTTTGTTTTCTGCAAATGTGTATTGTATGAAGAAGAAATATCTACAGGGTTGTCGTCATATAAGTTTTTTATGTTCTCATAGTTATTAGTTTGATATATCTGATTATTCTGTGCATAAATAGATTTTTCTTTTGTTTTTGGTCTCTTTTCAGGGTTGAGTATATCTGAGAAGTAGTTTTTTTGAAGGAATTCAGTGGATTTTCTCTTAAGATTGCTGATTCTATGTAGTTTTTCTATTAGTTGCCTTTGTTTTAGCAGCTCCAGTTCATTGTTTTGTGTTGTTTCATCATTCATGCCGGTGTCATAATTGTCGGATACATAAGATTCTGCATCTGGAGTATTATTCTGAGTTTCCGTCCTGTGTTTGGGTAAATCTTGTTCTCTTTCACTGTCTTCATCTTCTTCAGTCTGAAAATATAAACATTATCAATTAGTTTTGGGGTTCCTACTTTAGGTTGTGGTCTCTAGAATTTAAGACAATTTAAAAATTATGTAGATATACAAAGTTATTTCGGATTACTTGAAATTAATTTTTAAATTAAATGCATAACTGCTGTGGTAAATTCAAGACGGCAATTTCAGAAAAGTTACCTCTTTGTTGGTCAATCCTTTAATTTGCAACACTTCTGCAGTTCCTATAAAACTAGTGAGATCTTCACGTTTCACACTAACTTCTCCATGGTACATAAACTGTAGCAAGTCTTTCATTGCTTTGTGAGTCACATCTCTTAGTACAACTGGAAAATAAATTGCAAAAGCTATAAAATTTTATTAGAACTAATAGAAATACTAAAGAAAAAAATTGTGACATTATTAACTTGACTGTATTATAACAGTTCAATTACCAATTGGATGTTGGCATGGAGTCATTTGAAACATTTTCTTGAAATAAGGAGAACATATTGATAGTATCACTTTATGTGCTTGCAATAATTGGCCTTCAACGGCAATAGTGACATCGACAAATTCGCCATTTCCTAATAAACCGGCGAATCCTTTAGTCAGGTTCCCGTGAAAATTATTCCAGGACAATGAGAATTGTTGGTCCATTTCTAACCACCGTTATGTTGCATCTAAAAAAGAGAAAATTGGTCGATTACTTCATTAAACACTTTTCAGATTTATATACATGATTCACCATCGAAATACTAACAATTTACAGCTGTATCTAGTGAAATCAAATTTATAAATATTTTGTGTGAGAAACGTGACAGATGTGAACGGCGCGTCGCGTATGCGTCGTAGTGTTGTAACATGTAGTTGATTTAATAGTTACGGTTCACACGGGTGCGATTATTACTTAGAAAGAAACATAAATCGACTAAGAATTGATTCATCATTCAATAAATAACTTACATTAAAGTTTGTTTTAGTGTTACTGCAATAAAAAGAGGACTGACAAAAAGAACTATTTAGTAACTTTATCCATAAATATTCAGACTTTTTAGGTAGGTGAATGAAATGTGTACTTACCTGAAAAGCATAAGACTTTTGCCGGGTACAGGTCATAAAGTAATGCACAGGTACGGGTTGCCTAGTTTATCTTGGCACAATAAGAAAGATATGAGATTATTTTATCTGGCAAATAAGTTTTCAATAACATTTTAGGAGGATTGTGAGGCGCCGAATCGCTGCTAGGTATTTCCAAAAATGCTATCTGTTTCATTTAATACTGGTCGCTCCCCCCCCGGGTGAGCAATACAAATACAATATTTATGCCCATGCCCCCCGACCGGTATCGTGCGATAGAGAGATACTTTTAATGAGCTGTCAAAACGCAATTTACCACATAGTAGTACATTTTGTATGGCATTAGTAAAATGTGACGTCACTTTTTTGCCAACCCAATTGACCAACCGTTTATTCATTTAAAAACAACTACATAAAAGTGTCGAATTTTCAGTTAATTGTAAGTAGATTGGGTTTTTAGGGTTAGTATGGAGTGCTTTTTCAAAAGTTATGTTTTGGAATGATTTGTTAATGGTGTCTACCAAATCCTTTTAAATTAAATAATTATGGTTTTGGGTGTTATTGTTTTTCCCCCCAAAACCTTCACAGAACATTAGGTACCTAATACACTAATACCCTAGGCGGAGGCTAGGCGGCATTAGATTCAGTACACCTAAATCTAGGTCTGTGCGTTCTTCTTTATAAGTAATTCAGTATAGTTTAATTTAAAAAAAAAAACACTCGTGATAGTTTCAAAGTAAAATATGTAGATATTTAGATGCTAATTACATATATTGTAGGGGAGAAGGAGGTAGCTTTGAACAGAGGCAGATTTGAACAAACAAGTTTACGCAGTTAGTTTCAAAGCTATTTTTTAGGACGACAAACGATTTCGGGGTAGCAGCACTGTTACCCACAACCGTCATGTAGTAACTGTGGGGTTTGACCGCTTGCAACCAAGATATCGCCCATAGTTGTTTTGGTCATTGCAAAGTAAACATTTTGGAAGATAGGTGCAAGCTTGTGAAGCTGTGTCCTTTTAGATACTGGTGAGTGTTATCATTCTAATTTTATTCAGTAGTTATATAGGCTTTTGTGAAACAGTTTAGTTTCATTCATGAAATGGTTTTTGAAGCAAAATATTACCTTAATTTTAAAAAAGATGGTGTGGGGCAGTTTAGAACAAATTGAACGGGGTACCTTTGAACATGTTCAAATCTGCCCCATACTAATTACGTAGTACGCTAACGCTTGCGTACTATGAATTTGTATAAATTTGTAAGCAATTTTTAAGAATAAATCACTGTCATTTGTTTGAAGGTAAAATGGTGAGCAATTATAAAAAAAAAACGGGATCAAGATGTTAATGAGGAAGATATCAATAATGCCATTTTGGCAGTAGTTGATGGAGATATGAAGCTGAGAAAGGCTGCTGCGGTTTTATAATGTTAAATCAAATACATTATTTCATAGAATCAAAAAATACAAAGAGAACAAACCTCATAATCTATTCTCATCCAAGTAAACTGTCGCACAAGTATTACTACAGAAGAGGAAAGGATTTATTAAAAAAGTTCCTAATTATGTGATTAAAAAACTGTTTACACTAATTAATAAAGCTTTATTTATGACCATTTATATCTGTTTTTCAAAACTGCCCCAGGCATGTTCAAAACTGCCCCTCTTTCGGGGCAGCTTTGAACATTTACCTTCTACCACCAAAATGAGAATAACCGCCTGAACTCAGGGTTATTGTTTAAGTTGATATAGCGATTATGTACGTTAATGATCAGGTTAACCATTCCGAGTAAGTAAAGAGGTTGAAAGAGTTAGTATTTTGGGTTATGACATAAAGTTTCAAAAATGTTCAAAACTGCCTCCTTCTCCCCTAATAATATGTACCTAAAATAAAAACTTACATACATACCTAGTTTTTTATTATATTATTATCTAGGTAGGTATGTAGGTAGGTACATCACTTCCAAAAATTATGAAAAATTGATTAAGTTCACGGGTAGTAAAACGTTATCGCTTTTTTATGAAATTTTACAGCTTCACAATCTTCTAACGATTTTCTCAGTTTAAACTTATTGAAGTGACCCGATACGATGATACGTATGTATAAAAAAATCCAACTACCTACCTGGTCTACTGCTAGACTGCTACCATACTGCTACTGCTAACTGACTAGGTTACCTACTACGTAGTACTAACCTATGTTTTTATATAGGTACGTAAATGTGAAATAACCTCCCGTCATTTGGTACTGTGCATAGGTAATTGGCATCCTAATGAGAAGCACGTACTTACACCTATTAAACAAGTTTCATAAAATTTGAACGATTAAGGAAGTTGGATGTTTTGTTCACATTGCTCCACGCCCCCAGAGAAGGACACAAGTACTTAGTAGGTAGGTAACCTACTTACCTGAGTAATTGCAAGAATATGGAATCTACTGGAAGTCTTGTGAGAGGAAAACTGTTAAATATCGTGATAATTGATATCATTGCTTTTATTACCTAAATGATCATATTGCAAAGCGGAGGGTTGGTTATAGGTACGGTACATGTAAAATCAGATTTTTTATTTTGAGTTCAATAAATAGGTACTTTTTTATAACGCAAACTTTTAGAATTTCCTGCATTAAGTAGGTACTGAACTGATACATCCATTACAGATTTTTTCTTGCATAGGTGCTTAGCGATCTTTAGATCTATTAATTCTATTATAGATATATAAAACATCACGATTCACTCAGTTGGTAGATGGCTTCCAGTTATTTAGTTCGCCTTCCATTAGTACAGAGCTTTGCTAAAACTTTCCATCAGCGGTCGTGGACTAGTCCAGCTAAATTAAGTTTCGACCAAACTTTTAGGAGTTTGTCGACGCAGTGGAATCCCAACGAAGATGTTAGTTACACTGATCAAGTTTTGTTTGTTGTAAGTATATCTACGTGCCATTTCTATATTCGGTGTTAAATGGTTTTGGTTAGGTATTACAGCTTTAGGAATATAAATTACATTTTCGTACTTCCAATACGAGTGTCGGTTACAATGTTTAGATAAGCTGTGAACTTGCTTGAAAGCTTCGAGTGCGTGTAAGTATGTGTGTTAAAATTACCAAATTACTTGGCTTAATTGTTATAACTTGAGCTAAGCTTGCGCTGTAGGTAACTGGTTAGTTTCTTTCACACACATCCTTTGCTATGCATTTTCGCACGTCTCTGGTGGAATCAGTCTAAGACCTACAATCAGGGACGTCTTTAACCTTTTGGAGGCCCTGGGCACATTAGGATAATGGGGCCCCTACCTATGACCTTGATAGAGAATTATTTTGTAAAAATACACAAAGAAAGTAGATAGGCAAAGTTCTAGATTAATTTTATTTTTTTACAGTCACATTAAATGAATGGATAATATACTACAAAATTAACTCTTTAAAATACACAGGTTAGTGCTTAACACCGCGGGTGCGTACGAGCGCGGTGCGCGGGGTTTTAGCGAGTAAACAAATTATTGCGCGCGCACTTGGAGTGTTAATAATGAAAGTTGATTGAAGAGGTACCCTTCTAGATTTGAGTTGGTCAAAATCGTTAATCACTTCTTCATAATCTATGTTTTTGAGCATACCAATATACCTACCACATTCATTGTCCATAAGCAACAAACTGGTTATCTCTCTTGAAGCATTGTTTTCTTCATTCATATGTTATTCTTTTCAATTTGGACAAGGAGCGTTCCCCAAAAAATTCTCAATACGGTTCAGTGGCGTAGACAGGTAACCAGGGGCCCCGGTGTGAAAAAAATGTTGGGGCCCTAACTAAACTGGTTATGTTTTATTTTATCAAGTAACAACATAAATACATTTAAATACATACAAATGAAAAGAAAGGAGGTTTATGACATGACTCGGCTTAATTGTGCTGAAGAGATAATTCGCAATTTCCGCTTAAATGCATACCGACTGGAGGTCATCCTGATATCGAGAGGAATTGAATTCCGGTGAATAGACTGGATATGAAGGAATAATGAACAAAGTCAGAAGTATGTAAAAGGTTAAAGTAAGAGTGGGTTGTTAGAAGATCGCAGATTCTTAGCGGGTGAAGAACATAGATATTGCTAGTGGGACATTTGGACAGTGATAAGAAGGAGGTTACAGAGAGTTGAGCAGGACGAAAAGCGTTGTCACGAAAACTTCTTCTTTGGCGAATGGGCAACCATTTTAGGTCAAACCCCTGGCTTGACACACATCATATTTCCTAAGTTAAAGACAACCCTGAGGCAGTTATTTAGGACCCTATTTAGCTTATCCAGCAAGACTGCGTTCCAAGTCAATATAGCCACATGCGTCACTAGCTCGATTTAAGAGAAAATTGAAGTCTACACAGGCATACGATACAAGGATCGCAAAGTTCCTTTGGCTCTTCGACTGATACTAGAAACCTGATATTGCCAACCAAGTGTCGAGTCAAGATTCAAACAGATCTCTCATGCTAGGACTAATGGGAATGACGGTACCATTGACAATTGTAGTTTAATAGCATCCAAGTTTCGGTTTACATCTTCTATAGCGTCTGCAGAACTTTAGTGTCTTTAGGAACTGGTTTAGAAGGTTTTAGGACCTACGAAAGGAAAATGAGGTCATGGTTAGGAAAGTCAGGTGCAAAACACTGACTCGCCTGATGAGTGGACGTAAGAGAGGGAGAGGTCGTTAAGACTAAGTCGAGCCACGTGTCATCACCTGAGATATTAAAATAAATAGGTTGCAGAGGAAGAACATAGAGACTAACAGAGTCGATGATGTGTGACGGGAACGAGGGATTGGGTGTGCTAGGTATGTGTTGAAATCGCCCATGATGACGCAATGTGCACACTCTGACTACAGATTCTCAAGGTTGGAGAAGTAGTCAACGGTGGGCGGACAAAAGATAATCCAGTAGGGGTTCAACACCTTTGATATGGATCTCCAGAAAGAGCTACTCAGCGAAGGCACTGTAAAGTGAAGGAGAAGAGGCAATGGTTTTTGAAGGAAAATCGCTACGAAGAATAGCAATATCAACTCCTCCCTTTCCAATTCTATCCTTATAGATAAGAACGAAACCGGGAAGAGGGTAGATGGTAGAGAAGATGAGGTTTGAGCCAATTCTTAGGAATCACAACGGTGTGAACGTTGATGTCAGAAAAGGAGTTGACAAAAAAAAATTTGAAATAAGGTATCGACTATCATTAGGTGTTCTGGCAGGAATATGGGGGCCCCTATCGATCGCGGGGCCCTGGGCAAGTGCTCAGAGTACTCAGTGGGAAAGAGGGGTCTGCCTACAATGCACTTGCTGGCCGTATTTAAATTTTTAAGTAGGTATGTATATGAAACCACATGAAATCAACGCACTGACTTGGTCAGCCATCAACAGCTCCGATTGTCTTGGAGCTGTGGCGGATTGCACATCTATTGTTCTGAATATTTGTAATTGCTGTCGCATATAGCCATCAATATAATGGAAAATAAATGCTTATTATTATGAATATTGACGACAACATGCGACGGGCCGCAATAGAACCTAGTAGACGATACGGTTCGCCGGAATATGGCGTGTCGTTGCGGTAGACCACATATACTGCGGCCTGCATGCGGTAGTACGCCTCAAGTGCGGTGTAGGTCTTAGGGACGATTGTTCAATCATCGAATAACTAAACAAATAACTAACTAGAGAATAAAATTAACTGACTGTTAAAACGACAAATAAAATTGTTGCATTTTTCAATGGCCAGATAGCAAGCGAATAGTTATCTATGGATTGAGTTGCCAATTTCACTGTAATAGTGTGGGAGCCTAAAACACCCATACGGTGTAATGTGTGTCAGAAGAGGATAGCAAATGCGTTGGCATTCGTTTATTCGATCTTTTTTTTTTCATATGCACTATGAAAAAGAAAAGGTCGCCCTAGCATCTGTTATTTTCTCGTGTTTTGGTGATTTTGTAGTTTGGTTTATTGTTAGTGACTACTTAGATATTATTTTCATAATAAATGAAATCGGAATCAAAGAAAAGAGAGCGCGATGTTAATTTCAATACTGCTGAAGTTATTAAAAGAAAAAACAGTCACTATTAATTTATTAATTTTATTCTATAAGTGCTGATGAATTAGGTAATAATAATTATAAATTAATTTAATTAAAATCTTTTGAATATCTCATAGCAATGAGGGATTCAAAAGATGGACTAGTTGGGCCTTGGTCTGATTACCTACTCTTTGTTTTCTTGCGGTTTTAAATATTCATTCTTCTTCAATTGCCACATCGTCAACAGCATCAAAAAGTCCCATAATTGTGATATTACTTTGGAAAAAGAAGAAATAACTTCAAACTAAACGTCAATGGATCTAGTTGTATCCATTGAATAGACGTTTATCTGGCCGTCCAAGGGGCAGATAGATTTATTCATCAGTTAGGGCCGTTATTGACCAGATAGAGCCTATCTGACGATAGAAAAATGCAATATTTTGTTATCTGTCTAATAACTACTATCTAACTGTTTATCTGAGGATTAAAAAATCGGCCCTTAGAGTGAAACCACGAGTAACAGCTAATCAAGCACAGAAGGTTAGGTTAAGTTTGTGTATACGGTATGTAGGTATTTACTACTATTTACCAACGCAGTCCAGACTAATAGAAATAGACTTCTAACTTCAATTAATCAATCAAATACACGACTAGACATCGGTTTGTTCCAAAATAAGCCACATCGGATTTTCTCCACCGCAGTCATATCTAAAGCTAGAGGGGTTTGGAAGTAGCCTCAATGCGAAATTTCTCAATTTGGAATTAGCTAGGTAGGTTAGGGTTTATAACGTCAATGGAAAAAAAATATAATACATTTTAACTTTTTATTTTATTTTATTGGGAAAACAAACAATTGTACATTATGTCTTACATCTAGGTAAACAAAACAGAATGGGCTAACGTACAATCCAATACGTTTCCACATATTACATTAAGAGATACAGTGTATACATGCTGAGGTTGTTTAAAACTCTATTCTAATTGGTTTAAAACAAAAAGTAAATAAAAAGTAACTACGGGTTACATTTTAACATTGTTACAACGCTTTTCTTAAATTCATTATGAGTTAAGGAAAAAATATCAATCTTATCTAAATATTTATTATAATTTTTCACTAATCTATGGAGAGGCGCCCGCTCACCCGCATTAGTACGACAGGTAGTCGTAGCAAAAATCGGGTAAACGCGCACCTCTCGTCGTATTACAGTTCTGGGCACGACATACGATATATTATTGACTAGTTCAGAACAGTCATACTTATTATGTACCAGTCCATGAAGCATCATGGCTTGCAGCAACCGCCGCCTCGACTGTAATGTTAATAAGTTCAATTCAACTAGCAATTTTCTCTTGCGGATATGCTGATTTAAGAACTAAGGTGTTTCAGCAGACTTACATGTGTCTAGACTATGACAGTACATCTTATAAAAGCATGATTTAAGGCGTTTTGCACTACAAGAATATTAACCTAAGTGTTAATATTCTTGTAGTGCAAAACGTGCTCTTATAGATGTGTTTAAAGAATCGCTGTAACATATTTATCAGCACAGTTTTCTTACAAGTGCATTTTTAAAGAGCAATTGCTCTTGAATATTATTTGCACTTAAAAAAGCATCTTAAAAGTACATTATTTCTTAGTAGAGTCTGCATTGAGTGTTTTATAACACTTATGATCTTAATAAACTTTTGCATAAAACTACTATAAAGCTAACAAATTGTAAGAGTGAATTGTCTTCTCAGAGTCAAATTAAAGAGAAGACAAATAATAGTAGATCTCTATCAGAATATTTGGTCTTTTAAAAGACTTGTGAACACTTTATTACGAATGTCGGCCATTATATTCGTGCAAACAACGCTAACGGTTTGTAACAATTAAGCATGGAGTTTGAAAAATGGAAAAGATTTAAAAGAAGTTGGAGCATATAGGAATAAAATTAAACAAAAATACACAGACTCACAATAAAAGTTACTTGGTACTAGAACTACGATAGAAAGCGACAGAGTCAGTAAATCGTTCGATGGTTCTGTACAAAAACTAGAAGAGAGCAGCTCTGAAGGCTTTAAACTGGAAAATTCTAGTCTTAATTCTGGTTCTGACGTACTACGTTCTTTAAGTAGGTACTAACAAACAAATAGGTTTGTAACGTAATGGGCAATGGCATGATTTATACTATATGTTGATATAATATTATGCCACTAGGTACTACTTTTGATTGCAGTATTTTTGCACTCTGCACACCTTTATAATTATCACTTATATTTTAACGTACAGTTAAACAAAGATATTCTAGATCGCTGTAGAACTCTACGGGTAAAAAAGCTTTTAGTTTAATAATAAATACGATGGTAAACAAAATGGTAATTTGTATGCCAAGGTTTTAGAAGGAACCCTAAATTTATTAAATGGCTACAAGTAGGTACCCTATGTAAGTGCTCAATAAGACCAAAAGGTTTAAAATTAACTTAGGTAGTGTGAAATGAGACATTTTAGTATTAAGCTTATTTTAGACAAGAGTAATCGGTCTTATCAATCTCTAATGGCGTCAGTTTTTATTTTTACGATTAATTAATATTTTTTTACGAATATTCTAAATACGTAACGAGTGGGGCCTTGTGAAAATATTTCACTTTATTCCACAAAACATTCGAAGAAATGTACATCGCAAGTTATTCAAGTTCATAGACACATAACTATCAAGCATATGAAAATAGATGATTACAGGAAATATAAATACTACTAATACAAATAATACTTATATGAGTTGACAATTATATGTTTTTTATTTCAATAGTGCTCGCGCACACTCTTTAGGCCGTTGTGATAAATACTCCTTTATTGAGCTTCCAGAGAGCAATATAAGGGGAATTACACTTCTAAGAGCAGTCGTAAGAGTGCTCTAAGTCCTATTTTCTCTCAAACCATGCCATTATAAAACTATTATAAGTTATTTTGGTATTACAACAGCAGTAACAAGATTATTGTAGGTGTAAAGTAATCTTCAATAAGAGCGTTATAAGTTGACTCTAAGTGAGAATTCTCTTATAAAGTGCGCCTAAATCGACACTTACAGTTGTTTGTAAGTATGCTAAAAGAGTAAAAAAATATAGGTCTTGGGACACTTGTAAGTTAAAATTTTGCTAGATATAATGCAATGACGCTTCGTATTAGAATATTCTGCATCGTTCGAAGGAACTTGCGCTGAACTCTTTCTATAGCGTGGTTATATTTTGCGTAATGAGGGTCCCATATCATGCAAGCATATTCTACGTGTGGCCGTATCAAGCTATTAAAAAGATATAGGTATGTAGCTGGACGATTAAAATCGGTAGAGGATCTCATAACTAAGTTATACATTTGGTAAGCTTTAGCAGTTATCTTCTTAGTGTGTAAATCTAAGTGTAGTTTACAGTCTCAAGTACTCCAAGATCACATATTTCGACCTCTCTAATAAGGAGTTCATTGCAAAGAGAATAATCATATGTGATAATCTTATTTTTAGAAAAACTAACGTATATACACTTAGAGACGCTTAATTTTAGTTTATTAGCTTCACAATTTAACTTAACTTCTATAAGATGAACTGTATTTTTTTCCCCAGCGGCAAATAATATCATATATTTGAAACTTGAGTTTTGTCTTCGTTTCGGTTAGTAGTAGGTACATAGGTACGAACAAACAGCTCCTATTGTGTTCAAGACAAAATTAATGTGAGACTAGCATAAGTAATGGATACATAGCTAAAGTTCAAAAATCTCTTCTGTGTTTGACATTACAATTTATTGTGAGCCTTGTATTGATTCTTATCAATGCCATTAAACCAGTGCTAAAGCCACCACGTCTCGTGCACTATCGATTATGTGTCAGTAACACTCGTGAGAGGGCGCACCACCAATGCTTGAACATCTAAAGGGCCCTGTCTATAGCGTGGGGCCACACTAGTAGTTTTGAGCTTAGCTGATTTTAATGAATATGTTTATTTTTCAGGTCAGGAACTGAGTACGGTCAGCAACAAAAGTCGATTAACACTGTTACATTTACATATCATCGAAATGACAGAAAATAATACGATGCGATACTTTTCAGTATTCCAGGTCATAGTCAAAAGTTTATTTTATATTGCTTTTCCATAATTTCCGTATTTCATTTAATATTCTGCTCAATAATAATGATTTAAAAATCCGAAGTGTGAATCGACTTTTGTTGCTGATCGTACCTACATAGTAGAGTACCTATTTTGAAAAGTAACACTAAAACCTTTTTTTTGCGACTATACCTAATTTCAATTTTTTCAAGTCATCGAGCCCACTTAGTTCTTACGGCCAGTACCTACAACTGTTGTTCCTATTTATTTCTGTTCTGAAATAGACGAAGCCTGTGTCTCCCTCACGATATCAATTGTAGGACATGTCCACCGAGCGGCTTAAGCGTCGATTAATTAAGTTCTGTAAGAGCACAGTCACCCTATTTTCTAAGATAGCCCAACCATGACTTCGCACTTTTAATTTTCTGGTGTCACGAGTTACTGCGATAAAGCCATCCCCCTTCTCCAGTTTCCCACTAATGAAAAGTATGCGATGAATGGGCTTCTTATTAAAAGTGTAGAAAAGTTTCGTCAAGACAAAGTTCCTCTCTATTGTGTTGTTAACACCATAAAATAATGAAATTGCTGTGCACATTCTTCTGTCTTTTTCTTGTCGTGTTTTAAGAATTCTGAATGTTACTTTGCCAGTGACTAGAAAATATTCCTGACTGTTATTGTAGAAACCATAAAAAGAGCCCAAAGCCATAATAGGAGCGTGCTGTCGAAAAATAAATGACGTAGGTACTCAACAGTTTTAAATATAGGAAAGAAATACCTACCTATGTAATAGAACGTTGGTTTTTGGTACCTCCATAATCAGGACGGTCTCAGTTGGTCCGGCGACGCGGTCACTCCAATGGAGGCTGCCATTGACAGGTAATCGATGCGGTTTGCTAGTTTATTTGGCTATCGGTTCCGCTCTCAGCATGTGTATCTACTCGATATAATCGATACAGACCCCAGGCTTAATACGATTATGAATCGGAGCGTATTCGATTATAGCGATTCCGATATGACTGCGCGTTTAATAACGTGCGGGAAACTTGGATACTTACCTGTTTACGTTTCAGGCCTTCGATGGGAACCCTTGGGATGCTTAATCCTTTCGGAGGGATGACAATTTAGCATTTCGATTAATAAAGGTAACAGAACTTTACTATCTTAAGACCAGATTTTCTCATTGACTAAAGTAAACTTTTTCTTCCTTACTTATTGCCGTTGCTTAAAGTTAGGTAAGTAAGGATTAACGTCTACTCAATCATAGATTTTTTGAAATAAGTAACGGAGTAATAGTTTGAGAATGTTTACTTGTTTTTATTCTGAATCTCTGCCTAAATGCCCACTGTAAAACTAGGCTAGGCTTCACTCATTCGGCAATAGTGCGCTTTTAAGTACATATTTCATATAGGTGTCATCTAGTGTTAGTAAAAACCAGGATTATTGTCACTCACAAAAATAATGACCAGGTACTTAATTATCTATCTAATTTCTTAATTCGTAGGTAGGTATCTATTTGTTCTCACCATTAAAACTAAAACTGTTAAACCTACAAACTATGTTAGTAATGCCTACCGAACCTACTAAAGTTTATACTCGGCGGGGCTTATTATCTCGTCTAGTTTGTGGCATGTAGGAGTTTGCACTAAAACCGATGCACCTACATCATAATATCCGTAACTTTACTGTAGAATGCAGGCTGTATTACGAAGTTTACAGAGTAAGTTTACGCAGATTCCTTTGTCCACAGTCCAGACGTAATAAAAACGGTTGTCTAGAATCTAGACTAGTTTCTTGTGTCGTAGATGTCTAGGAGCATCGAGACGGCAGCTGCGTTGGACGTCTGTAAGTTCGGTTCGGCTACGGCACGTGCTCGAGATGGAACAACTTTTAGCCGACCTATTTACTGCACAACACCGGATTGGACTTGTACTGCGGTACCTGTAACTTTGAGCGCCGTATCTGATGGATTCAGCTGATGTAGGTTGACAATCTTGCGTGTGTGGCGTAAAGTTTTGTAGGTATGCATCGCTATGAACATTGTGACAACTGTTCTACATGTTTAGTATGTCTGTTTGAAGTACCTCTTGTGCATCGTCTACCTACTTGAGAAGGAAATATATTGAGCTTTCGAGTTTTCGATTTTAGGCAGTGCTGTGTTTAGAAATTATAGTCAACACGATGGAAATTAAGGATTACTAGTCATTAATTACATTACCAACCCATTTTTGTCCCACTACAGGGCTAAGGCCTCTATAAACAGAGATGACACGAGCACTGATCACCAAGCCTGTTCAAGGCGGATCGGCGACTCAATTTTAAAACGTACAGTATCCAAAAGAGATAAGTATCCATGTCGTCGGGATAGTTGAAGTTTACTTGGAAATCAATGGAGGCTTTCAAATGAAATTTAATTAAATCATTTAACTGTTTATTCTTTATTAATTGTATTTTATTTTATTTATAAACACCCATCGGTTTCTAAGTAAACTCCAATTATTCTCGACGACATGGATACTTATCTCTTTTGGTGACTGTACATTACCTCTAAACGAACAGTATTTTTCTTTAGGCCCAACACTATGAGTTTCGTTGAGAACAATATGTAAATACCTAGTACCTATCTATGAATTTAATTTAGCTGTCATTCTTTAATTTGTGATACTTTGTTTTTGTACATATTAATTTAGTGGTTTTTATGTGAAGTACATTGTATTCATGTGTAATTATATAATTCCTACATACAGAATACGAGTACTTCATAAAATTTAAAAATAAATTTTATGAAGTACTCGTATTCTGTAACGAATACGAAACTACCTTTCGGAAGTTGCAACTAGATTTAATTATTTTTCTTGAAAACCGTTCAAATGTGCCTTTAATGGGTCAATTGAAATAAGTAAATTGACTTTGACTTTGACTTTGAAGATGAACTTCAGCCTCAAAAAAGACGGACTTATTACTTCAACCAAAATTAAATTACTTAGTGAAAAAAAAAAATATTCGGCGCGAACACTCTTCGAATAAATTGATGCCAGAGACGATATCATTAACTTTATCATGATTCTTCAATTGATTGGGGATTTTTCGTCCGTGTCTGAGTTAGTTCGCGAAGTATCCGCAAGTCGGAAGTGCGAGGACGTGCTCTCCAGAGGGCTTGGGAAGTTGGCGCGTGATTGGCCCCATTGTTAAACCTCAATAGTCCGTCTTGAGACCGCTAACTGAACCGTTTCATGCTTCATCCGTTGTGATAATTCTGACTTATCAGTTTGATGTGGTGAAGTGGTTAGTGGTACTTCATGAAATTATTTTGGGTTAAATCATTACATCTAATTTAAATTAATATTTTGTCATCAGAGTAGGTACTGATAATCTGATTGGTTTTATTGTTCTTTGCTTTACAATTCATACTAATTTTATAAATGCGAAATTCTGTTTGTTACGCTTTCACGATGACGACTAAACAGATTTTGATGTTTGCTATGAAAATAGTTGGAACCCTGGGGAAGGACATAGGCTACTTTTTAATCCGCGATTTCGTCTGCATTCGCGATGACCAACATTCACGCTGACGAAGATGCGAGCAAAAGATAGTTACTTATTAATGTTTAAACTCTTTCATCGTAGGTCTACTGCTATGCTCTGAAAGTTTTTTTATAATTTACTTAACTTAAAAAAATAAACTTAACCATCCCCCGGAAAACACATTTAACAATTTTAATTAAAAAATACATACAATACAAAATTGGTAATGGATTCCGCCGATATCCGTGATTACTCTCACAATAACACAAGAAAGAGAGTTCAATCAGGCGGCCGCGCCCGCCGTCGTCGGCTGACCGTTTACCAATATCTCAGCTGAATGGACCTCAATTAAGGCTCTCTGACTAACCTAGAATAAATCTCTCGCCCTTAAAATTGAATCCCTTAGAATAACGCAGATGACAATCGAAATGTAGATTACATCCTATCATGAGATGAATTTTTATGAATTATAATTTTGCAATTTCGCATTTTCGAGTCACGTTTGAGAGTTTGAATTGCTCTTCCTACGTGATGCTGCTCCAATCATTAGTCTGGCTACTTAACGAGAGTACTGCGCTTGCATGGTTATGAATCTTTTGTTCAAAGACATTTTTGCCCGCCATTTCTGTTTGTATTCCGAAGTATAAAAGAGCTGGTGCTTTATGGGTGCATTCATTTTCAATATGCACGACATCAGTGTTGTGTTTTTTTGTCTTCGTATCGGACGGCCCGCGTAGTATTTGGGAAATATCCAAAGAGATAATGGCCGGCTTTTACTAAAATGACTGTGAAAGCGTCAGTGGCTATCGTATGACATACGTAGTATCTCTAAGTAGTCTGTGGTATGTACTGATCAACCACAGTGGACGTGCGACTATGGTAACGGAAAGTGTCTAGTAATTTTTCTTTCCAATGTTTTAATTCTCTGTTTGTTTTGTACTTAAATCCACTGCCTTTTGCTTGTCCCTTTTGCGTGTACACATAAACATATCTACATATAAAACTCAACTTCTTGATATCGTAATTTTCCCAGTGTAAACTGCTTTGTGATCTGACCGGATTCTTAAATAACGCGTCTGTGTTGGACATTTCTAAAGAGGTTTTAGGCAAAAGCCTCTTGGCGGAAAATCTTTTAGTAAAAGTTACAAGGTGCAATGACCGGAAAACAGATGTCACAACAACGCGCTATTTAAAAAGCTTTAGTAAATATTTTTAAGAAATGTGTGAATTACCGACGTCCTCTTTGCCATTTGATATACCTATGGCTGGGCAAGGAAAATTAAATAATATTTATGTTTATTCAATTTATATTATTTCTGAGGGTTCTGTGTTTTAAGTCTACTTTTGTCTTAAATATGTGTGTTTCCTAAACCTTAAGTCCAGCTAATAGTCTGAAGTGAATTGTTCTGCGATAAATGACTAAGGCCAAAAATAATAACTAATATTGAATTTGAAAACCACCCTATTGTAGTACAGACAGCGTCAACAACTGCTTACCCCCCACGCATTGAAATTTCTTCGGATAGGGTTAGGGCAGTTGATGACGCTGTCTGTACCTATGGTGGTTTTTATTTTAGGTACATCGTAATGACGTTTTTATAGGTATTTCATTAATATATGCCTAATACAAATTATTGTAAAACCTCATATTTTAAAAGCCGACAAAAACACTCGTATACATTTAGGAAAAATTAAAATTTTATTTATAAAGAAACAGTCACAGTGTTATGGAGTCTCTTGCCCATTCTTCTCCATACAAAACTACCTTTTCAAAGGGGCAACTAGATTCATTTATTTTATCTTGTAAATGATATTGAAACAAATCAAGGCGCGAGTGAACTGGTTCATCCTAGGCAAAAGTGTGTGAGTACCAAAACAAACGAAAGGCGATTAGAATATAAAAAACTTTTTACAAAAAGGGAACCGTCTTCAAAAACTAAAAAGTAATAAATAACTTTAGCACAGAACACACATGACTTAAGTATCGGAAGTCGGTGGCTTTATTCTGTTTGTTGTTTTGTATTGCCACCGACTTCCGATACTTAAGTCATGTGTGTTCTGTGCTAAAGTTTTTATTTTATGAAGGCGGTTCCCTTTTTTGTAATAAGTTTTTATTTTCCACGTTTTAGTGCCTCCCTATCACCCAAATTCATTAAGAAACGGTAACACTGTTAAAACAGAGATTGAAAGTCCTCCAAAGATGGAAGAAACGAAAACGTCTTCTATGTATATTTTTTTGGTTTTTGTTGATTTAAAAAAAAAGCGCTGAATAAATTTCAATTTGTTGTGTACTAAAACCTTCTTCAGAATGTAACAAACACTTTTCTGAAAACCGAATCAAAATCGGTTCTGCCAAACGAGAGATAATCGCGGACAAACATACATACATACATACAAACATACGGGTCGAACTGAGAACCTCCTTTTTTGAAGTCGGTTAAAAATATGTATTTATTAAATAAAAAGCTTTTTACAAAAAAGACAACCGCCTTCAAAAAGTGAAAAATAACTTTAGCACAGAAAACACATTGACTTTAGTTTCGAAATTCAGTGGCTCTGTTCTGTTTGTTGTTTTGTATTGCCACCGACTTCCGAAACTAAAGTCAATGTGTGTTCTGTGCTAAAGTTATTTTTCACTTTTTGAAGGCGGTTGTCTTTTCTGTAAAAAGCTTTTTATTTTCCGCTTTTTAGTACCTCCTTCTCATTCAAATCTATTAAGAAGAGATTGAAAGTTAACTACTACAAAGATTGATGAAACTAAAACGTCGTCTATGTAAAATTTTTGGGTATTTGTTGATTTTTCAAAAAGTGCTGAATCAATTTCGATAAAATTTATATGGGACCACCCCTGAAGCGTACCGTATCTATAAAAAAAAGAATTTTCAAAATCGGTTTACGTTTGCCTGAGAAATCGCGTAACAAATCGCGCACATACTTAATGCAAATTTAAGACTTATACGGTTTTCTCATGGATGCCATGGTCAGAACTGGACCAAATTAAAATGGGACCACACGGGAAGCACTGGCTTCCAAATAAAAAAAGAATCATCAAAATCGGTTCATCCAGTCCCGAGAAATCAAGTCACAAATATAAAAAAAAAAAAAAAAAAATACAGACGAATTGATAACCTCCTCCTTTTTTGAAGTCGGTTGAAAAATATGACTTTGACCCAACAGGTGTTAGTGAAATCATGCCCTGTATA
The DNA here is from genome assembly GCA_947361185.1 of Charanyca ferruginea. Taxonomy (NCBI): domain Eukaryota; kingdom Metazoa; phylum Arthropoda; class Insecta; order Lepidoptera; family Noctuidae; genus Charanyca; species Charanyca ferruginea. The sequence goes on along the minus strand of OX376073.1, from coordinate 12,188,236 downwards.
TCACAAAGTATGTCCCACACTCTTCTCTCGGCAAATCTTTGGCACAAGAAGGCGCACGTCAAAACGCCAACACTTACAACACAATGCAGTGCTTATCCCTAGTCAGGCGGAGTCCAAAGTGCGATAATACCTCTTCAGTGAGAGGATTATGCCGTGAAACGATTCTACTTATCGTCGCCAACCGACTCTGGCGCTGCACTGCCAAGTAAACAGCGCCCAGATAGTTCGCTGCCGGCTTATGCTGCAATGCAAAATTATTTCATATTTAAAATCTGTGCTTTCAATAAAAAAAATGACACAGATAAATTAGCAACCATTTCATTTTATTGCTGTATAATAATCTACAGCCAATAAATATTGAAGTGTATTCTAAATAAAGCTTAGAGAGATAAAGTTACAATAAAAGTATGAAAATGCACTGTCAGGGTGTTGTAGGAGGAAGCTGGGTGGGGAGAGCCGCTAATGCCTCTCGGAGTGCGGATTACTTCATGAAATGGTCGCGCTTAGCGCCACTCCAGCGTGAAAGCTGCCTGGCGATCTGTTTGCGCCACCCACTTCACAATACACCAAGTGTCAGTCAAAAGATACCGCTCCACGAATAATTCAGAACGAATGTGAAACGGAACGGATGTAAACAGATAGGATGTAAAATTATGAATTTACCTTATCATAAAACAATGTGCAGATAATACAAGAAGGATTCATTTCTACGGTAGAGTTACTTTTATTGACGTCAACGGATATCTACAAACTAGGGTAACTTCAGGGGTTCCCCAGGGGCCAGCAACCTTTTATGTAAATCGTAGTGGCTACCCTAAAAGACCTTATGTTTATTGTTATCTTATTTGGAAAAAAACTCATAGGTATCGTAGACGGTGTTCCAGGAAACATTTCCTTACTCTCTCGCACGTCGATTGTTGAACTTCAGTTGACACTTCGAGCGAAGTTGGAAAGGAACTTTTTATTTTCCTTTCCTCTATTGGCTTCCTTCAGTGAAACTTTGTCTAGTGGCAATGGAAACCAACATTGATTTAAAACAGATGAAACTTGTCAGCGAGTTACTGTTACTTCACGACTTTTATTGACAAGTTGAAAAACGAAAAAATATACGACTACCTTATGTAGGATGTGTTTGTAAACACACCAACAATACAGAAGAAATTTCATGTGTCGCGCAACGTTTTCTTTTTCAAAAAAGAAAGAAGATTATGCTTGATGCCTGTTCTAGAAAACATTCATTATGTGTGTCAAAGCATAGGTACTGTTAATGATATTAAATATAAGATAGTTATTCTAATGTGTTTTAATGTTATCTATGTACCTACTTGCTAGATTAGCTCGGAAGACAAGCAAGTCCGGGCCAAAAACAAAACGTAGTTTTTCCCGCTTATCCCCGAAAAGTTTAAGCATATTATTATCATTTTTACGATAAATTCTCCGCAGTTTATAAATATTCTCCCAAGTTCTCGTTCCAATGCACGGTTAGACACACCCAAGCCGTCTTTACTGCAATAAAGGATCAATAAATCCAAAACAAAACCCCGGTACGTAACGGCTCAACAGGAAATGTCCCTGTACCTATATTTCACGCGGGTTTTTGTTTATTTTTTCTTTATTGCGTAAAATACGAATCGCCATTTCCATTGACTTTACCCAGATAAAGTTGTTTGCTTTCGTTTCTATATAAAATGTTGTTTTGCTTATAGAGAGCTTATTTCTTCGTCTAGTCGTTAGATACAGGCGGGGTGACGGCGAAGCCTGGATTTGTTTTGCGCTGCTGCAATTACCTTTTGTTTCTGTTCCGTTGTGTTTTCTCAACAGTTTCTGAAATAGGAAATGTTAAAATCATAATTTCATGTTTCCTTCGAAGTTGAGCGTTGCTTAGTAAAAGAAAATTCGATGAAGAAACTTATACATTGTAGAATAATGATGTAAGCTTCATCTGTAGATTTGCACAAATTGGTACGTACATTTGGTTTCAACTCCACCCTCCACCTTTTGTTTGTATTAAGGCGAAATTGATCTATCACATAGTAAGAACATTGGATAGTCATTTATTTGTTCAAACATGAGTATAATACAAACAACACAAATTGTCAGCAAGCAAGAAATGTTCTTAAAAAGGTAATGGAGGTAGATTATCATTACGTTTGCCTTTAAAAGAATATAAGTAAAAATATTTTGTGTCTAAAATGACATTTTTAATCGAATAACTGAAAACATTATAATATTATTTTTAATACTGTACCCACGACACAAATTGTTCATTAATAAGAATTTTCATCTAAAAAGTCATTTAAATTTTAATAAGCTTTGTCTACTACAAAACCTATAACATTTTTTTTAAACATTACACCACTTAACTACTTTCAGCTATTAGGTAGTTTAAGATACATTTTTTAAACTGTGCAAAAGACTTTTTTTCGTGTAAGTGTGGTTTGGTTATTTCTGAGTAGACACTCAAACCTATCTTTTTCGAACGATTAAAGTGCTCTGTAATACCGGCCACACATCATCATCAGCCAAGCCTTTTCCCAACTATTTTGGAATCGGCTTCCAGTCATGTTGTTTTTAAAATTATATATCTCACTATTAGTTGCAAAACTTAAGTTATCATGGGCAGTAAACATTAAACGTTGTTTATTATTCATAAAACTCGCGAAGCATCTCTCTCGGAGCTATCGAGTAGAAAAGTTATTTCCGTTTAGTTTGTTCTCAGCGCCGACCGAATGGAAAATTGCATTGTTTATATAAAGGTTAGTACAAAATACCTGAATCTTTTCTATTTCTACCAAGGACCTGTTATTTTGTTTACGTTACTGGGGCATTTTTCGAAGTGGTTCCGTTGAAAGTACTTATTTATGAATGTGTATTTCTGTCAAAACGAACAAGTACACATCATTTCTCCCATTTTTTGAAGTAAAGTATGAATTTAATGTCTATTCTAAGCATACGTGTTGAAAGTAGGTAAGTAAATTTCCATTCCTTGCCCCACAATCGGAGATTGACAATTCATTTGTTCAATTTGCAGTTATCAATATACTATTCATTTATGTAAAGCTTTAAATATTAAAATAACTGTGATGTGAAACTGATATATCTTTTTCTATTTCTTTTTACGGGTCCGTATTAAAAAACGGAACCCTTATAGGATCACGCGTGCGTCTGTCTGTCCGTCCGTCTGTCACAGCCAATTTTCTTCGATTCTACTGGACCCTATCAGATGAAATTTGGTCGGATGGTGTAATCCTATGACCCAAACACAGATGTGCAAAGTATATAAATATTTTTTTAAAATAAGGGTTTTTTCGGGAGACAAATTAGGAAATTAAAAAAAAAAGTTTTGTAAACCTTACTGTGTCATATATTAAATGAAAGGGCTCGTTATGAAGATCTTTTGTTATTATTTTAAAATAAATAGTTGTGATTTAATCATAAAAGAAGACGAAAATTGACCATCCCCCCTGGTCTCCGAAACTGCCGAGACCAAAGTTTTTGAAAAAAAAAAAAATACAAAATATAGTTCATTGCTTGTAGATTACAGGAAAACATATTAGAATTATATCAATTGGCATTGTACGGAACCCTCTCCACGCGAGTTCAGCTCGCACTTGGCCGGTTTTTATTTGGAAGACTTTGCCCCTCACTAGGAATTCCTCCTGTTTTGTGGGGGTGCGTTTACAAACATATAAACTCACATAGATAAACAGCCAGACCCGGAATAACTACCTGTAGGCCATACAAACTTTATTGCGTGCGGGAATCGAGCCCGGAAATTAGTTTTAGATAATTAATTTAATTATGAAAGACTGGCTTTTGCTCGCGACTTCGTCCGTGTGAATGTCGGTTGTTGCGAATGCAGACAAAGTCGCGGATTAACAAGTAGCTATGTTCTTCCCCAGGGTTCAAGCAGTGTTCATACCAAATTTCATCAAAATCGGTTCAGCCGTTTTATCGTGAAAGCGTAACAGACAGAGTTACTTTCTCATTTAGAATATTAAATATAGTATGAATTGTGGGTTGGCCAATTTTTGTCAGTGTCTCGGTTTAGTTTGTAAGTAAGTAAGAAAAGATTATCTATGTACTAGTGGCGCCGATGACATGACACCGTTATAATGGGAATACAATATAATATACTAGCAACCCGACCCGGCTTCGCATGGGCCTTCCTCGATAAATGGACTATCCAACACAAAAATAATTTTTCATTTCGAACCAGTAGATCCTGAGATTAGCGCGTTCAACCAAACAAACAAACAAACTCTTCAGCTTTATAATATTAGTATAGATAATACAATATCCAGCAAGCTTATTAGTTTACAGATCACAGGCTTCGTATTCATGCCTATTTAACTAAAGGTACAGAATACGCCTATTCTGTACCTACCATTCGTCACCTTACTGGATGTTTGTCAGCCCTAATTGTCTTCTTTCTCATTCCTATTTTATTTGCAAGTCTTATGTAGTAATAGATGAAGTCCAAGATAAAGTGACACAGGATTACTGGCATCGGTGCAGGAAAGCATCGTGAGAAAGGGGGTTTTTTGGTGCACTGTGGAAATCCTCATGGACTTCCTCCATCGTGGGGGTGACGGAGGGGCATGCCGGACTCTTACCGGCTAAAACTACCGCGGTGATCCACCTCTGCCTATGGCCGAGGGTGTGGGATTCGTAGAAGTATTCAGCTCTCCTTCGACAGGCATTGTGAAGAAACCTATAGACTTATATCCACACTTCTATATGTATCTAGGTACTTATATTATAAAGAGGTAAAGTTTGTTTGTTTGTAAGAGGTAATCTATGAAAGTACTGTGTCATAGAATATGTTCCATGGTATACTAGCTTTTGCCCGCGACTTCGTCCGTGTGAATGTCGGTAATCGCGGATGCAGCCGAAATCGTGGATTAAAAAGTAGCCTATGTCCTTCCCCAGGGTTCAAGCTATTTTTATGCAAAATTTCATCAAAATCGGTTCAGCCGTTTCATCGTGAAAGCGTAACAGACAGAGTTACTTTCACATTTATAATATTAAAAGTAGTGAAGTATGGATTAGTATGGATAATAAATATTAAAATAATAAAGTATATAAAGTATGGATAAAGTATGGATGAAGTATGGATAAAATATGGATAAAGTATGGTTAAAGTATGGATAAAGTATGGATAAAGTATGGATAAAGTACTAATAAAGTATGGATAAAGTAGGGATAAAGTATGGAAGTATGAATAGTATGGATTAAATTTTCACGCGGACGACTTTGCGGCCAGAAGCTAGTAATTAGGTAATACACGTCTGAAATCCCCAATCCGCCTTAAGTATATAAGCGTGGTGATCAATGCTCGTGTCGTCTCTGTTTAAGAAGAGGTATTTCTCTGTAGTGGGACAGTAATAGTCTGGTATTATTATTAATATATCTAAATATTACAGTAAAGTTAGAACTAAATTGCCGTGCCGTGTGGTGACGGCCGCGAATAGCACCACCCCATTTCTACCCGTGGGTGTCGTAGAAGGCGACAGAGGGATATTGAGTAAAGGATGGGTAGCAGCGTCCTTATGAGTACCATAACACCTACTGCGATCGCCAACATGCATCGGCCAAGCATGGCGATTACGGCTAAACCCCCCTTGGGGGAGACCTATGCCCAGCAGTGGGCGTCTAAAGGTTGACATGATGATGATGAGTACTAAATTAGGCCGACGTGGGTCACGATTCACGTCCTCCGACCTAGACGCCAATCTCGGATATCTATGCGCCAATCAATGTTCTACTTTTGATATTTTTCTAATATCCTCATTTCCTTGGCTTTCCGGTTTATTTACAGTACAAACATACTTATATAATTTTCGTATTGTAGCAAATGGAAAACGTTATCACGGCGACGGTAACGTTTCCTGTGATCTCCTGTAAGCCGAGATTAGGTCGGATTGAGTCGAACCGTGCCACCGAACCGGTTATATTGAAGACGTATGTAGAACGTCTAAACACACTCTTAATACCTATTAACTTGTCAATTCATTAATGAGAATATTCTTGAAACAACAAAAAGCGGTTGTTTTGTTTTACTCAAAGGACCTTTTTATAACATCATGCTTTCAAAAAGTTCCAGTATTTTTCAACCGACTTCAAAAAAGGAGGAGTTGTTTGTTACCTGATTTCTTTGGACTGGGTGAACCGATTTTGATGATTCTTTTTTATTTGCAAGCTAGTGCTTCCCGTGTGGTCCCATTTTAATTTGGTCCAGTTCTGACAGTGGCATCCATGGGAAAACCGTATAAGTCTTAAATTTGCATTAAGTATGTCCGCGATTTGTTACGCGATTTGCCTGGCAAACGTAAACCGATTTCGAATATTCTTTTTTTTATGAATAGGGTATGTTTTAGGGGTGGTCCCATATAAATTTTATCGAAATTGATTCAGCACTTTTTGAAAAATCAACAAATACCCAAAATTTTTACATAGACGACGTTTTAGTTTCATCGATCTTTGTAGTAGTTAACTTTCAATCTCTTCTTAATAGATTTGGATGAGAAGGAGGTACTAAAAAGCGGAAAATAAAAAGCTTTTTACAAAAAAGACAACCGCCTTCAAAAAGTGCGATAACCGGTGAGAGCGTTAAATACAAGTTCAACATGAATAATGCTCGCCACTGTGAAAATTAGTAGGTAGGGCATACTAAAATATTCCTGTACTATAATACTGAGTGGCATGCAATTTGAACGGAATAATCTCCACATTTAGAATTAGAGGTTCGCTTTAAGTCGTCGTAAATATAGCGCAACATAGTTATTTTGAAAAGGCTTGCACGCCGTGCCTGCGGCGGTTCGCTTGGCGGAATATAATAATAGTCGTCGGGCCACCGCGGAATATCATCTCGGTACATTGTGAGAGGCAGGATGCTCATTAGATGAACGCCCCGGGCCGCCGCCCGCGCGCGCCCCTCTTAGTGCCTACCTTCAGACACACTGCCTGCATGCTGCCACTGCACTTCGTATTCTAATTAGTTTTACTTTTTACCCTCTCCCTAACATTAACTGCTTGCCAAAAACTACAAATTGGTGCCTCCGTGCCCTACTTTTTCCGTCCACTGCACCAATAATATAAATTTCAGGATCCTTCCCAACGACGTTCTGATAAGACCGAAACGAGCAAGTGAAACGGAAAGTGTTCATTCTGAAGTTATATCTTACGATAAAGTTTTAGTTAGAACCTATTATAGGATATACGGCTCACGGATCTAATAGGCTTTAACCTCTTTATGTTATCGCCTAAGTTAAGTGCGGTGTTAACATTATAATTATAACGACTACTGTAACTCAGGGCTGGAATAATGTCTGAGTGAGTTTGCGAAGCCGATGTAATATTTTAATCTTATCATTTGAGTCAAGTTTCATGTCTCGCGAGGAAAGTTTGATCCGCGGTTCAAGTTTCACGACGAACGACCAGCTTACAACTGTGACTGTGGGGCTCTCTCGGATCTCTGTACTTTAATGGGGCCGACACCATTATTGATGTGTCTGTTCCCTTACGGCATCATCTAACATTTTAGATACCCCACGACATTTAGGTAGTTGAACAAAAGATTAGTAGCAAATATTGAAATTATATAGTGCAGAAAAATTATACCAAGTAAGCATTAAACTTCTTTTAATGTTTTGTAAGTACAGCAAAATTGTTTATCTACTCGAGGAGTGGCGTTGTTTTCAGAAACAATCTCTTTCGCACAAGCTCGGCGGTGACTAAGCATTTTCAAAGTTAAGAAGCCTTGTTTGGCCGCTTCCGATATTTGTTAAGCCCGTGTCGGTTTTACAAGATGCCAGCTTGAGATAATTAATGTGTAGCCTCGTAAAACCCTTCTTAGTAATTTAACAACTTCTAATTGAATAAAACTTAACAACCTTTGTCCTGGCACATAATATTTTAATTATATACTCTGAACTAACAGCTGACACTTTTACTGGTTTTATCACCAGGCCTGGTAAGTAAATTGGTGATTGAACTTTATTCTTATTAGTTTAGAGGCTGGTTCTGCTGAGTATATTCTTTTTAGAATGTCTAGTCGGTGACGACACTCGGGCATAAGAGAAAGTGGTGAATGTTATTCTTATTAAATGAATTAAAAGTGTAAGCGGGATAAATATGCGATCGGTAATCAACCTCAATATAAAATGATATGAACCAATTCAGATAATTTTAGTGTTGAGTAACTGCTAAGTTACCCAACATTTCACGTTATTTATTATTAAAAAGTAAATTTGCTTTGATTATGACATGTAAATAATCAAAGTAAATATGTATGAGCGGTCATGGATGGATGTGCCGTTCATACAGAGACTCCTCCGAACTTCAGAATGCACGTTGAACCGTTGGTGTCCGGCTGTCATTCATAGATCATTGTCAGTCGTTATGGATAGTCGGAAGCCAGAAAGTCTTGTCAAGGGCTGTCGTCTTACCCAGTAACTGGGTTGTAGACAGGCAGTCGGTCCAATCAGATTAGACTAAAAGCCGACCACAACATAATTGGGAAAAGGCTAGGCAGATGATGTTAATAAAACTACCTGGTGGAGTTAAAATAGATAGGCAAAAATAGTAGGTACCTAGAGTAGGAGTAAATAACACAAGTACCTATTGTGGACTACAGTCGAGCAACGTTAGTCAACGATTTTCATTTCAAATCAGTTTAAAACAACTTGTTCGGACCCGGTTCAAAATATATCGGCATTTTGAATCCCTGCTGCATTTTAGCAGTTTCAAATAGAATGAAATAAAATCTTACCTACGACTGCAAAAAATTGAGACCAAATGGGTTTTTTTTACTTAACTTGCCGTCGCGTGCGTGTTTTGTTTTTGTATTTCTTTCTTTACTTCTTAAGACAGTTGAATTTTGTCTTCTCTGAAACCTACACAGTTTCTATATAATACTAGCGGACCTGGCAGACGTTGTCCTGCCACCCGACTGCAGCGCCACCTACCGGGTCCAATTGTAAATTTAAACCATTCTCGAATCCACTGGAACACATACAGAAATTTTCATGTAAATCAGTCCAGCCGTTTAGGAGGAGTTCACTTTTATACACACGCACAGAAGATCAACATGTATTATATATAATGAAGATTTTTTGAAAAATGTGACCTATATTAAAAAGTGGTTCAATTGATTCTGCTCGTTATTCTGATCAAACTGTTTTCAAGTTTTGCGTATTTGATGTTACACCTTGTATAAGATAATGTTTCTAACCAAAATGTATAATATGCTTTTTTAAAACAATTGATAACACTCTAAACATGCATGTAAGTTATTTTAGTAAACAATAAATAAATTTCAACTATTTAGCTAATTGCCTTTCACGTGGTACAGTCTGTACAGAGAGAAGAGATTGACATTGTTAAGAGGTTTAGTAACGGATGCGCTTGCTCGCTTACGCCATCAAGATGACATAATAAATGGAGGAGGGCTGCAGAATTAATTGCTTCTAAGGAATGTGCCCAGCTGCAGCAGTGATAACATACATATAAGATGAATAGTTTACACCCAACTCAGTAACAATTATAATAATATTCTGGTGTATTTTTGCATTTCTTTTGGCTTCAACAAATTGACCTCAGTTCAAGGTTGAACATTTCATTAAAGTGGAAATTTCTAGAACATCATTGATTTTACCACCTAAATGGATATTAGAAATGCCCTTTACCATTACCAGAACATTGTAATGAGCGTTCAATATTGCTCCGTCGCACTACTACAGACTCCGTAATCTTGAAACGCCACTTTACTTAGAGTCATTCGAGGTAACGAGACCATAACTCCGTCTTGTCTGGATACAGACTAATCCGTAGAGCTCACGAAACTCCGCAGATCCAGATAGAGAATAGAAATACGATTAGTGAGGTTTGTTTAGTTTGATTGGAGCCAACTAAGCCTGCATTACTTGGAGATAGCACGATTTCTTCGCGTCCGTGGTTGATAACTCCAATTCTGTGTAACAGCGGGATCAGCGACAGTTAATCTGTAAGCCGAGGTTCACACGATACACATCTAAGTCAGATGTTGTCTATCTAGCTTAGGACGGGTGGGAGTAGGTTAATGACTCGGAAATCATTCGGGTTAAGTTCCTTCGGGTACGGATTGGAAGATAAGGGACCAACAGATTTGTTGGTGTCGTGTCTCCATCAGGATTCAGTAAAAGATTTGGAAACATTCACATTCACTTTGACAACTATTTCTTTTTTTCTTAATTGGATTGGATTAACTATACATTTTCCCTTTAATCCGGTGGGTAAAGCGTTACTGACACGGTTTAGATATTCGATTGTTTGATTAACAACATTGTGGTCAGACAAATAGGTTTTGGTGGGAAACCGATATTATGGTTGGAGTAGTTTATACAATTCGTTTGATTCTGTGGTATTTGATTTGTCAATAACAGAGCTAAGCTTTGAAGGTGACGATAATTCATAACAAATAACAATAGGCCTCTAAACTGAATTATAATAAACCACAAAGCGACAAAGCAAAATTCGTGTTTATTTTACAAACGTTTAAGTGTCGTACCTATGCATGTTTTTCAGAAATTATTAAGTGCGATGTATAATGTTATACCCACCATGTATGTGTTAGAAGAGTCACTGGACACATAAAAATAATATGTAAAAAAAAATAATAATATCGTAATCATGTATTTATTATTATTATAATCAGATTATATACTCCAATATTTTGATTGTTGCCCCGGCTTGTTAACTAAGATAGGTAAGTATTCTGTGCGTCTGGAGTTAGACGTATGCATTGTAAGAAAAACTTGATGCATTGCCTGTATTCAATGGAAAAATACATTACAAACGAATCTCGTAATTATGCTACTTACTTCATGACAGAAACTATGATACTTCTAACGGACTCTTTTATAGTGACTCCATATCTAACTAAAACTTTTTTTCATTTAATAAAACTTTACCAAATAATTCTACTACCCGATAATCATCATCATCATCATCATTTCAGCCTAAAAACGTCCACTGCTGGACATAGGCCTCCCCAAAGGGGGGTTTTGCCATAATCGCCACGCTTGGCAGGCGGATTGGCGATCGCAGTATGGTTGTTACAAAAGCACAGAGAACGCTGCTGCCCATTCTCTGGTAAGTCGCTTAGTCGCCTCTTACGACACCCACGGGAAGATATGGGATGGTGCTATTCTTTACGTCCGACACCACACGGACGACGGACACTACCCGATAATACCCATTTCTTATATCTAAACCTGTAAGTGCATCCACAGACCGCTATGTAACTAAGTGAGGCCAGATTTCCGGTTCATTTATCTGGTGTCTCATCATAGTTCCGTTGCAGCCGGATGCAGGCGGTCAACGGTTAATTGATTACCCGGCAGTTAACCGGTTAAAGCGCCGCCTTTTACACATCAAATACGGTTATGTTTGTAAAGTTCAATGCAAATTATTTAGACTAGTTATGGGCCAGTTAATTGGCTTGATCGGAAAGCAATTTGTTAGGGGATGTAGGTGGTTTGAGATGCAACTTTTTAAATAGACCTTATAGCAGCTATTAATTTATTAAACGTGGAGGTTGTACTGCGGTACTCAGGGACGTCATTTAATAATAATCAATCGTTAACTTAAATCGACCAACATAAATTGGAACGCTGTCAGTAAAAAATATGACAGATTGAGAAAATTTTAAGGTTGTTCACATGTGTACTTATCCAGTCAAATATCACTTATCAATACTTTCTCAACCAAAGTAATAGGTATTCCAATAACAATTTTAAAAGCAGAAGTTTATTTAAATACCATCTAGTTACTCGATACATGTAAACTAAATAAACTTAAACATACACATGACTCTGACAGATGTACCTTGTGTTTACATACACAAGTGTTTACTCAACCAAGTCAATCCCAGTTAATAAGGCGGATTCGTCCGCCCAAATAGTAATAGAATAGCTACAACGAAACCGTTTCATTTGATTTGTAGTATTAGTAGCACAATTTGTAATACGAGAAGGTATCGTATAAATTACGAGCGATTAGGGAAATAAGCGTAAAACGATTTAGTCGTAAAAGGACGTATTAATCGGATTAGTGTATTTAAAGTGTTTTATTGTTCGGGTGTTTAGGCGCTACCAGTTCCGTGTTATTTTTTTTTATTCTCTTATTACAAGAGAAAGGTCTTTCTTTATCATTGATTGCTGATGGATTAGTTGTTTATCGGTTCACCATGTTTCATAAACGTTTAATAAATTATAACGTAATTTTTAATGAATATAATTTAAAAAGATGAGTGTACTACTCTAAATAATGTGCAATACCATTAATAAAGCAGTGTTTTTGTTTTAAAACAGAGATACGCTACGCCGAGACAGCTACGCAGAATACGATATGTCGATTCTGCTACGCAGATTACTCCTACCTGATTAAGCTACTCAGATTGGTATTACTCTGCTACGCGTAGGATGCTACGCAGACGGTGCTACGAGGTATTTACTACATAGACTATGCTACGCAGACTACGCAACATAATACTACGCTACACAGAATGTGCTACGACATAACGTTTCACAGTTAGCAACAAATATAAAAGTCGCAGTTTAAACTATATGTAACTAGCTTTTGACTTTGCCGTGACGTCTGTGTGAATATCAGTTATCGCGGTCACAGGCGAAGTCGCGGATTAAAAAGGAACAATATGGCCGTATCCAGATGAACATAGTTATCTCTTCGTCTTTCACTCACTGATTCAGTGGCTTTGCCATGATGAGTTAAGGACATGTTTTTCTATTCTTATTCTTTCCTTTGTGCGGCTGTGGTATCACTGCGACCAGATCTGGTCTATTGTGATCGCCGCTTGTTTTGGTTAGAGATCGCCACCAAACCCTGCAGCTGTGATGAACTAAAGTTTCTACTTTGGGGCAATCACCATTAATTCATCCGGACTTAACAGGTATTTGCCCAGATGATTGTTGCGCTTGTACATTAGTGCTCCACATTTCCCCAGAAGGTGAAGTGGCGTTTCATCAGCCTCCTCACAGCGTCTGCAGGTTCGCGTATCACTTAGCCCGAGGTTGAACATGTGTTTGTTTATGCAGCAATGTCCTATAGTGACTCTAGCTACAATGCTCAAGTTGTTCCTACTGAGTGCTAGGACTTGGTTACTAAGCCATCTGTCATGGGCTTTGATAAGTGCTTTCGAGTGTAACATCTCCGGAGACTCCTTCCATAACTTTATGGAAGTTTCGAGGCATGCTTTAGTCAGGGTGCTCTGAGCTAGGCTTTTCGGTATACCACAGAAGGGATCCGGACCCTGCTGCGTGATATGCGCCCCCGCCCTTGCAAGCTCATTGGCACGTTCATTGCCAGTGATACCTGCATGCCCAGGCACCCATCTTTAGGTAAGGACATGCAGACAGACAAAATCAGATACTGTCGTATTTATAATAATTATGTGGTGGTCCACATTTTGAGCTAAATAATAGTATGTTAAAAGGCATTTACGCGTGTTTATTTTGTTACTTATCACAAATCGAATAATTTAATTAATATTCAACTAATTAATTTCTCATCAACTGAAAAGTTCAAAAACGTCAACAACTGCGTTATTACGTAGCGAAGCTTATAATAAGGTGTTATCAAATGTCTTGACAGGAGCCCTCGACCGAGTCGCGTCTCTGATAATTGACGCCCGGGAAATTACATGTCGGGCCGCAGACAGTTGTTGATGACGTCACAGCACTTGATTATAAACGATTTATTTCATAAATGACGCCCCGCGATACTGTCGCGAGTGCGCGTAATGTGGTTAGTTAATAAAAGTTGTGTGCGTAAGGTTTTATGTTGTACTTATTAATTTGTGGACATAAATATTGTTTAATTTTATATTATATTATGTTTGTAAACATTTGCCGTTGTGGTGTTTTTATTTGCAAGGTGAGATTTCTTTTTGCAGAATACTCTTTTAGGAAATGTTTTTTTTTGTCGCTTCGGTATAGGTCCAATTTTCAGCCAAAGTGCGATATCGCAATGGTGTCGTGGATTTTGGAACTACGTCATCATCATCATCATCATTTCAGCCGAAAGACGTCCACTGCTGGACATAGGGCTCCCCCAAGTGGCGCCACATTGACCGGTCCCGTGCGACTCGCATCCAGCGGATCCCCGCAACCTTTACCAGGTCATCGGTCCACCTAGTGGGAGGCCTTCCAACGCAACGTCTTCCGGTTCGCGGTCGCCACTCTAGAAGTTTTCGGCCCCATCGGCCATCTGTTCTGCGAGCAATGTGCCCTGCCCACTGCCACTTAAGTTTGGCAATTCTTCGGGCTACGTCGGTAACCTTGGTTCTCTTGCGGATATCCTCATTTCTGATTTTATCACGCAAGGAAACTCCGAGCATAGCCCTCTCCATTGCCCTTTGTGTGACCTTAAGCCTTCTGATGAGGCCCATTGTGAGCGACCACGTTTCGGTCCCGTATGTAATCACTGGCAACACACACTGGTCATAGACTTTCGTCTTGAGACACTGCGGTAAGTTTGTTCCAGTTAGGTAAGTCTAACTGCGAGAAGATACCACGCAGCTTCCCGAACGCTGCCCAGCCGAGTCGGATTCGACGATTGACCACTTTCTCGAAGTTAGACCTACCTAACTGGACCGTTTGTCCCAGGTAAACATAATCGTCTACAACTTCGAGTGTAGAGTCTCCGATCTTGATAGGAGTGGGTGTTACATGGGCATTCAACATGACCTTGGTTTTGTCCTTGTTCATTTTAAGACCCACTCTTTCGGAAGCTCTACTGAGGTCATCGAGCATTGTACTGAGGTCCTCCATGGTCTCAGCCATGACCACTATATCGTCGGCAAACCGAAGGTGAGAGATGTACTCGCCATTGACGTTGATGCCTAGCCCGCTCCAGTCCAGAAACTTGAAGACATCATCCAATGTAGCGGTGAACAGTTTCGGAGATATGACGTCTCCCTGTCTCACACCTCGCTGCAGAAGGATAGGTTCCGAGGTCTGGTCCTGAAGTCGGACTGACATGGTGGCGTTTCTGTATAGACACTTCAACTCCTCGATATACCGATAGTCGATTTGGCACCGTTGGAGAGACTGCAGTACAGCCCAAGTCTCGATCGAATCAAATGCTTTCTCGTAGTCCACAAACGCTAAACAGAGAGGCAGGTTATACTCTTCGGTCTTCTGTATAACCTGCCGCAGCGTATGTATGTGGTCTAAGGTGCTAAAGCCTTTTCGGAAACCGGCTTGTTCGGGAGGCTGGAAGTCATCAAACCTGCGCGCGAGACGATTCGTGATGACTCTTGAAAACAACTTGTAGACATGGCTCAGAAGTGAGATGGGCCTATAGTTCTTCAACCGAGCATTGTCGCCCTTTTTGAAGAAGAGTACCACCACACCTCTGCACCATGCCTGTGGCGTTTTTCCCTCGAGTATGACGGAATCTAACAGCTTCTGAAGGGCCTTAAGTACCGGTTTTCCACCCGCCTTCAGGAGTTCGGCCGTAATTCCATCATCACCCGGTGCCTTGTTGTTTTTAAGCTATTTCAGAGCTGGAACTACGTGGCTGATTGAAATGTCAAAAGACGTGTCTTTACGAGGGCTACATAATGCAAAAATAATAATCATTGAAAATCAAGAAAATCAGAAAGAAATGCTTGTTTCGCCCCGTTCGGTCAGAGAAAAATTCAATCTCGAAAACGAAATAAAATATAAGAAAAATAAAAAAAAATCCGAGATCTGTGAATTTTTTGTGTATCTTAAGTAGCGTTGACTATGACGTACAAATAATTTGGTGTTGCAGTATGCAGTTATAATATGCTATACACAAAATAAAAACAGGCAATAAAAATGATGTAATACAAAAAAACTAAAGGGATTTGTCATTTTCAAAGTCATTCGTACTATGACGTGACGTGACGTGTTCGTGGCTGTTGATTCCAATCAACAGCCTGTGAAGTGAATTTATTACCTACATTAGGTTACACCAAGTGTTTTTAAAGACAAAACTTACTTACATTCCATTAGTAGACAACAGTTACGTAATATAAAAAACAATATAATATCAATCCATTTACAATAATGACATAATTCGCAATTCCCATCATGACTGCAACACACCATACCCTCATCAACGCACTTTAATTTAATAGGTAATTTATAAAAACGATAAAAACAAATGACAACTATCGGTGCCGGTTATACCTACTTATCATAAAACAGCCGGGTCGCATGGCACACCCGGTTAAGTGGCCGGGTAATTAATGTCCCGCCAAACGACTGCCCGGAATATCCGGATGCACCCGGCCCGGGTATGGTAAAATTCCCAACTATCATGCTAGTGCAATAACACTGAATGTTCTCGTCGGCGCGCCATGTTTTAAACACAATTTGTGTCAAGATTCTAGTTATCCTACGTAACATTTAATACATTTAAATGTAAACCTAACGATTGTATTCACAATTCGATATTTTCTAAGTAAAATTTTCCCCCAATTTTTAAAGTCATAGTCAAAGCATTTATTTCAATTAAACCATTTACAAGCACTTTTGAATTGTCAAAGAGTCAGTTAGTTAGTCAGAAAGTTGAAGCTAGTTGCTCGTTTCAAAACATAGGGTCTCTATGGAGAAGAACGAGCAAGAAACTGCACGGACAGTCTTTTTACCCGACTGCGCCAGAAGGAGGGTTATGTTTTTAAATAAAGTTTTTACAAAATCCTGTACATTATTCTTGTTGCATCTTATGTGAAAACAATGTAGGTGATGATGATCATGATGGCGCGGATCAGCATCATTACATTTCGAAGTAATAGTGATATTGGATAATTAAACCTGATTAATTTTTAATCTACAAATTTTTTACAACCCGTTTGTCATATTGAATTGATCTGAAATAATTTTATTAATTATTGAGATATAGAGTGTAATTATTGTTTAATTAAGTGTTTTCTGAATGTAGAGATGTTTAGAGGTATGAAGAACAGAGTGTAAGTTCCTCATCCTCCGTAGAAAAGGGAGAATCCTCCGACCAGACGGGTGTTGTGTCTGGTGGGCTACAGCCCGACGGTTGTAGTGGGGTTTTGTATATATGCTAATGTCGCGAAGAACTCTACTTGCGCGATCTAGGAAACGTCGGTTAGTAAGTAGTACGTGGCATGTGCGATAGATGTCGCTACATCACTCCCCTTCGAGACCGGAGATCGATATTCGTAGCACGATGAGTCGTCCATACATCTTATGATGCTTGCCGGGCCAGTGCAGGCGGCCGGGTTCTAGTAAGTCGGAACCGGATGCCGCATAATTTCGCCCAGGTAAACCAACCCACGCTTTGATCTTCAAGCCTTTACGGCTCAGAAGCAACCATCCAAATACATGTATAAAACAAAAGTTCAACTCTAAAAACATAGTTTCAGTTTGCACTTTATAATAACGTGTTAGTTGTTATAGTTACATACAAACTACGAAAGCTACAAATGTACCGAGTGCAGTGTCGGACACGGAAACGGAACAGCGAAATTCAATAGCGCGCGTGAGTAATAAAACGTGGCCTGTTGACAACGGTCCGTTGCACCATAGTTGAGACTTCATTTCAGTTGGTAAATTTGTCGAGCGTCCGAATTGCGAGCTTATTGCGTCCACGGCTTGTTTGTTTGATGGTCAAAGCTTTGTAAACTACAAGGTGCACCCACAATCAAATAAATGTCGCAAAATAATGACGTTTTACTGGCGCTTTGTAACCCGCAGTTGTTGGAGCAACAGATGCAATTTTGCTAGCGGCTAATGAATGACGTCACCCGTACTTTGTAGCTCTTTTAAAGTTTGTTCGACCGTCACAGAACGAATATGAAATTCTCATGAGTAAAGAGTCGGAAACGAAATAAACTGTGCAAGTGTAAGTTGCTTTAACGTTCTACATTTTAGCTTTTTACAGTCCGCTTGATATGATTCAAAATGGAGCCAAGTTTAATTAAAGATTTAAATGAGTGAACTCATAGGAAGGTATGAAATATTTACTGGCTAACAACTCCACAGCAACAAAATTACAACAGAAGATTGTTATTTACATGTTCTACGAAGCGTTTACAACTGGTAATAAACTTAGAATTTATAACTTTGTAATTAACGTCTGCTTTACAAAATTATTTTATGTTTCTCGTTTCAAGCTATGCGTATTGAATATTTCTGTAAAAACTAGATATTGATTGCATCGTTTACTCGGTACATTTTTATATGACAATGAGGTACTACCTATACAATGTTTAATAAATAATAATCGTAGAATGACAGCATTCATGTTTTTCGCTGCTTTTCATGAAAATAAACTTAAAATAAAAAGTTGTTCAAATGACATTTTCATGCAACTTTAATTTTGAAATCCTTTGCTGGGAGTTTCTGTGAATCAGTTATTTCTAGAAAACTAAAACAGTTTCCAGATAGGTACCCCGTAGTCCTAGTATTTTAACACACAAACAACCATGGTGTTTGTCGACTAGATTTGTTGACGTTAACGTTTTGTTTTTAATAATTTTTGGGGTTAATCTATTTCGGGGCTGTTATGGATATTGAAATTATTTTGTATTATCCGATACTTTCGGATAGTTCCAGATGCGGATATTTTGATTTAATACAGAACTGTAAAAGCAAATATAAATTGTAATGTGTAACCTGTCATAGCGTGTTACATTTTGTATCCGAACTTTTGTCATCCGATTTTATATCAGATGCGTTTACAGTTTTGAATAGATTTTTATTTCGGATATCCGATAGCTTCGGTTACAGTTACGAGGTTGATCTATTTCATTCTAATTCATAACTCGCACACATTCACACTATACACGCATATTAAGTATACACTCACAGATTTGTTATCACTTTGTAATCATGCTCTTAACAGATGCCTAAATTAATTATTTGTGTACTACATAATTGGCGTAATTTTATGTAATGTACATACGAGTATTGCTATTTTAATTGTAAGCTGTGAAGTTTCCCGAAATAAATAAATAAATTACCTACAGCGATACACAACAACGTTTTTTCTCCAAACTGTCATTATACAAAGTACCATAACTAATATTTATCCACATTACCGATCGATCGGTTCTAGTCCGC
Source organism: Charanyca ferruginea (assembly GCA_947361185.1). Taxonomy (NCBI): domain Eukaryota; kingdom Metazoa; phylum Arthropoda; class Insecta; order Lepidoptera; family Noctuidae; genus Charanyca; species Charanyca ferruginea. The sequence goes on along the minus strand of OX376073.1, from coordinate 12,169,109 downwards.
AGTCGCGGCACTTGGCACAAGTTAAATGTAGTGTAAACAGAGGTAGTTATCGCTACCGCGCGCCACTAAATCTTGCACTACCGCCGTGTACGCCCGCGGCCGTTTGTCATGTCACCTACCGTCGCTCATGCTATACTGTGTACGTCGTGTGTGATTATGATGACCATTTATCAATTACAAAATATGGAATGTGACTTTTTGAGTCTTTCATCGTTCAATGTATCGTTCTTCAAAAGTAACCTTACTTTTAAAATAAGGGTGCGGACTTTTCGTGTTTTATTACAACCTCTTTACTGAGATCTGAAGGCCTCTACTAATTAAAAACGTTGAAAATTTTGTCGCAATCTCATTTTAGCGACCTTTAAGCTTAGCAACGCTCAATGTCAAAAATGTAGGTAAATTAGAGGTATTTTTGACAGGTTGCGACTTAGAAATGCGACCTCTCTTAAAATATAGGACTTGCCGCTATGATTACTCTTTATTGTATTGAGGTGATTTTTGACGTGATAACGTCTTATCGATGAACACCGGCTGCACGGATGAAAAAGTGTCACGTTCCGTCTGAGCCTGAGCGTGTAAGTGAGAGCGCGGAACAAGCGATAGAGAGGCACGATCGGCCCAAGCAATAAGCTTCGCCCACCTAGACGGAAGCCATTATTTACTTATGTTACATATGTTAGCCATTACGTTTTTTTATGGTTATCACGTAAAACTATCGTGCGTAAACCGACTTTACAGACAGACAATTTTTTTTTCAAACTACATGTGTGGTCCCTCTTGTTTTCATTAACTACTGACTTATGCCTACGACTTCATCCGCGTGAATATTCTTTTGGATGCCTAATTTTTTTATAATAAATAATAATTATAACAACAACACTCACGTTTCGTTTCGTTTTGTGTAACAATACTCACGTTTCGTTTAATGGAAAAAATAATTATTATTTATATATTTATTTCCAAAAAATTTTGTACTACTTTACAATGGCAACACTGCCATTGCCACACGGCAACAATTTCAAATAAAGTAATGAGATTAGCATCTGTAGCTGAACTAGGCATAGCCTGTATTTCACCAATTCCCTCAAGTGTTCATTAAACAATAATAGGCGCCAAGCAATAGGAACTTATATAATTGATAAGTACACTTGAATTTCATAAGTAATTAGTAAATAGGCAAGTACATATAGTTTTCATCCAATTACTTAATGGACTGTGTGGTGTGTATATTTTCTCAAGGATCCCTAATTTTTTGATAATACAATATAGCCTATAGCATTCAGAGATAACGTAGCCTCCTTCGTACAATTTTTTACCTCTTTATAATATTAATACAGATGTTTACGACGTCTTTGCAGTAACATTGGGTTGAAAGACAGTTTGTTGAAAATGTAATCAATATAGCCTACAGCACTCAAGGATACCGTAGCTTCCAATTGGTGAAAGAATTTACAGAATCGAATCAGTAGGTCATTCTGGAGATTAGACCGAACGAATATATAGTAATTTCCTAGGGTAGGGTAGGGTAGTCCGTTGTGACTACTTATAATATTCTATTTCCTATTTTATTTAATATGTTATTAGACGTAAGACAAAATGTACAATAGTTTGTTGCCCCTAACAAATAAAGGAAAACATCAGTAAACAAAAACATAACATCAACACGAGTTGACATTTTCTTTACAGCTTTACACATTTTCATATCAAACTACTTCTCACAATCAATTACAGTTCGATTGAAAACCGATATCCATAGCTGTTGTCGGGTTGTTGCAATCGCGTTACCTACGTTTCATATAAAGGTTTGTTTTGAACAAAGGAAAACTGATCTAAAAGCAAATATTGCTACGATATTGCATCGGTTTCAGAAATTGAAATGTTACAAGTCATAGTTTGCGTCCGTCCGCAAAATCTGATTGGCAACAAAAACGTAACCAACAGTATTTTTTTAAATGTTTGTAGTTTTTACATCGATACTGCCAAAAGACGTCGCTAACTTTAATTAGGGGTTTTACCAAAATAATTCAACACCATGTGAAAATTTTACCTATTTTTCGAAGTAATCATATTTTTTTATATCCTATATTTCAAATATTTATTTTCATTTTATATACCTGCAATATTTACACGTACAATAGAAAAGAAAAACATATAACTATTAAACAAAAAAAATATAATAAGGCATAATAATAATATATCATTTATTTCGGGCAACAAAGACCCATAGCATATTATAACTTGCAGAAAATATATTAAAATAATAATAAGAAAGAAATACTAAAACATAAAAAAAAACTATTCTAAGCATTTTGGGGCGTACCTTGAACTGTGATTTCTGTACAACGCATTTGGAAAATGAAATTGAAAGCTTCAGTTTAGTTCAAGCAATTGAGCTGAATTATTATTGAGCTAATTTCATTGAAAAATTCCGCTAACGTAATTAATAAACAAATTCAGAGGTTGTAGGTTAGTTCATTTAGGCAGACCTAAACTCAATTGTTAAATTTATCTACCATGAACACATGATTGTTTGATCTCATTGAGTCGCCAACTCATTGAAGGTAACTCTTGCCATTTCTCGCTTGATCAGTTCATATAAAAGGGCTCCGATCCAGTTTCAAACTTTTAGGGTTATCCTAAAACATTGTATGTTAAACCGTGAACAACCACAATTGCCGTTAATAGGCATTATTTTCTGAAACAGGCTGTTAGATCTGGAAATATATCGTAAAATATAGGTACTCAACAATTGAACTCAGTATTTTTTATTTCATCAAATGAGTGGTCCAATCTAATTTGAAGCTCAATTTTTAGTTTCCCGTTTTGTGTCAGTTGAAACGGAATTTTGAAAACATTGTCAGAAACCAATCGACATCGATAAGGATCGATTGACGACCTTCTAATGATTCAACTGTCAAGTTATTGAGGAATAAAATATTGTTACCTTAAAACGATTCCCAAACTAAATGTTGTTCCGGGGACCTTCGGAAATCTTCTAAGGAATTCTTGGGGAAGCGCCTGAGGCGTTCAAAAAATGTTATAATCCGCATTAAAAGCTGTTTAGAGACCGTTCATGTTACTATGATGATGTAGGCAGGACCTTTTCCTAGGGTTCCTTCAATAAATAGCTCTTAGGTTTCCTGTTACTATGAAAATTCAGTACCTACTAAATAACCATTATACGCAGTACGCAATGTTATCAAAACGGAACGCTTTGAAACCACGTTCAATAGTAACGATTTCGTCGAGTTGAATAACCGCAATTATTGTTATGTATGGTTCTAGATATATAGTCAAATGAAACACGTAAAGCAACTTTATCTATTTCCTTTTACAGCTATTACCTGTCTCTGTGTGAAAAGGGTCAATGATGAGATGTATTCTGACGTAAACTGGTGTTTAAATTACTTCACTGTAGACCCTGATCTTTTAGTAGATAGCTTCTGTATTTTCTGAAAACAAAATAACGTAATTCAGTAGTTTAACAATATTATCTACAATTCCAAGAAAAAGGGGGGGGGGGGGGAGCTTATAAAAAAACTCATTCACATCGCTGTCAACGGGACACGTACCTAACAGGCTTGGCAGCGTTGCCACGTTGTATGCTGATTCTTTGACCCAAGAATAGACCAGCCTTCGGGTCACATGACGAGTCGTTTGGCGATGTCCCGAAAAACAAGACGGGCACTCGGACCCTAAGGTCCTAGAGTTTCCACCCCAAACGGCTCAAATATATAGCTTCCAAAATGGCTATTATATTTGGGCTGTTTAAGGTTTTCGGAAACTGCAGCAGCCGCCCCAGCATAACACGTCGTGCCAACGGACGACTTTATTGATGCCCTTTGAGCTCCCCTTTCCCTTTTTCATGGGATTGTACATAATATTCTTATTTTTATTTTTAAGATTTGTCCTTAGTTAGAATTTGCAGGTAAACATACGACGGCTCTACTATCAACTGGGTAACATGACATGGTGGGCATTTTCTTTGCGGCAGAAATAGGTACCTGTTAATGTATCTGTCAACGGTTAGTTGACTTTATTTACATCATAATGTGCAGCTAAAGTTCTACGAAGCCTTTGACGAAACCCTTCACATAGATCTATTCAGTAAAATCCTCATCATCATCTGCCTAACCTTTCCCAACTTCGTTGGGGTTGGCTTCCAGTCTAACCAAATGCAGCTGAATACCAGTGTTTCACATGAAGTGACTGCCTATCTGACCTCCACAACCCAGTGACTGAGTAACTCGATACCCCTTAGTAAGACTGGTTGTCACATTTTATAGCTTCTGTCTGACTACTAATAACGACTAAGCGTGCTCCATCTTAGACCGCATCATCGCTTCCCATCAGGTGAGATTGTGGTCAAACGTATGCCTATCAAATAATAGGAGGGGTCTTGCAATTAAATGTATGGTCACCCATCCAAAAACCGACCGTGGCAAGCGTAACTTAACCATCATTATCGGTCGATCCGTACGGCTTTTACTTAGCTCCAGTAATATCCTCTCAGCATAAAAGTAAATATAAACTATCCTATCCTGTTTTCCCAAAGCCGTATAAAATATTTACCTCAAACTCACCTTGCTCAAACATTTTCGCCTAACCATAGATGTTAAGACCTCAATAGGGTAATATTTCCAATGCTAAGAAGTGCAGTGAGCGGTGTGCGCCTCGGAAAAGGCAAGAGATTGGTACATAATATTGCAATCTCCGTCGGCAAACACTTGCTATATGTGTTAGGAAGCAAGCAATACTTATTCGCGTCGAGCGCCGTGGTTAAATTTCCCGACGTACAGCGATTCGCTCTTTCGTATTAAACCACTGGCGGTTAGATTGTCTTGTGTAGGTACTGTATGTACGTGAACATATTGCCACGTTGTAACATTGACTGCTGGTTCCATTTTTAGGCATTAAGATCATTTGTTTCCAAATAATATTACAGTCAAGTACCTACATAGTTAAATCAATTAAACTTGGGATGGTACTAGTAAACTTCAAACAGCTCTTGGCTCCTATCCGTAGCTAGTTGGATAAATACTTCCTTTATTAATACAATTATTAACTTGAAACTCATCAAGTTAATAAAGATAAGGATTATACAAACACATTCTCTAAATAACAACTCATAAATCTTTTCAAATAAATTTGCATACAAAATTTGAAAGCACGCCTAAATTCCTTCATTCTGTTAAGATCCATTCCACTCTATTTTGAAAGACAAAATTTTAATACCCGAATTTATAGTTGGAACTGGAAGGTCTCGATTCAAGCGAGTTAACATCCTAGGATATGGTGGGGCTTAGTACAGTTAATTCCGGGAATATATATTTTATCTTAACCATATTCTGTTTAAAACGTCTCTTAGTGATTACGAAATGGAAAATACAGAAATTAAGGCAAAGTTTCGGCGGGTGCCTCTTTTATGACGTGTTCTTATCTCCCGGGAACGGCGCGTGTGGCGCGAGTGTGGAGTTACAACACTAAGTTTGCCACTCTAAACTTTCATTCTCGGTTTTCATACACAGTATTGCCGCTGCATAAGGAATAAAATGCTTTATTTCCATTTTCTCAGTTGCATTGAAAGCGTGGCTGTTGTTGTACAAGTGGTACCTATTGTGGCAGTGCCGCTTTGTTTGCGAGTGTCGCCGATATATCTCGAAAGTTTTGCGTTGCAGGAACGCATCTCCACAAACCCTGGTTATGACAACTCATATCACAAACGATTAAAATATATTTCATAGTATAATACAAATTGGAATAAAAAAACGACGCCACCGAACTAAAAAAAAAACTAATTTAAATAATAAGCACTAGCAATAAAAGATTCTATTAAAAGTCAATTTGTTTTCTGTAAAATATTCAATCGATTTGAGCGTAATCGAATTCGAATGGAATTGTTGGCGAATGATTTAAAAAATATCGCGGTTCGTATCTGGAAATACCGCACAGCTTTTAATGTGTACATGTGGAGTGTTCGATAGTAGGGATTGCAATGTTTGTTTCAATTTCCTGAGGTGTGAGAGCAGCCACGCCTCGCATCTCATAGATCCTCCATGCTTTGGATAGGAGTATTCACTCATCAATGTAAACTCAAAAGTGCTAGGTTTATAGTTTCTATTGAAATCGAAAAAGAATTTATCCTTAACCAATTTCATTGGTAACTATTTATTTTTACATAAGATTTTGCTCGTCGGTTGTCTCCTAAAGGACATATACAAGGTCAGGGTTCATATCTTGATAACCTTTTTGGCAGACGGTTTCAAGATCATAGAGTATTGATACTGGCACAAAGAAGAGTACATAAGATTTTTTTTGCATTGTGACTTAATTTCAGTATGAAAATCGTCTTTTTTTTGTATTCTATTTACAAATAGTTATCTGTTTTTGATAAATTAAGGTTTCTGCACCTGCCAGTACTTATAAAAAAGAAATAAAAACTACATGACAGGTACGATTTCGATGAGTGATTGGATCGGTAGCAGAAGTAATATAAGTTCATGTTATATTTTTTATTGAGATCCGGATTAAGCGATGCGTTTCTATTTATTTATCGGAATCAGTTTCCCTATTCAGATTGTTTACGCCTATTAATAATTTACATTTTAGGTTTTACCTGAGTTTTCAGTTGAAGATGGTTTTAATCTTACAATATTGTTCTGTAAATGAAAATGGGTATGTCCAAAATCTAACTAAAACCTAAGGAAATAACGTTTGAATCAACAAGAAGTAATGAGTTGCTTACGCATGAATGTCAAAGACTACGAGTATTTTAGTTATTTGGGTTTCAACATTTAACAATATTCTAAACTAATTTTATTAAGGCAAAACAAATTACGTTCTTACGGTAAAATAACTGGATAGTAGTGGACAAAGTGGTTGCTGTGATTGGACAAGAACACCTGGGCAGACTAATTTTTAATTGGCGATTTTGTAACGGTACACGGCAACCGACTTTTACACGGACGAAGTCGCGGGTAAAATCTAGTAAATTATATGGTTGCCAATTGACAACATTTCATATTTTTGACCTACTTGTATTATTACGTTATATAAAAGTAAATACAAATAATAGAGAATATAATAGAGAATATAATGGGGAATATAGTATTTTGCCGTTTTTCAAAATAATGTAGTTTTCATTCATAATTTTAACTTTGAAATTAGATGTATTCTAAAAAGACGTAAGCGCCAAATTACGTCATACTTACGGTAGAATAGCGTTTTATCCTTTGGTTTACTGTGACCTGTCAAAAAACTATCATCATTATTATTAGACTTCTTATATGTGACATTGACGTGTGTCTTATTTGACGTTAATGTTTTCATATAAACCATTGAAATTCTTATGCAAAGGTAAACTACTTCATTCCACCGTATATGTGACGTCATCACATGCTTTTTGGTTTTACTTATTTTTCTCAGAAATGAAGAAATAAAAAAATATAAAAAATATTATATTTGGACTCGGGATACAAAAATAAAGAAATGGTATTTTTGTTTTAAGGTCGTGTCAGTTTTGAAATGTTGTCAATTTTATGAATTCGATTTAATGACCGCAATAGACGTTGCGGTTTTTAAATTTAACCTACGACGATGGACGATATATTTTTTAATTATAAAATAAGCAGGCAAGATATTGGCATACTGTCTAACCCTAACTCAGATTTGTCGAAATCAGTGTATAATATGTATAGTAAGTAAGTAGGTAAGTAGGATAAGTTTTGCCACAATAGGACTGGCATCTTGTTAAAAGTCCAGTAAATAAATAAAGATTATAAAAAAAAACATCTAAACTGTATGTGTAGTTATATGCTATATGTGCTCAACAGTGGGCCAGTATAGAATAAAAAATGTGAGTTGCCAGTCAGCATTCTACATATTTTTGAAAACTCTTGTACCTACTACCTATTTATTAAACCTGTGTTGACAAGTGCTCCAGGGCATTTAGTTATTGGTACAGCTAGTTCGTGTGTTTGGACTTTTACAGACGCAACACGATGCAACTATTTCCATCAAGCTTTGTACCCAATTGTTCGTAGCATAGTATTTTGAATAATGCATGTATAACTTCCAAAAACTAACCTACATTGTGGAAGGATTTGTTGTACAAGTGAGAAATAATAAGGCACTGATGTGTATAGTTTAAAGTTTCAGTAGGTATTGGTATCCCTAATTTTAATGAGTAGGAAAAATAATAATTAATTACTTTCTATTAGCTTTTGCCTGCGACTTTGTCCGCGTGAATGTCAGTTATCGCGGATGCAGACGAAGTCGCGGTTTAAAAAGCCTATGTCCTTCCCCAGGGTTTAAGCTATCATCATACCAAATTTCATCGAAATCGGTTCAGCCGTTTCGTCGTGAAAGCGTAGCAGACAAAGTCACTTTCACATTTATAATGTTTAATATGTTATAAAGTATGGAAGTATGGATTAGTATTCAGCTATATCCGGTCCTAACACAGTTGGGAAAATGCTAAGCATGATGATACTTTATTAATAGTAAAACAGATTCTAAAATGCCTTTTTACGCCAAAAAAAATAAATAAACGAAAACAAGATTTCAAACGCCCCACTGAACATTTAACTCAAAACAAAATGAACCCTGAATTAATCAAAACATTCTCATCTACGAATTCCTAATAAACGGTTTAACAGTGAATTTCGCCAGACAATCAGGCGTTAACGGGCTCTTCATCGGGTGACAATGAAAGTGTTTCATTGAGCTGTCCATTTGCGAGGGGTGGTGTGGTAGGCACGTCGCGTCGCGTAAACGCAGTGACGCAAGCGGTGTGGAAGACCCGTTAATGGACCCTTCGCCCGCCACCTGTCAGATGACTGTCTGCCTGCGCTTGCTTCGGATAGGCGGACATCGACGAGTAAAGTTTCGCTCTTTACACTTAGATGTTTGAACGGTGAAGGGACGCGACATTCCTGGGAATGTGACGGAGGGTGTCGCGGTAGAGAAGGGTTAATAAGCTTGAATGTATTATTTAAGTATGGTGTAAAACATGTGTGAAATAATTATTTTAACTAAAGGAAACTGGATTTTTTCCGATACTTTGTAACATTATTAGATGTGTCATAATCATCTTGATACAAGTATTGAGCAAGATTTTTGCTTACTAGCCCACTATGCAACATCATCATTATCCTCATTATCATCATCATCATCATGTCAACCTTTAGGTGCTCACTGTTAGGCATAGGTCTCCCCCAAAGACCTCCACCTATGTCGTCCCACGCCGCAGATGTAGGTAACTTGTACAAAATAAAAAATAAAATCGCCGCCCACGCTGAATTTCTGTTCGTTCGGGCTAATCTCAGATAGAACTGAACGGATTTTCATATGGTTTCACCAATAGAAAGAAGTATTATCTAGAAACGCTTTAGGCGGGGACCATCACCGGACACTGCTCACTGAACAAACATTTTCACACCTTAGGTATCACTGACAGTCCACTGTGCAGAGCCTGCATGGAGGCAGAAGAAACGGTGGCGCATGTACTCCTTGAATGCACTGGCGTCACCCAGATGCGCAGGGAAACCCTTGGAACACCAAACTTCCTTACGGGCGCCCTGAGAAGATTGGGAATATTGATCTGCTTCTGGAGGGAGGTGGGCTGGATAGAGTAATCGGCCGCCATGGCTCACGTACAATGGTCCATAATTTAGGACTAAGCGCGGAAACCAAACCCCCCTAACATAGAACATAGAAGGTTATAATTTATCAAAAAACCGTTCAAGTGCGAGTCGGACTCGCCCACCGAGGGTTCCATACATATTTGTAGGTATATATCCATATTTCTATACTAATCCATACCTACTATCCATACTTTAATCATCTTAATATTATAAATGCGTTTTTGCGACATAAACGGCCGTATCTTTTTTTCACGTTAACATAGAGGGTTGATTTTTTTACAGCAAGGGACCGTAGACTTGAGTATATGGTTTTAATTTCAACTCGATACCTCCACGCGTTCCCGAGATAAAGGGTCTTGACAGACAGACAGACAGACAGAGGGATAACAAAGTGATCCTATAAGGGTTCCGTTTTTTCCTTTTGAGGTACGGAACCCTAAAAAGAAATTAGGGATCGTTGCGGACAAAAACTAGTCAAATATATAATACACAACGTTTTATTTTTTCACGGAAGAATATTATAGGCGCAGGTGTTTGTCTCAACCATTTTGATAGATGGTGTGTCCTTTATCAGACAAAATAACGTACTTTATATTTAGCCGCTTTCCAGACCACTTCAATTATTATTGTACTAAACTGGGAAAACACAATGACGCTATTCAGGTCAAATTCGTCTGTGGGTAGGCTCAGTATAACAGAAATTGGCATGTCACTCACGATGGAGTTTGTTTGATGTTCGTTCGATGAACGTGTTCAAGTCGTGTTTGGTAATTGTTTTTTATTTATTATCTTTATGCGATTTGAGTAAGGTTTTTCTTTTATTTAGTTTGAAAACTAAGACAATTTTTTATTACCTTTTGCCCGCGTCTTCGTCCGCGCGAAGATGCAGACGAAGTCGCGGATTAAAAAGTGGCCAAGTGCGAGTCGGACTCACGCACGAAGGGTACCGTACCAAGGGGTTCCGTACAACATTAGACATTGAGCAAAAAACAGCAAAAAATCACGTTTGTTGTATGGGAGCCCCTCTTAATTATTTATTTTACTTTGTTTTTAGTATTTGTTGTTATAGCGGCCACAGAAATACATAATTTTTGAAAATTTCAACTGTCTAGCTATCGCTGTTCTTGAGATACAGCCTGGTGACAGACAGACGGACAGACAGCGAAGTTTTAGTAATAAGGTCCCTTTTTTACCCTTTGGGTACGGAACCCTAAAAATAGCTTATGTCCTTCCCCAGGATTCAAGCTATTTTCATATCAATTTTCATCAAAATCGGTTGAGTCGTTTTATCGTGAAAGCGTAGCAGACAGAGTTACTTTCGCATTTATAATAGATGATCAAACGAACTTACCTATGTGAAGTTCGATCATTATTATACGAAGTGCTTCGTTCGAAGATATATTTATAACAATGCAGCATCTTCGTGTTACTCGGCAACTAAACGCAATTTTCAGAGCTAAAACTAAACGTAAGTATTAGTGTGCGTTATCTGTGTCCTAAATGGGAAATGTCATTAATTTTAGATTCTTGTAAGGTCATCTCAATTTTACCTGGGGTGGGGTGGGTAGGGAACATATATCTTCGAACGAAGCACTTCGTATAATAATGATCGAACTTCACATAGGTAAGTTCGTTTGATCATCTATTATACTGCGTGCTTCGTTCGAAGATATATTTATAACAATGCAGATGTTTAGAGAAATAGTAGGTAAACTTGAGATGACCCTGACCCAAATGTCCTTCAAAACAGATGTTTAAAAAATAATAATAAACATAGTTTTATAATAAAACATTTTCATTTTTTTTTTTCTAATTAAACTTTATTACAGGCAGGCGTCATATTAGTAATAATCAATTACCTATTCAGCCTTATTCAGTAAAATAACCATTTTATCATACCATGCTTTGTCTTGATCACCCATTATTCTTGATGGCCCAGTGGTAAAGGCAGTTCTCGGGCACAAGCAAGTACCAATGTGAGTTTCTCAATTCCACATGTACTTTCTAAGTTTATCTTGGACATCACTGACATTGATGAAGGAAAGACATCCGTGAGTAAACCTGGACTTACAGTAGGTAAATATAAGTTTAAAATCACCAATCTACCTTGAGCAAGCGTGGTAATCACAGCTCGTACCTTCTCTGTATGAGAAGAGGCCTTTGCCCTGCAGTGGGACAACTATAGGCGGGCATTATTTATTAATATTAACAGTTAGTAATTTATCATATTAATAATAAGTATTCAATTAATCAGCCTCATTTGGTACATAACCTCAGGTTTTGACCAACTTACAAAGTCATTTATGAGGTCACGTTTAAAATCACAATACCAGTGACAATAGTGTAAACTAAAACATTTATAAATTTACTATTATTCAGCATTAAGCACAGCATAGGCAACCTTTCCTGAATTAAGAATTGGTTGGCTCTACAATTTTGCAAATGTTCATTATTTGTCCAATCAGCCATCTGTCTGATGATCAATACCGCAGCCTGAGAGAATATTTTTAATCCAACTACCAGTAGTAGAAGCCGGTATATGGGGTTTTCAAGTGACAAAAAACAACATTATGACCTTATATATCTCTAATAAATCTTATGTTATCACATAATATCCAAGCTGGACAAATCTCAGACTTTGTTTTTTTTTTTTTTTTTTTAAACCTTTGTAAATGATTAGGCCGAATTAGTCCCGCAGCCGATACTTTAATAACATTAGTAATGACAATATTAACAAAACTTCCACTCGATGTTATAATAGATATTTAACACGTTGACTGTGTGTCAAGTAGGCACAATAATTAAACAATCACAATGACCCACCCCTGGGTCATTGCACAGGGAAAGGGTTAAATAAATTATGACTATTACAAGGTTTGTGCTCATTGTGCTGTGCTTAGTGCAAACAAAATCATTAGTTTCTTTGAAATTTTAGTCCAAACTTAATGTCATTTTGGGAGTTCACTTAGAACATTATTTGGATAACATGTTTTTCGAAATTTTAGTAATGGTGGTTTCAACTTATAGAATCCTTTATATGTAGAGCCTCTATATACGATCATCCCCCCCCAATTTTAGAGCCTATTATTGGAGATAGAGCTGACTTAAAGAGATTCAGGGTTCAATAGGCAGCTCCAGAGTCAAATAATTTAGTTAGGAAATACATAACAAATGGTATAGATGTAGTAAATGTGTTTATAATATGTTCCTGACAGAAGGTTCACCAAATTTTATGTCACATTATGTTGCTTTACTGTATTACCTAATGTGATAGGGGGTGCCAAGTGCCAACATGGCATCCATTGATGTGAGGGAAATATCCCTTTTTTGGCCAAGCTTGCCTGATAATAATCCTGCAATCAAAGTTAATTGAAGGTAAGAGGGTGATGGTCCCTCAAAGGAAAATGTTAAAGATATTTTGAGGTTTAAAATATATCAGCTTCAGGCAAGCATAGTATGCATTATAGGATACCAAGTTTGTAAAGGCCAGTGGGACATGAATATGATACCTGTTGCCTTCTCATTTGAAATATTTTTATTTTTATATTAACTGAATGGAGGAAAAGCATGAAAGAAATTTTCTGTCCAGGACAAATTAGAAGCATCAAAACTGAGTGCCTTTGGATTTTCTTATTTGGTTTCCAGGAGGTATAGGAAATATGTTTAGAATTAGTGTGGGATGAAAATAAATCTATTTCAGGTGCAACCTGTTCAGATACAATTTGTAGAAATGCAATGTTTAATTCCCATTCTATGTCTGAAATGATTTTAAGGGACATTTTTATCAACCTATTTATTTTTACTAGACTTAATGTAGGAGGAAAAGAGTTAACTAAGTCTCTCTTTGCACCACTGCCGTTTGAATCTGGCAAAGTTATTTAATTGTGGGTACTGAATACCACCCATTCTGTTTATATAAGATATTGCTGTATTATTATCTGCAGAAAACAGGATGTTAAGGTATTGCTTATAGTTTACAAAATACCTTTAATGCCATAAATATTGCAAGCAATAAATAGTTTATATGGCGTTTTTTTCTCATATTTGCTCCAGAAGCCATAGGCTCTTTTCTTTCATTCTGTAAACATCACCCCATCCAGTCATGGAGGCGTCAGTCAACTGTTCAATATCATGTTTATGGTAAGCAGTACTTAGACATACCTACTGTACTAATAATAATTATTAGCCCACCGTAGCAGATATAATTTTATATCTGAACATGTTATAATTATTGATATTACATAATTATACTTATGATGCTCTAAAAGCTTGGTGTAAAGCCAGCCATAATATGTGGTAGCTGGGCAGGCTGAAATTTATAGTACAATTAATTTTGCCAGATGTCTTGTAATGATGTTTTAATATTTGATACTTTATCTTTGAAGAGATGGTCATTTCTTTTTTCAATCGCAAAGCAGGGGTGTGATAGTACTATTATATTTTTATCAAAATTTATAAGGAATCTCCAGAACTTAAAGAGAACTATTGTTTCTTGAACATTCTGCAAACATGATTCATACTGGATCCTATACATAATAGGTCCTCTAGGATTGAACAGACTTGTTACCTTTTCCTCTTGGATATGTTACTACAAACTTATAATATTTGTGAAAATATTAGGTGCAGAGCACAGGCCACAAGGCAGGGCATTAAAATCGTACAATTCACCATATTGAAAATGTAGGTATTTTCTATACTGTGGATTTATATCTATTAATAAGTATGATTCATAATTTTTTTTTTTTTTTGTTTTTTTTCTTTTTCTATAAACACCTGGAAAAGTACAGCCATTGCTGTCCTTTAGTTCTCCATTTCTAAAATGAAAGTTTTCTACATACTTATTCAATGACTTTAAGTTTAATAAGAGTCTTTACATGGCTTGCGAGGGAATATAGCTCCCAATTTTAATAAATTGCTAATAGCAGTATGCATGTCAGTATTATCCTCAGCTGATATTACTGAAGGAGGGTGTGGCACCTAATTCTATCTATTCTATATATTATTCTATTCTTCAGGTTCAAAATTGGTTTACGGTAAACAATTTGGTACTTAATGAAAAAAAAACCAAATGTATTCGATTCATTTTACCAAATGTTAGGAATAGTAAATGTGACATCATACTTAATGGAGAGAAACTGAAATTTACTAGTCAAACGGTTTTCCTAGGAATCACGCTAGACGAGAAATTACAATGGGGACCCCATATAACATCTATTGCGGGGCGACTAAGCTCCGCGGCTTATGCTGTTAGAAAGATAAGACAGTTAACAGATGTAGAAACTGCGCGTTTGGTCTATTTTGGCTACTTTCACAGCATTATGTCGTATGGTATTTTACTGTGGGGTCGGGCTGCTGACATTGAATCCGTTTTTATTTTACAAAAAAGAGCTGTCAGAGCCATTTATAATCTACGTCGCCGCGAATCTCTTAGGGAACTATTTAAAAATATTAATATAATGACAGTGCCTTGCCAATTTATTTATGAAAATATTATGTATGTAAGAAAAAACTTACATATGTTTAATAAAGTAAGTGATAGACATGACTTTAATACTAGAAACAAGGACAAAATAGCTCAACCATATTTTAGATTGTCTAAAGTCCATACATCTTTTATGGGGTACTGTGTTAAGTGCTACAACAAAATTCCTAGTGATATATTACAACTAAGTGAAACAAAATTTAAATCATATATTAAAAGTACACTCTGTAAAAAAGCTTATTATAATCTAGAGGACTATATTCAAGATAAGAATGCTTGGAAACATGCTGGTCTAGCTCCATAGGACGATCGACAGTCTAGACAAAATCGAACCGATTGCTAATTTAAAATACCTAATTTCATACTTAGTATAAATATGTACATATATATATTTGACTCTTTTTTTATACACTGCTCAGGCTCACATACTGATTCATTGTTTGTTAAAATATAAGGAGTGGTCGTCTACTGTTTCAACATTAATTGTAATATGTAATATGTGAACACTGTGTATCTATGTACATATAACTTAGTCTGTCATTCCTTAATCTGTGATACTTTGTACACACTTTCAAATACCTAGTGTTTTTATGCAAGGTACATCGTATTCACGTATAATTATATAATTCCTGTAAATGCAAATATTGTTAACATCGTTTTTAAAAGAGTAAGTATGGAGTTTCTTGCCCATTCTTCTCCATACAAAACTACCTTTTGGAATGGGCACCTAGAATCAATTTTTTTTTTCTCATTTGACGTTCAAAAGTGCCTTATAATGGTCTAATTGAAATAAATGATTTGACTTTGAATTCTGGTGCGATTTCGATACAAAGGTATCTTGTAATTAATTAAGTATGGATCATAGATCTTAGTACATTTTGTACCATCAAGATTAAGAATGTGTCAGCCTTCCAGCATGACTTACCTCTATGTGCAAGCAGGATCCTCTGAGGCTTTGGATTTGTTGGCAGTGGACTGATAATAGTGGCTATAATATTTCCATGCCTGATTAGAGCATTGGGTCTTCTTGTGTCCGTACCTTGCTGTTGTCCTCGGGCTGTAGCGAGGAGAACCTTGTGAGTTTCCTTTAAGTTTTTGATGGACAGGCCACTTTGTTGTCAAGTTTTCAATAATTTGATCTTCTCACTAATATTAACTTCATATATATACTTCACTATATTTGCTTCATTTTGTTATAGACAGTCCAATGCCTAGCTGGTTGTTTTCCAACTATCTTTTTGTCTTTGTTGACAATAATATAGCAAACCAAAGCAAAAATCCCAGGATTAAGCTTCGGTGCATTCATTAAAGGGTCATTTTCTGGAATCAATTGTTCCATAAATTTTTTGTTTTGTCTCTTTAAGAAGACCATAATCGCTCCAAATATGAGCCAAGTCACTGTTTTTAGTGGAATCGTAATTATGCAGGCTTATCTGGCATGAGATCGCCTAGTGCTAAAAGTACCACCGAACTTATAGTTGGTGTTATTATAATTTTTCCAGGTTCTTTTGGAATCGTATCTGTCATAGGTCCTGGTGACATATATATCTCGTGGTAGGTACCATTGCAATGAAATCGACTTTCTTTCGAATTGTTATCAGTAGGTACTGTAATCTGAAAAGCTATACTTACCACTGGAAGATGTGTACAAGTGATTGGTAAAAACTGCTTATTGGGGCCTCGCAGGCTTCACATAAGAGTAAAGATATCGTCCGTACATCTCGTATACGACCCGAATCTAGTGATCTCGTCCGTACATCACGTGTACGACCCGAGTCTAAGGATCTCGTCCGTACATCACGTGTACGACCCGAGTCCAGTGAGCACGTCGATGTATCTCGTACACCACCCGTCTCAACCGGTACAAAGGTTATTAAAACCTTGCGGCTTTAACTGCTATGAAAGTCAGTAGCCGTACCGGTAAAATACCAATCACATCACAAGACATTTTGTTACCTGGAACCTGGAATACTAGAAAGTGGTCGGTATAACTTTTTCTCTATGTAGGTAGGTAGTAATGTAAATATTTTTCTTCATAACGCCTTTTAGGCACACTTGTGATTGAAATATCCACAATTTAACTTTCAAACAATAAAATTTACTCAAATAACTACAGAACACAGTGTTAGTTGCCGCGCAAACGAAAATAATGACATTTCCCATTTAGGACACAGATAACGCACACTAATACTTACGTTTAGTTTTAGCTCTGAAAATTGCGTTTAGTTGCCGAGTAACACGAAGATGCTGCATTGTTATAAATATACCTTCGAACGAAGCACGCAGTATAATATTAGTATGGAAGTATGGATTTAGATTCGTTAAAAGTATTTTTTTTTAAATTGACGTGAGTGAGTTTTTACGACTGCAAACAATCACAACAATTTTAACCTTTTGTACGCCAGAGCATAAACGTACGCGCATTCCTCCACGTCTAGCCACAATTCACCGCAAAAACTTACAAATAAAAATAACAAATAAGTAGGTATTGGTTTGGTGGTGGTTTTAGCCGGTAGGAGTCCGGCACACCCTCCCGTCTTCCCCAGACGGGGGACAGTCCATGAGGATTTCCCAAGGTTAAAAAAAAAAAAAAAAAGTTAAGGGTATTGGATATTTCTTTGTGCCTTTTCACAATTTTTTATTTATGTAGTTTTAAATAATAAGAATAAAAAAAATAGTTTAGTATATTTATTTTGTACTTAAAAACGTTTCGTTTTCGGGTGTCGGGTTTAGCCGACCGACGGTAGTGTGTGGGGCACATTTTCATTTGTCGGATATTATCTGTCGTATATTTATGTGCTCAGTGGTACAGTCTCTACATTGTTGGTACAGTCTCTACAGTCTACAGTCTCTACATTGTTAAAAAAAAACATTTTAATTTAAAAAAAACATCAGAAAACCTGCGTTGCACGGAACAACTCTGGTCTAACAAGAAAAAAAACCATTTCCATCTAACTTTTCAGCTAGATTTCCAACGAAGCCCGCTCGTCCACAGTTCAATTGAATTCAGAATTCTATTCCGATGCAGTGTTAATGAATTCGAATAATGAAAACTGTGTACGTGTGCCTAGTTATTCGATTTGTACAAAATTAAATGTCACCATAACGCCGACATTAGGCCGGGTTGGTGTTAGGGTAACAAAACGGATGCTTATTTCACAAAACTTCTCTAAACTGTCCTGTCCACGAGTTGTGTAGCAAGTTTTCGACATGTTACTGAGATCGCATTTCGTATTCATCAAACATCCATTCTAGTCTCAATATACGTGCCGAAACTTGGTATCGCCTTGGGGTTCATCTTAGTTCCCGCAGTGGTGTACAACTTGTGAACTCGCGCCGTCGAACTTACAGACCGCGTGTTTACAGCTGCGAGCAAGGTCAACTTTGATATTACGAATTACACTTTCCAATGACAATTGTTACTGTTGTTACCCAATCCATATTCACAGGATATCATTTGAAAGGAGGGGTAACGGGATCAGTGGTCAGACCCAAAAAACTTGGGAAGAAAATAATATTTGACATAGGTAGTAAACATCATCTGCCTAGTCTTTTTCCAACTATGTTTTCGTCGGCTTCCAGTTTAACTGGATGCAGCACTGGCTGGAGCGACTGCCTATCGGACCTCCACAACCCAGTTACTGGGTAACACGATATACCCCTTGGTAAGACTGGTTGTCAGACTTTCTGGCTTCTAACTACCGACTGCCAAAGATCTATGAATGACAGCCGGGACCAACGGCTTTACGTGGTTTCCGAGGCACGGAGGGAATTTGGTACGAAAAGGATGGTCACCCATCCACAATCGACCGCGGCAAGCGTAGCTTAAACTTTGACCGTTCGATCTGTACGGGGTTTACTTAGCCACGAACTCCTCAAGTATTTGATAAAGTAATCGTAATACGATAAATAATAAATTTATAAATAAAATACTTACAATGTTATTAATATTACAAACCAAGTCAGTGAATATCGTAAGAGTATAAACACAGATTCGCGGCCGGTCGTCCTAGTGAGAAGGGTATGAAAGGAAACACGGCATTACAAATATAATCGAATAATTCTATATCAACTTTCCTGTAACACTCAGCTTTTGTCTGTAAAAATATGAAACAAGCAATGAAGTGTGAAGCAACTCGGCGCAATATCTGGAGTTTTTTATGAGACCACAGGTGTATTTTATAGAACATTTATGTTCCTTTTAATGCTGGGTCACACCTTTCATTTTGTGTTTGGGTAGGCTCTTCGTACTTCGTACAGATGTAGAAAATAGAAGACTTTCAGTACGTGAAAATATTCTAATATTGCAGTCTTCAGTCAAACTTTTTATTACAAGTTTATTTTTATATATTTCTAAAACAATATATTGTATTTTACTCCCACACGAAAATCTGTCTTTGATAAAATAATTTAAGTCTGTCAAACCCGATAATTGGTGACTTAGAGTTCGTATAAAATCGTGCGAAACTTAAATTATTTGCAATATTTGAATAAAGTTACGCACAATCGACACTTAATTCAATTAAAATGAAGCTTTTAGAATTAATTTTGAGTAGACGGTGCTAATTGAAAGTCTTATATTGTGAGGCTGTAAATAATATTTAATTTGGAAAAGTTTACTGCACATAATAACTTGTGTTGCCTAAATATCTTCAGAGTGTTTTTGATGACCATTATCCATGGAGTCAGCCTAAAATTTTACGCGGACAAGTAATTCGGCCTCGAGCCATTCGTGGCATTTTCGCTGGCTGGAATAAAACATTTCGATTTCGATTTAAAGTGAGTGGAAGGAACTGGAAAGAGCTCGTAACTTTGAATTTAGAAAAGGTTTTATGAACATTTAACGTATGGATTGTATTTTTTTTATAAAATATTTAAATTATAAAGAAGATCCATTTTAGATATTTTTGCTTACATTACGATTTCAAAAACTTCTAACCCAACCTATGCTAACAAAACTCGAAAAATTTTAAAAGATTTTTGTCTTCTCTATTATGTTTGTCTATAAGAGGTCAATTTATAGTTCTATAATAATATTTGTGAGTTTTGTACACGAACTAAGAGTATTACCAAGTTCAAAATGATAGAAATGTCAATAAAAAAATGCTGACGACACAGTTTTACTCTCCAAGTGATCTGTCATAAAATATATGCATACTTGACAACTGGCACTGATTTTAAAGTGCAATAAAAGAAGTGTCACATCCAGCTGTAGGTCCCAGGTCAATGTGATTCCGGGCAGCGTCGCTCGGTCACGTCCTAGAGTGCGGACCGATGTACCGCGAACCGCCACTCCACAGTAAAAAGACCCGCGCCATTCTCCATTTAAATAATATATAGCAATTCTTTGATTCGACGCTCTATATTGTCTGAATGTAACCACGATATATGGACTGATGCCGTTAATAGGTTCGTACATTTCAGTTGTTACTGCCGAAAAAGATTCGTTAGATTCTATGTAAGTACTGCGGGTGTGTACGATTTAAGCAAATGTTTGCTCTATAACACAATATGTATTATCTCATTTATTTATTTAAAGATCGCATTTACAATATTGAATAACGAAATTGGATCACTAAATCGCATTAAGTTAACACAAACATCATTATCCATATTGCTACGACACAAAATGCAATCGATTGATTAAATTGCAAATTCAATAATACGTCTACTATATCAGACAATAAAACGAAGCCAAAGATGTGAAAGGGCATCATAAATAAAAGGCTTGAGTATAAAAGTGTTCTTTATGAAGTGTCGCCGCAGTCGAGTGGAGGCCACACGCCGCCGCCCGCGCCGCCACCCGGCCGGCTGTCGTTGATACCTATTTGAAAGTCCTGTAATATTAACTGGGCCGCTCCTTACTACATCACCATTATCGATAGTTTCATAAATCTTAAAGTAAAATCTTACAGCAGGCGAAAATAAATAAAGCTTATTCTTTTTCCCACAAAGATTTCGGTTGAATTCACATTGTAACTTTTATTATTTCTTTGCTTGGTCCCGGAAAACAAGCAAGTGACATATAACAAAATGTAATGTTACCATTCTTCAGCTAGTAACACAATAAAGATTGTTGGATATTAATATTTTATTGGATATCCGCCGCTTAGTATAAATATAGAGCAGGTTAGTCGTAAATATTTTCTTTATACATAATGGAAACACACTACATCTTAATTCCACATAAAGGACCAATAAAATTGGGTACCTACATTGTAGAAGGCTTTCTTGTTAAGATTTACCTTTCACGATTGCTACTACTAAATAATATATATTTTGTGCTGGCTGGTAATATGATTCGTACAATTATAACCCTATTCAATCAAAGTATTTTCCATTGAAAACCGACTATGTATTTTCGAATAAATAGATTGATTGATGTGCAAACATTTACGGGAAAAATATTAGATGAACATTAAACTAGGCATTCATTTTTTCCGACGCATATTCACCGGACGTTTTTGAGTATTCATTTTTGCCATAGAGTGTAACGACAGCATTTATTCCCAAATCGGTGAAACAGTTTAGCCTCGCGTAGTATTTTTTAGATTTTCCCCGTCAGCATTTTTTACGTGGTACAAAATGTGTAAAATGTCAATGGAAAAGTAGTCTTTAAAGTTTTCTATTTACACAGAAATACTAGTAAGAATCATTTTTATTTGGTTGTCTCTCATTAAGAAAATCAAAGGAATTTTTAGACAGAATATGTTAGGTACATATTCTGTCCTTAGAAAAACATCGATAAGTCTTCCAAGACAAGAAAGTGCATCACTATTAGAGAACGGTCCCGACCGACAGAGGGTCGCAGTCGGCGAGGGAGACTCTAATAAAATATGTAGATTTGATGACTTGTCACATTTTTTGTTACAAATCTGAGATTCAAAGTTTTTTAGTCACTTTACCAGACCCTTCGGTTCTTTTCATTAAGACTTTAATAATGTGGAATTGGGTACTTAATCTTTCTCATCGAGGATGTGTCGTTGAACTCGATTCTTCAGCTTTTAATTAATTTACAAGCATTTTTATTCCTTTGGAACGAAGTATAATAGAGCTTGATGAGGTTTGATATTTTCAGTTTAAAGGTTTCGTTTCTTGATCCTTTGTCCTTATCCTTATTATTTATATTTTAGATATTGGTACTTTTTTGTTTTCTATAATATTTTTCAAATATTAGCAAATATCTATAATAATTAATAAACACTGCTTGTTACAGACCCTTACTAGAGATGAATGATGTTTGATGATGCATCCCCGTAGCGTAAGAGCTAGTGATGACCTTCGGGGTTTCGATCTCGAGCTTGATACATACAAAGTACAAGTTGAACATTAGTACTTTAGCCACAAGAACACGACTACGGTTAAGATTACTAAGCCCATGATTAGTTACTGGCCTAGCGTGGCTGCGGCCTACACTATCTTGACCTACAAGATTTTGGAGTTAATACTTACGGCCACGCGCTACGACCTTCGTCTAGTTATTCTCTCGCTTGTTCGGTTTCATGTTTGAGTCTGGAGTTTATTACGAGCATTATATATTGGTATTTTTTTTTGGTTTTTGCGTCCATGAAATACAATAGAAATTAGGTTAGCTTTATAGGTAAGTACAGGCGTTGTTTTTACATTTGGCTCAACTTTTGTGTATCTAAGTGTTTATATTTAATTTAGTTATCTATTAAAGAACTTTATTTCTCAAAAGAATTTATAAAACAGTGTGCTTATAATGAGGTACATGGTTTAATTTTATGCAAAATAATATTGTAGCTCTAGCGTTGGGGCCGTTTATAAAATTAAGAAACCAAAATTTAAACGTAATTACGTAAAACCTTTACAAAAGATTTTTAGTAATATTTTTAAAAGTGGTACATGACATTTCGATATTTATTTAGCAAAATCAGACTTGTAGCTTTGTGTTTAAGCTTGCTTTAAAAATAAGTCATTGTGTTAACGTAGAGAGGTAATGGAACGTTTTCTTTGCTAAGAAAAGAACAATTGTGTAGGCGTAAAGTGGGCAGTGTTGACTTGACTCAAAACATCAAGTGAGATAAAACGTCAAGTAGGTATTATATTAACAACTTGTGGTGTTTTCTTAAAAAATCGTAAATGGTTTTGTGTGATGAGATCATGAGACCAATTCGTGGATACCATACAAAGCAAAATGGTTTTCCGTAATTTATGCTTCGATTTAGCGAAGAGTGTAGCTGATTTCAGTTTATGTTACATTCACACATTACAAACCAAAAATGTATTCTTTTTTCAAATTGGGATCTTTTTTATAAATAAAAATAAATTGCCGCATGTTTATAGACCTTTTTTTTTCTATGAAATATTTATTAGGAGAATCTTTCGGAAATCTCGGAAAACATGGCATTTTTTTATTGAAATCTCAAAAAAAGTGGCTTTTAGTTATTTTTAACCATGCGAAGTCGGGGTCAATCGCTAGTTCATCATGTCAACCTTTAGACGCCCACTGCTGGGCATAGGTCTCCCCCAAGGGGGTATTCAGCCGTAATCGCCATGCTTGGCCGATGCATGTTGGCGATCGCAGTAGGTGATATGTACTCAGAAGGACACTGCTGCCTATCCTCTGGTCAATATCCCTCTGTCGCTTTCTAAGACACCCACGGCGAAAATGGGGATCGTTAGTTACTTATAAGTTAATAAAAATTATAGTTATATGAACTATTGTAGGTAAACGCATTCACAATGAACGAATATCTCAAGCAAACGAGACTAAAAATACTTTGAAGGAGTTCTTTCTTGCTGCCTGCGAACCACATGTGATCGGTCAAAATGAAGTCTTTTAACAATCTCGAATAAATTCTATTCATTGTAAACCATTTGTCAGACTGATGGATCGGTCAATTTACCAATCAGCGAGTGTTAAAATACCTACGTTGTTAGTCGGCAGTTCGTTCTATAAATTGCCTAACAAAACGTATAGGATTGGCCAAGATTTATAACGTACTTGTTTGTGGACTTCGGCTCCTTGGACTTATTGTTATTTGTGACTTCGAGTTGTACAGCTGTGAGTCTTGTAAGTTAGGGTTAGGATAGGTCTTTAATGTAATCGCTTAATCTGACTTTGATTGTAAGGAATGCTTTTAAAATGGGGCTTCTGCTTAAGCATGATTGGTTTTCTAATAAGTGACGGAACACATGCATGTAGATTACAATAGGCAACTCTACCCCATTCATAATAAGCTCCGTTATTTTACGATAAATTAAAGCAATGTCAACTATTTGCTATTTACGTTAAAAATATATATCAATGAAATAAAACTTTTGGTCTAATAAAAATAGAGTACAGTATATTAAAAATATGCGATTAATTGAAATCAAGTAACCACTAAAGTGAAAAAAAAATGAACTACAAAAAATAAAATGAAATAAGTGAAATAATACAGAATTATAAAAATATATTTATTTTATTTATTTATCTATTTATTATTCGGAAGGCTTACAGTCTAATGTCTATATTAAATAAATTACAATACGCGCTTTAATTTTCCTTAAAAACTTTCACAATTTAGGATATATTGTATAATTATATATCCTAAATTGTGTGATATATATATTTAATTATAATAACTTACTTTAAATAATCCTAGTCGATAAGCATGGTTGGTTTACTAATTTATTTTTGAAAAATTACATTATGTTGAAAAAAATATGCAAAGGTAGCTGTTTCTGAATCTCCCATTTCAATTAGTCGTATGTTTCAATGTCATCCTGTACATATTAGTTATAAGTAAATCTTTAAGTTTAAATAAAATCATATATTTTATTTCCAAGTTATTGGATAATCCTTTTAAACTCTAACATACATATCTAGTTCCCGCATCAATAGTGGAAAGCACGTGCAACGCTTTGTTACTAGATTGATCTGCGCACTAAAAGCTATAATTTTTCACGGTTCCCTCAAAGGAGACTTACAAAAAGGTGCAAGTAGATTGTGGTCGATCGAAAACATCGACCGTTCCGATCGACCAAATGGTAGCGATGGTGGATGGCTCCCGAATTAAGTTCATTGATCGACCATCGATTATATTCTGAGGCAATCAATACAAATCGACGTCGACCGAAATCAGCACCGAAAACCGAGTTCACAAACTTCAATAAACGCCCTAAAGAGTAATGCACACACAACATTGCGGCGTAAAATTACAAGGGAGAGATGTGTGTACTATGTATACACGGGTTTAGCTATGCGAAGGGTGTCCACAATCGTCATAAATCGCTTCGTGCCGTGCCGTTGCACGAGTCATCGGCGATTAGTGTGACCTCCGTCTAACCGACCAATATCGCGGACCTTGAGAGTGGGAACTTATGATATGAAATATTGGCCGGGGGAGTTTAGCGTTGCATTGTGTTTTGATGTGAATAGAGGGTGGAAGTTTTGGATAGATCTAAGAAGAACAAGGGTAGATATATCGTATGTGTTGATAGGTAGGTTGTAGTTGATTTGTGTCTATGGCGACAATTTCTAGAACCAATTATAACATCAGTAAACAATTGTCGATTTTTACGTGTGAAGCTCCTGGTGTACCATCAACACCCCATCAACTATCAACTCAGCACTGTATTTTTCACTACGACATAAACAATTTCCATATAGCTTTAGCCGATGAAAGATGAAGATATCTAGTATATACGTTTATGAAAAGTAATAAAGATCAGTCATTATGCTAGGTGATAATAAAACAACAGATGCATAGGTACACGAATCCCATAGGTACATCCAAGTATACAAATTAAGCCATCAATTTATGGCGTGCTGCCATACGCTACCTACATATTTATGTCGGCCTGTAGATGGTAGCGAATCAATAGTCCAATCGCTGGCAAGCGCGTACTCTATCAGCGATTAGTTTTGGTCTAGTGGACACTCGGCCGTTCCTTGCCGTTGGAACAGGGAGCTTGTCCATGGGTAAATTACTACTTACGTTCGTAAAGCTTTTACCGTGAAACATGTTCGACGGTAGGTCCCTCTTTGAGGATGTCCGATTCATTATTTGTGTGGATGTTCCATTGATGTCCTATTGAAGTGCTAGTGAGAAATCTGTTTGGGATGCATCCGGGTTCTCTGTAGGTACTCTGTAAGGACATGAAGTATATCAGCTGTTTCCCAAATGAAGGTATAAAATTTGATAATAATCAGTACATATAGTAATGATAGATACTTTGCAAATACCAAATGTTAACATCTTCATCTTAATATTATCATTAAAAGATGGTAAGTCATTAGGTTTTTAAATTAGTTAATAAAGAATGTTTGAAAAGAAATAAACAAAACCAGGTATAAAAGATAAAAGAAAGTCTCGTAAAACGTCAACTAGAATCCATCCTCGGCTCACCAACAAAGAATCGGCCGAGGTCCATTATGATAATGAAAGTGACTCCCGTTTGTCTTAAAGTCGTAGCTCAATTTGCAAGGCGAGAGATAAACGCTGTTAAACTGTCGAAGTTCGTGACAAAGCCTGAATAATGCAGATTACACCGAGAAAAATACGGCCGCAGTCAAATCTGCATATTTTATTGGTCCCTTTTCGATGTCCGCTCTCACATTCCAGTAAAAAATTATATCGAAACGTAACTCTGCTATCGCGCGCAAACGACTTTCAACACGTTGAACGTTTCTTAATCGCTTTAGTTTGTAGCCACAAACCTGTGTCTTTGTAAAGTCAAAGTCGTTTACCGAAACCTCATCGAACTGTTTCTCGTACAATCAGGATGAGGTAAATTAATTTCTCGACACGGTTTAGTGTTCAACTATTTACTGAGAGATTCAATTCCTGAAGTACAAATTGCCACAAATACAGGTGAAGTGATTCAGTAAGTCTCTCTCTTCGTGGCTTTGTGAGTACGTGAAGTTGCCGAATCTCTGTACCACTCCAAATATTTAACGGCCTACGCTTAAAGCATTCGCCGGCTTAGGAACAAATTTACGTCTACCAGTTTCAGCCTTGTATTCCCTAAATATACCGAGATTTCGAAGAATATCTTTGTCATAGAAAAGCTTGAACGAATTCTGCGTAATCTGGAAATTCCACATTATCTCTGAGATTATAAGATTAATTAAATTACCTAAATATATCTACATGCGGGTTGACTATAGCATTTAAGTATAGCGCAGAGGATTAAGTAAATGTGTTTCGACCCAATAGTTATTTAGATGTCTACATTTGATTTTACACACCTGTGCTTACGGCCGACCCTTTTAATGTCTTTAGTTCGGTTCATTCACTGCAAGAGTGAAAGTAGTGAACAGATATTTTATGTAAGTAAACAATTCGGTGCCAATTAGGTAGAAACTGGATTTATTTGTTTTTACATACACGTACCTACTTACAAGTTGTACGTAGGTGTCGCAAACTAAATATACCTAACACTCGCGCACTGTTACGTGATTTCATTTCATATAGTATGCGGGTAACCACATTGGTAGGTACCTTATTGATATAATGTTTGGCAAATATGATATCGAATACGAGAATTGCTTTTCAAGAAAACTAAGATAAGAATGTGTGAACGTTATATAGTGGAAACGATAGGCTGTCTGTGGTGTATCTGTATTTAGTACAAAACGCAGCAGAAATAATATACTACCTAGTAGCGAAACTCGGGATACTCCTGTCTAATATGGTCAAAACATTTTGTTGTTAAAATAGTGTTTAATTAAGTCTTATATTTTTATTGTTCTTTGAGGAACTCATGGTTAAGTAAAAGTTTTCAAAAATAATGAAAACCGACTTCAAAAACTAAAATAAATAACTTTAGCACAGAACACTGAAAGTCGGTAGCGGTGGCTTTGTTGTGTTTGTTATTTTGTATTGCCACCGACTTCCGAAACTAAAGTAATGTGTGTTCTGTGCTTAAGTTATTTATCACTTTTTAGTTTTTGAAGTCGGTTCTCTTTTTTTTTGAAAAATCTTTTTATTTTCCTCTTTTTAGTATTGCCTAACATCCAAATCCATTAAGAAACGGCGACACACTTAAAACATTGATTGTAAGTCCTCTAAAGATTGAAGAAACTAAAACATCTACCTATGTAATTTTTTGGGATTTAGTTGATTTTCTCAGATTAAGATACGCTTGCCGCGGTCGATCTGTGGTTGGGTGACCATCCATTTCAAACCGAGTTCCCTCGGTGCCTTGGAAAGCACGTAAAGCAGTTGATCCCGGCTGTCATTCGTAGATCTTTGGCAGTCGTTATAGGTAGTCAGAAGCCGGAAGTCTGACAACCAGTCTTACCACCACTAGAATTCAGCTGCATCCGGTTAGACCGGAAGCCGACCACAACATAGTCCCAACTATGATGTGGTCGGGTCGAAAGGCAAAGCAGATGATGATTTTCATTGTTCTTGGTTCAACACCGTTCAAACCTATCATTCATTTACTTCAGTGTATTTATTACAATAGCCTTAATATCCACAAATCAGAGAGTGTCATTTTTAGGTTACAAACATTTTGACGAAATCATGGGGACCAATCGGTGGTGTACGGTATAATGATTAATTAATCAATTTTGAAGACACTGGAAATAATTTACTAAAGGTAATGGTTTCCAATTTGTAAAGTTTTGACAAAGATTAATGGCGAAGCGAAGGCGTACATGGTATACTTAATATAATACCTACTGCTTTAATATATAACATTTTAGAAGGTTTATTCCCGTAAATTAGGTTTAAATCAATGGATGACGTGAAAAGGGTATATTTTAATTTTAATATTGTACCTAACAAACTGCACTAATTGTATATTGACACTATGGGGTACTTCCATTTTAATATTTTTAACAATACTGATCAATTGTTATTCTCACCTCATCATTCAACAAAAGATTAGATTTTTTCTGATTGTTTTTTGTAATATATAAATTAAAAAAACTGATTTTAGAAATTCTTTCACCAATAGGTTGAGCTAAGTTATTCGTGAGTGATATAGTTGTTATGTTTTATTATCAAAAATTAGAGATCCTTATGAAAATTCACGGCAGACGAAGTCGAGGGGAAAGTGCTAGCATTGGTTAGATATAATAATATTACAAATATAGTCATAGCAAAAATGTAGTATTTATTTAAAGCAAGCAATCAATTATCGAGGTATGCTTGGTCATAATTGTATGGGCGACCAAATTACGGAATTTGAACGGAACTCGGTGGGTGAGTCCGACTCGCACTTGTCCGGTTTTTTTTTTCCAAAAAGCAATGACTCTCCTTTTTGTACATTCCTTTGCAAAATGCGATTAGGAACTATTTAGTTTTGCTAAAACGAACCATCCTACGTCAAAATAACTTCAATTTTTTCATTTAATTGTAAGATTTCTGAAATTTAACGCTAATTAATTTTAAATCTATTCTAAGTTGTTGTAAAGAGGTAAACTGTTTATGTTTTTTTTTGTAAGAGGTTCTTTCGTCTCTTGAAGTGATGAATAAATTACAAGAAAACTTTCGCTAGTAGATAGGTACTTGAATACCGAGTCTGCCGGCCATGTTGTATGATATATACTTAACTACCACCGGACGAAATCGCGGCCAAAAGCAAAATAAAAGTAAAGTATTTATTTTATTATTATTTGTACACTAGCTAGTGCCCGTGACTTTGTCCGCGTGATTGTCGGTTATCAGCAGGGTTTTAATTTTTTTTGGGCGGAACGCTATTTTTTTCCTTAAAGTAAAAGTAGCCTAAGTTTCTCCTGAAAGTGAAAGTCCCGTTGAAATCAGTCCACTCGCTTCAGAGATTAATTGGAACAAACAAGAAGACAAAAATTTTCAATTTTTTTTTTTTGATATCAGTACTGTATATGCATTTAGCAAAAAGCTGTAATTTTGACATTACAAACAGACACTTCAGTTTTATTTATTTGTATACATTGTTTATATGCATGTATAAAATTGATCGTTCTATAATACAACCTAAAAGAAAAGATGTATCGAGTGATTACGGCTGACAGTTCTTATGTACAAGAATTTTGGCACGAGTATTTTACAAGATTAAAACAATACTGAAATGACATTACCTCGCTGTAACAAGAATTTTTAACTAATTAAACATATGACACAGTTACGGAAGCTATGCCCGAATGACAGATGTGTAAAACGAAAAGTTAAATTGAATTTATAGCGAACTGTGCATACCAAATATGATATAACCTTTGTTGGTTGTTGATACTTATAACAAAAAGTGTTGATTTTATTTTGGTACCTATAATTTATTTAATACTTCATGCACAACGATATAAAGGCGGAGTTAATACCTTAGGCATTCTCTACCAGTCAACCCAGGATTGTGGAGATATAACATGGTAGGTGCGCACTTTTTAAATATTACTTTTTGTAATGCACCTGCCTTGTTATCTCTTCACCACCCTTGGTTGACTGGTGGGAATGCCTAAGGCATTAAGTCCGCCTTTGTACGTTTGTGCATGAAGTGTAATTAAATAAATAAATAAATAAATAAAAAAAAGAGTTATAAATTTAACTTAAAGTATACACACACCTACATAATTTAGTTCTCAAACTACCACAAGGGCTTGTTCGAGGTGGCGCTGGACAAAAGTTCCTGGAAGGACTTGGGGGAGAAACGGTGGGAAATCATAAGCTAATAATAATAAATAAAACATATCAATTCTTCTGTATGTGTGTTTGTCACCTAACTCCTTATAAACGGCTGGACCGATTTAGATGAAATTTTGTGTGTATATTTCAATGGGTTCCTGGATTGTTTGAAAACACAAATAGACCCGGTAGGTGGCGCTGCGGTCGAGTTCAGTTTTCAAGGCAGGACAAAGCCTGCCGGGCCCGCTAGTACTTATATATTACAGTCAAAACTCTTAACCAGTCAAAACTACTTTTGAGTAACTTCAGTCAAAACTTCAGTAACTTCAGTTTTGACTGTGACATATATATATATAGGTATAGACAGGTATGCGATAAGGCCTTTGCCCTGCAGTGGGACAATAAAAGACTGGTATTATCATTATTATAGATATGAGATAACTCCGCTTATTAGTGTTGAAAATAAATTATGATTTAAGTTAGCAAAATATATACCAACAATTTTACTGTTACGATTAAATATTTGGTCCATTTTTTCCCCAACTGTGCTATAAATAACAACGACCCTCCTTTTTGTATATTCCGTTGAAAAATGCGATTAGAAACTATTTAGTTCTGCGGAATAAACCAACCTACGTCAAAATATCTTCCAATTTTTAATTTCATTGCATGGTTTCGGATATTAAACGCTGATTAATTTTAAAACTATTCAAAGTATAAGTGTTGGATGTTCATTAAACTGTTATTGCTGGAAAGTAATGTTTTGCAACAAGTGACAATTTTAATTAATTTGCCGTAATTACTTAAATTATTAAAACATTTTGGGTTGGATATTTTTTGCAGAACTAAGATCAATTGATAATAGGGATCATCATGTCAAAGAACGTACTTACTTAATTTTAAACTATAATGAAAAAGTCTTATAAACATCCTGGTACAATAAATTATTATGATATACAAATAAAATTATAGACGGTAGATTCGACATAAATGCAATGTTATACCAGAGTAACGAACCCTTGAATAATTTGAGTCATTGGTGTTACTCTCAGATAACTTTGATTGCATTTTACCATCACAAAAAACGTAGAGTAGAAAATGCTAGGTATTGTTACACTATGCCAACTAAAATAGAAATACAATTGTTGAGAAAGTGGAACGCAAGATTTTATGTCTTTATAATTTTGCCGGTTTATAATGCTGTCAACTGTCAATTATATTCTCACGAGTTGTCATTGTCAGCTGGTAATGTAGCGGCTGCCATTACATTAATCTCGGATAACTTGTTAACTGGATGCATTTTGGCGGTATATGCTTTCGGATAGACAGTTATTCCGGAATTACATTTTGGTGCAACGTAATGTTCTCTAACTCTAGAGTAATGAGTGATTTTATTTCCAGGATAAGGCTTATACAAGTTTGGTCGAATCCACCCTAAATATAATTAAATTTTCCTATTTAGTTTGTTTGTTAGCTATTTTTTTCTATTTTTTTTTCTAACTCCGACAAAACTTTCCCAGAATTATGAGTCTGTCTAATTTTCATTCAATTATTAAGATTAAGTAGAGATAATTTATCTTTGAGACAAAATACAAAGAAAAAAAACAAAACGTTAATTCTGTGCCTCCGGTCTGTTAGGACAGATTCCTATATTGTACTGATCTCTTAATGAACAAATATCTACTACGGATATGTCACCATTTTTGTTACTTACATTTTTATATATTTAATAAAGGCTGGGACACATCGGAACGGACAACTTGCGGTCAAATACCGGTGCAGTAACGCAGATAGCGGCTGCTAGCATTGATATGAATCCGTCCATTTACAAACACTATAGCAGTATCAGCGTGACCTCAGTTGCGCCTGCAATTCGTCTACTCCAGTGTGGGTGGACCTTAAGAGAGATTTTCGAGAGTATGTACCTTCTCCATGAATACGTCTTAAAAATTGCTTACTTAATGGGAGGCAAGTCAGAAAAACGAATGACAACCAAATCGGAGGAATACGGTTTGGTGTTGCATCTTCATATCTATCATCTCCATCCTAAATTCAATTACTTATGTACAGCATTGGATAGCCAAAGAATTCATTACGCCAAGTGAGGACTGTAATGGAACCAAATACAGAAATCGGTATATACAGTATACGGTTGGAAAGGGCGTCTCAAGACCAATCGAATGATACCAATAAGACACCATATGACTGATTCAAATAGTGGCGTGAACGTAAAAGAATGAATACGGCCGAGGGGATCAACGACGGTGCCAGTACATCTGCAGCTGGGGCGGTTCAAATTATGCAATTGGATGAAGAAATCGCTCCTATATCGACATTGGTCTGTGTAGGCATCGATTGTGTATGTCCATAATCACGTAAACGTATTCACGTAAAACACACGGGCGTGACACAGACACAATTTACAAAACAAGTTTGGTAAATCGTATTATATTATCTACTTGTATTTT
Organism: Charanyca ferruginea; assembly: GCA_947361185.1. Lineage (NCBI taxonomy): Eukaryota > Metazoa > Arthropoda > Insecta > Lepidoptera > Noctuidae > Charanyca > Charanyca ferruginea. The sequence continues at coordinate 12,135,955 of OX376073.1, read as the reverse complement.
GTACTCAAGTATTTCGCCCTATTCGTATTCATATTCTGTTTTTAATTTTTTTTTGTGAATTATTAGGTACTTACATAAAGTGATGTTTAAATAATTCTTTTGAATCGGTTTATTCGACGTCATACTTTTTGCGAAGGTACACATTTCTCTTTATCTGAGAAACCTTTTCTCAAAGGACGAGTCTGGAATGCTCAAGGGTATTCATTCATCTGATTATTTTTCTTAAAGAAAAGACAGCGAGAGCTTATAATTAAGGCGAACTAATAAAATGATCAAAAAAACATTTAACCAATACATCTTCTACATTTAAATTATTTTTTATGAAAACAAGTTTTTAATACAGAACTTTGTAGACTTTGAAATCTGTCGTTTCATTTGTGAATTACTTCTAATTATGCAGGATTAGTCACTTTTGAAGAAACAGAGCCGTTTTGCATTTATCTTCAAAAATATCGTTGGTACGTCTGGTCTTCGGCTTAACTGGCGCTATTAGCCCTGCCATAAATATCTGGGTAACGTATTTAAGGGATTTAGATTTAGCTTGTACGGCCCTGATGGAGGTTCAGCGGGTTACAGTCAGCCACTGAGCGGGTTTTATGTTTTTTAAGTAGCCCGAGCTCAGATACACTTTGCCAGATTTAAACTGACTTCATTACGGTTGTTTGAACTTACACTTGCATAAATGTAAAATTACTTGTATTTTTCGCAAAGTATTATTACTTTGTAAATTCTTAAGTATGGAACGAATATTTTAAAAATATTATTCAGTAGTCAAACGATTCTAAACATCTTTTGGTCTAATAAATTGCAAACAGACATGTTATTATCTCATTTGTGCGCCAAACGTCTTGGCCAGTCGAGCGGAGTAGCGTCTCGCGAACACAATGCATCTGTCGCTTCCCGCAAAAGTTGTCCTAATCTAAACGTAGATCATCGCGATTGTCGGAAGATTCAGCGGCGATTAAACGTATTCATAGCGTTTACGTTTTGACGTTGTGCGGCCGTCAGAAGCAACAGGGCCGCGATTGGAGGGTGGCGGGACGCATGCGCGGTGAGTCCTCGAGCGACGGGGAGCGGGGGGCGGTCGCCCATCGCAGCCTCCACGCTCGTACTTAATGAATCGCCGGTACCCGCGGCTCGCGCTGCGCTCGCTCCATCCGAGTGCTCCCTTTAAAAAGTTGTTAAGGAGCTTTTCTCGCCGTCTCCCTCGCGCCCTCTCGTGTTGCAACAAAATAATATCCGCGGGTGGTGGCTTCCGACGCTGCAACCGTCACGAGGTAATGCATGCAATCGTGCTTAAATACACTTTTGTTTTAACATAACTTTTTATTAGTTTAAGCAAACCAAAGGATACTTACGCACAACTTTTTTTTTGTAAAATGTTTTAAGTTGCAAGTTCAGTGTTTTTCTTTATGTTTTGCTTTTTATTTTTGGTGCACGCTTTTGTAAAAGTTTACAACTATGTCACTAACTGACTGCAGACTTTTAAATGGCTATTAGTTCTAATTTATAAAAAATATTATTCGAGTAGAAGTATGTTTTGGAAGTGAACCATATTATGGGAGAACATTTAGGTACTGTGATTGTAATCAGGGATGTAAATAACGTAAGGGTCGAAAGAGGTCGGTCTCGTGACGATATTAAACTGCGTTGTTGATCATTATGTTTCATATCAGTGACATTGTTTATATCTGCAATATTGTGTGAGTTACGTTAATTTCTACTCGTATATTTTAAACCAAACACATGTCATGTTCATTATTTATAACAATGAAATATAAGATTAATTAAAAGCGTTTTAATTTAATTACTAAAATGATAAATAGGGCCAGTCACGCGGCGTTTATTAAGAATTTCTGCGTCAAAAGTAAATGCTATCAAACATTGAATACAATTCGGTAACAACAAAACGTTGTATTATCGCAGCTATTCGCCACTTTAACAGCGTATTATAAAAAACGGTCCTTACAAATTTGTATGGTGCTGCTACCATTGTTCATAGTTATAATGGATCTGTCAATGTTTCACTGGAGATGAATGAACTGCCGATGAATAACAAAAGTGATGCTTCGCCATTTTCTGTGACATTTTACATTTAAAAAGTTTAAATCGTTAAGGCGTGACGTCACATCTTGTTATTTTAAAGGCAATAGAGAATTCTTACTTTTACATATATTAAATTAAATCACTACAAAGGACCACAACGTTCTTGTTGTTTGGAAGACATTTGACGAAATACTTCAATTAAAACTTTAACTTTAATGGCCATACATTGACTTGACACGTGCTTAGAGAGCGTAGTAGGCATGTAAAACGACTTTAAAATATACTATATTACCCATACTATTATGAACTACCCATATCATAGTCATACCTACAATCCCTCTTTACAAAACCTAACTTTACATTCAAGCAATAATAATACCGGCCTATTATTGCACCACTGCAGGGTAAACGCCTATTGTCATACAGAGAAGACACGAACATTATTACACTACATTGATAATTACGCTTTTGTCGATTTCAGACTTATATGTATTATTAGCACTTTGCCCGCGACTTAGTCCGAGTGAATTTCCTTACGCATCCCTATTTTTAGGGTTCCGTAACCAAATGGCAAAAAACGGAACCCTTATAGATTCGTCATGTCTGTCTGTCTGTCCGTCCGTATGTCACAGCCACTTTTTTCTGAAACTATAAGAACTATACTGCTGAAACTTGGTAAGTAGAAGTATTCTGTGAACCGCATTTAGATTTTTACACAAAAATAGAAAAAAAAAACAATACATTTTGGGGGTTCCCCATACTTAAAACTGAAACTCAAAAAATATTTTTCATCAAACCCATACGTGTGGGTTATCTATGAATAGGTCTTCAAAAATGATATTGAGGTTTCTAACATCATATTTTTCTAAATTGAGTAGTTTGCGCAAGAGACACTTCCAAAGTGATAAAATGTGTGTCCCCCCTGTAACTTCTAAAATAAGAGAATGATAAAACTAAAAAAAATATATGATGTACATTACCATGTAAACTTCCACCGAAAATTGGTTTGAACGAGATCTAGTAGTAGTTATTTTTAATACGTCATAAATTGTAAACCGTAATTTAATAAATACACTGTTATTAAAACATCGATCAAAGTTACAAAGAACTACAAGAACTTTTATATTATGTTAATTGCTGCTACGGAACCCTTCATGGGCGAGTCCGACTCGCACCTGGAGCTTTTTTTGATAATAAAATATAGCTTACAGCAGTCAGGGATAAGGTAGCTTCCTATTGGTGAAAGAATTTTTGAAATCGAATGAGTAGTTCCAGGATTAGCCCCAAGGTACAAACCAATTTTACCTATTTATAATATTAGTAAGATAAGTCCTGATTTCTAAGGAGTTTGACTCAACCGATGTCAGACGACGTCCTAGATAAACGTCTAAATATTACAAAAAAAATGAAAAAATCACTTCGGTACTTTGCTGGTAATACCAAAACTCAAACATTGTTTAAAAAACTAATATCAACCAACAAAAGGGTTTTCATTGTATGATCAAGGTAAGATTTGTGCTTGAATATCGTTTACAGTACCGGCCATAGAAGTCTATTTAGGTTTTAGCCAAAACTGCATAAACTCCTTATTTATTCGCCCACATGTTTGGCAGGACAGCATACTTTAGTAAACGCCTAGGTTCAGCTGAATATGCACCCTTCACGACTTATAGAATTCTACATAGATACTTGTGCTACATCTTCCACCAAATTCCAATTCTTCATTCTACGTACTCCCGGAATATTTAAATACAGAACATTCCTTTCTATAGGAATCCATGAATCTTTTAAGGCAACACGCCCCATCCAATAAGGGTTCCGTCGAGCATGTGGTACCCATATGTAACGCTCCCTATATTTTCCTTATCAATTCCTTTCGGCAGTTATCGTGAGTTCGTTATTGCGGTATCATTACGATTTTTATTGCGATTCCTCTCTCCTCTTACTTACATTATGTGTGTAAGGTCCAGTTTCGCCAAATATTTAACTCAGAGTTAGATAGTAACATAAAGTCAAATTATTTATTTATATATTTATGACCTACTAGCTTTTGCCCGCGACTTCGTCCGCGTGAATGTCGGTACTTGTGGATGCAGATAAAGTCGCTAATTTAAAAGTAGCCTATGTCCTTCCCCAAGGTTTAACCTATTTTCAGACCAACTTTTATTAAAATTGGTTCAGCCGTTTCATCTTACAAACTCACTTTCCCATTAATGTTATCAGTACGAATGTTGTATGAATGTGTGTATTTTTTCATTTAACCTCGTGTTAGCAAGTAACTCTGAGTTACGTTTTGGGCCTGAGTAATGAAGATAAGGTCTTACCTTCTACGTTGCTTGTCCTGTAATGACTTTGTGCTTTAGAATCTTTATCTTATTTAATAGAACCTCATTGATTTTAGTCACTGACTCGGCAGCGCATTCGGTTGTTGTGGAAGATATTTCTCCGAGTCTTCTTCGTATCTAAGTAATACATAGGCATGTTAAACGATTAATGAATATAATCCTTTTAGCTCTTTGCCACACCTTGTAATTTTACATTCTTCTATTTAAAATCTTTTCAGATATATTTTTTTCCTAACTGTAGTTCCACGGCTCCGCTCACGTGGATTCAAGTGTCATCTAAGAAAATAACTATTCTCCAGGTCATACTTGGGGTAATGGACAAAGTTGATAGTAGGTTTACAAAAGGGAATTATTGTGTGTAGATGTCTGGATTTGTGCTCAGTCGGCAATTGGTGAGACTACATGAAACTGAAACATGTGTGGTTAAAGGAGAAAATTTGACTTAAGTACACCTATGCCTACCCCCTTTCGAAAACCAAAAGGGCTGGCATAGACGTACTTACAATACCTTATAGAATGATGACAAAATTCTTTTTTTTAATTTTCGCAAAATTAAATAAAACTAAATCGTTTTTTTTTGTACAATTTCGCACTACATTTTAACGTAGGAAACGCGAATCCAAATGTATAATAAGTTAATATTATCACACAATATTATCATGAAATCTTATTACAGTTTAATCTAAACGCTAACACTTTTTAACATAAATTATCAAAATATTTAACAGTACTTATTACAATAATTTTATGACATGTAAAGTTACCGTCAGCGACAAAAATCACACGTAATAATACGATGTACTGCTTTACAGTATTTCAGGTAATAGCTAAGAGTTTATTGTATCTTAATTTGAAAACCATTCCGTCTTTCTTATTCTGTCCCGTCTTTTTTGTATTTTCAGATTTAAAAATGTTTAGTGTTTAACGAAGGTTGTAAAATATTGATATCACAATGAATTACTTAAGACCTGACCATCCACATTATCTGTCTAGAATCAATTTGCTATCAACGCAATCTAATGTAACCGACGTCGCTCGCATGATCCATGCAATACCGGCCCTGCATGACGGCAATCGATCATAGCTTAGCTAGCGCGGCTACAATATTTTCATTACATATTAGGACGACACGATTGGCGCAGTGGCTGAGCGATCGACTGCTGCGCAGCGTGTTGCGGGTTCGATTCCCGCCCAGGGTAAACATTTGTGTGATGAGCACTTGTGTTTGCCTTGTGTCTGGGTGTTGTTTATCTATATATGTATGTATTTACAAAAAAAAATGTATTTGTGTATGTATATCAGCTGTCTGACACCCATAGTACAGGGTCTCCCTAGTTTGGGGTCAGATGGCCGTGTGTGAAAATGTCCTCACATATTATTATATTATTATTATTATTATTATTATACTTCCTATAACGTCTAGTTTTAAAGTGACTCCTTTAGATTGCCAGTCTCTCTTAGAAGCATTTTTAGTAAAATAGTTTTCGCTATCTTAAAGCAGTTATTTTGCGACGTGGATAGATTCTCTAGGTACCTACTTTAGTAATCTGTTCGCTATTTCCAAGACGGTTTTTACGCACAGTGTCGAGCGTGAGAAACTTTTTGAAGTTCCTCAAAATATTCCATCAAAACAACATCAGTATAATCCCAAACCCAACATGTTTGTGACCTCTGAAATATGTGGCAAGAGTGCGCTGCGGTACACCCCTAGTTCACCGATGACGTTATTAGGTGCCATGTAATAGGCGGCGAACTTATCGCCATTTATCGGGCACAGTTCCAATCCCGCTATAACAGCGCATCTTTCTAACGGGAAAATTCAATTACAGTTTTTGTTCGACCTGAGAATCAAATATGAGAGTTTAAGGTGGCGTGTGTGCCACCAAATGCACTGAAAGAGTAAATAGAATAACAGTGACCTATTTCAACATTTTTCATTTACTTTTTAGTACGTGGGATGAAAGAAACTTGTAGTGTGATGCTTTTAGTATTAGATCAACTCTGAATTACAGACATTATGTTACTAAAGAAGCAAAGCGTTTATTTTTTAAACTTAATTTTAATCTGACGTTCTATTAAATGCACACAGCTACAGGTATGATACAGAGTATTAATTGTAAATCTTCTCAACTAAGTGAAGATTAAGTATACACCTGAAGATAATTAATTGATTATTTTACTGCTTTACAAGAAGGGGTAACTTATTGTTCATCTAGTAATCTGTTTGGCAGTTTTCAGTTGGCCGCTGATAGGATTTTAATACGTCGACGACTCTTGAACATCTGCAAGACGAAGTGTTTGGTTTTTAACCGACTTCAAAGAAAGAAAGAAAGAAAGAACAGGAAAAGGAGGAGGTTATCAATTCGGATGTTAATATATATTTTTTTTATGCATGTTCGTGCATAACTCTGTCATATATGGACGGATTTGCAAAATTCTTTTTTGTTCGAAAGGGGTTTCTTCCGAAATGGTCCCATATAATTTTTACCAAAATTGATCTATCACTTTTTGAGAAAATAATAAAATCAACAAAATCCGTTTCTTCAATCTTTGGAGGACTTACAATCTCTTTTAAATGTGTCGCCGTTTCTTAATGGATTTGGATGTTAAGACGATAAATGTGATAAATAACTTTAGCACAGAATACACTTACTTTACTTTCGGAAGTCGGTGGCAATAGAAAACAACAAACACAAAGCCTCCGGCATTGCCACCGACTTCCGAAAGTAAAGTAAGTGTGTTCTGTGCTAAAGTTATTTATCACTTTTTAGTTTTTGAAGGCGGTTTTCTTTTGTTATTAAAACCTTTTTTTCTCTCGCGGTGTCACACAGTGCTAATCTTTTACGAAACAACTACTTACGAACAAGTAAATAGGTTTTTTGTTAATGTATAAAAGAATCAACCCACTAGTATATAAAAGTAAGGCATTATATCAGATAGAGAGAAGCACGCACGCCTTTGCAGATAACATCATATTGGGTTCCCAAAGGTTGTGGAGGTCAGTCGGCAGTCACTTCACGTAACACTAAAAAGTAACATAGATACAGATTTTATATAGAGACCTACGCTCGAAAATATGTAAGAATATTTACTGTCTAGTCTGCCCGTTTGTATTAGTTCTGCTCCTTTGATTAAAAAAACCAGAAAGTGAGAGTCGGACTCGTAGGTTCCGTACTAGATACGTAAAAAAACATTTTTTAATTGGAGGGGTTATGCGGCCCCCTTTTAGTTTTAAATGGTTTTTATTATTGGTTGTTATAGCAGCCCTAGTTGTATAACTAGGGCTGTATAGCTAGGGCTGCGGGAATTTTCACAGAGTGTGTATACACTCTGTGAAAATTTAAAGTGTCTGTCTATTACGATTCAAAAGATACAGTCTTGTAAGAGAAAGGCGGACGGACGGACGAACAGACAGACAGTAGAGTCTTAGTAATAGGCTACTGTTTGTCACCCTATGGGTACGAAATCCTGAAAAATTAAACGCGGTAATACGGTAACACACTAATATTAAAAAATGTATATTAATATTAAATACTAAAACCAGATTTCAAAACCGATCGACTGAATATTAAAACCGATAAAAAATCAGAAAAAACCGATTCGCTTTAATTTTTTCCCGAACATGGAACGAAGTTACAATTCCATTATAGACGGATAACTACGCGGTACTCGGTAGGTTGTTGCCACGATACAAATAAAATTTATGCATCTGCAGTAATTGAAATTGCACTACAGAAATAACTTGGGGGCTCGGCGCTGGCGATACGGTCACTGATGGTTTTACGCACAGATAACTTTTAGTACCGCAAAAATGAATTGGAACTGTAATAATGATTAATTTTGGCATCGCTTTCAATGATTAAACCTTTAGTGTCATTGTGAAATATGCCAGGCTCTTTCGGTACAATATTGCGTATTATTATTTATCTACTTTTTAATTTACCAGCTGTGCCCACGAATTCGCTCTCGTGAATTATTTTTAAATTACTAAGTTAAAAACTACCTTTTCTTGTCTTCATTCGTATGGAATGCCTGAATGAATTGTGTGTTACTTTTCATTCTAAACTGCTCAACTGATTTTGATTTTTTTTTTAAAAGGAAGAATGATTCCTAAATGCTGTCATTCTTGTAATTAAAAACGTTTCTAATCAAGACGCAATCTCATCACTGTGACACTCAATGTCAAAAACTTGATATGCGACGCTAGTGGAGGTTTTACCTTCAACGTTTTTGGCCCGACAGCAACGTATTAACTGCCATTGCTTTTGTTCTGATTTTTTTATGTTTCATATTGCTCTTTACAATACGGTCAACGTAACTTGGCGCGTCTGAAGTTAGCTGTTTGGCTGCGCAATGGAACTTTTAGGAACGAAATTGTCTACTGCGCAGCTAATCGGCTAACTTCAGACGCGCCAAGTTACGTTGACCGTACTGTACCTACATTGTTTTCATATTTAGAACATAATACAACAAGAATAAAGTAACCGTATTTTGTAAAACCTTAATTGAAAAGAGTGTCCGTGTAGTTTCTTTCTCGTTCTTCTCCATAGAGACGTACCTACGTTTTGGAACGAGCAACTAGCTTCAACTTTCTGTCTAACTACTGACTTATTTACAATTCAAAAGTGCCTGTAAATGGTTTACTTTGACTTTGTCAAAATTAGAGGCATTTTTGACAGGTTGAGACTGAGATTTAAAATGATAACTTTCATAAAATACGGGAATCGCTCCTTGGACACACTAACTTTAATGTTGGGGCACACCATAACGCGTGTTGATCCGCGGTCCATTGCTGGTATAATAATAAAAACGAAAAGGCCATCCCTAGCGCAGTGCGTGGCCAGGAACAACTAAGCATAGTCGTTTACGAACTCTTCACACTCCATTAGTTTCCTCTTTCGTATTCTACCTCCATTCATAGCCATATCTATGTTGTTAAATATATTTACCTACTCTACAACCATAGATAGAAATATCCATCGTCACTGCTTGCGGGAAAACATGAATGCACAGTATGTGTAACGTTCAGGGAAATGTATAAAAGTTAAATAAACCACAACAGAATCAGTAAAATTGCTTTTCATTGGGAACGAAATTCGTGCAAATATCAGAAATCAATATGGATTCACTTGAAGCTTAGGTACTATTGACGAATACTGGTACAGTTACATAAGCCTGTGTAAAATTGACAAGACTTGAGATAAAACTTGATTATCATACACATTTATTTTCTAATTTCCGGAACATGAAGGGACGTGATTCAAAGTCAAAGTCAAATCATTTATTTCAATTAGACCATTAAAAGGCACTTTTGAAAGTCACAATATAAAGTTGATTCCAGTTACAAAGTTGATTCTAGTTGAAAAAGTTGATTCTAGTTGAAAAAGTTGATTCTAGTTGAAATAATTGATTCTAGTTGTTTAATTGATTGATTACCTAATATAAATAAATAAATAATACCAGTCTATAAGTATCCCACTGCAGGGGAAAGGCATCTTCTCATACAGAGAAGGCACGAGTACTTATCACCACGCTTGCTCAAGGGTGATTGGCGATTTAACACTAATGATTATAAGTTCAGCCCCCCTAGTCAAGTTACAAACGTTTCGTATCGTTTCTCTTTCTACAATAAGTGACGCTTCATCGTATCCATTTTTTATTTTTAATCACGTGACTTATCGTTGAGATGACGTCATTTCCAGACATTTCATTAGTTTTCTCTTAGCCTTATCGATTGTAGATTGTCAATTTGGGTAATATGGCTAGGGGGGCAGGTATTCTCAAGCTGTTAATATTTACGCGAAAAATAAAACACCAAGAAAATTCTCCACATCGCCGCCCCATCTGGAAATGTGCCCATGAGACGGCCATCCAACGTGGCAATACGGCGGTATTGCCACGTTGGATGGCAATGCTTAACCTCTGACTAAGGGCAAACACCAGCTCTCACGGGAAGAAATTTGTTATTTTTTTTTTAAACGTTGCCCCACATTAAGAATTACTCTTGTGTGGTGGATGCATTCAAAAACTCTTTAAACTCTCATACACAAACAGCCAGATCCGGAACAACTATCTGTAGGCCATACAAATATTATTTTGTTCCGTGCGGGAATCGAACCCGCGACACGCAGCGTAGCAGTCAATCGCTCAACTACTGCGCCAATCGTGTCATCAATTAAGCTCCTTTATGTGTAATAATCCTTTTGCCGTACTTAGTTTTATGTCTTCGCAATTTAATTTAGTTAGTATTACTTAGTAGCTGTTATAAAATGACTTTTTAACAAGTTTTATGTCAGATTTAAATTTACTAGTCATTATCTTACTGTCCAGTATATACTTGCTGTAAAATATACAAAATAAACTTTGTTTGTTAGTTACCTACGTAGTTGCCTTTTACACTTTAGAAGTTCATAAAAAGTAAAAGATCGCGCGTCCCGCTACGCTATGAGCTACGAGCTACGGCGTAGCAGTAGTTGCTACGACGGCGTAGGCTTGAAGTCTTTTAACCTTTTTATGGATTTAAGAAGTTTTTACTATGTCAATAAAATTCATGCCCAGCAATGGTTAACAGTGATATTAGTTGCCCTAAATCTTCCTAGATTTAAAAGATACAGTCTTAGAACTACATACATGCTTAAATTGATGTTTAAAAAATCACTAATAAAGAATGTAACACGTACCTATGTTGGTTTACCTAGTATTAATCTTCATTGTATCCATTTATTATCAGCCTTGACTTAGACGAAAGAAACATTTTTTAAGTAGCCAATAAAAGATTTTATATGGACCGCAGGCATAAACGGCTTGCATGAAATAATTTTGGAAATCCAATAATTGCCCCGACGAGCTTTTGATTTGCGACCAGAGGGGAGTTGTTCAATTTTAGGTGCCCGCAGTCTGTTTCCATTATTATTCGTAAAAGTTGGACCTTTAATATTGCAATGTCAAATTATTATTATTATTATTATAAAACTTTCAAATCTATCCTTTTTACATATAGTAAAATAAAATGAATAGTACCGTCCTGTCAGACATGTAATATTGGGAGGCCGTCAATAACTGAACCAATAAAAGTCTTTCGCTGACTATTGACAATGTAGCACTTTCTCCGAATGTTCGGCATACCAGTGCCAAGCCTAAGGTTACCCGCCCTTTCGGTTCATGGAGCCAGGTCAGGAGTTAGCGGAGCATAGCTATAATAGCAAGCGGTTGCGGTAAAGCGCACAGATGCAAACATTGGTATCGCCGAGCGCGGTCGGGCGTCGGAAGCATTTTGATAAAACGTTGCACAATTTCCGTCTACTGCGGTATCGCCCCACTACCGATGATTACAAAATAGGCTTTAATAAACTAGAATTTCATTGTATTGACAATTCATTTTCGAGTATTTACTTATGAAAATATAGAGAAGTTCCTATCCAGGGATACGCCAACATTCGTCGAAAGGTCAACACGTTTGTAAAGTTCGGGTGTCGCTGGAATTATGTGGAATTCACAATCGGCACAGTTCTAGGATTACTGGATAAATATTTGGTCGGATCAATTTCATCATATTAAATTCTAAATGCGACAGGAACATGATATTTTAATGAGATTTTCGAATATCAACATCCTCTTTTAAAGGGAACAAGACTACCTAGTACTAATAAGTCAAATTCTTTTGCGAACGACACCGAGTATGAATGGTATTTTCTAATAAAAACTTCAATAAAATGTACAACACGACGGGTATTAGCGCCGCGAAATTCCTCGCCGCGTAAATAATAACATAAAGATTTTCCAATACATGTCCCAATAAGAGCCCCGCTGCCGACGTCACCCTCCGCGCATTAGCTAACTGTCGCTGATACCCCCGTGTTTCTCCGGGAAGTTGCCTGTAAAGATTATCATAATTTACCAAAATTGTATTCTTTATCTTGGTTCTCCCTTGATTCTAAACTTATGACTTTAAACACCAGTCCCGGCAGATATTTTAAACATTGTTAACATTTTTTGCTTTAAGAAGAAACAAAGGAATGTTGAACTTTCTTAATAAATATCAAACTCGTATTTACTTTTTATATTAACGATAATAAATACAAAGAAATTCTTTACACAAAGGAAACCGTAATAAGTAGAAGATATAAAATTATGATTAGTAAAAGGAGAAATTGTTTAAAATAAACTCGGTTTTGCAGAAGATATGAACGGATGGAAATAATAAAATAAGGTCCCGACAAGCGAGAGAACAATAATTTAGTCGGTCGTGTCGGAGAACAAATACAGTGTCAACAGATAATAAAGGCAGAGCTGGCCAGTACCCGCCGCGAACCCAATAATATAGAGCTGCCGAACGTATAAGAACCTATATACAGCGAACCTGTATAAGGAAAGGATGTCGCCGCCGTACTTATTGCTCGAAACTTGGGACCGACCAGATTCGAGCCGAATGCGTTCATATGAAATATCGAAAGCCAAAATATGGGTAAACAAGCTCGTTTATTGAAAATAATATTGAGATATTCTATCGCAGACCGCTACAAAAACTAAATAAAACCGGGATGGAAGACCGTAATAGTTAATCAGCCGTGAAAATCGGCACTCCTAACAGCTGTATTCAAGGACTCAGGAATTTGTCTTAGTTGCCGACTAGCTAACGGTTCGGTCGGTACATACTTGAATCCCTTTCCGAGATTCTCGGAATTCCATGGTAACCTCACTCAAATTAACTCATTATTTCCTAACATAGTTTTGGTACAAATACCTATATTTTCTTTTTATGAAGTAATTTGGTAAGGGTTCTTGAAAAAGATTAATTCGCGGATATTATGTTATCGTACACGTGTCGACACTCAAAAGAAAAACAATATAAAAGTATAAAGTATAAGTTTAAATGATTACTCGTCTAGCCGTTTGTTCAGATGCACAAACATTGACTTTACATTTACCGAGTAACCATATTTGTATATGGGGGATAACGTCGTACTCACACAAAGAATAAAAATAACTTGAGAGGAAAATTTGGTAAATCTCATTGACGCTGTCTCCGAGGAAATCACTAGAATTCGGTGTGTTGTCATGCCGTCGCGCACAAACAAAAATATAGTGAAATTCTTAAAACATTTCGTAAACTTGCAAGAAAAACAAAAGATTGAATGGAAACACTGACAGTATATTTATCTAATACTCTTTGCCATTTTCAGAGATTACACTCATTATTTTCATTACGTATATTAAGTTTATCTGACAATAAATAAGATCTTAAATTAGCATGATTAAGTTTGTTTAAGGATTTCAAATGATATTGCTTTGGGAGCACACATTCTGAACAAATTATTATATCATTACAAAGAACAGGAAAGAATTAAGAAAAATAAGTAATCTGTGATAAAGATTTTCTTATGTTTCGGTAATAGTTGTTTTTCCTTATTGAGTAGTTTTTATACGTGATACATTTGCTCTACTAATCTATAATTCTCATTTCTGAACATTATCACTATTATTGTTTATTATCACTGTATTGTGCTCATCTAATAATGACAAAGTAAGGGTATCTTTATTCGATTCGCTGTTCAATTTATAAACTCTTCATTATATAAAATCAGGTAAAATGATCGTTAAAAAATTCAAAACCATCGAAAAGAAAATAATTATATTATTGTGATGAAATATATTTCATCAAATATGCCAAGATTGGTCGGGTGGCATGTCTAAATATTCAAGGATTCCTTAATCAAGTTTAACCGAAATATTGAACTGACAGATAAATGAAACGAGGGTTCTCTTAAAGACAACGGGTTCGATCTGTAATCGATACTGGGCACGAGTACTCAACCCTTTAGCAGTTTAGTCCAATAAGACCCTGGCTTTGGAGCAGGCTATTAACGGCGGATATTATCAGTACAATAATCATTTCCACGGTATTTATTTCGATAATCCCGTGCTTAACAAAATTTAAATTAAGAACATCAGCAGACGTTCTGATTGGTAGTATTGATTTTGTTTAAGTTGTTACTAAAGTAATAAGTCTAGACGAAGTCTTAAGTATTCCTGCCTACTATGTGTATATTGAAGGTCTAAGTCAGTAAGTTCTAAGGTCATCTACTAGAAAATACAAATGACTTAAGATTTTTCCAACAATGAAACAAGACTTGAGTTACTTTGGTCACTGAAAGTGTTTTTTAATTTACTTTAAAGATTGTTCTTCAAAAAACAGTGGAGTAGATCTATCTTTTTTCGATTGATTGGTTTTATGAATTGATCGCACACTGCAAACGAATTTGATTGTAATTTTGGGAATCAAAACGCATACCACAGAATTATTAATATGTTTGTGGAATCTGTAGCTACCTATATCTATGTTGATTGTTATGTATTTCGTATACATACTTCTAATACGGATCTCATGGGCCGGTTCAAGAGCCGCTCCAGTATTTGGGATGCACTTGGTCCACTGACGGACCAAACATTTCGATAAATGGAATTCGGTAATACCTTTACCGGTTCCGATTTGTACCGAAAATAGTTAACGGTCGCTAATTTGTTTTGTTATTTGGTTCATAGGACTGTGTAATATAATTGATTTTATAATTACGCTATCTATCTCTCTTTTTTATTTATAATAGTATATTGTGATACAAGTGAGGAAAATTTGTCGTTACGGGCGAACCTAGATTGCAGCCCAAGCAGCATTGCAGCAAGCCTAGATTGTAGGCAAGGGTGTAATGGAGCCGAGACTGTAATGATAAAATGCTCATGCGTTTCATACG
This sequence comes from Charanyca ferruginea, assembly GCA_947361185.1. Lineage (NCBI taxonomy): Eukaryota > Metazoa > Arthropoda > Insecta > Lepidoptera > Noctuidae > Charanyca > Charanyca ferruginea. Next base: position 12,120,816 of record OX376073.1, on the reverse strand, counting down.
AAGTTTTTCAACACGCATCTTAGGAAAACACAAAACATTCTGAAACTTTAATGTTTAATTTTAATATATTAATAAGCTGCACTATGGCCCTAAAAGTGGTCCAAAAAGAGCCATTTTAAGAGCAAGTGTATTGAAAATATTATCTCATTGTTATTTTATAATTGTACGTTTACATTATTAAAATGTTCGAATTCAAAAGGTAGAAATCATGAATAACGTGAAATTCGTCCTATATTTTATTCATTTCCATGGTTCCTCATTTTGTATAAGAAGTAGAGATAAAGAAAATCAGCTTATGAATCTTAATTTATGATAAGACTCAGTGGAAAACCATCCTTTCATGACTACCAAAATATACCTTTGCATTTTAAACGTGAAAACTTTGAGAATTATGTAAAATGTCAACCAATTCCAAAAGTACGTCTTGTAGTCGGTCTACAAATATACCAATTTTCAATTATTGTTTTTAAAAAAGAGATAGGTAAAACATTTATAAAACAATAGCTGTAATTTAAATGAGATTAGTCAAAAGATTTTGCATGATCTTAAACAAAATGCTACGAGTGAAATATTGTAAACTTATTCAGCAGCTTTGTGGTAAGTATACCTATAAGACTATGTTTAATATATCTAATTGTACTGCTTAGCTGTAAATAATACCAGCCTACTTTTGTCCTACTGCGCAATGGCTACTTTTCAAGACACGAGCTTTGTTCACCATACTTACTCAAGGCGGACTGGTGATTTTAGGCTAACATTACTTATACTAGACATGCCTTTTAAGTTCTGTCGTTTCCATATTTCCCGGCAATTTTGAATTTGGAACTGTTCTATATTCGAATGTCTTTAAATTTTGAATCTCAAAACAGTTGAAAGTATTAGGATTAATGCTATTGTTTAGTCACAGCGCCGATTGAAATCTGTCAGGTTACGTACGAAAATAAATCTTTCTAAGGAAAATGTTCGTGCAATAATTTTCTACAACTTTAGAAGAGGCCTCACACGGCTTCATTGTTTTGAAGAGCTAACATCTGTGTTCAGTGATGAAGCCCATGTCTGCGGACTGTCGAACGCTGGTATTTAGAATTCCAGCGTGGACATACTAGTGTTAGTGACAAATCTCGCGAAAGACGCCCAAAATCTACCTTCACTGAAGATAACATCATTGCTGTGAGACAACTAATTCTCGAAGATCGTCATGTGACGTATCGAGAGATAGAGGCTCTATTAGGCATCTCAGGGGCAACCATTCAGAAGATCTTGCATGAAGCGCTTGGTATGAGAAAGCTAGTTTGCCGTTCGATACCGCATCTGTTTTCCGACGACCACAAGGCGGCCCGCGTCAGATGGTGTAAGAAAACTCTGCAAAGGTTCTACCTAGGAGAGTCAAATCACGTCTACGACATCATCAGTGGTGACGAATCTTAGATCTATGCCTACGATCCTGATTCCAAACAACAATCTACAATCTGGTTCTTTCAAGACGAGCCAAAGCCGACTAAAGTTGTTCGTTCTCGAAGCACTTCAAAGAAGATGGTGGCCACGTTCGCTGGAAAAACCGGCCATGTTGCGACTATTGCACTTGAAGATCGTAGAATGGTTAACGCAGAGTGGTATACCACAGTTTGTTTACCACAAGTCATCGCCAAACTTCGAAAATCTCATCATCCTGCACCACGACAACGCACGCTCACACAGCGCTCGTCAAACGATTGAGTATTTGAAGCAGGAAAAAGTAGAAATTCTTGACCATCCTCCATTCAGTCCTGACCTAAGTCCTAACGATTTCTTTACATTTCCTAAAATTAAGAAAAGTCTTCGTGGTCAAAGGTTGCAGTCCGGTGAAGAAGCAGTCGACGCTATCAAGTCATCCATTTTGAACACCCCCACTGTAGAGTGGAATAAATGTTATAATAACTGGTTTGAGCGAATGGAAAAGTGTAGTAAGCTACGTGGTGAGTACTTTAAAAAACAATAAAAAGTACTATAAGGTTCTAGTTGTGTTTTTTTCTTCAAACGACAACACTTAATAAGTTCAGGTTTCATCATGATGTTTTTATCATCATCATCAGCGGGAACATATCCACTGTTGAACAAAAGCCTGCCCCATATGAGGGGTTTGCCATAACCCCCACGCTTGGCAGGCGTCTTGGGGATCACAGTGAAGTTGTTGAAGCCGTAGAAGCCGCTGTTGCCCGACTTCCGGATTTTTCCTTAGTCACCTTCTCCGAGACCCTCGGGATGAAATGGTTGGCTGCTATTCTAGACCGGACACCCCACGGTCATTTTATGCACACATGTTACTTTTTCAATTCATACCTATGTGTTAAGTCCGTTATCAAACTCACAATCTAATGAACCTATAAACCCTTTGAAATATTATGACACTATGGTTATGGTTGACACTTCTCGTGATCCAAGAGCTGGTTTTTACCTCGGACAGAGGTTAGGCATTGCCATCCAACGTGGCACATTCCCAGACGACGGCGATGTGGAGGACTTTTTTGATGCCTTATTGTATTAGTTTAATCCGTGAGTTTAATAGTAATAGGTTTTTATTTTCAATATTCCGAGTAATTATTGTTCATTATTGTCAACTGTGTGATATTAGGTATATTCTTCGTATTTAGTTAGTTAATTCTTATTTTAGTTGCAATCCCCTTATTTGAAAGTCAATGATAAAAAGTTTCAATTGACTCGAAGGTATCTAAACGGGCCGTCTTTCAGGCGTGCCAGTGACAGATCAATACTCTTCTTTTGAAAACTTCCAAAAGGGATTTAGTACTAAGTTAAACTTGAATTTAAGAGAATCGCCGGTAACGAGCGAAGTTTTTGGTCACAATGAATGTAATTAATCGAAAATTTATTTTTTAACTTTGTCTTCTTTGGTGATAGTGGTTGTCTTAGGTCGCACATTTTCGAGCAATTTGTATTTGAAAAAGTTTCGCAACAGTAATGAAGTTTGGTTGAGGAGTAGATGCATAAAATAATATTTAGTAGCTGTTTTTCAGGTTAAGCATAAATATTATATTAAATAAGTTATCTCTCTCGACGAGTTATATTTAGTAGAAGATAAAGTTTTTGACAAATAATATGAGGCAGCTGCGGTATGAGATGGATCACTATGGGTTTAATTAAGCGTTTTTTACACTCATTATTTAGAAGTCCTCCAAATTAAGCAGAAGACAGAACAGAACTAGGCCAATAGGCACAAAGGGACGGGAGGGACGTTCCCGATGGTTACTTGCGAGGGCCATTAGACCTCCCTAATCCGGCCCTGTTGCAAAATCCGTTCTTAGCGGACGTCTACTTACTATAAACTACCTCCCTGCCAAATTTCATCTTTATACGTCAAGCGGTTTTCGATATTTCGTGATGAGTGAGTGAATGACCTTTCGCTTTTATATATTTAGATAGAAGATTGGTTCAGGTACCCGCCTCTCATACATGAGGCCGGGCAAGTACCAATGTGACTTTTTCAATTCATATGTACTTTCAAAATTTATCTTGGATATCGGTGAAGGAAAACATCGTGAAGAAACCTGGACTTATAATTGATATAGGTCTGAAATCGCCAATCCGCCTTGAGCGCACGTGGTGATCAATACTCGTGTCTTCTCTGTATGAGAAGAGGCCTTTGCCCTGCAGTGGGACAATAGGGTATTACACGCATTTTCAAAAAGTGTCTCATTCTGTAGTGCTAATATGCCACCAAAAAAAAACCACAAAAATTTTATTCAATCAATAAGTGCCATAAATATGTATCTAAATTTTAAATTTTCGAATTTCGCGCGTAGCTTGACGAAAACGCCTCTTACTGGACGCCATATTGCTCAGCGGAAATGACGTCAGTTCATTTTGTATCAAATGCGCTCATATTAAAATGATATTTGTATATAATTTAAAAATAATTAAAAACATATTTTGTAATAGGTGTAAAAATTACAAAAATACGTTAGTTACGAAAATAATAAAGTACAAAGCCTATATACGCCAATCGGTTGACTGACAGTTGACATTTTTTTGTTATACAGTCGTACGGCGTAATAACATGGCTGCTACTATTTCATGGTGTTATAAAACAGATTAAAAAAACTGAAAACTTTGAATTGAAGTCTAAAAATTATTTTGTTAATTTTTGAACTAAAACTTACAATTCCGACTGCTTTATGCTTAAACTGTCTCAATAACATATTTATAGATTTTTTCTCATATAGAGCAAAATACCCTATTATTGGCTGGTATTACTATTATTATTATACTATTCTCCAGGTCGCTAGACCAGAATGTAACTGATTAGTCACTGAAGCTAATATGTCATAAACTAGAATAATAGTAAGAGTCTTGATTACGTTTACAGAAACCAGATATATGTAATACACATATATGTATAATGTTTCATATTTCAAGTTTAACAACAAATTTGGCTATTAATCTTATGTACCAACTAACACGTGCTGTCGTAAATGGTTTAAGTTTCGACTTATTCAACTAAACATAGGTAGGACTAAATAAGACCGGCAATTTAGGACGAGATTAGTAAGAAATGTACTGATAACGGAGACTAATCTAGACCTTAATAACATGAATTGTATTGTAGACTTTATCACGAAATGTTGTAGTTATAAATAGGTACGTTGGTGAATATTAATAAATTGAGTACTTAGGTATAAGTGGGACTTTTGGAGGATTTTATATAGCTGAAAATAATTATGATGATAAACGTTTTTCTACCTAAACCAAAAACGTTTATTTATTTATTTATTTATACTTCATGCACAAAGGTACAAAGGCGGACTTAATGCCTTAGGCATTCTCTACCAGTCAACCAAGGGTGATGAAGAGATAATATGGCGGGTGCATAACAAAAAGTAATAATTAAAAAGTTAAAAAGATGTAAACTCATATACATAATTATATATCTGGATACCATATACCTATATAAACATATACATACATACATACGTTAACGTAACGTACAACGTACGTACGTTTAACGTTGGCTTAAAGTTCTAGTTTCAGTACAAGTTATTGCGTATTAACAAAACACGACACAAAAATGGCCATATCACAGAACAGATAAAACTTATTTTATCTGTTCTGTGGGTAATATAGCTACAGATACGTGTGTGCTTCTTTTATGGGTTGGATTTAAATCAAACTAGTGATGAGATTTGGTATCAGGTTAAATGAACATGAACAATGTTCAGATTCCAGAGGTTACCATTGCAATGCAATACTAACATACAAAACATTAATAGTTACTGCACGAGAACCAGACGGTGGATGGTTTGAACGTAAATGCATGCATCTGAAATACCTTGAGTGCTTAGCCAAAGCCTTACCTAAAATATAGTTTACATGCAAAGAAAAGGTTTTATGTTCGTAAAATCTGACAGCAGGTAACTTAAGGATTATCAGATCTTGCAGCATTGAAGGCGTTTTGGGTTAGGTATGAAAATTGCTACTTACATCACAGATTACCGAACGAGTAGTATTTTCTGTCAGTCGAATAGTTTTGTTAGAGAATTAAACACAGGTAAGCTTTAGGCAGGAGAATAAAATACAGGAAAGTTTTATTTAAAATATCTAAATGAATTACAATGTTTTGTTTGTGTAACTGTTAATTTGTACTACCTATCGGCAACAAAGACTTACTGCCACACTCAGAGATATCACTTAATAATAATGGATCATTAACTCTGATTGACCAACATAACTTGGCTTCTCAATCTGTCATATTTTTGACTGGCAGCGTTCCAATTTATGTTGGTCTTTTAAAGTTCATGATACATTATTATTAAGTGACATCTCTGACTGTGACAGATAAGGTAGGTACACACTCCCGTAGGTACTATAAACAATACACGCATACCTCAAGTCAAGGCATGCCAACTCAAACATTGGTTACAAAGTCAACCAAGAATTCGGATACTGTGATTTATTTAATCCAAGTTATTCACTTCGTTTATTAAGCAGAGTCGAGATTAATACTGAGAGCTTAACGTAAGACGTGAACCCGCCACCCCGCACCCCCGCGCCCCGCGAGACCCCGGCACCCCGCGTGACGCCGACAGATAAGCTAATTACTTATTGTGATTTAGCAACCGGTTCTCGGCAAATTTTTCATCAAATTTTCAGAGAGCAATTCTGAATAATAAGTAGACGTCGTCCACCACAATGGCAGCAATTAACCGGACAATTTAACTTTTTAATTGCGAATTAAGAAACTGAGGAGTGCAAAGGTTGAACACGGCCCGTGAAATTAATTGTCAAGAAAGGTTTCACTGTCCGGTGGGCCGTTTTACATAATATGTCCACATATTGCGCTACGACTCGAGTCTGGTAGAGATAATAATAAAATTCGTTTACTTTCATTATCCTCGTCATGCTATTAAACTGGCAAAGCGTAAGATTTAATAACATATTTCCAAGGTTGCTTAACACCGCAGTTTTAAAAGTTATACCGAGTAGTTTTTTATCGGGCTCTTTGTTTTCACCCATAATCCTAGTTTTTCTTAGTGTCCGTATCAAGCAGAGGGAAACTTTCCGAAACTTGAATTCATAAAGAAAGTTTAAAGTTTGAACAAAGTTAAATAAAAACAGAAAAGCTTATTGTGTAGTCAAAGCGCAGACGGCATTACCTAATTGTGTTCGTTATCTACGTAACTTGTGTCTGCCCGAGAAACTGTGTATTAATATGAAAGCGATTTTAGCTTTGCGTTAATCGGAATTCGGGAATGAGCATAGACAATGTAAACATGACAATAGGAGCAGGAGTAAGGGGCTGGTTGGCACTCGTATCGGTGGCGTGCCACTCGTGAGATAACACAGCGCGGCGTCTTTGTGGACGGATGTAAAATTATTAAGCAACGGAATGCCGTAAATGGGGTTTCCCTCTGTAATATCAAGGGTTAGAGTCGACTTGTTCCTAACATGGGGTTTCATACGATTAAGTTTATCGAATTCCGGGCGTAGGTACCTAATTATGTTTCATGATATCGCTGGCCAGTTACATTGTCTGACCTCGATACTGTGATTTTTTTCCTTACCACCAAAAATTATAATGTATTTTAACGACGCCTGTGAGATGATTTCCCGTCTCACACTTTTAGCTCAGACAAATTTTTTCGTGCATATTTCAAGCGGGATTAAATTGTTTCAAACTTTGTCGGACAGTCTGTCGGATGCGAGAAGGCTGCAATCGATTGACAGTCGGATGATTCTGTCGTTATGAAAACTCAGACATTTAAAGTCGATCGTTTTTAAAAAGGCATCGGTGTCGAATTGGCAACGAGAATAAGGGAGCCACAAAGTAAACACCATTCAATTTTATTACGGAGAGCAGTCTCCTTTGAAAATCCCTCGGTAGCAATCCCGTAAATCTCTATTTGTCGCAACTAAAACAGGTCACGGCGGAAGGCTATTACGTTCCCTAAATGCTGCCGAACTCCCTGTAGAGCGCTCTAATCCACTCCGAACGGGCTGGTGTCAAACGCAGGCCAGGGTTGTTTGTATTGTTTATTGTCGCGACGCTCGTTCGTACGGCAAAGACGCCGCCGCCGTCGCCGGCACGGGAGAGCATGTTTCAATTGATGGAGCCGAACAGTCCCCGGAGTGAACTATTATATTCCTGCCCACGAACGATACTTATCCTCACTTAATGTCTCCTTTACCTTACTTTGAAATCTTAGAGAGCTTTATATTATGTAGTATTTCGAATGTGGAACAAAATCTGAAGTATTTGCACACACTTACTTTAAAACTGGTTTTTGTGTCGGGATATTTGTTACGTAATTTCAATCATTCATCATCATCATTTCAGTCTAAAGACGTCCACTACTGGACATAGGCCTCCCTAAGGGGGGGGGGGGTTGCCATAATCGCCACTATGGTTGTTAGAAAGGCACAGAGAACGATATTAACCGCCGATAATTTCAATGATTTCATTCAATTTCAACCTACTAAGAAAACTTACTGTTATAAAAAGTAAATCGAAAGGTTTTATCAATTTCAATCTATTAGATAAATGCGTAGCCACATCTACATATGTTGCGAACCGCCTCGTCAGTCGGCCGGTTTTTATGCGACAGTTCGGCGTTCGGGTGTGGATGAATAAAAAGCACTGAAGAGCCAGCAGAATGGAACAAAACACTTGAAACAATATCGCGACAGAGCGGCAATCATTCCTGTTTTATCTCAGTTTGTGCACGCTGTGCCCCGGAAACTGCTCTAATAAAAAACTACCATGTGTTTCTCCATACATACCTATACGTTACACATATATAGGTTACTGCAGTGCTGCACCTGCGTTGTTCCTTGCAGATATGAAGTAAAAAATATTATGCTTTCGTTTTTGTTAGCAGGTTTTGAAATATTCTCTAACAATCCGATGTGTGGTCGATTTTAGGTTTAACAAATAGTACGCATATATACAATATTTGAATGCTTGAGTGTGAAAACACTATATTTTTTTACGATAGGTAGTGTACCGACTTTATTTATTTTGATATACTTTATTTACTTTTCTAAAACCAATTGAATGGAACGGAAAAATATCGAACGTTCTGTATTTTATTTTACGCATAGGAATAGGTAAATATTTGGTGGCTTATTTTAGATTTATTCAGGTAGTAACTTGGCTTGTTTTAGTTCCATATTTTTAAACTTGTGTGTAAAACAAAATTGATCATCATCATCATTTCAGCCGAAAGACGTCCACTGCTGGACATAGGCCTCCCCAAGGGCGGGTTTTGCCATAATCGCCATGCTTGGCAGGCGGGTTGCCGATCGCAGTATGGTTGTTACAAAGGCACAGAGAACGCTGCTGCCCATTCTCTGGTAAGTCCCATAGTCGCCTCTTACGACACCCACGGGAAGATATGGGAACAAAATTCTATCTTAATCTTAAAATATAATATAATCTTAAAATATTTTAAATGTTTAAGCAAGTGGTTTTTATAAACATTATTAACGGTAAGTATATAAAATAAGGTTGAAAATGTACTATTTGTAACAGTTACCGTCCATCCCATCTTTTGCCGGCATCACAGTAAACATTTTGCCCCAGTTTAAAACTTGAATCAGGCCATTAGATACTACACACTCGACGATTATAACAATTGCCACCTTCTGTGCAAATTATATTAAAAAACCTAGACACTGAGAGTATGAAAAAATAAATCAGGCTTTATTTAATACCATTCTTTTGACCGTAAAGTCACGGTCCCACTGCGGGCGATGGCGGGTTACCTTTGAGTTAGTTTACTTACAAACTTTTTCACGGTTAAGTGTGCTATATAAGCTATGTTTACAACTTCGCTAAGTAGAGAACCAAGTCGTGGTTCGGACTTAAGTGTTGGCAAGAAATTGGGCAGAGGCCTTTTAATGAAATAGTGTTACGTAACTATTTCATTTATGACGTAGAGAAAATTTGGAACAACTTATATTATGCTGTGATGTATTACTTCTTTAGATGACAACAAGACTGGACATTTTTAATTGAATTACCATTGGTCACAAAGTTGGTAATGAATAAAATTTGTGGTAGCACTGTCATGTGATGACGTCACGCGCTGCTTAATTTCAAAAGATTCATTCTCATTGTACGAGTATAACGCACTTCGCATTCACAAGGCTTTGAATCCTGTTCTCTCGAAAAAGAAAAATAAATATCCTTTTTACTCATTTGATTTCTTTTTTGTTCCAGATTTACCGAGCGTTGCTGCTGAAATGAAACCACAATAACATTGTAATTTCACGAGACAATAAATACCTGTTTTATATACTCAACGTAGAATAAATAATGCTTTTAATTTATGTACTATAATTGAGATTTTGGGACAATAACCTCAGAAGGAGGGTTGTTATGACAATAACGCGATGTGAAACACGACCAAGGAGGATATTAAAATCAAATGTCCTTTGACGTCATGACGGCGGAATCACCACGACGCTCAAGATCCGTTTCCATGGAAACCGGCGGCCTACCACTAGTCTCGACGTTTGCGCTCCTCACTATTGTCGCAGGTAAGCTAGTGAAAACCTAAACAGCATGACAATCTCTGACTGCCAACAATTGACGTCATTCAACTGTCTGCCATTTGCAAATGACGTAAGCGCAGTACATTGCAGCACCATGATTGTTCCTAAACATTGGCTATCGGAGATTGTCAATTAAGGGGCTATTAAACAACTTTTACAGATTTGAAACTGCCAATCACGTCAAAATGTGCAGTGTGTGTACCTATGCAGAACGGACGCAGTCTGCGTCCAAAACTCTCAAAATTTAGTCGAAAAAATTAAATAAAAGTAGTATTCTTTCAAAATTAAAAAAAGGCGTATACTAAAAGATAGAAAATAAAATTGTCTGTAAGATGGTGTAAGTTTCGTTTAATTATACCTGATAGGTTTTGTGTGATTGTCAATGTTTTGTCCGCGTCAGACACAACATCACGTGTTAATTAAACTATATAATATGAATATAATTAAAAATATTCACTTACTAAATGATTAAGAGAATGTTCTAGTTTAACATATATTTTTTTCAAATCATTTACACTGCACATTTTGACCTGATTGCCAGTTTAAAATCTGTAAAAGTCGTTAAATAGCCCCTTAATTTGTCTAATGATAAAGTGTTCAAGTTTACCTGTTTAATAAACATCGTTATTGATATATTTTAAGTAAAGTTTGAAATAACTCTGACGTTAACAAGGTATATTTTTTTTTCATTTTGTTTTCAAAAAATGTTGGAATTTCTCCTGTATTGTAGGTGCATTTACAAACATAAAAAGTCATATACACAAACAGCCAGACAAAATAACTACCTACAGGCGGCTGCTACTACAATCACTCCATTATTATCTCTAGATTTTCTATTTATTTGAAAAAGACACAATGGTCTAAGAACTCCAAGAGAACCTCTCGTTTGACTGTTCCACGAAGCTATTCCCTTTATGTTCGCCTCTGACTTTAATTAGTAATAAACATTGTTAAACTTCAAGGCGGGGAGTTAACGCCCATTTTGAATAAAATTACCTTAATGTGCCTAACGAACCTTGTTCCATTGCAGAATACCATGTCTGTGAAGGTTATAGGACTGGATAATATTGTCTATTGTTCTATCGCTTTACCGTGAGGAAGGTGAATACTTGGCCAGATTTTGAGCTTAATTCTATAATATTTTTATAGAAATAAGCTCATATTAATAAAAAAAATTGCGTTCAGGGGATTCCTCGCCTCGAACGAAGTCCATTTTTTTATGGTCAGGCATAGTTCATATACGCGCACACACACACACACACACTCTGAATAGAGAAAAAAGAGAAAGCGCGCAGTGTGCGAATATGCCTACCCTTAAAAAGTTACATAGAGAAACAGAGAAATGCGTATGGAGGAGGTATAACGCAAAAATCTTACGTGACATTAAAATTTTACTCGAATCACACCTACTGCAAGCCGCGTTAAGGAAAATGGTTCCAAAAAAATCTGTTCTGTTAGGATGTTTCTAGAATAATGGATTGGAGAATTGTGAAATTTTACTACTATACCATGAGTATTACTAATATCTTTTTTCTTTTATATTAATGCCCAAGGGCCAGTGCAGACTGGCGGCACGGCACGGTGACGGATTTTTATGTGATGAAACATAATAATATACCTTAATGACATTTATTTATTTATTTATTAGGGATAAAAAACAGTAGTATACACTGTAATAAACTTAAAATAATAGCACTTATTGTACAACCAACACCATTATCCACTGATCACTAGCTTATGATTAAAGATTAATGCTACGTGGATGAAATACATTAAAAAAAAAAGAAAAAATAAGTAAAAAAAAAATAAGCGATTACGGACGTCCGTCGGCTTCGGCATATTACTGCCGAAGAAGAAAAAAAAATAACATTATCAGAAATGGAAAACAAAATTACGAAAGTATACATACATGACATACATGTCATGACATTATAGTTGAAATTTCAAACCTTGACACGACATCGTATAGCATTTGATTTTGTCGCTACAACGATTATTACTGTCATTGAAATATCAACTGTAATGACGTAAAAATCCTTTGCCGTACCGTGCCGCAATTGTGCGCAGGCCTTAAAGCACAACTCTTTTGTTGCAAAAAGTTTAAACAAATAATTCTTTCGTGATATACAAGGACTACTTATTTTACAAATAAGCCTTGTAATTTACAAGTGGAGTTAACAAGCACATAGTTTAGAGTAATACATCTCTCAGTAACAATAATTAACGAGTACTTCGTTCAAAGCTTTTTGCATACAGTTCGCAAATTGGTGGAGGTAAGTTTACAACTATTGGACAGAGTGAGCAACTGAACACACTAATGGAAATCCTGATGAAAAGCTTAATATCCTGTCGACCATCTCTTGCCGCTTTGAAAACATTAATTTTCCCTTTCCTAGTACAGTAAAGTAATGTTAATACTGGTTTCCCGAAAGTCGGGTACTCAGAATACTCGCCGAATATTCTAGGATTTCTAGGGAAAATCCACTGGACTTGTATTTTACTAGCTTTTGCCCGTGACTTCTTGCCCGCGAATGCAATTGAAGTCGTGGATTAAAAACCGGACAAGTGCGAGTCGGACTCGCCCACCGAGGGATCCGTACATATTTGTAGGTACATATCCATACTTCTATACTAATCCATACCTATACTATCCATACTTTAATCTACTTAATACTATAAATGCGTTTTCTTGCGACATAAACTGCCGTATCTTTTTTTTACGTTAACATAGAGGGTTGATTTTTTTACAGCATCAAGGGACCGTAGACTTGAGTATAGGGTTTTAATTTCAACTCGATACCTCCACGCGTTCCCGAGATAAAAATTCTTGACAGACAGATAGACAGACAGACAGACGGACAACAAAGTGATACTATAAGGGTTCCGTTTTTTCCTTTTGAGGTACGGAACCCTAAAAAGCAACCTATATCCGTCCCAAGTCTTCTAGCTATTTTCATACCAAATAGATTCAGCCGTTACGTCACGAAAATGTAACAGACAGACAGATGGGAGTTACTTTCGCATTTATTATTATAATTTTAGTATAGATTCACCGTTTACGTTGTTTTATAGTAAATAGATATCGACTTCATTAAATTATCATGCTTATATTAAGTACGTCAGCGAACCCTTTGAGGTTATATTATACGCAAGTTAGATTTCATTTTTTTTATTAACTCGCTGAACGCCATGGCGGATGTGTGTCCGACGCTAGTGGAGGTTTGATCCTTAACCGAGAGGTTTTATAAAAGCATGTTATAGATTTTTAATTTTAAAATAAAACTTAAAACAAAATGATTTTGGTCCAAAAGCAGCATTCAAATAAATAGTAACGTTTTTGTAGCAAGGATTCGTGCAGTTGAATGTTTGAATTCTGCATCAAGCTCTTCAAATTTTGTATTGTCATCGATTTTATACAAATTGTCAGTTTAATTTACATACGATTTCAAAATTAACTAAACGTTTACAAAGGTTTGAAATTAAACTAGCTCAAAAGCCGCATCATGTAAATTACGTTGGCATGTTAGAACAACATGTCAAGTCACAATTCCATGCACGTTTAGCTTTGTTTCTTTCTGTACGTGTTCGCTCTGAACGTGAGTTAAAACTAGACCGCACTTCACGTGATGTAGCAAATTGTTGCACTTTAACGACTGTCTACTGTGGCGGGCTGCAGTTTAGAAGCAATACCGCCCCAGATTCCCTCACGTACCGCCGACGCGCCTCCGACGCGCTAGACGTAAGGAACCCGCACTCAACGATGCCCTACCGGATTCCAAGTTTAATTGAAAACGCTTTATACAACCTTTTCTTTTAATTGTTTAAGGCTTTCACTTCATCCCTGCCCCGTGCTCTGTGAAATGTTTAATTATAGTTCCTAATGAAAACTCCACAATTTAAATAAACACGTACTATATAAATAATGATGTTTGTGTGCAATGCGAACGATATGCGTTAAACCCACAGCGGATTACAGCTAATCATTGGATTAATTGTATGGAAATTAGTGATCGTACGCGTGGTGAATTTAACGCAATTCTATCAGATTACATTCTGATAGAATTGCGTTAAATTCACCACGCGTACGCCACCACGCATACAGACGTCGATGAGCGTGAAATACTGAATAATTGGAACACGTAATCGAATATGGAGGGCTCGACCGGTGAAGTTCGCTATAATTGATATAATTTATTCATTCATATTCGCTGATAAGTTATCAAGTTGAATTGGGATACATTCGTTACGTACGTGTTTTTTTTAATATATTGAATAGCAGCAATTGTAATGTTTAAATGGTAAAAAACGTAGGCGATTTATGACTCTAGATATAATTTTATCCATCGCTCGGGTGCTGGATATCAAGATAAAGGGGTCGACAAAGTTCGCCGCGTAGCTGGCGGCTACTGGCCCCGAGTTATTAATTTTCATTTGACTCGGATAAAAGCTTTACTTATTGCTATTAAACGTCTTTTAGTAATTTGTTTTGTGACAGCGTTGCGATATAATCCTTACGTGGACATATTAAAGTTAAAATGGACGTGGACGCATTAAAAACTGACATGATCATAAATGTCATTTCATTTTCCGAAATATTGCATTAAAAAGGAAATATATTTATGGGCGCCGCGTTTCAATTTCGACTTTAATTTTCAGCTACAAAAAATATTTACTTTTATTTCACTCGATAAAGGGATGATGTGTGGCCGGAGACGTGTGACGAATGTTCCGTATCGGAGAGTTATTAATTTTCATTTGACAGTTATGTCGCTATAGCTATAGCAAGGCGAGCTCGCAATGTGATGTGACAAAGGCTTTCCTCTACTATAAACACTGCCTCGTTTTGTTCCATTATCGGCTCACTGTGATTCGAAGAGAAGTGTAGCACTTGTAAGTTCGTGTAGTGTATATTGTGTATCTGTCCTTCGTGGAACAAGAAATAGAATACAAAAATGAAATAGAAATAGGAATTTTAGAAAAAGTGTGGGCTAAGCTGGTTTCTCGTGCAAGAGATGTTTGTTTTAGATGATGATAAAAGTATTTAAAAAGTGGACGAAAAGTAATAAAATGAAGTTGCTTTAAAGTCGCGCATATTGCATTTTTTAATAAGCTTCTAAGTCCCACAAGGGTTTGTTTTAGCTGTTATTTTTAGTCTTTTGAGAAAACGAAAAAATATACAAAGTATTATTAATATATTAAAGTCAATATAAGTAGCAACGTACGCTAAACTTCGACTCCCTAGATAAAAGTAGCGAAGTGTGGTTACGTAAGAATTGAAATGTGAACGTGGTGCAAGATGGTAAAAATACTGAATAATTTTAGCGCTTTTTAGTTATGATGGAAACACATGGTGAAGGGGTATTACTCGAAATTTTATCATAGCTTCAGCACATGATTGCAGATGCCATAGAGTAAGCATATTACGACGTATATCTTTATCTTTACATGTATAAAACAAAATCAATCCCGCTGGCTGAACGCTTAGATCTTTTAAACTGCGCAACAGATTTTAATGCAGGTATCAGCAAAAAAAGGAAGGTTTATATGTATAGTTTGTATCTACATTGCACTCGTGCGTTTTTTGGCATTCCACTTCCACTTCACATTTATATTCATGACTCTTTTGGTCACATGGGTATGTATTTGTTATAGCAGTCAATAATTTTCCACATATTCATCATCGTCATCATTTCAGCCGAAAGACGTACACTACTGGACATAAGGCCTCCCCAAGTAGGGGTTTTGCCACATAATATATTTATATATTTTTTTATCCCACATATGGGACAAAAAAGTAATATGATAAAGTACGAACGCAATTTAAAAAGTTAAAACGGAACGCAGCTGATGAAAGAAAGAGTGAGAGAAAAAAGAAATGGCGATTACGAGATTCACGACGTACGTACTTTGTAACGCAGATTTTTTTGTGTGAGCTAGAAATAAATAGTTTTACCGAGTATTTTATTCGCTTTTTTTCCATACAATCCCACGTATATATATACACTTACTTAACTTTATAGTATAGATAAAGTTTTACACTACAATTCACAACGGGCAAGTTGTGAAAGCGGTGAGATAGAAAATCTTAAGTACTGAGCGAATGAACACGTAAACAGCCAAGTTAGGAGCGTATTACCGAAGCTTCGGGTGAATCAGATTCATTCCCGTTTAATTTACAAGGGTCATATTATAAAGTATTGAACTGGAAATCCGTTACACGGTGCGATGACATATTTTTATTTTTCTCTACGTATTATCTTTTCAATACTCTGCACTTTTAGTAAGCGGTTTACCATACCATGAGGCAATTCTACTAACACCCATATATTAATCTATGTATTCTAAAAAATTTAGACATGTTAAATTGAGGTAGGTCTTACGACTATGGGATGTCAGTCAATCCTTCTCAAATCAACCTACTGCCTGCCTAGTCCACAACTAAAAACGTCTTAGGTATTTCCTTCTAGGTTTGATAAAGGTTTCCCCTCTTTATTTGACACTCAATACTCGATATCTTGCTCGATATTCAGATGCATGTACTAGGTTCCATTTACAAATTCGAGACTAATGCGAATGTGGGTTGTACCGATAACTCGAACAACTGGTGACAAGTAAACGTTCCGTTGCGAATATATAATGGGGTCAGTAAGTGTCAGTAACGGTACTGTAAGCTCTGTGACTTCTGGGAACTGTGCGCCTACTGATAAATTTCAGCCACAGAATAGTCCACACAGTTCTGTAGACATAAAGACAAACTATGACAAGTTTGTTTTTTTTTAATGTATGCGAATGGTGCAGTACACTACGTCTCATACAGTTGACACATAGAGTCCTTTGCGACAGCGGTACAGCCACGAATTTGAAAAAAGAACAATTGGGAGTTACCACCGCAGCTGAACCGTGCGCGCAAAATATGTAAGATAATAACAACCTTCATTAGTCGTAATAAGTCTTAATTTTGTTGAATTTGTTGTTCATACAAAATTAACATTGGGGACCCACCATACCACTGGCCGTACCCCAGTGGTATGGTGGGTCTAAAACTATACCACCCAGCTAACCTAACCCAAATGATTAACCAACAATAGAGGGGATCTGGAGCTCGGCGGCCGCTACCGCGGCACCACTCGCTTCGCTCGCTCTCCTACGCACATTTAATGGTCACACTTTCTAACTTAACCTAATTCTTCCTCTTCTTAATATTACCACTGGCCATACCCCTGATGGCAACCGTCTGTTTGCAGTCCGAACCCCACACAGCACTAGTGCTACTGAAAACCAAATTTACAAATTAAAAGATCCTTTTAAATGATGAAACAGTAAATGTCTGTTCCAACACTGTTAAACTAAAAACAAAACATTTTATATTCTGTGCAAACTGTTTATGTTAATTCTTTGAGCTTAAGCTTTGAACTGCTAACCTTACTTTGCAGTTTATAAAGCCGAGGTACTTTCCAACCGCAGTGTTTGTAGGGGACGCTAGTATACTGGAATAGTATATAAGCCCTAATATATGATACTGCCCGTTATTGCCCCGTTTAACTTCAACAAGTATTTAATCACTACTTCTGATGAAAATACTGAGAATGGTTAAATATTAGGTAGGTAGGTACTATTTGCGAACAACAGAGTGTTTATTTTCCTACCTACCTATATGGCAGCTAAAATACCTTATTAGGTATCTAATAAGCTATTTTATCTACGAATATCAGTATCAAAATGTATGCGAACTAAATCAAAATGTTTGGTATTGTTCATGAATAGAATTTTCATGTTTGGAAAGTTAATGAGCACTGCCAACATTTCAGAATACAGTTTAGCATTGTACCTTTGTAATAGGGAATAATATGTAAATATACTTTTGTTTTAATTAATATATACTGTTCAAATATATTTTAATATAATTTAAATAAATCTCACTGACAAATATTTGCTAACTAAGCTTTGAAGAATATGACTTTTTCTTCTATTGTTTGTCCTTTAAATTTTCTTTATGTTTCAAAAACGATCAAACTGCCAGTATCTATACATAGTAGAAGAGATGTCGCTACAGAAATTCTTATCTTAAATTCAGTATATTATTCTAGACAACAGAACAAAACCGTTTCGTTGGTTATTCAAAAAAATCTGTTATTCTTTATAAAAGTGCATACTTTTTTATAAATGTTGCCCCACACTACAAATTGCTTCTGTATCGTGGGTGCGTATACAAACATATAAACTCACACACACAAACGGTCAGACCCAGAACAACTACCAGTAGTAAGACATGCAGTGCAGCAGCCAATCGCTCAGCCACGGCATCAACCATCTCGTCGTGTATAGAACAGCTGATTTAAAAATGTCTATATCGATGTTCCTTTTTCCTTGTATAACAAAAGAAATTTCAGCGATTCCAAGTTTAAAAAAATAGCAGTGATTGGACATAAATGTGTTGTGTTATAATTTATTCTATCTACAAAATTTTGACAGTAGGGTACTTTAAGCATATTTTACAACTTATCTCTATTAATTTAGATTGATGTTATCTATTCGTAGATTCGATATTTCCACCAATATGAGCAGTTGAGAATTAATCAAATTCGATGGAATGTTAGTCTCAGTAAATTAAACAAATCTGCCCAACAAATTCAAAACTTGTTTATTATAAATTACATTTTCAGTTTTCAATTAATTTCATCACTTTACTTATAAAATAGTTGTGTATTTACACTAGGCACCTACTATTGGAATCAATCGTTTTTGTGTCAGTTCTACGAAGTATTTACACCTATAATAGAATTCAGAATAGTTAATCTATGAATTTATGTTTATTACGTCATTGGAAATTGTTGTTAGTTATTAATTTTACATTAAAACATTTAAATAGTTCATACTACTCGTAGATCATATATAGTGTGGTCCCGGGTATAGAATGTGGCCACCCCGTTTCACCTTGTGGGTGTCGTAGGAGTCGACTAAGGGAGCGTGAGACTTAGTGCAGACCATCAAGCACCTTGGCACAAAATATAGAGTGTACAGACGGACCGCTCCCGCCATCTTTAAAAATAATTACCTAAACTTGCCAGACTCACTAGGGCTGCTACTGTTTTGACTCTGTAGGTTTTATTTGTGACAATATGAAATTTTATTGACACTGGTTGGAACTCTTTGCAATTTTTTATAACAAAATTCTCTTGTTTTTCGTGAAATGTCAATGTCTCTCATTTGTTCATTTAGACAACACGTGACAGTCGAGTCGTAAGTCTGCTTGAAACTGCTTGAGAATGCCTATAAACGTAATGTCAATGTGTGCGTGGTAAAAATGTCGGTTTGTTCTGAGTGTTCTCTCTGCTCGGACGCGACGTAGCCTTACGTACTTTGTGACCTTGGGTCAACCGTGTGGTGGCGGTCAACCATCAGCAACAGCGTTCCCAAGAAGGGTTGGTGTCAGGCAGGCGGCCGACCGTAAAACTTTTGCCAAATCCCTAGCAACATGACAGGTAAGAAAACATGTTGCGCCGACCCAAGTAACATGGGATAAGGGCAGGAAGAAGAAGATATTAGCTCCTTTTTTGGGATTGAGACCTTTTTTGAGGTTCAAGCTTAGTTTGTGCCAAATTAGTGTAATTAATATAGTTTAGCCATGGAAGCGTTACAAACGAACAAACAAATTCACATTTGCATATATAATACTCCGGTCCGGTTGTCTAAACGTAAAGACGTAGTGAAACGTAGCTCAGATTTTCCATTAAAAACCACGTAAATACCATCACACTCCATGTCGGAACACCAAAATCGTAAATATATCGCGCTATAGTGCATTGAAAATAAAAAAAACCCGTGTGAAAACTGTGCTGAAAAATCTTTTCGAGTGCATAAACATTAAAGAAGATTTGAGGTTATAACTGTTATAAGTTGACACTAAACAAGTGACAGTACCAGAACAGTGTGGCAACATCAAAATATCACAAGTTAGTACCAACCTGACAAATAAAGGCTGCGTTCACGCAATCTCGTTCCGTTCCACGCATAACACCGACTCACAAAAAAATGGATAATCTTCAAAAATTATTCGACCAAGTAAAAATAGAAATGTCAAACCAAACAAAAGAAATTATAGCACAGCTAGATGAAAAATTAGTACCTTTCACACGGGAAATACAAGAATTGAAATCGGAAAATGAGACATTGAGAGGAAAAATACATTATTTAGAAAAACACCAAAGAATTAACAATCTAATTTTATACGGCATAAAAGAAAGCGAAAACTCAAAATATTCACTTATGGAAATAGTTAAGAAGAAATTCAAAGACGATTTAAACATAGTAGTGGAAGACAGAGACATAAATATGATATACAGAATTGGCAAAATAGATACGAAAAATGATAAGGCAAGGCCGATACTCATATCATTTGTCAACAATTGGAAAAAGAGTGATATTATGAAAAACAAAAACAAACTGAAAAACAATGTTTATGCTTCTGAAGACTACCCGAAGGAAATTCTTAACAAGAGGAAGGAACTGCTACCTAAACTCATAGAAGAAAAGAGGAAGGGAAATTATGCCGTGATAAATTACGACAAACTTATCATCAAAGAGGGAAGACCACCAAACGAGAAGCGCAAAAGAGACACTTCCACCTCACCAAGTGGATCTGAACAGCCTCGCAAACAACATCTGACAACAAAAACAAATAGAATTAATGCATTTGATCTATTGAGGAATAGAAGCAACTCCCTTCCTCTTGATTCCCAACCACCTGAACAGAAAGCATAGGATAGAATCATCAGCCACCGGACAAAACCAACAAACAAGGAAGAACTGAACAAAATCGAAAACCATACATTCCCCAAGCCGACTGGTCCTCGTGGGGAATTAGACCACTACCCTCCACTAAATAACAAAAATGATTTAAACAAAGAACCAAACCTAAAAGTTTGCACATTTAACGTAAGATCCTTATCATCAACAGAAAGATACCTCGAACTGACCTATGCCTTAGAAAACATCGACTTTGATATCCTAGGACTCTCAGAAGTCAGAAGACTGGGATGTAACATAGAAGAACACCAGAATTACATCTTCTGCTATATTGGCCAGACGAAAGGCTTATTTGGAGTGGGGTTTCTAATAAAGAAAATGTATAAGAGAAATATAAACAACTTCATAGGAATATCGGAAAGAGTAGCACTTCTACAATTGAAATTTGAAAGTTTTTCATTGTCGATAATTCAAGCATATGCACCTACAGAGAAATCAACCGATGATGAAATTGAACAATTCTACAAGGAAATAGAAACTGCACATGAACTATCCTATGGGAATTTAATAGTAATGGGTGACTTTAACGCTAAAATAGGAAGCTCAAAAACAGACTACTACCCAATCTTAGGTCAATATGGCTACGGAAAACGCAATGCACGAGGCGACCGCCTTATTACCTACGCTTTCCAGCACAAACTATCCATAATGAACACATTTTTCAAGAAAAAACAAAACCGTAGATGGACTTGGGTTTCGCCTGACCAAAAAATCAAGAACGAAATTGATTACATAATGATAAATAATCCCAAGTTAATAAGAAACATGGAAATACTGAGTAATGTACAATTTTCTTCTGATCATAGATTATTGAGAGCAACAGTACTCCTGAGCCATCCACGTAAGAGTAGAAGGAACTTTGACACACCAATTAAGGTCCCGAGGACGGAAGATGAAATTGAAGACTATAGAACTAACTTACAAACAAAATTAGGATCTAAACAATTGGACGCAACTGATACTCAGACCTATTACAACTTCTTGGAAGAAAGCATATTGGAAAGTTTAAAGCCGAAGAATACAGTTCAAGCAGAAGACCATAGAATATTCAGTCACGAAACGGTTCAACTTATTAAAAGGCGCACGGAATTAATACATATTAAAAACAAAACAAAAGAAATGAAAATAGAACTCGGTAGAATATACAAAAAAACACACAGATCAATTAGAAAGGACTACAACAACCATAGACACAAAATAATCACAAGAAACATAAAAAGATTTAGAAGTACCAAAAGAGCATACAAAGAGCTGTCCACACACAAAACATGGATTCATAAACTAGAACTACATTCAAAGGCAACGAATTCAAGGAAAGAGGTTATAAATCATGCAACAAATTTTTATAAGGAGCTATATCGAAAAAGAAATAAAAACGAAAATGAAGTACAAACTAGCAACCATAGCGACAGTAATGACATTAAACCAATTCAAGACTCGGAAGTTCACGAACACATTATACAGTTAAAAGCAGAGAAAAGCCCTGGCCCGGATGGACTATGCAATGAAGTTCTGAAAACAGGTGCACCCATTTTAATCCACCACTTGACAAGACTATTTAATATGGTAATAAACACAGAAACTGTTCCAGAACAATGGCGCACATCTGATATAATTTTGCTCTTCAAAAAAGGAAATCCCTTAGATGTAGGAAATTACAGACCTATAAGCCTACTATCAAGCATATACAAGTTATTCTCATCGATACTTCTAAGGAGAATATCACAAGATATTGATGAAATGCAACCTACAGAGCAAGCAGGGTTCAGATCAGGCTTTAGCACAACGGACCACATACACACGCTAGAACAAATCATAGAAAAGCACCACGAGTTTAATAGATCTCTGTATGTGGCCTTCATTGACTACAGTAAAGCATTTGACAGCATCAGCCACTGCTCAATCTGGAATGCACTGCAATACTCAAATGTCCACCAAAAGTACATTAACATCCTAAAACATATTTATTCAAATAGTACTAGCAGAATTAAACTTGAAACCAGAGGAGACGAAATAAAAATAGAAAGAGGTGTCAGACAGGGAGACCCGTTGTCACCGAAGCTATTCATTGCAGTACTCGAAAATATATTCCAGAAGTTGGACTGGTCGAATAAAGGACTGCTAGTGAACGGAAACTACTTAAACCACTTAAGGTTCGCGGATGATATAGCTATTGTAGCCGAAACTCCAAAGGACATCGAAGAAATGATGAGAACACTTGATTATGAAAGCTCTAAAATTGGTCTTGAAATGAACTTAAACAAAACTAAAATAATGACTAACAGTCAAAAGCGACCCATTATAATCAAAGGGAATACCATAGAATATGTTCAAGAGTATATATATCTGGGAAAACAAGTGTCTTTCAATAAATATAACAACGAAGAAGAAATAACCAGGAGAATCAACATAACTTGGAAAAAATTCTGGTCTCAAAAAGAAATTTTAAAAGGGGATTATGGATTACATCTGAAAAAAATTGTGTTCGATACATGTCTCTTACCATGCCTACTATATGCATGTCAGACTTGGGTATTCACAAGTAAAGCAAAACAGAAGATCAAAAGCACCCAAACAGCCATGGAAAGGAGTATGCTGAAGATAAGAAAAATACACAAAGTGAAAAATGAAATCATCAGGAGGAAAACGAAAATCACAGACGCTCTCGAGTATGCACTTTCACTAAAATGGAAATGGGCAGGACACATTTCACGCTACACAGATAAAAGATGGACCATAGAGACCACTCGATGGAAGGGCCCAAGAGGGAAAAGAAATGTTGGTAGACCAAAGAGAAGGTGGACTGATGATATCATACAGGTGACAGGGAACAATTGGTTAGACCTAGGTAAAGACAGGGACGTGTGGAAGAAGCTGGAGGAGGCCTTTACCCAAAATGGGGTCCATATTCCAAACAAAGAAGATTAACATAAGTACTAACATACTCTAAGGAAAATATACTAACAAGTTACTAACAACATTTGAAATGTAAATTGGCAATATGGAAATAAATGGCTTTATTATTATTATTATTATATATAATACTAGCTTTCGCCCGCGACTTTGTCCGCGTGAATGTCGGTTATCGCGGATGCAGACGAAGTTGCGGATTAAAAGTCCATGTCCTTCCCGTAAGCTATTTTCATACCTTCTTCTTCTTCTTCTTAGTCGGTATCTTCATTGCTGAAGGTCGTGTCTAGTATGAAGTGTTGATCACTCGATGTACAACGTTCTACCACGTGCTGCTGTCCTCGGCGGTCTTAATAGCTTTGGTTATTGGCAGGCCTGTGAGCGTCTTTACTAGGTCAGACCACCGGGTAGGTAAACGACCTCGTGCTCTTTTCCCGTTGACCTGACCAACCACCATTAGCTTCTCTAGGCTGTCAGGGCTTCTACGAGCGATGTGTCCAAAATATTTAAGTATCCGCTGGCAACAGATAGTCGATAGCCTTATGGTTATTTTGAGCTCCGTTGGTACGGCGTGCGGTCCAGAGAATGCGCAACATCCGCCTTTCATACCTAATTTCATCAAAATCGGTTCAGCCGTTTTATCGTGAAAGCGTAACAGACAGAGTTACTTTCGCATTTATAATATTAGTATGGAAGTATGGATTAACGAAGGTATGCATTTTATGTTAAGTGTCGGGGAAACATAATATTTTTTTTAAAGATTAGGTACTAACAAAGCGGGCTGCTTCTTCCTGGTATTCCATAACCAATCCAAAAGAGCTAACAATGCTTGTAATGAGAGAAGGTACCAATAAACTGCACAACATAACAAACAAAAAATAGACAGTTCTAAAAATTTGTATTCAAATTCAGAGGCTTGCAGTGCGCAAAAATATTTTTTTGTATTGATGAGGGAATCAACCACAAGTTTACAATGTAGCTGAATAATTGTCTCCGGAGGTGATAGGGAACTTAGTTGAAGTAGAAAGTAGACAGAAGCATTTTATTGCGGCAAATCGACGGATATGGAGAACGCTATGTGGGCAAGGAAAATTCGTTGCGGGTGGGCATTGCTTTTCATCTACATGAATACGAGCAAAGTCACGGTCTTTACAAATTCTTCTGCATAAAACCATTTGATTTGACTTTTCACAGATATCTCTGTCGTTACAAATGAATGGAAAAAAATAATGGAGGCGCCTCCATTTTTTTAATTGAATCGTTTTGTGGTTCGAGTTAAAAAGTGAAAAATTTATTTAATCTCATCCCCGCATTAACAGAATTGAACGAAAATATTCGGCGTTCCGAAATCCCGCACGAAGCCATTAATCGTTTTGATGTCACAGTATGGGACATTTAGTGTGACCCTTTTTATGCGCCAACCTTTCCCGATTTACGTCCCTAATCGCCGAATACCGAACGCCGAAAACTGAAACTCAGGCGTTCATATGTTGGTCGCGTTAAAACGCCAGCTACTGAACGCTGCCGGTTCATTGTGAAGGCTTATACAAATGATGTTTTGGAACATGAGCTACTGTAGGTATTTGTTTCGCAAATCGTCACTTCGCCGCTTCTATACTCTAGATGCTTTCGCAGACTTAAGACTCGCTTACACTATGCATATCTTTTGTTCGCTTTACGTACGAATGCTATTTACTTAAATGTAAAAACGTATTCACAGGAATTCATTTATTCTCTGCTTTCAGAGTGAACGTTGCCAATATTGGAAAAATGCTGATATTACACGATACGTACTCTTGTTCAATGTATGATGCGAATTAAATGGGTACTTTGATACTTTCCGGTAAACAAAGTAGTTCGCTGCGATTTTTGGTTACGGATGCAGAGATTTATTAAATGAAAGTAGATCAATTGCTATAGAATTCAGTAGCATCAGCAATTTCCCCACTTTTGTTTGTGCAAGCCTGACCCAATTTAAACCAATTTGAAAAGCCAATTCGACCTGTATTTCTTCTGATTGTATTTGGCTATCGTTGAATATAAAGCTGATCCAACTGTTCGCTGTATTGTTTATCAAGAGAGCCCCTGCAAAGTGTCAGTTAATTTATTCTAGTAATTGTGAGCTGGGTGGCTTAGCTTTTGTTTGAGAAGTAAATGGCTAGTTAATGATGTAGGTATCTACCTAAACTTTTGTATACACGCGGTGCTCTTTTCTTCTTAGTTTTTGTTTCACCGGTTCCATAAAGTTTTATTTTGTTTTTAGTGCTTATTAAGCGGCGCTCAGAATGAAGCGGAGGTAGAGTGGCGGTCACTTCTCAGTTTGATATAATTTTTAAGATATCTGTACGAACAGCGAGCAAACCGTAGTCCAGTCGTATTTCGGTCAATTAGTAACTAAACTGTAATAAACTTTTATAAATAGGATAAGATCACTAATATCTAATCTTGTGGTTAGTCAGTTTTAAGTCAAATAACTTAATTTCAAAATCAAACGTTACTCAATAACTGAAATAAAAAATATGATTTTTTGAGTTACCGTGTATCATTTTGAACTGTACGGTGTTTTACTGTGATTTGAAGGTGAATATTATTGTTAACAGGTCAGCTGCAAGGGTCGGGCTACAGTGAGCAAGAGCCTGAGTTTCTGTCGCCTTTAGAAAACCTGACGGTAGCTCAAGGCAGGGATGTACACTTCACGTGCACCGTCAACTGTCTTGGGTCTTATAAGGTAAGATATAACATGACATCATCAGCCGAAATACGTCCACTGTTGAACATAGGCCTCCCTCATAGAACGCCACAACGAGCGGCAACCTGCCGCTTGCATCCACCGGTTACCAGCGACCTTGACTGCTGGGAAGCCTACCAACGCGAAAACACAAACGCACGCTGACAAGATATATCGAATACTAACAACAGATAAGCATGGCCGTAAACCGATTTCAAAACTATTTTAGGGAACACAGAAAATTATTGTGTTCAGTCTTACCATTTCCAGTTATGAACAAACTTATTCGCTTTCTAAAGTAGTAACTATTATACGACCCATATATATAGGTTTGTTGAAGTATCATCTTGTTAATGTGAATTGTCATTGCTGTTTATCAGACCACGAACTTTAATAACTCGAGCTGGAAACTGAAAACTAAATACATGTTTACTAAGTTGTAGTTTAAAGTCCATACCAACTTGAGTCAATATCTTGTGGTAGGAACCCGCCGGTAAAGCTGTATCGATCAATGAAAAGAAAATAAATTGTTTTCTTTTACCGTAATCGGTTTTAAAGGTACATCCTTATAATGGATAGACAGACAGTGTAAGCTTGGTTATAGGGTTCCGTTTGACACTTTTGGATACCGTAAAAAGCAGTTTGTACAATAACCCAAAACTACTTTTTACGGTATCCAAAAGTATCCTATTACTGGTATCTTTAGGTACACCAAAAGAGATAAGTATCCATGTCGCCGGGAATAGTTGAAGTTTATTTAGCAACCGATGGGTATCTCCTCCTCCTAAAATTTGTAATCCCACACTTCCTAACCATTTTCGACCAATATCCATTCTCCCTTTCCTGTCTAAAGTGCTCGAGGCCTGTGTGCACAAGCAGTTCTCGGGGTTTATCCAACGGAACAGCCTTGTGAGCTCATTTCAGTCTGGCTTCAGGCCTGGGCACAGCACAACCTCCGCTCTCCTTAAAGTGACTGGCGACATTAAAGAAGCAATGAGTGATACTAAGGTCACTGTGTTGGTTTTAATTGATTTCTCCAATGCCTTTAATGCTGTCAGTCATGATATTCTCATATCCATCCTCTCATATCTTATGGTTTCCTGCGAGGCGCTGGAATGGTTCTCTTCTTATCTTCGGGGACGTCGGCAGTCGGTCCACGTTGACGAGAGCTCGTCTGATTGGTGTGATCTCGATGCTGGTGTTCCACAAGGCGGTATTCTTTCTCCTTTGCTATTCTCCATCTTCATTAATTTTATTACTCACTGTCTTAGGTGTTCGTATCATCTTTATGCCGATGATCTTCAGTTATATATAGCTATACGGGTGGAACGTTTATCGGACGCTATAGAAGATGTGTACATATATATATTATATATATACATAAATATATTTTATTAGTTATATAATTTTGTTTAAGTACTTTACCTATTTATATATGCACTTGCCGTGTTATCTCTTCACCACCCTGGGTTGGCTGGTAGAGAATGCCTAAGGCATCAAGTCCGCCTTTGTACCTTTGTGCATGAAGTGTAAATAAATAAATAAATATGTATACTATATATAATATTATAAAGCTGAAGAGTTTGTTTGTTTGTTTGTTTGGTTGAACGCGCTAATCTCAGGATCTACTGGTTCGAATTGAAAATTTATTTTTGTGTTGGATAGTCCATTTACCGAGGAAGGCTATAGGCCCATGCGAAGCTGGGTCGGGTCGCTAGTTTATGAATAAAACAAAATACAATTAATAGAGAATAAACAGTTCAATGATTTAATTAAATTTCATTTGAAAGCCTCAATTGGTTTTTAAGTAAACTTCAACTATTCCCGGCGACATGGATACTTATCTCTTTTGGTGACCGTACATAGTTTAAAATAAAGTCGCTTCCCGTCGTCTGTCTCTCTCCCTTAGATCCTCTGAACGTTTAGATCTTAAATACATTTTAATACGGATACGGATTTTAATGCAGTTTTCATAAACTGCATTAAAATCCGTTGCGTATAACCTTCCTCTTGAATCACTCTATCTAATGATGATCATTAGATACAGTGATTCAGGAGGAAGGTTATACGTATAGTTTGATCTATATTGTATGTGCAAAGCCGGCTCGGGTCGCTAGTGAAGTATAAAGCTAAATGGTATGGTATTATGTTATTACTTCAAATTTATAAAGATGTATAGGACAATGCCAGAAACTCTATAGAACTTTGCCCAACTCAATAAAAGTCATGTGCAATATATAGCATCTTACTGTTTATTTATTGCTGATAACTAAACATTAGTCTTAGTGACTGTAGAACTTGCGGTTTCCGTTTAAATCTAAAAACAATAATGACATTGATTATAGGTTAAATTGTATTTTAGGTAAAATGAGTTTGTATTTTGTGGGTAGATATTTCGTAATCCTCAAGTTCTAAAGAAAAACAATTTACTATAAAAAGGTTCTATATTCATTACAATTATTTTAAATAATTTACTTTTCTGTACATGGGTTATTTTTTCTGTACACGGGTGGGGCAGGATCTGGCATTGTCATTTGTTTATGTTTGTAAGAAGTAATATCTAAAAGTACTGATTTGATTACAAAATTTGTTTCAATAATAGGTAGAAAGCTATAATACTGTCAAGTGCCCTAGGCTAAGTTTTATGGTATACTTCACTTCCATTTGGTCAAAGTCGCGAGGAGAAGCCATTTAAAAGTATATCAGGCGTTATGAAACTGCTTTCCTCTTTGGAAATTAGTCTATTGAAAATATAATAGATCATCGCATTGGATGCACACATCGCAAAGGACCAGATAGGCTGACTGCCTTTTATTGATGATGCAAGTTTAGTAGTAATCTTACTTTAATGTAATGTTACTTTACTGTAATCTTACTTTACTAGGTTTAGCACGCGACTTCGTCCGCGTAATTGTCGGTTATGGCGCATGTCTTTGTTTGGAAAGAAAAAAAAATTGGAATGAAAATAACCCTGGGGTTCAAGTTATTTTCATTCCAAATTTCATCAAAATCGTTTTAGCTGTTTCATCGTGGAAGCGTAACAGACAGAATTATTAATCATTTCAAATCATACTACTTTTTCGACGTAATTGTTACGATTTGAACACTGATTAATAAGATATTAATTTAAAATCTATTTTAAGAATAAATTTTACATGTAAATTTAACTATTATTTCTAGATAGCGCAAATTGAATTAGTTAGACGTCATCAAATAAATTATTGAGAGGTAATGGGTTAGCTTATGTTAGCACCACTAACTTGAATTAATGTAAGAACTGAAGCCTTAGTATCCAAGTTACAAAGGCAGTCACATTTCAATGGACGTTTGTATCGCTAAAAGCTATCTTTTATAGAGAAACTTTGAATTGACTTGGGCAAGACAAAACGAAAGTCGGAATTTAGAATTTTAACTTCACCATCTTTCCATTCCCCAGGTGGCCTGGATAAAGTCAGACACGAAGACGATCCTGGCAATACATACACACATGGTAACACTGAACCCTCGACTGTCAGTGACGCACAACGGGCACAACACCTGGAAACTGTACATCAGCAATGTGGAGCCCAAGGACTCTGGCACTTACATGTGTCAGATCAATACTGATCCAATGATGAGTCAGGTTAGTAACTTTCGCTCGTAAAAGTCTACTGCAGAGAAAGATCACCACCTACATAAAACTATTTCCGACATTGTAGGGTATCGACTTAAGTAGTAAAATAATCTGGAAAACATTGTTAAAATAATTTTACCTGATGAAATAATTTATGCCGTACAGACCGGTTATGGTTAAACTATGCTTGCCGCGTTAGGTCTGTGGTTGGGTGACCATTTATTTCATACCGAGACCCCTTCGTGCCACGGAAAGCACGTAAACCCGATTGTCCTGTCATACATAGATCTTTGACAGTCGTTATAGGTAGTCTGAAGACAGAAAGTCTGACAACCAGTCTTACTAAGGGGTGTCGTATTATCCAGTACCACATTACGGGTTGTGGAGGTCTGATAGGCAGTCGCTCTATGTAAAGCACTAGCATTCAGCTGCATCCAGTTAGATTGGAAGCCGATCTCAATATAGTTGGGAAATGGGTGTGTGGCCCACCATACCATTGGCCATACCCCTGGTGGTATGGTGGGTCTATACTATACCACTGTGAAAATCATTTGGGTGAGATTACAACTGTGACCATTAAAGCATATAGGCGAGAGTGCGAAACGAGCGGTGCCGCGGGAGGTGTCTTGTTGGTAAATCATTTGGGTTAGGTTAGGTGAGTGCTATAGTTTTAGACCTACCATACCACCAGGGGTATGGCCAGTGGTATAGTAGGTCCGCAATGGAAAAAGGCTAGGCAGATGATATTAAAAAAAACCTTTTCGATTGTAGGAGTTTATCCTGTATCGTTAGTGCGTTTATAAACGTATAAACTCACACAAACTACTAACCAGGCTCGAATTACTAATAAATAGTTAGACATTAATTTAGTATACGCGTATATCTTTCCAGCACACAGAATGTATTCCCGGAAACAACTAGACCAAACCTATTCATCATAGAGCAAACGCAAGCTATTGAATTCAATAATAATAATATTGTAACACGTTTAAATGTGAAATCATGAGTAAATAATTGGAATATTGAGTATACCTTTGTTACATGGCAGTAAATCATTTACATAGTTTAATTAGAGCATTGCTTATCAATAACGGACAGTAATTGCAGTTGGTTTCCATCTGAGCGGTCTGCGCGACCGGCTAATATTAAAATGTATGCAATCGATACGGATCGTCAGCTTGCCTCGAGCTCCAGAACACGTGCCGAACGTTTCATCTGATAAATTAAATCTCGTATTCTTTGTATTTCGATTCTAAATTTTTCACATATTCTGTACTAGCGTGGAACGTGTCTGTTCTTCTGTTGCACGCTATACTACTTATGTATTATTTAACTCACTGCCTTTTATATAATCTAATGAACGTGGAGTTTGCTTTTGTATTAGGGATATTTTTCGCTAGAGAAGAATGATTTTAAACTTATTTTTTTATTTTTACTTATGCTAACACGGCTTTGATGTGCCAATTACACTTACATAAAAAATACACACTGTAAACACACAAAATAACATTATAATGTAAAATAAAAAACATACAATATCTAAATATCCAAACTAAAACCTTAAAACATTATGTCATATCGTCTTGCTTTCGCAAAAGCTTAGACATACGCACATTACAATTTTAAATTCGTCCGCAAACAGATCACAATAGAATAATAGATCATAGATAGATCTTTTAAAAGCGGTAATTGACACACCAATTTGTCTTATAGTAAACGGCCTAAATTTTTTAATTTATTATTCAATATATTTTACAAATTAAAAACGATAAATAGTTTACTTGTTCAGTTTCCTACTAAATATTAAGGAGATAGCAATGACCGCTATTGTCATGCTAAAATACCGCAACTATAGCCTCTGTCCCTGCCTTCTGACTTTGAAAGCATTTTCCGGAATAAAAGTATTCATTGTGTTATTCCAGGATACTTTTTACCTTTGTACAACATTATACAGATGAGTCTATATGATGTTATACATAGTGTAGAGCAGTTCTGATGTGGTTTAGTAGAAGTCATTCGAATTCTACCACACATTAAAATTTCGAATTCCACGTGGTATTTTACTATTTCATGGCAATTATTGTTTTCATTTATACCCCACGTCAGCACATCAGAGGGGGACCTCTTGTATTTTTAAGAACATCCGCGATTTATTTTTAGTCTTACAGTCAGTTGCACAAAACTAACATTAGTTTAATGGAGACATTAAATTGATGCTGATACTTTATTTATAAAACAAAATTTATAGAGATGGCAAGAATTTAAAATCTCCATTAAACCACAGTATAGATATTAGTAGCACAGTAGCGACCCGCCCCGCCTCCCTCCGAAACACTGTTCCTCACCTCTTCCCGCGTCGAACGTGCTCTCGAAATTCCTTTTAGTTCAAGCGGCGCGTAGACACGTACACACACGCGTACGTATTTGTACAGTCTGTTATTTTAGTAGTAGTGTAGGTAATGAAATCGTTTCATTTGTATGGAATGTGGTAGGTGTGATTAAACTAATGTTGGTTTCGTACAACTCAACGTTAATCTGTCTATTTAAATATCTCTACTTTACCTAAATTTTTGATAAGTTATTGACATTGTTTGTCACTGAGGAAAGAGGACGATTAGATTTTGAACATCTTAGGGTACGGGAATTGGTCTTCCTGATTTTACGAGACCGGGCTTTGTTCAAAAAAAGGAAGTCGGTGGCGGTGGCTTTGTGTTTGTTGTTTTGTATTGCCACCGACTTCTGAAAGTAAAGTATGTGTGTTCTGTGCTAAAGTTATTTATCAATTTTTAGTTTTTAAAGGCGGTTTTCCTTTTTTTTTTACTTTTTCTTTTTCGCTTTTTAATATTGCTTTAACATCCAAATCCAAGAAGAAGCGACACACTTAAAAGAGATTGTAAGTCCTCCAAAGATTGAAGAAACTAAAACGTCATCTAAGTATTTTTTGGGATTTTGTTGATTTTCTCAAAAAGGGCTAGATCAATTTTGGTAAAATTTATATGGGACCATTTCGAACTAAACCCCTTACGAACAAAAAAAGATTTTTTTAAATCCGTTTACATATGACAGAGTTATGCCCGAACATACATAAAAATAAATATAAACATCCGAATTGATAACCTCCTCCTTTTTGAAGTCGGTTAAAAATCTCCATTTTAAAAACGGTGTGTGCTTACTATGTAAAAGTTTGTGAAATTCATCACAAACTTTTACATAGTAAGCACACACCGTTTGTCAAACTAGTGTCATGGTGTCTAAAATAGCATTTTCAGTAACATTTCGTTACGTCCGGTCTAGTGTATCGGAAATATTGACTAAATTGACAGATTAATGATCTATCAATTCTAAGATAAGAATCACGGACGTTTCTGCTTCGCCAGACATGCCGATATATTATTATCTAGATGGAACATCGATACGTGATTTCATTCTACATGTAGGTTAGGTACTTCGGGGAAGGAAATTCATATTGAGAAGTGAATTGTGAAGATAATAGTATGGTTATTATATATATTTTGTATTATACGTACAGATTGATCGTTCATGGTTAAGCTACGCTGGTCGCGGTCGGTCTGTGGATAGGTGATCATCCATTTCATACCAAGACCGTGCTTCGGAAAAACTATCATTGTTCGATCTTTGACAGTCGTTAAGGGTAGTCGGGAGCCATAAAGTCTGACAACCAGTCTCACCAAGGGGTATCGTGTTGCCCAGTAAATGGGTTGTGGAGGTCAGACAGGTAGTCCATGTAAAACACTAGTATTCAGATGCATCTGTTTAGACTGGAAGCCCCAACATAGGAAAAGGCTAGGCAGATGATGATGATGAGATCCTTCTACATAATTCCTCCTTCTATTGAGAAAGAGGAATTATGTAGAAAGGTTATAATTTATTAGTGTTTTTCATGCGAAGCCGGCGGGTATATCGCTAGTATGTCATAAATGAAAACTGCTCGAATTGCAGTATCTCTATGGTAAGTCTGAAGCCATAAAGTCTAACAACCAGTCTCACCAAGGGGTATCGTGTGGCCCAGTAGTCAAACAGGACTCCATGTAACACACTAGTATTTAGATGCATCTGGTTGACATAGTTTTACATAGGTTGACATAGTTGACTGGAAGACATAGTTAAAAAGGGAAAAGCCTAGGCAGTTTGTTTTACTAATAGAACAATGAAAATGGATACGACAATTTAAGGTTGGTTCTTGCTTTTATTCTAAGAAGAATTATTATCTTAATATATATAAATCTCCTGTCACGATGTTTGTCCGCGATGGACTCCTAAACTACTGAAGCGATTTTAATGAAATTTGTACACCGTGTGCAGTTTGATCCAACTTGAAAGATAGGGTAGGTGTAGGGTAGGTATAGGTAAATAGGCAGGTAAGTAGGTAGATAAGGACAGGACAACGTCTGTCGGGTCAGCTAGCTGACACATATATAATAATAATATATATTTCATTCTCATTTGTTTGTAGTAGGCTCGATACACGCGCACATTCACACGCATTTCGTTACGTGACAATTTCTACTAATTCGCATTACCCGTAAGCCGCGTTAAAGAAATTCGTTCCAAAAATATGATTGTAGATAACACTCACCTTTGTATCTATGCTTAACAGTCTTCAATGAATTTCTTGATTTCATTAAAGGTTCCAAATCCTCACACAAACTAAGGACTAAATCTTTCGACAACCTATAAAATAAAATAATAAAGAATTATGGCGTGTGTGTATTCTTAGATTTTGTTTTTTTTATAAGTTGTAAGTTTATTCGTTCATAAATTCCCTTTCATTAATTTATTTATTTCCCTAGTATCTAATAAAAACTACTGTTATTCAACCATAGAGTTTTAAATGAATCGGAACTCTATCTAATTTCTTTTGTACGCAGTTACGCACGTCGTTTACAGATAAAACCGTCAAACGCAGGCCGCAGAGAAATGTTTTGCGCGAATCGATTCCGCAACTCATGGTTACCTACGTATCAACCATGTACACTATGGGATCATTGAATTAAAGCGTTTGGTGAAGGCCTGCTGTGGCGCTGCAGTCAGTGATGTAACGTTTTACTTCCAGCAGTCGTGCGTGTGCTTTACTGGTGCCGCAAGCTGCACTCGACGCCGTCAACTGTTTTAAAAGAACTGGTCAAGTGCAAATCGGACTTGTACACTACGGTTTCCATATCACACACGTTTCTCTTATAAGGGGTTTTTGTAATCCTTTGCCCTACACTAGAAAATTTCTCCTGTATCGTAGGTATGTGCATTTACAAACATACAAACTCACATACATAAACAGCGTGACTCGGAACAACTACCTGTAGACCATACAAATATCTGTTTCGTGCGGGAATCGAACTTGCGACGCGCAGCGCAGCAGCCAATTGCTCAGCCACTGCGCCAACCGTGTCGTCTATTAGTAATTTTTAATTTTATTTTTTATTTAAACTTGATTTGACTCATTTGTTAGTAAAAAAAGCTTATTATATGTTAGTAACTGTGATATTATTATCTACATGACAAAACAACATCTGTACACATAATAGGTACACAGCGGCAGTACTCTCCGACGCTTCACCGTGGCTGCACCATTCCATGGGAATTGGCGCAGCTGCAATTTACGTACAGACAGTCCAGCCTGCTCGAAATCAAGGACAGGATACTGTTGTTGCTGGCCCACACCCTACGCACCAGGGACGCACAACGCTTACGCATAGTAGCAAAGAAACAATCCACATGCGCGTCCGCGAACATTCCTGATGCGCTGCAGTAGCGGGGCAGCCTCAACAGCACCCTGAACGCATTGTTGTATTGCACGCGGAGGGCATTGTATGCTCTTTGAGTATATCTAGCCCACAAGCTGCTCGTGTAAAACGTAGTGCAGTACGCTCTGAAAAAGTAATTTTAACGCTTACTGTACAACGAGTGAACCTGCGAGCCAGCATGTTTGCTCTAACCGACAAGGCCCTCCGCGCCCGCTCAATGTCGTCATCGTCCCTGAGGTCAGGGGTAAGTATGTGGCCAAGATATTTAAATTGGTATGCCCTCTGTAATGGCAAGCTATTAAGGTAAACTGGTGGTACATAAACAGGATACCTAGCCCCTGCCCCAAAGACCATGATTTCACTTTTCTTACAATTGTAAATTAAACCATGTGAGTTGGCATACTCCTCACAAATCCCCACTAGCTTTCTGAGGCCGCAGACTGACGCACTCAGCAGCACCATGTCGTCTGCGTAGCTGATATTATCAGCGCAAACTCCATCTATATGACAGCCGACCTTGATGCTGCTAAGCCTGCCAATCAACCCGTCAACATATAGGTTAAACAGCGTTGGTGAGCTCAACCCCCCCTGTCTCACCCCGCACTCCAACCCATACGGACCAGACAAAGCCCCTGCCCATTGCACACTGTTGACCTGGTTTTTATACCAAAATTTAAAGATATTTATTATCACAGGTGGAACATGAGCTTTTTCAAACTTATCCCATAGGATATCATAAACAACCAGGTCAAATGCTCTGGACAGGTCCAGAAAGCAGGCATAAATAGGAGTGCTGCGGTCGGTGTAGTATGCGACAGCATGCTTAAGAGACAATACAGCGCTTTCCGTTGATAGTCCAGGTCTGAACCCGAACTGGTTGTCATGAGGCGTTATATACTTATTTAATTGTGTATTAAGCATGCTGTCAAATACCTTAGCTATAACAGTTGCTAATGAGATAGGCCTATAGTTATTTTTATCCGCAAGGTCGCCAGACTTGTTTTTCGTTATGGGCACTACCACAGTCCGTATCATCTCCCCAGGCACATAACCATGTGACACGCAAAAACTATATAGCATTGTCAAAACTCTGGGTAGATGCGGACCAGCATGTTTGAGGTGCTCAATGCTGAGCCCGTCATGTCCAGGAGATCTGCCCCGCGACATGGCTTTTATTATTTGGCTAATATCTTTTGACTTGACCTTTAAACCTAGTTCCCTGCCAGGCTCAACATTCATCACCGACTGAGAAGGTCCTAGAGGACTCTTCACAAAAAAGTGTTCCTTAAAGAGGTTGGAAATCTCCACAGGATCACTCACGCCGCCGACACTCACAGGAAGACTCGCCCTACTCCGCAACTTATTCGTGCTCTTCCAGAAACCATCAACGTTTTGAATGATGTGAGGCTAGAATGTCCATACACGCTGATGAAATGATGAAATAACACGCCGATGAAATATCAAGTATCTACTTATTATGGTTCAAAAGAGACAAACGGACGGATATACCGCTGGATATGACACGCGGCGGTGTCTTACCATAATCTTTCCTTGTTGTTATATTTAATAGTTACATTAGCTAGTTACATTTTAATATTATACTTTTGTGTTCAACTGTAAAATGGCCATCGAGAACGCGTAATGAATAAAACTGGTGCTTATAGCACATTACTTTTACCTAGTTTAAGCCCAGTTGTACTTTCTTCAGTATCTTGCCACTTTCTTGAATAATTTCCTTGTTTTTTTTTTCCCTGTAAATTAGGTTAAGTATTGGCTTAATAAATATTCTTATTCTTCGCATAGGATTCCGTTTGGTACTTCTTATGGCCAAATAATCACACGCTACTTAATTTTAAAATGCCATTATGTCACAGTCACTTTGGCATAAAGTGATAGAGACTGCACGAGACTCGACGTCATCTAAAAAACAGAACTGTCCGTGTGCAGTCCGACACCAAAACATAAATTGACAAAACCCTACATCAAGAAATCAGCTTTAATTTGTTACTCGAATGCACAAAGGAAACATTTTTAATTAGCACCAACATTAAAAAGTACCATAAACGCGTTCGTATTCCTGAACACGTAATGTCAAAGTGTAGACAAAATTGTTACGGCGAGAGGCGCCGTGCCTGGCATGCTTCTGACGGAGTAACTTTCATACAATATTATTATAACCGGAGGACGCGGCTTACCTGAGCCGAGCGATACGCTGCGATATTTTACTGCAAAGGGTTGTATTGGATATGGTGTATTTTTAAATATATCTTGATTTTATTTTTGTGATAATATTTATTTATTTTATAAAGGTTTATGGCTTATTATGTTTTATTTTGCATGTGCATCTTCTACCACTTTGTGCCCTTGTCCCGTATTATGTTAGTTGGGGTCGTCACACAATGATTTTCTTTTTATTGTCTTCTGTTAACGTTATCATTCCTTCTCATTTGATTCCTATCATCCTTCATACAGTCCATACATCTTTCCTGTCTTAGATCTTCCTCTACATCTCCGTCTATCAACAATTATATTCAGAACTCTTTTATAGTTGCTGTATTCATTTCATTACACACGCCCATACCAAGACAAACGATTCCTTTTTAATATTTCTATTAGTGGCACCAGTTTCTAATTCTTTTGTTTTTTTTTGCCACTTTCAGATTTTTCTGTCACTTTCGCCATTTTCGAATTCTTTTATCACTTTCGCCACATTTATTTTATTTAGTCACTGACGCCACTTTGACATTCATCTGTCAGCGCCACTATAACATTATTTTGTCACTGACGCCACTTTTACATTCTTCTGTCACTGGCGCCACTTTCGATTGGACACAAAGATAGTGTACATTCATAACAGGTGTAATTTTATATAAATGTTATGATAGCCTGCCTTTTACCATCTTTTCCTTACTACTGTGCAAACATTATTCTGACAGTTGCATTTGAACATTTCATTTTTATGTTTGCTGAAATTCTCTTGTAGGTATTATTTGGTTCACGATGCAGTATTATTATAAAAACTAAAGACATGTTAAACTCCTTATGCGAACGGTTGTATTTCGGTCTTATTTACTGAAAACGGTACCAAAGAAACCTGTATTTTTAAATTTCTATTTTACGTTCGTGAAGTAAGTCTGTTATTATTACGTCAACTTTCGCACACAACGGTGTAACTTTGACACAATATTATTATACTTGAACAGCTTCGCCTCACATACGAACTCTTGTACCTACGTACCGTGCCTTATTTACAGCGCAGCGTTTATCAAGGTGTCGTATTTTCAATTTCTGTTATTACGCAAAAATGTTTACAATAGTGTTCATACACAGTCCCCTTTTTATCATTCTACAATTTCTATGTTTGGACTGAGGTAGCTTCTAATAAAATCTACAAATAAAAATAGACTGTAAAGAAATATTATATTATTTTAAGGCAAATTATTTTGTAAAGCTTTGTGCCATCCACTGTTAAGTAAATCCATCCTTTTGTTCCATGTTCATTATTATATCGTACAGTTATTGGTAGAATAGCTTACCAACCTCTCAATCGAATAGGGGATCTCAAATACCAAGGTTTCTTAGAACCCTCACAATAGGTGTCATGGAGTACTGTTCTCTGCATTAAGTGCTTGACCCAATCACTTAACGAGAGCCTCTCAAGGCGTTTATCGTCCCTCGTCGCTAATAGGATATCACACCTTATTAGATTGTTTTATGCATACTGGTTATTGCCTTTATTTGCATTCTGTATATTTGCTTAAAATTACTGTACCTAAATATTTAGAGACCTCGAATTAATCTGACTGGTTACGTGTAGAATGTTATTTTTAACCAATTTACTAAATAAATATAATATATCGCTTAAATTGAGTTTGTTAATATGTTCAGAGATGAATACAAGAAAATAGAAATAACTTGAAATAACCTACCATTACAGCCTGCATTTTGTCTTGAATAGACAGATTTCAAAAACAGCTCCATCTAGACATTGTTTAAAGTTGCAAACAATCGTTCTAGCATAATGGCATAAAAGACAAGGCAATTTAATGACAAAACATATGTCATTCAGTGTCTTGTCTAAGTTGTGCAAAAAACGATTAATTCTACAAGATTCTTCTAAAAGTACCTAGTAGCTACAAGTTTTTTTTGTAACCTAATAAACTCGTAAACGCACTGAATTCAAGTGAACGCCAAATGACACAATTGGACACTGAAGTGTTTGGCCAACGTTCTTTGGCCGAATTTTTCACAAGACCTTAAACCATTATCACCGAGCCATTTTCCCTAACCTTTCAAGAATCCAAGCCTGGTTATGTAAATGACAAAACATTTTACGCGAGTCAAAGCTCTGTATGATATTTTGGGTGGAACGGAGTGTCTTTCATAGCCATGCGGGCATTAAACGTAAACATTTTGCTTGCCCGCTATATAAGTAGATACTTCCAATTTATTACGCTTATAACTTGTATACGGAAAACTTTTGTTGTACGAGGTAACCCTTAGCGTAGTTTTGTTTTGTCTGTTCTCGTTATCTTCGCGATGAGATAAGTAAGTAAGTACATATCACAGGGTTGTACAAAACACAGTGTAGTTTCTCGTGCAGCTTATGTTGAGGAAAAGTTCAATATATTAACGGAACTATTAAGAAATGTTATATGTTTTTACTTGTTGTATAAATTGGTTATTGATTACGAAGGCTTTTTGCTCATTGGTTGTGAACATAATAGGCAGTTATTTGTCTGTTTTCTGTTACTTTAATGTAGTTTATGACAGACAAGTATAGACCGACAATTGTTATTGTAAATGTGAAGGGCAGCCATGTCTTTGTTCATTATTTCGCCGCGATAGTGTGCTAGTCTATAAATTAAGGCCTTGCCACAGCGTAGAAATATCACTATCTATCTTTATCAATCAGTGGGTCGATCTAGGCAAGAGCCATCTTTGGCGCTTTTGATTGAGTTTAGTTACACTATCCTTTGTCATAGCCTACTGAGTTCTGTAGCAGAGCAAAGTAAGGCTAGATATAGGTCAGGGCTACAGTGTTGGAACCTTTTGACCGCTATACTTAGTCATGTTTAGATGACAAACCAAAATGTGCTTTACGCCAAGGTCACGACTACATGACAGACTTCTATACATACCTAATTCCATAGATTATGGAATTTAGCTTGGCGTTGAGGGCACGTTTTAGCTTTTTTGACGTGGTGATGTGGTTTTGGCGTGGTGTGAAGGTTAAGACTGCGCCGAGCAAAATAAGTCAAAACAGTCGTCACTGTTAAAGTAATATAATCAATACCTTTACCATAATTACCATAAAAAATATGTAATGAATACCACAATGAATGTGTTAACAGAATATGGTTGGCAAAAAATAAGAATACTGTTTAATTTAATAAACAAAAATACGTAAAGTTGTACAAAAATCTTTAAAAAAATCTCGTATTTAGTCGAGTTTTGAAAGTAAACAAAAATTCTTATTAATCTTTAATATTCATACTACAATTTGTAGTTTTTACATTTTCGAAATGTCGCTTAGTTATTTTATTATTAATTTTTCGCGCTGTTTTGAATCATACGCAACGTATGTATGTATGATTCAAAACAGCGCGTCAATTAAAACAAAATTAATAATAAAATAACTAAGCGACATTTCGAAAATGTAAAAACTACAAATTGTAGTATGAATATTAAAGATTAATATGAATTCAAGTTTGTGAAAAAAAAATACAGTTTACTATCAAAACTCAACTAAATACTAGATTTTTTTAAAGATTTTTGCACAACTTTCCGTATTTTTTTTTATTAAATTAAACAGAATTCTTATTTTTTGCCAACCATAATCTGTTAACACATTCATTGTGGTATTTATTACATATTTTTTATGGTAATTATGGTAAAGGTATTGATTATATTACTTTAACAATGACAACTGTTTTGACTTATTTTGCTAGGCGCAGTCTTAAAGAACGTCCATTATGCTTCAGCGATGAACCTGCGATCAGCAGTGTTATCTTGTAAAACTGTTCCTCTTTGAGTTTAGGTGAAATGAGGTTGCGGTGATCTATTAATTCCAGCGGCTCACTTCAAGGTTACCTAACTTCACAGAAGTATATTTATGCAGAATATACCGTAACCAGAATAGAAAGTATTTTTTTGCAGAGAGAAGCAAAATTCTTCTGTAAATGTATTAACGTACACAGACTGCACCTCTGTGTACGTTTATTCAATTACAGAAGAATTTTGCTTCTCTCTGATAGTAGGGAACTATCTATGTTTAGCAATATTTTGAAAATCCGAAAACGTACCGTACAATATAAGATCAAACAAAAAACGCCGATAATTTTTATTATTTTATTATTTGTTCTTAAAGCAGTTTTAGTAATAAGTATACATTATCTGTGAAAATGTGAAAGTGTTAACCTATTACGGTTCGAAAGATGAGAAACGACAGCCCTGTGATAGACGGACGGACATACAAACAATGTAGTCCTAGTAATAGGCTCCTATTTGGCACCCTCAGGGTGCAGAACCACTATTATCTCTCCATTGTCACTATTGTCTCTCAGACTGCACTACTATCGGCTTATTGACAATCTGGACTCAATATATTCGGACACAGTGTCCGAATATATTGATTTTTTTCACTTATGATTCGGACATCAATAAAAAGCTCTTTTGTACAGTCAGATAAAAAACTTACTACGTTAAAATACGGTTAAAAACTATTTTTTACAACTATAGGCTGGGTGGAGGACGGATTTCGTTCATTGGAAGTTTTTTATCTGACTGTACAAAATAGCTTTTTTATTGGTATCCGAATCATTCGTAAAAAACACTGTGTCTGAATAGATTGTGTCCAAATCGTCAGCAAGTATTAACCACCTGACAGACACACAAAACTGACACTTATTAAGTTATTTACCTTTTGCGGCAGGTGACATAACACCGCCGACGTACAGAGTACCTACCGATGGAATTTTGTTAAGTTGTGCGAGGAATGCACGCGCTTGCCAAAGGGAGGCGCGGAATGTTACCGCGACATCTTCATGAAGAGACAACTTTCAAATGTTCTACGTTGCTGTTTATGTTAGTGTAAAGCGTTTTACAACTACATAGTTGTGTTGCAGAATTTTGAGCGCGATAGTTGCTTTGAATACGCTTTTTGACTTGAAATTCTGTGTTCTGGTGTAGGGAATAGAATAGAATATTCGTTTGTTTGCATAAAATGTAAGTAGGTGTTACTGTTTGTTTGTATTGTAAATAAAGAATCCTTGTACAGTCGAACAAGCTATTTGGTATACAGGCAAAAATATTCATCTTTCTACTACAATAACAATATTTAATTTATTTGCTTTATATTGAGCATGTAGGTTGCTACAAAGAATACCTACGTACTCGAGTTAAAAAAATAAAATAAAATAAAATATTGTGTGTGTAGTAGAAAGATGAATATTTTTGCCTGTATACCAAATAGCTTGTTCGACTGTACAGTCAGAAACAAAAGTAGATTAACACTATTACATTTTTATATTCTCCAAAAAGTCACAAAAACGATTACAATTTAAGTAGTACTTTACAGTATTTCAGGTCATAGTAAAGAGTTTATTTTATCTTGATTTTCTATCTTGTCCGTATTTACTTCTGCTCTAGAATTATGATTAAAAAATCTGAAGTGTTAATCGACTTTCGTTGCTGACCGTACACCTTCCCATTTCGACAGGTAAACAATAAATAATTTACATAGATAAACATACTGATAACTGCACCAATTTAAAATTTTAAAATGCACGTCGATAAAATAAGGCTACAATACACTTTTATTTTAATTGTTAACTTCTATCTTAACAATACTAATGTCTTAAATAGTTACAGGTACTAAAGCTGTTTTAATGTTCAGAAGCCAAATATTGGTCGTTTGTCATTGTTTAATTATTGTGTCTCTTAATTAGACAGTTGAGCTCTTAAGGAGTTGTTTTTTTTTGTGTAAGTGTTTTGTATCACTTCACTGTCACTATCATCATCACTACATATAATAAATTAAAATTGAGCTTGGGTTCATTCGGGCTGATCTCTGAAACTAGTGTACCGATTCTGTAAATTATTTCGGTAATAAGAAGCTTTGTTATCGCTGAAAGCTATAGGCTAGCTAATTTTTTATCTAAAAAAAATAGGGACCCGCTAGAAACTACGCGAGCAATGTCGCGTTATTTAGGATAATGTAGTAAAG
The DNA here is from genome assembly GCA_947361185.1 of Charanyca ferruginea. NCBI lineage: Eukaryota > Metazoa > Arthropoda > Insecta > Lepidoptera > Noctuidae > Charanyca > Charanyca ferruginea. The sequence goes on along the minus strand of OX376073.1, from coordinate 12,076,726 downwards.
CTAATGACTATAATTCCATAATTCAAAATCAGAGTCAAATCATAAATTTTTTTGAACATTAAAAGGCACTTTTGAACGTTATAATGAGAAAATTTGATTATAGTTGCCGCTTGTAAAAGGTAGTTTTGTATGGAGAAGAATATAGCATACTTAGCTTTTTAGAAGAAGTAACACCGTCGAGTAATGTTCAGAATGATATTTATTGTGACTCATAGCTTTATCAGTTTGTTCTTTACATTCAGTTGTGTGTCTACTTTAAATTGTAATTTATTGCCCAACACGTATTTTAGTTTTTAATTTAATGTTTAAGTAAAAGCTTAGCTAAACCAATGGTTAGTTTCGTGCATAATGAGGAGAGACATTTATGGTTCCAACAAAGAAATCTCTGTCTTTTAAGATTCCAAAATGTTCTCTTATATAACCTCGGCATTTTAGCTTCTAGATAACACAACAAAAAAAACTACCTACATAGCTATTTTTCATCTGAACTTTTCATTGTTTATGATATCAACAACAGAGCATTTGGAAAATTCTTTTTACTATTATTATACGTTGATATCTCTGTACAAAAGAGACTGCTCACTTTAAGTCTCCTCGTATTTGCTTAGGGTCGCTATTACTCCGGCGCAAGCGAAAAGGCTTTTTATTTACACAAACTGCTACTAACACCATTTAAGAGTTTAAGTAAAGAATCAAGTTACTAGCGCATCTTAGATCTGAAAATGTTGACATAGTTGGCACTTTTAACACTAATTATGCTTCAACAAATTGCTCAGTTGACTTTCAATTAGTGAACAAAATGAATTTTAAATAGTTTAATTTGTTCTTTTTTAAACATGTTTACCATTTAAGGTTTTAAACTAATAATATAATTTAACTTGAATTAGGTTAAACTTGTACCTATCTCAGGTATCTTAAGTACAAATTTTATTTCATAAATATTCCCTTAAATTATTACAAAATAAGTAATACCTAATCACCGTAATTGCACAAGGCGGATTGGCGATTTCAAACTTACATTAATTATGATACCAGGTTTCCTTGCGATGCTTTCCTTCACTAATGTCAGTGGTATCCAAGATAAACTTAGAAAGTACATATGTATTGAAAAATTCACTTTGATTTTCTACTAACACTAATGGATAGGCACTGCCACTAATGCTACTGTATCTCTTGCGTAGTGTATTGCTTGGCGAAGAGGGAACTTAGACTTATTTGGTCAGGGTAGGGCCTTAATCTATTTTTATATTTACATTCTTTTAGAAGGGTATAATAAAAATACAATCTTTAGGTCTTTATAATAGGTTTATACATGGGTATGTATATGCCACAGTCAAAACTGCTTTTGACTACAAAAATCAGTCAAAACTACTTTTGAACGGTTTAAAGGAGACGGATACGCTTTCATACAATCTTGGGCCAGGATGTAAAAAGATGAAATTGGTGTCAATTGATAGCTAGTATATTATCAAACCATCACTGAAAATTTTGCGGATTTTGGCAATAAGAGATCTGAGTTAAAAGGGATTTAGTAAAAGTGAGGTTATGTATCAATCTGTATTTAGCAGCTGATTTTTCAAGTGGGATTGTCATTTTGTTATTTATATAGAATGTTAATTATATTTGTAGAGTGGGAGGAAGTTAGGAAACAGATTTCAAAATAATAGGTAAGAAGATAATGTTAAAAATAAAGATCAATTTTTATTAATCTTCTATTATAATTAGAATGTCATCTAGCAACTGTGCAGGTAGTACTATATTATCTTGCCTAGCCCTATTACCCCAATTAAGATACCATATTATTGACATTACATGGGCGCAGCAGCTTGCAGTCCGTTTGCCGACGGTGCAGTTGCAATAGGTAATGTTTTAGCATTGCTTCGCTACCTCTGCGAGAACTGTTGACTAAAATCTAAATAAAATAAGCTTGCTTGAGAAAAAGTTGATGGGCCAGCGACCACATGGATAGCAGCTCTGTCTGCTCTGCAGTCACCCAACAAGTATGATAAATGCGACTGGCTACTTCTATCTGCAACAAACAATTATTGTCTTATTCATTTAAATATTACATAAAAACTATTTGACTAACAACAAAATCATATTTTATGCTACGCATATAAACTAATTCAACATACAGCTCCGGGATTAATCCAGTTTTCAATAACATTATAAATTCTCATTTCACGAGGTAAGCTGGTGTGAAGCAAATGGCTGAGCCGGTGTGATGCAAGTGAACATCCACATTGGAGACAAAGACTACGGTTTCCAAGATGTCTAGGCTTACCAATAGGTTGTCTTTGAGCCTAGTCCCAGCAAACTTGGCAAACATGGTCACTGATGTTTACCTGAAAGATAGATAATAGATGGGTAGTTTTTAATATCAGATATCATGGTTACTTTAAAAAACCTACCTCTGTCCGATAGTTACTTTTTATTTTATAAATTATAAGTTGACATTTAAACAAAGCACATAATTAGACCTCCGGGGTCTATCCTATCATGCTTTGGCTTGAGATTTGTCAATGCACTACTAACAGTTAAAATCGAGTTAATGCAATGTTATTTTAGCTTACGCTTTACGTTTTCACTCTAATGTATACAGGTATTTGGTTTGATAATTTGGATATTGTTTGTTTACTTGTGTAATGTATCTTCGTGTGCCTTTTAAATGTTTACCTAAATACTTAATTCTTGTTCTGTAAGTGTTATGTTGAAAGAAAACATCGTGAAAATTGCAAGCCAGCATGGTAGACGCTAGTGAGCTAAAAACAGGAAGTGAGTAATACTTACAGATTGTGGTGCACGCCACTGACGAATTACTGCTAATATCATTTCGTCATCTAAAGCTCCATGACTTAATGTATTACAGCGACTACTCGCTTGCCACAATTTACACAACGATCCATGGTGTCAATATCCAATCGTTAGGCCAGTCGTAGAATCCAAAATAACAAGTCCAAGTCCAATCCAATGTTACAGCGGAGTTCTCCGTGTCCGGTATGGTAGAAAGGGTCGTACAAGAAGCAAGATCGGAAATCCGTAGATAAAAAGCCTAGGGGTCTAGGAAAATATCTATAAAATTTGGGATGAAACACACAAAACGCACACACTAACTAAACGATATGAAACGACTGTCATGGAATGTCATATCATGTCAGCACAGACTAAAAATGTAATAATCGATTAACAAACGGGAATCGATTTTATGATTTTATTTTAAAAAGATTTTGTTTTTCTTTATTATGTACATATTTATTTTATTTAAACCATATAAAACGTTAATTTTAATAGATTTAATTATTGTGATTGAATTATACATCTGGTAAAAGCATTTTTTTTAATAGTATGAACTTTGACACGTTACTCGATTATAATTTAATCGATGTTTCTTTTTACTCGTCACACCAACTTAATTTTTGGATTTCTTATTATCCTGATTGTAGATTGGGCTTATTTTTCAGATTTTGAAACAGAAAAATAAAACCCTTTTTTTAAACTATCCCTCATCTTATTACTATTTGGCCCAGAAATCTCCGTCTCCTTTATCCTTAATATTTAGAAACCCATTAGGTTGGTAGGTTTTTTTTTGTGCTCTTTTAGAACTTTGGTTTTGTAGTGATGCTTATAACTAAAGCGTTCCGTATTTATGATTTTGTAACGCAAACGCGTTTTATCTTAATAAGGGTTTTGACTGAACCCAGTCAAATGTACTTATAATTGGTTAAGAGTTTTGACTGTAACATATAGACCTTGTCGATTTTTTTTTTATTGTGACATGTAATTTCTGTACTGAGCCGATTACAAAAAATCTTTCATTGATAGAAAGCTACGTTATTGCTAAGCGTCATAGAATATGTCTTATAGTATATATATTATTCTTCTACGCGCAGGAAATCGCGTGCAGAAGCCAGAAATCAGTCCATATTAGGCATCACTTTTATTACAGCCATAAATATTTTATTGGTTACTCTTCTTTACATTGAAGTCACATTAGTAGCCGTACTCATTCCACAGTTCGTCATATCGTTATATTATAAGAGCCATTGTCTCTAACAATATACGTATGGTGTATAATTTATCGGGCAATTATAATATTTCCATCAACACAATAAATACACACAACGGCTTTACCGGTCATCATTCATGGACGGTCGGTTTCAGGCAATTAAATAAATATTGACCTACTAATTGTTTTTGCGGCATTGATGGGAAGCTGTGTTGACAGAGGCTGTGATGGACGACCGGGTTTTTTGTAATCCTACCCCTTTCACGCCCCTCCCAAAGATCACATTTCAAAACAGTCAAGTGGCCACTATACAAAAATAAAGCGTTTTCCTATCAATCAAACAAATTACAAACTTCCAAACTTTGCCGTTCAAATAAAACTGAGTCGCAATTTAAATCCGTTTTAATAGCAAATACTTTGCATAACTTAAACAAAAGCAATTTCGTAATTACAAATCAATACGCAGCAGTTCATAAGTCCGTCGGATTGTATTAAATTGTGAGTATTTAACGATTCGGAGGGACTCTAAATTTAATGTAGGTACCTAGGCTGTTACGTACCTACTTCGAGGGGAAGTCTATACACGAGCATATAAATAAGCCTTCAGCCGGCTGTTAGCGACGAAGGGTATTTTCAATATGGGTAATTTCGCCTGGAACACAAATACTTTAGCAGCTTTATTGCATACTCGAGGATTAACTCGGTATATGAGCGTTGAAAAACGAGAGCTTCTGGCTTCCAGTTACATACAAAAACTCCTGGTATTTTATCTTAATTACTTAGAAATCTTTGTGAGAGAAAATCCCTACCCTTATGTTGTCCATCGTCGCGTAACTTTATGAGCGGATTACTTTTATGACCGGGATTAAAGTCCCGTTTGCGAAATGTTTACAGCGTTGAACTCCGTGCCCAGTGCACGATAGATGCTCTCCCACTACGGGGCACGATTTTAAAACGACCGGTATAAAACATAAAGAAATCCTTTGAGATTTTCAGAAGAGCAAAGAGTTTCGGGCGATGCAAAATAATAATGAAATTCGCGAAGTAGAAGAATCTTCACAATTATAAAGTTTATAATTAATCGTTGGTCCACCTCATAGGATAATTTAAGGTATTTTCATAACGAAAGCTTTGCAATTTAACAGGTAAGCAAAAAGGCTTCCTGGTATTTGTAAAGGTCAGCGGCGGAATTACGATGGATTTGTGAAGTAAATCAGGAAAAAAGGTTTGATACCACAAGAGGAATAAAAAATAGGCCCGAGTGTTGTTTGTTGTTCATTTGCGTGCTTTTATTTGCGCAACGTTTATGTATTACGTAACCACAAAATTGTATCATTATCGTTTCTCTTGCAAATGTGACACGAATGTTGGGATTTCGTATTTTTATTTCGATTTCGTATAGAGCGTTCACAGAATATTAAAGACGTAAAAATATGTAGTGGGTATATGAAAAAGGTCCACAACACAAATGAAGCCGTTACCTCGGTAGGTATACTCCGGCGACAGCACAGAATCCCGCCGCTGCTAAGGAGCTTCATTCTTGGCACCATAAACACATTCTTCGACACATAGTTGCCTCGTGATGTCGCAACTAAGGCCCGCCGTAACAAACACTTAGTAATACGCCGACGAAGGAATTTGAGACGCTCCGAGGAATCCTTCCTTGTAAAATGTGAACCTATTGTGCATGTTATACAATTATTTCACCTTCAATATAAAGCCGAGGCTTTAAAGCAGCCGCCTAAAATTCATGCGCTTCTAAATATTGTGGCGTAGCTTAGCTTCCTATACGGGATTTACGATGCTCACAGGATTATACGTAAGCTCATTGAAATATTGTCTTAAACCATGTTTACTAGGAATAGGCATAGTTCAGTTACAGTTTCTGGTGTTCCGCAGATATTGTAGTGCTGCTTGTATTCAACTCAGTATACATGTAAACTCTCGCTAACCGGATAACGTGCCAAGGCTCGTTGGAAGTAAAATAAATAATACATAAAAGGAAAGTAAGTAGAAAGCTAGAGAGAAGAATCAACAAGTGAATTATTTCTTAGCCGAAAAATCGGCAGGCGTTACTCAGCATTCTTTTGTTGTGTCGGGCTACAGGTGCGAGCTCAACCAAAGTATTTGCTTTTTCATAAGGGTTTGCCACTCTACAACTGAATATGGTGAAAGCCGTCTCGAGAATACATCAATATTTATAGTGTCTAAAGAGATTTTCTCTTATTATACAAAGTTTTCCCTTTCACGTTTATTCTAACGTTGCGGATTTGGTAACACAATACGTGGAAAGTTTTTTATTCCGACAAGAGATTTATATTTGTGGTAGCTACTTACGCATTGAGTCGTAAATGCAGCGGTATAAAAGCCAGGGGTTCGGGTCAAGGGGGGGGGGAGGGGGGTAAAAAAATAGGCGATAAAGTGACGGGTGTCGTCCATCATGGTGAGTGTCAGCTGGGCGGCTTTAGCTTCAAATAATTGGTTGAACGCATCGAGTTTCCACGAGCTAATCGTCGCTGGCCGGAAAAACGGGCATCGTCCGGCAAAGGCTTCCCGTGCAAATGTTTGCACAACCAATCTCGTGTAAACCTTAAACCTGGGAGACCTATAAAAAACGTGTGGTCGCCATACGATTATGAACTTCGCTTTATGACGTAACCGTGCAAGTTGGTTTATGATATCATATTAGTAAAATATTACCAAAGTATTAATCCGCTTTTAACCCAATTACTTGGAGCCAAGAACTAATTGCCACATACGAGAGCCTTAAATAGGTCAGTAGTTTCAATTGCTGTCAAACGCTCTGCATACCAATTAAGCTTCCAATTAACTAACCGAATTATAATGATAATCAATCAGGTGTGCACCTACCTGCATAATACAACCAGTGTCTGTGTACACAATACCAACGTGTGTCAAGAACCTTTTTTTGTTTTATTTACAAGGTAGAAGCTAGGTATATACACAAGAAGGAAAATAATGAGAAACGCCAGTAACATTGACCTGTAGTGACGTGTAATAATGGGTAACAGTTTGATCACGTCCAAGTTACTTGTCCGTCTCACTGATCGCATCCCGACTCGCGCCACACGTCAAGACCTCACTCAGCTGAGATGTTTCACCAAGGAAACAAATGACTCACTTACCTGTTGATGCCTAACCTACGAAGCGGAACGAGGCTTTGAATCTAAAACTCGAAACGATACGACTACGTGACTTGCGTAGTTACCTCTAGTGACAATGTATTTTTATTGCTGAGATAAAAATAGAATGAAAACGCTTTTAGATAACATTTAGCGCTGGCAGATTTACATATTCTAGTTAATCTGCGAATAAATAGTACTGTTAGCTGCGATAACAATAGATTAGGTACCTACGCTCACTGCTTTAAAATAGAATCTACGTTAGGTGGCTTAATGCTCATAAAACAATAGTAGCCAGAATTTCGCAGGGATTGATTTCGGGCAGAGCATAGTTATGAATTTTGTTTTTTTTTTTAATATAGTTTCTAATAATAAATGACAAACTTTCAAAATAAAATAATTCCATAAATTAAAAACGTTCAAAATCTATTAGTAATCTCATCTCAACGATAATCTAATCCATACTTAATCTATATTCCATACTTTATATACTTTATTAATATTATAAATGCGAAAGTAACTCTGTCTGTTACGCTTTCACGATGAAACGGCTGAACCGATTTTGATGAAATTTGGTATGAAGATAGCTTGAACTCCAGGAATGGACATAGGCTACTTTTTAATCAGCGACTTCGTCTGTATCCACTATAACTGACATTCACGCGGACGAAGTCGTGGGCAAAAGCTAGTATTATATATTATACAGGGTGTCCCACGGATATGCCACATGGAGGGAAAGTACCTACCTTGAATATTGTCGATGGAACATTCTACTGAAAGAAGACTTTATTTGAATTTAAAAAACAATTTAAACTGCATTCATAGATATTTAAATAATTACATGGTTGAACCGGGAATCGAATCTCGTTACACGAGAAAAATAATCCTGTAGCTTTATCATACCGATCGAAAGGCTTCATCATAAGGATTATTTTTTGCTAAATAACATAGTATCAGAAATAAAAGGAAGACCATGAATTTTAACATTCTCGCAAGGGTGACGCTAGTGTAAATTCGAATTATCAACCGAGTTTTTAGATTTCCAATCAAGAAACTCACAGCGGATTCAGATTCGAGGTTTAGAATGAGGTCTTACAGAATCACACCCCTGATTACTCGTATGTTCTAATGCACAATAATTCGTAGATACTTTTCAAGTGATGCCGTATAATAAGTCTGTGGGTCAGTTATTCTCAGCGGGTGTACAGCGACCTGCGTGTCCAATATAACAATGCACTCAGGGTACTGTTGGGGCTGCCATGGTGTTGCTGTGCACCAGGGATGTTTGCTGAGGTGCGGGTTTCGCCGCTATCATTAGAAAAAGATGCGCCTCCTTGCTCACTCGCGTTCGTAGCAGTACCAACACTATACTGGGTGTTTTTGCAGATCGGTGGGAGTCCGCCATTTTGCAAAGATGGATGCGAAGATGGATTTCATGTCGCGGTTTTTGTGCGCTGTGTTGATATACTTACTAACATTCGTTTTTAAGCAAATTGTTACTAACATGAATATGAACCTGGTCTGAAATAAATGTTTAATTTTATTATTATAATACCTGGAAATTTAAACACCGAACTATAAAAGCCAGGACTTATAGTCATAGACTGATTGCCGTAGCCTACTGCTATTCATTACACATAACACATTGTGTATTCAGCGACAACAGTATTACATACACTTATATTTATTTATAATGTGAGGTCACGCGCTTCCCGGATGTAAATCTCGGAGCCACTCGGTTCGCGGGCTGCACCACGAATTTACATAATTCATGTGACACGAAACTGTCTCCAAGAATTTACACTGCGGAGAAAAGAGATAGAAAACGTACCTAACATTATATGCTTACATACCTTCCATGAAAGCCGGACATTAGAATGTGTTGGAAATATCAGCAAAACCGGTCAAGTCAAACACGTATAGTATAAAGGGTTCCGTGCCACCGTAAAGTTAATATTAAGATCGAGCAAAAACACCGAAAAAGAAAACGTTTCTTGTATGGGGATCCCCTTTTATTATTACCTTTGTTTTATTTTATACCAAATCTTTATCTTTATAGGTACCAAATTTAATCAATTTCGCGTGCTTTTGAGTTTTCGTCGTGAAAACGTACCTAGCAGACAGAGTTACTTTCGCATTTATAATATTGGTATGGAAGTATGGATTGTTCTACAAGTAGCGGCCACAATAATACACATTTTATGAAAATTTTAATTCTCTATCTATTACAGTTCAATAGATGCCCTGTGACTGACAGACACAAAGACGGGCGATAACCGAGAGCAATAGGGTTCCATTTAGACTGTTTCGGTACAGAACCCTTAAAATGTAACAAGAACTGAATCTATTCACAGTAAGTTTAGAATGGCAGGAAGTTGAAATTATATCTGCGAATATTCGCAAGAGGAATGCATCGTATTTAGTTGCGTTCAGTCGTGCAACTCGCGAGGAATTCTGTAAAGTCTGTGTGTCACTGGTTCCCTTCAAGATTCGGAGACGCGGACAATACATACTGGTGCATCGCATTCTTCTATAAACTTTATTGCTACTTAAACTATTTTATATATAAAAGTCTGTTTAGCATTAAAAATATGGCTTTTATGTTCACTAGAATTGAATTTGTCTTTGGAAATGTAATTTCCTGTTTATTTATGTAATAATAATAATAATATGTGGAGACATTTTTCACACACGGCCATCTGACCCCAAACTAGGGAGACCCTGTACTATGGGTGTCAGGCAGCTGATATACATACACAAATACATTTTTTTTTTGTAAATACATACATATATAGATAAACAACACCCAGACACAAGGCAAACACAAATGCTCATCACACAAATGTTTACCCTGGGCGGGAATCGAACCCGCAACACGCTGCGCAGCAGTCGATCGCTGTGCCACTGCGCCAACCGTGTCGTCAAATGTTAAATGTTATATGTTTTTCTTTATTTGAGGACTAGCTTTTGCCCGCGACTTCGTCCGCGTGAATATCGATTATCGCGGATGCAGATGAAGTTGCGGATTAAAAAGTAGCTCAGTTGTTAGAAGTAGCTTTTCCAGAGTTCAAGCTATATTCATATCAAATTTCATTAAAGTCGGTTCAGGCGTGAAATCGTAACAGGCAGAGTTACTTTCGCATATATTTTTAGTAAGTATGGATTACAAACCAGAGATACATAAAATTATCTTCTACAAAATATAAACTTACAAAAGTTATTTCTTGTAACTACTTTCTATTAGTACCTTCCATAAATAATATTTATGAATTAACCGCTAACGTATAACTAAACTAAACACTAAAATTTAACAGCAGCACAAAGGCTGACTGTTACGCAACGATGTAACTACATACACATTTTAAATTGCGTAATGGTACTTCCATTCACGCCACGCCTGCGAGAACGCAAACATAAACAGACACACTGTCATTGATTTAATCTATCAACCACCTTATTAGATTATTAATATATAATGCACACTCAATTACAGGTACCCAGAGTATACATGCTCTTAATACATACAATGACTAAATTTGAAAAATATTTTTTCTCTAATATATAAAATTCTCGTGTCACAGTTTTCGTTCCCGTACTGCTCCGAAACGGCTTGACCGATTCTGATGAAATTTTTTGTGCATATTGGGTAGGTCTGAGAATAGGCCAACATCTATTTTTCATCCCCTTTTTTCACCCCTTTTTCATCCCCCAAGATCGGGACAGGACAACGTCTGTTGGGTCAGCTAGTAAATAATAAAAATCGACTTGCTTTTATCAAAGACACATCATCTTCCTGCCCTTGTCCCATATTTTCTTTTTCTATTCCGCCTTGTCAATCGTCACGCTATCACTGACTTGTTTTTCATTTCATTCTTCACAAAATCCATTCAGCTTTTCCTTGGCTTTTCTCTCTCTCTCTCTCCATTCATCAATATTTATGTTTATAACTGTTATGGTCACGTGTGTTAAATATTTAAATTTTTAAATCATCCTCCTTTCAACAAAACTCAACATCAACCTCACATCATCGTAAAAGTCCAGGGCCGCGTTAAAAAAAAAAAAAAAAAGTAAAATTGCTCTTTGTCTTTTACCATCAAAGGGGTGTTGTTTAAGGCACAAAAATATCCAAGTGGCGATTTTCGGCGTCTACCTGGCCCACGAATACCGAGGTCGGGGGTAACGCGGGGAATTTTGTCAAAGTCACTTCGCCGAGCCCAGGAATGGGGACAATACGTCTTCATGCAACATTCACGGACCTCTGACCTTACATTATTAGAATCGGGGAAGGAACTATAGGAATACAAACTATGAGATTCCTATTTTCAAAATTCCAAAAGACCTATCCGTTCCTTATTTTCCTGCCAGCTGTAAATTGAAGTCAGTTAATCTGTTGTTAGAGAATGGACTTGCGTAAATGATGTCTTAGGTGCTATTGTGCTTAGAACTGGAGATAAACGATGCAATATGATGTTACAATGCAGCGGTGTTCTCTATTAACCAATGTGCCGAGGTTTAGCCATTTAGGTTAGCATCTGTTCTCCGTTAAATTAAGAATAACATTCAGTAATATGTAGTAATAAGTACACATGTGTTTTAATTATTGTGAACTTACCATTTTCTTTAATTCTTACCACAGCATAGCAATTAATCAATAACAATTCGTGTATGAAACTAGTATAATAGTCGATTGTCCTCCGCCAGCGACGTTCGTACGTTAAGCTAGTTGTTTTCTCGCGGGAGCGAGCGCCGTAATGACTGTGTTTTCCTTTGTCTGCATCGCGGACCAACTACGACTATGTCAGTAATGTCTCCGATTAATATCTGTGTCTGTTGCGTGTGACTCGAATACGTTCAAGTTTTTACAGTCCAGTACCCAGTTTAATTGACTTCAACAAATGGGTAGCATGTACCAATTTGTAGCTTGTAGCAGTGCTACGTGTTCGTAGCATTGGACGTGGCGTAGCCGCTACGCGCCCATCGGTTGTCTTGCTACGAACGGCTACGGTGCATTTAATTCAGTTAAACGAGTTTTAGTTCATCTCATTCCATTAACAACACATTTTATTCGTACGGGTTGAAATGTTATGGGAGTTTGTTAGTTTTAATGGGGCTAAATGATAGAGTTAAATGGGTCATTTTTATGAATCAGAATGTTATTAAAAGGTGAATTTATCTTGTGGGAAAATGATTTTGCATAATTTACGATAAGAGGGAAATAGTTTTTTAAATAAATCAATTGTTATAATAGCTACTATCTTTTGCCCGCGACTTCTATTAACCGAAACCTATTTTTTTATAGTAAAATATAACACATATCATTCAGGGATAACGTAGCTTTCTATGAGCGAAAAAATTTGCTGAATTAAATCAGTAGTTTCGTAGATTAGCCGAAATGAACACAAACTCAACTTACATTGTATAATATGTAGACAAGAAGAAAAAAATTATATTGCTTTGACTCAAACCTGAGTCAAAGCAATATAATTTTTTTCCGAAATCTTGAAATAATTTCCTCCATATTGGTTAAAAGTAGTTAAAAAAACACCCACTGATGACTTCATTAAAACCGCTCGTGCTATATAATGGTAATTAATTAATATTCTCACAACAAAATGAACGAGTATATTTTGCGTCGTTCATTTATATTTTAATGTAATTAAAACACAAAGTGACAGGCTGTTAAAGTCCTCTGAAGTGTGTGTGATTAAAATACAAAAAATACACGATTCATGAACTTCAAAGACACGTGTGGATAGTTTTGAGTACAAACAGATAAAGTGAAGACGAACAGAGTGTGTGAAAGATGAAAAGGCTTCAAAATTAGAGATATGCTGCTCCGATCACCAATAGCTTAGAAAGAGCAGAAGAATTTTGACACATATAAAAACAATCATCATCATTATCATCAGCCGAAAGACGTCCACTTTTACTTTTCCACTGTTGAACATAGGCCTCCCCCATAGAACGCCACAACGAGCGGCAACCTGCCGCTTGCATCCACCGGTTACCCGCGACCTTGACGATGTCGTCGGTCCATCTTGTGGGTTGGTAGACCACCAACGCTGCGTCTTCCGGGTCGTAGTCGCCACTCTAGAACATTTCATCCCCATCGGTTATGGGTTCTTCGAGAGATGTGGGCTGCCCATAAAACAACAACAATACTAAGCTACTATAGTTATAAAATAGCAATAATACCATATTATTGTCAATCATGTCTCTTCTCCTATAGAGAAGGCATGAGCATTAATCACCATGCTTGCTTAAGGCGGAGTGCCGTTTTTAGATTATATCTATACTAACATTTTAAGGTAAAAGTTTTTTGTTTGCAACAATTTTTCACACATTGAAAAAACTACTTTATTGCACAGCCACTGTGCAATAAAGTAGTTTTTTAATATTTAATAAGCTATGTTTTTTGTTACATTTGTACCACAATAGTACACACATAGGTCTAGGTTTCCTCACGATAATTTCCTACGCTGATGTCAGTGATGACCAAGGCAAACTTAGAAAGTACAATAAATGTACAAATCGTCGCTTCAAAGATCATTGGAAAAACGCTGAAAACGTCTTTCCAATAATGTATAATACACCAAATGTCCAATTTTTTACTTACGCGGTATTATTAGTTAAGCGATGAAATAGAATAGCAAAATAAAAATTTGGACAGAATTACACAAAACACGTTACAATAATAGAATTACACGTCATGATTCGAATTCACATGGCATTCCAATTTTTTACACTTTATATTTATTTTTCAACTAATAAAAACTGTGTTTGAAATTGCATAACATTCTGAAAGCCATTTGAATATTAGTTTGTAACTGAATTTGTATGAGCTTTGCATATACCTAGTCTATTTTATTAAATTACTGTTGACTACGAAAAGCAATAACAATACTTTCACTGCGTTATTAATGAATATGAAATGCCTGAAACTGTGCCTGAAAATATATGATAAAGAAAACAAATATACGCAGTAGCTACGGTTCAATGTCTAGTACTTTTTTTACAGACAACAAAATGAAATATAAAATAATGATGGATAATGGCAATTCTATGATGAAATAGGTGATGAAAAATACAATACAATTTATGTTAAGTAATTTATTTCGTTTATTGTTTAATATTATCAAATTATGCTAAATTTATAGTAGGTATTCAGCCTTTAGTGGTTTGTGTATTTATTGAGGTTTGTATAGGTATTTGTCTTGAGATTATTTGTTAAAGTCCATAATTGGCAATCTCAAGGGATAACAAATCCAATTTAATCATTATATTTCTATCAAATAAACCTTTTATAGGCACGTTTGTAATATCAGGGAATCAGTCAGAAAGTTGAAGCTAGTAGATCGTTCTAAACAGTAGGTTCCTGTAGGAGAAGAACGAGCAAGAAATTCCATGAATACCTACTCTTCCTAAATCAATAAAATTACAAATTAAGATTACATCTTTCATCTTGAAATTACGTATACAATGTGAAAACCAACAATGTATCTATGAGGCTAGGCAAATAATGTACCAACATTAAACAAAGTATCCTTTTCGACGTGCTCTTACTGTTTTCGATAATTTCCATGTAATAGAAGGCGGGCTTAAATTCCTTTAGAACTGCCAGAGTAACTCAATAAAACTTTTTACGAGGTATGACTCAAACCCAAGACTTAATCACTTGATTCATGTTAGACCAATATGTACGGTGCCACAGGTCTCGGACCTTTAATGAACATAGGTTGCCTTTATCAAATTAACGAGCGATAGGACGAGATTCTATTTTACGGAATTTGCTACGTGTTTTATGAAATTTTCCTTCAATTAAGAGCTAGGCCTTCATATACGGTGAATTTATTAATAATAAAATAATTATGAATATTACATAAAATGTCTTTGTTATTAATAACTAGTAAGAAGAATAAATAATGCCTGGATTTTCCTCTATCATCCAGATACACACACAAACTCACACACATCACCTACACTTAGGTACTAAATGACCACTTGACACTACATTCAACCTATTTTCTTTTAATTTATTTTTATTATTTTATTTGTTTTACCAATACACTATTGGTAGATTGGTATCTTACAATATTATTATGTAACGGATTTCGAGACGTGGAAATCTGGTGACCTGTCATATAAGCAGTATGTATACAGGTTTTAATTATCACTAATTGCACTAAATAGAACGCTCGCATTCTACTTAGTTTGTTTAGGTTTAGGCTTAGGTTGTTTCAAACAGTCGGTTAACGTTACATACGGACGGTTAAAAAGTTACTACGACGTGAGATGTTTAACGTACGTTAAATGTATCTAACGGGTTGTTTCATGACATAAAAATCGCGCCAGTTAAAGTTATTCAAAAAGAGATTCCATAATATTTTGATGTTTGAAGTAGCTGTTTAACAACAGAAAATTACGTTGACTGGTCGGTTATGGTAATAGTAACTATTTGACGTATTTTGTGAAACAACCCATTTTTTTGATTTGACGATAGTTAGCGCCATTTTTTACTATTACCGGTCAGTAATATATAGTTGAAGCAACGCGCCCTTAATCTCAGTATCAATTTGTCAAAAACAACATCTCTATTCACTTACATTTTTGACAAGATTTTGACACAGATTGTCGCTGAAATAAAATTGTGACCAGATTTTGATTATTTTGATTTACGAGAATTTTCTTTCAGGTTTCCTCGCAATCTATTGTTACAGTAAAGGTCCAACCACCAATAACCAATTACTTACCTACCTAATGTGACCAGAACCAATTATCATGATAACCATATTTTTTATCGGATGGGCGTTCCAAAATGTTCAGTTTGTTATTTACATTCGGTTTCTTTGGTTGTGCTTTGGTTTCCAAATGGTTTCGCTAAGTAGTGCTGTTTCACGCATCATATTTATAAACGGGAGCTGTCAGTTGATACTGGTGATCTCTTAACTTCAATGGCTTATCATCGTTGGGCGTGCAATTCCGCGAAACTAACATTTTTGAATACCGCAAATTTCGACCTTGTGTTACGAAAACTTTATGTTTTTGCGTTTTGCCCAGAGCAATATCGTAATTATGTGAGCAGATTATTTAAAGACAATTTACAGTTTTAAAAAGATTAAGTCTTGATTTAGACAGCTACAGAGTAAAAGTATAATTTTTAATTATGGTTTCTTAAAGCGAAGACAATTCTTTCATATCGTTTTACGAAAATAGACGTCAGAGTTAACTTTCAGGACGAATACAACCATTACAATATGCCAAAATATTTTGTTTTATGCGTTTTTCCAACAGTATTTATACAGTCATAAAGACAGTAACAGAGCCAAAATTACGAAAATGTTACTATTATGTATTAAAAAACAATGTTGAAAAAGTAGAAAATCGGTTCACTTTGACAATTTTTTTTCACCAGTATGTGAATAAACACATAACTGATATATTTATTTTATGAAAGTAAATGTTATGCTTAATATACAGAATATTTTTCAGTCCGTTATACGAGCTCATTTATTTTAGACAATTATTTTAAAAAGCACTGTAAAACATCGCGCGCTGTCGTTTGCCGATCAATTTCAATGATTCGTGCGTCTTTCGTGCATATTTTTTTTTTCTGATGCACATAAACAAACCATTGTATTGTACTAGTGAGTGTCAATGCTGCTACGCCGTTCTAGCAATCGTTTAGATTTTGAGTTGCGCTAAATCGAATACGCGCCCTTAAATCAGCGAAAGTGTACTTTCGCGGTGTTTAAAAAATTTAGTTATGACGTCATAACTAAATTTTTTAAACACCGCGAAAGTACACTTTTTTATAACGACGTTATAATACCTTTATTTTTTAGTCATTTCATATTGGTCTTTACCCACATATATTGTTATCACATATAGAAGCAACAAGAATAATGCTATCAAGATTTTATAAAAACTTGATTGATAAGATTTTCCGTGGAGTTTCCTGCTCGTCGTTCTCCTTAGCTGCCTACTTACGTTTTAGAACGGGTAACTGCTTTAACTTTCTAATTGACTGACTCTTTGAACAAAAATGCCTGTACCTAAATGATTTAATTGAAATAAATGACTTATCAGTTAAGACTAAGACTAAAATTTATAAAAACCGAAGTTATGGTAACTTATAACCCTTATAATTAAATAGTCTCATCAGTGCCTTGTGTAACTTAGACCCTTTAGCTAACCAATAACCCAAGGATCTTAATTACAAACGTGACAGTTATTAAATAGAACTTGTAGTGTCGCTCACCCCATTATTAATAATGGTTAGAAGTAACACATACCTACATAAGCTCGGTGACTTTGAATGCTGACGTAGGCCTCGCCTATAGGCTGCTCCAGAGAAACATTTTGGGACTTGGGTGTGTAATTAACACTAATTTGGAGGATTGATTATAAGAAAATACATAAATGTTGGACAGAAAGTGTTTAACTCTACTCATTAAAAAAACGTTTTAAGTAGTATGTGTTACGACACGGTTGGCGCAATGGTTTAGCGAATGACTGCTGTGTTGTGTCGTGGGCTCGTTTCCCGTACGGAACAAATATTTGTATGGCTTCCAGGTAGTTCCGGGTTTGGTTGTTTGTGTATGTGAGTTTTTGTATTTGTAAACACATCCACGACACAGGAGGAAAAAAAAAAATAAAAAAAAAAAAACACCCATATCTTGTCTATGACAAAAGAATTTTAAGCATAATTCACAATGAGTCTAATGAGAAAAGTCCTTTTAACATCACTTTGAGGTTAAGAATTAAGTTTACATGAGGTTTTCGAGGTTAAGAATAGAGACTTTCGGAATTACAACCCAGAAGGTCAATTAATTCTGCTAATTAAAAACGTTTAAATCTACGCACATCATCCCAGCGACAGTCAAACTCAAAATCTTGTCAAAAATATGGGTAATTAGAGGCATTTTTGGCAGATTGAGACAGATTACAATGCGTACGTTACTGAAAGTACGTAGCCTTGAACCACTGCATTAATGTCTTTCAAAGGATGCTCATTTGGGAGATATTTACTAGTGTAGCGACATCTATCGCACATACTACGTACTTCTAACTAACGATTCATAGATCGCGCTGGCAGCGTTCTCCGCAACATTAGCCGACTACAACCGTCGGGCAGTAGCTCACCAGACACAACACCCGTCTGGTCGGAGGATCCTCCCTTCTCTACGGAGGATGAGGAACTTTCCACCCTGTTCCTCATACCTCTAAACTAGTAACAAACTGTTTTGCAAGAGTTCACCTTGGAGTTTGATAAAAGATACAAGATATTTATTTTGTTAAACATGAGTATATACTGAAATGCAAGATGTTACATGAAAAGTTAAATTGAGTCACTGAAAGTATAACTGGTTAAGAAAATCTAAATCATCACAACACAATGCTATATTTTACTCATAGATACATGCATTACTTAACAACAATAATTAACGGTCAAAAAGTTCTGAACAGCATAATATCAAAATTGGCTGCAAAATCTTTTCTAATTTTGACCCTTTACTTAAAATACTACTGCACTCATTCTATTGACCCACTAGTTGACGCCGCGCCTTCGTCCGATTGAATTTCGGTTATCTGTGGGATTTAATTTTTTTGCATGAATCCCTATTTTTTTTTTCTTAAAAGAACTAGTCTATGACATCCTGATAATCCGGATAATATCAGTTATCTGCCAGTGAAAGTCCCGTCAAAATCGAACCGGCCGTTTCGGAGCTTAGCCGGAACAAACAGACCGACAAAAATGTTCTATTTTGTTATTAAAGCTGTATAAACATTCCAATATATTCAGTACTAGCTTTTGCCCGCGGCTTCGCACGCGTGGATGTCGGAGAATATCCCACGGTGACGTACTACCGGGATTAAAAGTACCCTATATGTTAATTCAGGTAAACAATGTCTTCTTTCACTATTTTTATTGTGTGACCACCGTCACCTGGAGACCTCCTGCTATATTGCGGATATCCATCGTCTCAAGTCTGGGTGTCCTTTAGAAGTGGTCAAGGGCACCTCTTAGTGCAGCTACTATCTTTCATGCAGGGTAATTTGTAGTTTAAACTACCACAAGGTACCATGTATTATGTTTACCTTCACAGTACCGTAAAGGAGAGGGTCCTGTTCAGGCTCAGGTATTTCTGGACAAATAACTTTGTCGATTTGATCTGGGTTGATACGTTGCTCTTGCCACAGCAAGATGTGGATGTGAGGAGGAAGACCTTGTTTTTGTCATTTCACTGAGTATATAAAGGAAAGTATCCCCCTGAACAGAGTACCTTTGGTCAGAAAAGCCATCATCTTTTTCACCTTTAGGTGGAATACCCTGGCAATAATGTCGTGGTGATCGTATGACTTTTGACCAGGTAAAAGTATATGTGTGATCTCTTTCCATCGGGGATTACATGTGAATATGATAAAGAGTTGAACGGCCGTATTTGCGCACGTATGTCATGGCGTCTTGTATACGCTCGTGCATATAGCGTGGTCCCCCGGTAAAAGATGACGGGAGCACCGCCTTCTGGCCTAGGTGCTCACCATCAACGTCCTGCCTACCTATAGCATCCCTCATGTGTACATAACTGTCAGCCCTCAGCTGCCCCTGGTTGTTCCTGATATAGGTCAACCTTTCCGTCTCTGTTTTAGCGTCTATACACATTTTTCATCCTCTATTTTACCTTCTTCTGTGATGGTTTTTCAAAAACGCTGATACATGGTGTGTTCCTAATATAGGTCAACCTTTCCGTCTCTGGTTTAGCGTCTATAAACATGTTTTATCCCCTATTTTACCCTGTTCTGGGATAATTTTTCAAAAACGCTTATACGTAATAATGTTCCTGATATAGGTCAACCTTTCCGTCTCTGTTTTAGCGTCTATACAAATTTTACATCCCCTATTTCACCCTCTTCTGGGATGATTTTTCAAAAACGCTGATACATGTAATGTTCCTGATTAAGTTCAACCTTTCCGTTTCTGTATTAGCGTCTATACAAATTTCTCATCCCCTATTTTACCCTCTTCTGGGATGATTTTTCAAAAACGCTGATACATGTAATGTTCCTGATAAAGTTTAACTTTTCCGTTTCTGTTTCAGCGTCTATACAAATGTTTCATCCCTTGTTTTACCCTCTTCTGGGATGATTTTTCAAAATCGCTGATACATGTAATGCTCTTGATATAGGTCAACCATTCCGTCCCAGTTTTAGCATCTATAAAAAAATGTCATCCCCTGTTTTACCCTCTTCTGGGATGATTTTACAAAAATGCTGATACATGAAATTATTAATAATCAACCGAAAGGCTAAATATAATTTTTATGGTTTGAACTACAAAACTAACGGGTTTCCTGTTTATACATTCATCCCCTATTTTACGCCCTCAGGGACTGATTTTCCAAAAACACTACTATGACTCATGATACATTAGTCCCACATAACATCCCCTATTTTACCCTCTTCTGGTATGATTTTTCAAAAACACTGATACTTGTAATGTTCCTGATATAGGTCAACCTTTCCGTCTGTGTTTTAGCGTCTATACAAATTTTTCATCCCCTATTTCACCATCTTCTAGGATGATTTTTCAAAAATGCTGATACATGTAATGTTCCTGATAAAGTTCAACATTTCCGTCCCTGTTTTAGCGTCTATACAAAATTTTCATCCCCTATTTCACCAACTTCTGGGATGATTTTTAAAAAATGCTGATACATGTAATGTTCCTGATAAAGTTCAACATTTCCGTCCCTGTTTTAGCGTCTATACAAATTTTCCATCCCTTGTTTTACCCTCTTCTGGGATGATTTTTCAAAAAAACTGAAACATTAAATTATTAATTACCAACCAAAAGGCTAAATACAAATTTTCATGGTTTAACTATAAAACTAACGGGTTTCCTGTTTATACATTCATCCCCTATTTTACGCCCTCAGGGACTGATTTCCCAAAAACACTGAAACACGTAGTTTTTATTTTTTACCAGAATGATAAACACCAATTTTCATGGTTTGAACTACAAAAATGACGATTTTCCATTCTAACTTTCATCCCCTATTTAACTCCCTTAGGGGTTGATTTTCGAAAAATCCTTCCTTATTCCTTGTCTACATTATGATAAGAAACTCTGTGCAAAATTTCAGCTTTCTAGATCCAAGGGTTTGGTCTGGGCGTTGATGAGTCAGTTAGTCAGTCAGTCAGTCAGGACTTTTCTTTTTATTATTTATATAGATTAAGCTTTTATTGCAAAATAACAAACAACCACTTCAGTTTTGTTTATTTTAATGTATAGATACAGATTTAAAGTGTAAACTAACTTACAACCTTTCCACTAGATGGGCCACCTATCAGTGGTGATACCACCAGATATCGCTGATGAAGACGGTTCCGAAGCCAGCGCCCCTGAGGGGGGCGCGGTGGAACTACGCTGTACAGCCGCAGGGGTACCAGCCCCCATCATATCCTGGAAGCGGACTGGGGGACGGAACATTGTGTTCCGTGATGATAATGGAAAGGAGGTCAAAGGTAAGATTTATTGTGTATGAGTTGAATTAATATTACAAGCGCAGAAAGAGATGTGATCTTATCAGATAAGGTTTTAAAAGAGATTATGGATATATGTTGTAAGCCTCTAGGAAGCTTGAAGTCTCTTAGTATAAATGAAAATAAGGAAAATATTTGTTTGTTGTTATTTCAAATATAGTCTTTTAAATATTATGCCGTCACTGCTCAGTTCCTTGAAGGTATAGCGTGATAATAATAATTTTAAATGTTATATCTGCAGCTAACTACAGTATTCCATCATTTTCTATAGTTATTTCACTAACGTTGTAGTCCGTGCTAAACGGTAAAAAAATACGAACATAATGCAACATTGCTCATCCCGCAAAGCAAATAGCGTGATAATTTATAGCCCATGGACTAATTAGATCTATGTGGAATATTAATAAAAAATTTGAACAGAATCTATCCAGCAGTATTTGCGTGATAGTCCAACATACAAACTTAAAATTCTATAAACTATTTTTTCGGCATCAAAATAGTTCCCCGACCTTGCAGCAATTTCTTTTTTTCAGAAATATGATAGGTATGTACAGTTTTGACTTCGCTACGATTGTATTATATGTAAGTATAGAGGTTAAGGTCACGAATATATACCACTAAAGAAAGAAGAATTTGTATAAACACCGATTCGTTACAATCTAAGAGCGCTTCTTTAGTTTCTAAAAAGATAATTTAGCCAATAAGAAATTGTTTTGAAAGTTGATAGATTGGAGTGAAAGAACTCATGACATGCGGTCAACTCGTCGCGACAGGATTAAACATGCTTTTTTATACTCTAAACGGTACATGTCAAGGCATCTTTTCACTTTTCTGTATTTACTTACAGAGCTTTTTATTCCTTTAAAAGAATATTCTAAAAGCGCTCAAAAATATTACCTTTACTTAAAATGCAAACTGAAAAAGATAAATGTTGTCCTTTTGACTTGGGCTGAAGAATTTAGATATATGATCTAAATCCTTCCAATTGAGAGAGTTTTAATTTCTTGATAGGCTTACTTGCGACAGTGATTGATTGAGGGAATTCCTTATTTTTTTGAGTGGAAATAAAACGAGGGTCTTCTTAAATTTTATGGTGTAGGTAAGTGATTATAGATACTTGTAAAGCATGTCTTAACATTTTTATTAAAAATCTGTGGAGTCATCGCTGTCAGTTTTGACAATTGAGCGAAATCCCGATAAGAAATAAGAATTCTTCTGTCTTATAAGTAGCAATTGTTTCAAAATAAAAGATAATAATCAACGTACCTTTTAAAGGCAAAAAATAAACCGTCAATTTTCCGTTGAATTTTATTCGCATCACTGAGATCCGGCTAAGTGGTAAAAAAGAAACAAGACTAATTTTGCATTCAAAGCCCGCCCGGAGCGGGCGCAGGTGCTCCAGCGGTTAAAACATTGGAGTTTTATGGGATTTATTAAGATATTGCCCTAAGGATATTGGAAAGAAAATTCCAATTCGATGTAAATGTACAACGTGCTTACAGAATGACATCTAAATAATGATGGAACGACATAATACCGTACACATAATCATGCAATATTTATTTATCGTCTCTTACGTTTAAATAAACAAATTATTTACATTAACAGGCGGGACGAGGCGAGCCTACGCTAAATAAGAAACGCCCATTCAAATTGCCTGCAAAACTGATTTATTTTTATACCATCAATAAATGTATTTTTGTTCAAACCTTTAATTAAAACCTATGATTCTATACAATAAATCATTTTATAAAATGTTCACGTAATATTTAAATTCAATGAGAACATTTTTCTGCGATAAAAATACAGGGCTGTCAACATTGAACAAAAGAAAGCGACTTTTGATGCTCACGGCCGGAATTCATTTCCGCGGAAAAAACGTGTTCAAAGAACTCAATTACTACTTAAACAAAATATTGTAGCAATCCGGGTTTCGGTCAGGAAATTAAAGGAACGGCTTAGTGACCGGACTGACAAAAGGTTGTTATCTCTTATAGTTATAATGACGTACCCTTTACAGCGCAACGCAACACTAGGTGAAAAGACATAGGAGTTAAAGCAATTATAGGGCTAGTCATTTTAACACATACGCACACTGTTGTATTTCTAATGGTGTCTAATCCCGTGTTGTAATTTATACCTTAATACAAATGTATTAGGCCTAAAATTGCCGGTCCCCGCTGGGCTATTTAAAACCTTTTCGGTGCGGTGTTTTACGAATTTGACCCGTTTTATTTAAGCCATTAAGCGTAAACAAAAGACTGGCGTCCCTCTGTAAACGGAGGGTGGTTGTAATAGTTAACAGAGTGGTGGAACCGGCTCTGCCTTTGTATTAATTGGACATGTTAAACACGCTTCACTAAATATGTAAGAATTGCCTTCGCTGTAGCTATTCCCATTTTCCTTTTTCCACTTTTCTCGTTTCCCTCTTTTGCGGCGAACGCGAGGCGGAATGGAATTATTGAGAATTTGTTTCTGAGCGCATTAGTGACTGTAAATCATTGATTCTGTCGCGATTGCAGCACCGTTAATTAACAATTTGTACACATTTTTCTGCATTTGCAAAATATAAACAAGAAAGGGACTAATTTGATGGTTGTAATGAAAACTTAGTAGTGAAACGGTGTAATTACGTTCGAGAGACAAATTGTTGATCGTAATTAGTTGTAATTAGCAGACATGGGGAAGCTTTTCCTTCTAATGTAATCTCTATTCGATGCCTAAGAATTTTTCTATTGAGTTTCCTATTGCCTTTTAGGGAATTGAGTATTGAGCAGACGGTTTAACCCTAAGACGGTACATACCAGTCACGTAGTTACCGAATTAGTAGCACAACAAGGAAACAATAGCTTAGATACAACAACAAAATGAAATACAATATTGTTCTCAACATGTGACCCTAAAACAATAATAGTTATGAAATGAAGTGAACCACATCGGTAGAAATAAACGATTACTTATCTCTCGAAGGAGAACTTAATTAACTTTGTAATAATAAAACAACGTGAATGTATCGTTAAATTAGATTATTTGATTTGAGAGGTGATGATGTGATAAAGGGCAAATGTAACCTGGGCCTTTTTGTTATTTTAGAAAAGTATTTCAGAAAAAATATTTTTGGTTCTTTATAAAAACTACTTCAATGTAATAGGTGACTGACTGACAGACAAAGCTCATCGTAAGAATCGAAATAAAAAAACGACTGCTGAAAATACAAAAATATTTCTAAGAAATATAAACCATTTCTAAATTCTCATCAGTACTTATATCTTCCCACATGAATTACAGCCTAATTACATTATAATTAACGTCCCTCAACAATGGAGCAATATCATCATTTAAAATACGTTCAGTTGCAGAAAATATTTCAGCCAGAATGAAATCGGAAAACAATTAGTCTCGGCGCAATAATAACGGGGAATTGCTGAATCAGAGTCGACGTCTAGAGTAACAAGTTGGCTACGACATGTCGCAACCCAAGTTTATAACCCGTTAATAAAACACAATTTCATACAAACGCCCGCTTTTGATATTGTACGCGTTACGTAGTAACAGTATTTTATGTGCCCCTAGTATAGCGGGGGTCGTATGCTATAATAAAGCGATAAATTATTTCCATTTAAATTTAATTTGACAGGCATCGTGAAACGAATAGCTTTCGCAGTTATGTTTTGATTAAAATGTGAGGATGTGATTTGAAATGTGGATACGATTATCGAGACTGCAATTTGTGTGAATGTGTAAACACAGCACACACACATACTCAATGTTTTACACATTGAGTTAATTTTAAAATAATAATACCAGCCCATTATTAAATTGGCAGATTGAGACTTATATGAAATATAAGTCCAGAGTTCCTCACGATCCAAGATAAACTTGAAAGTACACGTATGAATAAAGCCACATTAGTACTTGCCCTAGTACGGTCGAACAATCTATTTGGTTTACAGGCAAAAATATTCATCTTTCTACTACACTCAAAATATATATATATATTTTTTTTTATCTCAAGCACGTAGGTATCCCTCGTACCTATGTGCTTAAGATTAATTAAATAAATAAAAAATTGTGAGTGTACTAGAAAGATGAACATTTTTGCCTGTAAACCAAATAGCTTGTTCGACCGTACATGAAAATTCTGCTATAGCACAATTACTCCGTAAACTTTCTTTGCAAAGCATAGCTTTTACATAAAATTCTTTTCCATTGTGGAATTTTAATCAGTACTAATGAAACGAGAGCTTGATACGGCGTAAAACATAAGCAATAAAGATCGCAGTAGAGCTCAAGTTATCATACCTTCCTAGTTCATTCTCTAGAAGCTCGTTTACAATTCTTATTACGTCACTGACACTGGAGATCTTGCCAAAGAATTCTAATAGCATTATTTCTCTTGCTAAGGACCCCGTAACTTTAATCTATGTAGGAAGGTATATTAATAGGTATGTAAGTAGTAGTTGAAAACAAGCATCTAAGTACTTTTTTAAATTACTGTCACGTATAGTAACGTACATAATATTTGTTTATCTATGTGCATTTAAGAAAATAATCTTTCAAAAATAAGAGATCTGCTTTATTAAATTCTAAATGCTTATACTCTTAAATTCTAAATTCTTCTACTCTAAAAACAATAACTTGTTACTTTAAGGCAATAAATAATTTAGCGTTGGCTAAAGCGATTGTGTAAGTAAGTAGATTTCAGTGTAAAGTAAGGTATAATTTTTCAGACCGAAATGTATCTCTTGGGCGTTGCGCATTCAGTTACAAAATTGTTGTAATAAATATGAACCAAGATTTTGCCGCTTTAGTAAATTTATTCATGTAAGACGCGTTTCGCTTTATTCATAAGTTGTGAAGTGCTAGTTTGTTTGATGTGTTATATTATGAACGTGTTGAAGTCACGTATTCCGTGTAATGTTATATCAAAATAATATATAGATGTCAATGGCCTCGGTTTGTATTATAATAATACTACTCTATCATTTGTTTATTTTGGAGTGAAGATAGAATCATATTAGGGGTATAATGGTGCCAATTCTGTTGTGCACAAATTAAATTAATTTAAAGCTATTTATATCTCTTTCTTTCCAATAAAACAAGAAAGAGACAGATATTAATAAGAGCTGTCAATTTAAGTTGATCTAAAATGTTCAAACAATTATAGTTGTCATTTCAGAACGTATCTATTAAAAACACAGCGAAATTCAAGGGAAAAACTAATTTGACATTTCTAACTTTTTTTCTTAGTCCTTGTCTGTCGCCGTCCTTTTCTTCAAGTGCCTGGTAGTAAGAGATGCCAAATGCCTAATTTTAGTTTAATTTGTGGACAAGGGAACCGGCACCAATGTCCATTTTCTCTTAACGGTTAAAGTTTTGATAGAGTTTTCCATTCTCAAATTTACCAGAGCACCGGACTTCATTGAAATACGTAAATATATATATTTATTACATTTTTCGTCAGTAAAAAATGATTACTTATCGTCTTTTCGCGAAAATCTTCTATAAAATATTTTACCTTCACGTATAATATGTCTGGCACATTAAAAATTTTATGACTATAAGTTTTTTGAATGGTCGTTCAGCTTGCTTGTTATACTGATTTATGTACAGCAATTAAGAGGCCGTCTTTCATTGATGTAAGACCTAGATAATAATAACTGTTGATGGTGCTTACTGATACTGGCCTTAAGATGAAGGTAATAAACACTCCTTTGGGTCGCTCACAGTCAATCTATGTGACCTCAAAGTTGAGCTAAAGTAGTTGTTCAATGTTCTGAGTTGTAACTAGGAGTACGAGTTATGCTCGTTGATTGCCATGTCTTGTCATAGCTTCAGAAGGATAGGATATACTACGATACTTCTACAACTAAGATATTTTTGTTAACAGTTTTATAATTTTATTCTGTATTCGTTCAGCTCATATGCATATTAAGGCTGGTTTAGCATTTACCAAACCGCATATCGAATCTGCAATTTAGCTTAATTCATTAATACATTTAAATAGGCCCACATCAAACACAATAGGCGTGATGTGGTTTGATAAAGAAAATAAGGGCTATTTCTTTGCAAACAATATATAGAAAAACATTTACATATTTTAATAGAGTAGGTATAGGTAGTTTCTTGCCGATTCATCTCCATAAAAACTACCTTTTGGAAGGAGCAACTAGCTTCAATTTTTCTTTTACGGTCACCAGGAGAGATACGTAACCAGGTATTCAAAAACATCCATGTATACTTCGACTGCCGTGTGGTGCCGGCCGCGAATAGCACCACCCCACTTCTACTCGTGGGTGTCGTAGAAGGCGACAGAGGGACATTGACCAGAGGATGGGTAGCAGCATCCTTCTGAGTATCATAACACCTACTGCGATCGCCAACATGCATCGGCCAAGCATGGCTATTACGGCTAAACCCCCCTTGGGGGAGACCTATGCCCAGCAGTGGGCGTCTAAAGGTTGACATGATGATGATGAAACTTCGACTATATCTGACGACCCTGGTTAATTGTCTCTTTTAGTGACTGTACCAAATCACGTTCGAAAGTACCTTTTAATACTGTAATTGAAATTAATAATTTGACTTTTGATTTTAGAAATCGCAAAAGTAAGCTCAAATGTATGTTTTTGTTATACAGTGGTAGAAAGTTACGTCGGTACAATCCTGGCGCTGAAAGGGCTCCAACGTTCTGACATGGGGACATACCTGTGCATCGCAGCGAATGGCATCCCACCGACCAAGAGTCGTCGGTATGAAGTCTCTGTCTTGTGTAAGTACACAATCCATACTAATATTATAAATGCGAAAGTAACTCTGTCTGTCTGTTACGTTTTCACGACGAAACAGCTGAACCGATTTGGATGAAATTTGATATGAATATAGCTTGATCTCTGGGAAAAGACCAAGGCTACTTTTTAATCCTCAATTTTATCTGCATCTGCGATAACCGATATTCACGTGAACAAGGTCCTGGGTAAAAGTTAGTGTTTTATTTACAGTAAGCCCTTGTTCTTTGACCAAACTTGCTGTAAGTAAGAAAAGATTTGCATTTTTTGTGAAAATTTGCAACCAGTTTGGAGTTGGAGTTTTTCCCGTCGTCATTACAACCTTTCTGCCTACCCTTTGAATAAAACAAGCCTGGTGTGACCCACAGAGAAGTTTTGCGTTATTGTTTCAACAAAAAGTACATAAACTTACGCAAAAATAGAGATTCAAGAATATAAAGTGTGTAACTTATCTCTTTAACAAAATGGCTGGCTTTAAAGACTTTCGTAAAACTAATTGAGTGAACTTAATTCCGTCCTAGTTAAAGTTTGTTGATCATTTCTTTTGTATGGGTAATTAGGTTTATTTACTAGATATGCAGTTGCAAGGTAATGTTGTATTGTATGCTTAATGTTTTTTAAAGGTCCGGGATTTGATAGCATTTTGTTTAACGATGCAATAGATTTTCATTGAATACGTTTTCTTGAGCTTTGTTGACGCTGCTTGTCATTTTAAAATAGCGTTAGTGAGAAATGAGTACTGTTAGGCCATAGGTTGCGTTCCCAGGATAAGGTAAAAATTAATTAGGTACGTTATGTAAAAAACAGCCCTCAATACAACTGCATTGAATTGTAACATAACAATTTTTTTAAACAATATTGTAAGTTACTGATCCGTACTAATGTGACCTCCAGGCGTGCCAAAATAACGAATGTACTAACTACTTAAAATTTATTTTATCACTTAAGGAAAACGTTCATTGTTCCGTCACTCCGACCTTTCTTTCAATCTAACCCCACCATTATTTGTGTCCAGTCGAGCCGATCGTGCGCGTGGGGAGTCCAGTGGTCCTCCGAGCGGCAGACATGCAAGTCACCCTCCAGTGCTATGTCGAGGCCTCGCCTAAATCACTCAACACTTGGCAGCGAGGAAAATCGCAAGCTGGTAAGTAATATTTTGGGAAAATTCTGTTACATTTTTCGAATCAAGGTCCCATGTAGGGCGCCAATTCCAAATATAGATAATAATAATGTCATAATGAGGGCGAAATATGTTTTTTTAATTGACATAGGCAAAAAAATTTTTTTTCTCGCATAGGTACACACTGGTATAAAAAAAAATGGCTTGTCAAAATTGGCCCACATTGGGCGTCAATAATTTGATGGATGAATGTTTGATTTGATTTATGAATTTGAAACTCAAACGTATAATTATTATGCATAAGCATAAATAAAGAGATTAAATCAACTGACATGTCATTGAAATATCTAACCAATGATGAAATGAAAACGAAAATATATTACATTTAAATGTTACTAAGTATTACTTTAACAAATTACTTTATTTTATCCTAGGTGGCAAGCTGCTCAACAGTTCAAAGTACGTGATATCAGAAGAAATACTGAACGAGTACGCATTACGAATGAACCTTACTATTAATCGACTGAAGAAGAGCGACTTCGGCGAATACACGTGCTCGGCGGCTAACGGCTACGGCAAAGCCGAGGGCATCATCACTTTGAAAGGTAAATTCATTTTCTAGTACGGTCATATTAAAGTCATGAATAGTTAATATCCGTAATAGGTTTTGCTGGTCAGAATTTGGGTTTAGCATTCAAGGGGTAATATGGGTGGGGTTTGTGAAATGAATATTTAATCAGTTTTGAAATCATGATGTTATTTGATCAACAGATTAAATGAATCCATTTGTGGCGTTAATAAGACTGTAATCGCCAATTTTCTTTAAGCAATCGTGGTGATCAATGATCGGTGGGATAATAATAGACTGGTATTGTATAATTTATTTTTTAAACACTTAAAACTAATCAAAATCTTCTGTTCCTCAACAGAGACGCCTCAAAGGACCACAACCACCACCACAACAACTACCACTACGACAACAACAACGCCGCGTCCAACAACAACAACTCTTTCAACAACGCGGCCCCCGAAGCGTCATCTCAAGAAACAACATGACCGCGGCAACCAAAACGCACTCGACGCCGACATGCGACAAGCGGAGCTCAACAACGCATTCAACTTTTACAACACTGCATTCACACCACCCAACAACAGTATCAACGAATACGCCCAAAGAACCGAACGGCAGAAACTACGCCCCACTGGCTCACCACGACAATACATCGTATACAATAATGCCTACAAAACTGGCAATAAAGCCTCTACATACTTTTCCATGTTCATATTGCTACTAAAATTGGTTGTATAGAAAGAAATTAGATTTCTGAATTATTAAAAAAGATAGCATTAACATGTAGTGATACAAACATGGCTGTTGAATTTTATATGTGTAAGTACGTATTTTGAGGTTGTTGTAAACGTTTTAGTGGATCTCGATGTTAATATTGTTATGTAAAAACATTAACGGCAGTTTATAAATAAAATTAATGAGTTTCAGCCTTAATATGTAAATTGAGACAATAAATATGAACTTCTTAAGAGTAAGGTTCGACTGTCTTTCAGGCCTGTTTAGATAAACCTTGATAAATGCAAGTGATTAATTGAAAGTAATTGGATTGAGCGTGCTGTCAAAGCACTAGGCATTAATTCCAGATTAATATACAACTCATTCTTAATAATCACTTGCATTACTCAAATAATGAACGGGTATTTTTCTGGAATTGCTGTTGATAATAAAAATTACGTAATGACAAATAAAGTTTTTGAAAATATCATTATTATCATATCAGACGGATAATTATTAAAAATGGAAAAAAAAGAATTTGATAGACTTGAAGCGGATTGAACATGTCTAAAGAGGTTTTTAGAAACTCCGTTTAGCTAACATTTTTATTATTCTCGTATTATTATTCTATACAATTCTTATTATACAATAATAATGGCATAATTAATTAGGATGGTAACTTGTATTTATTAATGGAAAATATGATAATAATAAAGCTAGTGCTTATATTAATAATTTGTATAATGACAATACGATTGTAAAGACAATAGAAAGTAGTGGTAAGTTAAAATTAGAGACCATTAATCGTTATAAACTTATTACTAATAGTCGATATCATTTGCTTTGAGTACTGTATTATCTATTATTAAAGTATATATTTCCTTATAAAGCGGGTATACTGTACACGTACAGGTTCCCAGAACAACGAAATAAATGACCAAACTTCCAATATTTTTTCAGAAAATTAAATATTGATGTGGCTTATTACTTCAGCCTTAATTTTTTACTAATCTTGATTTGTATAGGTATATGTATTTTCTAAAATGTATTTCTTTAATATGCTGGTTTTTCAATCATTAAATAATTTTGAAATGACGCATTTAAATGTTATGATTGTATAATTTTGGTTTTTTATTATAATTGCTTATCTGTATACATGTATATTTTTTTGTAGAATATTATATTTTAAGTTCCAAATAACGGTCTAAGTATAAATTAGTTATTTTGTAAACAAAAAAGTGTTAGACTATAAAATAAAATTGGATATTCGATAATAATAAATTTATGTCTTCCGGATAGAGTATTAAAGTAATATATTCGGCTCATTCGTGTTTATGAGTTAAATAAAACATTAGACGAAGTTCCTTTTGGACTTCAGAATAACGTAGTCTTATGTAAGTGACGAGAAAGAATTTATTGTAGGGATAGTGTTACGATGAATATAAAAAATCATGAATTTTGATAAGAATCGATTCTACTGTAAAAATGAATGAACGTGTATTTAGTAATAATTATAGAATTGAATATTTAATATTGTATCACTATTCAGTTCGATTAAGTATAATGTTACATACCTATTTTTGTTTTATTTATGTATCACAAATGTAGCAATTTTACCAAATAATTTCATGTTATTTATACAATGTTTACTTTATACATGATTTATATGGATTATACAATATATATTATATTATTCACAGAATGTAATTTTAAAGGTTTACTGTAATCAATACTTGTAACGATACATGAAATTAAAATACCTAGTGATTCAGATTTATAACTTAATAATTATTTAATTCAATATACACCTGGCAAATATATTTTCAACGTTTAAATTCAGTTTTTGCAATGTAAATATAATTTTATTTTAATGTATTTGTATTTTAAAATATAAAGTCGAATAATTAATGACAATAAATATGACAATCATTGTAAATAATTGAATTCATGTTAAACCAATGTATTAGTACGAAATGCGACTATTTATCAATGTTAACTTTAAGATGTTGATATCATTTTATGACATTTTAAAATAAAAAATATAATCAAAGTAATCTTATTGGCTATTGTTACTTATTTCATCACCCTTTTTCGTTTTCTTAAAAGAGGACAAAACAGAATACAGACATTGCATTGGTAACACAGATTAGGAAGTTGTGGTTTACAGAAGTAACCTAATAATTATATCAGGACAAAGAATAATTATGGCATGAGGGTGGGTAAGCTAGGTTT
This sequence comes from Charanyca ferruginea, assembly GCA_947361185.1. Lineage (NCBI taxonomy): Eukaryota > Metazoa > Arthropoda > Insecta > Lepidoptera > Noctuidae > Charanyca > Charanyca ferruginea. The sequence goes on along the minus strand of OX376073.1, from coordinate 12,043,608 downwards.
TTTTTATCTTTAAGATACTTAAGTATTAATATTCGTACTTGGACCAGCACCTTTTTTGTATTAATAATTATTCTCCTCTCAATATCTGGAGCTCATGTTCAGTTCGTAGCAAGTAAGTACATTGTGTTTGGAGAATTTTAGAGCAGGTGAGCTTTAATATCTGTCTTACAGGTCCCAAACCCCGTATAGACTCCAGCTCTCACAATGGCTGTATTGTTAAATTCTACTTGATGCTATGAATCAACAAAGCTGTACCTTATTGAGATAAATAAATTAATTATTATTACTACCTTTGAGCAACTTAAATATGGAACGAAAGCCTTTTGAATTCGGTTACATTAATAGAAAGCAGCAGCACAGCTAATGACCAATAGCAATAAGCGTAGGGCTGACGTAGACGGACAGGAAATACAATATGTCGATGAGTATATCTACTTGGGCCAGTTAGTTTCTTTCAAAATCAGGCAGAAGAGAGAAATCGACCGTAGAATCGAAAACGCCTGGAAAAGTTACTGGTCCATGAAGATCCTAATGAAGGATAATCTACCGATCTCCCTGAACATCGGGTGTCATGAAAACTCAACACAACTCGTCATCGACATGACGTGTATCTTGCCTGTCCTTACCTGCCGTGCACAGACCTAGTCGCTCACCGAGTCGCAAAAGTTCCGCCTCGAAGTTTGCCAAAGAGCAATGGAGCGCAGTATTTTGGATGTAATGCGACAGGATAGAATCAGGAACACCACGTTGCGTTCTAAAACGGGTACCTATATTAGATGTAGGTAAAAAGGCTGCCAGGCTTAAGTGGGATTGGGTGGGTAACGTGAGCCGCATGCAAAGTTACCGCTGGGCGAGAGTCTCCACACAATGGGTGCCTGAAGATGGGCGGCGTCGCCGAGGACGGCTCAGAAAAAGATGGCGAGATAACCTGGACGCATACCGCAAGGGTGTGGTACTATACATTAATATTTTACTTGTAACAGTGTTCTTCAATGTAAAATACTGATTTGTACATATATTTGTAGTGTTGATTAGTTATTTCTTTGTCTCTACATGAATCTTATTCCCGACTTCGTTTTCTGTTCACTTTTACTCGTATTCTTTAGTTACTTTATCTTTTCTGGATGATTAAAAGATATTTATAATTGTTTACATGCAATGTTTATATTGTCATCTTGTGACATTCCAATACTTTCTAAATCGAGCATTTCTTAACACTATGAAGTCTACACATACTAAATCCCTTGACAACCTTTTTGAAAAACACTAATACGAATTCTGGCCACTAATACTCATAGAGTAAAACTGAAATTTCATGCTAAATTCAAAAATGAAATGATAGATCAAAAGGATTGCCAACTTGATGTGAGCTAAAACGTTTTTCTTGAACAGTTTACATATATTTTGTACCATTCACGGTTTAATCAGACTTTGAAATCACTGAACTTATAAACGGATCCTACAGTTGCACGCAATACTCAAGGAAACAACAAAGATGTCACAGTTCTGCAAAAACCCAAGCCCAGCGACTTTCATACTTTTGTACAGACAGCGTCATCGAAATTTCAACGTGCGGGGGGTTAGCAGTTGATGACGCTGTCTGTACCATGGGCTTGCAAAGCATTAAGCACGAGTGCTAATGTCTTCATTGCCAGATCCACTCTGAACCTTCAACAATCTTTCTCCAGACAAACGTTCCTGCAACCTAGGAAGCCCGCAAGGTCTGCCGAGCTGAAGCCGGAGTCGGCGGTCTGAGCTTCCTTGGAACGCTATCAACCCACGCCCTGCCTTCACCTTCCTGACTGGCCTATCTGCACCTCCTGACGTCATCTCGAGAGTCTTCATCGTCAATCCTACATCATCCATTATTACACCTACTACCTACACCAACCTACACATTCTGCACATGTCATCTTCATTAAACTTTCATCTTTTATATCTTGATTTTATATTATAAAGCTGAAGAGTTTGTTTGGTTGAACGCGCTAATCTCAGAATCTACTGGTTCGAATTGAAAAATTATTTTTCTGCTAGTCTTTTATATCTTGATTTATAGTAAATATACATTTATACCTCTTTTATTTTATCTATTGACAAGGGCTGGTTCGAGGTGGCGCTGGACAAAAGTTCCTGGGAGGCCTTTGCACAACAGAAAGACAGCATAGGCCAATTAAAAAAAAAAAACCGATCGTCTTAATACATACAATATTATCATTTGAATTATTCGTCGGTCCAGCTATTGAAATACCTCAACATGTCCCGTTCCCCTCGTCCCTCAAACAAGCATCCCCGTTATGATAACGAGGATGCTTGTTTGAGAAAAAACAAAATCTGACTTATCTTTATCCTTGTACCTACCTACTTATATTATACGTAGGTACCAATATAACCAAATAATGCTAAGGATTACCTATACCATCCACTTGTCTCGTGGGACATAATTTACCATTTGGAACATTATGTCAATCCATCACTATGTGACACAAGATAAAGGATATTGACATGAGTTTACTTTTCCGAATGTTTTTGTGGTTTATCCATACTATTCGTACCGAAAGATATTTCACACTTAATGTTCCAAAGTTTGAGAGCACTTGGTTGTAATAGGTAGTAGGTAAAGCCGTACGGATGACCGGTCATGATGGTTAAGCTACGCTTGCCGCAGTGGGTCCGTGGATGGGTGACCGTCCATTTCATCCATACCGAGACCCCTCCGTGCCTCGAAGAGCACATAAAGCCGTTGGTCTTGGCTGTCATTCGTAGGTCTTTGACAGTCGTTATTGGTAGTCAGAATACTGACAACCAGTCCTACCAAGGGGTATCGTGTTACCGAGTAACTGGTTGTAGAGGTCAGATAGGCAGTCGCTCCATGTAAAACACTGGTATTCAGCTGCATTTGGTTAGACTGGAAGCCGATCTCAACATAGTAGGGAAAAGGTATTTAGTTTAAAGATTGGTAGGTACTGTAATTACTTGACAATGATTACCGTATCGGACGTTAGTGCCTGTGTGCAAGAGCTCCAACTTATTCTTGATTAACAAGCAGTCTTTTCTTCTTTTCATTTATTTGTTTATCTATGTATGTATGTATTTAAAATATATTTGTGTATGTATATCAATTCAGCTGTCTGACACCCATAGTACAGGGTCTCCCTAGTTTGGGTTCAGATGGCCGTGTGTGAAATGTCCCCACATATTATAATTATTATTATTATTATTATTTAAAACTAGTCCCGAACCGCATATTCAATCAGTGAAAGAATGTTTGTAATCGTACCAGCACTTCCAGAGATTATCTCCTACACCCAAACTTACAAAGAATCATGGCGAGATCCATACATTTATTTGTATGAAAAATAAAAAAACATTTAGAGGGTTTAAAATATTTTCCAATGTCGGGAATACATTACCAAGAGTAAATTGATGTTGTACTTATCATAATATTTTTAAACCCCCACATAATTTAAATATTTCGAAATGAAACTAACAACTTTTTAGTTTCATTTCGTTGCCCATTTCGGGTTTATAAAAAAAAGAAAGTGACAAGTGACATTAACGAATCTTTGCAGACAAGTGATGTGACAAGTGTGTAGAACAAAATAATAATTAATTATGACATTATTTCCCATAAAACGATGCAATTTCAGTGTAACTGCGAAACGTCAGTGTCACTGTTACTATCAGTTGCCGTTTTGTTCTGAAATAATGAGTTTTTTGTTAAACTATTCACTTTTAACATCTATTTTTATTGCGGGGTTTTAAAAATATTGTAAATACCTGAAGATATTCTTTAGGTACCTAAGAGTATAAGATTTAGAATTTCAACTTCTCTAAACATTTTTATTTATTTTTTGTACAAATCCTGCCATGATTTACTGTACCCACCTACAAGATTCGTGGGGCTGTCAGACTATACAATAGAAAATGAGGATGTCTTCTAACCACCTTGGGAACATAACTAGATACTCTACGCTCGTGTTCAGACATTGTATTTTGTAAATAAATTCTCTTTTCAAACACTTTAAAATTCTAGATAAATCGCAGGAGTTCTTGTATAAAACATAATGGAATTGCCACAATACTACAGAATGTAAAGTAGATCATTGTTGAAAAACACAACGGCACTTTCAACAAGAAGAAAGTACTGTAGTTTGCACTGATTTTCTCTTTACATTATACTGATATAAATTATATTATCGTTGTTAGACAGAAATACGACTATAGGTACCTACTTATTTACTTTTATAGTTATGTATTTCCTTTTTTATTATATATAATGTCTAGATGGAGCGTCAAGTGCACGCAAACGTGTCAAAAACTGTCAGCCAACTATTGGCTTACAAGTGCTTATATAATCAAAGCCCAAATGCATAATAATAATAATAAATGATTAATATATGTATAATAATACGATTAATTTATGTATAATTATATACATAATTGCATATACTATAATCATTATTTACGCACACAGAGACGTAGATGCACATTGTAAAACGACGCCTGCACGCACACATACTTGAAATTGTTGACTCGTTTTCTTTGTTATGATTGTAGGGCGACGCTCCATCTAGACATTATAATCAAAGTGTATTTCATAGAAAAGTTATGAATATCACGATTAATGTATATTATGTATTTTTAATTGTTTATTTTTATTTTAAAACGGTAGATATAATGGCTGTTTTCCTGCCTGTACGTAAAGCTGACTATATAAACAATGGAAGAATGATTCAAACATAAATTCAAATTCAAATTATTATTTATTTTTGCTCAACATTATTGGTTACAACAAACCACTTAGACATTGTACAAGTTAACAGACCTAATAGACGCCTGCCTTAAATTTCCCCAACTATGTTGGGGTCGATTTCCAGTCTAACCAGATGCAGCCCAATAACAGTGTTTCTGACCTTCACAAACCTTGGTAAACTGGTTGTCAGACTATCTGGTTTCTGACAAAGTATATGTCAAGATCTACGAATGACAGCCGGCATTTACGGCTTTACGTGTTTTTTGAAGCACGGAGAGGTCTCGGTGTGAAAATGAATGGTATGGTCACCTATCTACGAACATACCGCGGTAAGCATGACCGATGGATCTATACGGCTTTTACTTAGCCACGAGCACCTCCTCCTCCTAAAAACCTGTTATTTTAACATTACAAACAGACACTCAATTTTATTTATTTGCATAGATCGAATAAAGGCCGAAGAAGTAAGATCACCGACATATTATTATTGTTATTATTATTTTCTATGCGTTTTTTTACTCGGCTAGTCGGGTAGCCGGAAAGTACTGATAGCACGGGCCTAAGCCAAGTGATTATCAGCTGGGTTATGAGTTAAAGAGGTAGTAATAGGTACAATACGGTTTTGCATTGTAGCTTGAGAGAGAGATGGTATGGTAGGGTATGTTTAAAAGGTGTGTGCGGGTTGTCTGATTCACATTGCAGGAACCTTCTGCAGCAGGTGGTAGGTGTTAGAGGGCAGGTACAGAGAAGTAAGGGACTGGTGGAGTTGTTTTGGTATTACTCCTGTTGTGGACAACGCTATGGGGACTATGGTTACTTTTTGCAGATGCCAGAGGCGGGATATTTCTTCTTTTAACTCTGTATACTTAGATAATTTTTCTGCAACAGTATTTTGTAAGTTGTGTGTATTTGGTACAGTTATGTCAATGAGATATCCAGTTTTGTTTGTTTTGTTTATTAATATGATATCTGGTCTATTAAAGTGAATGGTTGAACCAAATGATGCCGATCCGTGCGTCATGTTCGTGAACGGCCGCCGTTGGGACTTGTCATCTCTTAGCTGCCTCAGTTATTCTAAATTTATTTTGAATTGTTTATTACGATTATATTTTTATCTAAACCTCTTTTAACGTACACGACTTGTTACATTGTTCTCACATTGTACTGTTGTTCATGGAGTTTCTTGCTCGTTCTTCTCCATAGAAACCTACTGTTTGGAACGAGCAACTAGCTTCAACTTTCTGACTGACTGACTCTGACAATTCAAAAGTACCTGTAAATGGTTTATTTGAAATAAATGATTTTGAGTTTGAGTTGAGTTTGAAAATGGTTCGGTCAGTAAAAATCCCTCAGTAAAAATATAATTTAGTTGAAGTGTTTTCTAGCACAGTTTCGGGATTGTATTTGTGGTAGGGCACTATTGAGTCTATTAGTTTGTATTGGTGTGCTAGTTTCTGATGGATGACTTTAGCTACTTGGTGGTGTCTATGTTTGTAGTCTGTCTGGGCTATTGCTTTAGATGCTCCTGTAATATGCTGGATGGTTTCTGGTGAATTATTGCATTTTCGACAAGTGTCAGTGCTCAAGTTTTTGGGATATATTTCCTATAGTTTTTAGTCCCGATAACTTAGACCTGTATAGCCGGCATAAAGCCCTCAGTCTCAAGGAAAAGCTCGCCTCGTTTAAGCCATGCGTGCGACGTTTCTTTGTCGACATTAATTTGGCTTAAATCTTGACAATGTCTTCCGTGTAAAGACATTTTATTATTATCATAAAAATATTTAAAAAATAATTCAATACATTGTTAAATTAAAATATCTCGTTAAATTAAATTATTAAAATCAGAAATAAATTAAATAAAATTTTTCATTACATTAAAATTAAATTAAATTAAAAATTAATTCACTCCAGCATTTTCGCGTCTTCACATAGCGAAATATTACATACACTAATTGATTATTAAACGCACATAATCATGTCAGGAATGATGCCTTGAGCCTCCTCATGAGCCTGTATAAATCAGTAACTCTGTTCTCAACGAACATACCAGTCGCACTACACCACCAGGGCAGTTTTAATTTTTGAATATAGCTCTAAAGCTCTCAAATATATATAGCTCTCAGAATATGCAAGTTGAAGTGGCAATGGGCAGGCCACATCGCTCGAAGAACCGATAACCGATGGAGAGGAAAGGTTCTCGAGTGGCGACCAGGAACCGGAAGACGCGGCGGTGCTAGGCATCCCGCGAGATGGACCGACGACACAGTCAAGGTCGCAGGTAACGGGTGGATGCAAGCGGCTGGTTGCCGCTCGTTGTGGCGTTCTATGGGGGAGGCCTATGTTCAACAGTGGACGTCTTTGGGCTGATGATGGTGATGAATAAAGTAGCACATGATTGGTTCGTATAAAAATATTTACCACGCGTGGCGACTGAACATCATAAGCAATTTAATTATAGACCAGAGTTAAAACATCTATGCGATTCCTAGAATTCTGTCTGTTAATAAAACGAAATAAAAATAGCTGACGCTAGGAGCTGAGTGTCAAGACTTGGCGTTATTCTTAGAACAGAATTTATTCAACAAGTATTGAACACGTATCATTAATATTTATTACTTTAATTTAACTTCTCTGTTTTATTAGAAATCTTCTTCGATCTTTCTTGAACGGAAATCTTTAGAAATGTAATAATGTAGGTATAGTCTCTCATAACTTTCTCGAACGATTACCAATATAATAATAATCTATGGTATAAAACCTATTTACACACAATCGTTTCCTCTCTCTCAGATAAATCGAAACACTTAATCATTTTAACGCAGCACGCAATCGGCCCGCTAAATTATAATACTTCGCCGTTATCACAATAAACAAGGACTGGAGACGTCTCAACTTATAACTCAATTATAATTTCCATTGTGATTCAACACGTTATCGCGGAAGACTTGGTAGGTACACCACTACGTCACGTTTGTTACAAGTTCACCAGATTTATTTGAAAGTAATTTTCAGTGAGCATCTGGCATCGCGGTATGAGAGATTCAGCTGATCAATATTCTGAAAGTCGCCTCCAAGAACTGAGAAATATGTCAGTCTCTCAATCCGAATGCAAGTTATTTGTAAGCGGACTGTATTATGGAACGTACGGACGGATGATAAATTTGAAATCGATGCGTACGAAATCTGAAGCGGTTCGGGTTAAAATGAATTGGGAATTAGATTGGAGATTTTTATTGCTCGGTTTATTATACTTACGAAATATTAACTTAAATTGCGGGTTGTCTGTTAACTTAAACATGAATGTTTCAGACACATGTGTATTTTTTTATTCGATTTTCTCAAAAGACAAGGTAACTGTCTGAAATGATAAATTACATTTTAGTCAATTTTGGCAGACCTATTCTATTATAACTCCACCTTCAATGAACTACTAAATAAAGCAAAATACGTTAGTGAAACAGTAAAATGAAGAAGAAACTTGACACAAAATGATAATTAAATTCAAACCGGTTACTGCTATTAATCGGAACTGAGCCCCACAGCCTCAAACGTCACTTAACTAAGTTAAAACGTTATTATAACAACCCCGACCTCTTACACTTAGTCCACGACTACCTGCAACGACTTAATACTGTTAGTCGGACTAAGATTACGTGCAGGGCTCTTATCAAATTATCTCCTTGCCTTCCGCCCTTGAATATATAGCCTAAGGCTGTGTGCAGACTTGTAGAGCTCTTTCGCGGAATGCACTTTGAACCTCATTTAAGAGATCGCATAGAATTTAAAAAGCGAACTCATTTGTTTTTTAATTCTTCGGTTTAGGACCCGACTCCATTCGAATTTCGAATTGATGAGAATTACACTGCAGAGTCAAGACTGCCTTTGGGTATCCACTCTTTATGAAAACAATGACGGCGTGCACTCTCATAATTCTGCTGATAAACTGTTTTGACACAAGACAAAACGGTTCTGTCTACGGCAAACAAAACTGTTTTGTCTCTGGTGTGCACACCATCTATCTAATGCTTGCCAGGACGCATGCCACTATTACTCATATGAAAATTTATAGCTGTCTCTATTAATTAAAGGTCGTAACTAGAAGCCGAAGTTTCTTAAACAATTAAGTGTCCCTTTACAAATATCGTGTGTTAGTTTTGGTTCCCATCCAAAGTTGTTCACTTGTGGTTTGTTTTATTAGCTTAGCACGTAAATAGGACGGAATAATAAATAACCCCTCAATGTATTGAACTTATCATTTACGGTCTAATTCACTTTGGATTTGTTGAATGTTGGCCTATTACGTTGTTATATCAATATTGTTTTGTGTGTAGAGGATTGAGATGGTTTGTGTTAATTGTTAATGTTTATCGGAGCTAGATAGGAATATGGACAATAGTTAATTTTGTAAACGTATTCAAATGTTTTGGGATAGAAGATTGATATTGTAACATAATTTTACCAACCCAACATTTGATTATAACCACAAAATCAAGGATACTAAAGTACATTTCCGCGATGAATTAGGTACTACGTTCTACTCGAAACTATCATCTTAATATACAAACCAATTTATTCATAACGATGCCACGTGCATATTCTGACTATAAATAATACGTAGTGATCAGAATCAGGAAGTGAAACACAACAAAGCATCGAGGCAGTTTATCTTCCCTACTAATCGGACCTCAAGTTGGGGACACAAGTCACTCTGATGTTTATAAGGGACGGCCTAATCCAAGTGTCACCTTAAATTAAATCTGATGCTCCATTTACGAAGCTTTAAGCCGTCTATACACCTCCCAGGCTGTCCGTTGTTGTATATTGTTTGAGATTTATTTGAATACAGAATTATTTTTAGTTTACCTCAAGTTCACTTCAAAATTAATGGATGGAGATTTTTACAGAATAATAAGATTTTTACAGTAGGGTGGGATGACAGCCCACCTCGAACTCACTTCACCTAAATTCAAAAGTGAGATTACAGAATTGAACTGCTAATGTCGAGATGGTAGAAAGATTAGCCGGCTAAAAAAATAAAATAAAAAATATCAGCAGTGGCAGTGCATGACTATGACTGAAATCCATCATTTTTTTAAGTTGATAACTGTGGTAATTATTTCATAATATTTTTGTTTAATTTTGATTACTGAAAACATTAAAAATATCCAGTAAAACCTTATACAAATTAACAGAATAAAAGGTAGGTAAGCACAATTGTAAAAATATTCAGTTACACTCGATATTAAATCGATTCAAATATCTAACAACTCAGGTCTATTGTGCGCTGCTCAACCAAATCTCTCATCTGATATAGTTAAAGAATGATCAATTTTCCATACAAAGACAATATCTCAATAGGTACGCGGAATAACTGTATTATCAAGTAGGCAGAAAGAGCGCGGCCGCGGACATGAAATATAACGCACTTACCGTACCTCGTAATATTGCGTTCTCTTGCAATATGAAAATTTATTGCAACGTATGTGTTAGTATAGAAATAGATGGCTAACTAAGAAAAATGTGTGGCGTTCTAATAACTCATGTACTTATGCTGCCCCATTTTAGATTTTCTGTACGCGTTTCGTATATCAATGTTAGTGATAGATACTGCTATGCTTTTCTCTAACGTTAGGTACCATTCGTGGTTGTGCTCGACGGCAAATTCGACATCATGTAAGACATTCGATCTCAGCGACTGTTTTTGCTTAGCGCAAATCGTTTTTCATATTATGGACTGTCAAACGTGTCAAATTATTCAACCTTAAGAATTTTTTTATTTGAAACTTTGCCCCACTGTAGGAATTACTCCTGTGTCGTGGGTGCGTACAAACATATAAACTCACATACACAAACATCCAGACCTACAGATAGCTGTTCCGGACAACTATCTGTAGCCCATACAAATATTTGTTCCGTGCGTGCGGGAATCGAACCCGCGACACGCAGCGCAGCAGTCGATCGCTCAACCACTGCGCCAACCGTGTCGACTTCCAGTTCCATCATCATGATCATTATCATCATCATGTAAACTTTTATATGTCCACTGCTGAGCATAGGTCTCCTCCAAGGGGGCGATCAACCGTAATCGCCATGCTTGGCCGAGTAGTTCCATCAAAAGCCGTTAATTCTCCTGGTGCTAGCGCTGCGTAAACAAAGGTTTATGAATACGAAAATGTACCTCGCCGCTGCCACAGCGTCGAGATTTAGGTTGTGTTACTTAGAGAATAGCATCCTGTGAAACCTATGGCGAATTCACGTTACCAGTCCTACCAGTTTATGTGCGATGGTGTGTGAGGACTCGGAGGGATCATAATTATAACATGGAAACCGCAAATACCGCAAAAAGAAAGGTTCTCGAGTGGCGACCACGAACCGGAAGACGCAGGGTTGGTAGGCCTCCCACCAGATGGACCGAAGACATCGTTAAGGTCGCGGGTAACCGGTGGATGCAAGCGGCAGGTTTCCGCTCGTTGTGGCGTTCTATGGGGGAGGTCTTTGTTCAACAGTGGACGTCTTCCGGCTGATGATGATGATGATGAACCGCAAATAAAACTTATATTCAGAGACAAACGTAATAGCTCCAAGAGCTGCTGGCAAGCCATCTGTCCCAATCTCAAATATAAAAAAAGCAAAACGATTATATTTTCGATTCGATTCGATTTTAGTTACATTGTTCTCACAATGTACTAGATTCAATATGAATGATGTAAAACATATTATTGATTTTAAAAGAGTGTTCAAGGAGTTTCTTGCTCGTTCTTCTCCATAGAAACCTAATCTTTGGAACGAGCAACTAGCTTCAACTTTCTGACTGACTGACTCTGACAATTCAAAAGTAAATGGTTTACTTGAAATAAATGATTTTGAGTTTGAGTTTTCAATTTACTTCTAGAATAATTCAAAGTGTTCGGAAGAAACATTAAGAGAAAAGTTTTCGATCAGGTTCCATTTCGCATACAACCTTTTCAGTACGTATAAGTCTAGTGTACTTATGATTTAACATTTTAGGAGACCTAAAAAAGTACTCGCCTACTCTTGAAAGTATACCAGATTCGAAATTTAGTAAGGTCGTAAAAGTATAATAAAATGTAGGAGAGTGGAAACCGATATATATTTTTTTGCTTAAATATTTTGTTTTGATGAAGAAATCCTATAAAATAATAACGTATTTGGAAGTATACTTTTTCAATTTAATAGAGGTACAGCAAGGGTGTTGGTATAAACGGTGAGATATTAAATATTTAGTATCTGTTTAATAACGGTCGCTTAAATACTTCGCTCATAAATAATGTTTTCTTGATTTTTTTCATTTCCAATTATATTTTTCATAGGTTATTGTATATACAGAGTGGTTGTGTGTGTAGGTACAATTATAATATTAGGAAACTAATAAACTAATTGTGGCTGTAAAAAATTATATGTTCGTAAAAAAAATTGTAACAGTGACACCGACAGCCGCCGTTTCGCAGTTCTTACATTAAAATTATGCAATTCCAATACGATCCCATGTATTTCCATACTTTGATTATATACCTGTCTAGATAGAGCAATGCAAACAAACGACGCGGAACAACCGTCTACATTTGCGCGACTTGTGTGAATACCGCCCGTGTACTTACTGTAGTGAAACTGTCAAAGTGTGCTTGTTTAGGGATACCTACTCCGAATTGTGTGAATACCGCCCGTGTACTTATTGTAGCGAAACTGTCAAAGTGTGCTTGTTTAGGGATACCTACTCCAAATTATTAGCTTACCTTTCTTCCATTAAGGGCGCGTATTCGATTTAGCGCAACTCAAAATCTAAATGATTGCTAGAATGGCGTAGCAGCATTGACACACACTAGTACAACACAATGGACGGTTTGTGTGCATCAGAAAAAGAAATACGCACGAAATAAGCACGAATCATTGAAATTGATCGGAAAACGACAGCGCGCGATGTTTTACAGGGCTTCTTAAAATAATTGTCTAAAATAAATGAGTTCGTATAACGGACTAAAAAATATTTTGTATATTAAGCATAACCTTTATTTTCATAAAATAAATATATCAGTTATGTTTTTATGTTGAAGATATATCACTTGCAAGTACTAGCACTGGCTAGATAAAAACTGTCTACAGACAAGTGACTTATGGTTTGATACTTTATTGTTTTATCCACGTTATTCTTAGATTACTCCATATACCTTTCCAAATATATACTTAACAGTATTTCCTGTTGTTTCGCTCTACAGTCCTCCCCAACATTTTAATCAAATACTGGTGAAAAAAAATTGACAAAGTGAACCGATTTTGTACTTTTTCAACATGTTTTTTTAATACATAATAGTAATATTTTCGTAATTTTGGCTCTGTGTCTGACTTTAAGACTGTATATCCTGTTGAAAAAACGCATAAAACATAATATTTTGGCGTACTGTAATGGTTGTATTCGTCCTGAAAGTTAACTCTGACGTCTATTTTCGTAAAACGCTATGAAAGGATTGTCTTCGTTTTAAAAAACCATAATTAATGATTATACTTTTACTCTGTAGCTGTCTAAATCAATACTTAATCTTTCCTAAAACTGTTTAATTGTCTTTAAATAATCTGCTCACATCATTACGATATTGCTCTGGGCAAAACGCAAAAACACGAAGTTTTCGTCACGAATCGAATACACGCTCTTAATTAACAAGAAGATGGTTACACAAAATACGTTAAATAAAGTTATATTTTGTCGATTTACAACAATAAACACAGTGAAAAAGATATATTGTAATTTATGAATCAAAATACGATATTTTTGTAATAAGTATGACTGTCAAACTGACTAATTATTTTAAGACATATCTGTTTATAAACAGAGTCTATAATTACATAAAAAGCATATACAATACTCTCCTCGAACCCAAGCCCTCATCTCGAACCCTAACTGATTTATGACATTTTAATATTTTGTTTGATTTAATTGCCTGAATACAGCTAGTAAGTAGCTGTTAGAACATTGCATGATTTACAAAGAGTAATAATTAATAATCCCATAGCCACCCACAGTTCTCATAGTTTCGTCAAATCTCCCTATTAATAAACTGGCAACACAGGCTAATCACAATATCCTACAAAGTATCGAATTAAAATATCGTGTTTTCTTCAAAAATAGTGGTTCAATAACAAAACTTATCAATGAAAGTGATCTTTGTGTTATTATACGATTTTCCCACATAATTGCGACACAATTTGACAGCAAAAACCGGCATAATTCGAACTTTTTCGAGAGCACATTATCGCAACGTAATTCAAATGACACTAACGCAGGTGACCAAATTTAGTAGACTTTATTTGAGCCGTTTGGTACGGCCAATGTGTCATCTAGACAAGTATATAATCAAAGTTTCCATAATATCACAAATAATGATTTTTTTTCCACACACTTGTCACATCACTTGCCTGCCAATTTTATAGATCCGTTAACATCGCTTGTCACTTTTTTTTTATAAACACAAAATGGGCATCGAGATGAAACGAAAATGTGTTATTTTCATTTCGTAATATTTTAATTATGCGGGGTTTAAAAATATGCTAAGTATACAATCTACTCCTGGTTATGTATTCTTCACATTGGAAAATATTTTAAACCCTCTAAATTACTTTTTTTTTCATACAAATATTCTTTAAATAATAATAGTATTTATTGTTCAGAAAAATACATAACAAAACAGATAAATCACTAGGATACCCTGTGTGTGTGTGAGAATGAGATGTTAATTACGAGAATTTACCTTCAGGTATTATTGAAGTCCATTTCATACTCAAAGACAAGTGTGTGTAGGCAGTGTTGAGTACATTCACTCACAAAAAGCGGTCACATGCGCGTCTGAAGTCACACTGCAAAACAAACTCGTCTTCAAAGTTTCCCCTCAAAGTAATTTGCTTCGGGCTCTCGAGTGCAAAAGTCGCGCTTTATGAACCTAATTAAGTGTCGCATAATAAGCTTCAATTAGAGCGATGCTTATTTTATGACTTATCCAGAGCCTTTGTTTACGTTGCGTCTACAGGGTTAGGGTACAACTTTCTTTGAGTAAATATAGGTGCTTCATTTTGTGTAGTGACGTTGTTGTTCTCTCTTTTAAAAGGCTTTTAATAAACGTTGCCCTTCACTAGGAATTTCTGGTGTATCGTAAGTACGTTTAAAACATATATACTCACATACACATACTCGTATAACCAAACCTGGAAAAACTACCTGCCATACACGTATTGGCTCTGTGCGGGAATCAAACCCGCTAAACGAGTGCAGCAACCATACAATACTGCGCCATCTGTGTCGTTTCGTGTTTGACTAAAATTGTTTTAGTAGAACACGCAAAAAATGTTTTAGCTTCTGCTTATACTCAAGGGACAAATTCTCCGAGACACGTCTCTCGAGGCATACATGGCTACGATTTAATGCCACATTCATTTTTAAATCGATGAAAATGAAAACTCTAGACTGTATTACTATCGTTTCAAACCAGACACACTATCAACGTCTGTAATATAAATATTAGTTTCCACTGAAAAACATATTTGACAATAATTTCAAGAGATAAAAAGTTTACTCCTAACTACCCTGTTTTACTTACATAAAAAAGTCCAAACATTTAGGGTTCAACCCTAAACTTCGACCAAGCAATACAAACGCCGAAATGAAACTAAAATGTTATTGTGTTACAAATACAGTCGTAGTACGTTAGAGAAAATCAGATCGGGTGGCAGTAATACAGGGCGTTAGATAATGTTTCCTCCCGGGAGGAATCCGACGGTCACAGATAACAGTGGCCGCGACGCCTGCGACCTCGGATTTGTCTCTCGTTGTTACGCTCCGTAATATTATTACGAGCGGTTATTTAGACCTTTGTCTACCGTTCGTGACGTCACTACTATGATGTTTACACATCGAGATTGCAGTTTATGTTATCCTGGTAGCTTGATTTATAGTGCGGTCGAATTTACTGCGGATTAGTGGGAGTTGTGTTTGAGGTCTTTATTTTATAGGTGTTTGATGCTTAAGGGAAAGGTTCGTATTATTTTTTCAAGTGGGTATATCAAACAATAAGGTAAGAAAATACTTGGTTCCATGTTTTATTTATTTATTTATACTTCATTCACAGACGTACAAAGGCGATCTTAATACCTTAGGTATTTTCTACCAGGCAACTAAGATTTATATATTGTTAGTTATTATTAGATATTGCTAGATTACCTTAATTGTTTTCACATATAGAAGCATCAAGAATAATGTTACCAGTATTATGTAAAAACTTGATTTAAAAGAGTGTCCGTGGAGTTTCTTGCTCGTTTATTTATTTATTTTTTAAAACTTTATGCACAAAATGTAAAAAACACTGTACAAAGACGGACTTAATGCCTTAGGCATTCCTCGTTCTTCTCCATAAAGACCTAAGTTTTGGAACAAGCCACTAGCTTCAACTTTCTGACTAACTGACCGACTCCTTGACAATTCAAAAGTTCCTGTAAATGTTTTAAATGAAATAAATAATTTAATTGAAGTAAATTATTTGACTTTATTATTTACTTATTTATACTTCACGCACAAAGGTACAAAGGCGGACTTAATGCCTGAGGC
Source organism: Charanyca ferruginea (assembly GCA_947361185.1). Classification (NCBI taxonomy): domain Eukaryota; kingdom Metazoa; phylum Arthropoda; class Insecta; order Lepidoptera; family Noctuidae; genus Charanyca; species Charanyca ferruginea. Next base: position 12,027,247 of record OX376073.1, on the reverse strand, counting down.
ATTCTCTACCAGTCAACCATGGACTTTGACTTTGACATGGCAGAAGCATAGTAATAAAATAACAAAATTACGGAAATTACATGAATACAATGAAATATTTAATACTAGCTTTTGCCCGCGACGATACGAGCTTTCGTTCGCGTGAATGTCGGTTATCGTGGATGCAGACAAAGTCCCGGATTATAAAGTAGCCTATGTCCTTCCCTGGGGTTCAAGCTGTCTTTGTACCAAATTTCATCAAAATCGGTTAAGCCATTTCATCGTGAAAGCGTAACAGACAAAGTTACTTTCGTATTTATAATATTAAAGTATGGATAGCAATCATCTAATATACTCAGTTCATATTATCATCATCATCTCAACCTTTAGACGTCTGCTGTTGGGCGTAGGTCTCCCAAAAAGACCTGCAACTGTGTCGGTCTCGCACCTGCTTCATCTAGCAGCTTCCCGCGGCTCGAATCAGGTCACTACCTACCTGCTACTACCTACTAGGACCAAGACCTTTGTGCCCCATCGCGATGATCGATGCTCAGCGGGCAATGTGTCCAGCCTACTGCCACTTGAACTTGGCCACTCTTTTTGTTATGTTGGTGACTCTGGTTCTCCTGCGGATCTCCTTATTCCTGATTCAATCCCGTAGAGAAACTTCGAGCTTAGCTCTTTCCATTGCCCTCTGAGCGACTTATAGGCATGTTACTAGGCCTGAAGTGAGTGACCATGTTTCCGAGCCGGGTCATCGCTGGCAAAGACTTTCGACTTTGATCAGTGTGTCGTCGATACTGCGGTCTATTTATTGGACGAGAACATGTTTCGTAGCTTTCCGAACGCTGCCCATCCGTGTTCGATTCGACGCTTGATCTCTTTTTCAAAGTTGGCTCTATCTAAATACTCATTTCATATAATATATTTACGTGTAATGCATATATAAAAAAACCACAAGACAAGAAAACACACGAACAATTTGTTTCCTTGTCATGTACTCATGAGTTACTTGGCTGTTTAATCTCTCAAATTCTATTATCAAGCTACATTGCGTTTCTCAAAGGTTTACCCGTTTATTTGAATTTGCGTAACTACATAGCATATTACGATACTCGTAACATATAAAACAAGGATCCTCTTGGATCGCAGCAGCGAAGCTCCATTCAAGGTTCGTATTTTTCTGTTAAGTGCTTATGTGGAATCCTTCTTTTTTCCATAAGAACAACTCATAAACTCAAGAGTATCCATGTCGTATTTCCTCAATATAGTATTATGGTATGATAATACGGCGAGTCGGTCACATGAATCACAGGGCTCTTCCCAGGCGAGTCTTTGTATTCAGTTTGGCGGATGACGATAACCTTAATGTAAGCGCCGTCACGGCTGGTGGTCCGAAGAAGGATCGCTTTTGTCGTGGTCCCTTCCGCGCGCCCCATTCTTTTCTCTTTATACCGTTTCTCACTTGAGTAATTCGAGGACAATAAACATTTATTGTGCTCGTTTATTTGACAGACGATGAAGAAATATCGAATGAGTGAGTTTGTTATATTTGGCCGGCGGGCGTCCTCTGCAAGTTGTTTAACGACCGCCCTAATACAAAGAGCGCTGGCGTTTTTTGGCGAGTTTTCCTCTAAAAGTAAAGGATAAGAAAATTATCCGGTCACTTTAAAGCCCGAACGTGAATTTGCGAAATGTGTAAGGAACCCGGCCGCTCTCGAGGGAACGCTCTCGACGGGAGACATCCGCATTCGTTTTTGTGCGTTTCATTTTCTTACGAAGAATGGATTTTACGACTTCCTCTTTTAATAATTAATTGTTAGCTTGGTTTATTTTAATAGGAAAATCTCGAGTGACGTTTTAAATTATGTTCCTACTTATCCACAAAGTTTTTTAAAACTTAGAAATGTTAAAAGTATATTAATATACTTGTTTAATATACTTTTATCGTTCGTAAAATCAAAAATCAATCACTACAACACAAAGCCCAGTAAAGGCCGTGGCCATAAAATCAGTCCTCGCAGTTCCATTCTTAACACCAGCTAATCATCTTAACAAGGCACATAGGAGCGAACAACACGGGCCCGGCGCCCCTGCATTTGTATTCAGTTTGGCAGACTACGATAACTTTAATCCGGGTAAAGTGTCACCTTGAGTGGCTTACACAGAAAGAACCTTTGTCTGGGAGTAGGGTACTCTGACCTTCTTATTTTTTCCGTCAGGTTTTCCTCCATTGTCACGGGGTAATGTAAAATCCAGCCACTTAAAAGGCGAGCTTTTCGTCGGATTGCCGGGACCTAGACTATTGCGCGCTCTGTACAGCGACTCAACTTGATGGATTGTGATCGAGAGCCTCGTTGATCATATTACACGTACTTGGTCATTTAACGTTGCGATATATCGGCGTGGTCAGGAGATTGAAAAAGACTATTTATTTTCTTATTTGCACTGCGGATTCGAGACGTGACTCAGCGAAAAAATATGGATGGGACCTCTTAAAATTGAATTCCGCAGTAACTTTTTGCGTAAGTATGTGTTTTATCTAGCGTTGTATATACGTGACGTAGAACATTTCTGACGGTGTTAAATAATATTTCTAGGCATGAGATGGTAGTTTTCTATGGTTTATGCTTATTCACAGCTGATTAAGTCGTAATTGCGGAGACAAAGTTTCGACAAAAGGTGAGGAAATGATATGGTTCCTTTGTAAAAGTTGCAATGTACGTGACAAATCTTCTAGTTTCGACTTCGGATTGAAAACTGCGATAGAGTCGGCCCCGACGTGCCTCGAATCTGCTATTAGCCCTCCATTTAGAAATAGGTGCACAGACTTTATAGGTATTATATTAGAAATGTTACAGTTGGTGAAGTAATGTAACTTTGTTACATTGTAGTCACGTTTCATGTTCTTCATCTTGTGTAGTCCCTTTACAATGCAATTAGACAATCTAGAACTTATCTGTATTAACGCAATTAGATCAACCAGTGAAGCGAAAACTGACTTGAAAGCTCGTGAAATGAACACAATTTGAATCAGAATCGGTTTGTCTGGTACAATCTCTCACGGAATTATAAACACACGTATTATATTGTTATAGCTTAAGCTTGCCGGTCCATCAACTCTATTTTATAGGGGTCCACTGCATTGACATGGCTTAATTATTCCTCGTAGAATCTCGTAAGTAAGGTAATAGAAGATTAAGGTACGATGACAGGTATTAGACGCGACGCTGTTCTAAATTCACGTTGTCAGTTTGTTTTTAACCCATTTGTAATCCCATTTATAATTAAAACGCATCGTGTTGTTTTGTATGTTATCTGTGTTGACAAAACATAATAGTAAAATATTGAACTAATAATTTGAGTTCGCGGTTGTACCTGAATTCCAAACTCATCCAACTGTTAGTCAACTCTTATTGAAACTAAATCCGACTATTGTTTACATTGGCTCAAGTGTAAAGATATGTTGTCTGACTCGTTTATCTACTTATACGGAATTAGAGAATATGTTAGAGTACAAATGAAAAGGTTTTTACGCCAGTGATGCGAGGACCGCCAAACACAGAAAACCTTTGAAAAAAATGTAAGCTGATTTACCGTGGCTGGCCAGGGGCCTCTTGTGCCCGCTCGACCGGCAAATAAAGGCGACCAGACAAATGCTCGCAAATTGACTCGACGTTTTTCACTGTATTCCATATTTTTTACGCAAGGAGAGCATCTACGTAGTTGCTGAAACGTCAGAATGAACGGCCTGAAGATAATTAAAAACATTCGATGTTTACCAACGTTAATTAAAATTTATTATTAAAAAAGAGCTTTTTTGGAAAAGTGTCTTTTTGTTCGCTTTATGATCCCAGTTTTTGGTACAAAGGGTACTCGTATAAAGGGTACACTATTACATTGAAATCCGTGGCCAGGCTGAACCGTAAACAATTGAAATAAAGGAGTAACAAAGCGACCATTGAGCGGGCATTATGATGAAAATCAAATAAGGAAAGGGTCTTCATAAAAACCGCTTCATTACCGAGCTTGAAGGTATTAAGTCGCTACAACGACCAAATAAAGCTAAGATTACAAGTTAACCTCATGTTAGTCGGAAACCCCAATGATAAAGCATCTCAGGAAAATCGAGCCCGAGGAGGGTACACTAATCCCTCTTTAGCAAAAACGCTTCGTTCCAAAAAGTGATGGCCGGCTCACGAGGGATGGATCTTCATTACCCAACCGTGTTGTCAGTTAAGCCAAAGGGTCTCAGGATTACATACTACTTAATAAAACTTAAAAAAATGAGGACGTAATGGCCTTATGTGGGCCTCCGGGGTTTTAGTGAGAATTTTCCACATTATAGTTCAAAGAAATTCTTTGACTAAAAAGAGATGTTGTTAAATACACGTATGTTTTATACTGCCTAGAGAGGATATTCTTGAATCAAAGGCATTTGATCGCAAAAATATTGGGTTATTCTGTTATTACGTAATTTGGCTTGAGCCAATCGTAGCATTGGAATCAAGGGCTACGTCACTACTGAGTTCAGTGCGGCGGAAAAATCTCAGCTCTCGATGAACTCACCATGACTAGCCTGTATGTACGTACGGATAAGATTTTTTTTGTGCCGGTGAATGCTGTTGTTTTATTGTTTTTTTTTTAAAGAGATTGAGCTGTTTGTTTTTTTCTAAAGAGTTCAAGAACTCTCTAAAGAACAAAAAAGAAAAGTATTCTGCGGTCAATGTTAGGTAAGGGTTCTCCCTCAGACCAGGTTACGTTTACGTACGATAGCTTATTTTTATTACCTTGTGTTGAAATAGATAAAATGTCTGACAAAAGAAGTCCTAAGTTGAAAGTCCCCCCTTGAAGTTTTTATAACTACACGCTCGTTTTCTCTTTCAGATTCAGTTAAATTTAAAAAGAAACTAAGATTAAGTACACGTTACGCGCCACATGTAGTAGGTACTAAGGCTTGGATTTACTGGGATTTTGAATCTAACGATGAAACCGACGTGGTAGTTAACCAGTCTCTCTCCTGTTAATACCTCGTCTTGCTATGTACACTAACTATTTATTAAAATAAATAATGACTATAAGGTCCCTTTTCCTGTCATGCGAATTTTCGTTCGCACGCGGATCAACTATGTTATTCTGTAAGAACTCACTCCAGTTCTCACTTCTGATTCCGCGGTGACAACTGTTTTAGGTATTCTGTAACTTAATAAAAACTACGCTAGCGCCACTGAGTGACAACATAGATGAAGCGAACTAGTATTACGTTACTATTTTAGCGAATACCAAATACTTTTCACTTGAGGTAAATAAAATCGGAAATGAGATATGATTCGAATTCGCGGGTGAATTCTTACAGAATTGCACTGCTGGTCCGCATGCAGGCTGCCCGCATCCTATCATTTCATAGATGTTTTTCCTATCATGCGGGCAGCACGCGCGTGGAACGCGAATTGGCTGCGGTTGGCTGCCCGCGTGCGTGCTATTCGCATGCGGGCGGCGTTCTTCTTCTTCTGCCTTCAGTGTTGTTTTTACTGTGAAGCGGGTCGCACGTATGGTCATAGTACGCACGAGTTTAGTCACTGGCAACATGCACGACACTGCAGCGGCAAACGAAATCTTTGTCTTGCGTGTGGCCAGGAGCGTGCTATCACCCGGACGCGGACCAGATCCGCGCGCGGGCGAAAACACACATGACAGGAAAAGGGCACTAATAATGTCCCAAGACTTTTCTCCTTTGTTTTAAAGAACAGAACATCAAAGTTTTCACGTGATTATCAAGGAACCCCAACAATTTACATACATCTGCCGGCGGGATTTATCCATTGAAATCACGAGGGCGGTTCATAATAACGCTAACGCAAAATCTCATTACTGCAAATGAAACATTATTTGGTCGTCACGGCAAGTACCTCCTGTATAGCAAATGACTAAAGTTTTCACTGATGTACAGACCTGACCCACTTAGTACGTTCCATCACAATGGAAACCCTTTGTTTCAAATTAAGTGCACATAACCAGATTTTACGACAAAATCGAAGCCATAATGGCTTTGAGAATATATTACGAGTACAACAGTACAGGTGAAAATTTACGCTTACGATTCTCTTCAATAACGAGAGCATATCATTTTTCCATACAATAGCGCCATAAAAAGATTCACGGCAGTGCCTTTTTCGTATTTACCTTTGAAAATTTATATTCCCATTGGGTTCAAGACCGCGGCCGACCGCAATAATACACAATGGGCAATCGAATTATCATATCATTATAGTCAGTAGAGAAAAATCCTAAAACTTGCTATTTTCCCGTCACCTATGCTATGGTGTGTTTTTGTTGAAATGGGAACGGATACTTTTTGTTATTGTTGCTACTTGTATATCTTTGTTCGATAGGAGTTTTGGGGTTACAGCTCTGAATTGTTTATGTAACTTTATATTTATGTTTCGGTAATGGCCCAGTAGTTAAGGCAGTTCATGTACGGTCGGGTCCAGGGGCGGCAGACTCGGGGACGTCTGTCACCCCCCATATACATCACTCCCCCCCTGACCCGCGAAGTGGCCAGCCGTAGCGGGCCGGCACCAGCCGAGGGTTGCGGAAGTATCTTCAGTTCCCGTGCCCCCGACGTAGGTGTGAGATGGAACACCGGGGTGGTTTTTAGCCAGTAAGAGTCTGGCAGACCCCTGCGCCCGCCTCAGGGCGGAGGACATCCATGAGGACTTTCCACCCCGTACCAAAAAAAAAAAGTTCATGTACGGTCAGCAACGAAAGTCAATTAACACTTCAGATTTTTAAATCATAATTCTTGAGCAGAAGGAAATACGGACAAGATAGAAAATCAAGATAAAATAAACTCTTGACTATGACCTGTAATACTGTAAAGTATTACTGACATCATATTTGTTTCTGTGTCTTTTTAGAGGATATGAAAATATTATAGTGTTAATCTACTTTTGTTGCTGACCGTACGAGGTTATGGGTTCGCAACTAGACATGAACAAGTACCAATGTGACATTTTCATATATACTTTCTAAGTTTATTTTGGACATCACTGGTATCGATTAAATACATCGTTAGGAAACCTGTAGGTCGATTCTGTAAAATTCAAACCACAACTCGCATCTCACATCGTTATTCGACCTTGATATTATATTTGACACTTTGAATCGGGTTCGAGTGAGAAGTGAGCGTCGAAGTGACGGGGAAATTACCATAAGTACAGAATGCCACTTCTTACGTCATACTTTATCTCCCTGTCAATTTAGTTTAACTCGCTGACGCGCTCGCAAGGGTGGCGAATTATCAACCGAGTTTTTAGAATGCAATCAAGAAACTTACAGCGGATTCAGATTCGAAGTTTAGAATGAGATCTTACAGAATCACACCCCTACTCAATATAAGACTGAAATGGTCAATCCGCCTTCAGCAATAGTGTAATGCTCGTGCCTTCTCTGTACGAGAAGAGGCCTAGGATTGGGAGTTGTCCCAATCCTAGGCCTCTATCTATAATTGTATGGGCTGGTATTATTTTTGTATGTTTCCACCAACCATTTCTACAACTCTGCTGCCTTGCCTTTTCCCAATTATGTTGTACTTCCAGTCTTAATGCATGCAGCTAACGGTCAGTGTTTTTAACCGACTTCAAAAAGGAGGAGGTTATCAATTTGGATGTTTGTATTTTTTTTATGTATGTTCGGGCATAACTCCGTCATATATAGACGGATTTGCAAAATTCTTTTTTTGTTCGAAAGAGGTTTATGCCGAAATGATACCATTTCTATCGAAATTGATTTAGCGCTTTTTGAAAAAATCAACCAAATCCCAAATTACATAGATGACGTTTTAGTTTCTTTAATCTTTGGAGGTCTTTCAATCTCTGATTTAACTGTGTCGACGTTTCTTAATGGATTTGGATTTTTGAAAAAGTTTTTACATACAAGAACTGACTGTTTGACCTCTACAACCCAAGTTACTGGGTAACACGATACCCCTTGGTAAGACTGTTTTTCAGACTTTCTGGCTTCTGACTACCCATAACGATTGCCAAAGAACTACGAATGACTGTCGAGACCAACGACTTTATGTGCTTTCCGAGGCACGGAGAGGTCTCGGTATGAAATGGATGGTTACCCATCCGCGGACCAACCGCAGCAAGCGTAGCTGAACTGTGACAGATTTATCCGTATAGTTTTTACTTAACTGCGAGCCACCATACCTACAACTATACTTTACCAATATCTACCAGTACAAACATGAGATTAAAAAGTTCTAGGGTAAAATTCAGTCACTGTTAGGCCTCTGCCTCGAATCTTGCGGGCAGCGGGGCGGCGGCAGGATCTAATGCGTATAATCAAATGGACCGGCCCTCGAAAACAGCGGCGCGGGAGCGGCGCAGGGGCGGGCAACGAGCGGTGCACTCCAGTCAAGCGGTGACCGCCCGCGCGTCTGCATTGCAGTGTTGTGCAATTTATTTTTAGCATTAGGAAATAAATTTGAATCAAAAAGATGTTGTCGCCGTTGTTCAAACATTTCGTTCGTGAACAAAAACAAATATCTCGACGACACAACCACGAACACAACACTACACTGCTATAGTGCCGCTCGATCTGCCCGCTCGTTTCGAGAACGGGTCTGCGTTGCCCGCCCCGCCACCGCACCGCCGCCGCCGCCGCCCCGCTGCCCGCAAGATTCGAGGCAGAGGCCTTAGAGATAGAGTCATTGTTATAGGTTATTGTGTTGTAGGCTAACAATTACTGTTAGCCTATAACATTTCCAATCATATTATATTAATATTTAATTCCCCCATCCCCATTCCACCATCGGACAAGCAGAGATACGGCTAAGCATCACCGCTATATGGTTCAAGTTCCACGGTCTCGAACCAAGCTTTGATTCCACATTTATTGTGCGAACTGCCAGACTGTGGAATTCACTGCCCGCCTCTGATAACTATAATCTGGGTATCTTCAAGGCACGAGTGAACCGGTTCATCCTAGGCAAGCGTGTTCCACTTAAGGCCGCATCATCACTTAAGATCAGGTGAATTGCGGTCAAACGCAAGCCTATTTGAATATAAAAAAAGCTACAACAAACGTTTTTCTCTTATTTCCAAAACATCCCAGCTGTGGTTGCGATTAAGTCTTCTGACCTTGACATCTGTCTGGTAGCTGGTTTTACATTCTTATATACAAAGAAGTAACCATCTGTAATCATGCAGTACGTTATGTAACTGGTTACCCCTAAACTAATAAATAAATATCTTGGAAAACGTGGTAACCAATCGATGACGCTGCCCGTACAAGAGATGTTAGATTTAAAACAGCATGCCGCTGATACGCGTCGCCTATTTCCTTCAAACTCCTATCAAACTGCCATCGCCTGACACATTTCAGTTTCAGTATTAGGTACTACAGTTCGTCATCAGCTGTTAACTGCTATAATTTCGATGATACACATTTATTTATTTATTTATTCAATTGATCTTACGAGCTAACAGCTAACACATTTATTTTTAATTTTAATCAAACACTACACTTAATTATGTTTTATCACTACCTTAAATTAGTCACTAGCTTATGTCCACGTTTTTGTCCGCATGAATATCGGTTATCTGCGGGGCTTTAATTTTTTAGCGCGGAACCCTAATTCTCTCAACTAAAATAAAACAAACCTATAAGTTAGGACTTTCGCAAGCAGAAGCTGATGTTATAATTAATAACTTATGACATTAGCTACCTGCTTATGAAAGTTCCGTCGAAATCGGACCAGCTGTTTCGAAGATTAGCCGGAACAAACAGAAATAGGGACAAAAATATAAAAATTGATCTATTGGTATATTTTTTTGAAAAAGTTGTTAATTTGTCATTAAGAACAGACATTTTATTTATTTGTAAGAATTAAAAATTAAGGGTTATATGAAACCATTAAGGTTTCATATCATTGAATTATTATATGTTACCTTTAGAAAATATTTATGCAGTACCTATGACAATATTAAATCCAATATCACCACACGATGAACACAAAATTTTGGGCCAAAGTTTAAAGTTACTGGTGTAAAGTGTAACTACGTACTTATCAAAAATAAAAACCTTTTAAAATCTTTGTAGTCGTATGTTACGTTCATAAATCAAATGTAATTACAACATGTAATTATAATTTATGCATTAAGTTTGCTGAGAGCGCATTAAAATATTTTATAGAGCGCTGAATTTTATTAATATTAGTAATGGATTGAAATAGATACCAACTTTTCTATTAAAAATATGAAATAGTTATTTTCATTTTGATGTTCTCGGTATTTTTAAGACAAAGTTCATCCATTTATTTCAATTAACTACTTAGTTCTTGTCATAAAAAGGGCACTTCATAAACTTAAGAATTGTCAAAAAAATAAAGAGAATTTCCATTCCAAAAATGTAGTATCTGGACCGTGAGCTGTGCTTAAAACGTCGATGTTTTTTTTTTGTCTGGTTCCTTTATTGCTATTATTATAAATAAGGCCTAGTAATATATACTTATAATCATGATACGTAATGACGTATCATGATTATAAGACGTGATTTACAAAGTTTTTTTTTAATTTTAACGTGGTTTTAACTTACTTAAATAGCGTATGCAACTTTGACTATACATTTTTTTTTGTTTTTAACATTGCCGCGCGCTAGAGATGTTTCCTGTATTGTGGATTCGTTTACAAAGATATAAACTCACACACACAAACAACCAGACCCAGAACAAATACGTGTGTTTCCTCGACTTGTCAAAAGCTTTTGATCTGGTTGCATATGATATACTGTGGTCTGAAATAAAAATGAATTGAGTAATTACGAAAACTAACAATACTCACATATTTATCAAGTAATATTGTTACTAACACCAAAATACTAATACAACTATGGACTGTAGTCTGAAATAAAGGTTTATTTATTTATTTAAATATCTGTAGGCCATATAAATATTTGTTCCGTGTGGGAATCGAATCCATGACACGCAGCGCAGCTGCCCTCCTACTTCACCAACAGCGTCGTCGAAATTATTTTATTTAAGTATTCTTACATTTTTTTGCATGTTAGTAGTAAGTCTTATAATGTGATAATGATCCGTCCATAAAATTATCCAGCGAGTAAATGACGGCATGCTCGTGACAATGAGTAATGAAGATTTCATTTATTATAGCCATTTAATTTAGACGATTCAATTTATCTTCATCTTGAATAAATAAATCATAAGATGACTTTTATAACTAATGCTTCAGAAAGTCTTTACACGGATTTATTACGGATTCAATTGAGGGTTTAACAGAGGGATTACTTGGATGTGAAGTGTTTTAGGTTTGTTTCTTACTTTTAATATTCGGCCAGTATTTGTTGACACCGTATTTGCCTGCTGTTATTGTGAAGTTAAAAAATATATATCAGCCTGTTATTGTCCCACTGGGGTGGCGGACCAGGAGACGCAGTTTCGGCAGACCCCCCACAAGGTGGTCCGACCCACCTGGTCCGAGCCGCAGGAAGCCGCAGGAAGCCGCAGGATGAACGCGGCGCTTGACCGACACAGATGGAGGTATTTGGGGGAGACCTATGCCCAACAGTAGGCGTCTAAAGGTAGAGATGATGATGATGATGATTGTCCCATCACTTCAGCCGAAAGACGTCCACTGCTGGAGATAGGCCTCCCCAAAAGGGGGGGTTTTGCCATAATCGCCACACGCTTGGCATGCGGGTTGGCGATCGCAGTATGGTTGTTACAAAGGCACAGAGAACGCTGCTCTGGTGAGTTCCTTAGTCGCCTCTTACGACACCCACAGAAAGATATGGGATAGTGACATTCTTTACGTCCGACACCATACGGACTAAAATTGTCCCACTGCAGGGCAAAGGCATTTTCTTTTCTTTTTTTTTTTATATTTTGATAGGCATACGTTTGACCACTATCTCACCTGATGGCAAGCGATGATGCGGTCTAAGATGGAGCACGCTTGCCTAGAAGTAACCTATTCACTCTTGCCTTAAAGACTCCCAGGTTGTAGCTATCAGGAAACACAGACTCAGGCAGGGGGTTTCTTAAAACGAGAAATTAAATTACTAGCATTGATCATTCTTGCTTAAGGTGGAATGGCGATTTCAGACATATACCTATATAAGTCCAGGTTTCCTCACGACGATGTTTGGTCTGTGATGTCTTGCTGAATAAACCTGCGTAGCTCCTGAAGACTTCCTATAAATTACATATTTGCAAGAAAAAAAAAATGATTCTTATTGAATTCTAAGAGGAAGCTCTTTTATGTGATGTAGCACGATACATTGATTAAACATTTATTTCTTAAGACCGACCTCAACATTTTTATTGTTGACTGTCTGTGTGTGGTGTGTCTTGTAAAGTATGTCATTGTGCCAAAATTCTTCTTGTATGAGTAACAGACAAAAGTAATCTTATTCCTTTTTATTACAAGCTTTTATTTAACTTCACTTTTGTATGTATGTTTACAAATCTTGCAAGGAAGATTTGAACCACTTCCAACAGACCGATTGAGCTGAAACTTGGTATACCTACGTAACTTGGATGACAATACAATAATATGGTACCATGGAGCTGGTCTGATGATGAGGTTGGAAGGTGACCATAGAAACTTCGGTTCTTGTGGACCGATTGAGCTGAAATGTGGTATGTCTTCGTAATTTCGGTAACAATACAAAAATATGGTATCATGGAGCTGATCTGATGAGGAGTTGGAGGATGCCCATAGGAACTCCGATTCCTGTGGTCCAATTGAGCTGAAATTTTGTATGTCTTCGTAATTTCGGTAACAATACAAAAATATGGTATCATGGAGCTGATCTGATGAGGAGTTGGAGGATGCCCATAAGAACTCCGATTCCTGTGGTCCAATTGACCTGAAATTTTGTATGTCTTCGTAATTTCGGTAACAATACAAAAAAAAATGGTATCATGGAGCTGATCTGATGAGGAGTTGGAGGATGCCCATAGGAAGTCCGATTCCTGTGTTCCAATTGAGCTGAAATTTTGTATGTCTTCGTAATTTCGGTAACAATACAAAAATATGGTATCATGGAGCTGATCTGATGAGGAGTTGGAAGAAGCCCGTAGGAACTCCGATTCCTGTCTACCAATTGTGGCAAAATTTGGTATGCCTATGTAATTTCGGTGACAATACAATAACAAGGTATCATTGACCTAGTGTCATGAGGAGTTGGAAGGTGCCCATAGGAACACTAGTTCCCATGGACCAAATTGAGTTGAATTTCGATATGAGTACGTAACTTTGGTGACAATACAATAACAAGGTATCATTGACCTGGTGTCATGAGGAGTAGCAGGGTAGTCACAGGAACATCAGATCCAGTAGGTCGATTGAGTTGAAATTTGGTGTACTTGCGTAACTTTGTTGACAATACGATAATATGGTACGATGGAGCTGGTCTGACCACTTCTCGTGGACCGAGTAATCTGAAATTTGATGTAGGTACTTACGGAAATTTGATAACAATACAATAATATTATGGTACGATGCAGCTGCTCTGATGATGGAGATGGAATATAGTCATAGGAACACCACTTCGCGTGGACAGTTTGTGCTGAACTAAGGTATACCTAAGTTACTTTGGTAACGTTGTGTAGTTATAGTCCTCGGCCGCGACAAGCTTTCAGATCGCGTAAGAATATTAATATACTGGTTATTGATAATATATGTTTATGTATCATACTTCTACTGATGACACTAATTGTATCGAACAGTTAAACTGAACATTTTTGTATGTTGTTACTTGTAAAGTTTAAGAAACTACGAATTTTATGAATGACTTAGTTTAATTTTTTATTTTTTTGTGCATAATAAAAGCTTGTTTTTAAAATATTTTTTTTACCGTTAATTTATTTAGGTTTGAAATCTTAAAAGTGAAAGAAGTAGATACGTACCTAACTATAAACTTTGATATTTTGAAACCTGAACAAATAGTTCCTATCGTAGAACTCACAATAAAGTAAACGTGAAACTATTCTAACAACTAGTTCACAAAACCCCGATTTTCACAGAGGTCCACAACATTTTATTACCCACCGTACATCAACTGCTTCGCTTGAAATGATGTAGTTAACACTGATGTGGGGAGCATTATAAATAAAGAAGGCTTATAAAACCTAAATAAATAACCACCGCTGTGACTGACGATATTATAAATTTGTTCAGATAACATTGTGGGTGACATTAAAAGTACCTCTGTCTGCCCCTAGGCGGATTTTGTGTCCCAAGCGTGAAAATAACGTGTGGTGACCATTTTTGCCTTTTATCTCAGGTAAACCAACTATCCGATTATTTTTAGTTAAAAATGTGTTTTTATCAAAATATTTTAGGCTAAGTGTTTGATATATAAAGCCCTTAAGTAAACTACTCATATATCATAAATTCATCATGGTTTAACATGCCTTAGGGCCTAAGCACACCGCGTTCTTTAAACGCGCCGTCGATGCGCGTGTCAGGAATATAATAATGATACACCTACTTAATAACAATAAAAACCGTCTATTATTGTCTCACTGCTTTTAATATTATTATTAAGTAGCTATATCTCTATTACTTTAAAAAAATAACGAAGTTCTTTCCTAAAACGCGCGTCGACGGCGCGTATAAAAAACGCGGTGTGCTTAGGCCCTTAAAGTTAAAATTTTATATGCGAATAAATCGACGAAAATCCTTAGGTATGCTCTTTCCCAAAAAACACACGCATGATTACTTTATACCATTTATTTGTTGAAGGTTTAGTATATAGTTATGTAAAGAAAATATAAATAAAACGGAACAGTGGTTTCTGAAAGGCTAGGGTATAGGTTCGCTCGAGTGATCAAAACTGTGAGATCTGTCAAACACAGATTGCTTCGGAAAGGAGTTGGACAGGCGAGCAATATCCGTTACCAACCGCGAAATACGATCATAATACGTGAACATGCTTGCACAAAGCTGAACAAGTATGAAACTTTATTATATTAAAATCGTTACGTAATGTCGATATAAATTCCATACATCGGAAGCTTGTTCGGAGTAGATGTTTTGAATTTTTGTTTCAGACTAAGATACTAGTTTTAAGTCCTTAATGTAAGTAGTTATAGAAAACAACTTTAACGTATTCAAATATTTTTCTGAAGAGGTGTTCATAAATTGATTAAACATACAAAAAACACACACGCGTACACTTATACTTTTACAACATGAGTGGGAACAACAACATCTCTACCCGCTATGTACCCATACCCACTTATGTTGTAAAAGTTTTTTTAGGACACGAATTAAGTAAAATTCTCATATAAAATAATGAGTCGTGTGCGTACTTCTCATGCAGATGAGCGTAGACATCGTTGGTCAGTTCATGTCCAATGTCTCGAAGGTAGGCATATGTCCACATCTTCGTTATTTTTCTTATTACTATACCTTGCAGCATTTGGTAATTTTCTAGAATATAGTAATAAGAAGGTAGGTTTTTTTCCGATCAAATATAAAAGATGAAAGTGTGAATACAGAACTTGGACATTCCCAAAACTATGAATATTCGTTTTAGACCAATAACCACGAGATATAGGAATAAGTAGGAAAAAGGTATCTATTTATAACCTGATAATGCGAAGATGATAGTAAAATCACAGAGTTCCACTGATACAGAACTTAAGGGCTGATAAAAACCAAAAAGTTTTTTAATAAAAGTTCTTTGAGGAAATGCCCGCGAAATATTCGAGATTCTTGTGCTGATTGTTCTATAGTTATGGCTCGAAAGGACGAGATATTCCCCTCATAAAATACAATTTAGAATATTTTAACGCGTACTTATAGAATAGAGACTTTTATTACTTTTTAAATTGTCAATTTACTTTAAAATAACGCTTTATCTCAGGTCAAAATAAACATGACACAAGTTTTAATGTAGATTTTCTAGAATCATTAAGTTCTTTCATTCCATAATCTCTAGGATTATTGCGTAAATTAAACTTTTATTCTCAAGCCATTTAATATTGAAACAATAAAATTCATTTCATTTTGTGACTTGAAAGGAGCGTTTTTCACGATCCTTTATTATAAAAACACTCGAAGTCGCTTGTCAGACTTGTCACATCACAACAGAATTAAATGAAATAAGCTTCGCATTTTCAATAGCGGCATTTTATCCGTGTAGTCATTGTCAGCTATTCTCATGCCTTGTTTGGCGTGTAATTGAATAAGACGATTGCCATCACCAGTCGCGAGGAAAAGAATTTAATAACATGCGATATAAACGTGGCCTCGAATACATCGCACACTGCCATTTAAGCGACACATCTCTGCGACGGGGACTCGCTTGCCGAAAGCCGTATTTCCCGAGCAATTCAATAGTTTTTTATTTAAATAAAATTCCAATAATTTTAACGCTTACTGTTCAGTGCGTCGACAGAGGGAGGATTCATTGTGTGAATCCCGAACACGGCTGATATGCATGACCAACAGTGAACAATTCTAAAAATGAAGGTATTCATTCTGTCGATTTATTTTTGAAGTTGATAAAGGAAATAAATATGCAATCAAAAGTAGACTAAATAATGAGATTGATTGACGTTAGAACATAATGAGTTTTTATTTTATTTTGTGAGCGTCTATATTCGTGTGTCATTGGTTTACGACGACTTTAAATCCATACTTTATCCATACTAATATTATAAATGCGAAGGCTTTCACAATGAAACGGCTGAACCGATTTTGATGAAACTTAGTATGAAGATAGCTTAAGCCCTGGGGAACATAGGCTACTTTTACCCGAGATAACCGACAAACATGCGGACGAAGTCGCGGGCAAAAGCTAGTGCTCTAGAAATCGTCTAATATTACACTTGAATCGTCACATCTTTCCCTTATAATTGTGTACTTATAAACGATACTCGTAATAACCACTTTCCCTTTGTTGCATTGAAGGAAATTAATAAACGGTGACCGAACAAAACAATGCAATGAAAAGGGTAGGAATAATTTGTAAAGATAATAAAAAATCTCTATAGACATTTACGAGCAACGAGGTGGACGTAATTTGTTTTACGGAGCAATTAAATGTATAGCTTGAGTACTGAAGTATTTTTAGGTGCTCTGACTGTGATGGAGAATTACTTATAGCTTGATGGATCGACTTCTATAAAAAGGAGATTGCTGAGGGAGATATGATAAGGAAAGTGGAGTGGAGTGGAGTGGTGGTTAGTTTTCGGGAATTAAAAATGTTCTTAATGATTTCTCTTAAGTTGGTCGTTTGAAACCATGGTGCTGCTGGAAATAGGTATATTTATTTACAGAAGTTTAAAAGAAAAGTAACTGATATGACTATACTAAAGATTGGTTCTGCCAAAACGGGACCACCCACAATCGTCTAAGCGCATCGGAACTAATTCTGTATATAGTAAATGTGTTAATAGTTCAATGCATGTTTAATAAATACATTTAAAATTAATCAGTTAAATGTCCAAAAACCATTACATTTTTTTCGAAAAATCCATATTAATAACTCAGATTATGAAACAAAAGAAAGCTAATACAAATCAAGCGCGAATCTCGTGATTGTATTCGCTTTTGAATTTGTTTTTTTTAACGATGAGGCACTTCGTGAATTTGTATTTGCTTTGGTGGCTTCACTCTTAGTGTTCTGTGCGGTCTATCTGCCTTTTGTTTCATAATTTGGGACTAATAATATAAATGCGAAAGTAACTCTGTCTGTAACGTTTTCAAGACAAAACAGCTGAACTCTGGGGAAGGACATAGGCTACTTTGTGTTCGACGACTTCATCTCCATTCGCGATAACCGACATTCATATAAGTCACGGGTATTAGCTAGTAAGATACTTATATTTTTATTTTGACAAAAGTAAATCCAAATTAAAACTAGATTTGGTTTCAAACGAATTGTTCTTTTTTAACCGACTTCAAAAAGGAGGAGGTTATCAATTCGAATGTAATTTTTTTTTTTTTTATGTACTCTGTCATATATAGACGGATTTGCAAAATTCTTTTTTTGTTCGAAAGGGGTTTATTTCGAAAGGGTCCCATATAAATTTACAATCACACACATCGTTGACTTGACACAAACTCCATTTATTTCAATTAAATCACTTACAGGCACTTTTGAAATTATCACTATAATCACACACATCGTTGACTTGACACAAACTCCATTTATTTCAATTAAATCACTTACAGGCACTTTTGAAATTATCACTAGGAGTTATTGTCAGTCGGAAAGATGATGCTAGATGTACGTTCCAACAGGTAGGCTTCTATGGAGAAGAACGTACAAGAAACTCCATGTTCACTCTTTTAAACCAAAATATGTTACAACAATGTTATGGTCGAATAATTTTAACACTTTTAAAACCAAATTCTACTTTTTACATTTTAACACGCGCACACGCGCCCATCGCCATATTTCTCTCTGCCCCCTCCGTCCGGAAGCGTGTCGTACCAGTACAAAATCTTATTATCTACTTAAGTAGTTGAATAAAATGTAGAAACAATACTAAAATGATTATCAGTTAATTCTTTTATCATTAAACAATGCTAATATTCTCAAATAGAAAGGCGTCTTAACATTATGACTGCAAATAGTGATATTACTGCGCGATGACATTTCCGGTGATTTGAAGAAATTAATTAAATAAAAGGTCGTCATTAACAAATTGCCTGTGTAAAATAGTCTTGTTAATTTACACTCAGCAATTCATTATTGAAACCTATTAAGTTCTCGTATTAAATTAGAACCATGAGATATTGACTATTGACATAATGGTGTACGCCATTTCCTCAAGGAACTCAATTACACAACTCTGTAATATTTCTGAACAACTTATAAATCAGATGTGCAAATTGTTAATATGACTGAAATCCTAATGGTCATATAATAAATGCTTCCTTTTAATTTTAACTACAGTTTTAACTAAAACATTGAAATTAGTTTAATAACAAATTTCCGATAACTTCAGCTTATCCAGCAAGCAAATAGATGGCGTTGGTCTCAAATGAATTAATCAATACCCACGTTATGTGTGATAGTTGTAACGTGATCTCACAGAGGGCATTATTACCAATGACCAACAGTTATAATAATTAGTTAATTAGTAAACTAATAACACCCGTGTCCAAATGTTCACGTGTAGTATGGCAGCTACGGGGTCTCACTGCGACATATATATAATTTATCAAAATTGGTACAGCCCTTTTTGAGAAAATCAACAAATTCCAAAAAAAAAGAAAATCAACAAATTCCCAAAAAAACTTACTTAGACGACGATTTAGATTCTTCAATCACTGGAGGACTCACAATCTCATTTAAGTGTGTTGCCGTTTCTTAATGGATTTGGATGTTACGGCAACACTAAAAAGCGAAAAGTAAAAAGATTTTTCAAAAAAAAGAAAACCGCCTTCAAAAACTAAAAAGTGATAAATAACTTTAGCACAGAACACACATTACTTTACTTTCGGAAGTCGGTGGCAATACAAAACAACAAACACAAATCCACCGCCACCGACTTCCGAAAGTAAAGTAATGTGTGTTCTGTGCTAAAGTTATTTATCACTTTTTAGTATTTGAAGGCGGTTTTCTTTTTTTTGAAAAAACTTTTTATTTTGTTTTTGTCTCTCGAATGTCAAATGCGCGGTGCATAGGTGCAAAAGTAGCGTAGGTTTTACATTTTATGCCTGACAGTCGTTGAGTCATAATGACACTTAATCTCCTGACAACGTAAGAAGTCCTATTTGACGTTTCTTTTGTACTCTTTGGTTTCTTTTTTCGAACTAGTACGTAAGAAATTGAAAAATAAAATTCATAATCGTAATTATATATAAAATTGTATAATTGTATTATATATAAAATATATATAAAATTCATTATCGTTAAGTTCTACTATGTTACCCATACGCAATAACAACGAGTATCATTCGTAAGTAAAGTAAAGTAATTGTATATAAATTGAAAAAAATGCACTAAAAAACACTAATTAATCGTTGATTCATATTTAAATATGATAATATGTGAAATGGGACTTCTTAGATTGTTAGGATTAAAGTCGTGGATTTAAAAACTATTAGACGAAAAATATAAAGTAAAAATTCATTACTAATTCCGCAGACGAGTTCGAATTTAATAAATTACGTCATAAGTCTCTCGATACTCGTGAAGTATGGAATAGCACATTTTCTGTAAACGTTTTTATATTGAACAGGAGTGCGTTGGGTCAAATGGAACGGCCAATAAATCTGTTAAAGTGACAGTGTGGGGCGATAACACGCGATCGTTGGTGTGTGTATTTGATAATGGCTGGCCGACACCTGCCGTTGAAACCGCAAAAATGTATCTAGCGATACCGCTTCAGTCGATTCGAATATTCACTGAGATTCAGTTAGTTCGATATTCAGGTATAGATTTTAGAAGTCTAAGAATACATTGTATAGCCGGTAACTATGCATAAATACTGCCTGTCATTGAAATACAAATAAATAAAATTGAAGTGTCTGTTTTTAATGTCAAAACCACAGCTTTTTACTAAATGCATATGAAAGTTTACCTGTACGGTACTTATAATAAAAAATCATCGATCAATCAATCATTTTTGTCGGTCTGTCAGTCTGTGTGTTTGTCCCGGGGTTTCGTTCAAAAAGAAACCCGCTGATAACCGGCAATCACGCGGACAAAGTCGCGGGCATCAGTACTAAATAATATTAAGCAAAAACTTTTGCTGACAAACGAATTTTATTTTTGGTGTGAACGATCACTGTTCATAGTGACACGCAATATATTGCACGTAAACATTGTGAGTCGTAAAAAAACGTACAATTTTTTTTTTGGAAATTTTAACCTTCATAATTATCTCCTTAACCGGCAGGTTTCCAGGGGTGTGTAAGACCTCATTCTAAACTTCGAATCTGAATCCGCTGTGAGTTTCTTAATTGGCATTCTAAAAACTCGCTTGATAATTCGAATTTACACTAGCGCCACCCTTGCGAGCGTGTCAGCGAGTTGAACTAAATTCACAGGGAGATTTTGACAGATAAAGTATGAGATGACGTAAGAAGCGTGTAACAGGTCTACTAGTTTTATGAAATAAAAAGCTAAGTAGACTTGTACGTTAAAATTTAATAGCTCTCACAAGAATGCGATGAGTATAAAAACAGAGATATAAAAAACACTAACCTAGACGCACTAAGTAGTGGCAGAGATTTCCAGGCTCCACAGCCTGGCCGGGAAACAGGATCGGCCGAAGATAAGACTGCCGCGGTCGGCTCCTAGCTTTGGGACGGAGGTCCCCAGGGGATCCTAACAGTAGGACCCGCCCTGGGAGCAACAGGCACGCGACAGCTCGATGGCACGACTCAGGACTGTTACCGACTTTTGGTTGTGGACCGATAGACTTTTAAGTAATTCAGCGTGTTACTTAATCGACAGCGAGATCTAGACTGACTAATTTGACAGGTTTTTTTTCAGTCGGCTCTTCCGAAATTCATATTATTTTCCAAGTATGAATTTTATTTCTGGAACGCCCGTATCGTCATTTAGCGGGGTATTATAGTACCGGCCAGACTCAATTATTGTAGTCTGCCAGTTACTTTTATTCGGTTAGTGCGTAAAGGATTTTTAAGAACACCAGACACATTAGTGGGTGTCCAGCTGTTTAGTATAAAATACAGCAATTCACTCATATATGCGACTACCAATTTATCAGTTTGAAGGTTTTAAGTTACAAATGCCAAAACTAATTAAAAAGAATTACTGACAATTGTCAAGGTTGACAACTGTCATTAGAAAACATGTCACAACAAAACATTATTTATTTTTTCAGATTTTTAAAAGAAACTATAATATATTTAATTAACAGACACGCAGTCGTTATGCTCGATGGAAAATAATGTAAGTACTAAACATATACTATAAGTGGCATTCTATTAAGGTAATTTTCCCGTCACTTCGACGCTCACTTCGCACTCGAACCCGATTCAAAGTGTCAAAAATATCGTCAAACGTCATTTTGAACCTTAAGCGAAGTGAGAGTGAATAACGATGTGAGATTCGGGTTGTTGTTTGAATTTTACAGAATTGTGTTTTGGTAGTACATACCGCGAATTGATTTGCATTGTTCAACTTTCCGAAGCTATTCTAAATACTTTGAAACCGATTACTGAATAGTATATGAAACTCTGAAATGTATGTACCTACCTATAGCTAAATAAACCTGAATTATTCATAACCAGTAGTTTTCATTTAAAGGTATCACTGCGCTCTATTCAGTTCTTGTTGCTTTGCAATTATCTAGGAACACGATCACATAACTTTCTGTAGAAGTTTTATCATTATTTACTCAGACATAACGTCATAAACAAGCTAAGTACCTATAATAACCCGAAGATTTATAGTCGGTGTTATTTAGTCTAATGTGTTTAATAATAATACCAAGTAGCAGATAGAAGGGAAGAAGAAAGCTGGACAAATGCCACTTCTCTTGCAGAGAAGGCATAAGCATTGATGAACGCCTTGAGCAAGGTTTGGCGAATTCAAATTTATGTCCATTAAGGTCTAGGATCGACGTCAGTGATAACCATAATTATGATAAACTTAAAAAGTAGGTGTGTGAATTCTTCAATTCATACATTTGTAGAAGAATTCACATTGGTACTTCCCCGCAAAAAAGCTTCATGCATGAGAGGAGAGCGTTAGTTACTGGGCTATCACGACTAAGAAATGTGATTCCAGTAATAATTAAGCTACATATTTGACTAAAGATTATTCCACTCACATTCTTGCCTATTACGAAAATACTTTTCACTAAGGTCTATTCTTGAGTACCGTCTTCACCCTGGCAGTCGAATTGACTAATCCAAATGCGGAACGTTCCCAGCCATTCACATTTAAAAGCACCCATGTCTACGCTCACATCTACGAGCAAAATAGCACCTAATCCAGTTTACTTTTCAGCTTTCAGATCGTTCCTATAAAACCGTAAAAAATACAAAACGTCCCACATTTCCTACGATCGAAGCTAGATTTGCTACAATCGGCTCTCTTGTTCCTTAGATTCATTCAGCCCAGAATGAATGAAAGTATAGCACTGATTGAGCGACATAGACAAAAGACTTGCATTATCCTGTAAGTGGCGTGATCCGGTGAACGCCTATTCGGATCTCTTTATATCGGGAGACTATCCAAGTACGCCGATTTTTCACGAACGTGGGATAGGATCGTATAAAACAGTCACGTATTTTTTAGTGTCAGTGGCTTCGCTAGGACTCGGTCCTTAACAATATCATAACCAGGGTAAAGAACATCGTGAGAGCCGTACACCGGCTTATTGAATTTCTCAGTGAAAAGGGTTCAGTGACTGTAAATTTTTAGTTTCATTGCGACTTTCCATGTAATCGACTTTTTATTATCTCTTGAAAGAAAAATTTACATGAGAATTGCGCTGATACCTTTTGAGTCCCTATATGATATGCAGTTAAGAAACTTGCTTTTATTATGTTATATGTATAAATATGTATATATATGTATATATAATAATTATGTACAAATGTTTGTCAAGCGTCTTTCGACTCTAACGTTTTCTAGTCTTATTATAATGTTTGATTTTAATTTGTTTTGAGTTTTGTAATGTATTCCGAATTTTGAACAAAATGCATGATTCGCTTAGAAAATCGAATAAATTTGGACCGACCAGTTAAACTATTGGACTCGTTAAACGTATTTTGTGGAAATCGCTACAAACTGGTGCGACGCGACCGACGGGGAGAATTTTCTAGAACTTTGTTTTGTTCTAACGGAAGTAAGTAATTGATTTTAATTCCACTGGCAGTACGTTGAAACGCAACCAAGCGTTAATGAAAAATAATTTTCTCATCTGAAGTTGAAAGTTAAAGCGTAAAGCGAACTGCACGGACCGAGCGCACTAGCTTACAGAAATATTGTCCATTAAAAATTCTCCTTGCTTAAAGAGCATAATAGACTTGTAAATGAGTATTTTCTTAGTAATTTGTCACTCGTAAAACTAGCAAGCCCCTGCACTTTCGTAGTTCGTGCTCGTTTTGATGAGACGGGTATCTTAGAGGTTTCAGATGCTTTATTACGTTTAAATTTCCATGCTAATTATAGAATGAAGGAGAAACTTAAAGGTTATCAGCTAATTCAAATATCCGGTTCCGTTGTCATCGTCTATGGCGAGTTTACAGTATTTTCCTGGGTGAGAATTTACTAGGAATTGCTTATCTAATCAATGAACAATATTTATACTGTGTGTGTATATACCCAGTGTGAAAGCGGTGATCCTGACCAGACAATGGCTTACTTTACTACAGTGCCCAAAGTGCCCCTATACCTGCACCTTAGAGGATATTAAAAACGTCACCAATGCTGCGATAAATGTGGCTACCTACTGGAACCAAGTACCTAGTCTACTACTAACAATAAAGGAAAACCATCGATTCAAAAAGAAGAAGAAGACGGTGTATATTATGTATTTATAATAACTGTCAGAATGGCGGTACTCGCCTCCTGGGCCTCAAGTCTGCTATTACAATAGTCTCAGAATGGTCTATCATTGATTTCATAATTGTTGATTTTGACAAGTTTGGTAATCTACTAATATAATGGCTTCATTATGACTTTCCAATGGTCAACCAATGAAAGTCCATTGAAAGAAATGCTAAAGAATGGTAATCTCGTACATAATGACAAATTAATGACTGACTTTGTTTACGAACTTCTTACTACTTCAGATTGCTTATAACACTTATAAATAATATGTAAAAATATATATAAATGAAATCTGGCGTGAATAAATGTTCAAATTTGTTGACAATGTCATTATAACACAATTCTATTACGAGACCATTGACCGACCAATGATCGACCATTATGGATTTAGCAGATTACGAACTATTTGCAAAATGACAATGGAATCGTGTTGGAATGACCAAAATTATAAAAATAGCAGACTTGCCCCCCTGGTCCCCAGAATAGTTATTGTAATAACACTACCAAGTAATAATTAAAATGAAAATTTCCAAAATGTATTGCATATAGTGGCAACGTTTAATCATATTTTTTTACAAATTACCACGAGAGATCGAACTCCGGATGCATCGGAACACACAGCGTTGGACAACTCGATTGGTGAGGCAGTCCATAACTCGGTAAAGTGGTTCAAAAAGAGAACCGTCTTTTAAAAAGTGTTAAATAACTTCAACACATGACTTTAGTTTCGGAAGTCAGCGGCTTTTGTTTTATATGTTGTTTTGTATTGCCATGCATACAAACATACACCTATACAATTTGGTTTGGAAGCCCTAATAGATTATCATTTTATGTGAAAATATAGCAGTTCTATTGTTCTACAGTCTAATTAATAATCTTCTATTGATCTATCTTGATAATTTTCTAATGTTTGCTTTTCGAATCGATGATGGTTACTCCTGTTTTTGTTTGTTAAATTAACTAGGCCTAGTAGGAAGTCACGTTTATCGAGCATTAGTAGCTTTTTCAATGTCCTCTATACCCTAATTATTACTCTTATTATTATTTACAATAGCATTAGACAA